>JADMNL010000024.1:82840000-87640000 GCA_016271365.2 Neoceratodus forsteri
ATACATGGAAGGGGGGAGGATACCAGGGAATAACAGTTTTGACTGATGGGGTATATCGTGGTACATTAGGGCAATACTGGGTCTAGGAGGGGAGGTTGCTAATTCAAGGGAGGCTGAGTGTTGTATACTCATGTACAGCATGGCATATCAGGGCTGGGAGGCACTACATCACATGGGTAATGGCTTGATACAATGTCTGGGTAGCAGCTGCCCATAGTGGGGGGGGGCATGCCATGGCATACCATTGCCAGTCCTCCCAGAGGAGCTCCATGGCTGGTCTAAGTTTACTTTGATCTTTGTCCTCAGAATCAGTTTTAAAATTACAAGATTAAGGGATATGGCATCAAGCATCAGCTGCAAGCCCCCTAACGCCATGCCACAGCCACCTTTGTGGCACAAGGCTCATACAAGCCCTCTCTGACATATGCAGCCTGCAGTTTGATGCAGACTACATTGGAAAACAGCTCAGGTGCATCCCTTTGCATAAAATGCCTGTTGCATCATTCTTACGGCTTTGAAAATCCGGCCCCACGTGTCTAGAATAGTACAACATATTCTGTGTTACTCATTACACATGTTGTGCAATATCAGAGTTTTTATATCACTCAGTCACCTGTTGCTTTCCAACTGTAACCCTAAAAGGATAAAGTTGTATATTTCTTTTTATGTCCAATATCAGTCATATTTGAAATCAACATACAATGAACAACACAGACTTTATAGATAAAGATATGCATCTGAAAATGTAAATATTAGTAATTTCTTCTGTTAGATACCCTCAGATAAACCATATCTCAAATACACTCAATGCATTCTCAACAAACATGAACATGTGACATTCAAATAGCATACTACTGCTGATATATCCCTTTTTGTTTCCCTTTGTTTTCAAAACTACTTCATATTCTCACTGCAATGGTCAACACGAAGAAACAAAACAGTAAACAATATGGGACACACAAAATGAAACCCTGCATTTTTGTGTCATTCCACTTCTGTATGTAGAAAAGTGAGTCATAACATTAGAACTTCTACCTGCATGCAGTGGTCTTCTTTTCCCTAACCTTTGTGACCCTCTCCACATCATCACAACCTGTACAATGTAGCTTGCATGCCAACAAAGTAATAATAATATTCATAAATAGGGTGCATATCTTTCCTATCACCCCATGATACTCCATAACCACTTGTTTACCTAGCTTCTTGTGCATATTGTTCTTCAGCCATACTATACATATATGCAGAGGCGTATTCCATGCATAACTGAAGAATTTTTGTTGCCATAGTTCAACACATATGCAACTGACACAGTAGCATTAAATGGATACTCAACAGTTCTTTTCACTTAAAATTCACAGTAAACAAAAGTACTCTTTGCCTTTATCAACATATCAATATTCTAATATATTGTGAGCAATTATTACTAAGTAAAATAACTCTGTTGGTAAGCCTCTTTTACTATGTCATATCAATAATATACCAAAAATGTTAATTGTTCTGTGAAGTCATACATTACAGTAAAGTAACACAGTTCAGTCTAGTATTTCACAATCTTGGTAGCACATACACCATAAAATAGAATGTATACTATTTAGCTGACATTTCTCTTCACTATTGTAGTGCTTCGCCTCTCATGAAAACAATGAACCATAACTTAAACTGTAAAAAAACTGTTTTTTAAAGCAGTTAAAATTACGGTCACCACCATAATCAAAAGGCTTTGTAAATGGTTAGCCATTAATAAACATGCTTTTGGGTTAGAAAAACATTTAATTAAAATTAAAAACACGTATAGAAGATATAGATTTGAATATCATAAAAGTGAGAGATTAAAACACATAAGCGAGACATTATATTCCAATGGAAAATGAGACTGTAATTTAGACACAGATGGTACAGTCCATTTACTAGTAGTATGTCCCCTCTATCAGAAGGTAAGAGCAAAAATATCAGGGCCAATCTAGGGACAAATGGAAGGTAGCCCCCAAGTATTGATAGCGAACTTGCTGAATACAGAGTCAACAAAAAGTTTGGAAACAGTTGCATGTTTTAAAAAGATTATAGATTTACAAAGGTTACATATAAAGGACAAAGAATATTAAATACAAATAAAGTATAAAAGAACATGGAACCCAAATTAAGACATAAAAGTTCTTCTAGAAAATCAAAACGACAACTGAATTATGGCAATCAGTAAAATATGAACAAACAAGGAAAATGTAAACAGAGTACAATAGTTTTATTATGCATGTCTTGTATTAAGAAGCACCAGGTCAGTGTAAACAGGAGTCAATGATCATTAACAAAAGGTACATAAACAAGGGAACTGTAAACAGAGTGCATTTTTTAATATGTATTTCTTGTATCTATATGTATGTGTATGTGTAAGTGTATTTATGGAAGCAATGTCTATGTGTATCTAAATTGTAACAACATAACCTATTAAACAATAAACTTTTGATGATGGTGTCACGAAAAGGTGAAATACTTTTTTTTTAAAAACAATTCTTTTAAAACCATAAGATCCAGAAACAAATGATTTGATACCTTTTATTGGACCAACATGGATGTTACAGAAAAGAACAAAGTGCTTTAGCTTTCGAACCAACCAGGTCCTTCTTCAGAAGCTTTGTGGCAGTTTTTTAAAATATCCCATACTATTAACACCAGATTATATAGAAAAAGCAGAAATAATTCTCATTGGTTTAACATATACATTTAAAACATAATAGAAGATTACATCAGAGAAGCTAATTAACACCAGTATGCCTTAAACTGAGGTCTCAGAAGGGCAAGGTTATCAAAATTCTCTACAGCCAGAGTTCTTGTCACATAAATTAAAATGTCTCAGTATGCTAGAAAGCATTCTAGTGATAAAAAAGCCTTGGGTGGCATTCTCCTAATACATGTAAGATGAGCTTACAACACATTCCAATTGTCCTGGTATATTAAAGGACAGATAATGAGAGACAAATCCTGAAATTAGGTATAACTGCAAGTAGAAATCAAGCCTCAAATTAACCTACACATATAAACATGATGCATGAAAGTATCACTTGTAAGTGTAAGTGCAAAAAAAAAAAAAAAAAATCCTTGTCAAGGACCCCCAAGAAAAGCGAGACCATGAGCCTGATAAATGCAGATTTCAACACAGAGTCTGTGTATAACAAAAATGCAGAATCAGTCTAAGCAATCTAAATGAGAAACCCAAAGGAATTACACCTTTAGTGACCCCCAAGTAAATGAGATAGGCATCTTAATGAGCAGTTGAAAATGTGACAGTGTGAAATCCACCCACTGACAACTAATAGAAGGAAATAAATGCACACTATATGCAGAAACTAAGTGTTCTAACCACATAACTACTGCCCCATGCCACGCTCCACCCACACATATGTGTGTACATACACCATACCACACCCCATACACACACACACACACACTGCACACCCACACAACCACAACACACACAAATATAGCAAACACATTCTGCACACACCACACCACCACACAACAAACAAAACACATACACACACACCATACCCAACACATAAAAACACAACACACACCAAACACACACATACATACATCAGTATGTGTGTGTGCTCTGATTTATGTATGTATGTGTGTTTGGTGTGTGTATATGTTATGTGTTGTGGGTATGTGTGTATGTGTGTTTGTGTCTTGATAGGTGGTGGGTGTGTGTGTGAGAGAATGTGTTTACTATATTTGTTGTGTGTTGTGGTTGTGTGGGTGCAGGTGTGTGTGTGTGTGTGTATGGGGTGTGGTATGGTGTATGTACACATATGTGTGGGTGGAGCGTGGCATGGGGCAGTTGTTGTGGCTAGAACACTTAGTTTTCACATATAGTGTGCATTTATTTCCTTCTATTAGTTGTCAGTGGGTGGATTTCACACTGTCACATTTTAACTGCTCATATTAAGATGCATATCTCATTTACTTGGGGGTTCATTAAAGGTGTAATTCTTTGGGTTTTCATTTAGATTGCTTAGACTGATTCTGTGCATTTTGTTATACACAGACTCTGTGTTGAAATCTGCATTTATCAGGCTCATGGTCCCGTTTTCTTGGGGGTCCTTGACAAGAATTTTTTTTTTTTACTTACACTTACAAGTGATACTTTCATGCATCATGTTTATATGTGTAGGTTAATTTGAGGCTTGATTTCAACTTGCAGTTATACCTAATTTCAGGATTTTGTCTCTCATTATCTGTCCTTTAATATACCAGGACAATTGGAATGTAAGTTGTAGCTCATCTTACATGTATTAGAGAGAATGCCACTCAAGGTTTTTTTATCACTAGAATGCTTTCTTGGCATACTGAGACATTTTAAAATTTATGTGACAAGAACTCTGGCTGTAGAGAATTCTTGATAACCTTTTGCCCTTCTGAGACTCCTCAGTTTAAGGCATACTGGTGTTAATTAGCTCTCTGATGTAATCTTCTATTATGTTTTAAATGTATATGTTAAACCAATGAGAATTATTTCTGCTTTTTCTATATAATCTGGTGTTAATAGTATGGGATATTTTAAAAAACTGCCACAAAGCTTCTGAAGAAGGACCTGGTTGGTTCGAAAGCTAAAGCACTTTGTTCTTTTCTGTAACATCCATGTTGGTCCAATAAAAGGTATCAAATCATTTGTTTCTGGATCTGTTTTTTAAAAGGACCAATACGGCACCTACAACATTTTTTTAAAACCATAAGAAAGTGCATTGTTACCATGAGTCTGATGCCCAGTCTACCTTGCTTGTGCTTAGCTGCCCACATTGATGTACCTGTTCACAGCAATCACCAGACAACAAAAAACACAGAAAAATACAGGGTAACCAAATATAAACTGTAGTACATTATCACAGTGTAATTCTCTGTCTCACTTCTCTTTCAGCACAACTGGAACAGTCAAGGACCACCCGGGAGACCCTCTGCTGGTTGTTGGGAGCTGTGGATGATGGCAACCGTGATGCTACTCTGTACTCCACGGTGCTGTTGGAGAAACAGAATGTCATCACTCAACAGCAAGATGACATTCTGGATCTCCTTCAGCTCTGAGGGCATGCAAAGCATGCTATACTGGAGGCTGTCCACGGTATCCAGGATAGCAACTTGGGTCTCTCTGGCACAGTTATGGAGCTGTTGGATCAACAAGATACCCATGTTGCAGTCCAGCAGACCACCCACAGTATCCTCCAGTGGCTGGCAGAGGGGCAGTTGGAGGCCTCTAAAGGCATCCAAACTTTGGTACGCCATGACCTGCAGCAGCTGCAGAGCCTGGGCCAGGCCCTCTTACCTCCTCAGCAGTGGGAACCTTCACATATTTCCCCTCCTGAAGACTCGACAGAAGACAAGGGGAAATAATGACCTGATCCCCAACCCTACTGTGGACTGTTTCCACTTCCTCTGTCTCCCCCAAGACATCCTCATCACATCATGAGGGCAAGCACATCATCGTCACTCCAGGATGACATCACACCTCTACAATAGGGGTGTGTTATAGAATGTCTTTTTTTTTTAACATGTGCCACTATTTTCTGATTTTATTTCTACATGAAGCTAATCAGTTTTTTTTCAGAATAATGTTTTAATTTATGAATCAATAAAAAATAAATCTTATTTTATTTAAATGTATGTTTATAAATGCAAAAAGTAAAAAAGAAAATATTACATTTCCTTTATTTGTATTTTATTTTAAAAGTAAACCTAATTAACATTTTACATAAAAAGGTTTTCTGACTTTTTCTTTCCATATGGTGCCAATTGCTAGTTCGTTATAGGTTTCTGGAAAATTCTATGGCCATAGGATCGTATGCAATGTATGACAGTCATGTTGTGCACTTCCACACTTACTAGTTCCACAACAGTAGCTGTGGAAGTATATGTATTTGTAAGAAATACACAACTGCACTGTCTCGACTTGCAACGCAAGCAAAAAATGCAACATAATAGTATGTACTGCACAAAAAACAGATTTAACCCTCATCCACTGCATGTGAAAACATGCTGTCAACAACTCAAAGTGTGACAAATCTGTTCCATGTACAGACACCATACTGTCTTATTGTAGATATTAATTGGGAATTCCTGTGTGTAAACGTTAAACAGTTGTGTGAACTAAGCAATCAGTCATGAACAAGTTTTAAACAGCCTGTTAATCACCACATGCTGATGTAAAGTGGCATGAGGCAAAACTGTCGTATTGTTCCTAGTTGAGTATCTCACTGGTAATCTAAGTCCTGCCTATGATTTTCTTTTTCCAAATATAATCTTTGGATAGAAAATTGTCAAAAGTAAACTTTTTTTGCACTGTTATAGTCATTGTACACTCAGATCTATAAGAAGATAGAGTACACACCAAAGCTTCATGAGTGATGTTATTTTTACTTTCCCCAGTGACCGTGAGGTTCACTCAGTGGCTTGAAAGACTTGAAAATAGTAAGCAAGTATCCAGTGAATTCATTTCAATATATCCAGAGAACACATTTGAGTACAGATGAAAATTTGCAGATGTTTCACATAAAAGTATTGGTACAAACAGAAGAAAAAAAATACAACACTTGCAACACAATGTATTTAATATGAAGTAAAACCCAATAGAGTGACTAGGGTTCAGTTAAATTAAAAGTTTGGCTACTATGTGAAATTTAATCCCTTCAATCCACGGCTATAAATTACTGGTGGCTAGTACAGTTACAGGGTACTGGGTGACAATCTTTCAAGGAGAATGTCGCAGGGAAAAACCATGCAACAGGAACAGCTCAAGTTAAAACAGCTACAGGGTACACAATGCCACTCAATGGACATAGCGTGTGACCCTGTAACTGTTTCTGAGACAAAGGGTAAGAGGTCTGCTGGAAGGGGGTCTGCCAAGCAGCTGCTGTGGCTCATGGAGTAGAGCAATCGGCGTTGCAGGACAATGGAGTGGCTGTGGACTGGAATTTTATTACTGGTCTCAGATCAGTTAAATAATTAATTTTTTTTATTATCTTGTGATGTCCCCCAACCGAGTTTCACCCTCACCCCAAGTTGCTGCCCCTGGAGGTTATTTTAGTGGGGGTGGTTCTTAATTAAATATGCTTTATTAAGGTTTTCATAACTATGCCTACAGGCATCCAGCATGTTTCCTATTCATATTTCGCTGATATCATACATACAAACAGAGAGCTTGCATCCATCAAAGTACAGCAAGTTACAAAAAGAACAGCAGAGTAATCAGATGCCTGTACCCCACCCCTCCCCAACCCACCCTGACTGCCACTAAATGGATGTTGGGTGTTACACCTCTGAGTCTTTTATAACCAAACAGGTTAAAGGGGCACTAGTATCAGAATTTACATGATTAGACTGCATCAGAAACAGGCTGAAGAGGGGGTCTCAGACTTATTTATATTCTTCCAGGCTGTTGGTCACCCCAGCTATAACACACTCTGCCTATATAGCAAACATAATTTCTCGATAACATTCAGTATAGGAAGAGGTAATTGCATCCACCCAGTGTCTAAGTAGTATCTTTTTAGCACATGCTGAGATTAGTGCTATGTGGGCTTGTTGGGATTAACCCTGAACAGTAGTATAATCTCCTAGGATACAGATTTCAGGAGTAAACTTATCTGAGAGAGATTGTAATGGGTCCAAACAAGACTTGGTGTTATTCCAGAATGGAGAAATTCTTTCACATGACCACAACATATGCAACAAGTCCCCTGGATGCTTCAAACATTTGGTACAAAGATTAGATGGCAGGGAACCTATCAGGTAAAGTTTAACTGGGCTATAGAATAAGTTATGGTTAATCTGGAACTGCATAAACCTATACCTATCCCATTTCATGTATCTATATAGGTGCTTCCAGATTCTTGGTCAGCATCTGGGAGGGGTAGATATTGGTAATGACTGGTCCCATCAATAACATCTATGGCCTTCTAGCCAAGACATTGTGGTCTGCTAAAATTTATACGCATACATAATTAAGTGAGAGGCCAGGAGAGAGTTAACATATGGGGTGAGCGTAGATGACAAAGTATTAGACCACTGCCTGGTACTAAAGTGTTTCATTAGCATGTGGGAAATTTGCAGATAATTAAATGCATGTACAAGGAACCATTTATAAACAGTGCAAGCATCCTGGAATCGCATCAGTTTGTGATTGATAACTAAGTCATTAACCTTCTCAATTCCCATATTAGGCCAAAATGAGACAGCCTTGAGGAGTTTTTTACCCGAAATTAAGAAATTAGGGTTGCTGAAAAGAGGTTGTGCTATATCCCTATGGCCAGCAGTCTTAAGGAGAGTATTAAGCTGCTGTTGTATTTGGAGTGTAGAACCTAGCGGGGAATCTTTTAGTTTAGTATGAAAATTCTCTTTGATTAAGAAAGGGAGAGCACTGGAATTTACCTCTTGTGCTAAGCATAGGAAGTGTTCAATTTTTAGCCAGAGGGGGTGGTAGTGAGAGCCCGAGGAGTAACTGGAGGACAGTAGCCAACATCTCATCCTTGTTAGGTGTATTGCTAAATAATATAAGTAAAAGTTGGGAGCTTGTAAGCCACCATCCAGTTTTTGATGAGTGAGCTTAATATAATTACATCTGGATTTTTTTCCAGCCAATAAAAAGGAATTTACAACTTTCTGAAGTTGGGAGAACCAAGAACTCGGCAGGGCCCAGTTGTACATTTGCAAGGGGTACATTATGCGGGGTAAAATATTAATTTTTACTATACTCAATTGACCCCACAGGGAGAGGAGTAATCAAGACCAGTGCTTGGTATCCTCTTTTAAAGTATTAATGATGGTGTCAAATTTAAGTTTTTTCATTATTTTGGGGGCAGAGTGAAGGTTTATACCCAAGTATTTAAGCTTATCTGACCGCCATTGTTGCTCCAGGTTTTCCACCTCTACCCTGTGGGAATATTTATTAAGAGGAAAGAATTCTGTTTTATCAAGATTCACTTTATAATTGGAGATGGTACCAAATTGAGAAATTATTGTAAATGCAGCCAGAAGGGAGTGGGAAGGAAATTAAATGTGTAATAAAATATTATCTACATATGCGGAAAGTTTATATTCTGCGTTTCCTATCTTGATACCAGTGGTTAATGGGGAGGAATTCAATTTTCTTATGAGAGGTTCTAGAAAAAGATTAAATAAGTAGGGTGAGAGGGGGCAGCCTTGGCGCATCCCTTGTTTTAGGGTAAAGGGTGTGGAAAGCACTCTGTTACACTGTACATGTGCAGAAGGGGAGGAATAAAGTATTTTAATCCAATTTACAAATTCGTGGGGAATACAATATTTAGGGAGTTATGAAAAGAGGTAGTCCCATGATACTCTGTCAAAGGGTTTTTCTGAATCCAAGGAGACCAAGACAGTGAGTGTAAGGGAGTCCTTGGACAGAGAAAAAAGATAGGCCACCTTTCTAAGATGATCGGAGGAAAGACGACCCTTAACAAACCCTACCTGTTCCACACTAATCAGTGAATCCCAGACCCGGCTTAATCTTGACACCATGATCTTGGCAAGAATTTTTAGGTCTACATTAATAAGGGAGATGGGTCTGTAACTAAGGATGAACAGAAGATCCTTACCAGGTTTGGGAAGGACTACTATGGTGGCCTGGGTGAGGGAGGTATCAGATATGCCATTTTCATAAAGATATTGAAAGGTGCTCAGAAGAATAGGTGCTATTGTATCTTTAAGGGCTTTGTAAAAGTTGAAGCCATCTGGGCCTGGCGCTTTGTTCAGTGATAGTGAATCAATGGCATCAAGCACTTCCTTGATTACAATAGGGGCTTTTAGACTGAGGGTTTGAGATTCATAGCGTGCCGGGAGATTAATGTTACTCACGAAGGAGTCCAGCATTTGTTGGGAGAAAGAGGAGGAGGAGGTGGTAGGGGTATAAAAGCAACTATAAAAGTCTCGATAAGCTTCACAAATGTCCCTGGGGGAAGTAAGGACATTACCTAATGGTGAGTGAATGGAGGTGACAGTCCTGTCGGAGGTTTGGGACCAAAGCCGGAGGGCAAGGAGTTTCCCAGCTCTTTTTCATTGGTCAAAATAGGATATTTTAGACCTAAGCATGAGAAATTCAGCCTTTTCAGCCAGTAATAGATTATACTCTCAGCTTTTTCCCAGTCTTCTACAGGAGATAAAGCTGACAGATTTGCCTCAGCTTTTGTGATCTGATCAAAAAGAGAGGAGAGGACTTGTTTTTTCTGTTTTTTTACATTTCGATGCTAAGTGTATTAATTCCCCCCTTAAAGCACATTTTAGAGTACACCATAAAATATCTGCTTTGTGCATGGATGGGGATTTATATGCCATGAAGTTTGAAATGAAAGATTATAAGTGTTGTATAGTATCATCAGATTTTAGGAGTTGATTATTAATTTCCATATTTTATTTTTATGGACATTGGGTGTAAGGTCTAGTAACAGCTGGGCCATGTGATGGTCAGAGAAAACTTTAGAGAAGTAGTAATCTGATATAACCTCATGGAGATGATCTACACTCATTAAGAATTAGACTATTCATGAAAATGAATGGTGAGGAAAGGAGTGGAATGAGTACTCCTCATTGTCTGGATAGGCTATTCTCCAGGGATTTGTAAGACCTAGTGAATGCATTAGCTCATGTAAGGCTTTTTACCCTAGTGACAAGGATAGCCTAGATTGGCCTGATCTGTCAAGATTGTTTGATTGGACTTGGTTGCAATCCCCCCAAGAATTATTGGTATCATAGAAACAGAAACATAGAAACATAGAAGTTGACGGCAGATAAGGACCACAAGGCCCATCCAGTCTGCCCATTTCTTTTTCTACCTTATAAATGTGCCATCGGCCTTTGCTCTGTCAGTGGCCTATCTATTCATAGTCATTTGTATTGCTCCCTTATGCCTATCCCATGCCTGTTTGAAGCCCTGCACTGTATTCATAGCCACCACTTCTTGTGGTAAGCCATTCCATGCATCCACCACCCTTTCTGTGAAAAAGAATTTCCTCACATTCACCCTTACTCAGCCTCCCTCTAATCTCATGCTGTGTCCTCTTGTCCTGCTATTTTTTTTATATTTAAACATGTTAGACTCTTTCACCTTATTTATGCCCTTAAGGTGTTTGAATGCCTCGATCATATCACCTCTCTCCCTCCTTTGCTCAAGGGTATACATATTGAGCTCCGTTAAACTGTCCTCATATGTCTTCTGATGCATTCCCTGCACCATTTTGGTTGCCCTTCTCTGGACTGCCTCAATTTGGTTAATGTCCTTGTGAAGGTGTGGCCTCCAATACTGCATGCAGTACTCCAGATGGGGCCTTACCAGTGTCTTGTACAGAGGGATTATTACCTCCCTCTTACGACTTGTGATACCCCTACTAATACACCCTAACACCCCCTAGCCTTACCTACTGCTTTGAGGTCTGCTTGGATGTTTTAGGTCATCAGTGATGATGATGCCCAAGTCTTTTTCTTCCTTTGTGACTGCTAGCAACTCCTCCCAGCCTATAGGTGCTTCAGGGTTTCTCTTCCCTATGTGCATGATTTTGCACTTCTTTGCATTAAATCCCAGTTGCCACTCTTCTGACCATTCTGCTAGTTTATCCAGATCTCTTCTCATTCTGCCCACCCATCTGGATCATCTACTCTGTTGCAGATCTTGGTGTCATCTGCAAACAGACAAGCCTTACCCTCTAGTCCATCTGCAAGGTCACTAATGAAGATGTTGAAGAGGACTGGCCCCAGGACTGATCCCTGAGGTACCCACTTATGACTTGCATCTCTTCTGACTGTATACCATTTACCACCACTCTCTGTTTTCTGCCCGTCAACCAGTTTGCCACCCAGTTGACCAACTTCTGACCCACCACGAGCCTACCCAGCTTATTTATCAATCTTCTATGTGGAACAGTGTCAAAAGCTTTGCTGAAGTCAAGGTAGGCGACATCAACTGCTCCCCCTTGGTCCACCACTCTGGTTACCCAGTCAAAGAAATCTATGAGATTAGTTTGACAGGACCTTCCTTTTGTAAACCCATGCTGTCTTGGATCCTGTGCCCCTATGGATTCCAGGTGTTGCACTATCCTTTCCTTAAGGAGTGCCTCCATAATCTTGCCCACTACTGAGGTAAGACTGATCGGTCTGTAGTTCCCTGCCTCCTCCCTGCTACCACTCTTGTGGAGCGGGATCACATGAGCCCTTCTCCAGTCTTCTGGGACCTCTCCTGTGCTCAGAGACTCACTAAACAATTCTGCTAATGGCTCTGCTAGTTCCTCCTTTAGCTCCTTAAGTACCCTGGGATGTATGCCATCAGGTCCCATTGCCTTATCCACCCTGAGCTTAGCAAGCTCTTGTAGGACCCTTTCTTTTGTGAAGGGAGTAGTGCTCACCTCCCTCCCCGTGTCCATGATGCTGAGCTGTGGGCCACCCTACCTTCTCTTCAGTAAATACTGAGCAAAAGTATCTATTTAGGATAGATGCCTTTACAGGGTCCTCCTCCTCACATGCTCCCTTTTCTCCATTAAGCTTAGCAATACCCCCTCTGGACTTTCTCCTTTCACTAATGTATCTATAGAAAGTCTTGTCACCTTCTTTTACTGTTCGTGCTAGTGTTTCCTCAGTTTGGGACTTTGCCTGCCTTACTGCCTTCCCTGCTCCCCTTAGGGCAGTTTGGTATGCCTCCCTATCTTCATCCCGCTGTGTTCCCTTATATTTCCTGAAGGCCAGCCTTTTGGCTCTGACCTTTTCTGCTACTGTATTTGAGAACCAAAGTGGTTTCCTTCTTCTTTTGCACTTCCTTTTCTGTCTAACACAATGGGATGTTGCTTCAAGTATTGCATCCTTAATGCTTGCCCACTTTGCCTGTACCCCCTCACCTGTGTTTCTTTTTGCCAGGGCTAGCTTAACTCTGTTGGCCATCTTATCAAAGTCAGCTCCTCTGAAGTCCCATATTTTTGCCTTGGAATGGGATGATTTAGATGTAGTAGCCAAATTGAACCATACCATGTGATGGTCACTGGCCCCAGGTGACCTTCTACCTGGAGATCTGTGATCCCTTCTTTGTTAGTCAGTACTAGATCTAGGATAGCCCTGTCTCTTGTGGGTTGCTGTACCAGTTGTTTGAGGCCCTCCCCCTGCAGGGAATCCACTATGAGTCTAGTTCTGGCAAATGTTCCTGCTGGTATTGACCAATCTGTATCCAGCATGTTGAAGTCTCCCATTATCAGAACCTCCCCTTTAGCTGTCATGTTTTGTATATCTTCTAACAGTAATGTGTCTATGTCCTCCCTCTGGTCTGGGGGCCTGTAGACAACCCCAGTTCTTATGGCTGTCCCATTTCCTGTTTCCAGGGTGACCCACAGTTCTTCTGGCTCCTTATGTGTATTCTGAATTTCTGTAGCTTTGATATTTTCATTAACATACAGGGCCACTCCTCCCCCCCTTTTTGCACCTCGGTCTCTTCTGAACACTACATAGCCAGGTACTGAAGTCTCCCAAGTGTGGTTACTGGTAAACCATGTCTCACTAATTGATACTATGTTCAGTTTAGCCTCTGACATTATTGCCTGCAGGTCTGGGATCTTATTTCCCAGGCTGTGAGCATTTGTGTACATGATTTTCCATTGGCCAGATTTTGGTGTGTTAGTTGTTGGGTGAAGTTTGGCATTACCCCTGTGCATCGTATGGGGAGACAAACCTTTTTTCTTACCTGGTGATGCAAATGAACAGCAAACATGCTGAATTTCTGTTTGACCACTAGCTGAGGGGGGAGGGGTGTTCTTCCCATTCGATGAATGGGGTGCTGCACCTCTCTCCCCATTTGCTAGTTTAAATATTCTGCAAAGACGTCAAACTTCTGCCCCAATGCACTGACTCCTCTTTAGTCAGATGCAGTCCATCAAATTTAAAGAACTTTCGCTCCCAGAACTGTTGCCAGTTCCCTACAAATCTGTGTCCTTTCCTGGCACCAGTCCTTGAGCCACGGTTTAGCTCCCCTATCTCCCTTCTCTGACCTTCCGTCCATCTGCTCCCTCTCCCAGACTGGCAGGATCTCAGAGAAGGAGATGCCGGACGAAATAGATGATAGTTTGTCACCCAGCCTAGTCAGGTGTTCCTTGGTCTCCACAACTGACCGGCTGGCAAGATCATTAGTCCTTATGTGTACTAGGACATCAATGTTTTCTCCTGCTTTGTGAACAATTTTAGCAATGCGGTCAGTGTCTCTCCTTGCTGATGTACATGGGAGACATCTGACCATCACCCCTGGCTGGAGATGGGTATCAACTCCCCGAATCATGGAGTCTCCTATGATCAGAAGTTTTTTGGATTTCCTTTGTGCTTGTTTAGTTTTGGTTCCTGATTTGGGTGAGTTTTGTTGTGCTAGCTCCTGTGCTGCAGTGTCCTGCTCTGCAGTGTTTTCTGCCTCTTTATTTGATTTCAGAGATAGAGGCAGATACCTGTTTGTAGTGTTTATATGGTTTTTGGAGGTAATGTGTTGGAGAACAGAGAGTGATGGGGCACCTGATATGCTCCTCCTTACCACCTGCCTACCTCCTGGACCAACTACCCTCTGCGGTCGAGGTTTTTCTGTTGGATGCTGGGGAAATGGCGGGTGGTTCTTATAATGTATTTCCTCTTCAATATGAAATTTGAGATGTGTAATCTCTGCCCATGCTGCCCGGAGCTGAGCCCTAAGATCTCCAAAGGCCCAGCATGTAGGACAGTGTCCTAAATCCTGTAAGACTGTCCTTCTGAGAATTGTTCCACAGTACCTGCAGTTAATGAAATCCATTCCAAATAAGTTGCTGGGTTTGTAACCTAGTCAGAGTAATTAGAAGGAAAAAAAAGGGAAAAAAATGCAAGTAATGGTTTAATTGTGCTTTGTTTAACTTGTTACAACAAGTTAAATTACTAGTGTCCCTGTAAATGAGATCACCTTGTGGAGGCGTCTCTGATCTGCACCTTCCTGCTCTGCCACAGGAAATGTCACAACTGTGGTACCCTATAAAAGGAGTGTAGCGTGGGGTGGTTGGGGATGGGGGTGGGTGGCTGGGCCCTTCCCCTGCCTAAAAAGAAGAACCACGGATGAAAGAACAAGGAGGCAAGAGCAGAAACAATCAGTCAACAACAAATGCAGTAACCCTGAAAGCTTATCCTAATGTTAGATAAAACTGTAAAACCTGTAAAGCACCACCTGTAATAATTTCAGAGAAGATATACGCTGTAAGAAACACTTTGCTCCAGAGAAAAATAAAGCAGTAACAGAAGATATACTTTGCAAAAGACAATTTGAATCAGAAGATTACAGCAGTAATTTTTTTGCACACACCTGTAGGCACACCTTGTAATAATGCAGAAGAAGGTATACCAGCAAAACAATTTGAATCAGAGAAAAAAAATAAAGCAATGAAATGTTAGCAACAAACAGTAGCAATCCCTGTGAGTAAAAAATTAAAACACCACCACACAGTAAATCTGCTTAGCCAAACTAAGTCTTAATCCTTCTCCCTTGCTCTCGTAAGTTTCTCTACTCTGCCTTTCAAGCAGTCTTAGAAGGAAAGAGCTCAGGTGAAGCTAGGTGCCTTGGCCAGCAAACCAAGTCTTTAACCTCTGTGTCCCCTTCTATCATGGACCATGTAGCTAATGTAGTCATTAGATTCACAAAAAAGTCAAGATCATCTGAGTTGGGTCCATAGATGGAACCTAGGATAACCTCTGACTGTTCTAAAACAGCCCTTATAATGACATAGTGACCCTCTGGGTCAGATATTTCTTGAATTAGCTGGAATGGTATCCTGCGTGCAATAAGAACGACAGTCCCCCTTTTGCGGGAATTAAATCCCGAGCCAAAAACTTATCCCACCTAATTCCTATGAAGAAACTGTATTTAGGTGGGCAAGAGATGCATCTCCTGTAGGAAGACTATGTCTTCTTGAATAGTACGGAGATGCAACAAAACTTTCATTCTCTTATCCAGTGTTTGTGCCCATTTGATGTTCCATGAACAGAAATGGTAACCAGTCATTTTAGCTGAATAACAGGGAGAGTGACATCAGTGTACAAAAGAATATTAGGAGTTGAAGGAAGAGTGAAGAAAGTAACACATTTACCTGTGGCAGTCCACACCCATCCAACCAACCAATTATTTACCAGGTGAGACACACTAAGCTGAAAGCTTGTTTGCAGGTGCAACCTGGGAGCACAGGAACTTAAGTGACTTGCTCAGGGTCACACAGTATGCACCTAGGGGACTGTAGGATTCAAACCCAGGTCTCCAGATTTGCAGCTCAGAGCCTTAACCCACTGCGCCATACTGCCATCCAAAACCTTTTAGATCCCCCCCCCACAAATCTCACCATCCCATGAAAAAAAAAAAATCACGATCCCCTGAGCCCCACATGACCAGTTTACAAAGTGAAGTAACCTGGGCCCTATGCTGAGGAATCAGTGGTGGAGGCTCTTTCCCCAATTGCAAAGACATGACTGCTTCTTCCTTGGTAACGCAGCATAACCCTACCCTTTCCCCAACCCCCCCAAAAAGCCAAAAACATCAACCATCTTGGAACCTGTTTCAACTCCAGGGGTAATATAAATAAAAAAAACCTTCATGTACTCTAAACTATATTACAAGTAGGTGCATTATAACAATCAACGCAACCATAGGAACAACCAGTCATTTTTACATTGAGATTAACAAACTGATGCATAACATATACATCAATTAACTACATAGCATTTAAATTTCATGTGTAAGTATTAAAGAATGGTCCCCTATTACTAAGGGGCTGGCTTCCTGCCATAGAGAGAGGAGAAGAAGGTAAAAAAATAAAGAGGGGGAGGGCAAAATAATCCACAGGGGAAGAGAGGGGGTGAAGTAGATTGCAGCCTCCCATTTTAGCAATAACAAAAAAAAAAACATAGCAATGAAATATATGTCAGGAACTTGCATGCCCGATTTACATGGAGGCATAAAAAGAAAAAAAAAAGAAAAGAAATGTGGAGAGGGGAAGTTAATAAACTGCAGAGTCATAAATCCATGACTGATACTGCATTTTTGAAGCCAACATGAGAAAGCTAAGAAACTGATGTGCTTCAAATGAGTTTGTTCACTTGCGGTGCACTTGCCGTGGAGATCGCATAATCGAGTAGTGAACTGTGCGCACTTGTGCAAGATTGAGCTGCCAAATAGATCGCACTGTCAGGAGGGAGAGCATTTGGATAAGACTCCATAGTCCACGGTACTGGAGGCAGACCAACAGTGCTGAGTACCAGTCAAGGAGGCAGGGATGGAAAACTATGCAGGTAGATCAAATTAGAAGGGTATTCAAGCGTTGTAAAGATATTACTCTGCAGACGAAAGTTAGGCAGCTAGCATTTGCTGAGGTCACTTCTTTGCTAGCAGGATCAGAATGCCATGCAAAATAATAGCTTCAGTGAACTCAAAATGTTAGCGGTCCAAGATAATTAACTGACAGACTTCTGGTGAGACTTTAATATTATAGTAGAACACTGCCAAGATAACATACTCGAGTTTGCAGGCTCAGCGATGAATGAACAGGTCAGGGAACATGATAGCTAGGCTATCCGCAGCTTGTTCTGCATTCTCAAATGATCTCCAGCCACCCTGATATTGGACCGATAGTTTAGCGGGATATATCATTCGGAACCTAATTCCAGCGGCAATTAATTTAGTTACCGAAGTATTGTACTCAGCCCCCTTCTGTCTGGTGGCCACCAGTAAGTCTTGTGAAACTCTCAACTGGGCATCTTCCCATCTTATTTCCTGCAGCTCCTTAGTTTTAGCCAGGATATGCTGCCAATCTATAAAGCTAAGAAGAAGGATGATAAATGGTCTGGCTTTGGCCCCGGGAGGGGGGAGGGGCTTTAACGATCTATGAGCCTGTTCCACATGATAGACAGTAGAGTGTGGTGGAAGGCCTGCGATTTTCGCCAAAAGCTTCTGGGTTAATAAAACAGTGCAGGATCCTTTGACTTCTTCAGGTAAGCCGAAAATGATTAGATTGCTTCTCCTATTCCAACCCTTGAGATCTTCCAATTTTGTCTCCATTTTTTTCAGCTTTTGTCTCAATGCCACTACCTCTGGATTTAACTGAGCCTGCCAGCCTTCTAATGAAACTGTGCATGCTGACACATCAGAGATCTTCTTGTTAGTTTCTTTTAGGTCGGCCTGTATATTTTTTAGATTTGAGGTGAACTCTAGAAGGGCTTGTTAAATCGGAGCCATTTCAGCAAGAAATGTTTCTTCTGACAAGGGGTAGAGCTGGTGATTGATGCAGAGTTTTTGGTAGTAGCTGACTTTTTCAAGCTGCTGCCCACACCCCACCTTGGCTCATAAGGCTAATTGGAGCCCACTGGGCTGGTACCGCTGATGTGGTCCCCACCACAAGCAACCCACCTGCCTAGGACAGGCCAAGAAGACGCCTGCTGCCCACACCCCACCTTGGCTCATAAGGCTGATTGGAGCCCACTGGGCTGGTACCACTGACACAGTCCCCTCCATAAGCAACCCACCTGTCTAGGACAGGCTGAGAAGGCGCCTGCTGCCTACACTCCACCTTGGCTCATAAGGTAACTTCTGGTCCTGGACAAGGGAAAAAGGATTCTTGAGCCTTCCTCCCATTGGGAACTTAAAAGTTCCAGATGGCACGGAGCGCTGACATTGGTTCCTTGCCCAACGCTGAAGCCAGTGCTGAAATCATTGGACTAAGGCATAAGACTGCTGAGAAACACTGACCTTTGACGTTTCTTCCCTTTAGCATCTGTGTAGAGAAATTCTCATTTTTTTGCTTGCAAATTCACTCACTTGCATGTTTCTCTGAGTAATTCAGTGCAGAGCAGCATTTGTGTAACCTACACTGGCCTGTCAGTGATTTGTTGATTTTTTTTCTGTATTATTTATGGCAATCCTGCTACTAGGGTTTCCTTAAATGGACTGTAGAGTTGAATTTCAGAACTAATTTTAAGTTGTACAGTGATTACATTCCGTATTAGATTGTTGATGGTATTTTCTGAACTTTTCTTTGGAAGTTTAAGTCTTTTTTTTTTTCTGCATTTCTAATCTGTCTACCTTCTAGACCTGCCCCTGAGGACCTGGCACCAAACATTTCAGGTCAGATACATGCCCCCATTTAACACCCTTTGTTTGAACTCTGTGCTGAAATTTGTTGCTGGCACCTAGCTAGAGTCTCTAACAGAACCCCTCCCCATCACTCCATGGTAATCCAACTGTAAATTTATTTTTTTCTCTCATCCCTCCATGCAATGATCCCTCCCTCTGTCCTCCATCAAGGCTTATAACTGCCATCTCTTCTGTTCCTCTCTCTCAGGCTGATCGGAACCCACTGGGCTGGTACCACTGATGCAGTCCCCTCCACAAGCAACCTGCCTGCCTAGGACAGGCTGAGAAGGCGCCTGCTGCCCATACTCCACCTTGGCTCGTAAGGTAACTTCTGGTCCTGGACAAGGGAAAAAGGATTCTTGAGCCTTCCTCCCAATGGGAACTTAAAGGTTCCAGATGGCCCGGAGCGCTGACATTGGTTCCCTGCCCAAAGCTGAAGCCAGTGCTGAAATCATTGGACTAGGGCATAAGACTGCTGAGAAACACTGACCTTTGACGTTTCTTCCCTTTAGCATCTGTGTAGAGAAGTTCTCATCTGTTTGCTTGCAAATTCACTCGCACATTTCTCTGAGTAATTCAGTGCAGAGCAGCATTTGTGTAACCTACACTGGCCTGTCAGTGATTTTGTGATTTTTTGTCTACTTTTCCATTTGCAAATTATACTCTAAAGCCACTAGAGGGCAAAAACTCATGTAAGTTGCAATCCTCTACCCACCAGTCTCCCCTAAAACTTCTGGTCCTCACAAGGTATGGCAAAGTTGCAATTTCACCCCCACCCATCCCCCACCTCCTCCATTTTTAAATACTCTTCGTCCCACCTCTTCTCATCTTCTATGCCCTCTGGCACCCCTCCCACTCTAACTGTAACTATCTGCTGTCTTTTACACATTAATCTCCCTGCAGAGGTCCATCCACTATCTTTTTAGTCTATCCTAGGTGTTCGACAGTTTCAGCACAACCACAGGTTATAGTATCAGTTTCTAGGTCTGGGACATTCATCGTTCTATCATTGCCAGATTCTGTGGCATATAGGAAGACCTTACCATGGGAGGGAACAGCTGGCTCCTCTGTATGTCCCCTGCCTTGCTAGTGTCCTGCTGTCTCTATCAGACCTCACATTCCTCCCAGGGTGGGGATGAGGTTTGCGCCTCTCCCTGTTATGTGCTCAACAACTTCTCTCATGAAATTATACATGGTTTGCCGGCCAAGGCACCTAGTTTCACCTGAGTTTGTTCCTTCTAAGATTTCTTGAAAGGACAGAGCAGAGAACCTTAACAGAGCAAGGGAAATGGATTAAGACTTCTTTTGGCTAAGCAGATTTACTGTGTGTTGTTATTTTTAATTTGTACTCAGAGGGATTGTTACTGTTTGTTGCTAACATTTCATTGCTTTATTTTTCTCTGATTCAAATTGTTGTTGCTGGTATACCTTCTTCTGCATTATTACATGGTGTGCCTATAGGTGTGTGCTAACAGATTACTGCTGTAATCTTCTGATTCAAATTGTCTTTTGCAAGGTATATTTTCTGTTACTGCTTTATTTTTCTTTGTAGCAAAGTGTTTCTTACAGGGTATATCTTCTCTGAAATTATTACAGGTGGTGCTTTACAGGTTTTACAGTTTTATCTAACATTAGGATAAGCTTTCAGGGTTAATGCATTTGTTGTTGACTGATTGTTTCTGCTCTTACCTCTTAGTTCTTTCATCCGTGGTTCTTCTTTCTTGGCAGGGGAAGGGCCTACCCACCCACCCCCATCCCCAACCACCCCACACTATACTCCTTTTATAGGGTACCACAGTTGTGACATTTTCTGTGGCAAAGCAGGAAGGGGCGTATCAGTGGGGCATCCACAAGTTGAGCTCATTTACAGGGGCACTAGTAATTTAACTTGTTATAACAAGTTATACAAAAACAAAACACAAAATCAAACTATTACTTGCATTTTCTTCCTTCTAATTACTCTGACCAGGTTATAAACCCAGCAACTTATCAGGAATGGATATCATTAAATGCAGGTACTGCGGAACACTTTTCAGAAGGAGAGTCTTACAGGATTTTGAACACTGTCCTACATGCTGGGCCATTGGAGATCTTAGAGCTCAGCTCCAGGCAGCATGGGCAGAGATTGCGTGCCTCAAATTTCATATTCAAGAAGAAATACACTATAAGAACCACCCACCATTTCCCCAACATCCAACAGAAGAACCTCAACCACAGAGGGCAGTTGGTCCAGGAGGTTGGCAGGTGGTTAGGACGGGCAAATCGGGTGCCCCATCACTCTATGCTCTCTAACATATTACCTCCAAAAACCGTATAAACACTACAAACAGGTATTTGCCTCTATCTCTGAAACAAAGGGGCAGAGGACACTGCAGAGCAAGACACTGCAGCACAGGAGCTAGCACAACAAAACTCACCCAAATCAGGAACCAAAACAAAAAAAGCAAAAAGGAAATCCAACAAACTTCTGATCATAGGAGACTCCATGATTCGGGGAGTTGATACCCATCTCCAGCCAGGGATAATGGTCAGATGTCTCCCAGGTACATCAGCTTGGAGAGACACTGACTGCATTGCTGAAATTGTTTACAAAGCAGGAGAAAACATTGACATCCTGGTACACATAGGGACTAATGATCTTGCCAGCCAGTCAGTTGTGGAGACCAAGGAACACCTGACCAGGTTGGGTGACAAACTATCATCCATTTCATCCGACATCTCCTTCTCTGAGATCCTTCCAGTCTGGGAGAGGGGGGCAGATGGACGGAAGGTCAGAGAAGGGGAGATATGGGAGCTAAACATGTGGCTCAAGGGCTGGTGATAGGAAAAAGGACACAGATTTGTAGGGAACTGGCAACAGTTCTGGGAGTGAAAGTTCTTTAAATTTGATGGACTGCATCTGACTAAGGAATGAGTCAGTGCATTGGGGCAGAAGTTTGATATCTTTGCAGAATATTTAAACTAGCAAATGGGGAGAGGGGTGCAGCACCGCATACGTCGAAAGGGAAAAACACCCCTCAGCTAGTGGTCAAACAGAGATTCAGCATGTTTACAGTTCATTTGCATCACCAGGTAAGAAAAAAGGTCCGTCTCCCCATACGACGCACAGGGGAAATGCCAAACCTCACCCAACAACTAACACACCGAAATCTGACCAATTGAAAATCATGTACACAAATGCTCACAGCCTGGGAAATAAGATCCCAGATCTGCAGGCAATAATGTCAGAGGCTAAACTGGACTTAGTAGCAATTAGTGAGACATGGTTCACCAGTAACCACACTTGGGAGACTTTAGTACCTGGCTAGGTACTGTTCAGAACAGACCAAGGTGCAAAAAGGGGGGGGGTGGCCCTGTATGTCAATGAAAATATAAAAGCTACAGAAATTCAGAATACACATAAGGAGCCAGAAGAACTGTGGGTCACCCTGGAAACAGGAAATGGGACAGCCATAAGAACTGGGGTTGTCTACAGGCCCCCAGACCAGGGGGAGGACATAGACACGTTACTGTTAGAAGATATACAAAACATGACAGCTAAAGGGGAGGTTCTGATAATGGGAGACTTCAACATGCTGGATACAGATTGGCCAATACCAGCAGAGACATCTGCCAGAACTAGACACATGGCGGATTCCCTGCATGGGGAGGGCCTCAAACAACTGGTACAACAACCCACAAGAGACAGAGCTATCCTAGATCTAGTACTGACTAACAAGGAAGGGATCACAGACCTCCAGGTAGAAGGTCACCTGGGGGCCAGTGACCATCACATGGTATGGTTCAATTTGGCCACTACATCTAAATCATCCTATTCCAAGGCAAAAATATGGGACTTCAGAGGATCTGACTTTGATAAGATGGCCAACAGGGTTAAGCTAGCCCTGGCAAAAAGAAACACAGGTGAGGGGGTATAGGCAAAGTGTGCAAGCATTAAGCATGCAATACTTGAAGCAACATCCCATTGTGTTAGATGGAAAAGGAAGTACAAAAGAAGAAGGAAACCACCTTGGTTCTCAAATACAGTAGCAGAAAAGGTCAGAGCCAAAAGGCTGGCCTTCAGGAAATATAAGGGAACACAGTGGGATGAAGATAGGGAGGCATACCAAACTGCCCTAAGGGAAGCAGGGAAGGCAGTAAGGCAGGCAAAGTCCCAAACTGAGGAAACACTAGCGCGAACAGTAAAAGAAGGTGACATGACTTTCTATAGATACATTAGTGAAAGGAGAAAGTCCAGAGTGGGTATTGCTAAACTCAAAGGAGAAAAAGGGGCATGCGAGGAGGAGGACCCTCTAAAGGCATCTATCCTAAATAGATACTTTTGCTCAGTAATTACTGAAGAGAAGGTAGGGTAGGGCCCACAGCTCAGCACCATGGAAACAGGGGGGAGGGAGGTGAGCACTACTCCCTTCACAAAAGAAAGGATCCTACAAGAGCTCGCTAAGCTCAGGGTGGACAAGGCAATGGGACCTGATGGCATACATCCCAGGGTACTTAAGGAGCTAAGGGTGGAACTAGCAGAGCATTAGCAGAACTGTTTAGTGAGTCTCTGAGCACAGGAGAGGTCCCAGAAGACAGGAGAAGGCTCATGTGATCCCACTCCACAAGAGTGGTAGCAGGGAGGAGGCAGAGAACTACAGACCAGTCAGTCTTACCTCAGTAGTGGGCAAGATTATGGAGGCACTCCTTAAGGAAAGGATAGTGCAACACCTGGAATCCATAGGGACAGGATCCAAGACAGCATGGGTTTACAAAAGGAAGGTCCTGTCAAACTAATCTCATAGATTTCTTTGACTGGGTAACCAGAGTGGTGGACCAAAGGGGAGCAGTTGATGTCGCCTACCTTGACTTCAGCAAAGCTTTCGACACTGTTCCACATAGAAGATTGATAAATAAGCTGGGTAGGCTCGTGGTGGGTCTGAAGTTGGTCAACTGGGTGGCAAACTGGTTGATGGACAGAAAACAGAGAGTGGTGGTAGATAGTATAGTCAGAAGAGATGCAAGTCACAAGTGGGGTACCTCAGGGATCAGTCCTGGGGCCAGTCCTCTTCAATATCTTCATTAGTGACATTGCAGATGGACTAGAGGGTAAGGCTTGTCTGTTTGCAGATGACACCAAGATCTGCAACAGAGTAGATGATCCAGATGATGTGGGCAGAATGAGAAGAGATATGGATAAACTAGCAAAATGGTCAGAAGAGTGGCAACTGGGATTTAATGCAAAGAAGTGCAAGATCATGCACATAGGGAAGAGAAACCCTGAAGCCACCTATAGGCTGGGAGGGGAGTTGCTGGCAGTCACAAAGGAAGAAAGAGACTTGGGCATCATCATCACTGATGACCGGAAATCATCCAAGCAGACCTCTAAAGCAGTAGGTAAGGCTAGGGGGATGTTAGGGTGTATTAGTAGGGGTATCACAAGTCGTAAGAGGGAGGTAATAATCCCTCTTTACAAGACACTGGTTAGGCCCCATCTGGAGTACTACATGTAGTACTGGAGGCCACACCTTCACAAGGACATTAACCAAATTGAGGCAGTCCAGAGAAGGGCAACCAAAATGGTGCAGGGACTGCATCAGAAGGCATATGAAGATAGATTAACGGAGCTCAATATGTATACCCTTGAGCAAAGGAGGGAGAGAGGTGATATGATTGAAACATTCAAACACCTTAAGGGCATTAACAATGTGAAAGAGTCTAACATGTTTAAATATAAGAAAAATAGCAGGACAAGAGGACACAGCATGAGACTAGAGGGAGGCCAATTAAGGGGGAATGTGAGGAAATTCTTTTTCACAGAAAGAGCTGTGGATGCATGGAACAGTCTACCTTAGGAAGTGGTGGCTATGAATACAGTGCAGGGCTTCAAACAGGCATGGGATAAGCATAAGGGAGCAATACAGATGAATATGGAAAGATAGGTCATTGACAGTGTAAAGGTGTGTGGCACATTCATAAGGTAGAAAAAATGGGCAGACTGAATGGGTCTTGCGGTCCTTATGTGCCGTCAGCCTCTATGTTTCTATGTTTCTATGATTACTGGATCATACAGCTGTATTTGCCTGGAAGTGGGACATCTCCCAAATTGCAATTGCAGGGTACTCCTCCCTCCCATCTCGATACTTTTTTCTCCTGGCATGTTTCTGTCAGAATTCTAGTGTCTGCAACCCTAGGTCAGTATAGCACCAGGAGTGGAGATAACTATGTTTAACTTCACTGCCCTCCATGATGCTCAAAGAATAAAGACTACAAATTAACTTTTGCTGCCTTAAAAAGGATTTTGCTGCTATTGCTTTTGGGCTCAGGCAATGTGGAGCTCAACCCAGAGCCTCTAGATTCCCTTGCTTCTCCCTCTGACCTTGCTGGAATTAAAGGAATGTCATTCTTGCATGTCAATGTCTGCAGCCTTTTGAAAAAGATCACCATGATCCAGGCTTGGGTTAGCCACACCCTACCTGATGTTCTGGTGATCACTGAAACCTGACTTAGACATGCCACTCCTGACAAGGAAATCAACATCCCAGGTTATTTACTCTTCTGAGCTGGTAGGCAATCGAGAGGCGGAGGGGTGACGATTTATGTCAGGGACAAATTCTCTGTATCGTGTCTAGAATCATGCTTCTCCCCTGATGAATTTGAATGCTTGTCCATAAAGGTTGAACTATCACCTTCTTGTGCACTCTGTGTAATAGGCTGTTATAGGTCCCCATCTGCAGGGTCACATCTCTTGTCACATCTAAGTTCTGCCCTGGGGCTTAGTACGCTGGAAACTATTATACTTGGTGATCTGAACTACGACTGGCTATCAAAAGCCTCGGCTCCCTTGAAATCCTTTTGTGACACCTTGGGGCTGGTAAAACTCATTGGTGAACCCACTCGCCCAAATAAAAAGAACCCTAGTAACAGCACCCTTTTAGATGTAATTTTGGTTAACAAACCACACCTGTTTTCCCATGTCAGAACATTTTTCTCTAACATCAGCGATCGCAGTTTCATCGCCAGAATCAGATCTGTGCATAAACCACAGTTTGTAGCAAAGTTCTCAATCAAGAAGTGTAAATGCAACTTCGACTTGTTTGCCTACCTCGACGGATTGAAACATTCCCTGCAACAGCAGGATTTCTACTTAATCAAAATGGTAAATGAGGCATATATTATCCCTCATGAAATACTGACTGTGGCCTTAAACAGGCATGCCCCCATGGTAAAGGTACGTGTAAGGAGCAACACTTGCCGCTGGTTTTCACCAGAACTCAGAGCTTCCATGCTAGATAGGGATAGGCTTTGGAAAAAAGCATGCAGAAGCAAGAATGACTTGGATTGGTGTCAGTTTAGCAGGGCACGCAATAAGTGCACCAACTTGGTCAGAGCAGCCAAGGCTGCTTTCTATCGCACTGAGCTAGACTCTGCCTCAAGGAATCCTTCAAAATTTTGGAAAATAATAAGGGACATGTCTGGTCATTCTCCAGAAAATTCCCTTCCATCATAAATTCTATCTGGTAGTAACACCATTTCAGACCAATCAGAGATACTGGAAGCCCTCAATAATCATTTCGCAACTGCTGGGCTAGCATTTGACACATCCCCTGCTAATGCCATCCACACTCAGCAGGGATTATTGTTTCACAAGTCTCCTGCTACCAAAGAGGCTTTCTTCTTCCTACCTGCCTCTCTAAAAGAGGATGAAGATCTATTGCTGTAGTTGGATATCAAGAAAGGTGCAGGTTCGGACCCTATAGAGCCTTACTTTCTGAAACATGCATACCATGTGTTGGCAGTACCAATCACACACCTCTTCAACTTGTCACTATCCCAGGGGAACCTTCCCTTGCAATGGAAAGTAGTCCATGTCATCCCTCTGCTCAAATCAGGTTATAATTACTAGATGTTTAGACGCTGAAGCAGTAAGTCTTGTCTATTTTCGAGCAGCCTGAACCTACCACACGCATTCCCAATGGTAAAGGGAATGTGTGTATAGTGTTGCAATGCTCTCGCATTTCACGAGAGTTTCAGGATGTGACACGTCACTCCTGCAGGAAATTCAGGCTGCTCAAGAGGGATAGCAGCCAAGGGTAACATTACAACGCCACAGCATTCTAGTAAGCATACGCCATTACGGCTTTTCTTAAACTTTTTTAAAAATAGCTTTAGTCTAAATTTGAAAAGCAACACGAATCAAAAAAACTTTGAAGCATATATTGAGCAAGCATTAAGTAGGTAAGTTAAAATTCACATTGCATTAACGAGTTGTTTTTCATTGTATTGGAAATTGTGTTTGCCATTTAAGTAGTATCAGTCATATGGATTTCTTTGTTTTTTTTAGATTTGCTAAAGATACACAGAGTGTAGTGCTGCACACGTTTGTTACCCAAGGTATGCGGGTTATGGGGGTGTTAAAGTTTTAACAACTTTTGTCATTTAAAGACATGACTGCAGCTATCAGCGTCTTTAAAACAAAGTTTTTCATTCTCACATTCCTTTTAGGAAGAAGTTGAAAGAAGTTTAACTTTAGAAGTTGAATGTGCTAAGGCTCATAGAAATATATCTGACAGGTAGATATATGGAGTTGTATTAAAATAGTATTAAGAAATAATTCAAGTAACAAGTTTAAATATATAATTAAATGTTTATTCGTTTTTGAATAGATGTCAATAAGCCCTGTGATCAAGCTCATAGGATCGAAACGTAGGGGTGAAGTGAACCGAAATAAAAATAAATTATTATATGGAACAACAGACTCCAGTCATCATTTTGTTTGCATTGGATATTACAGCACCATAACTGCCCTAGCAAAAGTGACTAAAGATTGGCTCCTTGTCCTTGACAATAGGAATTTTGTCTGTACCATTTTTTTTGATCTAAGTAAGGCCTTCGACACAGTCGACCATAGCCTGCTTCTTTCCTCCCTATGTAACCTAGGGCTGGACCCTAACTCTTTGTGCTGATTTGCTGACTACCTTGTGGAACAGAAACAACAGGTTAAGGCTGAAGGTGATCTTTTGCCACTTAAACCTCTACAGAGAGGTGTTCCTCAGGGGTCTATCCTTAGTCCCCTGTTTTTTGCGGTTTACATTAACAACATCGATGACAACATCAATAAGGCCAATATCCACTTGTTCGCTGATGACACAGTACTTTATTTGAGTCGTCCTATGCTGGAAGCAGCCTGTGAAGACCTTCAAGCTGAATTTAACCTATTGCAATACCAGCTCATAAGCAAAAGGCTTCTGCTTAATGTGAAAAAAACAAAAGTGATGCTCTTTTCCCCTTCATCCTACGAGGCGAACCCCGCTTGCATTGGGGCTATCCCTCAGGTTACCACAATACTTGGAGAAAATCTAGAACATGTGCCAAAATTCAAATATCTGGGTGTATGGCTTGATCACAAACTCTCCTTCTCTGAACATCGTGAAGGACTACAGAAGAAACTAAGACAAAGACTAGGACTATTCTATAGAATTAACCACTTCCTTACTAGGGAGGCCAAGCAGTGGTTGGTTCAAGCCACGTTCCTTTCATTAATAGGTTACACAGACCTTCTCTATAGCCATTGTACTGCCACTGCCCTAGCTAAGTTGGACACCCTATACCACAGAGCAATCAGATTCATAACGGGCCTTCCACTTTACACACACCATTGCTCCTTATACACTGCGGTGGGCTGGACTTCCCTTCATTATAGGAGAAATAGAAATGCCGCTCCATGGGCTTTCAGAGCGGTTACCAACAAGCTCCCCCTATACTTCTCTGATTGTATTCCCCTGAGTGTGATAGGTGCCTATGCTCTAAGAAGCTATTCCCTAGTTGCCTTGCAATTACCTAAGGTCAAATCTCGTTTCGGCAGAGCTGCCATAAGTTTCTTGTTGCCTTCCTTGTGGAACAATATGCAAAAAAATTTGAAGCTGAGCTGTCCTGTTAGCCTGAATATTTTCAAGTTGCTCCATGACCGCTCTGTGAAGGAATCCTGCAAATGTTTCCTACATCGCTAGCTCACCTATTTTCCAGTTTTCCTGCTGCCTATCCTGCCTCCCGCCCTGCCTCTGCCCTTACCTCTCTCTCCCTTCCAAAATACCCACTTCTCTGCCTCTCTTTAGCCATGGCCAGGTTCCTTCCCCCTTCCCTGAAGTATGCCAGTTAACTATTCCAACCCCGTCATTTCTTCTTAAGCTGGTATCCCTCTTCTTGCCTTTCTCTCTCCCTTTGAGTGAACATTCTGGATGTACCCAGTTATGAGCCTATCTGTTGTAAAGGCCCTTTCACTCAAATGTTGATTTACATATGTATATTTTTTCTTCTTTGTATAATATTGCATTATGTTTTGCCATGTTACTGTACTATGATTTTTGTATGACCAAGTCCATCTTGCAAATGACCCCTGCTCAATGGTGCCCGCCTGGATAAATAAAGATTATGATTGATTGATTGATTGAAGAGGTTGCAGTATTCACCTGATAAGCAGTTTGTTATCAAAAAAGTGTTAAATTAGAGGCTTTTTGGAGGGTTGGAGCGAGAGCAGAGCAGCCACGCGTCCTCGCAGGGAGAATGCATCACGTGATTTCTTAGCGGGGGTGGTTGTGGGGTGCAGGGGCTCTTCAGGGCTGCAACAGAAAACAAGGATTTATGTGTTTTTAGTTGAGGTCATTATTTAGACAGCGCAGCATAGTGTCATGCTGTTTTGACATGCAACATTATGACTCCATACCCAGTTACAGCCAAGGGTGAGAAGCCAGTTCAAAAAATTATTTAGTTGGCCAATATTTGCTATGACAAGAATTGAATAATGCAGTTCAATAATACAGATTACTGCCAACATAGCATGTTCCAGTGCTGCCTCAAATGTCAAGTCTGTCTTAGTTAGCGAAGACAGTCAAGAAACAGCCACAGTTATAAAACTGTCAGGAGAGAAGCACTGAGTCAGTCAACCAGATGATCAACATTACTTAGCATCTACTACCATCAAAGTGTTTTAGTCAACCATCTTTGATACACCAGAAGATATTCCCGTGACTGAAGAAGAAACAAGAACAATGGAGCAAGTTGAGGTGGCTATTTCCATGAGTGGGACCACTGTGACAAGTAAGAATGCACACCACAGCAGCACACAGTACTATGGCCCCCACACACTACAGCACACAGTAAAGCAGCCCCCAGTCAGTCAAGTACATAGTCTTTAGGGGTGGGAGTACAGGTTCCTAAGGACACTGCAAGCCCACAACATTTTAACACACAATACAGTGCCCATGTATACTTAAGCACATTGTCTTTTGGGGTGGGATGCAGTGTCCTTCAGAACCTGCACTCTCGCAACATGTCATCACACAGCACAGTGATCCATGGGCATTGCAGCATAACATATTTAGGGGTATGAGCGCAGGGTCCATACATCTCAGCACACAGCACAGTATCCCACAGACACTCAAGCATATCATTTTTAGGGGTGGGAACACAGGGTCCTTTGGGACCTGTGCTCTCACATCTCAGCCCAAAGCACAGTACCCCATGGACACTCAAGTACATCATGTTTATGGGTGGAAACACATGGTCCTTTGGACCCTGCACTCCCACAACATGTCAATGCACAGCACAGTGAGACATGGGCACTCCAGCATAACATATTTAAGGGTGGTAGCACAGGGTCCTTCACATCCTGTGCTCCCACAACATGTCAACACACAACACAATGGGTCACAGACACTCTAGCACATCATGTTTGGGGGTGGGATCACAGGGTCCTTTTTACCCTGTGCTCCCAAAACATCTCAGCACATAGCACAGTGGCCCATGGACACTCAAACACATCATCTTTAGGGGTCTGAATACAGGGTTCTACAGACCCTGCACTACTACAACATGTCAGCACACAGCACAGTGACCCACAGACACTGCAGTATAACATATTTAGGAGTGGTAGTGCAGGGTCCTTCACACCCTGTGCTCCCACAATATGTCAGCACACAGTACAGTGGCCCACAGACACTCTAACTCATAATTTTAATGGGGAGGGATCACAAGTTCCTTCAGACCCTGCAGACCCACAACATGACGACACACAGTAAGGTGGCTCCCAGACATTCAATCACATCATCTTTAGTGGTGGAAACACAGAGTGCTTTCATACACTGCACTCCCACTACATGTCACCATACAGTACCAAGGCCCCCAGTCACTCAAGCATATGATCTTTAGGGCCGGGAGCATAGGTGAGAGTTAGCCCTGATGACTCCAAGGCACACACTGATGCCTTTTGGTCCATGGAGGATGGTGGGGTGGGATGGAAGGGTTGGGTGTTTGGGGAGGTTAGGGTCTCAACCCTAATGCCTTGTTTCCTTACTTTTGCTCCTTTAACCCTAACTGATGCATTAACAAAGTTTTTAGCAATGAATTTCCTTTCTTTTTTAGAAAATGTAATTGTACTCTTCTGTGTTTGTGGAAGTGCAGATGGCCCTGTGCTCCCCTCAGTCTATAGTATGTTGTGGTTGCACAGGGCCCCTCCATCATGGGCCCTGTGCTCCTATGTAACCATAAGTCTATACACATTGTAATCAACCCTCATCTCCCTGTACTTGGATCATACTCCCATTGATCCATAATGGTATTCATTTCAAAATCCCTTTTCACCAGCTGGTCCCTTTTCACAAGCTGCCAAAATCCCTTTTTGTGAGCCAATCCCTTTTCGTGAGGTAGGGCCATCAGGGTGTCCCCTGATGGAAAGGGATTGTGACAGCTCATGAAAATGGATTGGAAGTGAGTCATAGAAAGGGATTTTAAAATTCAAAAATAAACATTCTGGGGCTGCACTAAAGTAAAGCAGAGGCATAGGTTTGTAGAGGACATACACATGAACAAAATCAATGCTTGAATGTCTTCAGAAGATATCCCTGAGTAAAGTTATAATGTTTTGTTCAATGAGGAAAATTGAAACAAAATGGCAGCTCGTGAAAAGGGAATTTTTTCTTACAAAGAGGGATTTTATGAATCCCTTTTTGTGAGCTGTTAAAATCCCTTTTTGTAAGCCCAAATCCCTTTTCAAACTTGTGGAGCTATCCAAAAGACAGCTTTGAGCATGCTCAGAACCCGAACTATCAAACAGATTAATATTGTTTTACCAAACCAATCCTGACTTGTTCAGTGGGCCAAGCTCTTTGTACCCTGAAAACTTCAGAACAGAATTCAAAATAGTGTAGCTGCAGCTTGATGAGGAAAGAACAGCAAAAACTAGTGAAAAAAGAGACTTTTTCACTTTTTTCACTATGCATAGCACAAAAACCACAAATTGAATCAAAGCAAAACTTGGTACACCAAGAGACATACCCCATGAGAGAGCACATAACAAACTGTATAGCTAGGGGATATGCAATAAGTTGACTCAAAATATAAAAATTTATAGTATCTTCCAATGTGAGGGAACAGGATCATAAATCATGAGTGGCAGAGCCAAGAGAGCTATGAAAGTCCTGCCCACTAACAAGTGATGTTAAATTGCCTATTTGAGTCAGGCTATTTCATATTTTATATATACTGTACAACAGTAGTGTTCAAGTTATAGTTTTTAAATGTGCAGTTTGTTCTATGATTTTGCCATTTTTCTTTGATTTTACCAGTTAGCTTTAGTATTGAACTAGGCATGATGATGTCATCAGCATTGTGAAAGCTACTCTCTGACTGGTTTATTATTCCACTGTGATGACAGTAAAAACATTGATTGTGACAACAGTAAAAATGTTTTTGATATGTTGCTGTTACTGATGTCACTAACTGAAATAACTTTTTTTATCATGTCATTTTTAACCCCAATCCTGTTGTATATTTATTCTAATTGTATGCCCATCTAAAACTCTGCTCTGTGTAGATGATGGCATCATCTTCACTCGTAGCCCTTGGATAAGCTCACTGAATCAGGAGCTCCAATTTGGTTTTCAGCAACTGGAAGAGCGAATTAGGAGGAAAAACGTACTGCTAAACTACAAAAAAAAAAAAAAAAAAAACACCCGAAAGATCATGGTATTCTTCAACCACCAGAATAAGGGCAATGTGAGCCAGTTGGTTATTTTGAACAGTTGTGGTAAATTGCTTGACTAGGTATGTACCTTCAAATACCTTGAAGTCACTCTAGATAACTCCCTTTCCTTCACCCCACATATTGATCAAGTGGTTAAAACAATTAATGCTAGGCTAGGTGCTCTTTACAGACATAAGCACTATCTGACACAAGAGGCCTTAAGGCTTGCTGTTAATGGGTCGATATTGTCCATTATAGACAATGGATTAATAGTGTACAGTGTAGCCTCTGAAACAGACTTAAAAAGAGTTAAGGTGGCACTAAACAAAACATACAGACTGGTTCTGGCCCTGGGAAACTAACACACACCTGTGACCTCTATGCCCAATCCAATTGGCTCACACTTTAGGGGTGGATCATGTACCAAGTATGCCTCCTTGATAAAAAAAAGCATGTCTAGGACTTACCCCCAATATATAAAAGCTCCTCCAGCGATCACTCTGCCTGCACCTCACTAGGAGTACCAGCAGAAATGCCCTCCAGGTGCCTTTCAGAAATACCTCACTAGTCCAGTGCTCCTTCACCTACAGGACCCATCTGTGGCTCAATGGACACCCTACAGAACTCCCTACTACTTTCACAACTGTACAGGAAAATGGCAGTTCAAAAGGTAGCTCAGTTTGCATCTGATCCCAATAAGTAAATGTGGATTCACCAATTAGCTTGCTTTACCTCTGTCTACAACAAAGTCCACTCCTATGCATCCTCCTCCTTTGCCCTGTAATACCTACACCCTTTACACTCTCACCCTCACCCCCCCATAGTCCCTCTTTTCCCATCTATAATTGGTACTCTGAGACCAAACGTAACTAGTAAGGCTGGTTTCACCTCTATGCCGTATCACCCATCCTTCCCCCCTTGACAAGGCTATACTTGGCTGCCATTTCCTTCCTTCCTTCCCACTGACAGAGTCAACCATACTGCCACTTGTATTGATTTTGCATTGGGCTACATTGTACTGTTTCCTCACATTGTATAACTCTGTAACTAACTGTGATTAAGTTAAATACCTTTGTATATCTCATTGTACTGGACGTGGAACCTTTGTAAAATGAGCTACTAGCTCACAGGTTGCTGTACTCTGAGACATTATATAAATAAATAGATATGCTGTGTGTAAATTTGATATTGCCTATTTGTTTTGTACTTGTAGATTGTCAGGCATGACTATTAAGGGGAAAACTGTCCTTGCCATGTCCTGATAAAGCAAATTAAATCAAAAATCAAATGAGAAACCAACCATCCTATGGGAGAGGAAACTGGTTATTTTTAAATGATGTGTTGTAGGGCACTCTGATCTGAGTTGTGACACCCACTGGTGAAGATGCATGAGGCAAAAGTTGTGGATTACTGCTGGGGTCCTATATTGTGTAACTAATGGAACACAGGAGTAGGTTTTTAAAAGATCGTAAAGTTAGTACAGTTTTTTTTAAATATTTTTATTTGATTCAGAATGTGAATGCATACATTGATATAGTTAAGTAACAATCCAATGAGTGAGAAAACAAATTGTAAATGTTCCTACCAGATGTGTTTCCAAGGGAAAACCTTTAAAAGGAAAAGAGGTAAGTTACAAGTAATTAATGTCATATAAAATATTGATGACTAAGTATTTTGTCCCTCAATACCTGTGCAATGTTTGATAAGTCACTTTCTTCTATGGGTCACAAAAGCCTTTGAATCAGAACCATGCAGTCTACATCCATATATAAAGATGTTGGTGCAATAACAGCAATATTCTTTCTCCAGTCTGATTCAGTCATCCACAAAGTTTAACCAGTGCTGCCCTTTTGGTCCTTTCATTTTAACAAGATGCATTACTTCACATTATTTAATCCAAAAATGATTAATTTAGACTGAAACTTGATCATGTTCTGACCACTTAAGCCCAGCCCATCTTTCTTTTTTTTCCATTAAAATGTTTATAATGTATGGTATAACGTTGTTATAGGTAGAAATCTACCTTTTTATAACAACGTTTTGCCATTGATGTGATGTCACGATGTTGTTAACCCATCGATGGTATGTCACATCGATGGGTTAACAACCGGGAACAGTCAGGGCATGCGCGCAGCTGGATCGGACGGCCTTGTAACGGCCATGGCGGTGAGGGCAGTGCAGTGGGGACATGAAAAAACAGCAGTAAGGAACTGCTTTCTTTTCTTAAAAAACAAACTGGTACCATACACTATAAAAGCTAATGTATGGTACATCGATGGTTAACTGTTTTGTTAACCAATCTCAAGGTTGCCATGGTGATGTAAACCTCTCGAGCTTCACTCTCATGGTTTACATGGTTGCCCTGGTAACCTCTCGATGGTTAACAAACTGGTTAACCATCGATAACCATACCTTATCCTCTATATTAAAAATTTCAAAAGGCAGACAGTACAAAGAAACAATGAAGTAATAATGATTAAGAATAAAATATAGACTAATGCATGGTGAAGTGTATGTAATGAGGATTGTATGCACACCCCAGTGTGTGATGCTTAACAAACCCTGAGAGTGAAGCTAGAGGGGTTTATCAAGGCATCGCACATTGAGGGTGTGCATAAAATCTGAGCTGACACACACTTCCTCATGTTTTATTTTTTATAATAACTGGTTCCTTTAATTTTTTTTGTTAGACAGGTGCTAGTGTTTCTTTTTTCTTGCTGCTCTATGAAGTTTTGGCTTTCTAGGTCACTAGGTTGCTAAAATGGTGATAAATGTCCAATTCTTAGGTGGGTAGACTGACGTTAGTAGACCACTGGTTATTTTTCATTTCTGTGAGAAATGTGTCTTTCTTCAGCCACACTTAAGTTAGATTCCTGTTCATCAGTTTTGGTGAGGTTAGCGCAATCGAGTTGACAGTGTGAGAAGCCAGTAGAGCTAGCATGAGAGTGATTTTAGAAATTTTGCAAAAGGTGCTTAATCCAACTGTTACACATGGGTGACTATACACATATGTGTATAATCAAACTCCATTATACATGGGTGATCATGCACATATGCGTATAACCAAACTCTGTTATACAAGGCTGTGTATAATCACCCATGTATAACGGAGTTTGACAGCTTCTGCCCAGAGCTGATAATCATCACTAACTAGTTATTATAATATAATTCATACATAGTCCAATAGGTGCTTACAACTAATTGCATCAAACAGATGAAATATAACTAGTGCAACAGGTTGATAATGGCAGATGATAAACATCAGGGCTTACCAAAATTTCCTTGGCTACTAATATCAGATTTCAGCTTTTAATATTAGCAAGTTTGCATTTCAGTAAAAATAGATAATAAATATCTAAAACTACATCTTCTTTGTTCAGCAGCCAGCTACTGATTATCTCATTTGCTGTGATACACATATAATGAAACCATTCTGTTAGAGATGGTAGAGTACTAGTTCTACAGTACCTTAGTAACAATCTTTGTAACCCTAAAGATGGTGGAAGGACCCATAGTAAATCCCACAATGTGGTATAATACGTTTAAACTATCTAGGAAAAGGCCCACAATAAAAAGTGTCAGATCTTTAGGGATTTAAATGATAGTGATTTCTGAACAAATACCAGTTATTCTTGTCAAGAGTTTTTTTTTATATTTGGGCAATCCCACAACATATGTAATAGATTAGCATGTGGATTATTACATCTCCAACAAAGACCTTCAGGATTAAGCCCTATGTCCTGTAGTTTCTTGGATGTGAGATACTAGGGATGTAGGATTTTGAACTGGATTAGTTTCTCTTGAACTTCCCTGCTACTTCTTAAGGCATTCCTTCACAGAAAGAGTAGTAGATGCTTGGAATAGCCACCCTGTTGAGGTGGTGGGGACAAAAATGGTAGGGGAATTAAAAAATGCACAGGATAGACATAAGGGTACTCTCACAATAGGGAAGACGGGGTAAGCTGCAGATCAGCTAGGGTCTGCGGTATTGCATGAGATTGGGAAAAGGGACAGACTAGGTGGGCCACAAGCTCCTTATCTGCCATCACCTTCTACTGTATGTTTCTATGTTATTATTCTGCCATACCTCTTTCTACTTATCTTTAATGATTGTGCCAAGTTTGTTTTCCCATTGAGTTTTGCATTGGATGGCAGAGTGCTCTTCATCGTTTATCAGAATTTTATATAAAAGGTTGACTCCCTTTTGGGATGCAGCATGTTTCCTAAATTCATGCCATTGAGTATGTGGAGGGAGGGATACATCTGAGAGCAGAGTATATTCTTTAAGAGCATTTCTAAGTTGGAGATAAAAACAAACACAGAATTTGGGGGTCTTGAATTAATTATGAAGTCTTGAAATGGTTTTAGAACCCTTGTCTGTGCAGCAACAATGTCAGAAACTCTACATATTTCTAGTTTTCCCCATATAATATTAGGTAGTCCTGTAGGAATATTTACCAATTTAGGATTATTCCATAATGGGGCAATCTCCCAGGGGTAATGTGAGTCTCTTCCATCTTTAAGAAAGAGTTTAAGTGTGTTAATTGAGTTCATTATACCCAGATGTTTATGAATTTCTTTGTGTGGAGCAATGAATAGAAGATCAGAAAGCCTGTTTTTATGTAGTCTTTCTTTCCATGTCCAGCCATAGAGGTGAGTCTTGTTTATTCTCATCCAGGAACTGCAGGGCAGTTTGTTTCAAAATAGAGTCTATGCAGTATTTCTCCCAACATGGGAGCACAAAGCCTCATTAATTAGTTGGGATTTTTAAGTTTCATAGAGAAATTCCTTGGGAATTACCTTCCTATAAAAAATCCCTTGGTAATTTATCCATCATGCACATTTTTTTTTTCTACAGGGAATGCATGGGATTGTTTAGAATATGTAGACTATTTTGGGTCCAGTCATCATTTTCATCGCTCATATTTTTCCCCACAATTATAAATTGAGTGTTTTCCATTTCTCAAAACCTATTCTCATGTCGCAAATTAAAGGTAACAATTTTTTTGTTATAATTTTCTCAACAGAATTTGAGAAAGAGAGGCCTAGATAAAGTATGTCTTTGCAAGTGTATTTAGTGAAAGACTATTAATAGGAGTATGTTCAATGGTATGTGAACACTATCGTGGCATGAGTTGTATTTTCTCCCAACTTAAGTGCAGTCCTGAAACTAAACTAAAAGTATTAAATAATTTCTTAACCTCTAGTATTGAGTCAATCGGCTCAGATAAGGTTAAGAGAATGTCATCTGCAAAGGCAAAAGATTTATTGCAGATGCAATTTATGGATATACCATCTATCTTGGAGAAGACTGAACATATTTAATAACAGATTCAATGGCAAGAATGAATAAAAGCAGTGGCAATGGACAGCCTTGTCTAGTACCACAAAATAAATAAAATGATTTGGACACTGAAAGTAGTTCTGCTGATGGCTCATGATATAATGCAGGTATCCATTTAATAAAGTTCCTTCCAAAATTGAAGTGGGTTAGGGTTTTCAAAAGGACTCTCCAACTAAGGCAGTTAAAAGCTTTCTTAATGTCAAGATTCATGACTATCCCAGGTGTTTTGAACTTATTTATACTCCAAATTACATGTAAAAGTCATTGTACATTGTCGGACCCTGACCTTCCATAAAAGAAGCCTACTTGTTCTCTTCCTATTAAGTTAGTGATTATGGAATGTAATTATTTTTGCAATAATTCTGTAGTCACTGTTGAGCAGTGAAATAGGTCTATAGCTACCATAATTAGTTGCATCTTTACCTTTTTTGGGTATTAGAGTAATATAATCCCTTGACATAGTTGTGAAGAGTTGACCTAATTTATAGATTTCTCAGATGGCTCTAAGTAAGAATCCAGCAATCTCAAAACAAAGGTATTTATAGATTTCACTAGTTATGCCATCTGGGCCTGGTGTTTTCCTATTTGGGATTTTGTTGATGGCCTTGTAAACCTCCTATAAAGTGATAGCACCATCAAGAAATTATTGATCCTTTGCTGTTAATTTGGGTAGATTAGTTGTTAATAAGACGTCTTCAATTTCTGATAGTTTTGCCTCTTGATGTTTCTTGAAAGAATTTTGAAAATAATTAATCCCTTTACTATCTAATATAATATCACCATTAGTGTTTTTAATAGCATGAATAATTTTGATTTAGCTTATTTTTAAGTTAATTGGCTAGGAGTTTCCCCTGCCTTCTCATCAGATTCCCCAAAACACTGCCTAGTTTGAAATGAGGCTTATTCAGTTTGGGCTGAATAAATCTTATTTAATTCATATCTAAGATTAGTAGCTTTTTTTCTACAAAGGGGAGGTTTTAGATTTAGGATTAAGTTTATATACTTTTTATAATTCTTTTAAGTGTTTTTCTATCTGGATCTGTGATTTAATGGTCTCTTTTTCTTTTTAGTTGCGTAAGCTATGATTTTACCCCCCATAAAAAGCTTTATAAGCCTCCCAAAGGCAAGTCTCTGATGTGTCTTTTGTATCATTCAAAATGAAGTATTCCATGGTTTCTTTACATATCATACATGTAAAGTTCTTGTCTTTTAATATACTAGTATTACACTTCCACTGAGTTAGTTTATTGCTACTGTTGAATAAAACAAGAGACATGTTAACCAAGCCATGGTCAAAAATGATGGTGCTCTCTATTACTGTGTTTGCAAGACCATCTACTATCTCCTTGTATATATAAATTAAGTTGATTCCACTGTGCATATGGTGACTATTATAATAGAAAAATGTTTACCATCTCAGTGTATTAATCTCCATGAGTCAATCAGAGCATGATCTGCAAGTAGTTTAAGAAGTGACGCTCTAGATTTTTTTATGTCAAGCCATGAGTTAACTTTATTCCTGTCTAATGCTGGATCCAGAGCCTCAATAAGGTCACCACCAAAAATTAATCTATAGTCATGTAGAGCGTTTAACTGGATATTAAAAGTCTCAAAGAATAATGCTTGTTCCAAGTTAGGAGCATATACTTTACAAAAAACAATCTGTTCTCCATCAGTAGCACCCAGTAATGTCTGGAATCTTCCTTCCATGTCAATAACATGTTGGTGCTTAACAAAGTTTATTCCTTTTTATGTTTGCTTGCATGCATGTGCAAGAAACATAGTGCCACCATACAAGTTTTCGTAGGTGTGGCACCCCCACTTCCAATGCCCTCAGCATTTTGCAGGCATGGCTGCACCACACCAGTGAATGCACAAGATGTCTATGACAGCAGTTCAGATTGCTGTGGTGTACAGTTGAAAGCAAACAACCTCTACAATCAGCGGTGATAAAGAGTAGGCAATTTGCATGCTGCCCTGCCATCAGCAGTATGCAAACTGCCTCCACATCACCACCACTAATTGTAGCAGTGGTTGTATGTGTGTGCCCCCCCTTTGTTGTGTGCTGAGGGGGTGCCCAATCCCCCTTGGCTCATGCACACTCCCCCCCAGCACACTGTATGTCTGATGGGGGGTGCCCCATCCCCATCAGCTCCAGTGCCCCCTCACCAAAAAAACAAACTTCCAGCTGCTATGCTGGGAGCCCACCCCAGCATGGCAGAGGTCCAGCATACTCATGTGTCCACCCCACACTGTATGGACAACGGGGGTGCCCAATCCCCTGCTGGCTCGGCTGCCCCCTCAAAACTTCCAGGTACCATGTTGGGAGCCCACCTCAGCATGGCAAAAGTCCCACATCATCCATGTAAAATAAAAAATTAAAAAACTGTAACAAAAGACAATGGTCCCTCGTTGACTCTCTTCCCCCCTCCTGCAACCCGCCCACCCTCTGCATACCCCACCCCAACACTTCCTCACCCCATACTTACCTCCAGAGGCTGGTGCAATGATCTTCAGTAGAGAGGGAACATATCTGCATTCTTCAAAGCTGATCACAAACTGAAAAAATACCAGTAAGCTGTATAATGGCATAAATAGGGTTTTTTCAACTTTGATGGATATCTCGGTCATTGTTTTGAATTTTTGCATGAACTTTTCAACATGGGGTTCTTGGGACCCCATCTCATGAATTCAATGACTGTCATTTGATTATTTAGTCCTGAAAGGTGATTTTGCGGTTACTGCATGGAATCCCCTTTTGGGACCGATTAACGAAACAACAGTGAAAACTGTTCATGAGGTGGGCTCGTAAAAAGCCTATGTTGCAAATCTGGTGAAAAAATTCCCCAAAATGACTGAGCTATGAGTGTGTGCTTCACAGTTTCCATGCATACTCACAAATTCATGAATTTTTAATATTTTCAGTCCAGATTTTCAACATTGACATTTTTTCACACCTCCTTATGAACAGTACAGCTGTCATTTTTCACATCCTGGCCGAAATGTGTTTTCACACTTCCGGCACAGAATAGCACGGTCACTGTGGGAAATCAGTGCTCGGGACAGAGTGAGACAATTACAGTGACACTGTTCATGAGCAGAGGTCCTAAAATGCCTATGTTGAAAATTTGGTCACAAAAGTCCATAAAATGACTATGTTACAGGCATGCATTGTACAGTTTCTGCGCACCTAACAACTTCACAAATTTGTAATATTTTTACTCCAGATTTTCAACATTGGCATTTGCCCACACATTCTTATGAACAGTACAGTTGTCATTTTTCACATCCTGGCTGAAATGTGTTTTCGCACTTCCAGTGCAGAATAGCATAGTTGCTGTGGGAAATCAGTGTTCGGGACAGATTAAGAAAATCATAGTAATACTGTTCATGAGTGGAGGTCCCAAAATGCCTATATTGAAAATCTGGTGAAAAAATCCTCCAAATGATTGCATTACAGGTGTGTGTTGCGCATTTTCTATGCAAGCTCATAACTTCACCAGTTTTTTTATATTTTCACTCCAGATTTTTAAAATTACCATTTTTTAACACCTCCTCATGAACAGTACAGCTGTAATTTTTCACATCATGTTGGAAATGTGTTTTCGCACCTCTGGCATTAATGGTGCAGTCACTGTGCAAAATCACCTTTTGGCTAACAAACTGATAGTGTCACTGTTCATGCGGTGGGGGCACAAAAAGCTCATGCTGAAACTTAGAGTTAAAATACCAAGATGTGCACAGGGCCTTAGGGTTTCTGATCATAACACCCTACCCTGGTGTCTGTCGTACCCTGTAGGGACTGACAGACATCAGGGGTGTAACTTGGGATTGCGGACAGTAATGCTCACACCATTCCACCCCCACCCCATTCTCCTGCAGCCAGTGACAGGCATCAAGCTGCACCTCGGACTCTTTGGCCCCAGAGTTCATACCATTCTATACTGCACCCATTTCAGCATATTTCCTGATGGAATGAGGTGAGTGTAAAGCCCAAACACCCTAAGGCATGCCTCGACACTTGTCAGTGTCTGCAGGGTAGGGTGAGGTGAAATGTTGTGACCGTTATGGGTGATGACCCAAAGGCACACCCCAATACCTGTCCATCTCCGCAGGGTGGGGGTGGAGTTGGTGTCAGTTCAATACATCACTGCCATTCCTATACTGCATCTGTCTAACTCCTGCACTTCCACTGCTAATGCCAGCAAGCAAACATCTGGCATTGATAAATGCTTGTTTAATTAGAATTGCAACACCTCATTTTTTGGAGGAGTAACAATTATGTTCTGTTATAGAAATAATTCCCTGCAGCGTTTGTCAGCTTTATTAGCATTTAAATGAGCTTCTTGTAAAAAAAGACTATATCATTTTGACAAACAAATGGTGTAGTTGCCGTATTGGTCCTTTTAAGAAAATATCCAGAAACAAATGATTTGATACCTTTCATTGGCCCAACATAGATGTTACACAGAAAAGAACAAAGTGCTCTAGCTTTCAGACCATCCAGGTCCTTCTTCAGAAGCTTTATGGCAGTTATTTAGAAAATCCCGTACTTTTAATATCCAGATAATGTTGAAAAAAGATAAATAATTCTCATTGATTTAACATATACATATAGTAAAGGTCTGTGTAAGTTTAAGTGGAATAATGTGTCATATAACCCACATCAATGTTCATTCCATTTGCCACCATATTGAAAAGTAAAATAAGTCTAATTTCAGAAGCCCATCTCTGTTGTGTACTGTTGAAATGTCCTTTTAAGACCATCACAGACATATCTGCGATTGAGTGGCCATCTTGGGAGAAGTGTTGCACTACTGGTTTGTCAGTCAGGCTCGGCAGAGAACACCAGGAGAAAGGAGTGCTGTGTGACTGGACTTCTATACTGGGACTAAAGAAGTAGAACTCTTCTACTGGGACCTTCAATTCAGGGTAAAAAAAAAACTCAAAAAAATGTAGTGTGTTTGTCTGAGTTAGCTGAAGTGAATGGCTATCTGAGCAGTTATCTAGGGGTAAATCTCAGGTGGCTGAAGGGGATAGTTATCTGTGCAATATAATTACATGGAGAAAGATCTGTTGAGTAGGGGGAGTGGCTTAGCTAGAAGGAAGCTAGATTTAAACACTGCCCTAGATAGATTCTTAAGAGAGGCTTGGCAGAGAACACCAGGAGAAAGGAGTGCTGTGTGACTGGACTTCTACTGGGGCTAAAGAAGTAGAACTCTTCTACTGGGACCTTCAATTTAGGGTAAAAAAAACACACAAAAATTGTAGTGTGTTTGTCTGAGTTAGCTGAAGTGAATGGTTATCTGAGCAGTTATCTAGGTGTAACACTCAGGTGGCTGAAGGGGATTGTTATCTGTGCAATTTTATTACATGTAGAAAGATCTGTTAAGTAGAGATAGTGGCTTAGTTAGAAAGAAGCTAGATTTAAACACTGCTCTAGATAGATTCTGCCAGAGGCTTAGCAGAGAACACCAGGAGAAAGGAGTGCTGTGTGACTGGGCTTCTCTACTGGGACTATATTGCCCTCCTTCCCTTCCCTTCACCCTCCCACCCAAAGCTAGTTCTACTTTTATATGCACAGGATTTGACTGACAACAGGAACTTCCTCTTTGGGAGCAGTAAGACAGTGATCACAGAGCCACCAAAGACTCACCATCCTAGAAGGGTAAGAATAGCTCTCTGACCCCCCCAGCTGGAGGTCTGCCTCTTAGCAAGTAAGGGATCTACTGAGAAATATAGATTTTCTTCTCTCAGAACAGGACAATCAGGAGCTTAAAGAGCACAGAGACACAAGTAAGTAGGGAGAGAAAAACCTAAAAAATATAACCAGAGGAAAGAGTAAGGATTCCAAACAATGGTGAAAGGGCAGAAATAAGACATGATGGGAGTGGTGCAGTGCAGTGGCTGTGGGACAGCAGTCTTCTGGGAGATGTTCTGGAGGATGTGGTGTTGTCCCATCTGCAGGCACCTATCTGGGCTGAGGGAGGAGGCTTGCTTATCTCCAGGCTGAGTTGGCCAAGTTTGTGGGACCTCCTCTTATCCAAGGGACCACCAGGGCCACTGCATTACCTTAGAGGTTGCCAAGAAAGGAGCAGTTGGACCACAGTGGGCTTAGGGAGGGTGAGGTGGTGGGAACAGAGGCATCACTCCAGTTGCACCTCTCCACAATTCCTATGCCGTTCTGGCAAAGTGGGGTTCCTCTGATGAGGCACCCACAGTGGAGACCAAGGAGGATGCTGGGAGCCTCCACAAGGGAGAACCACAGGAGGGTGGCATGGGACCCCTCAGGGGAAGGAAACAACTCCTGGTGGGGGACTCCATTATTAGGAAGGTAGAAATGGGGGAGGAAGGGGAGAGGGAGGTAAGGTGCCTGTCTGGTTACATGGCTTGGAAGGACAGGGAGCGAATCCTCAGGATCGCCGAAGAAGCTGCACAGGGGAGGGAGCTGTGTCATTGTCCATCTGGGACAAATAACCTGGCTAGGAAAGGATAAGAGCAGTGCAGGAAGAGTTTATGGAGTTGGGGAGGGCCTTAGACAAGTAGCAAGTGCAATAACCTTCTCGAAGGTGCTGCCTGTCTATGACGTAAGTAAGACTAGGGTGCTCCACACCATGGGATTCAATCAGTGGTTGAAAAACTGATGCAGAGCTCAGGATTTGGCTACACTGTGTACTGGGGATCCACCTGGAGTGATGCAGGCCTATACTGGCATGATGATCTGCATCTGCCCAGGAGGGGAAACAGGATCCTAGGTAATAGGTTTAAATGCTTCATTTGCAAGTATTTAAACTAGCCAAGGGGGGATGCACTGGAGAGGAGCAGGGAAATCCTAGCCCCCCCAAAAAGTCAGGGTAGTAAGTGTGGTAAACACCAATATAGAGATGTTGATACGTAGTAGGGCAGGGGTAAATGGAGAACGTGACAAAGGCAATAAGGACAGGAATGGGGCCAAAAGGAGTAAGGCCATCAAGAAATGGAGGGTAATGAGTACCAATGCCCAAAGTCTGGGCAACAAGCTCCCTGAACTGGTGGCCTTGATGGAAGAGGGATGCCTGGATATCATAGCAGTCAATAAGAAACATAGTACACAGAGAACCATGACTGGGATGTTAACATACCAGGGTACATAACCTACAGGAGAGCCGGGGGGAGAAGAGGAGGAGGAGGAGGAGTAGCTCTCTATGTAAAGGAAGGGATAAAAGCAACTGAATAAAAGAGTAAACAGGGAGGAGAGAAGGCACTGTGGGTCACCTTAGAGACTGGAAATGGCACCACCGTCTGCACAGGAATTGTATACAGACCCACATGTCAGGAGGAGGGAATGGACAAGGATATAGGGGAAATTGTTTAACCAGGAAAGGCACACTAAGCTGAAGCTTGTTTCCAGGTGTGACCTGGGAGCACAAGGAAGTTAAGTGACTTGCTCAGGGTCACACAGTATGCAAGTGGGGGCTCTGGGATTCAAACCCAGGTCTCCGGGTTTGCAGCTCAGAGCCTTAAACCACTACGCTGTACTGCCTCCTTATATGATATGATAGAAGGCATTCTTAGGATGGCAGAGAAAGGGGAGATACTGTTGATGGGAGATCTGAATACACCAGATGTTAACTGGAGCACATTTGCTGCAGCCACATCCAAGAGCAGGGCCATTCTTGATGCCTTACAGGTGGGATGCCTCAGACAGCTAGTTTCAGAACCCACTCATGAGGGAGCAATCTTAGACCTTGTACTCTCAAATGGGGACAGTGAGAGGATCTCAGATCTAGAAGTGGGTTGCCATCTGGGAACAAGTGACCATCAAACAGTGTGGTTCATGATAAACTCAGCTACAGAGTCAAGCCATACAAAAGTGAGGGTACTGGACTTCAGGAGGGCTGACTTTGACAAGATGGGAGAGTGCCTTAGAAAAGTGCTAGCAAACAGGCTAGAAGAAGGGTGGAGCAACAATGGGGAAACATCAAACTGTCATCACAGAGGCAACAAGCCTTTGTGTGAAGCAAATAAACAAATCAAAATAAAAGAAAAACCACTATGGTTCTCAAAATGGGTGGCAGGAAAGTCAGGGAGAAAAATATAGCATTCAGGAAATATAAGGAAACACAGAAGGAGCAGGACAGACAGCTGTACCAGTTAAAGCAGAAGGAAGCAGGAGGGAAGTCAGAAAGAAAGGCCCAAACTGAGATAGCCAACTCAGTTAAGAAGGGGATAAAACCTTTATAGGTACATCAGGAGCATAGAAAGACAACGGAGGGATAGTGAGGCTGAACAGAATGGACGGTGGGTGGGCAGAGAGGACAGTGAAAAGCAGGGATACTGAATGAATATTTCTGCTCAGTATTCACAAAAGAGGAGGAAGAGGAGGTACCTAAACATGGGTCTATGTGATAACGGCTTAATGCCTAAAGGTGATTGCCGCTTATCACTCAGTCAGAGTGCTGGTTCACATTTTCGCACACTGACAACCTTGGTGCACCAGCACAATGGTGCCAGGACATATTTTACCACTTTCTGTGGGGCTGTGCCCCCCCACCACACCCCCTTACTTAAGGATTCTCAACTCTGGGGGTTCATGTTGGGAGGTGAAAGTAGTAAAAATAAAAAGGTTTTGGCCGGGCACAATAAAAATTTCACCAGCACCCAGAAACAGAACCCAGTATCTCACCCACCCCAGCCGCTGCCCAATCCCCATGCCACAATCGCAGCTCGATTGGACAACTGCAGTGCCACCTCCTACAGCCTCTCCACCTCCCAGCCCACACCTGCTGTGCCCACTCCTACCCCCATGCATGTGTGTATAGTGACATCCTGTCACCTAGTTCGTCCACCCCTCATCTGGTCACCCTACCTGTTAGTCACCACAGGTGGATTGTGAGGAAGGTGTCGCCATAACGACGGCGCCCTTCCTCATGCGCCCACTTCATGGGTTACCCCAAACATGGAAACATAGAAACATAGACTTTGATGGCAGATAGGACCGCTTGGCCCCCCCAGTCTTCCCATTTCCCTACCTACAGGATAATCTGCAGATCCTATTTAACCAACAGCCGATTTCTTCTTACCCCCCACAAAAATTGCCTTATATCTGTCCCATGCATTCTTGAATTCTCCCACAGTTTTAGACACCACAACCTCCTCAGGAAGGCAGTTCCATGCATCCACCACCCTCTCTGTGAAAAAATACTTCCTCACATTGCCCCTGTGCTGTCCCTCCTCTATCTTCACATTGTGTCCCTTGTTCTTGCACATCTCTTTTTCTGAAAGATGCTACCCTCTTGGACTTTGTTGATTCCACTAAGGGACTTAAACATTTCTATCATGTCCCCCCTCTCCCTCCTTTCCTCAAGGGTATACATATTAAGCTCCTTTAGTCTCTCCTTGTTTGGCTTCTCTTGCAGACCATGCACCATTTTAGTTTCCCTTTTCTGAACTGCCTCTATCCTGTCTATGTCCTTGCTGAGATGGGATCTCCAGAACTGGACGCAGTACTCCAGAGAGGGTCTTACCAACTGTCTGTAGAGGGGATAACAACTTCCTGTTTTCTGCTGGTGATGCCTTTCCTATACATCCAAGTATCCCCAGCCCTCCCTGCCATCTTCTCACATTGCTTGCCAACCTTAAGGTCATCTGATGTGATTACACCAGGTCCCTTTCCATTTTTGTTGTTGTTACTACCTCCCCCATTGTGTAATCTTCCCCTGGGTTTTTGTTTCCCAGGTGCATTACTTTGCACTTCTTTGCATTGAATCCAAACTGCCATACTTCTGACCATTCCTCCAACCTTGCCAAGTCCCTTCTCATCCTTTCCACACCTCCTTGTGTATCAACCCTGTTGCAGATCTTTGTGTCATCTGCAAAGAGGCATACTTTTCCTTCCAGTCCCTCTGCAATGTCACTTATAAAGACATTAAAAAGGACTGGACCCAGTACTGAACCCTGTGGTACCCCACTAGTAGCCACTCTTTCTTCAGAGTGGACTCCATTTACAATTACCTTCTGTGTCCTGTTATTCAGCCAATGTTTTACCCAGGCTACTACCCTGGGACCCACTCCCAGGCTGGTTAATTTGACTACTAATCTTTTGAGTGGGACTGTGTCAAATGCCTTGCTAAAGTCTAAGTAGGCCATGTCCACAGCCCCTCCCTGGTCTACTGCTTTGGTTGCCCAGTCAAAGAAATCAATTAGATTCATCTGACATGACCTTCTCTGTGAACCCATGCTGCCTTGGGTCCCAGCCCCACTAGCCTCTAGGCACTAAAATTATTTCTTCAGAAGTGATTCCATCACTTTCCCTACCTCAGAGGTGTGAAACTGACAGGTCTGTAGTTTCCAGCCTCTGTCTTGGTCCCACTTTTGTGAAGGGGAATCACATCAGCTTTCTTCCAGTCCTTAGGTACCACACCATCCTCCCATGATTTGTTAAAAAGGGTAGTCAGTAGTGTCACTAGTTGTCTGCTTAATTCTTTTAGAATTCTCGGATGAGTTCCATCTGGCCGCATTGCTTTGTCCACCTTCAGTTTTAGGAGTTCTTTCAGAACCCTTTCTTCTGTGAAAGGACTGGGATCAACCCCCCCTCTCCAGAGTGCTTCTGTTAATTGGATTAGGCACCTCCCCCACTTCCTCTTTTGTGAGTACTGTATCCCTGCTTTTTCACTGTCACTCTCTGCCCACCGTCCATCCATTCTATTCAGCCTCACTATCCCTCCCTTTGTCTTTCTACACTCCCTGATATACCTATAAAAGGTTTTATCCCCCTTCTTAACTGAGTTGGCTATCTTTTCCTCAGTTTGTGCCTTTGCTATTTCGACTACCCTCCCTGCTTCCTTCTGCTTTAATTGGTACAGTTCTTTGTCCTGCTCCTTCTGTGTTTCCTTATACTTCCTAAATACTATCTTTTTCTCCCTAACCTTCACCACCACCTCTTTTGAGAACCATAGTGGCTTTTTCTTTTATTTTGATTTGTTTATTTGCTTCACACAAAGGCTTGTTGCCTCTGTGATGGCAGTTTTGATATTTCCCCATTGTTGCGCCACCCCTCCTCCTAGCCCGTTTGCTAGTGCTTTCCTAAGGCACTCTCCCATCTTGCCAAAGTCAGCCTCCTGAAGTCCAGTACCCTCACTTTTGTATGGCTTGACTCTGTAGCTGAGTTTATCATGAACCACACTGTTTGGTGGTCACTTGTTCTCAAATGGCTACCCAGTTCTAGATCTGAGATCCTCTCACTGTCCCCATTTGAGAGTATGAGGTCTAAGATTGCTCCCTCATGAGTAGGTTCCAAAACTAGCTGTCTGAGGCATGCTGCCTGAAGGGCATCAATAATGGCCCTGCTTTTGGATGTGGCCGCAGAAAATGTGTTTAATTAACATCTGGCATATAAGGTCCCCCATCAACAGTATCTCCCTTTCTCTGCCATTCTAAGTATGTCTTCTATAATAACCTTGTCCATCCCTCCCTGACATGGGGTCTGTATACAACCCTGTGTAGATTGTGGTGCCATTTCCAGTCTCTAAGGTGACCCACAGTGCCTCCTCTCCTCCCTGTTTACTCTTTTGTTCAGTTGCTTTTATCCCTTCCCTTACATAGAGAGCTACTCCCCCCTCTTCTGCCCTCCTTGTCTCTCCTGTAGGTTGGGTACTATGGTATGTTAACATCCCAGTCATGGTTCTCTGTGTACCATGTTTCTGTGACTGCTACAATATCCATGCATCCCTCTTCCATTGAGGCCATCAGTTCAGGGAGCTTGTTGCCCAGATTATGGGTGTTGGTACTCATTGCCCTCCATTTCTTGATGGCCTTACCCTTTTTGCCCATCCCTGTCCTTATTGTGTTTGCCACTTTCTCCATTTACCCTGCACTTCTCTCTTGACACCTCTGTGTTGGTGTCTACCTCACTTTAGTACCACGATTTTTGAGGGGCTAGGATTGCACTGCTCCTTTCCAGTGCCTCCCCCTGGCTAGTTTAAATGCTTTCCAATGAAGTATTCAAACCTATCACCTAGGATCCTGGTTCCCTCCTGACAGATGCAGACCATCATGCCAGTATAGGCCTGCATCCTCCAGGTGGACCCCAGTCCCCAATGAAGCCAAATCCCTGAGCTCTGCACCAATTTTCAACCACTGATTCAATCCCATGGTGTGGAGCAACTACCTCACCCACGCCACAGACAGGCAGCACCTTTGAGAAGGTTATCTTGTGTGCTATTTGTCTAAGGCCCCTTCCCATCTCCACAAATGCTTCTTGCACTGCTCTTATCCCTTTCTTAGCCAGGTCATTTGTCCCTAGGTGGACAATGACATCCAGCTCCCTCCCCTGTGCAGCTGCTCCTGCAATCCTGAGGATTCGCTCCCTGCCCCTCCAAGCCATGGTGCTAGGCAGGCACCTTACCTCCCTCTCCCCTTCCTCTCCCAGTTCTACATTCCTAACAATGGAGTCACCCACCAGGAGTTGTTTTCTTCCCCCGTGGGGTCCCATGCCACCCTCTTTTGGGTCTCCTTTGTGGAGGTTCCCAGCATCCTCCTTGGTCTCCACTGTGGGTGCCTCCATAGAGGAACCACACTTTTCCAGAATGGCATAGAAATTGTGGAGAGGTACAACTAGAGGGATGCACCTCTGTTCCATGACTCTCACCATCCCTGAGCCCACTGTGGTCCAACCACTCCTCTTTCTTGGCAACCTCTGAGGCAATGGTAGTGACCCTGGTGGTCCCTGGGTGGGAGAGAAGGTCCCACAGATCCTGGCCAACTCAGCCTGGAGATGAGCAACCTCCTCCTTCAGCCCAGATAGGTGCCTGCAGATGGGACAACACTGCATCCTCCAGAATGTCTCCTGGAGGACTGCTGCTCCACAGCCACTGCACTGCACCACTCCCATCATGTCTTTTTTCTAGCCCCCTAACTGTTGTTTGTAACTAATCCAATTAACAGAAGCACTCTTGATAGGGGGTCAATCCCAATCCTTTCACAGAAGAAAGGTGTCTGAAAGAACTCCTAAAACTGAAGATGGACAAAGCAATAGGGCCTGATGGAATTCACCCCAGAATTCTAAACAAATTAAGAGGAGAACTAGTGAAACCACTGACTACCCTTTTTAACAAATCATGGGAGGATGGTGTGGTACCTGAGGACTGAAGGAAGGCAGATGTGATTCCCCTTCACAAAAGTGGGACCAAGACAGAAGCAGGAAACTACAGACCTGTCAGTTTAACCTCTGTGGTAGGGAAAGTGATGGAATTGTTTCTAAAGGAAAGAACTGTTCCATACCTAGGGGCCAGTGGGGCACAGGACCCAAGGCAGCATGGGTTTACAGTGGGAAGGTCATGTCAGATGAATTTAATTGATTTTTTGACTGGGTGGCCAAAGTAGTAGACCAGGAAGGACTGTGGACATGACCTACCTAGACTTTAGTAAGGCATTTGACACAGTCCACACAAAAGATTAGTAGTCAAATTAACCAGCCTGGGAGTGGGTCCCAGGGTGGTAGCCTGGGTAAAACATTGGCTGAACAACAGGACACAGAAGGTAATTGTAAATGGAGTCCACTCTGAAGAAAGAGAGGTTATTAGTGGGGTACCACAAGGATCAGTACTGAGTCCAGTCCTTTTTAATGTCTTTATAAGTGACACTGTAGAGAGACTAGAAGGAAAAGTATGCCTCTGCAGATGGCACAAAGATCTGCAACAGGGTTGATACACAAGGAGGCATGGAAAGGATTAGAATGGACATGGCCAGGTTGGAGGAATGGTCAAAAGTATGGCTGCTTGGATTCAATGCAAAGAAGTGCAAAATAATGCACCTGGGAAACAAAACCCAGGGGAAAATTACCCAATGGGGGAGGTAGTAACAACAACAAAAATGGAAAGGGACCCGGGGGTAATCATAGCAGATATCCTTAAGGTTATCAAGCAATGTGAGAAGGCAGTAGGGTGGGCTGGGGGTATACTGGCATGTATAGGGAGATGCATCACCAGCAGAAAACAGGAAGTTGTTATTCCTCTGTACAGACAGTTGGTGAGGCCCCATCTGGAGTACTGCATCCAGTTCTGGAGACCCCATCTCCACAAGGATAGAGGCAGTCCAGAGAAGGGCAACTAAAATGGTGCAGGGTCTGCAAGAGAAGCCATACAAGGAGAGACTAAAGGAGCTTAATATGTATACACTTGAGAAAAGGAGGGAGAGGGGGGACAGGATAGAAATGTTTAAGTACCTCAGTGGAATCAACAAAGTCCAAGAGGATAGCATCATTCAGAAAAAGAGATGTGCAAGATAGGAGGTGGCGATTCAGGGGCAATGTGAGGAAGTATTTTTTCACAGAGAGGGTGGTGGACACATGGAACAGCCTTCCTGAGGAGGTTGTGGGATCTAAAACTTTGGGAGAATTCAAGAATACATGGGACAGACATAAGGCAATTCTTGTGGTGGGAAGGAAAAATAGGCTATTGGTTAACTAGGATCCACAGCTTATCCTGTAGGTAGAGAAATGGGCAAACTAGGTTGGCCAAGCAGTCCTTATCTGCCGGCAAAGTCTATGTTTCTATGATTCTGTCTTCATATTAATAGAATGCCAGTGTGAATTCATTCTAGTGCAGAGTTGTTTTGTCTCCCCCACACAACCTGTATGAAGACATTTCTTGCATTGGATAAAATAGACATTACTTGACGTACATGTATAATTCCCCTGTATCCTGAATTGTTTGTTTTGTGATGTAACCACACAATCTGAAGTAGAAATGAGGTTACACGTCTTACATCTGCATTGATGACAGGGTCATGTACCATATGATGTCATGGTATTCTGTTCCGGTTCAAGCTGACTCCTAATAATCAGGTAGGCTAAATTAGGTAGTTGTTTAAAAGATAGTAATGGTAGTTCTTGAAAAATACAATCACAGGTTCCATCCTGTTTCTGTGATTGCTTCTTATAATCCCCTCCAGGCATACTACCCTCAAGCATCCCTCCTCACTACCACAGCTCCTCCTCCTCCTCTCCTACCCCCCATTACTGGGTATAGGATGACTCTGTCTCCTCTTCCTTTTTCATCTAGCACCCATTCTTTAGCTAACCCTATGTCCCCACTGACAATTGATTGGTTTTCCTTTCAGGCATTCTTACCTCTAAATGTCTTTTGTTAGCCCCGCTTCCAATATCCTAACTTCCTCTGTAACGTGTACAATTCCTTGTTGCATACTGCTGTATCCTACCTTTGTAATTTTGTACAACCCAGTTTTGTATTGTCATCATGACATGGAACCAATGTAAAGAGCTTTGAGCTCAAGTGGTGTTATCCTAGACTTCAATAAATAAATAAATCCCCCCATTCCTCCTCCCTGGCTATTTCCCATCTACCACATACCCAACGCAATGCCCTCCTTATTTCTCCCCTTCTCCCTCTCTCTCCCATACCACCCCCTCACCACCACTCTTCTTTCTCTTTCCCACTAACCCATTCTTAACAAAGCTTCACTGAGCCACCTATGACTTGTACTGTATAATTAACTCACAACACAATTCCTTGACAATGCCTTAGGCTGCTATTATTGTAACCTTACTTGTCTCTTTTTTTTTGTAAGTTCCATTGTAATGATTGTGTTATGTTTTGTACCTTATTGTCCTTATTGCCTTGACGTGGAACCTTTGTAAAAGAGCCCTCGGCTCAAAGGTGTCATCCGAAATACAAATAAATAAATAAATCCTCACTAATTATTGGATGGAGGTCCTTAATAATCGTACGTGGAAGTTCAAGGTCAGGATGATATGTGACTACTACAGATATTCTGTTAGTAGTGTTCCTTTCCTTATATTGCAGTAGTTGTTCTCTTGGGACCTGTGTTGCATGTTCCACTGCTCTGTCAATTTCTCTGGATGAGTGTCTCTGCTCAATAAAGGTGTTTTTCAACATCGCCAGATGTGTGTGTCTGTGTCTTCTTCATTTGAACAGAGGCAGTGATACCAAAGTTCTTGACTATATATGACAGATTTGCTTGTGTGGCTCGGGTGATTACTTTTCCTGTGTATCTCTGTCTGCTGGTTTCCTGTAAATACAGGTATGTAGGGTTCCAATCCTTGATAGTGAAAGTGGTATCAAGAAAATTTACACTGGTGGCAGAATATTCCCGCGAAAGTTTTATAGTTGGGTGGAGGTTATTAAGTTGCTGATGAAAATCCTTTAGTGTGTCAGTGCCCTCTGTCCAAATTATAAACAAGTCATCAATGTAATGGAAATACTTGAGTGGTTTATGTGTACAGTGCCTTAAAAAGTCCTCCTTCAAACTCACCATAAAACGATTAGCATACTGTGGAGACATCCTGGTGCCCACTGCTGTTCCCATAGTTTGAACATAATGTTTACCATTGAAGCTGAAGTAATGTGTCAGAATGAATTCAATAAGTTTACCCACGACTCCAGGGTTGATGTTGTGGTCCAATTCCTTCTCATGCAGGTATTTAAGGCAGGCTGAAATGCCATCTGTGTGTGGAATATTAGTGTACAGGGATGTTATATCCATCATGGCTAAAATGGTATCTGGGGGTAAGTTTTTGAAACTAGAAAGTGTACGCAGGAAGTGTATAGTGTCCTGGATGTAACTATCCCTTTGTATAACCAGCGGTTTTAAAATAGCTTCTACAAACCCTGATATTCCCCTTGTCAGGGTATCATTGCCAGAGAATATGGGTCTATCAGGATTACCAGGCTTATATATTTTAGGAAGCATGTAGACTGTCCCTGGCTTGGGTTCACTGGGGATAAGGGCATTTAGTTTGCCTTGGACATGGTGTGGAAATGCTCCAATTAACTCCTGTAGTGCTTATTTATATTCTGTAGTAGGGTCACTTTCCAGTACGCTGTAGTAGGTATGGTCACTTAACTAATACTGTATATCACTTTGATGCTTTTTAAGATAATTAGGAACTTCTTTCTTTTAATGGGTGATCTAGCCCACTTACATTCTATTAGGCAATTTTGTATACAGACATCATGGACTGAAATAAGGACAACACCTAGGTAAATATGAACTTCTTACAACAATAACAGTCCAGAGGAATAAAGTCTGATGACAGCAAAAATGCTAAATACCTTAATGAAGTTAACACCTGAGACCCTTTTACCAAAACCATGTTTATATATAGTATGTGAGAATTACTATGCTAAATAAGCTTTATTTATGGCACCAGTATTACCTGAAAAGCTCAAACAAAGAAGAAAAAGGATATCAGTTCCTAACTTACTAGTTCTAATCACTGAAAATATTATGAACTTATGTAGTAACACTATAATTTATATTAAATAGAACTAAAATAGAAGAGGAATAAAATAAAAATCAGAGAAGTTTAAAAAAACTAAATGAAATTGCTAGCATTAAAAATTGGAAATGTATTGAAATGGGAGGAGAAGTAGTAACAAAAGAAGTTGGCTAGGGAGAGTAACAGCTTTAAGGTTGACAATAACAGTACACTAGAGCCTATACTCAATGGCATCAGAGAGCAGAGTTCCAACTAGAATCTGTTAGGTGGTAAAGCTGCTGGTATTGCCCTTTAACTATATAATATGAATATACAAACATATGAAATTTGCCAGCAGATAAAGGCCTAGAGGTCTATCAAGTCTACTCGAATGTGCAGCTAGCACCCCTTATTCTGCAGCTGCCCCTCCCTCCCTTCCACCCTTCCCCTTTATTGACCCTCCCCCTTGTCCTTTCCCATCCCCTTTTGAAGCAGTCCACTGTTCTACTGGATACCACTTCTGCAGATAACGATTCCACCCAGCCACCACCTCCTCTGTAAAAAGTGTCTCCTCATCTCCCTCCTGAACCTTCCTCCCTCCAGTCTCATATCATGGCCCCTGGTGTCCCTCCCCTCCCTTACTTTGAACAGCCCCTCTGTACCTATCTTGTTTAATGGGAAATTGCTCAAGGGGCATTTTAAGGAAAACAAATCATGCTGAGTATTGCATCAAATATCCCCAAATCAATATGTGAAAAGGGTATTCATGAAGACCAAGGCTGAATGGCAGAAATCTAATGTTATAATTATCTTCTCTGAAGAAGTGGCACACCCCTAAACATTGATACAGATATTAAGTGCGACACATGATCTGTTTCAAGGCTATAATACCATCAGATATGCTTTTTATACCAAGAGTATGTGGTTTATAGGGGCTGCCCTTTTGTTGACTCTCCCCTATAAAGCAAGCTATACATCATAGGTACCTTACATGGAGAGATCTCTATTAAAGCTCTTGAATATTACAAAATCGAGTGATATCTTGTCTGTCTGATATCTGCTTCAGGTTATGCAAGCAAACACAGGGTGTGATGTGCCATAGAGAACAAAAAAAAAACAACCTTGGTCAGGTCACCATACTTTATTTTAAATCAGATTCTGTGAGGATAAGTTGAGCAGCACTGCTATCTCATGTGAAGGAGCTCTAAAGTGATACAACTACTAAAACAAGCCATGACTTGTATTTTGGAGCAAGCTTCTAATCAGACCAAAAATTATTCAAACAAAATATAATAAAAGGTATGGGATGTTTAAAGTTTGATTAATTCATGGTGAGACTGACATAAAGTTATACTGAACCATATGGAGTTCACTTAAAGTACTGGAACTAGGAGTCATTAAGACCTCCTAAAAATGAAGGTCTTTTCAATGCTGCTTACGACAGCCTAATATATTAAACATTGTTTAGACTTACCACGCTTATGTAACTTTATAATCTGAGTAGCTCTTACTGAATAATGTAGTAAATATGAATGAAATAAGACAAAAGGGAACAACTGAAAGAGAAGTAGGTCAAAGCCAATGAGGGCTGGTAGTACGATCATCCTGAGCCTATGTTACTGACAGAATATTCAGAACCAGAAATAAAAGAAGGGAGTCAGAAGAAAAGTCAAAGCAAAGATTTCAAGGTTTACAGGGTCTCTGGTTCAACAATTAAAACCATTTCTTTCACTTGATTTGAAGTTTGTCATGGTTCGGGTGTAGATACAAAACCAGAACTGGAAGCAGAAAGGTCTTCTCTACTGGTACTTCTGCCTCTTTGTTTAGGATTCATCTTGGATGACTTGTTTGATGAAGAAAATGGTCTGGTGGGAGGTTTACTTCTCCTGTATGTTGAGATATGTTGACCTTTACTAGTCAACAGATAATGGGGGGGGGAGGGGGGAATCTGCCGGCATTTAAAGTAAAACAATAACCTCATATAATTTAAATTGTATTTGTTTCCATGTCAACAGACAACTCCTTTCCTGTAGCTGTTAGGGCTACATGCATTAGCTTTAGTTTGTTTTCACTGCTCATGGTAGCCCCCACGACTGCCTTGGGGGTTCTCCATTTCATGGTTGCTGAAATCTCATTGTCCATGAGAACTGCATTAGCATATGAGAACATGATGTCAGATCAACCACTTATATCACGTATCTCTATGCTTAAAGAACCAATGCACTGCAAAAATGCACTGGGAACACATAAACTGAATGGAGTTTAAAGGGGAAAAACCCTGCATTACAACTCAGTTTGCAAAACACAATAAAGGTAATTGTAGTATTTCATAGCCTTAGTACATGCAGGTGGAGTGGGGTTACTATGGTAAACAGTCAAAAAGACCACATAGCTTGGTCAAAGTTAAAAAAAGGAAGTTTAATTGATCCTTTTAAAAACAGCAGCAGCACCCCCTCACAAAATGTTAAACATTTTCACATCACACTGATGCTTTCTCAAAGCATGGCTAGACACAAGAAACATAGTTCCATTAAATGCAATTCTTAAAGTGACAGTAAGTGCATCTTAACATTGCTGAAAATATCTATGAATATCAAACAGTATAAAAATCCACCATACACAAATACCAACACCATAGACAACAATCTAAAACAATAAATTGCTCTATACATATATATATATATATATATATATATATATATCCTATGAAAGAATAAAGAGACATCATCTGACAGTAAATAAATATACATTTCGGTTCATATGTACAGGATAATTAATTCCACTATCTTTTTTAAAAAGGTGCTAAACTAAACCATGCATTTAAACCCATATGGGCATGTGCCCTCAATATCTATCTATCTATCTATCTATCATCTATCTATCTATCTATCTATCTATCTATCTATCTATCTATCTATCTATATCTATATATATGTGTGTGTGTGTGTGTATACATATGTGTGTGTGTATATATATTATATATATATATATATATATATATACATACATATATGGTCACATGCTCTCCATTTGCAACAACTTGTTATCTAAGTCCCCACCCCTTATGTTTAATGAGATATTTTCAGACCTTGAAACTTAAATTTATGTCCTGGTTCCTTATGCATAATGTGGACACAAATATTTGTCATGTTTTTCTTATCAATGCTGCATAAATGTTCAGATATACGGTTCTTAAAAAAGTCTTTTTTGTTTTTCCCACATAGAATTAATGACAATCACAACTCACCACATAAATGATGTTCTGTGTAGAACAGTTGATAACATATCATAACCTTCTTGCAGCTTGTTTCTTTGAAGACTAATTAAGCAGACTGGCATACTGGGGGAGTTTAAAGCGACCATTGTGCTACTGCCTGCATCAGACATCCTTCCCAAATAAAAACGGCCTCCAAATTCTAACTGAAAAGATGCCTGAAAAAGTTCTGCCAGTACACTTTCCTGAAAGATCTAAGCAACATTCATTGGCAGGATTTCTATCTAGACCCCACCTTTAACGAGGCATTTAACATCTTTCACAGCCTCTTACTGGGGCTAATAGACAAACACGCCCCACTAAGACTGATCAAATCAAAAAAATAAAACTCCTGGCTGGTTCTCTCCCATCCTGAAGAAAGCACTTAGGGATAGGGACTACTGGTGGAAAAAAGTGAGGAAATCCCACCTGGAGGCTGATTGGTTAGCATTCCGTACCACTAGGAATGCTTGTACCAAGCTACTCAGGTCAGAAAAAGCTAGGTACTTCCAAAAAGAACTAGAAGACAATAAAAACAACTCTGCCAAATTTTGGAACATCCTCAAAGAAGTCGAAGGTCAGTCCACTGCAACACCCCTTCCAAACAAAATTGTGTCTGATGGTACCACCTATATGGACAAAGCTGATATACTAGAGAAGCTTAATGATCACTTTGCCACTGCAGGGCTTGCCTTTGACACCTCACCTATCAGCAAACTTAGCCCGGCAAGAGACTACACTGTTGGCTTCACTGATAATCACAACCATAACCAATCGCATCCCACCCCCTTCAGCTTCCTCACAATTACATTTAAGCAAGTGGAGGACCTCCTCCTTTCTCTGGATACAGAAAAGAGTGTGGGTGCTGATAATATTGAACCGTACTTCCTAAAACTTGGCCATACCTATCTGACTGCCCCATTACACACTTATTCAACACCTCTCTGATTCAAGGTGAGCTACCTGACTTGTGGAAAACTGCCCACATCCTACCATTATTCAAGACTGGGGATCCGAGTGATCTGAACAATTACCGGCCTATTTCTATACTATCCGTCCTCTCTAAATTACTTGAAAAAATTGTCAACATCCAACTTAGAGAACATTTGGATTCACAAAAGTTGCTAAACCCGGATCAGTCCAGCCTCAGAGCCAAACACAGTACAGTATTGGCTCTTGCCAAAGTAACTACAGACTGGCAAATGGCCTTGGACTCTAAGAAGCATGTATTTGCCCTCTTCCTTGATCTAAGTAAGGCCTTCGCTACTGTGGATCATACCATCATGCTTACTGCACTGAGTAACATTGGACTTGATAGTTCTGCCATTAAATGGTTCACCAGCTACCTAACCAATAGGTTACAACAAGTCAAAGCCATAGGAGATCTGTCCCCACAAAAATCCTTGTTACAAGGAGTCCCACAAGGCTCCATCCTGGGCCCTACCCTCTTTGCAATATACATCAATAATCTGGACTTGCAGCTGGGCACAGTAAATGTGCACTTATTCGCAGATGATACTATACTCTATACCACAAATTCATCCTTGGATCTGGCCCATGAGTACTTACAGAAAGACTTTGTCACCCTCCAATACAACCTTCTCACTCATAAGCTCCTCCTCAATGCCAAAAAGACTAAAGCAATGATTCTCTCACCAAAGTCTACTTCCAGATGTCCACATATCATACAGATCTGAACACTATTAGATGAACCCCTTGAAGTAGTTGATACCTTTAAATACCTAGGGTTCTGGCTGGATAACAAGCTCAACTTTCTGTACCACTTAAATGAAACCTCGAAGAAATTCAAGACAGTGACTAGGTTTATTCTATTGCATTAAACACCTACTCACATTAGAAGCCAGAATGAGACTAGTACAAACTACATTCCTACCTATACTGGACTACGCTGACTTCCTTTACAGTCATTGCCCATCAATGATGCTAAACAAACTGGACACCCTTTACCACCGGCTTTAAGATTTATCTTAAATCTACCCCGTAGTACACATCACTGTCGTCTATACCAGGTTTCGGGATGGACCTCACTCTTAACTAGAAGGAAAAGGAATGCTCTCCTCTGGTTTTTTAGAGCATTATCTGATAACCTCCCTGCATACATCTCGAACATCTTCAAATGGGCTAAAGGTTCCTATGGCCTGAGATGCTTCTCCTTAATCTGCTTCCAGATTCCTAGAGTGAAAACTACCCTTGGTTCAGAAGCAATCAACTTCTCACTTCCATCACTTTGGAGCACTATGCAAGACTCATTAAAATTATCCTCACTTCCAAGCATTTTCACATTCAAAGCTCTATTAATGGATTATCTGAAGGAATCATGCAACTGTTTCAGATGCTGATGACCCCTAAGCCCCGGGTGCCACTTTCAAATCCTACACCTAAGTATCTCATCCACCCCACATTCCTAACAACAGAAACCTAATACCTACAAGTCTAGTTCCCTTAATCCAAGATGGCCCTGCCTATTCTCTACCTTTTACCTATTCTGGCCTCCCTTTTGGCTGCCTACTCTTTCACCCCAATTTCTACCCTATTCCTTAATACCGCCTTATTTTTTATCATTTAGGTATGAGCTCTTACTTAGCGGAGACTATATGGGATTGTTGTCTCTTTTTCAGTAAAGCTTATCATTATGTACCTTTGCATGTTAATTATGTTGACCAGTATGTATAGGCCCATATTGACCGGCACCTTCACAATAATTTATCTTTTTTTTTTTTTGCACCGTTGTCCACCATAATTGTAATCTTATGAAGTGTACTGTATTGTATTAATGCCCAGGACCACCTTGAAAATGAGCTTGCTCAATGGTGTTTATGCATGGTTAAATAAAGTGATTGATTGATTGATTGATTGATTAAAGGTTGATTATACAATGGCAAAGAAAAATCCTGGTCACTTTGGGACTGGACCCATGATGTTATCCCAGCACAACATCATGGCTCCAGTCCCAGTGCACAGATGACCACATAAATCTATTTTAAATCACTACACACTACCCACAATGAGTGATCCCTCTTTCTGTACACAGCCCGCTTCCCCTGCTCGCAACCTGCCTTCCTTACTCTTGGCTCCTTCAGTATCAAACTAAAAATCTCCAAAACAGAAAAAGATATTCAGTCCCAAAATGTACTGTACCATTTTATATTGGTACAGCTCTTTCCTGAGCAGCTTTAACTGCCATTCAAATTCCACCTTCACATCAGTGCTCTCCCACTCACAGCACACTCAGCCTCGTGCACTAACTACGAGAGTTGAGTTTCACAGCAAACATTTTTTTCCCCCAGAAACTCTGGCTCCTGTACACAAATAAAAACATTTACAGAAGCCCTCACTTCAATCTGCTACCCCCCCATTCTAACCACACCACTCACGACATTCTCTGCTGACAACCTAGACACACATACACACACACACTAACGGCAAGTGTGACAGCATGCCTCAGTGTGTCTTACCTGATCATTGCCACTTGCTGTTTTTAACAGCGCAGGACCAACAGATGGGGAAAGACTTAAACAGAAAATAAAAAAATGAAAGCTAAAAAAAAACACTGGGCTTAACAGTACACCTGACCAAAGCAATGCAAACAACACATAAAGATTGACGTGAAGACTCGGGACTGCACAGCCACAGATAAACAGGGCAGTTCCACCTACTGGCAAGAAATTAGCTCTATTTTTTTAAACAGTACACCTCCTCATTAAAAAAACAGCAAGCAAACTAGTTTTAAACATATTTTTTTTTTTATTCATGAGTCATTGTGGAATAGCAATAATGCACTCCAGGGTGTGTGTTGTGCTGGGATAATGTCACTTCTGGGGTGATTAGTCACACTTGGCCTGTGGCCTCATGCCTAATCACCCCAGGTGTGACATTATCTTAGCACAACACACACCCTGTCGTGCATTATTGCTTAATTATGCATCATGTTCTTATATGCTAATTCAGCTCTCAGGAACAATGAGATTTCAACAACCACCAAATGGAACCTCCCAGGACAGTTACAGGGCCTAATATGAAGTGTGAAAACAGACTAAAGCAGTTACATACATATCTAACAGCTACAGTGTTGTCCCCAGGATGAAATGCACTTTTAACACACTTTGCAGTGTGCTGCAGCAGACTTACTGAATAAAGCAATTTAATTTCAATGGCAATTAGTCCCCTTTGTCATGCAGGAAACTGTGGCATTCACTTAATCCTTGCAGTGTCATATTTTCCTGAAAGACAAGGGGGACTAATTACCACTGAAATTGCATTTATTTATTCAGTAGGTTTTCTGCAGCATTCTGGAGAGGGCTTCAAAATGCTGCAGAATTGCATTTTATCCTGAGGGACACCACTGTACTTAAAAAGAGTTGTCTGTTGACATGGAACCAAATAAAATTTAGAAGATATGAGGCTGCAGTTTTCCTTTGAGTCAGTGTTTTTGTAAAAGTCAACTTTATGCTGAACTGGAGGGAGGACAGGAAGCACTTCTTCACAGAAAGGGTGGTGGACACTTGGAATGCACTGCTGGAAGAGGTCCTCTTGTTGAAGACAGTGGGCAGCTTTAAGAGAGGATGGGATAGGCATATGGGAAAGGTAAGGATCATGGGTAGGGAGGATGGGAGGAGTGGGAGGGAGGGCAGGGACATTAGGCCAAGCTTAACCAAATGGCCTTCTTCCACTGTCTTCTTCATCTGTTCATATGTTCGTATGAATGACAGATCTGTGTTGTAGGCTATTGGAAGTGTTTGTAGTGGGGGAGTCTTACACCGGGAGTAGACTCGTGCTGATTCAGAGGCTTGCTTTGGATTTGAAACGATGTGATGTTCTGTCTAGCATTAATGACTAACTGATTTTTGAAGAAGCCCAAAATACCCTACAACTTTTCACAGTAAAGGTTTTTTTACCCATTCATTTGAGATCACCAGGACTGCTGGATATTAAAATAGTACTGCATTTTGTATTCTTGAAGCACCTTTTCTACTTCCCTGAAAGCCTTCTGTTTTTCCATTAGGTCAAAAGAGAAGTCTTGAAATACAAGAAGTCTTTCTTCTCTCCATGTCAAATGCCCTTTATTTCTGGTGAAGTGCACTATATCCTCTTTAATTGTGTACCTAGGACAATTTGTGATCATGGGTCTTGGTCTGGCACCATTTGGGGGGTGGGGTGGGGAGGAGGCTAGAGATCTATGCGCCCTTTCTATTTCCAAGGCCCAGGACCACTGATAGTTCAAAATTCCAGGAAGAAAGCGATGCAATAATTTAATAACATCATTCTCATTTACCTCCTCCAGCACCCCCCATAATTTGTATATTATTCCATCTTCCTCTGTTTTCCACATCGGCAACTTTTTCTAATAGATACTGTATTTGTCTGTAATGATATTCACTTTTCTCTTCAAGTACAGTAAATACATGCTGCCCTCTTGAGCCACTATTTTATTTTCCACAGCATCAGCTCTTGTTAGTGCCTGGTTAAAGTCCCCTTGTAATTGTTCTATGGTTGCTTTTATACCCTCTATATCTAGTTTTATTCAAGACAGCATACTTTTTATGTACACAGTATTGGAATTACTTCTGGAAGTAGACGGTGTTGCTGTTCATCTCAGGGAGTTCTTTCCATTATCACTTGGCTTGGGGATAGTTGGAGACATCTCAGATGTACTACTTAGATTTTAACCCAATATATATATATTTATATATATATATATATATATATATATATATATATATACTTAGTCTCTGAAAATTAGAAATTTCAGATGAGTACCTTCCCTGCTAAAGAATTAAATGTGTTTCAGTGTCTGATCAATGCTTAGAGCCTTATAATGAATAAGTTTTAAGATGGGCTCACAGCAGCTTTTTTTTCCAAGTGTCCATCTGTCTCAGCACTGGCATGCCAGACAGATTCCTGAGGGAGAATCAGTCCACCTTTTGTTAATGGGACAGAAGTAATTGGTTCTAGTTTGCTGAGTATGGCATTTTGGTAATTATCCAGAGAAGTACAGAGAGTATGAACATATGTCTTAAAGGAGCCTTTCTCTACCTTACTATTGGGTCACTTATCCATCATCTCCAGATTTCTCTTATTCAGTTTGGACCAGGTGATATACTGTATAGTCTGTGGAGAGTATTAAAAGTGTTTTTGCTATAACTTGGAAGAGAAGATACACAGTTGAAGGGATCCCTATAATATATTGATACTGGTCCATTATTATAGCTGCACAATCCACAGCCCATAATTTCTTCAGCATAAACTCCCAGCCATACTTTCTACAATCGTGTAAAAACCAAAACAAGGTGCTGTGTCAGTGTGTGTTCTGAAAGCAAAACAAACCGGTAGTATTAAATGCATGCTGAAAATAGAAAATCGAGTTAAAAATCTATGTTTTGACCTTAGGTCTTCTTCAGGAAATCCCTAAAAGAGAAAAAATCAAAGTTAGTGTAGAGGGGAAGTAAAATAAGGGATCTATATATGTGGGGAAAGAAAAAGGGGAAGGCTCTGGAAAAAGAAGTGATAAATGACAAGATTAAGAGAGAATTTGGGAAACAAAAAGGTGATGATGGGAAAGACAAGGCATAATCGGAGTGAATGAACCAGAGAAGTTCCCAGGTGGGGACTAATTAACAAGGCCTAGTAAGAAGGCTGAAAGGTGACAAATGTGGAGGAAGGAGACAGAGATGAAGACATATGGTGAAAATGAAAATAGAAATTAAATGTGTACAGATACAAACACCCATCCCCCTTTACCCCCACTATTAGGACCTCGCATCGGTACCCGACTAAGGGTCCTAGCTGCCATAGTCCTCTCATCAGAATAATTGCTCTACTCCTTCTGCTCTCTGGGAACATACACCTAACCCCGGCCATTGTCAACTAGCCACCCCTCACCCTACACTGGAACTGGCCTCCACGTTGCATCTATGAATATTTTCAGCCCCCTAAAAAAATCTGCTGCTCTCCACTACTGGGTTGTACAGCACCATCTGGATATTATAGCACTAGTCGAGACCTGGCTCTCCAAAAAAACTCCCAACTCTGTTATTTCCCTCCCCAGCTACACTCTGTTCAGGGAAGACTGTATAGGCAAACGTGGCAGCAGGTGTGCAGTCTTTATGCATGACACACTTTTAGGCCATGCACTCCCAGCCCCCAAGCTCGGTTTTAATGCCCAAGCCCTCACCCTTAAGGTTACCCCTGACCCAGCCAGGGACCCCTTTTTCTCACAGTCTCTTACATACCCCCAAGGGACCAGGGACAAGCTGTCCAATCCCTCATTGATTACCTCACCACACTCCCACACAAGGTGGAGCAGCTCATCCTTGGTGACCTTAATGTCAATTGGCTAGGTATCTCTGCCTCCCATATCAGGGACGCCTTTGCTGCTCTAGATATAACCCAACTAGTTACCTCACCTACTAGATTTAACCGGTCAAGTGGCACCAGCACCCTTCTAGATGTAATTCTGTCAAACTGCCTTCATAAAATCAGGGATATTAATGTACTTCCCGACTCTCACCCACCCTGTAGAGAATGACAGGCATTAGGGGTGTGATTTGGGATTCTCGCCTGTAATGCTCAAACCATTCCACACCCTGCAGCCAGTGAGAGGCATCGAGGTGTGCCTTGGACTCTTTAGCCCCAAAGTTCATCCCAGTCTCCTACACAGCACCCATCTCACCATATTTCCTGATAGAATGGGGTGCTCATAAGGGCCAAAGACCCCAAGGCACACTGTGACACTTGCCGGTGTCTGCAGGGTAGGGTGTAGTGAAATGGCGTAGCCGTTATGCCTGAAGACCCAAAGGCACACCCCAATGCCTGTCAGTCTCTGCAGGGTGGTGGTGGGGTTGGTTTCAGTTCAATACTTCACTGCCATTCCTATTATGCAGCTCTCTAACTCCTACACTACCAATGCCAATGCCAGCAAGTAAACATTCGGCATTGAAAAATGCTTGTTATTATACTTTTGAGTGCCGATTTTGACAAATGAAGATCACCTCTCAACTAACATTTTTGTTAGTTGAGTGGTGGCCTTCATTTGTCAAAATCAGCACTCAAAAGTATAACAAGTCTTTGGAAAATGGCCCATTGTAGTCTGCGGAGCACTCCCCACACTCTTCTTTTATTGGCATCATAAAATGTGCTAGCTTGGGGACATGTCTCCAAATAAGGAAGTTCAACCATTTTGGCTGCTGGTACCCCATAGCATAATACAATTCCTTTTTTCTGTTATTACAGCTTCAAACAAATTAAACTTTATTTTGCAATCCATCTGGGGACCAGTAAGCTTCCTTATATATTTGTTTGGGGCAGAACTGCAGAACTAAGAATCTGTTCTGAACCAGCTTGAAACTGCAAATAACAAAATTGAAAGGAACCTGCACACTCAATCATGCTGGCCTATATGTCTTGGCAGCCACACCTGAGTGGTTACGTATCAATGTTACTATAACATCATCTTCAGAGCATGATGCGCCTCACAGGGAAGTGAGCTTAAAAGGCTGTCTCTTAAAGAGATGTCGAAAAAGTGTAATAGTGCAAACACATAAAATGCTACAAGTGCTGTTGTTCAAAGCTGTATAGAGAGCAATAGAAAGCAGAGAATAATAAGAAACAGTTAAAAACAATAGCAAAATACAACTAAACACAATGACTAGGATAAGTGGAGGGAGGGTAGGAGGGGAAAATAAATGAGGGAGAGGATTTATTTATTTATTGATACGTATCGGAATTTACAACCTTTGAGTCAGAGACTCCTTTACAAAGGCTCCACATCAGGAAATTACACTGTAATTACATAAGACAATTTACATAGAGTAGAAAAAGAATAAGAAGTGTTTACAATTAATGTTTTGGAAAACAAAATACAGAGACATCAAATTCTTAGGCCACCATTGAGTCAGTTGGTGCCGGTATAAATTGTACATGTGTGGGTCAGGCGGTCACAGCCGGTGGCCAGCCTGCAGGCTTTATTCAGGGCAGTCCTGACTTTATTAAGGGCTGTGTTGTCAGTTGCACCATAGATTAAGATACCATAGTTGATGAGCAAGAGGATGGATGAGGATATTGCCAGCTTAAGGGCAGTGTTTATAGCGGTGTAGGAGCCCAATGCATGTGCAGACAGCTGATGTAAGGAGGCGGACATGTTCATGATATGTTAGCCCTGAATTGAGTGTAACCCCCGGGTACTTAAAAGAAGTGACTTGTTCCAGTGTTTCTTTACGGACATTTTTTATGAGCAGGGGGTGTGAACTGTGCTTGTTTTGGGGGTGGGCAAATAACATTGTTTTCTGTTTTTTTTTTCGTAGCTGAGTACAAGTCTGTGGTCAGTGAACCATGACTCAGCCTCAGTGAAGGATTTCTGAAGTGACAGTTGGAGGGTGGTAGGTCAGGGCTGGTGTGGAACAGCACCTCTGTCAATGGTCATCCCCACACCAAAACCAGTGTCCCAGGTCACCTCGCACCGGCGCTTTCGTCCTGGGGGGTCTCAGAAAGCTAAAAATGCACCTAGCCCAGCTAGACTGGTCCCCAATCCTACTTGCTGCAGATATTGACTGTGCCCTAGCCTATTTCTCCAGTGCCTTCAGCAAAGCCTGTGACCTTTTCGCCTCCCTGACTAGAATCCATAACAAAAAACAAAATGCCTCATGGACCTCCCTATCCCTTATCCAAAAACTGAAACAAAGAGATAATCTCTGGCTATTGCTGTCGAGACAGGCAAACTGGCTGACAGACAAGCCTATAATGCAGCACGTAATAAGTGTACCTGGGCTATAAGGAAGGCTAAGACTGAATATTATTAAACCACCACTGCATCCACTTGGGGCTCATCCCATGCCTTCTGGGACAATATGAAGGAGCTTAATGGAAAGACCCACTCCCCCCACCATCACAGCTTTCCATAGATGGTACCATCACCACTGATCCTCCCCACATTGCTGAGTGCCTCAATATGGCTTTCTCAGATCTAAGCTCTGTCCTCCCCGACTACTTTTTCAACCCTATCCCTGCCTCCACCCCCACCCTGGTTCACCCCTTCGACATGTGTGACATATCCCTCCTTGAAACCAGGCCTCATCTGTAAAAGCCCTAGCTAGCAACAACACCAGCTCTGATCCCCTGGACTCCAGGATCCTCTGATTAATCTTCAATACTATACTACCCCCCTCACTGACCTCTTAAACCAGTCACTATGTCTTGGTCAGTTCCCAAGTGCTTGGAAAATTGCAGAAATCACCCCAACCCATAAGAGTGGAGATAGAAATTCCCCTAACAATTTCAGGCCCATCTCCATTCTCCCCCACTCTCCAAAGCACTAGAAAAAGTAGTGGCCATTCAGCTCTCCAAGTACCTAGCCAAATACGATCTGATGCATCCAGAACAACATGGATTTTACTCTGGACACAGCACCACCACAGCCCTCCTGGATTTCTTCCAGTGCTTCCACACCGCTCTCTACTCTGGTCATGTTGTGGGTGCAGTGTTCATTGACCTCTCCAAGGCCTTTGACACTGTCTGTCACCCCCTTCTACTTGACTCCCTCCACCAACTTGGCTCATCCTCTGGCCCCCTTGCTTGGTTTACCAGTTACCTCTCTTCCAGATCCCAGCATGTGAAGGTAAATGGCACCCTGTCCAATACCCTGCCCATTTGCTCTGGGGTCCCCCAGGGTTCCATCCTATGCCCCTTTCTGTTCAGCCTCTTTCTCAACACTCTCCCCAGCTCCTGGTCAGCCAATATGCTCCTCTATGCCAATGATGCGGTCCTCTTTGCCTCCCACCCTGACCCTGCATCTCTAAAGGAATCCCTGCAGAAAACTTTCAACCAAGCTGAAGAGTGGTTCCTTGACCACAGGCTGGTCATTAACCTCAAGAAAACCAAATCCATGCTTTTTTCTCATCACCAGAATGAGGCCAAAAATGCCCTCCTCTGCATTCTCCCCAGGAATCCACAACCTCTCAAGCAGATGTCATCCTACAAATACCTGGGCGTCACCTTTGACTCGACTTTTTCTTCCACACCCACATCAATACCCTGTCCTCAGCTATAAATTCTCGGATTGACCTTCTCTATTGTCATAGAGATTGCCTCCCCCAAACCACCCTCCAACTGGCCATCAATTCCTCCGTCCTGTCCCTAGTGGACTACTGCTTACCCATCTGTGCCATGGCCAACAATTCTGCCCTCACCAAAATCCAGTCCATGATAAACAAGGCCCGCAGGCTCCTGACCGGTGCATCCCACCACACACATACTTGCCTGCTGTATTCCACCTCCAACCTGCTCACCTTTGAGGAGCACCTGCACTACCAAGCCTGCTTACTCAACAAAAAATCCCTGTTAGGACTCCCCCTCTGGGGTCACTGCATCCCTGCAGCATGCATCCCCTTCTGTTGCCACCTGTAGCTCAGTTAAAGCCACCTTCTAGGTGCCCTGTACCAAAACCTCTTTAGCCCAAAGGTCCTTCCTCTACCATGCCCCCACATCGTTCAACTCCCTCTCACCCTTTTTCTCTAGTTTTACCAAAATTGGCCCTTTCAAAGTCGCTCTCAACACCTCCTCCTTGATGCCCAAAGCTGCAATTGCCCTAATTAATGTAATGGCTGGGTTCATCCACCACCTAGGCCATAGCCTTGACAATGTCCGTTGGACTGCTTCCTACCCCCCTTTTTCCCCACCCCATTTTCCCCCCAACCTTTCCCCATAGGTATTCCTCCCTGGTACATCTGGGGTTGTACCTTCTATTATAGTGTTATTTTATATGATTGTAACTTACTTTATGCACCTTTATCTGTAAACCACCGTTGTAAATGTGTTCTTATTGTTATCTGTATTGCACCTGTATGTCACCACTGTTGTACCTCACACTGTAATCATGTCTACCCTCCCTGTCAGGGGTCAACCTTAACTTTTTTTTGCACTAGCCAGCCAGACAAGTTGTTTAAAAATTGCACTAGCCCTTAGATGGTTGCAGTAGCCCACAATAATAATGGTCAGTTTTGATCGGTTATACAGGAATAAGCAAGAAATACTACAATTACTGCATATTTATCCTGCTCCACATTGCTTCCTGCCCCAGCAAAAAAGACTGCAATACAATCACATGCAGTGTGTACTCCACTGTTTTTAACATGCACCCTTGTTCTCTTTCTTGAACCCTCCCCACCAGACAAAAGAATACCATAATAGCATATGTTTAATCAAACAGTTCTAGCTCTGCACACACAATAGCCAACATCATCATGCACCTCACCACAGTCCCACCCTGACCTGCAGGGCATTGTACAGAGTCAGGCAGAGAAAGAAACTCTCATCCCACACCCAGTGATTAACCAGACCAGCACTTCTGGAAGTTTTTCTTACACTGCAAAGTGAGCCAGGGAAATTTTAGGATTTCTTTGAGAGAGTTAAACACACACAGGGAGCTTGGGATGTAAGAAACTTTGACACATCTGTTTATATATACCAGGCACAAAAGTATTGAAATAACATGCTCTGCCCTAACAAAAACAGATTTTTCATAACAGTGTCCTTTCATCAGTCAAAGGGGAGCAGTATACAGGCATGATGCTGTACCACCTCTCTTTCTGTATAGGATGATCTATGCGCACCAGGAATACCTATTTTAACCTTTCAAATTATGTATTTTACTAAAGTTTTGCTTTTCACCATACATGCACCAAAGCATTGTTTTTAGGATGAAATGGCATGCTGGGTGGTACTGCATGGATGGCATTGACTGGTGTGATCCATTAAGAGAAGCTGTGGACCCTACACCAGTCAGTAATGGCAGCTATGGGTCTACGTAAGGCCACTTCAGAGTCTAGTCTGCAGTGGTGTCCAGAGAAAGTACAGAGTGGACAGACCACCTGGCTGGGCAGAACATGTATACATCATAGCATTCTGCCACTGCTGTGTTGGATACAGGCACTCAAAAGGTTGGGAAATGAGGCACACTGGTCTTAATATTGGGGGACAAATCAAAGACAAGTTCAACAAACTGGAAGCTAGTGACTTAACCACGCTACCCTTGATCACAGCATGCACAATAGCTGAATGTCCTAACAAATGAGTGATAATGACTCACATTGAGTCTTTTGTTGGATCCCCATTTTGAACTGCCCGATAATTGCAACTCTTAATGAGCTGTTAATCACACCAGGTGACCTGGAACACTGAGGGAGATTAGCAAAACGACTACAGCCTGCTAAAGTAGGGACTTTTTCAACTTCAACAGCCATGAAAAACCTGCACTAGTCAAGATGGAGAGGTAGAGGGTTAGCTGCACTAGCCCTGGCCAATTTGCACTAGGTTCAGGGCTAGTAAAACAATGTTAAGGTTGAACCCTGCACCCTGCAATGAGGTGCCTTTGTAATTGAGTCCATGACTCAAAGGTTGTAAATCCGACTTTCAAGTAAATAAATAAATAAACAGACTTTAGGGAAAACAAGGGATAACTGAAAGATGCTAGTAGAAAATAAGTCTATCATTTAAACAGGAAGGCTACTGGGAGCCAAGGAAGATGATCAGCTTTTTTTCCATGTTTTCCTATGGTCAGAATCCCAGAAGCCCTGCAGAAGGACACAAACAGAAAGGTCATTGACAGTGTGATCCGTGGAGATAAAGTGGATACAATGGGTTTATTAGAATCTCCATTCCTGACTGCTCTGTAATGTTCCCTGAACAGTCAGCAATGAATCTACTAGTCTTTGAAATGTAAATAGCTGTACACTTTCTGCAAAGAATGCAATATACCACATTAGTGGAGGTGCATGACAACCCCTCAGGGATGTGAAAAACTCCAGTAGGACCCAAATTTCAGTCACACTAGAAACAAATTTGCAGGTATAGCAGTGAATTCTGTTGCAAGGTTTGGTACCCTTGTAGGGAAGAACTGTTAGGAGTAGGTAGGCTGCTTTTAACCAGGAGACTCTGAAGGTTGGATGGCTGGTGGTAGGAGGCAATAGGTGGTTCTGTAAAGGAAGCACCAATGTTGAGGTCAGTTTGCAAACTAGGAAAGTTACTGGTGATAATACTGAGAAGAGAAGTGTACTCTGATGGAAAGGAAGTACTAGTGGAATTGATCATTGTTCCTGCATGCCAGTATCCTTCCTGTGGGAGTCAAGATTACGGGGCATGTTACTGACCAGAGAGAGAGAGCTCTGCTGTGCTTTTAGGGTATCCCAAGTTAATAAAAAACTATGCATTATTTGGACCTGCTCAGCAAAATCATCCTCTTCACTGCATAACCTGTGAAGTCTAAGAAACTGTGAATAAGGCAGGCCATTCTTGACATGCTTAGGATGGAAGGAGCTGTGGAGGACGAAACTGCGAGAGTCAGTGGGTTTGTAATAAACTGATGTCTTCAGACCAGTGTTCTGCACTGACAGTTGGATATCGAGAAAAGGTAGTGTAGAGGAGGATACTTCAACAGTGTGTTGAAGGGAAGGATGGGCCATGGTAAACTTGTCAAGAAGACTTGGAAGGTCTCCCTGGAGCAAGAGGTGGCCCCCACACAGTCATCTATGTAGTGTTTGTAGAGTTCAGGCACAGTCACCATGAATGAGAGAAAAACTGTTCCTACACTCAACCCACAAACAGATTAGCAAAGCTAGGATCCATCTTGGTACACATGGCAACTCCACTGACCTACTGAAAAAAAACTATTAAAAGAAAAAGCATTGGGTTTGAGACCAAGTTCTTCCAGATGAGTTAGTGTGTGTGTGTGGGTGGCTGCTGGACTTCCCACTTATTAAGGAAATGCTGTAGAGCTGTCAGGCCATCATCATGGGGGATCGCTGTGTAGAGATTTGATATCCATGGTGAAGATGAGCTGATGAGAGCCACTGACTCTGAACCTGTCAGATAACTGGAGAGCATGGTTAGTGTCTTTAACATAGGAGGGCAGGGACTCAACGAGTGGTCTCATGTGGCTGTCCAAAAATGCAGAGATGTGGGATGTGGGGCAGGAGCAGGCAGACACCAATGGGGTGACCAGGGTTACCTGTTTATGGATTTGGGGAAGGAGATAATACCTGGATATCAGGGATGCTGAACTAAGAGTCTCTTAGCAGAATCAGGGAGCTCTTTTTTTCAACAGCAGAGGTGATGGTGGTGGTAACCTAAGTTTGATAGTCAGTAGTGGGATCCTGTGGAAGAGAAGAGTAAAACCTGATGTCGAGAGTTGCTGTGTGGCTTCACTGATGTATAGCTCCTTTGCCAGACCACAACAGCACCTCCCTTATCAGTTGGTTTAATAAAATTGTCATTCCTCCATTGCAGAGATCTGAGGGCTGCAAGCTCACTAGTTGTCAGGTTGGAGTGGTTGTACCTGCAACATAAATTGAAGTTAGTGGTGTTTTCCACAGTATTGATTATGCAAAAGCCCCCTGGGCATTCCTCCACCCATAGCCACAGCCACAGGAGCTGCTCCCTGCCCTGTCAAGGGCCAAAAACCAATTGTGCCAAAGCCCCCTGGGCATTCCTCCACTCATGGTCATAGTCATAGGAGCTACTTACTGCCCCCTCAAGGGCCAGAAACAGACTATGCCAAAGCCCCCTAGACATTTCTCTACCCATAACCATAGCCACAGGAGCAGCTCCCTGCCCTCTCAAGGGTTGAAAAAAGGTATGCCTGCTCAACTGATAGAGTGCCCCCTCCAGCTGTACATTTTAAATTTGGCACCATTTCTCAGATCTTTGTGTGAGCCTGAGAATTGACTCCATCCTTGAACCTAGGAACTGTGAGGTCACCTGCAATCCCTAACTTAGCAACTCTATATTTAAGAATTAGATTTTATACCCCCTCCATAAGCAGCTTTCTAAATCAAGCTAGTTGCTTACTGAGGGACCTTTGTGCCAGAGCCTGCTCTCACTTTATTTTTCACATGCCTACATCATTTTAAAAAAGAACTGTTTGGTAACAGCTGTAGTGCTGCATGATCTACAGACCAGTTTGAATTTCTAGTAGTCCAGTAGCTTTTCTTGTATCTGTAAGATTTTTCTCTAGCAAGTGAGATTTTTGTAGAACTGCTTCTTCAGTACTGTTAGCTAAGAGACTGCAACAGGGCATGACCTGCAATCCAATAAGTCTCTAGCAGACCTGTATGTTTTTCTAGCACTGCTCCTGCTAGGCAGCTTCATGTAGTTTTATTACACTGTGCTGGTAATTTGTGTAGCAAGGTCTCCCAGCATAGTTCTATTACAGAAAGCGGATTTTCCAAAGTCTGCATTTATTCCTCTATGCATTACATCTCCTTAGCTAGTGAATTAGCAAGGTCTTACTGAACAAAATGTCCTCAAATAGTGAGTTAACAGAAGCATGCATATTGAAATGGAACATTAATTCTTAAAATCTTCAGCTTGAGCCCCTCATTTCACAGTTCTTACTCCTGCTAACTCTAAAATCTGCATCTACTTTGCTTTGAACTTCAGCCTTTTTGTTTTCTGCATTGTTAACTAACCTTTTCCTCTTCCCTTCATCCCATGCTTCCCCTTTCCCTCTCTCTTTTCTCAAGGAATCCTACCTTAGCCATCCTATCCCTCTCCTCTCCCTCTGCCCTGCCTACTCAAATAGTCCTTCCCCTTACTCCTGCTAAACTCTCCTCCCTTTATTTATAGACTGTGACAATGCCCCCTTGGCATTCCTCCACCCATGTGCGTAGCCACAGTGGCTGCTCCCTGCCCTTTCAAGGGCTGAAAACAGGTACACCTGCTCAACTGATAGAGTGTCCCCCTCCAGTTGTAAATTTTAAATTTGGCACCATTTCTCAGATCTTTGTGTGAGCCTGAGCATCGACTCCATCCTTGAACCTAGGAGCTGTGAGGTCACTTGCAATCCCTAACTTAGAAACTCAATATTTAAGAATTCTTTTTTATTCCCCTTCCTTAAACAGCTTTCTAAATCAAGCTAGTTGCTAACTGAGGGACCTTTTTGCCAGAGCTTGCTCTCACTTGATTTTTCACAGGCCTACGTCATTTTCAATAATTGAAAGGCTTGCCTGTAGTTCAGTGGCCAAGAAGCCAGCCACTCCCACTTCCTGAGTTACAGAAGCAGGTCATTTAAGCCTCACTGTGAAGCATTTTTCTTTCCAGCCAAAGGCTCTGTCGGTTTGTCCTCTGGGCTGGTTGGCCTCCCTGACTGGCTGGGGCTTGCCTCCCCTCCTCCCCCTTGCTCCTGTTCTCCCTGCTTCTCCCTGCTGGGCTTCTGTGTTTATTTTACTGCTTCTGGTTTGTATTTTGCCTTTGGCTGTGTGTGCTTCCTTTCTATTGGGGGGGGCTTTTCTAAGCTCCTAGCATATTCCTATTTCAGAGCTCATAGTGCTTGCTTTCAGTTACTCACAACTCTCAAATTACTTGCACTGCAACTGCAAACCTACTCAGAGCTCAAGCTACTGCTTTCAGTTACCTACAATTGTAGCCACTGCTGTTTACTTTACTTACTATTGTACCCAGTATTGTTACGCTTGGGTTATGCCCCCTGTTGACCCACATACACCTCACATATACCTCACACTGTATTCCTGGTCTATTGCACTGTAATACTGCTATTTTGCACTATGCTAATACTGATCATGCATGATTCATTATACCTCACAATAATACATTTATCTAGATTATGTTTGTCTTTTATAGATATTCCATGTATAATCTACCTAATCACTGATAAGATGACACAGAGGGATCATCAGTGATTATTGTATACTTATATTTTCATATAATTACACTCAGGCAGATATGCCATGTAATAGGCCTGTCAGCAGTTCTTTTTGTCTATGCAAGTTGACAGAGACAGAAGACCTTTGTTATGTCTTATGTTTTATATTGTACATAAGTAAGAAATGGTGCATGTAGTTTTGAACTGTCAGCATTCTTTTGTCTAAGCTATAATGTTAATGGAAGCATATTCTGTCTCATATGATACTCATTAGTAATTCTGTCTCCTAAGTCATTCTCCAATGGAGAATGACTTAGGACCAATACATATTGTTTCTCATATCTGTAACTATGTTGTAATCTCTGTTGCTATGCTGTTATCTGTAGTATATAATTGTTTGCAAACCTATTGTTGGCTCTCGAGACACCACTGTAGCTTTTCTAGGCATTAAAAACAACAACTCTAGAAGGGCAGAGAGCTGGAGCGCGGGGAGAGATAGAACAAGATCTTAGAGAATCTAAGATCTACAATTCTGGAGATTATGTACATTCTTCAGGAATGGTGAGAAACTAATCTCCATTGTGATTTTCTCTGTCACATGCTTGGCTTAAGTAGCATAATACACTTCATTAGTACTCCTTGCTTGTTTACGAATGTTTCTTGGCAGAATCTGAGACACAAGAATCTGTATTATTATTATTTTTATTGTTTACCCTACACACCAAGAGTGTTTAGACAACAGTACTTGTGTTTTTACACTATACTCACCACGCTCAAACTACTGCAATGCAACTGCTATTATTATCTGTGTGTTTCAGCTCAACCATAGCTCTTCCATGTTGCATACTTAATTCTTTTCACCTGACACAGTTTACTCTGATCCTAGCTGTGCTGCTGATTCCTGCTCTCATTCTACCTGAGCTTCACTGCATTGCCTGGCTACACCTGATGCAAAGCATTTGTCTCCATGTTTCATTGCAGTTACAACTCTGAGATCAGCCAACTAAGCTCCTGCTGAGGTTGTTAATATAGCTTTGTTATTAAATCGTGCCTCGCCACCGAAAATCCTCAGAGTGTTTATCACCTTGATTTGCCTATTCATGTCTGGCTGGCTTGCCCTCAATTCAGTGCTGTTTAATTGCTATACAGTTTGTTATGTAGGTCAACCTATCACCACTAATGCTTAGTGACCTATCAAATGCACGCTTGCTTACACAACCATTGCTCCTTGATTACGCAAACCATTGCTTCATGCCTATTGCCATCCCCTTGGCTTCAGCCTGGGATTCTGCTGCACTCAATCTGCATTCGACCTTGCAAGGTCTCAGCACTCAATGCTAATTATGATCTCAGCACACCATGCTCATTCAGCTCACCAGTTTTCCAGCTCTCAATTTCTGGGGCGTGTTAGTCATTCTATTCTGGTGCAGGGTTCCTGCAGCCGACGGTCTGGCTCTGCATTTAGTCCACATCTTGAGTGTGTCCAACTTAGGGCAGAATCCTTTTCACCTGGCCTAAAGCTGGGAATGTCCTCACCCTGGGCTTGTCTTTAGCTGTCTCCCACATGAAAGCAGCTCCTGGTGTAGAGATTTAAGACTAAGCGGTGAAGGGGTGGTTGACAGATATCCTTTGGCTCTAGTGTTCCACTATAATGGTTAGCCATTGACTTTAGTGGTTTCCCTAGCAAGACACCTTCACTGCATTCTCCCTATGACTGCCTCTGGTTCACCTGGTTTGATTTAGGGTGGGTAGGGCAGGTGAGTGCCTCAGCAGTTGTTGATCTCCTCCTGCACCTTGGATGCATGTATTGTTGCAGAGTATTCTTGCAACCTTCCACGGCATTCCCGCTAGAGGGTTTGAGTGAGAGCATTCCTCCAAATTGAAATGTTTTCCACCTTCCTTTAATTGGGTTTTCCAAATTGCAGCTGCAGAGCCATCACTAAATAAACTATCCCAAGCCTGGAGGGAAGGTGACCTAGGCCTTGGATCCCCAGAGATTTCCTCCCCATAAGGTTTTTTTCCTCTTCTCCACTGCCTCAGGTCATAACAAATAGTTAGCATAGTTGTTTCTCCTAGTTTCTTTAGACAGGTTCCACTGTTGGATGAGGAGGAGGACATCCTGCCATTTCCTCCCTCTCTCCATAGGGGATCCCCTAATCTCAAGCAAACACCAGTATCATGCTATGCAACCTGGGCAGTCATTATGTTATCCAACTGAATATCTCACTGCATTAGCAAAATGTCTATGCTTCTCTACTACTACATTACAGTTACTGCTCCTATGTCACAGTTACTGCTTGCTCATATGCTTCATGTTGCCTCCTTTTTGGAGATGATACTACATTTCTTTTGGGGATTCCTAAGGTACCTTTAGACAAGGTAACCATCCTGTTGCACCTCTAGGGTGGAATGCACTCCAAGGGTTCCTTGCCTTCGCTTCCCTACTGGGTGGCAATTCCTCTGGAACACAGAGTGCGAACGGCCAAAACCAAATTAACACAGTTGCACAAGCATAACACTATACTGGCTGCATAGGTCAGTGAATTGAAAGGCTTAGCTGTAGTTCAGTGGCCAAGCAGACAGCCACTCCCACTTCCTGAGCTATATAAGCAGTTCCTCTAAGCCTCACTGTGACGCATTTTTTGTTTGCCCCATCATCCTCCCCCCTCCTCCTCCAGCAGCAGCAGCACTCTCTTCTTAGGGGGATTCCTAAGGTACCTTTAGCCACAGGAATTGTCCCAGGGGTTCCTTGCCTTCGTACCCCTACAGGGTGGTAATTCCTCTGGAATAGAGAGTGCAAACGTTCAAATCCAAACTAACACAGTTGCACAAGCATAACACTATACTGGCTGCGTAGGTCAGTGAAGCACTATTTGCTAGTGACTGTAATGCTGCATGATCTGCAGACCAGTTTGATTTTTTAGTAGTCCAGTAGATGTTCTTGTATCCATAAAATTTTTCTCTAGCAAGTGAGATTTTTGTAGAACTACAGTACTTCTTCTGTACTGTTTGTTAAGTGACTGTAACAGGGCATGACCTTTAATACAATAAGTCTCTAGCAGACCTGTATGTTTTTCTAGCACTGTTCCTGCTAGACAACTTCTGTAGTTTTATTACTTTGTGCTTGTAATTTGTGTAGCAAGGCCTCCCTGCATAGTTCTATTACAGTAAGTGGGTTTTCTAAAGTCTGCATTTATTCCTCTATGCACTGCATCTCCTTAGCTAGTGAATTAGCAAGGTCTTACTGAACAAAATGTCCTCAACTAGTGAGTTAACCAAAGTCTGCATATATTGAAACAGAACATTAATGCTTAAAGTCCTCTGCTTGAGCCCAGATTTCACATTTATTACTCCTGTTAAGTCTAAAATCTGCATCTACTTTGCCTTAAACTTCAGCCTTTTTCTTTTCTGCATTAACTAACCTTCTCATCTTCTGTTTTTCTTATCCCCCTTTCTCTCTCCCTTTTCTCAAGGAATCCTAGCTTATCCATCCTATTCCTCCCCTCTCACTCTACCCTGCCTACTCAGACAGTCCTTCCCCTTCCTCCAGCTAAACTTTTTTCCCTTTATTTACAGTCTGTGCCTAAGCCCCCTGGGCATTCCTCCACCCATGGCCATAGCCACAAGAGTTGCTCCTGTCCCTCTGAAGAGCTGAAAACAGGTCCACCGGCTCAACTGATAGAGTGCCCCCCCTCCAGCTGTAAATGTTAAATTTGGCACCATTTCTTGGATCTTTGTGTGAGCCTCAGCATCAACTCCATCCTTGAATCTAGGAGCTGTGAGGTCACCTGCAATGCCTAACATAGCAACTCAATATTTAAGAATTTGTTTTTATTCCCCCTTCTTAAGCAGCTTTCTAAATCAAGCTAGTTGCTCACTGAGGACCTTTGTGCCAGAGCTTGCTTTCACTTGATTTTTCATGTGCCTGCATCATTTTCAATAAGTACCATTTGTTAATGACTGTAATGCTCCATGATCTACAGACCAGTTTGATTTTCTAGTAGTCCAGTAGATTTTCTTGTATCTGTAAGATTTTCTCTAGCAAGTGAGATTTGTTAGCTAAGTGACTGTAACAGGGCATGACCTGCAATCAAATAAGTCTCTAGCAGACTTGTATGTTCTTCTAGCACTTCTCCTGCTAGGCAGCTTCATATAGTTTTACTACACTGTACTTGTAATTTGTGTATAGGGTCTCCTGCATGGTTCTACTACAGCAAGCGGGTTTTCCAAAGTCTGCATTTATTCCTCTATGCACTGCATCTCCTTCGCTAGTGAAATAACAAGATCTTACTTAACAACATTTCCTCAACTAGTGATTTAACCAAAGTCTGCATATATTGAAATGGAGCATTAATGCTTAAAGTCTTTTGCTTGAGTCCCTGATTTCACAGTTCTTACTCATGTTAACTCTAAAATCTGCATCTACCTTGTCTTGAGCGTCAACCTTTTTCTTTTCTGCATTACCAACTAACCTTTTAATTTTCTTTTCATCCCATCCCCCTTTCTCTCTCTCTTTTCACCAGGAATCCTACCTTAGCCATCCTATCCCTCTGCTCACCCTCTGCCCTGCCTACTCAAACAGTCCTTCCCTTCCTCCTGCTATTCTTTTCTCCCTTTTTTTACAGACAGTGACAATGCCTCCTGACCATTCCTCCACCCATGGGTGTAGCCACAGCGGCTGCTCCCTGCCCTCTCAAGGGCTGAAAACAGGTAAGCCTGCTCAACTGATAGAGTGCCCCCCTTCAGTTGTAAATTTTAAATTCTGCACCATTTCTTGGATCTTTGTGTGAGCCTGAGTATCGACTCCATCCTTGAACCTATGAGCTGTGAGGTCACCTGCAATCCCTAATTTAGCAACTCAATATATAGTAATTTTTTATTCCCCTTCCTTAAGCCACTTTCTAAATCAAGCTAGTTGCTCACTGAGAGACCTTTTTGCCAGTGCTTGCTCTCACTTGATTTTTCACAGGCCTACATCATTTTTAATAATTGAAAGGGTTGCCTGTAGTTCGGTGGCCAAGCAGCCAGCCACTCCCACTTCCTGAGTTATATAAGCAGTTCCTCTAAGTCTCACTGAGAAGCATTTTTTCTTTGTAGCCGAAGGCTCTGTCAGTTTGTCCTCTGAGCTGGTTGGCCTCCCTGACTGGTTGAGGCTTGCCGCCCCCCCCTGCTGCTTCTGCTTGTCTCTGCTGGGCTTCTGCGTTTATTTTACTGTTTCTGGTTTGTATTTTGCCTTCAGCTGTGTGTGTTTCCTTTCTTTTGAGTGGGGCTTTTCTAAGCTCCTAGCTTACTGCTATTTCAGTGCTCATACTGCTTGCTTTTCAGTTTTATTTATTTCTTTATTTATTATACATCGGAATTACAACCCTTTGAGTCAAGGACTTGTTTCCAAAGGCTCCACGTCAGTTCCAGTGGATTCAGTATATAGACAGCAACACTCATGCAATATGACAGACAGGAGGTTACAAAAGTTTTTTGTTACATACCAAACAGTGAATAGCAAACAGTATTCATATATTTGCAGGTGTCAGAACAAACAACATACAATCCCGAGCCATCCAGTGCCCAGATAAGAGTTACAGTTTACAACAGCAGTACAGAGGTCTATTCAGTGTGAAAGCTAGGCTCCAGGGACAAATACAGTAAATTCAGAATTGCAGCCTGAGATAAGGCGATTGTCATCAAGAGTCTAGAAAAGGGTACTCACAACTCTCAAATTACTTGCACTGCAACTGCAAACCTACTCAGAGCTCATGCTACTGCTTTCAGTTACCTACAATTGTAGCCACTGTGGTTTACTTTACTTACTGTTGTACCCAGTGCTTGTGTTTTTACACTATGCTCACCATGCTGAAACTACTGCAATGCAATTGCTAGTATTATCTGTGTGTTTCAGCTCAACCATTGCTGCTCCATGTTGCATACTTAATTATTTTCACCTGACACAGTTTACTCTGACCATAGCTGTGCTGCTCATTCCTGCCATCATTCTACCTGAGCTTCATTGCACTGCCTGGCTACATTTGATGCAAAGCGTTTGTCTCCATGTTTCATTGCAGTTACAACTCCGAGGTCAGCCAACTAAGCTTCTGCTGAGGCTGTTAATATAGCTTTTTTATTAAATCTTGTCTTGCCACCGAAAATCCTCAGAGTGTTTGTCACCTTGATTTACCTATTCATGTCTGGCTGGCTTGCCCCCAATTCAGTGCTGTTTAATTGCTATAGAGTATGTTATGTAGGTCCACCTATATCTACTACTGCTTACTGACCTATCAGGTCCACACTTGCTTACACAGCCATTGCTCCTGGCTTATGCAAACCATTGCTTCTGCTTATTGCCATCCCTTGGCTTCAGCCTGGGATTCTGCTGCACTCAATCTGCATTCGACCTGCAAGGTCTCAGCACTCAATGCTAATTATGATCTCAGCACACCATGCTCATTCAGCTCACCAGCTTTCCAGCTCTCAATCAATTTCTTGGGTGTGTTAGTCATTCTATTCTGGTGCAGGGTTCCTGCAGCTGATGGTCTTGCTCTGCATTTAGTCCACATCTCGAGCATGTCCAACTTGGGTGGGATCCTTCTCACCTGGCCCGTAGCTAGGAATGTGCTTACCCAGGCTTGGCTTTCGCTGCCTGCTATGCAACAGCAGCTCCTGGTGTAGAATTGAATACTAGTGGTGAAGGATGATTACGACGATATCCTTTGGCTCTGGTGTTCCACTATAATGGTTAGCCATTGACTTTAGTGGTTTACCTAGCAAGGCACCTTCACCACATTCTCCCTATGACTGTCTCTGGTTCACCTAGTTTGATTTAGGGTGGGTAGGCCAGGTGAGTGCCTCAGCAGTTGTTGCTCTCCTCCTGCACCTTGGATGCACGTATTGTTGCAGAGTTTTTCACAACCTTCCACAACGTTCCGCTAGAGGGTTTGAGTGAGCGCCTTCCTCCAAATTGGAATAGGTTCCACCTCCCTTTAATGGGGTCTTCCAAATTGCAGCTGCTGAGCCGTCACTAAATAAACTATCCCAAGCCTGTTGGGTAGGTAACCTAGGCCTTGGATCCCCAGAGATTTCCTCCTCATAGGGTTTTTTCTCTTCTGTTGCCTCAGGTCATAATACTTAGTTAGCATAGTTGTTTCCTCTAATTTCTTTAGGTAGATTCTGCTGTTGGATGGAGGTGGAGGATGTCCTGCTGTTCCCGCCTCATTAGGGATACCCTAATCTCAAGCAGACATCAGTATCATGCTCTGCAACCTGGGCAGTCATTATGTTATCCAACTGAGTATCTCATTACATTATCAAACTGCCTATGCTTTTCTACTACTACATTACAGTTACTGCTCCTATGTCACAGTTACTGCTTGCTCATATGCTTCATGTTGCCTCCTTTTTGGGGATGATACTACATTTCTTTTGGGGATTCCTATGGTACCTTTAGCCACGGGAACAGTCCCGTTGCACCTCTAGGGGTGGATCCCTCTCCTAGGGTTCCTTGTCTTCGCACCCCTACAGGATGGTAATTCCACTGGAATAGAGAGTGCGAACGGCCAAAACCAAACTTATACAGTTGCACAAGCATAACACTATACTGGCTGCATAGGTCAGTGAATTGATAGGCTTGCCTGTAGTTCAGTGGCCAAGCAGCCAGCCACCCCCACTTCCTGAGCTATATAAGGAGTTCTTCAAAGGCTCACTCTGAAACATTTTTTTTTGCCCCACCATCCTCCCCTCCTCCTTCAGGGGTAGCACTCTTTCCTTAGGGATTTCTAAGGTACCTTTATCCACAGAAACCATTCTGTTGCACCTATAGGGGTGGAACCTCTCCAGGGTTCCTTGCCTCCTACCCCTAGAGGGTGGTAATTCCTCTGGAATGGAGAGTGCAAATGGCCAAAACCAAATTACAGTTGCACAAGTATAACACTATACTGGCAGCGTAGGTCAGAGAAGTACTGTTTGTTAGTGACTGTAATACTGCATGATCTGCAGATCAGTTTGATTTCTAGTAGTCCAGTAGATTTTCTTGTGTCTGTAAGATTTTTCTCCACCAAGTGAGATTTTTGTAGAACTGCTTCTTCAGTACTGTTAGCTAAGTGACTGTAACAGGGCATGACCTGCAATACAATAAGTCTCTAGCAGACCTGTATGTTTTTCTAGCACTGCTCCTGCTAGGCAGCTTGTGTAGTTTTACTACATTGTACTTGTAATTTGTGTAGCCAGGTCACCTTGCATAGTTCTACTACAGCAAGCGGGTGTTCCAAAGTCTGCATTTATTCCTCTATGCACTGCACCTCCTTAGCTAGTGAATTAGCACGATCTTACTGAACAAAATGTCCTCAACTAGTGAGTTAACCAAAGTCTTCATATATTGAAATGGAACATTAATGCTTAAAATCTTCTGCTTGAGTCCCTGATTTCACAGTTCTTGCTCCTGTTATCTGTAAAATCTGCATCTACCTTGCCTTGAACGTCAGCATTTTTTCTTTTCTGCATTAGCTAACCTTCTCCTCTTCTCTTCTTCCCATCCCCCTTTCTCTCTCTTTCACAAGGAATCCTACCTTAACCATCCTATTCCTCCCCTCCCCCTCTATTTTGACTACTCAGACAGTCCTTCCTCTTTCTCATGCTAAACTCTTCTCCCTTTATTAACAGACTGTGCAAAAGTCCCCTGGGCATTCCTCCACTTGTAGCCATAGCCACAGGAGTTGCTCCCTGCCCTCTCAAGGGCTGAAAACATGTACGCCTGCTCAACTGATAGAGTGCCCCCCTCCAGGTGTAAATTTTAAATTTGGCACCATTTCTCAGATCTTTGTGTGAGCCTGAGCATCGACTCCATCCTTGGACCTCGGAGCTGTGAGGTCACCTGCAATGCCTAACTTAGCAACTCAATATTTAAGATTTAGTTTTTATTACCCCTTCTTAAGCAGCTTTCTAAATCAAGCTAGTTACTCACTGAGGGACCTTTGTCCCAGAGCTTGCTCTCACTTGATTTTTCACGTAAATACATCATTTTCAATAATCACTGTTTGTTAATGATTGTAACGCTGCATGATATGCAGACCAGTTTGATTTTTTAGTAGTCCAGTAGATTTTCTTGTATCTGTAAGATTTTTCTCTTGCAAGTGAGGTTTTTGTAGAACTGCTTCTTCTGTACTGTTAGCTAAGTGACTGTAACAGAGCATGACCTGCAATGCAATAAGTCTCTAGCAGACCTGTATGTTTTTCTAGCACTGCTCCTGCCAGGCAGCTTCATGTAGTTTTATTACACTGTGCTTGTAATTTGTGTACTAAGGTCTCCCTTCATAGTTCTATTACAGCAAGCAGAGTTTCCAAATTCTGCATGTATTCCTCTATGCTCTGCATCTCCTTAGCTAGCCAATTAGCAAGGTCTTACTGAACAAACTTTCATCAACTAGGGAGTTAACCAAAGTCTGCATATATTGAAACGGAACATTAATGCTTAAAATCTTCTGCTTGAGCCCCTGATTTCACCTTTCTTAGACCTTTTAACTCTAAAATCTGCATCTACCTTCCTTGAACTTCAGCTCTTTTCTTTTCTGCATTGTTAACTATTCTTTTCCTCTCTTCATCCAATCCCCCCATTTCTCTCTCTCTTTTCTGAAGGAATCATTCCTTAGCCATCCTATCCCTTCCCTCCCCTCCCCCTCTGCCTACTCAGATAGTCCTTCCCCTTGCTCCTGCTAAACTCTTCTTACTTTATTTACAGACTGTACCAAAGCCCCTTGGGCATTCCTCCACCCATGGCCTTGGCCACAGGATCTGCTCCCTGCCATCTCAAGGACCAAAAACAGGTATGCCTGCTCAACTGATAGAGTTCCCCCCTCCAGCTGTAAATTTTAAATTTGGCACCATTTCTCAGATCTTTGTGTGAACCTGAGCATTAACTCCATGCTTGAGAATAGGAGCTGTGAGGTCACCAGCAGTCTCTAACTTAGCAACTCAATATTTAAGAATTAGTTTTATTCCTCTTTTAGCAGCTTCTAAATCAAGCTAGTTGCTCACTGAGGGACCTTTGTGTCAGAGCTTGCTCTCACTTGATGTTCTGCCTGCCTACATCATTTTCAATAAGTACTGTTTGTTAACATCTGTGATGCTGCATGATCTGCAGACCAGTTTTATTTTCTAGTAGTCCAGTAGATTTTCTTTTACCTGTAAGATTTTTCTCTAGCAAGTGAGATTTTTGCAGAACTGCTTCTTCTGTGCTGTTAGCTAAGTGACTGTACCAGGGCATGACCTGCAATCCAATAAGTCTCTAGCAGACCTGTATGATTTTCTAGCACTGTTCCTGCTAGGCAGCTTCATGTAGTTTTATTACACTGTGCTTGTAATTTAGGTAGCAAGGCCACCCTGCATAGTTCTATTACAGCAAGCGGGTTTTCCAAACTCTGCATTTATTCCTCTATGCACTGCATCTCCTTAGCTAGTGAATTAGCAAGGTCTTATGAACAAAATCTCCTCAACTAGTGAGTTAACCAAAGTCTGCATATATTGAAATGGAACATTAATGCTTAAAATGTTCTGCTTCAGCCCCTGATTTCATTGTTCCTAGTCCTGTTAACTCTAAAATCTGAATCTACTTTGCCTTGAACTTCAGCCTTTTTCTTTCTGCATTGTTAACTAACCTTTCCTCTTCTCTCTTCATCCCATCCCCTTTCTCTCTCTCTTTTCTCAAGGAATCCTATCTTAGCCATCCTATCCCTCCTCTTCCCATCTGCCCTGCATAGTCAGACACTGCTTCACTTCCTCCTGCTAAACTCTTCTCCTTTATTTACAGACTGTGCCAAAGCCCCTGGGCATTGCTCCTCCATGGCCGTAGCCACAGGAGCTGCTCCCTGCCCTCTCAAGGGCCAAAAACAAGTACATCTGCTCAACTGATGGAGTGCCCTCCTCCAGCTATAATACTTAAATTTGGTGCCATTTCTTGAATCTTTGTGTGAGCATGAGCATCGACCATCCTCGAACCTAGGAGCTGTGAGGTCACCTGCAATGCCTAACTTAGCAACTTAATATTTAAGAATTAGTTTTTACTCCCCCTCCTTAATCTGGTTTCTAAATCAAGCTAGTTGCTCACTGAGGGACCTTTGTGCCAGAGCCTGCTCTCACTTGATTTTTCACGTGCCTACATAATTTTCAATCAGTACTGTTTGTTAATGACTGCAATGCTGCATGATCTGCAGACCAGTTTGATTTTCTGTTAGTCCGGTATGTTTTCTTGTATCTGTAAGATTTTTCTCTAGCAAGTGAGATTTTTGTAGAACTACTTCTTCTGTACTGTTAGCTAAGTGACTGTAACAGGGCATGACCTGCAATCCAATAAGTCTCTAGCAGACCTGTATGTTTTTCTAGCACTGCTCCTGCTAGGCAGCTTCATGTAGTTTTATTACACTGTGCTGGTAATTTGTGTAGCAAGGTCTCTCTGCATAGTTCTATTACAGCAAGCAGAGTTTCCAAAGTCTACATTTATTCCTCTATGCACTACATCTCCTTAGCTAGTGAATTAACAAGGTCTTACTGAACAAAAAGTCCTCAACTAGTGAGTTAACCAATGTCTGCATATATTGAAATGTAATATTAATGCTTAAAATCTTCTGCTTGAGCTCCTGATTTCACCGTTCTTACTCCTGTTAACTCTAAAATCTGCATCTGCCTTGCCTTGAATTTTAGCCTTTTTCTTTTCTACATTAACTAACCTTTTCCTCTTTCCCCCATCCCCCTTTCTCTCTCTCTCTCTTTTCTGAAGGAATCCTACCTTAGCCATCCTATCCCTCCCCTCTCCTCCCCGCCCCTCTGCCCTGCCTACTCAAACAGTCTTTCCCCTTCCTCCTGCTAAACGCTTCTCCCTTGATTTACAGACTATGCCAAAGCCCCCTGGGCATTCCTCCACCTGTGGGCATCACAACAGGAGCTCCTCCTTGCCCTCTCTTGGACCAAAAACAGGTTTGCCTGCTCTACTGATAGAGTGCTCCCCTCCAGCTGTAAATTTTAAATTTGGCATCTTTTCTCGGATCTTTTTTATTTCAGTTTATCTTTTTATTGAAAAATGTTCAAATAGATAAACATACAAGCAATACAAATATAGAGTATCCTCCATATAAGACACCGTGCAGATTGTATAGAATAGTGTACATATAAATAAAAGGGTGTCAACATATTTAAGTTAAATATAGGCTATAACCAAAGGGAGGCAAACAAGGATTACTGGAGAATAATACAGGAAAAATATACGGTGCATATCAGTATTGGTTTAAAAAGAAAATATTTTTCAAATGTGAAGGATAATAAGCATCAACTAAGGTTAAGCCTACTTATATTTGCAAAAGCCAGTACAAAAGAGGTTGCAATTACTGTACCATAGTAGGAGGATACAATATAAAAGGGGAAAGAGATAGTGAGAGGAGGAGAGAGAAAATAGAAAAGGAAGAAAGCGGAGAAATAGAAGATAACTGTGTATGATTACTAATGGAAGAAAGCTAAATAGTCTATTAAGGATTAGGGATGATGGAAGAATCGATGTATGAGAAGTAATCCTGCCAACATCTATCTTACACAGGGAGTCAATTATGGGAAAGATGGGAAAGTCAATCTAATGATGCATACTAAGTTAGGTTTTGAAGAACATCTGAAAGAGATGGAACATGGGTAGATCTCCAGTTCATGAGAATCAAATGTTTAACAGTAAGGAAAAGTATATTAAGCCATCGGAAATGTGCATGTGAGAGGGTAACATTGTTAGAAACAAATATACCTCACAAAAAGAGTTTACGGTCTAGCGGAATTTGTTGTCTGATAACTCTAGAGGCAAATAACTGAACCTTATGTCAGAGCTTATTAATAGTGGTACATGACCATAGAATGTGAAGAATGTCACCATTAGGCATGTTGCAATGCCAGCATTGATTATCTTTCAATAATCCTATATGAAATAGCACAGAAGGAGTTCTGTACCAAGAATATAGGATTTTATTTTGTATTAAGGAACTACGTGTATCTTTAAAAGTATTATGAGAAAGATGCCAGCAGTTACGCAATTGTGAATCACTAATATTATAGTTGAGAAGGGTGCTCCATTTATTTTTAGCAGATGTAGTTTGATCTGGCAAACTATATATAATATCTCTGTAAATGGAACTATTCCATTTTGCTGAAAGGTTAATCCAGTGTGATATGTAATGGTCCTGTAGTGTAAATCTATGAGTGTGACAAGAAAAGGAACTAAAAGCATTTCAGATTTGAAGATACTTCCTAAAGTCTTGCTTGGGAAGGTTCCAGATATTCTGAAGGTCTGAAAAGGTTTTAAGAGTTAAGCAGTTTGGGTCTAGAATATCCTCTAAGAAAAATATACCTTTGTTTCTCCAGAATTGGCAGAAAATTGCTTGATTCTCTAGAGTGAGTAGTGGATTACCCCAAAGAGGGGTATAGAACCATGGTGTTGGGTTAGATCTTAGGAATTTGTGAATTAGTTTCCAATAAAAAACAGAAGATGAGAAAGTGGGATGCAGTTTTAGTTTAGAGGGAAGGGGATTGAAGATAAAGGAAGCCGGGACTCCACCAGGGCAGGATGTGGATTCCATTGTAACCCAGAGTGAGGTAAGAGAAGATGGTTTATGAAACTGCTTAATGGTTTGGGCAGCCCTGAAGGCCCAAAAGTAAGCCGAGAACCAGGGGAGTCCAAAGCCTCCCTTTTTCCAATGAGTACGAAGTTTAATACAGCTAAATCTCAGAGATTTACCCTCCCATATAAAGTTACTGAGCAATTTATCATTTTTTGCTAAAAGACTAACAGATAAAGTTAGGGGGGTATTGGCAAATAGATAAAGGATCTTAGGAGAAGGGGACATCTTGATTGTGGCTAATTTCCCCATAAAAGAAAGACTGAGAAGTTTCCATCTGTCTAAGATGGTACAAATGTTATCAATTAAGGGGTTAAAGTTAGCATCCTAAGTTTTTTTTCAAGTTTCGGGTAATTTTGATTCTTAGGTTATACCTTGAGGTGATCAACGAAAACCAAGAGGTAGGTTCATAAAAGGCTTACAAAGGTCATTGAGAGGTAAAACTTGATTTTCCATAATTCAGAGCAAGGCCTGAAATACCAGTGAAAATGTTAAATAACTTGACTAACAAGGACCGGCTTCATTTAAATTTTCTAATAAAATGAAAAGATCATCCGCTTAAGAAAGAGAAGAATATCTAGAATCATTTCTCGGATCTTTGTGTGAGCCTGAGCATTGACTCCATCCTTGAACCTAGGAGCTGTGAGGTCACCTGCAATCCCTAACTTAGCAACTCTATATTTAAGAATTAGATTTTATTCCCCCTCCTTAAGCAGCTTTCTAAATCAAGCTAGTTGCTCACCGAGGAACCTTTGTGCCAGAGCCTGCTCTCACTTGCTTTTTCGCCTGCCTATATCATTTTCAATAAGTACTGTTTGTTAGTGACTGTAATGCTGCATGATCTGCTGACCAGTTTGATTTTTTAGTAGTCCAGTAGATGTTCTTGTATCTGTAAGATTTTTCTCTAGCAAGTGAGATTTTTATAGAACTGCTTCTTCAGTACTGTTAGCTAAGTGACTGTAACAGGGCATGACCTGCAATCCAATAAGTCTCTAGCAGACCTGTATGTTTCTCTAGCACTGTTCCTGCTAGGCAGCTTCATGTAGTTTTATTACACTGTGCTTGTAATTTGTGTAGCAAGGCCTCCCGCATAGTTCTATTACAGCAAGCGGGTTTTCAAACTCTGCATTTATTCCTCTGTGCACTGCATTTCCTTAGCTAGTGAATTGGCAAGGTCTTACTGAACAACATTTCCTCAACTAGTGAGTTAACCAAAGTCTGCGTATATTGAAATGGAACATTAATGCTTAAAATCTTCTGCTTGAGCCCAATTTCACCTTTCTTACTCCTGTTAACTCTAAAATCTGCATCTACCTTACCTTGAACTTTAACCTTTTTCTTTTCTGCATTGTTAACTAACCTTTTCCTCTTCTCTTCATCCCATCCCTCCTTTGTCTCTCTCTTTTCTCAAGGAATCCTACCTTAGCCATCCTGTCCTCCTCCTCCCTCTGCCCTGCCTACTCAGACAGGCCTTCCCTCCTCCTGCTAAACTCTTCTCCCTTTATTTACAGACTGTACCAAAGCCCCCTTGGCATTCCTCCTCCCCGTGACCGTAACCACAGGAGCTGCTCCCTGCCCTCTCAATTGGATACACCTCCTCAACTGATGGAGTATCCCCCTCCAGCTGTAAATTTTTAAATTTGGCACCATTTCTTGGATCTTTGTGTGAGCCTGAGCATTGATTCCATTCTTGAACCTAGGAGCTGTGAGGTCACCTTCAATCCCTAACTTAGCAACTCTATATTTAAGAATTAGTTTTTATTTCCCCTCCTTAAGCAGCTTTCTAAATCAAGCTAGTTGCTCTCTGAGGACCTTTGTGCCAGAGCCTGCTCTCACTTGATTGTTTGCCCCCCCTTCCCCGTCTCTGAGAGTTTATTATATAGTCTCTGTCCAGGAACTTCTCCCAATGGAATCCTGCATTAAGCTGGTTTTCTAGCCCCAAACCACACCTCCCTTCCTAAATCACCCACTCCAGTTAGCTCCTCTCAAATACTGCTGTAACCTGCCCTGTTGTTAGGACTTCACCCTAATTCTACTATATACCCTTTATTTTTACATTTCCACTGCCTGTGATGACATATCCAGTCGCAGCCAAACCATCCCAGTCACTGGCACTTTGCCATAACTGAATTTTCTATGATATCACTAAATTAGAACTAGTGTCATTGCCCCCATGCAATAAAGCAATATTACAGTGACTTTCCAGGTGTTTTCCAAAATTGCCCTGTCTTTCAGCTAGTTTCACAGCTGGCACACCGTTGCTGTCTCAGTTTTACCTTCAGCTACCTGCTACACTATTTTTAGTCTTTCCAGCAATTAATTACTTATTACCACTGGTGCTGATAGCTGCACTATTCAGCACCCTCTGGTGGTTGGCTCCTGTGCCTTGGCACTAGCACACAATCAAGCAAATTTACACAAGTTCTCTGTGTCTCTACCACAATTAGACCCACTAGCTGGACTACTCGGTGGTAATGCACAACTTCTGACCCACATACCCTCCTGTTCCTATCTAATGCAGTGAAAAAGGCTTCTTGGCTCCTTCCTTTACTCTCTTGTTCTTCTCACCATGACCAGCTTACCTTTACCACATCCTTTTCTCCTTACTTTTACTTGCAGGTGACATAGAGATCAACCCTGGCCCAGAAAACATCCCTATAACCTCCACACATTGCTGCTGGACCAACCCCTATGGACTGAAAATCAGTCTCCTAAATATATGCAGCATCCCCTCAAAGTACACGGAGCTTCAAGCCTGGGTAGCCCTCCAGAAACCTCATGTTATCAGGATCTCTGAAACTTGGCTCAAGCTGCATATCTCCAACAACTCATGTTAATTGTTTGCTTATTACCTGCTCTGCATGACAAGAACGGGAAAGAAAAAGGACGTGTGGAGTAGCTATTTATATATTGGAATCACTATCTGCCACTGTCTCCCTCAGGTCTTCAACTACAAGCACAAGCAGAGCTGTATATCAGGAAGTGGAAGGGATCAAGCATCCAGCCCCATAATGGAGCAGCTTCTATTCAGATAAGGGAGTCCCCAGTTTTTGGGTTTCTTAGCAGTTTAAAAAGCACAGAAAAGGTATTCACTTCATTAACCTCCCACAGCACCCTTTCACCCAGCTGTGGAAATGTGTATAAGCAGAACATTACTGAAAGAAGATGTTGCAACTCATTACTGAGTTACCCTGGGTGAATAGGTTTAGGACATATTTGGAGCTTCTTTTTTTTGCTTCCTAAGCCACCCAATCATTTATTCTCCAACCACCCCCATCCATGCTGTGAAGTCAGGCTTCAGCCTTGGCTTTGCATGCACTCTGGTATGGGGAATCCACTGTTTTCTGCACACTACCTCTCTCCGGAGTTGGAGCACAACTGCGCTTGTCCAGATCATAGAAATCTCGGGCACTAGTCACTAGAACTGAACAACTTGATCTTTGTGATGGCTGAGAACATGCCTATGATGCAAGCCTGCTGTATGCAGACATATGTACTTCCATTTCATCACACCAGTGTGCATGTGAGCACGCATATATGTATTCATCCATCTGGGGAGAAATGCACAGTGAACAGAAAAGGTAGTAGCAGACTTAGTCCTAGGATGCGTGGCTATGCTTTTTTGGGGATGGGAAGAGGGGGCTTAGGGTCTTTTTTAAAGTCTATTCAGTAATTTTTGTGAATTGGACCTTGGTTGTTGATCCATAGCCACACTGCAGAACTGAAATCCTCGAGAAACTCTAGCGTGACGAGCGCTGTTATACAGGCACACACTGCTAGGGTGATTGCGTGCCTGTATGGTGCCACCATCGTGACAGGCATGCTGCAACCAGAGCACATTTACGTTCTAGTGCCTAAGATTTCTGTGGTCCACATAGCCTAGCCCTCACCTTTGTTTTTCATCAGTTGGTATTGGGTGAGTGAGGTGAGGTGGGGATATGGGGCAGGTTATATTTTGTTTGTGTCAAGCCTCTGTATATGTTCCTGACATGGAGCCTTTGCAAAGGAGTCCCTGGTTGTAATTCCGGTCTTTTTAATAAATAAAAAAAAAAACTTAAAAAAAAAAGACTGATCACACTGTTTTAAACGTGCTGTTGAATGATGGGCAATGAAAATGTTATTTAAAAAAAGTGTGCAGCAACTGCAGCATTATATAAAAAAAGTTAAAACATCAGAGTTGGAAAAATATGGATAGCGTTTGAATGTAACCTTGTGTAAAGCAGCTGTGCAAACTTTGTTGGGTGAACTCAAAATGCGTTGCAAGTGACTGTTCTGCATAAACAATTCTGTGAAGCAACTGATGAAAATGATGTAGTTTTTCATGCTATAACAGGTAAAATATTAACTGATGGCAGGGTTCATTGAATGGGAAATGTTTTCATCCATTTATATTTCTGACAGCAAACTGTTGGATTTCCTCCCTAACCTATGTCCTACCATCCTTTCACCCACTAGATGAGTCAATGAAGGTATGCTGTGACACTTGCAGCTGTTGCAGAATGCAGTTGCTTGGTTGCTGATGGGCCTTTCAAGGTCACGTCATTTCTCTCTCTGGTGCTGCGGCTGCCAGTCAAGTGACGCATCCCCTTCAGTGTTGGACTTCTACCTTACAATATTCTACATGGGCTGGGCCCAGGCTACCTGGAAGAACTCTCAACCCACAAATACCTGTGCATCCTCACCACTCTGCGGAACAAGGCCTCCTGGTAATTCTAGGGCAAGGTTGAAGACCCTAGTGGACATGACTTTTGACGTGGCAGGTCTGGTCCCCTGGAATTTCTTGCCCTGAAGAGGGATGCAGCCTTGGTGGAGGCCTTTAAGCGGGGCCTGAAAACATTTTTATTTGCTCAGATGTTTGGGTCTTAATTATCCAATAATAGTGTCATCCCTGGTAGTATAATATTTTGTTGTTTATGAATTTATTTTGGGGAATATTCTGCTATTTTAAATAATTTTAGGTCTGGTTGTGCAAAGTTTGTTGGTGCCGTGAGCCTCTGGGGAAGGGGACCACAAATATAAGGACTGCTGATAGTAGTAACCTTGGACTATTCTGCAGCTGTGCTCTGGGGGTGTAAGCTCCCTGGCCCACCACAGGGGCCTTTACGATGCCTGAAGTATTGCCCTCCCCTCTTTGGGCTAGAAAGTGCAGACATTGGCAACATTGCCCTTATCCCAACTGCCCATATCTGATTCTGCTAATGAGTTTAGATCACCAGCCCAGAAATATAATATGACTCCTTTTATATAAAATAGTAACTGTTTCAACAGTAACAATATTATTGACACTCCTTATAGGTACCATTAACTCTCCTCTCCAAAATATTAGATAAGCATGAGATTTAGTTGTCTCTTTTTATTTTCTTTTTACATATATTCCCCTGAACTATAGATTTGTAGTGACCATCTTTCACTCATTTTACTTTCAGACATCTTTCTGACAATGATCTTCAGGTGAGCTCTACTCTAGGACAGGTGAGTGTGCTTTTGGGTTTTATTATTTAACAATCAAAAAATGCAAAATGATGCAACAGCATCTTTTAGCAGCTCTCATGCAGAGAGCCCATTTTGTGCCTTGACTTATAAGTTTTTTTTGGTACATTTTATTGCAAGCACTGGAGCTGTCATTTTAATAAACCATAGAATGCTGTGCTTCCCGCTTCACTATGTATATCACTGATCTCAGTGATGCAGATAGTAAAAGAAAAAATAGGATGTGCTTTTTAACCCCCATCTGGCAACTAAAAATCAGTTAGATAAAATTACAGCCTTAAAGCTGACCCATCATTGCTGGGTTAGTACCGCTGCTTGAGACTCTAGTGAGCTCAGACTCTTGGGGGTCGACTTCAGAAGAAGTGAGCATACTATGAGCAGCTCTTCTTTTGTGGAAGGGGTTATGTGCTCTGCTGCACACCTGCACCTAATGGAATCTGGTTGGGAACACAGTCAGGACCGCCAGACAGGAGGGATGCTTTCAGACTTGAGTATGAATGCACCTGTCATTGCACACCTATGGACCTTTGCAGACATTTGGATGGAATACCCCCAACAGTAGTTGGATGGAATACCCCCAACAGTAGCTGGATGACAGCCCAGTCTACTGCAGACCCTGCACTGCCAACTGAGTGTCCTTTTCCACTGGATCATGTCCACAGAGGGCTTAGCCAACCTTCATGGCACCTTGGGGCATGCGATACAAACAGTGGAAGATAGGTGGAGTGGGGAAATCCTAGGGAAGGCAGGTGGTGGGGCTCAAGGAGGCTGGTCCTGATGGGGGGAGGTCAGTACATAGAATGAAAAACAGGATTTAAAAGAAGGACGACCCCAGTGGACTGTACAAAATCATCCATTCATCCACATAGCAGATTAATTTTTTTTTTAGTTTTGTGTCTTGCTTTGCTGTCAGGAGCTTTTACACATATCAGTTTGTTCTAGTTATCGCAGTCTTGGATGTGTGCATGCAAAGTTGGTATTTATAGTCCAAGATGACGTTGTCAAAACTTGGCTGTATTAGCATCAACCCTCTCCTCATCAGTTTCATTACCTGAAATCAACAGCCAAGATAAAATCCACATGCAGGAAAGGATCAGTTCCGACCTACTCCCTATTGTGGAAGGCCCTATTTTTGTACATTAAAGTCCTTACAGGAGCTAGGGATAATAGAAGGGAATGCCATGGGGCTGGTTCAATCACCCTACAGTAGAGGGTTGCCCAACAGTGCAGGTGAATTGGCTTAGAGAAAGATCCAGAGTCTTTGCTCGTTTGGTGGATTGGAGATAGCTGTGCTCATATTTGATCATCCCGATGTTGAAAGTGGAGAACTGCTGTATTCTCGCCACTCTGTGTTGGACTAAGGAAAATTTTAGAAGTGTGTGTCTTTGCCTCTGTAGGAATGCAGTAGACTCTGGTTTGTGTTTCTGATGAGAGGAGTGGGTCAGCTGATGGCAGTGTGCTTGTCAGGTTACAAGTCATCACCAAGTAGATGACTCCTGAGCAGCTAATTAGAGAAAAAGAGTTTAGAAAAGATGATTGGCACTGCCTTCTACATCGGCACCTTCACTGCAACAGCCTGGCTACCTGCAGTGAAGATATATTTGATTGCGGGTGGGCAGTGTAATCCCAGAGGAGGGTATGAGGACAAAGAAATGGTTATTAAAAAATACCATCAACTGACAGGATCTGGTGTGTGTCACCATCTTCATTTTCCTCCTTATTTGCTGGTTCCTTGGAGTGGTTAACCTTATTATTGCCCTATGCATTAATCTTGTTAGTGTGTGAAGGCCAGGGTGGGTTAAACATCCATTTGTTTTTGTTTTGCAGTATGGACTCTACCTGGATGCTGCCAGTGCAGTTTACTGGTTTCTAGTGCACCTAAAACGTGTTCACAGTATGTCTGCATCTTTTTCTTATTGTTTAGAATTGTAGGTGGCTTGTTAGTGCATATACACTTGCTGAATAGAGAAATTCCTTAATGTTTTCTTTTTATTTATTTTTTTATTTTTGGCCAGGAAAGAGGCACTAAGTTAAGGTTTGTTTTCAGGTGCATCCTTGGAGCGCAGGGAAGCTAAGTGATTTGCTCATGGTCACACAGTATATAAGCAGTGACTGTGGGATTCAAACCCAGTTCCTCAGGTTTGCAGCTCAATGCTCTTAACCACTGTGCTATACTGTCTCAAAATGTAATTTCTATTCCTTTGGCTCAGTGGTAGAGTTCTGCTCTAGGAGCATCAGGGATGGAAGTACAAATCTTGAGCAACTGAACTGGGAGCATGAGGTAGCAATTCTATGAAATATCTCAAAAATGTTAGTGTAGGTCAACCCATGAGAACTGTGATAGTATTATGGCACTGATGTCCCTAGTTTGGAAGCAAACTTGGGATGGAAGCTGTCCAGAGGAGGGCAACTAAAATGGTGCAGGGTCTGCACCGGAAGACATATGAAGAGAGACTTAAGGAGCTTAAGATGTATATCCTTGAGGAAAGGAGGGAGAGGGGGGACATGATAGAAACTTTCAAGTACCTCAAGGGAATCAACAAAGTCCAAGAGGGTAGCATCTTTCAAAAAAACAGGTGTGCAAGAACAAGGGGGAACAATTTGAACATAGAGGAGGGGCGGCTCAGAGGTAATTTAAGGAAGTATTTTTTCACAGAGATGGTTGTGGATGCATGGAACGGCCTTCCAGAGGAGGTTGTGGAGTCAAAAACAGTGGTGTAATTCAAGCATGCATGGGACAGTCATAAGGCAATTCTAGGGGGTGGGGGTAGGAAGAAGTAGGCTGCTGGTTAGCTAGGATCTGCAGCTTATTTATTAGGTAGGGAAATGGGAAGACTAGGTGGGCCAAGTGGTCCTTATCTGCCATCAAATTCTATGTTTCTATGTTGGAGGGTTGTTGGGGAGGATCAAACATCCAAAGGACTGCTCTTCTCCCTGGGAAGGATTGTAGAGGCCAGTTGGGGATGGGTGTGGTGGCTGGGGTGGAACAGAGGAAAGGCCATAGGAGCTGGGGACAAGGTAAGTCCAGGGCAGGGAGATCTGGAGTAGTCAAGGTGACTGGCCAAGAGAACAGAGAGCCAGGATGGGCCAGAGCAGCCCAGACCTGGGGTTCTCCTGGGACAGGGCTACCGGGAGCTAGGGAGCAAAGTAGAGCAAGGAACTCTGAGGCAGGGATAGGTAGGGGCTAGTGGATGGACTAGGGCAGAGGGAAGGAGGGAGGGAGGGTGGTGGCTCGGGTATGGCAGAGGAGCTGGGATGATCCACAGGCAGGAACAAAGGAACCAGGGTGGCCTTGGGGGACAGCATGGACCAAAATAGGCTGGGGCTGGTACTGAACATGGGCAAGGCCATGCAAGCCTGGAGGGGATGGGTAAGCCTGGTACAAGGTGAGCTGGTGTGGTCCAGATGAAGGTCCATGGGAAGTGAGACAGCCAAGGTTGGCTAGGGTAGCCTGGAGCTAAGGCAAGGGCAAGCTTGGGTTGTCCTGGAGCAGGGCTGTGGGACCTGGGGGTGAGGCAGGTTGTACTGGGTAGCCCATAACAGTGGGAGCTAATACCTTTGGCAGGGATTGATGGTGGGGTCCACTATCCACCCACATGGTGGTTGTATATACTTACGGAATTTATTTGTGGCAATTGGGGGAGGGGCATGTACAGTACCACCTAGTCTACTTCTGCAATACTTTCTATGTTCCTTAGAAGTTAAGGCACACCTTGGTCATTTTTCTTTGTTGTAAAGTCTGCTTTGAGCAAACACATTTCAAATACTGTATATCCAGTAATAACTTGCTTACTGATTAGTAACTGTAGTGGGTGGAGACCTTCATAATTGCTAGATTAAAGGTGTAAGTACAGAAATAATATAAAATGTTACATGTACTCCACTATTGTGAGACCTATAAGCTGGATTTAGAAAAAAGTGTAAATTTATTGCAGTTTTTTTTCTAATGAGCATAAAAAAAAAGATGTAGGCCCAGATATTCAAACTGCGCCAGTCTGTGGCGCAAGCCCGTCCGCCGCTCAAATTAGTTGCGCAGGGGTGTGGCCAGGGTGATATTCAACAGAGTTGCGCTATGGCACAACTGCTTTGAATATCGCATCCTGGCCACCCCCACTGTGCATGGCGCAGTAGAACTGCGCCAGTGCAAGTGGTCAGAATGGAGCATTGAGATGCGATGGTGCAAGTTCCATTACACCATGCACAGCACCTGCGATATTCAAAGGGTGACATGCAAATGGGGCCATAATTTATGCAAGGCGCACGGGGGGCCATTTGCATCTGATTATGGCCCCATTTGCATGCCATTAGCATGCAGGTATGCTGATCCCCGACGACTTGCGCCTGGTGTCCTGCCAGGCAGCAGCCATCAGGGACCGACACCCCCTGCAGCCCGATTGTGACGTCCCATAAGGGACAAAGAACGTCTCTCATCCCTGGTGGTCCAGCAGACTGTGATTAGCCTGATCATGGGCATTACTATATCCCCACCCAAAGTCCAATATCCCTGGTGGTCCAGCGGACCGTGATTAACCAATCGATTGGGCATTACTGTATCCCCAAAGGTCCAATATCCTGGTGGTCCACTGGACCCACGATAAACCCTGATTGTGGGTGGCATTCCTCTATCCCCCCAGTCCGTCCTGGTGATCTAGTGTACCCCACCCCACCCGCCCACTGGGCCCCGCCACCCTGCTCCCCGTCGGCGGCGGGTGGCAGTACCACCCGCCTGCCGCCCGCCACCCGCCAGCCTGACAGCTCGGTATGTCTGCATGCCCATTGGTTCAGAGCATGAGCCAATGGGTGTGCAACCGCACTAGTGCTAGTTCAGTCAGATATGTGAATGAATTCATTCACATATCTGACTGATTAGTATCGGTATGAGCTGGATGCCCATTGGCTCATGCTCTGAACCAATAGGCGGCAGCCATACCGAGCTGTCAGTCGGCGGGCAACGGGATGGCAGGTGAGTGGTGCGCACCACCGGCTGACGGGGAGAGCGGCTGGTGGGGCTCAGTGGGCGGTGGGGTGGGGGTCCACTAGTTCACAAGGGATTTGGACTTGGGGATAGAGGAATGCCGCCCGTGATTGGGCTACTCGCAGTCCACTGGACCACCAATGGACTTTGGGAGGTCTGATGCCCGCGATTGGGGCATGGGGGTGCCGCTAGAGAGGCGGAACAAGTGATGGCTACCCAAAGGTGATGGCTGCTGTGTTGTGCCCTGCAATGCAGCAGCTCACCTGTGGGTGGCCCTCGACTTGTTCCTTTTTTTTTAGGCTTAACTTTGTGCAGGCGCAGGTAGGGGTTGCGCCTGCATAACTCTGCACGGCCCAGGCTGAATATCGGGCTGTGCAGTTTATGCATGGGCATGCCCCCCACCTGTGCCTGCATACATTACTCATGCGCCCCGGCGCATCGGGATTTGTAAGATGCACTTTTCACTTTTAAATATCGCACCGGGGCACAACCCTTTTGAATATCTGGGTCATAGTATATAACTTGTTTCAAAGTTAAAATTTATTCACTCATTTGATCATAAAGAAACATGTCTATGCAGTTGGGAAACTAATTCATTTTCAGTAACAAGGTCTAAAAAAGTACTTAAGAAGCACTCTGCACATGGAGCCGGGATACTGGGCATGTACTGATGCATATTCATAACTCTTGGGCTATGAATATGCATGTGCGCATGCCCAATACTGTGGTTCCACCTTCGGAGCACTTTAAGTACATAGCCCCCTGTTACTGAAAATAAACTAGTTGTCAGAGTTCAGCATTCTGCCTAGTAACTTAACACGTAGTTAGTTGATCTCATGTTGAAGATGACATGCACCAGCCTCAGGAGGGGTATTGTCATGTGCACCCTGGAAAAGCATTAGGGTCTGATTCCAGGTGATTACACCACCACTTGTATGCAGCACAGAATGAAACGCTGAAATGGCAAACCCAGAAAAACATTGAACTCTGTTTCAGCGAATGCTTGCTTTGGATGCAGTGCAGGGAGCTTCTACACAACAAAAGAGGCAATGCTTTAGTTGCTCTCCACTCATAAATGTGGTGCAGAGCCTGTCGAGTAAAAGGGGTTTAAGAGAAGTCCTGTCCCTTGCATAGTTTGCCGGCAAACATATTCTGCTTACTATAGAACTGCAACAATCCCACCCTGCTGGCAGGAGGATGTTCACCTGTGGGTGTCTGAAACATAGAAACATAGAAATTGTTGGCAGATAAGAACCGCCAGGCCAATCCAGTCTGCCCAAAAGCCCTACACTTAGTGTGTGGCCTCTGACCTGACCTAGTCAATGACTTTTCACCCCTTTCTTCCCACCTCTAAGTTTCCCTTACTCCTGTCCCATGCATGTTTAAACCCCTCCACTGTGCTCACCCCACCATCTCCTGTGGCAGTTTATTCCATGTGTCCAACACCCTCTTTGTGAAGAAAAACTTCCTTACATTTTCCCTCAGCCTGCCACCTTCCAATTTCATATCATGCCACCTTGTTCTTGTACATGCTCGGAGGTGCTGCCTGTCTATAGCATGGGTGAGGCTAGGGTGCTCTGCACCATGGGATTCAATGAATGGTTGAAAAACTGGTGTAGAGCTCAGAGTTTTGGCTTCATTGGGGACTGGGGGTCCACCTGGTATGATACAGGCCTATACTGGTGCAATGGTCTGCACATCTGTTTGGGAGGGGACCCAGGATCCTAGGTAATAGGATTAAATGCTTCATTGGCAAGCATTTAAACTAGTCAAGGGGGGCGCTGAAAAGAAAAAGGGAAATCTCAGCCCCCCCAATAAAACAGGGTTGTTAGCAAGGCAAACACCAAGGTAGAGAAGTCCACAGGGAGAAGGACAGGGGTAAATGGAGAAAAAGGCAAAGGCAAAGGCAGTAAGGACAGGAATTGGGCTAAAAGGGGTAAGGTAATCAAAAATGGAGGACAATGAATACCAATGCCCATAGTCTAGGTATCAAGCTCCCTGAACTAGTGGCCTTGATGGAAGAGGGATGCCTGGATATTGTGGCAGTCACAGAAACATGGTACACAGAGAACCATGACTGGGAAGTTAACATACTAGGGTACACAGTCTACAGGAGGAACAAGGCGGGTAAAAGAGGAGGAAGAGTAGCTCTCTATTTATTTATTGAATTTTGTTGACCCTTTTTCAGGGGTGACTGGGGAGAGGGGGATACAGATGGTAAGCAACTGAAATTGAACCAGATTAAGCTGTTAGTGGTATTTTTTTTTTTATTATTGAATGGGAGAAATTTGGTCAGGGCACCGGGGAAATTCCCCTACTGGCTGCTGGTCAGTGGCTGGTGGGGGTCCTTGCTGACGTCAGCAGACGTTATGGCAGACGTCTCCGAGGTTAGGTTGGTGGAGGAGGTAGCGATGGAGAAAGAGCCTATGCTGCAGAACGACACAGGAGATACTACTGCATTTCAAACGGAAGCTTTGCCTACCTCAGGAAATGTTACGCATCAATTGCTAGCATCGGCGCGTAGCGAGAGTCGTGGGCCTTCAGCGGTGCCTTTATTTGCCGGAATGTAGTGGAATTTTTGGTTCACTTCCGGCGGAGGCGAATAAGCAGGCTATAGATCTCCATGCGTTGCGCCTAGCGAAGGAACCAGTGACACGAGAGGAGGTTTCCGGGAGGACCGCACAAAGTGAGGGACCGCGCACGACGCTCTTGGTACGGCAGCAATTTGGGCTCCCAGAGGAAGGAAATCGAGAGTTGGCTACAGAATGGTCGGAAGAGATGGCGCTACATGACGCTGGATGGAGGAGAACCGAATCGGGAGCCTGGGTGCCTGACATGGACTGGACTCCTCTATCAGGTAATAAACCCTCTGTTTCTGGGATACAAGGTTCACCTCAGCCTTCTACATCGAGGATTTTAGGATGGGCCTGGGACTGCCTTTTCCAAAGGGCCTGGGACTGTCTTTTCCACTGGGGCTGTTCCTTCCTGGGTGACTCTATTAAACCGACTATGGCAGATTTATTTAAGGCAAAATTAGAACAAGACCCACGTCGAATGCTGCACTGCTTAAGATACAGAGGGGACTGCAGGAACACCCTGATAGATATTATATTTTCAGCCATCTTTAAAGTCCAAATGGGCTTTTGTGCCAAAGACATTTATGCTCTCATTCATGTTTCTGGAGAAGACTCTTATGATGTTAGCTTTCAATCTGTTGGCCTTATGGACAGATTTTGGGACAAGTATGCACACCAGAAAACTCATCCTGCATGGTTACCTTTTCTTGTCATTCCATTATCTAAGCCATTAATTAGATTTGTTACTGTTATGTTCAGAAATGAGGGAGTGAACATCAGTGATATTTATAGATGGCTACAAGGTAAATGTGAGGTGTTGGGCCCCCCGAGGCCCTCTTAGATATTGAAGGTATATGGACAGGAGGGTGGAAATTTAAAGTCAAATTATTGCAAGTCAATTCAGAAGTAGTTCATTTACCAAATAGCTTTTTTCTGGGAAAAGATAGAGGAGTGTGTTTTTATGCAGGTCAACCCAGGGCCTGTTACAAATGTGGGGATAGAACGCATATAAGCAGTGTCTGTGATATGCTGAAATGTCCTCTTTGTGGGGGTTTTGGACACTCTGTGGACAAATGTACTAATATCTTTAAATGTAATTTATGTGAGGAGAAAGGTCATGCCTTCCACCAGTGTCCATGGGCCAGACATAACTGTTCTGAGGGCTTAGACCAAGATACCCTGCTTCGCAAAGCTCAGGCTAAAATACATGCTCCAGGTGTAAGGGTGGACCTTTCCCCTTCTATCCCCCCTCCACGACAAGGCCCTTCACGACAAAGTTTTTCACTTCCACCTCCATTGCCAAGTACTGATCAACCTGTACAGAAGTTGGCTTCTGAGTCTCAGAAAGTAATCCCTCCAGATCCTCCCTTGGTAGGGGATACTCAGAATCTGGTCTCTAACATGCCTCCTCCTTTTGAAACAGTTAAAGGCAGACGATTCACCAGATCCTCCTCAAAACAGGCCCAGACCAGTCCGGTAGTGACTGACAATTTTTTCCCTCCAGGAGGCGGTAAGAGACTCAGATATGGATTCTGAGACCTCTCACCTCTCGGAGCTTATTACAGATGAAGATGATAGCAAATCTACTGAGTTAGCCAAAGATAGGAAAGGAAAAAAAGGAAAAAAAAGAAAAGTCAGTCAGAAGCATAATTTGTAAGTCTTCTCATGGCTACTATAAGATTTGCTTCCTTGAATGTTTGTAGTTTGAAATCATTCCATAGGCAGATATCTGTGTTTGCATACCTTATGACTTTAAATTTAAACATTATTTTTTTACAAGAAACCAGGGTATCTTCCATTTCAGAGGAAAAAAGGTTAAAAAGAATGTGGACTTGTGGCCCTTCTTTTTGGTCATATAGTACTGAACTAGCAGATGGAGTTGCTATTTTGTTTGGTAATACTTTCTTTAAAATCAAGAGAGTGATAGATTTGTTCCCAGGTAGATTACTTATATTGGATTGTTTTTGGGGTGATTATTCTTTCAGAATTATTAATATATATGGTTCCCAAACTAAATCAAGTCGTATCTCCCTATTTTCTGATTTGAAGCCATTTCTGTACACAAGGAAACATTTGGTTTGGGGGTGATTTCAATTGCTCCTTGATATTCAGTTTCGCAGATCACAAGGGAAAAAGGTGTATTGTGATTCACATGCACTATTGGAGGTTGTTTCGGATACTGGACTCTTAGATGCCTTTCGCAGCTTACATGCCACAGGTGGTGATACTTATCATAGACACACCTTTGCTACTAGAATTGATATGTTTTTTATTTCACGATTTTTTCAGATTATTTCTTGTACTGCTGTTCCAGTTGAATTTTCTGACCATCATATTTTATTTTGTTCTCTATCTCTCCAACTCTTTTCTCCCAGATTTAGTTCAGGCATTTCTCGCTGGAGGATGAATACTTCTTTCCTTTCGGACTCAGTTCATTTCTCTTCCCTTGAATTATTTCTTGCTGCAAAGTCCTCTACTTTTGAGCTTTTCTCCTCCCCATTTGATTGGTGGAGACAAGTCAAAATAGAACTTCAACAGTTATTTCAGTCCTGGGTAAAACTAAAGTGTGGGATGACTACAGGAAATATTTAGTCTTAAGGAATCAACTATATAGACTTATGTCACTTCCAGTACAAGAACACTCTTCTTTCTTTCTCAAATAAAAAATCAAAACAAATGAAAATTTATCAGTATAACAGAGCCAAATCTCTTGATTTAGAGTTTCGCTTTATTTATAAAGATTCCCCCATGGCAGACCCCTTTCATGCCTGTAAAACATATTTGAAAGACACTCTTATGACCGGATTACTTAATATTAACAATGACCTGATCACCGCAGATGTTGGTATGCTGCAGGTAGTAGAACGCTATATCCAGGATTATTTCTCACCCCCCAAAGTGTCTTCCATTGACTCTTTTCATCACTCCATTTTTTCTTCTCTTCCTCAAATTCCCCATACTTTGCTTAAGTCCTTAGGATCACCAATTACCTCTTATGAAGTAATAGAGGTAATTAAAAATCTGAAACTTGGGTCCTCACCAGGTATAGATGGGATACCTCATGAGTTTTATAAAAAATGTATGAATTATATGGGTCACTTTCTTCCCCTTGTATTTAACTCCTTTTTGTCTTCTGGAACTTCTTATCCAGATTTCACAATGTCCCTGATGATTTTTATTTTTAAAAAAGGAGACAAATCCTCAGTTTCAAATTGGAGGCCAATTTGCCTTCTTAATAGTGACTATAAGATTTTATCTAAAATATTAAATAATAGATTGGAAAAGGTAGCTCGATTCTTGATTCATCCAGCTCAAACATGTGCTATAAAAAATAGAAAAATTCAGCACAATCTTTTTCTTCTTAGAGATTTACTAGCATGTCACGCAAATTTTTTTTCCACAGAACTAATAGCTGCGTTAGATCAATCTAAAGCTTTGATGCGATCAGTCATTCTTTTTGGTTTTTTGTACTATCTGCTTATGGTATTCCTGAGACTTTTACTCAATGGATTTTAAAACTTTATTCATGTGGAGTTTCTATTCCTATAGTGAATGGCCTCTTAGGTAAGAAAATCCCGATTTCCCGAGGTGTTCGCCAGGGATGTCCCCTAAGTCCATTACTATATACCTTTGTTTTGGACCCAATTATTTGGACCATTAACTGTGATCCATTTATTTCCGGACTTTCTCCATCTATTGGTCTAGAAAAGGTTAAGGTCACTGCATTTGCAGATGATGTCACCCTCCTTTTAGCCAATACTCTTTCTTTAAAAAGGGCCTTAGAAGTTTTCTTTTTCTTCAGTACATTTTCTGGTGCCTCTCTCAATATTTCTAAAAGTTTTGTGCTACAATTAGGACAGATAGTTCCAAATTTAGCAAACTGTTATGATATCCCACTAGTGACTGGACCAAAAAAAATCCTAGGAGTCTGGTTTGGAATACAAAATATGGCACTCTATAATTGGGACAAACAGCTGATGGTAGGTGAAACTAAAATAAACCAGTGGAAACATTGGAAATTCGGAAAAAAGAAAAGGGTTGTAATAATAAAGAAATTTATTTTACCCATATTTCTTTACATTAGTCATCTTTTTCCTCCTCCCCTTTCATTAGAAACCAGACTTTATAGCATTTTCTTTCAAATGTTGTGGGGTAATAGATTGAACCCGGTAAAAAGGGAATTTACTTATCTTAAATTTCGGGAGGGAGGGTTGCATATGATTAATCCTGTTATTTTCTTTCATTCCATTTTTCTTTTCTCCTCTTTTTCCTTTCTTTGGCACGCTCCATCTCTCACTTGGGAATTTTGGACTAAGTCTATTTGGCATAAATATTTTTTCAAATGGTCTCTTCTTCCCCCAAGAGTCCTGTTATCAGATGACATACCAAATTATGGAGTTTCAGCTTTAAAAAAATTACACCAATGGAAGATACCTTTGCAGAAACTACAATCATTACACAGAAAATCCTTTTATACATATATTGTATATGATGTACAGAAAGTTATTTTACTCTTTCCTTCCTGTTCTCCATCCGCTATGATTAATGTTTTCAATAAATTAACAGATGATAGGATTCCATTTAAGGTTTGGGATATAGTATGGATATCTGCACATGGAAGACTCAAGCATAAGGCAATTTAAAGTATAAACCTGTTTCAGAAAGATACTGTTTAAGACAAGAGTGTACTAATATTGAAGAAACCCAGATGCATTTTTTTTGACTGTCCTTTACTCAGAAATTTTGGGACTTTATAGCCAATCGATGGAACATGCCTCATTTACAGTCTCTTTCCTATAATACTTTGGTATTAGGTGAATATTTAGTATTTGGACTAATTATCATAGGAGTACTTTGAACGTTTATTTGCACTTTTCAATATTACCTATGGCAAGCCCGTTGTTCCTTTGTGTTACAACAATTTATTACAGATTTTGAAGTTATTCTTTCTACTGTTATTTCTGATTTACAAATGATACGTTGTTTAGATGGAAAAAGTATTATCAATCTTATGTGAAATTTTTATGGAAAAACATTTCTTTTTGCTAATGGAAGTATATCTTTTATGTTTAGTTTTTTTCTTTGACAACTAATATCCTTCTTTGTTGTTTTTCTTTTTTCTTTTCTGTGATGTTGTGTTTTTGCTCAATAAAGTTCCCCTACTCTTCAGTAGGGGATCCTTGGTTTCATGCACGGAGGTCTCAGTTGGTGCTGAGATGGAGTTGGAGGAGGTTGTGGAACAGCCTTAGTGTATGCAGACCACTACTGTACGTTCTTCTATTACTGAGACACCTGAATGTGCTAATGGGGACTGTGGACGGAGAGACACACTTGGGCTGTCTCCAGTTTTATCATAGTATATGCAACCCAAGTCACAGGGTATGCAGCAGGAGTCACAGCGTATGAAGAAGGAGTTGCAGTGTATGAAACAGGACTCACAATGTAAGCAGAAGGAGTCGCAGTGTATAGAGAAGGAGCCGCAGTTTGAGCTGCCCGGCTCTAGTGTGGAACCAAAGCTCTTGCCTGAGGGATGTGCATCAGAGATACTTCCCCCTGTTGCTTCCTTTCAGGGGATGAGACAGTTGCTGCGGCGTCTAAGCTGCTTCTGGGAGACATTCCATTGCATTTGTCGGGGGCCCGAGAGGTCTTGATGTCTCAAATCTTTAAACAGCAATTTGACGTTTCTCATCAGGACACTACTGCAAGAGAATCCTGGATGGCTGCAGGAGTGCTTGAACGTGCTGGATGGACTAGGTCACCTGTGGGTGTTTGGATACCGGATGCCTCCTGGGATGAGGAAAATAATGGTGTTTTATTCTCCCCTAACAGGCCTGCACTGGACAATTTGAGCTCCAACAAGATACCAAACTTCAATAATCATGGTATGCCCGGGCAAACTGTAGCTTTACAACAATCGAAAGACTGGGGGTATATTGTAGAAGATAATATTACTAAACAGCCAGTGTTATCTCCCATGGGATTCTCTGCTTTAGTTTCTGATACTGTTTGCATAAGAAGGGAATCCCACGGCACTGTTGGGATGAGGGTTCCGGTAGATACTCCTCCTTTTGATGCTGTGTCCCATTCAGAAGCATCACTCTCTAGTGGAAACTGTGCTACTGTCCCTGCTATGCCACGCTTTCCTTATGACTCTGGGACAGCTCTCTTTAGGGTAGCCTCTCATGTGCCTGTGATTGAGCATAGCACATCTGATGGTTGTTGGGGGCAGCGCTCTACTCCCGTTTTGGAAGACCCAGGGGAAGGTACATCGGGTAATACTCAAGCCCAGACTAGGGAACCCACTCTTTCTGACCTGTTTAAAAATAAACTTGAGCAAGCCCCTAGATGTAATGCAGTGCGTATTCGTTATAGGGGAGGTCTCACTGATCACCCTGATAGATATTATGTGGCTAGGATGCTTTTGAAAAATTCTATGTGTTTTCAAGCCTTGGATATTTATGCCCTTATCCATATTTCTGGTGAAGACACATTTGATGTCATTTTTAAAATGAATATGGGTCTGGAGAAATTCTGGCACAAATATGGGACTTTGATGCAGACTCCCCTATGGTCCCCATTTTATGTTATACCATTAACGAAACCAGCCATTAGGACGGTTACAATCATGTTTCGTAATTAAAGGGTTAGTATTGGTGACATTTATCATTGGCTACAAAATAGATGTAGTATTTTGTCCCCTCCTGAAGCTAATCATTGATTCTGAAGATCTGTGGATGGGGGGGTGTAAATTTAGGGTTAAACTTTTTTTGGTTAATTCTGAAATTGTGCATCTCCTTAATAGTTTTTTTCTTGGCAAGGATAGGGGAGTCTGTTTCTATGGGGGGCAACCTAGAGCTTGCTACAAGAATGGGGCTCATGCACATGTGAGCAGTACCTGTGATATGTTAAAGTGTAGACTTTTCGGGGGGTTTGGTCATCCCAGTGTGAATTGTGACAACATATTTCAATGTAATCTCTGTGATGAAAAGGGGCACGCATATCATCAGTGCCCATGGGCTAGTAGGAACAGGTCAGAGAGATGGAATCAGGACACCTTGGTACAAAAGGCACAGGACGAGCAGGAACAGCAGCAGGATATAAATATCCCTGACCCTTCTCCGATATCATCTTTGTCAGTTGCGCAACAGGCTGCAGATGACGTGATATCACATCAGGAGGTGGATGGGGATGCCCCTCAGGAGCGGATGGATGTTCAGGTACAGGAGCTTGTAGAATCTTTGCCTGACACTCTCCAACCGCTTGAGTCACAGGATTTAGGTGAACCCACTGAGGATTTCGGGAGTTCCTCTGAAACTAGAAGGATAACCAGGGCTACGGCTAGGAAATCTCAAAAGATTTGTGACGTTCCTACGTCTAATACCTATGAGTTGTTGAGTGGGGGGGGAGATGACTCAGATGTAGATTCTGAAGCCTCTTCACTTCCCTCTGATATGGATATTCCTAGTGCTAGACCACCAGAGGCGGTTAAAAGGAAAAAAGATAAAAAGAAAAAGGGAGGGAAGAAGAGAAAGAATATGGCCACCACAGATGGGAGTGGGTAATTTCTTTTGCAACATTGGCGCAACTTAGGATCTCTTCTTTAAATGTTTGTAGTTTTAGGAACTACAAGAAACAAACTGCCTTTTTTCATTATGCAAATACTTTGCATTCTGATATTGTCCTTTTACAAGAGACTAGACTTAAACACTTTTTGAAATTCGGCAGGCCCAAAGGGGTTGGGTGTGGGAACCCTGCTATTGGACTTTTGGGGAGGAGATGGCAGATGGTATTGCCATATTGTTTAACTCCATGGCTTTTTCAATATCTAGGATTATTGATGTTCTACTGGGTAGAGCTTTGATAATAGACTGTAGATTTCAAGATTTTTTCTTTCGAGTAATAAATGTTTATGCTCTGCAGTTGAAAGCTGCTAGAATACAATTATTTGATTTAATTAAACCGTTTCTTTGTACATGAAAACATATTATTTGGGAGGGTGATTTTAATTGTAACCTGGATACTTCCAGCAGGACGGACATGGGTAAGAAGGTGTATTGTGATTCTTTTGCTTTAAAAACCTTTCTTCAGACTGCTGATTTAACAGATGCATATCGGTCACTAAGATCAGGTTTTGGGGCTACTTATCATAGATCTATATATGATACTAGAATCGATTATCTTTTCATCTCTAACTATTGTAGGCCGATACAAGTTTTTATACGACCCAGCAAATTCTCTGATCATCACATGCTTCTTGGTGTATTTAATTTAGGGACTGCTCGCCCTGTCTTTCTTTCTCAGGAGTCTTTGTGGAGACTTAATAGTTCTCTTCTTCCATGACAAGATCTGATACAGTGGGTTAAGCTCCTTTTTCATGCTAGACTATCTGTTCTCTGTCTTTATGATTCACTTTGGATATGGTGGAAAGATACTAAATCTGAGCTAAAGTCCTTTTTCCTGAGAGAGGGGAGACAACAGGTTAGAGATAGGTATATACAATATTTAGGTTATAGGGACCAGTTACATAAACTTTTATCTTTTTCGGCCTCCTCTTCTGATTCTTATTCCTCACAGATGGCTAATATTAAGAAATGTATGTTTACTTGTCAATATGATAGAGCCCGAACTCTACAAATGGAAATGAGATATGGTACATCTAATTCACCTTCAGCGGACCCTTTTACGGCATGTAAAGATAGACTGCATGCTACAGTAATGTCAGGGCTTTCTGATTTTGATGGACATATTGTTACTTCGATTACTGGTATGCACTCTATTGCTCAAACACATTTGAAGTTTTTATTTGGTATTTCCTTGGTTGTGGATATGTCCATAGAAGATATTTTCAGTGCTCCAGCTCCACAGGTATCTGCCTCTTTAGCATCAGTTTCAGTGTTACCTATCACACAGGCAGAGGTGGCTTTGGCTATTTCGTAACTCAAAGTAGGAGTTGTTCTGGGTTTAGATAGGCTTACTCATGAATTTTATAAAACTTTCACTGGGGATTTAGCTACAGTTTTGGCCACAGTATATAATAGTATTCTGCAGGATGTGGAAGGAGATCGGGATTTTGGGATTGCAGTTTTGAAGTTTATTTATAAAAAAGGGGACAGATTTTCTTTGGATAATTGGAGGCCGCTGAACCTCCTAAACACTGATTATAAGATTCTGACCAAAATTCTAAGCACCAGATTGCAGAGAATGGCACAAAGTCATAGATATTTCTCAAACATGTGCTATCCCTGGTAGGACTATTCAGAGTAATCTATTTTTATTGAGAGAGATTTTTGAAGCAAAATTGACTTGTCAGGTCAAAGGCTTTGTCTTATCATTGGATCAGGCCAAAGCCTTTGATAAGGTCCATCATAACTATTTATTTCAGGTTTTGAAACTGTATGGTATACCTCAACAGTTCCTTACTTGGATTGTTCATTTGTACGCTTTTTCTTTATTCCGGACACTGATATATGGTTGTTTAGGAGACTTTGTTCCCCAATGTACTGGTATAAGGCAGGGGTGTCCAGTAAGTCCATTGTTATTTACCTTTGCTTTGGACCTAATTATCAGACAGATCAAGTGGGATACACAAATTATTGGTCTGGCCCCGTGTTCTACTTTATGCCCAGAAAAACTATCTGCTTATGCGGATGATGTGGTTTTGTTTGTTCAGTCTAAAATTGCTGGAGATAGAGAGATACAGATTTTTCATAATTTCTCACATATATCTGGGGGAACTCCAAATTTACAGAAGATTGTCTCTATTCCTTTAGATGATGATTTGATTAGGATTCCGGATGTGTGTGGTATACGGACAAAAACTGACCCACACAAGATATTAGGGGTATGGTTTAATATTTCAGATGCTGCTACCTTTAATTGGGAAAAAAAATTGCTTACCTGTGAAAGTAAAGTTAGAATCTGGAAAGCATGGAAATTGAGGAAGAGGAAATGGGTCACGTTAGTGAAAACGTTTTTACTCCCTATTTTTTTATATTTAAGTTATATTTATGCTCCCCATACTCACCTGGAGACACGTATTCTCAGTTCCTTTTTTCAAATGATATGGGGAAGTAGGCTGAACCCCGTTAAGCGAGAGATCACATATTTGCCAGTTAAAAAAGGTGGCATTGGGATGATTAATCCTATTGCTTTCTTTCACTCTTTCTTTCTTTATCACATATTGTATAGTGGGAGACACACTACTTGTACTAATTGGGCTCTTTGGGTATGTAGTTCTATGCAGGGAGTTGTAGATAAATGAGATATATTACCTCCTAAAATTATACAATATTTAAGTATACCTTCCTATGCGATAAATTGTTTCAAGAAGTTGAGACACTGGAAATTGTCGAGCTCATCTCTTCTTCCTCTCACTAGGAAACAGATTTAACAGATAATTGTTGGTATTATGGAACCTATGCTTCTCTTTCCAGAATGCGCCCCTTCTAAAATGAAGTTTGTGTTACAGCTTGTTGTTGACAAACGGACGCCACAACATATGTGGGATATCACATGGTTGTGTTGTCATGGCAGACTGAAAGTCTGTGGTAATTTAAAACATAAATCTTTTCAGGAGAGGTACTGCCCAAAACCATCCTGCATGCTACTTGAGGAAACCATGCAACACTTTTTTTTAACTGTGGAGATTCTCAACTATTCTGGAAAACTTTAGCATTTAAATGGCAATGGCCTTTTTTAAGTAGAATTACTTATCAGACTCTGATATTGGGTGACTTTTCTGGCATATGGGGTAAGTTTCATAAGAGTACTTTGAGGGTTATTTTTGCTGTTTGTAAATATTTTCCTTGGCAGGCCAGATGTCAATATGTTTTACAACAAATTCACTCATCTCCTCAGACTATTATTTTACAAATTGAAAAAGCTCTTTCTGATGTTATGGACCTAGAAAAGAACAGTTTACCGAGAGCCCATTTTCAACTGTTATGGAAATATATTACTTTTCTTTCATGAGATATTTTATGTTTTTCTTCAGGATATGACATTTCTTTTGTATCGTGCTTTTTCATTTATTGCCTGATGTATCTTGTACATTCCTTTATGAATTGTATTTTTATTTCTCCTTTATTGATTATGTATTGTTTGATTGTATATTATTTTCATGATGTTATGTTTTTGATTTCTTAATAAAAATTCCCCTACTTTTTTTTGATAAGTGCCATGGGATCTTTAGCATCCACCTGAACTACCACCAATCCAGGCAGGTGGGACCTCGGTTTAACATCTCATCTGAAAGACATCTCATCGAAAGACTCATCCCTCTACATATGGGAAGGGATCAAAGCAATGGAATTAAAGGGTAAACGGGGAGTAGAGGAGGCACTGTGGGTCACCAAATGGCACCACAATCCATATGGGAGTTGTATATAGATCCCCATATCAGGGGGAGGAAATGGACAAGAAAATGAAAGAAGGCACCCTAAGAAAAGCAGAAAAAAGGGAGATATTGTTGATGGGGGACCTGAATATGCCAGATGTTAAATGGAGCACCTTTGCTGCAGACACATCCAAGAGCAAGGTCATTCTCAAAGACAGAGGGCATGCCTCAGACAGCTAGTGTTGGAACCCACCAGCTCGGGAGGTACTCTCAAACAGGGAAGGAGAGAGGAGCTCGTATTTAGAAAAGTGTAGCTATCTCAGAACAAGTGACCACCAGTCAGTTCATGATAAACACAGTCATAGAGTCAAGCAATGCAAAAGTGAGAGTACTGGACTTTAGGAGGGCTGACTTTGGCAAAATGAGAGAGTGACTCAGAAAAGCACTAGCAAATGGGCAAGAATGAGGGGTGGAGGAACAATGGGGAAAAGTCAAAACTGCCATCACAGAGGCAACAAGCCTTTGTGTGAAGCAAATGAATCAAAACAAATGAAAAAAAAAACACTGTGGTTCTCAAAAGAGTAAGGAAGGTAAGGGAGAAAAAGACAGCATTCAGGAATTACTGTATATGGAAACATAGAAGGAGCAGGACAGAGAACTGTAACAGTTAAAGCAGAAGGAAGTAGGGAAGACAGTCAGAATAGCAAAGGCCCAAACCAAGGAAAAGATATCCAACACAGTTAAGAAGGGGGATAAAACCTTTTGTAGGTACATTAGGGAGTGGAGAAAGACCAATGGAGGGATAGTGAGGCTTAGGTGGAGGGTGGGTGGGCTGAGGGTGACAGTGAAAAAGCAGTGATACTGAACAAACACTTTGGCACAGTATTCACAAACAATGAGAAATGGGAGGTACCTAAACCAATTACTGGAAGCACTCTGGATTGGGGTGGTTGATACCAATCCATTCACAGATAAAAGAGTCCTGAAAGAGCTCCTAAAACTGAAGGTGGACAAAGCGATGGGGCCTGACTGGATTCACCCCAGGATTCCAAAAGAACTAAGTGGAGAATTAGTGACACCATTGATTACTCTTTTTAACAAATCATGGGAGGATGGTGTGGTACCTGAAGACTGGAGGAGAGTGGATGTGATTCCCCTTCACAAAAGTGGGAGCAAAGCAGAGGCAGGAAACTACAGCCCTTTTAGTTTGACCTCAGTGGTAGGTAAAATGATGGAATCACTTCTGAAAGAAAGAATTGTTGTGTACCTAGAGGTCAGCAGTGCACAGGACCTAAGGCAGAATGGATTCAGTGCGGGAAAGTCATGTCAGATGAATCTAACAGATTTCTTTGACTGGGTGACCAAAGTAGTAGACTAGGGAGGGGCTGTGGACATGGCCTACTTAGATTTTAGCAATGAAAACCTGAAGAAAGGCATCTGCAATGTGACAAGGCCAGTGCCAACAGAATGGAAGAACAGTAATAAAGTTGGCATCATGAGGTATGTTTCCGACAGATAAATCCACGGTACCACAACAAGATGATCTGGACAAGAACCCTCAAGTTGATTAAAAAGTTCTTTATTAATCCATAAATGAACCATCCATGGTAAAGAAAACACAAAAAGAAATGACTGCCATCACCAGAGATATCAGACCCCTTCTCATAGCGAAGCAAGTCTCACACAGAGCCAAACGTTTTTGCTCAACAGCGAAACAGTCCTGAGAAAGTGCTATTTCATGAAAATGTTTGGCTTTCTGTGAGACTTGTTTCGCTGTGGGGAGCGGTCTGATATCTCTGGCGATGGCAGTCGTTTCTTTTTGTGTTTTCTTTACCATGAATGGTTTGTTTATGGATTAATAAAGAACTTTTTCATCAACTTGAGGGTTCTTGTCCAGATCATCTCATTGTGGTACCATGTATTTCCCTAACATAAACGGGGCTCATGATGCCAACTTCCTTACTGTAAGTACTAGAATTTAGCAAGGCATTTGACGCAGATCCACACAAAAGATTAATAAACAAGTTAGCCAACCTGGGAGTGGGTCCCAGGGTGGTGGCATAGGTAAAAAATTGGCTGGACAACAGGACACAGAGGGTAATAGTAAACATAGTCCACTCTGAAGAAAGGGGTGTTACTAGAGGGGTACCGCAGGGTTCAGTACTGGGACCAGTCCTTTTTAGTGTCTTTATAAGTGACATTGTGGAGGGACGGGAAGGAAAATATGCCTCTTTGCGAACGACACAAAGATCTGCAACAGTGTTGATTCATAAGAAGGGGCAGAAAGGATGAGAAGGGACTTGGCAAGGTTGGAGGAATGGTCAAAAGAATGGCAGCTTAGATTCAATGCAGAGAAGTGAACCCAGGGGAAGAGTGCATAATGGAGGGAAGGTACTAACAACAACAGAAACTGAAAGGGACCTGGCTAGTTATATCAGAGACCGAAAGGTAGGCAAGCAATGTGAGAAGGCAGTAAGGAGGGCTGGGGGATACTGGGATACATAATGAGAGCCATCATTAGTAGAAAACAGGAAGTTGTTATCCCTCTGTACAGACAGTAGGTGAGACCCCATCTGGAATATCGCTTGCAGTTCTGGAGACCCATCTCCGCAAGGACATAGACATGATGGAGGCAATCTAGAGAAGGGCAACTAAAATGGTGCAGGGTTTTCACCAAAAGCCATATGAAGAGAGACTAAAGAAGCTTAATATGTATATCCTCGAAAAAAGGAGGGAGAGGGGGGAACATGATAGAAATTTTCAAGTACCTCAAAAGAATCGATTAAGTCCAACAGGATAGCATATTTCAGAAAAAGAGATATGCAAGAACAAGTGGGCACAATTTGAAGATGGATCAGAGCAAAGTGAGGAAGTATTTTTTCATGGAGTGGGTGGTGGATGCATGGAACAGCCTTCCTGAGGAGGTCTTGGGGTCAAAAGCAGTGGGGGAATTCAAGAATGCATGGGACTGACATAAGGTAATTCTGGTGGGGGGTAGGAGGAAGGCTGTTGGTTAACTAAGATCTGCAGCTTCTCAAATAGGTAGGGAATTGGGCAGACTGGATGGGCCAAGCAGTCCTTATCTGCCATCAAAGTCTGTTTCTACATAACTGTAGGGTAAGGTATTCCTTTATAGATGATGCTAAAGTATGCAATAGGGTGGGCACTCAGGAGTGGGTGAAAAAATGCACAGGAATGTAGGGAAACATGAGGAGCGGTCAAAGACATGGCAGTTGGGGTTCAATGCCAAAAAGTGCAAAAACATGCACCTAGGGCATAGGAACTCCAGTACTGAGTACAGGATGGAGGAAAGGTATTGGCAGTCACTAGACAGGAAAGGGACCTTATGGTTATTATATCAGAGGACCTCAAGGTGGCAGTGCAGTGTGACAAGGCCATAGGCAGGGCTAATGGGATGCAGCGGTGCATAGGAAGGCACATCACCAGTGGGAGGAAGGAGGTGTTGCTGCTTCTGTATTGCTCTCTGGTATGCCCCCACCTAGAGTACTGGGCCAAGATCTGGAGACTGCACCTCAGAAAGGACATAGGGTGGAGGTGATCGAGAGGAGGGTAACAAAAATGGTGCAGGGGTTGTAGAGGTAGCATTTCGAGAAGAGACTGAGGGATCTCCACATGTACAACTATGAGGAGAGAAGAACAAAGGGTAGCATAATCAGGACTTACAAGTTCCTCACAAGGATGGACAAGGTGCCAAGAAGGGACACTTCTAAATTAGAGCAAGCTACAACATTGGGGCCATGTGCTGAAAATGGAGGAAGGGGGGAAGGTAAGGTAAACTTCATTTATATGGCGTCCAATCCCAGAGGGCTCTGGGCTCTTGCAGAAAATAAAAGTCTGCATAAACAACAACTATCTACAAAATTGTGCAGAGCTATACAAATGGCTACAGATTCAAATGATACAATAAATAAACATTAATAGTCAGTTGCAGTTAGTCTGGAATGCCTTTCTGAAAAGATAGGTTTGCAAATCCCTCCTGAATGCCTCCAACTATGGAGGCTCCCTCAAAGATTTTGGAAGTGAATTCCAGAGGACCGGGCCGGCCGCCTCAAATGCACGATAGAATAAAACATAGAAGATGTCGGCAGAAAAGGACCACCAAGCCCATTCAGTCTGCCCATTTTCCCTACCTGTAATGGTGGTCGGTGCCAGTAGTTGGTCACCTGCTTAAGTCTTTCCTTATCATCTCTGTCACCCCCTTTTTCTTATCCCATGCATGTTTGAATCCCACCACAGTGTTTACCGCCACTACCCCCTGGGGCAGGCCATTCCATGTATTCACCACCCTTTCAGTGAAAAAGAACTTCCTCCCATTTCCCCTTATGAGGCTCCTTCTAATCTCATGTCATGATCCCTTGTTCTATTACTCTTTTTATACTGGAAGATGTTTTCCCCTTTCACCTTATTTATGCCCTTGAGGTACTTGAATGTTTCAACATGTCCCCCAGCTCCATCCTCTTTTCCAGTGTGTACATATTGAGGTCCTTTAACCTATCCTCATATGCCTTCTGTTGTAATCCCTGCACCATCTTAGTTGCCATCCTCTGCATCCTCTCCATCTTGTCTATGAGCCCGGTCTATATGTTTTCAAAGGTGCAACCTCCAGAACCGCATGCAGTACTCCAGATGAGGCCTGACCAGTGTTTTGTACAGCAGAATCAGTACCTCCCTCCTATGGCTTGTGAGTCCCCTTTCTATGCAATCCAACATCCCACTGGCCCTCCCCACCACCTTTTCTGCCTGCCTGTGGCCTTCAGGTCATCTCCTGGATCTTTCTTCCTTGGTGTGTGACAGTAGCTCCCCCCCCCACCTGTAGCTCTCTACTGGGTTTCTACTCCCCACGTGCATGATTATTTTTTGGATTAAACTTCAGTTGTCACACCTCAGACCATCTTTCAAACTTCTCTAGGTAATTTTTCATTATTTCCATTCCTTCCAGTGTATCAGCCCTGTTGTAGATCTTGGTGTCATCTTCAAACAGGCATACCTTCCCCTCCAGTCAATCTGCAATGTTGCTGATGGAGACATTGTAGAGGATTGGCCCCAGAACTGAACCCTGTGGTATTCCACTAGTCACCTCCATTTCCTCATACTGGGTTCCATTAACTACTACCCTCTGCCTTCTGTCCCTCAGCCAGTTACTAACCCAGTTTACCACCTTTTGGCCCACCCCCAGACTACCCAACTTGATGACCAACCTTCTATGTGGAAAGGTATCGAAGGCATTGCTGAAATCTAGGTAGGCAACATCCACCACACCTCCTTGTTCCACAACATTTATCATCCAAAGAAATCAATTAGATTTGTTTGACAGGACCTTCCTGCTGCGAATCCATGTTCCCTCGAATCCTGCACCCCTGTGGATTCCAGGTGTTCCAGAATTCATTCCTTAAGGAGTGCTGTCATTATCTTCCCAATCACTGAAGTGAGACTCGCTGGCTTGTAGTTCCCCACCTCCTCTTTGCTGCTGCTCTTGCGAAAAGGGACCACATGAGCCCCTTTTCCAGTCCTTGAGGACTATGCCAGTATTTAGGGCCTATGTGAACTGGACTTCCAGAGGGGCTGCCAGCTCTATTCTTGGCTCGTTTAGGATCCTGGGATGTATGCCATCCGAACCCATAGCGTTGTCAACTTTTAGCTTTGTAAGCTCGTTTAGTGCCCTCCCCTTTGTAAAACTGTTTTCTACTCCCTCTCCCCATGCCTATTTTGCCTGTGGTCCCTGTCCTTCCCCCTCCCCTTCCACTGTAAAGACTAAGCAGAAATAGTTGCTTTGAATTGACAGCTTGTTTTGATCTCCCTCTATGTTCTCTCACTGATCACCTCTGAGTTTAGTTATGCCCCCCCACTTTTTCTTCCCTCACTAATGTACCTGTAGAATGTCTTATCCCCTTTCCTAATTGACTGATAATCTTTCCTCAGTTTGCAACTTTATTTATTTATTTAGCTTTTGTTGACTGGGTAAGTGCACTAGACAAATCCTGCCTATTTTCAGGCACGACCCGGGGGAGGGGGATACAGATGAATGCCAACTGACCTTGAACCAGATTAAGCTGTTGGTGGTATTTTTAGTGAATGAGGGAAATTTAGCCAGGACACCTGGGAAATTCCCCTACTCTTTTGATAAGTGCCATGGGATCTTTAACATCCACCTGAACTACCACCAATCCAGGCAGATGGGACCTCGGTTTAACTTCTCATCTGAAAGACGGCACCTCAGAAATGCAGCACCCCTCTCATGCTGCATTACAGTGTCAGTACTGGGATATTAACCCAAGTGCCAGATGTGGGAACTGAACCCACAGCCCTCTGATGTCCTGGCCTCAGAGGCGAGTGTGCTACCTACTGAGCCACTGACACTGCTTTGCACTCCTTATAGCTTTTCCTGCCTCTCTTAGACAATTCCGGTTCTCCTCCCTTTCTTCCTCCATTTGTGTCTCCTTGTATTTTCTGAAGGCCATCCTTTTGGCTCTCAGTCTGCCCAGCCCTGGAGAACCAAAGTGACATCCTCCTTCTCTTCCCCTCCCTGTATTTCTCACCTTGACATATTGTTCTGTGACCCCAATAATGGCATCTTTAATATATGCTCATTGTTCCTCAACTCCACTTCCTGTATTTTTCTGTTTCAGGGTTTCTCTTGACACCGTTTCCCATCTTACAGAAGTCAGCCCTTCTGAAATCTAAGATCTATGCCTTTGTATAGTTTGCCTCTAACCCTATGTTGAGTTTGAATTATAACATGTGCAACCCCTAGATGGCGCTATCCCAAGGGCTACTACCCCTGCCTGCGTGGCCAGTTGCAGGTTAAGGGGCCTGGGTACTGAAACGGGTGCATCCACCCAGAGGACAGGGTTGTTAGTAACAAAGCTAACCTGGGTACAGCCCTCTGGGATGTTGTAACCCCCTTCTTCCCCTCTAGTGGCCTAGACAATATGCAACAAACACTTTCACAGTAGCCCGTATTCAGCATACAATTCCCCACACTATTTGCACTTACCACCAGGGCTGGTTCCACCAGTTCGACCCTGGAGACCCCCTGTAAAACAACGTTAGGCACAGCAAATAACAACAGTACAGTGTTTTTGATACAAACTGGAACCACACTCAGATTAAATTCAAAAAAGTTAGATCTGATTTATTCAGGGGAATTGAACAAGGGAGAGGCATAATTAGGTTGAATTATTTGAAAACTGATCTAGTCAGGCAATAATGCATGCACTTTTAGTCTCTACACAGTCACACGTTCTGGGTACCTAGTTGGAAGTAAGGTGGGCTAGCCTGGAACATTGCCCAGGGTAGGCTGCCGTCACAACTGGTTGAAGCCCTGTGATGAAAAGAAAAGGCATGCACAACCACACACAATTTGTAATCCACAGCCTGAAGGCTCAGATTGTGAAAGGAAAAACAACAATGCAATCAGATGAAAACACTTGCGATTTAGCTGTTGTTGCAGGGAGCTACCCTGATTATTACTCACACTACCCAATATGAGACACAGGTTAGAAGAAATGGAGACTGTAGGTTGATGACTGGTTTGTCAGGAGAAGCAGGGTCTACACAAATCACTGAGGTGTCATTCCTGTTCGAGATGGTTGAGCAGGGGGCTGATTCATGGGCGCGTCTATCGTCGATGGTGGTTTCTGTGTCTGAAGTAGCTGGCTGGGCCAGATGGCAAGGCCCAGGCCATTTGGAACAGTTTGGATCTTGAGTCTGGTAGTGCTGGATACAGCTTCCAGCAAGCGTGGCACATTGACACAGTGGGGAACCAAACTGCGACCCACTAACAGCACACAGCACATTTACAGTAAAGCAATCACCATACCACAATGTGGAAGGCAGTCCAGCCGCAATATCAGTGTCTCTGAACAAAACGGAGAATTCTGTGGTAAATGGATATCCTGACAGGCAGATCACATACAGCAAATCTTCGGTCTTTTTCAGGTTCAAATCTGGTCACTCTTCAGTGGCTTTGTCACACTCCAGTTCAGATACGGTCCAATTGCAAAGCCTTTCAACGGATTCCCTCTCAAGGGTCTGCAGGCAGACAGGCCAAAAAAGCAGCTGCTTGGATCACTCAAGCTGTCTCTTCAAACTCTAACTCCAGACTGACTCACTGCAACAGGTAGCTTGGGAATTCCCCTTCGTTCCAAAAGATTCTGGTTGGTTGATCCATCTGTCAGTCAAAGCAAGGGCTCCCCCTCCAGGTCTGTTTTGGTGCCAAAATGTAAAAACTACAATTCCTACAGAAATGTGCTCCCACAAGACCCCTGGGGACAGACTCCATTTAGAGTCATCTAAGGAACCAATTGGTGCTGACTAGCAGTCCAAAACCAAAATGGTGGTGAAAAACAGAACTGCCTTAAAGGCACGGCACACTGAATAGGGGGTAGAGACACTCACAAGCTTGCACACACTAAAACAAGAACAAAAAAACAACAAAAGAAAAGCATCTGTAACAGGAAGGGACACAGATATGTGGGGAGTGGTGCAATGTATTCACTAAAAATACCACCAACAGCTTAATCTGGTTCAAGGTCAGTTGGCATTCATCTGTATCCCCTCTCCCGCGGGTCGTGCCTGAAAATAGTCAGAAATTGTCTAGTGCACTTACCCGGTCAACAAAAGCTAAATAAATAAATAAAATAAATGTACTGGCTCTGGAGCAGCAGTCTTCCGGGAGACATTCTGGAAACTGTGTTGCTGCCCTATTTGCAGGCACCTCTCTGGTCTGAGGGAGGAGGTTGCTCGTCTCCATGCTGACCTGGCAAGGATTCGGGACACCTGCTTCCCCACCCAGGGACCATCCAGGCCACCGCCACTACCTCAAAGATTGCCAAGAAAGAGGAGTGGTTGGACTACGGTGGGCTCAGAGAGGGTGAGAGTGGTGGAACAGAGGCGTATCCCTCCAGTTGTGCCTCTCCACAATTCGTTCACCACTCTGGTGGAGCATGGATGCTCTATGGAGGCACCCGCAGTGGAGACCAAGGAGGATGCTGGGAACCTCCACAATGGAGACCCACAGGAGGGTGGCACAGGACGCCACTGGGGAAGGAAACAACTCCTGGTGGGAGACTCGATTGTTAGGGGGGTATAACTGGGGGAGGGAAGGGAAAGGGAGATGAGATGCCTGCCCGGCACCAGGGCTTGGAGGGACAGGAAACGAATCCTCAGGATCATGGGAGCAGCTGCAAGAGGGAGTGAGCTGGATGTCATTATCTACCTAGGGACAAATGACCTGGATGAGAATGGGATCAGAGCAGTGCAACAGGAGTTTGTGGAGTTAGGGAGGGGCCTTAGACAAGTAGCACACATGGCAACTTTCTTGGAAGTGCTACCTGTCTGAATATGCCAGATGTTAACTGGAGTACCTTCGCTGCAGCCACATCCAAGAGCAGGGCCATTCTCAATGCCCTAAAGGGGGCATGCCTCAGACAGCTAGTTTTGGAACCCACTTGGGAGGGAGCAATCTTAGACCTGGTACTCTCAAATGGGGACGGAGAGAGGATCTCTGATCTTGAAGTGGGTAGCCATCTGGGAACAAGCGACCACCAAACAGTGTGGTTCACGATAAACTTAGCTGTAGAGTCAAGCCACACAAAAGTGAAGGTAGTGGACTTCAGGAAGGCTGATTTTGTCAAAATGAGAGAGTGCCTCAGGAAAGCACTAGCAAACAGGCAAGAAGGTGGGGTGGAGCAACAATGGGGAAACATCAAAACTGTCATCACAGAGGCAACAAGCCTTTGTGCGAAGCAAATAAACAAATCAAAATGAAAGAAAAAAACACTATGGTTCTCAAAAGAAGTGCAGGGAAGGTAAGGGAGAAAAAGATAGCATTCAGGAAGTATAAGGAAACACAGAAGAAGCAGGACAGAGAACTGTACCAGTTAAAGCAGAAGGAAGTGGGGAAGGCAGTCAGAATAGCAAAGGCCCAAACTGAGGAAAACTAGCCAACTCGGTTAAGAAGGGGGATAAAACCTTTTATAGGTACATTAGGGAGCAAAGAAAGATGAAGGCAGGGATAATGAGGCTGAATAAAGAGGAAGGTGGTTAGGCAGATAGCGACAGTGAAAAAGCAGGGATACTGAACGAATATTTCTGCTCAGTATTCACAATGGAAAAGCATGGGGAGAGATCTAATCCAGTCAATAGAGCACTCTGGATAGGGGGGTTAATATTAGTCCTTTCACAGAAGCAAGGGTTCTGAAAGAACTCTTAAAACTGAAGGAGGATAAAGCAATGGGGCCTGATGGGATTCACCCCAGAATTCTGAAAGAACTAAGGGAAGAACTAGTAACACCACTGACTACCCTTTTTAATAAATCATGGGAGGATGGTGTGGTACCTGAGGACTGGAGGAGGGTGGATGTGATTCCCCTTCACAAAAGTTGGAACAAGACAGAGGCAGGAAACTACAGGCCTGTCAGTTTGACCTCAGTGGTAGGGAAAATGATGGAATCACTTCTGAAGGAAAGAATTGTTGAGTACCTAGAGGCCAGTGGGGCACAGGACTCAAGGCAGCATGGATTCACAGCAGGAAGGTCATGTCAGACAAATTTAATTGATTTCTTTGACTGGGTGACCAAAGTAGAAGACATGGGAAGGGCTGTGGACATGGCCTACCTAGACTTTAGCAAGGCATTTGACACAGTCCTGCACAAAAGATTAATAAACAAATTAGCCAACCTGGGAGTGGGTCCCAGGGTGGTAGCCTGGGTAAAACACTGGCTGGACAACAAGACACAGGGGTAATAGTAAATGGAGTCCACAGTGAAGAAAGGATGGTTACTAGTGGGGTACCGCAGGGTTCAGTACTGGGGCTGGTCCTTTTTAATGTCTTTATAAGTGACATTGATGAGGGACTGAAGGGGAAGGTATGTCTCTTTGCAGATGACACAAAGATCTGCCACAGGGTTGATATGCAAGGTGGGATGGAAAGGATGAAAAGGGACTTGGCAAGGTTGGAAGAATGGTCAAATGTATGGCAGCTTAGATTCAATGCAAAGAAGTGCAATGTAATGCACCTGGGAAACAAAAACCCAGGGCAAGAGTACACAATGGGGGGTGAGATACTGACAACAACAAAAATAGAAAGGGACCTGGGGATAGTCATATCAGACGACCTAAAGGTGGGCCAGCAACGTGAGAAGGCAGTAAGGAGGGCTGGGGGGATACTGGGACGCATAGGGAGAGGCATCACCAGTAGAAAACAGGATGTTGTTGACCCTCTGTACAGACAGTTGGTAAGACCATATCTGGAGTACCGTGTACAGTTCTGGAGACCCCATCTCTGCAAAGACATAGACAGGGTGGAGGCTGTCCAGAAAAGGGCAACCAAAATGGTGCATGGTCTGCACCAGAAGACGTATGAAGAAAGACCAAAGGAGCTTAAGATGTATAGCCTGAGGAAGGGAGGAGGGGGACATGATAGAAAGTTTCTAATACCTCAAGGGAATCAGCAAAGTCCAAGAGGTAGCATCTTTCAAAAAAAAAGAGTGCAAGAACAAGGGCACAATTTGAAGATAGAGGGGGATGGCTCAGAGGTAATGTGAGGAAGTATTTCTTCACAGAGAGGGTTGTAGATGCATGGAACAGCATTCCTGAGGAGGTCATAGAGTAAAAACAGTGGGAGAATTCAGGAATGCATGGGACAGACATAAGGCAATTCTAGTGGGGGTAGGAGGAAGTAGGCTGTTGGTTAGCTAGGATCTGCAGCTTATCCATTAGGTAGGGAAATGGGCAGACTAGGTGGGCCACGCGGTCCTTAACTGCTGTCAAATTCTATGTTTCTATGTTTCTGTCCAAGTTGCAAAGAAGGCAGGTTAGACAAACTACAATATCATTACTATGATAGTAGATAATCAGCAAATAAGTACAGCTTCTAACAGAGCTCCTTCTGCACAAATAGCGATGGCAGAACGGAGCTATTATCTGGCAGCCTGGTCGGGACTCGAGCATAGAAACACTCAGCCCCTTCCCAGATTAAATGAGCACCATATTATTGGCAGCTCTCAAAGAGATAGGCGCAGAGGCGATTAGGCACTCTCATGTAATTTCTTTTTTAAACAGCTAAAACACCGGACACCAGCCTGGCAGAGGGCATTTAGGCACACCCAAGGAAGGTTTTGGGAAACCCCCATTTATAGGAGGGGTTACACACATGCTGGTCGCTGGACCCCAGGAGCCTCTCAACTTGGAGATCTGTTATCCAAGTGGAGGGACTTTACTTTGAATGCCTTGTCTCCAGAATGACTGAATATGCAAATAGATTTCAAATCCTATTTATAACAACAAAACCCACTCTCCCCCCCAACCTCCCATAACCCTTCCCCCAATCTATCAGAATTCTCAAAATCTAAATACTAACATACTAACATACTATTTGCCAGCAGATTAGGCCTTATGGTCTATCAAGTCTGCTCGAACCTAGATCCTTAGTTGGGTGCCGAGACCCTCCCATCCCTTGTGCTCCAGAAACCCCTATCATCCATCCCCACCCCCCCGGGACAGGCCATCATCTGATACATCCACTTTCTGTGTCTGTCCCACCCTCTCTAAAGCCCTCCACTGTGGATCTCTGAACCAGCTCACCAGGCAGAGCATTCCAAGGGTCCACCACCCTCCCAGTGAAAACCTCCTCCTCTTTCCCCTCACCCTTCCACCTTCCAACTTCAAACCATGCCCTCTGGTGATGCCTCCTGCTTTAGTCTAAAAGATCCTCCATGTTTACCTCTATTTATTCCCTTGAGGTACTTGAAGACCTCAATCATGTCCCCCTGTCTCTCCTCTCCTCCAATGAAAACAGGCAGAGCTCCTCAAGTCTGTCCTCGTGAAGTCAAATCCCTAGCCCTCGTATCATCTTTGTTGCCCTCCTCTGTACCCTTTCCAGGAGCTGTATGCCCCTCTTCAAGTGTGGTCTCCAGTACTGTACACAGTACTCAAGGGTGTGGTCTAACCAGTCCATTGTACAGCGGCAGAATCACTTCCTTGCTCCTAGAGGTGATCCTTGCGATGCATCCCAACATCCTGTTTGCCTTGCTAGCTGCTCTCCTGCACTGCTCAGAGTTATTCATACATGTATCCACCATGACCCCTAGGTCTTTTCCCTGTTGAGGCTTCCAGCACCTCCCTCCCAGGGTGTACCTGTGTTTAGGTTTTCCCGACCAAGATGCAACACCTTGCACTTGGTGATATTGAAATTTAATTTCCATGTGTGAGCCCAGCTTTCCAGGGTGTCCAGGTCCCCTTGCAGGGCCAACCTCCCCTCTTCTCCCTCAACTACTGCTCCCATCTTGGAGTCATCAGCGAAGAGACTCATTTCACACCCTATACCATCTCTGATGTCCGATATGTATGCATTAAACAGGATTGGACCCAGGACCGAGCCCTGTGGTACCCCACTACCAACCTCTGTAGGGTTTGAGAGCTCCCCACAGACCACTACCTCTGAGTGCGTCCAGCTATCCAGTTTTCAATCCATCTGACCATCAAAGGGCCTACTCCTAACCCCATCAGTTTCTCCACCAGACCATTGTGGGGGACAGAGTCAAACGCCTTGCTGAAGTCCAAGAATAATACATCCACAGGCTTACCCCTGTCCAGTTCTGATGTTACCCATTTATAGAACTCCACAAGGTTGGTTTGACATGATCTACCTGGCACAAACCCATGCTGCCGACTATCCAGACCTCCCACCTCCCCAAGTAAACACCCAATCGTTCCTTTAGTATACTCTCCATTAATTTTCCCACCACCGAGGTTAAACTGATGGGTCTATAGTTTCCTGGTACTTCCTTCGACCCCTCTTTATGGATTGGTACCACATGTGCCTCTCGCCAATCCCTAGGTACTCTCCCTGTCTCAAGTGACCTGTTGAAAAGCTCCGCCAGGGGTGCAGCCAGTATGTCCGCCAATTCCCATAGTACTCTCGGATGAACGCCATCCGGCCCAGGAGATTTGTCTTTTCTTAGGGCCTTGAGGGCAACCACACCCTTTGGTGGGATGGCATCATCCGTCCCTCCACCTTACTGGTCTTTTATCCTTATCCAGATGTGACACCCTGGGGTACCTTTCCCTCCCTTTTGCTCCATTTCTGTTGCTCCTGATCCCACTCCCTGCCGCTTCTATCCCTTTGTGCCTTGCTTTGTAGATATCCCATCCCCTCTAGTGAACACAGAGGCAAAGTACTGTTAAATACCTCTGCCTGGTCCTCGCCTCTTCCACCCACCCTCCTTCTGATCTCAATCTGCTGAGATAGCCCTTAGTTTTTCTCCGCTCCCCAATGTACCGGAAGAACCCTTTTCCTCCATGTATCCCCTGTGCCAGCTGCTGTTTCACTGACTTTGCCCCTCACCATACGGGTGACTTTTCTAGATGCAAGCTGGTACATTTCCTTATCCCTATCCCTCTTGTTGTTTTATATTTTTTGTAAGCTGCCTTCTTTTCTCTGACTGCTACCTGGACCTCACTGGACCACCAGCATGGTTTATGTGACCTTGCTCCCTTACGTTTCAACTTAGCGCAGCTCCTGACTGCCTCATGAAGTCCCCGTTTTATGACCTCCCATCTCCTTTCCACACTTGTCATTGATGTAATCCCCTTCAAGTGATCCTTGAGAATATTTCCCATGCCCATAAAGTCTGCCCCCCTGAAGTCCACTGCCAGTGTCCTAGATCTCACCCCACTCCCCCAATGCTTATTTGAAACCAGACAGTATTGTGGTCACTCCCAGTCAGGGGTCCTAACAACCATGTCCCTTACTAGATCCCCATCTGCCAGAAACCACATCCAGGACATGCCCCTCCCTTGTGGGCTCCATCACATGCTGTGTTAAGAACACATCCTGAAGCCATCCAGCAGCCTCTGCTCCTTGGCCACCTTAGAGGACATGGTTCCCCAGTTTGTACCTGGCATATTAGTCCCCATCAACACCACTCCTTCCCTTTGGACCACACTGGGCAATGATGTTGTCCAGCAAACCATCCTCTAGAACATCACTCATCCCGGGGGCCTATATGCTTCTCCCAGCTTGACCTTATCTCCTGCTGGGGATCGTAAGGTGACCCATAAGGCCTCCACGTTTCCCTCTGCCTCTTCTACCATAGCAATTTCTATGTCATCTCTAATGAACATAGCCACTCCACCCCCTCTGCCCTCCTTTCTATCCTTCCTAAGCATAGTGTACCCCCGTACATTTAGGTCCTAGTCATGGTTTTTGTTGGCCCACGCTTCCGGACTGCCACATCCACCCCCTCGAACAGCATGGCCTGGAACTCTGGCAACTTGTTTCCCAAGCTCCTGGCATTTACTAACACTAACCCCCACCCCTTATCCCTGATCCTTTTTGTCAAACCCCACCCAGATTCCTTATACTTCCATCCTCCCCCTGCTCCTCCTGAAACCTCCACCTCCAGTCTGTTTCCCCCCTCCCCCCCTTGGGCTTGAAGGCTAAATGTGTAATTTATTGTTCAAACATGAAGTTCCTATTTGTCAAAGATGATCTGTTTGATAACTGTGTCTGTGTAAAGCATACCAATGATTTTTCTAATTATTTTATCATTTCCTTTAGTCCCAAAAATGAACCATGAACTCCTTCCCCAAGCAAGGCAGACCAGCTCCGTCACTGGCCTGCGACCATGCCCACCACACCACAAGTCGCAAGGAAATAAACCTTTCTTCATCTTACCCAATAAAACACACACACACCACCCAAGATCAAGAAATGTACGAGCAAGAAAAAATGCATGATTGAAAATGCACTCCCAAACCACCAAATTGCTTGTAGCAATGTAGATCGCTGGCATTCATGTTAAACACCTTGCTCGAACCCCCCCCAAGTCAAATGCAGCATTCAACAGATCCAATTCTTCATGAATCCAGACACCAACCCAGATTTCTTCTTTCTCTCCCTCTCCCACCACCCATCAACCAACAGGAAACACGGCGAGTGCAGCCCCTCCCCACACAAATGCACCAGCAGCTGAAACAGTCCTTCTAGATCCTCCACATTTCTCATGCCGAACCACACAAATAATAAAAAATGACTGCAACAATAGAAAAGGTTTTTTTTTGAAGGGATAGCAGAAGAGTTGACCAAATGTCTAGAGTTCCTTACCATCCCAGTTGACTGCTGAATCTGTATGTAATTTACATTGACCATAACTTTGAAACCATAAGATCACGTGAGGTTTTCAGCCTGGCCCTCAGAACACTAGGAGGCCCCCGTGGAGGAGCAGAGAGAGCAGACCGGTATTGCAGGTGTGAGGAGATCAGTCAGGTAGCCAGGGCCTAAGATGAAGCTCAGGAGCGATGTGAGGAAATATTTCTTCATTGAAAGAGTGGTAGATGCATGGAACCAACTGCCAGCTGAAGTGGTGGAGGCTAGAATGGTGAAAGGCTTCAGCGTTCATGGAATAAATATAGGGATACATTTGTAGAGAGGCAGGGAGGGGTTGTTCGAGACAAGATAGGGTCTGCAGTGGTAAAATAAGCATGAAACACTTGGAAGACTGCCTGGGCTGCTGACAAAATCGGTTTCTATGTCATATATTATATGTTTCTAGGAAACCATTTTAGTGAATGGGTTCAGACAATGATGAAAACAAATGGAGTAGTTCTCCTCGATAAGGTTTCATAACATTACATCTGAAGTGCATTTTTAGCCTCCTGGTTTTGGTTTTTGCTCCAGCTCCATAACTTTATGCTTTGAATTTTCTATATGTCAATTGTATTTGTATTTATTTAAGAATAAAAGCAACATTTTTAGCTGTATTAATATTGTGTTGTCCTGGGCTGGCCCGCTGGCACTGCAGGTTGAGGTGCTGGATGCCACATCTCATGCCAAGCTGGCGACCTGGGTTCAGGAGTGGACATGGGTCACCGGAGGTTGGCAGGGGGAGGAGAGGATCAAACATCCAGAGGACTGCTGTCCTGGGGAATCCCTGCATTGTGGTGTCTCCCAGTGGAGACTGGGAGCACTGAATCTCTGCAGGGCTGTGGATTTGGCCAAGGTGGCAGACATCTACAAGAGGGGGCAGGTGCGCGCCTCCTGCCCACTGACATCACTGCATGTCTGCGCCAGGAGGATGACTTTAGACCTGAGTGACTGGCCCACACATCCATCACTGGCCCTGACTCGACTAGACTCTCTGTAATCCCTTCCCCTGTAAGTATCTGTGGTTGGGAGGGGATCCAGCACTTGATTCTCTTTCTGGAAGGGGTTCAGGCTGGGTGGTAAAAGGCCAATCAAGTGGGTCTCACCTGAAAGAGGCCCTGGCAACTGGCGACCGGAGTGAAACAGAATTAACAAAAAAAATGTTGTGTTGTCCTCAGTATGGCACCATGGGGGGATGAAAAAGAACAGTATGGTGGGTAGCATTTGGGGTACTGTAATCAAAACTGAATTTGCTGGCCACACCCCTGACCTACAGAAGTAGATTCAGATACAGACTTGCATCAGGGGCCAGCTGCTGTAGGTGAATGGTGCCATATGGGTCTCAAGTGAGAGTCAAGGAGGTACTGATAATGGTTCAGATATAGTATGTGTGGGCTTGGGAACACTGACCCTGATGCTAGGGAAGAAACTTTTTTTTTTGCACCCTCTCAAACACCAATAATCCTCCAAGCCCCTCAAGGGCTATTCCCTACCACCCATGTCCACATTGCAGCTACCCAGGGTACCCCAGTGTATCCCTTCATCAGGCGGGTTACCTTCCTGCAAAGGGAATTAGCCTTACTGGCCTGTCAGTGGTCCTGTGTGCTACTAGGGTGGCCATTTGTGGTCTGGGAGCTCCAGCGATTAGGGTCCATGGGTTGAACATCTTGACCAGCCAGTGCGCCAATTTCCTTCATGTTTTTCCACTTGGGAGCATGACGTGCAGGACATCAAGGCAGACACCAATGTCTGTCACAGCCCCTAGGCAGTGGGACCCTGATGCCAGGTTGTTCTCTCTGCTCCGCCAGGTGCCGGGTCTCAGCCTAGCCCTCCCCAAAAGAAGGTGAGCAGTCCTTGGATGCTCAAGTTTCCTGTCGCCTGGCAGGCCATCTGCCGAGTCCATTCCCAAACCCAGATCACCGGCATTGCAGTGGTAAATCTGCTGTGCCAGAGGGCCGTCTGGGAAGTGACATTTTAAGGGAAGTGCCTGTCTGCATGGCTTTGCTCAGGGAGCATTGTGGACCCCTGCCACATGAGTACAGTGGGATTGATAGATCCTGGTTACCTGACTGTCTGCAGTACTTTTGAGATTTAGAGATTTATTGTATACGGTTAATCCTGTGAGCTTCCTCTTCTGCCACCTCAATAACAAAACATCCCAGATGCCGTACAACTAATGATTTACCCCTTTCGACAGAGTGAATGATACTGGTGTGGGAGTTATTGACTAGGATAGCACACACTACTTCTCCATGAAACCAGCTCTTGAGGTTGGCCTAAACTCAAAAGGTATGCTCAAACTCTCTAAACAATGCCATTCTTGCATCTCCTGAGGCACAGTATGACATCTGCAACAGTCCCTTCCCCCCCATTGTTTAACCAGGAGAAACACACTGAGCTGAAAGCTTGTTTACAGGTGCAACCTGGGCGAACAGGGAAGTTAAGTGACTTACTCAGGGTCACACAGTATGCAAGTGGGGCTGTGGGATTCAAACCCAGATTTGCAGCTCAGAGCCTTAAACCACTGCACTATACTGCCTCCTGACAGTAGTCTGCTTTTGCCAGCCTGACTGGTAAGATATTATAGTGCAACCAATGGGTCACTCACATAGCAGCTCAGTGTGGAGTGCTTCTGATTAGTCTTGCCTTTTGCACCTTGTAATTAAGCAGGTCTGTGTATGACTAATGTTTACTCTCTCATTTTTATGCTCACTTGTGCGCATGCACAAGGAACGTCTTGGGAGAATAGGACAGTTTGGAGGTGTGACTGTCCTATGCAATCCACTGCTCCGTTGAGCAGGCGTGGCGGTCCTGCACCAATGGATGTGGGTGCTGTATATGACAGCGGTGGTCTTCACTTCAAAGAAAACCAATGCTGTGTGCTGGCAGCGCCTCACGCTCCCTCCCAAAGCTTTGGTGCCACGCTGGGAGCCCACCCCAGCATGGCAAATCTTGTTTTGGCCGACGGGGGTGCCCAATACCCCGTCGGCTCCACGTCCCCCCAAACAGCTTTCCCTGCTGCCACGCTGGGAGCCAACCCCAGCGTGGCAAACGTCCGGCCATCTGAATACAAAATAACCTGTAAATAAGAAAATGTTCCATCGCTGTCTCCCCACCCTCCCACAACCCGCACCCACCCACTGTGCACCCTGCCTCCCCACACCTCCCTCACCCCATATGCATTCTCCGGAGCTCGGCGCGACGATCTTCGCTGGACCGAACACGTCTGCACTCTTCAAAGCCGACCACGAACTGAGGAAATGCCGGTAAGCTGTATAATGGGCTAGATGTTTTTTTTCAACTTTGTTGCATATCTCAGGCATTTTTCTGAATTTTTGCACCAGATTTTCAACATGGGATTTTTGGCACCCCTTCTCATGAATGATGTCACTGTCATGGCATTATTCAGGCCCGAAGGGTGATTTCGCAGTCACTGCGTGAAATCACCTTTCGGCCTGATTAACAAAATGACACTGCCAGCGTTCATAAGGTGGGCTCAAAAGCTTATTTTGAAAATTTGGGAAAAATCTTAAAATGACCCGCTTTACGTGTGCATTGCGTGTAGGTCCCACACAGGCTCGTAAGTTAGCTTAATTTTCAATATTTTCACCCAGATTTTCAACATTGCCATTTTACCACACCTCCTTATGAGCAGTGCAGCTGTCATTTTTCACATCTTGCCCAAAATGTGTTTCCGCCCATGTAGCGCACAATGGCACAGTCGGTGTGTGAACTCAATGTATGGGGCACATTAATAAAATCACAGTGTCACTGTTCATGAGCAGAGATCTTAAAATGGCTATGTTGAAAATTTGGTGAAAAAATTCCTAAAAATGACTGTTTTAAGAGCGTGTGTTGCACAGTTCCTACGCACGCTCGTAAGTTCACGAATTTTCAATATTTGCACTCCAATGACTTCCAAATACCTAAACAGCACATAGAAGCAAGCAACATTTGGCATTGACAAATGCTTGTTTATTTTTGCATTCGCTTGCATGCATGTGCAAGGAACGTTTTGGGACAGTACGACTTTTTGAAGGTGTGTGACCCTCCTGTCCAATGCAGTGCTCAGTGTAACGTGTGCAACCCTACTGCACCAATGGATGCATGAGCTGTCTATGACAGCAGTTTGGCTGCAGTGGTCTTCAGTTAAAAGAAAAGCACCACTGCAATCAGCGGTGGTAACGTGTGTGTATTTAACATACTGACGTCACCCTTTTCCCTCTGGCTGCTAATAAAATTCCTCCCACTTCCTCCCTCTGCTGCCGTCTACCCTGCTCCCTTCTCATTGCCCCCACCAAACACATTGTATGTGTAGACGGAGTGCCCAGTCCTCATTGTCTCCAGGCCCCCCCAATAAACACCCAGGTGGCATGCTGAGAGCCCACCCCAGCATGCCCATTGTCCCTGTAAATGGGAAAACTGTCCCGCAACATCTTTTGTTTTTTTAAAACCTGTGAAAACAGAAAACCATCCCTCGCTGTGTCTTGGGCCCCCTCCCCAAACCCACACCCACCCTCTGCATACCCCACCTCCCCCTCATCCCAAACTTACCTCCGGAGCCTGGTGCAATGATCTTCAGTGGAGTGGGAACATGTCTGCACTCTTGAAAGCCGAGCGCAAACTGAAGTAATGACGGTAAGCTGTATAATGGCATAAATGGTTTTTTTTTCAACTTAGGTGGCTATCTTGGGCATTTTTGCAAATTTTGGCACCACATTTTCAACAGGGGGTTCTTGGGACCCCACCTCATGAATTCAGTTACTGTCATGTGAGTTATTCGGTCCCCAAAGGTGATTTCATGGTCACTGCACAAAATCACCTTTTGGGATTGATTAACTAAACAACAGTGTCACTGTTAATGAGGTGGGCTCCCAAAAGCCTATGTTGCAAATTTGGTGAAAAATTTCAAAAAATGACTGTGTTACGAGCGTGCATTGCGCAGTTTCCACGCACACTCATAACTTCAAGAATTTGAAATATTTTCACTCCAGATTTTCAACACTGGCATTTTTTCACACCTCCTTATGAACAGTACAGCTGACATTTTTCACATCCTGGCTGAAATGTGTTTTTGCACATCCAGCGCACAATGGTGTGGTCACAGTGAGAAATCAATGCTCAAGACAGATTATGAAAATCACAGTGACACTGTTCATGAGCAGAAGTCCCAAAATGCCTATGTTGAAAATTTGGTGACAAAAGTCCACAAAATGACTGTGTCATGAGCGTTCATTGCGCAGTTTCCATGTACGCTCGTAAGTTCGAGAAATTGTTGTATTTTCACTCCAGGTGTTCAACATTGCCATCCCTTCACACCTCCCTAGGAATGCTACAGATGTCATTTTTCACATCCTGCCCGAACTGTGTTTTTGCACATGTGGAGCAGAATGGTGTGGTCGCTGTGGGAAATCAACGTTCAGGACAGATTAACAAAATAACAGTGGTACTGTTCATAAGCAGAGATCTCAAATGCTTTTATGAGGTGGGGGTAATAAAAAGGTCGTGCTGAAAATTTGTAGTGCAAATACCAGCAATCGCACAGGGCATTAGGGTAAAGCACCATACGTGCCAAACACCACTGCAAATACCTGCAAGTGAACATCCGGCATTGACAAATGCTTGTTTTTTTATCTTTCAGATTGAAGAGGGGCCCTGTGAGAGAAGAGAAACACTTCGGATACAAAATTAGATAAGGAATCTTTTTAATTCATTTGCTATACAAGTATGTCTTCCTCCTTTTAGATGTCTTATTCTTATTTTGGACACGTGATTCTTTAGATGTTTTCCTCTAATTTTTTCAGGTACAGTGATTAGGATACTGAGGACATCCACAAGAGAGGATCAGAAAATACAGTACTCAAGTTAAGTGATGCAATTTCCTTTTCTTATTGTTTTCTGTTTCATTTCCTTAATTTTCTTTTATTTCTACCCTTCTCTCATTAACCTATGACTCCATCTCTGTAACCATAGTGCTGCACCAGAAATCCCAGCAGTAGGGTGCAGTACCCTAATGCTGCTCCTGTAATGTGGTCGCTGTGCTACTACTGACCTGTGGTCATTGTACTACCATGCAGTATCCTTTACTGCATTTTACCATTGTGCCTGAGAAAGTTATAGCCCCTGCTCTCTCCTTTACTATCTGTCCTAGTGTGTGGAAGCCTTCCTCATCATTTGTACCTAGTGCACAATTGTGATCCAGCCCCCACCCCCAGTGAATTTCACCAACTTGGGCATGAGCCTGTACTGTCACCCCTGGGAATCAACACACCACCTCTTCTCCATCTGGTATTAGACCCACTTTCTTCCCTGTGCCTCTCACTATGGAATCCCCTATTACAAGTACCTGCCTCTTACTCCCATTGGGGCCCATCTCTGTGCTTGGCCTGCCCTCCTCTGGCAGTGCCTACCTGTTGGGCATGCTGGACTCATCCTCCCCTGAGACATTCACCTTGGTCTCCTCTATACATACCTGTATTATGCATACCTGTATACCTGCTGCCAGTGCACAGTCCAGATTCCATACTATGTGCCCATCCCCCTTTCCCTTCCTCCGCTCCACCACCACTGACAAGCCACCAGCTGTGTCCTGAATGGGCTTATGTGGTGTCTGTGACAGCAGCATCAGACAAAGCCTAATGTCTTTAGCCATCAAGTGGCATATTTCAGCCCTAGCTACCTCCTGCTCTGCCCTCATGGCCTGGAACTACATGCATTTCAGGGAATGGTCAAACTCCCAAAGCACCCTCCAGGTCACCACTATCCTGCACTCCCATATTCCTCCCACCCCATATTCCTCCCACATCGCGCCAGTGCACCCTATTGCATTCCTGTATGTACAGTACTTAATAGTGACACAGAAAAGATTGCACTGTACCCCTGACTTTGTGGTGGTACACTCGACAGGATTTAACTAGGACTTCACAATTTCAGCTATAGTTTACCTGCACAGATTTATGCACTCTTACACTTCCTATTCTTAAGCACTTTTGCACCTACCACAGTTCAGTTGTACTTTTCTTATTCAGTACTGCCCTTTTTCCTTCCTGCTCCTTGCCCCACAGTGTGTCCTACCTGACTGCTGGGTTCCATGACCCAGGTACCTTGGCCCCCTCCTGTAGTCTCCCTCCCCATCCTCCAATGGTCAGAGTTCCCTGGGCACTTCCAGTGTTCTGGTAGATGGCCCTGCAGATGACAATCCTGCTGTGACGTTCGTGTGATGGGACACTAGTAGTTGATGGTGCTTAATATCATGCTGACTTCCTGCTGCTCCCCTACTGGTATCCCATCATCAGGTTTCAGTCTCCATTTCCTCTAACCATGCTGCCATCAGTAAGATAGCGCTGCTCAAGGAAGCAAACTACACAACAGTTGGGTAAAAAAGGCAGTTTAAATTCCACCTTTTTACCTCGACTCCTTGCATTTCAGTTACTCCTATTGCTGTCTGCTCTGAGCTTTCTTATAGATCCTCTCCTTATAAAACTCAATGTTTGTGAGTGAGTCTAAGTGAGCCCAATCACTCTTTTGCAGGTAGGTTTTCTTAATTTTAACTTGGTAGTAATCTATCATTTCCCACATTGCACCATTCTGTCCTCTCTGCAGTGTTTGTAAGGAATGGTGAAGCAGTCTTGTGACTAGTGCATGTTTGGGATCAGAGGGGACTGTGTATACTTCACTGCTGGCCAGATTTCATAGGGAAACCAGGTTTTGTTTTGGGGCACATTTCTTAAAACGAATGTAAGCTGATCCATTGGCACAGAAGTAATGCTACCATTCATGACACAGTGATTAGGGCTCAGGAATGAGCCTGGGGCCTTGGGGTTAGTCAGGGATGACGACTGAGGGTCTCAACTGTCACTGTCCTTTGGGGAGGGAGGGCTGAACTCTGCTACTACACATCCACCTTGATGATCACCGGTGGTGGTGTAGCTAGATGGTGGCATGGGGATACCCACAAGGAGACCCAAAGGAGGGTGGCATGGGACCTCACAGGGAAGAAAACAGCTCCTGGTGAGGGACTCCATTGTTAGGGGGTAGAAATGGGAGAGGGATGGGAGAGGGGGTACAGTGCCTGCCCGGTGCCATGGCTTGGAGGGACACGAAGCAATTACTCAGGATTGTGGGAGCAGCAGCATGGGAGAGGGGGCTGGACGTCATGGTCCACCTAAGGACAAATGACCTAGCTGGGAATGGTAGTGCAGGAGGAGTTTGTGGAGTTGGGGTGGGGCTTTAGACAAGTAGTACACAAGGTAATCTTCTCAGAAGTGCTGCCTATTTATGGCATGGGTGAGGCTAGGGTACTCTGCATCATGGGATTCAATGAATGGTTGAAAAACTGGTGCAGAGCACATGGTTTTGGCTTCACTGGGGACTAGGGGTCCGCCTGGAGGGATACAGACCTATACTGGCACAATGGTCTGCATCGGTCCGGGGGAACCATGGTCTTAGGTGATAGGTTTAAATGCTTCATAGGCAAGCTTTTAAACTAGCCAAGAGGGGAGGCACTGAAAAGGAGCAGGGAATTCCCAGCCACCCCCCATGAAACAGGGTAGCTAGAGAGGTAAACACTAAGATAGAGAAGTTGATAGGAAGCAGGACTGGGGTAAATGGAGAAAAGAACAAAGGCAGTAAGGGCAGGAATGGTGCTAATGGGTGAGGCCATCACGGAATGGAGGATGATGAGTACCAATGCCCGTAGTCTGGGTTACAAGCTTCCTGAACTAGTGACCTTGATGGAAGGGGGATACCTGGATATTGTGGTAATCACATGAACATCGTACACAGAGAACCATGACTGGGATGTCAAAATACCAGGGTATACAATCCACAGGAGGGACAGGGAGGTAAAAGAGGAGCAGTAGCTCTCTAGGTAAGGGAAGGGAAGGAATCAAAGCAACATAACTAAGGGGTAAACAGGGAAAAGAGGAGACAGAAAATGGCACCACAACCCGCATGGGGTTTGTTTACAGAGCCCTGTCTTAGGGGGAGGAAATGGACAAGGAAATGATAGAAGGCATCCTTGGAATGGCAGAAAAGGTGATATTGTTTATGGGAGACCTGAATACGCCCAATGTTAACTAGAGCACATTTTCTGCAGCCACATCCAAGATCAGGGTCCTTCTGTGATGCCCTACTGGGGGCTTGCCTCAGACAGCTAGTGTTGGAACCCACTCAGGAGTGAGCAGGCTTAGACCTGTTGCTCTCAAACTGGGAAGATGAGAAGATCTCGGATTTAGAAGTGGGTAGCCAACTGGGAACAAGCAACCACCGAACAGTGTGGTTCACGATAAACACATTCATAGAATCAAGCCATACAAAAGTGAGGGCAATTGACTTTAGGAGGGATGACTTTAGCAAAATGGGAGAGTGCCTAAGGAATGCACTAGCAAATGAGCAGGAAGGAGAGGTGGAGGAACAATGGGGAAAAATCAAAACTGACATCACAAAGGTAACAAGCCTTTGTGTGAAGCAAATAAACAAAGCAAAATGAAGGAAAAACACTATGGTTCTCAAAAGAGGTATGGAGAAGGTTAGTGAGAAAAAGATGGCATTCAAGAAGTGTAAGGAATCACAAATGGAGCAGAACAGGAACTGTATCAGCTAAAGCTGAAAGAAGTGGGGAAGGCAGTCCAAATAACAAAGGCCCAGACAGAGGAAAACATAGCCAACTTGGTTAAGAAGTGGGATAAAACCTTTTATAGGTACATTAGGAAGTGAAGAAAAACCAAGTGAAGGATAGTGAGGCTTAATAAAGGGAAGGGGAGGTGGGCAGAGGGTGACAGTGAAAAGGCAGAGATACTGAATAAATACTTTTTCTCAGTATTCAAGAGGAGGAGGAGGAGGAGGTACCTAAACCAAAAAATAGAAGCACTTTGGAGAGGGTGGTAGATACCAGTCCATTCACAGAAGAAGGGGTCCTGAAGGAACTACCTAAAACTGAAGGTTGTGGATGTGGTCTACCTAGACTTAAGCAAGGCATTTGACAGTCCCACACAAAAGAGTAATAACAAGTTAGCCAGCCTGGGAGTGGGTCCCAGTGTGATAGCCTGTAAGAAACTGGCTGGACAACAGGATGAAGAAGGTAAAGTGGGGTACCACAGGGTTCAGTATTGGGACAGGTCCTCTTTAATGTCTTTGTAGGTGACATTGCGGAGGGCTGGAAGGAGAAGTATGTCTCTTTGCAGATGACACAAAGATCTGTAACAGGGTTGATAACACAAGTGGGGTGGAAAGGATGAGAAGGGACTTCGCAAGGTTGGAGGAATGGTCAAAAGTATAGCAGCTTAGATTCAATGCACAGAAGTGCAAAGTAATGCACCTGGGAAACAAAAACCCAGGGGAAGAATACACAATGAGGGGGTACTAACAACAACAGAAATGGAATGGGACCTGAGGTAGTCATATCAGACAACCTAAAGGTAGGCAAGCAATGTGAGAAGGCAGTATAGAGGGCTAGGGTATACTGGGATGCATAGGGAGAGGCATCACCAGTTGAAAACAAGAAATTGTTATCCCTCTATACAGACAGTTGGTGAGATCCCATCTGGGGTACTGCATGCAGTTCTGGAGACCCTATCTCAGCAAGGACATAGGATGGAGCCAGTTCAGAGGAGGGCAACTAAAATGGTGCAGGGTCTGCACCAGAAGTCATATGAGGTGAGACTAAAGGAGCTTAATAAGTATACTCTCAAGCAAAAGAGGAAGAGGGACGACATGATAGAAACATTTACGTACCTCAAGGGAATCAACAAAGTCCAAAAGATGTGCAGGAACAAGGGGGGGCAATTTGAAGATAGCGGGGGGACAGCTCAGGGGCAATGTGAGAAAGTCTTTTCACTGAGAGGGTGGTGGATGCATAAAACTATCTTCCAGAGGAGGTCTGGGGCTGGGGATAAGGGGACTGATATTGTGTTGGTGGAGTCTGGTGTGAAGGGCTGAAAGATTACTGACTGCAGTGTCTATGGGAAGCAGGGGCCGGGGGGAGAATGGCCTACAGCTGCCAAATGGGTGCTGTTTATTCTGGCTGACAGAGACACAGCGGAACAGATAACAGGAATGCCTGGTTATTTTAAGACACAATATTTGTTCTATTTACTCTCATTATCTGATTTTATAAATTGCTATTCTATGTTTCTGTTTAACATGTGCAGTAGCAGACAGTGAATTTTGTAATGTACATAGGTACTGTACGTCACGTTCCCTTCTCACTTTGATAACTTCCAAACTACTGTACGAACATACCCCTATCAGGAGTCCTTTGGGGGAGGAAGCCTTTGTGGCTGGTTGTGGTGTTGGGGGGTCCTTATGGCTGGTGATGAGGGAGAGGCATAGGGGACTTCTGAAGCTCAGTTCTCGATCCTAGTTAGTGGTGGCCTCAGATAAGCTGTGTAGAGGCACCCAAAACCCCTACACAAAGATAGGTGATTTAGTCTGAGAGGAGGAGACTTCTCAATGAATAAGTCATAATGCAACCCTCTCATCCAGATGTTAGTGGGTGGAAATAGGGTTCACACTTTAGCATTTTGGCTATTGGCAGCCACAGGGATCTGACCATGGCATAGTGCCAGTCACCTGGCACTATGCCATATCCAAGCCTTGGTAGAATGGTTCTAGAACATAGTTTTCCCCCACCCTGTGACCCTCACAATTAGGCCCATTTCTGGGCTGCCAAGTAATTGATTTTCTTATTAGTCTAGTACCCTCTCCTGGTGGTCCAGTGGCCTGCTCCTTCAATCATCATAAAATCTTGAGCACCTGTTGTCCAGTGGAATGCCCTCCCTAGCTTTTTTCCACATATTGGTTGCAATTCCTAATCCCTCTCCAATTTCCATCAACTGCTGGCTCCTGGCCAAATGTAGAGTTCTGAAACTCTGTCCTGCTATCAGATCTCCCCACCCATCTCTTTTTGCTTGCTCTGGCCTCTCCCCTTTTGCAGATTGCACCCCTTTTACTTTGTAAGCTCACTCCCTCCATTACAGACTTTGTCCCTTAAAATTTTTGTAGATCCCTAGCAGTCAGTGACTCCTGGCCAACCCTCACCAGAGGCTGAAGAGCAGCATACTCAGATGGACACAACATTCCATGGTGCACTTATCACCCCTCACAGAGTCTATGATGCTCCAACAGAAAAAGTAGCAGTACAGCAGTTAGGCCCACAAAAAAACACTGACCTCATTTGCTGTTCAGGTCCCATGTCAGTCTTGCCTCTCGCCCATTTCATCAGTGATCCTCCCTGTAGAGGTCTACAGGAGTTGGCAATACTTGCAGATAGTACACTATTAGCATTGAAAAATAGAACTGCTCCGTTCATGAGGCAGCACACAAATTATGACTTTGGTTTTACTGAAACATGATTAACAATTCAAATGGACAGTCGTGAGGCCCTGCTCCCTTTAGCAGACTATTACTGAATCATACTAGGAATCATACTAGGAAAATGTACGAGGCAAATAGGTTAAATGCCCATAGTGCCTCGGGCATACAATTAATAATTTAGTTGCTTTTTCGATTTCATGAAAATATCAAGTCTGTTTTTAAAGATGTTCTTGTTATCACTAATGATTACAGTTGTGGGCACTTTATTCCAGGGTTCAACAATCCGATGTGAGAAATAGTGAGCCCGTTTTTTTGTTTTACATTTTTTTCTAGTTAGTTAGAGTGGGTGGCCTCTTGTATTTACCCTAATTTGTTTAAGATCAAGACCACTGTCAAAAAACAAATATTCATCATTAAAGATGTCCCATAAAAGTAAAAGATCACCCCTTGCTCTCCTATCTTCCAGTGATATTAGATCGAATTTTAACAACCTGCCTGGATATGAAAGTGTTTTGGAAGACACTAGGTGTTTGGTTATCCTTCTCTGAGCTCTTTCTATTCTTACTATATCCTTTTTTTTATATGGACTCCATAACTGTGAACCAAAATCCAAATGAGGGCTAACATAGGCTTTATATAAAGGTAACAGAATGTCTAGGTTTTTTGATGTTATATTATGTCGTATTGCCCACCATATCTTATTTGCTTTACTTATTGTATTATTGATATGGGAATCAAATGTCATCCCTACATCAACTGTAATTCCCAAGTCTTTTTCACTATCCTTACAAACTAGAACCTTACCATAAAGAAGGTATTGATGCTTAGGATTCTGTTTACCAAAATGCAAGACACAACATTTAGAGGTATTAAAATAAAGATTCCATTTTAGAGACCAAGTCTGAAGCAGCTTTAAATATTCCTGAATTACCTTAAAATCAGTGTCACTACTACAGATGTTACCGATTTTACAGTCATCTGCATATTTGATAATGTTACTTTTGATATCTGTAGATAAATCAGAAATAAAGACCTGGAAGACAAGTGGAGCTAAGACTGATCCTTGCGGAACACCACTTGTAACATCTTTCCAACTGCTAACATGACCATCTATTACAACTCTCTGCATTCTGTCAGACAACCAGTTTGTAATCCATCAAATAAAAACTGGTTCAATATTGTGGAGCTGCAATTTTTGTATCGAGGCCCAGTGAGGTATGGAGTCAAAAGCCTTTTTAAAATATAAAAAAATAATGTCACATGGAATGCCTTTATCCAGTTTTTCACTGACAAAATCATAGAAACATATCACATTTGTTATACAAGATCGTCCTTTTACAAATCCATGTTGGGTTTGATCAATTCTTGCAATAGCAGTGGCTAGATCATCTTTAATGATTCGTTCTAAAATTTTGCAACAAATTGGAGTTAAACTAATGGGACGATAATTGTCTGAGATACTTTTAGACCCTTTTTTGAATAGTGGTATTACATTAGCGTGCTTCCATCCTGTTGGTAACTGACCAGTGTTTAGACTTGTGTCAAAAATAATTTTTAAGGGAACACAAAGATGGTCCTTCATTAAATGAATTAAATCACCGGAAATTCCATCTGGACTGGCAGAGGAGCCTTTTTTTACTTCTGTCAATTTGGATTTTTTATTGAAGGCCCCAGTCCAGCTTTACCAGCAACCCAGTCTGCATATTGTAGGTTCTCATCTATTCCTTTGTAGACTTGCACTCCATTCAGCACCCTGCATCCCTTTGGTTTGCAGACTCTGATTTCCCTTACTTTGCATGCTCACCATCTCAATAATTGAGTACCCCTTTTGTGTTCTCCCTATAACCGTTAACCGTTTTTGCAGACACACACTGAAAAAAGTACAGGTCCCAGGTGGATATCTGCCTCCCCCTCACAGTGCACTACGCAAACTGCAGCTGCTTCCCTTCTGCTTTTGTTCACTATGGAGCATAGCTTCTAGGTTGGATATAAAAGAAATACCATGCTGAGCACAAATAGCTGCAATTTCCCTGTACATCCTTGCTGCAGCCTCAGCACCATGCTTTTTGGTGCTGTGTTTGGTCCCACAAGCAACCAGGCTTAATGTCTTAGCCTCCCTCTTTATTCAATCATTTCCTTATCGTTTTGCAGACATGCTACCAAAATACAGCTCTCAAGAGGTACTCCATCACAATACAGTACTCTGAATGAACTGCTGCTGTTCCCCTTCTCACTATCCCATGAAGGTTCATTCCTAAGCATAGCTTCAGGAAGAACATAAAATTACCTACCTGCCCAGTGGTTCGGTGGTAGCTGTACCACCCAACATGTTGCCAACCCGAGGTTCAGAAGCGGACACAGATTGCTACGGGTCAATCAATGGGGTTGGGGGAGTGGACTGTGTCCCAGGGACTGCTCTTCTTTCCCAGGGAGGGGGGACAGACATTGCTGTCTCTGGCTGCAACCAGATGGAGGCCTGATCACAGTGCAGGTTGCGGACGTGTTAAAGAGAGGGCTTGTGGTTACGTGGTGCATGCATGCAAGTAATGTAATTACTTGTAAACATCTTTTCTGCTCGGTGTATCAGTATAACATTGGAATTGCTTTGTGTTTATTGTGCTACACCTGTATCGTTCTCCACTGTTGTACCTCACTGCCAATTGTTGTCTACCTTCCCTGTGATGAGGTGCCTTTGTAAATGAATCCAGGACTCAAAGGTTGTAAATCCAAATTCTATAAATAAATCAATAAAATAAATGCCTCCACATGTACATGCCTACATACTGCCATGGTGAGGGAAAGGCAGAAAACAGAACATGGAGTCAGGTGGAGGCCTGACGTTTGTGTGCAGGTTGTGAATGAGTTAAACGGTAGGGTCACAGTTCCGTGGTGTGTGCATGCCTCCATATGCACATGCATGTGTCTACATACTGCCATGGTGAGGGAAAGGGAGAAAACAGAACATGGAGTCAGGTAAGATTAATGAAGCTCCATCTTCTCCCTTCTCAGCCCACATTTTGAAATTGAGGAAAGCCCATCCTGGGCTGAACCACCTCAAAATGGGTGTAAATTGTCCCGTTCTTCCCCCTGAAAAAAAAAGACATCTGACAAAGACCCACTCAGTGAGTCTATTAAAATATTAAAGGCCCTGCTGGGCTGTTACAGGCAACCTACAGTAATATAACCCACTCCCTGGGCTAAGACCTGCTCTGAGCAGAAATATTTAATTAGCAGGTAAGGGGAAGGGTGTTGGGAGGTGGTAACTGGGCCAAACTGCAGAGAAATGGCATACAGGTGATAACAAAAAGTCTAGACTCCTGTTACTGATTGAAGAGGTGACAGCCTATTGGGTGTGTTGTCTCCCACCCTTTCCCTGTCCCCACTCTTGAAGTGGCACTGTGTGGCTCCTGCGACTGTCTGTTGGTCTCATGGCCCATTCAGAATGCCAGTATTCAGTACAGCTTTGTGATAACTCCCTCAACACTACAGAGTCTATATCTGGTTTCTATATGGCACTTGGACATGTAGCTAGCAAACCGGAGTTACTAAGCTCTGTCTGTAAACAATGCCTATACACTCTCCTGCGGCAGCTCTCTGGCCTTGACATTGGACTCAGGACAGCTGTGGGAAGTTTTGGGCATGCTTCTAGGATTTCTTCTTTCAAAATGGCGATGGGAGAGAAGGCAGGATGAACCAGAGATAAAATCTACATAACTAGAAAATCAGTAAGTTAAAAAAAAATACACAATTTGAGAAACTGCTAATTGGGCCATGCCTCACACTGAGATGTGGCCCATTTACAGGTAGGCATTGCCCTTTAAATATGTTAATTCTCGTGTAATGGCATATCCTAATTATTGACTGACTGCATGAGCTGGTATTCATAACTTTCAGCTGTTGCACCAAGATAAAGTTTACGTTTCTTTGAATTGCTGGTAAACTAGTTTTGGTGTGTTTCTTAAATTACTGTTTTTATTTCAAAAATTGCAGGAACTTGAAGGTCCAGTAATCTACATGTGGAAGAGACCCACTGCTTGCCCTTTCGTGATAGCTGACAGAGACAGTTGCCTCATTGCCATTGGTGAAACACCAGCAACTGTATTTACAAGAGAAGAGTTACCTGGGAGTATACTTTATATAGTGGAATATTCATGCTTTATATAACGGAACATTGTTTAACCAGGAGTAGCATACTAAGCCGAAGCTTGTTTCCAGATGCAACCTGGGAGCACAAGGAAGTTAAGTGACTTGCTCAGGATCACACAATATGCACCTAGGCAGCTGTGGGATTCAAACTCAGGTTTCCAGATCTGGAGCTCAGAGCCTTAATCCACTGCACTATACTGCCCTCTAATATAATGAAGTATTTACTATAGTTTTCAAATTACCTACTCAAATTCCTAGCAACTGATACAGAATGAAGTGAATGGTGGTGAGATGCATCAGAGTGATGTTACCCACATCATTCAAAAAGGCAACTCAAACTTCATTTCACCAAACAAAAGAAAGCAAAATTAATTATTGGAGTAAGGTATTAACAAAAAAAGTGCAGTCAATTTGGAAAAATCACTTTTATTAGAAAACTGGTAATTCTTGGGTTTGTAATTCTGCAGTTACAGTTGTTGATATTTAAATTATGTCCATATGTATTTTAGTTTTGATAGAATTATGGATGTAAGCGCTATAATTGAAAGTGATTTCCAAGATGCATGGATGTAGTACTTTATTTGGTAGCTTGAGGTGTCAAAAGTCAGTTGTTATTTTACAATTTTATTCTCAGCCTGTATTTAGCTGAAGGGGATCATAATTTGGCTTTAACAATGTGGCCAGTCAATGTCTTTTTATTTCCTACGTCATCTACACACACCCATGTTCAGGCATGTAATAACATGAAGCAAGGGAGAACATTCGGGTGAGCCCTATTGAATGTCAATGTGGGAATTGGACTCGATTTCAATTTAATACAAAATGTTGGCCAGTTGGAGATTAATGAAGGCCAATGCTCAACTAACAATGCCCTTGTTAGCTGAGCAGTGGCCTTCAATAATCTCCAACTGGCCGACATTATGTATTAAACTTGAAATCAAGTCCAGCTCCCATTGACTTCAATGGGGCTCACCCCTGTGCTATCCCTTGCTCCACATCATTAAATGCCTGAGCGCGGGGGTGTCTAGACGAATCAAGAAGTGAAAGGGATAGACTGGCCACCAAGTTGGAGTCAAACTATGATCCCTTTCAGTTAAATACAGGCTGAGAATAACACTATACAAATATCAACTGACTTTTGAAACCCTAAGCTACAAAATACCATAAATAATACCTGATCTGCAAAAATCACTTGAAAGGAACAGGAAGTATAAAATGAAAGTAACATTTTTGTACTATGTGCCAGTTTAGTTGGAGGCAGTATGTTGTATCACAGTACTATTTCTGTACAGACAATGACTTTCCATTTTCAGAAATGGCAAATTCCAGTTTGCAAAATCTTAAAATTCATTTTTTTTCTGTTTAACCAAAACTGAGGTCAAATCAAGATGTATATACAAAAATTTGTCTTGGCATGGAGTGGCTTGCTTGAAACGCTGGTGCAAAGTAAGTTTTTTGTATGATAAAGTGGTGCGCAAAAATGGCAAATTCATTTTTTTGCCCATGTTTGTGGTTGAAAAAAAGAAAATCATTGTCCCTACTTTTCTGTTTGCTTTTTGTTTCAAAACATACAAATTGCAGTTTACACTGAAAGGGCAAATGCAGTATATCTGTGTGTTGCTTCGACATACAGTACTTTCATGTCTGTGGCAGATGGGAAGCATAGTTTGTCTCTGATTTGTCGGCATGTAATGCTCTGTAAACCCCCCCCACACACCCCCACACCCCCCACAATGGTCACATTTGAAAATCTTCGTGGAGGAAGGAGCCTCCATTCACCTCTATTTGTGGATGGGAAGTTATCATACCTGTCATCTCTGGGTGAACTACAGCATATCAGAAGGACTGGGAGCAGGAACTTGTGACTTTACATGTTTTTGGCAAGTTTATTCTTTCCCCACAGTCAGGACGTGTTTTCTGAGCACCACGCCAACTGGATAATGTGACAGAGCTGTACATGTGATGCAGTGATGTAAGTAAGTAAATCTTTATTTATATAGCACCTTTCCAAAACCATGGCGCTTTACAAGTAAAATGCAACTCTTATGCGTAAGTTAAATATCGGTATACATGATCTGGTTAACATATAGCGAATATTTAAAGGGACACATTCATGTACAGTGGCAGACATAGTTTAAAAGTCTATAAAAGTTATTTTAATTGAGGTATTGGACGCACAGTGCCTGTAGCTGGAAGCTGTCTAGAGATACAGATGACTGAGTCTGTGCAATAGAACTACTGCATTAGAGCCATTCTTAGAACCTCATGATATCAGTGATGATCAAGCAGTACTTAACTCAATGCAGTTAGGCACTGCTTGATTGTCACTGACATCACAAGGTTCTAAGAATGGCTCTAATGTAGTATTTATATTGCACACACACTTGGCCATCTATATCTCTGGACTGCTTCCAGCTACAGGCATGCCGAGTGACTCAATTAAAAGATCTTTTCATTGACTTTCAAACTATGACACTGTATATGAATGTGTCCCTTTAAGGCTCCTTAAATTTCTTTACTGCGGGCAAGATGTCTTGCATCATTGTATTGCATGTATAGCAGTTTTGTGTGCTGCAGTGCCTGTATGCCTCATGAATTATACTATGCATTCATGTTTTGTTACTGTGCTTGCATTGCTAGCTGTATGTGTTTCTCCATGGCAATGGTGCTCTGCCCATATAGTTAGCACATGCTACTTCCACAGTGCTGGACAGGAGTGCTGTTGTGTCCTCACTAACTGCTGTTTCCTCTCAGGGCAGTTTACTAAATTGGGGTATGAAATATCACACACTACCTGAAACAGCATGCATTTATTGTATGGTATTTTCTTCATGAATATAGCCAGAGAGGTGTTCAGTTTGTCTCCTGTTCCCACCTACTGATATGGTTTTAATACACTGAAAATATTTGCTGAATTTAAATTATGAATGTCACTAACAACTGACCTGCGTACATGTTGACTGTCAATGTATTGTATAACAATGGACACTTCACCAACATTTGTAACCCACTCAATAAAACTTGAAATGATATACTGCTATTTGCTTGTTTATTTTGGAATAGATTTGGCAATGTGTTTTTCATAATTCACAGCAGTGCAGAATTTTTAAGGGCAATAGAAGGAACACTAAGGTGAACGTTTGCATGGAGGAACTAGGAGGTAAAGGGACTTACTGAAGGTCACAAAGTTGGGATGCAAAGACAAGTGTTCTGGGTAGATGCAGTGTTAGCAGGCTGGTATGCAAACCTCTAAAATATTACCTATAGGAATATTTGGATCTGCTTGTAGGCATTGAACCAAAGGGCATCGCACTGTCCAGTACTCTAAATGTCATCGAGCAGGTGGGCTAGTGCTGCAGGGGATTATATTGTCATACTAAAGATGGAGATGGGGTAGGGAAGCAAAATGGCTAGAATCTGAACACACTCATGGTAATATTGGTTCAGACAAAAATAAAAATGTTATCTGGTAGAAAGATTATTTTGGATGAGGTCATTGGCGATCCCTCGATTCGAGGATGATCTCTACTATGGTTCACTGCTGGGTCCTGAGGTGGCTCAGTAATCTAATTCTAGAGCCACAGATTCATCCGCAGAAGTTGCAGATGTTTCCATGTGGGAGAGCCCCCTTCTGGCTGGGGTTTCTTTTCTTTTCCTTCCTATGCTCTCACTTTTCGGCTTCGAGGGCAAGGCATTTCTCTTCAAAGCAAGTTTCTGCTTGATGGAGGTTCTGGCACCATTGAGATTGGTTGGTGGCCAGCTCCTCCCAGCTCGTGATGTCCATATCTGTTTTCTTGATATATGCCTTCAGTGTGTCTTTGTTGCATTTCCTTTGACCACCATGGGATCGCTGGCCGTGACTGAGCTGGGAGTATAAAATTTGTTTGGGGAGTCAAGAGTCAGACATCCATACACAGTGTCTAGTCCAGCGGAATTGATGTCTGAGTCTCATCACCTCAATGCTGGTGACATTGGCCTCAGCAAAAACACTGACGTTAGTGTGGTGGTCTTCCCACTTGATGCTGAGGATTTTCTGGAGACATCGTTGGTGGTACCTCTCCAGGCTCTTTAGATGATGTTGGTAAGTCACCCAAGTTTCACATCCATAAAGAAGGGTAGGGATGATAACAGAACTGTATCCTGGATCTTGGTGTCCTTTCGTATGTCACAGTCAGTGAAGACATGCTGAAGCAGTTTCCCAAATGATGTACTAGCTCAATGGATCCTGTGCTGAATCTCATCATCGATGTTTACTGTTAGGGAGAGGTGGCTACTGAGGAAAGGGAAGTGATTGACAGTCTCCAGGGTCTGTTCCTCGATGGTGCATTGTGGAGGGTTATTTACAAGGCCTTGAGCAGGCTGATAGTGCACCTTGGTCTTCTTGATGTTAAGTGAGAGTCCCAGACTTTGGAAAGCTTCCACAAAGAGATCTAGTGCAGACTGGAGGTTGCGCCTGGTGTGTGCAAGGATGGAACAGCCATCAGCATACTGGAGGTCAGTGATGGATGCCTTGTAAACTTTTGGTCATTGAAAGGAGACATCCAAGATTAAAGAGCCCTACATCCATTCTGTATTCAATGTCAATTGCAGTGGGAAGGCGGCCTTTAGTGAGGACTAGGATGACTTCTAGGAGCATAGAGAACAAGGTTGGAGTGATGACACACCCTTGCTTGACCCCAGTTTGGATGATGAACGGATCTGTCTTTGAACCATTATGGAGAACACTGGCAGTCATCTGGTCATGCAGAAGCCTCAGGACCTTGATGAATTTTGTAGGGCAGCCAAATCTGGCCAGCACCTTCCTCAAGACTTCATGATTGATGGAGTCGAAGGCCTTTGTCAGGTCTATGAAAGCCATGTACAGGTCCTGATGTTGTTCCCAACACTTTTCTTGAATCTGCCTGGCAGTGCAGATCATGTCAGTTGTACCATGAGATGGTCTGAATCCACACTGAGATTCTGGCGGGACTTCTTCGGTGATGGGAAGGAGATGGTTCAGAAGAATATGAGCCAGGATTTTCTCTGTGGTGGAGAGTAAAGCAGTGCCTCGATAATTTCCACACACCGACTTGTCTCCCTTCTTGAAGATGGTAACAATGTTGGCATTCCTCAAGTCTTCTGGAATCTCCTCATTGTTCCAAATTCGGAGAATGAGTTCATGGAGCTTTAGTGCCAGTTCCTCAACCCCAGACTTGTAGACTTCAGCTGGTATGTCATTTGGTCCAGCAGCTTTGTTGTTTTTGGCTAGCTTGATGGCATGTCTTACTTCTTCGATGGTAGGAGGGTTGGCAAGAGATTCTCTTTCAGGGTGTTGAGGGACAGAATTGATAGTGGAATCTGTCACAGATGACTCATGGTTCAGAAGTGTCTCAAAATGTTCCTCCCATCTAGCTTGAATGCCTTCATTTCCCTTTAGGAGTGTCAAGCCATCTTGAGATCAGAGGGGAGTGGGAACATGGGAGCTTGGACCATAAATGGCCCTTGTAGCCTGGAAGAAGCTCCACAAGTCATGTTTGTCAATACAGAGCTGGATCTCCTTAGTCTTGTCTTGTCACTATGTGTTTTTGATGTCTCGGGTCTTCCTTTGAGCTTCTGCCTTGAGATGCTGGTATGACTCTTTCTTTTGCTGGCATGAGATGTCATCTTGCCATGTGCAGTGAGCTCTTCTTTTCCAGTTGAGCAGCTCTTGAATCTCAGTATCATTTTCATCAAACCAGTCCTGGTGATGCCAGGTGACAGAGCCAATAGATTCAGCACATGCCGAGTGGATGGCGGTCTTGAACTCCTTCCAGTATCTCTCAATGTTATCATCAGCTGCGGGCATGGCAGAGAGCCTTGCTTGGAGACATTGCTGGAAGTCCTCTTGAACCACTGGGTGTTGAAGGGACTTGGTGTTGAATTTCCTTTGCATTGATTTTGGCTGCCTTCAATGTTTCTGAGTGAGCCAGATGTTCATGACAGATCTGACAAGACAATGGTGTGTCCAGCAGTCATCGACTCCTCGCATGGCCCTCGTGATGTAGACATCCTTTTGATCACAGGTTCTGACAATGATGTAGTCAAGGAGGTATTGCACTATTAAGATACTTAGATTTTTTTAAAATTAAAACTTTTTCAATATACTCACAAGGGTCATATTTTTATTTTGTCAAGAAACTGAATAACTTCAAAACAAGTATTCTAATCTCTTACTTTAAGGCAATCTCATGCATGGAGAAATACAGTTCTTGTAATGAATATTTATTTTAGTTATAGAAAGTTAATATTGGAACACTTTTTCAGATGGGGGAAATAATGATTTAAAGGCAGACTGCCATAAAGCCTTAATTTCCTATATCAAAAATCTTGCTTCAAGACATTTGCATGATTTTTCATACTTAAATTAGGCAAAGAAGTGTCTGGATTTATGGGCAAGCAGTCTGAATATGAGATTTATTGGACTTAACTTTATCTAAGAACTCTTGTTTCAAGACATTTGCAAGATTTGTCATACTTAAACAAATGTCTGGATTTTTTGGAAAGCAGGGTTTCTGAACTTCAATATGTCTAAGAGCTCTTGTTCCAAGACATTTGCAAGATCTGTCATACTTACCAAGAAAAAACATTTCTTGATTTTGGGGAAGCAGTCTTAATTTAAGATGTTCTGGACTTCAGTATGTCTAAGAACTCTTGTTCCAAGACATTTGCAAGATTTGTCTTACTTAAATTAAGCAGGTTTCATTTCTGGCCAAACTGTCTTAATTTAAGAGTTTTCTGACTATTTCAGTATGCCTAAGAACTCTAGTTTTTAGTTCAACAGTCATATTTTAAGATTTATAATCTTATTTTAAGAAATGTTTAAATGTTATGCAAGATCTAGAATCAAGTCATAGTATCTTAGTTTTCAAAAGTCTTACTAAGATAATTATCTTACCCCATTGGCAGATAATTTTGTTTGTTTTAAGGATAAAATGTATAGATTTAACTTTTTTGGCTAATTTTAAGATGGCAATGTTTTGTAGTGTAGGGAAAAGAAGTCCCAAGACATGGTAATGGATGGGTGGGGTGAGATTTGGCACTACAGAAGAGGAACAGGATCTAGGAATTATCATCAGTAACTATCTTAAACAAATGAGCCGGTGCAAAAAGGACTATAGCAAGGTTGACCGGATACTGAGATATATCTGGGATGTATCTGGAGTGGTATTAATAGCAGAAAAAAAGAGGCAATACTTCCCCTACACGGATCCCTTGTGAGGCCTCACCTGGAGTACTACATCCAGTACTGGAGCCCTCAGCTTAGAAGGACAGGGGTAGGTTGGAAACCACATAGTGCAGAGTTACAAAAATGATTCAGGGCCAGCAGGGCAGATCTATGAGGAGCACCTCAAGGCATTAAATATGTACTCACTAGAAACCAGAAGGGAGAGGGGAGATATGATAGAGACCCTCAAGTTCCTTACAAGAATTAACAAGGTAAACTGTGGAGATTTATTTACTCTGAAAACCAACTCAAGGTCACGTAGTCACGAGTGGAACTTAACTGGAGGGAGGTTGAGGAGGGATGTGAGGAATTATTTCTTTATGGAAGAGTGGTGGAATCTTGGAACAGTCATTGTCTGAGGTAGTGGGTGCAAACTCATGGAATTCAAGCAGGCATGTGATAGAATGGAGAGTATAGTGGTTGTCCAGTGTGACAACACCAGGGAGGAGAATTGATGATAGGATGGGGAGAGTTAGCATCCTGGAGGAACAGTAGGTTCCAGGGATTTTAGGGAGTATGGGAAGACTGAATGGACCTCTAGGGCCTGATATTCAAAATCATGCAAAGCGGAGCGCAAACATTTGTGCCCACTTTACAATAGCCCAGGTGCCTGAAGATGCTATATTCAGTGGAATAGTGCACTGACGCTATTCAATTGAATATAGGGCCATGTCAGCCCGGTGCTAAACCACTTAGCACTGCCCTGGCACAGCTCCTGATGTAAGCCACTGCAATGGCTTGTGCCAATGCACAATTTTCAATATTCAAAGGGAATCATGCAAATGAGCCCACTGGGCATGCAAGGCACTAAGGGGCCATTTGCATGCCTAGTATGGGCTAATTTGCATGGGTAACCTGGTAATTTAGTGTAGCAACACCCCCCAATTGCCCGGTCCCAGATGCAAAGCTATCTCTGGTGCTGGTGGTTCCACCCCATCCAATCTCTCACCTGGTACATGCACACAATTTCCCTGGTGTCCAGTGGTCCCTCCTCCCACCTGCACCCATGCCTGATGTCCACATACAATGTCCCTGGTGTCTAGTGGTCTCTCCCCCCACTAGAACCTATGCCCGACGTTACAGAACATTTACCCTGGTGTCTAGTGGTCCCCCCATACCCTGCCTTAATAATAAAAGAAGTTTCTCTCTGGTGTCCAGCAGTCACTCCCCCATCCAATCCCTCTTCCCATACTGGTGAACATCCACCCCAGTTTGACAATCACCCCCTAGTGATCGCTAGCCTGCCACTAACATGCAGGATGCCTGTGGCAAGTAATGCTCTTCCAAAAACATAGCTCCTGCCCCATTCCCAAATAGTGATATTCCTATGTCTCGTTGGTATCTAGTGGCTTTCCCTCCTGCAGCACTGAGAACCCCCTCCCCAGTCACACTTACCTGAATCTCGGTGTCATGGTAAAGCAATGATGTGTGACACAGCTCTCCACACACCTCCAAATGAGTCTACATACCTCCTCAGCTGCCCACTGTCTGACAGAAACAGGGAGCATGCTACTCATTTATAGGGTAAATAAGCAGCGTGCTTCCTGCTTCTGTCAGATAGGCAGCTGAGGTGGTATGTGGAGGGCTGTGTCACTCACTATCGCCACTGCAGCACTGAGATCTGCAGGGGTGACCAGGGGCTGGTCCTCTGTGTGGGGAGGAGGGGCCACTATACACCAATGAGACACAGGCTGGGGGTTGGAACATCACTATTCAGGAGCAAAGCCAGAGCTGTGTTGTTGGGGGGGCAGCATTACTTTCCACAGGCATCTCACACATTAGTGGCAGGCCAGCAATTGCCAGGGGGGGGGATTGTCAAACTGGGGTTGGCTTTCACCGATACTGGGATGGGGACTGGACCGGAGGAGGGACCGCAGGAAACCAGGGAGAATCTTCTTTTATTAATTGGGCAGTGCATTGGTTAGAGGGGGACCAGGCTAAATGTTCTATTACATTGGGCACTGGTGAGGGTAGGGGGAGGGACTGCTAGACACCAGGAACATCGTGTGTGGACATCAGGCATGGGTGTGGGTGGAGGTAGGGATTGTTAGACACCAGTGACATTGTGTGTGGACCTCTGTCATGGGTGTGGGTGGAAGAAGGGACCACTGGACACCAGGAACACTATTTTGGTGGCTTGAGACCATCCTCTGCCAATCGATAGGGTTGCGCAGGAGTAAGTCATGGTCTCCGTTGTCGGTATTTGTGCTGCGCAATAGGACCATGTAAAGTAACCTTGTGTAGTTGAAATACTCTGAATACTGGACTGTGCCAATATTCAGGTCCCAGCCTCTCCATTTGCACTGCGCCACCCCCCTCCACAGTTTGCCTAGGTGGAAACTCTGTTTGTGCATGCAAACTGGGCTTTTTGAACATAGAAAATTGCACAAAGTCCAGTTTGCACTTGCAAACCAGGATTTGTGCCTGGGCATACTTTTGAATATCGGACCCCTGGTCTTTTTTTGCTGTCATGGTCTATATTTCTATGTATAATATGCCACTGGATTAATGCTGTATAGCAAAACTATTGATGTATTTTGGGTCTTTTTCTTTTAAGATGTGGATAGTTTGTATGTTTTTAACTGGCTGTAATAAATAAATTAATCAATAAACTTCACAGAACCTGACCCTGTTTGTATATTCTCAAACTGATATATACATATGCAAGTGGTAGTTGATATAATGCAAAGGTTCTTATATTCTGTATGTGGTTTGTTTTTTCAGACCAGGGCCCTGATTCACAAAAAATCACAAAGGCAACGCAAAATTTTGTGTTGCACTTTGCGCTTGCCCAGGCATCCAAAAGTGCTATCTGACTGTGAATAGGGGTAATCTGAGGCAGTGGTAACCCCAGTACCAACAGAGCTACCCCAGCAGTTCTGCCCCGACATGCAGACAGGAGCATGGGCCAGGAAGGAATAGCTCAGGGCGCTATTTCCAATTCACAAAGGTAGCCATACAAATTATCCCTTTGAGCATGCAAGGCTCTATGGGCCCATTTGCATAGGCTGTGAGGAATGTAATGTTGCCCCCCCAGCCCCTTTTCCATAGGCAGTCACAGTCCCTGGTAGTAGTGGCCCCCCCTCCAGTCACCAATCTCCAGCCTGAGAAAATGAAGCTGTTTTCCTGGTTAGGTAGTGGTCCCTCCCCCGTTGCTGCTCACCAATTGCTGGCCCAAGAAAACAAAAAGGCTGCCTCCTTTGTGGCTAGTGCCCCCCCCAACGATCATTGGCACAGGTTCAGTAATTTGCCAGCTGTCCCTTGCAAGGCATACAAACAAGATTCTACCCCTACTGCTTAATTTTTTTTATGCTATCCAGCCTGAAACTGAGTTCATTTTTTTTTATTGCCACTTATTACATGCTCCTGGCACCCAGGCTCAAAGGTCTTTAACCTGTGACAGAGAATTCAGAAAATAGGATGTGATGGGCAAGCGGACATATGCCTCTGCTACACTAAGTCTCCATAGTATACCACATTTATGTGATTATCAGAATAGCCAATGTAAATCACATTCTGTCATACCTGACAAGCTGCCTGAGCAACCATTCAGAAAAGAAATCCAGCAAACTGACACTCACTGTATTTTTTAAGGTGTGTGTGTAACCCCCTCCCCCACCAGCCCACCTTGTCTAACTAGCAATGCTGCTCCTCTCACCACATGGTGCCAAAAAGAGGGATGGGGTTGTCACTACAGTTTATAGTTTACAGTACATCTAGTTCTGAACCTGTCATACACAGACAGATAAACCAAGTGTGGCAACTACCTGGCTCACTCCTGGTGGGACCATTTACCATGGCCATCAACCTGGGTCCTTGGGAGAAAACATTTGCTCACAATTATGCTAGGTTAGTACTTCTGGTCAGGGGCACCCAAGTAAATCCAGACATAGTGGAAGTAATAACAGTACTGTCCAAACCAGGTTGGAATTCTAGAGGGTGACTTTTATTCACATACACAGAGAATAACCACAAGGCGAAGGTGGCCCCCCACAGGGCTACTCCTACTGGTGATGCAGATTACTGAGGTAAAGAAATTACTGATATTCCCATTTAGCTTAGGCATACTGAACACACACAGCAAACTCTCTGGTCCTGAATTACACAGCGAACTCTCTGGTTCTGACATGGAGATTGGCACACATGACCAGAACAGGTACATTTCCTCTTGACTAGGCACACACGGACAGTACTAGAAGACTTTCCCATATTTCATGAGGAATTACTGGTGGCACCCTCGACCACCAAAGAGGACATACAGGCTTACAGAGAGTCCAACCCACGTCTGGGTAAACTATTGTTTTCAAGCACTGGCCAAAAGCACTGAAAGAAAATTGAACTGGCACCCAAACTGAACCCGGAGAGGTAAACTGGTTGCTCGAGATGTGGGTCTCCCACCTTTTTCTTCCAAATTTATACTCGGCAATTCATCTGGTTAATAACACCCTCATAGAAAACTTGTAGATGCTATCCTGAAATGTCCTTCACACTTAACATACTACATAACTAAAAGTTCTGTACTTGGGCAGTCTCTCTCTCTCCAGACTCCATAGTAGGCAGACACTTTTAAAAACAGAAACAGTCTAGGTGACAGGGTCCCTTTGTTAGAGAAAATTCACCAAGGAATGCAGGTCCCCCTCCTGGGCTGAACACAAAAATACTCACAGTTTCTGAAGTTGTTACAGGCAGCTTCACTAGACAGACTGGGTGAGGGGATTGTCCCTGAACCCTGAAGATCGCCCTCATCCCTCCTGGGATGGGACAAAGGAAAACCCACTTGGAACGGTTTCCACCACTTCAATCTCTGTCTTCCATGTTCTTCTTCTAGGGTGAGAACAAACTACCCAAACACACAGTGGTAGCTCTCTGTCAGAGCTAAAACTAGGGAGCTGCTGCAGGCTGCAGCCACCTCCTGGAACTCTACTTTACAGACTCTTTCACTCTAACTGAACATTCCAAAGCTAACTCTCTGCAGCTAGCTCGAGTGTGGCTTATGCTACTGTGACAATTCCATGATTACATCATCCTCCAGCTCAGCTGAGACTGAAACCAGAGAATGACAGTGTGAAATCCATTTAACTGGCATTTCACTAGCTGCCTCTCCTTGCCTACCACTGATTATAATGGGATTCTAGTAACCCCTGGGAACAAGGAGGTTACACTCACCCTCAGCCAGGAAAATGACTGTCCCCAGTCATTGCCTACCCAGCACCAGACCATCCTACCCTATGTGCTACCTACAGAAAGGGATGATCAGGCCCTCTCCTACAATGTGCCAGGCACAGGCAGGCAACACTAAGTGCCCAGAGGCCATTGGCTGATGCATCATCCCCTACACTACGATCTTACTACAGAAACCAATGACCCTGGATGAACTGTCCAGAGCATAGCCCTAATAGACCAGCACTGCAACCCCTACTGCAGGTCAGGACCACAGCCTGTCTACCCCCCTAGTCCTCTAGAGAAAACCTATCTAACCAAACCAAACCTACCCAAAACAGTGGAACCACCCCCCATCCCTGGACACCTGCAAACCAACCACCAGAGCTAACACTATACACAAGCGTTACACTCCCACGCTCCCCAACAACTACACTTGTAGAAGAAAAAGGTTAACACATGTTAACAGCTACACAGTACTTCACAGAGGAACTCCGATGATTCCCTCCAGTCCTCTTCTAGTCTTCTCTTCTTTCTTCACCAGGATCCACCTGAAAGAGAAAAAGAGACAAAACACACCCCAAATCTGCAAACACACAGTACAACAACAGTAACCCTTACCATCAAAACACTGGAGAATCCCAAAAGATATTTTTTTAGAAAAAAAGTAGAAAAGAACAAAACAGTAGAAAACATCAACATCATGTACAATACACCTTTTGGGGATGGAAGGCCCTAAATGTCCCAGCTAGTGACAACAGTGCCCAAAGGCAGGGTCCATGAAAGAGTCTCTCCTGGGCTGCAGCCCGGTGAAGCACAGTTCCAGAAGTTACTATAAATCCAAAGGGGAGAGACTTTGTGGATAGTTTAACAGTCTGTAGTCTGCCAGGTGTAGGATGTGTATTGCAATGTCAATAAAGTAAGAAAAGTCTGGACTTAACCACTCCCTTGAAGAATTAAATGGACATCACCCGGATCTCTAGCCGAAGACTCTTCCTGGCAGCAATTTGAGATACAGCTGGGGTGAAATCTTCTGGAAAACAGGATGATGAACTGGAAACAGCTGGGTTGATGTAACCTCTGGCTGAAGTCATCATGGAGATGGAACCTTGGAACAGGAAAGGAACAGCTGGGTTAATGTCATCTGAAATCCCAGGCAATGAATCAGGAAAACCGCTGAGATGATGTAATTTCGGATTGATGTCATCTGGAAGGCCAGGTGATTGAACTGGAAGGCACACTGCAAGACAGAGAAATCTGGGTGCACCTTTGGATCCTGGAATAACAGACAGTTGGAACAACATGGGTACAGCAATGGCTGGATGGCAGACACTGGCTACCATTGCTCTGCTTCCCACTTGGTAGGCACGGGCACATTTACAGGATGATGGTAACATTGAGGGTAGTACCACAGTGGATCAGGTGCAAGAATTGTGACCCCTTCTGGGCCCTCTTAAGTCACATTATGGAAAGTCTCCTTTCCTTATCACCCACGAAACATACAGTGTCTATTGACAATGTACTGCCCAACTTGGAAAACTTGAGTTTGTCTCTGACAACTTTGTTTCTGACATATTGAGTTGCACCTGGATGCAGGTTTTTGGTTGCATCTTCCACTAGCAAGGCTCTCCTGTTTTTCTCAATCTCCTCCCAGACTTACCAAGAAAAGGTAAGAAAGGACATTCAATAGATCTCATTTGCCTTCCTATGAACCAGTCTTTCCTCCTTACTACTCTTCATTAGTCTGTGACCCCTGGTCTGGCTTGGGGGAGGCCAGTTCTGGTTCTGCCAGTGTTGCATACTCAAAGCTACGTAGAACATGTCCCTGATCCCTTCTGAGGACAGGGTTGTGGAGCAGTGACTTCTCCTGGTTCCTCTGAGGCAAAAGCCTAAGGCTGTCGACTAGGACCTTCAATGGAAAGGTACATAGCTTCCTCCTCCTCCTCTTCCTCTTCCTCACTTAGGATCTGGGCCCAGGAGTGAGCAGTCATCCTCACTCCTGAGACAGTCCACTCTTCACTGGGCCTGGAGTTAGACACCTTCCAATCTAGGGTATCTCGAACCTTGTCCTCTCCCATGAGGCTAGGACTAGGACTCTCTCTCCATGGATCCACTGATTCTTTCTCCGCACTGTCCATCGGTGACACAGGCATGGAGTCAACATGAGGAATCTGCTCGGGCAGTACATCTACACCCTCTTCCTTTGTACCACACTCTGCTGGGCCTCCCCCAACAGGTTCAACCTGGTGCTGTGTGCTGCTACTTGCAGGATCTTGTAGCTTTGTCTAAGTGGGAGCCAAATGAATCTTGGGTGTCTTGAACAGACCTTACTTCTCTAAAGACCCTGAACAGTGAGGAATCATGAATATGTCTCTTCTAGCCTTCAGGAACATTATGCATACTCTCACAGGGTATCCAGGAATCACAACACGAGGAGGCAAACTTCCACCATAGAAACATTGCTCTATCTCTTTAAGCCTGATAACTTCTTCAGCTATCATAGCCCAGGCATGATCTGGGTAGCGGGATGATCTCAAAGCCATGACTATAGAAAAGTACACAAAGGTTCACTGTTATTACTGAGTTCATGCTACTTAGAACAGTCTCACAAAATGGCTCCCTGCTGCTGTGTTTACTTTACTGCCCCACCCTGTAATGGCAGCAGCACTCCAGGCACATCAACAGTTCTGCATCTGACTCAAGCCAATGCACATCCAATTTACTGCATACTGATAAATTTTACTCAAACTGCACTGACTGCACTGTTTTTCTTCCTCAGCACATCTATATGATTTTCTAGGACTTTACCATTAGCTTCCAATCAGTTTTACTTGCTTAAAGTCACTAAAGCCACAGTATTTCTTGAACAGAATTGCCTGTTTGTTGCAGCCTCTCAAACATCTCACAGTCTCTCTAGTTGCTCAGAAAATGATACTGTTGCTGAATCAATAATACATACACACAGTCTAATACTCAGAATTCTTGCTTGGGTTTTGATTACTTTACACAGTCCTTCTTTGCAAAATAATCACACTGTTTACACACAGATCCAGCCGGCTTTTGAAAAATCACACACAGTTTGAGCTCCGGTTTGCTGAATTGTACTCATTGAATCAGTAGCTGGTTTGCTTCGATGGAAAATCTCAGCCTAAACCAGTCCTGGGAGGCCCCTGGGTTGAAGCTGGTTGGCGATCCTGCCGATTGTCCCTACGAACACCACACTTTATCCCCAGTCGATCAGAATATGGGTTGAGCCCGATTTAGCACAGAAAAGTCTGTTGGTTAACTTTTAAAACATTCACAGTCACTGTGATGATCCTCCTGGCTACCAGCTTGCAGACCACTTGCTCTCTCCCTCTTGAACACTGGGCAGCACTCTGAAGTTGGCTTGGGGTCAGGACTGATTGCAGTGTCACCAATCATTCAACACTATACAAATGAACCTCTCTCTTTTCTCATGCTCTTCTCTTTCATGGTGATCGTTGAGCAGGCAAAATTTAAACTGCAAAATAATTTTTTTCTTTCAACTGTAACTTCACGGTGGGAGCACCATTTTAAACCATTGTTCTTGGCTATTTCTCTAGCGACTTCCCCAGTTCACACAGCAAGCATTTGAAACTTTCAGGGCACAATTGTCTCTTTGTTTCCCACAGTTCACAATCATTTTTCCAGTCACAACTTGAAAATTAAAGCTGGCAAATGTTCTTTTTGATGCAGGACAAGGAGCACACAAAATCTGGCTTTATAGCTCCTTGGTAAACGTTGCCACAATCACAGCAGCACATGAATAGCAGTCACACAGCGGCCCATGTGGATGCCACTACTCTGGGCAAATCCCTTATGCATAAAGCTTCCAATTTTGGGCTATCAACTGCCAGACAGACAAAATGCTAGCCACAACCTGAGCAAACATCTCTTGTTTTCATCCAAATTCAAACACATCCACAGCGGTGCCTCCATTTTTTAGACCCCTCACACGGCACCCCTTGTCTAACTAGCAGGGCTGCTCTTTTCACCACATGGTGCCATAGAGAGGGATGGGAGTTGTCATTACAGTTTACAGTTTACGGTACATCTAGTTCTGATCCTGCCATACACAGACAAGCAAACCAAGTGTGGCAACTACCTGGCTCACACCTGGTGGGACCATTTACCATGGCCATCAACCTAGGTCCCTGGGAGAAAACATTTGCCCACAATTATACTAGGTTTGTACTTCTGGTCAGGAGCACCGAAGTAAATCTAGACACAGTAGAAGCAATAACAGTACTGTCCAAACCAGGTTGGGATTCTAGAGGGTGGCTTTTATTCACATACACAGAGAATAATCACAAAGCAAAGATGGACCCCCACAGGACTACTCCTACTGGATTACAGATTACAGAGGTACAGAAATTCCTGACATTCCCATTTAGCATAGGCATACTGAACACACACAGCAAACTCTCTGGTTCTGAATTACACAGCAAACTCTCTGGTTCTGACATGGAGATTGGCACACATGGCCAGAACAAGTACATTTCCTCTTGACTAGGCCCACACGGACAGTACTAGGAGACTTTCCCATATTTCATTAGGAATTATTGGTGGTACCCTCGACCACCAAAGAGCACATGCAGGCTCATAGAAAATCCAACCCACATCTGGGTAAACTATTTTCTTCAGACACTGGCCAAATGCACTTGTAACCCCCTTCTTCCCTGGGGTTACTAGAATCCCAGTAAGACCTAGTGGTTGGCGGGGAAGACAGCTTGTGAAACTCCAGTTAAATGGGTTTCACACTGTCTCACTCTGTTCTCAGTCTCAGCTGAGACTGAGGGATGTCATCACCAATATAACTATCACAGCTGCATGAGCCACATTGGAATCTGCAGCAAAGGGAGTTGGTTAGAACGTTGGGAGGTTTTGAAGTCAGTCTTCAGCTCAGTCTTCAGTGAGTGAGTGTAAAGTTGGGAGCTTGCTGGTAAAGCAGCTCAGTGAAGGCTCTAGGAGGCTCAGCCCTGACAGAGGGCTACTTTTAGTTTAATAGGGTGTGTGTCTCCACCTTAAAGAGAGACACAAAAGATAACTGAAGTGGTGGAGACCGCTGTTTTTGGGTCTCAGTGCCCCTTCCCTTCGGGGGGGGTGCAGGAAAGGGTTCCCTGCAGATTCCTGGGGCAACCCCCTAGTTCTGCTTGTGAAAGAAAAGCTGTCTATGTGTTCCAGTGTTCATTTGGGAGAACAAGAAGATTTGTGAGTCGCCTGTGGGGCACCTGCAACGTGAGGGTGAGTGTCTGCTCTTGATAAAAGGGCCTATGTTTTTCACCCTGGGACTTGTGTGACAATGTGGGGGATTGAACTACTAAATATTGGGAAGCCTAGAGTAATGGGCTAAGCAAAGTAAAAGTAGGTTCAAGTCCAGAGCTTGTTGGGATGCAAATGATATGTGGAGGAGATGTGACAGATGTCTACCCACAATCTACATTTGAAAGTTCAGTAAAGGAATTGTTCAGTTTCCAGAGAAATGGCTGGGTATGGGCTGTGGGAGCTGGAGGTGGGTGGCCCCCCATCTTTAGTGACCAGGTCCACCTCTACAGATTTCTTCTGTGGATTTCTACTTTACCTCAGGAACTTGTCCAGTGATGAGGGAAGTACCCAGATGTGGGATTGTAAGGAAAATTCTCTCTAGGAGTCGAAGGCTCTAGTGTGGTTTGGGGAGCCACAACAGGATAATTGGTTCATTCCTCAAATGGACCATGAATTGGATAATTGGTTCATTCCTCAAATGGACCACGGATCAAGTGGCCGGTGGGGAGCCGGCCAGTCAGAAACCCAAGTGTGTACAAGTCATTGTGCACCCAAGTTGCGGGGTGGCAAGTCCAGGCTGTGTGCCTGGTGGATTTAGAGCCTGAGGGCTGGAAATAGTGATAAAGTGTTCTGTTGTCTCTAATCTGCATTACCAGGAATGTAGTCCCGTGGGGGTCCGTCTATGCTTTGTTTGGTCAGCTTGGATGTGAATAAAAGCCACACTGAAGAATCCCATTCCTGGTTCTGGACATTACAGTTATTGCTTCCTGTGTTTGGATTTACTTGGGTGCCCCTGTGCAGAGTAGCCAAATCTAGGTCCCCTGTGCCGAGTAACCTCATCCTCCCAGAACCCAGTCCCCACCAGGTACTGCTGTCAGCTTCAACAGCATGCCACCTGTTGTTCTGGCAAAAAGGCAGGGGTGAGGGGTTACACACTGCAAGAAAATTGAACTGGTGCCCAAACTGAACCCGAAGAGGTAAACTGGTTGCTCGAAATTGGGGTCTCCCACCTTTTGCTTCCAAATTTATACTTGGCTATTCATCTGGTTAATAACACCCTCACAGAAAACTTGTAGATGCTATCTTGAAATGTCTTTCACACTTAACATACTACATGACTAAAAGTTATGTACTTGGACAGTCTCTCTCTCTCTCTCCCCTCTCTCCCTCTAGACTCCATATTAGGCAGACACTTTTAAAAACAGAAACAGTCTAGTTGACAGGGTCCCTTTGTTAGAGAAAATTCACCAAGGAATGCAGGTGCCCCTCCTGGGCTGAATACAAAAGTACTCACAGTTTCTGAAGTTGTCAAAACCAGCTTCACTAGACAGACTGGGTGAGGGAATTGCCCCTGAACCCTGAAGATCACTCCCATCCCCCCTAAGATGAGGCAAATAAAAATCCACTTGGAACGGTTTCCACCACTTCAGTCTCTGTCTTCTATGTTCTTCTTCTAGGGTGAGAACAAACTACCCAAACACACAGTGGTAGCTCTCTGTCAGAGCTAAAACTGAGGAGCTGCTGCAGGCTGAAGCCTCCTCCTGTAACTCCACTCTACAGACTCTTTCACGCTAACTAAACATTCCAAAGCTAACTCCCTGCAGCTAGCTCGAGTGTGGCTTATGCTGCTGTGACAGTTCCATGATTACATCATCCTCCAACTCAGCTGAGACTGAAACCAGAGAATGACAGTGTGAAATCCATTTAACTGGCATTTCACTAGCTGCCTCTCCCTGCCTGCCACTGATTCTAATGGGAACAAGGGGGTTACATGTGCATCTGTGTATGTGTGAATTTAGTGCTCATAAAAGGGGCTGGATTGATAGCACTGGAACCCGATGTTCTCTGTCCACATGACAGGTACAGCATGGGCGATCAAAGTGCAAGCTTTCCCACACTGCCCTGCCAGTGTAACTCCACCTTGCCATGGAGGGACCACCTCATAGATGAGAGGGTAGTTCAGATTCCATGCACATTCAATCCTTGGCTTCTCATGTGATATTGCCAAGGCCCCTGGAATTCTGCAATTCTGTGGTTGTGGAATTTTCTGCAGAATTTGCATCATGCCGCAGAATATACAGTGCCATAGAATTCACTGTTTTTGGTAAACTTTCATTCAAACACACTGTTTTTCTGTAGTGTCAGGCTTTCTTTCCAATTTTGTTTACCATGAAGCCCCTCCTCTATGCTCAGCATGTGATGTCATTGATGACATTACATCATATTTAGCCAATGGTAGGACTGTGTTCTGCCAGAGAAATGAATAAATCATGCCTCAGAAATCAGAAAATGCTGCCTCGGAAGTCAAGGAGCTCTGCCTCAGAAATCAGAAAATTCTGCCACAGAGCACTAGGGGCCCTGGATATTGCTAACAATGGTGCCAATTATTTATTTATTTATTATTTATTTTTTTTTATTTAAAAGTTGGGAACTGGGAAAGGCACACTGAGCCAGAACTCATATTCAGGTGTGACCTGGGGGTAGGGGACAGTCAAGGTAAAGCATACAAACAGTATAAAGAGAAACATAATTGCGTTACATAAAGGCAAAGTGGATAAGTAACAAATGAAATATACAGGCAGTAACAGCAGAGCTAAGGTTTGATATTATACAGGCAAATTACAAGCATAGATAATGTACCAAAATCACAAGCAATTTCAGGCAATATATATATAGGGGCAGTGGGCCAATAAAGTATGGAGGAGTTAGGGTGCAGATGAGTTCTGGGATGGAAGGGGAAAACAAGAGCATGTAGAAGTAGAGGCAGCTTAGAGCTGGGATTTAAGGGTGGAGAATGTCAGGGAGTGGCGTGTGTCCCAAGGGAGTTGATTCCAGATGTATGGAAGATGATAAGAAGAGGTGACCTTGCCTGAGCCAGTGCATGGGTGGGGGAAGGAGTAAATCCAAACATCCCTGGATTGGAGGGAGTATGTGGAGGAACTAACAGAGAGAGGTAGGAGTTGAGGTAAGAGGGAAGGGTGTCAAACCAGAATTCAGAAATGAAAGAGAGGCAATGGATGTGTCACCTAGCAGGCAGAGGTATTAGGAGAGGGAGGAATAGGGAGTACAGTGGTGAGTGGGGGGAGGTGGTGAAATGACAGAAAGAGATTAGAAGGGTGTCGAGTCTAGCGAGGGACATAGCAGAAGTGGAACAATAAACAATGTCAGCATAGTCGAAAATTAGTAAGATGGTTTTTAAGTCACGGTGGGTGGACAGAGGAAGGCAGTCCTTGTGGTGGTAGAGGGCTCCTAGTTTAGGTCACAGTTTGGAGCAGAAGGAATCTATATGGGTGTTGAAGTCAAGGCTGCTATCAAGCCAAACCCCAAGGTATTTGAAAGCCTTGGCTGAGTCTAGTTGAGAGTCATCCAGGGTGGCAAATGCAGGGGTGTTCTGAGGTTTGGATAATCTTTGTCTTGATCCAAAGAACATGGACATAGTTTATTGGAGTTAAGTTTGGGTGATTCTGTCTGAAACAGGACTCCATCTTTTTGATGTTGTGCTGCAGGGGTGCCAGTTGTGTTGGTGGTTTTGTAATGTGGACATCTGCTCACTTAGAACTGGACTGAGACCACCACAACTCATTTCACATAGGCCACTGAACAGCCCTCAGGTGATAATGGCTTTCAACCACTTCGGACCCGTGCTGGATTTGAATCCATGACCTAGAGGTGAAAGGCTTCTCAACTCACTACCAATCAAATAAGCCATCCAGTTCCTTTGCCACCAGTGGTATTGATGCCAGAAAGCATTTAATACTGCATTTGTCCTAAGATGTCTTTGACTCTTAGGCCAGTACTGCTGCCTCTAGTATTTGCCATTATAGATACTCTTGTATGCAAGTGGCTGGTTTGGGATATGTAGCAACTGGTTCTTAACTTGCCTCTTCATGGGCAAAAACATTTTGGTCAAAATGTAGAGATGGCTGATAGGGAGCTACAGTCCTCTAAGATACTTTATGCTCCCTGAAGTCCCTTACATATTAACCCACATGTGGCTTGGCCATGATTCCATTTGTAGAAGCCCCCATCCCTCCTGCTGATGTACTCCTGCTAGAGGGACCTCTAGAACCTCCATCCTCTGTCTCAGTTTTTGGGTGCCCATTTTAAGGCCCCAAATGGCCCAGGTGCTGGCAGTGCCTTTGACGCCCCGGTACTCTCTGACTCCCTTCCATAACCCCATCAGCCCTCTTAACACTAAGGGGATTCAGGCGGGGGCAGGATCTCCTATTTCTGATAAAATGACAGGAGATCATGGCAGACACGTGGGGACCAGACATAATAAGATTGGGTGATGTGCTGGAACTGCTTACACGGCGTCCATTGTCTCCTCCCATCCCTTATCAGTACCCTTTGGGACATTTGTTGGTTACTGACATAGGTTCAGGCACTTTTAGACAAATGGGCCATTCAGCCTGTTCCCGTTGTTGAACAGAACCAGCGGTTCTACTTCTGTTATTTCTTGCTTCAGCTTTGCTGTTGCCACTGCACACTAAGTTTGCCGGAACTGTTAGCTGGGCTTTATTGCTTGGTTCTTGGTCTGCTACTGGGTTCCTAGAATTTGGATTATCCTAATTTGGACATTTGGACATATCGACTGGTGATATTTACTGCTTGTTATGTGAATCTGACAGCGAGGAGATAGGGGAGGAGTGTTGCGGAGGAGGCATCCAGCAAGAGCATAGCAAGTGAAGATTTGCGGATTATTCTATAGCGGTTACAAATAATTACAGTTGGGACAGAACTTTGGTGGATATAGGAGAAGCAGCTTAATTTGGAACTGTGAGCTGTATGTTCTGATTTCTGCAGGTGGGCCTGGCTGTGGGACTGCGACTACGCGGGGGACTGAGTCCTATCCTTTCAGGGAGCTGGCGGGTTGGGCCAGGGGTCCTTTAGGTTTCTCCACAGAGCCAACTGGTGGGTGGGCCCGGGTGGAGAACCATATTTGTGGTCGTGGTTTTTACGGCTTGGCCTCCTGCTTAAATCTTTGGAGGCTTACTCCTGTTCAGAGCGTATTGAAGAAGACTATCTGGACCCCCCCCCCCATCCTCTAACACGGTCAGAGTTCAAATTTCATACTCTTTTTAAGAAGGCAGTGAGAGTGCCTTGTTGCTTTTCCAACCCTGGACAGTGGGAGTGTTTGGGGTTTGTTAAAGTCTTCGGACATTTTTGTACAATCAACTTTATTACAGTGAGAGTGATTTGGGGGCTGGAGTAATCTTTGAGACTGATAACATCTGTCCTGCTCAGGAAGTGAGAGTTCCTGAGGGCTTTTGGTCTCTTCTGGCAGCTAAAATTTCCACTGAAGATTGGAGAGACTTGCTTTTTTCGTAGTTTTGATATTGATATCTCATTATAACTGTAGTTTTAAAGAACGTTTATTTATTTTATAACTTGCTTTTTTTTTTTGAATATTTTAATTTTATACTTTAGTTGTTTTAGTTTAGTTTTATGTTAGTTTAAACAAGTATTAAGTCTGAAAATGTATTTTATTCTCCCCTCTGTGTGAGAGACAGTGGGTGGGATTGGTAAATAATTTGCCTCTCTTTTCCACTATGTTGTGAGAGGAAGTGGTGGAGTTTTCACTAAAAGAGTGTTTTTTTGTGTTTTTGTTTGTCTTACTATTTTTTTGGTAAAGTTGCTTAGGGGGTGTATTATTAAAGTGTTATTTTTAGGGGTACTAATAGGTTTTAGATGTGTTGGGTTGGTGAAAGCACAGTCAGGCGGTACTCCCCCTCAAGACTAAAAGATCTCCGACCTTTTGAATGTCCTGCACTCCCTTTAGAAGTGTATAGGAAATGCCAAATACTTGGCATTTCGAGACGTAGGAGTGGTGGGAATAGGAGATCCTGGAACTCTTGGGGGGGATGGGAAAGGAGTGGGCGGATAGGAACAGTTAGAACCAGGAGGCGCCCTGGGGCGAAATGGATGCAGGAGCGTGGTCCGTCGTATCTTGTATTCATACCAAGGCACTGACTTTATCAGGCAGGAAGCGGAGTCATCCTTGGAGTCTCGTCCCTTCCGGGCGGTGTTAAGCAATGCTAGGTCTATCAGAAACAAGACTGCTTTAGTAGCAGATCTTGTTGCTTCTGTGGACTTAGCTTGCATCACCGAGACCTGGCTTGACGAAAATGCGGGCCCCATTTTGGGATCTGCGATTCCGGACGGGTTCTCGGTGATTCACCACCCGAGAGTGGACCGTAGGGGCGGGGGAGTTGCAGTCTGTTTTAGACAGGAACTGGACCTCAGGGAGGAGCAGGTTGGATATACCAACTCCTTTGAATGTATTGTGGGTGCAGGTGCAGGATTCAGGATACTCCTCATTTATCATCCACCAGGTGATGGGAGAGAATTCCTGAGGGAGGTGGCGGATTTCATCGCCGAGAGGGTTTTGGAATTCCCCCGATGGATAATTCTGGGGGATTTCAATGCCTGGGTCGATGATGAACTTGCACTTTTTGGACAAAACCTCCTCCAATTGACTGATTCATTGGGCCTGACATGGGTTATTACCACTGCAACCCACCAGGGGGGACATTCATTGGACTTGATATTCCATCTGGGGATGGAAATCTCCGATGTGGAGGTGGAGCCCATCGGTTGGTCTGACCATCATGCCCTGAGGTTCAGTTTCATGGCCTCCGAAAGAGGCCTGCCCCTAAGGAGATAGTACAGTTCCATCCTTTGAGAGGAGTTACCTCAGAAGGCCTAATGACGGAGCTGGACTTCTCGGGTTTTCCAATGGATAGCATGGATCCAGGGTCTTTAGTACTGGCCTATAATAGGGCAGTTGTGGGGGCCCTGGATGTCATTGCTCCTTTCCATGTTCGCCCCTGTACTCTTCATCCCGAGTCCCATGGTTTACCACGGAGATTCGTGGGTTGAAGAGACAGGGCCGAAGATTGGAGAGACGCTGGCGGAAGACTCACCTGGAAGTTGACAGGCTTAGACTGCTAGATCATTATAAAATCTACCAGTTAGCAATCTCCCATAAGAAGGCAGAGTTCCTGTCCAGGGAGATTGCTACAGCAAGGAATAGACTGGCCCAGCTCTTCCGGACTGTGGACAGACTGTGCAATCCAGTCTTTCTTCATGCTGGTCGAGCGTTATCACAGTTACAGTGTGAGGAGTTTGTGACATTCTTTGCTGTTAAGGTGTCTGCTATCAGAGATGAGATCAGCCATGGCCTCCCCATTGGGTCTTGCAGTGACCAATCGAGGGACACAAGTACCCATTTGACTTGGTCCACGTTCAGTCAACCGGTAGTTATGGATATAGTGAGACTCGTCCAGACTCTGCGCCCAACTTTCTGTGAGTTGGATCTGGGCCCTACACGCCTACTTGTGGGGTGTGTAGAGGTTATCGGCCCGATCCTTACTGGGATAGTAGTGACATCATTGGAGAGAGGGATCTTTCCTGATCCTTTGAAGGAGGCAATAGTATGTCCCCTCCTGAAAAAGCCCTCCCTTGATCCAGACTGCCCAGGAAACTACAGACCAATCTCAAATCTTCCCTTTTTGGGGAAGATTATTGAGAAGGTGGTCACTTTGCAGCTGGAAGATTATTTAAACATCCACAATATCTATGACCCTCTCCAGTCTGGCTTCAGGAAACAGCACAGTACTGAGACGGCTCTTGTTTGGGTATTGAATGATCTCCTGATGGCAAGAGATCGGATAACTCGTTCTATCTTGGTTCTCCTTGATCTTTCAGCTGCATTTGACACTGTGGATCATGGGGTGCTGCTTGAATGCCTGTGGTCTCCCTGTGGACTAAGGGGGGTGGTCCACAGTTGGTTTAAATCTTTTCTGCAGGGTAGGACTCAGAGAGTAGTGTCGGGGATTTATTCCTCGACCTCTCGCTGTCTACACTGTGGAGTGCCACAGGGTTCAGTGTTGTCCCCCATGTTATTTGCAGTGTATATGCTTCCATTAGGGGACATCATAAGACATTTTGGTTTGAGTTTCCATTGCTATGCCGATGATTCTCAACTCTATATGTCTTTTGTACCCGAGCAGGAGTCTAAGTCAAGTACATTGTTTAACAACTGCCTCCAGGAGATACAGAAGTGGATGAGTGCTAATTGGCTGAGGTTGAACCCGGGGAAAACAGAGGTATTGGTGGTGGAACCGGGGGTAAGGATATCAAGCCCATGGGCAGGAAAACTCTCAGGTTTATTCCTGGGAGGAACCCTGCTCATGGCATCTGGTCAGGTGCGTAACCTTGGTGTTATATTTGACGAGGGCTTGACCCTGAGGGCACAGTTGTCAGCCGTAGTCAAATCATCCTTTTTTCATCTAAGGAATATAGCACGGGTGAAGCACTTGATTCCATCAGAGGATGTTCCTACCCTGGTCCACGCTTTTGTGTCCAATCATCTTGATTATTGCAACGCCCTTTATCTAGGGCTGCCGGGAGTGGATATCCGTCGCTTACAGCTGGTGCAAAATGCGGCAGCTAGGTTGTTGACTGGAAGCCCGAGATCCAACCATATAACACCTGTGCTTCGCAAATTGCACTGGCTGCCTGTACAGTGGCGGATCACTTTCAAGGTCATGTTGATGACCTACAAAACTCTACACGGTTTGGGACCTCGCTACCTGAAAGAACTCCTGACTTCTTACTGTCCCTCCCACTCCCTCTGATCCTCTGGTAAGGGATTGCTGGAGATTCCCAGGGTAACCTTAAAAACATCTGGTGGAAGAACATTTGCCTTTATGGTCCCTACTCTGTGGAATTCTCTACCTTGCCAGATACGCAATTGCCTGACTGTGGAGAGCTTTAAAAAAGCTTTAAAGACCTTCCTTTTTAACCAAGCATTTTTTTAGTGATTTAAATTACATTGGATTGTTTATTGAATTTGATGTTGCTTATAATTGTGGTCTTGATTTGTATGATTGATATTGTAAAGGCGCCCTGAGCTTTGGAAGGGCGCCTTAAAGAAATAAATATTTACTTACTTACTTACTTACAAAGAAGACAGGCAATTTATGTTCCATTCTGGACCTCAGGGACCTGAATGAGTCCATTGAGTACAAGAGGTTATGAATAGTTTCCCTGAGGTCTGTCTTCCCTTTGCCACTGCAAGGGGATTAGATGTATGCCCTTGGCATGCAGTCATCGCAAGTACTTGCACACTATCAGTTTCATGTCTTGTCATTTGGCTGCTCCTTAGCACCATGAGTATTCACCAAGTGCTTAGCTGTGGTGGTCATGGCCATTTGCCAAGCCACCTTGTGTGTATTCACATACCTAGATGATTGACTCTTAAAAGCACCATGCCAGAATGTGGTGTTGCAGGCTTTATCTCAGACTCGCCAGTTGTTCGATCAACTAAGTCTCTTGGTAAAAAACTCCAAATCAGTCCTAATTCACTCCCAGTATCAGCCATTAACTGGTGCAGGACTGAACAGGATTTAGCTCATGATTTCTTCCAGAACCCAAGGCAAAGGATTTCCTTGCTTAGGCAACATGGGTTGCTTCATGATCCCAAGTCCCGGCCAGCTGTATACTATCTTTTAGACCTGATGGCTGCTGCCGTTGTGACAGTTCCCATGGCCTGCCTTCATAGGTGCATCCTTCAATGCAGCCAGGCAATTTAGGCCCTGGTTTACCCCATTTTGATCACAGATCCATTGTGTTGTGCCCTTTGCTTTTGAGGTGATCATTCCCATCTACTTAATGGGGCTCCATTCTTTTGACTTACCCCTCTGATGGTCCTTACTGTGGACATATTAGGAAAGGGTTGGGGGGCACATTTTGGAGACTTTCAGATTCAGGGTTTCTGGTTCTCTATCAACTGCTCTCAATATCTTGGATATCTCAGGCTGTAGTTTAAAAAATGTAGAATTGATACAAGCCCTGGGTGTATCAAAGATATGATGTACAGGGTTTGCAGCAGTCTAAAGAGATTTTCTGTCCCTTGTGGTAAACTGACACTCACTAGACCATCTGTGGTCTAGATTGCATCCAGACTGGGGACCCTTTACATGAAGCTCGTGTTTGAGGTTTGGCACAAGCAAACGTAAATCAGGTTGATTGTCGCAACTGCGTCTGAGATTATAAAATTGGGTGCAGCTGTGGTAACCATCAATGACTCAGCTGCACTTGTGCTAGAGATTGACACAGGGCTTGATGGAAGCACTGCCATGAGCCTAAGAAAATCTGGTCCGAGGCCTGTTCTTCTTGTTTTAGGGCTATTGCCCCTCACATTCAAGAGCATCCCCTCCGAGCTCGGATGGACAATTTTTGTGTCATGCACTACACTGTCAAACAGAAAGATATCCACTCCTACTACCTCTTCAGAGAAGCCATGCAGGTGTGGGAGTGGGTTTAGCACATCACGTATACATTATGGTAATCTTCCTGACTAGCTCTTTGTATATTCTGCAAGTCTATCTCAGCCAGTCGGTGTCTCAGTCCCATGAGTGGAAACTCCAGGATGATGTGATCATAGACCTTTTTGATCACTTGGATCATCCAGAAATGGATCTTTTTGTGTCACCAAACAATTTAAAACTGCCACATTTCTGCTTGTTTGCTACAGGGCCATGAGTTTTCTAGCAAGTTGCATTGTTCCTCTCTTGGAAGGAGAAGCTTCTTTACACTTCTCCTCCAGTCTCTCTAATTCAGTGTGAACTGGTCAAGTTGCGAGTGGTGGGATGCGTCACTTATATTGGTGGCCTCTTCTGGCCCAGACAGATTTGACTCCTTCTACTTTGGCAGTTATCGACCTCCAGTCCTGCTCCCTGAATGAGTGGTGCTCTTGTCACAGGATCAGGGCTGTCTACTGCAGTTGGACCTTTGATTCCTGCACCTTCATGTCTAGCTCCTGAGAACATGTAGTGGGGCCTGCCAGGATGCAATGCAGGAGGGTGAATGTGATACCCCTCCACAAAAGTGGGAGCAAGTTGGAAGCTGGAAATTATAGGTTGGTCAGTTTAACATTAGTGGTGGGAAAATAATGAAATCGATGTTAAAGGAAAGGATTGTGGAATATCTTGAGGCCAACAGGTCACAAGACCCAAGGCAACATGGATTCACAGCAGGAAAGTTGTGTCAAACAAATCTGATAGATTTCTTTGACTTAGTGATTAGGGTAGTTGATCAGAGAGGGGTGGTAGACTTGGTCTATCTAGAGTTTAGCAAGAAATTTGATACCATCCCACACAAGAGGTTGGTAAATAAGTTCGGCAATCTGGGAGTGGATCCCAAGATGTTAAACTGGGTCAGAAATTGGCTGAATAATAGGACACAGAGGGTGGTGGTAAATGGAGTTCAATCTGAAGAGAGGCGGTAAACAGTGGGGTGCCACAGGGTTCAGTGCTGGGGACTGTCCTCATTAATGTCTTCAAAAACGACATAGAGGAGGGGCTAGAAGGGAAGGTATGCCTCTTTGCAGATGACACTAAGATCTGCAATAGGGTTTACACTCTGGGGAGGGTGGAGAAAATGAGAAGTGAACCTAGGCAAGTTGGAGGAATGGTCAAGAGCTTGGTAGCTTAGATTTAATGTAAACAAGTGCAAAATCAAGCACTTGGGAAACAAAAACTCAGGAGAGCAGTAAATGATGGGGGGGCACTGATGACAACAAAACAAGAAAGGGACCCAGGGCTAGTCATAATAAATGACCTAAAGGTAGCCAAACAATGTGAGAAGGCAGTGGAGAAAGTTAGAAGGATGCTGGGGTGCATAGGGGGTGGTACCAGAAGTAGAAAACAAGAGGTTGTGATTCCACTATACAGACAAATGGTGAGACCTCATCTAGAGTTCTGTGTTCAGTTCTGGAGACCACATCTCCATAAAGATATAGACAGAGTAGAGGCAGTCTAGAGGAGGGCAACAAAAACGGTGCAAGGATTACACCAGAAGCCTTATGAGGAGAGGCTGAAGGACCTCAATATGTATACCCTGGAGGAAAGGAAGGAAAGGGGGATACCTCAAGGGGATAAATAATGTTCAGTAGTGCAGAATCTTTCAAAAAAAGAGATTTGCATGAACAAGGGGTCACACTATGAAGCTAGAGGGGAGCAATGTGAGGAAGTATTTTTTCACGGAAAGGGTGATGGATGCATGGAACAACCTCCCTGAGGGGGTTGAAGGGGTAAAAATGATAGGTGAATTCAGGAATGCATAGGATAGGCAGAAGGCAACACTAGTGGTAGGAAGGAGAAGATAAGCTGTAGATCAAATAGGATCTGGAGTTTATGCAGTAGGTAGGGAAACGGGCAGACTAGGTGGGCCAAGCTGTCATTATCTGCTGTCAGACTCTATGTTTGTAGAATACTGCAGAATGTTGCAGAGTCACTGCCAGAAACAAGGCAATGTCAAAGTCAATAAACCCCTTTTGTCATACAGGAATATGTGACACTGTGTTGCATCCAGGTGGGCTCCACTAATGAACCTGACTACTTGGGGGTCTCCTATGTGGATCTGGGTGTTCTGTTTGCAACTTGTAAGCCATCTATAAGGCACATGTACTCCCTGAAATTAAAACATTTTCATTATTTGTGTAACCCTGGTACTGGGCATTTAAAGGGGATACACTAGTCCTGCCTTAGCTGGCCGTGCCAAGGTTGAGGGGCCTGGGTTCCTACTTTACTTGTAAAACTGGTTCTTTCCCATAGATAACATTATTATGCAGTGCCTTCACCCAGAGTAGACTGTCAAGTGGGCTAGAATAATACCTGGTATAACCCTCTGGGATGCTGTACCCACCCACAATACATAGTGCCACCCTAAACATGACCCAATAATCAAAACCCCACATATAACATTTAAAATAATTATTGACTCTCTCTCTCTAATAAGATGCTCACACACCAAGGTTATGCAAAAACAGCAAACAACAATTTATTTACATCGGGTGAGGGTTAGGAAAGGGTAAATGGAAGCAAAGGTTAGCTATGTACAGTACAGTTGGTTTGATTGGTTTAGATTGTAATCAAGATAATCATTTTGCATTTAGATTTAAGCATCAAACACAGTGGCCACCCACCAACCTCTGAAGGATTCAGAACTCTGATCTGGCTATCTAACTAGCTACATTAGATGGCAGAAACATATTCATACTATGCCCACACAAACTACCCATCCCAAAATGTATTAGAACCCCACAATTCTAACCTTTTTCTGGGTACTCAGTTCTACAGTTCTTAAATGTTGCAGGCCTGTTAACATTGTAGCTGAGTTGGGGCCCTTAACAGAAAATCAGATTAACATTCTTTATTTCTTTGCTTTGCCATTTTAACTTCAGGATTTGCAGAAAACAATTCCCTCCCTTACTGTGCTAGCGTTGGCTTTAGATTGCTGAAACTTGGAAACATTTTAAACTATTTACAGTTCCCCAATAGTGTGGCAGTGGGTGGGTCTGCCTACTCATGGTTTGAAGTCATCATTGGGATTTGAGAAGCACTGCTGAGAAAGGAGGCAAGAGCTGAAGATGATCCCACCCTGGACAACAGGCTTAGCAGCTTGCATTTTCTGGAAACCTCTCAGCAGGAAGTTGGTGCCCCTTCTCTCTGGGCTAACAGTCTCAATCGGTACAGACTGGACCGGCGCCAGCACGCTTCAGACCCCCCCCATGTCTGGCTATACCCCAGGAGAAGCACATATGGCAGTGCTTTAAGTGGTGGCACACTACCAGGCTGTCTCCCAGGCTGATCTGAAAGTCTCTATCACCCAGCACATTTATATGAGCACGTTTACATGCAAACATTGCAGTTGCTTTTAGTATCACAATTACTTACAGAAACATAGAAACATAGAATTTGATGGCAGATAAGGACCAATTGGCCCACCCAGTCTGCCCATTTCCCTGCCTACTGGATAAGCTGCAGATCCTAGTTAACCAGCAGCCTACTTCTTCCTACCCCCACCCCCTAGAATTGCCTTATGACTGTCCCATGCATGCTTGAATTCCACCACTGTTTTTGACTCCATGACCTCCTCTGGAAGGCCGTTCCATGCATCCACAACCCTCTCTGTGAAAAAATACTTCCTTAAATTACCTCTGAGCCAACCCCCCATCTTCAAATTGTGCCTCCTTGTTCTTGCACACCTCTTTTTTTGAAAGATGCTACCCTCTTGGACTTTGTTGATTCCCTTGAGGTACTTGAAAGTTTCTATCATGTCCCCCCTCTCCCTCCTTTCCTCGAGGCTATACATATTAAGCTCCTTAAGCCTCTCTTCATATGTCTTCCGGTGCAGACCCTGCACCATTTTAGTTGCCCTCCTCTGGACAGCTTCCATCCTGTCTATCTTTGCTAAGACTGGGTCTCCAGAACTGCACGCAGTATTCCAGATGGGGTCTGACCAGCTGTCTGTACAGAGGGATAATAACTTCCTGTTTTCTACTGGTGATGCCTCTCCCTATGCATCCCAGTATCCCCCAGCCCTCCTTGCTGCCCTCTCACATTGCTTGCCCACCTTTAGGTCATCTGATATGACTACCCCAGGTCCCTTTCCATTTTTGTTGTTGTTAGTATCTCACCCCCATTGTGTACTCTTTCCTGGGTTTTGTTTCCCAGGTGCATTACCTTGCACTTCTTAGCATTGAATCTAAGCTGCCATACATTTGACCATTCCTCTAACTCCCAAGTCCCTTTTCATCCTTTCCACCCCACCTTGTGCATCAACTCTGTTACAGATCTTTGTGTCATCTGCAAAAGACATACTTTTCCTTCCAGTCCCTCTGCAATGTCACTTATAAAGACATTGAAGAGGACCGGTCTAACTGAACCTGCGGTACCCCACTAGTAACCCCTTTCTTCAGAGTGGACTCCATTTACTATTACTCTCTGTGTCCTATTTTTCCAGCCAATTTTTACCCAGGCTGTCATCTTGGGACCCTCTCCCAGGCTAGCTAACTTGTATATTAATCTTTTGTGTGGGACTGTGTCAAATGCCTTGCTAAAGTCTAGGTAGGCCATGTCCACAGCCCTCCTGATCAACTATTTTGGTCACCCAGTCAAAGAAATCTATCAGATTTGTCTGGCATGACCTTCCTGCTGTGAATCCATGCTGCCTTGGGTCCTGTGCCCCTCTGGCCTCTAGATACTCAACAATTCTTTCCTTCAGAAGTGATTCCATCATTTTCCCTATAACTGAAGTTAAACTAACAGGTCTGTAGTTTCCTGCTTCTGCCTTGCTCCCACTTTTGTGAAGGAGAATCACATCTGCCCTCCTCCAGTCCTTGGGTACCACCCCATCCTCCCATGATTTGTTAAACAGGGTAGTCAGTGGTGTCACTAATTCTACTCTTAGTTCTTTTAGAATTCTGGGATGAATCCCATCAGGCCCCATTGCTTTGTCCACCTTCAGTTTTAAAAGTTCTTTCATAACCCTTTCTTCTGTAAATGGGCTGGTATCAACTTCTGTATCCAGAGTGTTTCTACTGTTTGTTTTAGGTACCTCCCCCTCTTCCTTTGTAAAAACTGAGCAAAAATATTTGTTTAGTATATCTGCCTTTTCACAGTCACCCTCTGCCCACCCTCCCCCACTTTTATTAAGCCTCACTATCCCTTCCTTGGTCTTCCTTCACTCCTGATGTACCTATAAAGGTTTTATCCCCCTTCTTAACTGAGTTGGCTATCTTTTCCTCGGTTTGGGCCTTTGCTGTTCTGACTGCCTTCTCAGCTTCCTTTTGCTTTAACTGATACAGTTCTCTGTCCTGCTCCTTCTGTGATTCCTTGTACTTCCTGAAGCTTTCTTTTTCTCTTGAACCTTCACTGCCACTTCCTTTGAGAACCATAGTGGTTTCTTACATCATTTAGTTTTGTTTATTTGCTTCACACAAGGCTTGTTACCTCTGTGATGGCAGTTTTATTATTCCCATTGTTCTTCCACCCTCCTTCCTGCCCATTTGCTAGTGCATTCCTAGGCACTCACCCATTTGGCAAAGTCAGCCCTCCTAAAGTCCAGTACCTTTGCCTTTATATGGCTTGACTCTATTGCTGTGTTTATTGTGAATCATACTGTTCGATGGTCGCCAGTTCCCAGATGGCTACCCACTTCTACATCTGTGATCCTCTCTTCATCTCCATTTGAGAGAACCAGGTCTAAGATTGCTCCCTCTCAAGTGGGCTCCAATACTAGTTGTCTAAGGCATGCCCCCTGTAGGGTATCTAGAATAACCCCACTCTTTGAAGTGGCTGCTGCAACTGCACTCCAGCTAACATCTGGCATATTCAGATCACCCATCAGCAATATCTCCCTTTTCTGCCATACTAAGTATACTTTCTATCATTTCCTTGTCCATTTCCTCCCCTGAGAGGTCTGTCACAACCCTGTCTCGCGGTTGTGGTGCCATTGCGGTCTCCAAATTTACCCACAGTGCTTTTCTCCTCCCTGTTTTTCCCTTTTGTTCTGTTGCTTTGATTCCTTCCCTTATGTAAGGCTACTCCTCCTCCTTTTACCCTCTCTGTCCCTTCTGTAGATAGTGTATCCTGGTATGTTTACGTCCCAGTCATGGTTTTGTGTGAACCATGTTTCTGTGATCACCACGATATCCAGATGTTCCTCCTCCATCAAGGCCACTAATTCAGGAAGCTTGTTACTCAGACTACGGGCATTGGTACTCATTGCTTTACATTTTTTGATGGCTTTACCTTCTGTTGCAGCATCCCCCACTGACCTTTCTACCTCGGTCTTTTTCACATTTAGTACCCTGTTTTGTAGGGAGAGGCTGGGATTTTCCTGCTGCTTATCAGTGCCTCCCCCCTTGACTAATTTAAAAGCTTGCCAATGAAGCATTTAAGCCGATTGCTCAAAAGACTTGTTCCCATCCTGGAGAGATGCAGACCATCCTGCCAGTATAGGTTGGTGTCCCTCCAGGTGGAACCCCAGTCTCCAACGAAGCCAAACCCCTGTGCACCACACCATTTTTTCAACCATTCATTAAACTGCATGGTGCAAAGTACCCTTGCCTCACTCATGCCATTGACAGGCAGCACCTCTGAGAAGGATACTGTGTGTGCTACTTGTCTTAGGCCCCTCCCCAGTTCTACGAAGTCCTTCTGCACTGCTCTAATCTCATGTTGAACCAAGTCATTTGTCCCTAGGTGGACAATGACGTCCAGCTCAGACTCCCGTGCAGCTGTTCTCGTGATCCTGAGGATGGCGCTTCCTGTCCCTCCAAGCCATGGCACCAGGCAGGCACCTTACTTCAGTTTTCCCTACTCCCCCCAGTTCTATTCCCCTAATAATTGAGTCCCCCACCAGGAGCTGCTTCCTTTCCTTGTGGTGTCCTCTAACCTCCTTCCTGTGGGAGCTTCAACCATGTGCCAGCATGGCCACAAGGTCCTTTAGCTTGCAACCACAATCTCTCACTGATGGGTACTTTCCAACTAAGGCTAGGGTGTCCCAGACTCTCACAGTCCATGCAAGACAAATTCTTTTCCTTAAGGTACTTCAACACAGATGGAGCTTGAGGCAAGGTTTTCCCACCATTAAGCAGACTTTACTGATAGCAAAACTGATACTGTAGCTTCTCTCAAGCTTGAAACACAACATGAAAATCCCTTGTGGCTTTGCTGGCATTAGCAGCTCCAACTTGGGACACTCAGAAAATTTACTGGCCTCCCAGGCACTGTTAGGCAAAGCTCCATGTGACTGGGGAACTCCCTTTCCAGTCCTGTAGGTACATATCACAGTTACAATCAGCACATATGAATTACTGGACCCTTTCTTGATCACTTGACAAACAGATGTCCACCCATATCGTCTGCGCTGGTTAGACGTAGGGTGCAGACAGTCACAACTGTAGGCTTCCTGGGCTTCTCTGCCCCTCACAGATTGTCTCAACAGCTTGCATTTTAAGTAGAAATTTACTCATTCAGAAGGACTCAGAAACTTTTGTTTTCTGAATGTTGCAGACTTCATCAGCACTCTCACTGCTGAGGCAGAAGCATTTTCATGTAGCTCTCTCACAACTGCAGGTGTATACCAGCTTCTTTTCCACATTACCTAATGTGGTAAGGCAGATGCTAGCCCTGGAGGACAATTTTTGGCAGCCCCCAGACCAGTGACTTTAGTTGCTTGCAGCCACTCTTTCTCTCTGGCAGAGGTAGAAGCTCCCTCTCCTGTGGAGGGCCTTTCACTAAACACACTAGGCCCATTTTCTCATCTAGGTGCTTGAGCCGACCTCCCATGTAGGGGCTCCCACTCAAAAATTTCTGGGTTTTATGACACTCTTCCCAGGCTCCCAATTGTCTGAGTCCACTTGTGTGTGTCAAGGTGATTGGGTGAAATTACTTGTCAGTCTTAAAAATGAGTATTGAATGAAAAATGAATATAAATGGAGCTGTGATTGATTTGGGTTGCTAGGTAATAGCACAGTACCTGACCTGCTTGCAGCATTATTGCCATCACCTGCTTTCATTGAATTCTGTACTGGTCTCCACGTTTTTCCAGATGGTGGCAGCTCTGGGAAGTGGAGAGGGGGCGATTTCAATATAAAGGCTGCCTTCTGCACAGCGGCAGCATCAAAGTGGCAGTGGCTAAGTGGGACGGCAAAGTGAAGAGAGGAGTCTGACCAGAGTGTGGCAGGCTCTGTGACTGGCTATTTCCTCTTATCTTTTGCTGATAACACTCTATCTGTCAGTGTTGCCATCTGTGAGTTACCAACGACTGCTGTGAATTACAATTTCACAGCCTGCAAGCCTGTGAGTGAAACCTGAATTGCTGTGTTTGACCTGTTTTACCCCCCTCCCCCTTAACTCGTAGACTGATTTTAACTTTAATCACATTGAAGCTGCTACATGACCTGAAGTGTGCTGCATAGACTGCTGTTTGAGCCTGCACATGAGTCATCTGTTGTTGAGAACTGTATATGTTAAAGTTCTGTGGAGCTGTGATTGATTTGGGTTGCTAGGTAATAGCACAGTACCTGACCTGCTTGCAGCATTATTGCCATCACCTGCTTTCATTGAATTCTGTACTGGTCTCCACGTTTTTCCAGATGGTGGCAGCTCTGGGAAGTGGAGAGGGGGCAATTTCAATATAAAGGCTGCCTTCTGCACAGCGGCAGCGTCAAAGCAGCAGCGGTTAAGTGGGACGGCAAAGTGAAGAGAGGAGTCTGACCGGAGTCAGACCGGGGACGGACTGGGCTACTAGAGTTTGTAATATCTTGCTTAGAGTTAATCTTTTTTTTGGGGGGGGTTTGTACCTATAGAGTAGTTATGATTAACAGAGGGATATTGTTGTGTGTAGCCTATACACTTTGTGTTTTGTGCACTGATGGGTTATTTTGTTCTATGTGTGTTAATAATGACTTTAGAACGTATGAAAATAATCAGATTCTGGAGTTCCAGACTCAATTGTTTATTCCTAATTATAGTCATTTATTTGGTGTAAAGGTTAAATACATGTGTTATAATTTGGGTTACAGTGTTAGGAAATATAAGACACGGAAATGTGTTATGCCTGTTTGCATAAGAACTTGGTTACATTGCTTTCTCTTGCTAATTCGATCTGGCAATGTTGAAAGCAACCCTGGTCCTTTAGCAAACGATATGGCAGATAGTGATTTTTTTTTGTTGCAGCATTCATATGGCCTCAGAATTATGCATTTTAATGTATTAAGCTTAACATCTAAATTTCATGAGGTGGAGTCATGGATTAGTTTATATAATCCGGATGTTCTGGCACTGACTGAAACCTGGTTAACCTTACCTGTTCTTGATACTGAACTTTGTATACCTGCTTATAAACTTTTTAGAAAGGATCGTGTCACTGGTAGAGGGGGCGGGGTTTTGTTTTATGTTAAGGAATATTTAATGGTAAATGAGACCACTATATTTAACAGTAATTTGGAATATTGCGAACATATTACTATTCAGTTATTGTTGGGATTTGTTAAAAAATTAACTATTTGTTGTGTATATCTTCCACCTAATGGTAGCAAATCAGGCTTACAAGAACTTGTAAATGCTTTGAATATTGGGGTTTCTACAGAGTTAATACTACCGGGGGGGATTTTAATTTAAAATTGGATGGGTTCAGATATAACAAAGTTAAATACGGTTTTGTCTCAGTCTGGTTTACAACAAATTATTACTTTGCCCACTCGACACAATAATAGATCAGGAAATCACACTTTGCTGGACTGGATATTAACAAATAGACCTATTAATATGATAAAATGTGGTTTGACCTCTGATTCGTTAAGTGATCATCATCCAGTCTTCTGTATTTTGAAACACGGGGGACTGAAGAAGTCTAAGCCAATTATAAGGATTTGAGATCTTTTCTAAATTCGATGTACATTCTTTTGTACAGAGTTGGGTAAAATAGATTGGTCTTTTTATATTCTATCCCTGATGTGGATTCTGCATTGCATTTTTCATTACTGAGTTTACATGTTTTGGACCAGTTAGCTCCCTTGTTAAAAGAAGGGTTCGAGGAAAACTTATGGGTGGTTAACACCTCCTTTGATTAAACTTATGAGACAACGAGACAAGGCCTGGAAACGATAAAATGAACCATTCTGCTTCTGGTTACCATGCGATAGGACTTTAAGGAACCAATGTAAGCCTAAGATAAGGAAGGCTAAAACAGACTATATTCGCTATAAACAATGTGAAGGGTTATCTAACGCTACTACTTTTTGGAAAACAATTAATAATTTTATAAGGCCTACATGTTTGTCAACCAGGTTCAATGAGGTTGAACGGTGACTTGTTGACTTGTCCACTGAAGATAGCTAACGAGTTTAATTTAAGAATTTACTGCATTGCCTGATTCAACTAGTGACCAGCCCAAGGTGAACTACTTGGGATTGACTGAAGATTTTACAGTTAATCCTAAACTGTACTTAAGGACTACTACTCCGAAGGAGGTAGAGAAGTTGTTGCATTGTATTAAGAGGGACAGCTCAGCTGGTTCTGATGGTTTATGTCCTAGTTTATTAGCGGATGCTGCCTCAGTTATAGCACTTCCAGTTAGTATTATTTTCAACTTGTCTTTTGTTACAGGTACTATACCTAATATATGGAAACATACCTGGTCACTCCTATATTTAAATCTGGTTCACAACATGAGTTTTGTAACTACAGACCTATTTCTATCTTGTCTGCCTTAGCTAAAGTTCAGGAAAGAATAGTTTATAATCAGTTGATTGGGTATGTGGACCGTTTTGGATTATTGTCTCAGAACCAACATGGTTTTAGAATGGGAAGGAGTACTGAGACTGCCTTGTTGAGTTCCAACGCGTACTTAATGGCATGGACAAAGGGTGTCTGACGGGTGCCGTGTTCGTGACTTGACAAGGCATTTGACCCAGTTGATCACCAATTGTTGATTTCTAGACTTGAGTCATTGGGAGTTGGTGAGTCTTTCTTGGACTGGACGAGGGATTATTTAACAAATAGGTTTCAAAGGGTTAAATATAGGGTGCTGTATCAGACTCTGTAATGGTTAAGTGTGGGTTCCACAAGGTTCTATTTTGGGGCCACTTATGTTTTCTTTGTTTTTGATCAACTAGTAAATGTGATTAATAATGCTTCTCTAACACTTTACGCTGACGATGCAGTAATTTATAGGCAGGGTTTGTCAGTTGGAGATCTAGGTGTTTCTTTAACAGAGAAATGTGTAATTTTCAGTCTTCACTTATGGCCTGTAAATTACTCTTAAACAAATCTAAGACAAAGGTGATGGTTTTTGGTACCCCACCTAGATTGAGATCTGAGGTTAGTACTTTGGAAGTTAAATCTCTTGCTGGATTACTGTTCGACTATGTTGATACATTTCAATATCTTGGGGTATTGCTAGATCCTCATCTAAGTTATGAATCTCATTTTTTGAGGGTTACCTCAAGAATACATTGTAGACTAGGTTCTTTGTACAGAATCCATTCATTTCTTATTCCTGAGTCTAGGCTGGTTATTTCAAATTGCTGCTTCTTCCTATTGTGAACTATGCAGCTATAATTACTGACCTGTTTTCAAGCATAGTGATTTCAAAGAAATCCAATTTTACTTCACTTGATAGCTAAGTTTGCTTTAAATTGTTCTAAGTCATCTCATCATTGTGTGATTTTGAAAGAAATGGGCTGGTTACCGGTTTCATTAAATTTCCAATACTGTGTGGCCAAGTTCATATATAAAGTTATGGACTCTGGAATTCCACATAGTATTTCAAAGTTTTTGAGACCGTATATTGATGGTCATTATTCTAGACATAGGTCAGACAGTAGGTTTCTCGAGATTCCTTTTATGAAATCTAAAAGTGGACAAAGATCCTTTGCTTATATTGCTCCACTTATTTGGAATGAAATTCCTCAAGATATTAGGTGGTTGTGTTCTGTCAAAAAGTTTGCCGATGCATTAAGGATGTATTTCGAATCTCAATCTAACTGTAACTGTTTTTTATGAATTTTTTTTATGAATTTTATACGTAACAAAGACATTTTTGTCTGCAATCTGCTGTATTGTACATGTATGTTTGATTATGTATTGTCTGTATGCAATATATGTGGGTCGCACCTGTAAAAGGAACTTGTTTCCAGTGTGCTTACCCGTTAAGCGAATAAACAAACAAACAAACAATATTCATTAGCCTCTCTCAATATTTGATAGGCTCCAGGTTTTGGTGCCTGAATTAGGTCCCTAGTTTTCCCCCCTGAAGTCTTTTGCAATGTACCAAGAGTCTCTGGCACTATCCCAACAATCCTTGATTGAAATCCAGGCTTTCCAATTGGCTGTTGGCTGCAGAATATGACAGCTGAAACACACAGTCCCCTTACAGGGTGTTGCAGTCCCTTCATTTAAGTTCCGGTGCAACTAGGTTAATTATTTAATTCACTTCCTTGCCCCAAAGTTCAATAGCCATACCTGTGCCCTTTTAAATGCTGCCCTATTTAAACATTTTATTGCTGTCCAAAGCCTGTCACTGCCACTGAAATATGCAGTACCTAGGCAGCAGACAGGCAGCTTATAAGGGTCCCATAATGGTAGTCTGTTGAAGCCAGAATAAACATTATTTAATTTGCTTAGCCCCTTTATTCAATAGCCCTCCATGTATCCTGGACAGCTCTCACATTGTTTAACATTTATTTACACTTCAGCACATGTCTATGCTGCCAAAATCACAGTCCCCCAGCAGCAAGGAGTCTCCTCATGAATATTAATGCACCCTCATTAATATTCATGAGTGGGAACCAGTACAGCACAGCGTGAATGGCACTCTTTGTTTAAAATATTCTGCGGTTTTCTCTGCTCCAACTCAAGTCATCAGCCCCGGCCCTGCACCTTACAGGGACATTTACCATCAGTTACTCTGCTCATCAATAGATCCCTCCAAGAAGAGACAGTCCCCAGTAAATGGAAAGTTGCTACCATAGTCCCGGTCCACAAAAAAGGAACCCGGGACAGAGTGAAGAACTACAGGCCCATCTCTCTTCTCTGCCCCTGGGAAAAATACAGGAAAGACTTGTCTATGATCAATTTCAAGACTACCTGGAACAACACCTACTCCTCTCCAAAGTACAGTACGGCTTTTGGAAAGGCCATGGCACCGACACCGTCCTCATCCGGCTAGCATCAGACATACTAAATGCCATGGACCAAGACACCCCAACGGGAGCCCTATTCATTGACCTATCCAATGCTTTTGACTTGGTTAATCATGAGCTTTTCCTTGCCAAGCTTCATCGGCTTGGCCTGGACCAACTCTCACTCTTCCGGACCACAAGCTACCTGACAAACCAATCCCAAAAAGTCTGCTGGTGGGGAGCAGATCACCTTTAAAGATAATTTATGTAGACCTCAGGGATTATTAGACTGTCAAAAATGGAGACTGAGGGCCATATATTCAAAACTTTGCCTCAGGGCTAAATTAGCACTGCTCAGCATGCTAAATTAGCCCTGAACCAATAGCCTGCTATATTCTTAAGGGATAGCCCCGGTGCTAAACCTGCTGAGGAGCACCCCTTTTAATATAGCTCGGACCAGGTTTTTATCAGTATTTGCAGCTATTTTTTAACATCTATTGTTCAGTAAGATCAGGGAGCACTTCCTGCTGCATGATAGTTTATTTTAGTCACAACAGACATACTACTTAAACAACTGATGGACAAAAACAGCTGAGAATCCTGATGAAGATCTGGTCGGAGCTATATTAAAAGGAGGGCTCCTTTTATTATTTCAAATATGAAAAAAATCTATTAAAGCAGACTCAAATCGTGGAATGTAGAGTATCATACAAGTCAGGAGGTAAGTAGCAATCTAAAATAGCAAAAAAAAGTACAGGTCAAAATTTCCACTGAATTGATGCACTGCTGCTTTAAGCTCCACAGAACATTATAAGGGCCCTACACACCACCAAAATATCAATGGTTAAAACCCCTTCCACAGGGTGGACTGGGTCACCTTTTTCCTGTGCAAGTCCACACAATAATTGGGAAGGCTTTTAGCCGGAGTTGTTTTTTGTTTATTAGATCATCAGTTTACAGACCTTTGTGTCAAAGACTCATTTACAAAGGCACCTCGTCAAGAGAGCAATACATCACAGCAAACAAAACAGTATAGTGCATAATGCTTAGATTAAAAAAGTAAACAGTGTTACAGGCATTCACTGGTGGTACAAGCTTGTTAATGGGTAGATCACAGTAGTCATAATATAGGTACATGTGTACCACGTCAGGTAGCAACCAGGTTCAATGGGTGGAGCAACAATGTCATTCCCCCATCAGGTCTTAAAAGGCCACTCCTCCTGGACCATTCCAGGATTCATTCTTCGTTGCGGTCAGAGGTGCTGCTCTTCCTCACTCCCCTCCCTTTCTTTCATTTGAGCTCTTGCCTCAGTTTCTTCGGCTGCCTCCGGCTCGCTCTCATTTCCCTCTTCCACCTTCTGTTTCTGCCCCTGGCTCCCATATGCTCCCTGCTACTCCTCTTGTTTTACTTTCTCTGTTCCCACTTGTTTGTTGTTTGTACCCCCTTCCTGTCAGTAGGCCTGGCTTCTGCTGCCTGCTTCTCCCCCATTTGTCGCTACTTTCCCTCATTGGCCGGCACCTCTGCACTCCTCTCCTGAGCCATGCTTCACACTGTGAATGCTTCCTTCCTCCTGCTCCTCTCATCTCTTGCTTATTTCTGCCTCCTTCCCTCTGCCCGGCTGCTCTCCTTATTTCTGGCACTCCCTGGGTCTGCTGCCTCTTCCCCATCTATAGGAGCTTTGCTCCATCACCTCATCTCGCTGGTGCTCCCCTGCTCCATTTCAGCCCTTGTCACAGGGCTGCATCCTTCATGTCTGCCAATCTCCTTACATTTCTGGTGGTCTCCTCAGTCCTCCTCTTTAGCTCCGGATGCTCCAGTGTGGCCTCCTCATTCTGTTTCTATTCCTGTCCTCTGCTTCTGCTCTCCGCATCAAATCCTGCTTGCCCTTCCATCTGCGCTTCTGCTGCTTTACATCTACTTCTCCCTCACCATTGCCATATTTTGGGGTCCCCCCCTTCAGTCTGTGTTGCCCCAGTCCTGCCGCTGGGGCACATTTGTTCTCCTGTGTTCCTCGCTCATTCAGCACACCTTTCACCCATGGATCTTGACCTTTCCTCCCTCGAATATGGAATGCTGCCTCTCATAGTGGCTCAAAAGGGTGATGTGAGTCCCACCATGTCATGGGGATGGTAGCCTTGAGCACTGTAGGAATGTATGTTGTCATGCTCACTTAGTTTGCTGTTCCTTAAACAATGCCTTTTTCACATTTCTCATTTGGATTTTATTTTCTTTGCAGTTTAGCGTGCGCTCTTCTACTTCACTCTGCTGTTCCCTCACACCCGCCACCCGTGAGTGCCGTCTGTGTTTTCTTTTTCCTACCCGTTACCTCTGCGGTTGGTCAGTTCTTCTATGCACCCATGCTGGCTTCTTCTCTATCTGGCCTCTGCCGTGCTTGTCATTTTGTTTTTCCTTCTTACGGTGCTTGCTCTTCTGTGCATGCTCTGACTCTGGCATCTCGGCTGCATCATTGTTCTTTCACCCTGATGCCCTGTTTTCCCTCCTCCTCCCATGCCATCCACCTTCCATTCCTCTCCTTCTCTGATCTCTGCTTTCTTTTAGGGGCTTCCCTATCCTGCAGTCTCGCTATACCACCATACCCTACTTATTCACATCACCTATTCTTCCCTCTTGCATATCACCCTGTGTACTCGTCTCCTCCTCTGACCCTATTCCACCATTCTAGTCAAACCTATTCAGATGTTCTCCTGGTACTGCCTACCTCACCATTGTCTGCCAGCTTCCCCCAGCTGCTCTTGCTCCTACCTTCATGCAATTCTATCCATTCCTAATTTGGCTCAATGGACCCGGTTGGCATGCACTACCATGGTTACCAGTCTTGGGTAGCTTCCTCATGAAATGAGGCTGGTTCTCTTCGCTTAGTCCAACCTCAGGGTCTACTCATTCACATCGATTACTCGAGCATATCTCTCATTGGGCCTTTGCTACCTCATCAAACTGCTGCATTCCTGTGGTTATTATCACCATCAGTCTCATCATGACCACATCTGGGTCTCCCTTGCTCATCCGACCTCTCTGCAGGTCTATTTCTTCATATCGACTACCGGAGCATAACCCTCTCAGGTCCCTGCTATCTCAACTTGACCTGCTCTCCACTCGAAGACATGCCTTCCGTGTTTATTGTCCTTTGGTTCAGGGCTGGCTGCATTGGCCACTCATCAGAGGGCCCCCTTTAGCTGCCCAAGCAACTTTGGAGGCAACCTCTGTGCCATTTTCTATCTGACCACCTCTGGTTCACCTGGTCTGTTTTGTAGGTTCACATAAGCCAGCTGAATGCCTCAGCAGTCATTTCTCCTCTCTTGCTTTTAAACATCTAGCTGCATTCTTGATTCAAGGACAGAGTGAGAACTTCATCTCAATTGGAATAATTTCCTCTTCCAAATATTGACTCTAGCTGCGGTAGCCAAGTTGTCACTAATCAAAATGTCCTTCAGCCTGGAGGGAAGGTGACCTAGACCTTGGATCCTCAGAGGGTTCCTCCTCAAAGGGATTTTTCCTCTCCTCCATGTCGATGGTCATAATATTAGATAGGGTTAGTGCTCTCATAGGTTCCGTAGTTAGGTTCCACTGTTGGATGGCGTCTGATCATGGCCCTGGCTGTTCCCTCTCTCCTTAGGAAGTCTGCTCTTCTACGTCATCAGCTTTCATTTCATTCATTGTCCTGGTCATATCTCATTCTTCTCCTGTCCTTCCCATCTACATCTATCGCCTTACTTTCCATTCTCAATCTATTCTGATTTCTCGCCTCTTTGATGCTCGACACCCTTTCGGATATTCTTTTTGGGCTTCTTCCTATACTACCTTTAGCCAAGGGGATTATTCCTGCAGCACCTATGGGGAGAAACCCTTCTCTAGAGTTCCTTGTGTCATACACCTACAGGGTGGTACATCCCATGGATAGAGAGGCGAACAGCCACATTGTATTGAAGTCACACAAGCATACATCTCATCCAGTTGCATAAGCACAATTGAATGGGAAGACTTTAAGCCTGAAAGTTTAATGGGTGGAGCAACAGCATCACTACCACATCAGGCCTTAAAGGCCACTCCTCCTGGACTGTTCCAGGATTCGTTCTTCATTGCCCCACTAGCCACTCCTCCTCCTCCTCCAGCGGCTCATTTCTCTTTCCTGCAGGCTTCTTCCAAAGCTACCTTTAGCCAAAGGAATTATTCCCATGGCACCTGTAGGGGGAAACCCTAATCTAGGGTTCCTTGCATCGTACCTCTACAAGGTGGTATATCCCACAGATAGAAAGGCGAACAGCCACAATGTATCAAAGTTATACAAGCATACATCTCATCCAGTTGCACAAGCACAATTGAACTGGTGCTTTACACACTATTTTTTTTTTCATTTTGGCAAATGGCAAGGCAAATTTTATTTAAGAAAATGCCCATCCTGGAGGCTCTGGGCAGCAAACATATTAAAATTTCATTATACAAATCATAATAAACACATAAACAACATACTATAAACATAAAATACAGTGTTCCAATAATTATAACAATATTTTATAAATACTACCCTCAGCAACTAGACTCAAAATAGTCAAGGGTTAATTTAAACCTAAAATTCTTGAGACCAGGTAAGGTCTATAAAACGCAGTCCAGGAAGGCCTGATTATACAGGAAGGCCTTGAGGCAGACTTTGAATACCTCAACAGAAGGGGCCTCCCTAACAGCTGGAGAAAGCGAATTCCACAGGACAGGTGCGGTGACACTAAATGCTCTGTCACCTGTTGTTATTAACCTCATCTTGGGAATTGCAAGGAGGTCCCTAGAGGAGGAGCGGAGGGAGTGGACCGAGACAGCAGGTGTAAGAAGGTCCTTCAGGTAACCAGGGCCCAGGCCATGTAGACCCTTAAAGGTGAGCAAACCCACCTTAAAGAGGACCCTCCACCTAACCAGCAGCCAGTGCAGTTTCATGCAGCACCGGAGTGATGTGACAATACTTAGGCTGTCCTGTTGACAGGCTAGCTGCCACATTCTGCACCAACTGCAGTCAGTGCAGGGTACTCCCAGAGATCCCGAGATAGAGCTCATTATAGTAGTCAAGCCTGGACATCACGAAGGCATGCATCAAGGTGGAGAGGTCCAGTGGTAGAACTAGGTGCTTTATCCTGGTGATATTCATCAGGTGATAAAAACTAGTGCGGACAACTGACGCCACCTGAAACTCAAGTGTCAATCTGCTGTCAAGAATAACGCTCAGATCACACACCCTAGAGGAGTTCTTCAGTGGTATAGAGCCAAGAAAAAGCTCTGTCTCTGCACCAGAGGTCAACCTATCAAGTCCTCTGTTCGACTCTACCACCAGTACCTCTGTCTTATTGGGGTTCAGTCGCAACCAGCTGGAGGCCATCCAGTCTTTGATCTCAGCTAGGCAGCTGTTAAGCACTTTCACTGTGCAAGATGTTCCTGGGTCACGGGTAGCTTGTCGACGCAGTGGTTGGATTTGCGCTTGCGATACCGGCGACCTGGGTTGGGGAATGGACCTGGGTTGTTGGAGGGCCGGCAGGGGGAGAAGGATGGAGCATCCAACGGACTGCTCTCCTTCTCTGGGGGGGTGAGGGTGCGGATCCTGTCTGGCACTTGACGGACCCCTGGCAGAGGCCGGGGGCACAGCAGCTACTGGCGCACGACAGTATCAAGGAGGCGGGGCAGATGCAGGATGTCATTGCATGTCCCCGCCCTCGTTAAAAAATGGGGAAAAACTTCCCATAGTCTGCTGCATCTGTGAAGCCAAGCCTGCCTCGGCTTCAATTAGCCCTCTGACCAGCTCCCCCAGATAGTCTCACTGATTGCGGTACCTGGCCAGTGTTGCAACCCCACCCTCTAAGGGATAAGTTGGGGGTTTCAGGGGAGGCGCACGGTGGAAGATGGAAGTTGGAGGCATCGTGACCAGGTGGATAATTGACGGTAGACAGCGGGGCACAAAAAGACAAAATAGAAAAAATAAAAAGATGTTTCTGGGGCAAAGAAAAGATACAGCTAGGTATCATCAGCATAGCAATGAAAACCCAGACTGTACTTCCTAATAAACTCTCCCAGGGGCAGCATATACACAGCAAACAATATTGGTGACAAGACCGAGCCCTGGGAAACTCCGCATGACAGGAGGCCAGAGGAGGAGGAGAAATTCCCCATCATTACTCTCTGCCTCCTGTTAGATAGAAAAGACTCAAACCAGCAGATAACATTACTGGTGAGTCCACAGAATTCCCTTACGTGGTCCAGTAACACTTGCTGGTCAACTGTATCAAATGCTGAAGAGAGATCGAGGAGAACAAGAATTGTCCCCTCCCCTCGATCTCTAGCCCTAAGGAGGTCATTATGCACCTGAACAAGTGCAGTTTCTGTGCTATGCCTCGCACAAAACCCAGACTGGAGTGGCTCATGTTGATCATGGGCCATGAGATGCTCCTCAAACTAAAGTGCCACCACCTTCTCCACAATCTTACCCAAAAATGGAAGATTGGCGCTGGGACGGTAATTTGCCTTGATGTCAGGGCCCAACGATATTTTTTTCAGAAGTGGTCTCACCAATGCCTCCTTCAAGACATCGGGGAAGACCCCCTTCTGACAAGGAACACTGGGCAATCAAGGCAAACACCAGGCCAACAGAGTCAACACATCCCATTAAGAAATGAGTTGGCACCAGGTCCAGTTCACAAAAGGTGTGCGGAAGCTTGTAAGCAATTTCAGTGACATCAGCCATCTCCACCAGTCTAAACTCACCCCAACCAGATGGAGAGCTCTCCACTTGTCCAAGGCGACCACTGTCAGCCAAACTCTGGCCTTCTCGCAGAACCCCCTGCCTGATGGCAGACACCCTGTTGGAGAAGAACCGAGCAAACTCCTCGCGCAATGCGTTCGAAAAGGCTACCTTCGGCTGTAGACAGGAAGGATGGAGAAGCCTGTCCACAGTACGAAAGAGCACAGTTGATCAGTTCCTCCCAGTGGAAATTTCCCTGGACAGAAATTCTACCTTCTTACGGTTAATTGCCCCCTGGTATGTGCCATAATGCACACGTTGGGCCAGTTTGTCAACCCCCAGGCCAGACTTCCACCAGTAGTGCTCTAATCTCTGACCCAAGGTCTTCATCACCTTGAGCACCTCATCATACCAAGGGAACCTTAAGTGAGACTATCTGGGTCGTACACGGACTGATGCAAGGGAGTCAAGTGCACCAGACAGCACCTTATTATAGGCATCAACTACCATGCACACCATGCCAACGCATGCACTGTCCACACTAGATAGGTCAGCCACCTCCAAAAAACCCTCAGGGGTCAACCCCCTCAAAAGGTGGTAGCTGAACATCTCTGCAGGGGGAGGGCTCTCAAGGGGTCCCCGAACAGGAACTTCATCGTGCAGTGATCGAACCAAATGACCCGATCAATCCTGAGACTATCAATCTCAAGCCCCAGTGAGAATACCAGATCCAACATGTGGCCACCCTGATGGGAAGAAACTCCTTGTGCAAGGCCCAGAGATGACATAATCTGGAGAAAGTTGCAACCAAGCTGACAAGGTTCATCGTCAGCCCAAACATTGAAGTCTCCCAGCACTAAACAACTGGGGCCTCCAATATTTCACCAATGGCAATATCGGCCACCTCCTGCAGGAAATCTCCCACCTCCCCAGAAGGGCGGTAAATCAGAAGAATCCGGCAACCTGTGCCCAGACCCCCATGGATGGCCACACATTCAAGTGAATGTGGTGCTCTCACTGGGTGCAGGCTGAAGCCCAACTCAGATCTAAAACAGATGGCTACCCCCCCACCCCTGCATTCTGCTCTGGGGCAGTGCACTATGGTATACCCGGGCAGGACAGCGGCCTCTAAAACCGGGCCAGCATCATCATCGATCCAGGTTTCCATGATGCAAGCCAGATCAGCCAAAGAAACCAAGTCCACTATAATTGCAGCCTTGTTTCTGACCGATCTGGCATTGCACAGCACTTCCCTCAGGGGACTGGTGGACAGTGCAGCCCATCTGGTTACCTGGCCATTCGGTCTGGTGGGAACCCTGGTGTTGGGAACTAAACACATCTGGCCTGTCCCTAGGACCCATCTAACCCCAGGGTACCTTCTGCACCCCACTACTTCTATCCTACCACCCGCTGCAGTGCATGGGGCAACCCACCCCACTCGAGGCATATGTTTTCCTCCCTATTCCAACCTCCCTGCAGTGCCTTGATGTAGTAACAGACACTGGGAGGTTGAAAAAATGCCATAGATCAAGCAGCTGGGATGCCCTATACACTATCCTAGCCCCCCCAGGCCCTCATACTTTCCCAGACTACGTAATGCCTGGCCCAAAATACACAACCCACAAACACAATAAATTCAAAAACAAATAAATATAACAGCAACCAAATAATTATAAAATCACACACTCACTCACTCACTCACTCACACATACACTCACCTTTCACACACTTATAGATATCCCACTATAAAACAACCCCCCCAAAAAATTCTAACCCCTAAAATGTTACAACTAAAATACTGCCTAACTCAACTCAGATAATAACATAAAACAAAGAGCAAAAACAGCAATAGCGCACTAAACCCAGTCAAATCCAACAGAGTTTGTCAGAAGTTTACTGTCCAGTATACTAGCAATGTTCCAGTATGATCACAATGTGTAATCCTTCTTAGCTGTGCAAAAGGGAGCGCACCAAAGGTCCCAAAACTGTTCGCAGTGAAAAAGGAGGAGCTCTCACCGCCCCCTCTCACCAGTGATATCTGTCCATACAATGCGGCCGTCTCACTGCCACAGTTCAACTGATATTAGATGGTAATGATAAACCAAAAAGAGGCCCTCTCACTGCCTCCTTAAAAAGTCGTATAGTTATATAGAACCAGCTTAGTTCATATTATACTTGAAATATCAGGTGAGCGATCCCACATCCATTTAGTCTTTCTTACTATCAGAATTCCCTCTAGCAGTGTAAAGCACTGGATAATTGTAGTAATAAATATGACATGTTACCATAATAAATCTGGGTACATAGGATTTTGCTCTTTGTGGGCAATTCTATGCCCCAATAAATCACTTTTGATTCACTAAGCAATGGAATTTGTGCTTTGTCTTCAGAGTGCTGAGTGCCTTTGTAATAGTTCTTATATCCTACTGTTTACTGATTCTGAGAAGAACAGATTGCTCCCTGATTGTCTATGCTTGACTTCACTGCACCCCTGGGAGGTTCCAGATTCCACTGGTGATCCCTGTACTGCCACCCATCAAAAATGCCATACACAAATGGGCACTGCTTTCTGCAAGGGGTAGAGTTGCCTGTGACAGCAGGGCAGCATACACTGCAAATTGCCAGTCCATATCTCAAAGGTTGTGCATATAATAGAGCAGCCATTCCAACTCTGTCTCAGATTTTACCCCCTAACGGCATGCAGTAAAATCTGCAGCAGTTTTCAGATAGACCTTCTGGAAACTGCAGTGCTGCCCTATTTGCACACAAATCTCTGAGTTGAGGGAGACGGTCACTAGACTCCAGGCTGAGTTGGTTAGGATTTGGAGAACTTCTTCCCCCACCCAGGGACCACCAAATCTACCACCATCACGTCAGAGGATGCCAGGGAGGAGAAACAACTGGACTGTGGTGGGCTCTGAGTAGGTGAGGGTGGTGGGACTGAGGAACATTCCTAGAGAGATAGATAGATAGAGGATGGCTGGATGTGAGAGTGGTGGGACTGTGGCACATTCCTAGAGGGATAGATAGATAGATAGATAGATAGATAGATAGACAGACAGACAGACAGACAGACAGACAGACAGGTAGGTACTTTATTTATAAAGTGCCCCATACCAGGGACTCTGGGTGCTGTACAATATTAAAACAATAAAAATAACACATAACATACAATGCACATATTATCACAGTATCATATAAAGTCAGCAAGAAATCAGCTATATTTAAAACACATCTATCTATAATTAAACCGCCTAATATCAGTTATAAATCAAATGACAGCTGAAATAAAAATGTTAGATCTGTTTTAAAGGTTTCCACTGAGGGTGCCTCCCTAAGATGCTTAGGTAACAAGTTCCACAGGGTAGGCATGGCAATTGAGAATGCACGGTCCCCAGAATACCGCACCCTAGCCCTGGGAACTCCAAGGAGGCCACCCTCAGATGAACGGAGAGCCTGGGTCAGGCAATGGGGCTCAAGGAGGTCTTGCAGGTAGACTGGTCCTTTTTCATGCAGGGCCTTGTAGGTAAGGAGCCCTACCTTGAAAACAATCCTCCACTTGACCGGCAGCCAGTGCAGTTCACAGAGGACAGGAGTAACATGTTAATTTCTTTTCACTCCTGATAACAATCTCGCAGCCCCATTCTGTACCAACTGCAGCTGGTGAAGGTTGCCTCCAAATAGCCCAAGGAACAGGGCATTGCAGTAGTACAACCTAGATGTAACAAAAGCGTGTACCAGTGTAGGCAAATCCTCAGATGGAATTAGGGCTCTGATCCAGGCAATGTTTCTTAGATAGTAATATCCGCTTTTGACAATGGCTGATACCTGAGCATCAAGTGCCAGGCCATCATCCAGGATCATGCCCAGATCCTTTGTCTGTGAGAATGGAGTAAGGGGAACCCCCCAGCACTAGTCCAGGTGAGTCCCCTGACCACCCCCACCGCAACGACAACCTGGATCCATGACTAGCACCTCAGTCTTTTCTGGGTTAAGTCTAAGCCAGTTTTGAGTCATCCAAGTCTGGATTTTCTCTAGCCAGCCATTAAGTACAGAAGACGCTATCTGGTTACCCGGTGCACAGGACTGGTAGAGCTGGGTATCATCTGCATAGCAGTGAAAACCCAGCCCATACCTCCTGATGATGTCTTCTAATGGCAGTATGTACACCGTGAACAACAGTGGTGACAAGACTGAACCTTGCAGAACACCACAGGACAGAGGCTTTGGGCTAGATGTGGCAAGCCCCATCATCACCCTCTGCACTCTGCACTCTGCCTGCCAGGTATGACCTAAACCATTTGATGACATTTTCTGATAGGCCACACTAGTACTGCAGATGGTCAAGTAGCACCTAATAATCCACAGTGTCAAATGCTGCCGACAAGTCCAGGAGGACTAAAATGGTATGCTCCCTCCTGTCCCTTGCCATCAGGAGATCATTAAGCACCTTCACCAGGACAGTCTCTGTATTATGCCCAGCTCAAAACCTGGACTGGAATATCTCATAAGTGGAGGAGGAAAGATGTGCCTCGTTGGCCCACTGGCATTGAGGGTTGAGGTTCTGGATGGCACACCTCATGCTATGCCGGTGACCCGGGTTTGGGAGCGAGCTTGGGCGCTGGGGGGTCAGCTGGGGAAGGGTTGAAGATGAGTGCCCTTGTGGTGCTCTCCTCCCCAGCAAGGAAGGGTGAGTTGCTCTGGTGTATCAATGGCTCCCGGTGGAGACCGGGAGCACTGCAATATGCCACGCAAGCACGTAACTAGTGTAGCCGATGCTGGCAGGTTGCCATGTGCCAGTGCATCGATGTGCACCATGCAAGGGAGGGGGCTCGAGGGTAACGCACAGAAAAATGGAAAAACCCGGTGCTGTGGACAGGCGATGGCACCTGTCCCCCATGCCCTTCACCGGGCCATCCCCAACTGGCCTTTCAGTTCCTCCAGATGAGCCCTGCCCTGCAGCTAGAGTCTGACTTGCAAAAGCGCCCAAGAGGAGGGGTGACCCACCCCGGGTGGGTTAAACTGGGGGTACTGGCTGCAGGGGGGGTAGAGGAGGCACAGATCGGGAGGGTCTTTGGTGGGCAGGACTAAGGACTAGGATGCCCGAGAGAGGTTCTGCAGGGCCGCTACTGGAGGGAAATAAAGTAAAAAAAATAAAATAAAAGATGTGCCTCGAGCTGGATGCCACCATTTTTTCTATAACCTTCCCTAAAAACAGGAGGTTAGAGACCGGCCTGTAGTTGCTGAGGCACTCCAGGTCGAATATGTTTTTTTTCAATAGAGGCCTGACCAACACCTCTTTCAAGGTCACTAGAAAGACCCCACACCTCAAGGAACTCTGGACTATCTTGGCCACCACAGGTCCAATCAGGTCCAAACACTCTACCAAAAGGTGGGTAGGACCTCGGTCAAGATCACACTGTGTTGGTCACAGCCTCGAGATCATTATCACCACCTCCTCCACTCCAACTGGCTCAAACTCAGCCCAGACATGAGGAGTGCTTCAATACATCTCAGAATGGACCTTGCATCCCCTTCGAGAGGCGTCGGAGGAGATCTCAGCTCTGATAGAGAACACTTTGTTGGCAAAAGAACAGAGTGAACTCCTCACTCCTAGTGATTGAACCTGCTCCCCCACACAGAGATAGGTCAGATGTAATAACCCATCTACCATGCAGAAGAGCTGAGACGGTCTCTTCCTAGCTGCAGAAATCTCTCTGGACAAAAACTCTGACTTCTTTTAGGAGATTGCCCCCTGATAGTTGCAATAATGCAACCTCAGGGCCAATTTATCCTCCATCAGTCTGGATCTCCTCCAGCTATGTATCGCTACATAATTCCTATGATGTTCACAATTGTACAACTGCAAATAACTGAGGTAGTGTGGGTCAAATTAGGGGCTGGCTAGACCAACAAAACTCCAAATGACCTCCAAAAGATTTGCACACAACAGAAATGAATAACACAAGTTCAAATTTACCTTTGGCGCTTTTATTGCAAAAATTCAGAACAAACTCGTGCTGAACAGACATGTGGATGTCCACTTCTTGACCTGGCACTTCGGGTAATGAAACCCTTTGTCGGGGGCGTGGCTCACTAGAGACGTGTTCTTTTATAAACTCAGTAACCATGAATAAACATAAGTCAATTAATTTTCAATTTACATATGTAAACAAACCTGGTTCATAAAAAGAAAAGAAAGGAGTTTCTAGTGATGAAAGTTAAACTTTTAAATCACATTATGTAATTCATTTAATGCTTCAGTGCAAGTAAAGTAGATTTAAATGTTTAAACATCCTAAAAACAAAAGAAGCTCTAGTGACAGAAGGAATGCTGTTGCAGAGTTCCATGACATCAGAGCTGCACATACACCATCTTGTAAATGTATGGGTGTCAGGTCAGGATGCTGGGAGGAGGCACCCACAGTAGCGACCAGGGAGGATGTGGAGGCCTTCCATATTGGAGATCCAAAGGGGGGGGTAGAGGACACCAGAAGAGGAGGAAGCAACTTCTGATGGGGGATTCGATTGTGAGGGGAAAAGATTTTGGAACAGGAAAGAGGGGAGAGGCAGATTAGGTGCCTACCCGACACCACAGTCTGGAGGGATGTGAAGCAGATCCTGAGGATCACTAAGGCAGCAGAAGAGAAAGAAGAGCTGGATGTCATTGTCCACCTGAAGACTAATGGCCTTGCTAGGGATGGGATAGTACAGTAGAATTTTAGGGAGCTGGGAGGGGTCTTAAAAGGTAGCTGGCTCAGAGGCTTTCACTGAGGTACTGCTTGTTTATGACAGGGGACAGGAGAGAGATATCCACACCAGCAGCTTCAATTCATGGCTGAAAGAATGGTGTAGAGAGGAAAGGTTCAGCTACATTGAGGACTGGGGACCCACCTGGGAGGATAAAGGCCTATACAGAGGTGATGGCCTGCATCCAACCCAGAGGGGAACCACAGTTTTCAGTGGGCACTTTAAATGTTACTTCAATGAACATTTAAACTAACCTAGGTTGGGGAAGGAATCAGTGAGTCAGAAAGTGCCCCACCTCACAGGCTGAATTAAAGATTAAGGAAAACCTGAGGGGAGAGGAATCCCCCAGGGTACAAATTAATAAAGGAAGCAGCGTGGTAGAGATAAAGGAGGAAATGAATGGGAGCATTAAAATGAGACATGGGAAGGAGGGAGGGCAAAAAGGAAAAAGGTGGATAACAACCAGTGTAGAAACCAAATTTGGAAGGCCATGTGTGCAAATGCCAGAAGTCTAGGAAATAAGATTCCATACCTAGAGGCTATCATGGCATAGGATGACCTGGATATTGTGGCCATTATAGAGTCAAGTGCACTGAAAACCATGACTGGGAGAGGGCCATACCAGGCTGTACTCTGTTCAGGAAAGCCTGGGTGGGAAGGAAAGGAGGGGTGTGGGGCTTTATGTAAGGGAAAGCATAAACGTGACAGACGTACAGGGACTATAGGGGAAGGCAGAGGTACTGTGGGTCACCCTAGAGACAGGGAATGAAGCCACTATTTACACTGGCATGATCTATAGACCTACAGCACAGAGGGAAGAATTAGTCAAAATACTGGTGGAATCCACAGGCAAGATGGCAGAAAATAGGGAGGTGCTGCTGGTGGGGGACTCTTCAGCCTGCCAGATGTAGATTGGAGCCTCCCAGCAGAAGCTTCTGTTAGAAGCAGGGACATCCTGGACTCTAATTAGTCAGTTAACCCACCTGTGATGTGGCAATACTGGACCTGGTACTCACCAACAGGGACAGCGTTGTAGACTTGAAGGTGGAAGGCTACTTGGAGACCTTTGATCATCATACGATGTGATTCAATAAAAGGACAGATTCAGAACTGAACCACACAAGGGCAAGGGTCCTGGATTTCAGGAAGACAGATTTTATAAAGATGGTTGAATGCTTCAGGGATGACCTGGCAGGGAGAATGGCCTGGGTAAAGGGGGAGGAACAGTGCACAAAGATAAAAGGGAGCAAGTAAAGGCAACAAACCTCTGCATCAAACAAGTGAGCAAAAGCAAGAGGAAAAAGAGACTGCTATAGTTCTCAAAAGAGGTGGCTGAACAGGTAAAGGCTAAAAGGGCAGCAGTCAGACAGTATAAGTAGATGCAAAAGGAGGAGGATAGGGAGGTGTGTCAGGGGAAACAAATGGAAGCACAGTAAGCAGTAAGGAGTGCAAAGGCACAGACTGAAGAGAGAATAGCCCAGGAGGTAATGAAAGGGGACAAAACATTTTTTTTTGGTATGTAAGTGAAACAAGGAAGACCGGGGTGGAATTGTAAGGTTAAAAAGAGAAGGGGTGGGACTATGTAGAGTGGGACCAAAAAAAGGCAGACATCCTGAACATATATTTTTGTTCAATGTTCACAGAGGAAAAAGAAGTGGAAGGGCTACAAAAAAGTAACAAAAGCTTTGGAGTGGGAGAGGTGGACACTAGTCCTTTTTCGGAGGCTAGAGTCCTGAAGGGGCTTGCTAATCTGAAAGTGGATGAAGCAGTGGGGCCAGATGGAGTGCATCCAAGGGTATTGACAGAGTTCAAGGGAATACTGACTGCACCTCTGACAGTTCCATTTAATGGCTCACTGGAAACAGGAGTGGTTCTGAAGGACTGGAGGAGGGCAGATGTAGTCCCACTACATAAAAGTGGTAGCAGGGAGGAGACTGGAAATTATAGACCAGTCAGCCTGACATCAGTGGTGGGAAAGTTAATGGAATTGCTGCTGAAAGAAACAATTGTGGATTATCTTGAATCCAGTGGTTTATAAAAACCGAGGCAGCATAGTTTCACAAAAGGGAGGTCATGTCAAACGAATCTGATTGATGTTTTTGACAGGATGATAAAGAATTTAGATCAAAGTGGAGCAGTGGATCCAGCCTGGTGGCGCTGAGGGCTGAGGCATTGAATGCCTTACATAGCGTGGTGCCAGCGATCCGCGTTCGGGAATGAGCATGGGTCATAGGGGGTCAGCAGGGAGAAGAAGGAGTGAGTATCCGACTGACAGCTTTCCTTCTCTGGGGAGAGGGGTCCACGACAGTCGGTGCCCGTTTGTCTCCTGGCGGAGGTTGGGGGATGGGGTGTGCCACTGTAGCAAGGGGAGGAGTTGGGGCTGATGCCTGGAAGGAGCACATGCAGACACATGCGCACTCCCCTCCACCAGCATCATTGCACACCCCTAACTCCAGGGAGAAACCTGGAAAAATAGAGCAGTGGCTGCCTGATTGAGCAGCTTGATAGCTGTCTGAAGAACATCGACTCTGGGGTGCCTAATCTGGATCCAGACAGGTGGAAGAGTAAGGGGGTGCTCCCCATCACCCCACTGTGGGGGGGGGTAAGACGCAGGGGACTAAGGTGACCTTGACTGGAGTGTGGATGGCGGACAGCGGCTGGAATCTCAAGGGGCCGTCAAGAGAACATGGGAGCAGATGCAGGCATCCCAGAGGAGAGGGAAAAAAGTAATAGCCAAAAAAAAAAAGTGGAGCAGTGGATATGGCCTTCCTAGTTTTCAGTAGGACTTTTGACACTATTCCACATACTGTAGCAGACTAGTAAGAAAGCTGGGTAGCTTAGGTGTGGGTCCAAACATGGCAAAGGGGATAAGAGTTTGGTTAGAGGATAGGTGACAGAGGGTGGTGGTAAATGGAGATCACTCCAAGGAAGGGAGGGTGACCAGCAGGATGTCTTAGGGGTCAGTACTGGGACTGGTCCACTATAAAAGTCTTTATAAGTGACATTACAGAGCTGGAAGGAAAGGTCTGCCTCTTCGTGGATGACACCAAAATTTGCAACAGGATGGACACTCTTGGGGGGGGGGGTGGAAGGGATGAACAGAGACCTGAGAAAACTATAGGAGTGGTCAAGCATATGGCAGCTGGGTTTTAATATGAATAAGTACAAAATAGTGTGCTTAGGGCACAGAACTCAGGGGTAGAGTACAAAATGGATGGAGTGGTATTGTTGCCCACCAAGCAAGAAGGAGACCTGTGGTAAGCATACTGGATGACCTAAAGGTGGCCAGGCAGAGCAACAAGGCAGGAGGGAGGGCTAGTGGGATGCTGGAGTGCATAGGGAGGGGTATCAACAGCAGAAAGAGGGAGTTAAGCTTGCCTCTGTATAGATCGCTGGTAAGACCCTACATCTGGAAGGACATAGACAGGGTGCAGGCCGTATAGAGGAGGGCAACTAAAATGGTGCAAGATCTGCACCAAAAGCCCTATGAAGAGACACTGAAGGACCTCAATATGTACACCCTGGAACAGCGGAGGGAGAGGGGAGATATGATAGAGACCTTTAAATACCTCACTGGGGTAAATAAGGTACAGGAGATCTCACGGAATCTCCTGGCAAGAAAATGGAAAATGTCTCCCAATGCACAGGATGACTGTCAGCCTCCACAGGCCCTGCAGCTGGTGTCTCAGGCACCTCCCAGAATCTGGATCTGGTCTTGGTGGGTCGAGGGACTCCCCACCACCCTGTCATGGAGGGCAAGCCATGAGGGCTCAGGGAGAGGTAAGTCCTGGGAGATAGGGTGACAGGGCTGGGAGTACTGGTGGGAAAGAGGGCAGACCGGGGGACGGGTGGCTCTGCTGGGGTCAACCATAACCTTTTTTGCACTAGCCAGCAGGACAAGTTGATTGAAAATTGCACTAGTTCGCAGATGGTTGCACTAGCCCACAGTTATAATGAAAATTTTGATCACTTATACAGGAAAAAATGCAAGCCAAGAAATACTCTGATTATTGCATATTTTTCCTGCTCCAACATTGCTTCCTGACCCAGCAGAAAAAAAAAAGAGATTGCAATGCAGTCACAAGCAGTGTGCACCCCCATTGTTTTTTCCATGGCCCCTGACTTCCTTTTTCACCCACCTTCCCCACCATACCAGGGGATACCATAATAACAAATGTTCAGTCAAGCAGTTCTAGCTCTGCAGACTGAATAGCTGACCTCATCATGCACCTCACCCCAGTCTCACCCCCACCCACCGGGCAATGAGCAGAGTAAGCAGAGAAAAACACTCTTAGCCTCTACCCTGTGATAAACTGGACCTGCACTTCTGAATGTTTTCGTACAGTGTCAAGTGTGCCAGGGGGAGATCTAGGATTTCTTTAACAAGGGGGTTACACAAACTTAGGGGGCTTGGGATATACTGTAGAAAACCTTTCGGCATTTCTGTTTATGTATATCAGGCACAAAAGTATTAAGAGTAACATGCTCTGCCTCAACAATAACAGATTTTTTTATCTTTATTTTTATTGATTTAGCAATGTACATAATGTAAATATTCCCGACATAGATCATAAACGTTCAATAATATAAACATTGAGGGTGCCACTCCTCTTAATACAGCAAAAGCTAATGTCGTATGTTATGTAGATATATTTTTTTATTCACTGGCCCTACCATCCTTGAGCAACCGGCGACTACTTCACAGTACTAAATTTGCTTCTAACTTCTGGCTCGGTTCCCTTCTGACCTACCTCGCCTCCTACCTATCTTCTCCACCAACCCCCTCTCATGCCCTCAGGTCTAATGACTCCTGGCTATTAGTAATCCCTTACCAGCAGACCTCTGCAGGCCAATCTGCCTTCTCCTACCATCTCCCTAAGCTTTGGAACGACCTGCCATCCCAAATTTGCCATTCTTCCTCTAGGCGTTCTCTATCCTTTGCCCTCATAAACTACTACGACGCGGCAAACTGTTCATGTCTCTGACCTCCTCCCTCTCCCCCCTTCCTGCTACTACCCCCCCTTCTCGTTTCCGCCTTCATCTTATGCGGCCTGACCAATGGCTTTAGCCAACGACCACAAGTGCTGGCATATCATTTCTACCAACCCAGGCACTTGCCCCTTACTGCACTTCTGCTTATCTCCCTGTCAAACGTATTCCCTTAGTCAGTGACTGTTATCTATGTATAGTGTAACTTAACCCCGACCTAAACCCTACTCCCTGTTCTCAATGATTTCAAGGCAACAAGTTCTATGCTGTCAGCATTGTGAAACTCTAAATTCAATTTAATGTAAGTAATGTAAGCATGTATGTAATTATGTATGTATTGTATGTAAACAATGTATGTAATGACACTCTTAATACAGGACTCCAACGTGTAACTCAATGTTATGTACCATGTACTCTCCTCTGTCTCCCCCCCCCCCCCCCAGGTTGCACCATAAGACAAGCATCTTGTTGCTCAGTGTGCCCTTCCTGGTGAAATATTTCGATAAAAAAATACATCGTTGAGGGTAATATCCACTAGGCATGGGTGGACCCGAAAAGGTCCTGACCCTTATTATCAGGATCAGGATCCAGGCCAAAGTCCTGATTAGTTCTGATTAGTTCTGATTTGAGTCAGAACCTTTTGCTAAATGTGAGAAAAATTGAACATCTACCACACAATTGCATAAACCAACACAAAGGTTGATGACATACACAGAGAATTGTAAACAGCATTCAGGAAATAAAAACTGAGAACTTACTGGCACAAGTTTGTTGCTTAATCAGCTCTGATTACATAGCAGCATGCAGTTGCAGTCTGGCAGTATTATGCAAAATGTGTGGCAACTGTCCACCAGCAATGAAAGAGTTCAACTTCCAGTCCATGAGTCAATCCTTGCCTGTGCTAAAACCTTCGCACTTTGATTTAATAATTACAATCCCTCCCTTCAAATGGGAAATGGAGGACCAAGGATCCACATTCATACTTTTTGGCCCCTCTTTGGGTCTTTGGCACACACCGCATCATGCTTATGACCGTCCTCCTCCTCCTCCTCCATCTTTGACCAGTCCATATGACACCGGACCCACTGTCAGACTGCCATCTCTACAGCAACTCTGTCTGCTGCTGATGGCTTACAGCCTTCCCCCAAATCCTAGTGCAGTGCTGCAGGCAGGTCACCAGGGTCTGTGATGTCAAATAGGGATGGTTTTACTTTGGCAGAATTTGGCCATGCAACCCCCGAAAACTGATATTTTAGAGATGCAAATTATTGCATTTTCTGTGTTATAGAATACTTGCCCACTGTTTAAAGCATATCTTCAGAGCTTTATATTTTTTTTTTATTTTGCTAGTCTCCTCACAGCATGTCACATCACCCATGAAACTGCACTCCACACAACTTCTTGGGTCTGTAAAAATTATCTGACATAACTGCACCAGTTCCCATGGGTAGCTTAGCTCCCACCTGGCCTTCTGTCTCTGTAACTAACAGAATCTCCCCAGGGCACCCACACCTAGTGGAGCTCAAAACTTTCAAAAGTGAAAATCTTAGCAGTGGTTGTGCCTGACTTCTACCAGTGACAGCACTTCCCTTTAGAGCCTCCACCCACAGCTGCAACTTTATTGAATGAGCAGTAGCTCCCCCCCAAAATCAGCATTTTGTCATTTCGCTGTACCCCTAGCTGCACTATTACAGCCTGCCTATCTTGCGCACAGAGTAGACAACTGCGACTTATGAGAAGTTGGACAAAACTGACAAAGTAATCAGAGTAGCTGTATTTGTCAGGAGGGCTCAGTGGGAATTACTATAAACTTAAACAGTCCTGAATACAGCAGGATACCTAGCGACCTGTGCTGTCCCTAACTGGCTAGTGGTTCACCTGGCTGGACTCCACTTACCACTTCCACTTGACCACTCTGTTCCCCAGCTCCCGCTCCTACCCTTCACACTCACAGCTCCTCCTCCTGCCTTGTTCTTCTACTGTCCACTGATCGCTCACTCCAACCAACGTACCTATGCATGCATGCACACTCATGACTTAACAATATCATTATGGGAGTCTCTACATGCCGCTATGAGACAGCTTGGCAAACGGAGCCGTATTTTAGAAACAGCTGCCACCCTGTCCCATGTGCTCAGGCTTGCTGCCATCTGATTTCTGTTCTCGTGCCCTGCCGCAGCAGTTTATGCATGCACACTTCAAGTGCTGTTGATGAAGAGTGGAAACAGGCCAGAAGGCTAAGTCATCTGGCCTGAAAATAAAATAATAATTGTTATAATTACTATTGGGGTATATATAGAATTCAAAGGGATAGGGGTCATTTTTGCAGATGGAAGGGTTATTTTGATGGACCTGGTACACTTTGCAATAACATTCTGATTTACCCAGGTCTGCCAGACATCATGGGATCTGGGGGTCTCAGTCTTAACTCATTCACACCACAAGAGCTCTTTGAGACTTCCACCACTTGTGCCCTGTATACTCTTAACACTGTATCCTGGGCCTTTCTAAGCAAAATCAAGCCATAATCAGCATGCCAGAAACAAATATGACTACCTCTTGAACCATAAGCGCTACTCACAAAGTATGAGTGGCAAAGTTGTTCAGCACAACGTTACCTTTCCGATGGTGCTATGCAATCAGTTGTAATCAATTGAGTTTTTATTTTATACTAGCTGAAATACCAAATAACTGATTTTTTTCTGATTTTTTTCAAGGTGCTTAGGTGACGCATGATAGACAAATGTCAGCCATGCACACCATACCTTAAACAAATGCAACAACTCCAAAGTATATGTGGTAGACACAAAGTATCAGTGGCAAAATTGTTCAGCACAAAATAACCTTTCTAATGGTGCTATACAATCAATTGTAATCCATTTAGTTTTTATTTTATAGTAGCTGAAATACCAAACAACTTTTTTTTTTCAGATTTATTCAAGGTGCTTAGGTGAGGCTTGACAGACAAATGTTAGCCATGCACACCATACCTTAAACAAATATGAATAACTCCTAAAGTATACATGATAGACACGAAGTATCTGCAGCAAAATTGTTCAGAGCAAAATAACCTTTCTAACGGTGCTATGCATTCAATTCTAAGCAATTTGGTTTGTTTAATAGTTAGGTAAAAACTGCTGACTTCCTCAGACGTTTCTAGGCCTGAGTGAAAGTCAGTTGAGTACGTCTACAGGCGTTATTGTCCTGAGTGGCTATGCTTTCAGACACCGCCTACAGACGTCTCTAGGCCTGAATGAGTTAACAGACTGGTCTGCCCATCCAGAATATACACACACACAAAAAAATTTTATAATCCATTTTTATGTTTGCTTGTGCACATGCACAAGAAACATGTTGTGGCAGCTTGCTGGGGTAACGGGTTGTGGAGGTGCGGCAGTGTTGTGGTCAATGCAGGCAGTGGTTTTTGGGGCTGGTCTCTGTGGTGCCAGTAGAGGAGCATGCTTTGATAACAGCAGTACTGCAGCGTGCCACCAACTTGAAAGAAATTCACAGCTGCAATCAGGGATCACCCCGTCATTTAACAATCAGCTGTTTTTGCTGCTGGGGCAGTCCCTGATTCCAGTGGCGATTCACAGCTTGCCTTGTCTAGTGTCCCATTTCAATAAACATGGCAGTGGCTGTCACTGGTTGCCTCTCACAGTCCCCATGGAAGCCAATGGGGTTGCCCAATCCCCCTGTCAGCATGCCCCACCCCAGTTCATTTGCTGAAGGGGGAGCCCAATCCTCGTTGGCATAATGTCCCTCATGTAATAGTTTTGTATGCCGAGAGGGTGCCCAATCCCCCTCGGCATCATGCACTCCCCCAAAACAGACCCATTTTCAGTGCCAAAAGGGGGACCAGTCCCCATCAGCTTCAGTCCCCCTCCCCAAAATATACAGGTGGCACACTGGGAGCCCACCCCAGTGAACCAAAAACAAACCTGTAAAGGAAAAACCTTCCCGTGAGTTTTTTTTTTTTAACCTATAAAAGAAAAAAATGGTCCCTCGTTATCTCTGGTACTCCCTCCCCCAACCTGCACCCACCCTCTGTGCACCTGACCTCCACACACCCCCCTCACCTCGTACTTACCTCCGGCGTGATGATCTTCGGTGGAGTGGGAACACATTTGCACTCTTCAAAGCCGACCGCGAACTGAAGAAATCCTGGTAAGCTGTATGATGGCATAAATGTTTTTTTTTCAACTTTGGTGCACCTCTTGGCCATTTTGGAGAAATATGGCACCAAATTTTCAACATGGGTTTCTTGGGACCCCACCTCATGAATTCAATCACTGTCATCTGGTTATTCAGTCCCTAAAGGTGATTTCGGAGTCACTGCGTGGAATCACCTTTTGGGACCGAGTAACAAAATTACAGTGTCATTGTTCATGAGGTGGGCTCCTGAAAAGCCTATGTTGCAAATTTAGTGAAGAAATTCCAAAAAATGACTGCTTTATGAGCTTGCATGAAGCGCCATATCCTGGTCAGAAATGTGTTTTCACACATCTGGTGCACAATGGTGGTCGCTGAGATCAGTGTTCGTATGATTAAGAAATTCACAGTGACACTGTTCATAAGCAGAGGTCCCAAAATGCCTATGTTGAAAATTTGGTGACAAAAGTCCCTAAAATGACTATGTTACGAGCGTGCGTTGTGCCGTTTCCACACACACTCACAACTTTGAGAATTTGTAATATTTTCACTCAAGATTTTCAACATTGTCATTTTTGCACACCTCATTATGAACAGTACAGCTGTCGTTTTTCATATCCTGCCCCAAATTTTTTTCGCACATCTGGCGCACAATGGTGTGGTTGCTGTGGGAAATCAATGTTTGGGACAGATTAAGAACATCATTGTGATGCTGTTCATGAGCAGTGGTCACAAAATGCCTATGTTGCAAATTTGGTGAAATAATTCCACTAAATGACTGTGTTATGAGCGTGCATTGTGCAGTTTCCAAGTATGCTTGTAAGTTTGAGCACTTTTAATATTTTCACTCCAGATTTTCAACATTGCTATCACTTTACACCTCTATATGAATGGTACAGCTGTTATTTTTTACATCCTGCCCAAACTGTGTTTTCACACATCTTGCTCAGAATGGCACAGTCGCTGTAGGAAATCAACGTTCGGGACAGATTCACAAAATCACAGTGCACTGTTCATGAGCAGAGGTCCCAAATGCTTTCATGAGGTGGGGTCACAAAAAGGCCATGTTGAAAATTTGTATTGCAAATACCAACAAATGCCCAGGGCATTTGGGTTTCTAACCATAACGTCCCACCCTGTGCAGACTGACAGATGTCAGGAGTGTGCCTTTGGATTGCTGGCTGTAATGCTCATGCCATTCCACTCCCACCCTGAAGCCAGTGACAGGCTTCGAGGTGTGCCTTGGACTCTTCACACCCCTGAGTTCACCCTATTCTCCTATACTGCACCCATTTCTGTGTATGTCCTTATGGAATGGGGTGACTGTAAAGCAGAACACCCCAAGGCACACCTCAACACTTGTCGGTGTCTGCAGGATAGGGATGGCATGATCATTATGGATGATGACCCAAAGGCACACCCCAATGCCTGTCCATCTCTGCAGGGTGGAGGTGGGGTTGGCGTGAGTTCAATACTTAAAGTCATTCCTATTCTGCAACTGTCTAACTCCTGCACTTCCAATGCTAATATGAGCAAGCAAACATTCAGCATTGACAAACGCTTGTTTATTTTATTATTGTCTTGGAATTACAACCTTTGAGCTAGGAGCTCATTTATAAAGGTTCCATGTCAGGAAAGACAAATAAAGTACAATTACAGGTGCATTCATAGACATGCCAAAGCAAAGTAGAATAAGCTACATAAGATACATAAAATATAAACATTACATTTACAAAGTGCGAGGATTTACTAGCTAAAAAATAAATAAACAAAATTAGATCAGTAGATGTCCACTAGGTAAAGAAGTGAGGAGATGAGCGCAGCTAGAAGATAGCATTGTCAAGAGGTGAGAAGTAGTGAAAGTAGAACAGAGAGAAGGTTGGGTATGAGGGGATGGGGTGGGGAGGAGCAGGCGGAAGGAGGGAATAAAACAGCAGGGAGGTAGAGTGGTCAGGAGAGAAATGGAGAAGGGGTGAAGAGTTAAGGTGAGGGGCTAGAGGGGAAGATATGAGAGATGGTATGGGGTAGGTAGGGTAGCAAAGGTGAGCACATGCAGAAGAATTTGGGGGGATTGGTGAGGGGGCTAAGGTGGTGAGCAGTGGGAGTAGAGGGGCAGTGTGACTGAGTGTAGGAGTACATGAGGGTGGATGTTAGTATGTACAGTCACATACACATAAGGAGGCCAGTAAAGAGTAAATAGCATTTGCTGTGTGAATGGTTCCAAGAGCAGCATGGCATGTTCAGTATAAGAATAATAAAACAGTGTCCATCAATGTCCATCTCCTCCTACTATAAGGAGTAGAATGTGCCATGCAAAAATGTAATAGTCTACAAGTAATGTAGAATCAGAATAAATTAGTCTCAACCATACCTTTTATAAAGAGATAGAACAATTTTCAGTCAAGGCACAGTATAACTTACTATGGAAAATATGTTGACATCAATGCTGCAAACCTGATAACACACATAGAGAAACCCAGAACAGAACAACTTTTAACACCAACTTCTGCCACCTCCCCTTCCCCCCAAATGGGTAAGGGAGAAAGTAGCAAAATTAACTATTTATGAGCAAGAGGAGGAAAAAATCTCTATAGTGTCTTTTAGGGCTGTGTGAATCCTGAATATTATTTCCTGAATACCACGAATAATGAGCTATTCGTTATTTGGAATACGAATAATGAATAGATCATTATTCGTGTGGTATTTGGGGAATAATATAACCCCCTTCCCCGCCACAATCTCCCCAACCAGTTTTACAGTTAAAAAAAAAGTCAGCAATTTCATGGCCGGCTGCCTTCTTGTGAATGAATTGCTTGCTTGCTCTTTATATAGAAAATGAGCTGATCACGTCATGTGATCAGCTCTTCTCTATATAAGAGCAAGGAAGTGCGGTTGTAGTCACAAGAAGGCAAATGGCTTGGAGGAGGGCGGGCTGTGCCGACTGCCTTTTGCTTACAGTGTCTTACTTTTCTTTGGGTGCAGGCAGGGTTCGGGGGAGGTGGTGGGTTGCTGCTGATTACTGGGCTACTGGGGAGGGGGTGAGGATGGACCACAGAGAACTATTTGGAACTTTTAAATTACTGTAATGAATGTATGAAACTTGGTGGGCAGCCGGCTGTGGAGGTGGGTGGAGTTGTGCCAGTCGCCTCAAAAGAAATTGCTGACCTTTTTGTTAATTGTAAATATGGTTGAGGAGCTTTGGGGGGAGGAGGGAATTTTGGGTGCTATCTGAGGGTGGGGGGTAGGGGAAGTTAAATAACTTCTGAACACTAATATTCGGACAAATATTCGGCTGTTCAGGCCCCGAATACCGAATATTCGGCCGAATATTAGAAAAAAGGTATTCGCACAGCTCTAGTGTCTTTAATGCAGCTGTTCAATGGACTCAAGAATTGATAACATAAATCATGTTAATTTCGTTAACTGACAAATGGAAATGTAGCCTTCCTACAAATTGGGGTTTACTATAATGTCTTTCTGGGCTCCTAAATGCCTACTGTTAGACTGGTGTCCTGTCTGCAGTAGTTCTATTTGTCTGCATGAGAGAGCCCTAGTGAGCCTCCGTGCCTGTATCTTTAAGAAAATGGCTATGCTGTGTTTAGAAATTAGTCTGAGCTGGGCCCGAGTATCTAAGGTTTGTGACTGGCTAGACAGTTTGTTATTGTGCTCCATTCTGCAGTCGCTACTTGCATAGAGGGAACCTTCTTAGAAACTGTGATTGTTTTTGCTAAATTGATGTTATAGTAAAGATCGAGAAGTTTATCTGACCTGCTTTGATTGCAGCTTGAACATTTGGATGGAAGCCACCATGTTAGGTTCTGGGCTTCCAGTATTTGGACCAATCAAACCACTGGGGACCTAAAATGGAGACTGTCCCCAGTGGTCTTTTGGGAAGGAATTCTGTAGTTTTTGTAGTTTTGACTGTTGGCACCTTAATTGGCCTGGAGGGGGACAGTTCCCTCAACCAACGGAACCTTTTGGCCTTTTGGATTACAGGAAACTCCCCAGAACTGGCTAAAGCAGTGGACCAGTTAGAGTTGGAGGTTGAAGAGTGAACTGCTCTAGCTTTCAAGCAGTTGCTCCCAGCAGGAGCATAGAGGAATCTGCAGGAATAGGCTTTGCTGGCCTGCCTGCCACGTTCTCCTCCCAGTGAACTGCCTTTTGCAAAAGTCAGATCTGGTTCTGATTTTCCATGTTTGGAATCTGCAGCAGAAGAACCAATAAGTTTGTTATTGTGACTTGTGAGTGGGACCAAAGACTTGCTCCAGAAGCAATCGGCCTACCTGATGATAGAAATAGCCTCAGATTGAAAGGTTTGTGCAGTGAAGCTGAAATTAGCAACCAGACTGTAACCAAACTGTGGCTTAGAGAAATATGTGATAAAAGTGTGCTGAATGTTATTCGTGGCTTGCGATTTGGTTCCCCACAGCAGAATCTTTTACGCCAGCTTGAGGCTTCACCAACCGAAAACCACAAACTTTAGTAGAACTGTACATCCTGCCTGGGCCCTGCCACCTTGACCTAGGATGCTACTCCTGATTCAGAGATCATTTCAGCAAAAGGCCCACTTGGGGATTTGGCCCCCTACTCAACACCATTGAACAGGCAGTGACCATCAGGAGGTGAGTCATGTCGGCCCTGCTTCCCCTGGCCTTCCAGATCATCACCATGAGGTCTTCATCTTGCCTGTCCTGCATCCTGGTCTGGGTAGCATGAGTACAATTCAGGGTAGCTCCCTGCAACAAAAGCTGCAATCATTGTGCACCATCCAATTGTTTCTTGTTCTGGGTTATTGCAAAGGACTGGGCCATCTGGCTTGGATTAGAAATAACTGGGTTGTGTGCATGTTTAACTGTCTTTCATTCGCTAAGGGCCCCAACAACAACTGCAATGCCAGCCACCCTGGACAGTGCTTCAGGCTAGTCTGCATGACATACTGGGTACCCAGGGTTGTTGAACTGTGTAATTGGGACTTACAGTGCATGCTAAACAATCCTGATTCTAATCAGATCACTAATCATTCTGCTAGATTCATGCCCCTCCCTTGTTCACTGCCACTAAATAAATCTGATTGTCTGTTTTCATGTTTAACCTGGCTAGTGTGCATATTATTAGTTGGATTACAGTGGTAATATTATATTGTTGCATTGCTGATTTTATTTTCCAGGGGGTCTCCAGGGCAATTGCAGCAGATCCAGCCCTAGTGGTAAGTGAAAGATGTGTGAGCATATTATCACTGCTATCTATTGAATGTGAATGTACCATTGTGTTACTGTCTAGGCCACTAGAAGGGTTGGTGAGTGGTTATAGCATCCCGGAGGGCTATACCAGAGCAGTTAAGCTACCTCAATACCATTCCTCCAGGTGAAGGCACCCGTTCACAGAACTCAGGCACCTCAACCTGTACATAGCCATACAGGCAGGGGTAGTAGCCCATAGGATAGCACTGCCTAGGGGTTACATCTTGGAGGCATCGCTGAGATTATTGCTCTCTAGCGGTCTGAAGATGAAATTGCAGCCCAGTGCAAAATTGAGATAGGAATTGAAATGGAGGCACTTACTAAGCCCAAATGGAAAATTTCTTCCTACAAGCTGGTCATGCATTTCATGATGGGGTGGAATGAGGCTGAAGGGGTAGACCCCCACCATGCCATATTACTACTTGGTATCCCTGTAGGGACCACTAACGAAACTATTGAAGAAACAGTGGGGAAGGTTAAGTGTCTGGGAAATTGAAGTGCGGGGGGCAGGACTCAGATCTGTTTGATCAGACCTTGGTGGCCCTCCTTTCTTGTAGCCTCCCCATAGACCCTGAAACAGCACTCCCTGTTATTATGCTGGAAGGATCCCAGAAGGGGTGGAGAGTTATTAATTTGCATAGCAGCCCACCTTCACCTGGGGGGGTCCCCGAAGATCGAGGGTTTTAAGGGCAAACTGATGAGACTCCTAGCTGCAGAAGGGCAGTCAACTAAAGAGTTGCTGAAGGATTTGAAGGATTCAGAGGAGACCACTCCCTTGCAATCTCCTCTGGCCTGTCCATCCACCCCCAATTCATCCCTTTTTGTAATGTGCCTCACTGGGATACCTTCTGTACACCTGGACCCTTATAACAGGGTCAGATTGTTCTCTTGTGCAGTTCCTGTGCCAGTGGGGGAGGATGGCTTAGAAACATGGCTGGACCATGCTACTTCCTTGATTCAGGAATGGCAGTGCTCCTAGGGGGAGAAGAGAAAGAGACTTATGGAAAGTTTAAGGGGCCCTACACTGTTATTCGGTTCTTCTGATCCACAAACCCAAAGGCCACTACAGCTGAGTACCTCCCTGCTTTAGAAGGGGTGGTCGGCAACCTGGGGAAGCCTTAATGTGGAAGTTCAAGTCTGCGAAACAGTGGAAGAATGAGAAATTGTCTGCTTTTGTCACTCAGATTGAACAGGCCCTGCAGAGAGCCCATAGAAAAGGGGGTGTCCCAGCTAGCGAAATGAATCATGTCAGGCTGGAGCCCATCCTAGAATCTGCATGTTACTCCAATGTACTTATGTTTCAGGACTGGTGGCCAGGAACTCTAACTTTTGCCCACCTAAGACTAAGACTGGCAGTGAGGCCCCACCCATGGGTGTGGGGGCTCAAGCTATTGCCCCTGAACCTCAAGTTGAATCCAGACTGGTGGAAGAAATTAGAGAGCTACGAGCTTTAGTGGGGGATCTCATACATGCCACCCGAGCTTCTGCCATCTGGTGGAGCAGTGGAAACAGGGAACCTGAGTCAAAACCAAAAGAGGACAATAGAACTCCCTCCTCCAACCATCACAAAGTTCAGGAAGAACCCAACCATTCCAGTGACCATAGGGAACAGGTGTTCTGCTACAGGTGTGGAGAAGACAGCCATACCCGATGAGGTTGCAATTCTCCTGAAGATCTGCAGAAGGTCACTACTAAACTGCTCAGTCTGGTTTGGCAGAGCAATATAAAACCTCAGCTAGGCCTGTCATGAAAATCTTTTTCCTCCAAGACTGCTGTGGGCCAGTCTGCCAAACAGACTTACCTGGATTGGTCCGGGATGGTGGGTCCCTCCATGGAGACTACAGTAACAGTTAATGGCACCTCCACTCGAGCTGTGCTAGACAGTGGCTCACATGTCACCATTAATTTTCAAGATTTGTATGACCAGCACTTATCTGACCATCCACTCCTACCCCTAGAAGGACTGCATATGTGGGGTTGAGTGAGAAATCCTATCCTTACTGAGGGTACGTACGAACTTGGTTATCTTTCCCTACTGCTATCGCTGGAGTGGATGAACCAGTAGAGACCCTGGCCTTGGAGTGCCCACCGACTGGACTGTATGATGGTTTCCCTTTGTTGATTGGTACCAACGCCCATATGTTCAGCCGGTTAGCCCAGCTCTGTAAAGAGAAACAAGCCAAGTGGACTGGAAAGGCCCTACACATTCTGGCCTTGGTGCAGTGAGCCTATGATTTACAGATGCAAAACACAGAGATTGAGAAAGATGAACCCATGGGGTTAGTATGGAAAAAAGACCCAAGCTCACTTGCGTTGCCTCTGAATGCTCAGTGTTCCATTAGTGGCACAGTGTGCATGAAAAAGGATGTCAAAAACAAGATTCTTATGATGGAAGCCCCAGGAAAGGGGAAACTGCCTGAGGGACTATTGGTCAAGCCTAGCATTCTACTGGCCTGGGCCCATGCCTACGCTCAGTGGGTAGTGGTACAAGTCCAAAACATGTCAGACTGGGAGGTTTGAGTAAATCGAGGGTGCACCTTGTCTACTGTATATTGTGCAGATATTGCTGTGCTACCCAGCAAAAAATGCCCCAGAGAGGATGACGAAGTGACCCCTGATCTGTTTGACTTTGGAGGGTCCCCTCTGCCTACAAAATGAAAAGCTAAGATCAGCTGAAGATTGGCTCAGAGAAGCAAAGTGTTCTCCTTGAAGGAATGGGATGTGGGATGTGTCACAGGGACCGAACACTATATCAGACCTCATGATGGGAGTCCGTTCCAAGTGAGATCCCGCCGCCTTGCGCCTGCTGACATTGATGATGTTTGATGCCATCTCCAGGAAATGCAAGCAGTGGGAATCATCCAAGCATCTCAAAGCCCTACACCTCTCCGATTGTGATAATCTGGAAGAAAAATGAATCAGTGAGGATGTACATGGATTACCAGATGTTAAACCGAAGAACTGTCCCAGACCAATACACCATGCCACGTATCCAAGATGCTTTCGACTGCCTCAACAGAAGCCAGTTGTTCTCTGTGCTAGACCTGAGAAGCAGGTATTATCAAATTCCAATGGCCCCAGAAGACAGAGAAAAAACAGCCTTCATCTGTCTCCTGGGTTTTTATGAGTTTCTGCGCATGCCTCAGGGTATTTTGGGGGCACCCACCACTTTCCAGTGGCTGAAGAAATGAGCTGTAGGAGACATGAACTTACTAGAATGCCTTGTACTATCGTGATGAAGTAATTTTGTTTGGTCGGACCCTTGAGGAACTTGAAGCCAGTCTGTTCAAGGTTCTCAACTGATTAGAAGATTTTGGACTTAAATTGTCAATAGACAAGTGCCAATTTTTCCAGATGTAACCCCACCCAAATATGCCATTTCCATCTTGACAGCACTACTTGGTGGGCTGGGTTCAGGGAGAAATAAGTCACTCGGCACATTGGCTAGGTTTGGCTACTCTGCAACAGGGGCACCCACGTAACACTGGACACAGGAACCAATAACTATAGTGTCCAATACCAGAAGTTGGGATTCTAAAGTGTGGCTTTTATTCACATCCATCAGAATAACCAAAGCATGGATGGACCCCCATGGGGCTACACTCCTCGTAATGCAGATTTATGGAGATCAGAACACATCCTCATTCACTTTAGCCCTCAGGCTTTGAAACACACTGGGCACACAGCCCAAACTTGTACTCTGCTCTGGGTTTCCCTGGCTCGGCTCACTTGCCAGCCACTTGGACTACCTTCCTTCCATGGCTCGGCTATCATGCCAGCCCTTTGGACACTTTCCATATAGCATGGAAAAATTTACTGGTGGCTCCCTATGAGCATTTCTGGCTCCATACGGGAATCTTCCTCATCAATCCCACGTCTGGGTACTTTCCTCAGGAACTGGCCAAGTACCTTAGAGAAAGCAACAGGTGTCCCAAAGCAAACCCGTAGAGGTGAATTTGATAACTACTGATAGGTGCTCTCCCACCGCTCGCTCCCATAATTCATACCTGGCCATTTCTCTGGACTGTAACACCTCATCCTTGAAAACACTTTGCTGTGTAGATTCTCTTTAAATGTATTCACATTCAATATACTGTCTTTACATCCCATTTGTGCTGAACTTGAACATACTTAATAAGTGGCTGTGTCCATTACTCTAGACCCCCCACAGAGTTAAGCAGTCCCATCCCCACATCTTCCAAACTGCATTTGGCTGTCTTTTCCTGACCCCACAGTAACAGTCACTTTAGTTTCATCTTGTTTCAGGTGAAAACACATTGGCCCTTTAGCAGAGTGAACTCACCCCTTGGTTGCAGGTGCCCCACAGGCGTTTTCTCTTCAAATAAATCTCATCCAGAACTTCTGGTGCCTCAGCACGAACTTAACTCAGGCAGCTTCTTTTTCCCTAGCTAGACCAAGGGAGTTGCCCCTGGAAGCAGGCTGATTCCTTACCCCATCCCTGGAGGGATGGGGCCCTGAACCACTGAAAGCAGTCTTTACCACTTCATTTGGCTCTTCTTGTGTTTCTCTTCAGGTGAGAACACGCACCTCTACAAAAAAATAGCTTTTTGACAGAGCTTAGGACTCTGAGGGCCTGCTTACAACAGAGCACCTCCTTCCTCTACTACAGACTGCAACAGACTGACTTCAAATTCCCCAACGTTCTACTCTAACCTCCAACTGCAACACTCCAGTGTGGTTTATGCAGCTGCGACAGTTCTAAAATGATGTCATCTCTCAGTCTCAGCTGAGACTGAGAACAGAGTGAGACAGTGTGAAATCCATTTAACTGGAGTTTCACAAGCTGCCTTCCCTGCCTACCACTAGGTCTAACTGGGATCCTTGTAACCCTGGGTAACAGGGGGGTTACACAGAAAGCTGTGAAATATGCTGGTTACATAGTATCAGCTGAAGGGATTCAGACCGACCTGAGAAAAGTGGAGTCTTTGGCGCCTTACCTGGTTGCCAAAGACTAAAATAAATAAATAAATAACTATGTGGCACCAGCCTAACAATGTGAAAGAACTGCAAAGATTCTTGGGGTTCTGTGGCTATGATCACTGGTTCATAAAAGACTGCACAGAAGTCATCTGTCCTTTGCTCAGTTTAACTCAAGGTTACCCACCTATGAACAAGGAATACAAGAAAGTGCAGTTAAAGAGGAAGAAAAGGTTTACTTTCAGACACATGAACCTTTTGGAGCCAGGTGGACTCCTGAGTGTTAGGCGGCCTTCTATGTTATCATTCACCAACTCACCCATGCCCCTGTGCTTGCATATGCTGACCCTGCCAGACCCTATGTGCTGCACACTGATGCCAGCTTGAAGGGACTTGGTACTGTTCTGTATCAAGAATATGAGGAAGGTTTACTCCCAGTGGTGTTTGCCATTCGGAGCCTAACACCGTTTGAAAGAAATTACCCTGTACACCAGCTTGCATTTCTTGCATTAAAGTAGGCGGTGGTAGACGAATTCCATGAATATCTTTATGGTGCAAAGATTCTAGTAAAAACTGACAACAATCCTCTCACCTATGTCCAGACTTCAGCTAAGTTGGATGCCACAGGGCATCGCTGGTAATCTGCACTTTCCACTTACAATTATTCAGTGGAGTATTGACCAGGCTTAAATCACATTGATACTGATGCCCTCTCCAGAAGACCCGATTCTAATGCAAAGTGGGTGAAGATGTCTGAACAGTCTGTCAAGGCCCTTTGTCAGATTTCAAAAAAGATGAGCACCCCTCTCCTGAAACAGTTGCCTGCCTGGTGGACTGTTTTGACCCTCCTGAGACTTGTGTTCCTGAGGCCTTCTGCCACCTTGCAGCCTTGGATCTCAGCACGTTGCCCCAACTCAGCCCTGATAATATACAGTGGGCCCAGGCTGAAGACCCCATGATTAAGCGAGTGCTAGATGCTATTCATACTGGAAAAAATGTGTCCAAGCTTCGTTCTTCAGATCCACGAAGTGCCCTGTTGTTTAGAGAGGGGCCCAGACTAAAGTTGCGTAACCAACTACTTTACAGAGAGACCACAGATTGACAAGGTAAAATTGTCAAGCAACAACTGGTGTTATCTACAGCTTTCAAAGATGTGGTACTACGTGCCCTTCATGATCAAATGGGGCATTTAGGCTGTGATCGAACTACAGACTTGGCCTGTGCTCGCTTCTACTAGCCAAAGATGGGAGCTGATATTGAGAATCACATAAGGACTTGCAGGCAGTGCTTACAGAGGAAAGCTCAGCCCCAGAGGGCTGCACCCTTAGTCAATATCTCTACCAGTGTGCCCACAGAGCTTGTGTGTATTGACTTTTTGTGTCTTGAACCAGATCAAAAGAATATTCTCAATGTGCTAGTGGCGACAGATCATTTTACTCATTTTGCCCAGGCATACCCAACCAAAGACCAGAAAGCATCTACAGTGGCAAAGGTACTAATTTAAAAGTTCTTTGTCCATTATGGTGCCCCACGGAGAATTCACTCTGATCAAGGGAGAGACTTTGAAAGCCACTTGATCAGGGAAATGTTCTCACTCTGGGGAGTGCAAAAGTCCAGAACCACTCCTATCACCCCCAAGGGATCTACAACCTGAAAGGTTTAATCAAATATTACTAGACATGCTGGACACACTTCATCCCCAGGACAAGTCCAAGTGGAGCCAACAGATAAGCACCTTGGTACATGTGTACAACTGCACTAGAAGTAATGCCACTGGGTTCTCTCCCTACTGCCTAATGTTTGGCAGAGAAGCCCACTGCTAGTAGACAACTGCTTCAGAGCATCCCATGATGGAGTCAGAGCTGAAAATTACCTTCAGTATGTTCAAAAGTTAAAGGCCCAGTTAAACCACGCCTACCAGCTAGCACACACCATGGTAGCAAAGAGGAATTTAACAAATAAAGAAAGGCATGACAAGTGTGCCAAGGCCCAAGAATTGCAACCTGGAGACAGAGTTTTGTTACAAAATTTGGGACTGCATGGAAAACACATACTTGCCGATAGGTGGCATCACACCCTCTACATTGTTGTTAGCAAGCTGGAGGATCTGTCAGTCTATAAAGTGTGTCTAGAAAATGACCCATAAGCTGTCAAGACAATGCACAGAAATCAGTTGCTGCCCATTGGTCAAATCATTGAATCTGCACCCCAAGACACTGCCCCTTCCGGGCCTGTAAACAGAGCTGCAGCCAAAAGGAAACAGCTAACTCCCTCTCCAGTTGTCAAAGATTCAAGGCCTTCCCCCAGTCAGGCCCTAAATGACACTACTTGCCAATTGGAATCTGATGACAGTGAGTGTGAAGCTCCCTAATATCCAGTTTATGAACGAAGTCAGTTGTTTCAAGGTAACCCCATGTACAACTTTGGAGATGAAGCTGGACCTTCAGGACTGTCTAACCCTCCAGCCTTCTCCACAGCTCCTGTGCCCCCTGAAAGTGAGGTGAAAAGTGTGACCTCTGATGTAGCTGACTCTTTGTGTCTGGGAAAACTAGATGAGCCCCAAGAAAGAGAGCCCAAGACAGAAGGCACCACTGGTGACATGCCATAAGGATACACAAGGAATTTGGTAGCAAAGAAGGCCATCTGTAGCCCATTACTGCTCCCATCCATTAGCCCTTAATAAGATATGTAGCCTCTTTCTAATATGTAGTTATCCAGTTGGTTTTTGAATTGAGTCTTAGTTTTGGAACAGGTGATTTCCTCTGATAACCCATTCCAGGGAACCGTCACTCTCTGAGTAAAGAAGGCCTTCCTCCTGTTTGTGTTATATTTTATGTGTCGCAGCTAAAGTGGGTGACCCCTAGTTCCCTTAGAATCATTTCTGAATTCAAAGTTTAGTTCATTTAGTATGTAATCATCCTTCATTATATCATAAAATAATAGCAGGTCTCCCCTAATCCTCCTCGTTTCTAGTGACATAAGCCTTAATTCCTTCAAGCACCTTTCATAGGACATGTGTTTTATATTATGTATCATTTTAGTGGCTTGTCTTTGGACTTTTTCTACACTTGTTACACCTCCTATAGAGATGGGACCCCAAACTGGTGCCCTGTAGTCTAGTATCGGCCTAACATGTGCCCTATACAGGGGCATGATCACCTCTTGACTGCGGCTCTTAAAGTTTTTCTTTATATGCCACAGCACTTGTTTAGCTTTTATAATTTGTTTATTAGTATGGGAACAGTATGTAAGTTTATGATCTATCAGTTTTCCTAGATCTTTTTCTTCCTCAGATTTATACAATGCCGATCCATTCATATGGTAGTTACATTTAAGACTGTTTCACCAGATGAATTACGCAACATTTATCTATGTTAAAACTCATACCCATGGATATTGCCCAGTCACAGATGCTATCCAGGTCTGCCAGTAGGCCTCTGTACCCCTCAGCGTCCTTCACCAACCTAGCTAATTTAGTGTTGTCTATGTATTTGCTAATCCAGCTTTCCCCTCCTTTACCCGTACTAGATATTAAAATTTTAAAGAGCACCAGACCCAGGACCGATCCCTGGGGAATTTCAGTAGTAACCCCTATCCTATCAGAGTAATATTCATTTATACACACCCTCTGCGATCTATCACCTAGCCAGTCCCTGATCCAACAGACCACTCTGTGGTCCATTTTTATGTTGGCTTGTGCGAGCGCACCAGCCAACATATTGCAGTAGTAGCAGATTTGGAGGTGCAGTCACTGTGGGCGAATGCGGGGCATGCATCAGTAGGTGCATCCCTCATTCCCCAATAAGGCAGCATGCAGGCACCACACCAGCAACATGTCATGAGGCGAGCACATCTGAGAAAAGGTCCACTGCTATGAGAGCCAAGCTCGTCATGCAGCGGCAGCAGAACACACCTCCCAACATGCCCTTGCTAGTGAAGCAATCCAATAAACATGGAGGCAGTGACTGCCGCCACCACTTACCACAATGCCGACTTTGGGGATACCCAATCCCCCTGTCGGCATTCCCCAACCCAGTTCATGTGCCAGCAGGAGCCACTCCCTCGTTGGCATAATAACCCTCCTGCCCATTGAAATTCTCGCGCAAGGCGCCTAATCCTCCCTCAGCATCATCGCCACCCCCAACAGTCTTTCTTTACCGGCCAGGGGCCCTAGTCTCCATCGGCTGATCCCCAGTTTCTGCTTCAATCTGCCGAGAGAGGCGCAACCCTCGGCTCTTGCCCCCACCCCTGTCTTCTGTATGTGCCGACAGGGGTGCCAAATTCCCCATCACCTACAGCCCCCCCAAACAGTTAGGTGGCATGCTGGGAGCCCACCTCAGCATGCCAAATACACCCGTAGAAAAAAAAAATCCAGGATGTTTTATTTATTTTTTTAAAACTTGCAAACCAGAAAATGGTCCCTCACCAAGTCCGGTAGCCCTTCCCCAACCTGTGCCCACCCTCTGTGCACCCTACCTCCCCACACCCCCCTCACCCCATACATACCTCCGGAGTCCAGGGCAATGACCTTCGGTGGACGGGAACACATCTGCACTGTTCAAAGCCAACTGCGAACTGAAGAAATGCTGGTAAGCTGTATAATGGCAGAAATAGGTTTTTTTCAACTTTGGTGCATATCTCGGGCATTTTGGGGAATTCTGGCACCAAATTTTCAACATTGGGTTATTGGGAACCTTCCTCATGAATTCAGTCACTGTCATGGTGTTATTCGTTTCTGAAAGGTGATTTCACGGTCACTGCGCAGAATTGCCTTTCGGGACCGATGAATGAAATAACAGCACCACTGCTCGTGAGGGAGGCTTTCAAAAAGCCTATGTTGCAAATTTGGTGAAAAAAATCCAAAAAAATGGCTGTTTTACGAGCATGCGTTGCGCAGTTTCCACGCATGCTCATAACTTCATGAATTTGTAATATTTTCATTTCAGATTTTAAAAATTGGCATTTTACCACACCTCCTTATGAACAGTACAGCTGTCATTTTACATATCATGGCCGAAATGTATTTTTGCACATCCGGCGCAGAATAGCATGGTCGCTGTGTGAATCTGTTTTTGGGACAGTTTGAGAAAATGACGGTGACACTGTTCATGAGCAGAGGTCATAAAATTCCTATGTTGAAAATTTGGTGACGACAGTCCATAAAATGACTGTGTCACAAGTGTGTGTTGCACAGTTTCCACACACCCTTGTAACTTCGCAAATTTGCAATATTTTCATGCCAGATTTTCAACACTGGCATTTTTTCGCACCTTCTTATGAACAGTACAGCTGTCATTTTTCACATACTACCCGAAATGTGTTTTAGCACCTGTGTCGTACAATAGCGTGGTCACTGTCAGAAATCAACTTTTCGGACAGATTAACAAAATCACAGTGCCACTGTTCATGAGGGGAGGTCCCAAAATGCCTATGTTGAAAATGTGGTTAAAAATATCCCCAAAATAATTGGGTTACAGACCTGCATTGCGATTCTATGCATGCTCATGATTTCACCAATTGTTCATATTTCCACTCCATATTTTTAACATTGCCATTTTTTTACACCTCCTCATGAACAATACAGTTGTCATTTTTCACATCCTGCCCAAAATGTGTTTCTGTACCTGTGGCACCAAATGGCACATTCACTGTACAAAAGCACCTTTTGGCTAGCAAACTGATAGTGCCGCTCTTCATCAGGTGGGGTCACAAAAAGCCCATGTTGAGTATTTGGAGTGAAAATACCAACACACACCTATGGCGTTAGGGTTTCCAGCTGGAACACCCCACGCTGTAGAGACTGACAGGTGTCAGGGATGTGACTTGGGATCATCAGCTGTAATGCTTCCGCCATTCCGCCCCCAACCCCACCCTGCATCCAGTGGCAGTCATTGAGGTGTGCCTTGGAGTGCTCAGTCCCAAAGTTCACCCCATTCTTATTTATTTATTGTATTTATTGAAATGTTTCACCAGGAGGGCACACTTCTCATCTCACGGTGTGACTTGGGGGGCGCGGTTACATAGGGTTGTGAAGGATGATCAGTTACAATAGTATGTGGGTAGTACAAACAATACAACATTGTAAGATTGTGCAACAGTTGGAACACAAGGTACTGTACAATAAACAGTAGTGGAACACTGGGTAAATTACAATACATGTCCAAAATCATACAAAAGAACATATGAACGTACATAACAGTAAATATTGTGATAGAACCATTTATAGTGCATGATCGTACCAGGAGTAGGCTCGAAGTAGTAAGCAAGTGTTGTTGGAGTAAAAAGGATGGGGTTACATTGTGCACACTGGTGACCCAGAAGAGCAGGTGGAGAAGAGAGGGGGGAGTGGCAAGAACTGAATATGAGGAGAAGGGGTAGCCATTTCCTGATTTCCCCCTTCAGGATGTTGAGAAACCTGCCGGGGGGGTCATGATAGGAAGGCAGAAACTGGGGATAGGTATTAAGATGGGTTAAAGCAGGAACAGCTGAGGGAAAGGTAATTGCATAGGGTAGAGGTAAGGGAGTAGTTGGAGGAGGAGTGTTGTATTTCAGGGGGGGACAGAATTCCAGATTTTAGGGAAACGATGGGTGAAACCAGTCTGACTGATGAGAATGGAGCGGCAAGGGACTGTTAAGGTGCAGGCATAGTTTTATCTGAGACAGTGGGTGAGGGGAGGTGGAGTGGAGAGAGAGAGAGGATGAGAGATAGGAGGGGAGCCCCCCGAACCAGAATTTGGAGGTTAGTTTGGCACAGTGAGAGATGCATCTGTGAGATGGTGGAAGGAAGGTTAGAGAGTGATAGAGTTCACAGTGATGAGAGCAGGAAGGGGAGTTGATAGCAAAGCAGCAGAAGGAGTTAAAGAGAGTGTCCAACTTGGTCAGGAAAGATTTGGGAGCAGCACCATAGACTATGTCACAGTAGTCAAAGATGGGGAGTATCATCTTCTGGACAATTTCGTGCCTCGCAGTCAGTGGATGCAACTACGATTCCTGTACAGAGCACCAAGCTTGGGGCTCAGTTTCTTCAGGATATCATTGATATGCACAGAGAAGTTGAGGTGCTGGTCCAGCCAGACTCCCAGATATCTAAATGAGGAGGTGTCCTCCAAGATGGTCCCATCAAGGGTGTGGAAGATGGGTAGGGCCGGGAGCCTTGAGAGTCTCTGCTTAGTGCCAAAGGTCATTGAGACTGTCTTCTTCGTGTTTAGAAAAAGCTGGTGAGAAGCAAACCAGAGCTGAACTTGGTTGAAGTCATGCTGTAGACTGGTTTGCACAGCAGCAGGGTTTTTGCCGGAACTGTACAAAACAGTATTGTCAGTGTACATGTGGATAGAACAGGATGAGCAGGTTGTGGGAAAATCATTAAGAAAAATGGAGAAAAGTAGTGGACCAAGCACTGATGCCTGAGGGACTCCAGTGTTGATGGGGAATGGAGGTTAGATGGAATCAAGGATTCTCACCAACTGGGTCCTGCCAATGAGGTAGGATTTATACCAGTTGGTGGCTGATGGAGCAAGACCAGCTGAGAAGAGTGAATCAAGAAGCAGGGCATGGGAAACAGTGTCGAACGCTTTGGCTAGGTCAACAAAGATAGACGAGGTGATCAGGCCATCGTACATCCCTGAAAGGATGGAGTCAGTAAGCCTGAGGAGGGAAGTGGTTGTTGAGTGGTTCTTCTGAAAACCAGATTGGAAGGGGGTAAAGAAGGAGGAATCAGAAAGGAAGAGTGATTGTTGAGAGAGAACTAAATGTTCTTGAAGTTTGGCAAGGGTAGGAAAGAGGGAAATGGGGCAATAGTTGCCAGGAGTGGATTTGTCACCACCCTTGGGGAGAGGAAGGACTACAGTGTGTTTCCAGGATGAGGGTACTTGGGCAGAAATAAAAGACAGGTTAAGGATTAGGGAGATAGGATAAGCAATTGCAGGAGCAGAAAGGTAAAGAAGTTTAGTATCAAGCTCATCTGATGAGGAGCCTTTAGATGGGTTGAGGGATAGGAGAGCATTAAGAGTTTCATCAGTGGAGACAGTAAAAAAAGAAAATGGGGGAGGAGTAGGCACTGGCTAAGGCAAAGGGCTGAAGTTAGTAGGTGGCAATGGGGAGAAGGAATTTGGAAGAGACGTGGCGGACGAGGTGTAGTAGGTAGTAAATGTATTGGCCATGGAGCCAGGGTCGGAAACTAGGGAGTTATTTATTTTGAGAACTAGAGGGGGAGGGGGAGATGGGGGAGAGAACAGGGCATTAACTACCCTCCAGAATTTAGATGGAGACTTAGTGTTAGTCAGGAATGAGGAGTTGAAATAATCAGGCTTGGCCAGTCTAGTAGCTTTAGTACATGAATTGCATAGCATTCTGTACTTGGCATACTCATTTGGATATTTAGTAGATCTGTGTTTTCTCCAGGCCTGATCATGCTCCCTGAAGCAGGCCAGTAGTTCGGGGGTGATCCAGAAGAGGTGAAGCCCATGGACTCTGGTCCATCTGTAAGGAGCAAAGGCATTCCAGGTGGCAGTTAATTTATCCTTAAAATAATCATGTGCTTGGTAGACAGAAATGGCAGTAGAGAGGGGGCCCAGACACTGGAAGCGAGTGAAAAGCTGATTGAAGTAATGTCTAAGGATTTCAAGGACCAGAGCTGTATGATTTTAGGGCAAGGTTTGAGGTGATCAACCCTACGTACAATGATAATGGGGTTGTGGTCACTAAGGGCATTCTCCTATACTGCACCCACCTAAGCGTATTTCCTTATGGAATGGGGTAAGTATAAGGCCCAAAGACCCCAAAACACACCACGACGTTTGTCAGTGTCTACAGGGTAGGGTGAGGTAAAATGGCATGAGGGTTATAGCTGACAACCCAAAGGCACACCTCAACACCTCCCAGTCTCTGCAGGGTGGGGGTGGGGTTGGCGTCAGTTCAATACTTCACTGCCATTCCTATTATGCGTCTCTAACTCCTGCACTACCAGTGCCAATGCCAGCGAGACAAAATTCGGCATTGACAAATGCTTGTTATACCAGTGAGGCAGTGCAAGATTTGTTGGTGGGGAACTTTATCAAAGGCCTTTGCAAAGTCCAGATAGATGCAACCCACATCCTGTCTCCCATCCAGAGCTTCTGCATTTTTGTTCAAAAAAACAGCATATTGGTTATACATGACCTCCCTGTCACAAACCCATTCTGTTCCCTGTCCATCTGATCAGTGTCTGCAAGGTGAGTGTCTATTACATCCTTTAATGTGGATTCCATCAATTTACCTGGTACCGAGGTCAGACTAATGGGCCTATGGTTCTTATAATCTGCACTGTCACCCTTCTTATGGATGGGTACCACACTTGCCTCTAGCCAGTCCCCTGGGACTGTACCACTTACAAGTGACTTTTTAAATATCAGTATCAATGGTACAGCTATATTTGGGGAAAGTAACTTAAGCATCCTTTTTGAAATATTGTCTGGTCCCGCAGAACTAGTATTTTTTAGGGATTTTATTTTGTTCAGTACTGTTTCAGTAGTTATTTCAATGTGTATTTCCTTATTGGGTCTGTCTACTTGTCCCAGTTATTTTTTTGGAAAATGCTGTACTGAAGTAGTCATTAAAAATATTTGCAGCTTCAACTGGATTTGTAACCATCTCATTTTCCTTATTAATAGAGTCTAAATTATGTTTAGATTTCTTTAGGGCATTAATGTAACTATAGAATTGTTGCATGTTATCTTTTTTGGCCTTGGCTGCCAGCTTTATCTCCATTCTTTGTTTTTTATCATCTGCCTACACTTATCCTGTATTGTTTTATATTCCCTCCATACTAAAGGGTCCCCCATATTTTTATGTAAGTTATAAAGTCTCTCTCAGCTTTCTCTTTATCAGTTTTAATATGAGTTTGGTAAGCCATTTAGGGTCTTCCCCCTTGTGTTATAGATTTTAAATTATAGTATACATTTGTCGCATGTACTAAAGATTTCTTGTTTAAAAGTGTCCAAATTTCTTCCATAGTTTTATGTTTATGTTTGCTTGTGTGCATGTGCGAGAAACATGTTGCGGCAGCTTGCTGCAGAAGCAGGTTGTGGAGATGTGGCACTGTTGTGGCCAATGCCCCCGGTGCCTTTTGAGGCATGGCCCGCTTTCCCCAATGCGGTGGCATGCTGCTGCTGACACTAGTTCAGCCAGCATGCCACCACCTTGAAAGGTTTTCACCACTGCAATCAGGGGCCACCTAGTCATTGCAGCATCAGCCATTCTGCTGCAATGAGGGAGCGACCCATCATTGCAGGGCGTACCTTGCCATCCCGACCAAGTAATTAGCCAATGGGGGAAGCCCACTCCCCGTCAGCACACTGTAACCCCTCCCCCAATTGTTGTTTGCCGAGGGGTTGCCCAACCCCCTTCGGCTTCATGAGCCCTCCACCAAGTCTTTCTTTGCTGATGGGGGGCCAATCCCCATCGGCTGCAGTCTCCCCCTCCCATTAAATTTGCTGAAGGGGAAGCCCACTCCCCATTGGAATAATGTCCCCCCCCGATTTGTTGTATGCCGGGGGTGCCCAATCCCCTCTGCTCTTTCCCCATACATGCTGGACAGGGGCCAATCCCCATCAGCTCCAGTCCCCCACCCCAAAACACGCAGGTGGCATGCTGGGAGCCCACCCCAGTGTGCCAAAGTACCTGCTGAAAGGAAAAACCATCTCGCGATGTCTATTTTTTTTAAACCCTGTAAAGTAGAAAATGGTCCCTCGCTGTCTGCGCCCCCCTCCCCCAACCTGCACCCACTCTGTGTGCACCCCACCTCTCCACACCTCCCACACTCCATACTTACCTCCGGAGCCCGGCATGACAAACTTCGGTGGACCGGGAACATGTCTGCACTCTTCAAAGCCAACCGCGAACTGAAGAAATGCCGGTAAGCTGTATAATGGCATAAATAAGGCTTTTTCAACTTTGGTGCATATGTCTGGCATTTTTGGGAATTTTGGCACCAAATTTTCAACATGGGGTTATTGGGACCCCTCCTTGTGAATTCAGCCACTGTCATGGCATTATTCGGTCCCGAAAGGTGATTTCTCGATCCCCTCCGGAATAATCTTTCAGGACCAATTAATGAAATGACAGTGCCAGTGTTCATGAAGTGGGCTCTCAAAAAGCCTATGTTGCAAATTTGGTGGAAAAAATCCAAAAATGACTGTTTCACGAGCATGCATTGCGCAGTTGCTATGCGCGCTCGTAACTTCACTAATTTACAACATTTTCACTCCAGATTTTCAACATTAGCATTTTTCCACACCTCCTTATGAACAGTACAGCTGTCATTTTTTACATCTTGGCCAAAATGTGTTTTCACACTTCTGGCATAGAATAGCACGGTCACTGTGGGAAATCAGTGTATGGGACACATTAAGAAAATCACAGTGACATTGTTCATAAGCAGAAGTCCTAAAATGCCTAGGCTGAAAATTTTGTGCTGAAAGTCCATAAAATGACTGTGTTACGAGCATGCATTTTGCAGTTTCCACACACCCTTGTTACTTCACAAATTAGTAATACTTTCACGCCAGATTTTCAACACCGACATTTTTTCACACCTCCTTATGAACAGTACAGCAGTAATTTTTCACATCCTGTCCGAAATGTGTTTTCTCGCCTCCGGCACAGAATAGCACAGTCAATTTGGGAAATCAGTGTTTGGGACAGATTAAAGCTGCACTGTCAGTGTTTACCCACCGTTTTTCACACAGTCATTTTGTTTCAATAAAGTTTAAGTAGCAGAACTTGCTGCTTGCATAGTGCCTGTATCAGTTGTCCTTTCTTTGAATTCTGTCATATTTTCTTTATTTTGCCCATTTATGTAATTTCCTTCGGGTCCCTTGATAAGCCTCCCATTCTCTGTTGCCACCCATCACGCAGTGGCGTCACACTCCAACGTTTTTGCCATATATATAAGCATGTCGATGACTGCTTTTCTCACCTGTGCTCAGGCATTCCATCTCAGTTACTGTTCCGGTGCTCAATCCATCTCTGACTACCTAAGGTTCCTGCTGAAACTGTCTGTAAGGTGAGTTCTGAGTACACCAGCCATCACTGTTTTTATTGATCGCCTTTTTTTATGTTTCTTTCTTCACTTTTTTTTTCAGGCACATTTTGGCAGAGGGAAAAAGTAGCATTTCTATTCCGGGTAGTGTCATCTTCCATTCTGGGAAATAGTTTTTGTCGCCATATCACCTGGTCGGGGTCATAATGTTGCCAATGCTACTGGCTACATTATGACCACTGCCTCTGTAATACCGTTATCGAGTTTCTCCAAAAAATAGCAGCTTCCCACTAAATAGTATGTCATCACCGAAAAAAAGGAGAAATTACGGGTGTAGCCCATTTCAGCACTTTTCATCACAGCGCCTGTCAATTCGGTGCTTACATTCCAGCGCTGTTCAACTCAGCACTGTCTCATTACAGTGCTTCCCATTTCAGCATTCAGAAATCCCCTTTCAGTTCTCTTTTTTTTGTGTTACAGTATTTTTATCCAGCTTATAATTTTGTTAGAAATAGCATCTAAAAAGGAATACAATACCAAATCCATCCAAGAGCTCATCAGCTGCCCTAGTACCAGCATTGTACTCACTGGTAATAGTTGCAATTCTAACGTTCAAGAGCAGGTATTTGCGATTTCTCCTTACAACAACATGACCTGGCATAAGCTGTAATTGAAAGCATGTGAAGCAAGAACCAAGTAACTAATATGTAAATAAATTTATGTTTTATTTCACGACGGAAAAACGTAACAGAAAGACATTGTATAAAGTGCTCAATTACAGCTTATGCACGGTCATGTTGCTGTAAGGAGAAATCGCAAATACGTGATCCTTTCTCTGCTCCTTTCCTTTCCCCTTCTTAGTTAAAAGTTAAGTCTCTAACAATATGGGTTCCATCTTCCTGCCACTTGCTTCTTCGGCTTTACCAATATTCCAAAATCAGTATATAGCGGGAAAAGTTGGGGTGGAGGGAAGATCCATTCTTTTGGCTATTTTTAACCTCCTTTATCTTTCTAGTTTTTTGTGGAGGGCTTCTGCTTTCTTGGGGCTGTCAAAGATTTCCATGGTAAAAAAAAAACTGATTTTTGCTGGATGCAGCAGAGCAAATCCGATCCCTTTTTGTCCTAAGAGGACTCTGACTTCATCAAAGGCTCTACGTGATTGCATTGTAGCAACACTAAGGTCTGGGTAGGCAGAGAATTGCACCCCATCAGCAAATAATCCTTTATTGATTCTGGCTTGTCTTAATATCAGTTCTCTGTCTGAGAAATAACGTGGCTTCAAATATAGAAGCGTAGGTTTTCTGTCATTAAGTTCTCAATTTTCTTACTAACTCCTTCCCCCAGGGTGAGCTCTATCCAGTATAATTCTTTATTCAGGGTACTTTTTATTTACTGCTAATGTAATTAGTTTTTCAAAGAAGGTCACTGTATCACTATTGCGTCCCAAACCCTCTGGGATCCCAATCAGTTTAACATTTTGTTTCTCGAGCGGTCCTCCATTTCATTCACTTTTAATTTGAATTCCTGGATAGCCTATGTTTGAGCTGCAACTTTTACAGAAACTCCATTCAATGTGTTTTCTAACTCACTCATTCTCTTTTCTACATTATCTGTTCTTGCATGTTACTGCTTAATTCAGATACCGAACTAGACAGCTGCAATAACGCCGCTGTAACTGTAGCAAAGCCATCTTTTATTTCTGTTTTAATTTCATCATTCAGCAGGGTGAACAGTTCTAAGTTAATTTCAGGTCAGCACTTAGTATGATTTATACAGTCATGTAAATTTTCTTGCAGGGCTTCTGTACCCTCTGTATTTCTCAGTGTTGCATTTGCTGTCTATTGGATTACCGGCATCTCAGAAGCCTCCCCATTGTTCAGCCCCTGCTCCTTCACTTTATTGTCAGTATTTACCATAACATCTTGCTCCGTTTCTGAGTCTAATAAAGATACGTTTCTTTCACCTGCCTCTGTAGCCATCGATGGCAGTTTCGTCTTCTTCATCCGCTGTAGTATACTGTAAATATTTGCTTTTTGTCCAGTCTGCCCATTAGTGGTAAAGCACTGTATGTGATTAAAAAAATCCCTATTTTATTAAGTGCACATTAAGCATAGTAAAAATGCAGGCCAATCACATTATAGAAAATACACATCATTTCAAAAGCAGGCAGTGAATAGAGTAGTTCCTAACGCATACTAGTAGCTAGAACACAGCACTGTACTGCCATACACAATAGCGCTAGCTGCTGTGCCTGCCACCACGAGTGAATTCTCACCATGAATAAAGGTTCCAAAATGAATAGAACATACTGTTGATGGCAGAAGTATTTGTGGCTGCAAAAAATTAAAAAAAAAACTAATAAAAAAAAAACAATGAAGCTTCTTAATAGGTGCTGATCTGTTATCAGCGTAGTGTATCATTTAGTAAAAAGCCTTCCAAATATACATATATACAATATACTCAGCAGAACACTAATGCATCAAACCTTTACAAACTGAATGATCCGAGGTTAGCAGCTCACTTGCATTGGCCCAGTTCAAATGATTACTGGAGAGCCTCCCTATCTTTATACTAATTTCTGATCCACAGTCTACTTACAAATAAAACTATAGTACATGGTAAATCACGTTGAATGTTTTTTAAAAGTGATTGCAGTTTCACGTAGGCGCTGTTCGGATGATTACTGGAGATCCTCCTTATATACATTGTTCTCCGATCACCAGTCCACTTAGAATTAGAATGCCCACCCCACGAACTTTACTTGACTGCATGCAGTGCGGGACACTGAGGGGGTGAAATTAATAAAATGCACTATATAATAGTTTCACAGTAACAACCGCTACCTAATTTTTTCTGATTTTTTCTCTGTCCTGTGGAGCCCAACAGGATGCCATCAGATGGTCAGTACAGCACTGGCTGCTTGACACATCCCAATTCCTCCTCCACTTATGATTCCACCAATTTGACATCCTGGGATTGCGGGCGGAGAACAGTACCGCTGTTGTGGACAATTTACTGTCTTGCAGTACATCATGTCTATAGTCTCTTTCTTCCGTCTGCGCCTTGTGACTAGTAGACATTCCTGAAATTGCCATTTGTGAAATCCCCCAGCAAGTCTGTCTTATTTTCCAAAAGTGATATGTACTGTCGTTAAAACTCAAATGTCCTTTACAGGTGTTTTGTTCAACACTATTCCAAAATACACATCTCCTCTCTCTATCTCCTCATTTTGGCCAGGGAGTGCAAAAGGATCCATTAGCACACACTGTATGCCCAAAGTAATAGATGAACAAAACACCTGTAAAGAACGTTTGACTTTTAACGACAGTACATATCACTTTTGGAAAATAAGGAAGACTTTCTGGGGGTGATTTACCAAAGGGTGGTTTCAGTGATCTGCAAGCGCACCTACGGGAGCATAAATAACAGCTATACATTTGCACCTGGTCAGAAGGTCGGCGATCAGGGCTTGTTAGCACAAGCAGCGACATTTACAGTAATCCCAATACAAGCTCCTGGAAGTCTTTACACAAGATGAATGGATAAGCACAGTATAAGCAGTAAATCCTCTGAAACCCTTGCCAGTGTTTACCACGGAATTTCATGCAAATTAAAAACTTATGTTTGGTAACAAGAGGGGGGGAATGGAAACCTGAACTACTTCACTTCCCCCTAGGGCTCCTAGCGTCAATAGGATATTTACCTTTTAAACCAGATTAAGATTTAATAAATGTCAATTATTTTATTGGGCTTACTGACGTCATGAATTACAGTAAGGAGCTCACCCAACACTCCTGAAAAATGATCAATAAACAAATGTTCAACTGAGCCGGCAGGGCTGTATAAAGGGGTGATATCAGTAGCGAACATAGTCCACTTCCTGTATATAAATAATTAATCTCAACTGGGGAAAAGCAGAGAAATGAAGCAGTATGGCCTTGGATGGGGCTAGGATTGTACTGTGGTGCAAGGACCAACCTGAAAAGGTAGTATAAGGGCTCACCTGAAAAATAGCTGGGGCCAGTTATTGGCACACTTGTATCAGTATACCTCTTTAAATCTGTACACTAACCCTGTGTTTTTGCTGGTTATATTGACTTCAACTTACTCCCAACATTCCAATTAATTATATGAATATATGAAAATATGTTCAGTGTTTTCAAGGTGAGGAGGGGTAGGCATGAGGAGTGCCCTCCAGGGAATGTCTAGGTAGCCAGGTGCACCAGTCTAACAATGCTTGGGGGCCATTTCTAGAGATGGATAGGTGCAGGGTGACTGCAGCAGAGAAAAAATTAAGGTTTGGTACCCCATGGACTGGAACACTTTGTGTATCCAATTATTAATGCTCATCAAACTTTTCACTTTAAAATCAAACACACACACGCATGCACGCACGCACGCACACACACACACACACACACACACACACACTACAGAATGTGTGTTGTACCATTCAGAATGAATTATAGCATTACAAAGGCCATACTTCATATTTGAGATCTGTTGAACTCAGTAATGCCTAATATTCACTGGAAGAGCCCTATTCAAAGTTGTGCTTTAACATCAGGGTGGTATAAATGATTTATAGAATGGGCTGCGGTGGGGGTAGCTATATACAATATTTATTTTAATGTGCTGTAATAAAATGGCAGTAATTGTTTGTATGAGTTGCATGCACTGATAGGATTTATTCTGTCTTATTTTGGTTGGGAGGACATGACCTTTATAACACCCATGTGACTTTGGCTTTCCATGCTTTCCATGCGAGAGTTATGGTTCTCCTGTCCACATAGCTGGGATAAAGGAAGGAATTACATGGCAGGGCATAGGTTGATTCAAAAATACAGCACACAGTACATTGGGTGTGTTGGAAGACATGAGGCAAAGTTAGGTGGCCTTCAACCACAGTGGAAGTGTGGTTACTGAAGCGCACTGCACATCCTGAAGTGATTTCTTCTACCTTGAATCTGCACAGAAAGTTGAAACATGTTTTAAAGGAAACAGTAAATTATTTTTACATAGGTAACTGCCCTTCCAGCTTCCTTTCCATGCCAGTTATGTATTCTGATATGCTTTAATTTTTTGATAAATAAATAATCTAGCTGTGGGGTTCCCTCAGATCTATGCTACTGCTCTTTCTTTTCATATTTCTAAGACATTCGGTGGCATCAAGAAATTCAATTCCATGCTGTTCATCTGAATGTCCAGGAATGGTGGTATTGATGTCATGGAATGTTCAGGTAGTATGAAAAGAGACAGCAGAAACTGTTGAGAGGGATTCAGGGTAGTTAAAAGGACAACAAAAGTAGATTATTAATTTACCCCCCAAAAATGTAAAAAAATTTCAGAATACTGGGTAGACAATAAAAGAAGAACTGGGGGGGGGGTGTCTAGAGGTGCAATAACTGTTTCCTATCACCTTTAAGTATGGTTATTGCAATGCAGCCCATTACGTTTCTGAGTACAGGCATTATACTCATTAAAATAAATTCCACTCAATGAAGAGTATTGTTTTGCATTCTGATATATTTACTGCAAATTATTATGTTAGTTCACACTAGACATATAAGTGAAAGTGATTTTCACAGATATTGAGTCATATGACCAAATATGCTGGCTGATCTTGACCAGCAGATTCACAATTTGGGAGTTTTGCCATCAATTTCTGCATTTTCCATTACCGTAGTAGTCCAGCTGGGTTTTCCACAATGTTATCCTTTAAAGAGCAACTCTACACTTCAGCATGCAATTTCATAAATATGATGTTTTATCTCTTACAATTTATTAGAGAATACATTTTTCCTTTTTAACGTTCCTTTCCAGGATTTACAGCAAACCTTGGTGGTCAATCTAAAAAGTCTACGTACAAAACATCTATAGTGTATGGTGGAACGTTATTGTCAATGGAAATCCATGATAAAAAAAACCTTGTTTTTCTGCACCGAATATGTCATAATCTTGTTGTGCTGCACTCAGTGCGTCAGTAGTGCAGCACAACAAAATAGAATGGTTTCTCGCGCTGTAACCAGCAAGCGCCACTGTTTAAATAAAAATCAGCACGGAAATCCAACGCCGCACACAATGGCAATCGATACTGTACAACTGTGACAGTCACAGAATCCAGAATAAAAAAAAAAAAAAAATGGCATTGTCGCGTCCACATGAACCACTGTCGGATAGAGCAAAATTCATAGCAGAACAGGAAAACAGCCGCTCAATTAAAAAAACGGAGAATGACATGCGAATTTTAAAAAGTTACCTGGCCAACACTGGAGAAACCGAGCCATTCAAGACATACCAGTAAACGAGTTGGAGCTTGTAGCTGACTTCATATATAAATTGGAGAGATTAGATGGACAACAATACGAGCGAACTGTCATAGGATCTAGGCAGCATAGACAGATATCTGATTAAGAAAAGCACGCCACCGATATTCCATGAAATACTGGAGGTATTTAAGGAAACTCTGGCCACCTTACAAGCAAAACAAAATTCCTAAAAAATGGGAAAGGAAATAAACCAATGCAATCAGAGGCCCTGTCACCGATGGAGATAGAAAACTGTACAAGTCAGGAGCACTGGGCTTGCGAAAACCCCACAAGCCTCCTAAACATGTTGTTCTTCAACAACGGCTTATATTATGCTCACTGCCGCAGAGCAGTATGCCCTGCGATGGGGAGACCTCCAGCTTATCACAGATTCTATGGGAAAAAATACATACAGTATAATGAGAGACAAACTAAAACCCGAACAGGAGAAACCCAAGAGACATCCGAGCAATTAAGCCTAGAATGTACCAAAACTCGGCAAACCCGGACCGTGACCCAGTGACAGCTTATGAGAAGTACTCCTGAAAGGCCACCAACAATGCTTGCCCCAGACTCCCATTTTACCTAGCTCCAAACATAAACTACAAACCTGGTGCTTCATTGTGGTATAGGGCAATGGCAGTGGGTGAAAACAAGATTCGATGTATGCTTCAACGATAAAGTCCCATGCTGGTCTGTCCACCCAAAAGCAGAATAACCAATCATTCCACAAGGAAAACAGCAGTCCAGCGACTTGTTGACCAAGGTGTACTCCAAACGAAGTCCAGCAAGTATCTGACAACGTCATTACAGTCTATAAACAATTACAGCACACTCGGATGACAAGCAGGAAAGAAACTCAAAGTTACTAGGCCATTCATCAAATTCATTGTGTTCAGCCACAGTAATAACATCCAGCCCAGAGATACAGTGCAAGCCACCCCCAAAGTGCAAAGTACCTTTCAGTGATGGTTCCCACATAAATATTTTCGGTCGAAATTGTATCTTCCAGCACCCATTCACTGTGAACATCATCCATAACTACGGCCAGTGGAAGAGGAAGAACCATGTGACCATGAATACTGACAGCAGCAGCTCAGATGACGAATACGGTAAGTACCCGCCTCCCGGCTTCCTGTAACTGTACAAAACACCGATCAAATAACTAGAGCAACCATACCATTCAAAACGGTATTTTTTTTCTCTCTTTCTTTCTACTTAGAATGTGCTGTAGAATGAAGCTCAACCGGAAAAAAAACATGATTCCGCATGTGGACCAAGATTTTTCATTATCAGATAAGATATTTGGGCAGTTTGTTCGTGTTCGTGAAATGTTACACTCATTTGAATCGCTGTAATTGTATTTGTTTTCCTGTTTGCCTAATATCGCTCGTTTCTAGTAAAAATTCCAGACAAGACATCGGCGTCCATTTGTTTTCATTGCGACTACCCATTACACTATAACAGATTGTCTGTAGGGAGGCATGCACAACAAAAGAGTATTCTTGATCTTGAGGTATCCATGCAACGTGTAACCTCTCGAGCTACGCTCTCGAGGTTACACGTTGCCATGGATACCTCTCGATCAAGAATACTCTTGTTGTGCATGCCTCCCCATAGACAATCCTCTATGTCTCTCCCCTGCTATCTCATATTGCCTTTCTTTATGACATCATAGTGCACACCATGACAACAGACTGTGGTGTCACAAACAGAAATTGTGCTGTAAGCAGGGGAGAGTCAGATACATTTTGAAAGACTCAGTAAACTAATTGTTGCATTATCTATAATATTTAGTAGACCATCAGCAGAGAAAAGTAAATAAAAATAATAAAAATATAAAACAATACTGTGAAAACACAGTTGGTGGAGATCTTGGAGTTTTTAATCTTTTTATTATAAAAAAGAGTTGAGAAAGACATTTAATTAATGGATGACTTGTCTTTCCAATACTTGATAGCATCACAGAGATCCTATGCTGCATTCACATGAGTACTAATCTTCAAGCAATAACAGTTAAGTCTTCAATTAAAGAGCTGGGCGCTTGATATTTACATGGTATGGACATTGTCGACCATGGTGTTAAGTTCTGGCTATCTTTATTATTTCTGCCATATGACTTACACAAATTAAAAGAACACAATCTCATTAACAATTAATGCACATAGACAGACATTATACAACTGCAAGAAAAAATGCTGCATCCAGATTTGTCAGTGGCCACCTTCAACAGTGATGTTATTCCAGTACAACATCACTGTATTGAGCTTTGTATTGATTATAGCCTAGTGTCTCTCTCTTTGTATAGATCCTCACCATGCTCCAAAAAAATCAGCAACAGCTTTAAGATGATTTTTTTTAATTCTGTATAAAAATGAGACAATGTATATTAGCAGTAATGTACTCCAGAGTGTGTGTTGGGGAATAACATAACTTCTCAGGTGTTGGGTGCACTTAGCCAGTGGCCTCAGTGTCCAACCACCCAAGGCATGACATCCCAGCATTACCTTGCTGACAACCTCGCCTTCTCTGGCTTCTCCCTTTCCAGTTCCAGATATTCTTTCTGCATTTGATTTTGCTTCCAGATCTCTTCCCCTGTACCTGTCCCACTCTCTCTTGAACTCCTCCACCATCTCTGCCTCCACCAGCCCCCTAGGCATTGCATTCCATGGCTTCACCACCCTCTCAGTGAAGTAGCACCTCCTCCTTTCTCCCCTGAATCTTCCCCCCCCTCCAGCTTCCAGCCATGCCCTCTAATGGCTCCCTCCTCCTTCCTTCAAAGCACCCTGACTGCTCCTCCCCTATTTACCCCCTTCATGTACCTGAAGACCTCTATCATGTCCCCCCTGTCCCTTCTCTCTTCCAATGTGTACATATTCATCTCTTCGAGCCTCTCCTCATAGGTCCTGTCCACCAAGCCCCAAATCATTTTGGTTTGCATCCTCTGGACCCTCTCCAGGATTTAAATGTCCCTCTTTAAGTGTGGCCTCCAAAACTGCACGCAGTACTCGAGGTGCGGCCTCACGAAGCAGTTATACAGAGGGAGTATCACTTCCCTACTTCTGGAGGTGATCCCCTAGCGCTGCATCCCAGCATCCTATTGGCTGTGGCTGCTGCCCTCCTACAAGTCTCCTAGTTTTTCATCTTGACATCCACCACCACCCCCAGGTCCCTCTCAGCCATCAAGACTTGTAGCATCCCCCCCCCAGGGTGTAGACTTGGCCCGGGTTTCTGGCCCCCAGGTGCAGTACCTTTCATTTCCCTGCATTGAACCTCAGCTTCCACTTTCTAGACAATCTTTCCAGAGCCTCCAGGTCCCCATGTAGGGCCACCCTCCCCTCCACCCATCCACCACCGCCCACAGTTTTGAATCATCCGCAAACTGACTCATCTCACTCCTGATACCTGTCCTTATGTCAGAGACGTAGGCGTTGCACAGCAGGGGTCACAAGGACTGATCCCTGTGGGACCCCACGAATGACCCTCCTTGGGTATGAGACTATTTCACCAACTATGACCCTCTTGGTCCGGTACTGGAGCCAATTGCCTATCCATCTGATTATCTGGTTCCCCACCCCCATTTCTCCCAGCTTATCCAACAGGCCCTTGAGAGGAACAGAGTCAAACGCTTTGCTGAAGTCTAAAAAGAGGACGTCCACTGGTCTACCCCAGTCCAAGGCACTCATCACCCAGTCATAGAACTCCACACGGTTTGTCTGATACGATTTCCCCGGGATGAATCCATGCTGTCCATCGTCCAGGCAACCTGACTTTTCCAGGTCACCCCCACCCTCTACTTGTCAAGGCCCTCCATCACATTGCCCACCACCGATGTCAGGCTGACAGGCCTGTAATTCTCTGCCACCTGCCTTGATCCCCCCCTTGTGGATAAGCACTATATGTGCCACCTTCCAGACCTGGGTCACCCACCCTGTCCTCAGAGATGGTGAAAACCTCTGCCAGGGGTTTCACCATGACATCCACAAGTTCCTTCAGCACTCTGGGATGCAATTTATCCAGCCCCGGTGCTTTCTCTGTCTTAAGGGACCTGAGGGCTTCCCTCACTCTCTCTTCTGTGATTTCCACTTCTGCTACCTCTTCTCCCTGCTTAGCCTTCCCCCCTCCTACCAGTGATGCTCCCATCCCCAGCCCCGCCGATCAGTAGGGTCCCCCTCCTCAGTATCACTGTCTCCTCCCATGTATGATGCAGCACCCCCATTTTCCTTAGTGAAAACTGAGATGAAGTACTCGTTCAGTACCTCAGCCTGCTCCCCGGGTCTTGTGCCCCTCTCTCCCCTGGTTTTAATCCTGCTAATCTGCCCCTTCACCCTTTGTTTTTCCCCAATGTATCTAAAGAACCCCTTGTTCCCTCTCCTAATTTCCATGGTCTGGTTCTGCTCGTTACTTTCCTTAGCTGCCCTCACCACCCTAGTGGTCCTTCTGGCCATCAGCTCCAACTCCCCTCTATCCCTTTCACTCCTTGAGCACTTGAATTGCCCATAGGCTGCCTTCTTTCCTTGCACCACCTCCTTGACCTCCCTGGTCCACCAGCAGGGCTTTCGGGCCCTACTGCATTTTCATCTTACTCTTGCGCAGTTGCTGGTAGCATCCTGCACCCCTCTCCTGATGATTTCCCACCTACTATCAGCATCCATGTCTGACCAAATCCCATCCAAATGCTTCTTAAAGATCCTTCCCATTTCCTTAAAATCAGTTCCCCTGAAGACAGTTACCTCCGTCTTTGTTCAGCCTTCTACCACTCCTAGGTCCAGGCAGAACCACACCATGGCATGGTCACTCCCTGCCAATGGGTCCCTTACCTCCATGCCCTCAATCTGGTCACTGTCTGCCAGACCACATCCAGTACCCCCTGCCTCCCTGGTCACTTCCCACCTGCTGAGTTAAGAATGCTTCTTGAAAGACATCCAACAACCTCTTTTCCTGGCAACCGAAGGATGTCATAGTCTCCCAGTCTGTTCCTGGCATGTTTAAGTCCTCAACACCACCACCTCACCTGCCCATTCTGGAAGTGTCTCCAACATCTGCCACCAGACTCTCCTCCAGCTCCTCCACCAGTGCAGGGGGGTCCATACACCATTCCTATTTTTACTCTCTTGCACCCCCTTGTTAGCAAGGTGACCCAAATCACCTCCACTGTTCCCTCCACCTCCTCTACTCCCCCATGCCAATGCAGTTTTTGACTATCATTGCTACTCTTCCTCCAGTTCCCTCCCCCTGTCCTTCCTGAACATAGTGTAAAACTCCAGGTTCATGTCCCAGACATGTTCTGCATTGTCCCTGGTCTCAGTGACCGCTGCCACATCCACCGCTCCCTCAGTTAGCATCCCTTGGAGCTCAGGCATTTTATTGGCCAAGCTCTGTGCATTTAGCAGGACTGCCTTCCACCCTTTCCCTATACTTCCATTTCCCCTGCTCGTGTTCCTGCAGCATTCTGTTTTCCCTGGTCTGCACTTTTCCATTCTGGCCTTTTCCCATTCCTCCAGCTCCTCAGGGGTGTGGGAGACAGTGTCCTCCCTTATTGGCCCCCCTTGACATCCTTTTCTCCCAACCCTCCCCATTTCATCTTTTTCTGTACATATACATCTTCTGAAATAGGAAAGAGTAACTCGTATACTACACAACCTACTTATCACCAAATGAGTTTGTCAATGATTTCGGGAAATATGGCATCTTTCACGGGACGAAAACATTTGATGTGGGGGTGATACTTCATGCCAATTGGCAATTTTCAAACCACTGTAATAATTTTACAGCCATAAAGGGGATAACAGCTAAAACAAAAAAGCAGGAGCCCCATTTAACAGTAGTCCAAAACATAACATTTGGCTTATTTTATCACTTTGCAACAACATATCAAGCAATCACATGTAATCTATGTATCATCTATCTATCTATCTATCTATCTGTCTGTCTGTCTGTCTTTCTGTCTAGTATACACTATATGTGATGATTTCTCTTCAGTGGAAATAACGCTACACCAAAGCATATAATTTCTCTCAATCTGAAAATAAATTTTGCACTGACAATTCACCTAATCATTGTGGGGGTGAAGCATATTTGATGTGGGGGGATCAGTATTAAAGTAACAGTGATATTTCCTACATTTGGCCTATATCTGAATATCGACAAATTGCTGATTGCAGGGCATGAAAGGTGTCATCATGTGTCTGTGAAAGTGCCTCTGCTACTTTCACTAGTTGTGCACATGTAAGTAGAGGTGGTGGGTGAAGTGGGCAGAATTTGCTTCACGGATAAATCCACGCTATGCCACCCATTTCGCATAGCATAATGTGAAATTTCACCTGGCGGAGTGGTGAAATTTCCCCTGGCAGAATGGCAAAATTTCACCTTCTGCAGTGCAAATTCACATTACGCCTTCCGCGACGAAATTTCGTGTCCATCCATGAGCAAAATTTAACCTTATCACTGGTATAAGTTAAAAGTAGTAGATCCCTGGTGGCTATCGGTCCCCCCCCCCAAAAAAAAAGGCCCACATGTAGAGACTAGAGACAAATCCCTGGTGGCTAGCAGTCCTTCCCCCCACCTGTCCCACATGCAATTAATTATAAATAATGAAATTATCCATGGTGGCTAGTGGTTCCTCCCCTCCACCTGATAATAACTCACCCCACCGCGGAAATGTACAGTCAGTAACCCTCTCCACCCGCATCCCATAGTATCTCTGCCTTTAATTTAATATTATGCTATTAAAAGGAAAAAAACCTCTGGTGGTCTAGTGTTTTTTTTTTTTTTTTTAATTGTAAACCCCCTCCCGAATCCGATCCCCTCCCCAGTTCCCATAAATGCGATTCCCAAATTCCCAGTCATAGAAACATAGATTTTGACAGCAGATAAGGACCGCTTGGCCCACCCAGTCTGCCCATTTCCCTACCTATTGGATAAGCTGCAGATCCTAGTTAATCAGCAGCCTACTTCTTCCTACCCCCACCACCTAGAATTGCCTTATGACTGTCCCATGCATGCTTGAATTCCACCACTTTTTTGACTCCACAACCTCCTCTGGAAGGCCATTTCCATGCATCCACAACCTCTCTGTGAAAAAATACTTCCAAATTACCTCTGAGGCTGCCCCCCTTCTATCTTCAAATTGCCTTTACTTGTTCTTGCACATCTATTTTTTGAAAGATTCTACCCTCTTGGACTTTGTTGATTCCCTTGAGATACTTGAAAGTTTCTATTATGTCCCCCTCTCTCCTTTCCTCTAGGCTATACATATTCAGCTCCTTAAGTCTCTCTTCATATGTCTTCCGGTGCAGACCCTGCACCATTTTATTTGCCCTCCTCTGGACAGCCTCCATCCTGTCTATGTCCTTGCGGAGATTGGGTCTCCAGAACTGCACGCAGTACTCCAGATGAGGTCTCACCAACTGTCTGTACAGAGGGATAATAACTTCCTGTTTTCTGCAGGATGCCTCTCCCTGATCCAGTATCCCCCAGTACCCTCCTTGCTGCCCTCTCACATTGCTTGCCCACCTTTAGGTCATCTGATATGACTACCCCCAGGTCCCTTTCCATTTTTGTTGTTGTTAGTATCTCACCCCCCATTGTGTACTCTTCCCCTGGGTTTTTGTTTCCCAGGTGCATTACCTTGCACTTCTGGCATTGAATCTAAGCTGCCATACATTTGACCATTCCTCTAACCTTGCCAAGTCCCTTCTCATCCTTTCCACCCCACCTTACATCAACTCTGTTGCAGATCTTTGTGTCATCTGCAAAGGACATCTTTTCCTTCCAGTCCCTCTGCAATATCGCTTGTAAGGACATTGAAGAGGACCGGTCCTAATACTGAACCCTGTGGTACCCCACTAGTAACCCACCTTTCTTCAGAGTGGACTCCATTTACTATTACTCTCTGTGTCCTATTCTCCAGCCAATTCTTTACTCCAGGCTGTCATCTTGGGACCCACTCCCAGGCTGGCTAACTTGTATATTAATCTTTTGTGTGGGACTGTGTCAAATGCCTGCTAAAGTCTAGGTAGGCCATGTCCACAGCCCTCCCTGATCTACTACTTGGTCACCCAGTCAAAGAAATCTATCAGATTAGTCTGGCATGACCTTCCCGCTGTGAATCCATGCTGCCTTGGGTCCTGAGCCCCTCTGGCCTCTAGATACTCAACAATTCTTTCCTTCAGAAGTGATCCATCATTTTCCCCTACCACTGAGGTTAAACTAACAGGTCTGTAGTTTTCTGCTTCTGCCTTGCTCCCACTTTTGTGAAGGGTAATCACATCTTCCCTTCTCCAGTCCTCGGGTACCATCCCATCCTCCATGATTTGTTAAAGAGGGTAGTCAGTGGTGTCACTAGTTCTACCCTTAGTTCTTTTTAGAATTCTGGGATGCATCCCATCAGTCCCACATTGCTTTGTCCACCTTCGGTTTTAAGAGTTCTTTCAGACCCTTTCTTCTGTAAATGGGCTGGTATCAACTTCTGTATCCAGAGTGTTTCTACTGTTTGTTTTGGTACCTCCCCCACTTCCTTTGTAAATAATGAGCAAAAATATTTGTTTAGTATCTCTGCCTTTTCACACCCTTCCTCCTCTTTATTAAGCCTCACTAGCCCTCCCTTGGTCTTCCTTCACTCCCTGATGTACCTATAAAAGGTTTTATCCCCCTTCTTAACCAAGTTGGCTATCTTTTCCTTGTTTTGGGCCTTTGCTGTTCTGACTGTCTTCCCAGCTTCCTTTTGCTTTAACTGATACAGTTCCCTGTCCTGCTCCTTCTGTGATTCCTTGTACTTCCTGAATGCTATCTTTTCTCTTGAACCTTCACTACCACTTCCTTTGAGAACCATAGTGGTTTCTTACATCATTTGTTTTGTTAATTTGCTTCACACAAAGGCTTGTTACCTCTGTGATGGCAGTTTTATTATTCCCATTGTTCTTCCACCCTCCTTCCTGCCCATTTGCTAGTGCATTCCTTAGGCACTCACCCATTTTAGCAAAACCAGCCTCCTAAAGTCCAGTACTTTTGCCTTTGTATGGCTTGACTCTATTGTTGTGCTTATTGTGAACCATACTGCTCGATGGCTTTATTTCCCAGATGTCTACCACTTCTACATCTCTAGATCCTCTCTTCATCTCCATTTGAGAGAACCAGGTCTAAGATTGCTCCCTCTCGAGTGGCCTCAATACTAGTTGTCTAGGCATGCCCCTTGTGGGGCATCTAGAATACTCCACTCTTTGAAGTGGCTGCTGCAACTGCATTCCAGTTAACATCTGCATATTCAGATCACCCATCAGCAATATATTCCTTTTTCTGCCATTCTAATATTCTTTCTATCATTCCTTGTCCATTTCCTCCCCTTGAGAAGGGATCTGTATACACCCCTGTGCAGTTGTGGTGCCATTGCCATTCTCAAATTTACCCACAGTGCTTCTTTCTCCTCCCTGTTTTCCCTTTTGTTCTGTTGCCTTGATTCCTTCCCTTATGTAAGAGCTACTCCTCCTCACTCATTTACCTCCATATCCCTCCTGTAGATAGTATGTCCTGGTATGTTTATGTCCCAGTCATGTTTTGTGTGTACCATGTTTCTGTGACTGCTACGATATCAGATGTTCCTCCTCCATCAAGGCAACTAACTCAGGAAGCTTGTTACTCAGACTACGGCCATTGGTACTCATTGCTCTCCATTTTTTGATGGCTTTACCTTCTTTTGCAGCATCCCCCACTGACCTGCCTACCTCGGTCTTTTTCTCATTTAGTACCCTGTTTTGTAGGAAGAGGCTGGGATTTTCCTGCTGCTTATCAGTGTCTCCCCCCTTGACTAGTTTAAAAGCTTGCCAAAGAAGCATTTAAACTGATTGCTCAAAAGACTTGTTCCCTTCCTGGACAGATGCAGCCCATCCTGCCAGTATAGGCTGGTGTCCCTCCAGGTGGAACCCCAGTCCCCAATGAAGCCAAACCCCTGTGCTCCACACCATTTTTTCAACCATTCCTTAAACTGCATGGTGCAAAGTACCCTCGCCTCACTCATGCCATTGACAGGCAGCACCTCAGAGGAAGGATATATGTGCTACTTGTCTTAGGCCCTCTCCAACTCTACAAAGTCCTCCTGCATGCTCTAATCTCATGATTAGCCAAGTCATTTGTCCCTAGGTGGACAATGATGTCCAACTCAGATTCCCGTGCAGCTGTTCTCGTGATCCTGAGGATGCACTTCCTGTCTCTTCAAGCCGTGGCACAGGCAGGCCACCTTCGCCAGTTTTCCTTGCTCCCCCAGTTCCCCCCCTAATAATGGAGTCCCCACCAGGAGCTGCTTCCTTTCCTTGTGGTGTCCTCTGCTCCTTCCTGTGGGCCTCCTTGTGACAGTTGTCCTCACCCTCCTTAGTCTCCTCTGTGGGTTGCATCCATAGGGAGTTACATGTACATCAGTGGAATTCTGGAAATGGAGTTGGGGATGGAGAATGCAGTCATTCAGAGCTGGAATCCATCGTGAAGCCATGGCTTGAGGCAGGCTCAGTGCCACATAGAAACTAGCAAAATTAGCGATGGACAAGCGCTTCTTAATTCACTGAAATACTTCATTCCTTACGGTACCCACATCAAAATATATCATTTGACAGCTCCTGCAATTAACTGCTCACCAGATACTCTGATGTCAGCTCAATTTGAGATTGCTGATGTTTTCTGTTTTGTCTCATTTTCATCCACAGTAGCACCACCAACCTTGAACAGTTTCAACAACATATCCTAATGTACTGTGCAAGCGTTGTCATGCCACTTTTCCTGTGTACCATACTGCAACTTTCTTACTGCCTCGACTACAACCATCATGTCTCAGACCATGTCTTTACAATGTAAAGGAGAAAAAATGTAAGTATCACATGGCTGTATGATTTATAGAATAATAGAGACATACATATTATTGTTTTGTCATTCTACTGCTATCCTTCTCTATGTTTCAATCTATGCTCTATCTTTTGTGATTGCAGCTTCGCAGTGATAGGTGTGCACGACTGCCTTTAGTTGACGGTTCCATGTGTCTGTTATCAAACAGTTTGCATGTCTTTTTCACTTTTTTATGTGCTCAAGTGCCCAGGCCTCCAGGGTCTGTCTCAGTCAGTACCATGAAAGCTGGTTTTCATTACAGTGGGTTTATGCATCTGTCATTATTTCAAATACACAATGTGACCATGATCAAAGTGTTAGTAGAATAAATACAGGAATACAAAACAAAAAATATCATGGCTGGAATGTATTATTTCTGATAGACCATGATCTTATACATTACTCCAAAGGTTTCCACAGTTTCAATTCCGTATAATATTATGTTTCTTGCTAAAGGTTTATTACCATACTCATCATTGGTCATGATACAACGTAACACGTCATTTCCAGTAATGAATGCATTGCACATATTGTGACCTACACTCAGACATGCAATTGAAAATGACATTGTTTGTGGTTGTCCACGTCTGACCAGTTATGGTGCCATCAGATCATAGATGCTGCCATTGGACACTGAAATAAATGATAGCTTATAATGTCTTGTACTAAACATTCTAACATAATTTTCTATCTATATTAGTTACCAACGTCTTTACAACAAGAAAGGCATGCGATGGACAGTGGTGCCAAAAACAAAAAGCACTACGTTTACATCCGTCAATGATGTCAGATGTGCTGCAGAGAGAATGACGAGCACTTTTGGCAGTTGATACATATGACATTGTCTCTTGAGACCCAAGGCAATTCAGCCTAACATTGCTGCCATCCACCACCTCAACCGCTTACTCATTGAAAAGCACCAGTCCGTTTCCAATCGACCAGGGTTGAGGGTATTCAGTGACTCATGATCTGCCAATGACAAATTAACCATGCCAGTGCTTAATATTGCAGGCTTTTTGATGTATGTCAGGGGATTAAGAACTTCCAGAATTCCCGCACCAACTTATTAAGACTGCAACATGATGCAATGATTTCTACAAAGGTTTCATTACATAAGGGGGGGTGTTGTACATTCATTTGTACAGTCAATGCACATCCATGAATATGTACTGCATATCATTCAAATTCATAATCACAAGTAAAAAGACATTACTGTGAATCATTGCTACCTAAAACACTTGTGGAATATATTGTTTCATTAAGTGAGCATTCACGCAGCCTGGCGGTGTGAGCCCCAGAACAAAATGTGTTGGGGTTGCACTTAACAGGCTGCTGCCAGTTGCTAAGCGGAGACATTCCCATCCAGTCATTAGTGGCCCATGGCAATTTTTGGAAGGCAGAGCATGGTATCGTTCTGAGAAACAAGTATGTGGGACAGTGACTGCTGCAGAGTTTTGGTCGATGAATTTGATGTGGGCAACTGTGACCTTCGTGGGTTCTCATAGGTGGCCAAGACCTCCATGCTGCAATGCTAACTATAGTCTCACTACCAGCAACAAGTGATTAGGCAAGGACATTTGAGACTGTTTTCAACGATGTACCTAGGTTGTCGAGTGTTCATCAAGGAGACAGTCATGTACAGTCAGTATCTGGCACAGGCTGATGAATAGAAGAATTACTGTAGTATCATAACCAGAACCTATTGTGTATAACAGTGCTTTTGAGAGCCTTCAAAGCTGCACCTTGACTTGCAGATAGCATTGGTGCATGTATACATTACTGATGTCTCGAAAGAATTACAGGCCCATGTATATCGTGCTAAGCTTAGTAACAGTACAGTATGCAAGGGTGCCAGGATTACGTCAATGCTAGATGTTGTTTATCCCTGCCATGAATGCTATGAAATTAATTGCGCATGCTGAGTTAGCATATGTGTGTGTTGTCCATGTCTTTGTTGTCGTCAGCTGTGCATGTTGTGCCACAAGTCTGGCTTAAGTTTTCTATGCGTTGGTTTTGAGTGTCTAGTAGCTCTGCTATTCTGCAGTAAGATCACTTTTTAAACATACTGGTCAGTAATAGTATTTAATTATCACTTTCCAGCATTCAGTTTGTGTTCACGTGATATTTTCAAAACATCGAACTCTGATAAAAGCTGCCTGATGGATCATGAGTCTTCACAGAATGTTCCACACATTACATAGGTTTTCAATAATGGTACATTTAAAGGTGAAAATGCGCTCATATTGCCCCAGATATCTAAAAGTTAAAATATATTCATGTTCACAGAACACTGAGTGCTATCGAATGAAACATGGGTGTTCCGATGGCATGCACTGTGCAGCATGCGACAATTACAGCATCAGCTGCCATTTTAATTTTTTTGTTTTTTGTTTATCCTGCACTTCAGTCTTCATTGGATTATTGTTATAGCTGCTCAGCTACAGCGATTGTGAATAACGAATATTTAGAAGCAAACTAGTGTTTATTGAGCTTTCATCTACGTAGCATGACAAGACTCACATTTTTGCCCCTCCATTTGGTGTAGTGTTTCTGCATTCACACAATGAAAATGTTATATGGGTTGCTGACTGCACAAAGGGCATTTACAAGTGAACTGACAGATGACAGTGTATTATAGTACCTTTTAAATGCATTGTTTACTTGTTCTATTAATTACCTTACTTTGTTAATGCTATGTCATGCTGTCTGCAATTCAAAGCAAAAGCAATTATGTACGATCTCTTTGAAAGTAAATCTGCCTACCACACAGAATCTTCACCTTCTCTGCAATCACAGATGAACCTTGGAGAGACAGCAGAACAGACACTGGATGCACTGCGTCAATGATATTCCCCTGCCACACCTCGCCAGACTAGATCTGAGGACACTACAATGGATCTAGAGGCGTTGGCTAACTTTTTTCTTTCCCCGACTTCCTGAGCTTTAACCCTAGGATACACATTTACATAGTTTTAGTTTTATTGCCCTTACAGTTTAGCTTTCTAAAAATAGCATGCAGGTCTAATAACAACTGGACACCAGGCTCAAACCATCATCCAGCTCCTGTTTGTCAAAAAAAAAAAAATTCCTCGACGAATGATCTTAAATATGTGTGCACAGAACTGGACTTTGTTTCGCGGGGGGGGGTTTGGAGGCTGCTATGAACTGTGACTATCTGAACTCATTTAGAGGATTTATGCAACTTACAATCATAGGTGCATGTATTCACTATAAAATTTTATCTCCTGGGGTGTACACCTCTGTTTCTCCCTGCACATGCTGTTTACTTTGGGAGCCAAGACTGTTGTGTTTACCAGGAAGGGGAATGAGCTCATGTCGTGTTGTTGTTGTTTTGTTTTGGTTTTTTTGCCATTCGGGAGAAGAATAAAGGCTATGAGGCTGTGGTCCAGTTGTTAGATCTGCTAGCTATTGCTTTTCCTACAAAGAGATGCTCACATGCACGGAGAGCAGAAACTTTGAGTCAGACTCAGGCTTTAGTGCTATGGGGGGTTTTAACGAGGGGGTACTCTTTTTGTGGAAGCTTTGGTAGCCCTAGAAAATCATAACTGACTGTGCCAACTATTTCATTATTTTTATTTTACTTTTTTTTTTTTGGTTTGATGCAAGCCATTAAGTCGCTCCCACACAGTAACATGTGTGCAGCAGTATTCAGTGTTCTCTCCCTTGAGAGATCTATCTTTCATCAATTAATGGGTCCAGCCTGTTGAGTAAAACCTTGGTTAACAGAAAACCCATTTATCAAACTTTTTTAATGTACCCCATGAGATTCAGATTATTCTAATGTCATGTCTTGCATGGCCTTGCAACAAATCAGTGGGCAAGGAAGGAGTGGAATCTGGCGCAATACTGCTGGACTTCAGGATGGCCAACTTTGGGAGGATGGAGGAAGTGGTAAATGGTTACCTGGCCAGAATTCAATCTAGTATGGACACTAACCAGAGGTGGGAGCTCATAAAGCTGGGGATAGTAGAGACAACCAAAACCTGCTGCAAAGCCCAGAGCAAGAAGGCTATGGCTAAGAAACTGATCTGGTTGAGCAAGGAGGTCATGGTAAAGGTAAGGAGGGAAAGAGTTGCCTTCAGGAAGCACAATAAAACAGGCAGGGGGAGGACAGGGAGGAGTACTTGACAGAATCGAAGGAGGTGACAAGGGCAGTAAGGGGAGCCAAAGCATCTATGGAACTCAGGCTGGCATAAGGCATTAAGAAGGGAGAGAAGGACTTCTTTAAGTACATCAGGGAGAAAAGAAGCTGAAAGAACCATATAGTTAGGATTAGGAAAGAGGGGGGTTGGGTGGAAGCAGGGTGAAATTAAAGCGTAAGCACTAAATGAGTACCTCTGCTCAGTATTTACTAAAGAGAAGAGGGTGGTGACACCCAAGGTGAGAGAAATGGCAAAAGAAGGGGGGAAGTGATGGGGAAATCATGGAGAGCAAAGTTCAAAAGGGCTTTAAGGCACTGAGGGTGGACAAGGTGGCAGGCACCGATGGCATCCACCCCAGGGTACTGAAGGAGCTGGCAGAGGTCCTTGCAGGACCTTTGGCAGACCTATTTAATGCCTCACTAGATTTGGGGTGTGTTGCTCAGGACTCGAGGATGGCTCATGTGGTGCCCCTCCACAAGAGTGGCCCCAAGGATGAACCAGGAAACTACAGACCAGTGAGCCTCACATCCATCGTGGGTAAGCTAATGGAGACTATACTGAAGGAGAGGCTGGTGGCCCTCCTTGATGCCAAAGTACTACAGGACAGCAGACAGCATGGCTCCATATGGGGCAGATCCTGCCAAACCAACCTTGTCAAGTTCTATGACTGGGTAATTAGGCAATTGGACAGGGGCCATGCTGTGGATGTCCTGTATCTGGACTTCAGTAAGGCATTCGACTCAGTGCCACATGGAAGGATGAGAAGGAAGTTAGTAGTCACAGGGGTGGGTGCAAAGCTGGTGAGATGGGTAGGAAACTTGCTGCAGGGAAGGCAACAGAGGGTGGTGGTGGGTGTGGAGCTCTCACACCCAAGGGCAGTGACGAGGAGCGGTGTTCCACAGGGCTCGGTGTGGGGACAAGAGTTGTTTGGGATATTCATTGCAGACATATCATGGGACATCAAGAGCAATATCACTCTGTTTGCTGATGATGCCAAGGTAGCCATGGTGGTGGATGACCTAGGCACATGTCTGGGGTTGCAGGATGATCTGGCAAAGTTTGAAACCTGGTCAGACACCTGGCAACTGGGCTTTAATGCCAAAAAGTGCAAGGTGCTGTATTTTGGGATGAAGAACCCAAGGAGGAGTTACAAGCTAGTGGGAGTGCAGCTAGCACAGACAGAGGAGGAGAAGGATCTGGGTGTGCTCATTATAGGGTCAATGAACAACTCGGCACAATGTAGGAAGGCAGCTGCAAAGGCCAACAAAATGCTGGGTTGTATTGCAAAGGGTATATCCTCAAGGAGGGAGCAGGTGATTCTGCCACTGTATAGGTCAGTGGATTAGACCACACCTGGAGTACTGCATGCAGTACTGGCGTCCGTATCTGAAGAGTATTAAGTTACTGGAGGGTGCAGCACAGAGCAACAAAGATGATCAAGGGTCTGGGGGACTTATCATACGAGAGGAGGTTGAAGGAGTTGAACATGTACTCACTGGAGGAGAGGAGAGACAGGGGTGACATGACTGAAACCTTTAAATACATGAAAGGAATATACAAGACTGGTAAGAGGGGCTGTTCAAAGTAAGGGAGGGAGGGTCACCAGGGGCCATGATGATGAGACTGGAGCGAGGAAGGTTAAGGAGGGAGATGAGGAGACACTTTTTACAGAGGGTGGTGGCTGGGTGGAGCACGTTACCTGTTGAGATGGTATGCAGTAGAACAGTGGACTGCTTCAAACGAGGATGGGACAGGACAGGGGGGGGTTAATGAAGGGGAAGGGTGGAAGGGAGCTGCAGAATAAGGGGTGCTAGCTGCACATTCGAGCAGACCTCTATGCCTTTATCTGCTGGAAAATTTTGTATGTTCATATGAAAATCTATGATCAGTATTGCCTTCCGTTCCTGGGGCAGTTAATTACAGCGTTATTTATTTATTTTGTAGCTTTTGGATAGAACTATTAATCACAGACTGCATATATTATCTCACACATTGTTTTTATTTATTTATATGTATATGTGCATATATATATATATATATATATAATTTTTAATATATATAAGATGAAACACGATAAATAAGACTCTACAGAAATGTAGCAACAACTCAAATTAAAAGTGGCATTCCATGGTCCTGAGTCCATTTCATGCACAGTTTTGTTCACAGAAATCATGCCGGTGCCAAGGGCTAGTGGGGAACACAAAAGGAAGATTAGGGAGATAAACCAGTGGCTCAGGGAGTGGGGTGAGGCCAGAGGGTATGGGCTGATTGGGGATTGGGGGGAGACCTGGGAGGATAAGGAGCTGTATGCTAGAGATAGACTCCATCTCAATTTGGAGGGAAGGGGAATCCTTAAGTTGAAAATAGAGGGGTTCATTGGTAAAAAATGTGGGGTTTAAACTTGTAAAGGGTTGGATGGGAGAAAAGGCTGTCAAGCGGGTGTTGATAAAGGAGGGACTCTGTCTCCACCCCCTTGGGGAGCTGTAGGAATGTGGGAAAAGGTTGACTGGTAAAGTGGAGCCCGGGGGAAAACAATCCCCATGAGAACATGAGCAGGGGAAATGGAAGTATAGGGAAAGGGTGGAAGGTAGTCTTGCTAAATGCCAGGAGCATGTGAAATAAAATACCTGAGATCCAGGCAATGCCTAACTAAGGGAGCAGTGGATGTTGCAGCGGTTACTGAGACCTGGGCCACCACAGGACATGACTGGGACCTGAACCTGGAGGGTTACACTATGTTCAGAAAGGACAGGGTGGAGGGAAGGTGAGGAGGGTTAGCAATGATAGTAAAAAACTGCATTGGTATAGGGGGACTAGAAGAGGCTGAGGGAACCGTGGAAGCAGGTGGGGGAACTGACCATGGAGGTGTGGGTTCTGGATGTCTTCCTGGCAGATAGTGAACAGATTGGGGTCCTGGAGGTAAGGGACCCATTGGCGGGGAGTGACCATGCCACAGTCTTGTTCTGCCTGGACCTAGGATGGGTAGAAGGCTGCACAAAGACGGAGGTAACTGACTTCAGGGGGCGGATTTCAAGGAAATGGTAAGGATCCTTAAGGAGCATTTGGATGGGATTGTCAGACATGGACGTTGATAGCAGGTGGGAAATCATACAGAAGAGGGTTGCAGGATGCTACCAGCACCTGCGCAAGAGTAAGACAAAAATGCAGTAGGGCCTGAAAACCCTGCTGGTGGACCGGGGAGGTCCAGGAGGTGGTGTGGGGAAAGACGGCAGTCTATAGGCAATTCAAGTGGTCAAGGAGTGAAAGGGATCGAGGGGAGTACGAGCTGATGGCTAGAAGGGCCCACTAGGGTGCTGAGGGCAGCTAAGACAAAAATAGCAGAACCTGGCCAGGGAAATTGGGAGAGGAACAAGGGGTTCTTTAGATACATTGGGGAAAAAGGAAGGGTGAAGGGGCAGATTAGTAGGACTAAAACAGGGGAGAGATGGGCACAAGACCCGGAGCAGCAGGCTGAGGTACTAAATGAGTACTTCACCTCAGTTTTCACCAAGGAAAATGGGTGTGCTGCATCATACATGGGAAGAGACAGTGTTATTGAGGAAGGGGGGACCCTTACCAATCGGGTCTTTAAGTATGTCCTCCAAAACTGCACACAGTACTCGAGGTGCGGCCTCAACAAGCAGTTATACAGAGGGAGTATCACTTCCCTCCTTCTGGAGGTGATCCCCCTAGTGATGCATCCCAGCATCCTGTTGGCCTTGGCTGCTTCCCTCCTTCAAGTCTCTGAGTTGTTCATATTGGCATTCATCACCACCCCCAGGTCCCTCTCAGCCATCGAGACTTGTAGCATTTCCACCCAGGGTGTACACTTGGCCCAGGTTTCTGGCCCCCAGGTGCAGTACCTTGCATTTCCCTGCATTGAACCTCAGCTTCCACTTTCTAGACCATCTTTCCAGAGCCTCCAGGTCCCCCTGTAGGGCCACCCTCCCCTCCTTCCCATCCACTACCATCCCCAGTTTTGAGTCATCCGCTAAGACACTCATCTCACTCCTGATGCCTGTCCTTAGGTCGGAGACATAGCAGTTGAACAGTAGTGGCCCAAGGACTGATCCCTGTGAGACCACACTAATGACCCTCCTTGGGGATGAGACTATCCCGCCAACTACGACCCTCTGGGTCTGGTTCTGGAGCCAGTTGCCTATCCATCTGATCATGTGGTTACCAACCCCCATTTCTCCTAGCTTATCCAACTGGCCCACGTGAGGAACAGAGTCAAATGCCTTGGTGAAGTCTAGAAAGAGGACGTCCATTGGTCTACCCAGGTCCAAGGCACTCGTCACCCAGTCATAGAACACCACAAGGTTTGTCTGACACAATTTCTCATGGACCAATCCATGCTGTCTATCACCCATGCACCCTGACTTTTCCAGGTCCTCCCCTAGCCTCTCCTTGACAATGCCCTCCATCACCTTGCCCACCAGCGATGTCAGGCTGACAGGCTTGTAGTTCCATGCCACCTCCCTTGATCCCCCTTTGTGGATAGGCACTATATGTGCCACCTTCGAGTCCTGTGGCAACCAACCCTGTCCTCGGAGAGATGGTGAAAAGCTACGCCAGGGGTTTCACCAGGACATCCGCAAGTTGCTTTAACACTCTGGGATGTAATTTATCCGTCCCCGGTGCTTTCTCTGTCATAAGTGACCTGTGGGCTTCTCTCACTCTCTCTGCTGTGATTTCCACTTCTGCTACCTCTTCTCCCTGCTTATCCTCCCACCCCTCCTGCAAGTGATGCCTCCCCCTCACCCCAGACCAGTCGATTGGTAAGGGTACCTACCCCCTCAGTATCATTGTCTCCTCCCATGTATGATGCAGCACCCCCATTTTCCTCATTGAAGACTCAGGTGAAGTACTCTTTTAATACCTCAGCCAGCAGGGTTTTCGGGCCCTACCGCATTTTTGTCTTACTCTTGCACAGGTGCTGGTAGCATCCCCTGCACCCCCTCTACTGATGCTTTCCCACCTACTATCAGAGTCCATGTCTGACCCAATTCCATCCAAATGCTCCTTAAGGATCCTTCCCATTAAGCTAAAATCTGACCCCTGAAGTCAGTTACCTCCGTCTTTGTACAGCCTTCTACTCCTCCTAGGTCCAGGCAGAACCAGACCGTGTCATGGTCACTCACCGCCAATGGGTCTCTTACTTCCAGGACCCCAATCTGGTCACTGTCTGCCAGGACCACATCCTGTACCCACGCAACCCTGGTCAGTTCACTCACCTGCTGAGTTAAGTACTTGTCTTGAAAGAAATCCAACATCCTCTGTTCCCTGTTCACCGAGGATGTCAGTCTCCCAGTCTGTTCCTGGCATGTTTAAGTCCCCCAACACCACCACTCTTCCCCTGCCCAGTCTGCATTGTCTCCCAACATCTGTCACCAGACTCTCCTCTAGCTCCTCCACCACTGCAAGGGGTCCATACACCACTCCTATTTTAACTCTCTTGCCCCTCCCCCTTGTTATCAAGGTGACCCAAATTGCCTCCACTGTTCCCTCCACCACCTCTACTCCCCCAATGCCAATGTAGTTTTTGACTATCTTGCTACCCCTGCTTCCCTTTCCTCCCCCCGTCCTTACTGAACATAGAGTGACCTTCCAGGCTCAGGTCCCAATCGTGTCCTGCAGTTGCCCAGGTCTCATTGACCACTGCCATATCCACTGCTGACTCAGTTAACATCGCCTGGAGCTCAGGCATTTTATTGCCCGCGCTCCTGGCATTTAGCATGACTACCTTCCATCATGTCCCTATAATTCCATTTCCCCTGCTCGTGTTCCCATGGGGATTTGGTTTTCCCCTGGCCTGCACTTTACCCATTGTCCTTTTCTCACATTCCCCCATCTCCTCATGGTGGTGGAGACAGAGTAGCTCCTTCACCTGCCCCCCCGACAGCATTTTCTCCCATCCCTCCCTCATTTCATCTTGTTCTGTACAATACACGTCTTCTGAAATTGGAAAGAGTAACTCTCACACTACACAGCAAACTTATCACTACATTCGTTTGTCAATGATTTCGAGGAAACTCTGGCATCTTTTGCGTGGGACACAGTACGTTTGATGTGGTGATTGACACTGCCACAGTTGACAGATTTCCAAGCCACGTTAATCATTTTTACAGCCTTAAAGCGGATAACGGCTAAAACAAACAAGCAGGAGCACCATTTGGCAATATTCTGAAACATAACATTTGACTTATTATATCACTTTGCAGCAACATATCAAGCAGTCATATGTAATCTATCTATTATCACTATTGCACAGCTTATCCTAACCTCGGCATTGTATTTCTATAATCTGAAATGTGCTTACTACTATATGTTTCCCCTAGCGACAAATGATGTATTTCACACAGTATTTTGTTTTTTCACTAAGACTGCTGGACATGACATCCTCAGTCATGCTTTTTCCTCCCTCCAGGGTGTATTGCTTGGATATACTGAAGTGTCACTGCCATTTCCTCCTCTATGGTTGTATTGTCCTCTAATGATAACATGATTAAATATTGGTGAATGAATACAAATTACGTATCTTTTGATATGTGTACATTAATGAGCCTAATAATTAGGATACATAGTACAATAAAGAATTACTCATTAAAGTGCACTTGTGCTGTTAGAAATTTTTTTTAGTGGTTTGGTTGAGTTTTTTGCATGCCATGCCTCCATAATGAGCACATGGAAGGCCAACATTGCTGCATATGCCTGGTCTTGTACTACTGTGTACTGTATGAGTTTTTTAAGAACCACTAAGATTACTTCTTCTATTGAAGATTAGCCATTTTCTTGTGTCAATATTGGACACTACAGTTTGTTGTGTTGGTCATATTTCAGCTTAATACTAGTAAACTAGTAAACATCACATGCATGCTGCAATGACTATTACACAATGGCGAAGTAACAGATCTAGTGGCAACTGACTGCAGATATCTCCCAGCTACACTTCATCACTGTCAAATTAAAGGTAAAACTAAGAATAGTGCACTGCAAAAACAAAACCAATACTAGTTACTTACACACGTCCAAAAAGTAATAATGCAGTTTAGTGTAGTGTAGTGTACAAAATAACTTCCTTGATTCAAGGAAGCAGTGACTGCTACCACACTCTCCCAGTCCTCAATGTGAGAGGGAGACTCAAAAAACTGGGAGACAAAAAAAAACCTTTGCAGCCAAACATAAATAAATACAGGAGGGGCAAACATTTATTTTGCTTAGCCTAATCATAAAAAGTCACAATAATGTATGCATAACCGGTAATAATTTCACAGAAGATATACCCAGTAAGAAACATCTTGGTACAGGGAAAATGAAAGCAGTAACAGAAGATAAACCTTGCAGAAGACCAGTGGAATCTGAAGATTACAGCAGCAATCTGTTGGTATACACACCTGTAGGCATACCCTGTAATAATGCCGCCGAAGTTATACCCAGCAAAAGCAATTTGAATAAGAGAAAAATAACGCAATAAATTTTTCACAATAACAATACGTGTGAGTACAAAATAAAAACTCACATTAAATCTGCCTAGCCAAAAGTATTAATTCTTTCACTTAGTCTAGTAATGTTCTTTGTTCTGTCCTTTTGAGCAAGCTAGAATGAAAGAGCTCAGTTTAAGTTGAATGCCTTTGCCAGCAAAACCAGTTGCTGTCAGTCACAAGGGAAGAAAGAGACTTAGGCGTTACCATCACAGATAACATGAAAGCATCCAAGCTGCCATCAAAAGCAGAGGGATGTTGGGTTGTATTGCTAGGGGTATCATAAGTCGGAAGATGGAGTTAATAATACCTATATCCAAAATATCGATTCTGCCGCATCTGGAGTACTGCCGACAACTGATATGTTTCTATGTTTGTTGGATGCTATTGAAGGTTGCCAAAAGTAACCACAATTTTACCAAAATCCCCTAAAATTTGTTTGCTGCCAAAAAAATCACACCAGCATATGGGCAATCTTTAGAAAGATTAGTGCACCATGGTTGAGGAGTGGTAAAAATTATGGCAGCTTGGATTTGGTTCAGTGAAGGGCAAAGTCATGCATCTGGGAAACAAAAAACTGGGGACAGGAGACGCAATGCGTGGGGTTGTGGGTGGGCTGGTGGTAGCCTTATGGATCCAAACCAAAAAAAATAAATTACTGGGGGAATCGTATCACATCACCAAAATATGGCCCAGCAACATGCAAAGGCAGTGAGGATCACTGATGGGATACTGAAATGTATAAGGAGATGCATCACAAGAGGCACACAGGAAGCTGTTGGCCCTCTGTACAAACAGTTGCTAAGAACACAGATGGAGTACTGTGTACGGTTCTGGAGACAAGATTTCCGCAAATACATAGACAGTGTTGCAGATGTGCAGTGGAGGCCAACCCAAATGGTGCTGGGTCAGCACCAGCAGACATATGAAAACCTAGTGAAAAGTGCTTAAGATGTATAGTCACAAGAAATGGAGGCAGAGTAGGAACATGGTAAAATGTTTCCAATACCTCCGGAGAATCAACAGTCTGCGAGGACAGCATCTTTCCAAAAAATAGCTCTGCCATCACAAGTGGGAACACTAGGACGATAGGGGCGATGGCACCGAGGTAACGTGTGGAAGTATTGCTCCACAGATATGGTTGTAGATGCATGGAACAGTCTTCTGGATGAGGTCATAGAGTTAAAACCAGTAGAGTAATTCAAGAATGCATGGGACAGAGATGGAGCAATTATATTGTTGAGTAGAAGTCAGTTGACTGTTGGTTAATTAGTATCTGCAGCTTATCACCAGCAACCAGGGAAAAACCACACACAGGGAAGGGACTGGAGTAGAACAGATAAATAGTCTAGGGAGGTAAAATCATGGAAAGCCACGTGTGTCAATGCCAAGAGCCTTAGCATCAAGATGGAACATCTGTAGGTTGTCATGGTGCAGTCAGACCTGGACTTTGTGGCCATCACAGAAAACTGTTGTAAAGATAACCACGTCTGGGAGATGGCCATTCATGGATACAACATATTCAGAGGTGACCTGGCAGGTATGAAGGGAGTAGTGACACTGTATGTAAACAATTACATAAGGGCCGCAGAGATCCTGTAGGAACAAAATGGGGGAGAGATGGTGTGTGTTGAGCTGGAAAGGAAAATGGTGCCAGCCATCTGCACCATTGTGGTCTATAGACCACCAGCACTAGATGAATAAACAGATAGGAAACTGATGCTAGCCATCCATTGGATGGCAGACAAGGTTGAGAAAGTACTGTTTGGAGACTTCAACATTCCAGACGTGTACTGAGGCATCAAAGCAGCAGCATCAACTAGGAAAAGATTTATCCTCTACTCCTTTCAGGGTGCCTTCTGCAAGCAATTGGTCATGTAACCAACGGCAGAAGGCAATACTGAACAATAAGCTCTAAACAGGGACAGTACAATGGCATTAACAGTGGGGAGACACCTGGGAACAGTGACCAACAGTCAATGTTTTAAATCACATAAACAGAGCCAAACCACACAAACAAGTATCCTGGATTTTAGGGGGCAGACTTGGGGAAAATGGAGATACTTTAAAGAGGCATTAAGGGAATGGGGTAGAAATCAGGGGTTGAGAACACTGGGCAGTATTTAAAACATGGATTACAAGAGCAACAGAGTATGCATTAAGAAGGTTAGCAAGAGGAAAAGTGGAGTCCATTATGGTTTCAAAGAGGCAGCAAAGAAAGTGGAAGCCAAAAAGATTGCATTCATGCTTTACAAAAAGACACAGGCAGAAGGGGAGAGGGAGAAGTACCAGGAGAAGCAAAGGGAGGCTGGGAGGTCAGTAAGGGAAGCCAAAGCTCAGGAAGAAGAGCAGATTGCACATTCAGTGGGTAGAGTGGAAAAAAACTTTTTATAGGTACGTCAATGAAAAAAAGAAAGCCAAAGGGAGGGAGGAGGGATAGTGAGACTGAAGGAGGAGGATGGTTCCTACATGTAGGATAACACCAGTAAAGCATACATACTAAACAGGTATTTCTGCTCATTCTTTACTGAGGTAGAGCAGGGTAATGGGTCTGAAGAGAGTACAAGGGACAAGAAAGGTGAAGCAATGGAGACAAGCCCCTTTACATGAAAATGGTTCCTGAAAGAAATGGAAGTAATAATAGTTGATCAAGCTATGGGGCCAGATGGGGTGCATCCCAGGGTCCTTAAAGAACTAAGAGAGGTTGTGGTGGAACCTCTGGCTATCCTGTTTAGCCTATCAATGGAAACAGGGGAGGCACCCAAAGACTGGAGGACACCACATGCCACCACCTTATACAAAACTGGGAACAAAGACAATGCAGAGAACTACAGACCAGTGAGCATCACCTCCATACTGGTGAAGATCATGGAAGCACTGTAACATCTGGTTGTCAATGGACTGCAGGACCCAAGGCAGCATAGTTGCACCAGGGGTAGGTCAAGTCAGACCAACCTCTTTGAATGTTTTGACTCGGAGACTAGGGACGTGGATCCGGGGAGGACAGTGGACATGGCATATCTGTACTTCAGCAGAACCTTTGACACTGTACCACATAGAAGACCATTGCACAAACTAGGGAATATGGGTGTGGGCAGGACAGTAGTGTCATGGGTAGGTAACTGGCTGTGCGGCAGGACACAGAGGGTGATGGTAAATTGCTGTCACTCCACACAGGGAAGAGTGACTAGTGGGGTACCACAGGGATCCGTGATGGGACTGGTCCTATTCAACATCTTCATCTGTGACATTGCACAGGACCTAGAAGGCATAGGTTTCACTGATGACACAAGCTCTGTAACAGAGTAGACACACCAGAGTGTGTAGACAGAATGAGAGAAGGGCTGCTGAAAACTGAAAAATGTTCAAGGTTTGGAACTTTAAATTCAATGCAAAGTGCAAGATAATGCATATGAGCCACAAAACTCTGCCCCAATATATCAGTTGGGCGGTCAGGATATAGCATGCACCAAGCAGGAAAGGGATTTTGGGGTTATTATCTCTGATGGCCTCAAGGTATGGAAACTGATGTGACAAGGCAGCAGGTAAAAGAAACTATGATCGCGGTGATACATAGGCGAGGCATCACCAGCAAAGCAGAGCTCGTCAAATTACACCATACAAGATATTAGTGAGGCCCCAACAGCAGTACAGTGTACAGTTCAACAAAGGTGTTGCATGGATTGCATCACAACTCCTATGAGGACAGGTTGAAGGAACATTCTGTACTGCCTGGAGAAGGAGGAAATAGGGGACATGATAGAGACATAGAGGTATCTTACAGGGAGGAACAGGGTGCAAGAATACACTGATTTAATTTTAAGTGCAAAGATGTTCCAGGACTAGAGGGCATGGGTTGAAGTTGGAGGGAGGACCATTCAGAGGAAATCTGAGGAGGATTATCATTACAGAACAAGTGGATGACAAGTGGAACACCCTGCCAGAGGAAGTGGTGGGGGCTGAAACAATGACGAGATTACAGAATGCATGGGATAGACACAAAGGAGTTCTGGAAGTCATGGCTAAGGGTCAACAGAGTTCTAGGAAAACATAAACTGAAGCTACAAACTCAAATGGGCCAACTAGGTGGCCCATGGCCCCTTATCTGCCTACACTGTCTATGTATCAGTCTGGTATGTAAATGTGCTGACTCGGTGGGCACAGCGCTCCTCATCTGCCATAAGATCATATTCTATGTACGTTGCATCAGCACAGGGGCACCTATTCACTCTTCCACAAGTTAGTTTTCCATTATCAAATTACCCAATGACATTACCTGCAATTGCACTGTTGGTTACAGCAGCATGGAGGTAATGTAATGTAAGTGCCATTCATCAAGGTAAAATGACACTGTACACACACACATGTCAATGGAGGACAGTGTTCCAAGACCTCACACCCTCCCCTTGTTTGTGTTGTCAACAGTGTTTGTTTTGTGCTGTGTCACCATGCTCGCTTGTGTAATTCCAGGCCAACCAACAAATGCCCCTCGGTGATTGGGGTCATGTTATTTAGTGGTGGTTCTCCAGCATTTGAATTTGCTAGCATCTGTGACTGTCAACATGCATGTACTTTTCACCTTACAATGGTGCAAGCCTATGGGAGCAGAAAGTCACTGCGTATAGGTGCTGGGGAACCAACAAGTCATGGCATCTGTCACAGGGTACCTGCGATAGTGGTGCATGGTGCAACTGGCATATCTTTGCGAGCTGTGCCATGCGTTCTGTAATCATGCTCAGTTTTTCTAGTGCATGTGTATTTTCGCGCTGTAGTTGTACCAGTTGTGCCCATTGTTAGATGTGAATATGCTATGCATTTTGATTATGGGAAACCTCATGAAACTAAGTCTCTACTCTGCTGACTTCTATCTGACTTTGTTTATAGTTATGTTCTTTTGCCTCGGCATCTATTATCAAATATCCACCAACAACCACAACCCATCCTAGCATCAATCAGGGCAGAAAGAGTTTGCTGTTACATATATACATAGATTCATAGCCAGTGTTGGCAGATAAGGGCTTGTGACCCGCAGAGTATGCACATTGGTGCTTGCAAGATCAAGTTATGTTTTTCTATAAGTCTTTTGCCCCTTACCCCTCACCTCCCTAATTCCTTTATGTCTATACCATGCAATGTCATGCATTCTTAAATACAGTGATTGTTTCAGCCCCCACCCACCACTTCCTCTGGCAAGGTGTTGCACTGGTCCACTAACTGTTCTGTGAGGAAATTCTGTCTCACATTTCCTCGTAATCATCCTCCCTCAAACTTCATCCTATTATCTCTTTTCCAGGAACATCTTTTTCACTTACAAGTAGGATTTCGCTCTACCCTGTACCTCCCTATAAGAGACTTGTATATCTCTATCATGTACCCTCTCTCCCTCCTCTCCTCCAGGGATTACATATGCAATTACTTCAACCTTTCCCCATACGATTTGTGATGCAATCCATGTTACATCTTTTTTTCTTCCTCTGAACTGTCTCTACCCTGTCCTACGTGCTTATATAGGTAAGGTCTCCTGAACTGTGCACTGTACTCAGGTGTAGCCTCACTAGTGTCTTGTACAGTTGAATTATGACCTCCCTTTTCCAGCTGGTGATGTCCTGCCAAGTCATCCTAGACTCCCATTTGCTTTGGATAGATTCACAGTCGAGGTAATGTCATTAAAATGTAAGTGATTTCTAAGGACTGACCAAAAGCAGTAGACCAGGAGGGTTTGTGGACATTGCCTACCCAGATGTTACCTATTCCTCTGACACAGTCACGCACCAAATATTAATAAACAAATTAGTAAGCCTGATAGTGGTACAAGGGTGGTAGCCTGGGTTATAAACTGGTTGGAAAATTAGACACAGAGAGTAATAGTAAAGGGAGTCCACAGTGAAGAAAGAATGGTTATTAGAGGGGAGCCACAGGGTTCAGTGCCTGTGACAGACCTTTTTATTGGCTCGTAAATGGAGTCCACTCTGAAGAAAGAGCAGTTACTAGTGGGGTACCACAGGGTTTATTACTGTGTCAAGTCCTTTTTAATGTCTTTATAAGTGACATTGCAGATGGACTGGAAGGAAAAGTATGCCTCTTTGCAGCAGACACAAAGATCTGCAACAGGGTTGATGCACAAGGAGGCATGGAAAGGATGAGAAGGGACTTGGCAAGGTTGGAGGAATGGTCCGACGTATGGCAGCTAGGATTCAATGCAAGGAAGTGCAGAATAATGCACCTGGGAAACAGGAACCAAGGGGAAGATTACACAAGGGGGGGAGGTAGTAACAACAAACAAGACAAGTTACCTGGGGGTAATCATATCAGATGACCTTAGGGTTCGCAAGCAATGTGAGAAGGAAGTATGGAGTGCTGGGGGTATGCTGGGATGCATAGGCAGAGGCGTCACCAGCAGAAAACTGGAATCCCTCTGTGCAGACAGTTGGTGAGACCCCGTCTGGAGTACTGCTTCCAGTTCTGGAGACCCCATCTCCGCAAGGACATAGACTGGATAAAAGGCAGTCCAGAGGAGGGCAACTAAAATGGTGCAGGGTCTGCAAGACAAGCCATATGAGGAGAGACTAAAAGAGTTTAATATGTATACCCTTGAGGAAAGGAGGGAGAGGGGCACATTATCAGTTTCTCGAGCGGTACTCAAGCATGACAACCAATGATCCCCCTTTTCTTTTAGCAGACTAATGGGGTCTGCAAACTGGCAGATCTTAAAGAGACAGACTAGAGGCATTTTAGTAAACCCTCATTTGTAATGGGGTTACATTTAAATTAAAGAAGGGAGGTATCAACAGAGGGCCTGATTTGAAGTCTGAAGGAGGAGGACAGATGAGGGGTGGAAGAGGGGTGGTGGATGCATTGAACGTCCTTTCTGCACAGGTAATGGTGTCAAAAACAGTGGTATAATGTTATAATGCATGGTACAGACATAGGGTGATTATGGAGGGGTGGAGGAAGTGGCAGTCTGCATGTCGGCTAAGTAGGAATTGACCATACTGTGTGATCCACGCTTTCTATATATGCCATCAAAGTCTGTGGGACCGACTGAAGGATGCCATACGAGTCTTGCAAGGTTAATTTTGGCAAACTCTAAGGCTTAAATTGCACCGAGCCCTATGTGATATGCCACTCCTTATTCAAAGATGCTGCTTGTGGCTACTGTTGCCCCTTCCTGGACACTATGCCTGTAACAAGTGGTGGCATGGTGCCAAGGGGGGTTATGGCAGCACGTGATAGCCTGTTCTCTATTCATAAATGGCTGTCATAGAACAAATTTCTGTGATGACAAGACATGCACTGTAGCTGTGGGTTACACACCATGGAGGTGGTCTAATGTAAGAGGCATCCAGAATGGCAAAAAGACGGATCCACAATATCAAAAGATACACGGAAGACACATTGGCAGGCCACTGGATCACACCAAACAAAGGAATTCCGACCCGCATCCCTGAGTACACAATGATACCAGCTTGTCATTGCCCTGTTATCACTGTTTGCCTGTGGCACCCATGCCCCCACAATTCCCAGAGGTGATTGCAGCAATTTTCTGTTGTGTGTGGTTCACCGGGTGTGGCAGTTACTTGTGGCTATGTGACTTGCAAAAGGAATGTTCATTGCTAAATTTTGTTGTCACGTACATATGAAATTTGCCAGCAGATGAAGGCCTAGAGGTCAATCAAGTCTACTAGAATGAGCAGCTCTCACACCTTATTCTGCTGCTGCCCCTTACTACCACTCTTCCCCTTCATTGACACTCCCCCTTGCCCTATCCCATCCACTTATGAAAAGGTTCACTTTTTTACTGGATACCAATTCTGCTGCTAACGCATACCACCCAGCCACCATCCTCTCTTACAAAAAGTGTCTCCTCAGCTCACTCCTGAACCTTCCTCCACTCCTGAACCTTCCTCCATCCAGTATCATCATGGACCCTGGTGTCACTCACCTCCCTTACTTTGAACATCCCCTCTGCACCTGTCTTTTTTATTCCTTGCATGTACGTAAAGATTTCACTCATGTTCTCCCTGGCCCTCCTCTCCTCCAGTGCATACTTGTTCAACTCCATCAGCCTCCTCTCGTATGATTAGTCCCCCAGACCCTTGATCAACTTTGTTGCCCGATGCTACACACCCTCCAGTAACTTAATGTCCCTTGTCAGATACGGATGCCAGTAATGCGTGCAAGACTCCAGGTGCAGTTGGAATAATGACCTATACAGTGGCAGAATCACCTCCTCCCTCCTTGAGCATGTACCCCTTGCAATACAACCCAGCTTTTTGTGGGCCTTTGCAGCTGCCTTAGTACATTGTGCCAAGTTGTTCATTGACCCTGTAATGAGCACCCACAGATCCTTCTCCTCCTCTGTCTGGGCTAGCTGCACTCAACCCATCTGGTAACTCCTTCTTGTGTTCTACATGCCAAAATGCAGAACCAAGCACTTTTTGGAATTAAACCACAGTTGCCAGGTGTCTGACCTGGTTTGAAGCTTTGCCAGATCATCCTGTAACCCCTGTCAGGGCCCTAGGTCATACACCACAGCTCCTACCTTGGTAACATTAGTAAACCAACTGATATTACTCTTGATGTCCAATGATATGTCTGCAATCAATATCTCAAAAACACGGGTCCCAACCCCAAGCCCTTTGCAACACTAATCATCACCACCCTTGGGTTTGAGAGATACCCACCCACAACTACCCTCTGTTGCCTTCACTGAAGACAGTTCCATAACCATCGTACCAGCTTTGCACCTGCCCCTGTGCCTACTAAGTTACTTCACCGCCTTCCATGCATCACCGAGTAAAATGACTTACTGAAGTCCCAATACAGCACACGCACTGCATGGCCCCTGTCCATTTGCCTAGTTACTCAGGCACAGAACCCCACCAGGTTTGTTTAGCAGGGTCTGCACCATATGAAGCAATGATTTCAGCTGTCCTGTAGTCCTTTCCTTCAGGATAGTCTACAGTAGCTTACCCACGATGGATGTGAAGCTCAGTGGTCTGTATTTTCCCAGTTCATCCTTGGGGCCACTCTTGTGGAGAGGCAGTACATAAGCCATCCTCCAGTCCTCAAGTACACAACCTGAATGTAGTGAAACATTAAATAGGTCCGTCAAATATCCTGCAAGAACCTCTGCTAACTTCTTCAGTACCCTGTGGTGTATGGCATCTGGGCCTTGTGCCATATCCACCCTCAGTGCATTCAAACCTTCCAAAAACTATGCCCTCGATGCTTTGCCCCTCTGTCACCCCCTCCCCCCCTGGTTCAGGCATTTCTCCAACCTTTGGTGTCACCCCCCTCTTCTCTTTAGTAAATACTGAGCAGAAGTACTCATTTAATGCTTCTGCTTCATCGCACCCCGCTTCCAAACAATCCCCCTTCTTCCTAATCCTTACTATGTGCTCCTTCCAGCTACTTTTCTCCCTGATGTACATAAACAAGCCCTTCTCCCACTTCTTAGTGCCTTGCGCCAGCCTGAATTACGTAGATGCCTTGGCTCCCCTTATTGGCCTTGTCACCTCCTTCGATTCCGTCAAGTACTTCTCCCTGTTATTCCCTTCTCTGTGTTTTATTGTACTTCCTAAAGGCAACTCTTTTTCTTCGAACCTTTTGCATGACCTCCTTGCTCGACCAGCTCTGTTTCTAAGCTCTAGCCTTCTTGCTAAGGGCCTTGCAGGAGGTTTTGGTTGCCTCTACTGTCACCTGCTTTATGAGCTCCCACTTCTGGTTAGCGTCCATACTATATTGGATTCTTGATAGGTACCTTTTTGCCACTTTACCCATCATACCAAAGTTGCCCCTCCTGAAGTGCACCAATCTTGTTCCAGCTTCCATTCCTTCCTTGCCCATATACATTGTGAGCCATACTGAGCAGTGGTCACTCCCCGACAGCGGTTCCTCCACTGTAAGTTCACTCATCAAGTACCCATTTCCCAGCACAAGTTCAAGGGTATTCCCTAACATTGTCGGTTCACTGACAATTTGCAGCAGAAGCTGTGCTGGAAAGCATCAAGCAATACATGCTCCCTTCTGTTCCTGGTTGTTGGGGTACTCCAGTCTACTCTTTGCATGTTGAAGTCCCCCACAATCACCATACTACCCTTCTCGCAGCTCCGCTGGATCGGTCCCGCTAGGTCTCTGTCTAACTCCTCAGTGTGAGATGGCAGCCTGTATACCACTCCCATTATAAGAGCGCTATTCTAGGAATCCTTGATTTGCATCCAAACTGACTCCGTACCACCCTCTTCCCCTTCCTGCCTTACACACTTCGGTCATTCCTACACATAAAGTGCCACAGCAACTCATTTCTCACTCACCCTGTCATGTTGTCTTGGAGAATATATACAAACAACCCCACCACAACACAGCATAAATCCAGACACACAATTTGCTTTTCAGTGACCTGACATCTTTGTTTGGGAACATGCAGCAAACATTAGTGCAAAATGTTTTTATCATGTGCGATTCATGTGGTGTTCATAGAGTATATTTCAAAGGATACTTTTAGTCATCTATGCATCCATTATGCCATCCATACATAGTAAGAAATTTACAGCAGGTATTCATTCAGTTCCCTCGCATTACAGCTGCAGACATGAAAAATCACTGTCTGCTTTCATAACTTGATGAATGGAGACAGTTTAGTGAAAGACAGTTCGTGCTGTCTTCTTTTGGTTTTGGTCTTTTTCTAATTGCTTGCAATTACAAAGACATCTGGGAAAGCACCTCGTTGTCAGATAATTTGATTACCCAGTGGGTACTCTCATCCTTAGAAAGTGCATTCACAGTTTTTTAGGCCACATTATCTCTACTCATATGTTTGTGAGACTAGGTGTGACACACATCATTATAAAGTAAAGTGATTAGGCATTGACTTGATGCTGTGTGCTCTCCATCTATTTTACCTTGTTTCGTGACTTATGTTCTTAGCTGAAAATAAAATCAATGTCTGGCTCTTACATGGACCATTCAGGGTCCATTATCCACAGCATGTACCCATTTTTATGTCCTATCCCTGTATGTGTCTAGTTAGCATACCTCTCAACCTTTTGTCCCCCAAATGTGGAACATTGCCTCTCAAAATGTGGAACAAATGAGCAAAATGTGGAACACTTAATCAAATATTTACCTAGGAAGCTCAGACCACTGTTAAAATGTTTGCATTTACGTTAAGAAAGCCTGTTATTACTTGAATAATATAATTTTTGCATCATTTACTATAGATTTTTGCTTTAAAATGTTAATACTGAATGTGGGACAAGTCCTCACAATGTGGAACAGGGAGCTTTTGTGAAGTAAAATGAGGAACGTTCCTCGTAATGTGGTACAGTTGAGAGGTATGCTAGTTAGTGAAATTTACCAAGATCTGGTATGTGCATTTGAAATGCTCATTTGAAGCAGAATACTCTTTGACTGTAGCCATCCTTAAAGTATGCTTATACTGTTATGGTGCTGTGCTTTGCTCTGAATCCTGATGTAACCGTGTTTAATAGGCTTCTGGATTCTAAGTATACCCCTAGCTGGACACACTATTTTTTCGATTAATTTAGACAGAAAGGGGAGTATGGGGGATTGGTCTGTAATGATTTTGATGGCTGTGGTCCCCTGCTTTTAATAGAGTGATGTCCTGGGCTATTTTACATTGAGGCGGGAGTCTACCCTGGGAGAGTGACATGTTGAATCGGTGGGTGATTGGCACCAAGCACATGATAGGCACATTTCAGATCGAACACCATCCATTACCGACACTGAACATGTCATTATTCAGTAAGACAGTAATCAAAGGCTGTATGAATCATTGTAACAATATTTCTTGCTGACAGGCTAACAGAAACATAGAATCATAGAAACATACGCTTGAGCGAATCACAGACATTTGGACAACCTATTCAGCACTTTTGCTTACCTAGTGGATAAGCTACAGATTCTAGTTAACCAAAAACCTATTGATTCCTTCCCCCAGAATTGTCATATTTCTGTCCCATGCATTACTGTATTCCCCACAGTTTTAGAACCCCACAGCATCCCTTGGGTGGTTGTTCCATGTGTGCACCATCCCGGCTGTGAAAAATCCTTACATTGCTCATGATCAGTCACCCACTCTTTGTTCAAATTGTGGCCCCATTGTTCTTGCACATCTATTTTTCTTAAAGATGCTACCCCCATGTATTTTGTTGATTGCAATGGGGAACTTGCAAGTTTCTCTCATGTCTACCATCTCCCTCTCTCTCCTTTCCTCAAGGGTATACATATTAAGCTCCTTTACTCTCTCCTCATATGGATTCTTTTGCTGACCGTGCACCATGTTAATAGCCCTCCTCTGGACTGCCTTGATCCTGTCTATGTCCCTGCATAGATGGGGTATCCAGAACTGGAGGAGTACTCCTGATGGGGTTGCACCAACTGTTTGTATATAGGGATAAAAATTCCAGTTTTCAGCTGGTGATGCCTCTTTCAATACATATCAGTTACACCCTACCCCCAGCACTCACTACTGCCTTTTCACATTGCTTTCTAAAGTAACATAGAGGTTGACGGCAGATAAGGAGCGCAAGGCACATCCAGTAGGCCCATTTATTTTTCTACCTTATAAATGTGCCATAGGCCTGTACTCTGTCAGTGACCTATCCTCATCTGTATTACTCACTAATGCCTATCCCATGCCAGTTTGAAGCCATGCACTGTATTCATAGCCACCAGTTCCAGCTGTAGGCCGTTCCATGCATACACGACTCTGTGAAAATGAATTTCCTCACATGACCACTTAATTTGCCTACCTCTAATCACAAGCTCTGTCCTCTTCTCCTGCTATTTTTCTTATATCTAAACATGTTAGACTCTTTCACCTTGTTACTGCACCAAAAATGTGTTTGAATGTTTCGATCATATCACCTCTCTGCCTCCCTTGCCCAAGGGTATACATATTGAGCTCCTTTAATCTGTCCTCATATGTCTGCTGATGTAGTCCATGAACCATTTTTTGTTGCCCTTCTCTGGACTGCCTCAGTTTGCTTAATGTCCTTATGAAAGTGTGGCCTCCAGTACAGCACGCTGTACTCAAGATGGTGGCTAACTAGTTTCTTGTAGATAGGGATTATTACCTACCTCTTACAACTTGTGATACCCCTACTAATGCACCCGAACATCACCCTAGCCTTACCTAGTGGTTTAGAGGGCTATTTGGATGAGTTCAGGTCATCGGTGATGATGATGATGCCCAAGTGTCTTTCTTCCGTTGTGACTGCCATTTTGCGAGTGTATCCTGTTCTCTTCTCATTCAGCACTCCACATCAGGATGATCTACTGTTTTGCAGATCTTGGTGTCAGCAGCAAGCAGTCAAGACTTACCCTCTAGTCCATCTGCTATGTCACTAATGAAGACATTGAAGAGGACTTGCCCCAGGACTGATCCCTGAGGTACCACACTTGTGGATTGCATCTCTTCTGACTGTATACCATTGACCACAACTCTGTTTTCTGTTTGTCAACCAGTTTGGCACTCAGTTGACCAACCTCTGACTCAACCCGAGCCTACCAATGCTTATTTATCAATCTTCTATGTTGAACAGTGTTGAAAGCTTTGCTGAAGTCAAGGTAGGTTACATGAACTGCTCCCCCTTTTTCCACCACTCTTGTTACCCAGGCAAAGAAATCTATGAATTTAGTTTGACAGAACCTTTCTCTTCTGTGCTCAGAGACTCACTAAACAGTTCTGCAAATGGCTCTGCTAATCCCACCCTTAGCTCCTTAAGTACCCTGGGATATATGGGATCAGGTCCCATAGCCTTGTCAACCCTAAACTTGGCGAGCTCTTGTAGGACCATTTCATTTGTGAATGGAGTAGTGCTCTCCTTACCTCCCTCCAGTGTCCATGGTGCTAAGCTGTGGGCTCTGCCCTAGCTTCTCTCCGGTAAATACTGAGCAACAGTATCTATTTAGGATAGATGCTTATAAAGGGTACTCCTCTGCACATGCACCAGATTTCTCCCTTGAGCTGTGAAATACCCACTCTGGACTTTCTCCATTCACTAATGCATCTATAGAAAGTCGTATCACCTTCTTTTACTGTTCGTGCTAGTGTTTCTTCAGTTGGTGACTTTGCCTGCCTTACTGCCTTCCCTGCATCCCTTAGTACATTTTTTTATGCCTCCCTATCTTCAGCCTGCTGCGTTCCCTTATATTTACTGAAGGCTAGTCTTTGGGCTCTGACCTTTTCTGCTGCCTTGAGGTAATCTGATATGATTACCCACAAGTATATTTCCATGGCTCCCACTTTTGTGAAGGGGAATCGCATCCGCCTTCCTCCTGTCCTCAGGTACAACATCCTCCCATGCATTTTCAAAAAGGATAGTCAATGGTGTCCCTATTTCTCTCCTTAATTCTTTTAGAATGCTTGGATGAATTCAATCAGGCAACATTGGTTCAGTTTTATAACTTATTTCTGCACCCGTTCTTCTGTTAAAGGACTGCGACCGGCCACACTAGCCAAAGTGCTGATGGAAAGTATATTAGGCACCTCAACACAGTCTATTTTTTGTCAAATACTGAGCAGAAGTTTTCTTTCAGTGTCCCTGATTTTTCACTGTGCCTCTTTGCCCACCTACTGCAAATTCTATGCAATTTCAGTGTCCCTTCCTTTGTTTTTCTACACTCCTTGATATACCTATAAAAGGTTTGATCCCACTTCAGTTTGGCCCTTTGCTATTCTGACTACCCTCACGGCTTTCTTCTGCCTTAACTGGTACAGTTGTCTGGTCGACTTCTTCCGTGTGTCCTTATACTTCCTAAATGCTATATTTTTTGCCATAAACATCTCGGTTACCTCCATTGTGAACAATACTGACTGTTTTGTTCATTTTGATTGGTTAGTTTTCTTCACACAAATCCTTGTTGGCTCTGTGATAGCAGTTTTGATGGCTAAGAGTACTCCCTCATGAACTGATTCCAAAACTAGCTGTCTGAGGCATGTACCCTGCAAAGGTGCAACAGTTAACATCTCGCATATCCGGGTCCCCCATCAACAGTATTGACCCTTTCACTGCCATTCTAAGGATATCTTCTATCATATCCTTATCCATTCCCTCCACCTGAATTGGGGCTCTGTATACAACACCTGTGCTGACTGTAGTGTCAGTTCCAGTCTCTAAGGTGGCCCATACTGACTCCTCTCCTCCCTGTTTACTCTTTTGTTCAGTTTCTTTTATTTCTTCCCTTACATAGAGAGCTAGTCATCCCCTATTTGAACCCCCCCCTTATATCTGTGTACCATGTTGCTGCAATTGCTATGATATCCAGGCATCCATAGCATAGCACAGAACAAGAAGCTACTAAATCAAATTTTCACTCTTATAAGGCTGGTTGATTTATTAACCTTATCTCATTCAGCCATGTGCTTATTGGTGGATGCTCAGGAATGTTTCTATTGACATGTACCTCAGTAGCTGTGCATGTTATGTACTGTGTATTTCTGTAATGAACAGACATAATAAAATCATGGTACAAACACTGTATGGTCAAAATTATGTGTATGTGTCAGTGGCTCAGTAGGTAGCACACTCACCTCTGAGGCCAGGAGATCAGAGGGCTGTGGGTTCAGTTCCCACAACTGGCACTTGGGTTAATATCCCAGTACTGACACTGTAGTGCAGCATGACAGGGGTGCTGCACTTCTGAGGTGCCGTCTTTCAGATGAGACATTAAACCGAGGTCCCATCTGCCTGGATTGGTGGTAGTTCAGGTGGATGTTAAAGATCCCATGGCACTTATCGAAAAGAGCAGGGGAATTTCCCCGGTGTCCTGGCCAAATTTCCATCATTCGCTATAAATACCACCAACAGCTTAATCTGGTTCAAGGTCAGTTGGCATTCATCTGCATTCCCCTCCCCTGGGTCATGCCTGAAAATAGGCAGGATTTGTCTAGTGCACTTACCCGGTCAACAAAAACTAAATAAATAAAAAAAAAAAAATTGTCATACGAAGTATACATACACTGAGCATCACAAACGGACACTTGAGCAGCTGAAAGAATATATTTAATGCAGAGTGCAAAAAGTACAGCTCAATAAACTATAAATGCAGCAGAGGACTCAAAGGGGACAGTACATTTTTAAACATGAGTCTACTAAATTAAGCAATCTTGATGGAAACCGGTATACTGCCCAGATGGGGTAGGGTACAAATCTCTAATTCTCCACACACAGCAGATGGGCACTGGAACATGAATGCATTGTCCAAGATGTACCAGATGCCATAATATGTATTGATGGAATGCCAAATGCCTCCGAGCTCGTTTGGTGTCTGCAGCATGGGCCAAAGCAAAAAAATACTGCTGATAGTTTGCTGACAAAGTTAATACAGCGGGATCCAATACTAGATGATCAATCTCCTGAAAGAAAAAAAATAATGATAAGTTACAACAGATACACATTGAAAGGCACACATGTCAGTGGCAGAGCATGACAGATTTTAGTGCAAAGCTTCACATGAACAACAGATAACAGAACAATCATTACTGCTAAATTAATCTTAAATGGCATACTTAAAAAATTGGTTCGAGACTGCACTAGTTCATTGGTCATACACCGCCGGAAATGGAAGAAGTGAGCACAGCGTAATGTATGAATGAAATGTTTGAAAAGGAAGAGATCACACAGTACTCACACAGGAAAGGCATTCACAGGTTTCCATATGCAATCAATATAATGATGAACATGCAACTCATGTAATCTATTGAATTATACAATGGTCTGTGACTATCCTGTAACCACATTTATCAACGCGTGTCACATGTCCATGGGTAAATCATGCATTACCCGTGGCTGACAAAAAGCAGTTATAAAACAACATAATTAAACACATCTAACAGATGGGTCCATTGTATAATTGCAGTAAGGCACTCAATGGGGGGAGTTATTGAGGATGTACCCAGTTTCTGTGTGCTGAAGTCACTCAGCTGTGCATTTGTCACTCACACACTGTAATGCACATTGGAAATAAACAAACATCACCACAGCACATCTTCTGTACTAGACTGGGTTCATTAGTCTACATGCTTGCACGTTTGGCCTTGTTAATCAATTAATAGGTGAAGTCACATCGCATTGAGGCATGAACAGTGCATGCAAAGACACAGCTTACTTATTAGGATAAATATAATAAACAATTAGATGCATGTGGCAACACAGAGGTAGCATAACAGCAACAGTGCACAGGTTAGACAGGAGCAAAGAAGAAGGCACCGGATGCAGTACAACATACCCGGTAATTCTGAAATGCAGTCTCCAGGACATAATCCACTGCAGACTCTCTCAACTTGCAATGACAGTAACCGACACTTTTGGCACATACACCACTCTGGTGAATCACTGGCTGGATGAGACTGTGCCTATGATAAAACATAATGTCAGAATTCCAGTCTGTTGAATGATAACCCATGGCAGTGAAGAGCGATCTCTACTAAAAAATCAACAAGTGCCTCCACTGGAGGAAGGCGAGAGGCAGATAAGGACACAGCATGGTGCAATAGCTTTGACGTGACAGGGAGCAAATATTGAGGATCCCTGGAGCACCTGCATGGCGGAGGGATGTTGATGTCATTGTCCACATATGGACAAAGTAATTGACAGTGAAAGGGATAAGAGCAATGCTGATAGAGTTTGGCAATTTGTCAATGATCCTTAATCAGGCAGCACACATGGTAACAGTATGGGAGGTGCCACCTGTCCATGGCATGAGTGAGGCTAATGTGCTCCACAACATGGGATTCAATCAGCGATTGAAAAATTTGAGACGTGATACTGTCTTTGGCTTCATTAGGTACTGGTGGTAGAGCTGGAGTGATTAGAAACTATATTTTCATGATGGTTGGAATATGTTCAAAAGGGGAAACAGGACACTAGGTGATAGGGTGAAATGCTTCATTGGCAAGCATTTGTACTAGGCATGGGTGGAGACACTGACCAGGTGTAGTGAAGTCCAAGCACCCCCACCTAAAGAAATAACAGTATTTAGTGCAGTAAAAACCAATATAGAGACGTTGATATGGAGAAGAGAATGGCTAAATTGAAAAAATGACAAAAGGCAATAAGGACAGGGCTGGGGAAAAGGGGATACGGACATAAAGAAATGGAGGCTAACGAGTAAGAATGCATGTAGTAAGGGCAACAGGGGATCTGAACTGGTGGACTTGATGGAAGGAGGATGCACGGATCTCATGGCAGTCACAGAAACATGTTACTCAGAGAACAAAGACTGTGAAGGTAACATACCAGGCTATACAACACCCAGGAGGGACATGCCATGCAGAAGAGAGAGAGGAGTGCAGAAGAGGGAGAGGAGTAGCTCTATGTGAAAGGGACGGGATAAAGGCAGTTCAACAAAATAGTAAAAATGAATGATAGTAGGAACTGTGGGGCACCTTATAGAAAATGCAAATCCCACCACAGTCCACAAAGGTTTTATATACATACTCCCCTCTCTGAACTGTCAGTTTGACATCGGTGATAGGGAAAATGATGAAATCACTTCAGACGAAAATAAATGTTGAGTACCTATAGACTAGTGGATCACAGTAATGATGCTGCTTGGATTCACAGCAGGAGGGTCTTGTCAGATGAAACAAATGAATTTCTTTTACTGGGTGAGTGAAGTAGTAGACAAGGGATGCTCCGTTGACATTGCCTGCCTAGAATTTCGTAAGCCCTTTGACACAGTACCACCAAAAAGAGTAATAAACACTTGAGACATCATTGACATGCCATGCTCCTCTCTGCAGTACAGCAGCCTGCATGTGGACACCCACTTACGTCTACTTGTTGTCGACATATCTTTTGGAGTTTATTTGAAAATTTAAAACATAGTGGTGGTGTAATTCTGTGCTGTCTTTAATTACTGCAAATTTTATCTTGGCTTGTCTGACTGCCCTGTAGTTGGGTGAAGGGTGTTAATTGTCTGGCCTCTGACCTCAGCTATGTGATAACTGGAGGTGAGGCTTAGTCAGAGTTAAAGTAGCAAGCAGAGGTTTATTTTCTCAGAAGAAGCCAGAAGGGAAAGGAAGGAAACATATTCAATTCAGAGCTTTAGAGTAACTGGTAATTGCTATTTTTCTTTTAAACTTAGATTGTGGGCTTTTAGTGACACTATACTTTCTTTGTTGTCTTTACTTATAATTGTTTTTGGGCTGTTGAAAATTTAAAACATAGTGGTGGTGAAATTCTGTGCTGTCTTTAATTGCTGCAAATTTTGCCCCCTCCCTCCCTTCCCCAACTCTTAATTATATGCCCTGATAAATCTGATTGACAGGAGCTAAACACAGGGTATAGTAAGGGGTGTGAAGTAGGAGGGGCATAAGGGGGAAGAAGCCCACCCTCAGCACAAGTGTTTTGACTCATTTATTTATTTATTGGTTTCTTTTTCTTTAAAAAACAAAAATTATCAGAGGATCAGTGACAGGATTTTTAGTACAGTAAATTAATAAAAAGGAAACTAGGAGAGCTTCAGTAGCAGACAAGTAGTGGAATTGCAGTATAATGTGGGGAGTGGTGCAATGCAGTGGCTGTGGGGCAGCCATATTCAGGCAGACCTTCTGGACACTGAGGTGCTGCCCTATCTGCATGCATCTCTCTGGACTGCGGGATGAGGTAGCCAGACTCAGAGAGGAAGTAAACTGGGTCAGGAGTACCATCACCCCTATCCAGGGACCACCCAGTCCAATGCAACTGCCTCAAAGGATGCCTAGAATGAGGAGCACTTGGATGACAGTGGGCTCAGGGAGGGTTAGAGCAGTCAGGCAGAGGCACATCCCAGATCCTATTCCACTCAAGAACTCATATGCCACACTGGCAAATGAGGACAACCAAATAAAGGTACCCAGAGAAGTAGAAAGAAAGGATGTGGAGGTTAGTCAAGAAGGTGACCTCAGCGGGGAAAGCAGTGGACCCCAGAGGAAGAGGAAGTGAATCCTGGTGGGGGACTCCATCATAAGAGGGATCCAGCTAGGAACACAGGAGGGGGAGGACAGGGAGGTGAGGTGCCTACCAGGTGCCATGGCATGGAGGGATGGAAGGAAGATCCTGGGGATCACTGGGAAGGCAAGGCAGGAGAGGTGAGCTGTATGTCATTATCCACCTAGGTACTAATGACCTGGCAAATGGGGGGCCAAAGGAAGTTCAGGAAGAGTTTAGGAAACTGGGAGGGGTCTCAAGCAAGTAGCTACTTCTGTCACTTTCTCAGAAGTACTACCTGTGAGAGGCAAGGGAGAGCATAGGAGTGCATGCACCAGGAACTTTAACTCATGGTTGAAGAACTCATGCTGTGATGAAGGGCTTGGATTCATTGGTGACTGGGGACCCACCTGGAGGGATGGAGGTTTGTTCAAGCCTGACAGCCTGCATCCATCCTGGAGGGGAATCCAAGCACTCAATGATAAGTTTAAATGCTACATTGACAAGCATTTAAACTAGCAAAGGAGTGGCAGGCCAGCAGGAGGTACCTACTTGCTCACCCCACAGCTAGCAGTGGAACCAGTGAACCAGAGGGTGGCTATCTCTGCAAAGCAGTGTGCAAAGATGGAGATTAGTGCCCAAGAGGTGGATAAGCAGAAAAGGGGCAAAATTCAGCGGAAGGGCAGACAGCAAGGAGAACCAGGGATAAATGACAACCAAGGAAGGGGCTGGAGAAGAACAGTGAAGTAGTCTAGGGAGGTCAAATCATGGAAAGCCATGTGTGCAAATGCCAGGAGCCTTAGCAAAAAGATGGAAGATCTGGAGGCTGTCATGGTACAGTCAGACCTGGACATTGTGGCCATCACTGAAACCTGGTGTAATGATAACCATGACTGGGAGAGTGGCCATACCTGGCTACAACATATTCAGAAGAGACAGAGCAGGCAGGAAGGGAGGAGGTGGCACTGTATGTGAAAATGACATAAGGGCCACAGAGATCCAGGAGGAACAAAATGGGGAGAGATACTGTGGGTTAAGCTGGAAAGGAAAATGGGACAGCCATCCACACAGGTGTGGTCTATAGACCGCCAGCCCAGGAGGAAGAAACAGATAGGGAGCTGATGCTAGCCATCCAAAGGATGGCAGACAAGGGTGAAGTAGTACTGGTTGGAGACTTCAATATTCCAGACGTGGACTGGAGCATCGCAGCAGCAGCATCAACTAGGAGCAGATTTATCCTGGACTCCCTTCAGGGTGCCTTCCTCAAGCAACTGGTCATGGAACCAACTCGGCAGGAGGCAATACTGGACCTTGTGCTCACAAACAGGGACAGTGTGATGGTGGTAACAGTGGGGAGCACCTGGGAAACAGTGACCACCAGTCATTGTGGTTTGAAATCACAGAAAGAGCAAAACCACACAAAACACGTATCCTGGATTTTAGGGGGGCAGACTTTGGGGAAAATGGGGAGATACTTGAAAGAGGCATTAAGGGAATGGGACAGGAATCAGGGGTTGAGGAACAGTGGGCAGTATTTAAAATGGGGATTACAAGAACAACAGAAGTATGCATTAAGCAGGTTAGCAAGAGGAAAAGGAAGAGGAGACCATTATGGTTTTCCAAAGAGGTATCAAAGAAAGTGAAAGAGAAAAACATTGCATTCAGGCAATACAAAAAGACACAGACAGAAGGGGATAGGGAGAAGTACCAGGAGAAGCAAAGGGAGGCAGGGAGGTCAGTAAGGGAAGCCAAAGCTCAGACAGAAGAACACATTGCAAAATCAGTGGGTAGTGGGGACAAAACCTTTTACAGGTACATAAGTGAAAAAAGAAAGACAAAGGGAGGGATACTGAGACTGAAGGAGGATGGAAGCCGCGTGGAGGATGACAACAGTAAAGCTGACATATTGAACAGGTATTTCTGCTCAGTCTTTACTGAGGAAGAGGAGGGTAATGGGTCTGAAGGAGTACAAGGGGTGAGAATGGTGCAGAAATGGACACAAGTCCCTTTACACGAGAAAGGGTCCTGAAGGAACTGGAAGTAATAAGATTGATAAAGCAATGGGGCCAGATGGGGTGCACCCAGGGTCCTAAAGAACTAAGAGTGGTGGTGGCTGAACCTCTGTCTATCCTGTTTAGCGATCACTGGAAACAGGGAGTACCCAAAGACTGGAGGACAGCAGATGTAGTCCCCTTATACAAAGTGGGAACAAAGAGGAAGCAGGGAACTACAGACCAGTCAGCCTCACCTCGGTAGTGGGAAGATCATGGAAGCACTACTGAAGGAGATTGGTGGAACATCTGGTTATCAATGGACTACAGGACCCAAGGCAGCATGGTTTCACCAGGGAGTCATGTCAGACCAACCTCGTTGAATTTTTGACTGGGTGACTGGGAGGTGGATCAGGGAGGGCAGTGGACATGGCCTATCTGGACTTCAGCAAGGCCTTTGACACTGAGCCACATGAAGACTATTACACAAACTGGGGAATATGGGTGTGGGCAGGACAGTAGTGTGGTGGGTAGGTAACTGGCTGGGTGGCAGGACACAGAGGGTGGTGGTAAATGGCTGTCACTCCACAGAGGAAGAGTGACCAGTGGGGTACCACAGGGATCAGTGCTGGGACGGTCCTATTCAACATCTTCATCAGTGACATTCGCGCGGATCTAGGAGGCAGAATTTCACTGTTTGCTGATGACACAAAGCTCTGTAACAGAGTAGACACACAGAGGGTGTAGACAGAATGAGAAGCAACCTGCAGAAACTTGAAGAATGGTCGGGGTTTGGCAGTTGAAATTCAATGCAAAGAAGTGCAAGATAATGCATATGGGGCACAAAAACCTGGCACAATATATCAGTTGGGGTGAGGATATAGCATGCACCAAGCAGGAAAGGATTTGGGGTTGTCATCTCTGATGACCTCAAGGTAGGAAACAGTGTGACAAGGCAGCAGGTAAAAGCAAATAGGATGCTGGGATGTATAGGCAGGGCATCACCAGCAGGAAAGGAAGGTCATAATTCCGCCATACAAGACACTAGTGAGGCCCCCACCTGGAGTACAGTGTACAGTTCTGGAGACCATACTCACGTAAGGACATAGACAGGGTAGAGAAGGTTCAGAGGAGGGCAACAAAGATGGTGCATGGATTGCATCACAAGTCCTATGAAGACAGGTTGAAGGAACTGAACATGTACTCCCTGGAGGAGAGGAGGAGAGTGGGGAATGATAGAGACATACAAGTATCTTACAGGGAGGAACAGGGTGCAGGAAAACATTATTTTTAAGCAAAAGATGTTCCAGGACTAGAGGGCATGGGATGAAGTTGGAGGGGACGATTCAGAGGAAACATGAGAGAATTTCTTCACAGAATGGGTGGTGGACAAGTGGAACACCCTGCCAGAGGAAGTGGTGGGGGCTGAAATAATCATGGGATTTAAGAATGCGTGGGATAGACATACAGGAATTCTAGAGGTCAGGGGTAAGGGGCAACAGACTTCTAGGAAAACAAACTGAACTTACAAGCTCAAATGGGCAGACTGGGTGGGCCATAGGCCCTTATCTGCCGACACTGTCTATGTATCTATGTATCTATGTATCTATGAGTTGCATCTATGGTATAACTGGCAAAGACTCAAAACTGACAAGACTGTAGTGCTGGTAATGGATCAGAGTGGTCGTGGTGTGGCAGGGGCTCATTGGGATAACCACTGTCTTGTACTGGGGGAATACCATTTCTCCTTACAGAACAGATAATGAATCTGGGTGTGATACTTGATGATGGCTTGACATTTGAGTGTCAGGTGGTGTTAGCATAACCTGCTCACATTTTATCTTTCAGGTACATTTTCAACAGTGGATTCTGAAAATGGACTGGTGTCATAGCGCCTGCGGTATTGTGCATAGCAATGAAAGTTTTTGTCAGCCATCACCCAGTTCTATTCATGACTGATATTTTGGGTTCTGCATGTATGCGTCACAGACACAATACATTTAAACATAGCAAAGTGACAGGTGACATCAGATAAGGACACAGTGACTAAAATAGTATACTCATGTACATAAACTTTAATTTGCTTCTGCAGAGCATCCTTAATGACAGGGTCTTGCGATTAATGCATCCCACAATGCCAACCTAATGCCAATCAAATGCATGGTTTTCGTCAGTGTCCTCTCCTTCCATACACTGCCCTTACCACCACCCGCAATGGATGATGAACAAGAGGGGAAGCTCGATTGAGAACATCAAGGGGAATTGTGACCGAGAAAAGGGGATGCTGTTCATCAGTGGGGACTGAAATATGCTGTGGCCAGACTTGGATATCATGACATCAGCTACGTCCCAGGAGCAGAGGATCATGGATGTGTTTCAAGATGACTTTCTGTTAAAACCGGTGGGAGAACCTACTGGGGGGGATCTGTGCAATGGTAAGGCACAAAAATGTGAGGGGCAGCAAGACGTGCAGGAGGACCAGCGGGGTGCAAGAGGCGGTAAGGGATAAAAAACTGGCTATGAACGTGTAAAGCAATCCATGGTGGAAGGGGGGGAGAATGATTTGTCAGCTAGAAGGGTCAAAAGTGCGGCGTGGGGAGTAAACGCAATGATGGAGCACCACCTGGCTACAGCTATCACGGGGGGTGGGTTTCATACCGATACATAGGGAAAAGAGAAGTGAGGCACAGATCTCAAGGATTATGATGGGGGAATCATGGGCACAGGAGGCGGCAGAGCAGACAGAGTTACTGAACAAGTACTTTGCCTCACTTTCTAGGGAGGGAGACGTGGGCTACATTCAACAGGGAATCAGCAGGAGGGGCAGCTGAGAGGATAGGGCAGAGGGAGCTGAGAGGATGAAAATAGGCTTGGGCACCAGGTGGGACAGGCACAGAAGAGGATGGAGACTATATTGAGAAAAGGGCTAGGGAGGGTAAAATCTCTCTACAGACAGGAAGGGTTCCCCAGGATTGGAGTGTGGCTCCCGTGTTGCCTATCCACAAATGGAGGTTATAGGTAGGAGATGTGAAATTACAGGCCTGTCAGTTTAACATTAGTGAGAGGAAAACTAATGGAGAGCTTCATCGAAAGGAAGCATGGGAGGAAACTGGCTGGACTGGTGAACTTGGGTGCTAAACAGTATGGTTTTATTGTGGGGAGATTGGGCCAGACCAACCGCATAGATGGTTAAGACTGGGTGAGAAGGACACTGGACAGACAGAGACAAGTGGACATCATAGATATGGATTCTGGTAAGTCTAGTAGAGCCAAGCATGGTGTGGGGACTCATGAGGGGATGGGAGAGATACATGGGTGTACTAAAGACACGCTCGCCCAGCTTTGGGAAATAGCTTGGAGGAGAAAGTGCACGATAGGGGATGGCTACCGAGCAGACACAAAAGAAGTCAGGCCTACTCTGCTGGCTTTTAGTATGTTCAAAGTCATAATGCACAGGTCATTGAGAGACCATTGTGCATGTTTATTTTACCTGGGTGTGGTGAGCAACTGGCGTATAGGCCTGCCGACTTCAGCAAGGCCCCACTTCTAACTTACATCTCCCGTGGTGCTGTGCTCCCATCCGCTGCCAGGAGTCAGCATGCATTGAGGTGGAATACCACCCCCACGGAGAATGGAAGCAGTCTGCGAATGGTCAAGCTTTGTCCATCCTGCCTGACAGACAGCAACCTGGGTCAGTTCACGAACAATGGTCGATGGCATTACAAGTGGAAACGCAACCAGTGTTCCAAAGTGACAGCTCTGTTCTAATGTGGCCCACACCGTAAACCAGTGGCCTACACATCTCTCGTTTACCTGCCCCCACCAAGTCCTATGATAACCAGGTGCACTGGTACAACGGTCAGTTATATTATTACCCATCCCACTGGTCTCACCTAAATGGTTTTTCACCACACATCTGACCTTTCATGGCCTATCCACCCTTGCAATGCTGTGACAGTAACATGGTTGAAGCCTTACACCAGTATCAGATACATTGCTCGGTATTCTGCTCTCACTATGCACTATTGGCCATCGCACTGATGTAGAATTAGTATGTGTTCTTTGACTTACAAGCATTTCTGACATTGTGTCAAATGATGTGCCCTTTTTTCTGTATAATATTTTTTGTATCATAACTATACAGCAGAAAGTGCTGTAACCGTGTATGTTGTGTCGTATGAAATCTGCATTAAAATTAATCTTTCTATACTGTCTGTACCTTGTATTCTCAGGGCTCGGGACCGAAAACTGTTACTAGTGTGTCTAGTGCCCTGATCAGTCCTAAATAAATAATAATGACACGATTTTGAATGTACTGTAGTACAAAAAGAGGCATTTGACAAGAAGTACTAGAACAGCAAGGCACTCAATGTGAGGTACCTTGTAACCACTGTCTGCTAGCAAGACTCTGAGACAAAGACAAGATGGTACCTAAGTGCATCAAAACATTTTGACTAAGGGACTTACAAAAGAACATTGTTAGCCTGAGACAAGGCACTACACCTTTTGTGGAAAGTCCAGAGAGCCTTTCATCATTGCCTGGCACTACAAGAATGAAGACAAAGCTCTCTGAAGGGGGTAGGACTGCTGCTTGAGATAATGAGCTTAGCTCAAGCTATTTATTTACATTTATATTGCAACAATGTCATGTACATTGAAAGGCACAGTCAAAGACAGCATGAAAGCCTTGAAGTGGGCTACACAAAAAGGAATAGCAGGAAGAGGTGATAACATGTGGAAACAAAAACACATGGTCTAGGCACACAAAGACCGACATGCATTACAATGACATATTGACTTGCATCAATAGTTTGTCTGCAAAGGTCTGAGAAGAGGCCATTGAGAGATGAAGACTAGTAATCTTATTTACTTGCATAAGTATTGTGAAGGGGAGTAGTCCAAGGGGAGATACCTAAGCAATAGTTGCATTTGATGGAAGGAAACGTGGTTTGAAAGCAGAAAACATACAACTTGAACTGAAGCAAGGGTATACAAGAGTACGATTGGGCACATGGAATAAATTGGAACAATTATGCAAAAAAAAAAAAGGTAGAACGCATCAAGCATTACAACAACCAATAAATGGTATATGATAGTGCCTTCGGATAACAGTTCTAAAATACAACATACCAAAAGGAAAAAAGTGATGATCTCACGTTGTAAGCCATGGGTTGTGAAAGACATGATGCAGCCTTATAGTAGTGGTCTTGGAAAAACATGACAAATAAAAATAAAATGCTTTCTTCACAAGTTTGTAGAGATGGTGCCATACCCATTGCTGGGTCATACTCACACAGCAAAGAAAAACATGTTCAGAAAGCATGCCATGATTTACTGCATGGGTAACTGCATCCAGCTGTGGTAACACTATGTCCATGTATGTAAAGACACAGTGTGCCTTTTTTTAGTTGCAGTCAAAATTACAGTAGCAACATGTGCAGAGAAAAGCTGAAGGGACTAGAGCTTATCAGTTTCGATGCTGCATGACAATTAGAGCAAAAATTAAACCTGAAACAAGACACAAAACATGAAGCCTGACAATGGAAATGTACAGTATGCACTACACAATACTCATGTTCAGTTAGCTAAAATTGAATGATACTATTTGCTTCAAGGACATTATTGAGTATTGTACCAGGAAATACATTTTAGACAGGCGTGCATGAACAAACAACATTAGAGAGAAATTATTTTTCAAGTCTGGTGACCGAGTGAATCGCATCCACATAGAAACAGAATTTTACGGCAGATAAGGACCGCTTGGCCCACCCAGTTTGCCCATTTCCCTACCTAATGGATAAGATGCAGATCCTAGTTAACCAGCAGCCTACTTCTTCTTGCCCCCACCACCTAGAATTGCCTTATGACTGTGCCATGTGTTTTTGACTCCACAACCTCCTCCAGAAGGCTGTTCCATGCATCCACAACCCTCTCAGTGAAAACAAACTTCCTTAAATTACCTCTGAACCGCCCCCCCATCTTCAAATTGTGCCCCTTTGTTCTTGCACACCTCTTTTTTTGAAAGATGCTACCCTCTTGGACTTTGTTGATTTCCTTGAGGTACTTGAAAGTTTCTATCATGTCCCCCTTTCCTCGAGGCTATACATATTAAGCTCCTAACTCTCTCTTCAATGTCTTCCAGTGCAGACCCTGCACCATTTTAGTTACCCTCCCTGGACAGCTTCCATCCTGTCTATGTCTTTGCAGAGATTGGGTCTCCAGAACTGCACGCAGTACTCCAGATGGGGTCTGACCAGCTGTCTGTACAGAGGAATAATAACTTCCTGTTTTCTACCGGTGATGCCTCTCCCTATGCATCCGGTATCCCCAACCCTCCTTGCTGCCCTCTCACATTGCTTGCCCACCTTTAGGTCATCTGATATGACTACACCCTGGTCCCTTTCAATTTTTGTTGTTGTTAGTATCTCACCCACCCACTGTGCACTCTTCCCCTGGATTTTTGTTTCCCAGGTGCCTTACCTTGCACTTCTTAGCATTGAATCTAAGCTGCCATACATCTGACCTTTCCTCTAACCTTGCCAAGTCCCTTCTCATCCTTTCAACCCCACCTTGTGCATCAATTCTGTTGCAGATCTTTGTGTCATCTGCAAATAGACATTCATTTCCTTCCAGTCCCTCTGCAATGTCAATTATAAAGACATTGAAGAGGACTAGTCTAATCTATGAACCCTCGTGGTGCCCACTAGTAACACCCATTTTCTTCAGAGTGTACTCCATTTACATTTACTAGTACTCTATGTCCTATTCTCAGCCAATTCTTTACCCAGGCTGTCATCTTGGGACCCACTCCCAGGCTAGCTAACTTGTATATTAATCTTTTGTGTGGGACTGTGTCAAATGCCTTGCTAAAGTCTAGGTAGGCCATGCTCACAGCCCCTCCCTGATCTACTACTTTGGGCACCCAGTCAAATAAATCTATCAGATTAGTCTGGCATGACCTTCCCGCTGTGAATCCATGGTGCCTTGGGTCCTGTGCCCCTCTGGCCTCTAGATACTTGACAATTCTGTCCTTCAGAAGTGATTCCATCATGTTCCCTAACATGGAGATTAAACTAACAGGTCTGTAGTTTCCTGCTTCTGCCTTGCTCCCACTTTTGTGAAGGGGAATCACATCTGCCCTCCTCCAGTACTCGGGTACAAACCCATACTCCCATGATTTGTTAAAGAGGGTAGTCAGTGGTGTCACTAGTTCTACCCTTAGTTCTTTTCGAATTCTGGGATGAATCCCATCAGGACCCATTGCTTTGTCCACCTTCAGTTTTAAGAGTTCTTTCAGAACCCTTTCTTCTATAAATGGGCTGGTATCAACTTCTGTATCCAGGGTGTTTCTACTGTTTGTTTTAGGAACCTCCCCCTCTTCCTTTGTAAATACTGAGCAACAATATTTGTTTAGTATCTCTGCCTTTTCACAGTCACCCTCTGCTCACCCCCCCTCCTCTTTATTAAGCCTCACTATCCCTCCCTTGGTCTTCCTTTGCTCTCTGATGTACCTATAAAAGTTTTTATCCACCTTCTTAACCGAGTTGTCTATCTTTTCCTCGGTTTGGGCATTTGCTGTTCTGACTGCCTTTCCAGCTTCCTTTTGCTTTACTGATACAGTTATCTGTCCTGCTCCGTCTGTGATTCCTTGTACTTCCTAAATGCTTTCTTTTTCTCTTGAACCTTCACTGCCACTTCTTTTGAGAACCATAGTGGTTTCTTTCATTGTTTCGTTTTGTTTCTTTGCTTCACACAAAGGCTTGTTACCTCTGTGATGGCAGTTTTTATTATTCCCCATTGTTCTTCAACCCCTCCTTCCTGCCCATTTGCTAGTGCATTCCTTAGGCACTCACCCATTTTGACAAAGTCAGCCTCCTAAAATCCAGTACCTTTGTCTTTGTAAACACACTCTATTGCTGTGTTTATTGTGAACCATACTGTTCGATGGTCCTGTAGGGCATCTAGAATAACCCCACTCTTAAGTGACTGCTGCAACTGCACTCCAGTTAACATCTGGCATATTCAGATCACCCATCAGCAATATCTCCCCTTTTTCTGCCATTATAAGTATACTTTCTATCATTTCCTTGTCCATTTCCTCCCCCTGAGAAGGGGGTCTGTATACAACACCTCTTCGGATTGATCTTCCATTGCCAGTCTCCAAATTTACCCACAGTGCTTCTTTGCCTAATTGTCTGGCCTATACACCGCCCTATGCACTTACACTCTCTCTTTACTCACTTCCCCACTGTCAATTGTCTTCCTTCCCCTTCCCTTCTACCCACGCTCCCCATCCCCCCTCTCGCCTACTGTCTCCCCCTTCACAGCCCATCACCCCTACTCCCTCCTTCCCTACCCCCATCTTGGTTTGCTATTCCTGCCTTTCTATCTTGTTACGTCTCCCTTTAGCTCAACTTCTGCTACTTGCACTAAGCTCTGATATCTTTACCTGTTATGAAACTTGCACTTAAGTACCTCCCGCTGCCTCAATGTGTACCATGATATGTTTTCCAAACCTGATTGTTCATTTTCAGCCCTGTTTCCAACTCGCTGTGTAACCTAGATCCTGTTAACTCCGTTATTGTTTGATACTGTGGCGTACTTTGCTGTTCTCCCTATGTATATGCCCAGTTGTAATCCCATCCACCTATGCTTTGTCTCTGATTGTTCTGTTGTTAAGTTCAACCATCTATATGTTACTAGCCTACTCTGTAACCAGGTCGCACCATGAGATGAGCATCTTTTTGCTCAGTGTGCCTTTCCTGGTAAAACATTTTCAATAAATAAATAAATTCTCCTCCCTGTTTTCCATTTTGTTCTGTTGCTTTGATTCCTTCCCTTATGTAAAGAGCTACTCCTCCTCTTTTACCCTCCCTGTCCCTCCTGTAGATAGTGTATCCTGGTATGTTTACGTCCCAGTCATGGTTTTGTATGTACCATGTTTCTGTGACTGCAACAATATCCAGATGTTCCTCCTCCATCAAGGCCACTAATTCAGGAAGCTTGTTACTCAGACTACGGGCATTGGTACTCATTGCTCTCCATTTTTTGACGGCTTTACCTTCTGTTGCAGCATCCCCCACTGACCTTTCTACCTCGGTCTTTTTCTCATTTAGTTCCCTGTTTTGTAGGGAGAGGCTGGGATTTTCCAGCTGTGTATCAGTGCATCCCCCCTTGTCTAGTTTGAAAGCTTGCCAATGAAGCATTTAAGCCGATTGCTCAAAAGACTTGTTCCCTTCCTGGACAGACGCAGACCATCCTGCCAGTATAGGCTGGTGTCCTTCCAGGTGGAACCCCAGTCCCCAATGAAGCCAAACCCCTGTTCTCCTCACCATTTTTTCAACCATTCATTAAACTGCATGGTGCAAAGTACCCTCACCTCACTCATGCCATTGACAGGCAGCACCTCTGAGAAGAATACTGTGTGTGCTACTTGTCTTATGCTCCTCCCCAATTCTACAAAGTCCTTCTGCACTGCTCTAATCTCATGTTGAGCCAAGTCATTTGTCCCTAGGTGGACAATGACATCCAGCTCAGACTCCTGTACAGCTGTTCTTGTGATCCTGAGGATGCGCTTCCTCTCTCCCTACAAGCCATGGCACCAAGCAGGCACCTTACTTCAGTTTTCCCTGCTCCCCCAAGTTCGATCACCCTAATAATTGAGTCCCCCACCAGTAGCTGCTTCCTTTCCTTGCAGTGTCCTCTGCCTCATTCCTGTGTGCCTCCCTTGTGATAGTTGTCCTCTGCCTCCTTGGTGTCCTCTGCGGGTGCATCCATACGGGAGCTAAGCTCCCCCAGAATGGTGTATGGATTGTGGAGTGGAACAGCTGACTGGGTGTGCCTCTGTTCCACCATCCTCACCCTCCCTGAGCCCACTGTGGTCCAACTGCTGTGCTTTCTTCTCAACCTCTGAGGTAGTGGTGGTGGCTCTGGTGCTCCCTGGATGGGGGAGGTTCCCTTCCTACCGTCCAGTGTGGCCTGGGGAAAGGTTCCCTTACTACTGTCCAGTGTGGCCTGAAGATGGGTAACCTCTTCCCTCAGGGCAGAGAGTTGTCTGCAAATAGGGCAGCATCACTATGGAACAGGTCCTTCGATCTCTCACTATTAGGAGGTCATTTAGTACCCGCACAAGTGCTGTCTCGGTACTATGCCTTTTCCTAAATCCAGACAGGAGAGAATCATAGACATTGTTGTTGGTCACATGATCATCCAACTGTGATGCAACCACCTTCTCAAAAACTTTACCCACAAAGGGTAAGTTAGAGACAAGCATGTAATTAGCCATACAGTCCGGGTCCAAGGAGGACTTCTTAAGAAGGGGCTTAACTACAGACTTCTTAAGAGGATCTGGAAAGATACGCCTCTCCAAGGACCTCCCGACTATCTCAGCAAGGACTGGTCCTATTTTATCCAGACAATCCACTAAGAGTCGTGTGGGGCCCGGGTCCAAATTACAGTTTGTCGGAGGCAGTGATTGGTTGACCATCACAATGTCACTGATTTTGGGGAGGCTGAAGTCAGACCACACAAATTGGCTGTCCGACATCTCCTGGCGACCATCACAACTCCCATTTGAGAGGGTCAGATGGACCTTGGATATGATTTTGGCAAGCTTATCTGTAAATAACAGAGCAAACTGCTCACACCGTTCTTGAGAAAAGGCTCTTCCGGGCTGAAGACAGATTAGATTGCACAATCTGTCCACACTGCCAAAGAGCTGAGCTAATCACTGACTAATTGGTACAGTAGCAGGACGCTGTACATCAATGGTAACTCTGGATAAGTAATGCCGACCAACAGCATAGAACAAAGATCACATTGAACCGTGGTTTAAACACATTTTACCGATCAGTAAGGGCACAGTTTGACTATACCATTAAAGTTGGCATCTTTACATGAGGGCGTGCAGACTGAACACACAAAGTAAGATAAGTGGTGGTGTTAATGTGAGGACAGTAATGTGGTTATACATACCAGCTATGACAGAGACATGAGGCCATGGTAAGTGAATGGTAGCTCAAGTAATGGTGTCTGGGAGTGTGTATGCAAATGTGGTTAGTGGTTGCAAAATTGGCTCTGATGGATAGGAAAATTAGGCAGCATGACCTGTACAAAACTCAATTGTTAGTGTAGGTAGGCACTGTTGGCAACCAGATTAGTCACAATGTGTGGTAATACAGGCAAGATGCATGTATAGCAGATCTCGATATCTAGCCAAACAAGCATTTGCGTGGTTACAACAGTGTAAGACCAGTGTCTGTGTCACTGTTTTTAAAGCAATGGGTCACAAACTGCATACTACATCTGTAGTCTTTAAGCAATGTTCACAGTATAAAATTGGTCTATCTACAAACACAAGATTGTTGTACTGCCAATAACATTGAAACAGTGGCGTGACATAGCGTGCTATTCTATGTGTAAGCGTTCTCTGGCACTGTGTGTAGATTATATCATGTTCAATTTGAGTTATTGAACAGCGATTGAAGTTATCACAATGTTACAGATGCTGAATCTGTGATCTAGAACAGGCAGCCATTGTAAAGACATGGAAGCGTGACAGTTGGTGATAGTACTGTTGCGTGATCCTCTACTGCCTAAATGAAAACATTATGAAATATTTTTATCATCAATATCAGAAGAATGTTCCATTGAATTTATTGCCATGGCATCTGCTCAAGCTTTTGAAATGTATAATTACTTATCAATTGGCGTAACAATGCCATACACCTGGTGACATAAGACTGCCACAACCTAGACACAAGCGCATACCTGCATTCATATCATGGGTTATGTCACCACTGTTCCACTAGTGCTAACGACATACACTTATTCATACCCTTATAGACACAGCACACTGATTAGGTGTAGAAGACATACACAAGCTTGCACACACTAAAACTAGAACAAAAAAAAAAAAAAACTACACAGGAAGGTGTATAGACAGGTGGTGAGTGATGCAATGCACTGGCTGTGTAGCAACAGTATTCCTGGAGACAACGTTGATTTCTGATTTGGAGGTACCCCTCCGTTCTGAGCTAAGTCAAGTTTTCTAGTCTCCATGATAACCTGGCAATGATTCCTGTTAACTCTGATCCCACACACATGGACCAATATGGCCACCACCACTACATAAGAGGTTGCTTAGAAACACTAGCAGTTGTATCAGCGTGTGCTCGCTGACTGTGCTGGTGGTGGAACATAGCCAAAGACATCCAGTTGTGCCTCGCCACAATTATTTCTGCATGGTGAAGGAGCATTGCTGCTCTATGGAGGAACAACAGTGGGAGACCAATGAGGGACTGTGAACCTCCACAATGGCCTCCTCATTGTAGGGTGTGGCTCATGTGTCCCAGTCACAGGAGTGGTTATCCTGATGTAACACTGCAATGGATGGATCACCATCTTGCCAGTGGTGAAGGTACCAAGGTGTCAACCAGTCCACTCAATTCTGCACTACAGAAAGTGGATGAGATGGGGATTTCCAACTCTGCAAACCCACCACCATATAGATCTATGTCTGTAATGTACTTCTCAACCCTGTCCCAATGCCTTTGTAACCTTGATGCTGAGAGTTCTTCGGGGAAATTCACTGAGTTTCCCACCCAACCACAGATACCCCGCACTGCTATGAACATCTCCTGTACTTCTTCCATGGTGCTGTGCTCTAGATGATTTATTCTGAGTTGCACAGTGACATGAGACTTCCCTCCCACCGTCATCACTCATTTCTCAATGCATTTCCTTACTCTACATGCTGTGAAAAATAGCATACACTCCACTCATGTCATTCTCTACCTGACTCCCTTAGGTCCCCATGTCACCTCCCGATCATATAGTCACCTAATACATGTACTCTCACCACCATCCCTTACACTACCCTCATGGTTCCCACTCCAACAAACCCCTTTTTGTCAGTGTCCTCTCTTTCCATAAATTCCCCACTACCACCACCAGCAATGGATGATGAACAAGAGGGAAACTCGGTTGAGAACATCAAGAGGAAATGTGACTGGGGAAAGGGGATGCTGTTCATCACTGGGGACCTAAATATGCTGTGGCCAGACATGGATATCATGACATCAGCGATGGCCCGGGAGCAGAGGATCATGGATGTGATTCAAGATGACTTTCTGTAAAAACCAGTGGGGGAACCTACTGGGGGAATCTGTGCAATAGTACGGCATAAAAATGTGAGGGGCAGCAAGCCGTGCAGGAGGACCAGCGAGCTGCAAGAGGCGGTAAGGGATAAAAAAGCTGGCTACGAACATGTAAAGCAATCCATGGGGAAAATAATTTGTCAGCTAGAAGGGTCAAAAGTGCGGCATGGGGAGCAAATGCAATGATGTGGCCCACACCGTAAACCAGTGGCCTACACATCTCTCGTTTACCTGCCCCCCCACCAAGTCCTATGATAACCAGGTGCACTGGTACAATGGTCAGTTATACTATTACCTATCCCACTTGTCTCACCTCAATGGTTTTTCACCACACATCTGACCTGTCATGGCCTATCCACCCTTTCAATGCTGTGACTGTAGCATGGTTGAAGCCTTACACCAGTATCAGACACGTTGCTCGGTATTCTGCTCTCACTATGCACTATTGGCCATCACACTGATGTAGAATTAGTATGTGTCCTTTGACTTACAAGCATTTCTGACATTGTGTCAAATGATGTGCCCTTTTTTTCTGTACAATCTTTTTTGTATCATAACTATACAGCAGAAAGTGCAGTAACCGTGTGTATTGCGTCGTATGAAATCTGAGTTAAAATTAATCTTTCTATACTGTCTGTACCTTGTAATCTCAGGGCTCGGGACAGAAAACTGTTACTAGTGTGTCTAGTGCCCCTGATCAGTCCTAAATAAATAATAATGACTGACACGATTTTGAATGTACTGTAGTACAAAAAAAAGGCATTTGACAAGAGTACTAGAACAGCAAGGCACTCAATGTAAGTACCTTGTAGACCACTGTCTGCTAGCAAGACTCTGAGACAAAGACAAGATGGTACCTAAGTGCATCAAAACATTTTGACTAAGGGACTTACAAAAGAACATTGTTAGCCTGAGACAAGGCATTACACCTTTTGTGGAAAGTCCAGAGAGCCTTTCATCATTGTCTGGCACTACAAGAATGAAGACAACGCTCTCTGAAGGGGGTAGGACTGCTGCTTGAGATAATGAGCTGAGCTCAAGCTGCTTATTTATATTGCAACAATGTCATGTACATTGAAAGGCACAGTCAAAGACAGCATGAAAGCCTTGAAGTGAGCTACACAAAAAGGAGTAGCAGGAAGAGGTGATAATATGTGGAAACAAAAACACATGATCTAGGCACACAAAGACCAACATGAATTACAATGACATATTGACTTGCATCAGTTGTTTGTCTGCAAAGGTCTGAGAAGAGGCCGTTGAGAGATGAAGACCAGTAATCTTATTGACTTGCATAAGTATTGTGAAGGGGAGTAGTCCCGGGGAGATACCTAAGCAAGAGTTGCATTTGATGGAAGGAAACATGGTTCAAAAGCAGAAAACATAAAACTTGAATTGAAGCAAGGGTATACAAGAGTATGATTGGGCACATGGAATAAATTGGAACAATTATGCAAAAAAAAAAAGGTAGAACGCATCAAGCATTACAACAACCAATAAATGGTATATGATAGTGCCTTTGGATAACAGTTCTAAAATACAATACACCAAAAAGAAAAAAGTGATGATCTCAAGTTGTAAGCCATGGGTTGTGAAAGACATGATGCAGCCTTATAGCAGTGGTCTTGGACAAACATCACAAATAAAAAAAAAAATGCTTTCTTCGCAAGTTTGTAGAGATGGTGCCATACCCATTGCTGGGTCATACTCACACAGCAAAGAAAAACATGTTCAAAAAGCATGCCACGATTTACTGCATGGATAACTGCATCCAGCTGTGGTAACACTATGTCCATGTATGTAAAGACACCGTGGGCTGGATATTCAAACTGCGCTATTTTGTGGTGCAAGCCCTTGCGCTGCACAAAAGAGTTGTGCAGGGGTGTGGGGGGTGATATTCAAAGGAGTTGCGCTATTGAGCAACTACTTTGAATATCACATCACCCACATCCACTGTGCATTGCACAGTTGGAACTGGCGCTACCGCAAGAGGTCAGAGTGGAGCATTCAAGTTGCTGTGGTGCAAGAACCATCGCATCATCGTAAATTCCCATTTTCAAAGGTGACATGCAAATGGGGCCATAATTCATACAAGGTGGGGGCATTTGCAGCTATTTATAGCACTATTTTGATGCCATTAGCATGCAGGTGTGCCAATCCCGAGGACTTGTGCATGGCACCTGCCAGGCAGCACCATCGGGGACCGACACCCCTGCAGCGATCGTGGGCAAAAGTGTTAAACATCCCCCAACTACAATCGCGCAGCAAAGTATCAACCCCAAGAACATATCCCTGTGGTATCCCTGGTGGTCCAGTGGACCGCTAAGCCCAATCACATATCTGAACTGCCTTGTATGGTATGGGCTGCACGCCCATGGGCTCTTGCTCTGCACCAATGGGCATGCAGCCCTACCAGGCAGTCAGTCGGTGGGTGGAGGCAGGCGAGTGGGATGCTGCCGGCTGCTGGGGGGTGGTGCTTCATGGGTGGGTGGTGAGGGGACACTAGATCACCAGGGATATGGTCTTGGGGGGGTTTAAACATTTTGCAGCCCACCATCGGGCTTAGCAGTAAAGTGGACCACCAGGGATATGTTCTTGGGAGGGGGTTAAACATTATGCAGCTGCAATCAGGCTTAGCAGTCTACTGGACCACCAGGGGTATGGTCTGGGGGGGTTGGACACTTTGGTGCTGCGATCAGGCCGGTGGGGGGTGGGTTTTATTTTTCAATTTGCCTTGATCGGGCCAGTTAGGTGGGGGCTGTTTTACACATATGCCCGTGATCCGGGTCAGTCGGGGAGGGGTATTTTCAATATATGGCCGTGATCAGGGGAAGGGGGTTACTATATGCCCATGATTGGGCTGTAGAGGGGGCACAGGGAATGGGTTGAGGGCCACCCACAGGTGGCAGCTGCTGTGTTGCACCCTGCAATGCGGCAGCTCACCTGTGAGTGGCCCTTGAATTACTCCTTTTTTTTTGGATCAAAGTTGTGCAGGCACAGGTTCGGGGTTGCGCCTGTACAACTCTGCACAGCCCACTGAATATCGGGCTGTGCAGTTTATGCATGGTTTCTTCCCCTCCGGTTCAGCATGCATGCATTTGCATTGCGCTGTAGCTCAGCTTGACTTGGAGGGCGCAACTGCCTCTTGCTGAATATGGCAGAGTGGCGCAATTTCAGACTTGCGCAGTTGCAACTCTATTGCGCAGGGCGCAATCCCTTTGAATATCCAGCCCCGTGTGCCTTTTTTTAGTTGCCAGTCAAAGTAACAGTAGCAACATGTGCAGAGAAAGCACAAGGGGACAAGAGCTTATCAGTTTCAATGCTGCATGCACAATTTAGAGGCAAAAATTAAACCAGAAAATAAGACACAAAACATGAAGCTTGACAATGGAAAATTACAGTATGCGCTAGACAATACTCATGTTCAGTTAGCTAGAACTAAATGCTACTATTGCTTCAAGGACATTATTGAGTATTGTACCAGGAAATACATTTTAGACAGAAGGGTGCATGAACCAATGACATTGAGAGAGAAATTATTTTTAAGTCTGGTGACCGAGTGAATTGCATCCACATGTAGGTGGAATCAGTGGGGTTGTGCAGACAAGTGCATGGCTAGACAGTGCAAGGTGAAAACAAACTTCTGGCGCATACAAATCGAGGGACAAAACACCAGCACATAGCTATAGGTGTAGCTTTTGTTCATGGCAAAAAAAATGCTAAATTGGGGCATAGAAGGAAAACAATGAAAGACAGGGACTGGGTCACCATACTAGCACCATCCACCCACATAGTGATCTTGTTCTAGGTCAACCCAAAATATTGTTTTGTTTGGTTTTGTTCATGGCAAATAAAAATGCAAAATTGGTGCATAGAAGGAAAACTATTAAAGACATGGACTGGGTCACCATACGAGCCCCCGATCACAAACACCACATAGTGATCTTAGTCTAGGTAAACAGAAAAATATTTTTTCTTTTGGTTTTGTTGCTGGCAAATGAAAAAAATTGTAAATAGGGGCAGAGAAGTGAACACAATGAAACACATAGACTGTGAAGTTATACTAGCCCCCCACCATCCACATAGTAAGCTTGGTCTAGGTCAACTAAGAAATATTTTTTCATTTGGTTTTGTTACTGGCAAATGGAAAAAATGCTGAACAGAATCAGAGAAGGGAAAACAATGAAAGACATGGACTGTGAAGATATACTAGCCCCCACCACCACCACCACATAATGATCTTGGTGTCGGTCAACAAAAACATATTTTTTCATTTGGTTCTGTTGCTGGCAAATGAAACAAATGCTCATTTGTGTAAGATAATGGAAAAAAATGAATGACATTATTTTTTTAAACGAACAATCAGTTCTCCGTCTGAGGAAATCATACTAAACCCACAAATGTCCTACAGGTAAAAAAAAAAAAAGTAGTGATAATATGTTTACGTTGAGCTTCATCCAATAGAAATTAAAATTGGATAAATTTGATGGGTAAACACCTGAGCCACATGACTAAATTGGTTGTTTGGCTTCGCGGCTGAGTTAGATGTGCTCTATGGCAGCTAGAAAGTAATGCCAACTCTGTCAGGGAAGGCTGCAGCAGCACTGCTACTGCTGAGAGGTTAGTGTGGTTAATGAGAGAATTCCAGTACAGAACCAGCAAGAACGGTACAGTTGGAGGGTATGGCTAAAAACCGAGTGTATGTCCCTCTCTTTCACTGACTGTAGGCAGATGGATGGAGCGGCCACATAGTAAAACAAGTCCCCTAGAAGTATTCATAAGGCACAACATCTGGTTGATTTGAGGAAGATAGCATGGCCTAATGATTGGAGTACAGTGATTTTTAATAACAGAACACCAGTACCAGCCTCAGCACAGTTACTGACTCACTCGGGGAACATGAGCGAGTCACTTGATCTCCTTGTTCATCAGTTTTCCCGCATGGAACTGAGCAGAAGCAAGACTTACACCCAAAACTACAGGATGGGTTATAGCAAAGCTGTCATACCCCGGGTAAATAATTGTGTCAACAATTCTACATGCAAGACAGTCATTTCTGTGGAAGTTTTTTTTTTTTAGTACTGGTGCCTGTTCGCATCTTTCCCTGCCTTTTAGTAAATGCTAGTCAGTGAAATTGCATGGATCCAGTACTGGACCAGCCAGAACAGCTAATAGTGGAAGGCTGTGGCTCTCACTCTCTGTAGCCAGACTGATTGCACGCTGGCTCCAGCCTTTGTACATGCAGGGTTGCTGCTAGGATAGAGTAGTGCAGCGTATATGAACAAGCTGATGACGGGGCTCAATAGGTCAGATAATGAAGCGTACATGTGTGAGGAACAGCCCAAAAATATACCAGATGCTGCACCTATGATAGGAACTTACAAAACAGCAGAAGCAGCAATAGGATGGGAGCTGCGGGAATGAGTAACACACAGCACCTGTTTCCAAGCCAGCTGGAAAGAATGACTGGAATGCGTGATCACAGGCACACTGATCACGTGGGTGCATGAGACCTGGTTGGTTACTAACGTGCTGTGCATGGTGGGAGGTCCGCCCCAAAGACGGACATTAAGTCTGACCCGAGGGAATGTAGATTATGCATTATAAAATTAAATATATGCTTTGGCTGACCAACAGAATGGTAAACAAATTATTGTAGCCTCATAATGAATGTTAGTCGTTACAGAAGTTCGCATTTTGAGAAACACTGAAATCAACAGGTACTAAGGCTGACAGTGTCTCTTTAAGTAATGCTGTTCCCAGGTGTGTAGTGGATCACCCATCCCGTAATGTAGTGCCAAAAAACCCTGCTCCCCCCCATTCATGCACCGGTGTCCAGCACATTCCTTCGTGATCCATCATGGCCTGCCACCAACTGAGTTGTACTACCTGCTGTTACAGTATGCACTTACTGGCAGCTCAGTCAGCACCCTGCAGCACCCTCCATCTCTTCTTGGTCAGTTTCTCACCTGTGCTTCCACTTAGTATCCATTCCTGGCTACTCACGCTTAAAGCAAGATAGAGCAGGCAGGGGAAGTGGTGTGGCCATGTACATTCCTACCTCCCTCCAATTCTCAACAGGTTACTCCTCCTCTAACTCAGCGACACGTGATGCTTTAGCAAGTTCAGGAGTCCATTCCATTTACTCTCCCTAGCTTTGTAGCTGGTATCTACTGCTGTCCTACCATGCAGGCCTCTATTATTTTTGACCTCCTAACTTCCATCATTTCTTTCTCCAGCTCTGTGGAGCTCTACATCCTCCTCTGGTGACCACCATCCTATCTATCCTTCACGCGCTACCTAAACTTTAAGAACACAGTCATCTCACAGCTTACCTCATATCTGACACCTCCTAATTTACCCCTTCCCAATCTGGTTTCAGGAAAAAACACTCCACTGCCACCTCCTTACTTCAGCTTACTGACTATATCCCGACAGGGATGGACAATGGCCAAATCACCTCATTAATTTTGGTCATCCTGGTTAAGGCCTTCAACACTGACTCCCACTCCCTTCTGTTAGACTACCTCTCAAAAGCTGGTTTATGTCCGGCAGCCACAAACTTGCTCAAAGCAAACCTCACTGGTAGAACACAACCAGTAAGATTTCTGATGCCATTTCCCCTCACATCCAGAAAAGCACGTCTTTCTCACAGGGCTCAGTGTTAGTGCCCTTATTATTCTCCATCTTTCTAACTGACCTTCCATCAGTCTGCTCACTCTCCACCATACACATGTATGCTACTGATACGGTTCTTATACATCTGTTTGAACCCTGTCGATGTTCCATTAAACTTGCAGCATGACTTTGACAAAGTTCTTCTCTGGTTTGCTAACCATCCACTGTTTCTTAATGACAAGAAGACTGTGTCCATGACCTTTGTCACAATGCAGAGACTCTATAGGATTGCCTCCATGCCCACTTTCCTCAACTTGATAATCTGCTTGAGTCACATCCTCCTTCAGGTACTTGGGTGCTTGGCTGGACCAACAGCCGAAACTTCTCGGACATATTGGCGCCATCCTTAAAAGGATATCCCAAGCTTGGTGCCCTGTTCAGCAACTATAGTTGCATCCCTCCTCCTATTTATTTAGAAAATTTTCAAAAGTGTGGAAAAGGTCTCTGACTGAAATAAGGACACCAGCAGGAACACAGAACCGCTGATAGATTCTGAGGTTCATCAGGGAATCGAGGTGTTACAGAAATTAAAGTGACGCTATAACACCATGAGCAATGTTACAATCAAAAGGTCCATCATTCTGCCCCTGGCTGGAGCTTACTTCGATGGATGGGGGGCAACTTGGCATGGCAGCTGAAAAATAATTCAGCTTATCTTCATGAGAACGATGATGCCTCGTTCTCCACCACCTTCCATACACAAAATTCAATATGCAATGCAAATTGGGGTGGGGGTAGTAACAAGAACAAAAAATGAACGGGACCTGGGGGTAATCATATCAGATGACCTTAAGGTTAGCAAGCAATGTGAGAAGGCAGTAGGGAATGCTGGGGGTATACTGGGATGCATAGGGAGAGGCATCAGCAGCAGAAAACTGGAAGTTGTTATCCCCCTGTACAGACAGTTGGTGAGACCCCATCTGGAGTACTGCATCCAGTTCTGGAGGCCCTATCTCTGCAAGGATATAGAAAGGATAGAGGCAGTCCAGAGGAGGGCAACTAAAATGGTGCAGGGTCTTCAAGAGAAGCCATATGAGGAGAGACTAAAGGAGCTTAATATGTATACCCTTGAGGAAAGAAGGGAGGGGGGACATGATAGAAACTTTTAAGTACCTCAGTGGAATCAACAAAGTCCAAGAGGGTAGCATCTTGCAGAAAAAGAGACGTGCAAGAACAAGGGGACACAATTTAAAGATGGGGGTGCCATTTAGGTGCAATGTGAGGAAGTATTATTTGACAGAGAGGGTAGTGGATGCATGAAACAGCCTTCCTGAGGAGGCTGTGGGGTCTAAAACTGTGGGAGAATTCAAGAATATGTGGGACAGACATAAGGCAATTCTTGTGGGGGGTAGGAAGAAATAGGCTGTTGGTTAACCAGGATCTGTGGCCTATCTTGTAGGTAGGGAAATGGACAGACTAGATGGGCCAAGCGGTCCTTATCTGCAGTCAAAGTCTATGTTTCTATGCTGCTGTAGCCTATCTGCTGTCATGTGAAGCATGCACTCTACCCAGATGCTGCTTGTCCTGTCCCCCGTTCACCACTACCATATGATACACTTTACTGTAGAGTCCTCCAGAATTATGACTGACTCCTTTATGGGCTCTCTCCCTCTCTCTGTCACTCTCTCTTTCCCTGTATCTACCTCTGTCTCACTCTCTCTCTTTTTCTGCATGCTCTTTTCACTGCCTCAGAAAAGCTCCCTTTCCCCTAGCCCCCAAGCGATTCACCCCTTCTGCCTCCTCCGGTCTGTGTCCTGACTTCTCCCCTTGCCAACAATGGCTGGTGCGTCAGCTTCACTTACTAAACCAACATGGATTGACGGCACAGTGTGAGGTGTGGCATACAGCGCCTCAACCAACTGTGCCACCGGGATGGTGCAACATAGATATATCAACCACTGTGGATAATTTCCCAGTGCTCATCCACAGCAGAATTGTGTGTCATAGTACAAACAAAGAGGCCATGAAGGAACATAGATATGTCTGACAGCATGACTGCCAATATGATGCCAAAGACACTGTGATGTGCTCAATTCATGGTGTTTTGCAGTGTAGGCAAACTACTACATTTAGCTTGATGACTCAATTGTCTGTGTGATTGTGCTGTACTCAAACACATAAACTGAAGCACATGACCAAGGGTAAGCAGGTGAGAATAGCCCCCTGATTGAGACTCAGTGGGGGTCATAATGAGTGCAGTCAACTGCCATCAAGTGATGCAGTTATACACAATAGGACTGTTGAACTACCAATGCCCCCCCACACACACACACCCAAAGCAGAAGAAGAGAAAATAAGTATAATTATGTTGTAGCAAGGGGAATAACATGGAGGGAAAAACAAATATCAGTGTCTGTTTTTTTTTAAATTTTGGGTGGACAATAAAAGCACTCGGAGTGGACGCGCACCACACAGGGTACATACATAGCACTAGAGGAAAACTGGAATCAGCACACATGGAATGATGACACAAACAAATACAGAAAAATGGATTTCATGGCAGACAAAGACTACTAGGCCATTCCTGTCTGCAAGCAGGCCATATACAGGTAAGCATCTGCTCACCCTAATGATCCATATCTCATCATAACTCATGTCAGCCCAGTTGGAGTCCTGGATTAGATGTATACATCCTTGATGCAATGAAGTAGCCATTCCTGGTTTCCCCCCTCACTGTTTGTCACCTCCCAGCTTCACTGAGAGTCCTCTGGTGGACACCGGCTCTCCTGGTGGCTGTTCTGGTGTCCTGGGCAGTCAAGGAGTCACCCAAGAGCAGCACTGTCACTGCCTCATTATCCCTGTTACCACTGGCTACCTGTGGGTCCCCACCTCCCCCTACATTAGCCTGTGTGTCTCCTCCACCCTCCTCTTGCTCAAACCATGTCCATCCCCCTGGCTTGAACCAATATCTCCCTTTGTACTGATCTTCCTTGGATCCGTTACATCCTGCTGGATCACTGTGGACAATGTCAGTTTGTACACCCGGAGCAAGGCAACACCACCCATCCCATCTACAGAGCTTTCTCCTCACTGAGCCACCACCCTGAGTCTCCTTTCTTTTGCCAGTGATGCTTCTGGACAACACAGTATCTCCTACTGGTGCATTGCCCCCCCAGCACCCAGCTCATTTCCCCTCCGTCTTGACCAATGCCACCACTTTTCTTGCTTTACTTGTGTCTCCTCCGGGTTCCCCCCCGTAAAAAAAATATTTTTTTTCTTGTTTTGGTGAAATTTCAATGCTCCCAAGAGAAGTTCCCCCATGTCTCCCAGATTGTGTGCCCCAGAACCATCCTCCGAGGGAGTGTCTCCTTTCCTCCTTGCTGCTGCTCGTTCCGACAATGGTTCCTATCAGTTGCTTCCTTCCCCTGTCAGTGTGATGAGGGGTGCATAACTGTGTTCCAGCTGGACACCCAGGCTGGTCCGTCACATGTTTGTTGTGGCAGCATCTGAATATAGGCACACAATATGCAGTGTCTTCCTTCTTTTTCCTGAACCTACTGTCTTCCACCCCTCCTAAGCTGTATGTGCCTCAATGCCTCCCAATCTCCTTGATGTGTCCCTCTGCTGTGTTACTTCACCCTGCCTGGTTTGTACCTGCACAGCTGTAATAGTGCCCTGTCTTAACATCAATGATATGTCATCATCATTTGCATCCTCCCATCCACCGCTCATCTCTTATACTGACGAGTGTAGTGGGTCTACATGACTGGAGAGACTTAGCATGCCAACTAATGCCCATTCCCTCCCCATCACCCCTCGAGGCTCCCCTGGACACCTCTGGTCACTTTCCAAGCCCTCTGGCAATGTCCACCGGCCATAGTTGCTCGTCTCCTGTTGGATGAAAGTTGTCCGTGTCTCGCAACAACAATTACAACTTGTCCATCATTTCACCTCCCACTGTCTCTCATTGCCCGCCCCAACAGCCACGGTTGCATGCTAAGCCAGTTTACCTCTCCAATGATCTGCAAGAGCTGACTGCACAGTTGGCAACCTTCCTACCAGCAATCTCCATTTAGTATTATCACCACCCCACAGCCAGTGTGGCCTACACTCCATCACAATACACATGCCCTGTTGGCTGGAGGACACCACAACTGTACTTCTCCATAAACATTGGGACATTCCCCCTGGGCCTGGTGTCCTCCCCCATGGGGTAACACCCCTCACCCTTCTACAAGTCACCAAACTGTGTTGGTCCAAGATGAAGACTTTCATCCCCATTTCAGCTGTAGTAGATAACACACAGCCCTCATAACCAGTTCCTAATCCAGGTAAAGACTTTAGCAACTAAACACTTCTAACAGGTTATCACAGTTTACCACAGCATTTAGCCTGAAGAAACTGCAACAGCCTTTGTTTTGATCATAGATTGCATCAGTTTTACCTCAATTGTGCTCAGCCTCACCAGTCTGTAGTTCCCGGGATCGTCCTGGGGCCCACTGTTGTGGAGAGGTACCACATGTGGCTACCTCCAGTCTCTGGGCACACATCCAGTATTTAGTGCAGTGTTTAACAGATCCACCAGTGGCCATGCCAGGACCCCTGCCAGCTGCCTAAGCACTCTGGGATGTAACCCACCTGGTCAAGGTGCCTTGTGTACCCACAGGGACCTGAGGCCCCCCAGCAACATTTACACCATGTTGACCCCCATCTGTGGCTCTCTTACACAAACCCATGCACACCCTTTCCCTGCAGGAATGGCCCAATCCCTCTCCCTTGTGAACCATGAAAATAAGTGCTCCTTAAGTACTTCAGCCTTCCCAGACCCACTCACTGCCTGTCCTGATGCTAAGACCTGTGATCCAAACACTGCTCCACACATTTATATGTAAGAAAGAGGGGTAACATACCAGGCAGCTTCTTTAAACTCCCGAACATTTTTACTGCACGAACCAGGTAACGCAATGCAGCTTCAGTTTTCCAGACAGACCGAGCGCAATTGAAGCAGATTCTCCAGTTCTCAACAGGGGGAACCTGGTAGGTAGCTGTCATGTATACAGCCTCCTCTGCGGCACATCACGGGAAGATCTTGTCTGGCACCTTATTACGATACTGTAGCATGACTACTTGGCCTTCCACACGGGCTACCCACGCAAAGACTCTACAGCGCAGGAGCCCAGAGCTCCTTCTCTCACCATGGCCACAAAAACTCTGCTCCATCAGCCATTAAGCAGGGGGTTCCTCATTCAGGCATGACACAACACTATTGGAGAGGGCTCACACTGCCAATACCCTCTACCTCCTTCTATTGGTGCAAAAAATTCAGCACCTTCTGGACTTTAGTTCGCAGATCAAGGGCCATACCTCCCATTGGCAGCCGGCTCTGAAAAGAGTCCCAGCCATAATTGGTAGCTAAGTGCTCCATTTTAAGTGCCTTTGGATCCTCACAGGAACCCATAGACAGTACGGGTCAAAACTGGAGGATCCAAAATGCACAAAGTCCCAGCTGCAAGGGAAAACAGGCTAGACAAACTACATTCCTTAATACTCAGTCAACATATAATACATAAATACTACAGCCCAATAAGGGGACCACTTTGCCTACTTAGCAATGGCAACAATAGAGCACATACACTGCGCCTCAGGCGGGACTCGAGCAAGAGAACTCACAGTCTCCTCCCTTCTTAGTATACTGACTGGGTCAGCAAGCTGGCAGCTCTTAAAGAGACCACTAGAGGCATTCTAGTAAATCCCAATTTATAAGGAGGTTACACTGAGGAAAATGAGAATATGCACCAAGCAGCAGCAATAGTTTCATTTGTGAATCTCATTCTCACCATGCTGTCTCAGAGGTGGTAAAAACATGTTGAAATGTGTCGCCGGTAAGCAAAGGAGATACGTGATGCAAAACTATTCAATGCATCTTTACATTGCACAGATAGTGGAATTTAGGTAATGTCATTCACCAACTGGTATGCAAAATCTTCATGTTCCTGTACCCACCAACAACAAACCAAAAAAATGTATACAGTAATACAGATTCTACACACAACAAATTAACGGTGATCTAGTGTGACCACCCTCACACCACCTCACAACACTTACTACAACAGAACCCTGAAGGAGGTGCAGGCAGCATATCATCCTCTCACCACCACCACGAGCTGATGACTGACTGTCATGAGTGGGAATGTACAGTCCATTAACCATATAGTGAACTTCAACAGTACACATGCACAGCACAGTCAACAAACAGAGGTGTTGGTGATAGGGGCAATGTGTCAAGGTGATGGCATGGGGTTTCGTGGAAGGTGGTGGGTACATTATGGATGATAGCAGGTGGTTCACTCAAGTAGACCACAGAACATGTGCTTTTTTGGAGGGGTATATATGGCACATGAACTGGCGGCCTCGGATGTAGGGGAGGGTGATCTCAAGGAAGCAAAAGTCAGCATCATGGAAAGGGAACATGGATTTATAATAAACATCTGTATCACAAACATCAGCAAGGAGCACAACACTATAGTGTGGTTGGAGATGCCCGGACATTGAGAAGAGTGATTGCATATCACTATTAGTAAGCACTAAATCAGGGTGCTGAAATGTGGGATTTATTACATCAAGGAAACAAGACTCTGAGGAGGGAGATAGCATAAATGCAAAAAATATTAAGTGCTGCATTAGGGAACATGACATAGGAGTGCATTACAAAAAGTATAAATGGGCTGTGTTACAAGGCAATGTTACAACAAATGTGTGTCTCATCATCAATGCACTTGTAGACACCTAAAGCTCATGGTGTGCTCACTGACACACTGATGACTAATAAATACAATGTGCAAAAAGTGCAGCAGGCTACAGCACAACAGAAATGATAAAGAAATAAAGCTATACATAATAGGTTTTGTTGTGCATTAGATCATTTGTAATGACCAATTCTCTAGCCATTCTGAGGTCAAATTGCAGGAGTTCAGGGAAGCTTGTAGGCAGGATGACACTAGCTGTCATGTAAAAGGAGAATGGGACAGAAATGGGGAAGTAAATATAGAGGGACTGAAGGAGGAAGGAAGTAGGCTCGAGTTACTGATACTGGCTGAACACCTCCCCCGCCTGCTTTAGACATTGTTAGAAATGCAGGCAGAGCCAACGGCAGGTTCTTATCAAAACAAAGGCGGGGTCTCACACAGCAGAGAATAGCAAATTTATATTTGGATTGCTTACAAAAGTACAAGGAGGAAAAACAAACAAATGGTTGTGTCTTGATGGATGAAATATGGAGCACCACAGAGCCTAAATTCAGAATGGTGAGTGAGATTACAGATTCTTGGAAAAAATCTGACAGTGCAGCTTTAAGATCAAGCGAGTGAGAGAGGAGAAGTGACCGAGCTCAATTGAACTCTGTCAGGACTGCTGCAGATTTCTTTGTGGGCAGAAAAAGGTGCCAATGCAGGCAGGAGACCATTACAAAAGGGCAGCCTGCAGCGCTGGGAGAAACAGAATGAGCGAGTGAGGAAGGGGGAGTGAGTGAGCTCAACGGAGCTCTGTCAGGACTCCTGCAGATTTCTTGGTGGGCAGAAAAAGGTGTCAACGCAGGCAGGGGCCCAATACAAAAAAAAAGCCTGCAGCTTCGGGAAAAACAGAATGAGCGAGTGAGAGAGGGAGAGTGAGTGACCTCAGTGGAGCTCTATTGGGACTGCTGCAGATTTCTTTGTGGGCAGAAAAAGGCATCAGCACAGGCAGGGGCCCAGTGCAAAAGGGCAGCCTGCAGCACCGGGAGAAACAGAATGAGTGAGTGAGAGAGGGTGAGTGAGCGAGCTCAACTGAGCTCTATCAGGACTGCTGTGGATCTGGACATTCAAAGCGTTAACAGGCAAACTACCTACCTATATCACTGATTGCTTTACCCAAATTACAACTAGGCCATACACTTTAAGGATCAGTAAACTTATCATGTTACAGGTCCCCATTGCCTGCACCCGGTATGGGAGGGCTGCTTTCAGCTATACTTTAGCAGTTGCATGGAACTCTCTCCAAAAATCCATGAAGCTAGATAGCCTTCTACCTCTGACATCCTTCAAAGACTGTTCTCCGCCCTTTTCCAGAGCTCTGCAATTGCTTTTATAAACCATAATCCCTACCCTACCTGACCCACCTTTCTTTTCCGTCCATTATATTGTTTCATATTCTATCTTCCGACTCACCTATCTATTCTCACAAAAGCCAATTAGACCCTATAATTTTATATTTTATTCCTGCTATACCCTTTGCCCACATTTTTCTTGCAGGCAAAATGGTTCTACTGCTCCTTGTATATATGTAAATTGTTGTATACATTCATTTCTTGCCATTATATTGTTATTTATGCTATTCTTGTCTATGTAATAATATTTGTATCCTCATTTGTATGACCACTCAGGTCCATCTTGTAAATGAGCTTTACTCAATGATGTTCGCCTGAATAAATAAAGATTTTGATTGATTGATTGATTGATTGATTGATTGATTTCTTTGTGGGCAGAAAAAGGTGCCAACACAGGCAGGAGCTCAGTACAAAAGGGCAGCCTACAGCACTGGGAGAAACCAAACAAGCGAGTGAGAGAGGGGGAGTGAGCGAGCTCAGCGGAGCTCTGTCGGGACTGCTGTGGATTTCTTTGTGGGTATAAAAAGGCACCAGCACAGGCAGGGGCCTAGTACAAAAGAGCAGCCTGCAGCACCAGGAGAAACAGAATGAGCGAGTGAGAGAGGGGGAGTGAGAGAGCTCAATGGAGCTATGTTGGGACTTTAGAGTTGCCCATCCTCCCACCCAGGGTCCTCTGTGGTCCTATATTGCAGCAGGGTCTCTGGAGTGGAGAAAAAGCAATGATTAGATACTTTTAGGATTGCTGTAATAATAAATATTTATTTTTTCTGTTTATTTCTCTAACTGAGCTAATACTTGGAATGAAATAGGGTTTCTAACTGGGCTAAGTGAAGCTATATGAGAGCTGAGAACAAAACGTATGGTAGCTGAGGGGTGAAAAACAGACAAGGAGGCTTTAGGATTGCTACAGTAATATGGTATCTAATCGATGAGAATTGAGACTGAATTAACCCAGTTGGCAAGGAGGCAGTAAGGGGACTAGCGTGGGGGGAACAGGAATTTGAGTACATAGGGACCTAACAGTTGTAGTAGGGTACAGAACCTGGGAATAAGAGCCCATAACATAAGATGGGGGCCAAAATTGGGTAGGTGCCACATGTCAATAGAGAGGGCATCTTTGGAAGGGTGGTGGGGTGTACAGGGTGTGGGTCCGCCATGATCCTGGACTGGGCTTGGAGGATGGGGGGGTGCATGGTCTGTAGACAACTGGCTAGTTTGAGAGAGGAACTGTGGAGGTTAGCGAGGAGTCTAAGTGGCAGGGCAGATGAGAATGGTAGACAACATGGTTGGGAGGAATAGAGGATGGCAAAGGGGGATGGAAGAAGGACAACTAGGGAGTGAAAATGACCCCAGTATCAGAGGCACTAACAGAAAAGAGTGGAGAAGGAAGGGGGTACCTGAGGTGAGGGGGAGGCCTCCTGATGGTGGAGGAAGAGACCATGAGGGGTACCAGGGGAGAGAGCAGATGGCTGCAGGTAGGGAGGGACCAGGAGTGGGACCAGGGGTGGCATGGAGAGGAAAAAGTAGGAGGGGGAACTGATAGGGGAAGAGATGTAGGAGGGGTATCAACTAGGAATAGATTTGAACCTCTGCTATGGGAGAGAGAGGGAAAGCAGGAACATACTGAAGGGAGGAGGACAAGTGGGGCATGAGAGGGATGGCAACAAGTAGGGGAAGAGATAGCGAGGATGAAAGTGTAGAAGGGGTGCTAGTAAGGAAAGAAAGGGTGGTGACTGGAGGAGAGAAGGCTACAGGAGGGGGAAGGATGGGAGTGGCATCACTATCGGGGTAGAAAGGTATGGGGGCTCTAAATCGACAACAGTGGGGAAAGGAGAGGGGTTGGAAATCAGCTGGGGAGGAGGGGAGGTCAACATGGGAAGCCCAGTATGAAGTAGTCTAGCTGGGAAGGTGTTCAAGGGGGATGGGAGGAATAAGGCAGAGAAAAGGGGTGAGGCGGAAGTAGGGGGTACAGATACAGAAGTCACAGAGGAGCTGCTGGTGGGGGTAAGGGGCAGGGAAGAATGAATACTGGGGTGGTGAAAGGGGCATTAGAAAGGAAAGGGGGTAAGGGACAGTGGGGTACTCGTCCTGGGGGATTCTATACTGAAAGGGTTGGGATGAGGTGGCAGGGGGGAAAGACACAGCCGTATTTGGGTTGAAGCTATGCCCAGGTTGACTGCAGGAGGGACAGGGCAGACACTACTCAAGTGTGCAGTGAGGGCGAGGAAGAAAGTTAATTTAGTGTTGCATGGGGGTACAAACAACTTGGTGTGGGGGACTGTGGAAGTTGTGATGGGGAGGTTTGAGTAGTTGGGCAGACAGTGTGAGGGGGTGAAGAGTCGGTGGCATTCTTGAAAGTACTGCCAGTACCATGTGCAAGCATGGGGAGGAAGGGTAGGCTTGAGGAGTTCAGTGAGTGGCTAAGGGATTGGTACCACACCAAAAATGATGGGTTAGTGACTAACTGCGGTAGGGTCTGGGGGGGAATAGTGACTTGTTCACGAGGACAGGGTACACTTGAGCAGGAAGTGGAGGGGAGTATTAAAGGCAGGATTAGAGGGGTATAGCTCTACTAAGGTGGATTTAAACTAGTAGGGGGTTGGCCAAAGGCCTGAGGTTGGTAGAAAGGTCCAGACAGGGGAGCCTAATGAGCTCACCCCCTAGATATAGGTAAAGGTGGAGCTGTAGTAACCCTGGGAGGGAACAAGCAGAGTGTTCTGAGTGTAATATAGAAGGCACCACCACATGATAAGAATAAGGAGGAGAAAGGGTGTGGACTACCAGGAGGAGGGACACAGGCCAAGGAGGAGAAGAGTGATGAGAAAGAGGGATATGGGTGGAAAGTGGTCTGACTAAATGGATAGAGAACTGGTTGCAGGGGAGAGTGCAGAGGGTGGTGGTGGTGGGGTAGCTCTCAGCACCAAAAGCAATGATAAGCAGGGTGCTGCAGGGGTCAGTGCTGGTCCTGGTGCTATTTGGGCTCTTTATCTCCAATATAGCACATGGACTGGGGAGCAGGGTTAGTCTGTTTGCACATTATACCAAATTGGAGTGGTGGTGGACAAAGAGGATGGATGGCAAAAACTGTAGGGGGACCTGACCAAACTATAGACATGGTCAGTGGAGTGGCAGCTAGGGTTCAGTGCAAAGAAATGTAAGTTGATTCACTTCAGGACCACGAACCAGAAGAGGGACTATTGGTTGGGGATCACAGAGGAGGAGGAGGAGAAGGACCTAGGGGTGTTGGTAACTGGGAGCGTGAACAACTCGACCCAGTGCAGGAAAGCAGCAGCAAAGGCAAACAGGATGCTGGGATGCATCACAAGGGGGTTCTCATCCAGACACAGGGATGTGATCCTACCTCTCTACAGATCATTAGTCACACCACACCCAGAGTACTGTGTGCAATACTGGAGGCTATACCGGAGGAGAGATACAGTATAAAGTTACTGGAGGGGGTGCAAAAGAGGGCAACAAAAATGTTAAAGGGGATGGAAGGAAAGGTATATGAAGTTAAGTTGAGGGAGCTGAGCATGTACACATTGGAGGAGAGCAGGGATGGTGGGTATATGAATGAAGCATTTAACTACCTTAAGGGGTAAATAAACCTAGTACCGAGGGGGTATTTAAACTGAAGAGTGGAAGAGAGATGAGGCGGCACAGACTAAGATTGGAAGGGGGATGTTTCAAGAGGAAATGAGAAGGCACTACTTCTCTGAGAGGGTGGTGTTTAGTTGTGATGCACTGCCAGATGGAGTGGTAACACGTAGGACAGTCAATAGCTTTAAGGAGGAGTGGGATAAAGCAAGAGAAATAGTCTGGGGACAGGGGCTGGGAAAAGCAGGGGAGGAACTGAGTGGGAGGAGGCTGGGGCAGTTGCAATCTAGGGTGCTAGCTGCACACTTGGGCAGACTTACATAGACCGATTGGTCTGTTCTGCTAGCAGATTCGTATGTTCATATGTATGTTCGTATGTAAAATCACAGTGACCCTGTTCATGAGCAGAGGTCCTAAAATGCCTTTGTTGAAAATTTGGTGACAAATGTCCATAAAATGATTGTGTTACAAGCGAGCATTGTGCAGTTTCCACGCATCCTTGCAACTTCACAAATTTGTAATATTTTCACTCCAGATTTTCAACATTGCCATTTTTCCACACCTCCTTATGAACAGTACAGTTGTCATTTTTCATATCCTGCCCGAAATATGCATTTACAGATCTGGCGCAGAATACCACAGTTGCTGTGGGAAATCAATGTTCAGGACAGATAGTGACAGTGTTCATGAACAGAGGTCACAAAATGCCTATGTTGAAAATCTGGTGAAATAATTCCACTAAATTTATTTTTATTTATTTATTTAGTTTTTGTTTACCAGGTAATGACTATGTTATGCGCATGCGTTGCACAGCTTCCATGTACACTTGGAAGTTTGAGCATTTTTAATATTTTCTCTACAAATTTTCAACATTGCCATCTATTCACACCTCCCTATGAATGGTACCAGCTGTTATTCTTCATATCCTTCCCAATCTGTGTTTTCGTGCATCTGGTGCACAATGGCACGGTCACTGTGGAAACTCAAATTTCAGGACACATTGACAAAATCACAGTGCCACTGTTCATGAGAAGAGGTCACAAATGCTTTCATGAGGTGGGGGCCACAAAATGGCCATGTTGAACATTTATACTGTAAATGCCAACAAATGCCCAGGGCGTTATGGTTTCTAACCATAACGTCCCACCCTTTACAGACTGACAGACATCAGGGGTGTGCCTTTGGATTGCTGACTGTAATGGTCATGCCATTCCAACCCCACCCCCCAGCCACTGACAGGAATTGAGCTGTTTCCAACTCCAAGCTTTGTGGGAAATGACCTAAATTTCTCTTGAAAATCTTCTACTCCAATATTTCTGTCGGCTAGCCCCCTTATGAATTCCTGAAATCAGGTACAACAACCGCAGAGAAGGGGGGGTTAAAAGCCATTTGAAGTCTTTCACAAAACCATAACCATGTGTAGTCCTTTAAATCTCTTTTTTGATTCAGTGCCCCCTACGTTTTGTACCATTCCTGAAGCTTGTTCATGTTTTTTTACATATATATTCATTTCATATCTATAACAACAATATATACAATTAATTCAGTCACTCATTTTACTTACATATAATACATATTTAATTCTTCTTATTCAACTAAAACAGAATTAATCAACCTACCTAAAATCTCTGTTTACATTCCTCTATAAACTGTTCAAGCTACATACATTTTTCTGTAAATGTATAGACAATTTGAACTATTGGTTCACCTTGGAGCAGATTCATGTTACTGTCCCCAAATATGGGGTATATGTCCTTTGTAACTCATCCAGCATACCTAAGTTTGCAGGTGTATCTGTGTTTTCTTTTAGGACTACAAATTAATTTCCTTCTCCAAATAAAATTTTCTATAAAACAAAAATATTTTAAACTGTCGTTATTTAGCTTAATCGCAATAAGTATTCTTCAAATGTTTCATACACAACTATCCAAATACAATCAATCTTTCTGTTTTTTACAAATTCATAAAGATCATACCTAATTGTACAGCTTTAGATGGACTTCTCATCAAACTTTAACTGGTGTTTCTGTGGGCTATTTCTCTTTCTATAAAAAAGGTTTAAACAACATTTAGTTGTTTAGTTCAAATATAGTAAACCTCTCAGTTTACTGAACCACTTTATACAAAAACATTTTTCTTACCTTTTATAAAAACCTTGCAAATCAATTTTGTAAATCCTGCTACTTGGCATTCTGCTATAATGGTGGAACATGCTGGATGTGCATCCTCTCGAGCTTCCCCATAGGAGTGTTCCAATGGTGACGTGTGACGTCACAACAGCGTGTCCGCACATGCGCAAACTCACATTCTGTATAGCGCATGCCCACCGACTTTGCCACAGTTCTAAAAAAGACATCACACTGTTCTGGGGAAGCTCAGTCCTGCTCCATGCTTAGACCAAACATTCTTTTTGTCACACAAATTTTTATCATTTTATTATAAGAACAGTCTCATTTTAACATTACTTGTTCTAACAGGCTAATATTAGCTTATTGTTTAGTTTGTTTTTTAACCAATACTAAATGAAAATGGAAGAAAGGAACAAAGGAACAAAAGGAAGAAGGGGGAAGGAAAAAGAGAAAGGGAAGGAGAGGGACAAATGTATAGTAACTTCTCAACCATTCCTTTTTAATACATATCTAAAGTATTGCCAACACATTTCAAAAACTATATATTAAATCCTAATTTGTCTTAACCTATGTTTAACATACTTGACAATTCATTTCAGTATTCATTCCTATATTATTTTCTAGGACATGCAGCATAAAGATCCACCTCATTACACATTGTAATAATTTGTCTTGATAGTTACCACCTCTAGTTGGTGGAAATACTTTTTCTAAATCCCAGTAATGAAGTGATGCTTCAGTGTGGTCCCTGTTATTAAAATGATTTGCCACAGTGGAATTTACATCTTTATTTCTGATATTCCCTTTGTGTTCCAAAATTCTAGTCTTAAGTGCCCTACTAGTTTGTCCCACATACAATAAATTACAAGAACACTGAATGACATAAATAACCCCCTCTGTAACACATGTGATGTGTTGTAATATTGAGTGATGTTCTTCTATATGAGGATTAATAAATATCTGCTTCTTTGATGTATTATTGCATACTGCACACCTGCCTCAAGGGTGCATTCCCGGACTTAAAGGTCCTAATAACAGTTGTTCTCCCTCAATGGATGGTAATTTAAATCTTGAGTTCACCAACCTTTCTTTAAAGTTTCTCACTTTTTTAGCTGCTATTATAGGAGGGCATTGTAATTCTTCAATTTTTGGGTTATCCTGCTATACCAAATGCCAGTGTTTATGTATAATCTTCTTTATGTGTGTCATCTTATGATTGCATTGAATGCACATCACTAAGTTTGATTCTGATGGGGTTTTAGTAGTTTGATTAATCAATGCAGTGTCAGTGGCTCAGTAGGTAGCACACTTGCCTCTGAGGCCGGGAGATCAGAGGGCTGTGGGTTCAGTTCCCACATCTGGCACTTGGGTTAATATCCCAGTACTGACACTGTAATGCAGCATGAGAGGGGTGCTGCATTTCTGAGGTGCCGTCTTTCGGATGAGACGTTAAACCGGGGTCCCATCTGCCTGGATTGGTGGTAGTTCAGGTGGATGTTAAAGATCCCATGGCACTTATCGAAAAGAGTAGGGGAATTTCCCCGGTGTCCTGGCCAAATTTCCCTCATTCACTAAAAATACCACCAACAGCTTAATCTGGTTCAAGGTCAGTTGGAATTCTTCTGTATCCCCTTCCCCCCGGGTCGTGCCTGAAAATAGGCAGGATTTGTCTAGTGCACTTACCCGGTCAACAAAAACTAAATAAATGAAAAATAAATAAATAAAATTATTTTATGTCCTTTTGTTTTATCCTTTCTTCTGCTGCTTTTAATATTCCCCACTGGTATAAATTATCTCTACATCTCTCAGTCATCAATGCTATCTTTCTTTCAGCACCTTTCTGTCTGCTGCAGTTTCTTTTAGCTTGAGTTAGTTGTGCATAAGGAATGCTTTTCTTTAGAGATGGCTCATGAAAACTCTTATTGTGTAGTAAAGTGTTTCTGTCAGTATCTTTTCTGTATAGGCTAGTATGTATGTGCCCATTTTCCAGATGTATATTTAAGTCCAAAAATGGTGCTCTAATTTTGTCTACATTCATAATAAATTTCAAATTCTGATCTTTTGAATTCAACTCATTATGGAACATCCTCAGCTCTTGCTCATTTCCTGTACACATCATAAATATATCATCAATATATTTGTACCAGACACATATCCTTGGATTGTAAAATTCTCCTACATCATTATATATATAGTTGTTCAAAATTATCCATATATACATTAGCATAGGCTGGTGCCATTGCTGAACCCATGGCTGTGCCTTTAATTTGTTGAAAAAACTGATTATCAAACTCAAAATATTTTTTTTTCAGCATAAATTCAGCCAACTCTTGTAAAATTCTCATCTGAGGATGTGCCACACTTGTTATTTTATCCAACAACCTGCCTGGACATTCAATTCCCTCTCTATGTGGTGTAGAAGTATATAAATCTGACATCTTAAGTCACTAATAATGTATTTTCCGCAATGCCTTGTTCAGATATAAAATCAAGTTTGTTTATAATGTCCATAGAGTCTCTTATGAATGCCTTAATTTTCTCTACTAAAGGTTGCAAATGAAAGTCTATAAATCTAGAAATGGGCTCAAATACTGATCCAGTTCCTGAAACAATTGGCGTACTAGGAGGGTACAAAATATTTTTGTGAATTTTTGGAATGGCGTAGAAGGTCAGTGTTCTTGGATATTTATTTACAAGTAAATCAGGCTCCCATGGATATATCCAATTCATAACTGTATATTCCTTATTTAAACTTTTCAGTTGATTTATAATAGCAAAAGTGGAATCTGCTGACAAAGGGGAATAGTTCTCTAAATTATTTATAAGTTTAAGACACATAGTTTGGTACTGGTCTCTGTCCTGTATGACAATTGCCCCACCTTTATCTCCTCCCGAATTACTATATTAACATCATCACTCAATCTTTGTAAAGCTATTTTTTCTTTTCTGGATAAGTTTGAATGGGAGGGATACCTATCCTCTTTGTTCTTGAACAGATTCATTATTTCTTTATCTACTGTTTTAATAAAGGCCCCTATTCTGTGATTTCTTCCTACAGAAGGGTTATATTTAGATTTTACTTGTATTTTTTGTTTCAAGTCCCGTTGATAGGAATTTCTATCTAAATTTTCCTGCATACCAAAATTAGTTTTTAATCTCAGTGTTCTAAAAAATCATTGTAAATCAACTTCTAAATGATATTCTATTATATTGAAGGTATACTCTAACACAATACCTTCAATATAATAGAATACCAAGAGGTTTACAAATAAGTGTGGAACCAAATGTAGGGATTAAGTCAGCAAAATTGGAACATAAATGGGATGGGATTCGAAACAGAGCCAGCTGTGACTTTATGTATGCCCTCATTGAGGCCATCATAGAAGAATGGCAGACTCTGGAAGTAGACATTAAAGAGACACAAGAAAGTCTAAAGCTAAAAATACAGGAGGAAGATTTTAAGAAGAATTTGGAGGAAATTAAACAGAAACTTAAGCAATATGAAGAGAGGTTGAAACAACAAAAAATAAAGAAATTTATAAAGGATACTAATGACTACTGTGATGGTAGGATATATACATATAAAATATATAACAGGAGAAATCAGTTTTGGAAAACTCCACAAAACTATTATAGTTCAGATAGTGACAATAGTTATACCAGGGATGGCAACAAAACTCCCTTTAATGAATCTACATCTGAGGAACAACCAAGCATGTCAGAACAGACATCTAGATATGATCTCAGGCAACAAAATGTACAAATAAATGCTTCACGACAGGGAGAAGGAATTCAGGGGTGGGGGAGGTACAGTAAGGGGAGAGGGCAAAGTGGAAGGCAAACAAGGCAAGGGCAGCCCAACAGAGGGAGAACAATGTGAGAGGAGACTCTATTCCCATCTTCAATTTAAGTAAAAGGGCACTTAACACAGATGAAATCAATATTATAAGTAAGGGACTGTCCTTTGCACCATCACAACAGGTTGAGTTATTCAATTTAGAAGTTGATTATAACGATTTTTTAGAACACTGAGATTAAAAAATAATTTTGGTATGCAGGAAAATTTAGATAGAAATTCCTATCAAAGGGACTTGAAACAAAAAATACAAGTAAAATCTAAATATAACCCTCCTGTAGGAAGAAATCACAGAAAAGAGGCCTTTATTAAAACAGTAGATAAAGAAATCATGAATCTGTTTAAGAACAAAGAGGATAGGTACCCCTCCCATTCTAACTTACAAAGAAAAGAAAGAATAGCTTTACAAAGATTGAGTGATGATATTAATACAGTAATTAAGGGGGCAGATAAAGGTGGGGCAATTGTCTTACAGGACAGAGACCAGTAGCAAGCTATGTGTCATAAACTTATAAATAATTTAGAGAACTATTCCTCTGTCAGCAGATCCCACTTTTGCTATTTTAAATCAACTGAAAACTTAAATTGAGGAATGTACAGTTATGAATTGGATATATCCATGAGAGGCTGATTTACTTATAAATCAGTACCCAAGAACACCGACCTTCTATACCATTCCAAAAATTCACAAAAATATTTTAGACCCTCCTGGTAGGCCAATCGTTTCAGGAATTGGCTCAGTATCTGAGCCCATTTCTAGATTTATAGACTTCCATTTGCGACCTTTAGTAGTAAAAACTAAGGCATTCATAAGAGACTCTATGAACATTATAAAAAACTTGATTTTATATCTGAACAAGGCATTGCAGAAAATACATTATTAGTGTCTTTAGATGTCGCAGATTTATATACTTCAATACCACATAGAGAGGGAATTGAATGTCTAGGCAGGTTGTTGGATAAAAGAACAAGTGCGGCACATCCTCAGATAAGAATTTTACAAGAGTTGGCTGAATTTGTGCTGAAAAAAACTATTTTGAGTTTGATAATCAGTTTTTTCAACAAATTAAAGGCACGGCCATGGGTTCAGCAATGGCACCAGCGTATGCTAATGTATATATGGATAATTTTGAACAACAGTATATATATTTATATATATATATATTATATATATATATATATATATATGTATATATATATATATATATATATAATGACATAGGAGAATTTTACAATCCAACGATATCTGTCTGGTAGATATATTGATGATATATTTATGATGTGGACAGGAAGTGAGCAAGAGCTGAGGAAGTACCATACTGAGTTGAATTCAAAAGATCAGCATTTGAAATTTATTATGAATGTAGACAACATTAGAGTACCATTTTTGGACTTAAATATATATCTGGAAAATGGGCACATACATACTAGCCTATAAAGAAAAGATACTGACAGAAACACTTTACTACACAATAAGGGTGGGATATTCAGACTACGCGAGAAAGATGAGCAATAGAGGGAGCAGATGCAAGTCCATTGTGGTTTTACACAATGGGTGTGATATTCAAACCATGCGCAGGACAAGATTCGCCTGCACAACATGGCTGAATATCACACTGGATGCGCCAGGGTGCAATGAGGGATGCACCATGGAGCAGGGATGATGCACAATAGCACCCCTAGGGATGCACATGAACAAAGACAGGAAGCAGCTGAGCAGCAGCCATGGATGCGCCATGTGCTGAGGAGCATGCAATAGGACAGATAGAGCATCCATCACAACCCCCAGCACCCCCCACCTGGGAAGGGCCCCCATGAGCAGCACAACCAGATGGGTGCAGGATGGACCACTGACCCTCGAATCCCAGTGCGGAGCCACCAGCATATGTGACCCAGTAGTCCCCACCCACAGGGCACGGCGCCCCTGCACCATCCTCCAGCCAACAGGGACCAGGAGCCAATGGTGGCCAAGCCCCAACCAAGCCACAGCAGCACACCAGTGCTGCCCCACCCCAGTACAGAGCGCCCAAGACACCCAGCCCAGATGCAGAACCAAACAGCACATGGCACTGAGGGCAGTCTGGCACCACTGTGCCAAGGCAACCAGGCACCCTGGAGTGCAATGCACAAGTACCACAACCCCACTATGACCACCCAATGCAGGCGTTGACACCATCCACCAACCACACTACAACCCACTCAAGGCCCACCAGCATGGCCCACATGGAGGCACAGCAAGGTGGGTGACCTGGCACCAGTACCCGAGGGACCCTGCACATGACAAGGACTGCCCTGGATGCCAGCACAAGCATGAAGGCACCGCGAACACAGTGCAGAGCAAGGTCCGCCACCCATGCACCCACCCCGCCACACCACCGGCCCACCAGGCAACACAGCACCCTCCCATGGTGCATTGAGGCCTGCACCACACAGGAGGCAACACAAGGCACACACAATGCCCCCCACCTAGTCACATGGGTGCACCTGCAAACAGACACACAAAGCAGTGCGACAGGCCCTGGAGTTGCGAGGCCCATGGTGCTGTGTAACCTGAGGCCAGCCCACCCCCAGGGTGCAGGTGAGCCTGAAATGTGGTGGTCACCCCATGAGGCTGGCCACCCCAGTGGCAGATGCAGGGGCCTGTGACCAGGCCACCACATGCATGCCACAGGATACCGTGTGACAGCCACCAGACCACAGGCACCGCCCCAGTCACCATGGATTGCTTGGAGGGAGCAACCAATAGCACTGCCCACAGTGGCAACAGGGACAGATGTGTGATAGTCCAGGGGCCGAAATGCTAGCAGCAAGGGTGCCATGCCTGCAAGGTGACAGGCATGTGCTGCCCCTGAAGGCACGCTGTCAGCCAAGCATGCGGTGGTGGGAGCCACATGACCAAGCATACCACAGCCATGAATGGTGGCAGTGTAGAACCAATGGCCACAGCCACACAGGCAAAGCACACACCGACAGGGGTGGATGGGATACAGCACATACACCAAAGCCCACTGCACACAGGTGAACAGTGCACAGGGCACACCACACATGCCCCAGACAGAGCCCATGGCCACCACCCACACCAGTGGAGGAGCCCCACCAGGCACACCCATGCCCATGCCAGCCCCACCCCACAGTAGCCATACACACCACTGCAGCAAAGCACCATGCACCCGCTGCAAATCAGAGACCGACACAGATATAGATATAAAGAAATGTATTACATCTGATAAACAACAACAGCAGAAACATAACCTATATACAGATATATACAATAGAGGGGTGATGGGTGGGGATGCTACAAGGCGGAGGGGAAAAGGAAGGAAACAATGGTTAGGGCAAAGGTGGGGGACATGGGGGAGTGGGGTATAGTCCAGGGAGGGATTGGATGCCTCCACATGCGTCGGCAGTACTGGTGGCCCCGGTCCTCTCCTGCTGACCTGTGGTGTCTGTGGTGCCACCGCCTGTCCCCCCTGTCCATCCTTTCCAGCAGCTCCAGTGTTGCCCAAGTAACCTGAAGGATCTCACGGAGGGTTCACTCCATGGCCTCCCAATGATGACCACCAAGGACAAGGGAGCAGAAGCAGTATGAGTGACTGCCCTGACAAACACAGCCCACCCACCGTGCATGGCGTGCATCAGTGACTGGTGCTCCTGGGATGTCATGCGACCACCCACAGTGAGTGCGCCCACCTAAGTCACCCACCCAGGCAACCATAGCCATGTAAACAGCTGCATACCATCCCTGCACATGCACTACATGGCACCATTCTGGCCATCTGACATCATGCTAATGCAGTGGTACAGCAGCGGCACAGTCAGGCACCAAGTGCACCCACAGCCCACCTGCGACACCCACCCACATATGCAGGCCCACAGGATGGTGCAGAGGGCACCACAGGAAGTGCACAGCTGGAGGAGTCATATGCAGAGGGGCCATGCCACACCACTACCCCTGCAACCCACCCTGCACAGGTGTAGAAGGAAACACGGTACTCACCTGTGTCCTCATCTGCAGGGCACTGCTGACCCACAGCACCATCACTGTGACCATCCCACATGGCTACACCCCTGGCATTGTCCTGATCCTGCTGCTCCCTGGCCAACCGTGCCCTACGGTGTTCCTTCAGGCCTGGGGGGAAACATCAGTACATGTCTGACCCATAGGCCCCACCCCCCAGGTGTCAGCCCGCATAACCTGTCTGTGTTGCACTGGCATAGGGCGGACACAATGCCCCTCACACATGACAACACAGGTGCTGCCCCCCCGTGACCTGGCCTGATGACCCCTGTTCCCTGAGGACAGTCAGAGAAGGCTAGTGATGGTCATGGAGCAGCTACCTTGCCGTGGGACTGCTCCCTGCAAGACACACACCTGCAGGTACCTCAGGCAGTCTGGGTCATGTCACTGGAGGTCACCATAGCGGTGGTGACACTGCTTCCTGGTACAATGGCTCCCCGTGGTCTCCTCAAGCCCATTGGCTACCTCCTGCCACACTGCAGTGCAGGGCCTCTGGAGGAGCACCTGCCAAAACAGGGCACCAACATGTGGCTCAAAAAGGGCCAGCAGATTGACTAGCTCAATGGCACTCCACACTGGAGCTCTGGTGCACAGCATGCTCCAGGCTGTCCCCAGTGCAAAATGGCACCCGGTAGCACACGAGTCCCAAGTGCTGTGGCAGCATGGTGCTGCACTGCCAGTCGCAATCATGCTGGAACCATACTGTGCAATAGGGTGGAAGCCATGCGGCTGCATGGCACCTAGAGGGCAAAGGGCAGCCACGGGTCAAGGGTCTGGCAAGGTACAGAGTGCCACTGCGCTATTGGGAGGCCCCTGTATGGTGCGTGGTAGGGTGAATGCATGTGATGCCATGCAGTGGCCTACCGCGCTGTGCACCATGGCACCCATGGCTCAGTGGCGCTATACAGGGCATGATGGCACAGCACCATCTGCATTATGGCACTCGTGCCCCATTGGACGTATGACACACATAGTGGCTGTGCACCATACTGCCTCCCATGCTATGTGCATATGCTGCTTCACTCGCGTATGTGTCAGCACCGTGTGCATGGATGGTGTGGGTCTGATTGCGCATGTGGCAGTGGTGCCCACGAGCTGAGCATGCACAACACCATTGAGCAAGGTGCAGCAGTGTGATATTCAGCCAGGCTATGCAAATCAGCTCATGATACATTCAGCAGCACAACCACTGCATTTGCATCCCATTACAGTTGTGCACACCCTCATTTGCATGTTATGCACTATAAAAGCGACATGGAAATGCACAGACCATGGATCGGTATTGCAGCCTTCGGAGGTAGGTGCCATGCTGTGAAGACATGGGGACAGTGGTCTGGGAGGGCTGTGTGGGACTGCACAGTCCATGCCAACATCTATCCATCTCCCCAGGCACAAGCATGACCGAACGTGAGGAGGATGAGGAGCAGGGGAGGGTGTGGAAGCAGAGGCCCAACTTCACCAGGGTGAAATCTGATGCCCTTTTTGAGGCCTACTTTGACAGGGAGCCTCTGCTCAGTGGACAGAGAGGCACACCACAGGCCCGTGCAGTGGTGTGGGGTGAGGTGGCACGTGTGGTCAACCAGCAGGGCAGGCACCAGTGTTCTGTGCAGGAGTGCAAGAAGAAGGTTGGTATAGACAGGAGAAGGATAAAGAACAAGGTGGCTGCCATCAAGGCAGCGCGTGCAGCCACTGGTGGAGGCCAGGAGGACGTGATTCGCCTGACGCCACTTGAGGAGCAGGTGGCTGGCAGCATGTGGCGTCGTGCCATTGAGGGTGTTTCCAGCAGAGGCTTCCAGATGGGCAGCAGCCCATCACTACATGGTAGGACCGGTGCTGTCAGTATGTGGGTGGCAGGGAGGGTGTGCTCCAGGGCCAGGCAGGACAACTAACGGTACTGTGTTCTTTTACAACTCCTGAGCATCTGCATGGGGCAGTGGTGGTGGGTGTATCCACTGAGGGGCCGGCCCTGGAACCCATGCAGTGCCCTTCCACCTCCACAGGTGTCTGAGGGACCGACCGCCTGCATCTCTGCACAGCTGTCTGGACTGATGCCTGTGGTGCGGGTGCGGATGAGGCCCTGGCTGTGTTCCAGCATGATGCCAGTCATGGTGTCCTGTGTTGAGACACAGATTGGGGCCAACTCCAGTACCGATGATGACATGACGCATGTCCCAGACAGTGATGTTGGTGGGTCACAGGGGGATCCCATGAATGGTATCCACCCAGGCGGCAGTGTGGGCAGCGCTGATGTGGTTGTCTACCCAACAGCCCTTGTCCCTGCCATGTCTGTGGCATCCAGTGGGGCAGCACTGGCATGCAGACACGGTAGTGGGGTTGGTGACACCACTGCAGCCACGCTGGTAGTGCCCAGCGATCAGCAGCTGGAGAGGCAGTGGCAGCAGCTGGACTGTGTTGACAGGGGGGACGGGGGCAGGGGGTAGCAGCAGTGCACTGCATGAGGACATACCCCAGGAAGGCACCACCGTGCAGCACCCCCCATTGCGGGGTGCTGTGCCGCAGGGTCAGGAACATATCAGGAGTCAGCATGTTGGCCATGCAGATGACCCCTTGGATGACCACAGCCATCTACTCCAGGCCTCTGTGGATCAGCAGGTATGGCTCATGGTGGCGGTGGATGCCTGGTAGAGGCATGTTTGGTGGCCTGCAGACACGGTCATGTTCATGCAGCATCACCTCTGGGGGACCATTGGTGCCACCCTACGAGGCCACTGGTTAGCCTATTATGGCCAGCAGGTCTCAGCAGGGCCGCCCACACATCCATGGTGGCCATGCTACTGTGCTGCATGACTGACCCTAACCCCTCCATGACCGCTGTCTGCTGCTGCTCAGTGTGCACTGTGGTGTTCTGTGTGTGGTGCATGAGTGTGACGCCCTGTCTTGCACTCACATGGTCCCTGTGCACACCCTTTCAGCTGCTGGCCACTGTGACGTGTGCATGATGATGCCAGCATAGTACTGTCTGGCACTGTGCAATGGTGCTCAGCGTCTGAGGCACGCACAATGCCTGCCACTGGGTGTGGTTGTGTTGGGTCCTGTGTGGGTGTGGGGGCCTATTGTGGTGGGTGTGCATGTGGCCCTGCAGGCATGGGTTGGGATGTGTGTACCTGTGTGTGCATGCTGCATGCAGCCCTGCTGTTCCCTGCCTTTGTGTGCAGGTTCCCACCCATTCCCACACCACTGCCACCGACCTTGCCTGGTGTCCACCCCTGCCTGTCTGTCAGCTGTGCCCTTGCCCCTGGTGCTTACTTGTGGCCCTGTTGACCTACCTGTGTGGTCCAAAGTGCTTATCTACAATGGTGTCCTGGTACTGCTGGGCCATCCAGGCCAGCCAGGGATACCTTCGACCAGGGCGTGGCTGCCCAACACCAGCTGGACCAGTGTCCTCATCGTCCACACTGCTGTCCCTTCCTCAACCTCAATGGCTATCCCATAGTTGGTGGCCATGTTGTGCAGAATACAGCAGGCCAGGAATAGCCCACAGGCATTTGAGGGGCTGTACTGTAGGGCACTGCCTGACGTGTGCAGGCAACGGAACCATGCCTTTAGCAGCCCAAACCCCTGCTCAATGATATTCTGTGTTGTGGCATGTGCCTCATTGTACTGTTGCTGCACTGGGGTCAAGGAGTGCCATTATGGTGTGAGCAGCCAGGGCCACAGTGGGTACCCCTTGTCACCTGTGTGTAGAGAGGTATTGTTAGCATGGTGGTCTGTGACACTGTGCCACTGGCATTCTAGGCTATTCCCCATGGCACCCCTGCCCTTGCCCCCCATCTGCACCCATCATCAGGCATGCACTGCATACTCACCTACCAGATGGCCAGTGGGGATGTCCCCACTCTCGAACCTATGGCACAGTGCAGACTGGTGCCAGATGAAGGCATTGTGTGCTCCCCCAGGGTGCATGGCACAGATATTAATTATGCACCCCCTGGCATCGCACACCACCTGGCAGTTGACACTCGGGTATCCCTTGCGGTTAATATATGCCACCCCCTCCAGGCCAGGTGGCATGCAGATGCCAACATGGGTGCAGTGGATGGCCCCAAGCATGCTAGGCAACCGTGCTACCCTGTGGAACTCTTGCATGTTTGCTGTGTGCTCCACCTGTGTGCTGGGGAAATGGATGTACTCCGCAGCAACTGGCAGCAGTGCACTGAGGAATTGTGTGAGTAGGCATGATGCGGCCAACTGATTATGCCTGTCATGTCCCCTGTTGGTCTCTGGAAGGTGCCCGTGGTGAGCAGGCACATGACAGCTGTGATTTTGGTCTTCACAGACAGAGCATGGCTCCGTCGTTTGGGTGCCTGCATCTCCTCACTGCACAGCTCACAGAGCTGCTTCAGAATGGCCTGGTTCAGGTGATACCAGCCCATGATCTCGATGTCACTGTACAGCTTGAAGCTGATGCGGGCATGGTACAGCTTGTTCTGGGCATACCATCCACGGCCGTGCCTCCCTGCTGCCTGCCTCCTCACACCCCTCATTACTACTGCCATCTGAAAGGTGGCACTGGACATGTCCCTAATTGGTGTCCCCCCTGGGTGGCTGTCTACCTGGTCCCCCTCTGGCTGTGTGCTGCTGGTACTGCCCTTGCACCAGGTGCACCCCTGGCACTTCACCACTGCATGCCCTGCCTCTTTCCCACTGCTCTCCTTCCTCTGTGGCATGCTCAGGTCCTCATGCACACACACACACACACACACACACACTCACTCACTCACTCACACACACTATCACTTGCACACACCTCCAGTGGTTCCCCCGTCCACTTCTTGGCCACACCTGCCTCCTGCTTCTTTGCTTGGCTCCCTGCTGCTCTGTCTCCACACTTCCCCGCTATGGCTCCTCTCTAGTGCAATCATCCTCCTCTTACTTGCTCCCTTTTATATTCACTCATATCCGCTATTGTGCAACTTCTGCTTGCTCCACTATTGCGCATGTCACCTGCTGTTGAATTTTGCACTGTGCACATTATTCCTGGTTACAACCCCTGCACTTGAGCATGCATTCATTACCGTTGTGCTACGGCACATTGGGTTTTGTACTGCGCATCCGATGCTGCTGAATATCGCACTTTGGCGCATGTCTGCTCTTGTGCAGGCACATCCCTATTGTGCATGGTGCACCTGCTCTAAATATCCCATCCTAAGAGCTTTCATGAGCCATCTCTAAAGAAAAGCATTCCTTATGCACAACTAACTCGAGCTAAAAGAAACTGCAGCAGACAGGAAGATGCTGAAAGAGAGATAGCATTGATGACTGAGAGAGGATACTAATGGGGAATATTAAAAGCAGAAGAAGTAAGGATAAAACAAAAGGACAAAAAAGAATTGATTAATCAGACTACTAAATCCCCGTCAGAATCAAACTTAGTGATGTCCATTCAATACAATCATAAGATGATTCACATAAAGAAGATTATACGTAAACACTGGCATTTGGTACGGGAGGATAATCCAAATATTGAAGAATTACAACATCCTTCTATAATAGCAGCTAAAAATGTGACAAACATTAAAGACAGGTTGGTGAAATCAAGATTTAAATTACCACCCATTGAGGGAGAACAACTGTTATTAGGACCTTTAAGTCCAGGAATGCACCCTTGCGGCAGGTATGCAGTATGCAATAATACATCAAAGAAGCAGATATTTATTAATCCTCATATAGGAGAACATCACTCAATATTACAACACATCACATGTGTTACAGAGGGGGTTATTTATATCATTCAGTGTGTTCGTGTGACTTATTGTGTGTGGGACAAACTAGTAGGGCACTTAAAACTAGAATTTTGGAACACAAAGGGGATATCAGAAATGAAGATGCAAATTCCACAGTGGCAAATCATTTTAATAACAGGGGCCACACTGGAGCATCACTTTGTTATTGGGATTTAGAAAAATTATTTCCACCAACTAGAGGTGGCAACTATCAAGACAAATTATTACAATGTGAATTGAGGTGGATCTTTAAACTGCATGTCCTAGAAAATAATATAGGAATGAATATTGAAACGAACTGGCAAGTATGTTAAAACAGAGGTAAATACAAATTAGGATTTAATATATAGTTTTTGAAATGTGTTGGCAATACTTTAGATATGTATTAAAAAGGAATGGTTAAGGAGTTACTATACATTTGTCCCTCTCCTTCCCTCCCTCTTTTTCCTTCCCCCTTCTTCCTTTTGTTCCTTTGTTCCTTTCTGCCATTTTCTTTTAGTATTGGTTAAAAAACAAACTAAACAATAAGCTAATATTAGCCTGATATAACAAGTAATGGTAAAAGGAGATTGTTCTTATAATGAAATGATAAAAATTTTTGTGACAAAAAGGATGTCTTAGCATGGAGCAGGATTGAACTTCCCCAGAACAGTGTGATGTCTTTTTTAGAACTGTGGCAAAGTAGGTGGGCATGCGCTATACAGAATGAGAGTATGTGCATTCGCGGACATGCTATTGTGACATCACACATCACCCCGCGAACACTCTTATGGGGAAGCTCGAGAGGATGCACATCCAGCATGTTCCACTGTTATAGCAGAGCGCCAAGTAATAGGATTTACAAAATTGAATTAGCAAGGTTTTTTATAAAAGGTAAGAACAGTGTTTCTGTATAAAGTGGTTCAGTAAACTAAGAGAGTTACTATATTCAAACCAAACAAATAAATGTTGTTTAAACCTTTTTTATAGAAAGAGAAATAGCCCACAGAAACACCAGTTAAAGTTTGATGAGAAGTACATCTAAAGCTATGCAATTAGATATGATCTTTATGGGTTTGTAAAAAAACAGAAAGATTGATTGTATGTGGATAGTTGTGTATGAAACATTTGTAAAATACTTATTGTGATTAAGCAAAATAACGACAGTTTAAAATATTTTTGTTTTATAAAAAATTCTATTCGGAGAAGGAAATTAATTTGTAGTCCTAAAAAGAAAACACAGATATACCTGCAAACTTAGGTATGCTGGATTAGTTACAAAGGACATATACCCCATATTTGGGGATAGTAACATGAATCTGCTCCAAGCTGAACCAATAGTTCAAATTGTTTTTACATTTACAGGAAAATGTATGCAGCTTGAACAGTTTATTGAGGAACGTAAACAGAGATTTTAGGTAGGCTGATTAATTCCGTTTTAGTTAAATAAGAAAGATTTAAATATGTATAATATGTAAGTAAAATGAGTGAGTGAATTGATTGTATATATTTTTGTTATAGATATGAAATGAATATATATATATAAAAAAAGCCGTGAACAAGCTTCAGAAATGGAACAAAACGTAGGGGGCACTGAATAAAAAGAGATTTAAAGGACCACACATGGTTATGGTTTTGTGAAAGACTTCAAATGGCTTCTTCAGCAGTCCATAAGGGGGTTAGCCAACAGAAACATTGGAATAGAAGATTTTCTAAGACTTCAAATGGCTTTTATCCCCCTTCTCTGCAGGCATTGAACTGTGTCTTCGACTCTTCAGCCTCACAGTTCACCCCATTCTATATTGCACCCATTTCAGCATATGTCCTTATGGAGTGGGGTGACTGTAAAGCCAAACACCCCAAGGCACACCTCAACACTTGTCAGTGTCTGCAGGATAGGGTGAGGTGAAATGGTATGAACATTATGGGAGACAACACAAATGAATACCCCAATGTCTGTCAGTCTCTACAGGATGGAGGTGGGGTTGGCATGAAGTTCAATACTTCACTGCCATTCCTACTCTGCATCTGTCTAACTCCTGCATTTCCAATGCTAATACCGGCAAGCAAACATTTGGCATTGACAAATGCTTGTTTAACTTGCTGCTCCAATTTATTCCCTCTAGGTTCATCAGAATATTATTAATGTCTGTAGTGCCAAGATTATAGATTTCTCTGTATCCCTTACTTATGAAAATATGTTGTCAATATGTGAAGATCACCTAATTATGGTCACTATGTCCTAAAGGGGGTGGAGGTACAACAGGATGCGATATTTCTTTCTTTCATTGTCATCAGTAAATCTAGTGTGTTGTTTCCCCTGGTTGGAGTATTAACATTTTGGGTCATACTGTATCTACTTCTTGGCAAAGTTCTAAAAACTCCAGACCCTGAGGGCTAACTGCCTCTAGTGTCATCCAATTTATGTCTCCATAATTCAGGTCTCCCACAAACAGTACCTTCCACAGTTCACAGGCTTTATTTATCTCTTCATTTATTTCTTTGGATACCTCTACTGAGGCCCCTGGGGGCCTCTAACATACTCCTACAATGATGTGTGCATTTTGTTCTGTTTCTACCTTATTCCAAATGGATTCAGATCCTGCACCCCCCCCCGTTTAATTTGTTTTGATATGTCAGTAGATTTGAGGGTGCTTGATATATATATACGCTTCTACCCCCCCCACCCTTTTTATTTTCCCTATCTAGGTTCATAACTTAGGATGTTCCATTCCCAGACATTTTTATCAGTCCACCAAGTTTCAGTGATAAAGGCCATTTGTATTCTGTTACACAGTTCGGCTTCCAGTTCTTCCCTTTTGTTATTTAAGCTTTTCACATTTAGTAATAAACAGCGTATGTCATTTTTTTGATATAGTTTGATCTTTATATGAAACATAGAATTTGACGGCAGTTAAGGACCGCTTGGCCCACCTAGTCTGCCCATTTTCCTACCTAACAGATAAGCTGCAGATCCTAGTTAACCAACAGCTTACTTCCTCCTACCTCCACTAGGACTGCCTTATATCTGTCCCATACATTCTTGAATTCCTCCACTGTTCTTGACTCCATGACCTCCTCAGGGAGGCTGTTCCATGCATCCACAACCCTCTCTGTGAAAAAATACTTCCTCACATTACCTCTGAGACGCCTCCCCATCTTCAAATTGTGCCCCCTTGTTCTTGCGCATCTCTTTTTCTGAAAGATGCTACCCTCTTGGACTTTATTGATTCCCTTGAAGTACTTGAAAGTTTCTATCATGTCTTCTCTCTCCCTTCTTTCCTCAGGGGTATACATATTAAGCTCCTTTAGTCTTTCTTTGTGTGTCTTCTGGTGCAGAACCTGCACCATTTTGGTTGCCCTCCTCTGGACAGCCTCCATTCTGTCTATGTCTTTGCGGAGATGGGATCTCCAGAACTGCACACAGTACTCCAGATGGGGTCTCACCAACTGTCTGTACAGAGGGATAACAACTTCCTGTTTTCTACATTGATGCCTCTTCCTATGCATCCCAGTATCCCCCCAGCCTTCCTTACTGCCTTCTCACATTGCTTGCCCACCTTTAGGTCATCTGATATAATTACCCTCAGGTCCCTTTCCATTTTTACTGTTGTCAGTATCTCACCCCCCATTGTGTGTGCTTCCCCTGGGTTTTTGTTTCCCATGTGCATTACCTTGCACTTCTTTGCATTGAATCTGAGCTGCCATGCATTTGACCATGCCTCCAACCTTGCTAAGTCCCTTCTCATCCTTTCCACTCCATCTTGTGTATCAACCCTATTGCAGATCTTTGTGTCATCTGCAAAGAGACATACTTTTCCTTCCAGTTCCTCTGCAATGTCACTTATAAAGACATTAAAAAGGACCGGTCCCCGTACTGAACCCTGCGGTACCCAGCTAGTAACCCTCCTTTCTTCATTGTGTACTCCATTTACTACTACTACCCTTTGCATCCTGTTGTATAGCCAATTTTTTATCCAGGCTACCTCCTTGGGACCCACTCCAAGGCTGGCTAACTTGAGTATTATCTTTTATGTGGGACTGTATCAAATGCCTTGCTAAAATCTAGGTAGACCATGTCCACAGCCCTTCCCTGGTCTACTACTTTGGTCACCCAGTCAAAGAAATCTATTAGATTCATTTGACACGACCTTCCCATCGTGAATCCATGCTGCCTTGGGTCCTGTGCCCCACTGGCCTCTAGGTACTCAACAATTCTTTCTTTCAGAAGTGATTCCATCATTTTCCCTACCACTGAGGTCAAACTAACTGGTCTGTAGTTTCCTGCCTCTGTCCTGCTCCCACTTTTGTGAAGAGGAATCACATCTGCCCTCCTCCATTCCTCGGGTATCACCCCATCCTCCCATGATTTGTTAAAGAGAGTAGTCAGCGGTGTCACTAGTTCTATCCTTAGTTCTTTTAGAATTCTTGGGTGAATCCCATCAGGCCCAATTGCTTTGTTCACCTTCAATTTTATTAGTTCTTTCAGAACCCTTTCTTCTGTAAATGGACTGGTATCGACCCCTATCTTCAGAGTGTTTCTCTTGTTTGGCTTAGGTACGTCCCCCTCCTCTTCCTTTGTGAATACTGAGCAGAAATATTTGTTCAGTATCCCTGCTTTTTCACTGTCACCCTCAACCCACATTCCCTCCCCTTTATTAAGCTTCAGTATCCCTTCTTTGGTCTTTCTTCATTCCCTAATGTACCTATAAAAGGTCTTATCCCCATTCTTAATAGAATTGGCTATCCTTTCCTCGGTTTTGGCCTTTGCTATTCTGACTGCCTTCCCAGCCTCTTTCTGCATCAACTGATAAAGTTCTCTGTCCTGCTCCTTCTGTGTTTCCTTATATTTCCTGAATGCTATCCTTTTCTCCTTAACCTTCCCTGTCACCTCTTTTGAGAACCATAGTGGTTTTTTCCTTCATTGTGTTTTATTAATTTGCTTTACACAAATGGCTGTTTTGATTACTCCCCATTGTTCCTCCACCCCTCCTTCTTGCCTGTTTGCTAGTGCTTTTCTGAAGCACTCTCTCATTTTCCCAAAGTCAGCCCTCCTAAAATCCAATACTCTTGCTTTTGTATGGCTTGATTGTATGGCTGTGTTTATCATGAACCACACTGTTTGGTGGTCGCTTGTTCCCAGATGGCTACCCACTTCTAAATCTGAGATTCTTTCTCCGTCCCCATTTGAGAGTACCAGGTCTAAGATTGCTCCCTCCTGAGTGGGTTCCAATACTAGCTGTCTGAGGCATGCCCCCTGTAGGGCATCAAGAATGACCCTGCTCTTGGATGTGCCTGCAGCTAAGGTGCTCCAGTTACCATCTGGCATATTCAGGTCCCCCATCAACAATATCTCCCCTTTTTCTGCCATTCTAAGGAATCCTTCTATAATTTCCTTGTCCATTCCCTCCCCCTGAGATGGGGGTCTGAATACAACCCCCATGTGGATTGTGGTGCCGTTTCCTGTCTCCTGGGTGAGCCAGAGTGCCTCATCTGCTCCCTGTTTACTCTTTAGTTCTGTTGCTTTGATCACTTCCTTTACATAGAGAGCTCCTCCTCCTCCTCTTTTACCCCTCCCTGTCCCTCCTGTAGATTGTGTATCCTTGTATGTTGACACCCCAGTCATGATTCTCTGTGTACCATGTTTCTGTGACTGCCACAATATCCAGGCAACCCTCTTCCATCAAGGCCACCAGTTCAGGGAGCTTGTTACACAGACTATGGGCATTGGTACTCATTACCCACCATTGTTTGATAGCCTTACCCCTTTTAGCTCCATTCCTGTCCTTACTGCATTTGCCTTTTTTTACATTTACCTCTGTTCTGCTCCATAATAACTTCTCTACCTTGGTGTTTACCTCACTAATTACCATGTTTTGTGGGGGGAGGCTGGGATTTCCCTGCTCCTTTTCAGTGCCTCCCCCCTTGGCTAGTTTAAATGCTTGCCAATGAAGCATTTAAACCTCTCACCTAGGATGCTGGTACCCCCCCCCCAGACAGATGCAGACCATCACACCAGTATAGGTCTAACTCCCTCCAGGTGGCTCCCCAGTCCCCAATGAAGCCAAAACCCAGAGCTCCACACCAGTTTTTCAACCACTTATTGAATTCCCTGGTGAGGAGTGCCCTAGCATCACCCTTGCCATAGACGGGCAGCACCTCCGAGAAGGTTACCTTATGCGCTACTTGTCTAAGGCACCTCCCCAACTCTACAAACTCCTCTTCCACTGCTCTGATCCCATTCCTAGCCAGGCCATTTGCCCCTAGGTGGACAATGACATCCAGCTCCCTCCCTCGTGCAGCTCCTCCCATGATACTGAGGATTCACTTCTTGTCCCTCCAAGCCAAGGCGCCAGGAAGGCACCTTACCTCCCTCTCCCCTTCCTCCCCCATTTCTACCCCCTAATGATTGAGTCCCCCACCAGGAGTTGTTTCCTTCCCCTGTGGGATCCTATGCCACCCTCCTGTGGGTCTCCTTTGTGAAGGTTCCCAGCATCCTCCTTGGTCTCCACTGCAGGTGCCTCCACAGAGGAACCACTATCCACCAGAAGAGTGAATGAATTGTGGAGAGGTACAGCTGCAGGGATGCAACCCTGTTCTACCACCCTGTCCCTCCCTGAGCCCACCGTGGTCCAGCCTCTCCTCTTTCTTGGCAACCTCTGAGGTAGTGGCATTGGCCCTGGTAGTCCCTGGGTGGGGGAGGAGGTTTCATGAATCCTAGCCAGGTCAGCCTGGAGACGGGCAACCTCCTCTCTCAGACCAGAGAGGTGCATGCAAATAGGGCAGCATTGCAGCCTCCAGAATGTCTCCCAGAGCACTGCTGCCCACAGCCACTGCACTACACCATTCCTATCATGTCTTATTTTGTGTCGCCTCTACTGTTTCTCTCTATGCTTACTCTCTCCTCTTCTTACAACACTCACCCTTCCTGTTCTTGGACAGCAACTTCCTATCTTCTTCAGTAGCCTCCTTCTTCCTTGCTTAATGTCAGACCACCAGCAGCTGGGGAGGAGAGTGAGCTACTTTATTCATATAGGGTTGACAAAACCAATGTTTCTCTATGAACCGTCCCTTCCTACTGCCAAACAGGAAGTTCCACTTGACAGTCAAATCCAGTGGCTATAAAACTAGAACTGATTTAGGGTGGGATGGAGGGCAATTAGAAAGAAAAAAGGCAAGCAACAGGAAGTTGTAATTTGAGTCACCTGCTTTTAGTGTCTAAACCACACCCCCAATAAAGCTCTCTTTCCTCCTACTGGTTTAGCAAAGTCAGCTGATACAGTACCCTTCCCAGCACAGAACACACACTGACTTTCTTTCATTTCATTTCATTCCTTTCTTTTTTTAGCCCTAAATAAGACCCCTTCTAGTTATAATAAAGTATCTGTCTGCTTAATCTCAACAGAAATAGACACCTACTGAGGTATAAGTTTTAAATTAATAAGAAACTGTAGCTTCTTATAGATAGCTGCTTTCTCCTCTACAAGCAAGACTAGCAAAAGGAAGTTGTAATTTGAGTCACCTGCTTTTAGTGTCTAAGCCACACCCCCAATTAAGCTCTCTTTCCTCCTACTGGTTTAGCAAAGTCAGCTGATACAGTACTCTTCCCAGCACAGAACACACACTGACTTTCTTTTCTTTCTTTTCTTTTAACCCTAAATAAGACCCCTTCTACTTCTAATAAAGTATCTGTCTACTTAATCTCAACAGACACTGACTCCTACAGAGGTATATGTTTTAAATTAATAAGAAAATGAAGCTTATTTTAGTTAAATGCATTCTACTGTACAAGCAAGGCTAGCAACAGGAAGTTGTAATTTGAGTCACCTGCTTTTGTATCTAATCCACACACCAATTAAGCTCTCTTTCCTCATACTGGTTTAGCAATGTCAGCTGATACAGTACCCTTCCCAGCACAGAACACACACTGACTTTCTTTTCTTTCTTTTCTTTTAACCCTAAATAAGACCCCTTCTACTTATAATAAAGTATATGTCTAATTAATCTCAACAGATATTGACTCCTACTGAGGTATATGTTTTAAATTAATAAGAAAATGTAGCTTCCTTTAGTAAGCTACTTTCTGCTCTACAAGCAAGGCTAGCAACAGGAAGTTGTAATTTGAGTCACCTGCTTTTACTGTCTAAGCCACACCCCCAATTAGGCTCTCTTTCCTGCTACTGGTTTAGCAAAGTCAGCTGATACAGTACACTTCCCAGCACAGAGCACACACTGACTTTCTTTTCTTTCTTTTTTAACCCTAAATAAGACCCCATCTACTTCTAACAAAGTATCTGCCTACTTAATCTCAACAGACACTGACTCCTATTGATGTATACATTTTAAATTAATAAGAAAATGTAGCTTCTTATAGTTAGTTGCTTTCTGCTCTACAAGCAAGGCTAGCAACAGGAAGTTGTAATTTGAGTCACCTTCGTTTAGTGTCTAATCCACACCCCCAATTAAGCTCTCTTTCCTCCTACCGGTTTAGCAAAGTCAGCTGATACAGATCCCTTCCCAGCACAGAACACACACTGACTTTCTTTCTTTTCTTTCTTTTTTTTAGCCTTAAAAAAGATCCCTTCTAGTTATAATAAAGTATATGTCTACTTAATCTCAACAGACATTAACTCCTACTGAGGTATAAGTTTTAAATTAATAAGAAAATGAAGCTTATTTTAGTTAATTGCATTCTACTGTACAAACAAGGCTAGCAACAGGAAGTTGTAATTTGAGTCACCTGCTTTTAGTATCTAATCCACACCCCCAATTAAGCTCTCTTTCCTCATACTGGTTTAGCAATGTCAGCTGATACAGTACCCTTCCCAGCACAGAACACAAACTGACTTTATTTCTTTTCATTCTTTTTTTAACCCTAAATAAGACCCCTTCTACTTCTAATAAAGTATCTGTCTACTTAATCTCAACAGACATTGACTCCTACTGAGGTATAAGTTTTAAATTACTAAGAAAATGAAGCTTCTTTTATTTATCTGCTTTCTGCTCTACAAGCAAGGGTAGCAACAGGAAGTTGTAATTTGAGTTACCTGCTTTTAGTGCCTAAGCCACACCCGCAATTAAGTTCTCCTTCCTCCTACTGGTTTATCAAAGTCAGCTGATACAGTACCCTTCCCACCACATAACACACACTGACTTTCTTTCTTTTCTTTCTTTTTTTTAACCCTAAATAAGACCCCTTCTACTTATAATAATGTATCTGTCTACTTAATCTCAACAGACATTGACTCCTACAGAGGTATATGTTTTAAATTAATAAGAAAATGAAGCTTCTTTTAGTTAGCTGCTTTCTGCTCTACAAGCAAAGCTTGCAACAGGAAGTTGTAATTTGAGGCACCTGCTTTTAGTATCTAAGCCACACCCACAATTAAGCTCTCTTTCCTCCAACTGGTTTAGTAAAGTCAGCTGATAAAGTACTCTTCCCAACACAGAATACACACTGACTTTCTTTTCTTTCTTGTCTTTTAATCCTAAATACGACCCCTTCTTCTTCAAATAAAGTATATGTCTACTTAATCTCAAATGACACTGACTCCTACTGAGGTATAGGTTTTAAATTAATAAGAAAATGTAGCTTCTTTTAGTTTGCTACTTTCTGCTCTACAAGCAAGGCTAGGGACACAAAGTTGAAATCTGAGTCACCTGCTTTTGGTGTCTAAACCACACCCCCAATTAAGCTCTCTTTCCTCCTACTGGCTTAGCAATGTCAGTTAATACAGTACTCTTCCCAGCACAGAACACACTGACTTTTTCTTTCTTTTTTTAACCCAAAATAAGACCCCTTCTACTTGTAATAAAGTATATGTCTACTTAATCTCAACAGACATTGACTCCTACTGAGGTATAAGTTTTCAATTAATAAGAAAATGAAGCTCATTTTAGTTAACTGCTTTCTACTGTACAAGCAAGGCTAGCAACAGGAAGTTGTAATTTGAGTCACCTGCTTTTAGTGTCTAATCCACACCCCCAATTAAGCTCTCTTTCCTCCTACTGGTTTAGCAATGTCAACTGATACAGTACCCTTCCCAGCACAGAACACACACTGACTTTCTTTCTTTTCTTTCTTTTTTTAACCCTAAATAAGACCCCTTCTACTTCTAATAAAGTATCTGTCTACTTAATCTCAACAGACATTGACTCCTACTGAGGTATATGTTTTAAATTAATAAGAAAATGTAGCATCTTTTAGTTAGCTATTTTCTGCTCTACAAGCAAAGCTAGCAACCGGAAGTTCTAATTTGAGTCACGTGCTTTTACTGTGTAAGTCACACCCCCAATTAGGCTCTCTTTCCTCCAACTGGTTTAGCAAAGTCAGCTGATACAGTACCCTTCCCAGCACATACCACACTCTGACTTTCTTTTCTTTCTTTTTAACCCTAAATAAGACCCTTCTACTTCTAGTAAAGTATCTGTCTACTTAATCTCAACAGACACTGACTCCTACTGAGGTATAAGTTTTTAATTAATAAGAAAAAGTAGGCTTCTTTTTTTAGTTAGCTGATTTCTGCTCTACAAGCAAGGATAGCAGCAGAAAGTTGAAATTTGACTCACCTGCTATTAGTGTCTAAGCCAGTCCCCCAAATAAGCTCTCTTTCCTCCTATTGATTAGCAAAGTCAGCTGATACAGTACCCTCCCAGCACAGAACACACACTGAGTTTCTTTTCTTTTTTTTAAGCATAAATAAGACCCCTTCTACTTTTAATAAAGTATCTGTCTACTTAATCTCAAGAGACATTGACTCCTACTGATGTATAAGTTTTAAATTAATAAGAAAATGTATCCTCTTTTAGTTAACTGCTTTCTGCTCTACAAGCAAGGCTAACAACAGGAAGTTGTAATTTGAGTCACCTGCTTTTAGTGTCTAAGCCACACCTCCAATTAAGCTCTCTTTCCTCCACCTGGTTTACCAAAGTCAGCTTATACAGTACTCTTCCCGGCACAGAACACACACTGACTTTCTTTTTTTTTAACCCTAAATAAGACCCCTTATACTTCTAATAAGTATCTGTCTTCTTAATCTCTAGACACTGACTCCTACCAGAATTATATCTTTTAAATTAATGAAAATGTAGCTTCTTTTTAGTTTGCTGCTTTCTGCTCTACAAGCAAGGCTAGCAACACGAAGTTGTAATTTGAGTCACCTGCTTATAGTGTCTAAACCACACCCCCAATTAAGCTCTCTTTCCTCCTACTGACTTAGCAAACTCAGGTGATACAGTACCCTTCCCCGCACAGAACACACACTGACTTTCATTCTTTTCTTTCTTTTTTTAATTCTGAATAATACCCCTTCTACTTATAATAAAGTATCTGTCTACTGAATCTCAACAGACATTGACTCCTACTGAGGTATAAGTTTTAAATTAATTAGAAAATGTAGCTTCTTTTAGTTAGCGGCTTTCTGCTCTGCAAGCAAGGCAAGCAACAGGAAGTTGTAATTTGAGTCACCTGCTTTTAGTGTCTAAGCCAGACCCCCAATTAAGCTCTCTTTCCTCCTACTGGTTTAGCAAAGTCAGCTGATACAATACCCTTCCAAGCACAGAACACACACTGACTTTCTTTCTTTTCTTTCATTTTTTTAACCCTAAATAAAACCACTTCTAAGTATAATAAAGCATCTGTCTACTTAATCTCAACAGACATTGTCTCCTACTGAGGTATAAGTTTTAAATTCCGAAAAAAATGTAGCTTCTTTTAGTTAGCTGCTTTCTTCTCTACAAGCAAGGCTAGCAACAGGAATTTGTAATTTGAGTCACCTGCTTTTAATGTCTAAGCCACACCCCCAATAAAGCTCTCTTTCCTATTACTGTTTTAGCAAAGTCAGCGGATACAGTACCCTTCAAAGCACAGAACACACACTGACTTTCTTTTCTTTCTTTTCTTTTAAGCATAAATAAGACCCCTTCTACATATAATAAAGTATAAGTCTACTTAATCTGAAGAGACATTGACTCCTACTCAGGTATAAGTTTTAAATTAATAAGAAAATGTAGCTTCTTTCAGTTTGTTGCTTTCTGCTCTACAAGCAAGGCTAGCAACAGGTAGTTGTAATTTGACTCACCTGCTTTTAGTGTCTAAGCCACACCTCTAATTAAGCTCTCTTTCCTCCTACAGGTTTAGCAAAGTCAGCTGATACAGAACTCTTCCCAGCACAGAACACAAACTGACTTTCTTTTCTTTTAACCCTAAATAAGACCCCTTCTACTTCTAATAAAGTATCTGTCTTCTTAATCTCAACAGACACTGACTCCTACAGAGGTATATGTTTTAATTAATAAGAAAATGTAGCTTCTTTTAGTTAGCTGCTTTCTCCTCTACAAGCAAGGTAAGCAACAGGAAGTTGTAATTTGAGTCACCTGCTTTTAGTGTCTAAGCCACACGCCCAATTAAGTCTCTCTTTCCTCCTACTGGTTTGGCAAAGTCAGATGATACAGTACCCTTCCAAGCACAAACACAAACTGACTTTATTTCTTTTCTTTCTTTTTTAACCCAAAATAAGACCCCTTCTACTTATAAAAAAAGTACCTGTCTACTTAATCTCAACAGACATTGACTCCTACAGAGGTATAAGTTTTAAATTACTAAGAAAATGTAGTTTCTTTTAGTTAGCTTATTTCTGCTCTACAAGCAAGGCTAGCAACAGGAAGTTGCAATTTGAGTCACCTGATTTTAATGTCTCAGCCAGACCTCCAATTATGCTCTCTTTCCCCCTACTGTTTTAGCAAAGTCAGCGGATACAGTACCCTTCCCAGCACAGAACACACACTGACTTTCTTTTCTTTCTTTTTTTAAGCCTAAATAAGACCCCTTCTACTTATAATAAAGTATCTGTCAACTTAATCTCGGCAGACATTGACTCCTACTGAGGTATAAGTTTTAAATTAATAAGAAAATGTAGCTTCTATTAGTTAGGTGCTTTCTCCTCTTCAAGCAAGGCTAGCAACAGGAAGATGTAATTTGAGTCACCTGCTTTTAGTGTCTAAGCCACACCACCAATAAAGTTCTCTTTCCTTCAACTGGTTTAGCAAAGTCAGCTGATACAGTACTTTTCCCAGCACAGAGCACACACTGACTTTCTTTCTTTTCTTTCTTTTTTTAAACCCTAAACAAGACCCCTTCTAGATCTAATAAAGTATCTGTCTACTTAATCTCAACAGACACTGACTCCTACTGAGGTACATGTTTTAAATTAATAAGAAAATGTAGCTTCTTTTAGTTTTCTGCTTTCTGCTCTACAAGCAAGGCTAGCGACACAAAGTTGTAATGTGAGTTACTTGGTTTTGTGTCTAAGCCACACCCCCAATTAAGCACTCTTTCCTCCTTCTGGTTTAACAAAGTCAGCTGAAACAGTACCCTTTCCAGCACTGAACACACACTGACTTTCTTTCTTTTCTTTCTTTTTTTAACACTAAACAAGACCCCTTCAACTTCTAATAAAGTATCTGTCTACTTAATCTCAACAGACATTGATGCCTACTGAGGCATAAGTTTTAAATTAATAAGAAACTGTAGCTTCTTTTAGTTAGCTACTTTCTGCTATACAAGCAAGGCAAGCAACAGGAAGTTGTAATTTGAATCACCTGCTTTTAGTGTCTAAGCCACTCCCCCAATTAAGATATCTTTCCTCCTTCTGGTTTAGCAAAGTCAGCTGATACAGTTCCCTTCCCTCCACAGAACACACACTAACTTTCTTTCTCTTCTTTCTTTTTTTCACCCTAAATAAGACCCCTTCTACTTTTAATAAAGTATCTGTCTACTTAATCTCAAGAGACATTGGCTCCTACTGATGTATAAGTTTTAAATTAATAAGAAAATGTATCCTCTTTTAGTTAACTGCTTTCTGCTCTACAAGCAAGGCTAACAACAGGAAGTTGTAATTTGAGTCACCTGCTTTTAGTGTCTAAGCCACACCTCCAATTAAGCTCTCTTTCCTCCACCTGGTTTACCAAAGTCAGCTTATACAGTACTCTTCCCGGCAGAGAACACACACTGACTTTCTTTTTTTTTAACCCTAAATAAGACCCCTTATACTTCTAATAAAGTATCTGTCTTCTTAATCTCTACAGACACTGACTCCTACTGAGGTATATCTTTTAAATTAATAAGAAAATGTAGCTTCTTTTAGTTTGCTGCTTTCTGCTCTACAAGCAAGGCTAGCAACACGAAGTTGTAATTTGAGTCACCTGCTTATAGTGTCTAAACCACACCCCCAATTAAGCTCTCTTTCCTCCTACAGACTTAGCAAACTCAGGTGATACAGTACCCTTCCCCGCTAGAACACACACAGCTCATTCTTTTTCTTTCTTTTTTAATTCTGAATAATACCCTTCTACTTATAATAAAGTATCTGTCTTCTTAATCTCAACAGACACTGACTCCTACTGAGGTATATGTTTTAAATTAATAAGAAAATGTATCTTCTTTTAGTTTGCTGCTTTCTGTTCTACAAGCAAGGCTAGCAACACAAAGTTGTAATTTGAGTCACCTGCCTTTAGTGTCTAAGCCACACCCGCAATTAAGCTCTCTTTCCTCCTACTGGCTTTGCAAAGTCAGGTGATACAGTACCCTTCACAGCACAGAACACACACTGACTTTCTTTCTTTTCTTTCATTTTTTTTAACCTAAATAAAACCACTTCTAAGTATAATAAAAGCATCTGTCTACTTAATCTCAACAGACATTGTCTCCTACTGAGGTATAAGTTTTAAATTCGAAAAAAATGCAGCTTCTTTTTTAGTTGGCTGCTTTCTTCTCTACAAGCAAAGGCTGTAACAGGAATTTGTAATTTGAGTCACCTGCTTTTAATGTCTAGCCACACCCCAATAAAGCTCTCTTTCCTATTACTGTTTTAGCAAAGTCAGCTGATACAGTACCCTTCAAAACACAGAACACACACTGACTTTCTTTTCTTTCTTTTCTTTTAAGCATAAATAAGACCCTTCTACATATAATAAAGTATAAGTCTACTTAATCTGAAGAGACATTGACTCCTACTCAGGTATAAGTTTTAAATTAATAAGAAAATGTAGCTTCTTTCAGTTTGTTGCTTTCTGCTCTACAAGCAAGGCTAGCAACAGGTAGTTGTAATTTGACTCACCTGCTTTTAGTGTCTAAGCCACACCTCTAATTAAGCTCTCTTTCCTCCTACAGGTTTAGCAAAGTCAGCTGATACAGAACTCTTCCCAGCACAGAACACAAACTGACTTTCTTTTCTTTTAACCCTAAATAAGACCCCTTCTACTTCTAATAAAGTATCTGTCTTCTTAATCTCAACAGACACTGACTCCTACAGAGGTATATGTTTTAATTAATAAGAAAATGTAGCTTCTTTTAGTTAGCTGCTTTCTCCTCTACAAGCAAGGTAAGCAACAGGAAGTTGGTAATTTGAGTACCTGCTTTTAGTGTCTAAGCCACACGCCCAATTAGAAGTCTCTTCCTCCTACTGGTTTGGCAAAGTCAGATGATACAGTACCCTTCCAAGCACAAACACAAACTGACTTTATTTCTTTTCTTTCTTTTTTAACCCAAAATAAGACCCCTTCTACTTATAAAAAAGTACCTGTCTACTTAATCTCAACAGACATTGACTCCTACAGAGGTATAAGTTTTAAATTACTAAGAAAATGTAGTTTCTTTTAGTTAGCTTATTTCTGCTCTACTAGCAAGGCTAGCAACAGGAAGTTGCAATTTGAGTCACCTGCTTTTAATGTCTAAGCCACACCCCAAATTATGCTCTCTTTCCTCCTACTGTTTTAGCAAAGTCAGCGGATACAGTACCCTTCCAAGCACAGAACACACACTGACTTTCTTTTCTTTCTTTTTTTAAGCCTAAATAAGACCCCTTCTACTTATAATAAAGTATCTGTCAACTTAATCTCAGCAGACATTGACTCCTACTGAGGTATAAGTTTTAAATTAATAAGAAAATGTAGCTTCTATTAGTTAGCTGCTTTCTCCTCTTCAAGCAAGGCTAGCAACAGGAAGATGTAATTTGAGTCACCTGCTTTTAGTGTCTAAGCCACACCCCCAAAAAGTTCTCTTTCCTCCAACTGGTTTAGCAAAGTCAGCTGATACAGTACTCTTCCCAGCACAGAGCACACACTGACTTTCTTTCTTTTCTTTCTTTTTTTAAACCCTAAACAAGACCCCTTCTAGATCTAATAAAGTATCTGTCTACTTAATCTCAACAGACACTGACTCCTACTGAGGTACATTTTTTAAATTAATAAGAAAATGAAGCTTCTTTTAGTTTTCTGCTTTCTGCTCTACAAGCAAGGCTAACGACACAAAGATTGTAATGTAGAGTTACTTGGTTTTAGTGTCTAAGCACACCCCAAGTAAGCACTCTTTCCTCCTTCTGGTTTAACAAAGTCAGCTGAAACAGTACCCTTTCCAGCATAGACACACACTGACTTTCTTTCTTTTCTTTCTTTTTTTAACACTAAACAAGACCCCTTCAACTTCTAATAAAGTATCTGTCTACTTAATCTCAACAGACATTGATGCCTACTGAGGCATAAGTTTTAAATTAATAAGAACATGTAGCTTCTTTTAGTTAGCTACTTTCTGCTATACAAGCAAGGCAAGCAACAGGAAGTTGTAATTTGAATCACCTGCTTTTAGTGTCTAAGCCACTCCCCCAATTAAGATGTCTTTCCTCCTTCTGGTTTAGCAAAGTCAGCTGATACAGTTCCCTTCCCTCCACAGAACACACACTAACTTTCTTTCTCTTCTTTCTTTTTTTCACCCTAAATAAGACTGCTTCTACTTACAATAAAGTATCTGTCTACTTAATCTCAACAGACACTGACTCCAACTGAGGTATATGTTTTAAATTAATAAGAAAATGTAGCTTCTTTTAGTTTGCTGGTTTCTGCTCTACAAGCAAGGCTAGCAACACAAAGTTGTAATTTGAGTCACCGGCTTTTAGTATCTAAGCCACACCCCCAATTAAGTCATCACTTTCCTCCTATCGCTTCAACAATGTCCAGTTAATACAGTACCCTTTCAGCACAGACTTACACTGACTCTTTCTTTTCTTTCTTTTTTTTAACCCAAAATAGAGACCCTTCTACATATAATAAAGAATCTGTCTACTTAATCTCCAACAGACATTGACTCCTACTGTGGTATATGTTTTAAATTAATAAGAAAATGTAGCTTTTTTAGTTAGCTACCTTCTGCTCTACAAGCAAGGCTAGCAACTGGAAGTTGTAATTTGAGTCACCTGCTTTTACTGTCTAAGCTGCACCCCCAATTATGCTCTCTTTCCTCCTCTAGGTAGAGCAAAGTCAGCAGATACAGTACTCTTCTCAGCACAGAACACAAACTGACATTCTTTTCTTTTAACCCTAAATAAAACCCCTTCAACTTCTAATAAAGTATCTGTCTTCTTAATCTCAACAGACACTGACTCCTACTGAGGTATATGTTTTAAATTAATAAGAAAATGTATCTTCTTTTAGTTTGCTGCTTTCTGTTCTACAAGCAAGGCTAGCAACACAAAGTTGTAATTTGAGTCACCTGCCTTTAGTGTCTAAGCCACACCCGCAATTAAGCTCTCTTTCCTCCTACTGGCTTTGCAAAGTCAGGTGATACAGTACCCTTCACAGCACAGAACACACACCGACTTTCTTTCTTTTCTTTCTTTTTTTAACCCTAAATTAGACCCCTTCTACTTATAATAAAGTATCTGGCTACATAGTCTCAACAGACATTGACTCCTACTGAGGTATAAGTTTTAAATTAATAAGAAAATGTAGCTTCTTTTAGTTAGCTGCTTTCTGCTCTACAAGCAAGGTAAGCAACAGGAAGTTGTAATTTGAGTCACCTGCTTTTAGTGTCTAAGCCACAACCCCAATTAAGCTCTCTTTCCTCCTACTGGTTTACCAAAGTCAGCTGATACAGTACCCTTCCAAGCACAGAACACAAACTGACTTTCTTTCTTTTCTTTCTTTTTTTAACCCTAAATAAGACCCCTTCTACTTATAAAAAAGTATCTGTCTTCTTAATCTCAACAGACATTGACGCCTACTGAGGTAGAAGTTTTAAATTACTAAGAAAATGCAGTTTCTTTTAGTTAGCTTATTTATGCTCTTCAAGCAAGGCTAGCAACAGGAAGTTGTAATTTGAGTCACCTGCTTTTAATGTCTAAGCCACACCCCCAATTATGCTCTCTTTCCTCCTACTGTTTTAGCAAAGTCAGTGGATACTGTACCCTTCCCAGCACAGAACACACACTGACGTTCTTTTCTTTCTTTTTTTAATTCTAAATAAGACCCCTTCTTCTTATAATAAAGTATCTGTCAACTTAATCTCAGCAGACATTGACTCCTACTGAGGTATAACTTTTAAATTAATAAGAAAATGTAGCTTCTATTAGTTAGCTGCTTTCTCCTCTACAAGCGAGGCTAGCAACAGGAAGATGCAATTTGAGTTACCTGCTTTTAGTGTCTAAGCCACTCCCCCAATTAAATGTCTTTCCTCCTTCTGATTTAGCAAAGTCAGCTGATACAGTACACTTCCTCCACAGAACACACACTAAATTTTTTCTCTTCTCTTCTTTCTTTCCACCCTAAATAAGACCAGCTTCTACTTATAATAAAGTATCTGTCTATTTAATCTCAACAGACACTGACTCCAACTGAGGTATATGTTTTAAATTAATAAGAAAATGTAGCTTCTTTCAGTTTGCTGGATTCTGCTCTACAAGCAAGGCTAGCAACACAAAGTTGTAATTTGAGTCACTTGCTTTTAGTGTCTAAGCCACACTCCAATTAAGCTCACTTTCCTCCTACTGGCTTAGCAAAGTCAGTTGATACAGTATCCTTCCCTGCACACAACACACACTGACTTTCTTTCTTTTCTTTCTTTTTTTAATCCTAAATAAGAACCCTTCTAATTATAATAATGTATCTGTCTACTTAATCTCAACAGACATTGACTCCTACTGAGGTATATGTTTAAAATTAATAAGAAAATGTTGCTTCCTTTAGTAAGCTACTTTCTGCTCTACAAGCAAGGCTAGCAACAGGAAGTTGTAATTTGAGTCACCTGCTTTTACTGTCTAAGCCACACCCCCAATTAGGCTCTCTCTCCTGCTACTGGTTTATCAAAGTCAGCTGATACAGTACACTTCCCATCACAGAGCACACACTGACTTTCTTTTCTTTCTTTTTAACCTAAATAAGACCCGTCTACTTCCTTAAAAAGTATCCCTACTTAATCTCAAGCACTGACTCCTATTGGTAGTATACATTTTAAATTAGTAAGAAAATGTAACTTCTTTTTAGTTAGTTGCTTTCTGCTCTACAAGCAAAGCCAAGCAACAGGAAGTTGCAATTGAGTCACCTTCATTTAGTGTCTAATCCACACCCCAATTCAGCTCTCTTTCCTCCTACCGGTTACTTGATCAGCTGGTAGTTCCATTCCCAGCACAGAACACACACTGACTTTCTTTCTTTTCTTTCTTTTTTTAGCCGGGCCCTTAGTTATAATAAATATGTCTACTTAATCTCAACAGACATTGACTCCTACTGAGGTATAAGTTTTAAATTAAAAAGAAAATGAAGCTTATTTTATTTAACTGCTTTCTACTGTACAAGCAAAGCTAGCAACAGGAAGATATAATTTGAGTCACCTGCTTTTAGTATCTAATCCACACCCCCAATTAAGCTTTCTTTCCTCCTACTGGTTTAGTAAAGTCAGCTGATAAAATACTCTTCCCAACACAGAATACACACTGACTTTCTTTTCTTTCTTTTCTTTTAATCCTAAATAAGACCCCTTCTACTTCTAATAAAGTATATGTCTACTTAATCTCAAATGACACTGACTCCTACTGAGGTATATGTTTTAAATTAATAAGAAAATGTAGCTACTTTTAGTTTGCTACTTTCTGCTCTACAAGCAAGGCTAGGGACACAAAGTTGAAATCTGAGTCACCTGCTTTTGGTGTCTAAACCACACCCCCAATTAAGCTTTCTTTCCTCCTACTGGCTTAGCAATGTCAGTTAATACAGTACCCTTCCCAGCTCAGAACACACACTGACTTTCTTTTCTTTCTTTTTTTAACCCAAAATAAGACCCCTTCTACATATAATATAGAATCTGCCTACTTAATCTCAACAGACATTGACTCCTACTGTGGTATAAGTTTTAAATTAGTAAGAAAATGTAGCTTCTTTTACTTAGCTGCTTTCTGCTCTAGAAGCAAGGCTAGCAACAGGAAGTTGTAATTTGAGTTACCTGCTTTTAGTGTCTAAGCCACACCCCAATTAAGCTCTCTTTCCTCCTACTGGTTTATCAAAGTCAGCTGATACAGTACTCTTCCCAGCACTGAACACACACTGACTTTCTTACTTTTCTTTCTTTTTTTTGCCCCAAATAATACCCCTTCTAGTAATATTAAATTATCTGTCTACTTGATCTCAAAAGACATTGACTCCTACGGAGGTATAAGTTTTAAATTAATAAGAAATTGTAGCTTCTTTAAGTTAGCTGCTTTCTGCTCTACAAGCAAGGCTAGCAACAGGAAGTTGTAATTTGAGTCACCTGCTTTTAGTGTCTAAGCCACACCTCCAAAAAAGCTCTCTTTCCTTCTGCTGGTTTAGCAACGTCAGCTGATGAGACTCTTCCAACACAGAACACACACTGACTTTCTTTTCTTTCTAACCCAAAATAATACCCCTTCCACTTCTAATAAAGTATCTGTCTTCTTAATCTCAACAGACACTGACTCCTACTGAGGTACATGTTTTAAATTAATATGAAAATATAGCTTCTTTTAGTTTGCTGCTTTCTGCTATACAAGCAAGGTAAGCAACATGAAGTTTTAATTTGAGTCACCTGCTTTTACTGTCTAAGCCACACCCCCTATTAAGCTCTCTTTTCTCCTACTAACATGGCAAAGTCAGGTAATACAGTACCCTTCCCAGCACAGAACACACACTGACTTTCTTTCTTTTCTTTCTTTTTTTAACCCTAAATAAGACCCCTTCTACTTATAATAAAGTATCTGTCTACTTAATCTCAACAGACATTGACTCCTATTAGGTATAAGTTTTAAATTAAAAAGAAAATGTAGCTTCTTTTAGATAGTGGATTTCTGCTCTACAAGCAAGGCAAGCAACAGGAAGTTGTAATTTGAGTCACCAGCTTTTAGTGTCTAAGCCACTCCCCAATTAAGCTCTCTTTCCTCCTTCTGGTTTCGCAAAGTCAGCTGATACAGTACCCTTCCAAGCACAAAACACACACTGACTTTCTTTCTTTCTTTCTGTTTAACTAAAAAAGACCCTTCTTATAAAAAGTATCTGTCTACTTAATCTCAACAGACAATGTGACTCCTACTGAGGTATAAGTTTAAATTACTAAAGAAAATGTAGTTTCTTTGATTAGCTTATTTCTGCTCTACATGCAAGGCTAGCAACAGGAAGTTGTAATTTGAGTCACCTGCTTTTAATGTCTAAGCCACACCCCAAAGTAAGCTCTCTTTCACTCCTACTGTTTAGCAAAGTCCAGCGGATACAGTACCCTTCACAACACAAGAACACACACACACTTCTTTTTCCTTTCTTTTTAAGCCTAAATAGACCCCTTCTACTTATAATAAGTATCTGTCAACCTAATCTCGCCAGACATTGACTCCTACTGAGGTATAAGTTTTAAATTAATAAAAAAATGCAGCTTCAATTAGTTAGCTGCTTTCTCCTCTACAAGCAAGGCTAGCAACAGGAAGATGTAATTTGAGTCACCTGCTTTTAGTGTCTAAGCCACACCCCCAATAAAGTTCTCTTTCCTTCAACTGGTTTAGCAAAGTCAGCTGATACAGTACTTTTCCCAGCACAGAGCACACACTGACTTTCTATCTTTTCTTTCTTTTTCTAAACCCTAAACAAGACCCCTTCTAGATCTAATAAAGTATCTGTCTACTTAATCTCAACAGACACTGACTCCTACTGAGGTACATGTTTTAAATTAATAAGAAAATGTAGCTTCTTTTAGTTTTCTGCTTTCTGCTCTACAAGCAAGGCTAGGACACAAAGTTGTAAATGAGTCACCTGGTTTTAGTGTCAACCCACCCCAATTAAGCACTCTTACTCCTTCTGGTTTAACAAAGTCAGCTGAAACAGTACCCTTTCCAGCACTGAACACACACTGACTTTCTTTCTTTCTTTCTTTTTAACACTAAACAAGACCCTTCTACTTCTAATAAAGTATCTGTCTGCAGTCTCAACAGACATTGATGCCTACTGAGGCATAAGTTTTAAATTAATAAAAATGCAGCTTCTTTTAGTTGGCTACTTTCTGCTTTATACCAAGCAAGACAAGCTTAATGGGAAGTTGTAATTTGAATCACCTGCTTTTAGTGTCTAAGCCACTCTAGATGTCTTTCCTCCTTCTGGTTTAGCAAAGTCAGCTGATACAGTTCCCTTCCCTCCACAGAACACACACTAACTTTCTTTCTCTTCTTTCTTTTTTTCACCCTAAATAAGACTGCTTCTACTTACAATAAAGTATCTGTCTACTTAATCTCAACAAACACTGACTCCAACTGAGGTATATGTTTTAAATTAATAAGAAAATGTAGCTTCTTTTAGTTTGCTGGATTCTGCTCTACAAGCAAGGCTAGCAACACAAAGTTGTAATTTGAGTCACCGGCTTTTAGTATCTAAGCCACACCCCCAATTAAGCTCTCTTTCCTCCTACTTGCTTAGCAAAGTCAGTTGATACAGTACCCTTTCCAGCACATAACACACACTGACTTTCTTTCTTTTCTTTCTTTTTTTAATCCTAAATAAGAGCCCTTCTACTTATAATAAAGTATCTGTCTACTTAATCTCAACAGACATTGACTCCTACTGTGGTATATGTTTTAAATTAATAAGAAAATGTAGTTTTTTAGTTAGCTACCTTCTGCTCTACAAGCAAGGCTAGCAACTGGAAGTTGTAATTTGAGTCACCTGCTTTTACTGTCTAAGCTGCACCCCCAATTATGCTCTCTTTCCTCCTCTAGGTAGAGCAAAGTCAGCAGATACAGTACTCTTCTCAGCACAGAACACAAACTGACATTCTTTTCTTTTAACCCTAAATAAGACCCCTTCAACTTCTAATAAAGTATCTGTCTTCTTAATCTCAACAGACACTGACTCCTACTGAGGTATATGTTTTAAATTAATAAGAAAATGTATCTTCTTTTAGTTTACTGCTTTCTGTTCTACAAGCAAGGCTAGCAACACAAAGTTGTAATTTGAGTCACCTGCTTTTAGTGTCTAAGCCACACCCACAATTAAGCTCTCTTTCCTCCTACTGGCTTTGCAAAGTCAGGTGATATAGTACCCTTCACAGCACAGAACACACACTGACTTTCTTTCTTTTCTTTCTTTTTTTAACCCTAAATTAGACCCTTTCTACTTATAATAAAGTATCTGGCTACTTAATCTCAACAGACATTGACTCCTACTGAGGTATAAGTTTTAAATTATTAAGAAAATGTAGCTTCTTTTAGTTAGCTGCTTTCTGCTCTACAAGCAAGGTAAGCAACAGGAAGTTGTAATTTGAGTCACCTGCTTTTAGTGTCTAAGCCACAACCCCAATTAAGCTCTCTTTCCTCCTACTGTTTTAGAAAAGTCAGCGGACACTGCACCTTCCAACAGAACACACACACAGACTTTCTTTTCTTTCTTTCTTTTTTTAATCCTAAATAAGACCCCTTCTACTTATAATAAAGTATCTGTCAACTTAATCTCAGCAGACATTGACTCCTACTGAGGTATAAGTTTTAAATTAATAAGAAAATGTAGCTTCTATTAGTTAGCTGCTTTCTCCTCTACAAGCAAGGCTAGCAACAGGAAGATGCAATTTGAGTCACCTGCTTTTACTGTATAAGCCACTCCCCCAATTAAGATGTCTTTCCTCCTTCTGGTATAGCAAAGTCAGCTGATACAGTACCCTTCCCTCCACCGAACACACACTAACTTTCTTTCTCTTCTTTCTTTTTTTCACCCTAAATAAGACCGCTTCTACTTATAATAAAGTATCTGTCTACTTAATCTCAACAGACACTGACTCCAACTGAGGTATATGTTTTAAATTAGTAAGAAAATGTAGCTTCTTTTAGTTTGCTGGTTTCTGCTCTACAAGCAAGGCTAGCAACACAAAGTTGTAATTTGAGTCACCGGCTTTTAGTATCTAAGCCACACCCCCAATTAAGCTCACTTTCCTCCTACTTGCTTAGCAAAGTCAGTTGACACAGTACCCTTTCCAGCACACTAACACCACTGACTTTATTCTTTCTTGTTTAATCCTAAATAAAACCCTTTTACTTATAATAAGTATCTCTCTTAATCTCAACAGACTCTACTGTAGTATATGTTTAAATTAATAAGAAAATGTATTTTTTGAATTAACTGCACTTCTGCTCTAAGCAAGGCCAGCAACAGAAGTTGTAATTTGGTCACCTCTGTCTAAGCTACCCCCAATTATGCTCTTTCCTCCTCTAGGTAGAGCAAAGTCAGAATACAGTACTCTATAACACAGAACACAAACTGACAGTCTTTCTTAACCCTAAACAGACCCATAACCTAATAAGTATCTCATATAAGCTCAGCAGACACCTACAGAATATATGTTTAAATTAATAAGAAAATGTATCTTCTTTTGGTTTACTGCTTTCATTTAAACAAGGCTAACAACACAAAGTTGTAATTTGAGTCACCTGCTTTTAGTGTCTAAGCCACACCCGATTAGCTCTCTTACCTACTGGTTTTAAAGTCAGGTGATATAGCACCTTCACAGCCAGAACACACACTGGCTTTCTTTCTTTCTTTTAACCTAAATTAGACCGCTACTTATAAGAAAGTATCCATCAATCTCAACAACATTGACTCTACTGAGGTATAAGTTTTAAATTAATAAAAATGTAGCTTCTTTTAGTTACTGCTTTCTGCTCTACCAACCAAAGACAACCAACAGGAAGTTGTAATTTGAGTCACCTGATTTTGATGTCGGCCACAACTTCAAAAGCTCTCTTTCCTCCTGGCGGCAAAGTCAGCTGATAGTACTCTTCCCAACACAGAATACACACACTGACTTGCTTCCTTTTCACCAATCTAAGAAGACCCCTTCTACTTCTAATAAATATGTCTACTTAATCTCAAATAACACAGCTCCTACTGAGGTATGTTTTAATGTAAAAAATGAAGCTACTTTGGTTTGCTACTTTCTGCTCTAAACAGGCTAGGGACACAGTTGAAATCTGAGTCCTGCTTTTGATGTCTAAACCCACCCCAATTAGCTTTCACTCCTCCTGAAGCACAATGTCAATTAATACAGTACCCTTCCCAGCACAGAAACACACTGACTTTCTTTTCTTTTTTTTAACCTAAATAAAACCCCTACTTATAATATAGAATCTGCCACTAATCTTAACATACATTGACTCCTACTGCGGTATAAGTTTAAATTAGTAAGAAAATGGCTTCTTTATAGCTGCTTTCTGCTCTAGAAACAGGCTGCAACAGGAATTGTTGAGTTACCTGCTTTTGATGTCAAACACACCCCAATTAAGCTCTCTTTCCTCCTACGGTTTTAGCAAATCAGCTGATACAGTACTCCCCAACTGAACACACTGACTTTCTTACTTTATTTTTTTTACCTAAATAATACCCTTCTAGTAATAATAAATTATCTGTCATAATCTCAAAGACAGCTCCTACTGAGTATAGTTTAAATTAATAAGAAAATGTAGCTTCTTTCAGTTAGCTGCTTTCTGCTCTACAAGCAAGACTAGCAACAGGAAGTTATAATGGAGTCACCTGCTTTTAGTGTCTAAGCCACACCTCCAAAAAAGCTCTCTTTACTTCTGCTGGTTTAGCAACATCAGCTGATACAGTACTCTTCCCAGCACAGACACACATGACTTTCTTTCTTTCAACCCAAATTAATACCCCTTCCACTTCTAATAGTATCATCTTCTTAATCTCAGACCCAACCCTACTGAAGTATATGTTTAAATTAACATGAAATATAACTTCTTTTGGTTGCTGCTCTATATACAAGCAAGGCAACAACATGAGAGTAATTTAAGTCACCCTTTTAGTGTCTAGCCACACCTAATAAGCTCTCTTTTCTCTATTAACCTTGCCAAAGTCAGGTAATACAGTACCTTCAACACAGAACACACTGACTTTCTTTCTTTTCTTTTTTAACCCAAATAGACCCTTCTACTTAGAAAAAGTATCTGTCACTTAATCTCAACAGACATGACTCCATTAGGTATAAGTTTCAATAAAAGAAAATGTAGCTTCTTTAGATAGCGGTTCTGCTCTACAACCAAGGCAAACAACAGGAAGTTTATGTGAGTCTCCAGCTTTTAGTGTCTAAGCCACACCCCAATAAGCTCTCTTTCTCCTTCAGTTTGCAATCAGCTGATACAGTACCCTTCCAAGCACACAACACACACAATTTCTTTCTTTCTTTCTTTTTTATCATATATAGACTTGCCTTATAATAAAGTATCTCTCTTAATCTCAACAGACATTGACTCCTACTGAGGTATGTTTAAATTAATAGAAAATGTAGCTTCTTTTATTACTGCTTTCTCCACAACAAAGGTAGCAACAGGAAGTTGTAATTTGAGTCACCTGCTTTTACTGTACCACAAGTTAGGATCTTTCCTCACTGGTTGTAACTAAGCTGATAAAGTACCATCAACACAGTGCACAGCTTTCATTCTTTCTTTTCAACCCAAAATAAGACCCAATACTTCTAAGCAATTATCTGTCCATAGATCTCAACAGACACAGCTCCTACTAAGTACATTTTAAATTAATAGAAATGTTGCTACTGTTTTGCTGCTTTCTGCTCTAAGCAAGGCTAGCGACAAAAAGTTGTAATATGAGTCACAGTTTTAGTGTCAAGCCACCCCAATTAGCACTCTTTCCTCCTTCGGTTTAACAAAGTCAGCTGAAACCGTACCCTTTCAACACAAAACCACTGACTTTCTTTCTTTCTTTCTTTTAACATAAATAAGACCCTTCTTCTAATAAAGTATCTGTCATAACTCTCAACAGACATTGATGCCTACTGGTATAAGTTTTAAATTAATAAAAAGTAGCTTCTTTTGTTAGCTTCTTTCACAGTCTACAGGCAAGGCTAACACGAAGTTGTAATTTGAGTCACCTGCTTTGGTGTCAGCCACCCTCAATTAAGCTCTCTTTCCTCCTTCTGGTTTATAAAGTCAACTGAACAGTACCCTTCACTCCCAGATCACACTAACTTTTCTCTTTTTCTTTTTATAACCTAAATAAGACCCTTCTACTTATAATAAACATCAGCCATAATCTCCAACAGACATTCACTCTCTTTAGCCATTTTAAATGTAAAAAATAAAACTACTTTGGTTGCTGCTTTCTGCTCTACAACAGGCTAGCAACAGGAAGTTGTAATTTGTAATTTGAGTCACAGCATTTAGTGTACAAGCCACAACCCCAATTAGCTCTCTTTCTCCAACTGGTTAGTGGTCAACATATAAAGTACTCTTCAGCACGAACACACACACTTCTTTTCTTTTAACCTAAATAGAACCATTCTACTTCTAACAAAGTATCTGTCTTCTAATCTCAACAGACATTGACTCTACTGAGTATATGTTTTAAATTAATAAAAAGAAGCTTTTAGTTAGCTACCTTCTGCTCTACAACAGGCGAGCAACAGAAGTTGTAATTTAGTCACCTGCTTTTACTGTCTACTAAGCCCCCAAATACTCTATATCATCAGGAATAGCAAAGTCAACTGATACAGTACTGGAGCACACACTAATTCTTTTCTACTTTTTAACCCAGAATAAGATCCTTCTACGCTAGTAGTATCTGTCTAGTAATCTCAACAGACACAGCTCCTATTGAGACATCGTTTAAATTAATAGAAAATAAGCTTCATTTAGTTAGCACCATTCTGATCTACAGGCAAGACTAGCAATACAGTTGCATTTCAGTCCCTGCTTTTAGTGTCTAAACCACACCCCATTTAAGCTCTCACCACTACTGGTTTAGCAAAGTCATGATACAGTACCCTACAACTGGAACACACACTGACTTTCTTTTCTTTTAACCTAAAAGACCCTTTCTACTTCTAATAAAATCATCCTTAATCTAAACAGACACAGTTCTACACAGATATGTTTTCAATTAATAAGAAAATGTATTTTAGTTTGCTGTTTTCTACTCTACAAGCAAAGCTAGCGACCAAGTTGTAATGTAGTCACCTAGTTTAGTGTCTAAGCCACACCACAATTATACTCTCTTTCCTACTGGTTTAACAATCAGTTGAAACAGTACCCTTCAACACAGAACTCATACTGACTTTCTTTCAAACGTTCTTTTTAACCTAAATAAACCCTTCTAGCTATAATAAAGAATCTATCGCATAATCTCAACAGACATTGACCTACTGAGGTATAGTTTTAAATTAATAAGAAAATATAACTTCTTTTGATTGTGCTTTCATCTACGAGCAAGGCTGGCAACAGAAGTTTAATTTAGTCCTTTTTAGTGTCTAAACCACTCCCCAATTAAAATCTCAACTGGTTTACCAAAATCAGCTGATATAGTACATTCCTCCAGAACACACACAGACTTTCTTCTTTTCTTTTTTAACCTAAATAAGACCCTTCTACCCATAACAAAGTATCTGTCTACTTAATCTGAACTGACATTGACTTCTACTGAGGTATGTTTTAAATTAAATGAAAATGTAGCTTCCCCCAGTTGTGTTTCTGCTCTACAACAAAACTAGCAACAGGCCTGTAATTTAGATCACCTACTTTAGTGTATAGCCACACCCCAATTAGCTCTTTCCTCCTACTGTTTGCAAATTCAGCTGATACAGTACTCTTCCCAGAACACAAAAAACTGACTTTCTTTTCTTTTTATCCTAAATAAGTCCTTCCCTTCTAATAAAGTATCTGTCTACTTAATCTCAACAGACATGACTCCTACTGAGAACACATTTTAATTAGTAGAAAAATGTAGCTTCTTTTAGTTTGCTTTCTGCTCTACAAGCAAAACTACACAAGTTGTAATTTGAGTCACCTGCTTTTATGTCTAGCACACCACCAAATAAGCTCTCTTCGTCCTACTGGTTTAGCAAACTCAGTTGATACAGTACCCTTCCAACAGAACACATTCATTTCTTTTGTTTCTATCTTTTAAACCTAAATAAGGCCCTTCTACGTATAACAGAGTATCATCTACTTACTCAACAGACATTGACTCCTACTGAGGTATAAGTTTTAAATTATTAAGAAAATGCTTCTTTTAGTTAGCTTCTTTCACTCCAAACAAGATAACAGGAGGTTTAATCTGGTCCCTTTTATTGTCAGCCACCCCCAATTAGTCCTCTTTCTTTCTACGTGTAGCCAAGTCAGCGATACAGTACTCTTCCTACAGAACACACAACTTTCTTTACTCTTTTTAAACCATAAATGACCCTTCTAGTTATAATATAGTATCTGTCTACTTAATCTGACGGACTACTACTGGTATATGTTTTAAATTAGTAAGAAAATGTAGCTTCTTTAGTTAACCTTTCTGCTCTACAAGCAAAGGCTAAGGGCTATAATAGATCACCTGGTTTTAGTGTCTAAGCACACCCAATTGACTCTCTTTCCTCCTGGTTTAGCAAAATCAGCTGATACAGTACTCTTCCAACTAGAACACAAATGACTTTCTTTTCTTTTATCACTAAATAAGTCCCTTCTACTTCTAATAAAGTATCTGTCTATAATCTCAGCAGACACTGACTCTACTGGTGTTTAAAATTAATATAAATAAGCTTCTTTTAGTTTGGTCTTTCTGCTCTACAAACAGGCTAAACACAAAGTTGTAATTTAGTCACCTGCTTCCCAGTGTCTAAGCACTTTCCCAAAACAAACTCTCTTTCATCCTACTGGTTTAACAAACTCATTTTGATACAGTATCTTCCCAGACAGCACATTCGACTTTCTTTGTTTCTATCTTTTTAACCTAAATAGACCCTTCAGTATAATAGGCATCTGTCTTATTCTCAACAGACATTGACTCCTACTGGTGCAGTTTTAAATTATTAAGAAAATGTAGCTTCTTTTAGTTGGCCTTTCCTCCAAACCAAGGATAACGGAAGTTGTAATCTGAGTCACCTACTTTTACTGTCTAAGCCACCCCAATGGTCCTCTCTTTCTACTGATTTAGCCAGTCAGATGATACTTCAACACAGAACACACACTGACTTTCTTACTTTCTTTTTAAACCATAAATAAGACCCCTTCTGGTATATAGTATGTCTATAATCTGAACGACATTGACTCTACTAGGTATAAGTTTTTAATAAAAAAAATTGAAGCTTCTTGTGTTAGCTGCTTTCTGCTCTACAAACAAGCTAGCGACACAAAATTTAATTTGAGTCAATTTTGTCTAAACCACACAATTAGCTCTCTTTCCTCTACTGGTATAGCAAAGTCAGCTGATACAACCTTCCCAGCACTGAACACACACTATCTTTTTCTTTTCTTTTAGCCCAAATAAGACCCCTTCTAGTTATAATAAACTATATAAGTTAATCTCAACAGACATTGACTCCTACTAGAATAGGTTTAAATTAATAAAATAAGCTTATTTCAGTTCTACTTTCTACCTACAAACAAGGCTATTCGAAGTTGTAATTTGGTCACCACGTTTGTGTCTAAACCACACCAATTAAGCTCTCACTCCTCTAATGGTTTAACAAAGTCATCAGTACAGTACCCTTCCCTGCAGACACACACTTCCTTCTCTCTTATTTCTTTCACCCTAAATAAGACTGCTTCTACTTACAATAAAATATCTGTCTATAATCTCAACAGACACTGACTCCAACTGAAGTATATGTTTAATAATAAAAAATGTAGCTTCTTTTAGTTTGCTGGTTTCTGCTCTACAACAAAATAACAACACAAAGTTGTAATTTGAATCACCGGCTTTTAGTATCTAACCACACCCCATTAAACTCCTTTCCTCCACTTACTTAAAGTCAGTTGATACAGTACCAGCACATAACACCACAACCTTTCTTTTCTTTCTTTTTAATCCTAAATAAGCCCTTCACTTATAATAAGTATCTGTCTACTTAATCTCAACAGACTTGACTCCTACTTGGTATATATTTAAATTAATAAGAAAATGTAGCTTTTTAGTGTACCTTCTGCTCTACAAGCAAGGCAGCAATGGGTGTAATTTAGTCACCTTTTTACTGTCTAGCTGCCCCCAATTGTAATCTTTATCCTCTAGGAAGAGCAAAGCAGAAGCGTACTCTTCTCAACACAAACACAAACTGACATGCTTTTCTTTTAACTAAATAAGACCCTTCAACTTCAAATAAAGTATCTGTCTTCTTAATCTCACAGACACTGACTCTACCAAGGTATATATTTTAATTAATAAGAAAATGTCTTCTTGGTTTGCTGCTTTCTGTTCTACAAGCAAGGCTACCAACACAAAGTTAATTGAGTCACTACCTTTAGTGTCTAAGCCACACCATAATTAGCTCTTTCCTCCTGGCTTTGCAAAGTCAGGTGATACAATCCCTTCACAACAAGAACACACACAACTGACTTTCTTTCTTTTCTTTTTTACTAAATCAGACCCTTCTACTTATAACAAAGTATCACAACATAGTCTCAGACATTGACTCCTACTGGGTATAGTTTAAAGTAATAAAAAAATGCAGCTTCTTTTGTTAGCTGCTTTCTGCTCTACAAGCAAGGCAACAACAGGAAGTTGTAATTTGAGTCACCTGCTTTTGTCTAAGCCACAACACAATTAAGCTCTCTTTCCTCTACTGGTTTGCAAAGTCAGCTGATACAGTACCTTCAAGCACAGAACACAAACTGACTTTCTTTCTTTTCTTTCTTTTTTAAACCTAAATAAGACCCTTCTACTTATAAGTATCTGTCATCTAATCTCAACAGACATTGGCGCCTACTGGGTAAAGTTTTAAATTACTGAAAATGCAGTTTCTTTTAGTTACATTTATGCTTCAACCAAGGCTAGCAACAGGTTACAATTTGAGTCACCTGCTTTTAATGTCACCACACCCCAGTATACTCTCTTCCTCCTACTGTTTAGCAAAGTCAGTGGATACTGTACCTTCAGCACAGAACACACTGACGTTCTTTTCACTCCTTTTTAATTCTAAATAAGACCCTTCTTCTTATAATAAAGTATCTGTCAACAATCTATATAATGTAATATAATATATTATAATATAATATGATATGATATGATATGATAGCTATATAATATAATATAATATAATATATTATAATATAATATAATATAATCTGTATAATATATTATAATATAATATAATATAATGTGGTGTTATAATATTTATCATATATTAATTAATCTCTGAAAATTTCTCTCCCTGATGTGGTACTAAACTATGTGTTAAAATATCTCTGCGATAGTGGTGCTGAACTATGTAAATTATCCACATGGGTTCAGTTGTGCCTCCTATAGTGAGAAGCTAAGCAGTTCAATCCCATCTGCTGCAATCTTGTGCAACTGTGTATTATTATCCTTGATATGATATTGTATGATCTAAAAATAATTTATTACAATGAAATATGATATGATATATGTACAATACAATATAAGGGTACTTTAATATAACTGCATTAATTTATATCTTTGGTGGTGTTAAACTGTTAAAAATATCTCCAAATTGTGGTGCTAACTATATGTTAAATTATCTCTGTGCTGGTGTGGTGATTTAATATGTTACATTATCTCTGTGACAAGTCGTGGCAATCTGTTGGTGAAATTATCTCAAGCAAGAGTTTGTCTCTAATACTGTGATTAAATAATGTGTAAAATACTTTTCAATGTTGTGCTTAGCTGTGTGAAATGATCTGATATGGATCAGTGAGTAATAATATAATATAATATAATATATTATAATATATAATATAATATATATAATATAATATAATATAATATAATATAATATAATATAATATAATATGTAATGTAATATAATTGTGCAAATAATGTTGATATGATGTAATGATATATGATATGATAAGAAATAATGTGATATAATATAATGTATAATATAATATTATATAACGTAATATAACATACAATAATATAATTGTAATGGTGTGGTAATGTAATATGATCAGTTGATTATGATATGATGTGACATTGATATGTAGGTATGCTGTCTTTATAATATATTATGATATGATAAGAAATGATGTAATATAATATAATGTAATGTAATATAGTTTATATAAATAATATATTATACTATATAATTAATATAATATATAATATAATATAATCTAGAGGTGTGATTTTATAATAGCGTGAATTAATAACACTAACTCTGTGTTAATTTATCCTGGGTCAGTGATGCTAAACTGCGTTAAAAATCAGCTCAACATGGGTTAAATTGTTTTTTTGTGTTGTGGTTTTAAATAATGAAATAAATTTTGTTTATAGTATTCTGCTTAACTGTGGATACTGTGTGATACCTATTGTGGTGATTATTATAACATAATGTTATATAATGCGTTATAATAATATATAAAATAATGAAATACTATTATATTATATAATAGGATGTGAGGTAGTGTAATTGCTGTCGTGTTAGTTCATGTGGTATGATATGCTATGATATGATATGATCTGTTATGATGGAAGGATTCGTTGTAATATAATAGTGTGGTGTTATAGTATTATCTCTATTCATTATTAACTATGTGTCATTTTATTTCTGGACAGTGTGGTGTTAAACTTACTGATAAAATGTATCTCCCAATAGTGTGCTGCTGAACTATGTTTTAAATTACTGCTATATAGTGTGCTGCTTAAATGTGTTACATTCTCTGTGACAGTGTACTAATTAAGGATTAAGTTTTCTCAAACATTGTTCATTGTCCTTGTCACAGTGTGTTTCCAAGCAATGAATTAAATGTCTCTTTTTTGAGTTTGTTTAACTTTTTACATAGGTAAAAGTTTAATATGATATAAAATAATATAATACTAATATAATATTTTATCATACAATGTACATTGTAATATATTATGATTGACATGGTATTATTTAATATAATATAATATAATATATAATAATATAATATATAATTATAATATAATATATATATAATATATATGTATTGTGAAACGTTTATGATATTATAACTATTAAATTAATTAATTATGTTCATTTGTTAATAATTTGTAAGTAAAATATGCTAATGCAATACAAAGCAATACAATGCGTTATGATATGGTAGATATAATATAAGATTATGTACTACAATATTATATAGTATAATATAATATATTGATATAATATGATTTTGATATGTTATGGTATGTATGATTTGTTATAAGATGTATGATATGATGTGAAATAATATGATATGATATGTATGATGTGTGATATGATATATTATGAAACAATATATAATATAATATAAATATAATATAATATAATATATATAATATAAGATATAATAATACAATATAATATAATGGTGTGGTGTAATAATATTATAAATATTAATTAATTAACTATTTGTTGTGTTTATCTATGGACATGTGATGCTAATTTATGTGAGATTATTCAACCATTGTTGGGTTCTCTTTGTTGAAGTTGAAAAATGAGTTCAATGCTCTGTTACAGCACTGTGTATAACTGTTTAAAATTATCCTTGTCTGGGTGGTGATTAATATATTATCATAAAATATAATGTAATAATATAATATAATATAACATAATATAATATAATATAATATAATATATAATATATAATATAACATAACATAATATAATATATATAATATAATCTAAAATAATGTAATATCATGGTGTCATCTTATAATATATTAACTATTGAATTAATTAACTATGTGTTAATTTGTCTCAGACAGTGGTGCTAATTTATGTATAACTTATCTAAAAGATGGGAAAAAATGTCTCTGTTTCATTGTGGTTCAAAAGAATGAGTTCATTGCTCTGTAATACAGTGTTGTGCTTAACTGTGTGAAATTGCCATTGTTACGGAGTGGTGAATAATGTAATATAATACAATACAATATAATATAATATAACATAATACAAACTAATATAATATAATACAACATTATACAATAAAATACAATATTATATAATATTATGTAACATAATAAAATATAAATTATGATATATGATATGATATGATAAGGTATATGATATGATACAATACAATGTTGTGCTATTATAATATAACTGCATCAAGTTATCTCTTTGACAGAGTGGTGTTAAACTCTGTTAAACTATCTCCGCGATAGTATGGTGCTGAACTATGTGTTAAAATATATTTGTAAGAATGTTCTGATTAAATGTGTTACATTATCTCTGTGACAGTGTGGTGCTAATCTGTTGGTGAAATTATCTCAAACAAGTGTTTAATTGTCTCTAGAGTAGTGTGGCTCTAAACAATGTGTAAAATGCCCTATGTTACAATGTGGTGCTTAATTACACGAAATTATCAGTTATGAAGTGGTGAGTAACATAATATAATATATATTATAATCTAATATAATATAATATTGTATAATGTAATATAACATAATATAATATAATATAAGGTAAAAAAAATAATAAAATATAATATCGTTGTTTTATAATATTATAAATATTAAATTAATTAACTATGTGTTAATTTATCTGTGTGACAGTGTGATGCTAAACTGTGTGTTAAATTAACTCTGAGTGGGTTGTGCTTATGTATTTATCTCTGTGACAATGCGGCACTAAAACTTTGTGTTAAAGTATAACTGTGAGAGTGCGATGATAAACTATCTTAAATTGTCTCTTTTACAGTGTGGTGCAAAACTGTGTTAAATTAACTATGAGAGTGTGGCGCTCCACTATGTGTTTAATTATCTCTGTGACATCGCAGCACTAAAACTATGTGATAAATTTTGTCTGTTACAGCGTAGTGCTAAACATTGTTACTTTATCTCTACCACTATGCAGTGCCAAACTTTGTGTTAAATTATCACTTTGAGAAGGCAATGCTAAACTCTTTTAAAATGTTTCTTTCTCAGGGTGGTGCTAAACTGCGTATTAAATTAACTCCAAGAGTGTGGTATTAAACAATGTTAAGCACAACACTGAAAGAGAGAGCAGTTAACTCAATGTTAGAACCACACTGCAACAGAAATAATTTAACAGTTGTGTGAGATAATTTAACACAAAAATTAGCACCACACTGTCAAAGACTTAATTTACTGCATAGTTTATCACCATACTGTCTTGCATGTTAAAAAAACGATAGACGTCAGGGAGATTATTTAACACATAAATTGGCCCCACTCTGTCACAGAGATAATTTTCCACATAATTTAGAGCCACACCGTGATATATAGATAGTTTAAACCATAGTTCAGCACCACACCATCACAGAGGTATTTTAACATACAGTTTAGCACCACAATGTAAAAGAAGCAAATTAAAACAGTTTAGCAGCGCACACTCACAGTGATAACATCATATAGTTTAGCATTGTAATGTTATGTTATGTTATGATATAGCACTGTAACAGAGAGCATCTAACTCTGTTCCATTACATTTATCACCATAATGTAACAAAGATAATTTCACACAGATAAGTAAAAGACTGAAACAGACAGCATATAACTCATTGATGAGAATCACACTGCAACAGAGAGTATTTAACTACTTAACCCATGTTTAAGATAATTTAACACATAAATTAGCAACACACTGTCACAGGGATAATGTAACACATTTAAGCACCACACTGTTACAGAGATAATTTAACACATACTTTAGAACCACACTGTGATAGAGATAAGTTAAACCATAATTCAGCTTTACACTGTCAAATAAATAAATTTACACAGTTTAGTATTGCACTGTCAATTAAAAACATTGTTTAATAGCACAATCTCAGCGTTAATTTAACACACAGCTTAGCACCACCCTGTGAAATAAACTTTTTAAAAGAGTTTAGCATTGCACTCTCACAGTGATAATTTAACACAAAGTTTGGCACTGCATTGTGGTAGAGATAAAGTAAATGTTTAGCACTACACTGCTCAGATATAATTTATCACATAGTTTTAGTGCTGCGAATGTCACAGAGATAATTAAACACATAGTTTAACACACACTCTCAAAGTTAATTTAACACACAGTTTTGCACCACACTGTCAACAGATAAATTAACATATAGTGAATTAATTTAATATTTATATTATAACACAACGCTATTATATTATATTACATTATTTATTTTATATTACATTATTATATTATATTATATATTTATATTATATTATATTAATCACCACTACGTAACAGGCATGATATCACACAGTTAAGCACAACACTGTAAAAGAGAGCATTTATTTCATTGTTTAAAACTACACAACAATAGAGCAATTTAACCCATGTTTTAGATGATCTTACTCATAGTTTAGCATCACTCTGATACAAGAATAAATTAAAAAGTAATTAATTTAATAGTTATACTTTTATAATACCACTCCACTATATTATAATGTATTATAATATGTTATATTATATTATAATATATCATATTATACTATATTATTTTATATGTTATACTACATTACATTACATTATATTATATTACATAATTTCTTATCATATCGTAATATATCTTACCATATTGCAGCATATCATATCATATCATATCATATCATATCATATCATATCATATCATATTACGTTGCATAATATTATGTTGTATTATATTATATTATATCATATTATTTTTAATTATATCATATTATTTTATGTTATATTATGTTACTCACTGCTCCATATCAGATAATTTCACACAGTTAAGCACAACACTGTAACAGAGAGCATTTTACACACTGTTTATAATCACACTACTCAGGAGACAATTAAACTCTTGTTGGAGATAATTTCACCAACAGATTGGCACGACAGTTTTACAGAGATAATGCAACACATTTAATCTCTACACTGTTACAAAGATAATTTAACACATGGTTAAGCACTACTATCATAGAGATATTTTTTACACAGTTTAACACCACTCTGCCAAAGAGATAAAGTATTACAGTTATATTATGGTACACATTATATTGTATCATATAAATTATATTATATCATATCCAGGGATAATAATACACGTTAAGCACAATATTGTAGCAGAGAGAATTTAACTGTTTAGCTTCCCACTATAAGAGATACAATTTAACACATGTTTGAGATAATTTACACATAGCTCAGCACCACACTATTGCAGAGATATTTTAACACATAGTTTAGTACCACACTGTCACGGAGATAAATTATCACAGAGTTAATTAATATAATAGTTAAAATATTAAAACACCACATTATATTATATTATATTATATTATATTATATTATATTATATTATATTATATTATATTATATTATATTATATTATATTATATTATATTATATTATATTATATTGTATTATATTATCTTATGTTATACTATATCATATCATAATATATTATATTCTATGATACTAATCTTACTCTGTAACAGGTGTAATTTTCATGTAGTGAAGCTTTTACGTAACAGAGTATCTAACTCATTGTTTAAAAACTCTCTACAGTAGTGACACCACACTTTCACAGAGAAAAATTAACACATAGTTAATTGCTTCAATATCTATAATATATTAACAGCACACCAGCATATTATTTTATATAACATGATATGATGTATTATATTATTTTACATTATTTTACTATGTGTAACATTATCTCAACAATGAGTTAAATTGCAGCTCTTGTGCTGAGAGTCTAAACAATGAGTTAATTACGTTGTCTTTCAGTGTTGTGCTTAACTGCGTGAAATGATCAGTGTGACAGAGTGGTGATTAATTTAAGATAATATAATACAATATGATATGATATGATATGATATGATATGATATAATGCTGTGGTATTATAACTGTGTTAAATTATCGATGTGACATAGTGGTGTTAAACTATGTGTTAAAATATCTCTGTGATAGTGTGGAGTTGAATTATGTGTTAAATTGTCACTGTAACTGTGTAATGATTAAATGTGCTAAATTATCTTTTTAACAGTGTGCGGCTAATATGTGTGTTAATTTATCTCAAAGAAGATTTACATTGCCTCTTGTATTGTGATTCTAAACAATGAGTTATATGCTCTGATACAGTGTTGTGCTTAACTGTGTGAAATTATCTCTGTTACAGAATGGTGATTAGTATAATATAATATAATATAAAATAATATAATATAATATAATATAATATAATATAATATAATATAATATAATATAATATACTAACATTCTAAAATACCAGAACAATAAGCCTAACGGTCTTTTCTGTCTGCTCATTTAGTCATCCTCACCCTGTTAACTGACCTTGCTGCCCCTTCTCCCTCTCTGGCTTCTGCCTTCCCAGTCTTGGATTTTCTCACTGCACAGGTTTTTGCTTCCAGAACCCCACCCCTTCTGGAACCCCTCCACCATTTCTGTTTTAACCAGAAACCGAGGCAGTGCATTCTATGACTCCACCACCCTTTCAGTGAAGTAGCACCTCCTTCTTTCTCCACTGACTCTCCCCCCTCCAGCTTCCACACATGCCCTCTAAGTGCCCCACCTCCTTTCTTCGGAGTATCCTGACTACTCCTCCCTATTACCCCTTTCATGTGTGTGAAACCTCATCATTTCTCCCAATCCTTTCTCTTCCAATGTACATATTTAGCTCTTCGAGCTTCTCCTTAGGTGCTTTCCCACGTTCCCAAAATCATTTTGCCTGTCCTCTCTGGACCCTCTCCCAGGCTTCAATGTCCCTCTTTAAATGTGGCCTCAAAACTACATGCAGTACTGAGGTTTGTCTCACCAAGCAGTTATACAGTGGGATTATTTTCACTCCTTCTGGAGGTGAGCCCTATCATATGCATCCAAGCACAGTTAGCTCTCACTATTGCCTCTCACAACTCCTCTGAGTTGTTCATCTTGACATCTAGTACCACCCCAGATCCCACCAGGCCATCAATACTTGTAGCATTTCCCCAGGGTGTCGACTTGGCCTGGGTTTCTGCCTCCCAGGTGCAGTACCCTACAAATTCCTGCTTTGAACCTCAGCTTCCACTTTCTAGACAACTTTTGCAGAGCCTCCAGTTCCCTCTGTAGGACCACCCTCCCTCCTCCCCATCCACCACCACTACTAGTTTTGAGTCATCCACAAAGAGACGCAGTTCACTCCTGCTGCATTTTCTAATGTCAGATTCATAGGCATTGAACAGGAGGGGCCCAAGAACTGATCCCTGAGGGACTCCAATAATGATCCTCCTTGGGGATGTGACTATCCCTCCAACCACGACCCTCTGGGTCCAGTTCTGGAGATAATTTCCTATCCATCTGATCATCTGGTTCCTCACCCTCCATTTCTCCTACTTTATTCAACAGACCCATGTGAGGAACAGAGACAAATGCCTTGCTGAAGTCAAGAAAGAGGATGTTCAGTGGTCTTCCCAAGTCCATGGCACTCATCAGCCAGTCCTAGAACTCCACAAGGTTTGTCTGACATGATTTCCCCAGGATGAATCCATGCTGTCTATCATCCAGACTCCCAACTTTTCCAGGTCCCCCCCTAGTCTCTCCTTGACAATGTTCTCCATTATCTTGTCCACTATCAAAGTCAGGCTGATGGGCCTGTAGTTCCCTGCCACTCCTCTGATCCCCACTTGTGGCTAGGCACTGTATGTGCTACCTTCCAATCCTGGGGCACCCATCCTGTCCTCAGAGAGATCAGGGGTTTTGACAGGACATCTACCAGTTCCTTCAGCACTCTGGGATGTAATTTATCTGGCCCTGCTACTTTCTCCATCTTAGGGGACCCAAGGGCTTCCCTCACTCTCTCTGCCATGATTTCCACCTCTGCTACCTCATCTTCCCCTTTGCCTTTACCCACCTGCCAGTGATGCACCCCTACCCAGAGGTATAATATAATATATTATAATATAATATAATACAATATAATATAATATCATACAAGACATTACAATACAAATCAATACAATACAATACAAAACAGTACAATAAAATGCAATATAATATAATATAGTCAGGTGGTGTTTTAATAGTGTAACTACTAAATTAATTTAGTATGTGTTAATTTCTCTCTCTCACAGTGAGATGCTAAATAATGTGTTAAATCATCTCAATCATTGGTTAATTTGTCTCTATTGTAGTGTGGTTCTAAACACTGAGGCCTGGATATTCAAACTGCGCCCAAAAAGTGTGCAACAGTAGGAACAAGCACAAGTCCACTGTGCCCATGTGCAAGAAGTGCAATATTCAAAAACTGCGCAGCTCAAGATGCGCCTGCAGCACAAGACTGAATATCATGCCACCTGCACCATAGCGCAACCAAGGGATGTGCAGTTGCACATTTCAGATGCATCATAGCACAACCAAGGATGCTCAGTGGAGCAGTCTAGAAGTGCCATAGTGCAACCAGGGATGCAGTGTTGAGCACGGCAGCAGTGCAACAGCACAACCAGGGATGCGCAGGGACAGGATGCAGGGGCCCACCACCCATGCCACAAATGGGCAGAGTAACACACAGCAAAACAGACATTGCCCCCCACACTCCATGAACTGCAAAACCACTGGAGAGCTGGAATAACCACCGGCCCATGGACACCAGCAACCAACCCACAGCTAGGGCATGGTGCCCCAGCACATCTCCTGGCAAGCTGTGACCAGCACACAAGGAGTGCCAACCACCTTGTGCCACACCATCCCTCCAATACAGAGCACATCATGCACTACAATCCCCATACAGCCCGCCCTGGAGTAGCACCTGACAGTGCAGGACACCCCATGCATGCCACCACATGGGTGCAGTCTATTGCCCCGAGCACACCTGGTCTACGTGCTACCCTGTGGAAACCTGTATGTTTGCTGTGCACTCCACCTGTATGCTGCCCTACCCTGTCCCCCCCATTGACAGACCAGGATGTACCATGCAGTGATGGGCTTCCACCTGTCTGGAATCCACTACCTGGAATTCCCTTGATGGCACAACGCTGCATGCTGCCAGTACCCCACTCTTCTTGTGGGGTCAGGTGTTGCACATCAGCCTGTCCCCCCGGTCACAGACTGTGCTGCCCTGATGGCTGCCACCTTGTCCTTAATCCTTCTCTTCTCCATGCCCATCTTCTTTTTGCACTCCTGCACATACCGCGGGTGGCTGTCATGCAAGTTGATGGCACGCGCCACCTCTTCCCATGCAGCAGCACAGGCCTGGGGTGTTCCCAGCCGTCCACTGAGCAGTGGCTCCTGGTCAATGTAGGCCTCAAACAGGGCATCTGTTTCAGCCTTTGTGAAGTTTGGCCTCATCTTCCTCCCACGTCTCTGTTCCTCTTCCTCCACCTCATGATCGCTCCTTATTCATCCTGTGAGAATGACAGGTGTTACCTGTGACTGTGCAGTCCCATGCAAGTCCCACACACCACAGTCCACACTCCCAAATAGCAAGCAACTCACCACAATAGACTGCAATAACCGACTATGGCTAGTGCTGCCCAATGTCACTTTTTTATAGTGCAACGCATGCAAATGAGATGAGGTGCAATCTTAAGTGGATGCAGATGCAGTATCTGTACCATTGAATGGTTGATTGGCTGATTTGCATATGCCGGCTGAATATCACACTGTTGCGCTGTGCGCAGTTGTGTTGAACGTGCTCAGGCAAGTGCGCACTTCTGTGACTTGTGCACTACACACTGAACTGCTCATGCCCGGGGTGATGACAAAGATGCCTGCCATGCTGCTGATGTGCTGTGCACGGGAGGCAATGCAGGGCACGGCCACCATTGTGCCAGTGGTGCTACTGTGCTGTTCACATATATGGCACTGTGGCACTGGGGTGCCGTAGGTGCACAGGGGCCATAGCATGGTAGGCCACTACAGGAGGTGGCATATGGGCACCCAGTCACGCTACATGCATTGAATACCAATAGCACTGTGGCAGTCCATGCATGAGAGCCCCTTGACCCTGTGCCCGAGTATCACGCTGTTCAGTGACAGCACAATAGGGAATGGCAGTGCTGTACTGTGCAGCATCTGCACGTGGTGGACCATGCTACCGAGCGCCATTTTGACTCCAAACAGCTGTAGAGATGGCACAGAGGAGGGCTGCTGTGTGGAGCCAGGTGGGGCTGTCCAATTTGGTGGCCATAGTAGAGCCCCATGCTGGGGCATTTTATAGTGATGCACCTCAGGACAGGACCAGGAGTGCAGTATGGGAGGAGGTGGCCACAGGAATTGGGCGCACGGCCGAGCAGTGTCGCCACCGATACAGGGACCTCCGGTGGACAGACCCAGACAGGCTTGCCTGCCTGTGGGCATGTGCCAGGAAGGGAACGGTGCCGTTGTGCCAGGTAGGTGCCCCATCCATACGCCGTAAACATCCAACCGGTATCACAGTTGCATGTCCAGCACATGGGGGGCCGTCCAATGTTGGCCATGGTGGTGGTGGGTGGGGGGTGGATGGGTATGGCTGTGTGGGATTGCACACACACAGGGGTGGGGGACTTTGCTCCCAGATTGTACTGATGTTCCTCTCTCCATGTTTGCACCTTAGGCCCAGAGGAGCACTGGCGAGCAAGGAGGAGGAGGAGGTGCAGCCTACAGGACCAGCAGGCTGGAAGGGATGCAGGACCACAGAGGCGCAGGGACCAGCCTGATGATAGTGAGTGCCTTACATCCATAATTATTATTGCATGCTGGGTAACAGGGTGGGCAGCGGGGCATGGCCACCATCCATTGACACCACTGCTATGCACGCAACTTGTTACAGTCAGCACTGTCCAGTGGCACTGCATGTGTGGGAGTGCGTCAATGGTGGTCCATGTGTGCACCGGGTACATGGCTGTGCCACTGTCTTCACACCGCATAAGCCATATCACTGTATGGCCATGGTGGTGATGTGCGGGACATTGGCGGTGGGAGTGTGCAGCAGTCCACGTGGCTGTGGGTGCCTGGGTAGGCAGGTCTTGTGGATGCGGTCACTGTGAGTGGTCACACACCATCACAAGGGTGTGGCACATGACTGCATGCCATGCACAATGGGTGGGCTTCAGGGAGATGGACAGTCATACATATTGACTCTGCTCCCTTGTCCTAGGTGGACAATGCTGGATGGCTCTGGAACAGGGCATACAGGAACTACTGGTGCTGGCACAGGTGTCCCTGGCACTGCTGGAGTGGATGGAGTGGCACGGGGTCCAGAGGAGAAGCACCCAGAGGTGCCACAGGAGTGGAGAGCGGGGAAGAGAATAGGCCTTCCATGACCCCCTGACACACCTAACCACCCTTGACCCACCCTCACACCCCTTCTTCCTCTCCCATTTGTACTCCTCTGCCCCATGCCCACCCCACCGGGTTTGTGGCCTTCCTCCCACCCTTTTATATATTTGTACATATGTTTGAGTGTTTATCTTTTTTAATACACACAATTTGTTATGACAACTGTGGTGGTCTCTGATTTGCAGTGGGCTACAGGTGCTCAGCTGCAGTGGTGTGCATGGCATCAGGGGTGGTGCAAGCATGGGAGTGTGTGTGAGTCCAGAAGGGAACCACCTATGGTGTGGGTGGGGGGATCAGCCACTGTCTGTCTTTTGTGTGTTGTTCTCTGTGCACTGGATACCTGTATGCAGTGGTCCATGGTGCATGCGCTGTGTGCATGGCACCCCTGTCAGACCATCCATGGCCTGTGCAGCTGACTCCCTTGCATGTCTGTGATATGCATGGTCTGCTGGCATGTCAGCGGTGGCTGTCCATGCTGGACAACCACTGTACCCGGCACAATGCCAGGTTGCCTCCCATCACCAATATAGTGCACATCTGCCTCCGGTGGCACAGTGGCCTCCACTGTTGTTGTCCGTCTTCCATGCTGTCGCTTGTGTCTGTTGCAGGGGTTGTGCTCCACTGTCTGTCACTTGTGCTCTGGCTGCATGCTGGTGGCATACAGCTTCATGGTGCCTGTGCAGGGTGGCTGGCACACCTGTGCCATGTAGGGGTGCTGGCCATGTGTACTCGGCTGCTGTGGCCACATGCCAGTGGCTTGGTTGACCTGCTACTGTGTCCCTGTGTTGGTGTGCCCTGGGGTATTGGTGGCTGTTTGTTCTGTGTGGCATATGCTTCCATCTAACACTGTGTGTCTGTGCTGGCTGTTGTGACCAGTGCTGGGATGGGATGTGTCCTTGGGAGGGTGCTGTTCCACTGGCGGTGGGGTCCGAGGCATGTCCTGTGGCATGTGGGGTACCCCATTTGCCGACACATGGTCGGTCTCTCAGCTGTACTTCAGGGGGACGTGCAGGGTGGCACTGTGGATGCAGCTGTGGCATCGCTCTCTGCTGCCACCCACTGCAGGGGGCACATGGTGGGGCTGCCTTGCATAGCTCCTTGGTGCACAGGGTTGCATTGTCACAGTGAAGGTGGTGGCATGCATGGGGTTTCCTGCACTGTCGGTCGCTACTCCTGGGCAGGCTGTATGGGGATCGTAGTGCAGGGTGTGCTCTGCATTGGTGAGATGATGTGGCACAGGGTGGTTGGCACTCCTTGTTAGCTGGTCACAGCTTGCCAGGAGATGTGCTATGGCACCATGCCCCAGCTGTGAGTTGGTTGCTGGTGCCCATGGGCCAGTGGTTATTCCAGCTCTCCACCGGTTTTGCAGTTCATGGAGTGTGGGGGGGCGATGTCTGTTCTGCTGTGTGTTCCTCTGCTCATTTGTGGCAGGGGTGGTGGGCCCCTGCATCCTGTCCCTGTGCATCCCTGGTTGTGCTGTTGCACTGCTGCTGTGCTCCACACTGCATCCCTGGTTGCACTATGGCGCATCTAGACTGCTCCACTGAGCATCCTTGGTTGCGCTGTGACGCATCTGAAATGTGCAACTGCACATCCCTGGTTGCGCTATGGTGCAGATGGTGTGATATTCAGTAGTGTGCTGCAGGTACATCTTGAGCTGCGCAGTTTTTGAATATTGCACTTCTTGCACACGGGTGCAGTGGACTTGTGCTTGCTCCTACTGTTGAGCACTTTTTGGGCGCAGTTTGAATATCCGGGCCTCAGTGTTTAGAACCACACCACAATAGAGACAACTTAATCCAATGATTGAGATGATTTAACATATTGTTTAACATCTCACTGTGAGAGAGATAAATTAACACTTACTAAATTAATTTAATAGTTACACTATTATAACACCACACCACTATATTATATTATTTTGCATTTTATTGTATTGTTTTGTATTGTCTTGTATGATATTATAATATATTATATTATATTATATTATATTATATTACATTATATTATACCTCTGGGTAGGGGTGCATCACTGGCAGGTGTGGCAAAGGCAAAGCAGGAAGATGAGCTAGCGGAGGTGGAAATCATGGCAGAGAGAGAGTGAGGGAAGCCCTTGGGTCCCCTAAGATGGAGAAAGCAGCAGGGCCAGATAAATTACATCCCAGAGTGCTGAAGGAACTGGCGGATGTCCTGTCAAAACCCTGATGGAGGTCATCAGACATCTCTGAGGACAGGATGGGTGCTCCAGGTTGGAAGGTAGTGTACAAGCAGTGCCCAGCATGTGGGGATCAAGGGGTGGCAGGGGAACTCAGGCCCATCAGCATGACATTGATAGTGGGCAAGGTAATGGAGGACATTGTCAAGGAGAGACAAGGGGGGAACCTGGAAAAGTTGGGGAGTCTGAACGATAGACAGCACAGATTTATCCTGGGGAAATCATGTCAGACAAACCTTGTGGAGTTCTATGACTTTCTGATGAGTGCCATGGACCCGGGAAGTCAAGTGGACATCATCTTTCTTGATTTCAGCAAGGCATTTGACTCTGTTCCTCTCATGGGCCTCTTGAATAATGTTGGGGAAATGGGGGGTGGGGAACCAGATGATCAGATGGATAGGAAATTATCTCCAGAACTAGACCCAGAGGGTCGTGGTTGAAGGGATAGTCACATCCCCAAAGAGGTTCATTATTGGAGTCCCTCAGGGATCGGTCCTTGGGCCCCTCCTGTTCAATGTCTATGAATCTGACTTTAGGAAATGCAACAGGAGTGAGCTGCGTCTCTTTGTGGATGACCCAAAACTAGGAGTGGTGGTGGATGGGGAGGAGGAGGGTGGGTCCTACAGAGGGAACTGGAGGCTCTGGAAAAGTTGTCTAGAAAGTGGAAGCTGAGGTTCAAAGCAGGAATTTGCAGGGTACTGCACCTGGAGGCAGAAACCAGGGCTAAGTCGACACCCTGGGGAATGCTACAAGTATTGATGGCTGAGTGGGACCTGGGGTGGTAGTAGATGTCAAGATAAACAACTCAGAGAGTTGTAGGAGGCAGTGGCAAGGCCAGCATGATGTTGGATGCATCGCTAAGGCTCACCTCCAGAAGGAGTGAAGTAATAATCCCACTGTATAACTGCTTGGTGAGACACTTTGAGTACTGCATGCAGTTTTGGAGACCACATTTACAGAGAGACATTGAATTCTTCGAGAGAGGGTCAAGAGAAGGGCAACCAAAATGATTTTGGGCTTGTGGGAAAGGACCTAAGGGGAGAGCCTCGAAGAGCTAAATATGTACACATTGGAAGAGAGAAGGGATTGGGGAGAAATGATAGAGGTTTTCACACACATGAAGGGGTAAATAGGGAGGAGTAGTCTGGATACTCTGAAGAAAGGAGGTGGGGCACTTAGAGGGCATGGGTAGAAGCTGGAGGGGGAGAGTCAGTGGAGAAAGAAGGAGGTGCTACTTCTCACTGAAAGGGTGGTGGAGTCATGGAATGCACTGGCTCGGTTTCTGGTTAAAGCAGAAATGGTGGAGGGGTTCCAGAAGAGATTTGGTTCTGGAAGCAAAAACCAGTGCAGTGAGAAAATCCAAGACTGGGAAGGCAGAAGCCAGAGAGGGAGAAGGGGCAGCAAGGTCAGTTAGCAGGGCGGGGATGACTAAATGAGCAGACAGAAAAGAACGTTAGGCTTACTGTTCTGGCATTTTAGAATGTTAGTATACTATATTATATTATATTATATTATATTATATTATATTATATCATATCATATCATATCATATCATATCATATTATATTATATTATATTATATTACATTACATTATGTTATTTTAATCACCATTCTGTAACAGGGATAATTTCACACAGTTAAGCACAACACTGTAGCAGAGAATATAAATCATTGTTTAGAACCACAATACGAGATGCAATATAACTCTTGTTTGAGTTAAATTAACACACATATTAGCCGCACACTGTTACAAAGATAATTTAGCACATTTATTCATTACATAGTTACAGTGACAATTTAACACATAATTCAACTCCACAGTATCACAGAGATATTTTAACACATACTTGAACACCACTATGTCACATCGATAATTTAACGCAGTTATAATACCACAGCATTATATTGTATCATATCATATCATATCATATCATATCATATCATATCATATCATATTATATTATATTGTATTATACTATCTTATATTAATCACCATTCTGTCACACTGATCATTTCACGCGGTTAAGCACAACACTGAAAGAGATCGTAATTAACTCATTATTTAGACTCTCAGCATAAGAGATACAATCTAACTCATTGTTGAGATAATGTTACACATAGTAAAATAATATAAAATAATATAATATATCATATCATGTCATATAATATAATATAATACGGTGGTGTGCTGATATTGAAGCAATTAACTATGTGTTAATTTTTCTCTGTGAAAGTGTGGTGTCTCTATTGTAGAGAGTTTTTAAACAATGAGTTAGATGATCTCTGTTACAGTGTTGTGCTTCAATGCATGAAATTACACCTGTTATAGAGTGGTGATTAATGTAATAGAATAGAATATATTATTATATGGTATAGTATAATATAAGATAATACAATATGATATGATATGATATGATATAATATAATATAATGTAATATAATATAATATAATGTGGTGTTTTTATATTTTAACTATTATATTAATTAACTCTGTGATAATTTATCTCCATGACAGTGTGGTGCTAAACTATGTGTTAAAATATCTCTGCGATAGTGTGGTGCTGAACTATGTGTAAATTATCTCAAACATGTGTTAAATTGTATCTCTTATAGTGGGAAGCTAAACAGTTAAATTCTCTCTGCTACAATCTTGTGCTTAACTGTGTATTATTATCCCTGGATATGATATGATATAATATAATTTATATGATACAATATAATGGTGTACTCTTGTAATATAACTGCATTAATTTATCTCTTCAGCAAAGTGGTGTTAAACTGTGTAAAAAAATATCTCTGCGATAGTGTGGTGCTTAACCATGTGTTAAATTATCTTTGTAACAGTGTAGTGATTAAATGTGTTGCATTATCTCTGTGAAACTGTCGTGCCAATCTGTTGGTGAAATTATTTCAAACGAGACTTTAATTGTCTCTTGAGTAGTGTGAGTATAAACAGTGTGTAAAATGCTCTCTGTTACAGTGTTGTGCTTAACCGTGTGAAATTATCTGATATGGAGCAGTGAGTAACATAATATAATATAATATAATATAATATAATATAATATAATATAATATAATATAATATAATATAATATAATGTAATGTAATGTAATGTAATATAATATAATATAACATAACATAACATAACATAATATAATATAATATAATATAATATTATATTATGCAATGTAATTTGATTTGATATGATATGATATGATATGATATGCTGCAATATGATAAGATATATTACGACATGATAAGAAATTATGTAATATAATATAAAGTAATGTAATGTAGTATAACATATAAAATAATATAGTATAATATGATATATTATAATATAATACAACATATTATAATACATTATAATATAGTGGAGTGGTATTATAAAAGTATAACTATTAAATTAATTACTTGTTAATTTATCCTTGTGTCAGAGTGATGCTAAACTGTGAGTAAGAGCATCTTAAACATGGGTTAAATTGCTGTATTGTTGTGTAGTTTTAAACAATGAAATAAATGCTCTCTTTGACAGTGTTGTGCTTAACTGTGTGATATCATGCCTGTTACATAGTGGTGATTAATATAATATAATATAAAATTATATAGTATAATATTATAATGTAATATAAAATAAATAATATAATATAATATAATATATAATATAATATAATATAATATAATATAATATAATATAATATAATATAATATAATATAATATAATATAATATATCGTTGTGTCATAATATAAATATTAAATTAATTAACTATGTGTTAATTTATCTGTTTGACAGTGTGATGCTAAACTGTGTGTTAAATTAACTCTAAATGTGTGGTGCTAAACTATGTGTTTATGTCTGTGACAATGCAGCACTAAAACTTTGTGTTAAAGTATAACTGTGACAGTGTAGTGCTAAACATTGTTACTTTATCTCTACCACAATGCAGTGCCAAACTTTGTGTTAAATTATCATTGTGAGAGTGCAATGCCAAACTCTTTTAAAAAGTTTCTTTCACAGGGTGGTTCTAAGCTGTGTGTTAAATTAACTCTGAGAGTGTGCTATTAAACAATGTTTTTAATTGACAGTGCAATACTAAAGCTGTGTAAATTTATTTATTTGACAGTGTAAAGCTGAATTATGGTTTAACTTATCTCTATCACAGTGTGGTTCTAAAGTATGTGTTAAATTATCTCTGTAACAGTGTGGTGCTTAAATGCGTTACATTATCCCTATGACAGTGTGTTGCTAATTTATGTGTTAAATTATCTCAAACATGGGTTAAATAGTTAAATACTCTCTGTTGCAGTGAGGTTCTCATCAATGAGTTATATGCTGCATATTTCAGTCTTTTACTTATCTGTGTGAAATTATCTTTGTTACATTATGGTGATAAATGTAATGTAACAGAGTTAGATGCTCTCTGTTTCAGTGTTACATCATAACATAACATAACATAACATTACAGTGCTAAATTATGTAATGTTATCACAGTGAGTGTGCACTGCTAAACTGTTTTAAATTGCTTCTTTTACAGTGAGGTGCTAAACTGTATGTTAAAATACCTCTGTGATGGTGTGGTGCTGAACTATGATTTAAACTATCTATATATCATGGTGTTGCTCTAAATTATGTGTTAAATAATCTCCCTGACGTCTATCGGTTTTTTTAACATGCAAGACAGTATGGTAATAAACTATGCAGTAAATTAGGTCTTTGACAGTGTGGTGCTAATTTTTGTGTTAAATTATCTCACACAAGGGTTGAATTGTTTCTGCTGCAGTGTGGTTCTAAACATTGGGTTAACTGCTCTCTCTTTCAATGTTGTGCTTAACTGTGTGATGATTAATATATTGTAAAGTAATATATCATATCAGAACATAACATAACATCACATACCTAACATAAAATAATATAATGGTGTGGTGTTATAACTATTAAATTACTTAACTATGTGTTAATATATCTCAGTCAAACAGTGGTGCTAAACTATGTGTTAATTTAACCCACAGTTTAGCACCACACTGTAAAAGATGCACACTGCATTGTTTAGAACCACAGTTTAGCACCACATTAAAAGAAACAATTAAGACAGTTTAGCATCGCACTCTCACAGTGATAATTTAACACATCCTTTAGCACTATACTGTCACTGAGATAATTTACATCTAGTTTATCAGCACACTGTCAGAGTGAATTTCACACATAGTTTAGCACCATACTTTGTCTGACATAAATTAATAGTTAAATAATTTAATAGTTATAACACCACACCATTATATTATTTTATGGTGCTATGTCATGCTATTTTATGTGATGTGATGTTAATCACCACACCATAACAGACATAATTCTCATAGTTATCCACAACACTGCAACAGGGACTATTTAACCCATGTTTGAGATAATGCAACACATAAATTTGGACCACACTCTCACAGAGAGTATGTAACAATTTTAAGCACCACACTGTTACCGAGGTAATTTAGCACATACTTTTATCATCACACTCTCACAATAACATTCTAACACATAGTTTAGCATCACACTTTGACTGAGAGAAATTAACACATAGTTAAGTAATTAAATAGTTATAACACCACAGCATTATGTTATGTTATGTTATGTTATGTTAGGTTTTGGTAGGTTATGGTAGTTTATGATATAGTATAATATATTATGCTAATCACCACACTTTAACTTAATATATTTCACAGAGTTAAGCTCAACATTGAAACAGAGACTAATTAACTCATTGTTTAGAACAACACTGCAGCAGAAACTATTTAACCCATGTCTGAGACAATTTAACACATAAATTAGCACCATACTGTCACAGAGATAATGTAACATATACTTTAGAACCACACTGTTGTAGCGATAATTTAAACCAAAGTTCAGCAATACACTATCACAGAGATATCTCTCTAAATAGTTTATCTCCACACTGTTTTGTGAGATAAAGTAACCCACAGATGTCAGAGAGATAATGTTGCACATAAATTATCACCACACTATTAAAGAGAAAATTTTCCACATCATTTTGAGCCACACACATATTCTTTAAACCATAGTTCAGCACCACACTATCAGAGGTATTTTAACACAACATTCAGCATCATCCTGTCACAGAGTAATAGAATAGAATGGAATAGAATAGAATAGAATAGAATAGCATATCAGTTTGACAGTGGTGATTAATATAAGGTAATATAATACAATATAATATGATATAATCATATAAACATAGTGACATTCTAAAATGCCTTCCCATTTGGTCAGCACCCACCCTATTAACTGACCTTGCTGCCCCCTCTCCCTTTCTGGCTTCTGCCTTCCCAGTCCTGGATTTTCTTACTGCACTGGTTTTTTGCTTCCAGAACCCCACCCCTTCTGGAACCCCTCCACCATTTCTGCTTCCACCAGCCACCGAGGCAGGGCATTCCATTACTCCACCACCCTCTCAGTGAAGTAGCACCTCCTGCTTTGCTTCCACCCATGCCCTCTAAGTGCCCCACCTTCTTTCTTTGGAGTATCCTGACTGCTCCTCCACTATTTGCCCCTTCATCTGTGTGAAAACCTCTCTCACTTCCCCCCAGTCCCTTCTCTCTTCCAATGTGTACATATTTAGCTCTTCAAGCCTCTCCCCTTAGGTCCTTTCCCACAAACCCAAAATCATTTTGGTTGCCCTATTCTGGACCCTTTCTCAAGGAGTTCAATGTCCCTCTTTAAATGTGGCCTCCAAAAACTACCTGCAGTTCTCGAGGTTTGTCCTCACCAAGCAATTATACATTGGGATTATTACTTCACTCCTCCTGGAGGTGAGCCCCTAGCGATGCATCCAAGCATCATGTTGGCCTTTGCCACTGCCCTCCTACAACTCTCTGAGTTGCTCATCTTTACATCTACTACCACCCCAGGTCCCTCTTAGCCATCAATACTTATAGCATTTCCCCCCCAGGGTGTCGAATTGGGTCTCTGGCTCCCAGGTGCAGTACACTGCATATTCCTGCTTTGAACCTCAGCTTCCACTTTCTAGACAACCTTTCCAGAGCCTCCAGGTCCCCCTGTAGGACCACCCTACCTCTTCCCCATCTACCACCGTTCCAAGTCTTGAGTCATCCACAAAGAGACTCAGCTCACTCCTGTTGCATCTCCTAATGTCAGATACATAGGCATTGAACAGGAGGGGCCCAAGGACTCCAGTAATGACCATTCTTGGGAATGTGACTATCCCTCCAACCACGACCCTCTGGGTCTAGTTCTGGAGACAACTTCCTATCCACCTGATCATGTGCAGTGTCAGTGGTTCAGTAGGTAGCACATTCACCTCTGAGGCTGGGAGATCAGAGGGCTGTGGGTTCAGTTCCCACCTCTGGCTCTTGGGTTAATATCCCAGTACTGACACTGTAGTGCAGCATGAGAGGCGTGTTGCACTTCTGGGATGCCGTCTTTCCCGATGAGATGTTAAACCGAGGTCCCATATGCCTGGATTGGTGGTAGTTCAGGTGGATGTTAAAGATCCCATGGCACTTATCGAAAAGAGTAGGAGAATTTCCCCAGTTTTCTGGCCAAATTTCCCTCATTCACTAAAAATACCACCAACAGCTTAAGGTCAGTTCAAGGACAGTTGGCATCCATCTGTATCCCCCTCCCCTGGGTCATGCCTGAAAATAGGCAGGATTTGTCTAGTGTACTTACCCGGTCAACAAAAACTAAATAAATAAATAAAAATAAATTCTGGTTCCCCACCCCATTTCTCCTACATTATTCAACAGGCCCATGTGAGGAACAGAGTCAAATGCCTTGCTGAAGTCAAGAAAGAGGATGTCATCTGGTCTTCCCAGGTCCATGGCACTCATCAGCCAGTCATAGAACTCAACAAAGGTTTGTCTGACATGATTTCCACATGATGAATCCATGCTGTCTATTGTCCAGGCTCCCCAAATTTTCCAGGTCCCCCCCAAGTCTCTCCTTGACAATGTCCTCCATTACCTTGCCCACTATCAATGTCAGGCTGATGGGCCTGTAGTTTCCTGCCACCTCCCTTGATCCCAGCTTGTGGCTAGGCACTGTATACACCACCTTACAATTCTGGGGCACCTACCCTGTCCTCAGAAAGATGCTGAAGAGCTCCATCGGGGGTTTTGCCAGGACATCCGCCTGTTCCTTCAGCACTCTGGGATGTAATTTATCCGGGCCCTGGTGCTTTCTCCATCTTATGAGACCCAAGGGCTTCCCTCACTCTCTCTGCCATGATTTCCACCTCTGCTATCCCATCTTCCTGCTTTTCCTTCCCCACACCTGCCAGTGATGCACCCCTCCCCAGAGGTATAATATAATATAATATAATATAATATAATATGATATGATATGATATGATATGATATGATATGATATGATATGATATAATATAATATAATATAATATAATATAATATAATATAATATAATATAATATAATATAATATAATATCATATCATACAACACAAGACAATACAAAACAATACAATACAATACAATACAATACAATACAATACAATATAATATAATATAATATAATATAATATAGTGGTGTGGTGTTATAATATTGTAAACTATTAAATTAATTTAGTATGTGTTAATTTATTTCTCTCACAGTGAGATGCTAAACTATGTGTTAAATCATCTCAATCATTGGTTAATTTGTCTCTGTTGTAGTGTGGTTCTAAACACTGAGGCCCGGATATTCAAACTGTGCCCAAAAAGTGCACAACAGCAGGAGCAAGCGCAAGTCCACTGCGCCCATGTGCAAGTAGCGTGTTATTCAAAAACTGCGCAGGTCTAGATGCACCTGCGACACACGACTGAGTATCATGCCACCTGCACCATAGCACAACCAGGGATGTGCAGTTGTGCATTTCAGGTGTGCCATAGCGCAACCAGGGATGTTCAGTGGAGCAGTCCAGATGTGCCGTAGCGCAACCAGGGATGCCCCGTGGAGCAGGGCAGCAGTGGACCAGCACAACCAGGGATGCTCAGGGACAGGATGCAGGGGCCCACCACCCATGCCACAGATGGGCAGAGGAGCACACCGCAGAACAGACATCACCCCCCACACCCCATGCACTGCACAACTGGTGGAGAGCTGGAATAACCACTGGCCCATGGATACCATCAACCAACCCACAGCCGGAGCATGGTGCCCCAGCACACCCTCTGGCAAGCTGTGACTGGCACACAAGGAAGGCTGACCATCTCATGCCACACCATCACACCAATGCAGAGCACACCCTGCGCCACAATCACCATACACCCTTCCCAGGAGTAGTGCCCAACAGTCCAGGATACCCTATGCATGCCAGATTCCCTACTGTGACAATGCAACCTTATGCACCATGGAGCCATACAAGGCAGCCCCACCATGTGCACCCTGCAGCAGGTGGCAGCAGACAGCGGTGCAACAACTGCATACACAATGCCACCCTGCATGCCTCCCAAGGTACAGCTGAGAGACCGACCATGCATCAACACCTGAGGTACCCCACATGTGACAGGACATACCTCGGACCCCTCCACCTGTACAGCACCCTGCACACCCTGCCAAAGACACATCCCATCCCAGCACTGGCCACAACAGCCAGCACAGACACACACAGTGTTGCACGGAAGCATGCACCACACAGCATGCAACAAAGTGCATGGACAAACAGCCACCAATACCCAAGGGCACACAAACACAGGGACACAGTAGTGGGTCAACCAAGCCACTGGTGTGTGGACACAGCAGCTGTGTTCACACGGCCAGCAACCCTATATGGCACAGGTGTGCCAGCCACCCTGCACAGGCTCCATGAAGCTGTATGCCACTAGCATGCGGCCGGAGCACAAGTGACAGACAGTGAAGCACATCCCCTGCAACAGACACAAGCAACAGCATGGAGGGGTGACAACAACAGTGAAGGCCACAGTGCCACTGGAGGCAGCTGAGCACCATATTGGTGATGGGAGGCAACCTGGCATTGTGCCGGGTACAGTGGCTGTCCAGCATGGGCAGCCACCACTGACATGCCAGCAGATTGTGCATATCACAGACATGCAAGGGTGTCAGTTGCACAGGCCATGGATAGTCTGACAGGGGTGCCATGCACACAGTGTATGCAGGAAAGAGACCTCCATCAAACTATTAAGCAGAAGTGAGCAGATCAGGTAGCTCTCTTTTTCCTCAGCTAATTCTATGGTCCTGTTGAATGTCTCTCCCAAGCCAGAGAATGTGTGTGTGAAGTCTCTAGCCTCCAACCAGCAGGACCATACAATTAATGGAAGAAGAATGCTACTTCATCTGCTCCATCCTGGGAAAACAGTTCTCTGCAGACACTGATCACACATCTCTTTGTGTCACTTCCAAGCTGGAGAATGTGTGTGATGTTTCTTGCCTCCAATCAACAGGACTTCAGCATTAACTTAGGAAGAAGAGTGCTACTTGATCTGCTCTCTCGTGGAAAAACAGTTCACTGCTGGAGATAATCACACATGTCTTTGTGTCATTCCCGAACTGGAAAATGTGTGTGTGATGTATCTTGCATCCAACCAACAGGACTACAGAGTTAACTGAGGAAGAAGAGTGCTGATTGATCTGCTCTGCACTGGGAAAACAGTTTTCTGCAGGCACTGATCACAAATCTCTTTCTGTCACTCCCAAGCTGGAGAATGTGTGTGTGAAGTCTCTTGCTTCCACCCAACAGGACCATAGAATTAACTGAGGAAGAAGAGCACAACTTGATCTGCTCTCTTCTGGGAAAACTGTTTCCTACTGGCGCTTTGCAGACATATCTTTCTGTCACTCCCTAGCAGGAGAATGTGTGTGAGATGTCTCTTGCCTCCAACCCACAGGATTACAGAATGAACTGAGGAAGAAGAGTGCTACTTGATCTGCTGTCTTCTGGTAAAACAGTTTGCTGCATGCGCTAACAAATCTCTTTGTTCATTTCTGAGCTGGAGAATGTGTGTGAGAGGGCTCTTGTCTTGAAACCACAGGACCTCAGAATTAACTGAGAAAGGACAGCGCTACTTGATCTGCTCTCTCATGGGAAGACATTTTGATACAGGTGCTAATAATACCTTTCTTTCTGTCTCTCCCGAGCAGGTGAAATGTTGTGTGTGTGTGTGTGTGTGTGTGTGTGTGTGTGTGTGTGAAGTCTCTTGACTTAAAAAAACAGGACCAAAGATTTGTGTACTTTTTGATCTGCTCTCTCCTGGAAGAACAGTTAGCTGAATGCACTGATCAAACATCTGTTTCTGTCACTCCCAAGATGGAGAATGTGTGTGTGAAGTCTCTTCTCTCCAACCAAAAGGACCATAGAATTCAGCGAGTAAGAGGAGTGCTACTTGGTCTGCTCTCTCCAGGGAAAATTGTTTGCTGCAGGCACTGATCACACATCTCTTTTTTTCATTTCTGCGTTGGAGAATGTGTGTGTGAAGTCTCTTGCTTCCACTCAACAGGACCATAGAATTAACTGAGGAAGAGGACAGCTACTCAATCTTTTCTCTACTGGAAAACAGTTTGCTGCAGATGCTCATCACACATCTTTTTCATGTTACTCCAGAGCTGGAGAATGTGTGTGTAAAATCTCTTGACTTCAACCAACAGGACCACAGAATTAACTGAGGAAGAAGAGTGCTTCTTTATCTGCTCTCTCATGGGAAAACAGTTTGATACAGGTGCAGATCACACATCTCTTTCTGTCTCTCCCGACCTGAAGAATGTGTGGGTGAAGTCTCTTGCCTTAAACCAACAGGACCACATAATTAAGCATTACTTGATCTGCTCTGTCCTGGAAAAGAGTTCCCTGCAGGCTCTGATCACACATCTCTTTTTGTCATTCCTGAACTAGAGAATGTGTGCATGTGAAGTCTCTTGCCTACAAATAACAGGACACAGAATTAACTGATGAAGAAAAGTGCTACATGATCTGCTCTCCTAAGGAAAACAGTTTGCTTCTGGTGCTGATCACACATCTCTTTTTTAAATTTCTGAGTTGGATGATGTGTGTGTGATTTCTCTTGTCTTCAACCAACAGGACCACAGAATTAACTGAATAAGAAGAGTGCTACTTGAACCGCACACTCATGGGAAAACAGTTTAGTTCAGATGCTGATCTCACATCTCTTTCTGTCTCTCCCAAGTTAGAGAATGTTTGTGTGAAGTCTCTTGCCTGAAACCAACAGTACAACAGAATTAAGCGCTATTTGAGTTGCTTTCTTCTGGGAAACAGTTTACTACAGATGCTGATCACACACCTCTTTCTGTCACTCCCGTGCTGGAGAATGTGTGGGTGAAATCTCCTGCATACAGTCAACAGGACCATAGAATAAGCTGAGGAAAAACAGAACTACTTGACCTGCTCTCTCCTGCTTAATAGTTTTCTGGAGGCAGTGATGACACAACTCGTTGTCTCTCCCAAGCTGGAGAATGCATGTGTGTGAAGTCTCTAGCCTCCAACCTGCAGGACCACACAATTAATGGAAGAAGCAGAGTGCAACTTTATTTGCTCCATTCTGGGAAAACAGTTTCCTAAAGGCTCTGATCACACATCTCTTTGTGTCACTTCCAAGCTGGAGAATGTGTGTGATGTTTCTTGCCTCCAGTCAACAGGACTTCAGCATTAAGTCAGGAAGAAGAGTGCTATTGATCTGCTCTCTAGTGGAAAAACAGTTCACTGCTGGAGAAGATCACATATGTCTTTGTGTCACTCCCAAGCTGGAGGATGTGTGTGAGAAGTTTCTTGCTTCCACCCAACAGGACCACAGAATTAACTGAGGAAGAAGAGTGCAACTTGATCTGCTTTCTTCTGGGAAAACAGTTTCCTACTGGCACTGTGCAGACATATCTTTCTGTCACTGCCTAGCAGGAGATTGTGCGTGTGAAGTCTCTTGCCTCCACCCAACAGGACACTAGAACTACATGAAGAAGAAGAGCACAACCTGATCTGCTGTCCTGGGAAAACATTTTGCACTGATTGCACATCTCTTTCTGTCACTACCAAGCAAGAGAATGTGTTTGTGAAATATTCTCTGTCCAACCAACAGGACCATAGAATTAGATGAGGAAAAAGATAGCTACTTGACCTGCTCTCTTTTGCTAAATAGTTTACTGGAGGCACTGATCACACAACTCTTTGTGTCTCTGTCAAGCTGGAGAATGTGTGTGTAAAGTCTCAAGCCTCCACCCATAAGGACCACGCAATTAATTGAGGAAGTAGAGCACAAGTTGATCTGCTCTATCCGGTGAAACAGTTTGCTGCAGGCACTGATCACACATCTGTTAGTGTCACTTCAAAGCTGGAGAATGTGTGTGTGTGATGTCTCTTGTCTCCAACCCACAGGATTAAAGAATGAACTGAGGAAGAAGTGTGCTACTTGATCTGCTGTCTTCTGGTAAAACTGTTTGCTGCAGGCACTAACACATCTCTTTTTTCATTTCTGAGCTGGAGAATGTGTGTGAGAGAGTTCTTGTCTTGAAACTACAGGACCACAGAATTAACTGAGAAAGGAGAGCGCTACTTATTTATTTATTTATTTAGTTAAACATCAGTTTAGAAACCTTTGAGCCAGAGGCTCATTTACAAAGGTACCTCATCACAAAGAGGACATCATAACAGTAGTACAAGGGACACAATACTTTCAAACAGAAAAGTTACAGCTCAAGTCAATTTTGTTACAATAGAATTCAATCTCCATGAAGCAAAAAAAATAACAAGGGGTGCGAGACTTAAGGTTGGGGGATAGCTGGTGGGGGTAGAAGGGAGGGAGATAGGGGAGGACGAATTAGTAGGGAAAGGAAGGGGGGAGCCGTTCAGTGAGCATTGTCATATAGAGTTTTTTTTTTCTCTTTTTTCACACTAGGCTAGCGGCAGTTGCACTTGCGAGATCCGAGCAGGAAATTTCTGAGCCTGGGCTTAAAGCACGCTAAGGTACGTGAGTTTGAGACACTGGCAGGGAGGGAGTTATACCATTGGGGCGCCCGGTAGGGGAATGCCCTCTGACCTTGAGAGGTCCTGGCTCTCGGAATAACTAGGGTAGCTTTTGACGAGCTGTGCGTGATCAGGGTCGGTGTAGTACGGTGAATAGAGTTGGATAGGCCAATGGGGGATAGGCCATGCAGGGCTTTAAAGGTGAGCTGGCATGTTTGATACATGAGTCACTCTTCCAGGTTGAGTATGGTAGCCAGGGTGTACAGCTCACATGTGTGAGTGAGTCTGGGATCACCAGTGATAAGTCTGCAGGCCTTATTAACTGTGAGGTGAACCTTGTTGAGGGCAGTCTGATCTGCTGAGCCATAGACCGGAAGGCCATAGTCAATGAGAGACATGACAGAGGAGGTAACAGCCAGGTGGAAGGCATCAGGAGGGAGGCATTTCTTATGCCAGTAAAGAATGCCTAGCTGTGAGTTGGCGACAGAATTTAGGGCAGATATATGTCCATGAAATGAAAGTGCTGGGTCAAAGGTTATACCAAGATATTTATAGGACTGCACCTGGTCAATGACGAAGTCGGGTGTGGAGTGGACAGCTAAGGGAAACTTGCTGTACTTATTTTGGGGGTGGGAGAAGAGCATCATTTTAGTTTTCTTAAGGTTGATAACAAGACGGTGCTCAGTGAACCAGGAAGCTGCAGAGTCAAAGACTAGTTGGAGGAAGTTCTGTAGCAGCATGGGGTCATTGTGGGAGGGAACGAGAACAGCATCATCGGCATAGAGAAGAATCTTACCCATACACCTGCTGGGTAGGGAATTAAGAAAGAGTGAGAATAGTAGGGGTCCAAGAATTGAGCCCTGCAGCACCCCAGAGCAGATGGGGCAGGTTTCTGAGAGAGTACCGTTGACTTTCACACATTGGGAGCGGTCGGAGAGATAGCTGGTGCACCAGGAAACAGGTCCTGAGGCAAAGCCTATTAGGTTGAGGGTGGAGAGCAAAAGAGGATGTGAAACGGTATTGAATGCCTTAAACAGGTCTATGAAAATAGCAACAGCCAGGGCACCAGAGTCCAAGGAGGTATGGAGGAAGTTGGAGAATTCCAGGAGTGCTGTAATGGTACTATGACCTGCTCTGAACCCATGTTGTTCAGGGCAGAGAACATTGTACTTACAGAGGTAGTCAGAGACTTGGGACGCCACAATTTTCTCTAACGCCTTAGAGAGGGGGGAGAGGATTGAGATGGGTCGGTAGTTACCCGGAAGAGTCCTGTCACCACCTTTATGGACAGGGTAACTGTGGAAATCTTCCAGGCAGAGGGAATTGTCTGAGACAGAGTGATTTGTTGAAAATGCACATAATAGAGAGAGGACCTGATCCAGAACCTGATGTAAAGGCAGGATCAAGTGAGTCATTACCGATGGTGTTACCTTTAGGGCTTTTAGCAAGTAAGGCCTAGTCTTGCATGGTGACACACGTGAGGTGGAAAGAGAGGGGCAATGGGTGGTGGTACAGATGGGGAGGTGGACTGAAAAAGTTACCAGGAAGTACCGAGCTAAGGTCGGTAAAGGAATTATTGAGGTGGGTGGCAATGAGGCAGGGTCAGAGGAGACGGTACCATTGATGTTGAGAAGAGAAGGAGAGGGGGACTGGGAGTGACCATTCAGTTGCTTGATGTTGTCCCAGAAGCACCTAGGGTTCCCCCAGGAGGAGGTAAGAGAGGCTTGGTAGTAATCCGCCTTTGCTTTGCAGATTGCCCAGGTGTACTGGTTGTGGGCGGCAGCATAGGACTGCCTGTCAGCTGAATGGCCAGTAGCAACAGCAAGGTGCCAAAGCTTGTCGCGTTGCTTAAGTTGCCACAGTAGGGTAGGGGTGATCCAAGGGGCATGTCTCACTTTGGACCTCCTAGCTGTTATGGGAGCAAAGATATCACAGGCAAAGTTGAAAGTGCTTACAAAGAAGGCCAGGGCCAAGTCAATGTTGGTTGCCCTCATCAGAGGGGACCAATCAGTATGGGCAAGGAAGCGCTTAAGGCCTATGAGCCCCCCAGGCCTAAGCCGCCTTCGAGAGATGGTTTTAACTGGGGACAAGGGCCGGGGGGGTTTCCCAGTTGAAAAGCACAGTGGAGTGGCCACTGAGGCAGTCAGGGAGGACTTGGATGTTGCGGATGCAGATTGGCCTGTTGGTGAGGACCACATCTAGGAGGGTGCTTATCCCCCCCTGGTGTTTTTTCTAGTAGGCTGTGTGACCAGTTGAGTAAGGTCAATTGAATCAAAAGCCTCACAGTGGGAGGAGGACGCGGGGCAGAGCCAGTTTATATTCAAGTCACCAAACCAAGATTTGGTCCGATGAGTTGGGTAGGGAGGTAAGGTAGTCAATTAGTGGGCCCAGGGCCTGAGATTGGTTCTTGGGGGGTATGTAGGCTATGGTTAGGAATAACAGGCCTCTAGCTGGGTCAGGGGACAGCTTTAGGGTAAGTGCCTGGGCCTTATGGTCGAGGTCAGGCAGGGGGAGAGGTAACCCCATTAGAGAATCCCTCAAGTAGAAGACACAGCCCCCCCCTCCTGCTGACACGGTCCAACTGGTGGAGAGTGTAGCCAGGGAGAGAGACGTGAGAGTTAGGAGTGGAGGGAGACAGCCAGGTTTCAACCAGGGCAATAACATCAGGTTTATGAACCGTCACCCAGCAGTGTAGAGAGTCCAGTTTTTTCAGGAGGCTACAGATGTTCATAGAAGCAATGCGCAGCCCAGAAGATTTCAGGGGAGGATCAGTGCAGCCAGGCCCGGGATTGGGATGGACATTGCCTGACAGGAGCAGGAGGAGGAGGGCTGCTCTATGGAGTGAACAATGGCGGGATAGCTTTCGACGATTGGAGAGGGGGTGATGGGGGCTGTGATAGTGCAGGGAATAGGCAGAGTAGAACAGACAGGAGAGGCAAGTATGATGAGATGTATGGGGGCAGCAGGGGTACAAGAGAGGGCAGCAGTATGTCAGGAGATGTGTTGGGGCAGATGCAGGGTGAGTGTAGGCAGCAGGAGGTGGTGACACGGGGGAAAGGGTGGGTTGTAGTCAGATCATAAAGGACACTGGAGTTGGATACTAGTGGGGCTAGAGTACCCAAAGGGAAGGCAAGGATTAGTAGAAGTGGGGGGAGTAGTGCAGGATGCAGAGAGTTGGGCATTTTTTGCAAGGGGAGTAGTGAGAAATAATTAAGCTGGTGGATAAGGGGGAGGTACAGAGGGGATAGCCTGTGTGGGCTTGGGTGGGTCAGTACTGCTGATGGGTGTTTAGATGGGGACCGGTGCCCCCTGGTGGTCAGCAGGTATAACCTGCTAATGAGAAAGTGGGGACTTAGGTTATGGCACAACCAGACGTGAGGTCACAGGAAGTGACGTTCACAGCTGAACCAATAAAGCTACAGCTGCCCCTGGGTGGGTGGGTGGCTGGGACGGGTGGGACAGACGACGGGAAGCGTCGTCGGGCTAGCACCCCACAGCTGCTGTCCGCTGAAACAATCAGTGGTCTGTCAGTGAAGAAGCTTTCCAAATGAGTCCTTCAGTGTCCCGAATTACAATGGCAGGAGATAGCATAGTAAGTCGTCTGGCTTATTACCTGAAGAAAATGGTATTCTGGTGAGGGCTCCTCGAATTGAGCAGCAAAACCGTCCTTCCACTGCCGCGGTCGGCAGTACTCTGAGCGTGGGGGGGGTTCCGCCTGAAAAATGTAGGAGGCAGGGGGAATTAGTATGCAGCGGGATATTTAAAACAACAGCACTACTGATACATTCTGCGCATGAACTCAGCTAAGCAACACTAGTCAAACAAACAATAGGCTAACTTAACATTTAACACAATCAAAAGTCAGACAGCATTTACTTAATCTACCCAGCATACTGAGTGCCTAGGGGTTTAACTTAAACAGGCATGTTACTCCAGTCCTCAGCATGAACACAGCCCAGCAAGCAGCCTCTGGCGTCTTTGCAGTGAAAACAAAGAGCAGCTCTATAACATTGAGGTAAACAGCTATGCCTAACCCAGCCGCGAGCAGGGAGAGTCTGATTAGTAGTACACCTCAGTACATCACGCCATTTTAACAATGGGTAGACGCTAGCTCCCTTTGATTTTCACTACTCCAACCCAACCCATGTGCCAGTCCAGCTAACCAGGTAGCACCCCACAGCCGCTGTCCGCTGAAACAATCAGTGGTCTGTCGGTGGAGAAGCTTTCCAAATGAGTCCTTCAGTGTCCCGAATTACAATGGCAGGAGATAGCACAGTAAGTCATCTGGCTTATTACCTGAAGAAAATGGTATTCTGGCGAGGGCTCCTCGAATGGAGCAGCAAAACCGTCCTTCCACTGCCGCAGTCGGCAGTACTCTGAGCATGGGGGTTCTGCCTGAAGAAAATGGTATTCTGGCGAGGGCTCCCCGAATGGAGCAGCAAAACCATCCTTCCACTGCCGCAGTCGGCAGTACTCTGAGCATGGGGGGGGGTTCCGCCTGAAGAAAATGGTATTCTGGCGAGGGCTCCCCGAATGGAGCAGCAAAACCATCCTTCCACTGCCGCGGTCGGCAGTACTCTGGATCTGCTCTCTCGTGGAAAAACTGTTTGATGCAGGTGCTAATCCTACATTTCTTTCTGTCTCTCCCGAGATGGTGAATATGTGTGTTTGTGTGTGTGTGTGTGTGTGTGTGTGTGTGTGTGTGTGTGAGAAGATTCTTGATTTAAAAAACAGGAACACAGAATAATGCACTTCTTGATCTGCTCTCTCCTGAAAGAACAGTTAGCTGAATGAACTGAACAAACATCTCTTTCTGTCACTCCTGAGATGGAGAATGTGTTTGTGAAGTCTCTTCTCTCCAACCAAAAGGACCATAGAATTGACTGAGTAAGAAAAGTGCTACTTGGTTTGCCCTCTCCTGGGAAAACTGTTTGCTGCAGGCGCTGATCACACATCTCTTTTTTTCATTTCTGAGTTGGAGAATGTGTGTGTGAAGTCTCTTGCCTCCAACCAATAAGAACAACAGAATTAACTGAAGAGGAAGAGCACTACATGAACTAACCTCTCCTAGGAAAGCAGTTTGATGCAGGTGCTGATCAAACATTTCTTTCTGTCTCTCCCAAGCTGGAGAATGTGTGTGTGCGAAGTCTCTTCATTTAAAAAAACAGGACCATAGAATTAAGTGCTTCTTTATCTACCCTCTCCTGGAAGAACAGTTTGCTGATTTCGTCGATCAAACATCTCTTTCTGTCACTTCCAAGCTGGAAAATGTGTGTGATGTCTCTTCTCTCCAACCAAAAGGATCATAGAATTAAGCAAGTAAGAAGAGAGCTACTTGATCTACTCCCTCCTTGTAAAACTGTTTGCTTCTGGTGCTGATCACTCATCTCTTTTTTAAATTTCTGAGTTGGATAATGTGTGTGTGAAGTATCTTGTCTTCAACCAACAGGACCACAGAATTAACTGAATAAGAAGAGTGCTACTTGAACCACACACTCATGGGAAAACAGTTTGGTTCAGATGCTACTCTCACATCTCTTTCTGTCTCTCCCAAGCTGGAGAAAGTTTGTGTGAAGTCTCTTGCCTGAAACCAACAGTATCAACAGAATTAATCGCTACTTGAGCTGCTGTCTCTGGGAAACAGTTTACTACAGGCGCTGAGCACACATCTCTTTCTGTCACTCCTGTGCTGGAGAATGTGTGGGTGAAATCTCCTGCATACATTCAACAGGACCATTGAATAAGCTGAGGAAAAATAGAACTACCTGACCTGTTCTCTCCTGCTTAATAGTTTTCTGGAGGCAGTGATTACACATCTCGTTGTCTCTCTCCCAAGCTGGAGAATGTGTGTGTGTGTGTGTGTGTGTGTGTGTGTGTGTGTGAAGTCTCTAGCCTCCAACCTGCAGGACCACACAATCAACGGAAGAAGAAGAATGCTACTTTATCTGCTCAATCCTGGGAAAACAGTTTCCTAAAGGCTCTGATCACACATCTCTTTGTGTCACTTCTGAGCTGGAGAATGTGTGTGATTTTTCTTGCCTCCAATCAACAGAACTTCTGCATTAACTCAGGAAGAAGAGTGCTACTTGATCTGCACTCTCATGGAAAAACAGTTAACTTCTGGAGATGATCACACATGTCTTTGTGTCACTCCTGAGCTGGAGAATGTGTGTGTGATGTATCTTGCATCCAATCAACAGGAATACAGTATTAACTGAGGAAGAAGAGTGCTTATTGATCTGCTCACTCCTTGGAAAACAGTTTGCTGCAGGCACTGATCACAAATCTCTTTCTGTCACTCCAGAGCTGGAGAATCTGTGTGTGAAGTCTCTTGCTTCCACCTAACAGGACCATAGAATTAACTGAGGAAGAGGAGAGCTACTTGATCTGTTCTCTACTGGAAACAGCTTGCCGCAGATGCTCATCACACATCTTTTTCTGTGTTACTCCTGAGCTGGAAAATGTGTGTGTAAAATCTGTCTTCAACCAACAGGACCACATAATTAACTGAGGAAGAAAAGCACTTCTTTATCTGCTCTCTCATGGGAAAACAGATTGATGCAGGTGCAGATCACACATCTCTTTCTGTCTCTCCCAAGCAGGAGAATGTGTGGGTGAAGTCTCTTGCTTAAACCAACAGGACCACAGAATTAAGCGCTACTTGATATGCTCTCTCCTGGAAAAGAGTTTGTTGCAGGCTCTGATCACACATCTCTTTTTGTCTTTCCTGAACTAGAGAATATGTGTGTGTGTGTGTGTGTGTGTGTGTGTGTGTGTGTGAAGTCTCTTGCCTACAAATAACAGGACACAGAATTAATTGATGAAGAAGAGCGCTACATGATCTGCTCTCCAGGGAAAATAGTTTGCTTCTGGTGCTGATCATACACCTCTTTCTGTCACTTCCAAGCTAGAGAATGTGTTTGTGAAATCTTCTCTTTCCAACCAACAGGACCATAGAATTAGATAAGGAAAAAGAGAGCTACTTGACCTGCTCTCTTCTGCTAAACAGTTTACTGAAGGCACTGATCACACAACTCTTTATTTCTCTGCCAAGCTGGAGAATGTGTGTGTGAAGTCTCAAGACTCCAACCATCAGGACCACGCAATTAATTGAGGAAGAAGAGCACAAGCTGATCTGCTCTCTCATTGGAAAACTGTTTGCTGCAGGTGCTGATCACACATTTCTTTTTTTCATTTCTGAGCTGGTGAATGTGTGTGTGAAGTCTCTTTCCTCCAAGCAACAGGACCATAGAAATAACTGACAAAGAAGAGAGCTACTCAATCTGTTCTCTACAGGAAAACAGTTTGCTGCAGATGCTCATCACACATCTTTTTCTGTGTCACTCCTGAGCTGGAGAATGTGTGGGTAAAATCTCCTGTCTTCAACCAACAGGACCACAGAATTAACTGAGGATGAAGAGCACTTCTTTATCAGCCCTCTCATGGGAAAAACAGTTTGATGCAGGTGCAGATTACACATCTCTGTCTGTCTCTCCCACTCTGGAGAATGTGTGTCTGAAGTCTCATGCTTTAAACCTACAGGACCACAGAATTAAGTGCTATGTGATCTGCTCTCTCCTGGAAAAGAGTTTGCTCCAGGCTCTGATCACACATCTCTTTTTGACATTCCCGAGCTAGAGAATGTGTGTGTGAAGTCTCTTGTCTCCAAATAACAGGACCACAGAATTAACTGAGAAAGAAGAGGCCTTCTTGATCTTTCCTCTCATGGGAAACCAGTGTGGTGCAGGCACTAATCACATGCCTTTTTCTGTCACTCCGGAGCTGAAGAATGTGTTTTTGAAGTCTGTTTTCTCTGAAAAACAGTACCACAGAATTAACTGACGAAGAAGAGTGCTACATGATCTGCTCCCCCAGTGAAAACAGTTTGTTTCTGGTTTGACCTGATCACACATCTTTTTCTGTCACTCCCGAGCTGGAGAATGTGCATGTGAAATCTCCTCCTTCCAACCAACAGGACCATAGAATTAGCTGAGGGAAAAGAGAGCTGTTTGACCTGCTCTCTCTGGTTAAATAGTTTGCTGGAGGCACTGATCACACAACTCTTTGTGTCTCTGTTAAGCTGGACAATTTTTGTATGAAGTCTCAAGCCTCAAACCATCTGGACCACACAATTAATTGAGGAAGAAGAGTGCTAGTTGATCTGCTATTTCCTGGGAAAACTTTTGCTGCTGCTGATCACACATCTTTTTCTTTCACTCCTGAGCTGAAGAATGTGTGTGTGAAGCCTCTTGCCTCCAATTAACAGGACTACAAAATTAACTGAAGAAAAAGAGTGCAACTTGATCTGCTCTCTCCTGGTAAAATAGGTGATGCAGGCTTTAACACATCTCTTTTTTTCATTTCCGAGCTGGAGAATGTGTGAGAGAAGGCTCTTGTCTTGAACACACAAGACCTCAGAATTACCTGAGAAAGAAGAGCGCTACTTGATCTGCTCTCTCATGGGAAAGCAGTTTGATGCAGGTGTTGATCACACATTTCTTTCTGTCTCTCCTGAGCTGGAGAATGCATGTGTGTGTGAAGTCTCAAGCCTCAAACCATCAGGACCACACAATTAATTGAGGAAGAAGAGTGCTACTTGATCTGCTCTTTCCTGGGAAAACTTTTGCTGCAGCTGCTGATCACACATCTCTTTCTTTCACTACCGAGCTGAAGAATGTGTGTGTGAAGCCTCTTGCCTCCAATTAACAGGACTACAAAATTAACTGAAGAAAAATAGTGGTACATGATCTGCTCTCTCCTGATAAAACAGGTGCTGCAGGCTCTAACACATCTCTATTTTTCATTTCTGAGCTGGAGAATGTGTATGAGAAGGCTCTTGTCTTGAACACACAGGACCTCAGAATTACCTGAGAAAGAAGAGCGCTACTTGATCTGCTCTCTCATGGGAAAGCAGTTTGATGCAGGTGCTGATCACACATTTTTTTCTGTCTCTCCTGAGCTGGAGAATGTGTGTGTGTGTGTGTGTGTGTGTGTGTGTGTGTGTGAAGTCTCTTGATTTAAAAAAACAGGACCACATAATTAAATGCTTCTTTACCTGCTTTCTCCTGGAAGAACAGTTTTCTGAATGCACCAATCAAACATCTCTTTCTGTCACTCCTGAGCTGGAGAATGCATATGTGAAGTCTCTTCTCTCCAACCAAAATGACCACAGAATTAACTGAGTAAGAATAGTGCTACTTGATCTGCTTTCTCCTTGGAAAACTGTTTGCTGCAGGCGCTAATCACAGATCTCTTTTTTCATTTCTGAGTGGAAGAATGTTTGTGTGAAGTCTCTTGCCTGAAACCAACAGTACAACAGAATTAAGTGCTACTTGAGCTGCTGTCTCCTGGGAAACAGTTTACTACAGTCACTGATCACACATCTCTTTCTGTCACTCCCGTGCTGGAGAATGTGTGTGTGTGAAATCTCCAGCATACATTCAACAGGACTATAGAATAAGCTGAGGAAAAAGAGAGTTACTTGACCTGCTCTCTCCTGCTTAATAATTTGCTGGAGGCAGTGATTACACATCTCTTTGTCTATCTCCCAAGCTGGAGAATGCGTGTGTGTGAAGTCTCTAGCCTCCAACCAGCAGGACCACACAATTAATGGAAGAAGAAGAAGAATGCTACTTTATCTGCTCCGTCCTGGGAAAACAGTTTCCTAAAGGCTCTGATTACACATCTATTTGTGTCACTTCTGAGCTGGAGAATGTGTGTGATGTTTCTTGCCTTCAATCAGCAGGACTTCAGAATTAACTCAGGGAGAAGAGTGCTACTTGATCTGCTCTCTCATGGGAAAACAGTTCACTGCTGGCAATGATCACACATGTCTTTGTGTCACTCCCAAGTGGGAGAATGTGTGTGTGATGTATCTTGTGTTCAACCAACAGGACTACAGTATTAACTGAAGAAGAAAAGTACTGATTGATCTGCCCACTCCTGGGAAAAAAGTTTGCTGCAGGCTCTGATCACAAATCTCTTTCTGTCATTCCCAAGCTGGAGAATGTGTGTGTGAAATCTCTTGCCTCCAACAAACAGGACCATAGAATTAACTGAGGAAGAGGAGAGCTACTTGATCTATTCTCTACTGGAAAACAGTTTGCAGCAGATGCTCACCACACATCTTTTTCCATGTCACTCCTGAGCTGGAGAATATGTGTGTAAAATCTCTTGTCTTCAACCAGCAGGACCACAGAATTAACTGAGGAAGAAGAGCGCTTCCTTATCCGCTCTCTCATAGGAAAACAGTTTGATGCAGGTGCTGATCACACATTTCTTTCTGTCTCTCCTGAGCTGGTGAATGTGTGTGTGTGTGTGTGTGTGTGTGTGTGTGAAGTCTCTTGATTTAAAAAAACAGGACCACAGAATTAGGCACTTTTTGATTTGCTCTCTCCTGAAAGATCAGTTAGCTGAATGCGCTGATCAAACATCTCTTTCTGTCACTCCCAAGATTGAGAATGTGTGTGTGAAGTCTCTTCTCTCCAACCAAAAGGACCATAGAATTGACTGAGTAAGAAGAGTGCTACTTGGTCTGCTCTCTCCTGGGAAAACTGTTTGCTGCAGGCGCTGATCACATATCTCTTTTTTTCATTTCTGAGTTGGAGAATGTGTGTGTGAAATCTCTTGTTTTCAACCAACAGGACCACGGAATTAACTGAATAGAAGGGTGCTACTTCAGCTGCACACTCAAGGGAAGACAGTCTGGTGCAGGCGCTGATCACACATCTTTTTCCATTTCTCCCAAGCTAGAGAATGTTTTTGTGAAGTCTATTGCCTGAAACCAACAGTACAACAGAATTAAGGGCTACTTGAGCTGCTCTCTCCTAGGCAAACAGTTTACTACAGGCGTTGATCACACATCTCTTTCTATCATTTCTGTGCTGGAGAATGTGTGTGTGAAATCTCCTGCATCCATTCAACAGGACCATAGAATCAGCTGAGGAAAAAGAGAACTACTTGACCTGCTCTCTCCTGCTTAGTAGTTTTCTGGAGTCAGTGATCACAACTCTCTTTGTGTCTTTCCCTAGGTGGATAATGTGTATGTGAAGGCTCTAGCCTCCAACCACCAGGGCCACACAATTAACAGAAGAAGAATGCTACTTCATTTGCTGCATCCTGGGAAAACAGTTTCCTGCAGGTGCTGATCACACATCTTTCTGTGTCATTTCTGAGCTGGAGATTGTGTGTGAAGTTTCTTGCCGCCAATCAACAGGAATTCAGAATTGTCTCAGAAGAAGAGCACTACTTGATCTGCTCTCTCATGGGAAAACAGTTCACTAATGGCACTGATCACACATCTCTTTCTGTCACTTCCAAGCTAGAGAATGTGTATGTGAAGTCTCTTGCCTCCAACTAACAGGACCACAGAATTAACAAAGGAAGAAGTGTGCTACATGATCTGCTCTCTCCTGGGAAAGCAGTTTGCTGCAGGTGCTAATCACACATCTCTTTCTGTCACTCCCAAGTTGGAGAATGTGTGTGAAACCTCTTGCCTCCAACCAACAGGACCAGAGAATTAACTGAGGAACAAGAGCACTACTTGATATGATCTCTCCAGGGAAAACAGATTGCTGCACACACTGATCACACATCTCTTTTTGTCATTTACAAACTGGAGAATGTGTATGTGAAGGCTCTTGTCTTCATCCCACAGGACTTCAAAAGTAACTGAGAAAGAAGAGTGCTACTTGATCCACTCTCTCATGGGAAAACAGTTTGATGCAGGTGCTGATCACACATCTGTTTTTATCTCTCCCGAGCTGGAGAATGTGAGTGTGAAGTCTCTTGCCTTAAACCAACAGTACCACAGAATTATGTGCTATTTGGATCTGAAAACAGTTTGCTGCAGGTGCTGATCACACATCTTTTTCTGTCACTCTGAAGGTGGAGAAAGTGTGTGTGTGTGTGTGTGTGTGTGAAAACAGAATTAACTGAGGTAGAAGAGTGCTACTTGATCTGCTCCCTCCTTGGGAAACAGTTTGCTGCAGGCACTGATCACACATCTCTTTTTGTCATTCCTGAGCTTTAGAATGTGTGTGTGAAGTCTCTTACCTCCAACCAACAGGACCACAGAATTAACTAAGGAAGAAGAGTGCTACTTGATCTTCCCTCTCATGGGAAATCAGTTTTCTGCAGGCACTGATCACAAGTCTCTTTATGTCACTAACAAGCTGAAGAATGTGTTTGTGAAGTCTCTTGCCTCCAAAAAACTGGACCACAGAATTAACTGATTAAGAAGAGCACTACTTGATCTGCTTTCTCCTGGGAAATTAGACTCCTGAAGGTGCTGATCACACATTTTTTTGTGTCACTGCTGAGCTGGAGAGTGTGTATTTAAATCCTCTAGCCTCTAACATCATGACCGTTGAACTATCTGAGGAAGAAGATTGCTTCTTGATCCACTCTCTCCTGGGAAAACTGTTTGTTGCAGGCACTGATCACACATCTTTTTTAGTCATTTCTGATGTAGAGAATGTGTCTGTCAAGTCTCTTCTCTTCATTCAACAAGACCATGGAATTAACTGAAAAAGAATAGCGCTGCTTGATCCACTCTCTCATGGGAAAACAGTTTGATGCAAACACTGGTCACTCATCTCTTTCACTCTCTCCTGAGCTGAAGAATGTGTGTGTGAAGTCTCTTGCCTGAAACCAACAGGACCACAGAATTAGGCACTACTTGATCTGCTCTCTCCTGGAAAAAACAGTTTACTACAGGTGCTGATCACAAATATCCTTCTGTCACTCCTGAGCTGGAGAATGTGTGTGTGTGAAGTCTCTTTGTCTCCAACCAACAGGATTACAGAATTAACTGAGGTAGAAGAGTGCTACTTATGTAGAAACATAGAAACCTACAATTTGATGGCAGATTAGGATCACTTGGCCCACCTAGTCTACCCATTTCTCTACCTAATGGATAAGCTGCAGATCCTAGTTAACCTACAGCCTACTTCCTCCTACCCCCAATAGAATTGCCTTATGTCTGTCCCATGCATTCTTGAATTCCCCCACTGTTTTTGTCTCTATGACCACCTCAGGAAGGCTGTTCCATGCATCTACAACCCTCTCTGTGAAGAAATACTTCATCAAATTACCTCTGAGACCCCCCTCTATCTTCAAAGTGTGCCCTTCTTGTTCTTGCACATCTCTTTTTCTGAATGATGCTACCCTCTTGGACTTTGTTGATTCCCCTTGAGGTATTTGAAAGTTTCTAGCATATCCCCCATCTCGCTCCTTTCCTCGAGGCAATACATCTTAAGCTCCTTTAGTCTTTCTTCAAATGCTTGTGGTGCAGAGCCTGCACCATTTTGGTTGCCCTCCTTGGGACAGCCTCAACCCTTTCTATATCTTTGCAGAGATTGGGTCTCCAGAACTGCACATAGTACTCCAGATGTGTGCTTACCAACTGTCTGTACAGAGGGCTAACAACTTCCTGTTTTCCACTGGGGATGCCTCTCCCTATGTTTCCCAGTATCCCCCATCCCTCCTTACTGCCTTCTCACATTGCTGGCCTACCTTTAGGTCATTTGATATGACTACCCCAGGTCCCTTTCCATTTTTGTTGTCAGCAGTATCTCACCCCCCCACTGTGTTCTCTTCCCATGGGTTTTTGTTTCCCAGGAGCATTACTTTGCACTTCTTTGCATTGAATATAAGCTGCCATACTGTACATTTCACCATTCCTCCAACCAACTTGATCTACTGTCTCCTGGGGAAATGGTTTGCTGCAGGTGCTGATCACACATCTCCTTCTCTCACTCCTGAGCTGGAGAATGTGTGTGAGAAGCCTCTTGACTCCAGAGAACAGGAACACAGAATAAACTGAAGAAGATGAGCACTACTTCATCTGCTGTCTTCTGGGAAAACAGTTTGGTGCTGGGGCAGATCACACATCTCTTTCTGTCACTTCTGATTTGGAGAATGTGTGTGTGAAGTCTCTTGCCTCTAACCAACAGGACCACAGACTTAACTCATTGTCTCCTAGCAGATGTCTGTAGTCATCAGTAAAATACACTGGTATGTCCTGAGGACATCTGCAGAAGTCGGCTACTGACTCCCAGTGTGCTCTTGGTTGCAAGTCTGGAGAAGTCACTTATGTATTTTAATATATAGTGTAACAGAATATAATATATATTTGACTGCATAGCACCGTTGGAAAGGTAATTTTATGCTGAACAACTTTGTTTCTGATATTTTGTGCATATCATGTATACTTTAGGAGTTATTTGCATTTGTTTTTGGTATGGTGTGTATGGCTTGTGTTACCTGTTGTAGTGAAAAGTTTTTTTTTTTGGCTGTTTCAACCAGCTTAAAAAACAAAATTACATATTATTATTTGCATACCACCATTGGGAAGGTAATTTTGTGCTGAACAACTTTGCCACTGATATTTTGTGTATATCATGTATACTTTAGGAGTTATTTACATTTGTTTATGGTATGGTGTGTATAGTTGACATGTTTTCCATCAAGATTCACCTAAGCAGCTTGAATAAAATTCACTTTTTTGGCACTTAAGCAGGTATACAATAAAAACCATATTGATTACAACTGGTTGCATAGCACCATTGGGAAGGCATTTGTGTGCTCATCAACTTATATTCTGATACTTTGTGTGTATCATGTATACTTTTGGAGTTATACGCATTTGTTTATGATATGGTGTGTGTGGTTGAGATTCATCCCTCAAATCTCACCAAAGCACCTTGACTAAAATGGGGAAAAATTATGTTTTATAGTAAAAAGATATCTTTTTTTAACAAACATAATATTAAAACACCATCTAATGTCTGTATGCTTAATTTGGTGTTGATATTTTACATATTTTCTAACAAAAAATGGCTTATGTTGCCTTTTTAGTGAAAATAAAATTTAATTTGCTCTTTCGATCAGCATAGAAAAAAAACAAAATTACTTATTATTACATGCATGCCACCATTGGAAAGGCAATTTTGTGCTGAATAACTCTGCCACTCATACTTTGTGTGTAGCATGTACAGTTATTGAGCTATTAGCATTTGTTTACGACATGCTGACTATGGCTTGATATTGCTTAGAAAGGCCCAGGATTCACTGTTAAAAGTATACAGGAGGTTCAGGATGCAAGTGGTGTAATTTCAGAGTGAGCCTGTGGAGGCAATGAGTTAACTGACAAAGAAGAGTGTTACTTGATGTGCTTTCTCATGGGAAAACAGTTTGCTGCGGGCACTGATCACACATCTCTTTTTGTAACAACCGAGCTGGAGAATGTGTGTGTGAAACCTCTTCCCTCTAATCAACAGGACCACAGAATTAACTTAGAAAGATACATAATGCTACTTGATCTGCTCTCTCCTGGGAAAAGAGTTAGCTGAAGGCGCTCATCACACATATCTTTCTGTCACTCCAGAGCTGGAGAATGTGTGTATAAAGCCTCTTGACTCAAACCAACACAACCACAGAATTAACTGAGGAAGAAGAGCACCACTTGATCTGCTTTCTAATGGAAAAACAGTTTGCTGTAGGTGCTGATCACACATCTCTTTCACTCACATCCAAGATGAAGAATGTCTTTGTGAAGTCTCTTGCCTCCAACCTGCAGGAACATTGAGCTAACTGAGGAAAGAGGGTGCTACTTGATCTACTCTCATGGGAAAACAGTTTGCTGCAGGCGCTGATCACACATCTCTTTCTGTTACTCCTGAGCTGGAGAATGTGTGTCTCTGAAGTTTCTTGACTCCAACCAACAGAAAGATAGGATTAGCTGAGGAAGAAGAGCACTACACAATCTGCTCTCTCCTGGGAAATCAGTTTGCTGGAGATGCTGATCACATATCTCTTTGTGTCACTCTCAAACCAGAGAATCTGTGTGTGAAGTCTCTAGCCTCTAATCAGCAGCACCATGGTATTAACGAAGGAAGAAGAGCACTAGTTGATCTGCTCTATCCTGGGAAAACAGTTTTGTGCAGGCATTGATCACACACCTCCTTCTGTGATCTCCTGAACTGGAGAATGTGTGTGTGAAGCCTCTTGCCTCCAACCAACAGGACTACAGAATTTACTGAGGAAAAAGAATGCTACTTGATCTGCTTTCTTTTGGGAAAACAGTTTGCTGCTGGCGCTGATCACACATCTCTTTTTTTCATTCCCGAGCTGGAGAATATGTGTGTGAAGTCAAATCAAGAGGACCACAGAATTAACTGAGGAAGAAGAGTGACACTTCATCTTCCCTCTCCTGTGAAATCAGATTGCTACAGGAATTGATCCCACACCACTTTGTGTCTCTCCCGAGCTGGGGAATGAGTGTATGAAGTCTTTTGCCTTAAACCAAAAGGGCAACAGAATTAAGCTCTACTTGATCTCTCTCCTGGGAAACAGTCGGCTGCAGGCATTGATTACAAATCTCTTTCTGTCACTCCCAAGCTGGAGAATATGTGTGTGTGTGTGTGTGTGTGTGTGTGTGTGTGAAGACTCTTGCCTCCAACCAACAGGACCATAGAATTAACTGAGGAAAAAGAGTGCTACTTGACCTCATCTCTCCTGCGAAATAGTTGTGCTGGAGGCGCTTATCACACATCTCTTTGTGTCTCTCCCAAACTGGAGAATTAGTGTGCGAAGTCTCTAACCTCCAACCAGCAGGACCACACATTTAATGTAGGAAGAAGAGTGCTACTTGATCTGCTGTAACCTTTTGAAATCAGTTTACTGCAGGCATTGATCACACATCTCTTTGTGTTACCCCCGAGCTGAAGAATGTGTGTGTGATGTCTCTTGCTTCCAACCAACATTACTAGAGAATTAATTGATTAAGAAGAGCTCTTCTTACTCTGCTCTGTCCTGGGGAAACAGTTTGATGCACCACTGACCACACATCTATATCTGTCACTTCTGAGCTGGAGAATGTGTGTGTGAATTCTCATCCCTCCAACCAACAGGACCATATAATTAACTGAGGAGGAAGAGCTCTACTTGATCTTCACTCTCCTGGGAAATCTGTTTGCTGCAGGTGCTGATCACACATCTCATTCTGTAACTCCTGAGCTGGAGAATATGTGTTTGAAGTCTCTTGTCTTCAACCAACAGGATGACAGAATTAACTGAGGAAGAAGAGTGCTTCTTTATCTGCTCTCTCATGGGAAAACAGTTTGATGCAGGCACTGATCACATATCTCTTTCTGTCTCTCCTAAGAAGGAGAGAGTGTGTGTGAAGTCTCTTGCCTTAAACCAACAAGACCACAGAATTAAGTGCTACTTGATCTGCTCTCTCTTGGGAAAAGAGTTTGCTGCAGGCACTGATCACCAATCTCATATTGTCATTCCTGAACTGGAGAATGTGTGAGTGAAGTCTCTTGCATCCAACCAACAGGACCACAGAATTAACTGAGGAAGAAGAGTTCTACTTGATCTTCCCTCTCAAGGGAAACCAGTTTGCTGCAGGCACTGATCACGTGTCTTTTTCTGTGTCAATCCCAAGCTGGAGAATGTGTTTGTGAAGTCTCTTGTCTATGAAACACAGGACTACAGAATTAACTGAGGAAGAAGAGAACTACTTGATCTGCTCTCCATGGGAAAAATTTTGCTTCTGGCACTGATCACACATCTCTTTCTGTCTCTCCTGAGCTGGAGAATCTGTTTATGAAGTCTCTTACCTGAAACCAACAGGACCACAGAATTAAGCGCTACTTGATCTGCTGTCTCCTGGAAAAACAGGTAATTACAGGTGAAAAGAGTTTCCTGCAGGCGCTGATCATGAATCTATTTCTGTTGCTCCAGAGCTGGAAAATGTATATGTTAAGTCTCTTGTCTCCAACCAACAGGAATACAGAATTAACTGAGGTAGAAGAGCACTACCTGATCTGCTCTCTTCTGGGGAAACAGATTGCTGGGGATGCTGATCACATTTCTCTTTGTGTCACTCGCAAGCTGGAGAATCTGTGTATGAAGTCTCTAGCCTCTAACCAGCAGGACTACAGTCTTAATGGAGGAGGAAGAAGAGCACTATTTGATCTGCTGTATAATGAGAAAACTATCTGCTGCAGGCACTGATCACTCATCTCCTTCTGTGATTTCCTGAGCTGGAGAATGTGTGTGTGAAGCATTTTGCCTCCAGAGAACAGGAATGCAGAATTAATTGAGGAAGATGTGTCCTTCTTCATTTGCTCCCTTCTGGGTTAACAGTTTGGTGCTGGCACAGATCACACATATTTTTCTGTTTCACTCCCAAGCAAGGGAATGTGTGTGTGAAGTGTCTTGCCTCTAATGAACAGGACTACAGAATTAACTGAGGTAGAAGAGCTCTACTTGATCTGCTCTCTCCTGGGGAAACAGTTTGCTGCATGTGCAGATCACACATTTCTTGTTGTCATTCCCAAGCTGTAGACTGTGTGTGTGTGCATGTGAAGTATCTTGCCTCCAACCATTAGGATCACAGACTTAACTGAGAAAGAAGAGCGCTACTTGATCTTCCCTCTCATGAGAAACCAGTTTGCTGCAGTCGCTGATCACAAGTCTCTTTCTGTCACTGCCGAGCTGGAGAATGTGTTTGTTAAGTCTCTTCCCTCCAAAAACTGGACCACAGAATTAACTGATTAAGAAGAGCGCTGCTCTCTCCTGTGAAAATAGACTGCTGAAGGTGCTGATCACACATTTCTTTGTGTTACTCCTGAGTTGGAGAATGTGTGTGTAAATCCTCTAGCTTCTAATAATAATGATTGTTGAATTAACTGAGGAAGAAGATCACCTCTTGATCCACTCTTTCCTGGGAAAACTGTTTGCTGAAGGCACTGATCATACATAGCTTTTAGTTATTTCTGATGTGAAGAATGTGTGCGTCAAGTCTCTTCTCTTCATCCAACTGGACTACACAATTAACTGAATAAGAAGAGCTCTACTTGATCTGCTCTCTCATGAGAAAACAGTTTGATGCAGGCACTGATCACACATCTCTTTCTGTCTCTCCCAAGCTGCAAAATGTGTGTGTGAAGTCTCTTGCCTTAAACCAACAGGACCACAGAATTAAGCACTACTTGATCTGCTCTCTTCTGGGAAAAGAGTTTGCTGCAGGCACTGATCACCCATCTCTTATTGTCATTCCTGAAGTAGAGAATGTGTGTATGTGAAGTCTCTTGCCTCCAACCAACAGGACCACACAATTAACTGAGGAAGAATAGCGCTACTTGATATTCCCTTTCAAAGGAAATCAGTTTGCTGCAGGCACTGATCACACATCTTTTTCTGTGTCACTCCCAAGCTGGAGAATGTGTTTCTGAAGTCTCTTGTCTCCAAAACACAGGACCACAGAATTAACTGAGGAAGAAGAGCGCTAATTGATCTTGTCTCCCTGGGAAAACAATTTTCTTGCAGTGCTAATCACAGATCTCTTTCACTCACTCCCGAGCTGGAGAATGTATCTGTTAAATCTCCTGCCTCCAACCAACAGAACCATAGAAATAGCTGAGGAAAATGAAAGCTACTTGACTTGCTCTCTCATGCTAAATAGTTTCTGGAGGTACTGATTACACATCTCATTGTGTCTCTCCCGAGCTGGAGAATGTGTGTGTGAAGTCTCTAACCTCCAACCAACAGGACCACACAATTAACAGTGGAAGAAGAGCACTACTTGATCTGCTCTATCCTGGGATAATAGTTTTCTGCAGGCACTGATCACACATCTATTTGTTTCACTTTCAAGGTTTAGAATGTGTGTGTGTGTGTTGCCTCTTGCCTCCAACCAATATGACTACAGAATTGATGGAGTAAGAAGAAGGCTACTTGATCTGCTCTTTCTTGTGGAAATGTTTTGCTCCAGCTGCGGATCACACATCTGTTTCTGTTACCCTTGAGCTGGAGAATGTGTGTGAGAAGCCGCTTGCCTCCAATCAACAGGACTACTGAATTAACAGAGGAAGAAAAACGCTACTTACAGTGCTCCCTTGTTGGAAACAGAATTAAGCACTACTTGATCTGCTCTCTCCTGGGAATACAGTTTGCTGCAGGTGCTGATCACACATCTTTTTCTGTTTCACTCTCAAGCTAGAGAATGTGTGCGTGAAGAGTCTAGCCTCCAATGAACAGGACTACAGAATTAACTGAGATAGAAGAGCATTACTTGAAGTGCTCTGTCCTGGGGAAACGGTTTGCTGCAGGTGCTGATCGCACATCTCTTTATGTCATTCCTGAGCTGTAGAATGTGTGTGTGAAGTCTCTTGCCTCCAACCATTAGGACCACAGAATTAACTGAGGAAGAAAAGTGCTACTTGATCTTCCCTCTCATGGGAAACCAGTTTGCTGCATCGCTGATCAGACATCTCTTTCTGTCACTTCCAACGTGGAGAATGTGTATGTGAATTCTCTTGCCTCCAACTAACAGGACCACTGAATTAACTGAGGAACAAGAGAACTAGTTTATATGATCTCCCAAGGGAAGCCAGTTTGCTGCAGGCACTGATCACATGTCTTTTTCTGTGTCACTCCCAAGCTGGATAATGTGTTTGTGAAGTCTCTTGTCTCCAAAACAGAGGACCACAGAATTAACTTGATCTGCTCTACATGGGAAAACATTTTTCTTCCATCACTTATCACACACCTCTTTCTGTCTCTCCCAAGCTGGAGAATGTGTGTGTGAAGTCTCTTGTCTCCAACCAACAGGACTACAGAATTAACTGAGGTAGAAGAGCACTACTTGATCTGCTCTCTCCTGGTGAAATGGCTTGCTGATTACACATCTCTTTCTACCACTTCTCAGCAGGAGAATGTGTGTGTGATGCCTCTTACCACCAGAGAACAGGAACACAGAATTAACTGAGGAAGATGCTTGCTACTTCATCTGCTGTCTTCTGGGAAAACAGTTTGGTGCTGGTGCAGATCACACCTCACTTTCTGTCACTTCTGAGATGGAGAATGTGTGTGTGAAGTCTCTTTTATTAAACCAACGGGACCACAGAATTAAGCACTACTTGATCTGCTCTCTCCTGGGAATACAGTTTGATGCATGTGCTGATCACACATCTTTCTCTGTTTCACTCTCAAGCTAGAGAATATGTATGTGTGAAAAGTCTTGCCTCCAATGAACAGGACTACATAATTAACTGAGATAGAAGAGCGTTACTTAATCTGCTCTCTCCTGGGGAAATGGTTTGCTGCAAGCACTGATTGCACATCTCTTTAACTCATTCCCGAGCTGTAGAATGTGTGTGTGAAGTCTCTTGCCTCCAACTATTATGGCCAGAGAATTAACTGAGGAAGAAGAGCGCTACTTGATCTTCCCTGTCATGGGAAACCAGTTTGCTGCATCGCTGATCACAAGTCTCTTTCTGTCACTCCCGAGCTGGAGAATGTATTTGTGAATTCTCTTGCCTGCAAAAAACTGGACCACAGAATTAACTGATTAAGAAGAGAGCTACTTGATCTGCTCTATCCTGGGAAAACAGAGTGCTGAAGGCACTGATCACACATTTCTTTGTGTCACTCCCGAGCTGGAGAAAGCATGTGTAAATCCTATTGCCTCTAATCATCATAACCGTTGAATTAACTGAGGAAGAAGATCGCCTCTTGATCCACTCTCTCCTGGGAAAACTGTTTGCTGAAGGTCACACATCTCTTTTAGTCATTTCTGATGTGGAGAATGTGTGTGTCAAGTTTCTTCTCTTCATCCAACAGGACTACAACATTAGCTGAATAAGAAGAGCATTACTTGATCCGATCTCTCATGAGAAAGCAGTTTAATGCAGGCGATATCACACATCTATTTCTGTCTTTCGGAAGCTGGAGAATGTGTGTGTGAAGTCACTTGCATTAAACCAACAGGACCACAGAATTAAGTGCTACTTGATCTGCTGTTTCCTGGGAAAAGAGTTTGCTGCAGGTGCTGATCACCCATCTCCTATTGTCATTCCTGGACTCTAGAATGTGTGTCTGAAGTCTCTTGCCTCCAACCAACAGGACCACAAAATTAACTGAGGAGGAAGAGTGCTACTTGATCTTCCCTCTCAAGGGAAACCAGTTTGCTGCAGGCACTGATCACACATCTTTTTCTGTGTCACTCCCAAGCTGTAGAATGTGTTTGTGAAGTGTCTTGTCTCCAAAACACAGAACCACAGAATTAACTGAGGAAGAAGAGTACTCTACTTAATCTGCTCTCCCTGGGAAAACAATTTCCTTCCAGTGCTGATCACAGATCTATTTCTCTCACTCCTGAGCTGGAGAACGTGTGTGTTAAATCTCCTTCCTCCAACCAGCAGAACCACAGAAATAGCTGAGGAAAAAGAAAGCTAATTGACTTGCTCTCACCTCCTAAATAGTTCCCTGTAGGTACTGATTACACATGTCTTTGTGTCTCTCCAAAACTGCAGAATGTATGTGTGAAGTCTCTAAATTTTAACCAACAGAACCACACAATTAACAGTGGAAGAAGAGCACTACTTGATCTGCTCTATCCTGGAATAATAGCTGTCTGCAGGCGCTGATCACACATCTGTTTGTTTCACTTCTGAGCTTAAGAATGTGTGTGTGTGTTATCTCTTACCTCCAACCAATATAACTGCAGAATTAACTTAGTAAGAAAAAGGATGCTTGATCTGCTCTTTCCTGATGAAATGTTTTGCTTCAAGTGCTGATCACACATCTCTTTCTGTCACCCTTGAGCTGGAGAATGCGTGTGAGAAGCCACTTGCCTCCAACCAACAGGACTACTGAATTAACTGAGAAAGAAGAGTGCTACTTGAAGTGCTCTCTCATTGTAATACAGCTTACTGCTGGCACTGATCATGCATCTCTTTCTGTCACTTCTGAGCTGGAGAATGTGTATGTGAAATATCTTGCATCCAACTAACAGGACCACTGAATTAACTGAGGAACAAGAGAACTACTTTATATGAACTCTCCAGGGAAAACAGATTGCTGTGGGCACTGATCACACATATTGTCATATCCAAGCAGGAGGATGCATGTGTGAAGGCTCATTTCTTCAACCCACAGGACCTCAGAATTAACTGAGGAAGAAGAGAGCTACTTGATCTGTTCTCAACTGGAAAACAGTTTGCTGCAGCCAGTGATCACACATCTCTTTTTGTCACAAACAAATGTGTATGTGAAGCCTCTTGCTTCCAAAAAACAGGACGACAGAATTAACTGAGGTAAAAGAGCACTACTTGATCTGCTCTCTCCAGGGAAAACAGTTTGCTGCAGTCTCTGATCACTCAACTCCTTTTTTCATTCCTGAGCTGGAAGATGCTTGTGGGAAGTCACTTGCCTTCAACCAAGAGGACCACAGGATTAACTGAGGAAGAAAAGTGCTATGTGATCTGCTCTCTCCTGTGAAAACAGTTTGCTGAAGGTGCTCATCACACATATCTTTCTGTCACTCCCTAGCTGGAGAATGTCTCTGTGAAGTCTCTTGCCTCCAACCTGTAGGACCGTTGAACTAACTGAGGAAAGAGGGTGCTGCTTGATCTACTTTCATGGGAAAACAGTTTGTTACAGGCACTGATCACTTATCTCTTTGTTTCCCTTCCAAGCTGGAGAATCTGTGTGTGAATTCTCTATCCTCTAACTAGCAGGCCCATGGTATTAACAGAGGAAGAAGATCACTAGTTGATTTGATCTATCCTGGGAAAACAGTTTGCTGCTGGCACTGATCACACATCCCCCTCTGTGATCTCCTGAGCGGGATAATGTGTGTGTGAAGCCTCTTGCCTCCAACCAACAAGACTACAGTATTAACTGAGGAAGAAGAGTGCTACTTGATCTGTTCTCTCATGGGAAAACAGTTTACTGCTGGCACTGATCACACATCTCTTTCTGTCACTTCTGAGCTGGAGAATGTGTGTGTGAAGTCTCTTGCCTCAAATCAAGAGGACTACAGAATTAACTGAGGAAGAAGAGTGTCACTTCATCTTTCCTCTCCTGGGAAATAAGATTGCTACAGGAACTAATCACACACTTCTTTGTGTCTCTCCCAAGCTAGAGAATGTGTGCATGAAGTATTTTGCCTTAGACCAAAAGGGCAACAGAATTAAGTTCTACTTGATCTGCTCTCTCCTGGGAAAACAGTCTGCTGCAGGCGCTGATCACATATCTCTTTCTGTCACTCCCAAGCTGGAGAATGTGTGTGTGTGTGTGAAGACTCTTGCCTCCAACCAACAGGACCATATAATTATTTGAGGAAAAAGAATGCTACTTGACCTCCTCTGTCCTGCTAAATAGTTTGCTGGAGGCACTTATCACTCATCTCTTTGTGTCTCTCCCAAGCTGGAGAATTTTTGTGTGAAGTCTCTAACCTCCAACCAGCAGGACCACACATATAACAGAGGAAGAAGAGTGCTACTTGATCTGCTCCAACCTTTTGAAATCAGTTTACCAGAGGCATTGATCACACATCTCTTTGTGTTACCTCCAAGCTGGAGAATGTGTGTGTGATGTCTTTTGCTTCCAACCAACATGACCAGAGAATTAACTGATTAAGAAGAGCTTTTCTTACTCTCCTCTGTCCTGGGGATACAGTTTGATGCAATCACTGATCACACAACTTTATCTGTCACTTCCAAGCTGGAGAATGTGTGTGTGTAGCCTCTTGCCTACAACCAACAGGATCACATAATTGTTTATTTCATTTGCAGATTAATACCTTTGAGCCAACAGGCTGTTTTACAAAGGTTCCATGTCAGGTAGAAAAAACAGACAGAACAAATTACAAGGTTACATTTCATTAGAGGAGGAGACAAGAATACAGTGGTAGTTTGATTGGCATTGCAGGATGACAGTATACTGACAATCTGTACATGCAGTCAAGTAGTCTATTGCATTTCCTAAGTTGTACATGTACTAGAAGTGCATTTGGCATGTGGTACAATTTTTATTGTTAGGTCTTAAAGAAAGGCCTCAAGGAGTCAAGCCCGATGTTAGGGAGGAGTAGCCTGTGGGGGCTTTGTCATATGTTGGAAAAAGGGTGAATGGTGGAGCAGGAGAGGGGGATAGCCACCCAGAGGCTTTGTCAGAGAGGTGCAGGAGAAGTGTGGGGGGGTGGAAAGGAGGACTATATCATGGCCACCTGCAACTAGTGGTTGCAGCCACACTGGTTATTTCCTGCCAATATGGTTAGTAGGTCTCTTTTAAAGGGGCCAATTATTGTGTGTTCCAGTGTGGTAGTAGGGAGTTCATTAAACCATGTGGGGCCATGGTAGGGGAGTGACCGCTGAGCAAAGCATGTTCTTTTAAATGGGATATGGAGTACTCCCTTAGCTGTTCCTCTAGTGACTTTTGAGGAGGGGGTGACGCTGGAACAGTTCAGCAGTGGAGTCGGGTGTGAGACCTACTAGGCCTTTTTTTCCCATAAAGCACACCTGATACTTTGTCCTGTGGTGGAGCTGGTGCCACCCTGTTGAGGAGCAAAGGGTGCAAGTTTGGGTACGCTGGTTGGCACCAAGGACCAAGTGACAGGCCCTGTTCACTAGTAGTTTAACTCTGTTTAAGGCTGAGTTGGTGGCAGCACCATAAATGACTAGTGTGTAGTCAATGATAGATAGGATAGAGCTTTGAGTAACTAGTTTAAGAGCCTCGTGTGTCATGGCTTGCCTATGCCTATATTGGATGCCTAGCTTAATATTGCCAGTTTTGACAACGTGGTCAATATGGTGCACAAAGAAGAGTGTATCATCAATATGTACTCCGAGGTATTTAAGGGTGTAGACTTTCCCATTGCTATTCTCTTTTTGACTATAGATAGTCAAGGGTACAACAGTCCTTTTGGAATGTGGCATGGTTAGGTGCATAGTTTTCATTTTTTTATAGTTCAGTATGAGATGGTTTTGGGAGAACCATGTCTCTAGCATGGCAAGGCTACTCTGTAGGTTTATTGAGATTTCACAAGCATTGCTGCCTGGGACTAAGATTACTGCATCGTCTGCATACAGCAGTATTTTAGCAGGACAGGCTTTAGGAAGGGAATTTATGAAGAGACTGAAGAGAAGAAGCCTTAGGATTGAGCCCTGGGGAACCCCTAGTGTAACCTTTCTGGGAACAGAGGCAACATCCTAACACTCTGCATCCTGAGTGATAGGTAGCTGTTGAACCAGGAGATGGTATCTACTGACAGTCCCAGGGTCCATAGGTGTCTTAGCAGGATTTGGTGGTTAACTGTGTCGAAGGCTTTTGTGAGGTTGATAAATAAGGACCCCACCATTTTTCCTGAGTCAATGGCTTTGTATGCATGGGAGGTGTAGTCGATAAGGGCAGTGATGGTGCTGTGCTTTTGACAAAAAACGTGTTGCTGAGGGCAAAGCAGATTGTACTTGTTTAGATAGTCAGTGGGCTGATCAGAGATGACCCTTTCCAATGCTTTTGAGAGAGGTGGTAGTATTTAGATAGGGCAGTAGTTCCCCATATCAGTTCTGTCACCCCTCTTAAATATAGGGGTGACCAGGAAAGTCTTCATACCTGTCTGGGAAGATTCCAGGTCACAAGGAGGTGTTGAATAGTTTGGCGGCAAGTTCTTCCAGGGTGAGCGCTAGCAGTTGCATGTCTATTGAGTCACTGACAATCCTGGTTTTGTTTTAAATCCTTTTGACATATTTCACAGTCTGTGTCATATTTCACACTTAACAGAAGAAGAAGAGCAGTACTTGATCTGCTCTCTCCAGGGGAAACAGTTTGCTGCAAGCGCTTATCACACATCTGTTTTTGTCACTCCTGAGCTGAAGAATGTGTGTGAAGTTTCATCTCTCCAACCAACAGGACCACATAATTCACTGAGGAGGAAGAGATCTACTTGATCTTCACTCTCCTGGGAAACTAGTTTGCTGCAAGTGCTAATCACAAATCTCTTTCTGTCACTCCTGAGCTGAAGAATATGTGTTTGAAGTCTCTTGTCTTCATCTAACAGGACCACAGAATTAACTGAGGAAGAAGAGTGCGTCTTTATCTGCTCTCTCATGGGAAAACAGTTTGATGCAGGAGCTGATCACATATCTCTTTTCTGTTTCTTCCATGCAGAAGAATGTGTGTGTGAAGTATTTTGCCCTAAATCAACAGGACTACGGAATTAAGAGCTGCTTGATCTGCTCTCTCCTGAGAAAAGTGTTTGCTGCAGGTGCTGATCACCCATCTCCTATTATCATTCCTAAACTGGAGAATCCGTGTGTGAAGTCTCTTGCCTCCCAACCAACAGGACCACAGAATTAACTGAGGAAGAAGAGTGCTACTTGATCTTCCCTCTCAAGGGAAACCAGTTTGCTGCAGGCACTGATCACACATCTTTTTCTGTGTCACTCCCAAGCTGGAGAATGTGTTTGTGAAGTCTCTTGTCTACAAAACACAGGACCACAGAATTAATTGAGGAAGAAGAGTACTACTTCATCTGCTTTCCATGGGAAAATATTTTGCTTCTGGCGCTGATCACACATCTGTTTCTGTCTCTCCCGAGCTGGAGAATCTGTTTGTGAACTCTTTTGCCTGAAACCAACAGGACCACAGAATTAAGTGCTACTTGATCTTCTCTCTCCTGGAAAAAGAGGTAACTACAGATGCTGATCACGAATCCCTTTCTGTCACTCCAGAGCTGTAGAATGTGTGTGTTAATCCTCTTTTCTCCAACCAGCAGGACCATGGTATAAATTGAGGAAGAAGAGTACTAGTCAATTTGCTCTATTCTGGGAAAACAGTATGCTGCAGGCACTGATCACACATCTCCTTCTGTGATCTCCTGAGCTGGAGAATGTGTGTATGAAGCATCTTGCCTCCAGAGAACAGGAACACAGAATTAATTGAGGAAGATGTGCGCTACTTCATTTACTCTCTTCTGGGAATACAGTTTGGTGCTGGCACAGATCACACATCTCTTTCTGTCACTTCCGAGTTGGAGAATGTGTCTGTGAAATCTCTTGCATTAAACCAAAAGGTCCACATAATTAAGTGCTACTTGATCTGCCCTCTCCTGTTAATACAGTTTGCTGCAGGTGCTGATCGTACATCTCTTTCTGTCACTCCTAAACTGGAGAATGAGTGTGTGAAGTCTCTTGCCTCCAGCCAACAGGACCATAGAATTAACTAAGGAAGACGAGAGCTACTTTATCTGCTATCTACTCGAAAATAGTTTGCTGTAGACACTAATCACACATATTTTTCTGTTTCACTCCCAAGCAAGAGAATGTGTATGTGAAGTGTCTTGCCTCCAATGAACAGGACTACAGAATTAACTGAGGTAGATGAGCTCTACTTGATCTGCTCTCTCCTGGGGAATTGGTTTGCTGCAGGTGCTGATCACATCTCTTGTTGTCATTCCTGAGCTGTAGACTGTGCATGTGTGAATTAACGGAGTAAGAAAAAGACTACTTGATCTGCTCTTTCCTGGGGAAACATTTTGCTGCAGGAGCTGATCACACATCTCTTTCTGTCAATCTCGAGCCAGAGAACATGTGTGAAGTCTCTTGTCTCCAAGTAACAGGACCATAGAATTAACTGAGGAAGAAGAGAGCTACTTGATCTGTTCTCAATTGGAAAGCAGTTTGCTGCAGGCAGTGATCACACATCTCTTTTTGTCACAACTGAGCTGGAGAATGTGTGTGTGAAGCCTCTTGCCTCCACCCAACAGGATGACAGAATTAACTGAGGTAGATGAATGCTACTTGATCTGCTCTCTCCAGGGAAAACTGCTTGCTGCAGGTGCTGATCACACATTTTTCTGTCACTCCAGAGCTGGATAGTATGTGTGAGTCTCTGGCCTCAAACTAACAGGACCACAATATTAACTGAGGAAAAAGATTGATACTTGACTTGCTGTCACCCAGGAAAACAGTGTGCTGGAGGTGATGGTCACATATCTCTTTGTGTCACTCCCATGCTGGAGAATGTGTGTATGAATTCTCAAGCCTCCAACCAGCAATACCACACAATTAACAGAGGAAAAAGTGGGTTACTTGATCTTCTCTATCCTGGAAAAAAAGTTTGTGCAGGTGCTGATCACACATCCTTTTCTGTCACCCCTGAGCTGGAGAATCTGTGTGTGAAGCCTCTTGCCTATAACTATCACTACCATAGAAATAACTGGAGAAGAAGAGCACTCCTTGCTCTCCTGTCCTTGGAAAACAGTTTGCTTCAGGCGCTGATCACACAAAACTCCTTATGTCACTCACAAGTTGGAGACTCTTTCCTCCAACACACAGGACTACAGAATTAAGTGTGGGAGAAGAGCACTACTTGATCTGCTCCCTATTGGTAAGTTTACTGGAGGCACTGCTCACACATCCCTATCACTCCCGAGCTAGAGAATGCATGTGTGAAATCTCTCGCCTCCAACCAACAGGACCATATAATTAGCTAAGGAAAAAGAGAGCTACATCACCTGCTTTCACCTGGAGAAACAGTTTAAGGAAGGTGCTTATCACACATCTCTTTGTGTCACTGCTGACCTGGAGATTGTGTGCGTGAAGTCTCCTGCTTCCAATAAACAGGACTACAGAACAAACTGAGGAAGAAGAGCACTACTTGATCTGCTGTCTACTGGGGACACGGGTTCCTGCACTTGCTGGTCACACATCTCTTTCTGTCACTCCTGAGCTGGAGAATGTGTGTTAAGCTTTTGGCCTCCAACCATTAGGACTACAGAATTAACCCAGGAAAAAAGCACTACTTGATCTGCTCCAACCTCAGAAAACATTTTGCTGTAGACACTGATCACTCATCTCTTTCCATCACTCCACAGCTGGAGAATATGTGTGTGAAGTCTCTTGCATTCATCCAACAGGACCACAGAATTAACTGAGGAAAAAGAGTTCAACTCAATCTGCTCTCTCCTTGGAAAATAGTTCGCTGCCGGCATGGATCAGACTTTACTTTCTGTCATTCACGAGCTGGAAAATATGTGTGTGAAGTCTCTTGCCTTCCACTAACAGGACCACAAAATTATCTGAGGAACAAGAGAGCTACTTGGCCTGCTCTCTCCTGGGAAAACAGTTTGATGCAGGCACTGATCACACATTTTGTGGAGGCATTAATCACACATCTCTTTGTGTCACTCCCTAGCATGAGAATGTGTGTGTGAAATCTCTAGTCTCCAACCAAAAATATGACACAATTAATGGAGGAGGAAGAGCGCTACATGAACTGCTCTCTCCACGGAAACAGTTTGCTGCAGTTACTGATCACTCTTTTTTCTGTCACTGCCAAGCTGGAGAATGTGTGTGTGAAGTATCTTCCCATAAACAAAAGGACCACAGAATTCATTGAGAAACAAGAGCGCAACTTGATCTTCTCTCTCTGGGAAAAACAGTTTGCTGCAGGTGCTTGTTACACATCTCTTTCTGTCACTCACGGGTTGGAGAATGTGTGTGTGAAGTCCCTTGCCGCCAACCAACAGGACAACAGAAACAGCTGAGGAGGAAGAAGAGCCCTACTTGATCTGCTCTCACCTGGGGAAACAGTTTGCTGCAGGTAGTGATCACACATCCCTTTCTGTCACTCCTGAGCTGGAGAATGTGTGTGTGAAGCACCTTGCCTTGAACCAACAGGACTACAGAATTAACTGAGGAAGAAGAGTGCTATTTGATCTGCTCTCTCATGGGAAAACAGTTTCTGCAGGTGCTAATCACATATCTCTTTCTGTCACTCAAGAGCTGGAGAATGTTTGTGTGAAATGTCTTGCCTCCAACAAACAGCACCATAGAATTACCTGAGGAAAAAGTGATCTCCTTGACCTGCTCTCTACTGCTAAACAGTTTGATGGAGGTGCTGTCTTCACACCACTTTGTGTCACTCCTGAGCTGGAGAATGTGTGGGTGAAGTCTCTAGCCTCCAGCCAGCCAGACCACACAATTAACAGAGAAAGAAGAGTGATAGGTGATCTTCTCAATCTGGTGAAAACATTTTTCTGCAGGCATTGATCACACATCTCTTTCTGTAACTCCTGAGCTGGAGAATGTGTCTGTGAACTCTCTTGCCTCCAGGCAACAGGACCATAGAACTAACTGAAAATGAAGAGCACTACTTGATCTGCTCTACAGGGAACATAGTTTGCTGTATGCATTGATTGCATATCTAGTTCCATCTCTCCTGAGCTGGAGAATGTGTGTGTGAAGTCTCCTGGCTCCAACAAACAGGACCACAGAATTAACTGAGGAAGAAGAGCACTTTTTTTATCTGCCCTCCTCTTGGAAACCAGTTTTCTGGAGGAGCTGATCACATGTCTCTTTCTGTCACTCTTGGGATGGACAATGCATGTGTCAAGTCTCTAGTCTCCAATCAGCAGGACCACACAATTACTGGAGGAAGAAGTTGGCTTCTTGATATGCTCTATTCTGGGAAAACAGTTTACTGCTGGTGCTGATCACATATCTCTTTTTGTCACTCAGGAAGTAGAGAATGTGTCTGTGAAATAACTTACCTCCAACCAATAGGACCACTGAATTAAATGAGAAAGAAGAGCACTACTTGACCTTCTCTCTCCTGGGAAAACAGTTTGCTGCAGGTGTCGATCACACATCTCTTTCTGTCACTCCTGAGATGGAGAATGTGTGTGTGAAGTCTCTTGCTTCCACCCAACAACAAAATAGAACTAACTGAGGAAGAAGAGCACTACTTGATCTGCTCTCCTGGGAAAACAGTTAGCTGCTGGTGGTAATCACACATCCTTTTCTGTTACTACCAAGCTGTAGAATGTGAGTGTGAAATCTCTTGCCTCTAACCAACAGGACTACAGAATGAACTGAGGAAGAAAAGCACTACTTAATCTGATCTGTCCTGAGAAAACAGTTTACTGCATGCATTGATCACACATCCCTTTCTGTCACTCCTGAGTTTAAGAATATGTGTGTAAAGTCTCTTGATTCCAACCGACAGAACCACAGAATAAATTGAGTAACAATAGCTCATCTTGATCTGCTGTCTTCTGAGAAAACAGTTTGCTGCAGGAACTGACCACACATCTCTTTTTGTCACTCACAAGCAGGAGCATCTATGTGTGAGGTCTCTTGCCTCCAACCAACAGGGCAATAGAACTAAATGAGGAAGAAGAGCACTAAATGATCTGCTCTCCTTGCAAAATGTTTGCTTCGGGCACTGATCACACATATTTTTCTGTCACTCCTGAGCTGGAGAATGTGTGTGTGAATTCTCTAGCCTCCATCCAACAGAACAATACATTTAACTGAGGAAGAAGAGTCCTTCTAGATTTGCTTTCTGCTGAGAAAACAGTTTGCTGCAGGCACTGATCACTAATCCCTTTCTGTCACTCCCGAGCTGGAGAAAGCATGTGTGAAGTCTCTAGCCTCTAACTAGCAAGACCACACAACTAACAGAGAAAGAAGAGTGCTACTTGATTTGGTATCCAGGGAAAACAGTTTGTTGCAGGCACCAATCACAAATCCCTTTCTGTCACTCCCGAGCTGGAGAAAGTGTGTGTGAAGTCTATTGCCTCCAATGATTAGGACTGCAGATTTCACTGAGGAGGAAGAGCGCTACATGAGCTGCTCTCTATTGGGAAAACAGTTGCTGCTGGCTCTGATAACAGACATCTTTTTGTCACTCCCAAGCTGGAGAATGTGTGTCTGGAGTCTCTTGCTTCCAACCAACAGTACCACAGAATTAACTGATTAAGAAGAGCATTGCTTAATCTGCAATCTCCTTGAAAAAAGGTTTGCTGCAGGCGCTGATCACACATCTCTTTCTATCACTCTCGAGCTTCAGAATGAGTTTCACGTCTCTTGCCTCAAACCAACAAGACCATAGAATTCAGTGAGAGGAAGAGTGCTGCTTGATCTGAAATCTTCTGGGAAAATGGTTTGCTGCAGGCACTGATCACACACATCTTTCTGTCACACCCGAGATCGAGAATGTGAGTGTGAAGTCTCTTGCCTACAACCAACAGGAGCACTGTATTAACTAAGGAAGAAGAGTGCAACTTGATCTTCTCTTTATTGTGAAAACTGTTTCCTGCAGGCTCTAATCATAGATCTCTTTCTGTCACTCCCAAGCTGCAGAATATGTGTGTGAAATCTCTAGCTACCAAACAACAGGACCATAGAATTAACGGAGGAAGAATTGTGCTACTTGATTTGCACTCACCTAGGAAAACAGAATGCTACAAATGCTGATCACACATCTCTTTCTGTCTCTGCTGAGCTGAAGAATATGTGTGTGAAGTTTTATTGCCTCCAACCAACAGGACTACAGAATTAACTAAGGAAGATGAGCACTACTTGATCTGCTATCACCAGGGGAAACGGTTTGCTGGATGTCCTGATCACGAATTTCTTTCTGTCACTCCCGAGCTGGAGAATGTGTGTTTATAGACTCTCACCTCCATCCAACAGGACTGCAGATTTAACTGAGGTAGAAGAGCACTACTTGATCTGCTCTCTGCTGGGAAAAGGGTTTGTTAGTGATGCTGATCACACATCTCTTTCTGTCAATCCCGAGCTAAAAAATGTGTGTGTGAAGTCTCTTGCTTTGAACCAACAAGACCATAGAACTAACTGAGGAAGAAGTGCACAACTTGATCTCCTCTTCAGGGAAACAATTTTCTGTTGGCGGTGATCAAATAACCCTTTCTGTCACTTCCAAACTGGAGAATGTGAGTGTGAAATCTCTTGCCTCCAGTCAACAGCACCATAAGAATTACCTGAGGAAAAAGAGAGCTCCTTGACCTGTTCTGTACTGCAAAACAGTTTCCTGGACATGCTGCCCTCACACCTCTTTGTGTCACTCCCAAGCTGGAGAATGCACGGGTGAAGTCTCTAGCCTCCAACCAGCCAGACCACACAATTAACTGAGAAGGAAGAGTGCTAGGTGATCTGCTCTATCCGGGGAAAACATTTTTCTGCAGGTGCAGATAACACATCTCTTTCTGTCACTCCCAAGATGGAAAATGTATGTGTGAAGTATCTTGCTTCCAAGCAAAAGGACCATAGTACAAAGTGAGAATGAAGAGAAATACTTGATCTGCACTCCAGGGAAAAGAGGTCCTGCAGGTGCTGATCACATTTCTCCTTCCATCACACCTAAGCTGGAGAATGTGTGTGAAGTCTCCTGGCTCCAACCAACAGGACCACAGAATTAAATGAGGAAGAAGAGTGCTTCTTTATCTGCCCATTATTTGGAAACCAGTTTTCTGCAGCTGCAGATCACACATCTCTTTCTGTCGCTCTTGGGAGTGACAGAAAGAGATGTGTGATCAGGACCTGCAGAAAACTGGTTTCCAAATAGAGGGCAGATAAAAAAGCCCTGGAGAATGTGTGTGTGTGAAGTCTCACGCTTCAAACAATAGGACCACAGAATTAAATAAGGAATAAGAGCACTATGTGATATGCTGTCTCCTAGAAAAACTGTTTGCTGCAGAAACTGATCACACATCTCTTTCTGTCATTCCAAAGCTGGAGAATAAGGGTTTGATATCGCTTGCCTCCAACCAACAGGACTATAGAATTAGCTGAGGAAAAAGAGAGCTACTTTACCTGCTCTCTCCTGGGAAATCAGTGTGCTAGAGGTGCTGATCACACATCTGTTTCTGTCACTCTTGAGCTAGACAGTGTGCGTGTGTCATATCTCTAGCCTCCAATCATCAGGACCACACAATTATCAGAGGAAGAAGTTGGCTACTTGATATGTTCTATTCTGGGAAAACAGTTTTCTGCTGGCGCTGAACACACATCTCTCTCTGTCACTCAGGAACTGGAGGATGTGTGTGCGAAGTCTCTTGCTTCCAACCAACTTCAAAATAGAACTAACTGAGGAAGAAGAGCACTACTTGATCTGCTCTCCTGGGAAAAAGTTTGTTGAAGGTAGAGATCACACATCCCTTTCTGTAACTCTCGAGTTGAAGAATGTGTGTGTGAAGTCTCATGCCTCCAATCAATAGGACAACAGAATTAACTGAGGAAAAAGAGTCCTACGTGAAGTGCTCTGTCCAGGGAAAACAGTTTGCTGCAGGCACTGATCATTCTTCTTTCTGTCACTCCTGAGCTGGAGAATGTGTCTGTGTAGCCTCTTGTTACCAGTGAACAGGACCACAAAATTAACTGAGGAAGAAGAGAGGTATTTCACCTGCTCTCTCATGGGAAAAAAGTTTGATGCTGGCACTGACCACACATCTCTTTCTGTCTCTCCCAAGTTGGAGAATGTGTGTGAAGTCTCTTGCCCTTAACCAACAGGGCCACAGAATTAAGTGCTACTTGGTCTGCTCTCTCCTGGGAAATTAGTTTGCTGCAAGTGCTGGTCACACATCTCTTTCTGTCACTCAGAGGTGGAGAATGTGTATGTGAAGTCTCTTGCCTCTGACCAACAGGACTATAGAATTAATAGAGGAAGATGAGCGCTACTTGTTCTGCTGTCACCTGGGGAAACAGTTTGCTGCTCTTGCTGATCACACATTTTTTTTTCACTCCTGAGCCAGAGAATATGTGTGTGTGTGTGTGTGTGTGAAGCCTCTTGCCTCCAACCAACAGGACAACAGATTTAACTGAGGAGGAAGAGCACTACATGAGCTGCTCTCTTCTGGGAAAACATTTAGCTGCAGGAGCTGGTCACACATCTCTTTCTGTCACTACCGAGCTGGAGAATGTGTGTGTGTAAACTCTCGCCTCCAACCAACAGGACAACAGAATTAACAGGGAAAGAGGAGCACATCTTCATCTGCCTTCTCCTTGGAAACCAGTTTGCTGGAGGCACTCATTATACATCTCTTTCTGTCACTCCCGTGCTGGAGAATGTGTGTGTGAAGTCTCATCCAATCAAAATATAGAACCATAGAAGTAACTGAGGAACAAGAGCACTACTTGATCTGCCTGGGAAAACTGTTTGCTGCAGGTACTGATTACACATCTCTTTCTCTCATTCCAGAGCTGGAGAATGTGTGTTTGAAATCTCTTGCCTCCAACCAACAAGACCATAAAATTAGCTGCAGAAAAATAGAGCTACTTAATCTGCTGTATCCTGGGAAAACAGTTTGCTACAGGTGCTTATCACACATTTTCTCTCACTCCCAAGCTGCAGAATGTGTGTGTGTAGCCTCTTGTCTCCAGCCAACAGGACCACAAAATTAACTGAAGAAGAACAGAGACACTTAATGTGCTCTCAACATTGGAAAACAGTTTGATGCTGGCACTGATTACATATCTCTTTCTGTCACTTCCAAGCTGGAGAATGTGTGTGTGAAGCATCTTGCCTCCAACCAACAGGACTATAGAAATAATTGAGGAAGAAGAGCCCTAATTGATTTGCTCTCATCTAGAGAAATGGTTTGCTGCAGATGTTGATCACACATCTCTTTCTGTCACTCCCATGGTGGAGAATGTGTGCATGAAGCATCTTGTCTCCAACCAACAGGACAAAAAAATTAGCTGAGGAAGAATAGCGCTACTTGATCTGCTCTTTCCTGGGAAAACAGTTTGCTGCAGGCACTGATCACACATCTCTTTCTGTCACTCCAGAGCTGAAGAATATGTATTTGAAGTCTCTTGCCTCCTACCAACAGGACCACAGGATTAACTGAGAAAGAAGACTGCAACTTGATCTGCTCTCTCCTGGGAAAACAGTTTCCTAGCAACACTGATCACAGATCTCTTTCTGTCACTCCCTAGTTGGAACATGTTTATGTGAATCCTTTTGCCTCAAACCAACAGGACTACAGAATAAAATGGGAAAGAAGATTAATTCTTTATCTGCCCTCTCCTTGGAATATGATTTTCTGTGGGTGCAGATCACACATCTCTTTGTGTCACTCCTGAGCTGGAGAATGTGTGTGTGAAGTCTCTTGTGTCCAACCAACAGGGCAATTGAACTAAATGGGGAAGAAGAGCACTACATGATCTGCTCTACCCTGGGAAAACTGCTTGCTGTAAGCACTGATCACACATCTCTTTCTGTCACTCTTGAGATGGAGTATGTGTGTGAAGTCTCTTGCCTCAAACTAACAAGACCACTGTATTAACTGAGAAAGAAGATAGCTATTTGTCCTGCCCTCACCAAGGAAAACAGTTTTATGGAGGCGCTGATCACACATCTCTTTGTGTCAATCTAGAGTTGGAGAATGCATGTGTGAAGTCTCTTGCCGATAAGCATCAATACCATAGGACTAACCGAGGAAGAAGGGCATTACTTGATCTGCTCTCCTTGGGAAACAGTTTGCTTCAGGTGCTGATCACACATCTCTTTCTGTCACTCATGAGTTGGAGAATGTGTGTGTGAAGTCTCTTGCCTCCAACCAACAGAACTACTGAATTAACTGGTTAAGAGGAGCACTACATGATCTGCTCCCTTGTGTTCAGCTTACTGGAGGCACTGATCACACATCCCTTTCTGTCACTCCCAAGCTGGAAAATGCGTATGCATGTGAAGTCTCTTGGCTCCATCATCATGACAATAGAACTAACCAAGGAAGAGGGGCACTACTTGATCTGCTGTCCTGGGAAAACTGTTTGCTGTAGGTGCTGATTGCAGATCTCTTTCTGTCAATCCCGAGCTAAAAAATTAGTGTATGAAGTCTCTTGCTTCCAACCAACAAGACCGTAGAATTAACAGAAGAAGAAGAAGAAGAAGAGCAGTACTTGATCTGCTCTCCTAGGAAACAGCTTCTGGTGGTGATCACACATCCCTTTCTGTTACTACCAAACTGTAGAATGAGTGTGTGAAATCTCTTGCCTCTAACCAACAGGACTATAGAATTGGTTAAGGAAGAAAAGCCTTACTTCATCTGCTCTCACCAGGGGAAATGGTTTATGGCAGGTGCTGATCACACATCTTTCTCACACTCCAAACTGGAAAATGTGTGTGTGAATCCTCTTGCCTCCAACCAACAGGACAACAGAATGAACTGAGGAAGAAAAGCACTACTTGATCTGCTCTGTCCTGAGAAAACAGTTTACTGCATGCACTGATCACACATCCCTTTCTGTTACTCCTGAGCTTAAGAATATGTGTGTAAAGTTTTTTTATTCCAACCAACAAGACCACAAACCACAGCATAAATTAAGGAAGAAGAACACAACTTCATCTCCTGTCTTCTAGGAAAACAGTTTGCTGAAGTTGTTGAACACGAATCTCATTTTGTCACTCATGAACAGGAAAATCTGTGTCTGAAGTCTCTTTCCTTCAACCAACAGGGCAATAGAACTAAATAAGGAAGAAGAGCACTTCATGATCTGCTCTCATTGCAAAACAGTTTGCTTCAGGTGCTGATCACACATCTCTTTTAGTCAATCCTAAGCTAAAAATTATGTGTGTGAAGTCTCTTGCTTTGAATCAACAGGACCAAAGAAATAACTGAGGAAGAAGAGCACGACTTGATCTGCTGTCCTGGGAAAACAGTTTGCTGCTGGCAGTGATCACACATCCCTTTCTGTCACTACCGAGCAGGAGAATGTGTGTGAGAAATCCCTTGCCTCTAACCAACAACACCATAGAATTACCTGAGGAAAAAGAAAGCTCCTTGGCCTGTTCCCAACTGCTAAACAGTTTCCTGGAGATACTGTTTTCACACCTCTTTGTGTCACTCCCGAGCTGGAGAATGTGTAGGTAAAGTCTCTAGCCTCCAACCAGCCAGATCACAAAATTAACAGAGAAAACAGAGTGCTAGGTGATCTACACTATTGGGGGAAAACATTTTTCTGCAGTCACTGATAACACATCTCTTTCTGTCACTCCCGAGCAGGAGAATGAGTGTTTGAAGTCTCTTGCCTCCAACCAACAGGATTATAGAACTAACAGAGAATGAAGAGCACTACTTGATCTGCTCTCCAGGGAAAGGAGTGTGCTGCAGGCACTGATCACATATCTCTTTCCATCACTCCTGAGCTAAAAAATCTGTGTGTGATGTCTCCTGGCTCCAACCAACAGGACCACAAAATTAAATGAGGAGGAAGAGTGCTTCTTTATTTGCCCTCTCCTTGGAAACCAGTTTTCTACAGGTGCTGATTACATAATTCTTTCTGTCGCTCCCGAGCTGGTGAATGTGTTGGTGAATCCTCTTGCTTCAAACAGGACCACAAATTAAATAAGGAACAAGAGCACTATTTGTTATGCTATCTCCTGGAAAAACTGTTTGCTGCAGGTGCTGATTACGCATTTCTTTCTCTCATTCCAAAGCTGGATAATGTGTGTTTGATATCTCTTGCCTCCAACCAACAGGACCACACAATTATCGGAGGAAGAAGCCAGCTACTTGATATGCTCTATTGTGGGAAAACAGTTTACTGCTGGTGCTGATCACACATGTCTTTCTGCCACTAAGGAGCTAGAGAATGTGTCTGTGAAATCTCTTGCCTCCAATCAATAGGACCACTAAATTAACTGAGATAGAAGAGCACTACTTGATCTGCTCTCTCCAGGGAAAACAGTTTGCTGCAGGTGTTGATCACACATTGCTTTCTGTCACTCCTGAGCTGGAGAATGTATGTGTGAAGTCACTTGCTTCCAACCAACTGCAAAATAGAACTAAATGAGGAAGAAGAGCACTACTTGATCTGCTCTCCTCGGAAAACAGTTTGTTGAAGACAGAGATTACACATATCTTTCTGTAACTGCCGAGCTGAAGAATGTGTGTGTGAAGTCTCATGCTTCCAACCAATAGGACAACAGATTTCACTGAGGAAGAAGAGCCCTACCTGAACTGCTCTCTCAAGGGAAAATAGTTTGCAGCAGGTGCTAATTACTCATCTTTCTGTCACTCCCGAGCTGGAGAATGTGTCTGTCTAGACTCTTGTTTCCAGTGAACAGGACCACAAAATTAACTGAGGAAGAAGAGAGGTATTTCACCTGCTCTCTCTTGGGGAAAAAAGTGTCATGCTGGCACTAATTACACATCTCTTTCTGTCTCTCCTGAGATGGTGAATGTGTGTGTGAAGTCTCTTGCCCTTAACCATCAGGGCCACAGAATTAAGTGCTACTTCAGCTGCTCTCTCCTGGGAAATTAGTTTGCTGCAGGTGCTGATCACACATCTCTTTCTGTCACTCCGAGGTGGGCAATTTGTATGTGAAGCCTCTTGCCTGTGTCCAACAGGACCATAGAATTAATTGAGGAAGATGAGCATTACTTGATCTGCTCACACCTGGGGAAATGATTTGCTGCAGGTGTTGATCACACATCTCTTTTTTGTCACTCCTGAGCTGGAGAATGTGTGTGTGTGTGAAGCCTCTAGCCGATAACCAACAGGACTGCAGAATTAACTGAGGAAGAAGAGCACAACATGAGCTGTTCTCTTCCCGGAAAATAGTTAGCTGCAATTGCTGGTCACACAACTCTTTCTGTCATTCCCAAGCTGGAGAATGTGTGTGTGAAGTCTCTTGCCTCCAACCAACAGGACAACAGAATTAACAGAAGAAGTGGAATGTTTCTTTATCTGCCCTCTCCTTGGAAACCAGTTTGCTGGAGGTACTCATCACATATCTCTTTGTGTCACTCCCAAGCTGGAGAATGTGTGTTTGAAATCTCTAACATCCAACCAGCAGTATCACACAATTAATGGGGGAAGAAGAGTGCTACTTGATCTGCTCTATCCTGGGAAAAAGGTTTGCTGCAGGTGCAGATCACACATCCTTTTCTGTCACTCCCAAGCTGGATAATCTGTGTGTGAAGCCTCTTGCCTATAACCATCACTACTATAGAAATAAGTGGAAGAAGACGATTTGATCTGCTCTATCCTAGGAAAACAGTTTGCTTCAGGAGCTGATCACTCATCCCATTCTATCAATCACAAGTTGGAGAATGTGTGTGTTAAGTCTCTTCCCTCAAACCAACAGGACTACAGAATTAACAGTGGAAGAAGTGAACTACTTTATATGCTCCCTTGTGTTCAGTTTGCTGGAGGCACTGAGCACACATCCTCTTCTGTCACTCCCGAGCTGGAGAATGTATGTCTGAAATCTCTTACCTCTAACCAACAGGACTAAAGAACTAACTGAGGAAGAAGAGCACTACTTAATCTGCTCTCTACTAGGGACACGGGATGCTGCAGGTGCTGATCACTCATCTCATTCTGTCATTCCTGAGCTGTTGAATGTGTGTGTGAAGCCTCTTTCCTCCAACCAACAGGACTACAGAATTAACTCAGGAAGAAGATCATTATATGATCTGCTCCAACCTGGGAAAACAGTTTGCTGCAGGTGCAGATCTCACATCTCTTTCTGTCACTCCAGAGCTGGAAATTTTTCTGTGAAGTCTCTTGCATTAAACCAACAGGACCACAGAACTAACTGAGGAAGAAGAGTGCAACATAATCTGCTCTCTCCTTGGAAAACAGTTTGCTGCTGGTGTGGATCAGACTTCTCTTTCTGTCACTCATGAGCTGGAGAATGTGTATGTGAAGTCTCTTGCTTCAAACAACAGGACCACAGAATTAGATAAGGAAAAAGAGCACTACTTGATATGCTAACTCCTGGAAAAATTGTTTGCTGCAGGTGTTGTTCACACATCGCTTTCTGTCATTCCAAAGCTGGGGAATACATGCTTGATATTGCTTGCCTCCAACCAACAGCACTATAGAATTAGTTGAGGAAAAAGAGAGCTACTTGATCTGCTCTGTCCTGGGAAATCAATGTGCTGAAGGAGCTGATCACATTTCTCTTTGTGTCACTCTTGAGCTGGACAATGTGTGTGTCATGTCTCTAGCCTCCAATCAGCAGGACCACACAATTATCAGAGGAAGAGGTCGGCTACTTGATATTCTCTATTCTGTGATCACTAATCTTTCTGTCACTCCTGAGCTGGAGAATGTGACTGTGTAGCATCTTGTTTCCACTGAACAGGACCACAAAATTAACTGAGAAAGAAGAGAGGTATTTCACCTGCTCTTTCATAGGAAAAAAGTTTGATGCAGGCACTGATCACACATCTCTTTCTGTCACTCTGAAGTGGATAGTACATATGTGAAGTCTCTTGCCTCTGACAAACAGGACCATAGGATTAATAGAGGAAGATGAGTGGCACTTGATCTGCTCTCACCTGGGGAAATGGTTTGCTGCAGGTGCTGATCCCACATCTCTTTTGTCACTCCTGAGTTGAAGAATGTGTGTGTGTGCGTGAAGCCTCTTGCCTCCAACCAACAGCACTGCAGATTTAACTGAGAAAGATGAGTACTACATGAGCTGCTCTCTTCTGGGAAAACAGTTAGCTGCAGGTGCTGGTCACACATGTCTTTCTGTCACTCCCGAGCTGGAGAATGTGTGTGACTGTCTTGCTTCCAACCAATTGCAAAATAGAACTAACTGAGGAAGATGAGCACTGCTTGATCTACTCTCCTGGGAAACAGTTTGCTTCAGGCTCTGATCACACATCTCTTTCTGTCAATTGCAAGTTAACAAGTGTGCATGTGCAGTCTCTTGCTTTGAACCAACAGGACCATAGAACTAACTGAGGAAGATGAGCATGACTTGTTCTGGTCTCTTGGGAAAACAGTTTGCTGCTGGCGGTGATCACACTTCCCTTTCTGTCACTACCGAGCTGAACAATGTGTGTGTGAAATCTCTTGCCTCCAACCAACAGCACCATAGAGTTACCTGAAGAAAAAGAGTGCTCCTAGACCTGTTCTCTACTGCCAAACAGTTTCGTGGAGGTGCTGTTTTCACACCTCTTTGTGTCACTCCCGAGCTGGAGAATGTGTGTATGAAGTCTCTTGCCTCCAAGCAACAGGACCATAGAACTAACTGAGAATGAAGAGCACTTTTTGATCTGCTCTCCAGGGAAAAGAGATTGCTGCAGGCACTGATCACATATCTCTTTCTGTCACTCATGAGCTGGAGAATGTGTGTGTGTGAAGTCTCTTGCTTCAAAAAACAGAACCACAGAATTAAATAAGGAACAATAGCACTACTTGACATCCTATCTCCTGGAAAAACTGTTTGCTGCAGGTGATGATCACACATCTCTTTCTGCCATTCCAAAGCTGGAGAATGTGTGTATGATATCTTTTGGCTCCAACCAACAGGACTACAGAATTAGCTGAGGAAAAAGAGAGTTACTTGACCAGCTCTCTCCTGGGAAATCAGGGTGCTTGAGGTGCTGTTAACACATCTCTTTGTGTCACTCTTGAACTGGACAATGTGTGCGTCATCTCTCTAGCATCCAATCAGCATGGCCACACAATTATTGGAGGAAGATGTTAACTACTTGATATACTCTATTCTGGGAAAACAGTTTGCTCATTCATCCCTTTCTGTCACTCACAAATTGGAGAATGTGTACGTGAAGTCTTTTCCCTGCAAACAGCAGGACTACTGAATTAACTGTGGAAGAAAAACCTGATATGCTTCCCTTGAGTTCAGTTTACTGGAGGCACTGAGCAAACATCCTCTTCTGTCACTCCCGAGCTGGAGAATGCATGTGTGAAATCTCTTGCCTCAAAACAACAGGACTAAAGAACTAACTGAGGAAGAAGAGCAACACATCATCTGCTCCCTACTGGGGACATGAGTTGCTGCAGGTGCTGATCACACATCTCTTTCTGTCACTTTTGAGCTGGAGAATGTGTGTGTGAAACCTCTTGCCTCCAACTAACAGGACTACAGAATTAACTCAGGAAGAAGATCATTATTTAATCTGCTCTAACCTGGTAAAACAGTTTGCTCCAGGTGCAGATCACACATCTCTTTCTGCCACTATGGAGCTGGAGAAAACTTGTGTGAAGTCTGTTGCATTCAACCAACAGGACCACAGAACTAATTGAAGAAGAAGAGCACAACATAATCTGCTCTCTCCTGGGAAAACAGTTTGCTGCTGGCGTGGATCAGACTTCTATTTCTGTCATTCATGAGCAGGAGAATGTGTGTGTGAAGTCTCTTGCATCAAACAACAGAACCACAGAATTAAATAAGGAGCAAGAGCAGTACTTGATATGCTATCTCCTGGAAAAACCATTTGCTGCAAGCACTGATCACACATCTCTTTCTCTCATTTGAAAGCTGAAGAATATGTGTTTGATGTCGCTTGCCTTCAACCAACTGGACTATAGAATTAGCTTAGGAAAAAGAGAGCTACGTGACTGGCTGTCTCCTGTGAAATCTGTGCACTGAAGGTGCTGATCACACATCTCTTTTTGTCACTCTTGAGCTGGACAATGTGTGTGTCATGTCTCTAGCCTCCAATCAGCAGGACCACACAATTATCGGAGGAAGAAGTCAGCTTCTTAATATGCTCTATTCTTTGATGATTCATCTTACTGTCACTCCTAAGCTGGAGAAAATGTCTGTATAGCCTCTTGTTTCCAATGAACAGGACTGCAAAATTAGCTGAGGAAGAAAAGAGGTATTTCACCTGCTCTCTCATGGGAAAAAAATTTGATGCAGGCACTGATCGGACATCTCCTTCTGTCTCTCCCGATTTGGAGAATGTGTGTGTGTGAAGTCTCTTGCCCTTAACAAACAGGACCACAGAATTAAGTGCTACTTCATCTGCTCTCTCCTGGGAAATTAGTTTGCTGCAGGTGCTGATCACACATATCTTTCTGTCACTCTGAGGTGGAGAATGTGTATGTGAAGTCTCTTGCCTCTGACCAGCAGGACCATAGAATTAATAGAGGAAGATGAGCACTACTTTATCTGCTCTCATCTGGGGAATTGGTTTGTTGCTGGTGCTGATCGCACATCTCTTTTTGTCACTCCCGAGCTGGAGAATGTGTATGTGTATGAAGTCTTTTGCCTCGAACCACAAGGACTGCAGATTTAACTGAGAATGAAGAGCACTACATGAGCTTCTCTCTTCTGGGAAAACAGTTCGCTACAAGTGCTGGTCACACTTCTCTTTCTGTCACTCCTGAGCTGGAGAATGTGTGTGTGAAGTCTCTTGCTTCCAACCAACAGCAAAATAGAACTAACTGAGGAAGATGAGCACTACTTTATCTGCTCTCCTGGGAAAACAGCTTGCATCAGACACTGATCACATATCTCTTTCTGTCAATGCGGAGCTAAAAAATGTGTGTGTGCTACCTCTTGCTTCAAACCAACTGGACCATAGAACTGAGGAAGAAGAGTAGGACTTGAACTGCTCTCCTTGGGAAAAAAGTTTGCTGCTGGAGGTGATCACGCTTCCCTTTCTGTCACTACAGAGCTGAAGAATGTATGTGTAAAATCTCTTGTCTCCAACCAACAGCACCATAGAATTACCAGAGGAAAAACAGAGCTCCTTGACCTGTTCTCTACTGCTAAACAGTTTCCTGGAGGTGCTGTTTTCACACCTCTTTGTGTCACTGCCAAGCTGCAGAATGTCTGTGTGAAGTCTCTTGCCTCTAGGCAGCAGGACTATAGAACTAACTAAAAATGAAGAGCTCTACTTAATCTGCTGTTCATGGAAAACAGTTTGCTGCCGGTGTTGATCACATATCTCTTTCGTTCACTCCTGAGCTGGAGAATGTGTGTGTGAAGTCTCCTGGCTCCAACCAACAGGACCACAGAATAAAATGAGGAAGAAGAGCTCTTCTTTATCTGCCCATTATTTGGAAACCAGTTTTCTGCAGGCGCAGATCACACATCTCTTTCTGTCACTCTTGGGAGTGACAGAAAGAGACGTGTGATCAGCACCTGCAGGAAACTGGTTTCCAAATAGAGGGCAGATAAAAAAGCCCTGGAGAATATGTGTGTGTGAAGTCTCCAGCTTCAAACAACAGGACCACAGAATTAAATAAGGAACAAGAGCACTATGTGATATGCTATCTCCTGGAAAAACTGTTTGCTGCAGAAACTGATCCCACATCTCTTTCTGTCATCCCAAAGCTGGAGAATATGGGTTTGATATCGCTTGCCTCCAACCAACAGGACTATAGAATTAGCTGAGGAAAAAGAGAGCTACTTTACCTGCTCTCTCCTGGGAAATCAGTGTGCTAGAGGTGCTGATCACACATCTGTTTCTGTCACTCTTGAGCTGTGTGTGTGTATCATATCTCTAGCCTCCAATCAGCAGGACCACACAATTATCAGAGGAAGAAGTTGGCTACTTGAGATGCTCTATTCTGGGAAAACAGTTTTCTGCTGGCGCTGATCACACATCTCTGTCTGTCACTCAGGAGCTGGAGGATGTGTGTGCGAAGTCTCTTGCTTCCAGCCAACTGCAAAATAGAACTAACTGAGGAAGAAGAGCCCTACTTGATCTGCTCTCCTGGGAAAACAGTTTGTTGAAGGCGGAGATCACACATCCCTTTCTGTAACTTCCAAGCGGAAGAATGTGTGTGTGAAATCCCATGCCTCCAACCAATAGGACAACAGAATTAACTGAGGAAAAAGAGCCCTACATGAAGTGCTCTGTCCAGGTTAAACAGTTTGCTGCAGATGCTGATCACTCTTCATTCTGTCACTCCTGAGCTAGAGAATGTGTCTGTGTAGCCTCTTGTTACCAGTGAACAGGACCACAAAATTAACTGAGGAAGAGGAGAGGTATTTCACCTACTCTGTCATGGGAAAAAAGTTTGATGCTGGCACTGACCACACATTGCTTTCTGTCTCTCCCAAGTTGGAGAATGTGTGTGAAGTCTCTTGCCCTTAACCAACAGGGCCACAGAATTAAGTGCTAATTGGTGTGCTCTCTCCTGGGAAATTAGTATGCTGCAGGTGCTGGTCACGCATCTATTTCTGTTACTCTGAGGTGGAGAATGTGTATGTGAAGTCTCTTGCCTCTGACCAACAGGACTATAGAATTAAAAGAGGAAGAGGAGCACAATTTGATATGCTGTCACCTGGGGAAACTGTTTGCTGCTCTTGCTGATCACACATCTTTTTTTTTCCACTCCTAAGCTGGAGAATGTGTGTGTGTGTGTGTGTGTGTGTGTGTGTGTGAAGCCTCTTGCCTCCAACCAACAGGACAGCAGATTTAACTGAAGAGGAAGAGCACTACATGAGCTGCTGTCTTCTGGGAAAACATTTAGCTGCAGGTGCTGGTCACTCATCTCTTTCTGTCACTACCGAGCTGGAGAATCTGTGTGTGTGTGTGTGTGTGTGAAGTCTCTTGCCTCCAACCAACAGGACAGCTGTATTAACAGGGGAAGAGGAGCGCTTCTTTATCTGCCTTCTCCTTGGAAACGAGTTTGCTGGATGCACTCATTATACATCTCTTTCTGTCACTCCCATGCTGGAGAATGTGTGTGTGAAATCTCATCCATTCAAAATATAGAGCCACAGAAGTAACTGTGGAACAAGAGCGCTACTTGATCTGCTAGCCCTAGGAAAACAGTCTGCTGCAGGTGCTTATCACACATTTTCTCTCACTCCCAAGCTGCAGAATGTGTGTGTGTGTAGCCTCTTGTCTCCAGCCAACAGGACCACAAAATTAACTGAAGAAGAAGAAGAGAGACACTTAATGTGCTCTCAACATTGGAAAACAGTTTGATGCTGGCACTGATTACATATCTCTTTCTGTCACTTCCAAACTGGAGAATGTGTGTGTGAAGTCTGCCTCCAAGCAACAGGACCATAGAACTAATCGAGAATGAAGAGCATTTTTTGATCTGCTCTCCAGGGAAAAGAGGTTGCTGCAGGCGCTGATCTCATATCTCTTTCTGTCGCTCCTGAGCTGCAGAATGTGTTTATGAAGTCTCTTGCTTCATACAACAGAACCACAGAATTAAATAAGGAACAAGAGCACTACTTGATATCCTATCTCCTGGAAAAACTGTTTGCTGCAGGTGATGATCACACATCTCTTTCTGCCATTCCAAAGCTGGAGAATGTGTGTTTGATATCTTTGCTCAACCAACAGGACTATAGAATTAGCTTGAGGAAAAAGAAAGCTACTTGAGCTGCTCTCTCCTGGGAAATCAGGTGTGCTGAGTGCTGTTAACACACCTCTTTGTGTCACTCTTGAACTGGACAATGTGTGTGTCACGTCTCTAGCCTCCAATCAGCATGGCCACACAATTATTGGAGGAAGAAGTCGACTACTGGATATACTCTATTTGAGGAAAACAGTTTGCTCAGACGCTGCTCATTCATCCCTTTCTGTCACTCACAAATTGGAGAATGTGTACGTGAAGTCTCTTCCCTGCAAACTGCAGGACTACAGAATTAACTGTAGAAGAAGAGCACTACTTGATATGCGTCCCTTGAGTTCAGTTTACTGGAGGCACTGAGCAAACATCCCCTTCTGTCACTCCTGAGCTGGAGAATGTATGTGTGAAATCTCTTGCCTCCAACCAACAGGACCAAAGAACTAACTGAGGAAGAAGAGTAATACTTGATCTGCTCACTACCGGGGACATGAGTTGCTGCAGGTGCTGATCACAATCTCTTTCCTGTCACTTTCGAGCTGGTGAATGAGTGTGTGAAGCCTGTTGCCTCCAACCAACAGGACTACAGAATTGACTCAGGAAGAAGATTATTATTTAATCTGCTCTAACCTGGTAAAACAGTTTGCTGCAGGCACTGACCACACATCTCTTTCTGTCACCCCGGAGCTGAAGAATACTCATGTGAAGTCTCTTGCATTCAACCAACTGGACCACAGAACTAATTGAGGAAGAAGAGCACAACATAATCTGCTCTCTCCTGGGAAAACAGTTTGCTGCTGGCGTGGATCAAACTTCTCTTTCTGTCATTCATGAGCTGGAGAATGTGTGTGTGAAGTCTCTTGCATCAAACAACAGGACCACAGAATTAAATAAGGAGCAAGAGCAGTACTTGTTATGTTATCTCCTGGGAAAACTGTTTGCTGCAAGCACTAATCACTCATCTCTTTCTGTCATTCCAAAGCTGGAAAATATGTGTTTGATGTCACTTGCCTTCAACCAACAGGGCTATAGAATCACCTGAGGAAAAAGAGAGCTACTTGACCTGCTCTCTCCTGTGAAATCTGTGTGCTGAAGGTGCTGATCACACATCTCGTTGTGTCACTCTTGAGCTGGACAATGTGTGTGTCATGTCTCTAGCCTCCAATCAGCAGGACCACACAATTATCGAAGGAAAAGGTTGACTACTTGATATTCTTTATTCTGTGATCGCTCATCTTTCTGTCACTCCCAAGCTGGAGAATGTGTCTGGGTAGCATCTTGTTTCCAGTGAACAGGACCACAAAATTAACTGAGAAAGAAGAGAGGTATTTCACCTGCTCTTTCATGGAAAAAAAGTTTGATGCTGGCTCTGGTCACACATCTCTTTCTGTATCTCCTGAACTGGAGAATGTGTGTGTGAAGTCTCTTGCTCTTAACCAATAGGGTCACAGAATTAAGTGCTACTTGATCTGCTCGTTCCTGGGAAATTAGTTTGCTGCAGGCACTGATCACACATCTCTTTCTGTCACTATGAGATGAATATTGTGTATGTGACGTCTCTTGCCTCTGACAAACAGGACCATAGGATTAATAGAGGAAGATGAGCGCTACTTGATCTGCTCACACCTGGGGAAATGGTTTGCTGCAGGTGCTGATCCCACATCTCTTTTTGTCACTTCCAAGCTGAAGAATGTGTGTGTGTGTGAGTGTGTGTGTGTGAAGCCTTTTGCCTCCAACCAACAGCACTGCAGATTTAACTGAGGAAGATGAGCACTACTTGAGCTGCTCGCTTCTGGGAAAACAGTTAGCTGCAGGTGCTGGTCACACATGTCTTTCTGTCACTCCCGAGCTGGAGAATGTGTGTGACTGTCTTGCTTCCAACCATCTGCAAAATAGAACTAACTGAGGAAGATGAGCACTACTTGATCTGCTCTCCTGGGAAAACAGTTGCTTCAGGCTCTGATCACACATCTCTCTCTGTGAATCCCAAGTTAACAAATGAGTATGTGCAGTCTCTTGCTTTGAACCAACAAGACCATAGAACTAACTGAGGAAGAAGAGGATGACTTGTTCTGGTCTCCTGGGAAACAGTTTGCTGCTGGCGGTGATCACACTTCCCTTTCTGTCACTACCGAGCTGAACAATGTGTGTGTGAAATCTCTTGCCTCCAACCAACAGCACCATAGAATTACCTGAAGAAAAAGAGAGCTTCTAGACCTGTTCTGTACTGCTAAACTGTTTCCTGGAGGTGCTGTTTCCACACTTGTTTGTGTCACTCCCGTGCTGGAGAATGTGTATATGAAATCTCAAGCCTCCAAGCAACAGGACCATAGGACAAACTGAGAATGAAGAGCATTTTTTGATCTGCTCTCCAGGGAACAGAGGTTGCTGCAGGCGCTGATCTCATATCTCTTTCTGTCACTCCTGAGCTGGAGAATGTGTGTGTGAAGTCTCTTGCTTCATACAATAGAACCACAGAATTAAATAAGGAACAAGAGCACTACTTGATATCCTATCTCCTGGAAAAACTGTTTGCTGCAGGTGATGATCACACATCTCTTTCTGTCATTCCAAAGCTGGAGAATGTGTGTTTGATATCTTTTGGCTCCAACCAACAGGACTACAGAATTAGCTGAGGAAAAAGAAAGCTACTTGAGCTGCTCTCTCCTGGGAAATCAGGGTGCTAGAGGTGCTGTTAACACATCTCTTTGTGTCACACTTGAACTGGACAATGTGTGTGTCATGTCTCTAGCCTCCAGTCAGCATGGCCACACAATTATTGGAGGAAGAAGTCGACTACTGGATGTACTCTATTTGGGGAAAACAGTTTGCTCAGACGCTGCTCATTCATCCCTTTCTGTCACTCACAAATTGGAGAATGTGTACGTGAAGTCTCTTCCCTGCGAACAGCAGGACTACAGAATTAACTGTGGAAGAGAGCACTACTTGATATGCTTCCCTTCAGTTCAGTTTACTGGAGGCACTGAGCAAACACCCCCTTGTGTCACTCCTGAGCTGGAGAATGTATGTGTGAAATCTCTTCCCTCCAACCAACAGGACAAAAGAACTAACTGAGGAAGAAGTGCAATACTTGATCTGCTCTCTACCGGGGACATGAGTTGCTGCAGGTGCTTATCACAATCTCTTTCTGTCACTTTCGAGCTGGTGAATGAGTGTGTGAAGCCTGTTGCCTCCAACCAACAGGACTACAGAATTGACTCAGGAAGAAGATTATTATTTAATCTGCTCTAACCTGGTAAAACAGTTTGCTGCAGGCACTGACCACACATCTCTTTCTGTCACCCCGGAGCTGAAGAATACTCATGTGAAGTCTCTTGCATTCAACCAACTGGACCACAGAACTAATTGAGGAAGAAGAGCACAACATAATCTGCTCTCTCCTGGGAAAACAGTTTGCTGCTGGCGTGGATCAAACTTCTCTTTCTGTCATTCATGAGCTGGAGAATGTGTGTGTGAAGTCTCTTGCATCAAACAACAGGACCACAGAATTAAATAAGGAGCAAGAGCAGTACTTGTTATGTTATCTCCTGGGAAAACTGTTTGCTGCAAGCACTAATCACTCATCTCTTTCTGTCATTCCAAAGCTGGAGAATATGTGTTTGATGTCACTTGCCTTCAACCAACAGGGCTATAGAATCACCTGAGGAAAAAGAGAGCTACTTGACCTGCTCTCTCCTGTGAAATCTGTGTGCTGAAGGTGCTGATCACACATCTCGTTGTGTCACTCTTGAGCTGGACAATGTGTGTGTCATGTGTCTAGCCTCCAATCAGCAGGACCACACAATTATTGGAGGAAGAAGTCGGCTTCTTAATATGCTCTATTCTTTGATGATTCATCTTACTGTCACTCCGAGCTGGAGAAAATGTCTGTATGGCCTCTTCTTTCCAATGAACAGGACCACAAAATTAGCTGAGGAAGAAGAGAGGTATTTCACCTGTTTGCTCATGGGAAAAAAGTTTAATGCAGGCACTGATCAGACATCTCCTTCTGTCGCTCCCGATTTGGAGAATGTGTGTATGAAGTCTCTTGCTCATAACCAACAGGGCCACAGAATTAAGCGCTACTTCATCTGCTCTCTCTTGAGAAATTAGTTTGCTGCAGGTGCCGATCACACATATCATTCTGTCACTCCAAGGTGGAGAATGTGTATGTGAAGTCTCTTGCCTCTGACCAGCAGGACCATAGAATTAATAGAGGAAGATGAGCACTACTTGATCAGCTCTCATCTGGGGAATTTGATTGTTGTAGGTGCTGATCTCACATCTCTTTTTGTCACTCCCAAGCTGGAGAATGTGTCTGTGTATGAAGCCTTTTGCCTTGAACCACAAGGACTGCAGATTTATCTAAGAATGAGGAGCACTACATGAACTTCTCTCTTCTGAGAAAACAGTTCGCTACAAGTGCTGGTCACACATCTCTTTCTGTCACTCCCGAGCTGGAGAATGTGTGTGTGAAATCTCTTGCTTCCAACCAACAGCAAAATAGAACTAACTGGGGAAGAAGAGCATTACTTTATCTGCTCTCCTGGGAAAACAGTTTGCTTCAGATGCTGTTCACAAATCTCTTTTTGTCACTGCGGAGCTAAAAAATGTGTGTGTTGCTGTATCCTGCTTCAAACCAACTGGACCATAGAACTGAGGAAGAAGAGCAGGACTTGAGCTGCTCTCATTGGGAAAAACGTTTGCTGATGGAGGTGATCACACTTCCCTTTCTGGCGCTACAGAGCTGAAGAATGTGTGTGTGAAATCTCTTGTCTCCAACCAACAGCACTTAGAATTACCTGAGAAAAAAAAGAGCTCCTTGGCCTGTTCTCTACTGCTAAACAGTTACCTGGAGGTGCTGTTTTCACTCCTCTTTGTGTCACTCCCGAGCTGGAGAATGTGTGGATAAAGTCTCTAGCCTCCAACCAGCCGGATCACAAAATTAACAGAGAAAACAGAGTGCTAGGTGATCTACACTATTGCGGGAAAACATTTTTCTGAAGATACTGATCACACATCTCTTTCTGTCACTCCCGAGCAGGAGAATGAGTGTTTGAAGTCTCTTGCCTCCAACCAACAGGATTATAGAACTAACTGAGAATGAAGAGCACTACTTGATCTGCTCTCCAAGGAAAAGAGTGTGCTGCAGGCACTGATCGCATATCTCTTTCCATCACTCCTGAGCTAGAAAATGTGCGTGTGATGTCTCCTGGCTCCAACCAACCGGACCACAAAATTAAATGAGGAAGAAGAGTGCTTCTTTATCTGCCCTCTCCTTGGAAACCAGTTTTCTGCAGGCGCTGATTACACATTTCTTTCTGTCGTTCCCGAGCTAGTGAATGTGTTGGTGAAGCCTCTTGCTTCAAACAGGACCACAAATTAAATAAGGAACAAGAGTACTATTTGTTATGCTATCTCCTGGAAAAACTGTTTGCTGCAGGTGCTGATTACGCATTTCTTTCTCTCATTCCAAAGCTGGCTAATGTGTGTTTGATATCTCTTGCCTCCAACCAACAGGACCACACAATTATCGGAGGAAGAAGTCAGCTACTTGATATGCTGTATTGTGGGAAAACAGTTTACTGCTGGCGCTGATCACACATATCTTTCTGCCACTAAGGAGCTAGAGAATGTGTCTGTGAAATCTATTGCCTTCAATCAATAGCGCCAATAAATTAACTGAGAAAGAAGAGCACTACTTGATCTGCTCTCTCCTGGGAAAACAGTTTGCTGCAGGTGTTGATCACACATTGCTTTCTGTCACTCCTGAGCTGGAGAATTTATGTGTGAAGTCACTTGCTTCCAACCAACTGCAAAATAGAACTAACTGAGGAAGAAGAGCTCTACTTGATCTGCTCTCCTCGGAAAACAGTTTGTTGAAGACAGAGATCACACATATCTTTCTGTAACTGCTGAGCTGAAGAATGTGTGTGTGTGTGAAGTCTCATGCTTCCAACCAATAGGACAACACATTTCACTGAGGAAGAAGAGCCCTTCTTGAACTGCTCTCTCCAGAGAAAATAGTTTGCAGCAGGTGCTAATTACTCATCTTTCTGTCACTTCCGAGCTGGAGAATGTGTCTGTCTAGACTCTTGTTTCCAATGAACAGGACCACAAAATTAACTGAGGAAGAAGAAAGGTATTTCACCTGCTCTCTCTTGGGAAAAAAGTGTCATGCTGGCACTGATTACACATCTTTTTTTATCTCTCCCAAGATGGAGAATGTGTGTGTGACGTCTCTTGCCCTTTACCATCAGGGCCACAGAATTAAGTGCTACTACAGCTGCTCTCTCCTGGGAAATTATTTTGCTGTAGGCGCTGATCACACATCTCTTTCTGTCACTCCGAGGTGGGCAATTTGTATGTGAGGTCTCTTGCCTCTGACCAACAGGACTATAGAATTAATAGAGGAAGATGAGCACAACTTGATCTGCTCACACCTGGGGAAATGGTTTGCTGCAGGTGTTGATCATACATCTCTTTTTTGTTACTCCCGAGCTGGAGAATGTGTGTGTGTGAAGACTCTTGCTGATAATCAACAGGACTGCAGAATTAACTGAGGAAGAAGAGCGCAACAAGAGCTGTTCTCTTCCTGAAAACCTGTTAGCTGCAATTGCTGGTCACACAACTCTTTCTGTCACTCCCAAGTTGGAGAATGTGTGTGTGAAGTCTCTTGCCTCCAACCAACAGGACAAGAGAATTAACAGAAGAAGTGGAATGCTTCTTTATCTGCCCTCTCCTTGTAAACCAGTTTGCTGAAGGCACTCATCACATATCTCTTTGTGTCACTCTTGAGCTGGAGAATGTGTGTTTGAAATCTCTTGCATCCAACCAGCAGAACCACACAATTAATGGTTGAAGAATAGTGCTACTTGATCTGCTCTATCCTGGGAAAAAGGTTTGCTGCAAGTGCAGGTCACACATCCTTTTCTGTCACTCCCAAGCTGGAAAATCTGTGTGTGAAGCCTCTTGCCTATAACCATCGCTACCATAGAAATAAGTGGAAGAAAACTATTTGATCTGCTCTATCCAAGGAAAACAGTTTGCTTCAGGAGCTAATCACTCATCCCTTTCTGTCAATCACAAGTTGGAGAATGTGTGTGTTAAGTATCTTCCCTCCAACCAACAGGACTACATAATTAACTGTGGAAGAAGAAAGCTACTTGATATGCTCCCTTGTGTTCAGTTTACTGGAGGCACTGAGCACACATCCCCTTCTGTCACTCCCGAGCTGGAGAATGTATGTCTGAAATCTCTTACCTCTAACCACCAGGACTAAAGAACTAACTGAGGAAGAAGAGCACTACTTAATCTGCTCTCTACTGGGGACACGGGATGCTGCAGGTGCTGATCACACATCTCTTTCTGTCCCTCCTGAGCTGTTGAATGTGTGTGTGAAGCATTTTTCCTCCAACCAACAGGACTACAGAATTTATTCAGGAAGAAGATATTTATATGATCTGCTCCAACCTGGGAAAACAGTTTGCTGCTGTGTAGACCACACATCTCTTTCTGTCACTCCAGAGGTGGAGAATTTTTCTGTGAGGTCTCTTGCATTAAACCAACAAGACCACAGAACTAACTGAGGAAGAAGAGTGCAACATAATCTGCCCTCTCCCTGGAAAACAGTTTGCTGGATGCACTCATCAGATATCTCTTTGTGTCTCTCCCGAGCTGGAGAATGTGTGTTTGAAATCTCTTGCATCCAATCAGCAGTACCACTCAATTAATGGTTGAAGAAGAGTGCTACTTAATCTGCTCTATCCTGGGAAAAAGGTTTGCTGCAAGTGCAGATCACACATCCTTTTCTGTCACTCCCAAGCTGGAGAATCTGTGTGTGAAGCCTCTTGCCTATAACCATCACTACCATAGAAATAGGTGGAAGAAGACTATTTGATCTGCTCTATCCTAGGAAAACAGTTTGCTTCAGGAGCTAATCACTCATCCCTTTCTGTCAATCACAAGTTGGAGAATGTGTGTGTGTTAAGTCTCTTCCCTCCAACCAACAGGACTACAGAATTAACTGTGGAAGAAGAGAGCTACTTGATATGCTCCCTTGTGTTCAGTTTACTGGAGGGACTGAGCACACATCCCCTTCTGTCATTCCCGAGCTGGAGAATGTATGTCTGAAATCTCTTACCTCTAACCAACAGGACTAAAGAACTAACAGAGGAAGAAGAGCACTACTTAATCTGCTCTCTACTGGGTACACAGGATGCTGCAGGTGCTGATCACACATCTCTTTCTGTCACTACGGAGCTGGAGAATACTTTTGTGAAGTCTGTTGCATTCAACCAACAGGACCACAGAACTAACGGAGGAAGAAGAGCACAACATAATCTGCTCTCTCCTGGGAAAACAGTTTGCTGCTGGCATGGATCAGACTTCTCTTTCTGTCATTCATGGGCAGGAGAATGTGTGTATGAAGTCTCTTGCATCAAACAAAAGGACCACAGAATTAAATAAGGAGCAAGAGCAGTACTTGATATGCTATCTCCTGGAAAAACCATTTGCTGCAAGCACTGATCACAGATCTCTTTCTGTCATTCTAAAGCTGGAGAATATGTGTTTAATGTCGCTTGCCTTCAACCAACTGGACTATAGAATTAGCTGAGGAAAAAGAGAGCTACTTGACTGGCTCTCTCCTGTGAAATCTGTGCACTGAAGGTGCTGATCACACATCTCTTTTTGTCACTCTTGAGCTGGGCAATGTGTGTGTTATGTCTCTAGCCTCCAATCAGCAGGACCACACAATTATCGGAGGAAGAAGTCAGCTTCTTAATATGCTCAATTCTTTGATGATTCATCTTACTGTCACTCCTAAGCTGGAGAAAATGTCTGTATAGCCTCTTGTTTCCAATGAACAGGACCGCAAAATTAGCTGAGGAGGAAAAGAGGCATTTCACCTGCTCTCTCATAGGAAAAAAGTTTGATGCAGGCACTGATCGGACATCTCCTTCTGTCTCTCCCGATTTGGAGAATGTGTGTGTGTGAAGTCTCTTGCCCTTAACCAACAGGACCACAGAATTAAGTGCTACTTCATCTGCTCTCTCCTGGGAAATTAGTTTGCTGCAGGTGCTGATCACACATATCTTTCTGTCACTCTGAGGTGGAGAATGTGTATGTGAAGTCTCTTGCCTCTGACCAGCAGGACCATAGAATTAATAGAGGAAGATGAGCACTACTTTATCTGCTCTCCTGGGAAAACAGTTTGCATCAGACGCTGATCACATATCTCTTTCTGTCAATGTGGAGCTAAAAAATATGTGTGTGCTATCTCTTGCTTCAAACCAACTGGACCATAGAACTGAGGAAGAAGAGTAGGACTTGAACTGCTCTCATTGGGAAAAAAGTTTGCTGCTGGAGGTGATAAACACTTCCCTTTCTGTCACTACAGAGCTGAAGAATGTATGTGTAAAATCTCTTGTCTCCAACCAACAGCACCATAGAATTACCTGAGGAAAAACAGAGCTCCTTGACCTGTTCTCTACTGCTAAACAGTTTCCTGGAGGTGCTGTTTTCACACCTCTTTGTGTCACTGCCGACCTGGAGAATGTCTGTGTGAAGTCTCTTGCCTCTAAGCAGCAGGACCATAGAACTAACTAAAAATGAAGAGCACTACTTAATCTGCTGTCCATGGAAAACAGTTTGCTGCAGGTGCTGATCACATATCTCTTTCGTTCACACCTGAGCTGGAAAATGTGTGTGTGAAGTCTCCTGGCTCCAACCAACAGGACCACAGAATAAAATGAGGAAGAAGAGCTCTTCTTTACCTGCCCATTATTTAGAAACCAGTTTTCTGCTGGAGCAGATCACACATCTCTTTCTGTCACTCTTGGGAGTGACAGAAAGAGATGTGTGATTAGCACCTGCAGGAAACTGGTTTCCAAATAGAGGGAAGATAAAAAGGCCCCGGAGAATATGTGTGTGTGAAGTCTCCAGCTTCAAACAACAGGACCACAGAATTAAATAAGGAACAAGAGCACTATGTGATATGCTATCTCCTGGAAAAAAACTGTTTGCTGCAGAAACTGATCCCACATCTCTTTCTGTCATTCCAAAGCTGGAGAATATGGGTTTGATACTGCTTGCCTCCAACCAACAGGACTATAGAAATAGCTGAGGAAAAAGAGAGCTACTTTACCTGCTCTCTCCTGGGAAATCAAGTGTGCTAGAGGTGCTGATCACACATCTGTTTCTGTCACTCTTGAGCTGGACAGTGTGTGTGTATCATATCTCTAGCCTCCAATCAGCAGGACCACACAATTATCAGAGGAAGAAGTTGGCTATTTGATATGCTGTATTCTGGGAAATCAGTTTTCTGCTGGCGCTGATCACACATCTCTGTCTGTCACTCAGGAGCTGGAGGATGTGTGTGCGAAGTCTCTTGCTTCCAGCCAACTGCAAAATAGAACTAACTGAGAAAGAAGAGCACTACTTGATCTGCTCTCCTGGGAAAACAGTTTGTTGAAGGCGGAGATCACACATCCCTTTCTGTAACTCCCAAATGGAAGAATGTGTGTGTGAAATCTCATGCCTCCAACCAACAGGACAACAGAATTTACAGAGGAAAAAGAGCCCTACATGAAGTGCTCTGTCCAGGTAAAACAGTTTGCTGCAGGCGGTGATCACTCTTCATTCTGTCACTCCTGAGCTAGAGAATGTGTCTGTGTAGCCTCTTGTTACCAGTAAACAGGACCACAAAATTAACTGAGGAAGAGGAGAGGTATTTCACCTGCTCTCTCATGGGAAAAAAGTTTGATGCTGGCACTGACCACACATTGCTTTCTGTCTCTCCCAAGTTGGAGAATGTGTGTGAAGTCTCTTGCCCTTAAGCAACAGGGCCACAGAATTAAGTGCTAATTGGTGTGCTCTCTCCTGGGAAATTAGTATGCTGCAGGTGCTGGTCACGTATCTCTTTCTGTCACTCCAAGGTGGAGAATGTGTATGTGAAGTCTCTTGCCTCTGACCAACAGGACTATAGAATTAATAGAGGAAGATGAGCGCTATTTGATATGCTGTCACCTGGGGAAACTGTTTGCTGCTCTTGCTGAGCACACATCTTTTTTTTTCACTCCTCAGCTGGAGAATGTGTGTGTGTGTGTGTGTGTGTGTCTGTGTGAAGCCTCTTGCCTCCAACCAACAGGACAGCAGATTTAACTGAGGAGGAAGAGCACTACATGAGCTGCTGTCTTCTGGGAAAACATTTAGCTGCAGGTGCTGGTCACTCATCTCTTTCTGTCACTACCGAGCTGGAGAATGTGTGTGTGTGAAGTATCTTGCCTCCAACCAACAGGACAACAGTATTAACATGGGAAGAGGAGAGCTTCTTTATCTGCCTTCTCCTAGTAAATGAGTTTGCTGGAGGCACTCATTATACATCTCTTTCTGTCACTCCCGTGCTGGAGAATGTGTGTGTGAAATCTCATCCATTCAAAAAATAGAGCCACAGAAGTAACTGTGGAACAAGAGGAACAAGAGCACTACTTGATCTGCTAGCCCTAGGAAAACAGTTTGCTACAGGTGCTTATCACACATTTTCTCTCACTCCCAAGCTGCAGAATGTGTGTGTGTGTGTAGCCTCTTGTCTCCAGCCAACAGGACCACAAAATTAACTGAAGAAGAAGAGAGACACTTAACGTGCTCTGAACATTGGAAAACAGTTTGATGCTGGCACTGATTACATATCTCTTTCTGTCACTTCCAAACTGGAGAATGTGTGTGTGAAGTCTGCCTCCAAGCAACAGGACCATAGAACTAACAGAGAATGAAGAGCATTTTTTGATCTGCTCTCCAGGGAAAAGAGGTTGCTGCAGGCGCTGATCTCATATCTCTTTCTGTCACTCCTGAGCTGGAGAATGTGTGTGTGAAGTCTCTTGCTTCATACAACAGAACCACAGAATTAAATAAGGAACAAGAGCACTACTTGATATCCTATCTCCTGGAAAAACTGTTTGCTACAGGTGATGATCACACATCTCTTTCTGCCATTCCAAAGCTGGAGAATGTGTGTTTGATATCTTTTGGCTCCAACCAACAGGACTATAGAATTAGCTGAGTAAACAGAAAGCAACTTGAGCTGCTCTCTCCTGGGAAATCAGGGTGCTGGAGGTGCTGTTAACACATCTCTTTGTGTCACTCTTGAACTGGACAATGTGTGTGTCATGTCTCTAGCCTCCAATCAGCATGGCCACACAATTATTGGAGGAAGAAGTCGACTACTGGATATACTCTATTTGGGGAAAAATGTTTGCTCAGACGCTGCTCATTCATCCCTTTCTGTCACTCACAAATTGGAGAATGTGTACGTGAAGTCTCTTCCCTGCAAACAGCAAGACTACAGAATTAACTGTGGAAGAGAGCACTACTTGACATGCGTCCCCTGAGTTCAGTTTACTGGAGGCACTGAGCAAACATCCCCTTCTGTCACTCCTGAGCTGGAGAATGTATGTGTGAAATCTCTTCCCTCCAACCAACAGGACTAAAGAACTAACTGAGGAAGAAGAGTAATACTTGATCTGCTCACCACCGGGGACATGAGTTGCTGCAGGTGCTGATCACAATCTCTTTCCTGTCACTTTCGAGCTGGTGAATGAGTGTGTGAAGCCTCTTGCCTCCAACCAACAGGACTACAGAATTAACTCAGGAAGAAGATCATTATTTAATCTGCTCTAACCTGGTAAAACAGTTTGCTGCAGGCGCTGATCACACATCTCTTTCTGTCACCCCGGTGCTGGAGAATACTCTTGTGAAGTCTCTTGCATTCAACCAACTGGACCACAGAACTAATTGAGGAAGAAGAGCACAACATAACCTGCTCTCTCCTGGGAAAACAGTTTGCTGCTGGCGTGGATCAGACTTCTCCTTCTGTCATTCATGAGCTGGAGAATGTGTGTGTGAAGTCTCTTGCATCAAACAACAGGACCACAGAATTAAATAAGGAACAAGAACACTACTTGATATGCTATCTCCTGGAAAAATTGTTTGCTGCAGACGTTGATCACACATCACTTTTTGTCATTCCAAAGCTGGGGAATATGTGTTTGATATTGCTTACCTCCAACCAACAGCGCTATAGAATTAGCTGAGGAAAAAGAGAACTACTTGATCTGCTTTGTCCTGGGAAATCAATGTGCTGAAGGTGCTGATATCACATATCTCTTTGTGCCACTCTTGAGCTGGACAATGTGTGTGTCATGTCTCTAGCCTCCAATCAGCAGGACCACACAATTATCGATGGAAGAGGTTGGCTACTTGATATTCTCTATTCTGTGATTGCTCATCTTTCTGTCACTCCCAAGCTGGAGAATGTGTCTGTGTAGCATCTTGTTTCCAGTGAACAGGACCACAAAATTAACTGAGAAAGAAGAGAGGTATTTCACCTGCTCTTTCATGGAAAAAAGTTTGATGCTGGCACTGGTCACACATCTCTTTCTGTATCTCCTGAGCTGGAGAATGTGTGTGTGAAGTCTCTTGCTCTTAACCAATAGGGTCACAGAATTAAGTGCTACTTGATCTGCTCTTTCCTGGGAAAGTAGTTTGCTGCAGGCACTGATCACACATCTCTTTCTGTCACTATGAGATGGATATTGTCTATGTGACGTCTCTTGCCTCTAACAAACAGGACCATAGGATTAATAGAGGAAGACGAGCGCTACTTGATCTGCTCTCACCTGGGGAAATGGTTTGCTGCAGGTGCTGATACCACATCTCTTTTTGTCACTCTCGAGCTGAAGAATGTGTGTGTGTGTGTGTGTGTGTGTGTGTGTGTGTGTGAAGCCTTTTGCCTCCAACCAACAGCACTGCAGGTTTAACTGAGGAAGATGAGCACTACTTGAGCTGCTCTCTTCTGGGAAAACAGTTAGCTGCAGGTGCTGGTCACACATGTCTTTCTGTCACTCCCGAGCTGGAGAATGTGTGTGACTGTCTTGCTTCCAACCAATTGCAAAATAGAACTAACTGAGGAAGATGAGCACTACTTGATCTGCTCTCCTGGGAAAACAGTTGCTTCAGGCTCTGATCACACATCTCTCTCTGTGAATCCCAAGTTAACAAATGAGTATGTGCAGTCTCTTGCTTTGAACCAGCAAGACCATAGAACTAACTGAGGAAGAAAAGCATGACTTGTTCTGGTCTCCTGGAAACAGTTTGCTGCTGGCGGTGATCACACTTCCCTTTCTGTCACTACTGAGCTGAACAATGTGTGTGTGAAATCTCTTGCCTCCAACCAACAGCACCATAGAATTACCTGAAGAAAAAGAGAGCATCTAGACCTGTTCTGTACTGCTAAACAGTTTCCTGGAGGTGCTGTTTCCACACTTCTTTGTGTCACTCCCGAGCTGGAGAATGTGTGTATGAAGTCTCTTGCCTCCAAGCAACAGGACCATAGGACTAACTGAGAATGAAGAGCATTTTTTGATCTGCTGTCCAGGGAAAAGAGGTTGCTGCAGGCACTGATCTCATATCTCTTTCTGTCACTCCTGAGCTGGAGAATGTGTGTGTGAAGTCTCTTGCTTCATACAACAGAACCACAGAATTAAATAAGGAACAAGAGCACTACTTGATATCCTATCTCCTGGAAAAACTGTTTGCTGCAGGTGATGATTACTCATCTGTTTCTGCCATACCAAAGCCGGAGAATGTGTGTTTGATATCTTTTGGCTCCAACCAACAGGACTATAGAATTAGCTGAGGAAAAAAAGAGAGCTACTTGAGCTGCTGTCTCCTGGGAAATCAGGGTGCTGGAGGTGCTATTAACACATCTCTTTGTGTCACCCTTGAACTGGACAATGTGTGTGTCACGTCTCTAGCCTCCAATCAGCATGGCCACACAATTATTGGAGGAAGAAGTTGACTACTGGATATACTCTATTCGGGGAAAACAGTTTGCTCAGACGCTGCTCATTCATCCCTTTCTGTCACTCAAAAATTGGAGAATGTGTATGTGAAGTCTCTTCCCTGCAAACAGCAGGACTACAGAATTAACTGTGGAAGAAGAGCACTACTTGATATGTGTCCTTTGAGTTCAGTTTACTGGAGGCACTGAGCAAACACCCCCTTCTGTCACTCCTGAGCTGGAGAATGTATGTGTGAAATATCTTGCCTCCAACCAACAGGACTAAAGAACTAACTGAGAAAGAAGAGCAATACTTGATCTGCTCTCTACTGGGGACATGAGTTGCTGCAGGTGCCGATCACAATCTCTTTCTGTAACTTTCAAGCTGGTGAATGAGTGTGTGAAGCCTGTTGCCTCCAACCAACAGGACTACAGAATTGACTCAGGAAGAAGATCATTATTTAATCTGCTCTAACCTGGTAAAAAAGTTTGCTGCAGGCGCTGATCACACATCTCTTTCTGTCACCCCAGAGCTGGAGAATACTCTTGTGAAATCTCTTGCATTCAACCAACTGGACCACAGAACTAATTGAGGAAGAAGAGCACAACATAATCTGCTCTCTCCTGGGAAAACTGTTTGCTGCTGGCGTGGATCAGACTTCTCTTTCTGTCATTCATGAGCTGGAGAAAGTGTGTGTGAAGTCTCTTGCATCAAACAACAGGATCACAGAATTAAATAAGGAGCAAGAGCAGTACTTGTTATGTTATCTCCTGGGAAAACTGTTTGCTGCAAGCACTAATCACTCATCTCTTTCTGTCATTCCAAAGCTGGAGAATATGTGTTTGATGTCACTTGCCTTCAACCAACAGGGCTATAGAATCACCTGAGGAAAAAGAGAGCTACTTGACCTGCTCTCTCCTGTGAAATCTGTGTGCTGAAGATGCTGATCACACATCTCTTTGTGTCACTCTTGAGCTGGACAATATGTGTGTCATGTGTCTAGCCTCCAATCAGCAGGACCACACAATTATTGTAGGAAGAAGTTGGCTTCTTAATATGCTCTATTCTTTGATGATTCAACTTACTGTCACTCCCGAGCTGGAGCAAATGTCTGTATAGCCTCTTGTTTCCATTGAACAGGACCACAAAATTAGCTGAGGAAGAAGAGAGATATTTCACCTGCTCGCTCATGGGAAAAAAGTTTATTGCAGGCACTGATCAGACATCTCCTTCTGTCTCTCCCACTTTGGAGAATGTGTGTGTGAAGTCTCTTGCCCATAACGAACAGGGCTACAGAATTAAGCGCTACTTCATCTGCTCTCTCTTGGGAAATTAGTTTGCTGCAGGTGCCGATCACACATATCATTCTGTCACTCCAAGGTGGAGAATGTGTATGTGAAGTCTCTTGCCTCTCACCAGCAGGACCATAGAATTAATAGAGGAAGATGAGCACTACTTGATCTGCTCTCATCTGGGGAATTGGATTGTTGTAGGTGCTGATCACACATCTCTTTTTGTCACTCCCAAGCTGGAGAATGTGTCTGTGTATGAAGCCTTTTGCCTCGAACCACAAAGACTGCAGATTTAACTAAGAATGAAGAGCACTACATGAACTACTCTCTTCTGGGAAAACAGTTCGCTACAAGTGCTGGCTACACATCTCTTTCTGTCACTCCCGAGCTGGAGAATGTGTGTGTGAAATCTCTTGCTTCCAACCAACAGCAAAATAGAACTAACTGGGGAAGAAGAGCACTACTTTAATTGCTCTCCTTGGAAAACAGTTTGCTTCAGATGCTGTTCACAAATCTCTTTCTGTCAATGCGGAGCTAAAAAATGTGTGTGTGCTGTATCCTGCTTCAAACCAACTGGACCATAGAACTGAGGAAGAAAAGCAGGACTTGAGCTGCTCTCGTTGGGAAAAACGTTTGCTGATGGAGATTATCACGCTTCCCTTTCTGGCGCTACAGAGCTGAAGAATGTGTGTGTGAAATCTCTTGTCTCCAACCAACAGCACTTAGAATTACCTGAGGAAAAAAAGAGCTCCTTGGCCTGTTCTCTACTGCTAAACAGTTTCATGGAGGTGCTGTTTTCACACCTCTTTGTGTCACTTCCGAGCTGGAGAATGTGTGGGTAAAGTCTCTAGCCTCCAACCAGCCAGATCACAAAATTAACAGAGAAAACAGAGTGCTAGGTGATCTACACTATTGGGGGAAAACATATTTCTGAAGATACTGATCACACATCTCTTTCTGTCACTCCCGAGCAGGACAATGAGTGTTTGAAGTCTCTTGCCTCCAACCAACAGGATTATAGAACTAACTGAGAATGAAGAGCACTACTTGATCTGCTCTCCAAGGAAAAGAGTGTGCTGCACGCTCTGATCGCATATCTCTTTCCATCACTACTGAGCTATAAAATGTGCATGTGATGTCTCTTGGCTCCAACCAACAGGACCACAAAATTAAATGAGGAAGAAGAGTGCTTCTTTATCTGCCCTCTCCTTGGAAACCAGTTTTCTGCAGGCGCTGATTATGCATTTCTTTCTGTCGCTCCCGAGCTGGTGAATGTGTTGGTGAATCCTCTTGCTTCAAACAGGACCACAAATTAAATAAGGAAGAAGAGCACTATTTGTTATGCTATCTCCTGGAAAAACTGTTTGCTGCAGGTGCTGATTATGCATTTCTTTCTCTCATTCCAATGCTGGATAATGTGTGTTTGATATCTCTTGCCTCCAACCAACAGGACCACACTATTATCGGAGGAAGAAGTCAGCTACTTGATATGCTGTATTGTGGGAAAACAGTTTACTGCTGGCACTGATCACACATATCTTTCTGCCACTAAGGAGCTAGAGAATGTGTCTGTGAAATCTATTGCCATCAATCAATAGGGCCACTAAATTAACTGAGAAAGAAGAGCACTACTTGATCTGCTCTCTCCTGGGAAAACAGTTTGCTGCAGGTGTTGATCACACATTGCTTTCTGTCACTCCTGAGCTGGAGAATTTATGTGAGAATTCACTTTCTTCCAACCAACTGCAAAATAGAACTAACTGAGGAAGAAGAGCACTACTTGATCTGCTCTCCTCGGAAAACAGTTTGTTGAAGACAGAGATCACACATATCTTTCTGTAACTGCCGAGCTGAAGAATGTGTGTGTGTGAAGTCTCATGCTTCCAACCAATAGGACAACAGATTTCACTGAGGAAGAAGAGCCCTTCTTGAACTGCTCTCTCCAGAGAAAATAGTTTGCAGCAGGTGCTAATTACTCATCTTTCTGTCACTTCCGAGCTGGAGAATGTGTCTGTCTAGACTCTTGTTTCCAATGAACAGGACCACAAAATTAACTGAGGAATAAGAAAGGTATTTCACCTGCTCTCTCTTGGGAAAAAAGTGTCATGCTGGCACTGATTACACATCTCTTTTTGTCTCTCCCAAGATGGAGAATGCGTGTGTGAAGTCTCTTGCCCTTTACCATCAGGGCCACAGAATTAAGTGCTTCTTCAGCTGCTCTCTCCTGGGAAATTATTTTGCTGCAGGCGCTGATCACACATCTCTTTCTGTCACTCCAAGGTGGGCAATTTGTATGTGAGGTCTCTTGCCTCTGACCAACAGGACCATAGAATTAATAGAGGAAGATGAGCACAACTTGATCTGCTCACACCTGGGGAAATGGTTTGCTGCAGGTGTTGATCATACATCTCTTTTTTGTTACTCCCGTGCTGGAAAATGTGTGTGTGTGAAGCCTCTTGCTGATAATCAACAGGACTGCAGAATTAACTGAGGAAGAAGAGTGCAACAAGAGCTGTTCTCTTCCAGAAAAACTGTTAGCTGAAATTGCTGGTCACACAACTCTTTCTGTCACTCTCAAGTTGGAGAATGTGTGTGTGAAGTCTCTTGCCTCCAACCAACAGGACAAGAGAATTAACATAAGAAGTGGAATGCTACTTTATCTGCTCTCTCCCTGGAAAACAGTTTGCTGGATGCACTCATCACATATCTCTTTGTGTCACTCCCGAGCTGGAGAATGTGTGTTTGAAATCTCTTGCATCCACCCAGCAGTACCACACAGTTAATGGTTGAAGAAGAGTGCTACTTGATCTGCTTTATCCTGGGAAAAAGGTTTGCTGCAAGTGCAGATCACACATCCTTTTCTGTCACTCCCAAGCTGGAGAATCTGTGCATGAAGCCTCTTGCCTATAACCATCGCTACCATAGAAATAAGTTGAAGAAGACTATTTGATCTGCTCTATCCAAGGAAAACAGTTTACTTCAGGAGCTAATCACTCATCCCTTTCTGTCAATCACAAGTTGGAAAATGTGTGTGTTAAGTCTCTTCCCTCCAACCAACAGGACTACATAATTAACTGTGGAAGAAGAGAGCTACTTGATATGCTCCCTTGTGTTCAGTTTACTGGAGGCACTGAGCACACATCCCCTTCTGTCACTCCCGAGCTGGTGAATGTATGTCTGAAATCTCTTACCTCTAACCAACAGGACTAAATAACTAACTGAGGAAGAAGAGCACTACTTAATCTGCTCTCTACTGGGGACACGGGATGCTGCAGGTGCTGATCACACATCTCTTTCTGTCACTCCTGAGCTGTTGAATGTGTGTGTGAAGCATTTTTCCTCCAACCAACAGGACTACAGAATTTACTCAGGAAGAAGATATTTATATGATCTGCTCCAACCTTTGAAAACAGTTTGCTGCTGGTGCAGATCACACATCTCTTTCTGTCACTCCAGATCTGGAGAATTTTTCTGTGAAGTCTCTTGCATTAAACCAACAGGACCACAGAACTAACTGAGGAAGAAGAGTGCAACATAATCTGCTCTCTCCCTGGAAAACAGTTTGCTGGATGCACTCATCAGATATCTCTTCGTGTCACTCCTGAGCTGGAGAATGTGTGTTTGAAATCTCTTGCATCCAACCAGCAGTACCACACAATTAATGGTTAAAGAAGAGTGCTACTTGATCTGCTCTATCCTGGGAAAAAGGGTTGCTGCAAGTGCAGATCACACATCCTTCTCTGTCACTCCCAAGCTGGAGAATCTGTGTGTGAAGCCTCTTGCCTATAACCATCACTACCATAGAAATAGGTGGAAGAAGACTATTTGATCTGCTCTATCCTAGGAAAACAGTTTGCTTCAGGAGCTAATCACTCTTCCCTTTCAGTCAATCACAAGTTGGAGAATGTGTGTGTTATGTCTCTTCCCTCCAACCAACAGGACTACAGAATTAACTGTGGAAGAAGAGAGCTACTTGATATGCTCCCTTGTGTTCAGTTTACTGGAGGCACTGAGCACATATCCCCTTCTGTCATTCCTGAGCTGGAGAATGTATGCCTGAAATCTCATATCTCTAACCAACGTTACTAAAGAACTAATTGAGGAAGAAGAGCACTACTTAATCTGCTCTCTACTGGGGACACGGGATGCTGCAGGTGGTGATCACACATCTCTTTCTGTCACTCCTGAGCTGTTGAATGTGTATTTGATGCGTCTTTCCTCCAACCAACAGGACTACAGAATTAACTCAGGAAGAAGATCATTATATGATCTGCTCCAACCTGGGAAAACAGTTTGCTGCTGGTGCAGATCACACATCTCTTTCTGTCACTACAGAGCTGGAGAATTTTTCTGTGAAGTCTCTTGCATTAAACCAACAGGACCACAGAACTAACTGAGGAAGTAGAGTGCAACATAATCTGCTCTTTCCTTGGAAAACAGTTTGCTGCCGGTGTGGATCAGAATTCTCTTTCTGTCACTCATGAGCGGGAGAATGTGCGTGTGAAGTCTCTTGCTTCAAACAACAGGACCACAGAATTAAATAAGGAACAAGAACACTACTTGATATGCTATCTCCTGGAAAACTGTTTGCTGCAGGTGATGATCACACATCTCTTTCTGCCATTCCAAAGCTAGAGAATGTGTGTTTGATATCTTTTGGCTCCAACCAACTTGGACTATAGAATTAGCTGAGGAAAAAGAGAGGTTCTTGACCAGCTCTCTCCTGGGAAATCAGGGCGCTGAAGGTGCTGTTAACACATCTCTTGGTGTCACTCTTGAACTGGACAATGTGTGTGTCACGTCTCTAGCCTCCAATCAGCTTGGCCACACAATTATTGGAGGAAGAAGTTGACTACTGGATATACTCTATTCTGGGATAACAGTTTGCTCCAACGCTGCTCATTCATCCCTTTCAGTCACTCACAAATTGGAGAATGTGTACGTGAAGTCTCTTCCCTGCAAACAGCAGGACTACAGAATCAACTGTGGAAGAAGAGCACTACTTGATATGCTTCCCTTGAGTTGAGTTTACTGGAGGCACTGAGCAAACATCACCTTCTGTCACTCCTGAGCTGGAGAATGTATATGTGAAATTTCTTGCCTCCGACCAACAGGACTAAATAACTAACTGAGGAAGAAGAGCAATACTTGATCTGCTCTCTACTGGGGACATGAGTTGCTGCAGGTGCCGATCACACATCTCTTTCTGTCACTTTCGAGCTGGAGAATGAGTGTGTGAAGCCTCTTGCCTCCAACCAACAGGACTACAGAATTAACTCAGGAAGAAGATCATTATTTAATCTGCTCTAACCTCGTAAAACAGTTTGCTGCAGGCACTGATCACACATCTCTTTCTGTCACCCCGGAGCTGGAGAATACTCTTGTGAAGTCTCTTGCATTCAACCAACAGGACCACAGAACTAACTGAGGAAGAAGATCACAACATAATCTGCTCTCTCCTGGGAAAACAGTTTCCTGCTGGCGTGGATCAGACTTCTCTTTCTGGCATTCATGAGCTGGAGAATGTGTGTGTGAAGTCTCTTGCATCAAACAACAGGACCACAGAATTAAATAAGGAGCAAGAGCAGTACTTCATATGCTATCTCCAGGAAAAACTGTTTGCTGCAAGCTCTGATCACACATCTCTTTCTGTTATTCCAAAGCTGGAGAATATGTATTTGATGTCACTTGCCTTCAACCAACAGGACTATAGAATTACCTGAGGAAAAAGAGAGCTACTTGACCTGCTCTCTCCTGTGAAATCTGTGTGCCGAAGGTGCTGATCACACATCTCTTTGTGTCACTCTTGAGCTGGACAATGTGTGTGTCATGTGTCTAGCCTCCAATCTGCAGGACTACACAATTATCAGAGGAAAAAGTCGGCTTCTTAATATGCTCTATTCTTTGATGCTTCATCTTACTGTCACTCCTGAGCTGGAGAAAATGTCTGTATAGCCTCTTGTTTCCAATGAACAGGACCACAAAATTAGCTGAGGAAGAAGAGATGTATTTCACCTGCTCGCTCATGGGAAAAAAGTTTAATGCAGGCACTGATCAGACATCTCCTTCTGTCTCTCCCAATTTGGAGAATGTGTGTGTGTGAAGTCTCTTGCTCTTAACCAGCAGGGCTACAGAATTAAGCTCTACTTCATCTGCTCTCTCCTGGGAAATTAGTTTGCTGCAGGTGCTGATCACACATATCTTTCTGTCACTCCAAGGTGGAGAATGTGTATGTGAAGTCTTTTGCCTCTGACCAGCAGGACCACAGAATTAATAGAGGAAGATGAGCACTACTTGATCTGCTCTCATCTGGGGAATTGGATTGTTGTAGGTGCTGATCACATATCTCTTTTTGTCACTCCTGAGCTGGAGAATGTGTGTGTGTATGAAGCCTTTTGTCTCGAACCACAAGGACTGCAGATTTAACTAAGAATGAAGAGCACTACATGAGCTACTCTCTTCTGGGAAAACAGTTTGCTACAAGTGCTGGTCACATATCTCTTTCTGTCACTCCCGAGCTGGAGAATGTGTGTGTGAAATCTCTTGCTTCCAACCAACAGCAAAATAGAACTAACTGAGGAAGAAGAGCACTACTTTTTCTGCTCTCCTGGGAAAACAGTTTACTTCAGACGCTGATCACATATCTCTTTCTGTCAATGCGGCTATAAAAAATGTGTGTGAGCTGTATCCTGCTTCAAACCACCTGGACCATAGAACTGTGGAAGAAGAGCAGGACTTGAGCTGATCTCATTTGGAAAAATGTTTGCTGCTGGAGGTGATCACATCACACTTCCCTTTCTGGTGCTACCAAGCTGAAGAATGTGTGTGTGAAATCTCTTGTCTCCAACCAACAGCACCATAGAATTACCTGAGGAAAAACTGAGCTACTTGGCCTGTTCTCTACTGCTAAACTGTTTCCTGGAGGTGCTGTTTTCACACCTCTTTGTGTCACTGCCGAGCTGGAGAATGTGTGTGTGTGAAGTCTCTTGCCTTCAAGCAACAGGACCATAGAACTTACTGAGAATGAAGAGCACTACTTGATCTGCTCTCCTGGGAAAAGAGTTTGCTGCAGGCACTGATCACATATCTCTTTCTATCACTCCTGAGCTGGAGAATGTGTGTGTGTAGTCTCCTGGCTCCAACCAACAGGACCACAGAATTAAATGAGGAAGAAGAGTGCTTTTTTAATTGCCCTCTCCTTGGAAAACAGTTTTCTTCAGGCACTAATCACACATTTCTTTCTGTCATGCCCGAGCTGGAGAATGTGTTTGTGAAGTCTCTTGCTTCAAACAACAGGACCACAGAATCGAAAAAGGAACCAAAGCACTACTTGATATGTTATTTCCTGGAAAATCTGTTTGCTGCAGGCACTGATCACATATCTCTTTCTTTCTTTCTTTCCAAAGCTGGAGAATGTGTGTTTGATATCTTTTGGCTCCAACCAACCGGACTATAGAATTAGCTCAGGAAAAAGAGAGCTACTTGAGCTGCTCTCTCCTGGGAAATCAGGGTGCTGGAGGTGCTGCTCACACATCTCTTTGTGTCACTCTTGAACTGGACAATATGTGTGTCACATCTCTAGCCTCCAATAAGCATGGCCATACAATTATTGGAGGAAGAAGTCAGCTACTGGATATACTCTATTCTGGGAAAACAGTTTGCTCAAGTGCTGCTCACTCATCCCTTTCTGTCACTCACAAATTGGAGAATGTGTGTGTGTGAAGTTTCTTCCCTGCAAACAACAGGACTACAGAATTAACTGTGGAAGAAGAGTGCTACTTGATATTCTCCCTTGAGTTCAGTTTACTGGAGGCACTGAGCAAACATCCCCTTCTGTCACTCCCAAGCTGGAGAATGTTTGTGTGAAATCTCTTGCCTCCAACCAACAGGACTAAAGAAATAACTGAAGAAGAAGAGCACTACTTGATCTGCTCTCTACTGGGGACACAGGTTGCTGCAGGTGCTGATCACACATCTCTTTCTGTCACGTTCTAGCTATAGAATGTGTGTGTGAAGCCTGTTGCCTCCAACCAACAGGACTACAGAATTAACTCAGGAAGAAGACCATTATTTAATCTGCTCTAACCTGGTAAAACAGTTTGCTGCAGGTGCTGACCGCACATCTCTTACTGTCACTCCAGAGCTGGAGAATACTCTTGTGAAGTCTCTTGAATTCAACTAACAGGACCACAGAACTAACTGAGGAAGAAGAGCACAACATAATCTGCTGTCTCCTTGGAAACCAGTTTGTTGGAGGTGCTCATCACATATTTCTTTGTGTCATTCCCAAGCTGGAGAATGTGTGTTTGAAATCTCTAGCCTCTAACCAGCAGTATTACAGAATTAATGGAAGAAGAAGAGTGCTACTTGATCTGCTCTATCCTGGGAAAAAAGTTTGCTGCAGGTGCTGATCACACATCTTTTCTGTCACTCCAGAGTTGGAGAATCTGTGTGTGAAGCCTCTTGTCTATAACCATCACTACCATAGAACTAACAGGGAAAGAAGTGCACTGCTTGATCTGCTCTATCCTGGGAAAACAGTTTGCTTCAGGTGCTGATCACTCATACCTTTCTGTCACTCCCAATCTGGAGAATGTATGTGTGAAATCTATTGCCTCTAACCAACAGGGCCATAGAATTAGTTAAGGAAAAAGAGAGCTACTTCACCTGATCTCACCTGAAAAAATAGTTTGATGGAGGTGCTTATCACACATTTCTTTGTGTAACTGCTGACCTGGAGATTTTGTGTGAGAAGTCTCCTGCCTCCAACCAACAGGACTAAAGAACTAACTGAGGAAGAAGAGCACTATTTGATCTGCTCCAAAGTGTGCGTATAATTTGCTGCAGGCCCTGATCACACAACTCTTTCTGTCACTCCAAAGCTATAGAATATGTGTGTGAAGTCTCTTGCATTCAACCAACAGGACCACAGAATAAACTCAAGAAAAAGAGCGCAACTTGATCTGCTCTCTCCTGAGAAAACAGTTTGCTGGTGGTGTGGAACAGACTTATTTTTCTGCCACTCACAAGCTGGAGAATGTGTGTGTGAAGTCTCTTGCCTCCCACTAACAAGACCACAAAATTATCTGAGGAACAAGAGAGCTGCTTGACCTGCTGTCTCCTGGAAAAACAGTTTGATGCAGGCACTGATCACACATCCCTTTATCCCTCTCCTGAGCAGTAGAATGTGTGAGTAAAGTCTCAAGCCTCTGACCAATACGACCATAGAATTAACTTAGGAAGAAGAGTGCTTCTTTATCTGATCTCTCCAGGGAAAACATTTTTTGGAGGCATTGATCACACATCTCTTTGTGTCATTCCATAGCAGGAGAATGTGTGTGTAATCTCTAGTCTCCAACCAGAAATGCAACACAATTAACAGAGGAGGAAGAGCAGTTCTTGATCTGCTCTATCCTGGGAAAACAGTTTGCTGCAGGCACTGATCACACACATCTTTCTGTCACTCCCAAGCTGGAGAATTTGTGTCTGAAGTCTCTCACTTTAAACAAACAGGAACATAGACTTCAATGAGAGGAAGCACATTGCTTAATCTGCAATCTCATTGAAGAAAAGTTTGCTGCAGGCGATGATCACACATCTCTTTCTATCATTCCTGAGCTGGAGAACGTGAGTGTGAAGTCTCTTGCCTACAACCAACAGAGAAGTACAGTATTAACTCAGGAGGAAGAGCGCACCTTGGGAAAACTGTTTGTTGCAGGCGCTGATCATAGATCTCTTTCTGTCACTCCAGAGCTGGTGAACTGTGTGTGAAATCTCTAGCCACCAAACAGCAGGACCATAGAAATAACTGATTAAGAACTGGGCTACTTGATTTGCTCTCTCCTGGGAAAACAGTTTGCTGCAGGCACTGATCACACATCTCTTTCTGTCACTCCGCGGTGGAGAATGTGCATGTGAAGTCTCTTGCCTCTGATTAATAGGACCATAGAATTAACTGAGCAAGAAGAGGCATCTATTTGTGTCCCTCCTGAGCTGGAGAATGTGTGTGTGAAGTCTCTAGCCACCAAACAACAGAATCATAGAATTAACTGAGCAAGACCTGTGCTACTTGATTTGCTCTCTCCTGGGAAAACAGTTTGCTGCAGGCACTGATCACACATCTCTTTCTGTCACTCTGAGGTGGAGAATGTGTGTGTGAAGTCTCTTGCCTCCAACCAATAGGACAAAAGAATTAACTGAGGAACAAGAGTGCTACTTGCTGTGTATTCTCCTAGGAAAACAGTTTGTTGCAAATGCTGATCACACATCTCTTTCTGTCACTGCCAAGCTGAAGATTGTGTGTGTGAAGTCTCTTGCCTTCCAAAAAACAGGACTACAGAATTAAATGAGGAAGAGGAGTGCTACTTGATCTGCTCTCTCAAGGGAAAACAGTTTGTTAGTGGCGATGATCGCACACCTCCATCTCTCACTCCCAAGCTGGAGAATGTGTGTGTGAAGTCTCTTGACTCCAACGAACATGACCATTGAACTAACTGAGTAAGAAGAGCACTTCCTGATCTGCTCTCCTGGGACAACAGTTTGCTGCTGGTGCTGATCACACATCTCTTTCTGTCACTCCTGAGCTGGAAAATGTGTGTGTGAATCCTGTTGCCTCAAACCAACAGGATTACAGAATTAACTGAGGAAGATGAGTGCTGCATGAGCTACTCACTCCAGGGAAAAAGTTTGCTGCAGGTGCTGGTCACACATCTCTTTCTGTCATTCCTGAGCTTTAGAATGTGTGTGAAATCTCTTGCCTCAGAACAACAGGACTGCAGAATTAACTGATGAAGAAGAATGCTGCTTTATCAGCCCTCTCCATAAAATGCAGTTTGCTGCTGGCACTGATCACACATCTCTTTCTGTCATTCCCGAGCCGGAGAATGTGTGTGAAGTCTCTTGCCTCCAACCAATAGGGCAATAGAACTAAATGAAGAAGATGAGCACTACATGATCTGCTATACAATGGGAAAACTGCTTGCTGTAGGTGTTGATCAGACATCTTTCTATTACTCTTGAGCTGGAGAATATGTATGTGAAATCTCTAGCCTCCAACCAGCAGTACCACACAATTAATGGAGGAAGAAGATTGCTACTTTATCTGCTCTATCCTCTGAAAAAAGGTTGCTGCAGGTGCTGATCAAAATTCTCTTTGTGTCACTCCCAAGTTGGAGAATGTGTGTGTGAAGTCTCTTGCCAATAAGCATCACTACCATAGAACTAACCGAGGAAGAAGAGCTCTACTTGATCTGCTCTCCTTGGAAAACAGTTTGTTTCAGTTGCTGATCACACATCCCTTTCTGTCACTCATGATTTGGAGAATGTGTGTGTGTGAAGTCTCTTGCCTCCAACCAACAGAAGTACAGAATTAACTGTGGAAGAACATCTCTACTTGATCTGCTCCCTTGTGTTCAGTTTACTGAAGGCACTGATCACACATCCCTTTCTGTCACTCCCAAGCTGGAGAATGTGTGTGTGAAGTCTCTTGACTCCAATCAACATGACCATAGAACTAACCGAGGAGGAAGAGCACTACTTGATCTGCTCTTCTGGGAAAATAGTTTGCTGCAGGTGCTGATTACAGATAGCTTTCTGTCAATCCCGAGCTAAAAAATTTGTGTATGAAGTCTCTTAATTCCAACCAACAGGACCATAGAACTAACTGAGGAAGAAGAGCACTACTTGATCTGATCTCCTGAGAAAACAGTTAGCTGTTGGCGGTGATCACACATCCCTTTCTGTCACTACCAAGTTGGAGAATGTGTGTGTGAAATCTCTTGCCTCTAACCAACTGGACTACATAATTAACTAAGGAAGAAGATCCCTACTTCATCTGCCATCAACAGGGGAAATTGTTTATTGCTGGTGCTGATCACACATCTCTTTCTCTCACTCCAAGCTGGGAAATGAGTGTGTGAATACTCTTGCCTTCAACCAACAGGACAACAGAATAAACTGGGAAGAAAATTACTACTTGATCTGCTCTGTCCTGAGAAAACAGTTCACTGCATGCACTGATCACACATCCCATTCTGTCTCTCCTGAGCTTAAGAATATGTGTGTAAAGTGTCTTGATTCCAACCAACAGGATCAAAGAATAAATTGAGGAAGAAGATCATAACTTGATCTGCTGTCTTCTGGAAAACAGTTTGCTATAGGTGCTGACCACACATCTTTTTTTGTCACTCACAGGCAGGACAATCTGTGTGAGAAGTCTCTTGCCTCCAACCAACAGGGCAATAGAACTAAATGAGGAAGAAGAGTGCTACATGATCTGTTCCACCCTGAGAAAACTGCTTGCTGTAGGCACTGATCGCACATCTCTTTCTGTCACTAATGAGCTGGAGAATGTGTGTGAAGCCTCTTGCCTCAAACTAACAGGACCACAGTATTAACTGGGGAAAAAGATTGCTACTTGTCCTGCCCTCACCAAGAAAAACAGTTTGCTGGAGGCACTGATAACACATTTCTTTGTGTCACTCACGAGCTGGAGAATGTGTGTGTGAAATCTGTAGCCACCAACCAGTAGTACCACATAATTAACAGAGGAAGAAGGTCACTACTTGATCTGCTCTAGCCTGTCAAAATTGTTTGCTGCAGTTGCTGATCACACATCTCTTTGTGTCATTCCCGAGTTGGAGAGTGTGTATGTGAAGCCTCTTACTGATAAGCATCACTACCATAGAGCTAACTGAGGAAGAAGAGCACTACTTAATCTGCTTTATTGGAAAACAGTTTGCTTCAGGTGCTGTTCACACATCCCTTTCTATCACTCATGATTTGTTGAATATGTGTGTTAAGTCTCTTGCCTCCAACCAACAGGATTACAGAATTAACTGTGGAAGAAGAACGCTACTTGATCTGCTCCCTTGTGTTCAGTTTACTGGAGACACTGATCACACATCCCTTTCTGTTTCTCCCAAGCTGGAGAATGTGTGTGTGTGTGTGTGTGTGTGTGTGTGTGTGTGAAGTTTCTTGTCTCCAATCAACATGACCATAGAACTAACTGAGGAAGAAGTGCACTACTTGTTCTGCTGTCCTTGGAAAACAGTTTACTGCAGGTGCTGATTGCACATCTCTTTCTGTCACTCCGAGGTGGAGTATGTGTGTGTGAAGTCTCTTGCCTCCAACCAATAGGACCATAGAATTAACTGAGAAACCAGAGTGCTACTTGCTCTTTTCCCTTCTAGGAAAACAGTTTGCTGCAAATGCTGATCACACATCTCTTTTTGTCACTGCCGAGCTGAAAATTGTGTGTGTGAAGTCTCTTGCCTTCCAAAAAAACAGGACTACAGAATTAACTGAGGAAGATGAGTGCTACTTGATCTGCTGTCACCTGGGTAAGCAGTTTGCTGGATGTGCTGATCACAAATTTCTTTCAGTCACTGCCGAGCTGGAGAATGTGTGTGTGAAGTCTCTCACCTCCATCCAACAGGACTGCAGATTTAAATGAGGAAGAAGATCGCTACTTGTCCTGCCCTCACCAAGAAAAATAGTATGCTGGAGGCACTGATCACACATCTCTTTGTGTTACTCACAAGCTGGAGAATGTGTGTGTGTGAAATCTATAGCTACCAACTAGCAGTACCACATAATTAACAGAGGAAGAAATCGCTTTTTGATCTGCTCTATCCAGCCAAAAAAGTTTGCTGCAGGTGCTGATCACACATCCCTTTCTGTCACTCATGATTTGTTGAATATGTGTGTTAAGACTCTTTCCTCCAACCAAGAGGACTACAGAATTAACTGTGGAAGAAGAGCGCTACTTGATCTGCTCCCTTGTGTTCAGTTTACTGGAGGTGCTGATCACACATCCCTTTCTGTCACTCCCAAGCTGGAGAATGTGTGTGTGTGAAGTCCCTTTACTCCAATCATCATGACCATAGAACTAACCGAGGAAGAAGAGCACTACCTGATCTGCTGTCCTGGGAAAACAGATTGCTGCAGGCACTGATCACACATCCTTTTCTGTCATGCTGAGGTGGAGAATCTGTGTGTGAAGTCTCTTGCCTCCAGCCAATAGGACCATAGAATTAACTGAGGAACAAGAGTGCTACTTGCTCTGTACTCTCCTAGGAAAACAGTTTGCTGCAGCAGCTGGTTACAGATATCTTTCTGTCTATCCCGAGCTAAAAAATGTGTGTATGAAGTCTTTTACTTCAAACCAACAGGACCATAGAACTAACTGAGGAAGAAGAGCACTACTTGATCTACTCTCCTGGGAAAACAGTTAGCTGCTGATGGTGATCACACATCCCTTTCTGTCACTACCTAGCTGGAGAATGTGTGTGTGAAATCCCTTGCCTCTAACCAACAGGGCTACAGAATTAACTAAGGAAGAAAAGCCCTTCCTCATCTGCCCTCACCAGGGGAAATTGTTTATCGCTGATGCTGATCACAAATCTCTTTCTCTCACTCCAAGCCAGAAAATGTTTGTGTGAATACTCTTGCCTCCAACCAAAAGGACAACAGAATGAACTGGGGAAGAACATTACTACTTGATCTGCTCTGTCCTTAGAAAAAAGTTCACTGCATGCACTGATCTCACATCCATTTCTGTGTCTCCTGAGCTTAAGAATATGTGTGTAAAGTCTCTTGCTTCCAACCAACAGGATCAAAGAATAAATTGAGGAAGAAGATCACAACTTGATCTGCTGTGTTCTGGAATACAGTTTGCTGCAGGCACTGACCACATATCTTTTTTTGTCACTCATGAGCTGGAAAATCTGTGTGTGAAGTCTCTTGCCTCCAAACAACAGGGCAGTAGAACTAAATGGGGAAGAAGAACACTACATGATTGGTTCTCCTTTTCAAACAGTTTGCTTCAAATGCTGACCACAACATCTCTTTCTGTCACTCCTGAGCTGGAGAATGTGTGTGTGTGAATTCTCTAGCCGCCAAACTACAGAACCATACAATTAACTGAGGAAGAAGAGCCCTTCTAGATTTGCTTTCTCCTGAGAAAACAGTTTGCTGCAGCCACTGATCACACATCTCTTTGTGTCCCTCCCGAGCTGGAGAATGTGTTTGTGAAGTCTCTAGCCTCCAACTAGCAAGACCACACAATTAACAGAGAAGGAAGAGTGCTTCTTCATCTGGTATCCAGGGAAAACAGTTTGTTGCAGGCACTGACCAAACATCCCTTTCTGTCAGTCCTGAGCTGGAGAAGGTGTATGTAAAGTATCTTGCCTCCAACCATTAGGACTGCAGATTTAACAGGGGAGGAAGAGCTCTACATGAGCTGCTGTCTCCTGGGAAAACAGTTAGCTGTAGGCACTGATAACACATCTTTCTGTCACTCCCAAGCTGGAGAATGTGTGTCCGTAGTCTCTTGCTTCCAAACAACAGCACCACAGAATTAATTAGTTAAGAAGAGCATTGCTTAATCTACAATCTCCTTGAAAAAACCTTTTGCTGCAGGCGCTGATCACACATCTCTTTTTATAACTGTTGAGCTTTAGAATGCAAGTCAAGTTCCTTGTCTCAAACCAACAGGACCATAAAATTCACTGAGAGGAAGAGCGCTACTTGATCTGCAATCTCCTGGGAAAAATGTTTGCTGCAGGAACAGATCACACACATCTTTCTGTCACTCCTGAGCTGGAGAATATGAGTGTGAAGTTTCTTGCCTACAACCAACAGGAGCACTGTATTAACTGAGGAAGAAGAGTGCAACTTGATCTGCTCTTTATTGGGAAAACTGTTTCCTGCAGGCACTGATCACAGATCTCTTTCGGTCACTCTCGAGCTGCAGAATCTGTGTGCGAAATCTCTAGCCACCAAACAACAGGACCATAGAATTAACAGAGGTAGAACTGTGCTACTTGATTTGCTCTCTCCTGGGAAAATAGTTTGCTACAGGCAGTGATCATCAATCTCTTTCTGTTACTCCAAGGTGGAGAATATGTGTGTGAAGTCTCTTGCCTCTGGCATCAGGACCATAGAACTAACTGAGGAAGAAGAGTGATACTTGCTCTGCACTCTAGTAGGAGAACAGTTTGCTGAAAATGCTGATCACACATCTTCTGTCACTGCTGAGCTGGAGAATGTGTGTGTGAAGTCTCTCGCCTCCATCCAACAGGACTGTAAATTTAAATGAAGGAGAAGAGTGCTACTTGATCTTCTCTCTCCAGGGAAAACAGTTTGTGAGTGGCGCTGATCACACATCTCCTTCTGTCACTCCTGAGCTGGAGAATGTATGTGTGTGAAGTTTCTGGCCTCCGGCAACAGGACAATAGAATTAACTGAGGAAGAAAAGGACTACTTGCACTGCTCTCTCTTAGGAAAACAGTTTGCTGCAAATGCTGATCACTCATCTCTTTCTGTCACTGCTGAGCTGGAGATTGTGTGTGTGAAGTCTCTTGTCTTCCAAAAACAGGACTTCTGAATAAACTGAGGAAGATGAGCACTACTTGATCTGTTCTCACCTGGGGAAACAGTTTGCTGGATGTGCTGATCACAAATTTCTTTCTATCACTCCAGAGCTGGAGAATGTGGGTGTGAAGTCTCTCACCTCCATCCAACAGGACAGCAGAATTAAATGAGGAAAAAGAGTGCTACTTGATCTGCTCTTTTCAGGAAAAACAGTTTGTTAGTGGCGCTGATCACACATCTCCTTGCCACTCCCAAGCTGTAGAATATGTGTGTGTAAGGTCTCTTGACTCCAATAAACATGACCATAGAACTAACTGAGTAAGAAGAGCACTTCTTAAACTGCTCTCCTGGCAAAACAGTTTGCCAGAGGGCCTGATCACACATCTCTTTTTGTCAATCCCGAGCTAAAGAATGTGTGTGTGAAGTCTTTTGCTTTCAACCAACAGGACCATACAACTAACAGAGGAAGAGAAGCACTGCCTGTTCTCTTCTCTACTGGGAAAACAGTTTGCTGCTGGCGGTAATCACACATCCTTTTCTGTCACTGCCAAGCTGGAGAATGTGTAAGTGAAATGTCATGCTTCCAGCCAACAGGACTATAGAATTAACTGAGGAAGAAGAGCCCTACTTCATCTGCTGTCACCAAGGGAAATGGTTTGCTGCTGGTGCTGATCACACATCTCTTTCTGTCACTCCTGAGCTGGAAAATGTGTTTGTGAATCCTGTTGCCTCAAACCAACAGGACTACAGACTTAACTGAGGAACAGGAGCCCTACATGAGCTATTCACTTCTGGGAAAACAGTTTGCTGCAGGTGTTGGTCACACATATCTTTCTGTCACTCCCAAGCTGTAGAATGTGTGTGAAATCTCTTGTCTCCATCCAACAGGACTGCAGAATTAACTGAAGAAGAAGAACCCTACTTCATCTGCCCTCACCAGGGAAAACAGTTTGCTGCAGGTGCTGATCACGCATCTCTTTCTGTGACTTCCAAGCTGGACAATGTGTGTGTGAATTATGTTACCTCAAACCAACAGGACTAGAGAATTAACTGAGAAAGAAGAGAGCTTCTTTATCAGCCATCTCCTTGGAATGCAGTTTGCTGCAGGCACTGATCGCACATCATTTTGTGTCACTCCCAAGCTGGAGAATGTGTCTGTGAAATCTCTAGCCTCCAATCAGCAGTACCACACAATTAACGGAAGAAGAAGATCACTACTTGATCTGCTCTATCCTGGGAAAAAGGTTTGCTGCAGGTGCTGATCACAAATCTCTTTGTGTCACTCCCAAGTTCTAGAATGTGTGTGTAAAGTCTCTTGCTGATAAGCATCACTACCATAGAACTCATTGATGAAGAAGAGCACTCCTTGATCTGCATTCCTGGGAAAACAGTTTGCTGCAGATACTGATGACAGATCTCTTTCTGTCACTCACAAGTTGGAGAATGTGTGTGTGAAGTCTCTTGCCTCCAATCAACAGGACAATAGAATGAAATGGGGAAGACAATCATTATTTGATCTGCTCTATCCTGAGAAAACAGTTTGCTGCAGGCACTGATGACACATCCCTTTCTGTCACTCCTGAGCTTAAGAATATGTATGTGAAGTCTCTCGATTCCAACCAACAGGACCACATAATAAATTGAGGAAGAAGAATGTAACTTGATCTGCTGTCTTCTGGGAAAGCAGTTTGCTACAGGCACTGACCACACATCTCTTTCTGTCACTCTGAGCTGGAGAATGTGTATGTGAAGTCTCTCACTTCAATCCAACAAGACTGCAGAATTAAATGAGGAAGACGAGTGCTACTTGATCTGCTCACTCCAGGGAAAACACTTTGTTAGCAGCGCTGATCACACATCTCCTTCTGTCACTCCTGAGCTGGAGTATGTGTGTGTGAGGTCTCTTGACTCCAACAAACACAACCATAGAACTAACCGAGTAAGAAGAGCACTTTTTGATCTGCTCTCCTGGGAAAACAGTTTGCTGCAGTGCCTGATCATACATCTCTTTCTAGCAATCCCGAGCTAAAGATTGTGTGTGTGTAGTCTCTTTCTTCCAACCAACTGGACCATAGAACTAACTGAGGAAGAAGAGCACTACTTGATCTGCTCTCCTGGGAAAATAATTTTCTGCTGCAAGTGATCACATATCCCTGTCACTACCGAGATGGAGAATGTGTGTGTGTGAAATCTCTTGCCTCCAACCAACAGGAACATAGAAATAACTGAGGAAGAAGAGCCCTACTTCATCTGCTGTCACCAGGTGAAAGGGTTTGCTGTAGGTGCTGATCACACATCTCTTTCTGTCACTCCCGAGCTGGAAAATGTGTGTGTGAATCCTGTTGCCTCAAACCAACAGGACTACAGAATTAACTGAGGAAGAGGAGCGCTACATGAGCTGCTCACTCATGGGAAAGCAGTTTGCTGCAGGTGCTGGTTGCGCATTTCTTTCTGTCACTCCCCAGCTGGAGAATGTGTGAGAAATCTCTTGCCTCCAACCAACAGGACTGCAGAATTTACTGAGGAAGAAAAGCCCCACCTCATCTGCCCTCACCAGGGGAAATGGCTTGCTGCAGGTGCTGATCATGCATCTCTTTTTGTCACTTCTGAGCTGGAAAATGTGTGTGTGAATCTTGTTGCCTCTAACCAACAGGACTACAGAATTAACAGATGAAAAAGAGTGCTTCTTTAGCAGCCCTCTCCTTGGAATGCAGTTTGCTGAGGATGCTGATCACACATCTCTTTCTGTCACTCCCGAGCTGGAGAATGTGTGTGTGAAGCCTCTTGCCTCCAACCAACAGGGCAATAGAACTAAATGAGGGAGAAGAACGCTACATGATCTGCTCTACCCTGGGAAAAATGCTTGCTGTAGGCACTGATCACACATCTCTTTCTGTCACTCCTGAGCTGGAGAATGTGTGGGAAGCCTCTTGCCTCAAACTAACAGGACCACAGTATTAACTGAATAAGAAGATCATTACTTGTCCTGCCCTCACCAAGAAAAACAGTTTGCTGGAGGCACTGATCACACATCTCTTTGTGTCACTCATGAGTTGGAGAATGTGTGTGTGAAATATGTAGACACCAACCAGTAGTACCACATAATTAATGGAGGAAGAAGATCGCTACCTGATCTGCTGTGTCCTGTCAAAAAAGTTGGCTGCAGGTGCTGATCACACATCTCTTTGTCTCACTCCCAAGTTAGAGAATGTGTGTGTGAAGTCTCTTGCTGATAAGCATCACTACCATAGAACTAACTGAGGAAGAAGAGCACTACTTAATCTGCTTTACTTGGAAAACAGTTTGCTTCTGGTGCTGATCACACATCCCTTTCTGTCACTCATGATTTGTTGAATATGTGTGTTAAGTCTCTTGCCTCCAACTAACAGGACTACAAAATTAACTGTGGAAGAAGAGCGCTACTTGATCTGCTCCTTTGTGTTCAGTTTACTGGAGGCACTGATCACACATAACCTTCTGTCACTCCCAAGCTGGAGAATGTGTGTGTGTGAAGTTTCTTGACTCCAGTCAACATGACCATATAGCTAACCGAGGAAGAAGAGCACTACTTGATCTGCTCTCCTGGGAAAACAGTTTGCTGCAGGAGCTGATTACAGATCTCTTTCCATCAACCCCAAGCTAAAAAATGCTCCAAGCTGGAGAATGTGTGTTTATGAAGACTATTTCTTCCAACCAACAGGACCATAGAACTAACTGAGAAAGAAATGCACTACTTGATCTGCTCTTCTGGGAAAACAGCTGCTGGTGGTGAGCACACATCCCTTTCTGTCACTACCGAGTTGGACAAAGTGTGTGTGAAATCTCTAGTTTCCAACCAGAAGTATGACACAATTAACAGTAGAAGAAGAGCGTTACTTGATCTGTTCTATCCTGGGAAGACAGTTTGCTGCAGCTGCTGATCACACAAATATCGCTGTCACTCCCAAACTGCAGAATGTGTGTCTAAAGTCTCTTGCTTTAAACCAAAATGAACATAGAATTCACTGAGATGAAGAGCATAGCATATTCTGCAATCTCCTTGAAAAAAAGTTTGCTGCAGGCGCTGATCACACATGTCTTTCTACTACTTCTGAGCTGGAGAATGTCAGGGTGAAGTCTCTTGCCTACAACCAACATCATCACAGTATTAACTAAGGAATTAGAGCACAACTTGACTGCTCTTATTGGGAAAACTGTTTGCTGCAGGCGCTGATCATAGATCTCTTTCTGTCACACCAGAGGTGGAGAATGTGTGTGTGAAGTCTCTTGCCTCCGACCAACAGGTCAATAGAACTAAATAGGGAAGAATAGCACTACATGATCTGCTCTCCTTTGAAAACAGTTTGCTTCATGTGCTGATCACATATCTCATTTAGCCAATCCCAAGCTGGAGAATGTGTGTATGTGTATTCTCTAGCCTCCAATCTACAGAACCATATAATTAACTGAGGGAGAAGAGCCCTTTTAGATTTGCTTTCTCCTGAGAAAACAGTTTGCTGCAGGCACTGATCACACATCTCTTTGTGTCCCTCCCAGGCTGGAGAATGTGTGTGTGAAATCTCTAGTCTCCAACTAGCAAGACCACACAATTAACAGAGAGAGAAGAGTGCTACTTGATCTAGTATCCATGGAAAACAGTTTGTTGACAGGTACCAATCTCACATCCCTTGCTGTCACTCTCGAGCTGGAGAAAGTGTGTGCGAAGCCTCTTGCCTCCAACCAATAGGACTGCAGATTTAACTGGGGAAGAAGAGAGCTACATGAGCTGCACTCTCCTGGGAAAACAGTTTGCTGCAGGTGCTGATAACATACATCTTCCTAAACAGTTTTTCAGAAATCCTCTGTACTGCAAGGGATCCAGCGTGCCTTGACTAGGCCACGGACCCCTCAATTTCTGGAACCTAAACAGTTTTTCAGAAATCCTCTGTACTGCAAGGGATCCAGTGTGCTTTGACCAGGCCACGGACCCCTCAATTTCTGGAACCTAAACAGTTTTTCAGAAATCCTCTGTACTGCAAGGGATCCAGTGTGCCTTGACCAGGCCATGGACCCCTCAATTTCTGGAACCTATACAGTTTTTCAGGAAATCCTCTGTACTGCAAGGTACTAGCCCTGACTTTGGATTTGGAACCAGTGGAAGCTGATTTCCAAGTGGCCCACACTATCTCCTGCTGAACACATCTCTAACTACTGTATCTCCCTCTGTGTCTCTAGTTGAATTTATCCACCAGGGTTTAATAATTTGTTTACTCCTTAAAGTCATTTGATATTAGAAGTGAATTTTGAGCTTTTGTTTTTAACTGTTGACTTTTCCATTAGCCGATTATATCCTCTCACCACCAGAGGGCTATATCTTTATCTCTAGCTGGTACATAAGCCATGTGGGTTCTCTCTGCCTTTCTCTTGCCTTTCCTTCTCCTTGCCCTGCCCTCCCTTCTCTCTCCCTGGTCCTAGCCACCCTCCACCCCACCCCCACCACCCTCTACTCTGGTTTCCACCACTACTCCAAGGAAACTCTCCACTTCCACTCGAGACTTGTGCTTGATGCACCGTTTGGATATTCCTGGTTACTTAACTCAACCACTACTCTCAACAAGTGTGGCCACCTCTCTACACTGTACCACCTTGCAGTCCATATGGGATACCACCTGGAACCTTACAACCTCTACTCCCGGAAACAATGATCAAAACTATCTCTCAAAGAGCTGCGACTCTGCTCCTTAAAACTCCTACTCCTCCTCCTTCTCATCTCAGGCAGTGTCCATCCCAATCCTGGCCCTAGAAGCTCAGGCCACACACAAACTCCATGTGCCCTTATCCTTGCAACTATTAATATCTGCAGCCCACTACCAAAGCTGGATGCACTCCAAGCCTTCATATGCCAACACAACCCTGACATCCTTGCAGTGGTGGAAACTTGGCTGACACCTAAAGTTCCTGACTCAGCAGTAACAATACAGGGCTATAATGTCCACAGGCTGGACTGGATATCCAAAAAATGCAGTGGTTGTGCAATCGATATCATATACTCCCTGTCTTGGCACTCTGTAGCAACTCCATCACTTTCTGCCTCGGCCCAGATTCTGCCAATAAAAATCATCCTAGGTCCCAACCATAAAGCCCTGACTATTGTCTCTGTATACATCCCACCCAGGGACCCTAAACATGGCTTCAACAATGTCCTAAACTTTATCAACTCTCATCCTCCTGAAGCTGAACTTATTCTACTAGGGGATTTCAACATAAACTGGTTAGCATCGAGGGCCAGTGCCTATGAAGACTCCATCTCAGCTGCTAACCTCACGCAAATGGTAAACTTCACTACTAGGATTAACTACAAGACTAGCACCAGTACCCTCTTGGATTGGGTCCTCAACACTCACCCCACAAGGATTTCTCGTACAACCGTTCTCCCAGACTCTCTCAGTGACCACTCCCCAGTCATGCATGCATGGTCTAACAAATTCCTTAAGCCCCCTCCCAAAATTATCGCTAGCAGAGTTCTTCCTCTTGGAAAACTTCCACATCTCAAACAATACCTGCTTCTACAAGACTGGCTACCCATCTATGAAGCAACAGATGTTAACTTTGCTCTTGATCACTTCATCTCAATTTTCAACAAAGCCTGCGACCTCTTTGCCCCTGCTAAAAGGCGCAAAACAAAATCTCTCTCTAACCCATGGGTCACCGCGGCTCTTCTCTTACAGCTGAAACTAAGGGATCACCTCTGGGCAGTTGCCAGGGCCACTGGCAAACAACTGGACATCCAAAATTACAAACAAGCATGCAACGCCTACACAAAAGCCATAAGGCTAATGAAATCCACCTATTACCAAGACGCTCTCACCAATACGTGGGGAAATGGTCGTGCTTTCTGGGACAATATCAAGGATGTCATAGGGAAGCAGCCAAAACCTCTCCAGCCACGTTAATGGTTGATGGATCCTCAACCCTCGACCCCAAGGTGATCACAAACATCTTTAACATAGCTTTTTCAGACCTTAGTGCTGTTCTACCCCATGACTTTTTCAAAAACAGGGTCTACTCCCCAAATACCTCAGCCCATCAGTCTAACCATTCCCTCTTCTACTTCAGGGAAGTAAGGCTGAATGAAGCTTGTCACTATATTACTGCAGCTATCTCTAAATCTAGATCTAGTAGCAACACCCTGGACCTTAAGTTTCTGTTGCTGACCCTCGATGAAGTAATTCATCCATTAACAAAAATCCTATACCTCTCTCTCAGCTGTGGAAAACTCCCAGACCTATAGAAAACAGCCAGCATGACACCCATCCATAAAAGTGGGGATAAGATGAATCACTCAAATTATCACCCTATCTCCATACTGCCCCCACTCTCTAAGGCACTCGAGTGCATCGTGGCTGATCAACTTACTGACCACTTGGATAAATACAATATACCTTGTCCACAACAACATGGCTTCTGGAAAGGTCACAGCACCACCATCACAGCCCTTCTTGAGTTCACTGAAGCTTTGCACAAATCCCTTGATAGTGGCCTTCTCACAGGGGCCATTTTCATCGACCTCTCCAAGGCCTTCGATACAGTATACCATGGACTACTAATTCACCAACTACTGAATGCTGGGCTATCACCTGACTCTTCTCTTTGGTTTAAAAGCTACTTAGAAAACCAGTCACAGAGAGTAACAATTGTGGACGCTCTTTCTGACACCTTGCCTGTTCGCTCGGGTGTCCCACAGGGATCCATACTGGGCCCCCTCCTTTTTAGTCTTTTCTTAAACTCCCTCCCTTACCACTGCTCTGAGCAGATCATACTGTATGCCGATGATGCTGTTGTATTCTCCATGCACAAAGATCCTGAAACTCTTCAACACAACCTTCAACTTGGTTTCAGTTCTGTAGAGACATGGTTTCTTAATCATAAACTGGTCCTCAATGACAAGAAAATCAAATCTATGCTCTTCTGCAGCTCTCATAACCCACACAAGCTACACCATTTGGCTATCTCCACCTCCCAGGGGAACACCCTGGATCAGGTGGGGTCCTTCAAATACTTAGGGATACAGCTTGACCCTAATCTCTCTATGGACTTCATGTAGATAATGTAGCTAGAGCTGCTAATACATGGCTTGGTCTCCTCTACAAACACAGACCACACCTCACGCCAGAAGCTTTGAAGGTTGCAGTCCTGAGCTCTGTGATCTCTGTAATAGGCTATGGTCTCATCATTTATGGCTCAGCCACAACCACAACCCTTAGACGCCTCTCAACTGCATTAAATAAGGCATGTCAGCTCATCACTGGTGCTCACTGTCTCACTCACACATGTGACCTGTACTCTCAGACCGGCTGGCTCCAACTATCAAACTGCATAAAGTTTCTCACCTGCTTCATGGTGAAAAAATCTACCTTGTCCTTGCACCTTCTGGGGTCTCAACTCTGTTACAACACCGAATTAACAAATGGTGCCTTAGGAAATCCATGCTACTGAAAGTCCCCCACTGTCACACTTCACAAGGACAATGCTGTTTTGCTTATCGAGCACCACTCTGGTTCAATGGCCTCAGCCCCACCATCTCCTCTGCCCCAACAATTGGTATGTTTAAAACTAGGCGCCAGGACTATCTCACTACCAAAAGCTCCTGTGACTGCCAAACTTTACCTCTTAACCTTGTTTCTCCACTTCCCTTCCTGCTCTAGTGGTCCCCCCTCCCCTCCTCTCCTCACTGGATTCTACCCTCACATCTTGGTATACCCAATGCTGCACTTTTCACCCTCTCCCAACCCTTTCTACATTCCTTCTCCCCTTCCTCTCTTCCCTCTCCCTATGACTCTGGCACTTCTTATCTGTTGTCTGTTTTCTCTGACAAATGCCGCTGGCTGCCTTGTTACAATGCTATCCTTGAATTGTATTAATCTGTACTCTGTTTGCAATGTCCACATTGTTGTAATGTCTGTCTTGATGTTCCCCATAATGTGTATTTCTCTGACATGGAACCTTTGTAAAAGAGCCAAGTCTCAAAGGTATTTGTAATCCTAGACTTGATAAATAAATAAATCTTTCTGTCTCTCTCAAACTGGAGAATGTGTGTCTGAAGTCTCTTACTTCCAACCAACAGCACCACAGAATTAATTGATTAAGAAGCGAATTACGTAATCTGCAATCTCTTTGGAAAAGAGTTTGCTGAAGGTGCTGATCTCTTTCTATCACTCCCAAGCTTTAGAATGCATGTCAAGTCTCTTGCCTCAAACCTACAGGACCATAGAATTCACTGAGAGGAAGTGAGCTACTGGATGTGCAATCTCCTGGGAAAACAGTTGGCTGCAGGAGCTGATCACAAACATCTTTCTGTCACTCCAGAGCTGGAGAATGTTAGTGTGAAATCTCTTGCCTACAACCAATAGGAGCACTGTATTAACTAAGGAAGAAGAACACAACATGATCTGCTCTTTATTGAGAAAACTGTTTCCTGCAGGCACTGATCATAGAACTCTTTCTGTCACTCCCAAGCTGCAGAATCTGTGTGTGAAATCTCTAGCCACCAAACAACAGGACCATAGAATTAACAGAGGGAGAACTGTGCTATTTGATTTGCTCTCTCCTGGGAAAACAGTTTGCTACAGGCGCTGATCACAAATCTCTTTTTGTGACTCCGAGGTGGAGAATGTGTATGTGAAATCTCTTGCCTCCAGCAACAGGACCATAGCATTAACTGAGGAAGAAGAGTGTAACTTGCTCTACACTCTCCTAGAAAAACAGTTTGCTGCAAATGCTGATCACACATCTCTTTCTGTCACTGCTGAGCTAGAGAATGAGTATGTGAAGCTTAATTGCCTCCAACCAACAGGACTACAGAATTAACTGAGGAAGATGAGCAATTCTTGATCTGCTATCACCTGGGGAAATGATTTGCTGGATGTCCTGATCACAAATTTCTTTCTGTCACTCCCAAGCTGAAGAATGTGTGTGTGAAGACTCTCACCTCTGTCCAATAGGACGGCAGATTTAACTGAAGAAGAAGAGTGCTATTTGATCTACTCTCTAATGGGAAAACAGTTCATCAGTGACGTCATTCACACATTTCCTTCTGTCACTCCCGAGCTGGAGAATGTGTGTGTGAAGTCTCTTTACTCCAATCAACAAGACCATTGAACTAATCGAGGAAGAACAGCACTACTTCATCTGCTCTCTTGAGAAAACAGTTTGCTGCAGGTGCTCATGACACATCTCTTTCTGTCATTCCCAAGGTAAAAAATGTGTGTGTGAAGTATCTTGCTTCCAACCAACAGGACCATAGAACTAAAAGAGGAAGAAGAGTACGAGTTAATCTGCTATCCTGGGAAAACAGTTAGCTGCTGGCAGTGATCACTCATCCCTTTATGTCACTCATGAGCCAGAAAATGTGTGTGTGGAATCTCTTGTCTTCAACCAAAAGGACTACAGAACTAATTGAGGAAGAAGAGCCCTACTTAATCTGCCCTCACCAGGGGAAATGGTTTTCTGCAGATGCTGATCACACATCTATTTCTGTTACTCATGAGCTGGAAAATGTGTGTGTGTGTGAATCCTTATGCCTCAGAACAACAGGACAACAGAATTAACTGAGGAAGAAGAGTGCTTCTTTATCAGCCCTCTCCTTGGAATTCAGTTTGCTGAGGACACTGATCACACATCTTTCTGTCATTCCCAAGCTGGAGAATGTGTCTGTGTAGTCGTTTGCCTCCAATCAAGAGGGCAATAGAAATAAATGAGGAAGAAGAGCACTTCATGATCTGCTGTGCCCGGGGAAAACTGCTTGCTGTAGGTGCTGATCACACATCTCTTTCTGTCAGTCCTAAGCTGGAGAATGTGTGTGAAGTCTCTTGCCTCAAACTAACAGGCCACAGTATTAACTGAGGAAGAAGATCGCTAACTGACCTGCTCCAACCAAGGAAAGAGGTTTGCTGGAGGCACCGATCACACATCTATTTATATCACTCACAAGCTGGAGAATGTGTCTGTGTGTGAAATCTCTAGCCTCAAACCAGCAGTACTGCACAATTAACAGAAGAATAAGAGTGCTACTTGATCTGCTCTATCTTGGGAAAATTATTTACTGCAGGTGCTGATCACACATCTCTTTCTATCACTCCCAAGTTTTAGAATGCATGTCAAGTCCCTTAGCTCAAACCAACAGGACCATAGAATTCACTGAGAGGAAGAGCACTACTTGATCTGCAATCTCCTGGGAAAACAGTTTGCTACAGACGCTGACCACACACACCTCTTTTTGTCACTCACGATCAGGAGAATCTGTGTGTGAAGTCCCTTGCCTCTAACCAGCAGGGATAAAGAACTAAGTGAGAAAGAAGAGTACTACATGATCTGCTCTCCTTGGAGAACAGTTTGTTTCAGGCACTGGCCACACATCTCTTTCTTTCACTCACGAGCTGGAGAATGTATGTGTGAATTCCCTAGCCTATAACATACAGAACCATACAATTAACTGAGGAAGAAGAGCCTTCTAGATTTGCTTTCTCCTGAGAAAACAGTTTGCTGCAGCCTCTGATCACACATCTCTTTGTATTCCTCCTGAGCTGGAGAATGTGTGTGTGAAGCCTCTAGCCGTCAACTAGCAAGATCACACAATTAACAGAGAAAGAAAAGTGCTACTTGATGTGGTATCCATGGAAAACAGTTTGCTGTAGGCACTGATAACACACATCTTTCTGTCACTCCCAAGCTGGAGAATGTGTGTCTGAAGTCTCTTGCTTCCATCCAACAGCATCTCAGAATTAATTGATTAAGAAGAGCATTGCTTAATCTGCAATCTCCTTGAAAAATGTTTGCTGAAGGCACTGATCACATGCCTCTATCACTCCCGAGCTTTAGAATTCGTGTCAAGTCCATTGCCTCAAAAACCAGCAGGACCATATAATTCACTGAGAGGAAGAGCGCTATTTGATGTGCAATCTCCTGGGAAAACAATTTGCTGCAGGCGCTGATCACACACATCTTTCTGTCACTCCCGAGCTAAAGAATGTGAGTGTGAAATCTCTTGCCTACAACCAACAAGTGCACTGAATTAAGTAAAGATGAAGAGTGCAACTTAATTTGCTCTTTATTGGGAAAACTGTTTCCTGCAGGCCCTGATCATAGATCTATTTCTGTCACTCCAGAGCTGCAGAATCTGTGTGTGAAATCTCTAGCCACCAAATGACAGGACCATAGATTTAATGGAGGAAGAACTGTGCTACTTGATTTGCTCTGTACTGGGAAAACAGTTTGCTACAGGTGCTGATCACAAATCTCTTTATGTAATTCTGAAGTGCAGAATGTGTATGTGAAGTCTCTTGCCTCCAGCAACAGGATCATAGAATTAACTGATGAAGAAGAGTGCTACTTGCTCTGCTCTCTCCTAGGAAAACAGTTTGCTGCAAATGTGGATCACACATAGCTTTCTGTCACTGCCGAGTTGGAGAATGTGTGTGTGAAGTTTTATTGCCTCCAACCAACAGGATTACAGAATTAACTGAGGAAGATGAGCATTACTTGATCTGTTATCACCTAGGGAAATGGTTTGCTGGATGTCCTAATCACAAATTTCTTTCTGCCACTCCCAAGCTGGAGAATGTGTGTGTGAAGACTCTCACCTCCATCCAACAGGACTGCAGATTTAATTGAGGAAGAAGAGCGCTATTTGATCTACTCTCTCATAGGAAAACAGTTTATTAGTAGTACTGATCACACATCTCCTTCTGTCACTCCTGAGCAGGAGAATGTGTGTGTGAAGTCTCTTTACTCCAGTCAACATGACCATAGAACTAACTGAAGAAGAACAGCACTACTTGTTCTGCTCTCCTGAGAAAACATTTTGCTGCTGGCGCTCATGACACATCTCTTTCTGTCAATCCCGAGGTAAAAAATGTGTGTGTGTGTGTGTGTGTGTGTGAAGTCTCTTGCTTCCAACCAACAGGACCATAGAACTGTAAGAGGAAGAAGAGCACGAGTTGATCTGCTAACCTAGGAAAACAGTTAGCTGCTGGCAGTGATCATGCATCCCTTTCTGTCACTCATGAGCTGGACAATGTGTGTGTGAAATCTCTTGCCCCCAAACAACAGGACTACAGAACTAATTGAGGAAGAAGAGCCCCACTTCATCTGCCCTTACCATGGGAAACGGTTTGCTGCAGATGAAGATCACACATCTCTTTCTATCATTCATGTGCTGGAAAATGTGTGTATGAATTCTTTTGCCTTAGAACATAAGGACTACAGAATTAACTGAGGAAGAAGAGTGCTTCTTTATCAGCCCTCTCCTTCGAATGTAGTTTGCTGAGGGCGCCGATCACACATCTCTTTCTGCCACTCCTGAGCTGGAGAATGTGTGTGTGAAGTCTCTTGCTTCCAACCAACAAGGCAATAGAACTAAATGAGGAAGAAGAAGAGCAGTTCATGATCTGCACTACCTGGGAAAACTGCTTAATGTAGGCACTGATCACACATCTGTTTCTGTCACTCCTGAGATGTAGAATGTGTGTGAAGTCTCTTGCCTCAAACTAATAGGACTACAATATTAAGTGAGGAAGAAGATCTCTACTTGACATGTTCTCACCAAGGAAAAAGTTTGCTGGAGGCACTGTTAACACATCTTTTTATGTCACTTCCAAGCTGGAGAATGTGTCTGTGTGTGAAATCTCTAGCTTCCAACCAGCAGTACCGCACAATTGACAGAGGAAAAAGAGTGACTTCATCTGCTGTATCCTGGGAAAAAGTTTGCTGCAGGTGCTGATCGCACATCTCTTTCTGTCACTCCTGAGCCGGAGAACGTGTGTGTCAAGTCTCTTGCCTATAACAATCACTACAACAGAACTAACCGAGAAAGAAGAGAGCTTCTTGATCTGCTCTATCCTGGGAAAACAGTTTGCTGCAGGTGCTGATCACAGACATCTTTCTGTCACTCCCAAGCTGGAGAATGTGTGTCTGAAGTCTCTTGCTTTAAACCAACAGGACCATAGAATTCACTGAGAAGAAGAGTGCTACTTGATCAGCAATCTCCTGGGAAAACTGTTTGCTACAGGTGCTGAACACACATTTATTTTTGTCACTAATGAGCAGGAGAATCTTTGTGAAGTCTCTTGCCTCCAACCAACTAAATGAGGAAGAAAAGCACTTCATGATCTGCTCTGCCCTGGGAAAACTGCTTGCTGTAGGCACTGATCACACATCTCTTTCTGTCACTCTTGAGCTGGAGAATGTGTGTGAAGTCTCTTTCCTCAAACTAACAGGACCACAGTATTAACTGAGGAAGAAGATCGCTACTTGGCTTGCTCCCAAGAAGGAAAAAAGTTTGCAGGCGGCACTGATCACACATCTCTTTATGTCACTCCCAAGCTGGAGAATGTGTCTCTGTGTGAAATCTCTAACCTCCAACCAGCAGTACCACACAATTAACAGAGGAATAAGCGTGCTACTTGATCGACTCTATCCTGAGAAAAAAGTTTTCTGCAGGTGCTGATCACCTGTCTCTTTCTATCACTCTCGAGCTTTAGAATGCATGTCAAGTCCCTTGCCTCAAACCAACAGGACCATAGAATTCACTGAGAGGAAGAGTGCTACTTGATGTGCAATCTTCTGGGAAAACAGTTTGCTGCAGGCGCTGATCACACACATCTTTCTGTCACTCCCGAGCTAAAGAATGTGAGTGTGAAATCTCTTGCCTACAACCAACCAGAGCACTGTATTAAGTAAAGAAGAAGAATTTAACTTGATCTGCTCCTTATTGGGAAAACTGTTTCCTGCAAGTGCTGATCATAGATCTCTTTCTGTCACTCCCGAGCTGCAGAATCTGTGTGTGAAATCTCTAGCCACCAAATGACAGGACCATAGAGTTAACAGAGGAAGAACTGTGCTACTTGATTTGCTCTCTCCTGGGAAAACAGTTTGCTACAGGCACTGATCACAAATCTCTTTCTGTGACTCCAAGGTGGAAAATATGTATGTGAAGTCTCTTGCCTCCAGCAACAGGATCATAGAATTAACTGAGGAAGAAGAGTGCTACTTGCTCTGCTCTCTCATAGGAAAACAGTTTGCTGCAAATGCTGATCACACATCTCTTTCTGTCACTGCCAAGCTGGAGAATGTGTGTGTGAAGTTTTATTGCCTCCAACCAACAGGGCTACAGAATTAACTGAGGAAGATGAGCACTACTTGATCTGCTATCTCTTGGGGAAATGGCTTGCTGGATGTCCTGATCACAAATTCTTGTCTGTCACTCCTGACCTGGAAAATGTGTGTGTGATGACTTTCACCCCCATCCAACATGACTGCAGATTTAGCTGAGGAAGAAGAGCCTATTTGATCTACTCTCTCATGGGAAAACAGTTTGTTAGGGGCACCAATCACACATCTCCTTCTATCACTTCTGAGCTGGAGAATGTGTGTGTGAAGTCTCTTTACTCCAATCAACATGACCATAGAACTAACCGAGGGAGAACAGTACTACTTGATTGGCTCTCCTGAGTAAACAGTTTGCTGCAGGCTCTCATGACACATCTCTTTCTGTCAATCCCGAGGTAAGAAATGTGTGTGTGAAGTCTCTTCCTTCCAACCAACAGGACCATAGAACTAAAAGAGGAAGAAGAGCACGAGTTAGTCTGCTATCCTGGGAAAACAGTTATTTGCTGGCAGTGATCACTCATCCCTTTCTGTCACTCACGAGCTGGAAAATGTGTGTGTGAAATCTCTTGCCTCCAACCAACAGGACTACAGAACTAATTGAGGAAGAAGAGCCCTACTTCATCTGCTCTCACCATGGGAAACAGTTTGCTGCAGATGCTAATCACATATCTCTTTCTGTCACTCATGAGCTGAAAAATGTGTGTGTGAATCCTTTTGCCTCAGAACAACATGATTACAGAATTAACTGAGGAAGAAGAGAGCTTCTTTATCAGCCCTCTCCTTGGAAATGCAGTTAGCACAGGGCGCTGATCACACATATCTTTCTGTCATTCCTAAGCAGGAGAATGTGTGTGTGAAGTTTCTTGCCTCCAACTAATAGGTGAATAGAACTAAATGAGGAAGAAGACCACTTTATGATCTGCTCTACCGTGGGAAAACTGCTTGCTGTGGGCACTGATCACACATCTCTTTCTGTCACTCCTGAGGTGGAGAATGTGTCTGTGTGTGAAATCTCTTGCATCCAACCAGCAGTACAACACAACTAACAGAGGAATAAGAGTGCTACTTGATCTGCTCTATCCTGGAAAAAAGTTTGCTGCAGATGCTGATCACACACATCTTTCTGTCACTCCTGAGCTGGAGAACGTGTGTGTCAAGTCTCTTGCTTTAAACCAACAGAACCATAGAATTCGCTGAGAGGAAGAGTGCTACTTGATCTGTTTTATCCTGGGAAAAAAGTTTGCTACAGGTGCTGATCACACACATATTTCTGTCACTCCTGAGCTGGAGAACGTGTGTGTCAAGTCTCTTGCTTTAAACCAACAGGACCAGAAAATTAGCTGAGAGAAAGCGTGCTACTTGGTCTGCAATCTCTTGGGAAAACAGTTTGCTACAGGCACAGACGACACATCTCTTTTTGTCACTCACAATCAGGAGTATCTATGTGTGAAGTCTCTTGCCTCCAACCAACAGAGCAATAGAACTAAATGAGGAAGAAAAGCACTACATAATCTCTTCTCCTTGGAAAACAGGTTCCTTCAAGTGCTGATCACACATCTCCTTCTGTCACTACCAAGCTGGAGAATGTCTGTGTGAATTCTCTAGCCTATAACATGCAGAACCATACAATTAACTGAAGAAGAAGAGCCTTCTAGATTTGCTTTCTCCTGAGCAAACAGTTTGCTGCAGGCACTGATCACACATCTCTTTGTGTCCCTCCTGAGCTGGAGAATGTGTGTGTGAAGTCTCTAGCCACCAACTAGCAAGACCACACAATTAACAGAGAAAGAAGAGCACTGCTTGATCTGGTATCCGTGGAAAACAGTTTGCTGCAGGAGCTGCTAACACACATCTTTCTGTCACTCCCAAGCTGGAGAATGTGTGTCTGAAGTCTCCAGCTTCCAACCAACAGCACCACAGAATTAACTGATTAAGAAGAGCATTACTTAATCTGCAATCTCCTTGAAAAAAGTTTGCTGAAGGTCCTGATCACACATCTCTTTCTTACACTCCTAAACTTTAGAATGCATGTCAAGTCCCTCACCTCAAACCAACAGGACCATAGAATTCACTGAGAGGAGGAGCGCTACTTAATCTGCAATCTCCTGGGAAAACAGTTTGCTGCAGGTGCTGATCACACACATGTTTCTGTCACTTCCAAGCTGGAGAATGTGAGTGTGAAATCTCTTGCCTACAACCAACAGGAGCGCTGTATTACATAAAGAAGAAGAGCGCAACTTGATCTGGTCTTTATTGGAAAAACTGTTTCCTGCAGGCGCTGATCATAAATCTCTTTCTGTCTCTCCTGAGCTGCAGAATCTGTGTGTGAAATCTCTAGCCACCAAACAACAGGACCATAGACTTAACGGAGAAAGAACTGTGCTAATTAATTTGCTCTCTCTCTGGAAAACAGTTTGCTACAGGCTCTGATCAAAAATCTCTTTCTGTGACTCTAAGATGGAGAATGTGTATGTGAAGTCTCTTGCCTGAGGACCATAGAATTAACTGAGGAAGAAGAGTGCTACTTGCTCTGCTCTCTCCTAGGAAAACCATTTCCTGAAAATGCTGATCACACATCTCTTTCTGTCACTGCCAAGAAGGAGAATGTGTGTGTGAAGTTTTATTGCCTCCAACTAACAGGACTACAGAATTAACTGATGAAGATGAGCAGTACTTGATCTACTATCACCTGGGGAAATGGTTTGCTGGATGTCCCGATCACTAATTTCTTTCTGTCACTCCCGAGCTGGAGAATGTGTGTGTGAAGACTCTCACCTCCATCCAACAGGACTGCAGATTTAACTGAGGAAAAAGAGCACTACTTGATCTACTCTCTCATGGGAAAATAGTTTGTTAGCGGTACCGATCACACATCTCTTTCTGTCACTCCCAAGCTGGAGAATGTGTGTGTAAAGTCTCATTACTCCAATCAACATGACCATAGAACTAACCGAGGGAGAACAGTACTACTTGATCTGCTCTTCTGAGTAAACAGTTTGCTGCAGGCGCTCATGCCATATCTCTTTCTGTCAATCCCGAGGTAAAAAATGTGTGTGTGAAGTCTCTTCCTTCCAACCAACAGGACCATAGAACCAAAAGAGAATGAAGAGCATGAGTTAGTCTGCTATCCTGGGAAAACAGTTAGCTGCTGGCAGTAATCACTCATCCCTTTCTGTCCCTCACGAGCTGGAAAATGTGTGTGTGAAATCTCTTGCTTCCAACCAACAGGACTACACAACTAATTGAGGAAGAAGAGCCCTACTTCATCTGCTCTCACCATGGGAAACGGTTTGCTGCAGATGCTAATCACATATCTCTTTCTGTCACTCACGATCAGGAAAATGTGTGTGTGAATCCTTTAGCCTCAGAACAACATGACTACAGAATTAACTGAGGAAGAAGAGTGCTTTTTTATCAGCCCTCCCCTTTGCAGTGCAATTAGCAGAGGGCACTGATCACATATTTCTTCCTGTCACTCCTGAGCTGGAGAATGTGTTTGTGAAGTCTCTTGCCTCCAACCAACAGGTGAATAGAACTAAATGAGGAAGAAAACCACTTTATGATCTGCTCTACCATGGGAAAACTGCTTGCTGTAGGCCCTGATCACACATTTCTTTCCGTCACTCCTGAGATGGAGAATGTGTGTGAAGTCTCTTGCCTCAAACTAACAGGACCAGAGTATTAATTGAGGAAGAAGATTGCTACTTCAATTACTCCCACCAAGGAAAAAAGTTTGCTGGAGGCACTGATCAAACATCTCTTTATGTCACACCAAAGCTGGAGAATGTGTCTGTGTGTGAAATTTCTTGCATCCAACCAGCAATACCACACAATTAACAGAGGAATAAGAGTGTTACTTGATCTGCTCTATCCTGGGAAAAAAGCTACTGCAGGTGCTGATCACACACATCTTTCTGTCACTCCTAAGCTGGAGAATGTGTATGTCAAGTCTCTTGCTTTAAACCAACAGGACCAGAGAATTCACTGAGAGGAAGAGTGCTACTTGGTATGCAATCTCCTAGGAAAACAGTTTGCTACAGGCGCTGATGACACATCTCTTTTTGTCACTCACAAGCAGGAGAATCTGTGTGTGAAGTCTCTTGCCTCCAACCAACAGAGCAACAGAACTAAATGAGGAAGAAGAGCACCACATAATCTGCTCTCCTTGGAAAACAGCTTCCTTCAGGCACTGATCACACATCTCCTTCTGTCACTACCGAGTTGGAGAATGTAGGTGTGAATTCTCTAGCCTATAACATGCAGAACCATACAATTAACTGTGAAAGAAGAGCATTCTAGAGAGATTTCCTTTCTCCTGAGAAAACAGTTTGCTGCAGGCACTGATCACACATCTCTTTGTGTCCCTCCTGAGCTGGAGAATGTGTGTGTGAAGTCTCTAGCCTCCAACTAGCAAGACCACGCAATTAGTAGAGAAAGAGGAGTGCTTCTTGACCTGGTATCCATGGAAAAAAGTTTGCTGAAGGTCCTGATCACACATCTCTTTCTTACACTCCTAAACTTTAGAATGCATGTCAGGTCCCTTGCCTCAAACCAACAGGACCATAGAATTCACTGAGAGGAAGAGCACTACTTAATCTGCAATCCCCTGGGAAAACAGTTTGTTGCAGGCGCTGATCACACACATCTTTCTGTCACTTCCGAGTTGGAGATTGTGAGTGTGAAATCTCTTGCCTACAACCAACAGGAGCACTGTATTAAGTAAAGAAGAAGAGCGCAACTTGATCTGCTCTTTATTGGAAAAACTGTTCCCTGTAGGTACTGATCATATATCTCTTTCTGTCACTCCTGAGCTGCAGTATCTGTGTATGAAATCTCTAGCCACCAAACAACAGGACCATAGACTTAACGGAGGAAGAACTGTGCTACTTATTTTGCTCTCTCCTGGGAAAACAGTTTGCTACAGGCTCTGATCACAAATCTATTTCTGTGACTCCAAGATGGAGAATGTGTATGTGAAGTCTCTTGCCTGAGGACCATAGAAACAACTGATGAAGAAGAGCACTACTTGATCTGCTATCACCTGGGGAAATGGTCTGCTGGATGTCCCGATCACTAATTTCTTTCTGTCACTCCCAAGTTGGACAATGTGTGTGTGAAGACTCTCACCTCCATCCAACATGACTGCAGATTTATTTGAGGAGAAAGAGCACTATTTGATCTACTCTGTCATGGGAAAATAGTTTGTTAGTGGCGCCAATCACACATCTCTTTCTGTCACTCCCAAGCTGGAGAATGTGTGTGTGAAGTCTCCTTTACTCCAATCAACATGACCATATAATTAACTGAGGGAAAACAGTACTACTTGATCTGCTGTCCTGAGTAAACAGTTTGCTGCAGGCACTCATGACACATCTCTTTCTGTTAGTCCCAAGGTAAACAATGTGTGTGTGAAGTCTCTCGCTTCCAACCAACAGGACCATAGAACTAAAAGAAGAAGAAGAGCACAAGTTAATCTGCTATCCTGAGAAAACAGTTAGCTGCTGGCAGTGATCACTCATCCCTTTCTGTCACTCACGAGCTGGAAAATGTGTGTGTGAAATTTCTTGCCTCCAACCAACACAACTATAGAACTAATTGAGGAAGAAGAGCTCTACTTCATCTGCTCTCACCATGGGAAACAGTTTGCTGCAGATGCTAATCACATATCTCTTTCTGTCACTCATGAGCTGGAAAATGTGTGTGTGAATCCTTTTGCCTCAGAACAACATGACTACAGAATTAACTGAGGAAGAAGAGTGCTTCTTTATCAGCCCTCTCCTTGGAAGTTCAGTTAGCAAAGGGCGCTGATCACACATATCTTTCTGTCACTCCTGAGCTGGAGAATGTGTGTGTGTGTGAAGCCTCTTGCCTCCAAGCAACAGGTGAATAGAACTAAATAAGGAAGAAGACCACTTTATGATCAGCTCTTCCCTGGGAAAACTGCTTACTGTAGGTGCTGATCACACATCTCTTTCTGTCACTCTTGAGCTGGAGAATGTGTGTGAAGTCTCTTGCCTCAAACTAACAGGACCAGAGTATTAACTGAGGAAGAAGATCGCTACTTGAATTGCTCCCACCAAGGAAAAATGTTTGCTGCAGGCACTGATCGCACATATCTTTATGTCGCTCCCAAGCTGGAGAATGTGTCTATGTGTGAAATTTCTAGCCTCCAACCAGCAATACCACACAATTAACAGAAGAATAAGAGTGCTGCTTGCTCTACTCTATGCTGGGAAAAAAGTTTGCTGCAGGTGCTGATCACACACATCTTTCTGTCACTCCTGAGCTGGAGAACATGTGTGTCAAGTCTCTTGCCTATAACAATCACTACCATAGAACTAACCGAGGAAGAGGAGTGCTACTTGATCTGCTCTATCCTTGGAAAAAGTTTCCTGCAGGTGCTGATCACACACATCTTTTTGTTTCTCCCATGCTGGAGAATGTGTGTCTGAAGTCTCTTGCTTTAGTCCAACAGGACCATAGACTACACCGAGAGGAAGAGTGCTACTTGAACTGCAATCTCCTAGGAAAACAGTTTGCTACAGGTGCTGACCACACATCTCTTTCTGTCCCTCATGAGCAGGAGAATCTGTGCGTGGAGTCTCTTGCCTACAACCAACAGGAGCACTGAATTAACTAAGAGAAGAAGAGTGCAACTTGATCTGCTCTTTATTGGGAAAACTGTTTTTGCAGGTGCTGATCATAGATCTCTTTCTGTCACTCCCAAGCTGCAGAATCTGTCTGTGAAATATCTAGCCACCAAACAACAGGACCATAGAATTAATGGAGGTAGAACTGTGCTACTTGATTTCCTCTCTCCCAGGAAAACAGTTTGCTACAGGTGCTGATTTACTGGATTTACTGAATGGATTTATTGGATGAAAACAGGACAAAAGAAAGCACAAGGCCCATCAAGATTGTCCTCCCACAACAGTGGGATACTAAACAAATTTTTGAACAAGTAGCCAGGAATCAAGTCTAAATTTAAATGAATCGAAGCTAGCTGCTTCTACAATAGTCTGAGGCAAAGAGTTCCAGCATTTTGCTGCCCTTATGGTGAAGAAATTATCATATTTTTTATTATTGACCCATTCAATTTTTAGTTGCTTAGCATGTAGTCTTTCACAATTCTTTTTTTTTCTAATGATAGCCCACATATGTTGAGCAGCTTGGGATTATGTACTAGCTTGTACATAAGTAGCAGATCACCTGTTTGTCTTCTCACTAATAACGAATAGACCTTTGTTTCCCTAAGTCTGGTATCATAACATTTATTTCTTAATCTGGGGATGGATTTAGTAAGCCTCCTTTGAACTTGCTCAAGGCGATTTATATCAGCTTTAAGATAGGGGCTCCAGAAAGGAGGGCCATAGTCCAAATGTGGTCTAATATAAGCTCTATACATAGGTACTAGATAATGTTCAGATTTGCTTATAAAAGTTTTATTGATCTGTCTCACAATTATATTAGATGTTCGGACTACTTTGCTACAGTGGTTGCTAAATGACAGTTTATTATTGATCAAAATACTAAGATCTCTTTCACAGTTAGATGATTTAAGTTCTTGACTGTTTAAGTAATATTTGTGAAAAGAGTTGTTCCTACCAAAGTGTAAAATCTTACATTTATCAATGTTAAAGAACATTGAGTTTTTTTGTTTTTTTTTTTGCCCATTGCTCAATGGAGAATAAATCTTGCTCAAGAAGTTTAATATTGACTAAAGTATCTACACCACCACCAAGTTTTGTGTCATCTGCAAATTTTGAGAGGTAATTATTAGAGTTGATGTCCACATCATAAATGAAGAGATTAAACAGGACAGGCCCCAACATGGAGCCCTGAGGGACTCCACTTGTAACCCTACCAGAAAAATAAACTACTCCATTAATTCTAACAAATACTGTACGATTGAATATCAATTTGGGATATCCAATTAACTAATCGAGAAGGAATTCTCAAGTTGTGAAGTTTATTGATTGACAAAGAATGTGACACATGATCTTACTAAAATGGAACAATAGTACATCTGCTGGAATATTGTTATCCATTAACTTGCTAATCTTAAAATAGAAAGATATGAGATTAGTTGTACATGAAAAGCCAGATTTAAAACCGTGTTGAGAGTTGCCATAAATATCAAGTTGTTCCAGTGTATTCTCCGGTCTACTTTTAATTAGATGTTCCATAGCTTTTAGTAAAATGGAGGTCAGACTAATTGGTTGATAATTCTGGACATTGGACTTTATCCCCTTCTTATAAATAGGTGGAAGAAGAAGAAGAATCAGCATTTATAGAGCGCTTTTCATACACAGCATCCCAAAGCACTTTATAAGTAATGCTAGACTGTTAGTGAAGTGACAGAATGTGTGGTGGTGGCCATATCAGGAGTGACTATGACATTTAGCCAAACATCAGGTATTTCACTATCTAGTAATGATTTATTAAATAGGATTTGAAATGGAATTGCAATTGAGTCTAGTGTTTCTAGAAGAAATATAGCATTGATGTTATCTGGATACCAAAGCTGGAAGATCTTTTGATATTAGATAACATGATCTTAATTTCAGATAAATCAAATAAAGGAATGGAGGAGTCATTTCTGTTGATAGATCACACATTTCTTTCTGTGACTCTGAGGTGGAGAATGTGTGTGTGAAGTCTCTTGCCTCCGGCAACAGGACCATAGAATTAACTGAGGAAGAAGAGTGCTACTTGCTCTGCACTCTCCTAGGAAAACAGTTTGCTGCAAATGCTGATCACACATCTCTTTCTGTCACTGCTGAGCTGGAGAATGTGTGTGTGAAGTTTGATTGCCTCCAACCAACAGGACTACAGCTTTAACTGAGGAAGATGAGCACTACTTGACCTGCTACCACCTGGGAAAACAGGTTGCTGGATGTCCTGATCACAAATTTCTTTCTGTCACTCCTGAGCTGTGGAATGTGTGTGTGAATTCTCTAGAATCCAACCTACTGAACCATACAGTTAATTGAAGAAGAAGAGTCCTTCCAGATTTGCTTTCTCATGAGAAAACAGTTTGCTGCATGCACTGATCCCCCATCTCTTTGCATCCCTCCAAAGCTGGAGAATGTGTTTGTGAAGTCTCTAGCCTCCAACTAGCAAGACCACACAATTAACAGAGAAAGCAGAGTGCTACTTGATCTGCTATCTGGGGAAAACAATTTGTTGCAGGCACTGATCACACAACCTTTCCTGTCACTCCCGAGCTGGAGAAAGTGTGTGTAAAGTCTCTTGCCTCCAACCAATAGGACTGCCGATTTAACGGGGGAAGAAGAGTGCTACATGAGCTGCTCTCTTCTGGGAAAACAGTTTGCTGCAGGCGCTGATAACACACATCTTTCTGTCACTAACAAGATGGAGAATGTGTATCAGAAGTCTCTTGCTTCCAACCAACAGCACAACAGAATTAACTGATTAAGAAGAGCATTGCTTAATCTGCAATGTCCTTGAAAAAAAGTTTGCTGCAGGCACTGATCACACATCTCTTTCTATCACTCCCAAGCTTTAGAATGCATGTCAAGTCCCTTGCCTAAAACCAACAGGATGATAGAATTCACTGAGAGGAAGAGCACTACTTAATCTGCAATCTTCTGGGAAAACAGTTTGCTGCTGGCACTGATCACATATATATTTCTGTCAATGAAGTCTCTTGCCTACAACCAACAGGAGCACTGTATTATCTGTCATTCCTGAGCTGTAGAATCTGTGTCTGAAATCCCTAGCCACCAAACAACAGGACTATAGAATTAAATGAGGAAAAACTGCTACTTGATTTGCTCTCTCCTGGGAAAACAGTTTGCTACAGGCGCTGATCACTCATCTCTTTCTGTGACTCAGAGGTGGTGAATGTGTGTGTGAAGTCTCTTGCCTCTGGCAACAGGACCATAGAATTAACTGAAGAAGAAGAGTGCTACTTGCTCTGCACTCTCCTAGAAAAACAGTTTGCTTCAAATCCTGAACACACATTTCTTTCTGTCATTGCCAAGCTGGAGAATGTGTGTGTGAAGTTTTATTGCCTCCAACCAACAGGACTACAGAATTAACTGATGAAGATGAGCAGTACTTGATTTGCTATCTCCTGGGAAAATGGTTTGCTGTATGTCCTGATCACAAATTTCTTTCTGTCACTCCTGAGCTGGAGAATGTGTGTAAAGACTCTCACCTCTATTAAAAGGGACTGCAGATTTAACAGAGGAAGAAGAGCACTATTTGATCTGCTCTTTCATTTGTTAGTGGCGCTGATAACACATCTCCTTCAGTCACTCCGGAGCTGGAGAATGTGTGTGTGAAGTCCCTTGACTACAATCAACATTACCATAGAACTAGCTGAGGAAGAACAGCACTGCTTGATCTGCTCTCCTGAGAAAACAGTTTGCTGAAGGTGTTCCTGACACATCTCTTTCTGTCAATCCAAAGCTAAAAACTGTGTGTGTGATGTCTCTTGCTTCCAATCAACATGACCAAAGAACTAACTGAGGAAGAAGAGCATGAGTTGATCTGCTCTCCTGGGAAAACATTTAGCTGCTGGTTGTGATCTCACAGAAATGGTTCTGTCACTACCAAGCTAGATAATCTGTGAGTAAAATGTCTTGCCTCAAACCAACAGGACTATAGAATTAACTGAGGAAGAAGAGCCTTACTTCATCTGCTCTCACCAGGAGAAACGGTTTGCTGCAGGTGCTAATTGCATATCTCTTTCAGTCACTTCTGAGCTGGAGAATGAGTGTGTGAATCCTGCTGCCTCAAACCTACAGAACTACAGAATTAACTGAGGAAGAGGAGTGCTATATGATCTTCTCTCTTCTGGGAAAACAGTTTGCTGCAGGTGCTGGCTACAGATCTCTTTCTGTCACTCCTGAGCTGGAGAATGTGTGTGTGAAATCTCTTGTCTCCAACCAACAGGACTACAGAATTGATTGAGGAAGAAGAGCCCTACTTCATCTGCCCTCACCAGCAGAAACAGTTTGCTGCAGGTGCTGACCACACATCTCTTTCTGTCACTCATGAGCTGAAAAATGTGTGTGTGAATCCTGTTGCCTCAGACAAACAGGACTACAGAATTCACTGAGGAAGAAGAGTGCTTCTTTATCTGCCCTGTCCTTGGAATGCAGTTTGCTGCAGGCACTGATCACACATCTCTTTTTGTCACTCCTGAGCTGGAGAATGTGTGTGTGAAGTCTCTTCAGTCCAACCAACAGGACAATAGAACTAAATGAGGAAGAAGAGCACTACACGATCTGCTATACCCTGGGAAAACTGCTTGCTGTAGGTGCTGATCACATATCTCTTTCTATCACTGCCAGGCTTTAGAATGTGTGTCAAGTCCCTTGCTTCAAACCAACAGGACCATAGAATTCACTGAAAGGAAGAGCGCTACGTGATCTGCAATCTTCAGGGAAAACAGTTTGCTGCAGGCGCTGATCACACACATCTTTCTGTCACTCCCAAGCTGGAGAATGTGTGTGTGAATTCTCTAACCTCCAACCTACAGAACCATACAGTTAACAGAAGAAGAAAAGCCCTTCTGGATTTGCTTTCTCCTGAGAAAACAGTTTGCTGCATGCATTGATCACACATCTCTTTGTGTCCCTCCCAAGCTGGAGAAGGTGTGTGTGAAGTCTCTTGACTCCGATCAACATGACCATAGAACTAACCGAGGAAGAAAAGCACTACTTGATCTGCTCTCCTGAGAAAACAGTTTGCTGCAGGCGCTCATGACACATCTCTTTCTGTAAATCTCAAGCTAAAAAATTTGTGTGTGTGGAGTTTCTTGCTTCCAATCAACAGGACCATAGAACTAACTTGAGGAAGAAGAGTACGAGTTGATCTGCTGTCCTTGGAAAACAGTTAGCTGCTGGTGGTGATCACATATCCCTTTCTGTCACTACCGAGCTGGAGAATCTATGAGTAAAATGTCTTGCCTCCAACCATCAGGACTATAGAGGAAGAAGGAAGAAGAAGCCAACTTCGTCTACTTTCACCAGAGGAAATGGTTTGCTGCAGGTGCTGATCACACTTCTCCTTCTGCCACTCCTGAGCTGGAGAATGTGTGTGTGTGAAATCTCGAAGAAGAGTGCTACTTGATCTGCTCTATCCTGGGAAAACAATTTGTTGCAGGTGCTGATCACACACATCTTTCTGTCACTCCCAAGCTGGAGAATGTGTGTCAGAAGTCTCTTGCTTTAAACCAACAGGAAGATAGAATTCACTGAGAGAAAGAGCATTACTTAATCTGCAATCTCCTTAAAAAAAAAGTTTGATGCAGGCACTGGTCACACATCACTTTCTATCACTCCCGAGCTGGAAAATGTGAGTGTGAAGTGCCTTGCCTACAACAAACAGGAGCACAGAATTAACTAAGGAAGAAGAGTGCATCTTGATTTGCTCTCTATTGGGAACACTGTTTGCTGCAGGTGCTGATAATAGATCTCTTTCTATCACTCCCGAGCTGGAGAATCTGTGTGTGAAATCTCTAGCCACCAAACAACAGGACCATATAATTAACTGAGGAAGAACTGAGCTACCTGATTTGCTCTCTCCTGGGAAAACAGTTTGCTGCAGGTGCTGATCACACATCTCTTTCTGTCACTCTGAGGTGGAGAATGTGTGTGTGAAGTATCTTGCCTTCAACCAACAGGACCATATAATTAACTTAGGAAGAAGAGTGCTACTTGCTCTGTACTCTCCTAGGAAAACACTTTGCTGCAAATGCTGATCACACATCTCTTTCTGTCAATGTTGAGCTGGAGATTGCGTGTGTGTCTCTTGCCTTCCAAAAACAGGACTACAGAATTAACTGAGGAAGATGAGCACTACTTGATGTGCTCTCACCTGGGGAAACAGTTTGCTGGATGTGCTGATCACAAATTTCTTCCTGTCATTCCCGAGCTGGAGAATATGTGTATGAAGTCTTTCACCTCCATCCAATAGGACTGCAGATTTAAATAAGGAAGAAGAGAGCTACTTGATCTGCTCTCTCAAGGGAAAATGGTTTGTTAGTGGTGCTGATCACACATCTCCTACTGTCACTCCTGAGTGGGAGAATGTGTGTGTGAAGTCTCTCGACTCCAACAAACACGACCATAGAACTAACCAAATAAGAAGAGCACTTCTTGATCTTCTCTCCTGGTAAAACAGTTTGCTGCAGGTGCTGATCACACATCTCTTTGTGTCACTCCCAAGTTAGAGAATGTGCAGAGACCCTGGTTTTCCATTCTTACAGGTAACACCGGGTAACAATCATGAAATCCTGCTTGGTTTGTGGATTTTGAATTCTTGTACAGGTGGCTCATGGAAATTGCATCTCACTGCACAGAATCCCTAAGATTCCAGCATATTTTTACATTTTTTTATTTTCTCTTTCTATGCCCCCTTCTCACAGCATCAGTCTTCACTTTTCAGAGATCCCTAGGCTGGGTATCCCCTAAGCTTCAACCCAGATAATGCTCAGGAGCTCCAGTGAGCCTTCCCCCATCCTGCCTGGGTTGTAACCCCCGGGGTGGGAAGGGACCCCAGGTCACCCCTCCACAGTCCTTTAATGAGTGTCAGGCAGCCCAGTGGGTCTCTCATGGAACCTGGCTATGAAGTCTGAGGCAGCTGGGTCCCTTCTACCAGCAGCCGATGTGGGGTGATTGTTACTGGTTTTCTGGTCTCTGTCCCTGAGGGCAACAGCACTCAAGGGCATCCAAGGAGGTAGGGCATATAGAGACATGCCATTGCTCCAGATCCTGGCTTGCTTCCTCCCTCTCTTCCCAATTGCTCTGCAGCCCCATTGCACCACCATCCGTGGTCACCCAGGTGGCAGTAAAGCAGCAGGACCTGCAGACCACCATTCCCAGAAGAGGAGAGTGGCTCCCAGGTGCTCAATCCTACTCCCCTGGCCAGACCTCTAGCAACCCGAATTCACTTTCAACCCTGAGTCCCTGGAATTGCAAGCAGTAGTGCTACCACAGGCTATTTACAGTGCTCTATCAACTATACACTCACTTTGGTGTAAGAAAACATAAGCAGATGGAGAGGCAAATAATTCAGTTTTAGTAAAATGTAAAATGTTTAATGTTCATAATTTGCACTGTAGGTACTGTGCACTATTACTGAAATCATATATTCAACATTGTATATGGGTGTTATGGCTGGCAGTATAGCCTAGTGGTTAGAGTAACAAACAGTGATTGAACTAAGTCCATCTAGAAGACTTAGGTTTGAGTCCCACAACCTCCACTTGCATACTGTGTGACTCCGAGCAAGTCATTTAACCTACGCAGTGCTCCTGAGTCACCTCTGAAAACAGGCAGTTCTGCCTAGTGGACTTACCTGGTTTACAAAAAATATAAAAAAAAAACAATCTATGTTTACTGCATCATACAGTAGCCAGGGTACCACGTAATTTAACTGAGTTTTACTTGGGCTGCAATGATTTTGTATAGGTAAATATAAATGTTCAAATACATTTATGTGTTTTATAAGCTTGTTTTTAGACTTTATCCAGGTTTTTATTGTATTCTTTGCATGTGAACATCTAGGTTGTAGATTGCTAAGTGCAGGATCATTGTTACCAACTAGCTTATTCATGTTTATAATCAGCAGGGCAATCCAAAATCCTCAGTTGTTTGAATGAAAACTAGTCTGAATGAAAGTATGTTCACAAGGCAGAAACTACCTTACTACTTACAAAAAGACCTCACAGTTAACACCCCATTTAGGTGAATGGAATCATTTGCACCGTCTCTCCCACCTGCTGTTTCAGTCTCTGTGACAACAAAAGGTTTTTTCTGACAGACTGCTTTAATAAAAAGCAAATGTTAAGTGTTTAATTGTACTTACGCTTGGCCAGTGGATTTGACAGCACATTCAGTGACACACAGAAGGGAAGACCCCAGGGGAAGTATGATGCTGGTGGGCAGAGTGGTGTTCAATTCACATCTTAGCTCAGACATGAAAACTGAGAGACACCCTTTTCATGGAGACCAAGGGGGAAAAAGGCATCCACGGGTTTGTGAGATGCATGATTTTCCATTAGAAGGTCCTTCACTAATCACTTGTGAATTTTTTCAGGTGAAGACACTTTATTTCAAAGAAGCAAATTCAGGCAGTTTTTTTTTGCTCCTCCTACCCCCTGGCCATCCACTCCTTTAGGCCTGCCAAGTCCCCCTACCTCCACTGCTAAGTCCCGACCACCATCCACTGACCCTTATGGCCATGCTACCAGGTAACCCAAAGTAACCCTTCATTGGGTGGGCCCCTACCCCTGTGGGAGGCTAACAGAGGAGGACAATCACCCTAAAGAGATTCCTATATAAATCCCAGGCAGGCAGGGGTCTGAACAGATACATGTGTCTCTGGATTCATGCATATGGAGGGACCAGGAGCCATCCTCTGGGAGGCCAGCAGGTGTTTTCCCATTTTTGTGGGAACATGACAGGCCACATGATGTCAAGACACAAGCTGACATCCATCACGCTCCCTCCTGCAGTGAGGGCCAGAGTGTTGCCAATCCTTCAGCCTCCACCTGGGGCCAGTAAATGCTGAGCTGTGAATACACCCTCCCTCCCAGGAGAAGATGAGTGGTCGCTGGACTCTCAAGCCTTCGCCCCCCCGGCCAGTTCTCCAACACCCAAATCTGTTCTCAAACCCTAGTCAGTGGTGTCACAGGCAGAAATCCAGTTCAGGCAGTTAAATGATAAGAAAAAACAAAGGTGGTCCACCTTAGTAGTGGTGGTTCAGAATAATTCACATCTGAGTTCTAACAAGCAAAGAGACTAAGTAATTTATAACTTGTGCATGTGGGGTGTGGGTGTTGTAGAAAGGGGATCATAGTGCTGTCACTACTGCCATCACCCCTGAGGGATGTGGACTGCATTGTTGCTACTGTCATCACACCTGAGACTGGGGCTGTAGTGCTTCTGCCATAACCACTGGTGGATGGGGAATGTTGTACTGCTGCCATCCCACCTGAGGGATGGGGCCATAGTGCTGATACTGCTATCACACCTGAGGGAAGTGAAATGTAGTACTGCTGCCATCACACCTGAGGGCTGGGGGGCCATAGTGCTGATACTGCCATCACACTTGAGGAATGCAAAATGTAGTACTGCTGCCATCACACCTAATGAATAGGGGCCACAGTGTTGCTGCTTCCATCACACCTGAGGGAGGGGGGATACAGTGCTGTTGCTGCTGCCATCACACCAGGGGGATGGGTCTGTAGTGCTGTTGGTTCTGACATCGCACCTGAAGGATGGGGGCCATAGTACTGCTTCCATCACACCTCAGGGATGGGGGGCTGTAGTGCTGTTGCTGCCATCACATCTTGTACCTAAAATAACTTTAAATTGGTACAAGGATGGAAGGATGTGCAATAGTGGAGGTCAAAACTGTTAAAATACATGTTAGCAGAGTTAAAAATTGTTAAATGCAGCACACAAAACCAAAAACCGGTAAAACCAGATTTTGACTTAGCAGACACCAGTGACAGTACCATTTTTTATAATGTGCAAAATGGAATTTGCCCTTTTTCAATCCCAGTAAACCAGTGTCCCTGAGAATGTGTGTGTGAAGTCTCTTGCTGATAAGCATCATTACCATAGAACTAACCAAGGAAGAAGAGCACTACTTGATCTGCTCTCCTTGGAAAACAGTTTGCTTCAGGTGCTGATCACACATCTATTGCTGTCACTCACAATTTGGAGAATGTGTATGTGAAGTCTCTTGCCTCTGGGCTACAGAATTAACTGTGGAAGAAGAGTGCTACTTGATCTGCTCCCTTGTGTTCAGTTTACTGGAGGCGCTGATCACACATTCCTTTCTGTCACTACCAAGCTGGAGAATGTGTGTATAAAGTCTCTTGACTCCAATCAACATAGAAACATAGAAACATAGACTTTGATGGCAGATAAGGACGGCTTAGCCCACCTAGTCTGTCTTTTTCTCTACCAACAGGATAAGCTGCAAATCCTATTTAACCAACAACCTATTTCTTCCTACCCCTCACAAAAATTGCCTTATGTCTGTCCCATGTATTGTTGAATTCTCCCACAGTTTTAGACCCAACAACCTCCTCAGGAAGGCTGTTCCATGTGTCCACCACCCTGTCTGTGAAAAAATACTTCCTCACATTACCCTTGAGCCATCCCCCCCATCTTCAAATTGTGTCCCCTTGTTCTTGCACATCTCTTTTTCTGAAAGATGCTACCCTCTTGGACTTTGTTGATTCCACTGAGGTACTTAAAAGTTTCTATCATGTCCCCCCGCTCCCTCCTTTCCTCAATGTATACATATGAAGCTCATTTAGTCTCTCCTCATATGGCTTCTCTTGCAGACCCTGCACCATTTTCGTTGCCTTCCTCTGGACTGCCTCTATCTCATCTATGTCCTTGTGGAGATGGGGTCTCCAGAACTGGACACAGTACTCCAGATGGGGTCTCACCAACTGTCTGTACAGAGGAATAACAACTTCCTGTTTTCTGCTGGTGATTTCTCTACCTATACATCCCAGTATCTCCCCAGCCCTCCCTACTGCCTTCTCACGTTGCTTGCTAACCTTAAGGTCATCTGATATGATTACTCCCAGGTCCCTTTCCATTTTTGTTGTTGTTACTACCTCCACCCATTTTGTAATCTCCTCCTGGGCTTTTATTTCCCAGGTGCATTATTTTGCACTTCTTTGCATTGAATCCATGCTGCCATACTTCTGACCATTCCTCCAACCTTGCCAAGTCCCTCCTCATCCATTCCACACCTCCTTGTGTATAAACCCTGTTGCAGATCTTTGTGTCATCTGCAAAGAGGCATACTTTTCCTTCCAGTCCCTCTGCAATGTCACTTATAAAGACATTAAAAAGGACTGGACCCAGTACCGAACCCTGTGGTACCCCACTAGTATCCCCTCTTTCTTCTGAATGGACTCCATTTACAATTACCTTCTGTGTCCTGTTGTCCAGCCAATGTTTTACCCAGGCTACCACCTGGGGACCCACTCCAAGGCTGGTTAATTTGACTAGTAATCTTTTGTGTGGGACTGTGTCAAATGCCTTGCTAAAGTCTAGGTAGTCCATGCCCACAGCCCTTCCCTGGTCTACTACTTTGGTCACCCAGTCAAAGAAATCAATTAGATTAATCTGATATGACCTTCCCACTGTGAACCCATGCTGGCTTGGGTCCTGTGCCCCACTGGCCTCTAGGTACTCAACATTTCTTTCCTTCAGACATGATTCTATCACTTTCTCTACCACAGAGGTCAAACTGACAGGTCTGTAGTTTCCTGCCTCTGTCTTGATCCCTCTTTTGTGAAGGGAAATCACATCTGCCTTCCTCCAGTCCTCAGGTACCACACCATACTAAGGTTCATACTAAGGTAAGTTCAAGAGCGAGAAGGCAAAAGCCCATAATGCTCTTATACTAAACCGTTAATTAGTAGAACAGATTGTACCCACTGCCTATCAGTCTATCTAAATGATATTTAAATATACTCTTGGTTTTACTAATAACAACTTGAAGTGGTAGTTTATTCCATGGACCAATTACTCTAAGAGTAAAAAAATATTTCCAACTGACATGTGAAAAAGGTTTTCTCACTAACTGCAAGGGATGTCCCCATGTATTATGAGAATCATTTTTAAAGTCCAGTTCTAGTTCACATAAAAGACAGGGATCTTGGACAATCTGAAGATGATGAGTGGAGATGGGCATAAGTTTTGAAATATCTAATCTGCACCTAAATGCATTACTTTACACTTGGAAATATTTAAACTCATACCTCATTTGTTTACCCATAAAGAAATACAATCAAGATCTTTTTTGATAAAATTGGTGGACCCAGAAACACAGGGTCCACCAATTTTAACATCATCTGCATATTTTGTAGTACATAAAGAACAACCTAATGTTAAATCTGTGATAAATGCTTAAAAGGAGCAGGGGCCCATAACTGATCCCTGGGGCACACCACTGGACACCTTGCCTTTAGTTGATTTTTTACCATTAATAACAACTTGTTGAGTCCATTTTTGAAGCCAATTATTTATCCAGTTAACAATGAAGTTGTTTATATTTAGCTTACAAAGTTTAGTAGTCAAAGCCCAATGTGGCATCACATCAAAGGCCTTGCTAAAATCAATAAAAATGATGTCACAAGGCACATTTTTGTCAAGGGAAAAACTTATATGTTCATAAAAACATATTAGATTAGATAAACAGCTTCTACCTTGTTTGAATCCATGTTGATCTGGATCAGAAGAATCAAGGATGGGGGATATCAAATCTTTAATAAGGCTTTTCAGAAGTTTACAAACAGATGAAGTCAAACTTGTAGGCCGATAGTTTTCCCAGTTATTTTTTGGGCCTTTTTTATGGATAGGAATCACATCAGCTTCTCTCCAGTCAAGTGTAACATAATTATTGACCAGAAAACCTTCAAACATTATTTTTAAAGGAACAGAAATAGTATTTGCTAATAAAAATAACAGATGACCAGCTATACTAGCTGGACCTGGACCGTATTTTCCTTTGAATGTTAATAATTTATCCTTAATAATGTCAGCAGAAAAACAGACAGGAGGAACATTATCAGTTTTGAACAGAACATCATCATAAGAGTGTTGCGAATTACTAGTGAAAATTTTACAAAAATTATCATTGAATAACTCAGCCATACTGGTAGAATCATGAATCAAGGTATAATTTTCTACTAAGGGACCCACTTGACATGTGGGTTTCTTTAAAGAATTGGTATATGAGTAAAAATATTTACTGTTTGTATTTTTAGCATTCTTCGCTATGTTGTGTTCCCACCTTCATTTAACCTTCTAAATCATATTCTTACTTTTAATATGAATATATGAGTCCCGATTTATAGTAGATTTATTTTTTTATAGTTAACATACTTTTTTTGTTTTAACCTAATAATTATTTCTATTGATCGGTTCATCCATTTCAGGGCTTTTTTATGATTTACATTTTTGATCTTAGATAGAATATATAAATCTCTCAGATGGCAAATGATATCCTTAAAATATTTCCAACAATGAACAGGGGAAGAACCTACAAGTATAGATTCCCAATTTATTTTCCCAATAATATGCTTCTTAGTTGTCAAATCTGCTGTATCATATAAACATATTTTAGTAGAGTTAGAGTGATAGACAACAATTTTTATAATATTGACAGTAATAGTATTATGATCTCTTTTCCCTAAGAGATCACTAATATGGATATAATCCAACAATAAATCATTGTCACAAAGTACAAGGTCCAGTGTGTTATTGCCACTAGTTGGAATAAGTTTGTTCTGCTTAAGGCCTAGCTAGGTTGGTGTTAGTACTTAAATTCAGCCAATCTATTTAACTTAAATTGAAGTCACCATCCTCCCATGATTTGTTAAAAATGGTAGTTCTCCCCTTAATTTTTTTATGAATTCTGGGGAGAATTCCATCAGGCCCCAATGCTTTGTCCACCTTCAGATTTAGGAGTTCTTTCAGAACCCTTTCTTCTGTGAAAGGACTGGGATCAACTCCCCCCCCCATCCAGAGTGCTTCTGTTACTTGGATTAGGCACCTCCCCTCCTCATCTTTAGTGATTACTGAGCAGAAATATTTGTTCAGTATCCCTGCATTTTCATTGTCCATCTCTGCCCACCCACCGTCCATTCTATTCAGCCTCACTATCCCTCCCTTTATCTTTATACACTCCCTGATGTACCTATAAAAGGTTTTATCCCCCTTCTTAACCGAGTTGGCCATCTTTTCCTCAGTTTGGGCCTTTGCTATTCTGACTTCCCTCCCTGATTCCTTCTGCCTTAACTGGTACAGCTGTCTGTCCTGCTCCTTCTGTGTTTCCTTATACTTTCTGAATGCTATCTTTTTCTCCCTGACCTTCCCCACCACCTCTTTTGAGAACCATAGTGGCTTTTTCTTTCATTTTGGTTTGTTTATTTGCTTCTCAAAAAAACGTTTGTTCCCTCTGTGATGGCAGATTTGATGTTTCTCCATTGTTGTTCCACCCCTCCTTCTAGCCTTTTTGCTAGTGCTTTTCTAAGGCACTCTCCCATCTTGCGAAAGTCAGCCCTCCTGAAGTCCAGTGCCCTCACTTTTGCATGGCTTGACTCTGTAGCTGAGTTTATTGTGAGCCACAATGTTTGATGGTCACTTGTTCCCAGATGGCTACCCACTTCTAGATCTGAGATCTTCACACTATCTCCATTTGAGAGTATGAGGTCTAAGATTGCTCCTTCATGAGTGGGTTCCAAAACTAGCTGTCTTGATGCATGCCACCTGAAGGGCATCAAGAATGACCCTGCTGTTGGATGTGGCTGCAGCAAATGTGCTCCAGTTAACATCTGGCATATTCAGGTCTCTCATCGACAGTATCTCTCCTTTCTCTGCCATCCTAAGAATGCCTTCTAAGAATGCATTCCCTCCCCTGACATGGGGGTCTGTATACAACCCCTGTGCAGATTGTGGTGCCATTTCCAGTCTCTAATGTGACCCACAGTGCCTCCTCTCCTCCCTGTTTACTCTTTTGTTCAGTTGCTTTTATCCCTTCACTTACATACAGAGCTACTCTTCCCCTTCTTCTCCTCTCCCTGTTTCTCCTGTAGGTTGTGTACCCTGGTATATTAACATACCAGTCATGGTTCTCTGTGTAACATGTTTCTGTGACTGCTATGATATCCAGGCATCCCTCTTCCATCAAGGCCACCAGTTCAGGGAGCTTGTTGCCCAGAGTACAGGCATTGGTACTCAATACTTTCCATTTTCTGATGGCGTTACTCCATGTTGCCCCATCCCTGGGATTATTGCCTTTGTCACTTTCTCCATTTACCCCTGCCCTTCTCCTGAACAACATCTTTATTTTTGTGTTTACCTCACTTACTACCCTGACTTTTCTGAGGGGGCTAGGATTTCCCTGCTCCTTTCCAGTGCCTCCCTCCTTGGCTAGTTTAAATGCTTGCCTATGAAGCATTTAAACCTATCACCTAGGATCCTGGTTCACCTCTTGGAGAGATATAGAACATCATGCTAGTATAGGCCTCCATCACTCCGGATGGACCCCAGTCCCCAATGAAGTGAAATCCCTGAGCTCTGCACCAGTTTTTAAACCACTGATTGAATCCCATGGTGTGGAGCACCCAAGCCTCACCTACGCCATAGACAGGCAGCACATCCGAGAAGGTTACTGTGCGTGCTACTTACCTAAGGCCCCTCGACAACTCTACAAACTCTTCCTGCACTGCTCATATCCCTTTCATAGCCAGATTATTTGTCCCTAGGTGGACAATGATGCCCAGTTCCCTCCCCTGTGCAGACGCTCCAGCGATCCTGAGGATTCGCTCCCTGTCCATCCAAGCCATGGTGCCAGGCAGTCACCTTACCTCCCTCTCCCATTCCGCTCACAGTTCTACCTTCCTAACAATGGAGTCCCCCACCAGGAGTTGTTTCCTTCTCCTGTGAGGTCCCATGCCATCCTCCTGTGGGTCTCCTTTGTGGAGGTTCCCAGCAGCCTCCTTGGTCTCCACTGCAGGTGCCTCCATTGAGGAACCACACTTTGCCAGAACAGCATATGAATTGTGGTGAGGTACAACTGGAGGGATGTGCCTCTGTTCCACCACCCACACCCTCCCTGAGCCAACTGTGGTCTAACCACTCCTCTTTCTTGTCAACCTCTGAGGCAACGGCAGTGACCCTGGTGATCCCTGGATGGGAGAGGAGATCCCACAAATCCTGGCCAACTCAGCCTGGAGATGAGCAACCTCCTCCCTCAGCCCAGAGAGGTGCCTGCAGATGGGACAACACCACATTCTCCAGAACGTCTCCCAGAAGACTGCTGCTCCACAGCCACTGCACTGCACCACTCCCATCATGTCTTAGTTCTGAACCCTTCACTGTTGTTTGAAATCCTTATTCTTTCCTCTGTTTGTTTTTGTTTTTTTTCTCCCTACTTACTTACTGTGCCCTTTAAGCTCCTGATCTTCCTGTTCTGAGACAAGAAGATCCTATATTTCTCAGTAGCTCCCTTACTTGCTCAGAGGCAGACCTCCAGCAGCCTTGGGGAGGATGGAGAGCTACTCTTGTCCTTCTAAGATGAGTCTTTGGTGGCTCTGTGAGCACTCACATCCTGCTCCCAAACAGGAAGTTCCTGTTGACAGTCAAATCCTGTGCCTATTTTTAGAATTGGCTTTGAGTGGCGGGGGTGGAGGGAAGGGAAGGAGGGTAATATAGTCCCAGTAGAGAAGACCAGTTACACAGCAACTCCTTCCTCCTGGTGTTCTCTGCCAAGTCTCTGGCAGAAGCTATCTAGGGCAGTGTTTAAATTTGGCTGAAACCTGGCTTCCTTCTAGATAAGCCACGCCCCCCACTTAATAGATCTTTCTACACTTAGTTAAATTGCACAGAAAACAATCCCCTTCAGCCACCTGAGATTTACACCTTGATAACTGCTCAGATAACAGTTCACTTCAGCCAACTCAGACAAATACACTAACAGTTTTTTTTACCCTACATTGAAGGTCCCAGTAGTAGAGTTCTACTTCTTTAGTCCCAGTAGAGAAGTCCAGTAACACATCAACTCCTTCCTCCTGGTATTCTCTGCCAACATGACGATAGAACTAACTGAGGAAGAAGAGCACTACTTGATCTGCTGTCCTGGGAAAACAGCTTGATGCAGGTGCTGATTATAGATCTCTTTCTATCAATCCCAAGCTAAAAGATATGTGTATGAAGACTCTTGCCTCAAACTAACAGGACCACAGTATTAGCTGAAGAAGAAAAGCACTACTTGATCTGCTCTCCTGGGAAGACAGCTGCTGGCGGTGATCACATATCCCTTTCTGTCACTACCAAGCTGAAGAATGTGTGTGTGTGAAATCTCTTGCCTTTAATCAACAGGACTACAGAATAAACTGAGGACAAAGAGCCCTACTTCATCTGCTATCACCAGGGGAAATGGTTTACCACAGGTGCTGATCACACATCTCTTTTTCTCACTCCCAGATGGAAAATGTGTGTGTAAATACTTTTGCTTCCAACCAACAAAACAACCGAATGAACTGAGGAAGAAAAGCACTACTTGATCTGCTCTGTCCTGAGAAAGAAGTTTGCTGCAGTCACTGATGCCACATTCATTTCTGTCACTTCAGAGCTTAAGAATATCTGTGTGAAACCTCTTGATTCCAACCAAGAGGACCATACAATAAATTGAGGAAGAAGAGCGTAACTTGATCTGCTGTCTTCTGGGAAAACAGTTTGCTACAGGTGCTGACAATACATCTCTTTTTATCACTCATGGACAGGAGAATCTGTGTGTAAAGTCTCTTGCCTCCAACCAACAGGGCAATAGAACTAAATGGTGAAGAGGAGCACTATATGATTTGCTCTTCTTGGAAAACAGTTTGCTTCAGGCGCTGATCACACATCTCTTTCTGTCACTGCCAAGCTGGAGAATGTGTGTGTGAATTCTCTAGCCTCAAACCTACAGAACCATACAATTAACTGAAGAAGAAGAGCCCTTCTAGATTTTCTTTCTCCTGAGAAAACAATTTGCTGCATGCACTGATGACACATCTCTTTGTATCCTTCCGAAGCTGGAGAATGTGTGTGTGAAGTCTCTAGCCTCGAGGTAGCAAGATCACACAATTAACAGAGAAAGAAGAGTGCTACTTGTTCTGGTATCTGGAGAAAACAGTTTGTAGCAGGCACCAATCACACATCCATTTCTGTCACTCCTGAGAAGGAGAAAGTGTGTGTGAAGTCTCTTGCCTCCAACCAATAGGACTGCAGATTTAACAGGGGAAGAAGAGCACTGCATGAGCTGCTCTCTTCTGGGAAAACAGTTTGCTGCAGGCACTGGTAACACACATCTCTATGTCACTCCCAGGCTGGAGAATGTGTGTCTGAAGTCTCTTGCTTCCAATCAACAGCACCACAGAATTAACTGTTTAAGAAGAGCATTGCTTAATCTGCAATCTCCTTGAAAAAAAGTTTACTGCCGGCGCTGATCACACATCTCTTTCTATCACTCCTGAGCTTTAGAATGCATGTCAAGTCCCTTGCCTCAAACCAACAGGACCATAGAATTCACTGTGAGGAACAGCACTACTTGATTTGCAATCTCCTGGGAAAACAGTTTGCTGCAGGCACTGATCACACACATCTTTCTGTCACTCCCGATCTGGAGGATGTGAGTGTGAAATCTCTTGCCTACAGCTAACAGGAGCACTGTATTAACTAAGGAAGAAGAACGCAACTTGATCTGCTCCTTATTGGGAAAACTGTTTCCTGCAGGCGTTGATCATAGATCTCTTTCTATCTCTCTCAAGCTGCAAATTCTGTGTGTTAAATCTCTAGCCACCAAACAACAGGGCCATAGAATTAACTGAGGAGGAACTGTGCTACTTGATTTGCTCACTCCTGGGAAAACAGTTTGCTACAGGCACTGATCACACAGCTCTTTCTGTGACTCCGAGGTGGAGAATGTGTGTATGAAGTCTCTTGCCTGTGGCAAAAGGAACATAGTATTAACTGAGGAAGAAGATTGCTACTTGCTCTGCACTCTCCTAGGAAAACAGTTTGCTGCAAATGCTGATCACATATCTCTTTCTTATTTATTTTTATTTATTTCAGTCTAGGATTACAATACCTTTGAACTGAGGCTCTTTTACAAAGGTTCCACATCAGAGTGTGCAGCATTCATCATTTGTACTTACATTTTTGGCCTACAGACATGTAATAACCAGTACAAAGACTTGAGCTATGGACAAGACAAGGGAAGGGGTGGTGAGGGTGGGAAGTGTGGGTAGGAGATCGAGGGGAAGGAGATGCAGGGGTAAGGGAGAGTATGAGAGGTGGTGGGGGTGGTGGCAGGAGGGAGATATGGGGCAGAGGTGAATGAGGTCAGGTGACAGTGCAGCCAGTGGGTCTTGTTGAGGGAATTTGTCAGGTAAGGTGCTAGGGGGGCAAATACTGAAATACTTACGTGCGGGGTGCTGGGGCATGTGCAGTTGGAATGGTGGTAATGTTAAGATGGACAATCACAGGACACAAGCAGTGAGAGGTGCAGCTTGGACTTGAAGAGGCCGAGTGTAGGAGCAGTCACTATATCGCTGCCAAGAGAGTTGAGAAAGCTGGTTGCCCGATAGGTGAATGATCTTTGTCCTTGAGTTGTGCGACATCATGGGATATGCAGTAGATGGGAATTGGATCTCCTTTCTGTCACTGTCAAGCTGGAGAATGTGTGTGTGAAGTTTTATTGCCTCCAACCAACAGGACTACAGAATTAACTGAGAAAGATGAGCACTACTTGATTTGCTATCACCTGGGGAAACGGTTTTCTGGATGTCATGATCACAAATTTCTTTCTGTCACTCCTGAGCTGGAGAATGTGTGTGTGTGAATTCTCTTGACTCAGATCAACATGACCATAGAACTAATCGAGGAAGAACAGCACTACTTGATCTGCTCTCCTGAGAAAACAGTTTGCAGCAGGCAGTCATGACACATCTCTTTCTGTCCATCTTGAGCTAAAAAAAATGCGTGTGTGAAGTCTTTTGCTTTCAACCAACAGGACCATAACTGAGGAAGAAGAGCATGAGCTGATCTTCTCTCCTAGGAAAACAGTTAGCTGCTGGTGATGATCACACATCTCTTTCTGTCACTCACGAGCTGGAAGATGTGTGTGTGAAATCTCTTGCCTCCAACCAACAGGACTACAGCATTAATTGAGGAAGAAGAGCCCTACTTCATTTGCCCTCACCTGGAGAAACAGTTTACTGCAGGTGCTGACCACACATCTCTTTCTTTCACTCACAATCTGTAAAATGTGTCTGTGAATCCTGTTGCCTCAGACCAACAGGACTACATAATTAGCTGAGGAAGAAAAGTGCTTCTTTATCAGCCCTCTCCTTAGAAAGCAGTTTGCTGCAGGCACTGATCACATATCTCTTGCTGTCACTCCTGAGCTGGAGAATGTGTGTGTGAAGTTTCTTGCCTCTAACCAACAGGGTAAAATAACTAAATGAGGGAGAAGATCACTACATGATCTGCTCTACTCTGGGAAAACCACTTGCTGTAGGCGCTGATCACACTTCTCTTTCTGTCACTACTGAGCTGGAGAATGTGTGTGAAGTCTCTTGCCTCAAACTAACAGTACCATAGTATTAACTGAGGAAGAAGAGCGCTACTTGACCTGCTCTCACTAAGGAAAACAGTTTCTTGGAGACACTGATCACACATCTCTTTATGTCACTCTCGAGCTGGAGAATGTGTCTGTGTGTGAAATCTCTAGCCTCCAACCAGCAGTATCACACAATTAACGGAGGAAGAAGGGCACTACTTGATCTGCTCTATCTTGGGAAAACAGTTTGTTGCAGGCGCTGATCACACACATCATTCTGTCACTCCCAAGCTGGAGAATGTGTGTCTGTAGTCTCTTGCTTTAAACCAACAGGAAGACAGAATTCACTGAAAGGAAGAGCATTGCTTAATCTGCAATCTCCTTGAAAAAAGTTTGCTGCAGGCACTGATCACACATCTCTTTCTATCACTCCTGAGCTGGAGAATGTGAGTGTGAAGACTCTTGCCTACAACCAACAGGAGAACAGCATTAACTAAGGAAGAAGAGCGCATCTTGATTTGCTCTTTATTGGGAAAACTGTTTGCTGCAGGCACTGATCATAGATGTCTTTCTGTCACCCCCGAGCTGGAGAAGCTGTGTGTGCAATCTTTAGCCACCAAACAACAGGACCATAGAATTAACTGAGGAAGAACTGTGCTAACTGATTTGCTCTCTCTTGGGAAAACAGTTTGCTGCAGGTGCCGATCACACATCTCTTTCTGTCACTCCGAGGTGGAGAATGTGTGTGTGAAGTCTCTTGCCTCTGGCCAACAGTACCATAGAATTAACTTAGGAAGTAGAGTGCTACTTGCTCTGTACTCTCCTAGGAAAACAGTTTGCTGCAAATGCTGATCACACATCTCTTTCTGTCACTGCTGAGCTGGAGTTTGTGTGTGTGAAGTCTCTTGCCTTCCAAAAACAGGACTACAGAATTAACTGAGGAAGATGAGCACTACTTGATCTGCTCTCAACTGGGGAAACAGTTTGCTGGATGTGCTGATCACAAATTCCTTTCTGTCATTCCCGAGCTGGAATTCTGTGTGAAGTGTCTCACCTCCATCCAATAGGACTGCAGATTTAAATGAGGAAGAAGAGTGCTATTTAATCTTTTCTCTCCAGGGAAAACAGTTTGTTAGTGGCATTGGTCACAAATCTCCTCCTCTCACTCCCAAGCTGAAGAACGTGTCTGTGAAGTCTCTTGACTCCAATGAACATGACCATAGAACTAACTGAGTAAGAAGATCACTTCTTGAAATGCTTTCCTGGGAAAACAGTTTGCTGCAGGTGCTGGTCAAACATCTCTTTGTGTCACTCCCAAGTTGGAGAATGTGTGTGTGAAGTCTCTTGCTGATAAGCATCACTACCATAGAACTAACTGAGGAAGAAGAGCACTACTTGATCTGCTCTCCTTGGAAAACAGTTTGCTTCAGGTGTTGATCACACATCCATTTCTGTCACTCATGATTTGGAGAATGTGTGTCTGAAGTCTCTTGCCTCCAACCAACAGGACTGCAGAATTAACTGTGAAAGAAGAGCTCAACTTGATCTGATCCCTTGTGTTCACTTTACTGGAGGTGCTGATCACACATCCCTTTCTGTCACTTCCAAGCTGGAGAATGTGTGTGTGAAGTCTCTTGACTTCAATCAACATAAAACATAGACTTTGACAGCAGATAAGGACCACTTGACCCACCTAGTCTGCCAATTTCCCTACCTACAGGATAAGCAGAAGATCCTAGTTAACCAACATCCTATTTCTTCCTACCCCCCATAAAAATTGCCTTATGTTTGTCCCATGTATTCTTGAATTCTCTCACAGTTTTAGACCCCACAATCTCCTCAGGAAGGCTGTTCCATGTGTCCACCACCATCTCTATGAAAAAATACTGCCCCTGAGCAGTACCCCCATCTTCCAATTGTGCCCCTTGTTCTGAAAATCTCTTTTTCTGAAAGATGCTACCCTCTTGGACTTTGTTGATTCCACTGAGGTACTTAAAAGTTTCTATTATGTACCCCCTCTCCCTCCTTTCCTCAAGGGTAAACATATTAAGCTCCTTTAGTCTCTCTCGTATGGCTTCTCTTGCAGACCCTGCACCATTTTAGTTGCCTCCTCTGACTACCTCTATCCTGCCTATGTCCTTGTGGAGATGGGGTCTCCAGAACTGGATGCAGTACTCCAGATGGGGTCTCACCAACTGTCTGTACAGAGGGATAACAACTTCCTGTTTTCTGCTGGTGATGCCTCTCCCTATACATCCCAGTATCCCCCAGCCCTCCCTACTGCCTTCTCACATTGCTTGCTAACCTTAAGGTCATCTGATATGATTACTCCCAGGTCCCTTTCCATTTTTGTTGTTTTTACTACCTCCCCCCCATTGTGAAATCTTCCCCTGGGTTTTTGTTTCCAAGACGCATTATTTTGCACTTCTTTGCATTGAATCCAAGCTGCCATACTTCTGACCATTTTTCCAACCTTGCCAAGTCCCTTCTCATCCTTTCCATGCCTCCTTGTGTATCAACCCTGTTGCAGATCTTTGTGTCATCTGCAAAGAGGTATACTTTTCCTTCCAGTCCATCTGCAATGTCACTTATAAAGACATTAAAAAGGACTGGACCTAGTATTGAATCCCATGGTACCCCTCCAGTAACCCCTCTTCTTCAGAGTGGACTCCATTTACAATTACCAGCCAATGTTTTACCCAGGCTACCACCCTGGGACCCACTCCAAGGCTGGTTAATTTGACTATTAATCTTTCGTGTGGGACTGTGTCAAATGCCTTGCTAAAGTCTAGGTAGGCCATGTCCACAGCCCCTCCCTGGTCTACTACTTTGATCACCCAGTCAAAGAAATCAATTAGATTCATCTGACATGACCTTCCCACTGTGAACCCATGCTGCAGTGGGTCTTGTGCCCCATTGGCCTTTAGGTACTCAACAATTCTTTCTTTCAGAAATGATTCCATCACTTTCCCTACCACCCACAGAGGTCAAACTGACAGGTCTATAGTTTCCTGCCTCTGTCTTTGTCCCACTTTTGTGTAGGGGAATCATTTCCACCTTCCTCCAGTCCTCAGGTGCCACACCATCCTCCCATGATTTATTAAAAAGGCTAATCAGTGGTTTCACTAGCTCTACCCTTAATTCTTTTAGAATTCTGGGGTGAATTCCGTCAGGCCCCATTGCTTTGTGCACCTTTAGATTTAGGAGTTCTTTCCGAACCCTTTCTTCTGTGAAAGGACTGGGATTGACTCCCCTATCCAGAGTGCTTCTGTTACTCGGATTAGGCAACTCCCCCTCCTCATCTTTTGTGAATACTGAGCAGAAGTATTCATTCAGTATCCCGGCCTTTTCACTGTCCCTCTCTTCCCACCCACCATCCATTCTATTCAGCCTCACTATCCCTCCCTTCATCTTTCTATGCTCCCTGATGTACCTATAAAATGTTTTATCCCCCTTCTTAACCAAGTTGGCCATCTTTTCCTCAGTTTGGGCCTTTGCTATTCTGAATTCTCTCCCTGCTTCCTTCTGCCTTAACTGGTACAGCTCTCTGTCCTGTTCCTTCAGTGTTTCCTTATACTTCCTGAATGCTATATTTTTCTCCTTGACCTTCCCCGCCACCTGTTTTGAGAATCATAGTGGCTTTTCTTTCATTTTTATTTTTCTATTTGCTTCACAGAAAGGCTTGTTGCCTTTGTGATGGCAGATTTGATGTTTCCCCATTGTTGTTCCACCCCTCCTTCTAGCCTGTTTGCTATTGCTTTTCTAAGCACTCTTCCATCTTGCCAAAGTCAGCCCTCCTGAAGTCCAGTACCCTCACTTTTGTATGGCTTGACTCTGTAGCTGAGTTTATCATGAACCATACTGTTCGATGGTCACTTGTTCCCAGATGGCTACCCACTTCTAGATCTGAGATCCTCTCACTGTTCCCATTTGAGAGTACAAGGTTTAAGATTGCTCCCTCATGAGTGGGTTCCAAAACTTGCTGTCTGAGGCATGCCACCTGTAGGGCATTGAGAATGGCCCTGCTCTTGGATGTCACTGCAGCAAATGTGCTCCAGTTAACATCTGGCATATTCAGGTCTCCCATCAACTGTATCTCCCCTTCCTCTGCATCCTAAGAATGCCTTTTATCATATCCTTGTCCATTCCTTCCCCCTGACATGGGGGTCTGTATACCACCCCTGTGCAGATTGTAGTGCCACTTCTAGTCTCTAAGGTGACCTGCAGTGCCTCCTCCCCTCCCTGTTTACTCTTTTGTTCAGTTGCTTTTATCCCTTCCGTTACATAGAGAGCTACTCCTCCAACTCTTCTCCCCTCCCTGTCTCTCCTGTAGGTTGTGCACCCTGGTATGTTAACATCTCAGTCATGGTTCTCTGTGTACTATGTTTCTGTGACTGCTACGATATCCAGGCATCCCTCTTCCATCAAGGCCACCAGTTCAGGGAGCTTGTTGCCCAGACTATGGGCAATGGTGCTCATTACTCTCCATTTCCTGATGGCCTTACTCCTTTTTGCTCCATTCCTGTCCTTATTTCCTTCATCACCTTCTCCATTTACTCCTGCCCTTCTCCCTATCGACATCTCTATCTTTATGTTTGCCTCACTTACTACCCAGACTTTATGGGGTGGGGCTAGGATTTCCCTGCTCCTGTCCAGTGCCTCCCCCTTGGCAAGTTTAAATGCTTGCCAAGGAAGCATTTAAACCTATCACCTAGGATTCTGGTTCCCCTCCAGGACAGATGCAGACCATCATGCCATTGTAGGCCTCCATCACTCCAGGTGGACCCCAGTCCCCAATGAAGTCAAATCCCTGAGCTCTGCACCAGTTTTTCAACCACTGAATAAATCCCATGGTGTGGAGCACTCTAGCCTCACCTACGGCATAGACAGGCAGCACCTCCAAGAAGGTTACCATGTGTGCTACTTGTCTGAGGCCCCTCCCCAACTCTACAAACTCTTCTTGCACTGCTCTGATCCCTTTCATAGCCAGGTAATTTGTCCCTAGGTGGATAATGACATCCAGCTCCCTCCTCTGTGCAGCTGCTCCAGTGATACTGAGGATTCGCTCCCTGTCCTTCCAAGCCATGGTGCCAGGCAGTCACCTTACCTCCCTCTCCCCTTCCTCCCACAGTTTTACCTTCCTAACAATGGAGTCCCCCACCAGAAGTTGTTTTCTTCCCCTGTGGGGACCCATGCCACCCTCCTGTGGGTTTTCTTCATGGAGGTTCCCAGCATCCTCCTTGGTCTCCACTGCAGGTGCCTCCATAGAGGAACAACACTTTGCCAGAATGGTATATGAATTGTGCAGAGGTGCAACTGGAGGGATGCACCTCTGTTCCACCACTCTCACCCTCCCTGAGCCAACTGTGGTCCAACCACTCCTCTTTCTTGGCAACCTCTGAGGCAATGGCAGTGACCCTGGTGGTCCCTGGATGGGAGAGGAGGTCCCACAAATCCTGGCCAACTCAACCTGGAGATGAGCAACCTCCACCCTCAGGGCAGAGAGGTGCCTGCAGATGGGACAACACCACATCCTTCAGAACATCTCCTGGAATACTGCTGCTCCACATCCACTGCATTGCACCACTCCCATCATGTCTTATTTCTGGCCCCTTCACTGTTGTTTGGAATCCTTATTCTTTCCTCTGTTTTTTTCCTCCCTACTTACTTACTGCCTCTGTGCCCTTTAAGCTCCTGATATTTCTGTTCTGAGACAAGAAGATCCTATATTTCTCAGTAGTCCTTTTACTTGCTCAGCGGTAGACCTCCAGCATCTGGGGGGGAGGACAGAGAGCTGTTCTTGTCCTTCTAGGATGGTGAGTCTTTGGTGGCTCTGTGATCACTCACTTCTTTCTCCTTAACAGGAAGTTCCTGTTGTCAGTCAAATTCTGTGCCTATAAAAGTAGAACTGGCTTTGAGTGGGGGGGAGGGAAGGAGGGCAATATATTCCCAGTAGAGAAGTCCAGTCACACAGCAACTCCTTCTTCCTGGTGTTCTCTGCCAAGTCTCTGGCAGAAGCTATCTAGAGCAGTGTTTAAATCTGGCTGTAACCTGGCTTTCTTCTAGCTAAGCCACTCCCCCTACTTAATAGATCTTTCTACACTTAGTTAAATTGCACAGATAACAGTCCACTTCAGCCATCTGAGATTTACACCTAGATAACTGCTCAGATAACAGTTCACTTCAGCCAACTCAGACAAATACACTAACTTTTTTCCCTAAATTGAAGGTCCCAGTAGTAGAGTTCTACTTATTTAGTCCCAGTAGAGAAGTCCAGTGACACAGAAACTCCCCCTACTTAATAGATCTTTCTACACTTAGTTAAATTGAACAGATAACAATCTCCTTCAGTCACCTGAGATTTACACCTGGATAGCTGTGCAGATATCAGTTCACTTCAGCCAACTCAGACAAACATACTAACTTTTTTTACCCTAAATTGAAGGTCCCAGTAGTAGAGTTCTACTTATTTAGTCCCAGTAGAGAAGTCCAGTCACACAGCAACTTTTTCCTCCTGGTGTTCTCTGCCAACATGACCACAGAACTAACTGAGGAAAAAGAGCACTACTTGATCTGATCTCCTGGGAAAATAGTTTGCTGCAGGTGCTGATTATAGATCTCTTTCTGTCAATACCAAGCTAAAAAATATGTGTATGAAGTCTCTTGCCTCAAACTAACAGGACCACAGTATTAACTGAGGAAGAAGAGCACTACTTGATCTGCTTTCCTGGGAAAATAATTAGCTGATGGTGGTGATCACACATCTCTTTCTGTCACTGCAGAGCTGGAGAATGTGTGTGTGAAATCTCTTGCCTCTAACCAACAGGACTGCAGAATAAACTTAGGAATAAGAGCCCTACTTCAGCTGCTATCACTAGGGGAAATGGTTTACCACAGGTGCTGATCACACATCTCTTTCTCTCACTCCAAGCTGGAAAATGTATGTGTGAATCCTCTTGCTTCCAACCAACAGTACAACAGAATGAAATGAGGAAGAAAAGCTCTACTTGATGTGCTCTGTCCTGAGAAAAAAGTTTGCTGCAGGCACTGATGACACATCCCTTTCTGTCACTCCTAAGCTTAAGAATATGTGTGTGAAGTCTCTTGATACCAACCAGCAGGACCACAGAATAAATTGAGGAAGAAGAGCGTAACTTGATCTGCTGTCTTCTGGGAAAACAGTTTGCTACAGGTGCTGACAACACATCTCCTTTTGTCACTCACGAGCAAGAGCATCTGTGTGTGAAGACTCTTGACTCCAATCAACATAACCATAGAACTACAGAGGAAGAACAGCACTACTTGATCTGCTCACCTGAGAAAACAGTTTGCTGCAGGTGCTCATGACACATCTCTTTCTGTTAATCCCGAGCTAAAAAATGAGTGTGTAAAGTCTCTTGCTTCCAACCAACAGGACCATAGAACTGAGGAAGAAGGGTACAAGTTGATCTGCTCTCCTGGGAAAACAGTTAACTGCTAGCAGTGATCACACACCCCTTTTTGTCACTACTGAGCTGGAGAATCTGTGAGTAAAATGACTTGCCTCTGTGTCGGGTGTCTCTTTCTATACCTGGGATTATTTTCAAATTCTGTTGCAACAGCACCCTTGCCTGTATTCTTTTCTATCTCTTTTGCCTCCCACACATATAAGTAGGCTGCCTGTACTGTGCCTTTTTCCTATCCCTGTTATTTCCTTTCTTCTATATCACTGGTATGAGAGCTGTTCACTTTGTCCATTCCCTGCTCAACCAAAAAAGAAATAGTGAGTGTTCCAGAATTTAATAGCCTGAAGTGTTTTATGTAAAAGCACTGCACCTGTGGAAGCACTTGCTTAGCGCTATAGTGTAAAATGAAAGCTTCTTATATTTTACCTTACAAGCCCTGCATTCCACTTTAGAAAGTGGAATGTTTTGTTTATAAGTTCAGTTTCCTGGTTAAAATAGACCTCCATTGCTAAAAGAAAAGGCAGAGAGGTTTATGTCCATTTTAGCAGTCCAAGCTGTTAAGCTGAAGAGATTTGCTCCTGGTTTGTCAATGTGAGCTATGCCCCTGCGTAACGCTCACAAATTGGAGCTCGGCTAGTGCGCTTCTGTTTAGGGTAACAATTTCTACACTACCTAAACATGTTGTATAACTATTTCTCCCAGATAAATAGTATAAGAGGAAGTGCATAATGAATGGCAGAAGTGTTTAAGTTTTAAACCAAGTCAAACATGACCAAGAGAAATGCCTTATATGAACAGAATGATTTAAATTGTCAGTTTGCAGCCCAGACTTACTATATATTCTGCTGAAGGGCTGAAAAAGCTTTGTAATAAATATCTTGGTCTGTTACGTTAGAACAGCATTGTTATTTGCAGCTTAACTTTACCTTTTAGTGCAGACCTGTTTGAGAAGGCTACAGGACAACTCTATCTCTCTGTGTTCTGTTCTATAGAGCCAGCGAGACTGTTTCTTCTACGGTATATCTATAGGTCTGACACAGAAGGGGGTGGAGCTATCTCTAGAAGCTTCTCAATAGTGTCTTTCCTTTCTATTATTTTTGTACATATGTGAATCGCAAAGATTTCAGGCACTGTTAAAATGGTTCTGTGATTGCTGTTTGTAAAAAAGTATAGAAATCCTTGAATTATATTTTTCCAATGTAATAATGGGAGGAGCCTTAGAATCACATAATGTTTCAGGTATATAAGGAGAGCTCCCTCTCAGTTAGGTATATAGCTTGGTGAGGAGCAGACATGTTCTGACCTCAGGAAGAGCAACACTAGCTCATTTCTAGTGTCCAGTGTAATATACTTTCTTTTGATATTCTGTTTTATTTTGTTGCTTTGTCGTGCAAGTCCACATTTGTTTTATTTGTCAGTAATAAATCTTATTTTGAGTTAATTCAACTCTTGGTTTTACTCATCCTTCTTAACCCACACCTCACGTGTGGTGGCAGTGGTGTGAACCCTGAAGTCTGGTTTGAGGGGATTTCTGAAGCCTGGTTCAGTGGGGCTTCTGAAACTGCTCCAAGTTTCTGAGGAGGAAGTGAATGTCGCAGAAAGACACACAACTTGTGGTGCTGACAAGAGCGATGGGGGACAAACTTGGACAGCCATTGATGTTTGGGCTGGCAGATGTGTGGTGCAAAACAACAAAAACAGAAGAAGAAGAAGGTGCCATTGATGGTGCCACAGTAGATGAAGAAGAAGATAAGGTGGAGATAAGTCCTCCAGCTCGGGATACACAGGAACTGTTACAATGGCTTTGTATCCAGCAAGTGGCTTTAGAGAAACAAAGAGAGCATGATATACAGAGGAATGAAGCTAGATGGGCAGATACCCTGAGGGCTATTCAAGCCCTGGGCACTGGTAGACCACCACCAACAGGGGATGGCCATAAGGACAAAAAACATGAATTATTGGAAACAAATGATATACAGACTTACTTGACCATGTTTGAGTGGATAGCCCAAGCTTGTCAGTGGCCACGAGGATGGTGGGTCATTCATCGTGCACCATACCTGACAGGAAAAGCTTGATTGACTTATGGACATGTGGACAGTAACCTAACTGAGAATTATGATACAGTAAAAGAGGCTATCCTAAAGAGATATGATATCTGTCTGGAAACATACAGACAACATTTTAGGACTTTGAAATTTCATCTCACAGATACCCCTCAAGAGGCATATGTAAAACTAAAAGGCTTGTGTGGCAAATGGCTGCAACCAGCCATAAATACCAAGGAACAGATAATGGAAACCATAGTTTTGGAACAGTTTGTTCATATCCTACCTCAGGATGTACAAATGTGGGTTCGGGGACACCCCCAAGAGTCAGCTGAGAAAGCAGTCCAATTGGCAGAGGACTATCTTTCTACAAGAGCATACCGACAGAAGGAATACAGGTGTAACCCAACCCATGGTAAGAAATTAACCTGTGATTTCTCATGTATCTAGTGGGTGTGTGAAAAGTCCGAATACCAATAGGCCATATAACCCTGATATTATCTGTCATATGTGTCAAGGGAAGGGACATATAGCCCATGTTTTGTCCTAAAAAGAAAACTACACCTACATAATTAGCTCTTGCCAATTGGGGCCAATACATTACCCCTGCAAAGATAAATTGGGAAGACTTAGTGGGCTTATTGGACTATGGAAGTTGTCAAACACTGGCAAAAACAAGTGTATTACCATCAGACTCTGATATGCAAAACGGGACCAGGGTTACATGCATCCATGTATGTAGTAAATATTTAAGTCCAGGATGCCACTAGATGACTGAATGTAGGTGTGATCCCTCAGCTACCAGTACCAGTTATAATAGGTCATGACCATCCAGACATTTCCTCTCTTCTGATTGAAGCTACGAACTTGGGTGCTATGACAACCAGAGCACAAGAGAGGTATAATACTGACCTTCAGTGTTCTTTTCCATTTGAGGAAGAACTGTTTGGAGTACCTGGTAAAACAAGAAAGTCCAGACAGGATAAATGTCTAGACAAGAAAAGGTGGCAACATGTCCACAGAGACTCTAGTGACTCTAGTAATAAAAAGGACTTGATCAATCAGTATATTGATGATACTCTAGATAACTAATTTGGCGCTGAGCAAGTGAATGATAGTTTTCTTAAACCATTGTTTTTGCGGGTGAGCAATGAACTGAATAAGGAACCTAAGTATGTATTACACAAGGGATTCTTATATAGAGAATGTGTGAATCCAAAATCTGAGGAAGTAATTTCCCAGTTGTTGATTCCTACTGTTTATAGAAAACATTTAATGTCTTTTGCACATGACATTCCCTTAGCTGGTCATCAGGATAAAGAACGTACTTTACAAAGACAACTTTACAGGTTCTACTGGGCAGGAATACATGGTCAAGTAGCAGAATATTGTAAAACCTGTGAACAGTGTCAAAAGGTCACCCCTGTTGTCAAGAAAGACAAAGTGCAATTACAACCCTTACCATTGTTGTCCCCTCCATTTGAATGGATTGCAATTGATGTGGTTGAACCCCTGCCCAAAAGTGCAATGGGGAATCGCTTTATTTTAGTCATTTGCTAATATGCCATGAAATACCCTGAAGCGATACCCTTGCACACTGTCACAGCTGATAAAGTGGCTGATGAGTTAATTAAAGCATTTTCTTGTATGGGTATTCCTAAAAAATTCTGACAGACTTCTGTTCCCAAGTTCTACAATGTTTATACCATGCTTTGAGTGTGCACTCTATCTACACCTCCCCTTACCATCCACAGACTGATGGGTTAGTTGAATGTTTTAATCAGACCCTAAAGTGGATGTCACAAAAGTTCACCAGTGATGAAGGTAAACATTGGGGTAAGTTTTTACTTTACCTCATGTTTGCTTACCGAAAAGTACCACAGTCCTCCACTGGGTACTCCCCCTTTAAATAGTTATTTGGTAGAAATCCTAGAGGTGTTCTAGACATTATAAGGGAAAGTTGGGAAGAAGGGAAACAAGATGCAGTACTAGTATCAGCCCTGAAATATGTTACTACACTATGCCAGAAGTTGACAAAGTATGCTAAATCAGCCCAACAGTGTAATTTGGAACAACAAAGTTACCAAAAACAGTATCGTGATAAAGGGATGGGTGCTAAGTCATTTCATCCAGGAAACAGATTTCTTCTCCTGTTACCCTGCTCTGACAACAAGCTGTTGATGAAATGGCAAGGGCCACATACAGTACAAAGGCAGGTAGGCCCTGTGAACTATGAGACTGTATGCCCTGAAAAGAGGAACTAAAGATATACCATGCAAATTTACATAAACCTTTCCATAGTAGCAGTAAACACTCTTTGTACATACATCCAGAATTAGAACAAAGTGAATTAGAACAGGCCTATAATAGACTGGAAAAGAAGAGTGAATGGAAGGATATGAAAATCAATACAGACCTAACTACAGAACAGTATATGGAACTGAAGGAAATGGTGTCTGCTGTTCAGCAGGCCTTCACAACAATTCTTGGAAAGGTTAAAATAATTGAATACCATATAGAAGTTAACAGTACTAAGCCAATCAGACAAAAACCCTATAGGTCACCTGAAAGTTTAAGAGAGGGGGTTATAGGAGGACTAAAGAAAATGCAACATCTGGGTATAATAAAGCCTTCCATGAGCCTTGGAGTTTCCCAATGGCAGTGGTTAACAAAAAAGAAGGTGGAGTGAGGGTTTGCCTAGATTTTTGTAAAGTTAAGGCCATCTCTCAATTCAGTGAGTACCCTATGCCCCAAATTATTTTGTCTGTTTGTTTGTTTTATTTATTTATACTGGTAAGTCCATGGGCCAAAGGCGCATTTTCATGGTCGACCAGTTCCTCATAAACATACAGTTAGACAAAATATACAATTAGACAGATATACAAAAATACACAAATACAGAAATGCTTCTCACAATAAGTCTCAGTACACCAATGATATACATTACAGAAATATCAAACAAAGCATTTACATTCGCTTTCTAGTAATAAAAAATTCCTAAGTCTCTTTCTGAAATACATTAATGATCATTTCAGACTGTCTAAAATGGGTAACAAATGATTAAAAAAAACAAGGAAGAACATACAATAAAGTTTTTTGGCCCTTAGAGGTCTTCATTCTAAGTATTTCAAAATAAGTAGAATCAATAGACCTTGTACAAACAGAATGAATATGTCTCTTAAAAAGAGTAGCAACAACCTCAGGAACCAGTTTAATGTTATTTTCTTTGCCAGCATGTTTAGTTGAAATTTAAAGCACAAGTCTAATGGCAAAAAGCCTGCATCCCTCAATAATAAACATAATGTGTCCTGGCTTGAAGTTGTGTGGAAAATCTAGAAATCTGATTTAAAAGAATTTTAACTTTATTTATCAATCCACCCCCTGCAGCATAATAAATCATGTGACCATAGTCAATAGTAGGAATAAGAAAGTTATTAGCAAGTATTTTTCTAGTGGAAGGTGCTAGAAAAGGAGTAAGTCTGTATAAAGCCCCCAATCTCTGATGTGTTGCTTTAATCAAACTAGAAATATGTGGTTCAAATGTCATGCCCTCATCTATTAAGAGTCCCAACTATTTAAATTGTTGAACTTCTTCAATAATATTTCCCTGCACTGTATGTAATAATAACTCAATGTCTGTCCCTTTTTGTTTTCTTACCTTTTGAAAAACCATAGACTTAGTTTTCTTTTCATTCAAAACAATTCAGTGTTCCATTTTTATTTTTTATTTATTTCAATCTAGGATTACAATACCTCTGAGCCGAGGCTCTTTTACACATAAACCAGTTATGGGCTGCCTGAAAATCAGCTATCAGATCTTTTTGAACTATATTAATATTTGAACCACTCGTGAGGATCACCGCATCATCTGCATAAAGTAATATCTGGGAACTAGTGCAAACAAATGGAAGAGTGTTTAAAAATAAACTAAACAAAAGGGGACCCAAAACTGACCATTGTGGAACACCCAATGAAATAAGTGCAGGTTGTGAAAAATATCCATCAATCTTTGTTACTTGAGTACGGTAATTGAAGTAACTCCTGAACCACTATACCACCTCACCAGACATACCCAGATCAAAAAGAGATGCTAGTAGGAGGCCGTGATCAACCAAGTCAAAGGCCTTGGTGAGGTCCATAGACACTGCCCTAGTATATTGGCCATCATCTATGGCCAACTGGACAGTGCTCGTGAACCCCACCAAAGCCGTGATCATACTGTGACCCAGGTTAAATCCATGTTGAGTGGGCGTAAGGACATTGTACTTTGAAAAATACTCAGTCATTTGGTCAGATATTATTCTCTCTAAAACATTTGAGACAGGTGCTAATAAAGAAACAGACTGATAATTTTGAACTTTCATTGGATCACCAGCCTTGAATATTGGTACAACAACAGAATCCTTCCGTACTATAGGGAAAACAGAATTACAAAGTAATAAATTAAATATATGAGATAATGGATAGCAGAGTAGATCTGTGGTGATCCTCATGCAACAGTAATCAATCCCGTCCCTCCCAACTGAATGATGTGGGTCCATTTTTAACAGATATCTCCTGACTTCCTCTGGGGAGGTAGATCTAAAATAGAATCTTGGATACTGTAATTCAGCAACATTATTTCTACTCCATGAGTTACTGACACCAGACGGGATATATTCAGATAAGTCAGTAAAATTATTGTTAAATTCCAGAGCTATTGACTGAGGATTAGTTATGATCTCATTGGAATTATCTAAACATGTAATACTAGAAGAACACTTCTTGCCCAAAAGTTAATTTATCAATTTCTATGTATCAGATACATTCTTACCCTTGAAGTCCCTTTGTCTATACAAAAAATAATTTCTTTTTACGCCACTAACTAGCATTTTACATTTATTTCTAATAACCTTATATGCTACAAGAGAGGCATGACTAGGAATTTTCCTGTAAATCTTCCACAGAATATCTCAATCTCTCAACAATTTCAATAACTCAGGTGTTACCCACTTATGTTTATTTGCCCTAATCCTTAGTTTCCTGAGAGGGGCAAACTTATTACAAATGTTGTTGAAGAAAGAACAAAAGATGGACAGTGCTTCATCAACCTTGAATGTCTGCTCTATTCACCATGCCACAGCTGTTTTGAATTTTTCAGTATCTATTTTATTTATGCTACATGAGAATATAAATACTGGAGGGACCTTCTTTCTTTTTGCTGTCCAACAGCAATATACAGGACTATGGTCACTAACATTATCCAAATTGATAACGGCATAGATTGTCTGGGCAATGCTCAATATATTAGTACACTAGATCTGTCAAAAGGATACTGGCAGATTCTTTTGGACACAGACTCCCAAGATGAAACAGCTTTTAGTACTCCACTAGGATTGTTCCAATTCATCACAATGCCATTTGGTCTGCATGGTGCTCCTGCGACCTTTCAGCGATGCATGGATCAGTTTTTACAACCACACTTGGAGTACAGTGCTGCGTATTTAGATGATGTCATTATATTTAGTCCTTCATAGAAAGATCATGTGACACACCTAAAGAACTTACTCACAGACATAACAAGGGCAGGCCTAACCATAAATCCAAACAAATGTTCTCTGGCAATGCAAGATACCAAGTATTTGGACTTGGGTGAGGTGAAGCCTGAAGTTAGCAAAATAGATGCCATATCATGTAGTCCTCAGCCCCAAAGAAACATGTCAGAGCTTTTTTAGGATTAGCTGGTTATTACCACAGATTTGCCCCTAATTTTGCTGACATTGCTAGTCCATTGACTGAATTGACAAAGAAAATTAAACCTGAAAAAGTACAATGGACCCCACAATGTGAAGCAGCTTTTAGATCCCTTAAAGCCAAATTATGTTCACATCCTGTATTACATAGTCCAGATTTTCAAAAATCTTTCTTGTTACAAACAGACGCATCCAGTCATGGTATAGGTGCAGTATTGTCCCAAATGGATGGTGACGATGAACACCCTGTTCTGTTCATCAGCCGAAAGTTACACAAAATGGAAACCAAATACTCAACAATTGAAAAAGAGTGTTTAGCTATTCATTTGGCAGTAAACGCTCTTAAATTTTATTTGTGGGGTAGAGAATTCACTATTATCACATCATTATCTTTGTGTTGGCTTCATATAATGAAAGATAAAAACCCTTGCATCATGTAATGGTACTGGACCTTACAACCATATAAGTTCACAGTACAACACAGGTCGGGCAGTAAAAATTGTAATGCTGATTATATGTCACGCTATGGAGCTGACATTAGTCAAAACTTGGTATCAGACCCCTGGGTAAAAGTTAGTATTGTTTAAAGAGATAAGCCTCTGTTAATTGTGTCTCTTTAATTGTGTATTTATATTTTGTTTTGATGGGACCCCGGGGGTGGAGCTTTGGGAGCGGGTGGGCTAAAGCTCCATCTTCCCCTCTTCACCATAAAACAAGGGGGGAAGTTCTGATTTATGTCCTCTTAAGTAAGAAAATTGAGGTATTTTCAAGTAATAGCGCTGTCCCACTATTTTCTTCTTGAGCAGGAAAGAATATGATGGGTGTCTTTTTTTATACCTGGGATTATTTTCCAAAGCCTGTTGCAACAGCACCCTTGCCTGTATTCTTTTCTATCTCTTTTGCCTCCTACACATGTAGGTAGGCCACCTGTATTGTGCCTTTTTCCTATCCCTGTTATTTCCTTTCTTCTCCATTGCTGGTATGACAGCTGTTCACTTTGTCCATTCCCTGCTTGACCCAAAAAGAAATAGCGAGTGTTCCAGAATTTAAAAGCCTAAAGTGTGTTATGTTAAGCACTGCACCCGTGGAAGCACTTGCTTAGTGCTATAGTGTAAAATGAAAGCTTCTTATTTTTCACTTTACAAGCCCTGTATTCTGCTTTAGAAAGCAGAATGTTTTGTTTACAAATTCAGTTTCCTGGTTAAAATAGACCTCCATTGCTAAAAGAAAAGGCAGAGAGGTTTATTTCCATTTTAGCAGCCCGAGCTGTTAAGACGAAGAGATTTGCTCCCTGTTTGTCGATGTGAGCTGTGCCCCTGCTTAACACTCGCAAATTGGAGCTTGGCTAGTGTGCTTCTATTTTAGGTTAAAAATTTCTACACTACCTAAACCTGTTTTATAACTATTTCTCCCAGTTAAATAGTATCACAGCAAGCGCATAATGAATGGCAGAAGTGTTTAAGTTTTAAAACAAGTCAAACGCAATCAAGAGAAATGCTCTATATGCCTGAAATGATTTAAATTGTCAGTTTGCAGCACAGACTGACTATATGTTCTGCCCAAGGGCTGAAAAAGCTTTGTAATAAATATTTTGGTCTGTTTTGTTAGAACAGTATTGTTATTTGCAGCTTAACTTTACCTTTTAGTGCAGACCTGTTTGAGAAGGCTACAGGACAATTCTATCCCTCTGTGTTCTGCTCTATAGAGCCAACCAGCCTGTTTTTCTATATTTATAGGTCTGACACAGAAGGGGTGGAGCTATCTCTGGGAGCTTCTCAATTTTTTCTTTCTTTTCTATTATTTTTGTATATATGTGAAACACAATGATTTCAGGCACTGTTAAAATGGTTCTGTGATTGCTGTTTGTAAAAAAAAAAGTATAGAAATCATTGAATTATATTTTTGCAATGTAATAATGGGAGGAGCCTTAGAATCACATGATGTTTCAGGTATATAAGGAGAGCTCCCTCTCAGTTAGGTAGATAGCTTGGTGAGGAGCAGACGTGTTCTGACCTCAGGAAGAGCAACACTAGTTAATTTCTAGTGTCCAGTGTAATTTACTTTATTTTGATATTCTGTTTTATTTTGTTGCTTTGTCATGCAAGTCTACATTTGTTTTATGTGTCTAGGTGTCAGTGTGGCTCAGTTGGTAGCACATTCACCTCTGGACCAGAAGGTCATGGGTTCTCGTCCCACACCTGGATTGAACTTGCACCTAAAAATTCCTGGCATCTGAGTGCAGTATTGGGGGATGCTGTACTGCTGGGGTGTGCCATCCTTTGGATGAGATGTGAAACTGAGGTCCCTTCTGCCCATCCTGGTGTTGTCCTGGTGGGTGTCCAAGTGGAAGTAAAAGAACCCAGGGCACTCTTTGCAAAGAGTAGGAAACATTCCCGGTGCCCTGGCTAACATTCCTCTTCCCATAAACCAGTTCATGCAATTATCCAGGCTGTGTGTGGATGATGATGTGCGATATGGCCACCACCACACATTCAGTCACTTCACTACCAGTCTAGCATTGCTTGTAAAGTACTTTGGGATGCACTGTTTATGAAAAGCGCTATATAAATGCTGATTCTTCTTCTTCTTCTCAGTAATAAATCTTATTTTGAGTTAATTCAACTCCTGGTTTTACTCATCCTTCTTAACCCACACCTCACAGCCTGCAACCAACAGGACTATAGATTTAACTGAGGAAGAAGAGCCCTACTTCATCTGCTCTCACCAGGGGAAATGGGTTGCTGCAGGTGCTGATCACACATCTCTTTCTGTCACTTCTGAGCTGGAGAATGTGTGTGTGAAGGCTCTTACCTCTAACTAACAGGGCAATAGAACAAAATGAGAAAGAAGAGCATTACATGATCTGCTCTACCCTGGGAAAACTGCTAGCTTTAGGCACTGATCACACATCTCTTTCTGTCACTCCTGAACTGGAGAATGTGTGTGAAAACTCTTGCCTCAAACTAACAGGACCACAGTATTAACTAGGAAGAAGATTGCTACATGTCCTGCCCTCACCACGGAAAACAGTTTGCTCGAGGCACTGATCACACATCTCTTTGTGTCACTCCCGAGCTGAAGAATGTGTGTGTGAAATCTCTAGCCTCCAACCATCTGCTCTATCCTGTAAAAAAAAGTTTGCTGCAGGTGCTGATCACACATCCCTTTCTGTCACTCATGATTTGGAGAATGTGTGTGTGAAGTCTCTTGCCTCCAACCAACAGGACTACAGAATTAACTGTGGAAGAAGAGCACTGCTTGATCTGCTCCCTTGTGTTCAGTTTACTAGAGGCACTGATCACAATTCCCTTTCTGTCACTCCCAAGCTGAAGAATGTGTGTGAAATCTCTTGACTCCAATCAACATGACCATAGAACTAACTGAGGAAAAATAGTACTACTTCATCTGCTCTCCTGGGAAACAGTTTGCTGCAGGTGCTGATTATATATATCTTTCTGTCAGTACCGAGCTAAAAAATGTGTACATGAAGTATCTTGCTTCTAACCAACAGGAACATAGAACTAACTGAGGAAGAATAGCACTACTTGATCTGCTCTCATGGGAAAACAGTTAGATGCTGGCAGTGATCACACATCCCATTCTGTCACTACCAAGCTGGATAATGAGTGTGTGAAATCTCTTGCCTCTAACCAATAGGACTACAGAATTAACTCAGGAAGAAGAGCCCTGCTTCATCTGCTCTCACCAGGGGAAATGGTTTACTGCAGGTGCTGATCACACATCCCTTTCTGTCACTACCAAGCTGGAAAATGTGTATGTGAATCCTCTTTCCTCCAATCAACAGGGCAACAGAATAAACTGAGGAAAAACACTGCTTGATCTGCTTTGTCCTGAAAAAAATAGTTTGCTGCATGCACTAATCACACATCCCTTTCTGTCACTTCTTTGCTTAAGAATATGAGTGTAAAGTCTCTTGATTCCAACCAACAGGACCACAGAATAAATTGAGGAAGAAGAGCACAACTTCATCTGCTGCCTTCTGGGAAAACAGTTTGCTTCAGGCATTGACCACACATCTCTTTTTAGCACTCATGAGCAGGAGAATCTGTGTGTTAAGTCTCTTGCCTCCAACCAACACGGCAATAGAACTAAATGAGGAAGAAGAGCACTACATGATCTGCTCTCCTTGGAAAACTATTTGCTTCAGGCGCTGATCACACATCTCTTTCTGTCACTCCCGAGCTGGAGAATGTGTGTGTGAAATCTCTAGCCTCCAACTAGTAGGACCACACAACTAACAGAGAAAGAAGAATGTTACATGATCTAGTATCTGGGTAAAATAGTTTGTTGCAGGCACCAATCACATGCTTTACCCTGTGAAAACTGCTTGCTATAGGCACTGATTACACATCTCTTTCTGTCACTACTGAGCTGGAGAATGTGTGTGAAACCTCTTGCCTCAAACTAACAGGACCACAGTATTAACTGAGGAAGAAGATCGCTAGTTGTCTGCCCTCACCAAGGAAAACAGTTTGCTGGTGGCACTGATCACACATCTCTTTGTGTCACTCCTGAGCTGGAGAATGTGTGTGTGAAATCTCTAGCCTCCAACCAGCAGTACCACACAATTAATGGAGGAAGAAGATCGCTATTGGATCTGCTCTCTTGGAAAACAGTTTGCTTCAGGTGCTGATCACACATCCCTTTCTGTCACTCACGATTTGGAAAATGTGTGTCAATTGAATTCAACCAACAGAACTACAGAATTAACTGTGAAAGAAGAATGCTACTTTATCTGATCCCTTGTGTTCAGTTTACTGGAGGCACTGATCACACATCCCATTCTGTCACTCCCAAGCTGGAGAATGTGTGTGTGAAGTCTCTTGACTCCAATCAACATGACCACAGAACTAAGAATAGCACTACTTGATCTGCTCTCCTGGGAAAACAGTTTGCTGCAGGTGCTGATTACAGATCTCTTTCTGTCAATTCCAAGCTAAAAAATGAAGCCTCTTGCCTCAAACTAACAGGACCACAGTATTAACTGAGGAGGAAGAAGAGCACTACTTGATCTGCTGTCCTGGGAAAACATTTGGCTGCTGGCGGTGATCACACATCCCTTTCTGTCACTACCAAGCTGAAGAATGTGTGTGTGAAATCTCTTGCCTCTTACAAACAGGACTACATAATTAACTGAGGAAGAAGAGCCCTACTTCATCTGCTCTCACCTGGTAGAATAGTTTGCTGCAGGGCTGATGACACATCTTCTTTCAGCAGGGGCAATGGTTTGCCACAGGTGCTGAACACACACATCTTTCTCTCACCCCAAGCTGGAAAATGTGTGTGTGAATCCTCTTGCCTCCAACAGAATGAACTAAGGAAGAAAAGCACTACTCGATCTGCTCTGTCCTGAGAAAAGTTTGCTGCAGGCACTGATGACACATCCCTTTCTGTCACTCCTGAGCTTAAGAATATGTGTGTGAAGTCTCTTGATTCCAACAAACAGAACCATAGAATAAATTGAGGAAGAAGAGCGTAACTTGATCTGCTGTCTCCTGAGAAAACAATTGCTACAGGCACTGACCACACATCTCTTTTTGTCACTCTCAAGCAAGAGCATCAGTGTGTGAAGTCTCTTGCCTCCAACCAACAGGGCAATATAACTAAATGGTGAAGAAGAGCACTACATGATCTGCTGTCCTTTGAACACAGTTTGCTACAGGCACTGATCGCATATCTCTTTCTGTCATTCCAGAGCTGGAGAATGTGTGTGTGAATTATTTAGCCTCCAACCTACAGAACCATACAATTAACTGAAGAAGAATTGCCCCTCTAGATTTGCTTTCTCATGAGAAAACAGTTTGCTGCATGTAAAGTCCACACAATTAACAGAGAAAGAAGAGTGTTAGTTGTTCTGGTATCTGGGGAAAACAGTTTGTTGCAGGCACTGATCACACATCCCTTTCTGTCACTCCCGAGCTGGAGAAAGTGTGTGTGAAGTCTCTTGTCTCCCACCAATAGGACTGCAGATTTAACAGGAGAAGAAGAGTGTTACATGAGCTGCTCTCTCCTGGGAAAACAGTTTGCTGCAGGTACTGATAACACACATCTTTCTGTCACTCCCAAGCTGGAGAATGTGTGTCTGATGTCTCTTCCTTCCAACCAACAGCACCACAGAATTAACTGATTAAGAAGAGCATTTCTTAATCTTCAATCTCCTTGAAAAAAGTTTGTTGTAGGCACTGATCACACATCTCTTTCTATCACTCCTGAGCTTTAGAATGCATGTCAGGTCCCTTGCCTCAATCCAGCAGGACCATAGAATTCACTGAGAGGAAGAGCGCTACTTGATCTGCAATCTCCTGGGAAAACAGTTTGCTGCAGGCACTGATCACACACATCTTTTTGTCACTCCTGAGCTGGAGAATGTGGGTGTGAAGTCTCCTGCCTACAACCAACAGGAGCATAGTATTAACTAATGAAGAAGAGCGCAACTTGATCTGCTATTTATTGGGAAAACTGTTTCCAGCAGGTGCTGACCATAGATCTCTTTCTGTCACTCCTGAGCTGCAGAATCTGTGTGTGAAATATCTAGCCACCAAACAACAGGACCATAGAATTAATTGAGGAAGAACTGCACTACTTGATTTGCCTTCTCCTGGGAAAACAATTTGCTACAGGCACTGATCACACATCTCTTTCTGTGACTCCGAGGTGGAGAATGTGTGTGTGAAGTCTCTTGCCTCTGGCAACAGGACCGTAGAATTACCTGAGGAAGAAGAGTGCTACTTGCTCTGCACTCTCATAGGAAAACAGTTTCCTGTAAATGCTGATCACACATCTCTTTCTGTCACTGCTGAGCTCTAGAATCTCAGGGGGAGGAAATGGACAAGGAAATGATAGAAGGCATCGTTAAAATGGCAGAAAAAGAGGAGATATTGTTGATGGGGGAACTGAATATGCCAGATGTTAACTGGAGTACCTTTGCTGCGGGCACATCCAAGAGCAAGGTCATTCTTAATGCCCAACAGGGGGCATGCCTCAGACAGCTAGTATTGGAACCCACTCAGGAGGGAGCAATCTTAGACCTGGTACTCACAAATGGGGAAGGAGAAAGGATCTCAGATTTAGAAGTGGGTAGCCATCTGGGAACAAGTGACCACCAAACAGTGTGGTTCACAATAAACATAGCCATAGAATCAAGCCATACAAAAACAAGAGTATTGGACTTTAGGAAGGCTGATTTTGGGAAACTGAGAGAGTGCCTCAGAAAAGCACTAGCAAACAGGCAACAAGGAGGGGTGGAGGAACAATGAGGAATAATCAAAACAGCCATCACAGAGGCAACAAGTCTTTGTGTGAAGCAAATCAACAAAACAAAATGAAGGAAAAAAAAAACACTATGGTTCTCAAAAGAGGTGGCAGGGACAGTTAAGGAGAAAAGGATAGCATTAAGGAAATATAAGGAAATACAGAAGGAGCAGGACAGAGAATGTTATCGATTAAAGCAGAAGGAGGCAGGGAAGGCAGTCAGAATAGCAAAGGCACAAACTGAGAAAAAGATAGCCAACTCTGTTAAGAAGGGGGATAAAAACGTTTATACCTATAAAGGTATTAGGGAGTGAAGAAAGACCAAGGGGGGGATACAGAGACTTAATAAAGGGGAGGGAATATGGGCAGAGGGTGACAGTGAAAAAGCAGGGATACTGAATGAATATTTCTGCTCAGTATTCACAACAGAAGATGAGGGGGAGTTACCTAAACCAAACAAGAGAGAAACTCTGAATAGGGGGGTCAATACCAGTACATTCACAGAAGAAAGGGTTTTGAAAGAAGTCTTGAAATTGAGGGTGGACAAAGAAACAGGGCCTGATGGGATTCACCCAAGAATTCTAAAAGAACTAAGGGTAGAACTAGTAACACCACTAACTACATTCTTTAACAAATCATGGGAGGATGGGGGACTGGAGGAGGACAAATGTGATTCCACCACAAAAGTGGGAGCAGGGCAGAGGCAGGAAACTACAGACCATTTAGTTTGACTTCAGTGGTAGGGAAAATGATGGAATCACTTCTGAAGGAAAGAATTATTGAGCACCTAGAGGCCAGTGGGGCATAGGACCCAAGGCAATATGGTTTCACAGTAGGAAGGTCATGTCAGATGAACCTAATAGATTTCTTTGACTGGGCGACCGAAGTAGTAAACCAGGGAGGGGCTGTGGATATGGGCTACCTAGATTTTAGCAAGGCATCTGACACAGTCTCACACAAAAGATTAATACACAAGTTAGCCAGCCTTGGAGTGGGTCCCAAGGTGGTAGCCTGGATAAAAAACTGGCTGGACAACAGGATGCAAAGGTTAATAGTAAACAGAGTCCACAGTGAAGAAAGGAGGAACTAGTGTGCTACCACAGGGTTTGGAACTGGGACTGGTCCTCTTTAATGTCTTTATAAGTGACATTGGAGAGCACCTGGAAGAAAAGGTATGTCTCTTTGCAGATGACACAAAGATCTGCAACAGGATTGATACACAAGGTGGGGTGGAAAGGATGAAAATGGACTTGGCAAGGTTGGAGGAATGGTCAAATATGTGGCAGCTCAGATTCAATGCAAAGAAGTGCAAGGTAATGCATCTGGGAAACAAAAACCCATGGGAAGAGTACACAGTGGGGGTGAGTTGATAACAACAACAAAAATCAGAAGAGACCTAGGAGTAACTATATCAGATGACCTAATGGTGGGCAAGCAATGTCAGAAAGCAGTAAGGAGGGCTGGGGGAAAACTGGGATACATATGGAGAGGCATCAACAGTAGAAAACAGGAAGTTGTTATCCCTCTGTACAGACAGTTAGAGAGACCCCATCCGGAGTACTGCATGTAATTCTGGAAACCCCATCTCCACAGAGATATAGACAGAGTGGAGGCTGTTCAGAGGAGGGTAACCAAAATGGTGCAGGGTCTGCACCAGAAGACATATAAGGAGAGACTAAAGCAGCTTAATATGTATACCCTTGAGGAAAGGAGGAAGGGGGACATGATAGAAACTTTAAAATATCTCAAGGGAATTAAGAAAGTACAAGAGGGTAGCATCTTTTAGAAGAAGAGATGTGCAAGAACAAGGAGCACAATTTGAAGATAGAGGGGGAACAGCTCAGAGGTAATGTTAGAAAGTATTTTTTCACAGAGAGGGTTGTGGATGCATGGAACAGCATTCCTGAGGAGGTTGTGGAGTCAGGAACAGTGGGAGAATTCAAGAATGCATGGGACAGGCATAAGGAAATTCTAGGGGGGTAGAAATAAGTAAACTGCTGATTAACTAGAATCTGCAGCTTATCCATCAGGTTGGGAAATGGGCAGACCAGGTGAGCCAAGCAGTCCTTATCTGCTGTCAGATTCTATGTTTCTATGTTTCCATGTGTTTTCATTGCCCAGAGAAAACTGTGTTTCAAGGAGAGGGCACTTTAAGTAACTGTTGACTGGAGGAAAGAGACTTTAGAAACATGTGCTGTGTGTGGTATGTGACAGAAAGATATGTGTGTTCACTGCCCAGAGCAAACTGTGATTCCTGGAGAGAGCACTTTATGTAACTGTTGACTGTCCAGGAAAGATATTTAAGAAACATGTTCAGTGTGTGGTAAGTGACAGATGGAGATGTGTGTGCAATGCCCAAAGAAAACTGTGTTTCCAGGAGAGGGCACTTTATGTAACTGTTTACTGGAGGACAGAAACTTCAGAAACATGTTCAGTGTATGGCATGTGATAGAAAGAGATGTGTGCTCACTACACAGAGCAAACTGTGATTCCAGGAGAGAGCACTTTATGTAACTCTTGAGTGGAGGACAGACTTCAGAAACATGTTCTGCGTCTGGTATGTGACAGAAGGAGATGTGTGTTCATTGCCTAGAGTAACAAGTGATTCCTGGAGTGAGTACTTTATGTAACTGTTGACAGGAGGAAAGAGACTGCAGAAACATGTTCTGTGTGTGGTATAAGACAGAAAGAGATGTGTGTTTACTGCCCAGTGCATACTGTGTTTCAAGGAGAAAGCACTTTCTGTACCTGTTGACTGAAGAAAAGAGACTTCAGAAACATGTTCATTGTGTGGTACCTGACAGAAAGAGATGTAGGTTCATTGCCAGAGAAAATTGTGTTCCAGGAGAGGGCACTTTATGTAACTTTTGAGTGGAGGAAAGAGACTTCAGAAACATGATCTGTGTGTGGTATGTGACAGAAAGAGATGTGTTTTCATTGCTCAGAGAAATCTGTGTCTCAAGGAGCAGGCACTTTATGTAACTGTTGACTGGAGGAAAGAGACTTCAGAAACATGTGTCTGGGATGTTACAGAAAGAGATGTATGTTCATGGCCCAGAGCAAACTGAGTTTCAAGGAGAGGGCACTTCATGTAACTGTTGACTGGAGGAAAGAGACTTCAGAAACATGTTCTGAATGTGGTATGTGATAGAAAGAGAAGTATGTTCATTGCCCAGAGCAATCTGTGTTTAAGGAGAGGGCACTTCATGTAACTGTTGACTGGAGGAAAGAGACTTCAGAAACATATTCAGTATGTTGTATGTGGCAGAAAGAGATGTGTGCTCATTGCCTAGAGCAACTGTGTTTCAAGGAGAGGGCACATTATGTAACTGTTGAGTGGATGAAAAAGACTTTAGAAACATGTTCTGTGTGTGATATGTGCCAGAAATATATGTGTGTTCACTGCCCCGAGCAAACTGTGATTCCTGGAGAGTGCACTTTCTGTAACTGCTGACAGGGGGAAAGACATTTAAGAAACATGTTCAGTGTGTTGTAAGTGCCCAAAGAAAACTGTGTTTCCAGGAGGGGGCACTTTATGTAACTGTTTACTGGAGGAAAAAGATTTCAGAAACATGATGTGTGTGTGGTATGTGACAGAAAGAGATGTGTTTTCATTGCCCAGAGAAATCTGCGTTTCAAGGAGAGGGCACTTTATGTAACTGTTGACTGGAGGAAAGAGACTTCAGAAACATGTTCTGTATGTGGTATGTGATAGAAAGAGAAGTATGTTCATTGCCCAGAGCAATCTGTGTTTTAAGGAGAGGGCACTTCATGTAACTGTTGACTGGAGGAAAGAGACTTCAGAAACATATTCAGTATGTTGTATGTGGCAGAAAGAGATGTATGTTCATTGCCTAGAGCAAATGTGTTTCAAGGAGAGGGCACTATAAACATGTTCTGTGTGTGATATGTGCCAGAAATTTATGTGTGTTCACTGCCCCGAGCAAACTGTGATTCCTGGGGAGAGCACTTTCTGTAACTGCTGACAGGGGGAAAGACATTTAAGAAACATGTTCAGTGTGTTGTAAGTGCCCAAAGAAAACCGTGTTTCCAGGAGGGGGCACTTTATGTAACTGTTTACTGGATGAAAAAGATTTCAGAAACATGTTCAGTGTCTGATATGTGATAGAAACAGAAGTTTGTTTACTACCCAGAGCAAACTGTGATTCTGGGAGAGAATACTTTATGTAACTCTTGAGTGGAGGACAAAAGCTTCAGAAAAATATTCAGTGTGTGTGCTATGTGACAGAAAGAGATGTGTGTTCATTGCACAGAGAAAAGTGTGATTCTCGGAGAAAGCACTTTATGTAACTCATGAGTGAAGTACAAAGACTTTGAAAACATGTTTCATGTGTGGTGTGTGACAGAAGGGGATGTGTGTTCATTGCCAAGAGTAAACTGTGATTCAGTGTGTGAGCACTTTATGTAACTGTTGATAGGAGGAAAGAGACTGAAGAAACATGTTTTGTGTGTGGTATATGACAGAAAGGGATGTGTGTTGATTGCCCACAGTATACTGTGTTTCAACAGAGAAAGCACTTTCTGTACCTGTTGTCTGGAGAAAAGAGACTTCGGAAACATGTTCATTCTGTGTTACCTCATAGAAAGAGTTGTGGTTTCACTGAGCAGAGCAAGCTGTTATAACACCCTTGTCACCCAGGGTTATTAGAATACCACTCTGAACTAGTGGCAGGCAGGGATAGGCAGCTTGTGAGTTAAATGGCTTTCACTCTGTCTCACTCTGTTCTCAACCTCAGCTGAGCTGGAGGGATAACATCACTTAGAATTCTCACAGCAGCATAAGCCACAGTGGAATGTTGCAGCAGGGAGTTAGTTTAGAATATTGGGATTTTCAAGGTGAGTTGAGAGATGTCTAGTGGGAGACTCAGTGGAAGGAGGAGGTGTGCTGCAGTTGGCAGCCCCTCAGAGCCTAGCTCTGTAATAGAGCTACAACAGGAAGAGGGTGTGTTCTCGCCCAAGAGAAGGACACAGAAGAAACCAGAAGAAGTGGTTAAGACTGTTCCCTGGTTTGTTCCAGTGCCCCATCCATGGAGGGATGGGGGAAAAGACCAGCATTTCAGGGTCAATCCCCTGGCCCTGCTGGAAGAGGGAAAGCTGCCTGACTAGAGAATTTATACTGAGGTACCAGATGTGTGTTTTCTGTGTGAGAAGCCCTGGGGCACCTGTGAACCATGGTGAGTCTGCTCTGACATAGAGCTCATGTTTTCACTAAGTACAGTTGTGTAAAAGTATCTGCCTACTGTGGGGTCAGGAAAGGACTAGCCAAGTACAGTACTTTTGAAATATGTGTATGGCTTGAAATGCATCTAAACAGAGGGAGTATACAGGGATGGACATAGCCACTTAACAATACGTTGCAAGTCAGGACACCAGCTGCATAGAGAGTAGAATGTTAAATGTGACATACATTTTGAGATAGCAACCTACAACCAGAGAGTTCAAGGAAAGGCATTAATCCAAATGAATGGCTGATAAAGGATTTGGGAACAACAGGTGGGAGACCCCCCATCTGGAGTAACCAGATTTACCTCTACAAATTCACTTTGGGCTGCTATAGCTTTCTCCCAGGTACTCGGCCAGTGTCTGCAGAAAGTACCCAGATGTGGGATTAAGGATGAGATTTTCCCTTTATAGCTCTAAAGTGCTTGAGGGTGGTTGAGGGAGCCATGCCATATGGAAATGTGTACTAATGCTGGCCGAGATGCCATGCCAGGGAATCCAAGAGTGAGAGAACCAGTTCCGGCTAAGAGCCCAGTGTGTTTGAAACCTGAGGGTTGTTGTGTGATGAAGATGTGTTCTGACCTCTATAGATCTGCATATCCAGTGAGTGTAGCCCCGTGGGGGTCCATCTTGCTTTGTATTCTTGTGCTGAATTGAATAAAAGCCACACTTTAGAGTCCCACTCCTGGTTTGGACATTTTCAGTTCTTGCTTCCTGTGTCTGGAATTACTTGGGTGCCCCTGATCAGAAGTGCAAACCTAGCCCTGATTCCTAGTGAATGTTTTCTCCCTGAACACAGGCAAGCCAGGTAGTGGGATACAACAACAACAAAATCTCACACGACACTTAGAGCTGGTTACAAAATGGAGGCACCACTCACCCCTGGTTACACTGTGATTCCAGAAGAGAGCACTTTATGTAACTGTTCACTGAAGGACAAGAGACCTCAGAAACATATTTTGTGTGTGGTATCTGACAGAAAGGGATGAGTTCTCATAGCTCAGAGAAAACTGTGTTTCCAGGAGAGGGCACTTTATGTAACTGTTTACTGGAGGAAAGAGACTTCAGAAACATGTTCAGCGTGTGGTACCTGACAGAACATGATGTGTTCTCATTGCCCTGAGAAAACTGTGTTTCCAGGAGAGGGTACTTTATGTAACTGTTGACTGGAGGAAAGAGACTTCAGAAACATGTTCTGTGTGTGGTATGTGACAGAAAGGGATGTGTGTTCATTAGCAAGAGAAAACTGTGTTTCCAGGAGACAGCACTTTATGTTTACTGGAGGAAAGAGACTTCAGAAACATGTTCAGGGTGTGTTATGTAATAGAAAGAGATGTGTGTTCATTGCACGGTGTAAACTGTGATTCCTGGAGTGAGCACTTTATGCAACTGTTGACAGGAGGAAAGAGACCTCAGAGACATGTTCTGTGTGTGGTGTTTGACAGAAAGAGCTGTGTGTTTATTGCCCAGATCATACTGTGTTTCAAGCAGAAAGCACTTTCTGTAACTGTTGACTGGAGAACAAAGACTTCCGAAACATGTTCATTGTGTGGTATCTGAAAGCAAGAGATGTGGGTTCATTGAACAGGACAAACTGTGATTCCAGGAGAGAGCACTTTACATAACTTGACTGGAGTAAAGAGATTTCAGAAATATGTTCTCTGTGTGGTATGTGACAGAAAGAGATGTGTGTTCACTGCTCAGAGAAAAACTGTGATTAAGGGAGACAGAACTTTATATAACTCTTAAGTGGAGAAAAGAGACTTCAGAAACATGTTCTGTGTGTGGAATGTGACAGAAAGAGATGTGTGTTCATGGCCCAGAGGAAACTGTGATTCTGGGAAAGAGTACTTTATGTAACTCTTGCGTGGAGGTCAGACACTTCAGAAAGATGTACATTTTGTGGTATGTGACAGAAAGAGAAATGTTTTCATTGCCCAGAGCAAACTGTGTTTCAAGGATAAAGAACTTTCTGTAACTGTTGACAGGAGAAAAGAGATTTAAGAAAGATGTTCAGTGTGTGGCAAGGGACAGAAGGGGGATGTGTTTTCATTCCCAAAAGAAAACTGTGTTTCCAGTAGAGTGCACTTAATGTAACTGTTCACCGGAGGAAAGAGACATAAGAAACATATTCTGTATGTGGTATGTAACAAAAACAGATGTCTGTTCATTGCCCAGAGAAAAATGTGATTCTAGGAGAGAGCAGTTTAAGCAACTGTTGACTGAGGGACAGAGACTTCAGATACATGTTCAGTGTGTGCTATGTGACAGAAAGAGATATGTGTTCATTACCCAGAGGAAAATGTGTTTCAAGTAGAGGGCACTTTATATAACTCTTGACTGGAGCAAAGAGACTTTAGAAACATGTTCAGTGTGTAGTACATGACAGAAAGTGATGTGTGTTCACTGCTCAGAGCTAACTGTGATTAAGGGAGAAAATACTTTATCTAACTCTTGAGTGGAGGAAAGAGCATTCAGAAACATGTTCTGTGTGTGGTACATGACAGAAAGAGGTGTGTTATCCTTCCCAGAGAAATCTGTGTTTCAAGGAGAAGGCAGTTTATGTAACTGTTGACTGGAGGAAAGAGACTTCAGAAACATGTTGTGTGTGTGGTGTGTGACAGAAAGAGATGTGTGTTCATTGCCCAGAGCAATCTGTGTTTCAATTAGTGGGCACTTCATGTAATGGTTGACAGGATGAAAGAGAGTTTAGAAACAAGTTCTGTGTGTGGCATGTGGCCGAAAGAGATGTGTGTTCAATGCTCAGGGAAAACTGTGATTAACGGAGAGAGCACGAGAGAGCACTTAATGTAACTTTTCAGTAGAGAAAACAGACTTCAGAAACATATTCAATATGTGGTATTTGACAGAAAGAGATGTGTGTTCATTTCATGGAGCAAACTGTGTTTAAAGGAGAGGGCAGTTTATGTATCTGTTGACTGGAGGAAAGAGAATTCAGAAACATGTTCTGTGTGTGGTATGTGAAGGAAAGAGATGTGTGTTCATTGCCCTGAGGAAAATGTATTTCAAGGAGAAGGCACTTAATGTGACTGTTGACTGGAGGAATGAGACTTAAGATACATGTTCTGCATGTGGTATGTGACATAAAGTGATGTGTGTTCATTGCCAAGAGCAAACTGTGATTCCTGGAGTGAGCACTTTATTTAACTGTTGACAGTACGAAAGAGACGGCAGAAAAATGTTCTATGTGTAGTATATGACAGAAAAAGGTGTGTGTTTATTGCCCAGAGCATATGGGGTTTAAAGGAGAAAGAACTTTCAGTAACTGTTGACTGGAGAAAAGAGACGTCAGAAACACGTTCATTGTGTGGCACCTGACAAAGAGATATTTGTGTTCATTGCCCAGAGAAAATGTTTTTCTGGGAGAGAGCACTTTATGTAACTGTTGACTGGAGGAAAGAGATTTAAGAAACATCTTCAGTGTTTGGTACAGTAAGAGAAGGAGAGGTGTGGTCATTGCCAAAGAAAATGTGTTTCCAGGAGAGGCATTTAATGTAACTGTTGGCTGGAGGAAAGAGACATCAGAAATATATTCAGTGTGTGGCATGTGACAGAAAATAAGGTGTGTGTTCATTGACAAGAAAAAAATGTGATTTTAGGAGAGAGCACTTCAAATAATTGTTGACTGTAGGACAGAGACTTCAGAAACATGTTCAGTTGGTGCTATATGACAGAAAGGGATAAGTGTTCATTGCCAAGAGGAAACTGTGTTTCAAGGAGAGGGCACTTTATGTAACTGTTGACTGGAGGAAAGAGACTTTAGAAACATGTTTTCTGTGTGGTATGTGACAGAAAGTGATGTGAGTTCACTGCTCAGAACAAACTGTGATTAAGGGAGATAATACATTATGTAACTTTTTACTGGAGCAAATTGACTTCAGAAACATGTTCTATCTGTGGTAAGTGACAGAAAGAGATGTATGTTAATTGCAAAAAGCAATCTGTGTTTCAAGGAGAGGGCACTTCATGTAAATGTTGACTGGATGAAAGAGAGTTTAGAAACATGCTCTGTGTGTGGTATGTGACAGAAAGGGATGTGTGTTCAATGTTCAGAGAAAACTGTGATTAAGGAAGAGAGCACGTTATGTAACTCTTCAGTGGAAGAAAGAGACTTCAGAAGCATAATCAGTGTGTGGTATGTAACAGAAAGAGATGTATATTCATTGCAATTAGGAACCAGTGTTTCAAGGAAAGGGCACTTAAGGAAACTGTTGACTGGAGGAAATAAATTTTGGAATGATGGTCTGTGTGTGGTATGTGACAGACGGAGATATGTGTTCACTACCCAGAGCAAGCTGTGATTCCGGGACAGAGTACTTTATGTAACTCTAGACTTGACAGACCCACCATACTGTCCGTCTTGACTGTCTACTCCTCTTGCTCTGTTTAGTAGGGTGGGCGGGAGGGATCAAAACTTCAGCAAAAAGTGGCTGAGGCCCCTTGTGCTGACACTTATGTACCTCCTCTTGCCCCTCCCCTTCCTGCTACTTGCCCATTGTTCTTGCCCTTAGCTCCTCCCCTTCCTTCCCCCTTCCCTTCTGAACACAACCATTCTATGCAGTAGGGAAGGGGTGCACCAGGACAACCTGGTCTGCCCATTAAAGGGCAAACTCCATTGTCCCGGATTCCCCCCCTTTTACTTCACAAAAGACAGAGACCATTTTTTGTTGTTGTGCTCAGATTGGCAATTAATTTATTTATATTCATAATTCCATATTCTATTTCAATTTCTTTATCATATTTTCAAATTTTGTTTAATTTCCTTCATATATCAATCTCTGATTATCCTTCCCCAAGGCGAAAACCTGGGTGCTTTCTTCTTTTTTTCCTTTTCCATTAGGTAACGGTGAAAACTGAGACCGCTTTCCCCTTCATTTTCTTCCTCTTCTTGTGTTATTCATTTTTTCTTCCCCTTCCCCTCCTCCCCCCCTTTTCCCCACTAGCCAGTCTCCAGCTTGTGTTGGATGGCTGGCTTCCCCTATCCTTAGGGTACCGTTCTCCCTTACCTCAGGGAAGATCCTTTTTTATTCCTCTTTCCTTTCCCCTTTCTCTTTTTTATTTTGTTTTTATTTTTCTTGTATTGCATTTTTCTGCCATGCTTCTATAAAGCCCATTGTTTCTGTATTGAACATGTCTATGTCTAGGTCCAACAGGTGCACACCATCAGACCTGTAGAAATCCTCTACTCATTCTTCTACCCCCCTCAGTATCACCTGTCCTCCCATCTGCCTTACCAACATCCCAACCCTCCTATTCATCTTTCTCCTGGCCCTCTCTACCACTCTGTGGCTGTGCTTCTGCCTCCACACCCTCCTTGGTATCATGTCTGACCAGGCAAGGCCTACCTATGGCCACCACCGTCATATTGCCCCCAAAATCCCTTTTTATTTGTAAGTATGTATCTACCCAAGGCCTGCCTGCAAGGTCATTGCCCCCTAAATGTATAATAATTAGATCTGGACTGGGCCACCATCCCTTGAGTTCCTTCAAGGTGGGAAGCAGCTGTGCCCATCTCATCCCCCATATGCCATGCCAAACCAACCTACACTGTCTCGCATCTTTGTACAGCTGCCGTCCCCCATCCTTCTTCTCTGCTCTTTTTCCAGCCCAATAAATATAGGAATGGCTGCAGATCCAGACTTCCATGATCCTCCCTCTATCTATGGGATTCAAGCAAAATTCATTATTTTACACAGGCTGTCAGTGTCATACCCGCATTCCCCCCCATTATAAAATATATTTTTTTTACACCTTCTTCCACCCTTTCCTGCCCTCCCCCCCATTTCTGCAGTTCAGGCCACTACCTTCAAAAGTTTTTTTTTTATTTCAGTGCTCTAATGTATCTCTTATATCTGGCCGATCACTAGCGTCCCTTTTCCAATATCCTATTCACCGTCTCTCCCACTGCTGCCACTGTGAGGCAGCCCCAATCCACAAGGAATGGGATGAATAATTAGCCGGGTCTTCCCCCATGAATTGCATGCCCTTTTTGAGCAATGCCATGACTTGGTAGCTGGTGACCCTCTTCCCATCACCATGCACAAATAATTTTCCCATCCTGTTCCCATGCTCTGCGGTGAAAGCCCACAGAGCCTGTATGGGGCATATTGCACCCTCTGTTCATCGTTTCAATGTTACTATGCTACCCTGCCCTCTCTGGTCCATTTTTGACCTCCTAATCTTAATCCATATCTCTGTCACCCCCCCAGTTTATATCTTCCCATTCTAACCCCCCTTCCTTGTCTTCTCTCCCATGGCCTACCACCTCACTCACTCTCATGGCCCCAGTTAACATTACCACATAGACTGTGTGAAAAAGCTGGGCCTCGGCCTTTGATTTGCATATTGCTGGGTACACGTTCTTCAGCTTTATTAGCCACTGCTCCCCTATAGGCCTTCTATTATCTGCTCCATCCTTGCATCATTCTTCTGATAAGTAATGATTTTGTCAGGTCCTTCCACCCTTTTAGACTGTAGATAACACTAATCTCTGCCAAATAGACTGCCACTGTGGTGTGGGCTGTGCATTTTTGCCACTGCTCCACGGTGAACATTCCCAATTGTTTCTCTGTGAGTAGCCTACTTACCTCCATCTGGTGCTCTGCCCTGAATGTTTGAAACACTCGCCAGGCCCCATTGTAGGCCCTCAGAGTCTGAGGCACCCATAAGCTGTGAAACAGCAGTTCTGCTCCTTCTTGCCAACATCCCAGATGTTCGTTGGTATGGGTGTTTTTAGTTCTTCCACTGCCAGTGCCAGCCTCCAAAAATGGTCCAGCTGCAGACAGGAAAGGCTGTCAGCCAGGGTATTGCATACCCCTTCTATGTGTTGTGCTCTAAATTACATGTTCAGCTGCAAAGCCCTTAAAACTAAAAGTCGTAATACCTGCAATGACTGTGCCTGACCTGGCTCCCCTGTTGTTCAGAACATCCACCACTGCCCTGTTGCCACACTAAAAAGTCACTTTCTGATCTCATAATTCTTCCCCCCAGACCAAAGTGCATGCCCATATGGGCATGATCTCCAGTAATGTTATATCTCTCACTTTTCTCTCCTTTACCCAACTGGCAGGCCAGGGTTCTGTGAACCATCTACCCCTCAGGTAACACCCCATGCCTAGCCCCCCAGCAATGCCTGTGTAGAGGTCGAGGTCTGTGTTGTATAGCGAATCCTCTTGCCAGAATTGTACTCATTGTACTCCCTAAAAAATTCTTCCCAAATTCTAAAATCCTCCCTGACCCCTTGTGTCAGGTCCACCCAGTGATGTGGTCTGGTGACCCCCGCTGTAGCCCTAGCCAACCTCTTTGTGAATGCCCTTCCTGGTCTGATGTTCCTGCATGCGAAGTTCAGGTGCCCCAGTACCTGCTGCACCATCTTTAGTTGTACCCGTCTCCTTCTGGTATGCACTTGGATTAGCTCCTTCAATTTCTTTACTTTTTTGTCCGGTAGTCAAAATATTTCATTCGGAGCATCTATCCCAATCCCTAAAAATTCCATAACCCTGCAGGGCCCCTTCTATTTTTTCTGGTGCCATTGGGACCCCTAGCTCCCGACACAATTCCTGAAACTTATCCAGCATCCTCTGTGTCTTTCTTTTTCCCCATCCCAATGAAAAGAAAATCATCCAGATAATGGATGACCGTCCTGTAACCGGTTTTTTCTTGGAATATCCACTGTAAGCTGGTGTTGAACACTTCAAATGTTGCACATGCTGTGGAACAACCCATTGGGATTGCTTTGTTGAAATAATGCTGTCCCCCACTTTTAAAACCCAATAGATCCCAGTCTTCCCTCCTAACTGGAAGCAGCCTAAAAGTGGATTCAATGTCCGTTTTTGCCATCCATGCATCCTCTGTGGCCCAGATCATCCAGACCATATCCTCTAGCATTGCATATGTCACCTTACTATGCTCCTCACTGATGAAATCATTCACCTACTCCCCTTCCGGATAGGACAGGTGGTGGATCACCCTGTACTCTCCCTCTTGTTTCTTGGGTACCAAACCCAATGCCAAAATCTGCATGTTTGTCAATGGGGGAATGTTAAACAGGCCCTCTATCCTACCTGCTGTCTTCTCTTTATTTATCTTCTGTCTTAGCATCTCCTCCTTCCCTTTTACTGACCCAAGGTTGCTCACCTCCATCGCTCGTCTGGGTCCCCTACACTGTAATAAAAACCCTGTGTTAAAACCCCTCAAAATCATGTCCCACACGCTTGTGCCCAGATATCTGTCCAGGCAAACTGTCCATACCTTCAAGTTGATGGGGGTTCTGGCCATCCCAAACTGTTCCCTGTCTTGCCCTCTACAGCTCCTCTCCACCCCTTCCACTCATTTTGCCCTACCTTTCTTCCCTCAGTGACTCTGACCCTCTCTATTCATGTTCCCCCTACCCCACTCCCCCGTTCCATGTTTGTCCTTTAAACCCTTGGCCATCTCGAAAAAACTGTTGACCTGATCCTTGACCCCAGTGCCCTTGTGCCCCTTGTGCCCATGTCATTCTGCATTTGTTTGCAGGGTAACCTCCTCCACATTTTGAGCAAGCGTGCCGGAAATGACATTGAGGCCACAAGCAAAAATCCCTATTGTAAGCCCAGCAGCATTTCTGGGGTGTAAACCCCTTTTTGCCCCACTCACCTTCAGGTGTGGACTGATCTGTTACATAATCCATCCCAAATGTTGCCATTCTCTGCCAAAAAAATTCAACATAGTACAACCATCCCACCCCCCTCTTTTGCTTTTGCTCTCTGTATTATCAAGGAATAAGTAATGAGCGAGATGCCTAGCTCCAGCCTTTTTTCCAGAATGATGGCTGAGAAAGTGGCAAAACCTAGGAACCATCCATTCCAAGTCTTCCCTTTTGTGAACTTGTCATCCTCCTTCTTTCCTAAAAGTACTATAGCCGCTGCCATCTCACTCTTACCTATGCCCTCAGTTTCCTCATATTTGGCTGCTGCCTCCCGACTCACCAAAGCATATCTACATATTCCCCTTTCCATATTTTTTCCTTTGTGGCCAGTGGCACATGTTCACCTATCCTCATCCCAGGCGCCCCATCTCCCTTGTTCCTCTTCCTTCTCTCTCCGCTCCCTTTTCATTCTTTTCAGGCTCCTCTTTCTCCGTCCTAATCTCTGCCAGAGCTGATTCCATCTGCCCCAACAATCCTGTTCCCAGTGTCACCACAATTTGCCGTATGTATTCTTTTATACTGTCACCCACTGCACTGGATGTGTTACCTGTAACCTTGTCCAGGCCATGCTGCCTGGAGTCTTCCACATTTCCCCTTTCTTCTCCCTATGGTTGAGGAGGAGGGGGAACTACTGGGGTCTGTGGAGGGAAAACCATGTTCTGGGCATCGTGTCTGGGTTCAGCTGGGGAGATCCCACCATGATCAGGTGGGGGTACTGGTGTCACCGGGTCCATGGGCCGCAGAGATACTGGATCAACTACCTTGATGGGCCCCACTGTTTCCGGTGCTACCCTAGTGGGACTACATGGCCCTTTGGCTGGTCGTTTCCCCCTGTCACCCTTTCCCGGGCCCGCTTTTCTCTTCTCCCCGGGTCTCCCTGGCTCCCCCTCCACCAGCTCCCACATTCTGTTTGCTTTTTCTGCCAATTCAATTATAGCCTTGGAAGCATCCTCCTTTGATGGCCTGCTCTTCATGGGTGCCATTTCCTTCTTTTTTTGCTCTGTGAAGACAACTACAGGAAGACAGAACACGGGTTATTTGTATATCTGTACCTGTTTGTAATGCCTTCATCCTGTCCCTTAAACCACATGCCCACATCAAACAGACTGGCCCCCCAGTGAAGGCCCCCATCCTGCTCGACAAGTAGCCAGGTCCTTCAGCTGTTCTCTGCTGTGCCATGCTGAAACTGCATTGTGAGAGATCTGGCACTCACCCTTTTCATCCCCCCAATGCCTTTTTTTGTTTTTTTTTTGGGCCTTGCACCTCTCAATGTCATCCTGCTGCCGTCCTTCAGCAGTGCTGCACTGTGTTGGCCTCCCTAGGAGCTTACTCGTTATGCATGCTGCCATTTCTTGGCCTCTCCCCTGCCTGTGCTGACCATGGTACCCCAGCAATCAGCCTCCCCACCACAGAAAAGTGGACACACTGCGTGGTCTGATAATTGGACACCTTCCCCCCATATTCAGGCCTTTTCCCAGCCCTTGCTCCCTCACAGTGCCCAAAAAAAGGTGGGGGGAGGACCAAAACATCAAACAACCCCCCACGAGTGAGTGCCACAGCTTCCCAATGTGACCACCTCACAGCATGGGACCTCACTCGCGAGGTCCTGGGTCACGATCTCTCTCCTTCCACCCTTGGCCTCTCCCAGGCCCTTGTTTTACCTCCTCCATATGCCTTGAAAGGCCCCCTAAAATGTGAAGACAGCCTGAGCACATGGGCACGCTTTTTTAACCCCCCAGCAGCACGTGATGTTACGCCACATGGTCGCATGTTGCACTTGCTCTCCCTTGTCTTCTGGGCCCTTCTCTGGGCTTGTTCTCCTACTGAAGCCAAACCTAATGCTTCCCCCTGCCCCAGTACCTACCCAAGCCCAGGAAAAATGCTCTCTATCCACCCCCCTGGCGTGTGATGTCACACCACGTAGTGACTCCATCGGGGCCTCTTACAGGCCTATTCTCCATCTAGGGCACTGGGAAACTGCAAAAAGTGCCACCAGAGCATAAGAGTAAGCTTCCCAAATTATTTCCACCACCCCACCACACGGCGTGTGACGCACACCATGTTGTCCTGGATCACGGGCCCCCCTTCACTCCTTCCAGCTGCCAAGCTTTGCTTTATTGACTTCCACTCTTAAAAATGAGCAATAGCCACACAGTGCCCCCTAACACAAGAGCTCAAGCCAGTGCCCTTCTAGAAGACCCCCATGTGGCATATGATGTCACGTCACGTGGTCCATGCCTCAGTGCATCTTCTAGGCCTTGCCTTTCCTTCCCAGGCTTTTCTTCAGCAAACAAGGCCACCAAACACCACCAGAACCCTAGCAGAAAGCAAAAGGGGGTTTTCACAACCCCCGCGCAGCATGTGATGTTACTCCTCATGGTCCCGGCTTCTGCTTGCTCCCACCATTTCCACAGGCTCTTCCAGGCCCACTATTCATGCCAACCAGCCCTAAAATGGGGGAAAATGCAGCAAAACCACCACAAACAAGTAAAATACTTTTCTTCATTCACTAGTCATCCACAAAAAATGGCACATGGCGCTGTGCCACGTGGTCTCAGCTCATGCTGTGTCTCTCTCCCATCTCTGGGGCTCCTCCATGCATATCAAATTCTTACCAGGGCAAAAAAAGTCCATAAATTACCACAAAAACCTCAAAACAAAACAAAGGCCTTCTAACCAACCCCCATGAGGCGTGCGCGTCACCCCAACATGGGCCTGGGCCACTCCCTCTTCCATAATCTGATCTCCATCGCTACCGCATAGCTCAGACATCTACTGTAACATGTTGTTTTCTTAATACTGTATATATTCCTCCTCTTCTCCCCCTTTTTTTTACACTTCACATCTCGTCCTGCAATATCACTGTTTGTTTCCTTACCTCTCTCTCTCTCAGCGAAAAAACCTCAAAAATGTTGCCAATCTGATGTGCTGCAGTTGATGTAGATCAAAACTCCAGCAAAAAGTGGCTGTAGCCCCTTGTGCTGTCCCTTATGTACCTGCCTTAGCCCCTCCCCTTCCTTCCCCCTCGCCTTCTGAGCACAACCATTCTATGCAGGAAGGAAGGGGTGCACCAGGACAACCTGGTCTGCCCATTAAAGAGCAAACTCCATTGTCCAGAGAAAACTGTGTTTCCAGGAGTATGCACTTTATGTAACTGTTGACTGTAGGAAAGAGACTTCAGAGACATGTTCTGTGTGTGGTTTGTGACAGAAAGAGATGTATGTTCATTGCCCAGAGCAATCTGTGTTTCAAGGAGAGGGCACTTTATGTAACTCTTGACTGGAGGAGAGACACTTTAGAAACATGTTCTCTGTTTGCTATGTGACAGAAAGAGGTGTGTTTTCACTGCTCAGAGCAAACTGTGATTTATGGAGACAGCACTTTATTTTAACTCTTCAGTGGAGGAAAGATACTTCAGAAACATATTCAGTGTGTGGTATGTAACAGAAAGAGATGTGTGTTCATTGCCCAAAGCAAACTGTGTTTCAAGGAGAGGGCACTTTATGTAACTGTTGACTGGAGGAAAGAGACTTCAGAAACATGTTCAGTGTGTGGTACCTGACAGAAAGCAATGTGTTTTCAATTCCCAGGGAGAACTGTGTTTCAAGGGGAAGGCAAATAGAAGGAAATGTCTGTTTATTGCTCAGAACATACTGTGTAACACATACTTTATGTAACTCCTGAGTGAAGGAAAGAGAAAGCACTTCATGTACCTGTTGATAGACTTCAGAAATATCTTCATTGTGGGGTACCTGACAGAAAGAGATGTGGGTTCACTGAACAGAGAAAACTGTGATTTCAGGAGAGATCACTTTATGTAACTGCTGACTGGAGGAAGGAAACTTCAGAAACATAGTCTGTGTGTGGTATGTGACAGAAAGAAATGTGTTTTCATTACCTTGGAAATCTGTGTTTCAAGGAGAGGGCACTTTATGTAACTGTTGACTGGAGGAAAGAGCCTTCAGAAACATGTTCTGTGTATGGTATGTGACAAAAAGAGATGTGTGTAAAATGTCCAGAACATACTGTGTTTCATGAAGAAAGCATTTCTGTATCTGTTGACAGGAGCAAAGAGAACATGTTCATTTTGTGGTAAGTGACAGAAAGAGATGTGTGTTCATTGCTACGAGAAAACTGTGTTTCAAGGAGAAAGCACTTTCTGTAACTGTTGACTTCAGGAAAGAGACTTCAGAAACTTGTTCTGTGAATGGTATGTGACAGAAGGAGATGTGTTTTCATTGAACAGAGACAAGTGCTATTCTGGGAGAGAGCACTTTATGTAACTCTTTAGTGGAGGAGAGAGAGACTTCAGAAACATGTTCTTTGTTTGGTTTGTGACAGAAGGAGCTGTGTCTTCATTGCTCAGTGTAAACTGGGATTCCTGGAGTGAACACTGGAGTAACTGTTGAAAGGATGAAAGAGAATGCAGAAACATGTTCAGTGTGTGTTATATGACAGAAATATATGTATGTTCACTGCCTAGAGCAAACTGTAATTCTGAGAGAGAGTTCTTTATGTAACTCTTGATTGTAGGACAGACATATGTTCAGTGTTCGGTAAATGACAGAAGGAGATGCATGTTCACTGAACAAGGAAAACAGTGTTTCAATGAGATGGCACTTAATATAACTGTTTACTGCAGAAAAGAGACTTCTGAAGCATGTTCAGTGTGTGGTACCTGACAGAAAGTGACATCATTGCCCAGAGAAAACTGTGTTTCCAGGAGGGGGGAACTTCATGTAACTGCTGACTGTAGGAAAGAGACTTTAAAAACATGTTCTATGTGTCAGATGTGACAGAAAGAGATGTGTTTTCATTTCCCAGAGAAAACTGCGTTTCCAGGAGAGGTAATTTTATGTAACTGTTTGCTGGAGGACAGAAACTTCAGAAACATGTTCATTGTGTGGTATGTGACAGAAAGAGATGTGTGTTCACTACCCAGAGCAAACTGTGATTCTGGGAGAGAGTAACTTTATGTAACTCTTAAGTGGAGGAAAGAGACTGCAGAAACTTGCTCTGTGTGTGGAATACAACACTAAGAGATGTGTGTTTATTGCCCAGAGCATACTGTGTTTCAAGGTGGAAGCATTTTCTGTACCTCTTGACTGGAGAAAAGAGAATTCAGAAACATGTTCATTGTGTGGCCCTGACAGAATGAGATGTGGATTCATTGAACATAGCAATCTGTGTTTCCATGAGAGAGCACATAATGTAACTGTTGACTGGAGAAAAGAGACTGCAGAAACTTGCTCTCTGTGTGTGGAATACAACACTAAGAGATGTGTGTTCTCTGCCAAGTGAAAACTGTGTTTCAAGGAGAGTGTAATTTATGTAATTGTAATGAGAAAAGAGACTTCAGAAATGTGTTCTGTTTGTGGCATGTGACAGACAGAGATGTATTTTCACTGTCAAGAGCAATCTGTGTTTCAAGGAGAGGCCACAACGTTTAACTGTTGACTGGAGGAAAGAGACTTTAGAAACATGTTCTTTGTGTGGTATGTGACAGAAAGTGATGTATTTTCATTGCCCAGAGAAAAATGTGTTTCCAGGAGGGAGATCTTTATGTAACTGTTGACTGTAGGAAAGAGACTTGAAAAACATGTTCTGTGTGTCAGATGTGACAGAGAGAGATGTGTGTTCATTGCAGAGAGAAAACTGTGTTTCAAGGAGAGTGCAATTTGTGTAACTGTTGACTGGAGGAAAGAACCTTCAGAAACATGTTCTGTGTGTGGTATGTGAAAGAAATAGATGTGTGCTCATTGCCCAGAGGAAACTGTGTTTCAAGGAGAGTGCAATTTATGTAATTGTTGACTGTAGAGAAGAGACTTCAGAAACATGTTCTGTGTGTGGTATGTGACAGAAAGAGATGTATGTTCATTGCCTATAGCAATCTGTGGTTCAAGGAGAGGGCACTTCATGTAACTGTTGACTGAAGGAAAGAAACATAAGAAACATGTTCTCTGTGTGGTATGTGACCAAAAATGATGTGAGCGCACTGCTCAGAGCAAATGGTGATTAAGGGAGAGAGGACTTTATGTAACTCTTGAGTGGAGGAAAGAGACTTCAGAAACATATTCGGTTTGTGCAGTGTGACAGAAAGAGATGTGTGTTCATTGCCCAGAGGAAACTGTGTTTTAAGGAGACAACACTTTATGCAACTGTTGACTGGGGAAAGAGACTTCAGAAACATGTTCTGTCTGTGGTGTGTGACAGAAAGAGATGTGTTTGAAGAAGAAAACACTTCATGTAACTGTTTACTGGAGAAAAGAGACATTCAGAAACATGTTCTGTGTGTTTAATGTGTCAGAAAGAGATGTGTTTTCATTGCCCAGAGAAAACTGTGTTTCAAAGAGAAGGCACTTTATGTAACTGTTGACTGGAGGAAAGAGACTTCAGACACATGTTCATTTTGTGGTACCTGACAGAAAGAGATGTGGGTTCATTGCCCAGACAAAGCTGTGTTTCAAGGAGAGAGAACTTCATGTAACTCCTGACTGGAGGAAAGAGGCTTTAGAAACATGGTCTGGGTGTGTTACGTGACAGAAAGATATGTATGTTCACTGCCTAGACCAAACTGTAATTCCGGGAGAGAGTACTTTATGTAACTCTTGAGTTTAGGACAGAGACTTCATTGTGGAATGTCACAGAAAGAAAAGTGTGTTCATTGCCCAGAGCAAATGGTGATTCCTGGAGAGAGCGATCTCTGTAAATGTTGACTTTGGGAAAGACATTTAAGAAACATGTTCATTGCGTGGTATGTGACAGAAAAGATGTGTGTTCTCTGCTCAGATCAAACAGTGATTAAGGGAGAGAGCACTTCATGTAACTCTTGAGTGGAGGAAAGCTGCTTCAGAAACATATTCAATTTGTTCTGTGTGACAGAAAGAGATGTGTGTTCATTGCCCTGAGGAAACTGTGTTTCAAGGACAGGGCACTTTATGTAAATGTTGACTGGAGGAAATAAACTTCAGAAACATGTTCTGTGTGTTCTGTGTGTGGTATGTGACAGAAAGAGATGCGTTTTCATTGCCCAGAGAAAAATGTGTTTGCATGAGATGGCACTTTATATAACTGTTTACTGGAGAAAATAGACTTCAGAACCTTGCTCTGTGTGTGGTATATGACAGAAAGCGAAGTGTGTTTATTGCCCAGAGCATACTGTGTTTAAAGCAGAAATGTTCACTGGAGAAAAGAGACTGTGTGGAATGAGAGTTCAGAAAAGTGTTCAGTTTGTGCTATGTGACAGAAAGAGATGTGTTTTCATTGCATAGAGAAATCTGTGTTTCAAGGAGAGGGCACTTTAAGTAACTTGACTGGGGAAAGATACTTCAGAAACATGTTCATTGTGTGGTTTGTGACATAAAGAAATATGGGTTCATTAAACAGAGGAAACTGTAATTTCAGGAGAGAGCGTTTTATGTAATGCTTGATTGGAGGAATGAGTCTTCAGAAACATGTTCAGTTTGTGGTACCTGACAGAATGAGATATGTTTTCATTGCCAAGAGAGAACTGTGTTTCCATGAGAGGGAACTTTATGTAACTGTTTACTGGAGAAACGCGACTTTAGAAAAATGTTCTCTGAGTGGAATGTGACAGAAGGAGATGTGTGTTCATTGCCCTCAGGAAACTGTGTTTCAAGGACAGGGCACTTTATGTAACTGTTGACTGGAGGAAATAAACTTCAGAAACATGCTGTCTGTGTGGTATATGTCTGGAAGAGATGTGTGTTCATTGCCCAGAGAAAACTGTGTTTAACTTAGAAAGTACTTTATGTAACAGTTGACTGGAGGAAAGAATCTTTAGAAACATGTTCTGTGCATGGCATGTTATAGAAAGAGAAGTATGTTCATTGCCCAAAGCACTCTGTGTTTCAAGGAGTTGGCACTTTATGTAACTGTTGACTGGAGGAAAAATACTTCAGAAACATGTTCTCTGTGTGGTATGTGACAGAAAGAGATGTAGGTTCATTGCCCAGAGAAAACTGTGTTTCCAGGAGAGGGGACTTTATGTAACTGTTGACTGGAGGAAAGAGATTTTAGAAACATGTATTCTATGTGGCATGTGACAGAAAGAAATGTGTTTTGATTGCACAGAGTAATCTGTGTTTCAAGGAGAGAGCACTTTAAATAACTGTTGACTCTAGGAAAGAGACTTCAGAAACATGATCATTGTGCGGTATGTCACAGAAAGAGATATGGGCTCATTAAACAGATAAACTGTAATTCCAGAAGTGAGCATTTTATGTAACACTTGAGTGGAGGCAAAAGACTTCAGAAACCTATTCAGTGTGTGGTATGTGACAGAAAGAGGTGTGTGTGTTCATTGCCAAGAGAAAACTGTGTTTCACGGAGAAAGAACTTTCTGTAACTGTTGACTGGAGGAAAGAATCTTCAGAAACATGTTCTGTGCATGGTATGTGATAGAAAGAGATGTGTGTACATTGCCCAATGAAAACTGTGTTTCAATGAGAAAGCAATTTATGTAACTGTTGACTGGAGGAAAGATACTTCAGAAACATGTTATGTGTCTGGTATGTGACAGAAAGAGATGTGTTTTCATTGCACAGAGAAATCTGTGTTTCAAGGAGAGGGCACTTTAAGTAACTGTTGACAGGAGGAAAGAGACTTCAGAAACTTGTTCAGTGTGTGGTATGTGGCTGAAAGAGATATGGGTTCATTAAACAGCAAACTGTAATTCCAGGAGAGAGCATTTTATGTAATGTTTGAGTGGATGCAAGAGACTTCAGAAACATATTCAGTGTCTGGTATGTGACAGAAAGAGGTGAGTGTTCTCTGCTCAGATCTAATTAAGAGAAAACACTTCATGTAACGTTTCAGTGGAGGAAAGATACTTCAGAAACATTTTCAATTTGTGCTGTGTGACAGAAAGAGATGTGTGCTCATTGCCTGAGGAAACTGTGTTTCAGGGACAGTGCACTTTATGTAACTGCTGACTGGAGGAAAGAAACTTCAGAAACACATTCAGTGTGTGGTATGTGACAGATAGAGGTGTGTGTTCATTGCCCAGAGAAAACTGTGTTTCCAGAAGAGAGCACTTTATGTAAATGTTGACTGGAGGACAGAGAAACATATGCTGTGTGTGGTATGTGACAGAAAGAGATGTGTGTTCTCTGCTCAGATTAAATGGTGATTAAGGGAGAGAGCAATTGTTGTAACTGTTGAGTGAAGAAAAGATACTTCAGAAACATATTCAGTTTGTGCTGTGTGACAGAAAGAGATGTGTGTTCATTGCCCTGAGGAAACTGTGTTTCAAGGACAGGGCACTTTATGTAAATGTTGACTGGAGGAAGAAAACTTCAGAACATGTTCTGTGTGTGGTATGTGGCTGAAAGAGATGTGCATTCATTGGCCAGAGAAAACTGTGTTTCAAGGAGCGAGCACTTTATGTAACCGTTGACTGGAGGAAAGAATCTTCAGAAACATGTTCTGTGCATGGTATGTGATAGAAAGAGATGTGTGTACATTGTCAGGTGAAAACTGTGTTTCAAGGAGAAAGCACTTCATGAAACTGTTGACTTAGAGGAAAGATACTTCAGAAACATGTTCTGTGTGGTATGTGACAGAAAGAGATGTGTTGTCATTGCCCAGAGAAAAGTGTGTTTCCATGAGAGGGCACTTTATGTAACTGTTGACAAGAGGAAAGAGACTTTAGAAACATGTTCTTGGTGTGGTACTTGACAGAAAGATATGTGTGTTCACTCCGTAGAGAAAACAAATTCCAGGAGAGAGTACTTTATGTAACTCTTGAGTTTAGGACAGAGACTTCAGACACATGTTCAGTGTGTGGTATGTCACAGAATGAGTTGTGTTTTCATTGCCCAGTGAGAGGGCACATTATGTAACTTTTTACTGGAGGTAAGAGACTTTAGAAACATGTTCTCTGTGTAGAATGTGACAGAAAGAGATGTGGGTTCATTGCCCAGACAAAACTGTGTTTCAAGGAGAGAACACTTCATGTAACTGTTGACTGGAGGAAAGAGACTTTGGAAACATGGTCTGGCTGTGGTACGTGACAGAAAGATATGTGTGTTCACAGCCTAGAGCAAACTGTAATTCTGGGAGAGAGTACTTTATGTAACTCTTGAGTTTAGCACAGAGATTTCAGAAACATTTTCAGTGTGTGGTATGTCGCAGAATGAAATGTGTGTTCATTGCTCAGCACAAACAGTGATTCCTGGAGAGAGAGTGATCTCTGTAACTGTTGACTTTAGGAAAGATATTTAAGAAACTTGTTCAGTGTGTCATAAATGACAGAAGGAGATGTGTGTTCATTGCCAAAAGAATACTGTGTTTCCAGGAGAGGGCACTTTTATGTAACTGTTTACTGGAGGAAAAATGCTTCAGAAATATTTTCAGTGTATGGTATGTGACAAAAATAGATGTGTATTCACTACCCAGAGCAAACTGTGATTCTGGGACAGAGTACTTTATGTAACTCTTGAATGGAGGAAAGATACTGCAGAAGCATGTTCTGTGAGATGAGATATTTGTTTATTGCCCAGAGCATACTCTGTTTCAAGGACAAAGCAGTTTCTCTACATGTGACTGGAGAGTAGAGACTTCAGAAACATGTTCAGTGTGTGGTACGTCACAGAAAGTGATGTGTGTTCATAGCCCAGAGAAAACTTTTTTCCAATAGAAGGCACTATATGTAACTGTTGAAAGGAGGAAAGAGACTTCAGAAACATGTTCTGTCTGTTTTATGTGACAGAAAGAGATGTGTTCATTGCACAGAGAAAACTGTGTTTCAAGGAGAAATCACTTTATGTAACTGTTGACTGAGGGAAAGAATCTTCAAAAGCAACGCAAAAGCTGTGCATGGTATGTGATAGAGATGTCTGTACATTGCCAAGTGAAAACTGTGTTTCTGTGAGAGAGCAATTTATGTAACTGTTTACTGGAGGAAAAAGACTTCAGAAACATGTTCTATGTGTGGTATATGACAGAAAGAGAATTGTGTTTATTGCCCACAGCATACGGGCCCAGATATTCAAACAGCACCCAAAAAGTGCGCAACAGCAGGAGCAAGCACAAGTCCACTGTGCCCATGCACAAGAAGCGTGATATTCAAAAACTGTGCAGGCCAAGATGCACCTACGGCGCACGACTGAATATCGCACCACCTATGCCATAGCGCAACCAGGTATGTGCAGTTGCGCATTTCTGATGCACCATAGCACAACAAGGGATGCTCAGTGGAGCAGTCCAGATGCACCATCGTGCAAGCAGGGATGCCCCATGGAGCAGGGCAGCAATGCAACAGCACAACCAGGGATGCAGGGGCCTGCCACCCATGCCAAAGATGGGCAGAGGAGCACACAGCAGAACAGACATTGTCCCCCACACCCCATGCACTGCACAACCAGGAAAGAGCTGGAATAACCACCGGCCTATGGATACCAGCAACCAACCCACAGCTGGGCTATGGTGCCCCAGCACACCACCTGACAAGCTGTGACTGGCACACAAGGAGGGCCGACCACCCAGTGCCACACCATCCCACCAATGCAGAGCACCCCCTGCACTATGATCACCATACACCCTTCCCAGGAGTAGTGCCCAACAGTTCAGGACACCCCATGCATGCCTCCACCACCACTGTGACAATGCAACCCTGTGCACCACCATGCAAGGCAGCCCCACCATGTGCACCTGAAGCGAGCAGCAGCAGACAGCAGTGCAACAACAGCATACACAGTGCCACCCTGCACATCCCCCCGAGGTACAGCTGAGAGACCGACCATCCATCAGCACACGAGGTACCCGACATGTGACAAGGCATGCCCCAGACCTCACCTCCAGTGGTACAGCACCCTGCACACCCTCCCAAGGACACATCCCATCCCAGCACTGGCCACAACAGCCAGCAGAGACACACACAGTGTTGCATGGAAGCATGCGTCACACAGGATGAAACACAGTGCACAGACAAACAGCCATCCATACTCAAGGGCACACCAACACTGGGACACAGTAGCAGGTCAACAAAGCCCCCAGCATGTGGCCACAGCAGCCGTGTGTACATGGTCAGAACCCCTCCATGACACAGGTGTGCCAGCAACCCTGTGCAGGCACCACGACGCTGTACGCCACCAGCATGCGGCTGGAGCACAAGTGACAGACAGTGGAGCACATCCTCTGCAACAGACACAGGTGACAGCATCGAGGTGGGACAACAGTGGAGGCAACAGTGCCACCCGAGGCAGACGTGCACCCCACCAGTGACAGGAGGCAACCCAGCATCATGCTGTGTACAGTGGCAGTCCAGCATGGACAGCCACCACCAACATGCCAGCAGACTATGCAGGCCACAGACATGCAAGGGTGGCAGCTGCACATACCATGGATGGTCTGACAGGTGCACCATGGACACAGTGCATGCACCATGTACCACTGCACACAGTCATCCAGTGCACAGGGAACAACACACAAACCACAGACAGTGACTGAGAGTTATGCCCACACCAAACTTGCCTCCCCTACAGACAGACACACACACACACACCCATGATAGCACCACCCTGACACCATGCACACCACTGAGGCTGAGTACCATTAGCCCACTGCAAATCAGAGACCACCACAGTAGGCATAACAAAACAAATGTGTTAGAATTAGAATCAAAACTATGTACATATTTGCATTATAAATGGGGTGAGGGCCATAAACTGGGTGGAGGTGGGTAAGGTGTAGGGGTGAACAAATGGGAGAGGGAAGGAGGAGTGTGAGGGTGGGTCCAGGGGGATTGTGGTGTTCCATGTGGACAGTCTTCAGTGGGAGCCCTGCTCCCCACTCCTATGGTGCCTCTGGTGATGTCTTCTCCTCACGCCATGCCGATCCACCAGCTCCAGAATGGTCAGAGAGGTGCTGGACACCTGGAGCAGCTCCTGCAGTGCCCTATCTATGCAGACCATCCTCTGTCCACCTAGGACAAGGGAGCAGAGTCAATAGACATGAATGCACAGCACCCTGCAGCCCACCCATTGTGCATGGTATACAGCCGTAGGACATGCCTCTGTGATGGTTTGCAACCATTCACAGTGATCGTGTCCATGAGACCTGCCCACCCAGGTGCACACAGCCACATGGACTGCTGCACACACCCACTGCCCAAGTCCCGCACAGCACCGCCGTGCCTGTACAGTGACATGGCTTTGTGGTGTAAAGGCAGTGGCACAGCCATGTACCTGGTGCACACATGGACCACCAGTGATGCATTCCCAGACATGCAGTGCCACTGGACAGTTCTGACTGTACTATGTGGCATGCACGGCAATAGTCTCAATGGATGGTGGCCATGATCTGCTGCCCACCCTGCTACACAGCATGCACATAAAAAATCCTGGATGTAAGGCACTCACCATCATCAGGCTGGTCCTGGTGCTGAGCCAGTAAGGGTCCTCCTGCATCAGGATGTGCCTCCCACCGCTGCCACTCCTCCCTTGCACGGCATCGTTCCTCAGGGCCTAGGGTGCAAACATGGAGAGAGGAACATTAGTACAATCCAGTAGCAAAGGCCCCCCACCGCCAGTTGCATGTGACCCGACACAGCCAAATCATTCAGCCCCCCACCCCATACCACCACCACCAACACTGCCCACACTGGCCGGACCACCACCCCCTGTGTGGTGGACACATGCCCACCGCTATACCCGTATGAATGTAACCAGTGTGTGGATGGGGTACCTACCTGGCCATGGAACCATGCTTCTCCTGGTGCGTGCCCGCAGGCAGACAAGCCTGTCCGGGTCCCTCCATTGGAGGTCCCCGTACCTGTGCCACCACAGCTCCGTGGTTCTCCGGATCCCTGTCACCTCCTCCAGGGCCACCGCCACCTCCTCCCACATGGCACTCCTGGCTCTATCCAGTGGTGCCTCACCAAAGAAAGCACCAGCATGGGGCTCAACTAGGGAGACAAGGTTAGCCAGTTCCACCTGGCTCCAGATAGGTGCTCATCTCTGTGCCATCTTTCCACTGATTCAGATTCTAAATGGTGCTCCCTAGTGCATGTCCTCCATGTGTGGATGATGCGCGGTACTGCGCTGCCATTCCCCATCGTGCTATCACCGAACAGCGTGATAGTGGTGCACCCATGTGGACGCATGGCACCTAGGGGGCAAAGGCCGGTCACAGGGTCAAGAGTCTCTTGCGCACGGACAGCCACAGCGCGATTGGAGCCCAATGCATGTAGAGTGATTGGGTGCCTGTGTGCCACCTCCTGTAGTGGCCTACAGCACTGTGGCCCCAGTGCACCTATGGTGCCCCAGTGCCACAGTGCCATTTATTTATTTATTTTTATTTAGTTGTTTAACCAGGTATAGCACACTAAGTTGAAAGCTTTTTTACAGTAGCAACCTGGGAGCACAAGGAGGTTAAGTGACTTGCTCAGGGTCACACAGTATGCAGGTGGAAGCTGTGGGATTCAAACCCAGGTCTGGTCTGCTGGATGTCACCAGATTTACAGCTCAGAGCCTTAGACCACTGGGCTATCCTGCCATATATGTGAACAGTACAGTAGTGCCACTGGCACAATGGTGGCCGTGCCCTGCATTGCCTCCCGCGCACAGCACATCAGCACCTGCGTCATCACCCTGGGCATGTGCAGTTAGGTGTGTACTGCACATGTCACAGAACTGCGCCCTTGGCAGAGCACATTCAACACAATTGCACAAAGCGCAACAGCGTGATACTCAGCCGGCATATGCAAATCAGCTAATCAGCCATTCAATGGTCCACAGGATGGCCACACAGCAGGTGATATCATGGGCATGGCCATGGGTGGTGCCACCGTGGAGGCCTGCATGACATCACAGTCCCAGCCTGTGCCTGTCTGCACCAGTGGGGCAGCACTGGTGTGTGTCCAGGACAGTGGGGCTGTTGCAGCCACTGCAGCAGTACTGGTGAGCCTTGGAGGGTGGCAGCCGGAGGGGCAGTATCAGCAGTCAGCCAATGGCCATGGGAGTACAGTGTCAGGGGGTGGCATCATTGTACCACCTGTGGACATGCCCAGGCATGGCTCTGGTGTGCAGCGCCCACCCTCAAGGGGTGCTGACCATCAGGGCCACGAACACCATGAGGGACAGCATGCTGATCAGGCAGATGACCTCTTAGATGAGCACACCCACATACTCCAAGCATCAGTCAATCAGCAGGTGCGGCTTGTGATGGTGGTGGATGCACTCAGTGCGGCTCTGTGCCAGGCAGAGGAGCAGCGCAGCAGAGACACTGCTCTGCTCCTGGCAGGGATGGACCGGTTGGGGGAGGATGTGACTGCTGCCATTGACAGGCAGACACAGGCAATCACAGCTGTCATGGCCACAATGGGCACACAGTTATTTGCCCATGCATCGCGGACACCCCCCATTCCTGGCTTCGTGTGACACCCTCCTTTTCGACACCGGGTTCAGCTGTGGGCACCCCAAGCATGCCTGGTGCAGGCATGTTTGGTGTGCTGCAGACCCCTGCGCGAGCACGGTCGCGTTCATGTAGTGGAACCCTTGGGGGACTATCGGTGCCAGCCCATGAGGCCATTGGTTAGCCTGTCACTGTTGGCTGGTATTGCTGGGGCTGCCCATGCATCCGTGGTGGCCCTGGCACTGTGGTGCATGACTGACCTGTCTCCCAGCATGGCTACTGTCTGATGTTGCCTTGTGTGCATTGTGTTGTTCTGTGTGCAATGCACGGGTGGGGTACCTGGCCCTGCACGCACACACACATTCCATCAGCACACCCTTCCAGCTGCTGTCCACTGTGGCATGTGCATGTTGATGTCTGCGTTGTGCTGTCCACCACTGTGCAATGGTGCCCAGCATCTGACACATGCACAATGACAGGCACTGGGCGTGGTGGTCTGTGGACGTGTGTGTGTGGCTAGGGGTGGCGGTCGGAGTCAGCGTGCATCCTACCTTTTGGGCATGTCTTGTGAGGTGTGTGTGTGACCACGTGCTGTGTTAGACCTTTCCCATCCCTGGCAGTATGTGCGGTTCCATGCTCGGCCAATTCCCTTGATGACATGCACCCCTGGTGTTTGTCCATGCGTGTTTGTGGGTTGTGCCTTTGCCACTGGTGGTTGCACATGGCCTCATGACTTATCTGGGTTGGCTGAAATGCTCCTCTGTGATGGTGTCCCAGTGCAGCTGTGCCAGCCGGATCAGTCGGGGATCCCTTCACCCAAGGGGCGGCTGCCCATCGCCATCTTCACCAGCGTCCTCATCATCCCCATCACTGTCCCCCTCTTTGAAATGTTCGGCTATCCCACAGTTGTTAGCCATGTTGTGCTGGAGGCAACAGGCCAGGAATAGCCCGGAGGCCTTTGAGAGGCTGTACTGTAGGGCACCGCCAGATGTGTCCAGGCTACGGAAACATGCCTTCAGCATCCCGAACATCCACTCGATGACATTGCGTGTGGTGGCATGTGGCTCATTGTAACGTTGCTGTAATGGGGATGTGGGCTGCCGGTATGGTGTGAGCAGCCAGGGACGGAGTGGGTATCCACTGTCACCTGTGTGTAGAGGGTGGAAGTTAGTTTGGTGATCAGCATCAACCAGCCTTTGGCCATCTAGGCCAATACTCATGTCACCTCTGACTATGCCCCTCCCAAGCTCCATGTCTTTCTGCATGGTTTGCATACTCACCCACTAAGTGGCCAGTGGGGATGTCCCCATTCTCGAATCTGTGGCACAGTGCTGACTGGTGCCAGATGAAGACATCATGTGCTCCCCCAGGGTGCATGGCACAGGCATTGATTATGCACCCCCTGGCATCACACACCACCTAGCAGTTGATACTTGCCTACCCATTCTGATTCATGTATGCGGCCCCTTCAGGGCCAGGTGGTGTGTGGATGGCCACATGGGTGCAGTCTATTGCCACTAGCATGCCAGGCATACGTGCTACCCTGTGGAACTCCTGTATGTTTGCTGTGCTCTGCCGGTGTGCTGTGGAAATGAATGTACTCTGCAGCATGTGGCAGCAGTGCGCTGAGGAATTGGGTGATGTGGCGTGATGCAGCTGACTGGGTTATGCCTGTCATGTCCCCTGTTGGTCTCTGGAAGGTACCCGTGGTAAGCAGGCACATGCAGGCTGTCACCTTTGTCTCCACTGACAGAGCATGGCTCCATCGTGTGAGTGCCTGCATCACATCACTGCACAGCTCACAGAGCCACCTCAGAATTGCCCAGTTCAGGCAGTACCGGCCCATGATCTCAGTATCGGTGTACAGCACGAAGCTGGTGCAGGCTTGGTACTTCCTGTTGGGGACATACTGCCGACGGGCCCTTCCATGGCCGCGCTCTGCTGCTGCCTGACTTCTCACCCCCCTCATAACTGCCTCCATCTGGATGGTGGCACTGGCCATGTCCCTGGCTTGTGTTCCCCCCCCGGCAGCTGTTTCTGTGTTCCCCCACTGTCCTGGCTGCTACTTCCCCTGAACACCTTCCTGGGGAGGCCTCAGTCATAACCCAGTGGGCCGTGTCAAGCCACTACACCCAATTCCTCAGCACACTGCTGCCACAAGCTGCAGAGTACATCCATTTCCACAGCACACTGGTGGAGCACACTGCAAACATACAGGAGTTCCACAGGGTAGCACATATGCCTGGCATGCTAGGGGCAATAGCCTGCACCCATGTGGCCATCTGCACACCACCTGACCCCGAACGGGCCACATACATGAATCTGAAGGGGTATGCAAGTATCAACTGCCAGGTGGTGTGCGATGCCAGGGGGTGCATAATCAACGTCTATGCCACACACCCTGGGGGAGCACATGATGCCTCCATCTGGCACCAGTCAGCACTGTGCCACAGATTTGAGAGTGGGGACATCCCCACTGGCCACTTAGTGGGTGAGTATGCAAACCACACAGAAAGACATGGAGCTTGGGAGGGGCATAGTCAGAGATGACATGAGTATTGGCTTAGATGGCCCAAGGCAGGGTGATGCTGATCACCAAACTAACTTCCACCCTCTACACACAGGTGACAGTGGATAAACACTCCGTCCCTGGCTGCTCACACCATCCCAGCGTCCCGCATCCCCATTTCAGCAATGCTACAATGAGCCACATGCCACCAAACGCAATGTCATCGAGTGGGTGTTCAGGATGCTGAAGGCATGTTTCTATAGCCTGGACATGTCTGGCAGTGCCCTACAGTACAGCCCCTCAAAGGCCTATGAGCTATTCCCGACCTGTTGCATCCAGCTCAACATGGCCAATGACTGTGGGATAGCCGTACACGTCGAAGAGGGGGACAGTGATGGGGATGATGAGGACACTGGTGAAGATGGTGATGGGCAGCCAGCTCTTGGACAAAGGGACCCCCGACTGATCCGGCTGGCACAGCTGCACTGGGACACCATCACAGAGGAGCAATTCAGCCAACCCAGGGAAGTCATGGGGCCATGTGCAACCACCAGTGGCAAAGGCACAACCCACAAACATGCATGGACAAACACCAGGGGTGCATGTCGTCAAGGGAATTGGCTGAGCATGGAACCGCACATGCCACCAGGGATGGGCAAGGTCTAACACGGCACGCGGTCACACACACACACACACACCTCACAAGACATGCACAAAGGGTAGGAGGCACGGCGACCCTGACTGCCACCCATAGCCACACACACACATCCACAGACCACCACGCCTAGTGCCTGTCATTGTGCATGTGTCAGATGCTGGGCACCATTGCACAGTGGCGGACAGCGCAATGCAGGCATCATCATGCACATGCCACAGCAGACAGCAGCCGGGAGGGTGTGCAGATGGAACGTGTATCTGCATGCAGGGCTGGGTACCCCACCCATGCATTGCATGCTGAACAACACAATGCACACAGGGCAGCATCAGACAGTAGCCATGCTGGGAGACAGGTCAGTCATGCACCACAGTGCCACGGCCACCACAGATGCATGGGCAGCCCCACCAAGACCTGCTAGCAGTGACAGGCTGACCAATGGCCTCATGGGGTGGCACTGATGGTCCCCAAGGGGTTCCACTATGTGAACATGACCGTGCTTGCGCAGGGGTCTGCAGCACACTGAACATGCCTGCACCAGGCATGCTCAGGATGCCCACAGCTGAACCCGGTGTTGACAAGGAGGGTGTCACACGACACCAGGAATGGGGGGTGGACATTGCACTGCGTGGTGTCTGTGACACATGCGCAAATAACTGTATGCCCATTGTGGCCATGACAGCTGTGATTGCCTATGTCTGCCTGTCAATGGCAGTGGTCATATCCTCCTGCAACTGGTCCATCCCTGCCAGGAGCAGTGCGGTGTCTCTGCTGTGCTGCTCCTCTGCCTGGCACAGAGCCACACTGAGTGCATCCATCACCATCACAAGCCACACCTGCTGATTGACTGATGCTTGGAGTATGTGGGTGTGCTCATCTAAGAGGTCATCTGCCTGATCGGCATGCTGTCCCTCATGGTGTTTGCGGCCCTGATGGTCAGCACCCCCTGAGGGTGGGTGCTGCACACCAGGGCCAGGCCTGGGCATGTCCACAGGTGGTGCACTGATGCAGCCCCCTGACACTGTACCCCCATGGTCATTGGCCGACTGCTGATACTTCCCCTCTGGCTGCCACTCTCCAGGGCTCAACAGTGCCACCACAGTGGCCACAACAGCCCTACTGTCCTGAAAACACACCAGTGCTGCCCCACTGGTGCAGATAGGCACAGGCTGGGACTGTGATGTCATGCAGGCCTCTACGGCAGCACCACCCATGGCCATGCCCGTGATGTCACCTGCTGTGTGGCCATCCTGTGGTCCACACCTATCGCTGCCCATGACGGTAGCTCCATCATCATCAGTGATGGCTCCAGCACCTGCCCAAGTCTCAGCATGCTGGCATCCATGGAAGCTGGCATGCTGGAACACAGGCAGGACCTCCTCCGCACCTGCTCCACCAACATCAGTCTGGACATCCAGGCAGACCCACTGCCGCCCTGACCCTCGTATGCCTGTGGAGGTGGATGGGCCCTCCTCTATCTCCATGCTACCACCCTCAGTGGAGAAGCCCACCACCGCTGACCCATGTAGATGCTCAGGAGCAGTAAGGGAATAACAGTAGCATTAATGTATGTGACCTACCCTGTCCCCCCCATTGACAGACCAGGACCTACCATGCAGTGATGGGCTACCATCCATCTGGAATCCACCACCTGGAACACCCTTGATGGCACAATGCTGCATGCTGCCAACAACCTGCTCTTCTTGTGGGGTCAGGCATTGCACCTCTGGCTGTCCCCCACCGGTCACAGACCGTGCTGCCCTGATGGCAGCCACCTTCTCCTTAATCCTCTGCCTGTCCGTGCCCATCTTCTTTTTGCACTCCTGCATGGACCGCTGGTGGCTGCCATGCAGGTTGATGGCATGCGCCACCTCTTCCCATGCAGCAGCACGGGCCTGTGGTGTTCCCTTGCATCTGCTGAGCAGCGGCTCCTGGTCAAGGTAGGCCTCAAACAGGGCATCTGTTTCTGCCTTGGTGAAGTTAGGCCTCCTTTTCTGCCCACGTCTCTGTTCCTCTTCCTCCACCTCACGATCGGTCATTATTCCTCCTGTGAGAATGACAGGTGTTACCTGTGACTGTGCAGTTCCATGCATGTCCCAAACACCACAGTCCACACTCCCAAACAGCATGCAACTCACCACAATAGACTGCAGTAACCGACTATGGCCAGTGCAGCCCAATGTCGCAGTTTTATAGTGCAACACATGCAAATGAGGTGAGGTGCATTTTTAAGTGGATGCAAATGCAGTGTCTACACCATTGAATGGCTGATTAGCTGATTTGCATATGCCAGCTGAATATCCCGCTGCTGTGCTTTGTGCAATTGTGTTGAACGTGCTCAGCCAAGGGCGCAGTTCTGTGACATGCGCAGTACATGCCTAACTGCATGTGCCTGGGGTGATGACGCAGGTGCTGACTTGATGTGTGTGGGAGGCAATGCAGGGCACGGCCACCATTGAGCCAGTAGCGCTACTGCACTGTTCACATATATGGCGCTGTGGCACTGGGGTGCCATAGGTGCACTGGGGCCCCAGCACTGTAGGCTGCTACAGGAGGTGGCACACACAATCGCGCTGTGGCTGTCCATGCATGAGAGACCCTTGACCCTGTGCCCGACCTTTGCCCCTAGGTGCCATGAGTCCACATGGGTGCACCCCTATCACACTGTTCAGTGACAGCATGATGGGGAATGGCAGCGCGGTACCGTGCAGCATCCGGACATGGTTGACTTGTGCTAGGGAGCGCCATTTTGAATCTGAATCAGTGGAAAGATGGCACGGAGACAAGTACCTATCTGGACCCAGGTGGAACTGGCTAAGCTTGTCTCCCTAGTTGAGCCCCATGCTGATGCTCTCTTTGGTGAGGCACCCCTAGACAGGGCCAGGAGTGTCATGTGGGAGGAGGTGGCGGTGGCCCTGGAGGATGCGACAGGGATCCAGAGAACCATGGAGCAGTGCAGGCACCAGTACAGGGACCTCCAGTGGAGGGACCCGGACAGGCTTTCCTGCCTGTGGGCACACATCAAGAGAGGCACAGTTCCCCAGCCAGGTAGGTGCCCCATCCATACACTGGTTATGTAATGTCTGTCATCTGTCTTACAGATGTCTGTATGGGTATCGCAGTGGGCATGTGTCCACCACACAAGAGGGGGTCCGTCCAGTGTGGGCAACGGTGGTGGTAATGGTGGTATAGTGGTGGGGGGCTGAATGATTTGGCTGTGTGGGATCACACACAACCAGAGGTGGGGGCCTTTGCTACTGGATTGTACTAATGTTCCTGTCTCCATGTTTGCACCCTAGGCCCTGAGGAATGACACCATGCAAGGGAGGCGTGGCAGTGGTGGGAGGCACCTCCTGATGCAGGAGGACCCTTACTGGCTCAGCACAAGGACCAGTCTGATGATGGTGAGTGCCTTACATCCAGGATTTTCTGTGTGTGCTGTGTAGCAGGGCGGACGGCGGGGCATGGCCACCATCCATTGACACCACTGCCATGCACTCCACATAGTACAGTCTGCACTGTCCAGTGGCACTGCATGTCTGGGAGTGCATCACTGGTGGTTCATGCGTGCACCAGGTACATGGCTGTGCCACTGCCTTCGCACCACAAAGTCATATCACTGTACAGGCACGGTGGTGCTGTGTGGGACTAGGGCAGTGGGCATGTGCAGTGGTCTGTGTGGCTGTGTGCATATGGGTGGGCAGGTCTTGTGGACACGATCATTGTGGGTGGTTGCACACCATTACAGGGGTGTGTCCTACAGCTGTATGCCATGAACAATGGGTGGGCTGCAGGGGGCTGTGCATTCATGCCTATTGACTCTGCTCCCTTGTCCTAGGTGTACGGAGGATGCTTCACATAGACAGGGTGCTTGAGGAACTGCTCCAGGTGGCCAGGGCCTCTCTGGCCATTTTGGAGCTGGTGGATTGGCATGGCGTGAGGAGAAGACATCACCAGAGGTGCAATAGGAGCGGGGAGCAGGGCTTCCACTAAAGACTGTCCACATGGAACACTACAACCCCCCTGGACCCACCCTCACACCCCTTCTTCCCTCTCCCATTTGTTCACCCCTGCACCTTACCCAGCTCCACCCAGTTTGTGGCCCTCACCCCATTTATAATGTGAATATGTACATAGTTTTGATTCTAATTCAAATACATTTGCTTAGTTATGCCTACTGTGGTGGTCTCTGATTTGCAGTGGGCTAATGGTGCTCAGCTGCAGTGGTGTGCATGGTGTCGGGGTGGTGCTATCATGGTGTGTGTGTGTGTGTGTGTGTGTGTGTGTCCATAGGGGAGGCAAGTTTGGTGTGGGCATAGCTCTCAGTCACTGTCTGTGGTTTGTGTGTTGTTCCCTGTGCACTGGATGACTGTGTGCAGTGGTACACGGTGCATGCACTGTGTCCATGGTGCTCCTGTCAGACCATCCATGGCCTTTGCAGCTGCCACCCTTGCATGTCTGTGGCCTGCATAGTCTGCTGGCATGTCAGTAGTGGCTGCCCATGCTGGACTGCCACTGTACCCAGCATGATGCTGGGTTGCCTCCTGTCACTGGTGGGGTGCATGTCTGCCTCAGATGACACTGTTGCCTCCGCTGTTGTTGTTCCACCTTGATGCTGTCACCTGTGTCTGTTGCAGGGGATGTGCTCCACTGTCTGTCACTTGTGCTCCAGCCGCATGCTGGTGGTGTACAGTGTCATGGTGTCTGCACAGGGTTGCTGGCACACCTGTGCCTTGGAGGGGTTCTGACCATGTGCACATGGCTGCTGTGGCCACATGCAGGGGGCTTGGTTGACCTGATACTGTGTCCCTGTGTTGGTGTGCCCTTGGGTATGGGTGGCTGTTTGTATGTGCACAGTGTTGCATCCTGTGTGGTGCATGCTTCCATGCAACACTGTGTGTGTATGTGCTGGCTGTTGTGGCCAGTGCTGGGCTGGGATGTGTCCTTGGGAGGGTGTGCAGGGTGCCGTACCACTGGTGGTGGGGTCCAGGGCATGCCCTGTTGCATGTGTGGTACCTCGTGTGCTGATGCACGGTCAGTCTCTCAGCTGTACCATGGGGGGATGTGCAGGGTGGCACTATGAATGCTGTTGTTACACTCCTGTCTGCTGCCACCTGCTGCAGGGTGCACATGATGGGGCTACCTTGCATGGCTACGTGGTGCACAGGGTTGCATTGTCACAGTGGGGGTGGTGGCATGCATGGGGTGTCCTGCACTGTTGGGCACTACTCCTGGGAAGGGTGTATGGTGATCGTGGTGCAGGGTGTGCTCTGCATTGGTGGGATGGTGTGGCGTGGGGTGGTCAGCCCTCCTTGTGTGCTAGTCACAGCTTGCCAGGGTGTGCTGGGGCACCATGGCCTGGCTGTGGGTTGGTCACTGGTATCCACAGGCTGGTGGTTATTCCAGATCTCCCCCAGTTGTGCAGTGCATGGGGTGTGGGGGACGATGTCTGTCCTGCTGTGTGCTCCTATGCCCATCTGTGGCATAGGTGGTGGGTCCCTGCATCCCTGGTTGTGCTGTTGCATTGCTGCCCTGCCCCACCGGGTGTCCCTGCTTGTGCTATGGTGCATCTGGACTACTCCACTGAGCATCCTTTGTTGTGCTATAATGCATCAGAAATGCACAACTGCACATCCCTGGTTGCACTATGGCACAGGTGGTGCGATATTCAGTCATGTGCCATAGGCACATCTTGGCCTGCACAGTTTTTGAATATCACACTTCTTGCGCATTTGTGCAGTGGACTTGCACTTGCTCCTGCTGTTGAGCACTTTTTGGGCACAGTTTGAATATCTGGGCCCATGTAACTGTTCACTGGAGAAAAGAGACTGTGTGGAATGAGAGTTTAGAAACATGTTCAGCTTGTGGTATGTGACAGAAAGAGATGTGTAGTTCATTTCCCAGAGAAAACTGTGTTTCAAGAAGAAAGCACTTTATGCAACTCTTGAGTGGAGGAAAGATACTTCAGAAACCTATTTATTTTGTGGTACCTGACAGAAGGAGATGTGTTTGCAATGCCCTGAGGAAACTGTGTTTCTATGAGAGGGCACGTTATGTAACTGTTTACTAGAGAAACGAGACTTTAGCAACATGTTCTCTGTGTGGAATGTAACAGAAAGAGATGTGTTTCATTGCCCATACAAAACTGTGTTTCAAGGAGAGAGCACTTCATGTGACTGTTGACAAGAGTAAAGGTACTTTAGAAATATGTTCTTGGTGTGGTACATGATGGAAAGATATGTGTGTTCTCTCCACAGAGCAAACTGTAATTCCATGAAAGAGTACTTTATGTAACTGTTGAGTTTAGGACAGAGACTTCAGACACATGTTCAGTGTGTGGTATGTGACAGAAAGAAGTGTGTATTCACTGCCCAGAGAAAACTGTGTTTCAAGGAAATATCACTTTATGTGACTGTTGACTGTAGGAAAGAATCTTCAAAAACATGTTCTGTGCATGGTATGTGATAGAAAGAGATGCGTTTACATTGCCCAGTGAAAACAGTGTTTCCAGGAGAGAGAACTTTATGTAACTGTTTACTGGAGGAAAGAAACTTCAGAAACATGTTCTGGGTGTGGTATATGACAGAAAGTCAAGTGGGTTTAATGCCAACAGCATACTGTGTTTAATGGAGAAAGAACTTCCAGCAACTGTTTACTGGAGAAAAGAGACTGTGTGGAGTGACAGTTTAGAAGCATGTTCAGCTTGTGGTACGTGACAGAAACAGATATGTGTTCATTGGCCAGAGAAAACTGTGTTTCATGGAGAAAGCACATTATGTAACTGTTGACTGGAGGAAAGAGACTTCAGAAATCTATTTATTTTGTGATACCTGACAGAACGAGATGTGTTTGCATTGCCCAGAGGAAACTATTTCTATGAGGGCACATTATGTAATTGTTTATTGGAGAAAAGACACTTCAGAAACATGTTCTCTGTGTGGAATGTGATAGAAAGAGATGTGTTTTCATTGTCCATACAAAACTGTGTTTCACTTAGAGAGCACTTCATGTAACTGTTGACTAGAGGATAGGTACTTTAGAAACATGTTCTTGGTGTGGTACATGACAGAAAGATATGTTTGTTCTTGCCATACAGCAAACCGTAATTCTGGAAGTGAGTACTTTATGTAACTATTGATTTTAGGACAGAGACTTCAGACACATGTTCAGTGTGTGGTATGTGACAGAAATAGGTGCATGTTCATTGCCCAGAGAAAACTGTGTTTCTAGGAGAAATCACTTTATGTAACTGTTGACTGTAGGAAAGAACCTTCTGAAACATGTTCTGTGCATGGTATGTGATAGAGAGAGATGTGTACGCTGCCCAGTGAAAACTGTGTCTTCGTGACAGGGAAATTTATGTAACTGTTTACTGGAGGAAAAAGACTTAATAAATATATTCTGTGTGTGGTATATGACAGAAAGGGAATTGTGTTTATTGCCCACAGCATACTGGGTTTAAAAGAGAAAGAACATTCTGTAACTGTTCACTGGAGAAAAGAGACCTGAATGAGAGTTTAGAAACATGTTCAGCTTGTGGTATGTGACAGAAAAAGATGTGTAGTTCATTGCCAAGATAAAACTGTGTTTCAAGGAGAAAGCACTTTATGCAAGCCTTGAGTGGAGGAAAGATACTTTAGAAACATATTAATTTTGTGCTGTGTAGCAGAAATAGATGTGTGTGCAATGCCCTGAGGAAACTCTGTTTCCAGGACTGGACACTTCATGTAACTGTTGACTGGAGGAAAGAGACTTCAGAAACCGATTTATTTTGTAGTACCCGACAGAAAGAGGTGTGTTTGCATTGTAGAGAGAAAACTGTGTTTCTATCAGAGAGCACATTATGTAACTGTTTACTGGAGAAAAGAAGCATCAGAAACAAGTTCTCTGTGTGGAATGTGACAGAAAGAGATGTGTGTTCATTGCCCAGAGCATACTGTGTTTCATTGAGAAAGCTGTTTCTCTACCTGTTGACTGGAGGAAAGAGACTTCAGAAGTATATTTAGTGTGTGGTATGTGACAGCAAGAGATGTGTGTACATTGATCAGAGAAAACTGTGTTTCCAGGAGAGTGCACTTCATGTAACTCTTGAGTGGAGGAAAGAGACTTCAGAAACACGTTCTGCGTGTGGTATGTGACAGAAAGAGATAAGGGTTCATTAATCAGAGCAAACTATAATTCCAGGAGAAAGGTTTTGAGCACATACAACTCATTAGAGAAACGCGTAATAGTAAAAAAGTTTATTTCACAAAACTCCTGACATGTTTTGGACTGATCTCCCAGTCCTTTATCAAAGGTAATGAAAGACAAATGCCAGAGAACACAATATATACCTCATAGTAAATAGTTAATCCAGGTGAATTCCATCAGAACAATTAATCACTTAACATACAGATCAAACTTATTGAAGTCCTGCAAAGGGATCTTTCATTAGTTTCAACTTTATGAATTTCACATCTTCATACCAACAGCAGTAATAATAAATACATAATAAATAACAGTGTCACCATTTAAGCTGACCCAAAACTTATCTGTATAAAAAACACTATATATAATTAAAACTTAAACTAATACAAAAAGGAGGGAAGGGGAAGAAAAACATCAAACCACACAACTTATACTGATTTGATGTACGTCTGAATTTAACTGCAGTCTTTTAAATATGGATATAACTCTAAGGGCCATTAAGCCCTGGACTTTATTAGCTTTCAAGGTTAAAATCCAATAATTTTCTCTTTTAATACTAAATTATTGTAATCTCCACCTCTTGGATTTTGTTCACCTTATCAATTGCCATGAACTTAAAATAATGTCATTCAAGGCGGCCCCCACGTCGACACAGCGGTGGGATTTCCATACCGCGGCCGGCATTCAGGACCAGGAATGGATCCGGTCGCCGGAGGGCTGGCCGGGGGGAGTAGGATCGAGCATCCGCTGTACAGCTCTCCTTCTCTGGGGGGAGGGTGTGGGTAGCACTCGGTGCACTGGGGACTCCTGGCAGAGGCCGGGAATTCTCACGTAGCTGATGCTTGATGTGGGGGGAGGAGGTGGGGCAGACGCTGGCGTCATTGCACATCCCCGCCTCCTCTAGGGAGAAAATAAGGAGGAAAAAGATGGCGCGGCAGGACCACCGATGGATGAAGCCCTCCCTGGAGAGCCTCGTATTGCCACCGCCGCTGCAGGACCCCAACCAGTCACAGTTCTGGGGTCACGAAGGTGGCCCGCAGCCCCACCCTCCGGGGGGGCAAGCCGGGGGTGACCGAGGATCCTCTGCAGCTATAGGCGGTGGTAGAGGTCTCCGGGGCCGTGACCAGGGTGGAGGATGTAGCCGGTGGTCCTGCCAGGAAAAAGGGTAAATAAAAAAATAATAAAATAATGTCGTTCAGGTTCTTTTGTAATAGCAACATGTGCTGCCGTAGCATAGGTAACATCTCCTCTTTGAATAGCTCGTAAATGTTCTCCAACTCTAATTTTAAAGCTTCTAATCATTTTCCCTACATAAAATGCATCACAGTTACATTTCACCAAATATATAACTCCTGTTGTATCACAGTTCATAAACTGTCTAATTTCAAAACTTCTATTACTATTAAAGCTAGAGAAGCAATTCCCCTGTAACATATGGCTACAATAAATGCATCGTTTACATTTAAAATTCCCCTTCTTATTGTCTAGCCATGTTCCTTTTTGTTTATTTTCATAATGGCTTTTCGTTAATAGGTCTCCTACAGTAGGAACCTTTTTGAAACACAATCTCACAATTTCTGGCTACTTCTTGCAAACCTGGTTCAGCTCCCAGTACATGCCAGTGCCTGCTTATTATATTTTCGAGTTCTTTCACTTTTGCTGAATACTCCATAACAAAATGAAAGAGATAATCATCATTATGTACTTTAACCTTATTTTTTTAAGAGGTCATCCCTATCAACATCTCTAGCTTTATTATAGGCTTCCCTAATGTTATTTTTTCCATAACCCCTCTGTACCAATCTGTTTGTTAATTCTTCTGTCCCCCTCTCAAAATCTTTCACATCTGTACAGTTTTGTTTAGTTCTTAAAAACTGACCAATCAGTATATTCTTTATAATATGCATAGGGTGACAACTATTAGCCTGAAGTATAGTATTACCATCAACTTCTTTACGAAACAGGGCAGTTTTAATTTCAATATTTTCTTTATGTTCAATCACTAAATCCAAAAATGTAATTTGTTCCTTTGAGTGGGTAACTGGTAAACTTCAAAAAAGGGTTAGTTCTGTGTAAAAAATCTACAAACAATTTTAGGCTATTCTCGTCCCCCTTTCATAACATAAAAATGTCGTCAATAAAACGCTTCCAACATATCATGAATTCATGAAAAACATTAACATCATTATTAAAAATAAAATCCTCTTCCCACTTTCCCACAAATAAATTAGCAATCGATGGTGCACAAGCGGCTCCCATAGCTGTTCCCCTAATCTGTAAAAAAAGTTCTCCATCAAACATAAACACATTGCACTTTAGAATACATTCCAAAAACTTCAATAAAATATCAGAACCACTAATTTTTGCTTTATTCAAAAAGGAATCTATTGCATCTAGTGCTTCCTCATGTGGAATGTTAGTGATGTAGAGTGATTCAATATCCATCGTGACTAAAAGTCCATCCTCTGGTAATGTCACATCTTTCAAAAAATTAAGAATTTCTTTTGCATCTTTAATATATGAAGGTAAGTTCCACACTAAAGGTTTCAAAAATGAATCCACAAATCTTGATAGAGGTTCTGTTAAGGAGCCTATACCACTAACTATGGGACGACCAGCCGGGTTGTCCAAAGTTTTATCAATGATGACATTCAATCAAACCCTTTGGCTTATGTGGAACAGTTATTAAAGACTTCAGATGCTTGCAACCCATTTTTAAATCTTGATTTAAGACATGTAGTGGACCAAACAGGTATGCTATCGCCTGTGGAGGCTTTCAGAAATTTAGAAAAATCTTCACATCAGCTGAGGTGATTTTTTTGGAACAGCACAAACTTAGAAGCATATTTAGAAGTTAAAAGGGTCCCCAGAGGTTTAAGACTGTTGAAAGAACCAGCTTGTGGAACTGAAAACCCCTTGTTTATACAAGAATGGGAGAATATCTTATTGGATGCAAGCTTTAAACTTATGCAACTTATTGTTAAATATAGCAAGGAGAGAGAAGTTGTGTTGAAGGAAGATATTAAAAAGCATGAAACAGAAGTATTAAAATTTCGTACACATTTGGACTTTGAGCGTTTGAACCTGAGACTTAAAGACTCAATTTTAAAATTGGATTCAGAAATTAAAAAGATTAAAATGACCAAGTTCCTATGTGACAAAGGGGATTTCGAAAGGGGAACTATTTTTAAATGGAAAAATAACCAGAAGAAAGGTATTTTAAAAAATAAAGCTAAGAAAGTGTCATTTGAATATTCCACAGACTTCAGTACGGATCATACTGATACAGAGGGAGAAAATGTTAATGCACACCCTTTTCAGAAGGAACAATTAACAACAGAGTTAAAACCAGTGGGGCAGCATCATATTTACACTGCATACTTGCACCTGCGCCACCATTGCAAAGAAGTCCGAGATTCCAGGAAGAAACAAGGGATTTTCAAAGAGAAAGAGAACCCAAAGAGGGAGAAGAAATAAGACAATATGGAAACAGGAATCTTCGAGGGAATTACAGGGGGCAGAATTTGTGGAGAAAGTCATTTGGGAACAGGGGTCGGAATCAACAGAAGAGGTAAGAACTGATTTTTCTGACTCCTCTATAACTCAAATCATCAATTTATCAAAACATGACTTAACAAGTGGAGAGAGCAATTTGCTTAGAAAAGGCCTGAGTTTTGCACCTACAACCCCTTTAAATCAGGTACAGACTTTAATATATTTGAATCTTTATTGTCGAAAACTTAATATTAAGGCATTTTACTCTCAGAGAGAAATGTTGGGCCTGAAAGAAATGGGACACACTGTGAAGGAATTGACTGTTTTTAAGAATCCATCAGTTTGGTGCCCCCCCCAGCACCACCACATGTGCAACGGTAACTATCTTTAAAGAACTGGTTGAAAAAGATATTGAAGCTTTATGTATCCCACTAAATAATTTTTTCCATTAGAATCTAAGTAGAAGTGAAAGAGAAGCTATACACACCTTAAAGAATGATACTGATATAGTGATAAAACAAGCGGACAAAGGTGGAGCAGTGGTCCTAATGGATAAAGAAAATTACGTTTTGGAAGTCCAAAGACAAATTTACGATACTCAATATTATATTAGACTCAAAGATGATCCAACATATGATTTTAAATATGGAATTGATGAGATTATTGAAGGTGCTTTCTCTAAGGGAATTATTACTAAAGATGTGAAAGACTATTTTACAGTTTCTAATCCAACCATGGCCACTTTTTACATCCTTCCAAAAGTTCATAAAACTTTGGAGAACCCGTCCGGTCGTCCCATAGTTAATGGTATAGTCTCCTTAACAGAACCTCTATCGAGATATGTGGATTCGTTTTTGAAACCTTTAGTGTGGAACTTACCTTCATATATTAAAGATACAAAAGAAATTCTTAATTTTTTGAAAGATGTGACATTACCAGAGGATGGACTTTAAGTCACGATGGATATTGAATCACTCTACACTAACATTCCACATGAGGAAGCACTAGATGCAATAGATTCCTTTTTCAATAAAGCAAAAATTAGTGGTTCTAATATTTTATTGAAGTTTTTGGAATGTATTCTAAAGTGCAATGTGTTTATGTTTGATGGAGAACTTTTTTTACAGATTAGGGGAACAGCTATGGGAGCCACTTGTGCACCATCGATTGCTAATTTATTTGTGGGAAAGTGGGAAGAGGATTTTATTTTTAATAATGATGTTAATGTTTTTCATGAATTCATGATATGTTGGAAGTGTTTTATTGACGACATTTTTATGTTATGGAAGAGGGATGAGAATAGCCTAATATTGTTTAGTTACCCACTCGAAGGAACAAATTATATTTTTGGATTTAATGATTGAACACAAAGAAAACATGGAAAATAAAACTGCCCTGTTTCGTAAAGAAGTTGGTGGTAATACTATACTTCAGGCTAATAGTTGTCATCCTATGCATATTATAAAGAATATACCGATTGGTCAGTTTTTAAGAACTAAACGAAACTGTACAGATGTGAAAGATTTTGAGAAGGGGGCAGAAGAATTAACAAATAGATTGGTACAGAGGGGTTATGGAAAAAATAACATTAGGGAAGCCTATAATAAAGCTAGAGATGTTGATAGGGATGACCTCTTAAAAAATAAGGTTAAAGTACAGAATGATGATTATCGCTTTAATTTTGTTACGGAGTATTCAGCAAAAGTGAAAGAACTTGAAAATATAATAAGCAGGCACTGGCATGTACTGGGAGCTGAACCAGGTTTGCAAGAAGTAGCCAGAAAACCAGGCAGATTGTGTTTCAAAAGGTTCCTACTGTAGGAGACCTATTAGCAAAAGCCATTATGAAAATAAACAAAAGGAACAATGGCTAGACAATAAGAAGGGGAATTTTAAAAGTAAACGATGCATTTATTGTAGCCATATGTTACAGGGGAATTGCTTCTCTAGCTTTAATAGTAATAGAAGTTTTGAAATTAGTTTATGAACTGTGATACAACAGGAGTTATATATTTGGTGAAATGTAACTGATGCATTTTATGTAGGGAAAATGATTAGAAGCTTTAAAATTAGAGTTGGAGAACATTTACGAGCTATTCAAAGAGGAGATGTTACCTATGCTATAGCAGCACATGTTGCTATTACAAAGGAACCTGAACGACATTATTTTAAGTTCATGGCAATTGATAAGGTGAACAAAAATCCAAGAGGTGGAGATTACAATAATATAGTATTAAAAAGAGAAAATTATTGGATTTTAACCTAGAAAACCAATAAAAGTCCGGGGCTTAATGGCCCCTTAGAATTATATCCATATTTAAAAGACCGCAGTTAAATTCAGACGTACATCAAATCAGTATAAGTTGTGTGGTTTGATGTTTTCTCTCTTTCCCCTTCCCCTTCCTTTTTGTATTAGTTTAAGTTTTAATTATATATAGTGTTTTTTTATACAGATAAGTTTTGGGTCAGTCGAAATGGTGACACTATGTTATTTATTATGTATTTATTATTACTGCTGTTGGTATGAAGATGTGAAATTCATAAAGTTGAAACTAATGAAAGATCCCTTTGCAGTAGTTCAATAAGTTTGATCTGTATGTTAAGTGATTAATTGTTCTGATGGAATTCACCTGGATTAACAATTTACTATGAGGTATATATTGTGTTCTCTGGCATTTATCTTTCATTACCTTTGATAAAGGACTGGGGGATCAGTCCGAAACATGTCAGGAGTTTTGTGAAATAAACTTTTTTACTATTATGCGTTTCTCTAATGAGTTGTATGTGCTCGAAACCTTTCTACAAATAATTATCTGTTGGTTTTTGGAGCACTACGTCCCAGTGCGCACTCATTTGGAATGGATGAATTCCAGGAGAGAGCATTTCATGTAATGCTACAGTGGAGGAAAGAGACTTCAGAAACATGTTCTGTGTGTGGTATATGACAGAAAGAGATGTGTCTTCACTGTTCAGAGCAAACTGTGATTAAGGGAGAGGGCACTTCATGTAACTCTTGAGGGGAGGAAAAAGACTTCAGAAACATGTTCTGTGTATGGTATGTGACAGAAAGAGATGTGTTTTCATTGCACAGAGAAATCTGTGTTTCAAGGAGAGGGCACTTTATGTAACTGTTGACTAGAGGAACGAGACTTCAGAAAAATGTTCAATGTGTGATATGTGACAGAAAGAGATGTGTTTGCATTGCCGAGAGAAAACTGTGTTTCTATGAGAGGACACATTATGTAACTGTTTACTGGAGAAAATAGACTTCAGAAACATGTCCTCTGTGTGGATTGTGACCGAAAGAGATGTGTTTTCATTGCCCAGACAATACTGTGTTTCAAGGAGAGAGCACTTCATGTAACTGTTGACTAGGGGAAAGGTACTTTAGAAACATGTTCTGTCTGTATTATGTGACAGAAAGAGATATGTGTTCATTGCACAGAGAAAACTGTGTTTCAAGGAAAAATCACTTTATGTAACTGTTGACTGTAGGAACGAATCTTCAGAAACATGTTCTGTGCTTGGTATGTAATACACCGAGATGTGTGTACATTGCCCAGTGAAAATTGTGTTTACATGAAAGGGCACTTTATGTAACTGTTTACTGGAGGAAATAGACTTTAGAAATATGTTCTGTGTGTCATATTTGACAGAAATCGATATGTGTTCTCTGCTTAGATTAATGGTGATTAAGGGAGAGAGCATTTCAGGTAACGCTTGAGTGGATGCAAGAGCCTTCCGAAACATTTTCAATTTGTGCTGTGTGACATAAAGAGATGTGTGTTTATTGCCCTGAGGAAAATGTGTTTCAAGTACATAGACTTTGACTTTGATGGCAGATAAGGACCGCTTGGCCCATCTAGTCTGCACATTTCCCTACCTACAGGATATGCCGCAGATCCTAATTAACCAACAGTCTATTTCTTCCTACGCCCCACAAGAATTGCCTTATGTCTGTCCCATGCATTCTTAAATTCTCCTACAGTTATAGACCCCACAACCTCCTCAGGAAGGCTGTTCCATGCATCCACTACCCTCTCTGTGAAATAATACTTCCTCACATTGCCCCTGAACCGCCCCCCCTCTATCTTTAAATTGTGACCCTTGTTCTTGCACATCTCTTTTTCTGAAAGATGCTACCCTCTTGGATTTTGTTAATTCCACTGAGGTACTTAAAAGTTTCTATCATGTCCCCCCTCTCCCTTCTTTCCTCAAGGGTATACATATTAAGCTCCTTTAGTCTCTCCTCATACAGCTTCTCTTGCAGACCCTGCACCATTTTAGTTGCCCTCCTCTGGACTGCCTCTATCCTGTCTATGTTGTTGCGGAGATGGGGTCTCCAGAACTGGATGCAGTACTCCAGATGGGGTCTCACCAACTGTCTGTACAGAGGGATAACAACTTCCTGTTTTCTGCTGCTGATGCCTCTCCCTATGCATCCCAGTGTACCCCCAGCCATCAGTACTGCCTTCTCACATTGCTTGCTAACCTTAAGGTCATCTGATATGATTACCCCCAGGTCCCTTTCCTTTGTTGTTGTTACTATCTCCCCCCCATTGTGTATTCTTCCCCTGGGTTCTTGTTTCCCAGGTGCATTATTTTGTACTTCTTTACATTGAATGCTAGCTGCCATACTTCTGACCTTTCCTTCAACCTTGCCAAGTCCCTTCTCATCCTTTTCCTGCCTCCTTGTGTATCAACCCTGTTGCAGATCTTTGTGCCATCTGCAAAGAGGCATACCTTTCCTTCCAGTCCCGCTGCAATGTCACTTATGAAGACATTAAAAAGGACTGGACCCAATACTGAACCCTGCAGTACCCCACTAGTAACCCCTCTTTCTTCAGAGTGGACTCCATTTACAACTACCTTCTGTGTCCTGTTGTCCAGCCAGTGTTTTACCCAGGCTACCACCCTGGGACTCACTCACAGACTGGTTAATTTGACTATTAATCTTTTGTGTGGGACTGTGTCAAATGCAAGAAAGTCTAGGTAGACCATGTCCACAGCCCCTCCCTGGTCTACTACTTTGGTCACCCAGTCAAAGAAATCTATTAGATTTGTCTGACATGACCTTCCCACTGTGAACCCATGCTGCCTTGGGTCCTGTGCTCCACTGGCCTCTAGGTGCTCAACTATTATTTCCTTCAGAAGTGACTCCATCACTTTCCCTACCACAGAGGTCAAACTGACAGGTCTGTAGTTTCCTGCCTCTGTCTTGCTCCCACTTTTGTGAAGGGGAATCACATTTGCCTTCTTCCAGTCCTCAGGTACCACCCCATCCTCCCATGATTTATTAAAAAGAGTAGCCAGTGGTTTCACTAGTTCACCCCTTAATTCTTTTAGAATTCTTGGGTGAATTCCATCAGGCCCCATTGCATTGTCCACCTTCAGTTTTAGGAGTTCTTTCAGAACCTTTCTTCTGTGAAAGGACTGGGATAGACCCCCCCATCAAGAGTGCTTCAGTTAATTGGATTAGGCAATTCCCCTCCTCTTTTGAGAATACTGAGAAGAAATATTCATTCAGTATCCCTGCTTTTTCACTGTCCCCCTCTGCCCACCCTCCATTCATTCTATTCAGCCTCACTATCCCTCCCTTTGTCTTTCTATGCTCACTGATGTACCTATAAAAGGTTTTATTTGCCTTCTTAACTGAGTTGGCTATCTTTTCCTCAGTTTGGGCCTTTGCTATTCTGACTTCCCTCCCTGCTTCCTTCTGCCTGAACTGGTACAGCTCTCTGTCCTGCTCCTTCTGTGTTTCCTTATACTTCCGGAATGCTATCTTTTTCTTCCTGACTTTCACAGCCACCTCTTTTGAGAACCATAGTGGCTTTTCTTTGTTTTGATTTGTTTATTTGCTTCACACAAAGGCTTGTTGCTTCTGTGATGGCAGTTTTGATGATCCCCCATTGTTGCTCCACACCTCCTTCTAGCCTGTTTGCTAGTGCTTTTCTGAGGCACTCTCCGATCTTGCCAAAGTCAGCCCTCCTGAAGTCCAATACCTCACTTTTGTATGGCTTGGACTCTGTAGCTGAGTTTAATGTGAACCACACTGTTGGATGGTCACTTGTTCCCAGATGGCAACCCACTTCTAGATCTGAAATCCTCTCACTGCCCCCATTTGAGAGTACAAGGTCTAAGATTGCTCCCTCATGAGTGGGTTCCAAAACTAGCTGTCTGAGGCCTGCCACCTGTAGGGCATCAAGAATGGCCCTGCTCTTGGATGTGGCTACAGCAAATGTGCTCCAGTTAACATATGGCATATTCAGGTCTCCCATCAATAGTATCTCCCCTTTCTCTGCCATTTTAAGAATGACTTCTATCATATCCTTGTCCATTCCCTCCCCCTGACATGGGGGTCTGTACACTACCCCTCTGTGGATTGTGGTGCCCTTTCCAGTCTCCAAGGTGACCCACAGTGCCTCCTCCCCTCCCTGTTTACTCTTTTGTTCAGTTGCTTTTATCCCTTCCTTTACATAGAGAGCTACTCCTCCCCCTCTTCTCCCCTGCCTGTCTCTCCTGTAGGTTATGTACCCTGGTATATTAACATCCCAGTCATAGTTCTCTGTGTACCATGTTTCTGTGACTGTTACAATATCCAAACATCCCTCTTCCATCAAGGCCACCAGCTCAGGAGCTTGTTGCCCAGACTACAGGCATTGGTACTTATTACCCTCCATTTCCTGATGGCCTTACTCCTTTTGCCCCATTCCTATCCTTCTTGCCTTTGTCCTTTCTCCATTTACCCTGCCTTCTCCTATTGACACCTTTATGTTGGTGTTTACTGCACTTACTACTGTTATTTTTGGGGGATGGCTAGGATTTCCATGCTCCTTTCCAGTGCCTCCCCCCTTGGCTAGTTTAAATGCTTGCCAATGAAGCATTTAAACCTATCACCTTGGATCCTGGTTCCCCTCCTGGACAGATGCAGCCCATCATGCCAGTATAGGCTTGCATCACTCCAAGTGGAGCCCCAGTCCCCAATGAAGCCAAATCCCTGAGCTCCACACCAGTTTTTCAACCACTGATTGAATCCCATGGTGTGGAACACCCTCGCCTCTCCTCCGCCATAGATGGGCAGCACCTCCAAGAAGGTTACAGTGCGTGCTACTTGTCTAAGGCCTCTCCCCAATTCCACAAACTCTTCCTGAACTTCTCTAATCCCTTTCTTAGCCAGGTCATTTGTCCCTAGGTTCACAATGACATCCAGCTCCCTCTCTCCCCTGTGCAGCTGCTCCGGCAATCCTGAGAATTCACTCCCTGCCCCTCCAAGCCATGGCATCAGGCAGGCACCTTACCTCCATCTCCCCTTCCTCCCCCAGTTCTACCTTCCTAACAATGGAGTCCCCCACCAGCAGTTGTTTCCTTCCCCTGCAGGGTCCCCTGCCACCCTCATGTGGGTCTCCTTTGTGGAGGTTCCCATCATCCTCCTTGGTCTCCACTGTGGGTTCCTCCATAGAGGAACCACACTTTGCCAGAATGGCATAGGAATTATGAAGAGGTACAACTGGCGCCTCTGTTCCACCACCCTCCCTGAGCCCACTGTGGTCCAACCACTCCTCTTTCTTGGCAACCTCTGAGGCAACAGCAGTGGCACTGGTGGTCCCTGGATGGAAGAGGAGATCTCACAAATCCTGGCCAACTCATCCTGAAGATAAGCAACCTCCTCCCTTAGCCCAAGAGAGGTGCCTGCAGATGGGACAACACTGCATCCTCCAGAACATCTCCCGGAAGACTGCTGCTCCACAGCCGCTGCACTGCACCACTCACATCATGTCTTATTTCTGGCCCCTTTACTGTTTGCAATCCTTACTCTTTCCTCTGTTTTTTCTCTCTCTCCTCACTTTCTGCCTGTGTGCCCTTTAAGCTCCTGATTGTCCTGTTCTGAGACAAGAATATCCTATATTTCTCAGTAGACCCCTTACTTGCTCAGAGGCAGAACTCCAGTAGCTAGAGAGGGCTGGAAAGCTACTCTTGCCCTTCTAGGATGGTGGGTCTTTGGTGGCTCTGTGATCACTCACTTCCTGCTCCCAAACAGGAAGTTCATGTTGTCAGTCAAATCCTGTGCCTATAAAAGTAGAACTAGCTTTGGGTGGGGGCATGGAGGGAAGGGAAGGAGGGCAATATAGTCCCAGTAGAGAAATCCAATCACACAGCAGTTCTTTCTCCTGGTGTCTTCTGCCAAGCTACTAGGAGAATCTTTCTAAGGCAGTCTTTAAATGTAGCTTTCTTCTAGCTAAGCCACTCCCCCTACTTACTAGATCTTTCTACAAGTAATTTAAATTTCACAGGGCACTTTATGCAACTGTTGACTGGAGGAAGGAAACTTCAGAAACATGTTATGTGTGCACACATGTTCACATATGTGAATGAAAGAGATGCTTGTTCATTGCCAAGAGAAAACTGTGTTTCAAGGAGAAAGCGCTTTATGTAACTGTTAACCGGAGGAAAGAATCTTCAGAAACATGTTCTGTGCATGGTATGTGACAGAGATAGATGTGTGTACATTGCCAGGTGAAAACTGTGTTTCTAGGAGAAAGCACTTTATGTAACTGTTGACTGGAGGAAAGAGACTTCAGAAACATGTTCTGTGCATGGTATGTGACAGAAATAGATGTGTGTACATTGCCAGGTGAAAACTGTGTTTCTAGGAGAAAGCACTTTATGTAACTGTTGACTGGAGGAAAGAGACTTCAGAAACATGTTCTGTCTGTTTTCTGTGACAGAAAGAGATATGTATTCATTGCACAAAGAAATCTGTGTTTCAAGGGGAAATCACTTTATGTAACTGTTGACTGGAGGAAAGAATCTTCAGAAACATGTTCTGTGCATGGTATGTGACAGAGAGAGATGTGTGTTTATTGCCCACAGCATACTGTGTTTAAAGTAGAAAGAACTTTCTGTAACTATTCACTGGAGAAAAGAGACCATGTGGAATGAGAGTTTAGAAACATGTTCAGCTTGAAGTATGCGACAGAAAGAGAAGTGTAGTTCATTGCCCAGAGAAAACTATGTTTCAAGGAGAAAGCACTTTAACCAGCTCTTGAGTGGAGGAGAGAGACTTCAGAAACATATTAATTGTGTGCTGTGTAGCAGAAAGAGATGTGTGTTCATTGCCCTTAGGAAACTGTGTTTCCAGGACTGGACACTTTATTTAACTGTTGACAGGAGAAAAGAGACTTCAGAAACATGTTCTGCATGTGCTATGTGACAGGAAGAGATGTGTATTCATTGCCCAGAGCATACTGTGTTTCATGGAGAAAGCACTTTATGTAACTGTTAACTGCAGGAAAGAAACTTCAGTATCCTATTTATTTTGTGGTACTTGACAGAAAGAGATGTGTTTGCATTGCTGGGAGAGGGCACTATATGTAACTGTTGAATGGAGGAAAGAGACTTCAGAAACATGTTCTGTGCATGGTATGTGATAGAGATGTGTGTACATTGCCCAGTGAAAACTTTGTTTCCATGAGAGGGCAATTTATGTAACTGTTTACTGGAGGAAAAAGACTTCAGAAACATGTTCTCTGTATGGTATATGATGGAAAGAGAAGTGTGTTTATTGCCCACAGCATACTATGTTTAAAGGAGAAAGAACTTTCTGTAACTATTCACTGGAGAAAAGAGACCATGTGGAATGAGAGTTTAGAAACATGTTCTGGGTGTTCTGGGTGTGGTACATGACAGAAAGATATGTGGATTCACTCCCTAGAGAAAACTGTAATTCCAGGAGATAGTACTTTATGTAACTCTTGCATTTAGGACAGAGACTTCAGACACATGTTCATTGTGTGGTATGTCACAGAATGAGCTGTGTGTTCATAGCCCAGAGAAAACTATGTTTCCAGGAGAGGGCACTATGATGGTGTGATGTGATGTGATGTGATACGATACAATATGATACAAAATGTTACAATACTATACGATATGATATGTTATGAAATGATGATATGGTATGATATAATATAATGGTGTGGTATTACATTATAATATAACCTTTAAATTAATTAACTGTCTTAATTTAGCTCTGTGACAGTGTGGTGTTAAACTATGTGTTACAATATCTCTGCGATAGTGCGGTGCTGAACTATGTGTTAAATTATATCTGTAACAGTGTGGTGCTTAAATGTGTTACATTATCTCTGTGAGAGTGTGGTGCTAATTAATTTGTTAAATTTTCTCAAACATGAGCTACATTTTCTCTCTTGTAGTGTGGTTGTAAACAATGAGTTAAATGCTCTCTCTTACAGTGTTGTATTTAATTGTATGAAATTACCCCTGTTATGGAGTGGTGATTAATATAATTTAGAAAATGGGTTTTTTCCTTGCTGTCATCTGATTGGCCAGCACCCCTAACAAAGGGGTACATTAACTTTCAATAGAGGACCAGCAATGAAAAACTCCCAGCCACCTGACCAAAAGACCAGCTGACATATCAAAGTGCAGCAACGTCATTTTGTTCAAACCTGGTGAGGCGAGGGAAAATTATCTATCACGGCAAAATGTCAGATCAGTACCCAGTCAATTCTGAAGTCATAAACATATTAAAAAGGGTACTTACCAAGGATGAGGAATCTGAAACGGAACCCAAAATAAGCTGACCTGTAAAACTAAAACCACAAGTAAGTGATCCTTTCCTAGCACTAAGTGAGCAACAGTTAGACAGTATAGAAAATGAATGTCAAAAGCAAAATACTCTTAAAAACACAAAGTGGGCCATATCCATTTTTGAGGAGTGGGCAAAACATAACAAAATACAAATTGATTGGCAAACAATTCAGTTTGAAATGCTAAACGAATACCTCAGGTGCTTCTAAGCCGAGGTTCGTACCACAAGCGACACTGAGTATTCTGTGGCCAGCTACTGTGCTCTCCAAGCAGGGATAAACCACCAGTTAGGCACCACGGAGGTCAGGAGACCCATAAGCATCATCAGAGACCCAATTTTTAAATCCTCCAACAACATCCTCCATGTATTAAAGCGTTTACGTAAACAACATAAAGATACCTCCACACACTACCCTGCAATAACCGAAGCCGACCTTCAAAAGTTATGGAGCAGCCCTGTACTGGATCCCAAAACTGTGCCTGGCCTTGTAAAAAAGTGTGGTTTAATGTACAACTACACATGGCCAGGCGTGGCAGGGAAGAACTGAGAGACCTAACAAGGGACAGTTTTGTAGTCAAACAAAATGAAGCAGGCAATCACTACATCACTTTAAGCCACAACCAGGAAATCAAAAATCATAAAAACCCTCAAGAAATAAAGAAAACACAAGAGGTTTCATCTTGGAGCAGAAAAACAACCCACTCTGCCCTGTCACCTCATTCCTCAAATACCTTGAAGTGTCCACCTGATGCAAAAAGTTTCCATCTCCACCTGAAATGGCTACCACAAGAAAAACTGAACCATCAGCTCTATTGGTATAGCAAAGGAGCAATGGGAAAGAATTACTTGGGCTCCTTGATGCCTAAACTAAGCGAGGAAGCAAATCTTTCTCAGAGGTATATTAACCATAGTATACACACCACGGCAGTGCAGCTCCTCTCACGAGCAGGACTCAGCACTAAGGAAATCATTGCAGTTACCGGCCATTGATCTGAGCAAAGTCTCGCAACGTACTGGGCACCATCCACTTCTGATTGGAAAGCCTGGAGCTCTATCTTAACCACAGCAAATGGAAATCCTAAAGAAGAGTCCTTAACTGAAGCACCAGAACAGGAAAGAAAGCAGCAGCCAAACCAGACCAGTTGCAGCAGCCTGCCACCTACAGATGGTTCAGCCCTAGGAACTCAAAACATTTTCCAGCCCTCCAACTGCACTTTTAACAGCCCAATCCAATTCATCACCTACCAGAAATGAATTAAAGCCTCACCAATTTCTTGTTTTCTCCACACCCTAACATTAAAAGTTTTTAAAAAAGTGGTTCAACACCATTTACTTTTATTTCAAGTATCCCAAAAAAGGGACTTTTTTTGCTTGACACAGATCAAGTCATTAAGTTAAAAAATTAAAAACTATTTATTGTTCACATTGCAAAGCCTGACTCTGTCTATTTTTTTCTAAACTACCCCATTTTCTAAGTGCAATAATGCCCTCCAGGGTGGATGGTATGGGCAATACCAGACCACCCAGGGGTTATAAGGCCCTCAGCCTGCAGTGTCAGGGCTCATAACACCCCTGGGCAGTCCAGTATTGCCCAATACTGCCCACCCTGTTGGGCATTATTGCTTGCATAATATAATATAATACAATATAATATAATGTAATATAATGTAATATGATATAATGGTGTGGTTTTATAAAAGTGTAACTATTATATTAATTAAGTGTGTGTTAAATTATCTGTATAACAGTGTGGTGCTTAAATGTGTTACATTATCTCTCTGACAGTGTTCTGCTAATGTATGTATTAAATTATCTCAAGCATGCGTTAAATTGTCTCTCTTGTAGTGTGGTTCTATATAATGAGTTAAATGCTCTCTGTTACAGTGTTGTGCTTAACTGTGTGAAAATGGTGATTAATATAATATGATGATATAATATAATATAATATAATATAATATAATGGTGTGGTGTTATAATACTATAACAATTTAATTAACTATGTGTTACTTTATCTCTGTGACAATATGATGCTATGTATTCTATTATCTCAAACATGGGATAATTGTCTGTTGTAGTGTGGTGCAAAACAATGAGTTAAATGCTCTCTGTTACAGTGTTGTGCTTATCTGTGTGAAATTATCTCTGTTATGGGGTGGTGATTAATATAATATAATGTAATATGATATAATATGATATCATATAATATAACATAGTATAGTATATTATAGTATAGTATAATATAATATCATATAATTTAATATGATGTGATGTGATGTGAAATTATATGATATGATATCATATGATATAGTATATAATATACTGGCGTGGTGTTATAACAGTGTAAATATTAAATTAATTATTATGTGTTAATCTATCTCTATGACAGTATGGTGCTAAACTGTGTGTTAAAATATCTGTGTGATACTGTGGTGCTGAAATATGTGTTAAATTACCTATTTAACAGTGTGCTGCTTAAATGTGTTTCATTATCTTTGTGACAGTGTGGCACAAATAATGTGTTAAATTTTCTCAAACATGGGTTAAATAGTCTCTTTTGCAGTGGGGTTCTAAATTGTGAGTTAATGCTCTGTTACAGTGTTGTGCTTATTTATGTGAGATTATCTCTGTCACGGTGTGGTGATTACCATAATATAATATAATATAATATAATATAATATAATATAATATAATATAATATAATATAATATAATGGTGCTGTGTTCTCATATTATGACTTTAAAATTAATTAACTGTATTAAATGTATCTCTGTGACAGTGTGATGCTAAACTATGTGTTAAAATATCTCTGTGATAGTGTGGTGCTGAACTATGTGTCAAATTATCTCTCTAACAATGTGCTGCTAAAATGTGTTATATTATCTCTTTGACAGTGTGTTGCTAATTTATGTGTTAAATTATGTCAAACATGAGTTAAATTGTCTCTCTTGTAGTGTGGTTCTAAACATTGAGTTAAATGTCTTGTGTCACATTGTTATGCTTAACTGTGTGAAATTATCCCTCTTACGGAGTGGTGATTAACATAAAATAATGCAATATAATATAATATGATATCATATAATATAATACAGTATAGTATAGTGTAATATAATATAATGTAATGTAATATGATATGATATGGTATAAGATCAGATGATACGCTTTGATCTAATATAATATAATCTTTTAAGATATGATGTAATACAATATAGTACAGTATAATATAATATAATATAATATAATATAATATAATATAATATAATATAATATAATATAATATAATGATCTGATGTTATAAAATAATTATTAAATTCATTTTCAATGTGTTTATCTCCGTGTCAGTGTAGTACTAATTTATGTGTTACATTTTCTCAATCATTGGTTAAAATGTATGTCTTGTAGTGGGGGTGTAAACAATGAGATAAATGCTCTCTGTTACAATGTTTGGCTTAACATTGTGAAATTATCCCTTATGGAATAGTCATTAATATAACATAATAAAATATAATAATATGATATGATATGGTATATATAATATGATATGATGTTATGTGATGTGATGTGATGAGATATGATATGATATGATATAAAAATAATGGTGTGGTGTTATAATATTATAACTATTAAATTAATAAACTATGTGTTAATGTATATCTGTGACAGTGTGGTGCTAGACTATCTGTCAGAATATCTGTGTGATACAGTGGTGCTGAACTATGTGTTAAATTATCTCTGTAATGGTGTGGTGCTTAAATGTATTACATTATTTCTGTGAAAGTGTGGTGCTAATTAATGTGTTAAATTTTCTCAAACATGAGTACAATTTTCTCTGTTGCAACATGGTTATAAACAGTGAGTTAAATGCCCTCAGTTACAGTGTTGTGCTTACCTGTCTGAAATGATCTCTCTTACGGTGTGGTTATTAATATAATATAATGTAAAATAATATAATATTACATATTATGATATGATATAATATAATATAATTTAATATAATTCGATACAATATATCATATGATATGATAAGATGTGATGTGATATGTTATGATATGAAATAATACGATATAATATAATATAATATAATATAATATAATATAATATAATATAATAATCTGGTGTTATAATATAAGTATTTAATTTACAATGTGTTAATTTATCTCTGTGTCATTGTAGTACAAATTTATGTCTTAAATTTTCTAAAACATTGGTTAAATTGTATGTATTGTAGAGAGTGTATAAACAATGATTTAAAAGCTCTCTAGTACAATGTTTTGCTTAACTGTGTGAAATTATCCTTTATGGAGTGGTGATTAATATAATATAATATAATATAATATAATATAATATAATATAATATAATATGATGTGATGTTATGTAATATGATATGATGTGATATGATATGATACATGATATGATATGCAATGATATGATATGATAAGGTATGATATGATATAATGTAATATAATATAATATTAATATAATATGTAATATAATGGTGTGGTATCATAATATTATAACTATAAAATTAATAATCTGTGTGTTATTGTATCTCTGTGACAGTGTGGTGCTAAACTATCTGTTAAAATATCTGTGCAATACAGTGGTGCTGAACTACGTGTTACATTATTTCAGTGACAGTGTGACACTAATTAATGAGTTAAATTTTCTCAAACATGAGTTAATTTGTCCATGTTGAAGCGTGGTTATAAACAGTGAGTTAAATGCTCTCTTTTACAGTGTTGTGCTTACCTGTGTGAAATTATCTCTCTTACGGTGTGCTGAGTAATATAATATAATATAATATAATATAATATAATATAATATAATATAATATAATGTAATGTAATGTAATGTAATATAATATAATATAATATAATATAATATAATATGGTATGATATGATATGACATGACATGATAGGACATGACATGATATGATATATGGTATCATCTGATAGAATATGACATGATGAGATGGGATGTGATGGGACGTGATGTGATATGATATGATATGATATGATATGATATGATATGATATACAGTAATACAATATAAAATAATATAGTATAATATAATTTCTTATAATTTAATACAAGATATGATATGATATGATACGATACGATAAGATGCCACCAAGCAGCACACACAGCACTCCCTCCTGGAGCGGGACATCAGCCGGGTGCTTAGAGATAATTTAACTACCTCCCAGCAAAAGTACCCTTGTGAGGGGAGTTAGCCCATCGATGCACTGTGCACATCAACTGCCCCCACGCACCTCACTGGACCATCCACCCAGGCTCATCACTACCTATTTAGTCTCCCTCTTGTGACATCACTTCATGTCTATCACTGTATTAAGTCCCCACTTTCCCATTAGCAGGTTATACCTGCCAGCTACCAGAGGGACCCTCTGACTACTCACCCCTGTTTCACTACCTGAACTTCTTCCTCCTCCTACTTCCTGGAACCCCTCTACCCTCATACACTACCTCTCTCCCTTAATCTCATTTATGCTTCTGTCCACACCTCACCCCTATACCCAGCATCCAAGCTAGTCCTATATACTGACCCTGCCCTACCACCAGCACCTCACCCTAGCATGTCACTGACCCCCAGTGAGCACTAGGAGTCACTATTTCCACCCTGGATTTGGCCCAATTCCAGCCTGCTTTCAGTAACCCAGAACGTGGATCCCCACTCTCACCCAGGTCCTATTTCACCTGCCATACCAGGGTCTTCAACCTTGTACCCTGTCCACCAGAGACTGTGACCTTACCACTACTTCAAAGTGGTATCCACACTTTCTGAGGGGCAGCCAAGATACTTGAACCTTTCAGACCTGCTGCTGCTGCTTGCATAGGCATTATGTTTGTACACCTTCTCCTCAAAAGTGTCCCCCTCATTTACTTGCTAGTACCCACATCCCATCAGCCAAACATATTCCCAGGCCCACTTGTCCCAGCACCCCCAACTCCCCCTGACTTAGTCTGATCCCACCCTGCACTGACCATGTACCCTGGCCCATGGCACCCACCCCCTAACTGCCCCCCCACTGCCTATCCTGGCTCCCCATGGTTGCAACTCGTCCTTGCCCTCCCAACCCTTTGAACCCTCTCCATTCCTTGTTCCACTGTGGCCTCCTCCCCATCCCAGTGTACACCCCAGAAGTTGACTTAATGCCACCCCTGACCAGAGCCTTGGTCTTCCTACTACTCCTATCTGGCAACATACATCCTAACCCAGACCCTGCCCCCTCCAGCCCACCTGCTAGGCCCACTGGACCCCGAATAGCCTCCATGAACATATGCAGCTTACTGAAAAAAGGTGATGCCCTCCAGTGCTGGGCCATGGTACATCAACCAGACATCATAGTCCTGGATGATACCTGGCTGACCAAGTCCACATCTGACTCATTTGTCTCCCTCCCAGGCTATACCCTATACCGGGAGGATTGAGTAGGCAAATGAGGGGGAGGCTGTGCAATCTACACCAGGGAAACAATCATTGGACAAGCACTCCCTGACCCCGCCTTTGTAAATGGAGCCCAGGCCCTTACCCTCAAACTCACTCCTGACCCCTCCAGGGGCCCTCTCTATCTCACCTCTGCCTATGTTCCCCCAAAGAGCCAGAACCCAGTGCTGTTATCTATATCTGAATATCTGGCCACCCTCCACCACAAGGCGGAACAAATCCGAGTAGGGAACTTAACGTAAACTGGTTCAGTGCCTCCTCTTCCACGATCCAAGACTTGTTCACTGCCCAAGACATGACGCAACTCATCTCTCAGCCCACTAGTGTAAACCCAAAAAGAGGAATCAGTACCTTTTTGGACATAATTATCACCAACCGCCCCCAAAAAATCCACAACATCCAGGTCCTCCCAGATTCCTTAAGTGACCACTCCTCTATTCTATTTCTTTGGGCAGCCCCCACTCCCAAACCCAAAGCCCAGACCACACTCCACAGGCACCTCCACCTTGGTTGGCTGAAAAAACTTAAACAGTTTCTCACCTGGGTTAACTGGTCCCTCATTCATCATGCACCCAACATTAACACTGTCCTCACCTTTTTCTCCCAAACCTTCAACTAGGCCTGTGACCTCTTTGCACCCCTCACCAAAATGTGATCCAAAAAAAATAATGCACCCTGGGTTACCCCTGCCCCTACTACAAATGCTTAGAAATTGGGAAAACCTCTGGCACCTTGCCACTGAAACGGGATGGCTGGCTGATAGACAAGCCTACAATGCTGCCCAGAACAGGTGTCCTTGGGCCATCTGTAAAACCAAGGCTGACCATTACCAGGCCACCCTCACCTCCTCCTGGGGGTCTGCCCTGACTTTCTGGGACAATATTAAACAGCTAAATGGAAAAACATGCTCCCCTCCCCATCACAGCTCACTATTGATGGCACTACCTCCACCGATCCTGCCTTCATAGCTAACTGCCTTAACACCTCCTTCACTGACCTTAGCTCTGTCCTCCCCAGTAATTTCTTTGACCCTCCCCCAGCCTACCTCCCCCTGTCCTCCACTGCCCCAGCTTCCATCTGCACAAGGTATCTGTCCAGGAAGCCTCCTAATCAAAGCATTAAATGGCAGTAGTCCCAGCAGCAACTCCCTGGACCCCAGTATTCTCAGGCTGGTGCTGGATGAAGTCCTTGCCCTGCTCACCACCCTACTAAGCTGATCCCTCTGCCTGGGGCAATTTCCCACTGCTTGGAAAACAGCCATAGTCACACCCATTCACAAAGGGGGTGACAGGTCCTCCACCAGCAACTGCCAAACAATCTCCATTCCTCACTCTCCAAAGCCCTAGAAAAAGTGGTGGCCATTCAAATCACTGAATATCTGACTAAGCATAATATCTTATGCCCTGAGCAGCACAGCTTCTGTGCTGGTCACAGTACTGGCACTGCACTAATTGAGTTCTCCAATTTCCTACACTCCTCCCAGGAAACCAGCTCTCCAGCTGGTGCAGTGTTCATTGACCTTTCTAAGGCTTTCAACACTGTCTCCCACCCTCTTCTGCTGGATGCCCTCTGCCACACTGGTTTCTCTGTTGGCCCCCCTCGCATGGTGCACGAGCTATCTATCCGCTTGCTCAAAGTGTGTAAAAATCAATGGGACACTCTCTGATACCCATCCCATCTGCTCAGGGGTACCCCAGGGCTCCATCCTGGGCCACCTTCTCTTCTCACTCTATCTAAACACCCTGCCCAGTGCATGCTCTGGAAAAATTCTTATGTATGCAGACAATGCTGTCATTTTTGCCACCCACCGCAATCCCATCTCCCTTCAGGACCCCTTACAACAATCATACAATGATGCTGAAGCCTGGTTTAAGGAGCACAGACTCATCATTAATCTTAAAGAAACCAAAACTATGCTCTTTGCCCACCCCCAAAACAAAGCCTGCAACCACACACTCCCTATCCTTCCTAGTACCAAACAACCGCTTGAACAAGTCTGCTCCTACAAATAGCTTGGGGTTACCTTCGATTCAGCCCTCACATTCCACACCCACATTGATGCCCATGCATCCACCAGTAATATACAGCTTGGCATCCTCTACCGCCATAAAAACTGCTTCCCCCTGATGCTCTCTGACTTGCTGTTACATCTTCAGTACTGTCCCTTGTAGACTATGGCCTGCTAGTCTCTGGTGCTGTTGACACGACTGCCCTCAAAAAAATTCACCTCACCCTAAATAAGGCCTGCAGACTGATTACTGGTGCCCCAGGCTCACACATACTTGTCAACTCCATGACGAGGCTAAACTCCTTAACCTAGATGAATGGCTGTGCTATCAAATCTGCCTCCTCACAAAAAAAACCCTACTCGGGCTCTCCCCTCCTGGGGTAACAGAGTCCATCCACCATACCCCACCTACTATCGCAACATGAACCTCCAACAAGACCACTCTACTGGTCCCCAGATCAAGGACCACCCATGGTCAGAGGTCCTTCTGCTACAGAGCCCCACCCTGGTTTAACTCTCTCCCTGCTCCCATCTCCAATGCCCCACACAACCTCCAACTTCAAAATTGCCATTTGGAGCCAACTCTTTAACACTCGTAGCTGCTCCTGTCTCTAAATGTGGCCTCGACCTCTTCACACATGACAACACCTGTCGGGTGGCTCTCCACCTCTCCCCATGTGCACCATACCTATGCTATAACAGGCCTGTGCCTGCTGTATTACTGTAATTGCCACTAGATTGTACAATGTATGAAATCAACTTGTGTAACGCCAATTTCAGCTACTTGTACTCTGTAAACTGAATTTGTTATGTTAGTCCTCAATGTGACAAGGTATACTCTGTAACCTAAATTTGTTATGTCTGTCTTCAATGTGATGAGGTACCTTTGGAAATGAGCCCCTGGCTCAAAGTTGTAAACTGACTTACAAATAAATAAATAAATAAATAATAAGATGTGATGTGACGTGATGTGATGTGATGTGATGTGATGTGATGTGATGTGATATGATATGATATGATATGAAATAATATGATATAATATAAAATAATATAGTGTAATATAATATAGTATAATATAATATAATAGTAATATAATATAATACAATATAATATAATGGTGTGTTGTTATATTATAACTAACAAATGAAGTAACTACATGTTAATGTATCTGTGTGACAGTGTGTTGCTAAACTGTTAAAATATCTGGGCAATAATGTGGTGCTGGACTAAGGGTTAAATTATCTCTGTAACAGTGCAGTGCTTAAATGTTTTACATTGTCTCTGTGACAGAGTGACACTAATAAATGTGTTACATATTCTTAAACATGGGATAATTGTGTGGTTCTAAACAATGGGTTAATTCTTTCTGTTACAGTTGTGCTTTCCTGTGTGAAATTATCTCTGTTACGTTGTGGTGATTGATTTAATATAATATAATATAAAATAATATGATATGATATGATATGATATGATATGATATGATATAATATTATATGCTATGGTATGATATGATATGATATGATATGATATGATATGATATGATATGATATGATATGATATAATGGTGTGGTGTGATAATATTATAACTATTAAATTAATTATGTATTAATTTATCTCTGTGACAGTGTGATGCTAAACTATGTACTCCACCATCTCTAACATGGGTAAAATTGTCTCTGTTGCAGCATGGTTCTAAACAATGAGTTAATTGCTCTCTGTTACAGTGTTGTGCATTCCTGTGTGAAAATTATCTCTCTTATAGTGTGGTGATTAATATACTGTAATGTAATGTAATATAATGTAATATAATATAATATAATATAATATGATAGGATATAAAACAGTATAATATAATATAAAATAATATATATAATGTAATACATTATGTCATATGATATGATAAGATATGATGTGATGTTAAGTGACATGATATGATATAATATGATATGATATGATATGATATGAAATAATGTGATATAATATGATATAATATAAAATAATATAGTATCATATAATATAATATAATATAATATAATATAATATAATATAATATAATATAATATAATATAATATAATATAATATAATATAATATATAATGATCTGGTGTTATAATGTAAGGGCGGATATTCAAACTGCACTATTTTGTGGTGCAAGCCCTTGTGCTGCACAAAATAGTTGTGCAAGGGTTGTGGCCGAGGGAGATATTTAAAGGAGTTGCGCTGTTGAGCTCGCTGAATATCACCCCACCACAGCCACTGTGCATGGTGCAGTGGAACTTTGCACCACCGCAAGTGGTCAGAGGGAGCATTCAACTTGTGGTGCCACAACTACCATTGCGCCATGCGCAAATTTCTGATATTCAAAAGGTGACATGCAAATGGGGCCATAATTCATGCAAGGCATGGGGGGGCCATTTGCATCTGTTTATGGCCCCATTTGCATGCCATTAGCATGCAGGTGCGCCGATCCCCGAGGACTTGCACCTGGCGCCCTGCCAGGCAGCAGCCATCAGGGACTGACGCCCCCTGCAGCCCGATCACGGGCAACTGTGTAAGAAGTCCCCCAACCCCCGACTGGTCTGATCACGGGCAAAAGCTTAAATCACCCCCACCAGCCCAATCGCGGGCAGCAAAGTGTCCCCAGAACATATCCCTGGTGGTCCAGTGGACTGCTAAGCCCGATCACAGGCTGTAGATGTTTAAACCCCAAACATATCCCTGGTGATCTAGTGTCCCCACCCCACCCAACCATGAAGCCCCACCACCCGGCTCCCCGGCAGCCAGCGGGCAGCAGCATCCACCGCCTGCCGCCCCGCCGCCCACCGACCGACTGCCCGGTAGGGCTGCATGCCCATTGGTGCAGAGCAAGAGCCAATGGGCGTGCAGCCCATACAGTACAAGGCAGTCCAGATATGTGAATGAATGAATATTATAATTAACATTCTGTTACATTATACAGGGGGACCTGTAGGCTCTGGAAAGATGGTCTCAAAAGTGGAAGCTGAGGTTCAATGCAGGGAAATGCAAGATACTGCAACTGGGAGCCAGAAACCTGGGCCAAGTGTACACCTGGGTGGGGAAATGCCACAAGTCTTGATGGCTGAGAGGGACCGGGGGGTGGTGGTGGATGTCAAGATGAACAACTCAGAGACTTGTAGGAGGGCAGCAGCCAAGGCCAACAGGATGCTGAGATGCATCGCTAGGGGGATCACCTCCAGAAGGAGGGAAGTGATACTCCCTCTGTATAACTGCTTGGTGAGGCCGCACCTTGTGTACTGCATGCAGTTTTGGAGGCCACACTTAAAGAGGGACATTAAACTCCTGGAGAAGGTCCAGAGGAGGGCAACCAAAATGATTTGGGGCTTAGAGGACAGGACCTATGAGGAGAGGCCCAAAGAGCTAAATATGTACACATTGGAAGAGAGAAGGGACTGGGGGCACATGATAGAGGCCTTCAGGTACATGAAGGGAGTAAATAGGGGAGGAACAGTCAGGGTGCATCGAAGGAAGGTGGAGGGGGCCACTAGAGGGCATGGGTGGAAGCTGGAGGGGGGAAGATTCAGGGGAGAAAGGAGGAGGTGCTACTTCACAGAGGGGGTGGTGAAGCCATGGAATGCACTGCCTCGGGGCTGGTGGAGGCAGAGACAGTGGAGGGGTTCAAGAGGGGGTGGGACAGGTACAGGGGAAGGGTTCTGGAAGCAAAATCCAATGCAGCGATAATATCCAGAACTGGGAAGGTAGAAGCCATTGAAGGTGAGGGAGGTATCAAGGGTGGCTCCCAGGTTGGGGGCTGACCAAATGAGCAGACGCGAAAGACCGTTAGACCTATTCTGCTGGCATTTTAGTATGTTAGTAATATCTGTGATACAGTGGTGCTGAACTATATGTTAAATTATCTCTGTAGGGGTGTGGTGATTAAACATGTTACATTATTTCTGTGACAAGTGTGGCACTAATTAATGTGTTAAATTTTCTCAAACATGGGTTAAATTGTCTCTGTTGCAGTGTGGGTATAAACAGTGAGCTAAATGCTCTCTGTTACAGTATTTTGCTTACCTTTGTGAAATTATCTCTCTTATGGTGTGGTGATTAATATAATATAATGTAATATAATATAACATAACATAACATCATATAATATAACTTAATATAATATAATATCATATAATATGGTATGATGTGACATGACATGATATGACTTGAAATTATATATTATATGGTATCATATGATTTGATATGATGGGATATGAAGTGATGTGATGTGATGTGATGTGATATGATATGATATGATATGATATGATACAAAATAATTTTGTGGTATTATAATATAACAATTAAATTAATGTTCTGCCTTAATTTATCTCTCTGATAGAGTGGTGTTAATCTCTGTGTTAAATTATCTCAAACGATGGTTAAATTGTCTCTTTAATAGTGTGGATCTGAAAAATGAGTTATTTGGTGTTTGTTACAATGTTTTGCTTAACTGTGTGAAATTATCTATTTTGGAGGGATGATAATGTAATATAATATAATATAATATAATATAATATAATATAATATAATATAATATAATATAATATAATATAATATAATATAATTTAAAATAATTTAATACAATATATGATATGATATGATATGATATCATAAGATGTGATGTGATATGATATGAAATAATATAATATGATATGATATAATATAAAATAATATAGTATATTATGATATAGTATAATGTAATATAATGGTGTGTTATACTATTATAACTAATACATTAAGTAACTGTGTTAATGTATCTGTGTGACAGTGTGGTGCTAAACTATGTGAAAACATATCTGTGCAATAATGTGGTGCTGAACTATGGGTTAAATTATCTCTGAAACAGTATGGGCTGGATATTCAAAAAGGGTTGCGCAATGCACAATAGGGTTGCGCCAGCGCAAGTCAGAAAATGCACCATTCTGCGATATTCAGCAAGAGGCAGTTGTGCCACTGAAAACATGCTGAGCAACAGCACAAGGATAATGAAGGCATGCGCAACCGAAGGGGGTGGAACAATGCATAAAGTGCGCAGTGCGATGTTCAAAGACTTGCGCAATGCGCAACAGTGGAGCAGGCAGAAGTTGCGCCATAGCAGAAATGAGCCAAAATAAAAAGGAGCAAGGAAGAGGTGCAAGAACGCTACAGGGAAGCCACATGTGTCAGAGACAGGCACAGAGAAATAGGGAGAAAGAGGGCAGGCCAGGGAAACCACAACACAGAAGAGGGGCAAGGGAAGGTGTGTGGGGCCACAGAGTTCGGAGGCAAGTAGTTGTACCTGGTGCAGAGGAGGTAGCAGTCAGGACAGCGGGGGGGAACAAAGCAACATCAGCTGGGGGGGACACAAGCCAGAGACATGGACAGTGCCACCTTCCACATGGATGCTGTAATGAGGGGGGTGAGAAGGCATGCTGCAGGGGGACATGGCCGTGGAAGGGCCCATCGGCGGTATGCCCCCAACAGGCTGAGCCCGCACCAGCTTTGAGCTGTACACAGTTGTTGAGAATGTGGGCCAGTACTGCCTGAACAGGGCAATACTGAGGTGGCTCTGTGCGCTGTGCAGTGATGTGATGCAGGCACCCACACGAAAGAGTCATGCTCTGTCAGTGGAGACAAAGGTAACAGCCTGCATGTGCTTGCTCACCATGGGTACCTTCCAGAGACCAACAGGGGATACCACAGGCATAACACAGTCAGCCACATCATGCATCCTCACCCAATTCTTCAGTGCACTGCTGCCACATGCTGTGGAGTACATCCATTTCCCCAGCAGCATGGCGGAGTGCACAGCAAACATACAGGAGTTCCACAGGGTAGCACGTATGCCTGGTGTGCTAGGGGCGATAGACTGCACCCATGTGGCCATTCACACACCATCTGGCCCCGATGGGGCCACCTATATGAGTCAGAAGGGATATGCCAGTGTCAACTCCCAGGTGGTGTGTGATGCCAGTGGGCACATCATCAATGTCTGTGCCACGCACCCTGGGGGAGCACATGATTCCTTCATCTGGCACCAGTTGGCACTGTGCCATCGATTCGAGAGTGGGGACATCCCCCACAGGTCATCTAGTGGGTGAGTAGGTATGTAGAACTGACAAATTGTGGGCAAGGGGGGTAAGCCAGAGGTGTCATGGGTGTGGCCCACAGGGTTTGGGCAGTCTGAGCCTGAACAAGACACTAACCTCCACTATCTCCACACAGGTGACAGTGGATACACACTCCATCCCTGGCTGCTCACACCCTACCGGCGGCCCACCACCCCATCGCAGCAACACTTCAATGAGGCACATGCCACCACAAGCAACGTCATTGAGCTGGTGTTTGGGATGCTGAAGGCACGTTTCCATTGCCTGGACACCTCTGGCAGTGCCCTACAGTATAGCCCCTCAAAGGCCTGTGGGATATTCCTGGCCTGTTGCATCCTGCACAACATGGCCAAAGACTGTGGGAAAGCTGTACAGGTCAAAGAGGGGGACAGTGATGGGGACGACGGTGACGCCACTGTTGATGGGGATGGGCAGCCCCCCCCCTTGGCCGATGGGACCCCTGACTGATCCGGCTGGCACAGCTGCACCGGGACACCATCACAGAGGAGCACTTCAACCAACACAGGTAAGTCATGGGGCCATGTGCAACCACCAGTGGTTAGGGCACAACTCACATACACATGGAAACACACCAGGGGTGCATGCTGGCAAGGGAGGTGGCAGGGCACAGAAGGCCACACATACAACCAGGAAGGGGTGAACAGTAACACGGCACATGGACGGACACACACACACACACACACACACACACACAATAGGCACAAAGTGCACAGGGGTCAGGTGCAAAACAGAGCCAGAACACAAACACTAGCAACACACATGTCCACAGGCCACCACATCCACTGACTGTCTGTGTGCATGTGTCAGATGCTGGGCACCATCGCACTTTGGTGTACAGTGCAATGCAGGCATCATCATGCACACGTACCTGTGGACAGCAGTCGGGAGGGTGTGCAGGTGGACCATGTGTCTGCATGCAGGGCCGGGCTCCCACCGGTGCACTGCCCACTGAAACACACAATGCACACAGGGCAGCACCAGACAGTGCCCATGCTGGGAAACAGGTCAATCCTGCTGCACAGTGCCATGTCCACCTCGGATGTGTGGGCAGCCCAGCTGAGACTTAGCAGCACTGGCAGGCTGACCACGGGCCTAATGGGGTGGCACCTATGGTCCACCAGGGGTTCCACTGCGTGAATGTGACCGTGCCCGCACAGGGGTCTGCAGCACACCGAACATACCTACACAAGGAGTGCTCAGGATGCCCACAGCTGAACCCGGCATCGACAGAGTGGGTGTCACACGATGCCGGGAATGGGGAGTGGATAGCGAACTGCGTGGTGTGAGAGACACATGGGCACCTGACTGTGTGCAAATTGTGGCCATGACAGCGACCAATGCCTGTGTTTGCCTGTCAATGGCAGCAGTCACATCCTCCCACAACTGGACAATCTGTGACAGGATCCTATCGGTGTCCCTGCTGTGTCACTCCTCGACCTGCTCCAGAGCCACACACAGTGCCTCCACGGACATTGCAAGCCGCATCTGCTGCTGTACTGATGCCTGCAGTAGGCGGGTGTGCTCATCAAAGAGGTCATCTGCCACCTCGGCATCCCATCCCTCAGGATATGGAAGGGCCTGATGTTCAGCACCCCTTGAGGGTGGGTGCTGCTCACCAGGACCAGGTGTGGGCAAGTCCACAGGTGGTGCACAGACACCACAGCTGAACCCTGAACCCCCAGTCCTGGTGGGCAACTGCTGCTGCTGCCCCTCTGCCTGCTGTGCCCAAGGGATTGGTTGTTCCACCGCTGTGGCCGCAACAGTGCCACTGTCCTGACCAGCCACCGGTGCTGCCTCACTGGTGCTGACAGGCACAGCCTGGGACTGTGCTGACACGCTGGCACACAAGTCAGAACCAGCCAGGTCCATGGGTGTGAGCTGGCCTGCCGTGTGTCCATTCCGTGACACACACATGTCACTGCCCATAACAATCATGTCATCATCATTGGTGCAGGTATGTGCCACAGCCACAGCCACAGCCACGGCCACAGTGTGCTGGCATCCTTGGATGCCAGAACACTGAGACACAGGAAGGGCCTCCCCCACACCTGTCTTAATGACATCAGTGTTTACAGCCAGGCGGACCCACTGTTGCAATGCTCGCCGGCTACCTGCAGAGGTGGATGGCCCATCCTCCAACTCCAGATGACTGTCTGCAGTGGACAGGCCCTCCACTGCTGACCCCTGCAGATGCACAGGATCTGTAACAGAAAGTAAGGTCACGTTAGTGCATGTGATCTACCCTCCCCCCCAACAGACCATGACGTACCATGCAGTGATGGGCTACCACCTGTCTGGAAGCCACCTCCTGGAATGCCCTCAATGGCACTGTGCTGCATGCTTGCAGTGAGCCTGTCCTCTGCTGGTGTCAGCTGCACCACCTCCGGCTGGCCCCCACCTGTTGCAGCATGTGCCACCCTGATGGCAGCCACCTTCTCCTTCACCCTCCTCCTGTCGGTATCCATTTTCTTCTTACACTCCTGCACAGAGCGCTGGTGGCTGCTGTGCAGGTTGACAGCAGGTGCCACCCCCTCCCATGCAGCAGCATGGGCCTGAGGGGTACCCCGCCATCCACTGAGCAGTGGCTCCTGATTGATGTAGGCCTCGAAGAGTGCCTCCATCTCGGCCTTGGTGAAATTGGGCCTCCTCTTCCGCCCACCATCATTGTCCTCCTCACCCAGACCTCACTCGGTCATTATTCAGCCTGTATGGATGACAGTGGTTACCTGTGACTGTGCAGTACAAAGCAAGTCCCTGATACCACAGTCCAGAACACCACACAGCATGCAACTCACCAATAAACTGCAGTAACTAAATATGGCCACTGCAGAACAGTGTCACAGTTTTATAGCGCAATCCATGCAAATCAGGTGAGGAGCAACTTTAATGAGATGCAAATCGTGCTGCTGCGCCATTGCATGGCTGATCGAATGATTTGCATATGATGGCTGAATATCACACTTTTGCGCTTTGCGCAATTGTGTTGAACATGCTGAGCCAATGGCACAGTTCTGTGGCATGCATAGTACACCGCACTGCACATGCCCAGGTAGCTTACACAGGCGTCTGCCGCGCTGATGACGTGCAGTGCACAGTAGGCAATTCAGGGCATGGCCACCATTGTGCCAGTGGCGCTATGGCGAGGGTCACTACACAGCGCTGTGGCACAACTGCACAATAGTTTGCTGTGGCAATGGCACACAGGCAACCAATCGCGCTAGATGCATAGACTCCGATGGCGCTATGCGTGGCCTTGTGCAAGAGATCCATGACCCTGTTCCCGACCTTTGCCCCCTTGGCGCTATACGTCCAGCATGGCTACACCTCTAGCACGCTGTTCGGTGACAGCGCGATAGGGAATGGTGGCATTGTACTGCGCAGCACTTCCACGTGGGGTGCCATGCTGCAGAGTGCCATATTGCCTACTATAGCAGTAGAGATGGCATGCAGGAGAGCCCCTCAATGGAGTGCCCTTGAGCTGGCAACCTTGTGGCCATTGTGGAGCCACACTATGGCCCACTCTTTGGCGAGGAGGCACTGGACAGGGCCAGGACCCAGATTTGACAAGAGGTGGCCACTGGCTGCAGGAGAATGGCAGAACAGTGCAGGCACTGGTACGGGGACCTTAGAAGGAGGGAGCTGGAGCAGCTTGCCCATCTGCGGTCACATGCCAGGAGGGGCGTGGTGCCTCATCCAGGTGGGTGATACGTCTACACACTTGTATCGTCCATATGGGTAACACTGTCTTATGTGTCCAGCACATAAGGGAGGGATAGTCTAGGGTTGGCTGTGGCGGTGTTTACAGGGTATGGGGTGGGTGGATCTGGCTGGGTGGGTGGGTACACACATTGGGGCAGGGGGACTTTGCTTTGGGTTTGTACTGATGTGTTTTTCTCCTTTTGTCTCCCACAGGCGTGGCCGAGTGGAGGTGGATGGTGGAGCGGCAGCAGAGGGAGGAGGACGCTGCACAGGGGCGTGTCAGGGACCAACCCCAATGCCAACAATGTCCCAATGAGGGTGAGTGCCATGACACCATGATTGCTATTGCATGCTGTGTGACAGGGTGGGAAGCAGGGCATGGCCACCATCCATGGACACCACTGCCATGCATGCGACATGTGACAGTCAGCACTGTCCAGTGGCACTGCATGTCTGGGAGTGCATCAATGGTGGTCCATGCATGCACTGGGCACATGGCTGTGGCACTGCCTGTGCACCGCATAGCCACATTACTGTAGGGCCTTGGTTGTGCTGTGCTGGACATGGGCAGTGGGTGTGTGCAGTGGTACACATGGCTGTTGCTGCCTGGTTGGGCATGTTTTGTGGACACGGTCACTGTGGGTGGGCGCACACCATCACAGGAGCATGGCACATGGCTGTATGCCATGCATAATGGGTGGGCTGCAGGGGGATGGACAGTCACACCTATTGACTCTGATCCCTCATCCTAGGTGTGCAGATACTCCTGTGGATCCAGAAGGCTGTCCAGGAGTTGCTGCAGGTGGCACAAGAGTCCCTCTCCATATTGAGGGACTTACAGCAGCATGGGGTCAGGAGGAGGAGGTGGCTCAGGCAACAGCCCCAGGCAGAGGAGGACCAGGCTGGACACTGACATCTGCATGACCTGCCTGCAACTACCCCCCTTTGATCAACCCTCACACCCACCTACCCTCTCCCATATGTTCACCCCTGCCCCTTACCCACCCCCACCTTGTTCCTGTTCCTCCCCCCATGTTTGTACATAGTTGTATATAGTTATTTTTGATATGTTTTTGAATGCAAATATTTTGATATGAATACTGTGGTGGTCTCTGATTTGCAGCTGGCTATAGGTGCTCAGCTGCAGTGGTGTGCATGGCATCTGGGGTGGTTCAGTCATGGGTATGTGTGTGTGTGTGTGTGGGGAAGTGTCGCTGGTGTGGGAGTGGCTATCAGTCGGTGTCTGTGGTGTGTGTGTTGTTCCCTGTGCATTGCATTACTGTGTGCAGTGGTCCATGGTGCATGCTCTGTGTCCATTGTGCCCCTGTCAACCCATCCTTGGCCTGTGCAGATGACACCCTTGCATGTCTGTGGCCTGCGAGGTCTGCTGCCTTGTCAGTGGTGGCTGTCCCTGCAGGTCATCCACTGTGACCGTCACAATGCTGGGTTGCCGCCTGTCACTGGTGTGGTGCATGTTTGCCTCGGGTGACACTGTGGCCTCCACAGCTGCTGTCCCACCTCCATGCTGTGGCTTGTGTGTGTTGCAGGGGCTGTGCACCACTGTCTGTGACTTGTGCTCCAGGCATATGTAGTCCCTGTGCCGTGGAGGACTGCAGGCTGTGTGTGCCCAGTTTTCATGGGCCCACACTGGGGGCTTGGTTACCACACTACTGCAGTGACTACTTGTCAGTGGTGGCTGTCCCTGCAGGTCATCCACTGTGACCGTCACAATGCTGGGCTGCCTCCTGTCACTGGTGTGGTGCATGTTTGCCTCGGGTGACACTGTGGCCTCCACAGCTGCTGTCCCACCTCCATGCTGTGGCTTGTGTGTGTTGCAGGGGCTGTGCACCACTGTCTGTGACTTGTGCTCCAGGCATATGTAGTCCCTGTGCCATGGAGGACTGCAGGCTGTGTGTGCCCAGTTTTCATGGGCCCACACTGGGGGCTTGGTTACCACACTACTGCGTCCCTGTGTTAGTGTCCCCATGGGTATGGGTGTGTGTTTGCCCCTGCACTGTGTTGCATCCGGTGTGCTGCATGCTTCCATGCACCACTGTGGGTGTCTGTGCTGGCTGCTGTGGCTTGTGGTGGGTCGGGATGTGACACTTGTCTACTGTGCAGGGTGCTGTCTCAATGGTGGTGGTATCAGGGGCATGCCCTTTCCCGTGTGGGGTACCTCTTGTGCCGACACATGGTCAGTCTCTCAGCTGTGCCTCAGGGGGATTGTGTGTGTTGGCACTGTGTCTGCTGTTGTTGCATTGCCGTGTGCTGCCAGCCACTGCTGGGTGCTCATGGTGGGTCTGGCTTGTATGGTTCTGTGGTACACGAGGTTGCAGTGTGCAAGTGGGGGTGGGGGTATGCATGGGGTTTCTTACAGTGGTGGTCACTGCTCATGGGGGGTGTCTTGGGGTCACAGTGCAGGGTGTGCTGTGCACTGGGGGGCTGGTGTGGCATGGGGTGGTCCTCCCTCCTTGTGTGGCAGTCTCAGCTTGCCAGTGGGTGTGCTGGGGCACCATGGCCCAGCTGTGCTTTGTTTGCTTGTCCCCATGGGCCGGTGGCTATTCCAGCCCTCCCCCAGTTGTGCTGTGCTTAGGGTGTGGGGGCGCATTGTCAGTTCTGCTGTGTGTTCCTGTGCCTATCTGTGGCATGGGTGGTGGGCCTCTACCTACCTCCCTGGTTGTGCAGTTACATTGCTCTGCTGCTGGAGGGCTCCCTGCTTGTGCTATGGCACCTCTGGGCTGCTCAGCTGGGCAACCCTTGTTGCACCATAGCACATCATATCTGCTCAGCTTCCCCTTCCTAGTTGCACTATGGTGCAGGTTTTGCCATATTCAGACATTAGCTGTTAGCGCAATTTGGCTTGCTCCTTTTTTGAATATCATGTCTATTGTGCATGGGCACAATGGACTTGTGCTTGCTCCTGCTACTGCACACTTTTTGGGCGCAGTTTGAATATCCAGCCCTATGTGTCTTAAATGTCTTACATTGTCTCTGTCACAGTGTGGCACTAATAAATGTGTGAAATATTCTTACACATGGGATAAATTGTCACTGTTGTATCATGGTTCTAAACAATGAGTTTAATGCTCTCTGTTGCAGTGTTGTGCTTACCTGTGTTAAATTATCTCTGTTACGGTGAGGTGATTAATATAATATAATATAATATAATATAATATAATATAATATAATATAATATAATATAATATAATATAATATAATATAGTATGATACGATACGATATGATACGATACAATATGATATAATATAATATAATATGATATGATATGACATGATATGATACAATATAATAGGCTATGATATGATATGATGTACTGCCATTTTCTGTATAATGTTTGCCATTATTTTTTGTTGTTCCTACCCATTGTATTTTTGTAGCACTGCTGTACTATTCCTCGATTTGTATTATTGTTCCAATTTTGCTGTTGTTCAACTGTTCTATATTTGTTGTACTTTCCTGGGTCGTGCCTGAAAATAGTCATTTTATGGCCAGTGCACCTACCCGGTTATCAAAACTAAATAAATAACTATGATATAATAGTGTGGTGTTATATTATAACTATTAAACTAACTATGTGTCAATTTATCTCTGTGACAGTGTGGTGTTAAAGTGCTAAAATAGCTCTGCAATCGTGTGGTGCTGAAGTATGTGTTGAATTATCTCTTTAACAGTGTGATACTAATCTATGTCTTAAATTATCTTAAACATGGTTTAGATTGTCTCTCTTGTAGTGTGGTTCTAAACAATAAAGAAAGTGCTCTCTGTTACAGTGTAACTGTGTAAAATTATCCAATTTACAGAGTGGTGATTAAAATAATATGATATGATATGATATCATATGATGTGATGTGATGTGATATGATGTGATATGACATGATACAATATGATACAATATGAAATGATATGATACTATACGATATATGAAATAAATGATGATATAATATAATGGTGTGGTATTATAATCTAACTTTTAAATTAATTAATTGTCTTAATTTATCTCTGTGACAGTCTGGTGTTAAACTATGTGTTAAAATATCTCTGTGATAGTGAGGTGCTGAACTATGTGTTAAATTATCTCTGTAACAGTGTGGTGCTTAAATGCGTTACATTGTCTGTCTGACAGTATGGTGCTAATTAATGTATTAAATGTTCTCAAACATGGGTTAAATTGTCTCTCTTGTAGTGTGGTTCTAAACAATGAGTTAAATGCTCTCTTTTACAGTGTTTATGCTTAACTGTGTGAAAGTATCCCTGTTGCGGAGTGGTGATTAATATAATATAATATAGTATAATGTAATGTAATGTAATGTAATGTAATACAATACAATACAATATAATAATAATATAATATAATATAATATAATATAATATAATATAATATAATATAATATAATATAATATAATATAATGGAGTGGTGTTATAATATTATAACAATTTAACTATGTGTTAAATTATCTCTATAGCAGTGCGGTGCTTAAATGTGTTACATTATCTCTCTGACAGTGTTCTGCTAATGTATGTAGTAAGTAATCTCAAGTATGCATCAAATAGTATCTCTTGTAGTGCGGTTCTAAACAATGAGTTAAATGCTCTCTGTTAGAGGGTTCTGCTTAGTGTGAAATTCTTCCTGTTAGGGAGTAGTGATTAATATACTATGATGATAATATAATATAATATAATATAATATAATATAATATAATATAATATAATATAATATAATACAATATGACATGCGATTATATAATATAATAAAATATGATAGAATGGTGTGGTGATATTATATTATAACTATTAAATTTATTGACTATGTGTTAATTCATCTCTGTGACAATGTATTCTACCATCTCAAACATCGGTTAAATTGTGTCTGTTGCAGAGTGATTCTAAACAATGAGTTAATTGCTCTCTGTTACAGTGTTGTGTTTACCTGTGTGAAATGGTCTCTCTTACGGTGTGGTAATTAATATAATATAATGCAATATAATATAATATCATATATTATGCTAGGATATAATGTAATATACTATAATATAATATAATATAATATAATATAATATAATATAAAGGTGTGGTGTTATAATATAAGTATTAAATTAAGTAACTACATGTTAATTTATCTCTGTGACAGTGTGATACTAATTTATGTGTTAAATTATCTCAAACATCAGTTAAATTGTGTCAGTTGCAGCATGGTTCAAAACAATGAGTGCAATGCTCTCTTTTTCAGTGTTGTGCTCTTCTGTGTGAAAAAATCTTTGTTATGGTGTGGTGATTAATACAATATTATATCATTTAATATAATATAGTATAATATAGTATAATATAATATAACATGATATGATATTATATCATATTATATCATGTAATATAATATAGTATAGTATAGTATATTATAGTACGGTATAATGTAATGTGATGTGATATGATATGATATGTTATGATATGATATATGATCTGATGATATGATTTCATGATATGGTATTTCATATGATATGAGTTGATATGATATGCTTTGATCTAATATAATATAATGGCATGGTGTTATAATATTATAAATATTTAATTAACTATGTGTTAATCTATCTCTGTGACAGTGTGCTGCTAAACAATGTGTTAAAATATCTGTGCGATACTGTGGTGGTGAACTATGTGTTAAATTATTTGCGTAACAGTGGGGTGTTTAAATGTGCTACATTATCTCTGTGACAGTGTTGTGCCAGTTAATATGTTATACATCTCAAAAATGGGTTAAATTGTGTTTTTTGTAGTGTGGTTCTAAACAATGAGTTAAATGCTTTCTGATACAGTGCTGTGGTAAACTGATTGAAATTATCCCTGTTACAAAGTGGTGATTCATATAATATAATATAATATAATATAATATAATATAATATAATATGATATGATATGATATGATATGATATGATATGATATGATATGATATGATACAATGTAATAGTGTGGTGTTATATTATAACTATTAAATTAATTAACTATATGTTAATTTATCTCTGTGACAGTGTGGTGTTAAACTAAGTGTTGAATTAACTCTGTAACAGTGTGGTACTAATCTATGTCTTATATTATCTCAAACATTGGCTAAATTGTCTCTCTTGTAGTGTGGCTCTCAACAATGAGTAAAATGCTCTCTGTTGCAGTGTAACTGTGTGAAGTTATCCATGTTACAGAGTGGTGATTAAAATAATATGATATAATATAATACAAAATGATGTGATGTGATGTGAAGTGATGTGATATGATACGATATGAAATGATATGATACTATACAACATGACATGATATGAAATTATGATATATAATATGATGGTGTGGTAGTATAACATAACTAATAAATTCATGATCTGTCTTACTTTATCTCTGTGACAGTGTGCTGTTAAACTATGTGTTAAATATCTCTGTGAGGTGCTGAACTATGTGTTAAATTATTTCTGTAACAGTGTGGTGCTTAAATGTGTTACATTATCTCTGTGACAGTGTGGTGCTAATTTATGTGTTAAATTTTCTCAGACATAGGTTAAATTGTCTCTGTTGCAGCATAGTTTTAAACATTGAGTTAAAAGCTCTCTGTTACAATGTATTGCATACCTGTGTGAAATTACCTCTGTTACAGAGTGATGATTAATATAATATAAGACAGTATAATATAATATAATATAAAATAATATAATATAATATATTATAATATAATACAATACAATACAATACAATATAATATAATATAATATAATATAATATAATATAATACAATATAATATAATATAATATAATACAATATAATATAATATATTATGAACTGGCAGCGTAAATACACAACTCTGACTGGCTGAGAGCTCTTTGAAGCCATGATGATATCGAGCTACATCATCAAGGCTTCAAAAATGCTCCAGTGCCACCAACCTCCTTACTGACCCATATTAACAAACTCCTCTGACCTAAACCCTTGCCACATTGCCCACCAGTAGATTTTTCAAATGAATTAGCAATGGCGAACTTCTGGTTTATGCAGGAACAGGTAAGTAATTGCTCGAAAGCCTCACAAAATGTCCAGCTATTTTAAAAGTAAGCCTTATCTGAACTCGAGTTCAATTCTTTATACAGTGCCCAGTGAACATGTTTCTCACATGCTGAAGCACGTGCTCATTTCAAAATGGTAGTGACAGCGCTTGCTATGCTTACTGAACTTGTCCTCAGTTCCGTTGCTTCCAAATCCTCCCTTACTGATCAACAGCTTAATTTTTTCTTTTACTAAACCTCACCTTTTCTGAGTCCATTGCTCAGTACCACATTTATGGGGAGTCTGGGACCATGGAAGACACACACAGAGACTGCACATACCATGGCAGAGTAGCAGCTTCACAGACAAACAGAGCTGTCACCATGTAGCAGCAACACCATCTGCTGGAGAAAGCAGAAACTGCACACTTTTTAATTAAAAGGTATACTTCCACTTCACAAATACAATAAAAAAAGTATTTTAACACAGTTTTTTTTTAATAAATGAACTGAAAATTCAAGCCAGTTCATAATAGCAATAAGGCACTCCAGGGTGTGGTATATCATGGGATATCATCACTTCTTGGATGGTTGGATGCACTCTGGCCTGTGGCCTCATGCCCAACCATCCGAGTCATGATGATATCCATGATTTCCACCCTATCATACTATATTATATAATATAATACAATACAATATAATATAATATAATATAACGTAATATAATGAAATATAATATAAAACTATATAATATGATAATATAATATAAAATAATATACTATGCTAATATAATATATCATGTCACATAACATAACATGATATACTGTAATATAGTATGCTATGATATAATAACGTATAATATAATATTGTATAGTATAATATAATATAAAATAAAAATGGTTTTATAATATTATATGTATTAAATTAACTGTGTAAATGTATCCCTTTGACAGTGTTGTGCTAAACTATGTGGAAAATATCTGTGCGATACTGTGGTGCTGAGCTATCTGTTAAATTATCTTTGTGACAGTGTGGAGCTAATTAATGTGTTAAATTTTCTCATACATGGGTTAAATTGTCTCTGTTGCAGCGTGGTTCTAAACAGTGACTTAAATGCTGTCTGTTACATGTTGTGCATACCTGTGTGAAAATTCCTCTATTATGGTATAGTGATTAATATAATATAATTTAATATTAATATAATATGATATGATAGAAAAATAGAAACATAGAATTTGATGGCAGATAAGGACCGCTTGGCCCACCCAGTCTGCCCATTTCCCTACCTAATGGAGAAGCTGCAGATCCTAGTTAACCAGCAGCCTACTTCTTCCTACCCCAACCCCCTAGAATTGCCTTTTGACTGTCCCATGCATGCTTGAATTCCACCACTGTTTTTGACTCCATAACCTCCTCCAGAAGGCCGTTCCATGCATCCACAACCCTCTCTGTGAAAAAATACTTCCTTAAATTACCTCTGAGCCACCCCCTATCTTCAAATTGTGCCCCTTTGTTCTTGCACACCTCTTTTTTGAAAGATGCTACCCTCTTGGACTTTGTTGATTCCCTTGAGCTACTTGAAAGTTTCTATCATGTCCCCATCTCCCTCCTTTCCTCGAGGCTATACATTTAAGCTCCTTAAGTCTCTATTCATATGTCTTCCAGTGCAGACCCTGCACCATTTTAGTTGCCCTCGTCTGGATAGCTTCCATCCTGTCTATGTCTTTGCAGAGATTGGGTCTCCAGAACTGCATGCAGTACTCCAGATGAGGTCTCACCAGCTGTCTGTACAGAGGGATAATAACTTCCTATTTTCTACTGGTGATACCTCTCCATATGCATCCCAGTATCCCCCCAGCCCTCCTTGCTGCCCTCTCACATTGCTTGCCCACCTTTAGGTCATCTGATATGACTACCCCCAGGTCCCATTCCATTTTTGTTGTTGTTAGTATCTCACCCCCCATTGTGTACTCTTCCCCTGGGTTTTTGTTTCCCAGGTGCATTACCTTGCACTTCTTAGCATTAAATCTAAGCTGCCACACATTTGACCATTCCTCTAACCTTGCCAAGTCCCTTCTCATCCTTTCCACCCCACCTTGTGCATCAACTCTGTTGCAGATCTTTGTGTCACCTGCAAAGAGACATACTTTTCCTTCCAGTCCCTCTGCAATGTCGCTTATAAAGACATTGAAGAGGACCAGTCCTAATACTGAACCCTGCGTTACCCCCACTAGTAACCACCCTTTCTTCAGAGTGGACTCAATTTACTATTACTCTCTGTGTCCTATTTTCCAGCCTGTTCTTTACCCAGGCTGTTATCTTGGGACCCACTCCCAGGCTGGCTAACTTGTATATTAATCTTTTTGTGTGGGACTGTGTCAAATGCCTTGCTAATGATATGATGTCACATAACATAAGATAACATAACATGATATACTATAATATGTTATGATATACTACGATATAGTAACAGACTATAATATAATATAATATGGTATAATACAATATAATGGTGTGGTGTTATTATATTTTAAGTATTACATTAAGTAAATGCATGCTAATTTATCTGTGTAACAGAGTAGTATTAATTTATTTGTTAAATTATCTCAAACTTGAGTTAAATTGTCTCTGTCACAGTGTGGTTCAAAACAGTGAGCTCAATGCTCTCTGTTACAGTGTTGTACTTAACTGTGTGAAATTATCCCTGTTACAGAGTGGTTATTAATATTATATGTAATATAATATAGTACTGTGGTGTTATAATATTATAACTATTAAATTACTTAACTATGTGTTCATTTATCTCTGTGACAGTGTGGCGCTAATTAATGTGATTAATTTTCTCAAACATGGTTTAAATCGTCTCTGCTGCAGTGTGGTTCTAAACAATGAGTTAAATGCTCTCTGCTACAGTGTTGTCCTTAACTGTGTGAAATCTACCATTAAGGAGTGGTGATTAATATAATATAACATAATTTAATACAATAATATGATATATGATATGATATGATATGATATGATATGATATGATATGATATGATATGATATGATGAGATGTGATGTGATGTGATATGATATTTATTTATTTTATTTAGTTTTTGTTGACTGGTTAAGAGAACTAGACAAATCCTCCTTATTTTCAGGCATGACCCATTGGAGGGGGATATAGATTAATGCCAAGTGACCTTGAACCAGATTAAGCTGTTGGTAGTATCTTTAGTGAATGAGGGAAATTTGGCCATGACACCAGGGAAATTCCCCTATTCTTTTTGATAAGTGCCATATGATCTTTAACATCCACCTGAACTGCCACCAATCCTGGCAGATAGGACCTCAGTTTAATGTCTCATCCAAAGGATGACGCCTCAAAAATGCAGAACCCCTCTAATGCTGCACTACAGTGTCAGTACTGGGATATTAACCCAGGAGCCAGATGTGGGAACTGAACCCAAAGCCCTCTGATCTCCTGGCCTTAGAGGTGAGTGTGCTAAATACTGGCCCACTGACACTAAAATTATATGATATGCTATGATATGGCATGATATGATACAATACGATACAATACGATATATGATATGCTATGATACAATATAACTGGTGTTATAACATTATAACTATTAAATATGTGTTACTGTATGTCTGCGACAATGTGGTGCTAAACTATTGTTAAAATATCTGTGTGGTACTGTGGTGCTGAACTATAGATTAAATTATATCTGTAACAGTGAGGTGCTTAAATGTGTTACATTATCTCTGTGACAGTGTGGCACTAATTAATGTGTTACATTTTCTCAAACATGGGTTAAATTGTCTCTGTTGAAGTGTTCTAAACAATGAGTTCAATGCTCTCTGTTACAGTGTTGTGCTTAAGTATGTGAAATTATCCATTCCGGAGTGGTGATTAATATAATATAATATAATATAATATAATATAATATAATATAATATAATATAATATAATATAATATAATATAATATAATATATATATATATATATATATATATATATATATATATATATATATATATGATGTAATGTAATGTGATGCTGTCATGTTATGTCATGTGATGTGATATCATATCATATCATTTCATATGATATGATATGATATGATTTGATATGATATGATATAATGGTGGGGTGTTATAATATTACAACTATTAAATAAATTAACTATGTGTTAATTTATCTCTGTGACAGTGTGGTGTTAAGCTAACAGTTAAACTATCTATGCAATAGTGTGGTCCTGAACTCTGTGTTAAATTATCTCTGTTACAGTGTTGTGCTTAACTGTGTGAAATTATCTCTGTAATGGAATAGTGATTAATATAATATAATATAATATAATATAATATAATATAATATAATATAATATATCATAAGGTAATATAATATAATATAATATAATATATAATATAATATAATACAAAACAAGAAAGTACAATAAATTATGTTATGATATTATATTATATGATACAATATAATAAAATATAATATAACATAATATAGTATAGTATAATATAATGGTATGGTTTTCTAATATAGGTATTAAATTAACTACGAGTTAATTGATTTCTTTGACAGTGTGGTATTATGTGTTAAATTATCTCAATCATGAGTTAAATTGTCTCCATTGCTGTGTGGTTCAAAAGAATGAGTTTAGTACTCTCTTTTACAGTGTTGTGTTTAATTGTGTGAAAATATCCCTGCTACACAGTGGTGTTTAATATAATATAATGTAATATACTATATTATAATATATTATGGTGTGGTGTTATAACTATTAAATTAATTAACTATGTGTTAATTTATCTCAGAGAGTTTTTTTTGCTAAATTATGTGTTAAAATATCTCTGCGATAGTGTGGTGCTGCACTATCTGTTAAATTATCTCTGTAACTGTGTGGTGTTTAAATGTATTACATTATCTCTATAACAGTATGGCACTAATTAATGTGGTATATTTTCTCAATCATGTTTTAAATTGTCTCTGTTGCAGCGTGGTTCTAAACAATGAGTTAAATGCTCTCTGTTACAGTGTTGTGATTACCTGTGTGATATTATCTCTGTTACGGTGTTGTAATTAATATAATATAATATCATATTAAATGAAATGATATGATATGATATGATATGATGATATGACATGACATGACATATATTATATGGTATGATATGAAATCATATGATACAATATGATGTTATGGAATGTAATGTTATATAATTTTATATGATATGATATGGTACAATATAATTGTGTGGTATTATAATATAACTATTACATTAATTAACTGCGTCAATTTATCTCTGTGACAGAGTGGTAATTAAATATGTTAAATTATCACTTTGACAGTGTGGTGCTAATCTCTATGTACGATTATCTAAAAAAATGTTAAATTGTCTATCTTGCAGTGTGGCTATGAAGAATGAGTTATTTGTTCTTTATTACAATGTTCTTAACTGTGTGAAATTATCCATTATGGAGTGGTAAAATAACATACCATAACAATAGTATAGTATAGTACAGTATAGTATAATATAATATAATATAATATAATTTAATATGATACAATATGCTACAGTATGATATAGTATGATATGATACAATATATAATAAGATAAGTTGTGAAATGATGTGATGTGATATGATATGACAAGATATGATATGTAATGATAAGATTATAATATGAAATATTATATGATATGATTTGCTATGATATGATATGATATGAGATAATACGATATGATGTGATACAATATAATTGTGTGGTATTATAATAAAACTATTACATTAATTAACTGTGTTCATTTATCTTTGTGACAGAGGGGTGTTAAACTATGTGCTAAATTATCTCTGTAACAGTGTGGTGATTAAATATGTTAAATTATCTCTCTGATAGTGTGGTGCTAATCTCAGCGTTAAATTAGTTCAACCAATGGTTAAAATGTCTCTCTTGTAGTGTGGCTCTGAATGATGAGTAATTTGTTTTTTGATACAATGTTGTGCTTCATTGTGTGAAATTTTCCATTACGGAGTGAAAATTAATATAATGTAATACAATAATGATATGATATAATATGCTATAGTATGTTATAGTATGATATGATATATGGTAAGATAAGATGTGATGTGACGTAACATGTTATGATATGAAATTCTGAGATATAATATGGTATGATATAATATAATATAACATAACCTATATACTATAATATAATTATAGTATAATGTAAAGTAATATATCATATGATATGATATAGGATGTGATGTGATGTGATGTGATGTGATGGGATGTGATGGGATATGATATGATACAAAATAATTGCGGGTTGCAATAATATTATAACTATTACATTAATTAACTATGAGTTAATTTATGTCCATGACAGTGTGGTGCTAAGCTATGTTTTAAAATGTCTGTGCGGTACTGTGGTGCTGAACTGCGGATTAAATTATATCTGTAACAGTGTAGTGCTGAAATGTGTTGCACTATCTCTGCGACAGTGTTGCATTAATAAATGTGTTAACTTTTCTCAAACATGGGTTAAATTGTCTCTGCTGCATTGTGGTTCTAAACAATGATGTACATGCTGTCTTTTACAGTGTTGTGATTATGTGTGTGAAATTATCTCTGTTACAGTGTGGTGATTAATATAATATAATATAATATAATATAATATAATATAATATAATATAATATAATATGATACAATATGGTATTCTATGATATGATGAGATGAAATGGAATGTGATGTGATATGAACTGATATGATATGATACAAAATAATTGTGTGGTATTATAACTATTAACTGCCATAATTTATCTATGTGACAGAGGGGTGTTAATCTCTTGGTTAAATTATCTCAAACAATGGTTAAATTGTCTCTCTTGTTGTGTGGCTCTGAACAATGAATTATTTGGTCTTTGTTACAATGTTTTGCTTAACTTTGTGAAATTATCCATTACGGAGTTGTGATTAATATAATATAATATAATATAATATAATATAATATAATATAATATAATATAATATAATATAATATAATATAATATAACACAACATAGTATAATATTGCACAACATAACTTAATATAATATAATATGATATAATATAAAATAATGGTGAGTTATAATATTAATAATTATTAAATTAATTAACTATGTGTTAATTTATCTATTTGACAGTCTGGTGCTTATGTGTTAAAATATCTGAGCGGTACTGTGGTCCTGAACTGTTAGTTAAATTATATCTGTAACAGTGTGCTGCTTAAATGTGTTACATTATCTCTGTGACAGTGTGGCACTAATGAATGTGTTAAGTTTTCTCAAACATGGGTTATATTATATTGTATTATATTATATTGTATATTATATTGTATTCTATTCTATTATCTTATATTATATTACTTACTGTGAGATTATACCTGTTAAGTAGTGGTGAATAATATAATACAATATATTAAGATAATATAATATAATATATGAAATGATATGATGTGATTTGATGTGATGTGCTCTCATGTTATGTCATGTGATATGATATGATATGATATGAAATGACATGACATGACATATGATATGGTATCATATGATACGGAATGATATGTTGTGTTATAATATAGCTAGTAAATCAATTAGCTATGTGTTAATTTATCTCTGTGACAGTGTGGTGTTAAACTAGCTGTGAAAATATCTCTTTGATAGTGTGGTGCTGAATTATCTGTTTAATTATCTCTGTAACAGTGTGGAGATTAAGGGCCAGATATTCAAAGGTTAGCCCCTGTCAGTGATTAGCACTGCCTGGCATGCAAACTTAGCCCAGAGCAAAATGCCAACCATATTCAAACTTAATAGCCCAGGGCTAAACCAGCTGAATATAGCAAGCAAAGGATGCCGGGCAAACAGGACCAGGAGTGCGGGGAAAAAACAGCCCAGGAATAAGACAGCACTGAACATAGCACACAAGACAGCACTGAATATAGCCCCTGGCAGGTAGTGCAAACACACAATGGAACACAGTGCAGAGACAGCCTGACCCTGGGACACATGCAAGGGAGCACATGCTGGAATGAGGTATCAGGAGCACACCACAGTGCACACCCAGGAGGACACCTCACATGTATGGGAATGTCCAGCAACAACCCAGACCCATGTGGAGAACACCAGCAACAGTACAAAGCATGTTGAACCCCAGCACCCAATAATGACACAGTACACAGTAAAATGTCGTAAACCAGTGTAATTAACAATAATGAGGAGTAAAGCAAACGGAAACACAACAGTGAATAAAATACAGAACAAAACAATGAACAAACCCCAGATTACAAAATGCCCCACCCACCACTGTACAACCCTCCCCACAACACAGAAACAGAACCAGAACATACCCACCAAGGCCCCACCAACACACAACCCCAAATGCCCACTACATGAAAAAAAAAGCAAGCACCATTGGCATAAAAAGCCACACAAAGGAAAACATAAGGACTACAACAGATAGAGGGACGGGAAGACACAGGACAAGAGTGGAAAGCGGAGGAGGATGCACTCAGGGACAGAGGAAAATAGGCAAGGAAGGGATAAATAAGTCCAGTGAGGGGGTGTGGTGAAGGAAGACATCACAATAACAGGGCAGATCTAGTTGCCCGCTGGGTCAGGGAGCCGAGCGTCCAGGATATTTGCCACCCTCCGGGTCTCGGATATGATAATGACCTGCTGTTCAATCAACATCCATTGCTGCCTCACAATTCTGCCCAGCAGGTCCTCTGTGCCTCTAATTCTTCGGGCCTCATCACCCACAATGATGCCCAGTGGACCTACAAGAGGAAGGGTGAGACCATGAGGACAGTACACCAGACAGGAGGAAACCAGCAGCCAACCATTGCCATACAGAGATGGACAGCATGTCCCAGTGGGCTATCCCTGGCGGTGTTGAGTTATGCAGTGGTAGGACAACATGGAAGCATCCCACAAAGCAGCACAGGGTAACACAGGCACCAACACAAAACCCAGCATGGATGATGACAGTAATCCTGACAGCAGCAGGAAACATGTGACACCACCCACCATGATACAGCACACTACAAGACACAGCAGACACACAGCTGGAAACCTGGAGAGTTGAGTGCAAGGGACATGCCATGAGCAAGGGCATCCACGCATTGGGACATGCCGCCCACCCACACATGGAAATGTACAGTAATGCAGAGCGCAGAACAAACAACAATGACAGGCATGCAGGAGCATTAATGAACCATGACAATGGCCTGCCAATGACCAACCCAGGCCAGGGGACAACAGTCAGCCAGGGCACAGATGATGTCAGTGAAGGTCCTTCACATGCCACCAGGCAATATCACCGAAAGCATAAAACCCAACTGAGACATGGTACATGGCAGTGTCCCGAACACACATAACAGGACCCCCCTTCCCCACACAGTGATTACCACTTCCACATCCACGGTCAACATTGGCAGGCAACGATGAACATAATGTAATAGCACAGTGATAATACTACCCTGCAACTAAACTGCAACACAGTAACCTCACCATGAGATACACATGGAAGGACTCCACAATGCGTACGGCACAGTGCCAGGATGTAGCACAGTGTGACAGGCAGTGCTCCACAGCTCATGGTCAGAACGGGGAGAGGTAAGGCCACAAGGCATGGCGCTTGTTGACCCGCATGCACAGCAAGGAACCACAACCTGTGCAATTGTGGATGCCCTGTGGGTGGTGGTATGGATGGACCACAGAGGTGGGAAGGTCAGCCGTCAGCATGTTGTCCCCACGGAACTCTCGCCACCTGATCAACCAACACCATCAGTCACCCGCACAGCAATGCAAGCTGACAGCCCCCCCAGGCAAAACTGACAGTACCACACAGCACACTGCTATACCACACTGTCCCACTGCCCGTTGCATAAATGCCACCAGACAAGTCAGTGGCTGGACACCCAGATGTGATGCACGCACAGAAAGGGAACAGATCACAGAGCAATGAAAAAGGTACTCACGCAACACACCACCGCTTTCAGAGTTGCTCTACTGCACTTGTTGTGGAAGGGATGGCACCCTCAGGCTGCCCCGTCTCTGCTCCTGTTGCCTGGACTGACTCCCTCCTGTGGCCATGGGCTGCTCGATCTGCTCTGCAGTTGACAGATGAGAAAGTGGTGTTAGAGGATGACACAGCATACATACACAACGTCAAGTACAGCAAGATGCACATGCAACCCCAACCACAATGCACACACATGGAGTGAACAGGGAGGATCCACACACAGAGGGTGGCAGTGGCCATGGCGCATTCATCAGGCACACATGTCAGTGATCAAAGGCACCACAGTACTGTGACAGTGGCCGTTGCAGCTCCCATGCGAATATCGGCAGACCTGTGAGTGTATGTCGACAGTCCACCACGAGCGTGTTTCCTGCAACGTGGTGGTGCCGTCCACAGGCAGATGATGCCCTGGGACTTGTATGACCCAACCCTCCTCCCACAGCAATGGTTACGGCATGTACCATGCTCCTATGTGGAATACATGTGCCACTCCGCCTGTACATAGTGTGCAACCACATCATGCATCATTGCACACACCTGTGCGCACACACACACACACCCACACACCTACACCCAAACCACAACTGCCCACCACCACCCCTCTGCACACTCACACACCCAGTCACCCACACAAAAAAAACCCACACCTCCTCCCCCTCTGCACACCCACACCCACACACACAAAGCCTGACTTGTTGGTACACTCTACATGCAACACCACTCACCTGGCACAGGCACAGTGTCATCACGCACCATGCGCTTGTAGTGCTCAAGCTGCTGCCTCTGCCTGAGTCTCAGGTCTGTGTACCTGTGATGGCACTTTTCTGCATTGCGGGGTATGCCAGTACGGGCAGTGAGTTTCCTCATCACCGTGCCTCACACTTGCATCTATGGGAGGTCCCCCTCCCTCACCTCCCCAAACAGCCTCCTATGGCATTTCATCATGAGCTGCACTTGGTTAGCAGTCTGTATCTCCCCTCAGCGCCTGTCTCTGTGCACAACTGCACGCTGTCTTGACCGTAAGGACATGGCAATCGAAAGCTGGTACACCCCTCAACCTGTCTCTGGTAAAACTTGTCTCTCCCAGGACTTTACCTCACCAACCTCTGTAGTGTCATGCAATCACATGATGTAGCTTGGCGCTACCCAGAATGAACCACACTGCTCATGTGCGACCCCCACCATGACCCTGAGGTTGTGTACCATGCATGCGTATAGCACTGCACTATGCTGGCTAGCATGGTGCTACATCGTGCTATGACAGGGTAATAGCGCAGACATCGGTGGCCTCACAAGCATGCGTGTAGGCCGCGCTGAAGCACATAGTGCTGCGCTATTTGGATAGCATGGCGCTGCCCCTCCATTAGCCCTGCACTGGCTTTTGCACAGCTCTGCTGTGCTAGCACAGTGCCAATCGGGGCCATATTCAACAGGTGTATGCAAATGGTGGTACTTGTGTATGCATGGGGCAAACTGTGTGATTAGCATATCATTATGCACTCATTTGCATGACTAACAGGCTTGATTGCCTGGGTGGGCTATGAAAGGGCGAGCAGTGCACCACCAGTGTTGTGTCATGGTAATGCAGCATAATAAAGAAAGTGAGCATCAACAACAGACTGGTGGAGAGATGCAACAGGGGGATGAGCAGCAAGAGGCAGATATGTATGACTGCCATAGGACACTCTTGAATGCACTGTGCTGTGTGATGGTGCACAGCCCTAGATGGCTGCCTGGGAATCCTACCATCCAGTGCACTGTGCATGTTCCCCTGCAGGGAACTGTTCCGTGTGGCACTGCCTGCACACTGTGTCCACCAGGCAGGGGCACTAGTGCACTACCATGGTGTGTCCTGTGACATTGGCCCACTGACATGACTCCCTGGATGTGTGGCATGGTAGGCTGTGGCCCCCCTGCAGGACATACACAGTGTCCAGCACAATGTGGACTTTGCATGGTGTCCTGACATTGCTAGTGCACTTGTCCATTTAACCACTCTAGTGCTCAAGAGGGGCAGAGTACAGTGCAAGGTGGTTAGCGTAGGGGTGGACCCAGTCATGGGAGCACATGGCAGCCACAGGCAACAGCAGTGCACATGTGTGTACAGGGCTCACTGTCCAGACACGGGACAGACAGTGACTATGTGGCCGTGTGCTCCGTACATGCACATGCAGCAATCTGATATGTCCATGTGGCCTGCGGCACTGTAGGAGGTGGCATCATGATGTCTATGAGAAATGCAATGCAGTACTGACACGGCCGATGACACTTGTCCCCTTTTGACTATCCCATAGGTTTGGCAGCACACCAGGAGCACATCTGTGCCCACAAGTTCTCACAAGAGGAGTTGAACACCCTCGTACATGCTGTTAAGGAGAGGGAGCAGGTTCTATGCACACACAGGGCCACTGATGCAGTGGTGCACCAGGCCTGAGAGGAGGTGACTGCAGCTGTAAATTCTGTGGGAGGACATGGCAGAACAACAGAGGCTGTGTGCAAGTGATGGAATGACCTTTTGTGACATGCTAAGGAGGAGGAGGCACAGAGACTGAGGGACAGAATGAGGACCGTTGGTGGACCACCTTAACATCAGCAGTGGGTGGAGGAGCCACACATGGCTGTGGTGACATCGACTCTGAGGATGGTGGCAGTCACAGTCTGCCAGGTGGTGGATGTGAGATGCCTCTCACACTGCCAAGGACAGGTCTGTATTCGCATGTGTATATCCTGTATGTTGTGATGGCATGGGTGCATGGTCATGCTGTTGGTGTCCTGCACAGGGTGAACTGTGTGCTGCCAAATAGCTGCCTGGCATGGCCATGGTCACTGTGGGTTGGGTGGGTGTATGTGGTCACGGGCTTGTGTGAAGGGGGTACGTGTCCTGAGGTCTGCGTAGTGTAGTGGTGGTAGTGGTGGTGGTGGTGTTTGGGCACAGTGTCCATGTACGGGTGACTGACCCTGTCCCTATTGTCTCCACAGTGGTGTCTGCCAGGCCTGCAGAACAACAGGCGGTGCCAAGGATGTACAGCCAGGTTCCAGAAGTCATGGAGGAGGAGGATGGAGAATGCCCATCAACATCCCAGGCTCTGTGAAACTCATGGCCGCACAGACACTATGCATGTGTGGCAATCACATGGACAGGGGGTGCAACTGCCTGCGGAGGGGGGCACACCTCAGTAGGGGGCTTGGGATACACTGGCTACCTGGATGCTCGAGAATGTTGGTGTAGGGGAGGTCCTACTGGTCACTGTTACCAGTGGTGATGACACTGATGTGTCAGAGTTTTCACAACACCTGGCCATTCCTGTGCAAGGGGATGCAGGGGTGGGTCTGCTTGCAGGCCCTGGGATGGGTGCCAGTGGTGTATTCAGCGTCACCATTGTGGCTGTACCTGGGCACATGGTGGTGGGCAGTGTGGGGAACATTGCAGAACCACAGGACATGCAGTGTCCAGCACGTATTGGAGTCCATGTCCATACCGTGCCACAGACCACCACCAGTAGTCCTCAGCAGCAGGACGTGCCTGGCGTGCAACAGCATCCAGTTGCTCCTGTGCTGCAGGCACCTCTGCCAGCTGCAGCTGATGGTTCTGTGCCCCTGGGTCAGGATGGCCATTGTGCCTGCCCACTCCTACAGGCTGCTGTCCCCTCCCAGCAGGAGACCCGTATGGACCTGCATGGCATACGGAGGGAGCTGCGACATGAGCTGGCACAGATCAGAGAGGCCATCTCAGTGGGCTTTGCCCATGCTGAACAGTGGTCAGAGGACAGGTTGGGCTGCCCGGTGGTTGCCATTGACCATGGCTTTTCTGGTCTGACTGCTGCTGTGGTTGACATAGGGAATGTCCTGCATGGTGTGCATGGTGGTCGCCAGCATGGGATGCTTGGTTGTGGTGCAGACAGCACAGGGGCACACAGGTGGGAAAACTGTGGTTGTAGGGCTGCCAGTGGTTCCAGCTCTGCAGCATCACATACTCCATCTGAAACCCGGCACCGCCGTGGATGTCCACCCACCCTGTCAGGCTCCACCATCCCCCGGGGGCACAGGAGGCCGACTCTGCCTGCCTCACCTTTCTCTTCAGCATTGTCCTCTGCCCAGAGCACCCCAGGTTCTGTGTCCCACGGTACAGGTGCATGGCACATGCATGGAGGTAGGCGTCAGTGATACCCACAATCACTCTGCGGCACTGGGCAGTCATCACACCCCTTTGCAACATTGGCACACACACATGCATGTGCAGACATGCACACATACACTTCCACTGCCACAGTTGCACCCCTTACCCTCACAGCACACATCACACTTCCCCACTGACACTACACTGTTTCTGTCTGTCGCCCCCACGTGTGTCCTGCACACTCCCAACCTCACACCACATGCACACATGTTGTCTGATCCACTGTGTTGGTTTACTGGTATGATTGTTGGTGTCACTGTTATGTTTCTTTGTGCACATTAAAAAGATTATTAATTGTACTCTTTCAAGTTGTTGTGCAGTCTGTACTTACTCTCTTGTCTGTAGCAGTGTCCTGATGATGTCCCTGTGCTGTATGGCCTTGCGTGCCATGCAAGGGTTCCTCCTCTTGAGTTGCTCCACTATCCCCCTGACCGCTGGCTCTGGCTCACTGTCAGGCTGTCTCTGTTTCAGGTGCCTGTATCCCATGGTTCATTGCCATGTTATGCAGCATACAACAGGCTAGGAAGATACGGCATACCTTCTGAGGTGTATACTATAGGGCACTGCCTGATGTGTCTAGGCATCTGAATCGCATCTTCAGGATGCCAAATACCCTCTCTGTGATGTTCCTTGTGCTGGCATGTGCCTCATTGTACATCTCCTCGGCCACTGTGGCCAGTCAGAGTACTGGTATCAGCAGCCAGGGTCGCAGGGGATGGGCACTGTCCCCTGTCAAGAGATGTATACCTGTTAGTGCCATATTGCAGTCTGTCAGATGCTGTCCTGCACCTCTGTGTAGCACTCCCACTCCCCTTCTCTGGCCTGCAATGCCTGCCCCCATCCACGCTGTTGTGTGTATGCTTTGTATGCTACTACTCACTGACTAGTTGCCCACTGGGTATCCTGCCCTCCTCAAAAGCCTGGCACAGCTGGGACTGGTGCCAGATGAAGGCATCGTGGGCACTGCTGGGGTACTGTGCATAGACATTGCTGATGTGCCCAGCCACACTGCACACCACCTGGCAGTTGATGGATTGGTACCCCTTCCTGTTAACATACACATCACTGCCATCCCCAGGTGGTGCACGGATGGGGACATGGGTGCAGTCAATGGCACCCAGTATGGATGGTAGGTGCGCAGCTCGATGGAACTGCTGCATTGTTTCTCTGCATTCTGCTGCCATGCTCGGGAATACTATGAACTCCCCAGCATGTGGAAGGAAAGCCTCTAGGAACTGGGTCAGGAGGCGTGAGGTGGCAGACTGCGTTACCCCAATGGTGTTCCCCATTCGTCATTGGAGCATCCCTGTGGCAAGGAAGCATATCGCTGCTGTCATCTTCTCCTCCACTGTCATGGCATGGCTGTGTCTAGTATTTGAGTGCAGCTGCTCATGCAGGAGTTCACAGAGCTGCCTCAACATTCCCCTGTTCATCCTGTACCAGTAAATGATGTGGAAGGAGACCCTGGGCCGGTACCACCTGTTTGCAGCATACCATCTCCTTAGCCTGCATTGTGGCCCATGTTGTGCCTGCTCCCTCTCCTCCTCCTCCTCCACTACAGCTGCCGTCAATGGCAGCATCACTGCTACTGGCACTGCACACATTACCACTTCCTGTGGTGGTCCCTCCTCCTCTGTGTTTTGCCCTGGGTTAAGACCAGCCTTTTATAGGTGGTAACTAGTGCTGCCCTACGTGTCACGCTATGTATCCTAGCACAGCACTGGGCCTTTGAATATCCCCTTGTGTGTATCTCTTGGCCCCCCTTCCTTTTGACCCTTGCATACATTAGTGGTTTGCCCTGCACTAATGCTGTTAGTGTGCGCTAACTGGTCCTTTGAATATGACAGCTCTGTGCTATTCCCATGCTATTGCCGCACTATTGGTTTGCACTATGCTTTGAATATCTGGCCCTAAATGTGTTAAATTTTCTCTTTTACAGTGTTGTACTTAACTGTGTGAAATTATCCCTGTGATGGTGTAGTAATTAATGATATGATATGATATGATATGATAATAATATAATATAATATAATATAATATAATATAATATAATATAATATAATATAATATAATATAATATAATATAATATAATGTTGTGGTGTTATAATACTATAACAATTAAATGAACTAGGCAATGAACACATATCTCCTTCTGTCACATACCACACACTGAACATCTTTCTCAAGTATCTTTGCTCCAGCCAACAGTTATGTAAAGTGCCCTCTCCTGGAAACACAGGTTGTTCAACACATATCTCTTTCTGTCACATAACACACATTGAACTTGTTTCTGAAGTCTCTTTCCTCCAGTCAACAGTTACATAAAGTGACCTCTCCTTGAAACACAGTTTGCTCAGGGTAGTGAACACACACACCTCCTTTTGTTACATACCACACACTGAACAAGTTTTTCAAGTTGCTTTTCTCCAGTCAACATTTACTAAAAGTACTCTCTCCTTGAAACACAGTTTTTGGAGGGCAATGAACACACATCTCCATCTCTCACATACTGCACACTGAACATGTTTCTCAAGTCTCTTTTTTCCTCCAGTCAACAGTTCAGAAAAGTGCCCTCTCCTTGAAACACAGTTTGTTCTGGGCAATCAGCTTACATCTTTTCTGTTGCATACCAGACAATGAACATGTTTCTTAAGTCACTTTGTTCCAGTCAACAGTTAAAAAAAATGCCAGCTCCTTGAAACACAGTCTTCATAGGGCAATGAACACACATCTCTTTCTGTCACATACCACACACTGGTCATGTTCCTGAAATCTTTTTGGTTACAGTCAACAGTTAAAAAAATTACCATCTCTCTTAAAACACAGTTTTCACAGGGCAATGAACACACATCTCTTTCTGTGACATACCACACACACTGAGCAAGTTTCTGAGGTCTTTTTCCTCCAGTCAACAGTTACATACAGTTCCCTCTCCTTGAAACACAGTTTGTTCAGGGCAATGAACACACATCTCCGTCTGTGAGATACCACACACTCATCATATTTCTGAAGTCTATTTCCTCCAGTAAACCTTTACATATAGTGCCCTCTCCTTGAAACACAGTTTGCAGGGGGCAATGAACACTCATCTCCTTCTGTCGCAGAGATAATGTAATAAATTTAAGCATCACACTGTTAAAAAGAAAATTTTACACGTACTTTAGAACCACACTGTGATTAGAGATAATTTAAACCATAGTTCAGCACCACACTGACACAGAGATAATTTAACAAATAGTTAATCACCACACTTACAGATAAACACAGAGATAATTTAACACAGTTTAGCAATGCAGTTTTTAAGAGGCAATGTAACACAGTTTAACACTACACTGTCACCCAGCTTAGTTAATACATAGTTTAGCACCACACTCGCAGAGTTAATTTAACACAGAGTTTAGCACCACACTGTAAAAGAGACAATTTAAGACAGTGTATCATCACACTCTCACAGTGATAATTTAACACATAGTTCAGCACCACACTCTCATAGAGATAAATTAACACATAGTTAATTAATTTAATACTTAAAACACCACACCATTATATTACATTATTTCATATCATATAATCTCATATATATATATATAATCTCGTATCATATTGTATTGCATTGTATTGTATCGCATCGTTTCATATCATATCTTATCACATTATATTATATTATATTAATCACAACAGTGTAACAGAGAAAATTTCACACAGATAAGCACAACACTGTAATGCCAAGCATTTAACTCATTGTTTAAAACCACACTGCAACAGAGACAATTCAACCAATGTTTGAGAAAATTTAACACATTAATTAGTGAAACACTGTCACAGAGATACATTACCACATAGTTAATTAATTTTAATAGTTATAATATTATAACACCACGCCATTATATTATATTACATTATATTATATTATATTATATTATATTATATTATATTATATTATGTTATATTATATTATATCATTACATTTCATATAATATCATATCATATCACGTCACGTCATGTCGCATCACATATATCATATCATATGATATATATCACATCATATTATATAATATTATATTATAGTATAATATATTATACCATACTGTGCTAATATTATAACATATTATATTGATTATATTACATAGTATATTATATTATCTCTGTAACAGTGTGGTGCTTAAATATGTTACATTATTTCTGTGACAGTGTGGCACTAATTAATGTGTTAAATTTTCTCAAACAAGGGTTAAATTGTCTAGAACTCTTGTAGTGTGATTCTAAACAATGAGTTAAATGGTGTCTCTTACACTGTTGTGCTTACCTTTGTGAAATTATCCCTGTTACGGAGAGGTGATTAACATAATATGATATAATATAATATAATATGCTATAATTGTATTAAATTATATTATATTATATTAATCATCCCTCTGAAATGGATAATTTCACACAGATAAGCAAAATATTGTAACAAACATCAAATAACTTTTTTTCAGAGCCACAGTACAAGAGAGACAATTTAACCATCGTTTGAGATAATTAACACAGAGATTAACACCAATCTATCAGAGAGATAAATTAAGGCAGTTAATTAATTTAATAATTATATCATAATACCACACAATTATTTTGTATCATATCATATCATACCGTAGCCCATCACATCTCATCATATCATATCATATCATATCATATCATATCATATCATATCATATCATGTCATATTATACCATGTTATATTAAATTATATGATGTTATGTTACATTATATTATATTAATCACCACACTGTAAGAGAGATAATTTCACATAGATAAGCACAACACTGTAATAGAGGGCATTTTACTCACTGTTTATAACCACGCTGCAACAGAGACAATTTAACCCATGTTTGAGAAAATTTAACACATTAATTAGTGCCACACTGTCACAGAACTAATGTAACATGTTTAAGCACCACACCATTACAGAGATAATTTAACACATAATTTAACACCACTGTATCGCACAGATATTTTAACAGACAGTTTAGCACCACACTGTCACTGAGATACGTTAACACATAGTTTATTAATTTAATAGTTATCATATTATAACCATTATATAATATAATATATTATATAATATATAACCATTACATTATATTATATTACATTACATTATATTATATCATATCATAATGTATTATATTAAGTTTTATTACATTATATCATATCATATTATATAATTTCATATCATATCATATCATATCATGTATCAGATCACATAACATCATATCATATCATATGCAATTATATTATTTTATATTCAATTATATTATTTTAATCATCCCTCCGAAATGGATAATTTCACATATTTAAGCAAAACATTGTAAAAAACACAAAATAACTATCTGTTCAGAGCCAGGCCACAAGAGAGACAAACAAACCATTGCTTGAGATAATTTAACCAAGAAATTAACACCACTCTGTCAGAGAGATAAATTAAGGCAGTTAATTAATTTACTAGTTATATTATAATACCACACAATTATTTTGTATCATATCATATCATATCATATCATATCATATCATATCATATCATATCATTCATATCACATCCCATCACATCCCATCTCATCATATCATATCATATGATACCATATAATATAATATTGTGTCATGTCATACCATGTCATAAGATATATCATATCATATCAAATTATATTAAGTTATAAAATATTATATTAAATCATGTTATATTATATTATATTATATTATATTACATTACATTACATTACATTATATTATATTATATTATATTATATTATATTATATTATATTATATTATATTATATTATATAATCACCACACCCTAAGAGAGAAAATATGACACAGGTAAGCAGAGCACTGTAACAGAGAGCATTTAACTCACTGGGCTGGACATTCAAAATGGTTGTGCCATGCGCAATAGGGTTGCGCCTGTGCAAGTCCAAAATTGCGCCATTCTGCCATATTCAGCAGGAGACAGTTGCGCCCCCAAGTCAAGTTGAGTAACAGCGCAATGCTAATGAAGGCATGCTGAACCAGATGGGGAGGAACCATACATAAACTGCACAGCCCAATATTCAGCGGGCTGTGCAGAGTTGTGCAGGCGCAATCCCCAACCTGCGCCTGCACAACTTTGAGCCCCCAAAAAAGGAGTTAGTCAAAGGCCACCCACAGGTGAACTGCCGCATTGCAGGGTGCAACACAGCAGCTGCCACCTGTGGGTGGCCTCAACCTACTCCCTGTGCCCCTGCAGCCCAATCATGGGCATATAGTAACCCCCACCCCTGACTCACCCGATCAGGCAGAAGTTCAAACATCCCTCACCCCCTGACTGGGCTCGACATGGGCATAAGTGAAATAAAAATCCCACCTCCCCACCAGCCTGATTGTGGGCAGAAAACAGCTCACCCCCCCAAGAACATATCCCTGGTGGTCCAGTGGACCTCAAGCCCGATCGCGGGCAGAAATGCCTTCAAACCCCCCAAGTACATATCCCTGGTGGTCCAGTGGACCTCAAGTCCAATCATGGGCAGAAATGCCTTCAACCCTCCCCAAGTTCATATCCCTGGTGGTCCAGTGGACCTCAAGCCCGATCGTGGGCAGAAATGCCTTCAAACCCCCCCAAGGACCACCTACCCTGTGACCTAGTGGCCCCCACCCCCACCCACAGAGCCTCACCACTCACTCCCATCGGTCAGCAGGAGGCAGCATCCACCTGCCTGCCAACTCTGTTGCCCACTGACTGACTGCCTTGTATGGTATGATACTGCATGCCCATTGGTTCTGCTCTGAACCAATGGGCGCAGTCTCACCGGGCAGTCATCAGTCAGCAGGCAGCGCGCAGGTGGGTGGATGCCGCCACCGCTGGCTGATGGGGAGCGGGTGGGTGGGCTCCATGGGGGCCACCAGATCACCAGGGTAGGTGGTCCTGGGGGTTTGAAGGCATTGCCTCACGCTTGGGCTTGAGGTCCACTGACCACCAGGGATATGTACTGGGGGTTGAAGGCATTTCTGCTCATCGATCAGGCTTGAGGTCCACTGGACCACAAGGGCTATGTACTTGGGGGTTGAAGGCATTTCTGCCCGCGATCGGGCTGGTGGGGTGGGATTTTATTACATTATGCCTGCAATTGGCCAGTTGGGGTGGATGTTTAAACTTGGCCCGCAATTCGGCCAGTCAGGGGTGGGGATTTTTGCTGGCGCACGATCAAGCTGCAGGGGGCGTCGTCCCCGACGGCTGCTGCCTGGCAGGGCGCCAAGTGCAAGTCCGGGATCGGCGCACTCTGCATGCTTAATGGCATGCAAACAGACATAAATAGATGCAAATGGCCCCCCTGCGCCTTGCATGAATTATGGCCCCATTTGCATGTCACCTTTTGAATATCAGAAATTTGCACATGGCGCAATGGTACTTGCACCACCGCATCTTGACTGCTCCACTCTGACCACTTGTGGTGGCGCACGTTCCACTGCGCCATGCACAGTGGCTGTGGCCGAGGGGGTGATATTCAAAGGAGTTGCTCAATAGCGCAACTCCGTTGAATATCGCCTCGGCCACACCCCTGCGCAACTATTTTGTGCAGCACAAGGTCTTGCGCCACAGAATAGCGCAGTTTGAATATCCAGCCCACTGTTTATAACCACGCTGCAACAGAGACAATTTTACCAATGTTAATGTAACACATTTAAGCACCACACCATTACAGAGATAATTTAACATGTAGTTCAACACCACTGTATCACACTGATATTTCAACAGTTAGTTTAGCACCACACTGTCACAGATATACATTAACACATAGTTTATTAATTGAATAGTTTTAATAATACACCACACCATTATATAATAGTATATTACGTTACATCATAATATATTATATTATATCATATCATATAATTTCAAATCATGTATATCACATCACATCACATTATATTATGTTATGTTATATTATTATATTATATTATATTATACTATACTGTATTATATCATATCTTGTAAGATTATATTATGTTAAATCAAAGCATCTCATATATCATATGCTATCATATCATAGTATATTATATTATATACGTATCATATCATATCATATATTATATCATATCACATCACATTACACTACACTATACTATACTATACTATACTATACTATATTATATGATATTATATTATATCAAATTATATTAATCACCACACTGTAATGGATAATTTCACACAGTAAAGCATAACACTGTAACAGAAGGCATTTAACTCAGGGCCAGATATTCAAAGCTATGTGTGGTCTGCAAACAGTTTGCACGGGAATAGCACAGGATTAGCGTGGGTCTGCCATATTCAAAAGGCCAACTAGCGTGGGCAAACAGCAGTACTGCCAGGATAAGCATAATGATATGCAAGGGGCATAGTGAACATGAATAGATTTGCTATGAGATATTCAGCGACTAGTGCCACACTAAGGTGTTTAGCATGACATAGAGCGACCCATAGCGTGGTACAATTTACCACCCAGGAAAAGCTGGTCTTAACCCTGGGCAAACAGCTTTGCACACTTTGTGTGGTGCTATCTCAGCATTAGCGTGGCTTGTGCAGCCCTAACATATGAGTATAGAAACATAGGGTGGGATATTCAAAAGGGTTGCACCATGCGCAATAGGGTTGCTCCAGTGCAAGTCCAAAATTGCACTATTCTGCGATATTCAGCAGGAGGCAGTTGCGCCACAGAAAACATGCTGAGCAACAGTGCAATGCTAATGAAGGTAGGTGCAACCGAAGGGGGTGGAAACATGCAAAAAGTTCGCAATGCGATATTCAAAGGCTTGTGCAATGCGCAACAGTGGATCAGGCGGAAGTTGCGCCATAGTGGAAATGAGCCAAAATAAAAAGGCTCAAGGAAGAGGAGCAAGAACGCTACAGGGAAGCCACATGAGGCAGGGAGACAGAGAAGGCCAGAGTGACAAACAGTGCAGGCCAGGAGAGCACAGGACAGAAGAGGGGCAAGGGAAGATGTGGGGCCACAGAGTGCAGAGGCCAGTAGGTGTACCCGGTGCAGTGGAGGTAGCAGTCAGGACAGCGGGGTAACAGAGCAACAACAGCCAGGGGAACACAAGCCAGGACATGGACAGTGCCAGCTTCCATATAGCTGTAATGAGGGGGGTGAGAAGGCATGCTGCAGGGGGACATGGCTGTGGAAGGGTCTGTCGGCGGTATGCCCCCAACAGGCAGTACTGAGCCCACATCAGCTTTGAGCACTATTCAGATGTAGAGATTTTGGGCAGATACCACCTGAACAGGGCAATACTGAGGTGGCTCTGTGAGCTGTGCAGTGATGTGATGCAGGCACCCTCACGATGGAGTCACGCTCTGTCAGTGGAGACAAAGGTAACAGCCCGCATGTGCTTGCTCACCACGGGTACCTTCCAGAGACCAACAGGGGACACCACAGGCATAACACAGTTGGCCACATCACGCATTCTCACCCAATTCCTCAGTGCACTGCTGCCACATGCTGCAGAGTAAATCCATTTCCCCAGCACTGTGGCGGAGCGTACAGCAAACATACAGGAGTTCCACAGGGTAGCACGTATGCCTGGCATGCTAGAGGTGATAGACTGCACCCACGTGGCCATTTGCATGCCACCTGGCCCTGATGGGGCTGCCTATCAGAATTGAAAGGGATTTTCCAGTGTCAACTGCCAGGTGGTGTGTGATGCCAGTGGGCGCATCATCAATGTCTGTGCCACGCACCCTGGTGGAGCACACGATTCATTCATATGGTACCAATCAGCACTGTGCCATCTATTCGAGAGTGGGAACATCCCCACAGGACATCTAGTGGGTGAGTATGCATGTAGGATTGCCAAGTCAGGGACAAGGGTGGGTAAGTCACTGGTGCCATGGGTATGGCACATAGGGTTAGGGGCAATATGAGCCTGAACAAGACACTAACCTCCACTATCTCCACACAGGTGACAGTGGATACCCACTCCATCCTCGGCTGCTCACACCCTACCGGTGGCCCACGACCCCATCGCAGCAACACTTCAATGAGGCACACGCTGCCACACGCAACATCATTGAGCGGGTGTTTGGGATGCTGAAGGCATGCTTCTGATGCCTAGACACCTCTGGCAGTGCCCTACAGTATAGCCCCTCAAAGGCCTGTGAGATATTCCTGGCCTGTTGTGTCCTGCACAACATGGGCAAAGACTGTGGGATAGCCATACAGGTCGAGGAGGGGGACAGCGATGGGGATGCTGGTGATGATGGGGATGAGCAGCCCCCCCTTGGACGGCATGACCCCGACTGATCCGGCTGGCCCAGCTGCACCGGGACACCATCACAGAGGAGCACTTCACCCAACACAGGTAAGTCATGGGGCCATGTGAAACCAACAGTGGCTAGGGCACAACCCACATACACACAGGGAAACACACCAGGGGTGCATGACAGCAAGGGAAGTGGCAGGGCACAGAAGCACACACATACAACTAGGGAGGGGTGCACAGTAACATGCCACATGGACAGACACACACACACACAACAGGCATTGAAGTGCACAGGGGTCAGGTGCACAACAGAGTGAAAACATAGACACTAAAAACACACATGTCCACAGGCCACCACTATCATCCTCATATTGTCCATGTACGCGGTGTCAGATGCTGGGCACCTTTGCACTTTGGTGTACAGTGCAATGCAGGCATCATCATGCACACGCACCTGTGGACAGTAGTTGAGGGTGTGGAGGTCCCAGAGCTACAGGTAGGGGTAGGCACCCACTGGCGCACTGCCCATCGAAACACACATTGCACACAGGACAGCACCAGACAGGGCCCGCACTGGGAGACAGCTCAGTCATGAGGCACAGTGCCACGGCCACCTCGGATGCATAGGCAGCCCCACCGAGACCCAGCAGCACTGGCAGGCTGAGCACAGGCCACATGGGGTGGCACCAATGGACCACCATGGGTCCCACTGTGTGAATGTGATCTTGCCCGCACAGGGGTCTGCAGCATACTGAACATACCTGCACCAGGGGTGCTCAGGATGCCCACAGCTGAACCTAGTGTAGACAGGGTGGGTGTCACACAATGTTGGGAATGGGGAATGGATAGCATACTGCACAGTGTGAGTGGCATAGGGGCACCTGACTGTGTGCCCAATGTGGCCACGACACCGACCACTGCCTTTGTCAGCCTGTCAATGGCAGCGGTCACATCCACCCACAAATGGTCAATCTGAGACTGGATCCTCTGGGTGTCCCTGCTGTGCCACTGCAGAGCCACACATAGTGCCTCCATGGATGTTGCAACCCACATCTGCTGCTGTACTGATGCCTGCAGCAGGCAGGTGTGCTCATCAAAGAGGTCATCTGCCACATCGGCAACCTGTCCCTCAGGGTATGGAAGGGCCTGATGTACAGCACCCCTTGAGGGTGGGCACTGCTTACCAGGACCAGATATGGGCATGTCCACAGGTGGTGCACCTACATCACCGCTGAGCCCTGTACCCCAAGTCCCAGTGGGTGACTGCTGCTGCTGCCCCTCTGCCTGCTGTGCCCACGGGATCAGTGGTTCCACTGCTGTGGCCGCAACAGTGCCAGTGACCTGCACAGTGACTGGTGCTGCCCCACCGGTGCTGACAGGCACAGTCTGGGACTGTGCTGACATGCTGGCACACACGTCAGAACCAGCAAGGTCCATGGGCGTGAGCTGTTCTGCTGTGTGTCCATTCTGTGACACACACATGTCAATGCCCCATAGTGGTCAGTGCATCATCAATGGTGCAGGTCTGTGCCACAGCCACAGCCACAGCCACAGCCGCAGCACGCTGGCATGCTTGAATGCCAGACTGCTGAGACACAGGAAGGGCACTCCCCACACCTGTCTCAACATCAGTGAAGGTAGCCAGGTGTGCACACTGGCTCAGTGCATGCTGGCAATCTGCAGAGGTGGATGGTCCCTCCTCCAACTCTGGATGGCTGTCCGCAGTGGACAGACCCTCCACTGCTGACCCCTGCAGACACACAGGATCTGTAACAGAAAGGAAGGACACATTAGTGCATGTGAACTACCTTCCCCCCGACCATGACATACCATGCAGTGATGGGCTAACACCTGTCTGGAAGCCACCTCCAGGAACACCCTCAATGGCACTGTGCTGCATGCTTGCAGTGAGCATGTCCTCTGCTGGAGTCAGCTGCATCACCTCCGGCTATCCCCCGCCTGTTGCAGCACATGCCGCAGTGATGGCTGCAACCTTCTCCTTCACCCTCCTCCTGTCAGTCCCCATCTTCTTTTTACACTCCTGCACAGAGTGCTGGTGGCTGCCATGCAGGTTGATGGCACGTGCCACCCCCTCCCATGCAGCAGCACGGGCCTGAGGGATGCCCCACTGTCCACTGAGAAGTGGCACCTCATCCAGGTAGGCCTCGAACAGTGCCACCGTCTCAGCCTTTGTAAAGTTGGGCATCCTCTTCCACCCACCATCATCCTCCTCACCCAGTCCTTGCTCGGTCATTTCACAGACTGTATGGGTGAGAGTGGTCACCTGTGACTGTGCAGTACACAGCAATTCTCTGAGGCCATGGTCCAGAACAGCACAATGCATGCAATTCACCTATCAACTGCAGTAACCTAATATGGCTACTGCAGAACAGTGTCGCATATTTATAGCACAATGCATGCAAATTAGGACTGGAGCAACTTTAATGAGATGCAAATCGCACCGCTGCACCACTGAATGGCTGATCGGATGATTTGCATATGATGGCTGAATATCGTGCTGTTGTGCTTTGTGCAATACGGTTGAACCGGCTGAGCCAATGGCGTAGTTCTGTGACTGCGTAGTACACCGCACTGTGCATGCCCAGGTAGCTTACGCAGGCATCTGCTGCACTGATGATGTGCTGTGTGCGATAGGCAATTCAGGACATGGCCACCATTGTGCCAGTGGCGCTACAGCGACGGTCACTACATGGCGCTGTGGCACAACTGCGCAATAGTCCACTGTGGCAATGGCACACAAGCGACCAATCATGCTGGATGCATAGACGTCCAATGGGGCTGTCGCGTGGCCTTGCGCCAGAGACCCATGATCCTGTGCCTGACCTTGCCCCTTTGCGCCTGTAACGCATGGCATGTTCGTAGTTTCCATCGCACTGTTCGCAGCTACGTGATAGGGACTGGTGGCGCTATACCAACAGCGTGATAGGGAATAGTGGAGTTGTATTGCGCAACAGTTCCATGTGGGGTTGCTGCACTGCGGAGCACCATATTGCCTACTATACATGCAGGGATGGCACGCAGGAGAGCCCCCCAATGGAGTTCACTCGAACTTGCAAACCTGGTGGCCATAGTGGAGCCTCACCATGGCCCACTATTTGGGGATGAACCCCTCAACATGGCCAGAATCCATGTGTGGCAGCAGGTGGCCACTGCCCTTGAGGAGGCCACTGGCCGGCGGAGGTCCACAGAGCAGTGCAGGCACTGGTACGGGGACCTGTGGAGGAGGGAGCCGGCACTACTGGCATGTCTTCAGTCACGTGCCAGGAGGGGCGTGGTGCCTCGGCCAGGTGGGTGAGCCATCTATGCACCTGTATGGTCCATATGGGTAACACTGTCTATTGTGTCCAGTACATGGGGGAGGGTTGGTCTATGGTTGGCTGTGGCAGTGTTTACAGGATATGTGATGTATGGGTCTGGCTGGGTGGGCTGGTACACTCATTGGGGCAGGGGGGATGTCTGCTTTGGGATTTCACTGCTGTGTTTCTCACCTTTTGTTTCCCACAGGCGTGGCGGAACGGAGGAGGACCCGGGCTGAGGTGCAGCAAGAGGTGGCAGAGGTGGCTGTTCGTGGTGTTGGTGGTGGTGGTGATGAACCATGACAGCAGCAGCAGCACGATGAGGGTGAGTGACATGACATCATGAATGCTATTGCATGCTGTGTGGGGGGGGCAGGGCATGGCCACCATCCATGGACAACACTGCCATGCACGCGACATGTGACAGTCAGCACTGTCCAGTGGCACTGCATGTCTGGGAGTGCATCAATGGTGGTCCATGCATGCACTGGGCACATGGCTGTGGCACTGCCTTCCCACTGCATAGCCACGTCACTGTACAGCCTTGGTTGTGCTGTGCTGGACATGGGCGGTGTGTGTGTGCAGTGGTACACATGGCTGCTGCTGCCTGGTTGGGCATGTCTTGTGCATGGTCACTGTGGGTGGGTGCAGTCCATCACAGGAGCGGGGCACTTGGCTGTATGCCATGCATGATGGGTGGGCTTCAGGGATATGGACAGTCACAGCCATTGACTCTGATCCCTTGTCCTAGGTGTCCGGATCCTGTGGTGAATTGAGAGATCAGTTCAGCAGCTCATACAGGTGGCCATGGATTCCCTTGCCATCCTGTGGGACCTGCAACACCATGGCGTTAGGTGCAGGAGGAGGCCCCGGGACCAGCACCAGGCAGATGGAGAGTGGGCTGGCAGGCAGTAGCTGCCCATCACCTCCCCCCTTTACCCATCCCTCACACCCTGCCTTCCCTCTCCCAGTTGTTCACCCCTGCCCCTTACCCACCCCTACCTTGTACCCATACCCCCACCCCTGTATTTTATATTTGTATATAGTTATGGTTGTTCCTATTGTTATTGTTGTTATATTAATTAGAAATATATATTTTGATATGAATACTGTGGTGGTCTCTGATTTGCAGCTGGCTATAGGTGCTCAGCTGCAGTGGTGTGCATGGCATCTGGGGTGGTATTGTCATGGGTATGTGTGTGTGTGCATGGGGAGGTGTCTCTGGTGTGGGAGTGGCTTTCAGTCAGTCTTGCGTGTGCTGCCACCCCACTGCTGGGTGCTCATGGTGGGTCTGGTTTGTATGGTTCTGTGGTCACGTGGTTGCAGTGTGACGGGGTGCAGGATTCCTGCAGTGACGGTCACTGCTCATGGGTGGTGTCTTGGGGTCACAGTGCAGGTGTGCTGTACACAAGGGGGCTGATGTGCACTGGGTGGTCCACCCCCTTGTGGTGGTAGTCTCAGCTTGCCAGTGGGTGTGCTGGGGCAACATGGCCTGGCTGTGCTTTGTTGGCTTGTCCCCATGGGCCAGTGGATATTCCGTCCCTCCCCACTTATGCTGTGCTTGGGGTGTGGGGATGCATTGTTAGTTCTGCAGTGTGTTCCTGTGCCCATCTGTGGCATGGGTGGTGGGCCCCTGCCTACCTTCCTGGTTGTGCAGTTCCATTGCTCTGCTGCTGGGGGGCTCCCTGCTTGCACTATGGCACCTCTGGACTGCTCAGCTGGGCTGGTCTTGTTGTGCTATAGCGCATCGTATCTGCTCAGCTTCCCCTTCCTGGTTGTGCTATGGTGCAGGTTGTGCGATATTCAGATGTTGGCTGGTTGCACAATTTGCCTTGCTCCATGTTTGAATAGCACGTCTATTGCGCATGTGCGCAATGGACTTGTGCTTGCTCCTGCTATTGCGCACATTTTGGGCACAGTTTGAATATCTGGCCCATAGACTTTGACAGCAGATAAAGACAGCTTGGTCCATCTAGTCTGCCCATTTCCCTACCTACATGATAGGCCACAGATCATAGTTAACCAACAGCCTTTTTCTTCCTACCCCCCCACAAGAATTGCCTTATGTCTGTCCCATGCATTTTTGAATTCTCCCACAGTTTTAGACCCCACAACCTCCTCAGGAAGGCTGTTTCATGCATCCACTACCCTCTCTGTGAAATAATACTTCCTCACATTGCCCCTGAACCTCCCCACATCTTTAAATTGTGTCCCCTTGTTCTTGCACATCTCTTTTTCTGAAAGATGCTACCCTCTTGGACTTTGTTGATTCCACTGAGGTACTTAAAAGTTTCTATCATGTCCCCCCTCCTTCTTTCCTCAAGGGTATACATAGTAAGCTCCTTTAGTCTCTCCTCTGTGGCTTCTCTTGCAGACCCTGCACCATTTAGTTGCCCTCTCTGGACTGCCTCTATCCTGTCTATGTCCTTGCGGAGATGGGGTCTCCAGAACTGGACACAGTACTCCAGATGGGTCTCACCAATTGTCTGTATAGAGGATAACAACTTCCTGTTTTCTGCTGGTGATGCCTCTCCTATGCATCCCAGTATACCCCAGCCCTCCTTACTGCCTTCTCACACTGCTTACTAACCTTAAGGTCATCTGATATGATTACCCCAGGTCCCTTTCCTTTTTGTTGTTGTTACTGCCTCCCCTTGTGTATTCTTCCCTGGGTTCTTGTTTCCAGGTGCATTATTTGCACTTCTTTGCATTGAATCCAAGCTGCCATGCTTCTGACCATTCCTCCAACCTTGCCGAAGTCCCTTCTCATCCTTTCCATGCCTCCTTGTGTATAAACCCTGTTGCAGATCTTTGTGTCATCTGCAAAGAGGCATACTTTTCCTTCCAGTCCCTCTGCAATGTCACTTATGAAGACATTAAAAAGGACTGGACCCAGTACTGAACCCTGCGGTACCCCACTAGTAACCCCTCTTTCTTCAGAGTGGACTCCATTTACAATTACCTTCTGTGTCCTGTTGTCCAGCCAATGTTTACCAGGCTACCACCCTGGGACCCACTCCCAGGCTGGTTAATTTGACTATTAATCTTTGTGTGGACTGTGTCAAATGCCTTGCTAAAAGTCTAGGTAGGCCATGTCCACAGCCCCTCCCTGGTCTACTACTTTGGTCACCCAGTCAAAGAAATCTATTAGATTCATTGGACATGACCTTCCCGCTGTGAACCCATGCTGCCTTGGGTCCTGTGCCCCACTGGCCTCTAGGTACTCAACAATTCTTTCCTTCAGAAGTGACTCCATCACTTTCCCTACCACAGAGGTCAAACTGACAGGTCTGTAGTTTCCTGCCTCTGTCTTGGTCCCACTTTTATGAAGGGGAATTACATCCGCCTTCCTCCAGTCCTTGCTTCGGTACCACACCATCCTCCCATGATTTATTAAAAGAGTAGCCAGTGGTTTCACTGGTTCTCCCGTAGTTCTTTAGAATTCTGGGGTGAATTCCATCAGGCCCCATTGCTTTGTCCATCTTCAGTTTTAGGAGTTCTTGCTGAATCCTTTTTTCTGTGAAAGGACTGGGATCGACCCCCCATCAAGAGTGCTTCTGTTAATTGGATAAGGCACTTCCCCCTCCTCTTTTATGAATACTGAGCAGAAATATTCTTTCAGTATCCCTGCTTTTTCACTGTCCCCCTCTGCCCACCCACCGTTTATTCTAGTCAGCCTCACTATCTTTCTATGCTCGCTGATGTATCTATAAAAGGTTTTATCCCCTTCTTAACCGAGTTGGCTATCTTTTCCTCAGTTTGAGCCTTTGTTATTCTGACTTCCCTCCCTGCTTCCTTCTGCCTTAACTGGTACAGCTCTCTGTCCTGCTCATTCAGTGTTTCCTTATACTTCTGGAATGCTATCTTTTTCTTCCTGACTTACACAGCCATCTCTTTTGAGAACCATAGTGGCTTTTTCTTTCATTTTTATTTGTTTATTTGCTTCACACAAAGGCGTGTTGCCTCTATGATGGCAGTTTTGATGATTCCCCATTGTTGCTCCACACCTCCTTTTAGACTGTTTGCTAGTGCTTTTCTAAGGCACTCTCCCATCTTGCCAAAGTCAGTCCTCCTGAAGTTCAGTACCCTCACTTTTGTATGGCTTGACTCTGTAGCTGAGTTTAACTTGAACCACACTGTTTGATGGTCACTTGTTCCCAGATGGCAACCCACTTCTAGATCTGAGATCCTCTCACTGCCCCCATTTGAGAGTATGAGGTCTAAGATTGCTCCCTCATGAGTGGGTTCTGAAACTAGCTGTCTGAGGCTTGCCACCTGTAGGGCATCAAGAATGGCCCTGCTCTTGGATGTGGCTGCAGCAAATGTGCTCCAGTTAACATCTGGTATATTCAGGTCTCCCATCAACAGTATCTCCCCTTTCTCTGCCATCCTAAGAATGCCTTCTATCATATGACACTTAGAAACTGCCAGACATGGAGGACACATGCTGCTCACTGATGGCACCACCATGATGCCATCAGCTGCCACCAGTCTGAGCCAAGCACAGACAGTGAGGGGCGATCTGACCCACAGGGGACAGCATGGTAGTGTAGCCATATAGCACACACATGGAGACCATACATCTGTGGTGCGTAACAGATGCCAACACACACATGCAGCACTGTGGACATGGTGGCCAGTGACGGGAGGGTGTATGGGTGGCCAGACCTCACCACAGCCCAGATGTGGCCACAAGGCTGGGACACATCGCTCAGTGCACATGGGCCAGTAATGGGATTACGCCACCACCTGTGTGCCTGTTGGTTCCTACATGCCCCCCCAGCCACCTACCACACAACTGTACAGATGTCATGGCACACACTACCAGCAATGTACATGACACTGCGTGCATCCGATGCCACAGGTGCAGCATCTATGAATCATAAAACAGCGTGATAGTACTGTCCACTGTTAATAATTAACTGCAAGCTGTGCCTGTCACTGTGTACAGTGCAGTGGTCATCACTGCCCTACATACCATAGGCAGTGCTGTGTCCCTCACGCTACCAGCCCTGTTGCTACTGTAGTGTCTGCTGTGCACTGTAGCATGACTTACAGTGTGAAGGTTGCATACAGCACTACCACCACCTGTGCCTATGTTGTGTTGTCCCCTGGGGTATGATATGCTATGCTATACTGTACTGTTCACATGAAGCCATCAGCTATCATCATGCACTGCCTGACTGACCTACAGGTGGAGCTGTGGTCGGACCTGGCCAGCCCCTGTACCTCCAGACTGACCTACAGGTGGAGCTGTGGGACCCTGCAGTAACGCTGTGCAAACTGCATGCAAATCAGGGCATGATGAGATGCTAATGTGGCTGTTTGCCCAGAGACTATCTAAGTAGGCTCATTTGCATGTCACTTTTGAATATGGCAAAGTTTAGTGCGGGGCTAATGTGTTTGCACTGGGCAAAGCGCTTAGCTCCATGCTAATGTGTTAGCACGGTGCTAACGGTTCAGTGAATATTATACAGTTTTGATAACTATTTTTTCATGTGTGCTGCTGCCTGCAGCTGTACTGGGTCCATGCATTTGCCAGAACACACATTGGCCACATAGTTCCTCTCTACCTACCCTCATGTCATTGTGCACTGTGTTGTTGTTGTGGTTTGCACTTCCTGGTTGCTGTATTCAATGCTGTCTTATTCCAGGGCTACGTTTGCCATGCACTCCCAGCCCTGTTTGCACAGCCTCATTCCCATGCTATATTCAGAAGCTGTTTGCCCTGGTCTATTCCTTTTGAATATAGCTTGCTTTGTGCTCCAGGCTCAGTTTGCATGCCAGGCAGTGCTACTTTAGCCCAGGGGCAAACCTTTGAATTTCTGGCCCTTAATATTTAGAACCACACTACAGGAGAGACAATTAACTCATGTTTGAGATAATTTAACACATAAATTAGCAACACACTCTCAAAGAAATAATATAACACATTTTAGTAGCACATTGTTTCAGAGATAATAGAACACACTGTTCAGCACCACACTATTGCAGAGATATTTTAACACATAGTTTTGCACCACACTGTCACAGAACTAAATCAACTCATAGTTAATTAATTTAATAGTCATAATATGATAACACAGCACCATTAAATTATATTACATTTAATGTTATTATATTATATTATATTATATTATATTATATTATATTATATTATATTATATTATATTATATTATATTATATTATATCCTGTCCTGTCCTGTCATATCATATCGTATCGTATATCATATCATATCACTATATCATATCACATTGCATTATATTATATTATAAAAGTAGTATACTGTAATATACTACACTATATTACATTATATGACATAATATTATATGATATTATATTATATTATAATATCATATAATATTATATTAATTACCATACCATAACATAACAGAGATAATTTCACACAGATAAGCACAACACTGTAACAGAGAGCATTGAACTCATTGTTTTGAACCGTGTTGCAGCTGACACAATTTAACTAATGTTTGAGATAATTTGACACATAAATTAGTACCACACTGTCACAGTGATGAATTAACATGTTTTTACTTAATTTAATACTTATATTATAGCGCCACACCTTTATATTATATTATATTACATTATCTAATATTATTATATTATATTATATTATATTATATTATATTATATTATATTATATTATATTATATTATATTATATTATATTATATTAATGACTACTCCATAAGGGAAAATTTCACATACTTAAGCAAAACATTATAAAAGAGAGCATTTAACTCATTGTTTAGACCCTCCCTACAAAACATACATTATAACCAATGTTTGAGAAAATGTAACACATAAATTAGTACTGTACTGACACAGAGGTAAATTAACAGATTGAAAATGAATGTAATACTTAATTTATAGCACTAGATCATTATCTTATATTATATAATATTATATGATATTATTTTATATTATATTATATCATATCTCAAAAGATTACATTATATTAAATCAAGGCATATAATCTCATCTGATGTCATATTTTATGCTATCATATCATATCATACCAACGTATATTATATATCGTATCATATCATATTACATCACATCTCATCACATTATACTATACTATGCTATACTATACTATACTATATTATAAGATATTATATCGTATTATATTATATTAATCACCACGCAGTAACAGGGATAATTTCACACAGTTAAGCATAACACTGTAACAGAAGGCATTTAACTCAAAGTTTATAACCTCACTACAAGAGAGACAATTTAACTCATGTTTGAAATAACTTACATAAATTAGCAGCACACTGTCAAAGAGATAATTTTACCCACAGTTCAGCACCACACTATCACAGAGATATTTTAACACATGGTTTGGCACCACACTGTGAGAGATAAATTAACACATAGTTAATTAATTTAATAGTCATAATATGATAACACCGTACCATTAAATTATATTATATTACTTACATTATATTATATCATATTATGTTATGTTATGTTATATTATGTTATATCATACAATATCAAATTATTTCATATATCATATCATATCATATCATATCATATCATATCATATCATATCATATCATATCATATCATATCATATCGTATAATACCATATTATATTAAACACAACACCGTAACAGAGATAATTTCACACAGATAAGCACAACACTGTAACAGAGCATTTAACTCATAGTTTAGAACCAGGCTGCATAAGAGACAATTTAACCCATGTTTGAAAAATTTGAACACTTTAATTCCTGCCACACTGTCACAAAGATAATGTAACACATTTAAGCAGCACAATGTTAAAGCGTTAATTTAACACATAGTTCAGTGCCACAGTATCGCACAGATATTTTAACACATTGTTTAGCAATACACTGTCACAGAGATAGATTAACACATAGTTAATTAATTTAATATTTATAATATTATAACACCATGCCATTATATTATATAATATTAGATCAAAGCATATCATATCAACTCATATCATAGCATATCGTATCATTATGATATATCATATCATATCTTATCATATCGCATCGCATCACATCATATATTATATTATATTATATTATATTATATTATATTATATTATATTATACTGTACTAGCACAACACTGTAACAGAGAGCATTGAACTCATGATTTTGAACTACGCTGCAACTGACACAATTTAACTCATGTCTGAGATAATTTAACACATAAATGAATTAACATGTATTTACTTAATTTAATACTTATATTATAGCATCAAACCTTTATATTATATTATATTATATTATAGTATATCATTTCATAATATAATCTATTATATTATATTATTGTATATTATATTATATTGTATTACATTAATCACCAGACTGTAAGAGAGATAATTTCTCACAGGTAAGCACAAAACTGTAACAGAGAGCAATTAACTCATTGTTTAGAACCACACTGCAACAGAGACACTTTTAACAATGTTTGAGATGATAGAATACATAGTTGAGCATCACATTGTCACAGAGATAAATGAACTCATTGTTAATTTAATTGTTATAATATTACAACACCACTTCATTATATTATGCTTTATTATATTATATTACACTATATTATATTATATCATCATATTATATTAATCGCCACTCCGTAACAGGGATCATTTCACAAAGTTAAGCACAACACTATAACAGAGAGCATTTAACTCACCGTTTATAACCACGCTGCAACAGAGACAATTTTACCCATGTTTAAGAAAATTTAACACATTAATTAGTGCCACACTTTTGCAGAAATAATGTAACATGTTTAAGCACCACACTATTGCAGAGATAATTTAACACATAGTTCAGCACCACAGTATCACACAGATATTTTAGCAAATAGTTTAGCACCACACTGTCACAGAAATACATTAAAACATACTTTATTAATTTAATAGTTATAATATTATAACACCACATCATTATATTATATTATATTAAATTATATTACATTACATTATATTATATCATATATTATTTCATATCATAACATATATCATATATCTTATCATATCACATCGCATCACGTCATTTCACATTACATCACATCACATCACATCACATCACTATATTATAACATATTATGTTATATTATATTTATGAGCACTCCGTAAGGGATAATTTCACACAGTTAAGCAAAACATTGTAGCAGAGAGCATTTAATTCATCGTTTAGAGTGCCACTATGAATCATATATTTTAACCAATGTTTGAGAAAATGTAACACATGAATTAGTACTACACAGACATAGAGTTAAAGTAACACTTTGTAAATGAATTTAATACTTATTTTATAACCCCAGATCATTATATTATATTATATTATATCTTCAAAGATTATATTATATCAGATCAAACCATATCATCTCTTCTCATATCATTTCATATAATCATTATAGTATATTATACTATATACTATATTATATTATAATGTATTATATCATATAATTTCATTTCACATCATCATATCATATCACATAACATGACAACACATCCCATCACATCATATTATATTATACTATAGTATATTCTATTATAGAATAGAATAGAATAGAATAGAATAGAATAGAATAAAAATATGATATGATATTTATTTTATTTATTTTTATTTTATTGAAGTCTAGGATTACAAATACCTTTGAGCAGGAACAGCTCATTTACAAAGGTTCCATGTCAAAGGAATGGGGCTATACATACATACAAAGGGCAACATAATAATACATAGTTACACAATAAAAAGAAGTAAGAGACTGAGGCTTAGGAAATTCCAGTAATTCAAAATGTGATATGATATGATATAGTATGATATGATATAATATGATATGATATGATATGATATGATATGATATGATATGATATATGAGATGACATGATATAATAAATTATGATATGATATATGATATGATATGATATGATATGATATGACATGACATGACATAACATAATATAGTATAATATAATATAATATGATATAATATCATGTAATTGTGTGTTGTTATAATATTATAACTAATAAATTAACTATGTGTTAAGGTATCTGTGTGACAGTGTGGCACTAAATTATGTGTTAAAATATCTGTGAGGTAATGTGGTGCTGAACTATGGGTTAAATTATCTCTGTAACTGTGTGGTGCTTTAATGTACTACATTATCTCTGTGATAGTGTGGCACTAATAAATGTGCTACATTTTCTTAATCATGGAAAAATTGTCACTGTTGCAGCGTGGGTCTAAATAATGAGTTAAATGCTCTCTGTTAATGTATTGTGCTTATCTGTGTGAATTTATCTCTGTTACGGTGTGGTGATTAATATAATATAATATAATATAATATAATATAATATAATATAATATAATATAACATAACATAACATAAAAATAATGTAATGTAATGTAAAGTAATGTAATGTAATGTAATATAAGATATGATATGATATGATTTACTAGCCAGCCCAGTGGTGCTGAGGGTTGAGGTGCTGGACGCCACACCTCGCACCACCTGGCAACCCGGGTTCAAGAGCGAGCTCGGGTCATCGGGGGTTGGCCGGGGGGAGACAGGCTGGAGCTTCCGGAGACAGCTCACCTTCTCCGGGGGGAGGGAGGGACCTCTATACCGGCAAGCGGCGACCCCTGGTGGAGACTGGGGAGAGTGACGGCAAGCCAAGTCTCAGGGGGTATAATTGGCTACAGGCGGAAGCCGGCAGCCAATCAACCCCAGAGGCAGCTCCTTCATGGAAGGAGGGGGGGTGATGTTGTGGATGCCAGAGAATGCCCTGATGCTTAGGCATGCAATGTACCATGGGGGAATATGGGAGGAAAAAGTACCTCCATGGAGCCTAGATGAAGGAGCACCGAGCCGAGGGCCCTAATGTGCCAGCACCCACCCACGAACCCAGGACCAGATAAGTACTCAAGATTCGGGGGTCCCCAGACCCGACCCCACCTGGGGGGTATTCCGTGGTGCAATGATGGGACTGGGGGAACGAGGGGTGCTGGCAGGGGCGGGGCTTCATGGGTGCTTCAGAGGGGTTCTGCTCAGTGGAGGGAGAAAAATAGAAATTAAAAAAAAATGATTTACTGCCATTATTTGTATAATGCTTGCCATTATTTTTTGTTGTTTCTACCCACTGTCTTTTTGTAGCACTGCTGTACTGTTCCTCTATTTGTATTATTGTACCCATGTTGCTGTTTTTCAAGTGTTCTCTTTTGTTGTAATCTCCCAGGTCATGCCTGAAAATAATAATTTTATGGATAGTGCACTAACCCAGTTAACAAAAACCAAATAAATAAATATGATGTAATAGTGTGGTGTTATGTTATAAATATTAAATTAATTAACTATGTGTTAATTTATCTCTGTGACAGTCTGTTGTTAAATAAAGTGCTAAAATATCTCTGCAATTGTGTGGTGCTGAAGTATGTGTTGAATTATCTCTGTAGCTGTGTGTTACTAATCTATGTCTTAAATGATCTCAAACATGGGATAAATTGTCTTTCTTGTAGTGTTGTTCTAAACAACGAGTAAAATGCTCTCTATTACAGTGTAACTGTGTGAAATTATCCATGTTACAGAGTGGTGATTAAAATAATATGATGTACTATAATATCATATGATGTGATGTGATGTGATGTAAAGTGATGTGATGTGATGCTATACCATATGATATGAAATGATACGGTACGATATGATATGATATGATATGATATGATATGATATGATATGATATGAAAAGATGATATGATATAATATAATGTTGTGGTATTTTAATATAACTTTTAAATTAATTAACTGTCTTAATTTATCGCTGTGCCAGTGTGGTGTTAAACTATGTGTTAAAATATCTCTGCAATAGTGAGGTGCTGAACTATATGATAAATTATCTCTGCAATAGTGTGGCACTTAAATGTGCTACATTATCTGAGTGACAGTGTGGTGCTAATTAATGTGTTAAATTTTCTCAAACTTGGGCTAAATTGCCTCTCTTGTAGTGTGAGTTCAATGCTCTGTGACAGTGTTGTGCTTATCTGTGTGAATTTATCTCTGTTGTGGTGTGGTGATTAATATGATATGATATGATATAACATAACTTAACATAATACAATATAATATAATATAATATAATATAATATAATATAATATAATGTAAGTAATATAATATAATGGTGTAGTGTCATCATATTATGACTAATAAATTAATTAACTATGTGTTAAAATATCTCTGCGATAGTGTGGTGCTGAACTTTGTGTCAAATTATCTCTATAACAATGTGCTGCTAACAATGTGTTATATTACGTCTTTGACAGTGTGTTGCTAATTTATGTGTTAATTTATTTCAAACATGAGTTAAACTGTCTGTCTTGCAGTATGGTTCAAAACATTGAGTTAAATGCCTTCTTTTACAGTTCTATGCTTAACTGTGTGAAATTATCCCTATAACAGATAGGTGATTAATATAATATATAATATAATATAATATAATATAATATAATATAATATAATATAATATAATATAATACAGTATAGTATATTACAGTATAGTATTAGATACTATAATATAATGTAATGTGATATGATATGATATGATATGATATATATAATATACTATGATATGATATATATCATATGATATGAGATGAGATTATATGCTTTGATCTAATATAATATAATCTTTTAAGATATGATGTAATACAATATAATATAATGTAATATAATATAATATAATATAATATAATATAATATAATATAATATAATATAATATAATATAATATAATGATCTGGTGTTATAAAATAAGTATTAATTTCATTTTCAATATGAAAATTTATCTCTGTGTCAGTGTAGTACTAATTTATGTGTTAAAGTTTCTCAAACATTGGTTAAATTGTATATCTTGTAGTGAGGGTCTAAACAATGAGATAAATGCTCTCTTTTACAATGTTTTGCTTAAAGGTGTAAAATTATCCCTTATATAGTAGTCATTAATATATCATAATATGACATGATATGATATGATATGATATGATATGATATGATATGATATGATATGATATGATGAGATGTGATGTGACGTGATAATGATATGAAATGGTATATGATATATTGTATGATTTGAAATGTGTGATATGATATAATATATTATGATATGATATAATATAATATAATATAATATAATATAATGGTGTGATATTATAATATTATTATAACTATTACATTAATAAACTGTGTCCCAGATATTCAAACTGTGCCAGGCTGTGGTGCAAGCTAGGGTGCAGCGCAACTTGGCTGCGCAGGAGTGTGGACTGGGTGATATTCAAAGGAGCTGCACCATGGCACAGCATTGTTGAATATCACACCCTAGCTACCGGCAGTGTGCATGGTACAGTGGCACTGCACCAGCGCGAGTGGGCAGAGTGGAGCATGGGGATGTGCTAGTGCAGGTTCCTTTGAGCTATGCACAGCAACCACGATATTCAAAACTTGATATGCAAATGGAGCCATAATGTATGCAAGGTGTAAATGGGCCATTTGCATGTCATGCGTGCCAATCCCTGACCACTTGTGCCTGGTGCCCTGCCAGGTATCAGCTGTCGGGGACTAACACCCCATGCAGCCAGCAATGTGCTCCACAGCCCAATTGTGGGCTGAAGTAAAATATAGTACACTCCAATATCCCTGGTGGTCCAGTGGACAGCTATCTGCCCGATCACAGGCATTAGTAATGAATAAATAAAAATATGTACAAACTCCCTGGTGGTCCAATGGACCGCAGTGTGCCCGATCACGGGCATTAGTAATGACTAAATAAAAATATGTCCAAACTCCCTGGTGGTCCAGTGGACCACCAGAGAGTTTGGACATATTTTATTTATTCATTACTAATGCCCACGATCGGGCACACAGCAGTCCACTGGACCACCAGGGAGTTTGGACATATTTTTATTTAGTCATTACTAATGCCCATGATCGGGTACACAGTGGTCCACTGGACCACCAGGGAGTTTAGACATATTTTTATTTAGTCATTACTAATGCCTGTGATTGGGCACACAGCGGTCCACTGGACCACCAGGGAGTTTGGACATATTTTTATTTATTCATTACTAATGCCCACAATCGGGCACACAGCGGTCCACTGGACCACCAGGGATATTTGACAGAATTCTGTATTTCCTTAAAAATGCCCATGATCAAGCATGGGGGTGCCACCAGGTGCAGCCAGAGCTCAGGAGGCCACCCACAGGTGGCAACTGCCATGTTGTGCCCTGCAATGCAGCAGCTCACCTGTGGGTGGCCATCCATTGTTTCTTTTTATTTTGGATCAACTTTGTGCTGGTGCAGGTAGGGGTTGTGCATGCATGACTCTGCACATCCCGGGCTGAATATCGGGCTGTGCAGGGTATGCATGGGCACGCCCCCCCACCTGCACCTGCATACATTACTGATGCACTCCCACGCATTGGGATTTGTGCCACGTACTTTTCCCTTTTGAATATTGTGCCGGGGCACATCAGTGTGTTGTGCATGGCACAACACTGTTGCACCATGTGCAACCCTTTTGAATATCTGGGCCTATGTGTTAATGTATATCTGTGACAGTGTCATTCTAAACTATCTGTTAAAAGTATCTGCGTGATACCGTGGTGCTGAGCTATGTCTTAAATTATCTCTGCAGTGGTGTGGTGCTTAAACGTGTTACATTATTTCTGCTGCAGTGTGGCACTAAATAATATGTTAAATTTTCTTAAAGATGGGTAAAATTGTCTCTGTTGCATCATGGTTATAAACAATGAGTTAAATGCTCTCTGTTACAGTGTTGTGCTTACCTGTGTGAAATTATCTCTCTTATGGTGTGGTGCTTAATATAATATAATGCAATATAATATAATATAACACAACATAACATAACATCATATATTATATAATATAACATAATATAATATGATATATGATATCATATCATATGACATGACATGATATGACATGACATGATATTATATGGTATCATATGATACGATATGATGAGATGGGATGTGATGTGTTTTGATATGATATGATACAAAATAATTGTGTGGTATTATAATATAACTACTGAATTAATTAACTGCCTTAATTTATATCTCTGGGTGAGTGGTGTTAATCTCTGTGTTAAATTATCTGAAACAATGGTTAAATTGTCTCTTTTGTAGTGTGGCTCTGAAAAATGAGTTATTTGGTGTTTGTTACAAAGTTTTGCTTAACTGTTTGAAATTATTCATTTCGGAGGGATGGTTAATATAATATATTTTATAATTTAATATAATTTAATACAATATATCATATGATTTGAGATGATATGATAAAATGTGATGTGATGTGCCATGATATGATATTATATGATATGATATGAAATGATATGATATAATATAAAATAATATAGTGTAATATAATATAATATATTGGAATTTGCCCTTTAAGGGGCAGACCATGTTGTCCTGGTGCATCCCTTCCTTCCTGTAAGGATAGTTGTGCTCGGAAGGGAAGGGGATAGGGAAGGGGAGGAGCCAGGAGCCAGAACAATGGCCAGGTAGCAGGAAGGGGAGGGGGGTAGGGAGGTACATAAGGGACAGCACAAGGGAGCCTCAGCCACTTTTGCTGGAGTTTTTGATGATCTTTCTGAACTGCAGCACATCAGATTGGCAGCGAGTAAGAAGAAGGTTTGGAATTTGTTCAGGTAAGAGGCAAACAACTACGGTAGACAAGGCTAAGGTGAAGGAGGTATTTAAAAAAAAAGTATATATATAGATTAGAAAGAAGAAATAATAATACCCTGGGCTTTATTCTGAGAATATATGGTAAGTCAGTTTGAAACGAACTCAGATGTAGCCTGCCTTGTTGTGAAACTTTATTTATTTATTTATTTAGACAGCAGTTTGGAAAACCTTTGAGCCATAGGCTCATTTACAAAGGTACCTTGTCACAGTAAGACAAATGAAAATACACAGTATAACAGTATAACACAGTATAACAGTAACTTAAGACATAGAAACAAACAAGCTGGTACAGGTAGGATTGATGCAAACAATACCAGAGTTATGTTGTCCTTAGCAGCTTAGTAGTAAGCTTTGTCATAAGTATTAGTGCGCTTTGACTAGTGGCAATTACAGCTCTGGGTGTTAACAAGGTGGTTCTGTAAGGACGTTTTGAAGCACGATATAGTTGGAGCTTTGGAGATGGAGGAGGGCAGTGTGTTGAACCAGAGGGGGCCCTAAAGTTGAAGGCATTTGGCCGTGAGAGGTCCTAGCTCTAGGAATAACAAGAGAGGTTTTCCCAGAGGTCCGAGTATGAACTAGTGGGACAGAGCGACGGATGGTGGTGGTCAATCCTGGTGGGGATAGCCCAAGGAGGGTCTCTTTTGTAAGGGTACAGGTCAGATATTTGAGGTGCTCATCAAGATCAAGTACCAGTGCTTTAGCGTACAGTAGACAGGTGTGTGTTAGCCTAGGTGCCTCAGTAATTAACCTGCAGGCCTTATTCAGAGTAGTGCAAATTTTATGGAGTGCGGTCTGATCAGCAGCACCATTCACCGGCAGTCCATAGTCCACTAGGAACAGGATAGAGGAGGTGACTGCGAGTCGAAGAGCCTCCGGGGGGAGGCAGTGTTTATACCGATGTAAGATGCCAAATCGGATATTAGTGGCAGTGACTAGGGCAGCGATGTGTCCATGGAAGGAGAGGGAGGGGTCAAAATGGATCCCTAGGTATTTATAGGAGCAAACTTGTTTGAGTGGGAAAGAGGACCCAGAGTGAATGAGGAGTTTGAAGTTGCTGAACTTGTTTTGAGGATGAGTGAAGAACATGGTTTTGTTTTTAAGATTTATCACCAATCTATGTTCCTTGAACCAGCCCTCAGCTATTTAAGGACTTCTGCAGCTAGTCCTGGAGGGCAATAGGGTTACGACTTGAGGCAAAGATGACTGCATCATCAGTGTACAATAGAATGTTCCCCAAGCAAGAGCGTGGAAGGGTGTTAAGGTAAAGGGAGAATAGTAAGGGGCCCAGAATGGAGCCCTGGGGAACCCCAGAAAAGATGGGACAGATGTCTGAGTAGGTCCCATTAATTTTTACACACTGTGAGTGGTCAGACAGATAACTGGTGCACCAGGAGATAGGCCCAGCAGCAAAACCAGAGAGACTAAGGACATCAAGAATATTAGAATTGATACTAGTGGTGCTAGAAATTGTAGGAGCAAGGTACGATGGAGTTAGGCATGAGCATTACCTGGAGGCAGTTTTTGGAAAGTTAGAAGACGCTGTTTATAAGGGGGCGAGCACAACGCAGTAAAAATGTTTGTTCAGTAGGCAGGGCAGGTGCCCAGATTGTTTGAGAACCTAGTAGCCGGGAACACAGAGAACAAGAATCATTGCCACAAAGAATAAGCTTACAGTTGTTGGGGGGCAAGGGCAGCGCATTTTGAGCACATGGTCTGGAATTGGTAGTCACGCTGCAGTGGGTGGCCTGCACTGCGTGTGGAAAAAGCAGGTCGTGGCTGGAGCAGTGTTTGTGGATGACTGGAGGTGTTGTTTTGTTTGGACTGAGATGGGTTGCTGCTGTGCGCGCTATAGATATGGCGTATTGGGTACATTTTTACCACGGAGCCTTGTCTGCTGTTCTCCATGGAATTGTGTGGCGAATTAAAAAACAAAAAAAAACAAAAGGGAGTAAAACGAAACGCCGGTTAGCAGTGGTGGTGCTGGCCCAGGAAGGGGCCAAAAAAGAGAAAGAAGAAAAAGCCAAGAAGGGGGGTGGGCCACATGGTCGGCAAGGAGGTGGGCCTGGTGGGGGCCTGCCATGCCTAGGTTACCTGCAGAGGAGTACTGGTGTCTGTGGGTGACACGTTAAGGGGGTGCCTTTTTACAATGTGCACAAGAGGAGTAAGGCCTCAGAGCCGCGATGCATAACAGAGGCAGAAAAAGGTAGAGTGTGTGTGTGCTGAGCAGTGTTTTTTAGTGGAAGGCAGAGGGGGAGAAAGGGGAGGTGCTGGGGCAGCAGGCCTTTGGGAGTGAGGACTAAGGCAAAATCACCACTTTAGCGAGCAGCATGCAATGGCAGCACACCAGCGGGAGGGCTGAATGTAAAATGACATCTGCACACCACGGGGGATGGTGGACACACCATATAAAATGAAGGTGAAGCCAGAAGGGGGTTTTGTTTGGGCACATCACTTGGCATGGGGCGAGTGGGCCCGAGGCGATGCTGTTTTTTGGCCCGGGAGGGTTTTTTTGGGGGGATAAGGGGACCAAGGGATCAGACCGGGCAAGTGGAAAGGCAGGAGTGCTAGTACAGGGGGCAGAAGAAAAGGAGCTGGGGATTCGGGGGGGGTGTGGCAGGCCATGTGGGGATGGAGGAGCGCAAAAAGCGGATGAGGGTTTTTTGCATACTGGGTAGGTTTGTGGAGTGTGGACACACAGGGCACATAAGGGGATAGCAAAAAGGGGTCCCGCAGGGCCGGGGGGGTCACAAAAAAAAGGACCATGTGACATGACGTCACAAGCGAGGTGAGGGAACCGGGTGGACCGATGGTATAGCCGGAATGGGAAGCTTCAGTGCCACCACCCACAGAGGCCCACATGGTTCCTCAACCTGCGAAGGGAGGAGCTCTTAGGGTTGCCACAGGACTTGGTCAAACAGGATATAAGGGGAGTGTTACCACAGCACAAAGTAAAAAAAAAGGTTTAAAAGCAAATAAATAAATTTTGGTAGCCATGTGGAGGCAGGAGGAGGCAGGGGAAGAAGGACGACATGTCCAGCTGGTATGGATAGGGAAATTCTGGGGGCAGGATGTGCCTCATGGGGGGAAGGATGGCGGAAGGAACTTGGTGTGTTTTTTGTAAAAAAAAGAAGAAAAGTAAGCAAAGGGTGTATAATAATTAAATAATATGGTAACTGGTTTTGTGTTCTGTAGTTGTCTTCACAGGGCACAGTGCGGAACGGACATGGCACCCAGGAAGAGCAGGCCATCGAAGGAAGAGGCTTACAAGGCGATAATTGAGCTGGCTGAAAAGGCAAACAAAATATGGGAACTGGTGGAAGGGGAGGACCCGGGGAAGCCCAGGGGGAAGAGGAAAGTGGATGGGGAAAAAGGTAGCAAAGGGAAGAGGGCACCTGGGAGATGATGCAGTCCCCCTAGGGTAGTGCTGAGGGCAGCAGGGCCTGTCAGGGCTGCCAAGCTCATACCTATGCAGCCGGGTGACCCAACAGCACACACCCCAGATCAAAGGGGCCCCCCCGGGAGAAACAGGACCAGAAACTCAGAGTGGGGGGTCTGACCCACACCTCCCGGCATCCCATCCTCCACTTTCACCTCACCCACAGGAAGAAACAAGGGAATCCTTGGAGGTATTCAGACACCCCGGACAGGAAAAGGTCACAGGTAATGCATCCAATATAGTAGGAGATAGCATAAAAGAGTATATAGGGCAAATAGTGGCAGCACTGGGGACGGGTGGTGTGGGACAGATGGAATCAGCCCTGGCAGAGTTTAAGGCAGGAAAAGGGGTGCCAGGAGACACGGAGAAAGGGGAAGGGGAAGAAAGAGAGGACTTGGGGACAAGATAGGTGGGGGAACCGGGGATGAGCATGTGCCCGCTGCCACAAAAGAAAAAATATGGAAGGGGGAATATGCGGATATATTTACCCTGGTGAGCCAGGAGGCAGCGGCAAAATACGAAGAGGTGGAAAGCATAGGTAAGAGCGAGATGGCAACTGCCATAGTGTTATTAGGAAAGAAAGAGGAAGACAAATTCACAAAAGGGAAGACCTGGGACGGGTGGTTCTTAGGTTTTGCAATCTTTTCAGCCATAACTCTGGAAAGAAGTATCCCGCTCATTACTTATTCATTGATAATACGGAGAGCTAAAGCAAAAGGCGGATTGGGGTGGATATACTACGATGAATATTTTTGGCAGCGCATAGCAACATTTGGGGATGTAAGGTGGGACACCAAGCAAATAGATTTATGGACGGATTATGTAACGGATCAGTCCACACCTGACGGAGGGTGGGGTAAAAAAGGGGCTATGCCTAGGAGATGCTGTTGGGCATATAATAGGGCATTCTGCACATGGCCTCAGTGTCATTTTCGTCATGCCTGGACAAAATGTGGGGGGGCACTCGGCTAGCAAATGCAGAACTACAGGTATACAAGGAACGCACGGGTACGGGGGGTAAGGATCAAGCCAGCAGTTTTTTCAGGGTGGCCAGGGTTTTTGAGGACAGATGTGGAGCAACGGAGGGAGGGGCAGAGGTAACAGGGGTAGAGGTAGTCAAAAACATTGAAACAAAGGGAGAGGGGCAGGCAAGAGGGGAGTGTACAAGGTGGCATGACAAGGCCCGATTTGGGATGGCCAGAACCCCCATCAACATAACAGCCTTGACAGCTCACCTGGATAGATACCTGGATATGAGTGTGTGGGATATGATTTTACATGGGTTTGACACAGGGTTTTCATTACAGTCTACAGGTCCCAGGCAGGCAAGGGAGGCGAGCAACCTGGGGTCGGTGAAGGGAAAAGAGGACATGTTAAGGAAAAAAATTGAGAAAGAGAAGGTGGCTGGTAGGGTGGAGGGTCCATTTGATGACCCCCCATTGGAGAACATGTGGATATCGCCTTTGGGTTTGGTACCTAAGAAGCAGGAAGGGGAATACTGGGTAATACACCATTTGTCTTACCCAGAAGGTGACTCGGTAAATGACTATATTGGGGAAGAGCATAGCAGGGTGACCTACGCGATGCTTCAGGACACAATCTGGATAATCCGGGCCACAGAGGATGCGTGGATGGCAAAAAACAGACATAGAGTCCACTTTCAGACTGCTTCCAGTCAGGAGGGAAGACTGGGACCTTTTGGGTTTTAAAAATGATGGACAATATTACTTTGACAAAGCAATGCCTATAGGGTGCTCCACAGCATGTGCAACATTTGAGGCATTCAGCACATGCTTGCAGTGGATATTCCAAGAGGAAACAGGTTACAGGTCAGTCATCCACTATCTGGATGATTTTCTCCTCATAGGGAAGGGAGAAGAAGAGACACGGAGAATGCTGGTTAAGTTTCAGGAAGTGTGCCGGGAATTAGGGGTCCTGTTGGCACCGGGAAAGACAGAAGGGCCCATCAAGGTGATAGAATTCCTCGGGATAGAGATTGATGCTACAAACGAAGTTTTTAGGTTGCCAGACAAGAAAGTAAGGAGGTTGAAGGAGCTAATCGGGATACACACCAGCAAGAAGAGGGTTCAATTGAAATTAGTTCAGCAGGTATTGGGTCATCTGAATTTCGCATGCAGGGCAGTTGGGCCAGGGAGGGCATTCACCAGAAGATTGGCCAGGGTGACAGCTGGGGTCACAAAACCACATCACTGGATTAACTTGACTTGCAGTATCAGGGAGGATTTTAGCGTATGGGAGGAATTTTTGAAGGACTGTAATGGGTGTTCATTCTGGCAGGATGAGTGGTTGTATAATACAGACCTGGACTTATACATGGATGTGGCTGGGGGACTAGGCATGGGAGGTTATCTGAGGGGCAGGTGGTTCGCGGAACCATGGCCAGCAGACTGGGTGAGAGAGGGAAAAGTGAAGGATATAACACTTCTGGAGATCATGCCTATATGGGCATGTACTTTGGTTTGGGGGGAGGAATTACGGGATCAGAAGGTGACATTTTGGTGCGACAACGGAGCTGTGGTGGACGTACTTAACCTTAAGGGAGCCAGATCGGACACAGTCATGCAGGTAGTATGACGGCTAGTTTTAAGGGTTCTGCAGCTGAACATGTCCTTCAGAGCAAAACATATAGAAGGGGTACGCAATACCCTGGCTGACAGCCTTTCCCATCTGCAGCTGGACCATTTCCGGAAGCTGGCACCAGCAGCAGAAGAACAAAAAACGCCCATACCAGCAGACATCTGGGACATTGGCAGGATGAAGCAGAACTGTTGTTTCATAGCTCATGGGTGCCCTGGACTCTGAGGGCCTATGATGGGGCCTGGTGGGTTTTTCAAGCATTCAGGGCAGAACACCAGATGGAGGTAAGTGGGCCATTATCTGAAGAACAGCTGGGAATGTTCACAGTGGAACAATGGCAAAAAGGGATGGCTCACGCCACGATGGGGGTTTATCTGGCTGGGATCAGTGTGATCTGCAGCCTAAAAGGATGGCGGGACCCAACAAAGGCAATGTTCATCAGAAGAATGATGCAGGGCTGGGGAGGTTAAGAGGAGGGACCGGGGACATGCGGAGGCCTATGGGGAGCAGTGGCTAATAAAGCTAAAAGAGGCACTCCTGGCAATATGCATGTCAGAAGGCAAGGCCCAGCTTTTTCACACAATTTATGTGACAATGTTTTCAGGGGCTCTGAGGGTGAGCGAGGTGGTAGGCCATGGGATAAATGACAAGGAAGGTGGTGTGGAATGGGAAGATGTGAGTTGCGGGACAAAGGAGATACGGATTAAGCTAAGACGGTCTAAGACTGACCAAAGAGGGCAAGGTTCCATAATAACCCTAAGGGGGCGATCAGAGGTCGAGATATGCCCAGTACAGGTCCTGTGGGTTTTCACCGCAGGGCAAGTAAGCAGGACTGGGAAGTTTTTTATACACACAGATGGAAGAAGGGTCACTGGTTACCAGATCACGGTGGTGTTAAAAAAGGCAATGGCATTTTTGGGGGAGAACCCAGCTAATTACTCATCCCATTCCCTGTGGATTGGGGCAGCTTCACAGTGGGCGGCCAGGGGCGAACCTGTGGAGGACATTTTGGTAAAAGGTCACTGGCAGTTGGCCAGTTACAAAAGATACATCAGAGCTCTGACATAAAAAAAAGGAGAAGGGTAATAATGTACATATGTTAATAAGGCGAGGGGGGTAAGGCAGGGAGGTAATTGGAGAATACATGTAAATTAACTAACTTTGTTTTGTTGCACCCCATAGGTAGAGGGAGGAGCACAGAAGTCTGGATCTGCAACCATTCCTATATTTACTGGGCTGGTAAGAGAGCGGAGACAAAAGCTGGGGGAAAACAGCTATACCAAGATGCAAGGCAGTGTAGGTTGGTATGATACGGCTTGCGGGGGATGAGATGGGCACAGCTGCTCCCTGCTTTAAAAGAGCTCAAGAGACATTGGCCCAATCCAGACCTAATCATTATACACCTAGGGGCAATGACCTGGCAGGCAGACCATGGGTGCACACATATTTGCAGATTAAGAAGGACTTAGAGGTATTAAGACAGTGGTGGCCTCAGGTGTGCCTTGCATGGTCATACATAATACCTCAGAGAGTGTGGATAAAGGAACACAGCCTCAGGGCAGTAGAGAGGGCCAGGAGGAAGATGAATAGGAGAGTGGGGATGCTGATAAGGCAGATGGGAGAACAGGTGATACTGCGTGGGGTCGAAGAATGGGTGGATGAATTCTACAGATCAGATGGGGTACACCTGTCAGATATAGCAGTGGATATGTTTAATGCAGAAACGATGGGTTTCATAGAAGAATGGAGAAGACAGGAAAACAGATTAAAAAAAAGAAAGAGATATAAGAGCAGAGGTGGGGGGATACCCTAGGTTGGGGGGAAGCCAGTCATCCAACGCAAGCTGGAGACTGGCTAGTGGGGAAAAAGGGTGGAGGATGGGAAGGGGGAAGAAAAAAGGAGTAACACGAGAGGAAGAAGAAGATGAAGGAGAACGCAGTCTCGGTTCTCACCGTTACCTAGCAGAAAAGGAGAAGAAGAAGGCACCCAGGTTTTCACCTGGGGGATGGATAATCAGAAAGTGATATATGTATGGAAATAAATGGAAATCATTGGATATATGACAAATAAGAAATGGAAAAGGAATTATGGATTGATGGATTTAAATAAATTAATTGCCAATCAGAGCACAACAACAAGCAATGGTCTCTGTGTTTTTTGTGAGGGAAGAGGGGGGAATCCGGGACAATGGCGTGTTGTTATAATATTATAACTAATAAATTAAGTCACTATGTGTTACTAAAGTCTCTGTGACAGTGTGATGCTAAGCTATGTGCTGTATTCCAGCTTCTCAAACATGGGTTAAATTGTCTCTGTTGCAGTGTGGTTCTAAACAATGAGTTACTTGCTCTCTGTTACATTGTTGTGCTTGCCTGTGTGAAATTATCTCTCTTACAGTGTGATGATTAATGTACTATAATGTAATATAATATAGTACAATATATCATATGATATGATAAGATGTGATGTGATGTTATATGATATGATAAGGAATAATATGATATGATATGATATGATATAATATGAAATAATATAGTAAAATATAACATAATATAATATAATATAATGATATATAATATACTATGATATGATATCATATGATATGATATAAGATGAGATGAGATGCTTTGATCTAATATAATATAATCTGTTAAAATATGATGTAATATAATATAATATGATGATATGGTGTTGTAATATAATATTAAATTCATTTAAAATGTATTGATTTGTCAGTGTAGTACAAATTTCTGTGTTAAATTTTCTCAAACATTGGTTAAATTGTATGTCTTGTAGTGAGGGTCTAAATGCTCTCTGTTACAATGTTTTGCTAATCTGTGTGAAATTATCCCTTACGGAGCAGTGATTAATATAATGATATGATATGATATGATATGATATGATGTGATGTGATGTGATGTGATGTGATGTGATGTGATGTGATATTAATTTAATATAATATAATTAATATAATATAATATAATATAATATAATATAATATAATATAATATAATATAATATAATATAATGGTGTGGTGTCCTAATATTATAACTATCAAATTAATTAACTATATATTAATTTATGTCTGTGACCTGTGGTGCTAAACTATGTATTCCATCATCTCAAACATGGGTAAAATTGTCTCTGTTGCAGCGTGGATCTTAAGAATGAGTTAATTGCTCTCTGTTACAGTGTTGTGCTTGACAGTGTGAAATTATCTGTCTTACAGTGTGATGATTAATATGTTATAATGTAATATAATATGATCTTACATATTATGATAGGATATAATATAATGCAATATAATTGAATATAGTATTTGATATGATATGATAAGATGTGATGTGATGTGATGTGATGCGATCCGATATGATATGATATGATATGATATGATATGAAATAATATGATATATAATATAATATAGCATAATATAATATAAAATAATGATCTGGTGTTATCATATAAGTACTAAATTCACTTACAATGTGTTCATTTATCTCAGTGTCAGTGTAGTTCAAATTTATATGTTACATTTTCTCAAATATTGGTTAAAATGTATGTCTTGTAGTGAGGGTATAACCGATGAGTAAAATGCTCTCTATTACAATGTTTTGCTTAACTGTGAAATTATCCCTTACAGAGTGGTAATTAATATAATATAATAATATGATATGATATGTTGTGATATGATGTGATATGAAATGACATGATACATGATATGAAATGATATGATATGATATAATATAATATAATGTAATGTAATGTAATGTAATATAATATGAAATAATATGATATTTAATATAATGGTGTGGTGTCATAATATTACATCTATTAAATTAATAATCTATGTGTTATTTTATCACTGTGACAGTGTGGTGCTAAGCTATCTGTTAAAATATATGTGCGATACAGTGGTACTGAACTATATGTTAAATTATCTCTGTAATGGTGTCTTGCTTAAATGTGTTCCATTATTTCTGTGACAGTGTGGCACTAATTAATGTGTTAAAATCTCTCAAACATGGGTTCAGTTGTCTATGTTGAAATGTGGTTATAAACAGTGAGTTAAATGCTCTCTGTTACAGTGTTGTGCTTGCCTGTGTGAAAGTATCTCTCTCATGGTGAGGTGATTAATATAATATAATATAATATCACATAATTTCATATGATATGATATGCTATGACATGACATGATATTATATTATATGGTATCATATGATATATGATATGATATGATGAGATGGGATGTGATGTGGCAATATGATATGATATGATATGATATGATATGATATGATATGATATGATACAAAATAATTGTGTGGTATTATAATATAAATTAAATTAAGTAACTGCCTTAATTTATCTCTCTGAAAGAGTGGCGTTAATCTCTGTGTTAAATTATCTCAAATGATGGTTAAATTGTCTCTCTTGTAGTGTGGCTCTGAACAATGAGTTAGTTCATGTTTGTTACAATGTTTTGCTTAACTCTGAAATTATCCATTTTGGTGGGCTGATTAATATAATATAATATAATATAATATAATATAATATAATATAATATAATATAATATAATTTAATACAATATGTCATATGATATGATATAATATTATATGATAAGATGTGATGTGATATAATATGATAAGACATACTATGATATAATATAAAATAATATAGTATAATATAATTTAATATAATGTAATACAATATATCCTATGATATCTTATCATATCATATCATATGATAAGATGTGATGTGATATGATGTGATATGATATGATATGATATGAAAAATATGATCTAATATGATCTAACATAACATAACATAATATAATATAATATAATATAATATAATATAATATAATATAATATAATATAATATAATATAATATAATATAATATAATATAATATAATGGTGTGTTGTTATAACTAATAAGTTAAGTAACTATGTGTTAATGTATCTGTGTGACTGTGTGGTGCTAAACTATGTATTAAAATATCTGTGCGATAATGTGGTGCTAAACTATGGGTTAAAGTATCTCTGTAACAGAGTGATGCTTAAATGTGCTACATTATCTCTGTGACAGTGTAGCACTAATAAGCTGTCACTGTTGCAGCATGGTTCTCAACAATGAGTTAAGTGCACTCTGTTATAGTGTTGTGCTTAACTGTGTGAAATTTTCTCTATTACGGTGTTGTGATTAATTTAATATAATGTAATATAATACAATAAATATGAATATGATATGATATGATATGATATGATATGATATGATATGATATGACATGATACTATACGATACGATATGAAACTATACAATACAATATATATGAAATGATATAAAATAATATAATATGATATGATAAGATATCATATCATATATATTAAATGAAATGATATGATATGATATGACATGACATGACATGAGATGACATGACTTGGTATTATATTACATGGTATGATATGATATCATATGATACGATGTGATGTGATGTAATGTGATATAATTTGATATGATATGGTACAATATAATTGTCTGGTATGATAAAACTATAACTTTAATTAACTTTGTTAATTTATTTCTGTGACAGAGTGGTGTTAAACTATGAGTTAAAATATCTCTGCGATTAGTGTGGTGCTGAACTATGTGTTAAATTATCTCTGTAACAGTGTGGTAATTAAATATGTTAAATTTTCACTTTGACAGTGTGGTGCTAATCTCTGTGTAACATTATCTCAAACAATTGTTAAATTGTCTCTCTTGTAGTGTGGCTCTGAACAATGATTTGTTTGCTCTTTGTTACAGTGTTGTTCTTAACTGTGTGAAATTATCCATTACAGTGTGGTAATATAACATAACAAAACATAACATCGTATAGTATAATATAGTATAATACAATATAATGTGCTATGATATGATATGATATAATATGTGTGCTCATTGCCAGGAGCAAACTGTGTTTCAAGGAAAGGGCACTTTATGCAATTGTTGTCTGGAGGAAAGATACTTCAGAAACATGTTCAGTGTGTGGTATGTGGCAGAAAGAGATGTGCGTCCAGTGCCCAGAGAAAACTGTGATTCCTGGAGAGAGCACTTTATGTAACTAATGCACTGAGAAAGAGACTTTAGAAACATGTTCTGTGTATGGTATGTGAAAGAAAGATGCATGTTAATTGCCCTCCACAAACCGTTTCAAGGAGAGGGCTACTTTTGTAACTGTTGAGTGGAGGAAAGAGGCTTCAGAAAACAGTTCAGTGTATGGAATGTAGATGTGTGTTCATTGCTCTCTGAATACTGTGTTTCAAGGAGATGGCACTTTATGTATATGAAGACTGGAGGAAAGAAATTTCAGACACATGATCACTGTGTGGTATGTGACAGAAAGAGATGTGATATTTGTCATTGCTCTATGAAAACTGTGTTTCAAGGAGAGTGTACATTTTTTGTAACTGTTGACTGGAGCAAAGCTACTTCAGAAATGTGTCCAATGTGTGGTGTCTGACAGAAGATGTGTGTGTTCAATGCCCAGAGAAAACTGTGATTCCAGGAGAGAGAACACTTTATGTAACTGATGCATGGAGGAAAGAGACTTGAGAAACATGAGCAGTGTGCAGTATGTGACAGAAGGAGATGTGTGTTCATTGCTCTCCATAAACTGTATTTCATGGAGAGGGCACTTTTTGTAACTGTTGACTAGAGCAATGAGACTACAGACACAGGATCAGAGTGTGATAAGTGACAGAAGGAGATGCATGTTCATTGTTCTTTGAAAGATGTGTTTCGGGGAGAGGGTACATTATATTATATTATATTATATTATATTATATTATATTATATTATATTATATTACCACTCTGTAATGAAAAATTTCACACAGTTAAGCATAACATTGTAACAAAGAGCAAATAATTCACACTAGAAGAGAGACAATTTAACCATTGTTTGAGATAATTTAACACAGAGATTAGAAATCACACTGTCAAAATAGATAATTTAACATATTTAACACTTAACACATAGTTCAGCACCACACTTTTGCAGAGATATGTTAACACATAGTTTAACACCACTCTGTCACAGAGATAAATTAACGCAGTTAATTAATGTAATAATTATATTATAATACCATAAAATTATATTGTATCATATCTCATCATTCCATAGCATGTCATGTCATATCATATCATATCATATATTATATTATATTATATTATATTATATTATATTATATTAATCATGACACAGTAACAGAGATAATTTCACACAGGTAATCACAACACTGTAACAGAGAGCATTTAACTCATAGTTTAAAACCATTTTTACAGAGATAATTTAACATATAGTTCAGCACCACAGTATCGCACAGATAGTTTAACACATAGTTCAGCACAACACTGTCATAGAGATACATTAACAAATAGTTAATTTAGTACTTATTTTATAACACCACACTGTTATGTTATATTATATTATATTATATTATATTATATTATATTATATTATATTATATTATATATATATCATATCATATCATATCATATCATATCATATCACATTATGTCCCATCTTATCATATCATACAATATCATTCAATATTATATATTGTATTATATTATAGTATATTATACTAATCACCACTCCGTATTGGATAATTTCACACAGTTAAGCAAAACATTGTAACAAAGATCAAATAACTCATTGTTCAGAGACACACTACAAGAGAGACAATTTAGCCATTGTTTGAGATTATTTAACACAGAGATTAACACCACTCTATCACAGAGATAAATTAAGGCAGTTAATTAATTTAATAGTTGTAATATAATACCACCAATTATTTTGTATCATATCATATCAGTTCATATCACATCACATCATATTCCATCACATCTCATCTCATCTCATCATATAGCATATGATACCATATCATGTCATATGATATCACATTATTCTATTATTCTATTAATCACCACACCGTAACAGAGATAATTTCACACAAGTAATCACAACACTGTAACAGAGAGCATTTAACTCATTTTTTTAGAACCACACTGCAACAGAGACAATTTAACCCATGTTTGAGAAAATTTAACACTTTATTAGTGCCACACTGTCACAGAGATAATGTAACACATTTAAGCACTACACTGTTACAGATATAATTTAACCCACAGTTCAGGACCACAGTACTGCATTCATATTTTTACACATAGTTTAGCACCACACTGTCACAGAGATAAATTAACACAGTTAATTAATTTAATAGTTATAATATTATAACAACACACCATTATTTGATTGCTCAAAGAAAACTGTGTTTCCAGAAGAGGGCACTTCATGTAACTGTTGACTTGAAGAAAGAGGCTTCAGGAACATGTTCTCTGTGTGGTATGTGACAGAAAGGGATGTGTGTTCACTGCTCAGAGCAACCTGATTATGGGAGAGAGCACTTTATGTAACTCTTGAGTGTTGAAAAGAGACTTCAGAAACATATTCAATGTGTCGTATGAGACACAAAGAGATGTATGTTCATTGCCCTGAGCAAACTGTGTTTCAACTGGAGGAAAGAGGTTTCAGAGTTAAGGAAAGATACTGCAGAAACCTGTTCTGTGTGTGGTATGTGACAAAAGAAGATGTGTGTTCACTGCTCAGAGCAACCTGATTATGGGAGAGAGCACTTTATGTAACTCTTGAGTGTTGAAAAGAGACTTCAGAAACATATTCAATGTGTCGTATGAGACACAAAGAGATGTGTGTTCATTGCCCTGAGCAAACTGTGTTTCAGTGAGAGGGAACTTTATGTAACTGTTGACTGGAGGAAAGAGGTTTCAGCGTTAAGGAAAGATACTGCAGAAACCTGTTCTGTGTGTGGTATGTGACAAAAGAAGATGTGTGTTCACTGTTTAGAGAAACTGTGGTAAAGGGAGAGAGTACTTTATGAAACTTTTTAGTGGGGAAAAGATGCTTCAGAAACATATTCAGTGTGAGGTACATGTCAGAAAGAGATATGTGTTCATTGCCCAGAGCAAACTGTGTTTCAATGAGAGGGAATTTTATGTAACTGTTGACTGGAGGAAAGAAATTTCAGAATCATTTTCTGTGTGTGGTATGTGACAGAAAGAGATATGTGTTCATTGTCAAGAGAAATCTTTGTTTGCAGGAGGTGGCATTTTCTGTAACTGTTGACTGTAGGAAAGAGACTTTAGAAACCTGTTCTGTGTGTGGTACATGACAAAAAGAGATGCGTATTCACTGCTAAGAGCAAACTGTGTTTAAGGGAGAGAGTACTGTACTCTTGAGTGGAGAAAACCAGAAACATGTTCTCTATGTGGTATGTGACAGAAAGTGATGTTTTTTTTTTTTTTATTTCATTTTTTTTCACTGGGTAAGTGCACTAGAAAAATCCTGTCTATTTTGAGGCATGACCCAGGGGGATACAATCGAATGCCAACTGACCTTGAATCAGATTAAACTGTTGGTGGTATTTTGAGTGAATGATGGAAATTTGGCCTGGACATAGGGAAATTCCCTACTCTTTTCGCTAAGTGCCATGGAATCTTTAACATCCACCTGAACTAAGGGAAAGGGGAAATTTTTTAACCAGGAAAGGCACACTAAGAAGAAGCTTATTTCCAGGTGCGATCTGGGAGCACAAGGAAGTTAAGTGACTTGCTCAGAGTCACAAAGTATGCAAGTGGGAGGTTTGTGGGATTCAAACTACCACCAATCCAGGCAGATGGGACCTCAGTTTAACATCTCTTTAGAAAAACATCACCTTCAAAGGGCAGCACCCCACTCATGCTGCACTACATTTTCAGTACTGGGATATTAACCCAAGTGTCAGATGTGGGAACTGAACCCACAGCTCTCTGATCTCCTGGCTTCAGAGGCAAGTGTGTCTTCATTGTGTTTCAAGGACAGAGTACTTTATGTAACTGTTAACTGAAGGAAAGGCACTTCAGAAACATGTTCTGTGTGTCATATATGACAGAAAGAGATGTGTGTTCATTGCCCTGAGTAAACTGTGTTTCAAGGAAAGGTTACTTTATGTAACACTTGACTGGAGGAAAGAGACTTTAGAAACATGTTCTGGGTGTGGTGTGTCACAGAAAGACATGTGTTTTCATTGCCCAGAGAAAACTGTGTTTCAAGGAGAGGGAACTTTATGTAACTGTTGACTGGAGGAAAGAGACTTCAGAAACATGTTCTGTGTGTGCTATGTGACAGAAAGAGATGTGTGTGTTCATTGCCCAGAGAAAAGTGTGCTTCAAGGAGAAATCACGTTACGTAACTCTTGGCTGATGGAAAGATTCTTCAGAATCATATTCCCGGTGTGGTATGTGGCAGCAAGAGATGTGTTTTCATTGCCCTGAGTAAACTGTGTTTCAAGGAAAGGTTACTTTATGTAACACTTGACTGGAGGAAGGCGACCTTACAAACATGTTCTGAGTGTGGTATGTAACAGAAAGAGATGTGTGTGTTCATTGCCCAGAGCAAAATGTGTTTCAATGAGAGGGCATTTTATGTAACTGTTGACTGGAGGAAAGAAACTTCAGAAACATGTTCTGTGTGTGGTATGAGACAGAAGGAGATGTGAGATGATTGCCCAAAGAAACCTGTGTCCAGAAGAGGGCACTTCATGTAACTTTTTGCTGGATGAAAGAGACTTCAGAAATATGTTCATTGTGTGGTATGTGATAGAAAAAATGTGTATTCACTACCCAGAGCAAACTATGATTCTGGGAGGGAGTACTTTAAGTAACTGTTGAGTTTAGGAAAGATACTGCAGAAACCTGTTCTGTGTGAGGTACATAACAGAAAAAGATGTTTGTTCCCTGCTTAGAGCAAACTGTTATAAAGGGTGAGAGTACTTTATGAAACTCTTTAGTGGGGAAAAGATACTTCAGAAACATATTCAGTGTGAGGTACGTGACAGAAAGAGATATGTGTTCATTGCCCAGAGCAAACTGTGTTTCAATGAGAGGGCATTTTATGTAACTATTGACTGGAGGAAAGAAACTTCAGAAACATGTTCTGTGTGTGGTATGTGGCAGAAGGAGATGTGAGTAGATTGCCCAAAGAAAACTGTGTCCAGGAGAGGGCACTTCATGTAAATTTTTACTGGATGAAAAAGACTTCAGAAACATGTTCATTGTGTGGTATGTGATTGAAAAAAAGTGTCTTCACTACCCAGAGCAAACTGTGATTCTGGGATGGAGTACTTTATGTAACTTTTGAGTTTAGGAAAGATTCTGCAGAAACCTGTTCTGTGTGTGGTACATGACAGAAAAAGATGAGTTTTCATTACCCAGAGAAAACTGTATTTCTCAGAGATGGAATTTTATGTAACTGTTGACTGGAGGAAAGAGACTTTACAAACATGTTCTGGGTGTGTTATATGACAGAAAGAGAAGCCCATAGCATACTGTGTTTAAAGGAGAAAGGACTTTCTGTAACTATTCACTGGAGAAAAGAGACCGTGTGGAATAAGAGTTTAGAAACATGTTCAGCTTGTGGTATGTGACAGAAAGAGATGTGTAGTTCATTACTCAGAGAAAACTGAGTTTCAAGGAGAAAGCATGTTAAGCAACTCTTGAGTGGAGGAAAGAGACTTCAGAAACATATTAATGTTGTGCTGTGTAGGAGAAAGAGATGTATCTTCACTGTTCAGAGCAAACTTTGATTAAGGGAGAGCGCACTTCATGTAACTCTTGAGGAGAGGAAAGAGACTTCAGAAACACATTCTGTGTGTGGTATGTGACAGAAAGAGATGTGTTTTCATTGAACAGAGAAATCTGTGTTTCAAGGACAGGGCACTTTATGTAACTGTTGACTAGAGGAAAGAGACTTCAGAAAAATGTTCAATGTGTTTGCATTGCCGAGAGAAAACTGTGTTTCTATGAGAGGGCACATTATGTAACTGTTAACTGGAGAAAATAGACTTCAGAAACATGTTCTCTGTGTGGATTGTGACAGAAAGATGTGTTTTCATTGCTCAGACAAAACTGTGTTTCAAGGAGAGAGCACTTCATGTAACTGTTCACTAGGGGAAAGGTACTTTAGAAATATGTTCTGTCTGTATTATGTGACAGAAAGAGATATGTGTTCATTGCACAGAGAAAACTGTGTTTCAAGGAGAAATCACTTTATGTAACTGTTGACTGTAGGAATGAATTTTCAGAAACATGTTCTGTGCATGGTATGTAATAGACAGAGATGTGTGTACATTGCCCAGTGGAAACTGTGTTTACATGAGATGGCACTTTATGTAACTGTTTACTGGAGGAAATAGACTTTAGAAACATGTTCTTGTGTGTGGTATTTGACAGAAATAGATATGTGTTCTCTGCTTAGATTAATGGTGATTAAGGGAGAGAGCATTTCATGTAATGCTTGAGTGGATGCAAGAGCCTTCCGAAACATTTTCAATTTGTGCTGTGTGACATAAAGAGATGTGTGTTTATTGCCCTGAGGAAAATGTGTTTCAAGTACATAGACTTTGACTTTGATGGCAGATAAGGACTGCTTGGCCAAGCTAGTCTGCCATTTCCCTACCTACAGGATAGGCCGCAGATCCTAGTTAACCAACAGTCTGTTTCTTCCTACCCCCCACAAGAATTGCCTTATGTCTGTCCCATGCATTCTTGAATTCTCCCACAGTTTTAGACCCCACAACCTCCTCAGGAAGGCTGTTCCATGCTTCCACTAGCCTCTCTGTGAAATAATACTTCCTCACATTGCCCATGAACCGCCCCTCCTCTATCTTTAAATTGTGTCCCCTTGTTCTTTCAAGTCTCTTTTTCTGAAAGATGCTACTATCTTGGACTTTGTTGATTCCACTGAGGTACTTCAAAGTTTCTATCATGTCCCCCCTCTCCCTTCTTTCCTCAAGGGTATACATATTAAGCTCCTTTAGTCTCTCCTCATATGGCGTCTCTTGCAGACCCTTCATCATTTTAGTTGCCCTCCTCTGGACTGCCTCTATCCTGTCTATGTCCTTGAAGAGATGGGGTCTCCAGAACTGGACACAGTACTCCAGAAGGGGTATCACCAACTGTCTGTACAGAGGGATAACAACTTCCTGTTTTCTGCTGCTGATGCCTCTCCCTATGCATCCCAGTATACCCCCAGCCCTCCCTACTGCCTTCTCACATTGCTTGCTAACCTTAAGGTCATCTGATATGATTACCCCCAAGTCCCTTTCCTTTTTTGTTGTTGTTACTACCTCCCCCATCATTGTGTATTCTTCCCCTGGGTTCTTGATTCCCAGGTGCATTATTTTGCACTTCTTTGCCTTGAATCCTAGCTGCCATACTTCTGACCATTTCTTCAACCTTGCCAAGTCCCTTCTCATCCTTTCCATGCCTCCTTGTGTATCAACCCTGTTGCAGATCTTTGTGTCATCTGCAAAGAGGCATACTTTTCCTACCAGTCCCTCTGCAATGTCACTTATGAAGACATTAAAAAGGACTGGACCCAATACTGAACCCTGCGGTACCCCACTAGTAACCCATCTTTCTTCAGGGTGGACTCCATTTACAACTACCTTCTGTGTCCTGTTGTGCAGCCAATGTTTTACACAGGCTACCACCCTGGGACCCACTCCCAGGCTGGTTAATTTGAATCTTTTGTGTGGGACTGTGTCAAATGCCTTGCTAAAGTCAAGGTAGGCCATGTCCACAGCCCCTCCCTGGTCTACTACTTTGGTCTCCCAGTCAAAGAAATCTATTAGATTCATCTGACATGACCTTCCTGCTGTGAACCTATGCTGCCTTGGGTCCTGTGCCCCACTGGCCTCTAGGTACTCAACTATTCTTTCCTTCAGAAGTGACTCCATCACTTTCCCTACCACAGAGGTCAAACTGACAGGTCTGTAGTTTCCTGCCTCTGTCTTGGTCCCACTTCTGGGAAGGGGAATCACATCCACCTTCCTCCAGTCCTCGGGTACCACCCCATCCTCCCATGATTTATTAAAAAGAGTAGCCAGTGGTTTCACTAGTTCCCCCCTTAATCCTTTTAGAATTCTGGGGTGAATTCCATCAGGCTCCATTGCTTTGTCCACCTTCAGTTTTAGGAGTCCTTGCAGAACCCTTTCTTCTGTGAAAGGACTGGGATCAACCCCCCTATCAAGAGTGCTTCTGTTAATTGGATTAGGCACTTCCCCTCCTCTTTTGTGAATGTTGAGCAGAAATATTCATTCAGTATCCCTGCTTTTTCACTGTCCCCCTCTGCCCACCCACCATTCATTCTATTCAGCCTCACTGTCCCTCCCTTTGTCTTTCTATGCTCGCTAATGTACCTATAACAGGTTTTATCCCTCTTCTTAACTGAGTTGACTATCTTTTCCTCAGTTTGGGCCTTTGCTATTCTGACTTCCCTCCCTGCTTCCTTCTGCCTTAACTGGTACAACTCTCTGTCCTGCTCCTTCTGTGTTTTCTTATACTTTTGGAATGCTATCTTTTTCTTCCTGACTTTCACAGCTACCTCTTTTGAAAACCATAGTGGCTTTTTCTTTCATTTTGATTTGTTTATTTGCTTCACACAAAGGCTTGTTGCCTCTGTGATGGCAGTTTTGATGATTCCTCATTGTTGCTCCACACCTCATTCTAGCCTATTTGCTAGTGCTTTTCTGAGGCATTCTTCCATCTTGCTGAAGTCAGCCCTCCTGAAGTCCAGTACCCTCACTTTTGTATGACTACACTCTGTAGCTGAGTTTAACATGAACCACACTGTTTGATGGTCACTTGTTCCCAGATGGCAACCCACTTCTAGATCTGAGATCCTCTCATTGCCCCCATTTGAGAGTACAAGGTCTAAGATTGCTCCCTCACGAGGGGTTATGAAACTAGCTGTCTGAGGCCTGCCACCTGTAGGGCATCAAGAATGGCCCTGCTCTTGGATGTGGCTGAAGCAAATGTGCTCCAGTTAACATCTGGCATATTCAGGTCTCCCATCAACAGTATCTCCCCTTTCTCTGCCATTCTAAGAATGCCTTCTATCATATCCTTGTCCATTCCCTCCCCCTGACATGGGGGTCTGTACACAACCCCTGTGGGGATTGTGGTGCCCTTTCCATTCTCCAAGGTGACCCACAATGTCTCCTCTCCTCCCTTCCCTGTTTACTCTTTTGTTCAGTTGCTTTTATCCCTTCCTTTACATAGAGAGCTACTCCTCCACCTCTTCTTCCCTTCCTGTCTCTTCTGTAGGTTATGTAGCCTGGTATGCTAACATCCCAGTCATGGTTCTCTGTGTACCATGTTTCTGTGACTGCTACAATATCCAAACATCCCTCTTCCATCAAGGCCACCAGCTCAGGGAGCTTGTTGCCCATACTATGGGCATTGGTACTTATTACCCTCCATTTCCTGATGGCCTTACTCCTTTTTGCCCCATCCCTATCCTTCTTGCCTTTGTCCGTTTCTCCATTTACCCCTGCCCTTCTCCCTATTGACACCTTTATGTTGGTGTTTACTGCACTTACTACCATTATTTTTGGGGGATGGCTAGGATTTCCCTGCTCCTTTCCATTGCCTCCCCCCTTGGCTAGTTTAAATGCTTGCCAATGAAGCATTTAAACCTATCACCTAGGGTCCTGGTTCCCCTCCTGGACAGATGCAGCCCATCATGCCAGTATAGGCTTGCATCACTCCAAGTGGACCCCCAGTCCCCAATGAAGCCAATTCCTGAGCTCCACACCAGCTTTTCAACCACTGATTGAATCCCATGGTGTGGAACACCCTCGCCTCTCCTCCGCCATAGATGGGCAGCACCTCCAAGAAGGTTACAGTGCGTGCTACTTGTCTAAGGCCTCTCCCCAATTCCACAAACTCTTCCTGAACTTCTCTAATCCCTTTCTTAGCCAGGTCATTTATCCCTAGGTGGACAATGACATCTAGCTTCCTCCCCTGTGCAGCTGCTCTGGCAATCCTGAGGATTCGCTCCCTGTCCCTCAAGCCTTGGTGCCAGGCAGGCACCTACCTCCCTCTCCACTTCCTCCCCAAGTTCTACCTTCCTAACAATGGAGTCCCCCACCAGAAGTTGTTTCCTTCCCCTGCAGGGTCCTCTGCCACCCTCCTGTGGGTCTTCTTTGTGGACGTTCCCAGCATCTTCCTTGGTCTCCACTGTGGGTGCCTCCATAGAGGAACCACACTTTGCCAGAATGGAATAGGAATTGTGGAGAGGTACAACTGGAGGGATGTGCCTCTGTTCCACCACCCTCACCCTTCCTGAGCCCACTGTGGTCCAACCGCTCCTCTTTCTTGGCAACCTCTGAGGCAATGACAGTGGCACTGGAGGTCCCTGGAAGGAAGAGGAGGTCCTACAGATCCTGGCCAACTCAGCCTGGAGATGAGCAACCACCTACCTCAGCCCAGAGAGGTGCCTGCAGATGGGACAACACCACATCCTCCATAACATCTCCCGGAAGACTGCTGCTCCACAGCTGCTGCACTGCACCCCTCCCATCATTTCTTATTTCTGGCCCCTTAACTGTTTGCAATCCTTACTCTTTCCTCTGTTTTTTTCTCTCTCTCTCCTTCCTTTCTGCCTGTGTGCCCTTTAAGCTCCTGATTGTCCTGTTCTGAGAAGAGAATATCCAATATTTCTCAGTAGACCCCTTACTTGCTCAGAGGCAGAACTCCAGCAGCTAGAGGGGGCTGGAGAGCTACTCTTGCCCTTCTAGGATGGTGGGTCTTTGGTGGTTCTATGATCACTCACTTCCTGCTCCCAAACAGGAAGTTCCTGTTGTCAGTCAAATCCTGTGCCTATAAAAGTAACACTAGCTTTGGGTGGGAGGGTGGAGGGGAGGGAAGGAGGGCAATATAGTCCCAATAGAGAAATCCTGTCACATAGCAGTCCTTTCTCCTGGTGTCTTCTGCCAAGCTACTAGAAGAATCTTTCTAAGGCAGTCTTTAAATGTAGCTTCCTTCTAACTAAGCCACTCCCCCTACTTACTAGGTCTTTCTACAAGTAATTTAAATCTCACAGGGCATTTTATGTACCTGTTGACTGGAGGAAGGAAACTTCAGAAACATGTTAAGTGTGTGTGGTATGTGAACGAAAGCGATGTGGGTTCATTGCCCAGAGGAAACTGTGTTTCATGGAGAAAGCACTTTATGTAACTGTTAACTGGAGGAAAGAATCTTCAGAAACATGTTCTGTGTGGTATGTGACAGAAAGAGATGTAGGTTCATTGCCCAAAGCAATCTGTCTTTCAGGGAGAGGGCAATTTATGTAACTCTTGACTGATGGAAAGAGACTTCAGAAACATGTGCTGTGTGTGGTATGTGACAGAAAGGGATGTGTTTTCATTGCACAGAGAAATTTGTGTTTCAAGGAGAGGGCACTTTATGTAACTCTTGACTGGAGGAAAGAGACTCTTGGAAAAATGTTCATTGTGTGGTATGTGACAGAAAGAGATAAGGTTTCATTAATCAGAGCATACTGTAATTCCAGGAGAGAGCATGGTATGTGACACAAAGAGGTGTGTGTTCATTGCCCAGAGAAACCTGTGTTTCAAGGAGAAAGCACTTTATGTAACTGTTAACTGGAGGAAGGAGACTTCAGAAACCTATTTATTTTGCGATACCCAACAGAAAGAGATGTGTTTGCACTGTCAAGAGAAAACTGTGTTTCTATGAGAAGAGCACATTATGTAACTGTTTACTGGAGAAAAGAAACTTCAGAAACATTGTTCTCAGTGTGGAATGCAACAGAACAAGATGTGTGTTCATTGCCCACAGCAAACTGTGTTTCATGGAGAAAGCTTTTTCTCTACCTGTTGACTGGAGGAAAGAGACTTCAGAAATATATTTAGTGTGTGGTATGTGACAGAAAGAGATGTGTTTGCATTGCCGAAAGAAAACTGTGTTTCTATGAGAGGGCACATTATGTAACTGTTTACTGAAGAAAAGAGACTTCAGAAACATGTTCTCAGTGTGGAATGTGACAGAAAGAGATGTGTTTTCATTGCCCATACAAACTGTGCTTCAAGGAGAGAGCACTTCATGTAACTGTTGACTAGGGGGAAAGGTACTTTAGAAACATGTTCTGTCTGTATTATGCAACAGAAAGAGATATGTGTTCATTGCACAGAGAAAACTGTGTTTCAAGGAGAAATCACTTTATGTAACTGTTGACTGGAGGAAATAGACTTTAGAAACATGTTCTGTGTGAGGTATTTGACAGAAATAGATATGAGTTTTCTGCTTAGATTAATGGTGATTAAGGGAGAGAGCATTTCTTGTAACACTTGAGTGGATGCATGAGCCTTCCGTAACATTTTCAATTTGTGCTGTGTGACATAAAGAGATGTGTGTTCATTGCCCTGAGGAAAATGTGTTTGAAGTACAGGGCACTTTATGTAACTGTTGACTGGAGGAAGGAAACTTCAGAAACATGTTATGTGTGTGTGGTATGTGAACGAAAGAGATGTGTGTTCATTGCACAGAGATATCTGTGTTTCAAGGGGGAATCACTTTATGTAACTGTTGACTGTAGGAAAGAATCTTCAGAAACATGTTCTGTGCATGGTATGTGATAGAAAGAAATGTATGAACATTGCCCAGTAAAAACTGTGTTTCAAGGAGAAAGCACTTTATGTAACTGTTGACTGGAGGAAAGAATCTTCAAAAACATGTTCTGTGCATGGTATGTGACAGAGAGAGATGTGTGTTTATTGCCCACAGCATACTGTGTTTAAAGTAGAAAGAACTTTCTGTAACTATTCACTGGAGAAAAGAGACAGTGTGGAATGAGAGTTTAGAAACATGTTCAGCTTGAAGTATGTGACAGAAAGAGATGTGTAGTTCATTGCCCAGAGAAAACTATGTTTCAAGGAGAAAGCACTTTAAGCAGCTCTTGAGTGGAGGAAAGAGACTTCAGAAACATATTAATTTAGCGCTGTGTAGCAGAAAGAGATGTGTGTTCATTGCCCTTAGGAAACTGTGTTTCCAGGACTGGACACTTTATGTAACTGTTGACTGGAGAAAAGAGACTTCAGAAACATGTTCTGCATGTGCTATGTGACAAAAAGAGATGTGTATTCATTGCCCAGAGCATACTGTGTTTCATGGAGGAAGCACTTTATGTAATTGTTAACTGGAGGAAATAAACTTCAGTATCCTATTTATTTTGTGATACCTGACAGAAAGAGATGTGTTTGCATTGCCGAGAGAAAACTGTGTTTCTGGGAGAGGGCACTATATGTAACTGTTGAATGGAGGAAACAGACTTCAGAAACATGTTCTGTCTGTTTTATGTGACAGAAAGAGATATGTGTTCTCTGCACAGAGAAAACTGTGTTTCAAGGAGAAATCACTTTATGTAACTGTTGACTGTAGGAAAGAATCTTTAGAAACATGTTGTGTGCATGGTATGTGATAGAGATGTGTGTACATTGCCCAGTGAAAACTTTGTTTCCATGAGAGGGCAATTTATGTAACTGTTTACTGGAGGAAAAAGACTTCAGAAATATGTTCTCTGTGTGGTATATGACAGAAAGAGAAGTGTGTTTATTGCCCACAACATACTGTGTTTAAAGGAGAAAGAACTTTCCGTAACTATTCACTGGAGAAAAGAGACCGTGTGGAATGAGAGTTTAGAAACATGTTCTGGGTGTGGTACATGACAGAAAGATATGTGGATTCACTCCCTAGAGAAAATTGTAATTTCAGTAGATAGTACTTTATGTAACTCTTGTGTTTAGGACAGAGACTTCAGACACATGTTCATTGTGTGATATGTCACAGAAAGTGATGTGGGTTCATAGCCCAGAGAAAACTGTGTTTCCAGGAGAGGGCACTATGATGGTGTGATGTGATGTGATGTTATGTGATACGATACAATATGATACAAAATGTTACGATACTATACGATATGATATGATATGATAATATGATATGATATGATATGATATGATATACAAGAAGTGGTGGCTATGAATACAGTGCAGGGCTTCAAACAGGCATGGGATAGGCATAAGGGAGCAATACAAATGACTATGAATAGATAGGTCACTGACAGAGCAAAGGCCGATGGCACATTTATAAGGTAGAAAAAGAAATGGGCAGACTGGATGGGCCTTACGGTCCTTATCTGCCGTCAACTTCTATGTTTCTATGTTTCTATGATATGAAATGATGATATGGTATGATATAATGGTGTGGTATTATATTAAAATATAACCTTTAAATTAATTAACTGTCTTATTTTATCTCTGTGCCAGTGTGGTGTTAAACTATGTGTTAAAATATCTCTGCGATAGTGCGGTGCTAATTAATTTGTTAACTTTTCTCAAACATGGGCTACATTTTCTCTCTTGTAGTGTGGTTCTAAACAATGAGTTAAATGTTCTCTCTTACAGTGTTGTATTTAATTGTATGAAATTACCCCATTATGGAATGGTGATTAATATAATTTAGAAAATGGGGTTCTTCCTTGCTGTCATCTGATTGGCCAACACCCCTGACAAAGGGGTATATTAACTTTCAATAGATGACCAGCAAGGAAAAACTCCCGGCCACCTGACCAAAACACCAGCTGACATATCAAAGTGCTGCAACGTCATTTTGTTCAAACCTGGTGAGGCGAGGGAAAATTATCTGTCACGGCAAAATGTCAGATCAGTACCCAGTCAATTTTGACCTCATAAACATATTAAAAAGGGTACTTACCGAGGATGAGGAATCTGAAACGGAACCCAAAATAAGCTGACCTGTAAAACTAAAACCGCAAGTAAGTGACCGTTTCTTAGCGCTAAGTGAGCAACAGTTAGACAGTATAGAAAATGAATGTCAAGAGCAAAATACTCTTAAAAACACAAAGTGGGCCATATCCGTTTTCGAGATGTGGGCAAAACATAACAAAATACAAATCGATTGGCAAACAATTCAGTTTGAAATGCTAAATGAATAGCTCAGGCGCTTCTATGCCGAGGTCCATATCACAAGCGGCACTGAGTATTCTGTGGTCAGCAACTGTGCTCTCTGAGCAGGGATAAACCACCACTTAGGCACCATGGAGGTCAGGAGGCCTGTAAGCATCATCAGAGACCCAATTTTTAAATCCTCCAACAACATCCTCCAAGCTGTATTGAAGTGTTTACGTAAACAACATAAAGATACCTCCACACACTACCCTGCAATAACCGAAGCCAACCTTCAAAAGTTACGGAGCAGCCCTGCACTGGATCCCGAAACCATGCCTGGCCTTGTAAAAAAAGTGTGGTTTGATGTACAACTACACATGGCCAGGCACGGCAAGGAAGAACTGAGAGCGCTAACAAGGGACAGTTTTTTAGTCAAACAAGTCGAAGCAGGCAATCACTACATCACTTTAAGCCACAACCAGGAAATCAAAAGTCATAAAAACCCTCAAGAAATAAAAAAAAACACAAGAGGTTTCATCTTCGAGCAGAAAAACAACCCACTCTGCTCTGTCACCTTGTTCCTCAAATACCTTGAAGAGTGTCCACCTGATGCAAAAAGTTTCTATCTCCACCCGAAATGGCTACCACAAGAAAAACTGAACCATCAGCTCTATTGGTATAGCAAAGGAGCAATGGGAAAGAATTACTTCGGCTCCTTGATGCCTAAACTAAGCGAGGAAGCAAATCTTTCTCAGAGGTATACTAACCATAGTATACACACCACGGCAGTGCAGCTCCTCTCACGAGCAGGACTCAGCACTAAGGAAATCATTGCAGTTACCGGCCATTGATCTGAGCAAAGTCTTGCAACGTACTGGGCACCATCCACGTCTGATCAGAAAGCCTGGAGCTATATCTTAACCACAGCAAACAGAAATCCTAAAGAAGAGTCCTCAACTGAAGCATCAGAACAGGAAAGAAATCAGCAGCCAAACCAGACCAGTTGCAGCAGCCTGCCACCTACAGATGGTTCAGCACTAGGAACACACAACATTTTTCAGCCCTCCAACTGCACTTTTAACAGCCCACTCCAGTTCATCACCTACCAGAAATGAATTAAAGCCTCACCAATTTCTTGTTTTCTCCACACCCTAATGTTAAAAGTTTAAAAAAAAAGTGGTTCAACACCATTTACTTTTATTTCAAGTATCCCAAAAAGGGACTTTTTTTTGTTAGACACAGTTTAAGTCATTAAGTTAAAAAAATAAAAACTATTTATTTTTCACATTGCAAAGCCTGACTCTGCCTATTTTTTCTCTAAACAACCCCATTTTCTAAGTGCAATAATTCCCTCCAGGGTGGATGGTATGGGCAATACCAGACCACCCAGGGGTTATAAGGCCCTCAGCCTGCAGTGTCAGGGCTCATTACATCCCTGGGCAGTCCGGTATTGCCCAATACTGCCCACCCTGTTGGGCATTATTGCTTGCATAATATAATATAATACAATATAATATAATGTAATGTAATATAATGTAATATGATATAATGGTGTGGTTTTATAAACATGTAACTATTATATTAATTAACTGTGTGTTAAATGATCTGCATAACAGTGTGGTGCTTAAATGTGTTACATTATCTCTCTGACAGTGTTCTGCTAATGTATGTATTAAATTATCTCAAGCATGCGTTAAATTGTCTCTCTTGTAGTGTGGTTCTATATAATGAGTTAAATGCTCTCTGTTACAGTGTTGTGCTTAACTGTGTGAAAATGGTGATTAATATAATATGATTATATAATATAATATAATATAATGGTGTGGTGTTATAATGTTATAACAAATTAATTAACTATGTGTTACTTTATCTCTGTGACAATATGATGCTATGTAATCTATTATCTCAAACATGGGATAATTGTCTGTTGCAGTGTGGTGCAAAACAATGAGTTCAATGCTCTCTGTTACAGTGTTGTGTTTATCTGTGTGAAATTATCTCTGTTATAGTGTGATGATTAATATAATATAATGTAATATGATATCATATAATATAACATAGTATAGTATATTATAGTATAGTATAATATAATATATAATATAATATGATATGATATGATGTGATGTGATATGATGTGATGTGATATGATATGATATCATATGATATACTATAATATAATATAATATAATATAATATAATATAATATAATATACTAGCGTGGTGTTATAACAGTGTAATTATTAAATTAATTACTATGGCCCAGATATTCAAACTGCACCCAAAATGTGTGCAATAGCAGGAGCAAGCAACAAGTCCATTGCGCACATGAGCAATAGATGCAATATTCAAACATGGAGCAAGCCAAAATTGCACAACCAGCCAACATCTGAATATCACACAACCTGTGCCATAGCACAACCAGGAAGGGGAAGCTGAGCAGATACGATGCGCTATAGCGCAACAAGGGCAGCCCAGCTGAGCAGTCCAGAGGCACCATAGCACAAGCAGGGAGCCCCCCAGCAGCAGAGCAATGGAACTGCACAACCAGGGAGGTAGGAAGGGGCCCACCACCCATGCCACAGATTGGCACAGGAACACACTGCAGAACTGACAATGCACCCCCACACCCCAAGCACAGCATAACTGGGGGAGGGACAGAATATCCACTGGCCCATGGGGACAAGCAAACAAAGCACAGCTGGGCCATGTTGCACCCGCACACCCACCGGCAAGCTGAGACAGCCACACAAGGGGAGTGGACCACCCCAGTGTACAGCAGCCCCCCCTGTGCACAGCACACCCTGCACTGTGACCCCAAGACACCCCCCATTAGCAGTGACCATCTCTGCAGGAATCCCCATGCAACCCCCATCACATTGCAACCCCGTGTACCACAGAACCATACAAGCCAGACCCACCATGAGCACCCAGCAGTGGGTGGCAGCACATGGCAATGCAACAACAGCAGACACAGTGCCAACATGCACAAGCCCCTTGAGGCACAGCTGAGACAATGAACATGTGTCGCCACAAGTGGTACCCCACACAGGAAAGGGCGTACCCCTGACACCATTGCCATTGAGACAGCACCCTGCACAATAGACAAGTGTCACAGCACAACTCACCACGAGCCACAGCAGCCAGCACAGACACCCACAGTGGTGTGTGGAAGCATGCATCACACTGGATGCAACACAGTGCAGGGGCAAACACACACCCATACCCTCGGGGACACTAACACAAGGATGCAGTAGTGTGGCAACCCAGCTACCAGTGTGGGCACATGAAAACTGTGCACACACAGCCTGCAGTCCACCATGGCACAGGGGTGACACCCACCCTGTGCATGTACTGTGGCCCTGTACACCACCAGCATACGCCTGGAGCACAAGTCACAGACAGTGCTGCACTGCCCCTGCAACACACACAAGACACAGCATGGAGGTGGGACAGCAACTGTGGAGTCCACAGTGTCACCCGAGGCAAACATGCAAGCCACTGGTGACAGGTGGCAACCCAGCATCGTGACGGTCACAGTGGATGGCCTGCAGGGACAGCACCCACTGACAAGGCAGCAGACCTGGCAGGCCACAGACATGCAAGGGTGTCAGCAGCACAGGCCAAAGGCAGCTTGACAGGGGCACAATGGACACAGAGCAGGCACCATGGAACACTGCACACAGCAATGCAATGCACAGAGAACAACACACACACCACAGATACCAACTGAAAGCCACTTCCACACCAGAGACACCTCCCCACGCACACACACACACACATATCCATGACTATACCACCCCAGATGCCATGCACACCACTGCAACTGAGCACCCATAGCCAGCTGTGAATCAGAGACCACCACAGTATTCATATCAAAATATCTGTATTTCAAAAATGACAAGAATAAGAAGAAGAACAACAACAATAACTATTTACAAATTTACAAAACAGGGTTGGGGGTACAGGTACAAGGTAGGGGTGGTAAGGTGCTGGGGTGAACAACTGGGAGAGGGAAGGCAGGGTGTGAGGGATAGGTAAAGGGGGGAGGTAATGGGCAGCTACTGTCTGCCAGCCTGCTCCCCTGCTGCCTGGTGCTGGTCCTGGGGCCTCCTTCTGTGTCTCAGACCATGCTGGTGTAGGTCCTGCAGGATGGCGAGCGAGTTCATTGCCACCTGTTGAAGCTGCTGCATTGACCTTTCAATCCGGTGCAGGATCCAGACACCTAGGACAAGGGATCAGAGTCAATGGGTGTGACTGTCCATATCCCTGAAGCCCACCCATCATGCATGGCATACAGCCAAGTGCCCCGCTCCTGTGATGGACTGCACCCACCCACAGTGACCATGTGCACAAGACATGCCCAACCAGGCAGCAACAGCCATGTGTACCACTGCACACACACACTGCCCATGTCCAGTACAGTACAGCCAAGGCTGTACAGTAACGTGGTTTCACGGTGGGCAGGCAGTGCCACAGCCATGTGCCCAGTGCACGCATGGACCACCATTGATGCACTCCCAGACGTGCAGTGCCACTGGACAGTGCTGACTGTCACATGTCACGTGCATGGCAGTGGTGTCCATGGATGGTGGCCATGCCCTGCCCCCACCCTGTCACACAGCATGCTATAGCATTCATGATGTCTCACCCTCGTCGGGCTGCTGCTGCTGTTGCTGTCATGGTTCACCACCACCACCACCACCACGCTCAGCCACCACTGGCACCACTCCCTGCACCTCAGCCCTGGCCCTCCTCTGCTCCACCACGCCTGTGGGAAACAAAAGGTGAGAAACACATCAGTGCAATCCCAAAGCAGATTCCCCTTGCAACAATGAGTGTGCCCACCCACCCAGCCAGACCCATACATCACATATCCTGTTAACACCACCACAGCCAACCCTAGACCAACCTTCCCCCATGTGCTGGACACAATAGACAGTGTTACCTATATGGACCATACAGGTGCATAGACAAATCACCCACCTGGCTGAGGCACCACACCCCTCCTGGCACGTGACCACAGATGTGCCAGTAGTGCAGGCTCCCTCCTCCGCAGGTCCCCATACCGGTGCCTGCACTGCTCCATGGACCTCCACCGGCCAGTGGCCTCCTCTAGCTCAGTGGCCATCTGCTGCTACACATGTGTCCTGGCCCTGTTAAGGGGATCATCCCCAAATAGTGGGCCATAGTGAGGCTCCACTACAGCCACCAAGTTAGTGAGCTTGAGGGCACTCCACTGGGGGGCTCTTCTGCGTGCCATCCCTGGATGTATAGTAGGTAATATGGCGCTCCGCAGTGTGGCAGCCCCACGTGGAATTGTTGTGCAATACAACACCGCTATTCCCTATCGTGCTGTTGGTACAGCGCCGCCAGTCCCTATCGCGCTGTTACCAAACAGCGCGATAGAGCTGCAGACATGCCATACGTACAGTGCCAAGGGGGCAAAGGTCAGGCACAGGGTCATGGGTCTCTGGCGCATGGCCACGCACAGTGCCATCAGACTTCTTTGCATCCAGCATGATTAGTCACCTGTGTGCCATTGCCACAGCAGACTATTGCGCAGTTGTGCCACAGCGCCATGTAGTGACTGTCGCTGTAGCGCCACTGGCACAATGGTCGCCGTGCCCTGAATTGCCTACCGCACACAGCATGTCATCAGCATGACAGACGCCTGTGTAAGCTACCTGGGCATGCACAGTGTGGTGTACTACGCAGTCACAGAACTGCGCCATTGGCTCAGCCCGTTCAACCGTATCGCACAAAGCGCAAAAGCGTGATATTCAGCCGTTATATGCAAATCATCTGATGAGCCATTCAATGGCACAGCAGCGTGATTTGCATCTCGTTAAAGTTGCTCCAGACCTAATTTGCATGGATTGTGCTATAAATATACAACACTGTTCTGCAGTGGCTATATTCGGTTACTGCAGTTGATAGGTGAGTTGCATGCATTGTGATGTTCTGGACTATAGCCTCAGAGAATTGCTGTGTACTGCACAGTCACAGGTGACCACTCTCACCCATACAGGCTGTGAAATGACTGAGCAAGGACTGGGTCAGGAGGATGATGGTGGGCGGAAGAGGAGGCCTAACTTTATGAAGGCTGAGACGGAGACACTGTTCAAGGCTTACCTGGATGAGGAGCCACTTCTCAGTGGATGGTGGTGCACCTCTCAGGCCCATGCTGCAGCATGGGAGGGGGTGGCACGTGCCGTCAACCTGCACGGCAGCCACCAGTGCTCTGTGCAGGAGTGTAAAAAGAAGATGGGAACCGACATGAGGAGAGTGAAGGAGAAGGTTGCAGACATCAGGGCGGCACGTGCTGCAACAGGCGGGGGCCAGCTGGAGGTGGTGCAGCTGACTCCGGCAGAGGACATGCTTGCTGCAAGCATGCAGTGCAGTACCATTGAGGGCGTTCCTGGAGGTGGCTTCCAGATAGGTGGTAGCCAATCACTGCATGGTATGTCATGGTCAGGGGGGAAGGTAGATCACATGCACTAACGTGTCCTTCCTTTCTGTTACAGATCCTGTGCGTCTGCAGGGGTCAGCAGTGGAGGGCCTGACCACTGCGTACAGCCATCCGGAGATGGAGGAGGGACCATCCACCTCCGCAGGTTGCCGGCGTGCACTGCACCAGTGTGCACGCCTGGCTACCATCACTGATGTCATTGAGACAGGTGTGGGGGGTGCCCTTCCTGTGTCTCAGTGGTCTGGCATGCAAGCATGCCAGCATGCTGTGGCTGTGGCACAGACCTGCACCATTGATGATGCACTGACCACTATGGGCAGGGCCCCTACTTTTCTGCGGCACAATTGGACCAAGTTCTGCGGCAAGACTACCATTTGCTGCAGAACTTCTACGGCAGTGGTTTGTAATTTCTGCGGAAGTTCTGCGGCACTAACAAACTACCACATCACAGTGTCAGCTTGTCATCCTGACTTCACTTTCATGGCAGTGGTTAAGCAATCACGATTGTGGGAAGCACAGTAACACTAGTTCAAAATGTAACAGACTTATCAAAATAATTTTATGCCTAAAAAGCAAAACAAATGTCTCTCCCTTAAGGTTCTAGCCTGTTGCATAAATGACATATGCAGAGGGGATCTTATGTGATAAATAAGGTATTTCTATATGCATGCTATCTGTCCCACTAATGAGGTTTCCACTGTCTATCACTTTTATATTTGTATGTGCTTTCTACATCACTCATGAGGTTCCCACTGTGTATCACTTACAGTACATATTGATATGAAATCTGTAACATACTTACAAATATGCGTACGTGTGCATGGTGAGAGAGACAGAGATACTGTATGTGTGTGTGTGTGTGTGTATATATATATATATATATATATATATATATTTCTTTTTTTTTTAATTCCCATGAACTTGCATCCTCATTCATACAGGTCCCATTGGAAATGAAATAGAGGAGTTATTGCAAAACTCATTTTTCAGGTCAACCTGCTTTCCCTGACACACTGCATAACACCATCAGGCCATGACATGCATGTGAACCAATTGTGAGATACAGCTCTCCAGCCCATCACAATGTGTCCACCATGTGACAGAACACTGCACCATACCTTCCAAGCTCCGAGCAGTGATGTGTTCCACCAATCCTTGAGCTGCCCAGTCAGCTCCCAGAGCTAATCTCTGAACCGGAGCTGCCGGCACAGAAACATAGCATGCTATCCTCTGTCCCAACAGCTGTCCCCACACACAACATTTCTCAATAACTTTTAGGTGATTCTCTCAACCAATGACAATATGTAATCAATAACCCTGGGAAAAATGCGTACAGTGCAATTATTTATTTAATAGTTCTATTCTTTCAACAGGTCTACACATTATTATATTTCACTTTTCTGGGCATAATTACTTTATTTTTCTTAAAAATTTAGACAGTTAAATTCATTTTACCAGTTATTCATTTTAGATAGCATTTCTATACCTTAAAGGCACAAATAGGTTTGTACAAAGTGAGGTATGGACTTAACAGGTCTGTGCTATTGACAAGGTTTTGTTTAAGTTGGCCCTAGTGCAACAAGGCAAGACTGAAAATGGTATTAGGCTGTAGTGCAGGTTGAGCAAATATCACCATGTATGATGTGCTGTGCCACTGTTTCTGGCAGAGGGAGCTGTGGTAGATAAGTGACTGTTCATTTCTGCTGCAGAATGCAGCCATTTCATTAGCTAATGTATGATGTTATAGCAATGATAACATCACATTCTGAACATATGGGGGGGTTTGGATATAAAAAGAGGGGACGGGAACCAGATTGTATGTATAAACAGAAATATTAATAAAAAATCACCAAGAAGAGTGAATTCTGCGGCACCGCAGAAGTTCTGCAGTAGATTGCAAGTTCTGTGCAAAATTCTGCAGCCGCAGATTTCTAGGGGCCTTGACTATGGGCATTGACATGTGTGTGTCACAGAATGGACACACAGCAGGACAGCTCACGCCCATGAACCTAGCTGGTTCCGACGTGTGTGCCAGCATGTCAGGACAGTCCCAGGCTGTGCCTGTCAGCACCGGTGGGGCAGCACTGGTGGCTGTACAGGTCACTGGCAGTGTTGTGGCCACAGCAGTGGAACAACTGATCCCTTGGACACAGCAGGCAGAGGGGCAGCAGCAGCAGTCACCCACCGGGACTGGGGGTACAGGGCTCAGTGGTGATGTAGGTGCACCACCTGTGGACATGCCCATACCTGGTCCTGGTGAGCAGCACCCACCCTCAAGGGGTGCTGCACATCAGGCCTTTCCATACCCTGAGGGACAGGTTGCTGATGTGGCAGATGGCCTCTTTGATGAGCACACCCACCTGCTGCAGGCATCAGTACAGCAGCAGATGTGGGTTGCAACATCCATGGAGGCACTGTGTATGGCTCTGCAGTGGTACAGCAGGGACAACAAGATGATCCTGTCCCAGATTGACCATTTGCAGATGGATGTGACCGCCACCATCGACAGGCAGACACAGGCATTGATCGCTGTCGTGGCCACATTGGGCACACAGTCAGATGCCCCTGTGCCACTCACACTGCACAGTACACTATCCACTCCCCATTCCCAGTGTCATGCGACACCCACCCTATCGACGCCGGGTTCAACTGTGGGTATCCCGAGCATCCCTGGTGCAGGTATGTTCGGTGTGCTGCAGACCCCTGTGCGGGCAAGGTCATGTTCACACAGTGGAACCCCTGGTGGTCTATCGGTGCCACCCCATGAGGCCCGTGCTCAGCATGCCAGTGCTGCTGGGTCTCAGCGGGGCCACCCATGCATCCGAGGTGGCCGTGGCACTGTGCTGCATGACTGAGCTGTCTCCCAGTGCGGGCCCTGTCTGGTGCTGCCCTGTGTGCAATGTGTGTTTTGGTGGGCAGTGCACCAGTGGGTGCCCTGCCCTACATGTAGACACACGAACCACCTGCACACCCTCCCAACTGCTGTCCACAGGTGCATGTGCATGATGATGCCTGCATTGCGCTGTACACCAAAGTGCGAAGGTGCCCAGCATCTGACACACGTACATGGACAGTAAGTGGAGGTGGTGGCCTGTGGAAGTGTGTGTTTTTAGTGTCTGTGTTCCTGCTCTATTGTGCACCTGACCCCTGTGCACTTTGTGCCTATTGTGTGTGTGTGTGTGTGTGTGTGTCCATGTGGCGTGTTACTGTTCACCCCTCCCTGGTTGTATGTGTGTGCTTCTGTGCCCTGTCACTTCCCTTGCCGTCATGCACCCCTGGTGTGTTTCCCTGTGTGTATGTGGGTTGTGCCCTAGCCACTGTTGGTTGCACATGGCCCCATGACTTACCTGTGTTGGATGAAGTGCTCCTCTGTGATGGTGTCCTGGTGCAGCTAGGCCAGCTGGATCAGTCGGGGGTCATGTTGTCCAAGGTGGGGCTGCTCATCCCCATCAGCACCGGCGTCACCGTCGTCCCCATCGCTGTCCCCCTCTTCCACCTGTACGGCTATCCCACAGTCTTTGGCCATGTTGTGCAGGATACAACAGGCCAAGAATATCCCACAGGCCTTTGAGGGGCTATACTGTAGGGCACTGCCAGAGGTGTCTAGGCATCAGAGAAGTGCACCTTCAGCATCCCAAACACCTGCTCAATGATATTGCATGTGGCGGCGTGTGCCTCATTGAAGCATTGCTGCAATGGGGTCATGGGCCACCGGTAGGATGTGAGCAGCCAGGGATGGAGTGGGTATCCACTGTCACCTGTGTGGAGATAGTGGAGGTTAGTGTCTTGTTCGGGCTCATATTGCCCCTAACCCTGTGTGCCACACCCATGGCACCTGTGGCTTACCCACCCTTGCCCCAGATTTGCCAGTCCTACATGCATACTCACCCACTAGATGTCCTGTGGGGGATGTCCCCACTCTCGAATCGATGGCACAGTGCTGACTGGTACCATATGAATGAATCATGTGCTCCACCAGGGTGCGTGGCACAGACATTGATGATGCGCCCACTGGCATCACACACCACCTGGCAGTTGACACTGGCATATCCCTTCTGATTCCTATAGGCAGCCCCATTGGGGCCAGGTGGTGTGTGAATGGCCACATGGGTGCAGTCTATCGTCTTTAGCATGAAAGGCATACGTGCTACCCTGTGGAACTCCTGTATGATTGCTGTGCGCTCCGCCATGGTGCTGGGGAAATGGATGTACTCTGCAGCATGTGGCAGCAGTGCGCTGAGGAATTGGGTGAAGATGCATGACGTGGCCAACTGTGTTATGCCTGTGGTGTCCCCTGTTGGTCTCTGGAAGGTACCCGTGGCAAGCAAGCACATGCAGGCTGTTACCTTTGTCTCCACTGACAGAGCGTGACTCCATCATGAGGGTGCCTGCATCACGTCACTGCACAGCTCACAGAGCTGCCTCAGTATTGCCCTGTTCAGGCAGTACCGGCCCACAATCTTGACATCTGAGTAGAGCTCACAGCTGATGCGGGCTCAGTACTGCCTGTTGGGGGCGTACAGCCGACGGGCCCTTCCATGGCCATGTCCCCCTGCAGCATGCCTTCTCACCCCCCTCATTACAGCTTTCATGTAGAAGCTGGCACTGTCCATGTCCCTGGCTTGTGTTCCCCCCTGGCTGTTGTTGCTCTGTTACCCCCGCTGTCCTGACTGCTACCTCCACTGCACCAGGTACACCTACTGGCCTCTGCACTCTGTGGCCCCACACACCTTCCCTTGCCCCTATTCTGTCCTGTGCTCTCCCTGGCCTGCACTCTTTCTCCCTCTGGCCTTGTCTGTCTCCCTGCCTATTCTGGCTTCCTTGTAGCATTCTTGTGCCTCTTCCTTGAGCCTTTTTATTTTGGCTCATTTCCGCTATGGCACAACTTCCACCTGATCCACTGTTGCACATTGCACAAGCCTTTGAATATTGCATTGCGCACTTTATGTATGGTTCCACCCCCTTTGGTTGCGCATGACTTAATTAGCATTGCGCTGTTGCTTAGCATGTTTTCAGTGGCACAACTGCCTCCTGCTGAATATCGCAGAATGGTGCATTTTTGGACTTGTGCTGGTGCAACCCTATTGTGCATTGCACAACCCTTTTGAATATCCCACCCTATGTGTTAATCTATCTCTGTGACAGTATGGTGCTAAACTGTGTGTTAAAATATCTGTGCAATACTGTGGCACTGAACTTTGTGTCAAATTATCTCTCTAACAATGTGCTGCTACAATGTGTTATATTATCTCTTTGACAGTGTGTTGCTAATTTATGTGTTAAATTATGTCAAACATGAGTTAAATTGTCTCTCTTGTAGTGTGGTTCTAAACATTGAGTTAAATGTCTTGTGTTACATTGTTATGCATAACTGTGTGAAATTATCCCTCTTACAGAGTGGTGATTAATATAAAATAATGCAATATAATATAATATGATATCATATAATATAATACAGTATAGTATAGTGTAATATAATATAATGTAATGTAATATGATATGATATCATATGATATGATATAAGAGCAGATGATATGCTTTGATCTAATATAATTTAATCTTTCAAGATATGATGTAATACAATATAGTACAGTGTAATATAATATAATATAATATAATATAATATAATGTAATGATCTGGTGTTATAAAATAAGTATTAAATTCATTTTCAATGTGTTTATCTCTGTGTCAGTGTAGTACTAATTTATGCGTTACATTTTCTCAATCATTGGTTAAAATGTATGTCTTGTAGTGGGGGTGTAAACAATGAGATAAATGCTCTCTGTTACAATGTTTGGCTTAACATTGTGAAATTATCCCTTATGGAGTAGTCATTAATATAATATAATAAAATATAATATAATAACATGATATGATATGATATGGTATATATAATGTGATATGATGTTATGTGATGTGATGTGATGAGATGATATGATATGATATATGATTTGAAATGATATGATATGATATACTATAATATAATATAAAAATAATGGTGTGGTGTTATAATATTATAACTATTAAATTAATAAACTATGTGTTAATGTATAGCTGTGACAGTGAGGTGCTAAACTATCTGTTAGAATAGCTGTGTGATACCGTGGTGCTGAACTATGTGTTAAATTGTCTCTGTAATGGTGTGGTGCTTAAATGTATTACATTATTTCTGTGAAAGTGTGGTGCTAATTAATGTGTTAAATTTTCTCAAACATGAGTAAAATTTTCTCTGTAGCAGTGTGGTTATAAACAGTGAGTTAAATGCCCTCTGTTACAGTGTTGTGCTTACCTGTGTGAAATTATCTCTCTTACGGTGTGGTGATTAATATAATATAATGTAAAATAATATAATATTACATATTATGATATGATATAATATAATATAATTTAATATAATTCGATACAATATATCATATGATATGATAAGATGTGATGTGATATGTTATGATATGAAATACTATGATATAATATAATATAATATAATATAATATAATATAATATAATATAATATAATATAATATAATGATCGGGTGTTATAATATAAGTATTAAATTCATTTACAATGTGTTAATTTATCTCTGTGTCATTGTAGTACAAATTTATGTCTTAAATTTTCTAAAACATTGGTTAAATTGTATGTCTTGTAGAAAGTGTATAAACAATGATTTAAAAGCTGTCTAGTACAATGTTTTGCTTAACTGTGTGAAATTATCCTTTATGGAGTGGTGATTGATATGATATAATATAATATAATATAAAATAATATGATGTGATGTGATATGATAAGATGTGATATTATATGATACATGATATGATATGCAATGATATGATATGATAAGATATGATATGATATGATATGATATAATGTAATATAATATAATATTAATATAATATATAATGGTGTGGTATCAATATTATAACTGTAAAATTAATAATCTGTGTGTTATTGTATCTCTGTGACAGTGTGGTGCTAAACTATCTGTTAAAATATCTATGCGATACAGTGGTGCTGAACTACGTGTTACATTATTTCAGTGACAGTGTGACACTAATTAATGTGTTAAATTTTCTCAAACATGGGTTAATTTGTCCATGTTGAAGCGTGGTTATAAACAGTGAGTTAAATGCTCTCTTTTACAGTGTTGTGCTTACCTGTGTGAAATTATCTCTCTTACAGTGTGCTGATTAATATAATATAATATAATATAATATAATATAATATAATATAATATAATATAATATAATGTAATGTAATGTAATATAATATAATATAATATAATATAATATAATATAATATAAAATAATATAATGTAATATAATATAATATGGTATTATATGATATGATATGACATGACATGATAAGACATGACATGATATGATATTATATGGTATCATATGATAGAATATGACATGATAAGATGGGATGTGATGGGACGTGTTGTGATGTGATATGATATGATATGATATGCAATAATATGATATAAAGTAAAACAATATAAAATAATATAATTTCTTATAATTTAATACAAGATATGATATGATATGATATGATATGATATGATATGATACGATAAGATGCCGCCCAAGCAACACACACAGCACTGCCTCCTGGAGCGGGACATCAGCCGGGTGCTTAGAGGTAATTTAACTACCTCCAGCAATAGCACCCTTGTGAGGGGAGTTAGCCCGTCGATGCACTGCATGCGTCAACTGCCCCACCCACCCCACCGGACCACCCACCCATCCACCCAGGGTCGTCACTATATAGTCTCCCTCTTGTGACATCACTTCCTGTCTATCGCTGTACTAAGTCCCCACTTTCCCATTAGCAGGTTATACCTGCCAGCCACCAGAGGGACCCTCTGACTACTCACCCCTGTTTCACTACCTGAACTTCTTCCTCCTCCTACTTCCTGGAATCCCTCTACCCTCATACACTACCTCTCTCCCTTAATCTCATTTCTGTTTCTGTCCACACCTCACCCCTATACCCAGCATCCAAGCTAGCCCTATATACTGACCCTGCCCTACCACCAGAACCTCACCCTAGCATGCCACTGACTCCCAGTAAGCACTAGGAGTCACCATTTCCACCCTGGATTTGACCCAATTCCAGACTGCTTTGAGTCACCCAGAACATGGATCCCCACTCTCACTCAGGTCCTATTTCACCTGCCATACCAGGGTCTTCAACCTTGTACCCTGTCCACCAGAGTCTGTGACCCTACCACTACTTCAAAGTGGTATCCACACTTTCTGAGGGGCAGCCAAGATACTTGAACCTTTCAGCCCTTGCTGCTGCTTGCATAGGCATTATGTTTGTACACCTTCTCCTCAAATGTCTCCCCCTCATTCACTTGCTAGTACCCACATCCCATCAGCCAGACATATTCCCGGGCCCACTTGTCCCAGTACCCCCAACTCCCCCTGACATAGTCTGATCCCACCCTACACTGACCATGTACCCTGGCCCACGGCACCCACCCCCTAACTGCCCCCACTGCCTATCCTGGCTCCCCATGGTTGCAACTCATCCTTGCCCTCCCAACCCTTTGAACCCTCCCCATTTCTTGTTCCAATGTGGCCTCCTCCCCATCCCAGTGTACACCCCAGAAGTTGACTTACTGCCATCCCCTGACCAGAGCCTTGGTCTTCCTACTACTCATATCTGGCAACATACATCCTAACCCAGACCCTGCCCCCTCCAGCCCACCTGCTAGGTCCACTGGACTCTGAATAGCCTCCATGAACATACACAGCTTACTGAAAAAACGTGATGCCCTCCAGTGCCGGGCCATGGTACATCAACCAGACATCATAGCCCTGGTTGAAACCTGGCTGTCCAAGTCCACACCTGACTCATTTGTCTCCCTCCCAGGCTATACCCTATACTGGGAGGACTGAGTAGGCAAATGAGGGTGAGGCTGTGCAATCTACACCAGGGAAACAATCATTGGACAAGCACTCCCTGCCCCCACCCTTGTAAATGGAGCCCAGGCCCTTACCCTCAAACTCACTCCTGACCCCTCTAGGGGCTCTCTTTACCTCACCACTGCCTTTGTTCCCCCAAAGAACCAGAACCCAGTGCTGGTATCTATAACTGAATATCTGGCCAACCTCCACCACAAGGTGGAACAAATCTGAGTAGGGGACCTTAACGTAAACTGGTTCAGCGCCTCCTCTTCCATGATCCAAGACTTGTTCACTGCCCAAGACCTGATGCAACTCATCTCTCAGCCCACTAGTGTAAACCCAAAAAGAGGAATCAGTACCTTTCTAGACGTAATTATCACCAACCGCCCCCAAAAAATCCATAACATCCAGGTCCTCCCAGATTCCCTAACTGACCACTCCCTTATCCTATTTCTTTGGGCAGCCCCCACTCCCAAACCCAAAGCCCAGACCACACTCCACAGGCACCTCCACCCTGGTGGGCTGAAAAAAACTTAAACAGTTTCTCGCCCAGATTAACTGGTCCCCCATTCATCATGCACCCAACATTGACACTGCCCTCACCCTTTTCTCCCAAACCTTCAACAAGGCCTGTGACCTCTTTGCACCCCTCAGCAAAATTTGATCCAAAAAAAATAATGCACCCTGGGTTTCTCCTGCCCCTACTACAAATGCTTAAAAATTGGGATAACCTCTGGCACCTTGTCACTGAAACAGGCTGGCTGGCTGATAGACAAGCCTACAATGCTGCCCAGAACAGGTGCTCTTGGGCCATCTGTAAAGCCAAGGCTGACCATTACCAGGCCACCCTCACCTCCTCCTGGGGGTCTGCCCTGACTTTCTGGGACAATATTAAACAGCTAAATGGAAAAACACACTCCCCTTCCCATCACAGCTCACTATTGATGGCACTACCTCCACCAATCCTGCCTTCATAGCTAACTGCCTTAACACCTTAGCTCTGTCCTCCCCAGTAATTTCTTTGACCCTCCCTCAGCCTACCTCCCCCTGTCCTCCACTGCCCCAGCTTCCATCTGAACAAGATATCTGCCCAGGAAGCCAGATCCTTCCTAATCAGTGCATTAAATGGCAATAGTCTCAGCAGCAACTCCCTGGACCCCAGTATTCTCAGGCTGGTGCTGGATGAAGTCCTTGCCCCACTCACCACCCTACTAAACTGATCCCTCTGCCGGGGCAATTTCCCACTGCTTGGAAAACAGCCATAGTCACGCCCATTCACAAAGGTGGGGACAGGTCCTCCACCAGCAACTACTGAACAATCTCCATCCCCCCTCTCCAAAGCCCTAGAAAAAGTAGTGGCCATTCAAATCACTGAATATCTGACTAAGCTTAACATCTTATGCCCTGAGCAGCACAGCTTCTGTGCTGGTCACGGTATTGGCACTGCACTAATTGAGTTCTCCAATTTCCCTACACTCCTCTCTGGAAACCAGCTCTCTAGCTGGTGTGTGTTCATTGACCTCTCTAAGGCTTTCAACACTGTCTCCCACCCTCTTCTGCTGGATGCCCTCTGCAACACTTGTTTCTCTGTTGGCCCCACCTTGCATGGTGCACAAGCTATCTATCCGCTTGCTCACAGTGTGTAAAAATCAATGGGACACTCTCTGATACCCATCCCATCTGCTCAGGGGTACCCCAGGGCTCCATCCTGGGCCACCTTCTCTTCTCACTCTATCTAAACACCCTGCCCAGTGCATGCTCTGGAAAAATTCTTATGTATGCAGATGATGCTGTCATTTTTGCCACCCACCGCAATCCACATCTCCCTTCAGGACTCCTTACGACAATCATACAATGATGCTGAAGCCTGGTTTAAGGAGCACAGACTCATTATTAATCTTAAAAAAAAAAAAACTATGCTCTTTGCCTGCCCCCAAAACAAAGCCTGCAACCACCCACTCCCTATCCTTCCTAGTACCAAACAACCGCTTGAACAAGTCTGCTCCTACAAATACCTTGGGGTTACCTTTGATTCAGCCCTCACATTCCACACCCCCACATTGATGCCTTTGCATCCACCAGTAATATACAGCTTGGCATCCTCTACCACCATAAAAACTGCCTCCCCTGATGCTTTCTGGCTTGCTGTTACGTCTTCAGTACTGTCCCTTGTTGACTATGGCCTGCTAGTCTATGGTGCTGTTGACACGACTGTCCTCAAAAAAATTCACCTCACCCTAAATAAGGCCTGCAGACTGATTACTGGTGCCCCCAGTCTCACACATACTTGTAAACTCTATGACAAGGCTAAACTTCCTTAACCTAGATGAATGGCTGCACTATCAAATCTGCCTCCTCACAAAAAAAAACCTACTCAGGCTCTCCCCCCTCCTGGGGTGACAGCCTCCATCCACCATACCCCACCTACTATCACAACATGAACCTCCAACAAGACCACTCTACTGGTCCCCAGATCAAGGACCACCCATGGTCAGAGTTCCTTCTGCTACAGAGCTCCATCCTGGTTTAACTCTCTCCCTGCTCCCATCTCCAATGCCCCCACAATCTCCAACTTCAAAACTGCCCTTTGGAACCAACTCTTTAACACTCATAGCTGCTCCTGTCTCTAAATGTGGCCTCAACCTCTTCACCCATGGCAACACCCTTTGGGCAGCTCTCCACCTCTCCCCTGTGCACCATACCTATGCTATAACAGGCCTGTGCCTACTGTATTACTGTAATTGCCACTAGATTGTACAATGTATGAAATCAACTTGTGTAATGCTAATTTCAGCTACTTGTACTCTGTAAACTGAATTTGTTATGTTTATCCTCAATGTGACAAGGTACCATTGGTAACATCAATTTCAGCTACCTATACTCTGTAACCTAAATTTGTTATGTCTGCCCTCAATGTGACAAGGTACTTTTGGAAATGAGCCCCTGGCTCAAAGGTTGTAAACTGACTTACAAATAAATAAATAAATAATAAGACGTGATGTAATGTGATGTGACATGATGTTATGTGATGTGATGTGATCTGATGTGATCTGATGTGATGTGATATGAAATAATATGATATCATATAAAATAATATAGTGTAATATAATATAGTATAATATAATAATTAATATAATATAATATAATGGTGTGTTGTTATATTATAACTGACAAATGAAGTAACTACGTGTTAATGTATCTGTGTGACAGTGTGTTGCTAAACTGTTAAAATATCTGTGCAATAATGTGGTGCTAGACTATGGGTTGAATTATCTCTGTAACAGTGCCGTGCTTAAATGTTTTACATTGTCTCTGTGACAGAGTGACACTAATAAATGTGTTACATATTCTTAAACATGGGATAATTGTGTGGATCTAGACAATGGGTTAATTCTCTCTGTTACAGTTGTGCTTTCCTGTGTGAAATTATCTCTGTTATGTTGTGGTGATTGATTTAATATAAAATAATATAAAATAATATAATATGATATGATATGATACGATAAAATACAAAATGATATGATATAATATAATAAGATATGGTATGATATGATATGATATAATATAATAAAATATAATGGTGTGGTGTGATAATATTATAACTATTAAATTAATTAACTATGTATTAATTTATCTCTGTGACAGTATGATGCTAAACTATGTACTCCACCATCTCTAACATGGGTAAAATTGTCTCTGTTGCAGCATGGTTCTAAACAATGAGTTAATTGCTCTCTGTTACAGTGTTGTGCTTTCCTGTGTGAAAATTCTCTCTTTTACAGTGTGGTGATTACTATACGCTAATGTAATATAATATAATATTATATATTATGATAGGATATAAAACAATATAATATAATATCAAATAATATATATAATGTAATACATTATGTCATATGATATGATATGATATGATAAGATGTGATGTGATGTTAAGTGATATGATATGATATGATATTATATGAAATAATGTGATATGATATGATATAATATAAAATAATATAGTATCATATAATAGAATATAATGATCTGGTGTTATAATGTAAGTGTTAAATTCATTTACAATGTGTTAATTTATCTCTGTGTCAGTGTAGTACAGATGTATGTGTTAAATTTTCTCAAACATTAGTTAAATTGTATGTCTTGTAGTGAGGGTCTAAACAATGAGTTAAATGCTCTCTGTAACAATGTTTTGCTTAACTGTGTGAAATTGCCCCTTAGAGAAGGGTGATTAATATAATATAATATAATATAATATAATATAATATAATATACTGATGTGATGTGATGTGATGTGATGTGATGTGATGCGATATGATATATGATATGATATGATATGATATGATATATTATTAACATTCTGTTACAGGGGGACCTGTAGGCTCTGGAAAGATGGTCTTGAAAGTGGAAGCTGAGGTTCAATGCAGGGAAATGCAAGGTACTGCACCTAGGGGCCAGAAACCCGGGCCAAGTGTACACCCGGGAGGGAATGCCACAAGTCTCTATGGCTGAGAGGGACCTGGGGGTGGTGGTGGATGTCAAGATGAACAACTCAGAGACTTGTAGGAGGGCAGCAGCCAAGGCCAATAGGATGCTGAGATGCATCGCTAGGGGGATCACCTCCAGAAGGAGGGAAGTGATACTCCCTCTGTATAACTGCTTGGTGAGGCTGCACCTTGAGTACTGCATGCAGTTTTGGAGGCCACACTTAAAGAGAGACATTAAACTCTTGGAGAAGGTCCAGAGGAGGGCAACCAAAATGATTTGGGGCTTGGAGGACAGGACCTATAAGGAGAGGCCCAAAGAGCTAAATATGTACACATTGGAAGAGAGAAGAAACCGGGGGGACATGATAGAGGTCTTCAGGTACATGAAGGGGGTAAATAGGGGAGGAACCATCAGGGTGCTTTGAAGGAAGGAGGAGGGGCCACTAGAGGGCATGGGTGGAAGCTGGAGGGGGGAAGATTCAGGGGAGAAAGGAGGAGGTGCTACTTCACTGAGAGGGTGGTGAAGCCATGGAATGTGCTGCCTAGGGGGCTGGTGGAGGCACAGACGGTGGAGGGGTTCAAGAGGGAGTGGGACAGGTACAGGTAAAGGGTTCTGGAAGCAAAATCCAATGCAGCAATAATATCTGGAACTGGGAAGGGAGAAGCCATTGAAGGTGAGGGGGCATCAAGAGTGGCTCCCAGGGTGGGGGCTGATCAAACGAGCAGACACGAAAGACTGTTAGGCCTGTTCTGCTGGCATTTCAGTATGTTAGTAATATCTGTTATACAGTGGTGCTGAACTATATGTTAAATTATCTCTGTAGGGGTGTGGTGATTAAACATGTTACATTATTTCTGTGACAGTGTGACACTAATTAATGTGTTAAATTTTCTCAAACATGGGTTAAATTGTCTCTGTTGCAGTGTGGGTATAAACAGTGAGCTAAATGCTCTCTGTTACAGTATTTTGCTTACCTTTGTGAAATTATCTCTCTTACAGTGTGGTGATTAATATAATATAATGTAATATAATATAATATAACATAACATCATATAATATAACTTAATATAATATATAATATGATATGATGTGACATGACATGTTATGACTTGAAATTATATATTATATGGTATCATATGATTTGATATGATGGGATATGAAGTGATGTGATGTGATGTCACCAAATTTGCAGCTCAGAGCCTTAGACCACTGTGCTATACTGCCTCTCTGATGGAGTGGTGTTAATCTCTGTGTTAAATTATCTCAAACTATGGTTAAATTGTCTCTTTTGTAGTGTGGCTCTGAAAAATGAGTTATTTGGTGTTTGTTTTGCTTAACTGTGTGAAATTATTCATTTCGGAGGGATGATAATATAATATAGTTTAAAATAATTTAATACAATATATCATATCATATGATACAATATCATAAGATGTGATGTGATATGATATGAAATAATATAATATAATATGATATAATATAAAATAGTATATTATGATATAGTATAATGTGTATTATAATATATAATATAATGGTGTGTTATAATATTATAACTAATAAATTAAGTAACTGTGTTAATGTATCTGTGTGACAGTGTGGTGCTAAACTATGTGAAAACATATCTGTGCAATAATGTGGTGCTGAACTAGGGGTTAAATTATCTCTGTAACAGTATGTGTCTTAATTTTTTATTTTATTTATCAAGTATAGGATTACAAATACCTTTGAGCCATGGCTCTTTTACAAAGGTTCCACGTCAGAGAAATACAAATTATGGGGGACATCAAGACAGGCATTACAACAATGTGGACATTGCAAACAGAGTACAGATTAATACAGTTCAAGGTAGCATTGTAACAAGGCAATAGCGGCATTTGTCGAAGAAAATAGACAACAGATAAGAAGCGCCAGAGTCATCGGAAGAGGGAAGAGGGTGAGGGGAGAAATGTAGGAAGGGTGGTGAGAGGGTGAAAAGTGCAGCATTGGGTGTACCAAGATGTGAGGGTAGAATCCAGTGAGGAGGGAAGGGGGGACAACTACAGCAGAAAGGGAAGTGGAGAAACAAGGTTAAGTTCGGCAGTCACAGGAGCTGTTGGTAGTGAGATAGTCCCGGAGCCTAGTTTTAAACATATCAATATTTGGGGCAGAGGAAATGGTTGGGCTGAGGCCATTGAACCAGAGTGGTGCTCGATAAGCAAAAGAGCATTGTCCCTGTGAAGTGTGACAGTGGGGGACTTTCAGTAGCTGTAGCGTGGATCTCCTAAGGCACCATTTGTTAATTCAGTGTTGTAACAGAGTTGAGACCCCAGAAGGTGCAAGGCCAAGGTAGATTTTTTTGACCATGGAGCAGGTGAGAAACTTTATGCAGTTTGATAGTTGGAGCCAGCCCACCTGAGTGTACAGATCACATGTGTGGGTGAGACGGTGAGCACCAGTGATGAGCCGACATGCTTTATTTAAGGCAGTTGAGAAGCATCTAAGGGTTGTGGTTGTGGCCGAGCCATAAATGATGAGACCATAGTCTATTACAGAGATCACAGAGCTCAGGACTGCAACCTTATATATAATATGGTATAGTATATTATAGTATGGTATAATTTAATGTAATGTAAAGTGATGTGATATGATATGATATGATGATTTGATGATATGATATCATGATATGATATGGTATATCATATGATATGAGTTGATATGATATGTTTTGATCTAATATAATATAATATAATATAATATAATATAATATAATATAATATAATGGCGTGGTGTTATAATATTATAAATATTAAATTAATTAACTATGTGTTAATCTATCTGTGTGACAGTGTGCTGCTAAACAATGTGTTAAAATATCTGTACAATACTGTGGTGGTGAACTATGTGTTAAATTATTTGAGTAACAATGGGGTGTTTAAATGTGCTACATTATCTCTGTGACAGTGTCATGCCAGTTAATATGATATATTTCTCAAAAATTGGTTAAATTGTGTTTTTTTGTAGTGTGATTCTAAACCATGAGTTAAATGCTTTCTGATACAGTGCTGTGGTAAACTGATTGAAATTATCCCTGTTACAGAGTGGTGATTAATATAATATAATATAATATAATATAATATAATATAATATAATATAATATGATATGATATGATATGATTTAATAGTGTGGTGTTATATTATAACTATTAAATTAATTAACTATATGTTAATTTATCTCTGTGACAGAGTGGTGTTAAACTAAGTGCTAAAATATCTCTGCAATAGTGTGGTGCTGAACTATGTGTTGAATTAACTCTGTAACAGTGTGGTACTAATCTATGTGTAAAATTATCTCAGACTTGGTCTAAATTGTCTCTCTTGTAGTGTGGCTCTAAACAATGAGTAAAATGCTTTCTGTTGCAGTGTAACTGTGTGAAGTTATCCATGTTACAGAGTGGTGATTAAAATAATATGATATAATTTAATACAAAATGACGTGATGTGATGTAGTGTGATGTGATGTGAAGTGATGTGATATGATACGATATGAAATGATACGATACTATACAACGTGATAAGATATGAAATTATGATATGATATAGTATGATGGTGTGGTAGTATAACATAACTAATAAATTCATGATCTGTCTTACTTTATCTCTGTGACAGTGTGCTGTTAAACTATGTGTTAAATATCTCTGTGATAGTGAGGTGCTGAACTATGTGTTAAATTATTTCTGTAAAAGTGTGGTGCTTAAATGTGTTACATTATCTCTGTAACAGTGTGATGCTAATTTATGTGTTAAATTTTCTCAGACATGGGTTAACTTGTCTCTGTTGCAGCGTGGTTTTAAACATTGAGTTAAAAGCTGTCTGTTACAGTGTATTGCATACCTTGTGAAATTACCTCTGTTACAGAGTGATGATTAATATAATATAATATAATATAATATAATATAATATAATATAATATAATATGTTATGAACTGGCAATCGTATACACACAACTCTGACTGGCTGAGAGCTCTTTGAAGCCGTGATGATATCGTGCTACATCATCACGGCTTCAAAAAAGCTCCAGTGCCACCAGCCTCTTTACTGACCCATATTAACAACTCCTCCAACTTAAACCCTCATCACATTGCCCGCCCGTAGATTTTTCAAATGAATTAGCAATGGTAACTTCCAGTTTATGCAGGAGCAGGTAAGTAATTGCTCGAAAGCCTCACAAAATGTCCAGCTAATTTAAAAGTAAGCCTTATCTGAACTCGAGTTCAATTCTTTATACAGTGCCCAGCTAACATGTTTCTCACCCGCTAAAGCACACACTTGTTTCAAAACAGCAGCAGCAGCACTTGCTATGCTTACTGAACTTGTCCTCAGTCCCGTTGCTTCCAAATCCTCCTCTACTGATCAACAGCTTAATTATTTCTTTTACTAAACCTCATCTTTTCTGAGTCCATCGCTCAGTACCACATTTATGTGGAGACTGGGACCATGGAAGACACACAGAGACTGCACATACCATGGCAGAGTAGCAGCTTCACAGACAAACAGAACTGTCACCATGTAGCAGCAGCACCATCTGCTGGAGAAAGCAGAAACTGCACACTTTTTAATTAAAAGGTATATTTCCACTTCACAAATACAATAAAAAAAAGTATTTTAACACAGTTTTTTTTAAATAAATGAACTGAAACTTCAAGCCAGTTCATAATAGCAATAAGGCACTCCAGGGTGTGGTATATCATGGGATATCATCACTTCTTCGACTGTTGAATGCACTCGGCCTGTGGCCTCATGCCCAACCACCCGAGGTGTGATGATATCCCATGATATACCACACCTCGTCGTGCCTTATTGCTTAAATATAATATAATACAATATAATATAATATAATATAATATAAAATTATATAATATGATAAGATAATATGATATAAAATAATATAATATGCTGATATAATATATCATGTCACATAACATGATATACTGTAATATAATATTATATGATATAAAAACATAATATAATATTGTATAGTATAATGTGATATAGTACAATATATAATACAATATAATATAAAAGTGGCTTTATAATATTATATGTATTAAATTAATTAACTGTGTTAATGTGTTCCTTTGACAGTGTTGTGCTAAACTGTGTGGAAAATATATGTGCGATACTGTGGTGCTGAGCTATCTGTTAAATTATCTTTGTAACAGTGTGGTTCTTAAATGTGTTACATTATCTCAGTGGCAGTGTGGAGCTAATTAATGTGTTAAATTTTCTCAAACATGGGATAAATTGTCTCTGTTGAAGTGTTCTAAACAATGAGTTCAATGCACTCTGTTACAGTGTTGTGCTCAAGTATGTGAAATTATCCATTCCGGAGTGGTGATTTATATAATATAATATAATATAATATAATATAATATAATATAATATAATATAATATAATATAATATAATATATATATATATATGATGTGATGTGATGTGCTGTCATGTTGTCATGTGATGTGATATGATATGAAATTATATGATATGATATGATATAATATGACATGACATGATATAATATGATATGATAAGGAATGATAAGGAATGATATATGATATGATATGATATGATATGATATGATATGATATGATATGATATGATGGTGGGGTGTTATAATATTACAACTATTAAATAAATTAACTATGTGTTAATTTATCTCTGTGACAGTGTGGTGTTAAGCTAACAGTTAAACTATCTATGAGAAAGTGTGGTCCTGAACTCTGTGTTAAATTATCTCTGTTACAGTGTTGTGCTTAATTGTGTGAAATTATCCCTGTAATGGAATAGTGATTAATATAATATAATATAATATAATATAATATAATATAATATAATATAATATAATGCAATAGAATAAAGTACAATAAATTATGTTATGATATGATACGATACAATATAGTAAACTATAACATAATATAGTATAATATAATGGTGTAGTTTTATAATATAGGTATTAAATTAAGTAACTATGAGTTAATTGATTCCTTTGACAGTGTGGTATAAATTTATGTGCTAAATTATCTCAATCATGAGTTAAATTGTCTCCATTGCAGTGTGGTTCAAAAGAATGAGTTCAATGCTCTCTTTTACAGTGTTGTGCTTAATTGTGTGAAAATATCCTTGTTACACAGTGGTGTTTAATATAATATAATGTAATATCCTATATCATATCATAATATTATATTATGGTGTGGTGTTATAATATTATAACTATTAAATTAATTAACTATGTGTTAATTTAGCTCAGAGAGAGTGTTTTGCTAAATTATGTGTTAAAATATCTCTGCAATAGTGTGGTGCTGCATTATCTGTTAAATTATCTCTGTAACTGTGTGGTGTTTAAATGTGTTACATTATCTCTATAACAGTGTGGCACTAATTAATGTGGTAAATTTTCTCAATCATGGGTTAAATTGTCTCTGTTGCAGCGTGGTTCTAAACAATGAGTTAAATGCTCTCTGTTACAGTGTTGTGATTACCTGTGTGATATTATCTCTGTTACGGTGTTGTAATTAATATAATATAATATAATATAATATCATATTAAATGAAATGATATGATATGATATGATGATATAACATGACATGACATATATTAGATGGTATGATATGAAATCATATGATACGATATGATGTTATGTAATGTGATGTGATATGATTTGATACGATATGATATGGTACAATATAATTGTGTGGTATTATAATAACTATTACATTAATTAATTGCGTCAATTTATCTCTGTGACAGAGTGGTGTGAAACTATGTGTTAAAATATCTCTGCAACAGTGTGGTAATTAAATATGTCAAATTATCACTTTGACAGTGTGGTGCTAATCTCTGTGTACAATTATCTAAAAAAAATGTTAAATTGCCTCTCTTGCAGTGTGGCTGTGAAGAATGAGTTATTTTTTCTTTATTACAATGTTCTTAACTGTGTGAAATTATCCATTATGGAGAGGTAAAATAACATACCATAAAACAGTATAGTACAGTATAGTATAGTATAATATAATATAATATAATATGATATAATATGCTATAGTATGATATAGTATGATATGATGCAATATATGATAAGATAAGTTGTGAAATGATGTGACGTGATATGATATGATATGAGAAGATATGATATGAAATGATAAGATTATAATATGAAATAATATGATATGATATGATATGCTATGATATGGTATGATATGATATGAGATAATATGATATGATGTGATACAATATAATTGTGTGGTATTATAATATAACTATTACATTAATTAACTGCGTTCATTTATCTTTGTGACAGAGGGGTGTTAAACTATGTGCTAAATTATCTCTGTAACAGTGTGGTAATTAAATATGTTAAATTATCTGTCTGACAGTGTGGTGCTAATCTCACTGTTAAATTAGTTCAACCAATGGTTAAAATGTCTCTCTTGTAGTGTGGCTCTGAGTGATGAGTAATTTGCTTTTTGATACAATGTTGTGCTTCACTGTGTGAAATTTTCCATTATGGAGTGAAAAGTAATATAATATAATACAATAATGATATAATATGATATAATATGCTATAGTATGATATGATATATGATAAGATAAGAAGTGACGTGATGTGATGTAACATGTAATGATATGAAATTCTGAGATATAATATGGTATGATATAATATAATATAACATAACCTAATATAATATACTATAATATAATTATAATATAATGTAATGCAATATATCATATGATATGATATAGGATGTGATGTAATGTGATGTGATGTGATGGGATATGATATGATATAAAATAATGATGGGTTGTTATAATATTATAACTATTAAATGAATTAACTATTAGTTAATTTATCTCTGTGACAGTGTGGTGCTAAGCTATGTTTTAAAATGTCTGGGTGGTACTGTGGTGCTGAACTGTGGGTTAAATTATATCTGCAACAGTGTGGTGCTGAAATGTGTTGCATTATCTCTGTGACAGTGTTGCACTAATAAATGTGTTAACTTTTCTCAAACATGGGTTAAATTGTCTCTGCTGCAGTGTGGTTCTAAACAATGATGTAAATGCTGTCTTTTACAGTGTTGTGATTCCTTGTGTGAAATTATCTCTGTTACAGTGTGGTGATTTATATAATATAGTATAATATAATAATATAATATAATATGACATGATATGATACAATATGGTATTATATGATATGATGAGATGAAATGTAATGGAATGTGATGTAATATGAACTGATATAATATGATACAAAATAATTGTGTGGTATTATAATATAACTATTAACTACCTTAATTTATCTATGTGATAGAGGGGTGTTAATCTATTGGTTAAATTATCTCAAACAATGGTTAAATTGTCTCTCTTGTAGTGTGGCTCTGAACAATGAATTATTTGGTCTTTGTTGCAATGTTTTGCTTAACTTTGTGAAATTATCCATTACGGAGTTGTGATAAATATAATATAATATAATATAATATAATATAATATAATATAATATAATATAATATAATATAATATAATATAACACAACATAGTATAATATTCCATAACATAACTTAATATAATATGAAATAATATAAAATAATGGTGAGTTATAATATTATAATTATTAAATTAATTAACTATGTGTTAATTTGTCACTGTGGCAGTGTGGTGCTAAACTATGTGTTAAAATATCTGAGCGGTACTGTGGTTCTGAACTGTTAGTTAAATTATATCTGTAACAGTGTGCTGCTTAAATGTGTTACATTATCTCTGTGACAGTGTGACACTAATGAATGTGTTAAGTTTTCTCAAACATGGGTTAAAGTGTCTCTGTTACAGTGTGCTTCTAAACAATGAAGTTTAATGCTCTCTGTTACAGTGTTGTGATTACTTGTGTGAAATTATCTCTGTTACAGTGGGGTGATTAGCATAATATAATATAATATAATATAATATAATATAATATAATATAATATAATATGATCGCATATATGATATGATATGAAATTATATGATATGATATGATATGATGAGATGAGATGTGATGGGATGTGATGTGATATGAACTGATAAGATATGATACAAAATAATTGTGTGGTATTATAATATAACTTAATTAACTGACTTAATTTAGCTCTGTGATAGAGTGGTGTTATTCTCTGGATTAAATTATCTCAAACAATGGTTAAATTGCCTTTCTTGTAGTATGGTTCTGAACAATGATTATTTGGTCTTTGTTACAATGTTTCGCTTAACTGTGTGAAAGTATCCATTTCGTAGTGGTGATTAATATAATATTGTATTATATAGTATGATATGATATGATATGATATGACATATGATGTGATACGATATATATGATATGATATATAACATATTATAATATAGTTACATACTTTATCAGCACACTGTCACAGAAATAAATTAACACATAGTTAATTAATTTAATAGTTATAATATTGTAACACCACACCATTATATTATATTGTATTCTATTATATTATCTTATATTATATTACTTACTGTGAGATTATACCTGTTAAGTAGTGGTGAATAATATAATACAATATATTAAAATAATATAATATAATATATGAAATGATATGATGTGATTTGATGTGATGTGCTCTCATGTTATGTCATGTGATATGATATGATATGAAATGACAAGACATGCAATATGATATGGTATGATATGATATGGAATGATATGTTGTGTTATAATAAAGCTATTAAATCAATTAGCTATGTGTTAATTTATCTCTGTGACAGTGTGGTGTTAAACCAGCTGTGAAAATATCTCTTCGATAGTGTGGTGCTGAATTATCTGTTTAATTATCTCTGTAACAGTGTGGAGATTAAGGGCCAGATATTCAAAGGTTAGCCCCTGTCAGCAATTAGCACTGCCCAGCGTGCAAACTTTACCAGGAGCAAAATGCCAACCATATTCAAAATTAATAGCCTGGGGCAAAACCAGCTGAATATAGCAAGCAAAGGAAGTCAGGCAAACAGGACCAGGAGTGCAGGGCAAAAACAGCCCAGGAATAAGACAGCACTGAATATAGCACACAAGACAGCACTGAATATAGCCCCTGGAAGGCAGTGCAAACACACAATGGAACACAGTGCAGAGACAGCCTGACCCTGGGATACATGCAAAGGAACACATGCTGGAATGAGGTATCAGGAGCACACCACAGTGCACACCCAGGAGGACACCTCACATGCACGGGAATGTCCAGCAACAACCCAGACCCATGTGGAGAACACCAGCAACAGTACAAATCTTGTTGAACCCCAGCACCCAAGAATGACACAGGACACAGTAAAATGTTGTAAACCAGTGTAATTAACAATAATGAGGAGTAAAGCAAACGGAAACACAACAGTGAATAAAATACAGAACGAAACAATGAACAAACCCCAGATTACAAAATGCCCCACCCACCACTGTACAACCCCCTCCCGCAACATGGAAACAGAACCAGAACATACCCACAAAGGCCCCACCAACACACAACCCCAAATGCCCACTACATGAAAAAAAGGCAAGCACCATTGGCATAAAAAGCCACACAAAGGAAAACATAAGGACTACAACAGATGGAGGAACGGGAAGACACAAGACAAGGGTGGAAAGCGGAGGAGGACATACACAGGGACAGAGGACAATAGGCAAGGAAGGGATAAATAAGTCCAGTGAGAGGGTGTGGTGAAGGAAGATGTCACAATAACAGGGCAGGTCTAGTTGCCTGCTGGGTCAGGGAGCTGAGCTTCCAGGATATTTGCCACCCTCCGGGTCTCGGATATGATAATGACCTGCTGTTCAATCAACGTCCATTGCTGCCTCACAATTCTGCCCAGCAGGTCCTCCGTGCCTCTGATTCTTCGGGCCTTGTCGCCCACAGTGATGCCCGGAGTGGACCCACAAGAGGAAGGGTGAGACCATGAGGATGGTACACCAGACAGGAGGCAACCATCAGCCAACCATTGCCATACAGAGATGGACAGCATGTCCCAATGGGCTATCCCTGGTGATGTTGAGTTATGCAGTGGTAGGACAACATGGAAGTATCCCACAAAGCAGCACAGGGCAACACAGGCACCAACACAAAACCCAACATGGATGATGACAGTGATCCTGACAGCAACAGGGAACATGTGACACCACCCACCATGATACAGCACACTGCGAGACACGGCAGACACACAGCTGGAAACCCAGAGAGTTGAGTGCAAGGGACATGCCATGACATGCACAAGGGCATCCACACGTTGGGACATGCTGCCCACCCACACATGGAAATGTACAGTAATGCAGAGCGCAGAACAAACAACAATGACAGGCATGCAGGAGCATCAATGAACCATGACAGTGGCTTGCCAATGACCAACACAGGCCAGGGGATAACAGTCAGCCAGGGCACAGACACTGTCAGTGAAGGGCCTTCACATGCCAATGAAAGCATACCACCCAACTGAGACATGGTACATGGCAGTGTCCCGAACACACATAACAGGACCCCCCTCCCCCACACAGTGATTACCACCTCCACAGCCACGGTCAACATTGTCAGGCAATGATGAACATAATGTAATAGCACAGTGATATACTACCCTGCAACTAAACTACAACATAGTAACCTCACCATGGGATGCACATGGAAGGACTCCACAATGCGTACGGCACAGTGCCAGGATGTAGCACAGTGTGACAGGCAGTGCTCCACAGCTGGTGGCCAGAACGGGGAGAGGTGAGGCCGCAAGCATGGTGCGTGTTGACCCGCATGCACAGCAAGGAACCACAACCTGTGCAATTGTGGATGCCCTGTGGGTGGTGGTATGGATGGACCACAGAGGTGGGAAGGTCAGCCATCAGCATGTTGTCCCCACAGAACTCTCACCACCTGAGCAACCAACACCATCAGTCACTTGCACAGCAATGCAAGCTGACAGCCCCCCAGGCAAGACTGACCGTACAGCACAGCACACTGCTACACCACGTTGTCCCACTACCCGTTGCATAAATGCCACCAGACAAGTCAGTGGCTGGACACCAAGATGTGACGCACGCACAGAAAGGGAACAGATCACAGAGCAATGAAACAGGTACTCACGCAACACGCCACTGCTTTCAGGGTTGCTCTCCTGCACCTGCTGTAGAAGGGATGGCACCCTTGGGCTGCCCGTCTCTGCTCCTGTTGCCTGGGCTGACTCCCTCCTGTGGCCATGGGCTGCTCGATCCACTCAGCAGTGGACAGATGAGAAAGTGGTGTTAGAGCATGACACAGCATACACAACGTCAAGTACAGCAAGATGCATGTGCAACCCCAACCACAATGCACACACATGAAGTGAACAGGAGGATCCACACACAGAGGGTGGCAGTGGCCATGGCGCATTCATCAGCACACATGTCAGTGATCAAAGACACCACAGTACTGTGACAGTGGCGCTGCATCTCCATCACGAACATCCACGAGACCCGTGAGTGTATAGTCGATAGTCCACCATTAGCGTGTTTCTGCATGAGTGGATGCCTATCCCAGGCTGGTGATGCCCGGGACTTGCAGAACAGCATGCCCAACCCTCCTCCCACAGCATGGTTACGGCATGTACCATGCCCCTATGTGGCATACATGTGCCACTCTGCCTGTACACAGGTGCAACCACACGCTTACATGCGCACACCTGTGCACACACACACACACACACACACACACACACACACACACACACCCAAACCAAAACTCCCACCACCACCCCCTCTGCACACCCACACACCCAGTCACCCACACAAACCCACCACACCTCCACCCCTCCGCACACCCACACCCACACACACAAAGCCTTACATGTTGGTACACTCTACATGCAACACCACTCACCTGGGACAGGCACAGTGCCATCATGCACCATGCACTTGTAGTGCTCAAGTTGCTGCCTCTGCCTGCGTCTCAGGTCTGTGTACCTGTGATGGCATTTTTCTGCATTGCGGGGTATGCCAGTACGGGCAGTGAATTTCCTCATCACCGTGTCTCACACTTGTATCCGTGGGAGGTCCCCCTCCCTCGCCTCCCCAAACAGCCTCCTATGGCATTTCATCATGAGCTGCACTAGGTTAGCAGTCTCTACCTGCCCCCAGCACCTGTTTCTGTGCACAACTGCATGCTGTCTTGACTGGAAGGACATGGCAATCGAAAGCTGGTACACCCCACAACTTGTCTCTGGTAAAACTTGTCTCTCCTAGGACTTCACCTCACCAACCTCTGTAGCGCTGCGCTATCACATGATGTAGCATGGCGCTACCCGGAAGTAACCACACTGCTCATGCGTGACCCCCACCATGACCCTGAGGTTGTGTACCATGCATGCGTATAGCACCGTGTTATGCTGGCTAGCATGGCGCTACATCGCGCTATGACAGGGTGAGACAGACATGGGTGGCCTCACGAGCATGCGTGTAGGTCACGCTAAAGCACATAGTGCTGCGCTATTTGGATAGTGCGGCGCTGCCCCTCCATTAGCCCTGCACTGGCTTTTGCACAGCGCTGCTGTGCTAGCAAGGTGCCACTTGGGGCCATATTCAACGGGTGTATGCAAATGGGGGTGCTTGTGTATGCATGGGGCAAACTGTGTGATTAGCATATCATTATGCACTCATTTGCATGACTAACAGGCATGATTGCCTGGGTGGGCTATAAAAGGGCAAGCAGTGCACCACCAGTGTTGTGTCATAGTAATGCAGCATAATAAAGAAAGTGAGCGTCAACAACAGACTTGTGGAGAGATGCAACAGGGGGATGAGCAGCGAGAGGCAGGTATGTATGACTGCCATAGGACATTCTTGAATGCACTGTGCTGTGTGATGGTGCACAGCCCTAGATGGCTGCCTGGGAATCTTACCGTCCAGTGCACTGTGCATGTTCCCCTGCAGGGAACTGTTCCATGTGGCACTGCCTGCACACTGTGTCCACCAGGCAGGGGCACTAGTGCACTACCTCGGTGTGTCCTGTGACATTGGCCCACTGACATGACTCCTGGATGTGTGGCAAGGTAGGCTATGGCCCCCCGCAGGATGTACACAGTGTCCAGCACCATGTGGACTTTGCATGGTGTCCTGACATTGCTAGTGCACTTGTCCACGCAACCACTGTAGTGCTCAAGAGGGGCACAGTACAGTTCAAGGTGGTTAGCATAGGGGTGGACCCAGTCATGGGAGCACATGGCAGCCATGGGCAACAGCAGTGCACATATATGTACAGGGCTCGCTGTCCAGACACGGAACGGGCAGTGACTATGTGGCCATGTGCTCCATACATGCACATGCAGCAATCTGATATGTCCATGTGGTCTGCAGCACTGTAGGGGGTGACATCATGATGTCTATGAGTAATGCACTGCAGTACTGACACGGCCAATGACACATGTCCCCTTTCGACTATCCCATAGTTTTGGCAGCATGCCAGGATCACATCTGTGCCCACAAGTTCTCACAAGAGGAGTTGAACACCCTCGTACATGCTGTTAAGAAGAGGGAGCAGGTGCTATGCACACACAGGGCCACTGATGCAGTGGTGCGCCAAGTCTGGGAGGAGGTGACTGCAGTTGTAAATTCTGTGGGAGGACATGGCAGAACAACAGAGGCTGTGCACAAGTGATGAATGACCTTCTGCGACGTGCTAAGGAGGAGGAGGCACAGCGACTGAGTGACAGAATGAGGACCGGTGGTGGACCACCTGAACATCAGTAGTGGGTGGAGCAGCCACACATGGCTGTGGTGGCATTGACTGTAAGGATGGTAGCAGTCACAGGTGTGCCAGGTGGTGGATGTGAGATGCCTCTTGCACTGCCAAGGACAGGTCTGTATTCGCATGTGTATATCCTTTATGTTGTGATGACATGGGTGCATGGTTATGCTGTTGGTGTCCTGCACAGGGTGCACTGTGTGCTGCCAAACAGCTGCCTGGCATGGCCATGGCCACTGTGGGTTGGGTGGGTGTATGTGGTCACAGGCTTGTGTGAAGGGGGTACGTGTCCTGGGGTCTGCATGGTGTAGTGCTGGTGGTGTTTGGGTACAGTGTCCATGTATGGGTGACTGACTCTGTCCCTACTGTCTCCACAGCAGTGTCTGCCAGGCCTGCAGAACAACAGCAGGTGCCATGGATGTACAGCCAGGTTCCAGAAGTCACGGAGGAGGAGGATGGAGAATGCCCATCAACATCCCAGGCTCTGTGAAACTCATGGCCACACAGACACTATGCATGTGTGGCAATCACATGGACAGGGGGTGCAACTGCCTGGGGAAGGGGGGCACACCTCAGTAGGGGGCTTGGGATACACTGGCTACCTGGATGCTGCACAGACGGAGGATGTTGGTGTAGGGGAGGTCCTACTGGTCACTGTTACCAGTGGCGATGACACTGATATGTCAGAGTTTTCACAACACCTGTCCGTTCCTGTGCAAGGGGATGCAGGGGTGGGGCTGCTTGCAGGCCATGGGATGGGTGCCAGTGGTGTATTCAGCATCACTGGTGTGGCTGTACCTGGGCACACGGTGGTGGGAAGTGTGGGGAACATCGCAGAACCGCAGGACGTGCAGTATCCAACACGTATTGGAGTCCATGTCCATACTGTGCCACAGACCACCACCAGTAGTCGCCAGCAGCAGGACGTGCCTGGTGTGCAAGAGCATCCAGTTGCTCCTGTGCTGCAGGCACCTCTGCCAGCTGCAGCTGAGGGTTTTGTGCCCCTGGGGAAGGATGGCCATTGTGCCTGCCCACTCCTACAGGCTGCTGTCACCTCCCAGCTGGAGACCCATATGGACCTGCATGGCATATGGAGGGAGCTGCGACATGAGCTGGCACAGATCAGAGAGGCCATCTCAGTGGGCTTTGCCCATGCTGAACAGCAGGCAGAGGGCAGGTTGGGCTGCCTGGTAGCTGCCATCGACCATGGCTTTTCTGGTCTGACTGCTGCTGTGGTTGACATAGGGAATGTCCTGCGTGGTGTGCATGGTGGTCACCAGCATGGGATGCTTAGTCACGGTGCAGATGGCACAGAGGCACACAAGCAGGTGAACTGAGGCCATAGGGCTGCCAGTGGTTCCAGTTCTTCAGCATCACACACTCCATCTGAAACCCAGCACCACCGTGGACGTCCACCCACCCTGTCAGGCTCCACCATCCACGGGGCACAGGAGGCCAACTCTGCCTGCCTCACCTTTCCCTTCAGCATTGTCCTCTGCCCAGAGCACCCCAGGGTCTGTGTCCCACGGTACAGGTGCATGGCACATGCATGGAGGCAGGCATCGGTGATGCCCACAATCACTCTGTGGCACTGCGCAGTCATCACCCCCCTTTGCAACATTGGCACACACACATGCATGTGCAGACATGCACACACACACTTCCACTGCCACAGTTGCACCCCTTATCCTCAGAGCACACATCACACTTCCCCACTGACACAACACTGTTTCTGTCTGTCCCCCCCACCTGTGTCCTGCACACTCCCAACCTCACACCACATGCACAAATGTTGTCTGATCCACTGTGTTGGTTTACTGGTGTGATTGTTGGTGTCACTGTTCTGTTTCTTTGTGCACATTAAATAGATTATTAATTGTACTCTTTCAAGTTGTTGTGCAGTCTGTACTTACCCTCTTGTCTGCAGCAGTGTCCTGATGATGTTGTCCCTGTGCTGTATGGCCCTGCGTGCCATGCGAGAGTCCCTCCTCTCGAGTTGCTCCACTATCCCCCTGACTGCTGGCTCTGGCTCACTGTCAGACTGTCTGTCAGGTTCAGGTGCCTGTATCCCATGGTTCATTGCCATGTTGTGCAGCATACAACAGGCTAGGAAGATACTGCATACCTTCTGAGGTGTATACTGTAGGGCACCGCCTGATGTGTCTAGGCATATGAATCACATCTTCAGGATGCCAAACACCCTCTCTATGATGTTCCTTGTGCTGGCATGTGCCTCATTGTACATCTCCTCAGCCACTCTGGCCAGTCAGAGTACTGGTGTCAGCAGACAGGGTCATAGGGGATGGGCACTGTCCCCTGTCAAGAGATGTATACCTGTTAGTGTCATATTGCAGTCTGTCAGATGCTGTCCTGCACCTCTGTGTAGCACTCCCACTCCCCTTCCCTGGTCTGCAATGCCTGCCCCCATCCATGCTGTTGTGTGTATGCTTTGTATGCTATTACTCACCGACTAGTTGCCCATTGGGTATCCTGCCCTCCTCAAAAGCCTGGCACAGCTGGGACTGGTGCCAGATGAAGGCATCGTGGACACTGCTGGGGTACTGTGCATAGACATTGCTGATGCACCCAGCCACACTGCACACCACCTGGCAGTTTATGGAGTGGTACCCCTTCCTGTAAACATACACATCACTGCCATCCCCAGGTGGTGCACGAATGGGGACATGGGTGCAGTCAATGGCACCCAGTACGGATGGTAGGTGCGCAACTCGATGGAACTGCTGCATTGTTTCTCTGCGCTCTGCTGCCATGCTCGGGAATACTATGAACTCCCCAGCATGTGGCAGGAAAGCCTCTAGGAACTGGGTCAGGAGGCATGAGGTGGCAGACTGCGTTACCCCAATGGTGTCCCCCATTGGTCATTGGAACATCCCTGGGGCAAGGAAGCACATCGCTGCTGTCACCTTCTCCTCCACTGTCATGGCATGGCTGCATCTGGTATTTGAGTGCAGCTGCTCATGCAGGAGTTCACAGAGTTGCCTCAACATTCTCCTGTTCATCCTGTACCAACCAATGATGTGGTCATCAGGCAGGGTCTCGAAGGAGACCCTGGGCCATTACCACCTGTTTGCAGCATACCATCTCCTTGGCCTGCGTTGTGGCCCATGTTGTGCCTGCTCCCTCTCCTACTCCTCCTCCTCCTCCACTACAGCTGCCATTAATGGTAGCATCACTGCTACTGGCACTGCACACATTCCCACTTCCTGTGGTGGTCCCTCCTCCTCCTCTGTGTTTTGGCCAGGTTAAGACCAGCCTTTTATAGGTGGTAACTAGCGCCACGCCACGTGTCACGCCTATGTATGCTAGTGTGGCACTGGGCCTTTGAATATCCTTTGCATGTATCTCTTGGCCCCCTTCCTTTTGCCTCTTGCATACATTAGTGGTTTGCCCTGCTAATGCTGTTAGCGTGCGCACTGGTCCTTTGAATATGACTTGCTATTCCTGCGCTATTGCCATCTATTGGTTTGCACCTATGCTTTGAATATCTGGCCCTAAATGTGTTAAATTTTCTCTTTTACAGTGTTGTACTTAACTGTGTGACATTATCCCTGTAATGGTGTAGTGATTAATGTAATATGATATGATATGATATGATATAATATAATGTAATATAATATAATATAATATAATTTAATGTTGTGGTGTTATAATACTATAACAATTAAATCAACTAGGCAAATGAACACATATCTTCTTCTGTCACATACCACACAGTGAACATCTTTCTCAAGTATTTTTGCTCCAGCCAACAGTTATGTAAAGTGCCCTCTCCTGGAAACACAGGTTGCTCAGGGCATTCAACACATATCTCTTTCTGTCACATAACAAACATTGAACTTGTTTCTGAAGTCTCTTTCCTGCAGTCAACAGTTACATAAAGTGACCTCTCCTTAAAACACAGTTTGCTCAGGGTAGTGAACACACACATCTTCTGTTACATACCACACACTGAACATGTTTTTCAAGTTGCTTTTCTCCAGTCAACATTTACAAAAAGAACTCTCTGCTTGAAACACAGTTTTTGGAGGGCAATTAACACACATCTCCATCTCTCACATACCACACACAGAACATGTTTCTGAAGTTTCTTTCCTTCAGTTAACAATTACATAAAGTGCACACTCCCTGAAACACAGTTTGCTATGGGAAATGAAAACACATCTCTTTCTGTCACATGCCACACACAGAAGATGTTTCTAAAGTCTCTTTCCTCCAGTAAGCAGTTTGAGAAAATGCTTTCTCCTTGAAACACAGTTTGTTCTGGGCAATAAATGCACATATCCTTCTGTCACATACAATGCACAGAACAGGTTTTTGAAGTCTATGGCTTCCACTCAAGAGTTACATAAAGTGCTCTCTTAAGGAAACACAGCTTTCTCTGATCAATGAACACACATCTCTTTCTATCACATACCACACTCAGAACATGTTTAAAGTTGCATTCCTCCAGTCAACAGTTACATAAAGTTCCTTCTCCTTGGAACACAGTTTTCTCTGGACAATGAAACCACATGTCTTTCTGTCACACTTCACACCCAGAACATGTTTCTAAAGTCTCTTTCCTCCAGTCAAATGTTACATAAAGTAACCTTTCCTTGAAACACAGTTTACTCAGGGCAATGAACACACATCTCTTTCTGTCACATATGACACACAGAGCATGTTTCTGAAGTGTCTTTCCTTCAGTTAACAGTTACATAAAGTACTCTCTCCTTGAAACACAGTTTCTTCTGGGCAATGAAGACACACTTTCCTCTGAAGCCGGGAGATCAGAGGGCTGTGTGTTCAGTTCCCACATCTGGCACTTTGGTTAATATCCCAGTACTGACAATGTAGTGCAGCATGAGAGGGGTGCTGCCCTTTGGAGGTGACGTTTTTCTAATGAGACATTAAACTGAGGTCTCATCTGCCTGGATTGGTGGTAGTTTGAATCCCACAGTCCCCACTTGCATACTTTGTGACTCTGAGCAAGTCACTTAACTTCATTGTGCTCCCAGATCGCACCTGGAAACAAGCTCCGGCTTAGTGTGCCTTTCTTGGAAAATAAATTTCCCCTTTCCCTTAGTTCAGGCAGATGTTAAAGATCCCATGGCACTTACCAAAAAGAGTAGGGATTTTCCCCATGTCCAGGCCAAATTTCCCTCATTCACTCAAAATACTACCAACAGTTTAATCTGATTCAATTCAGTCCAGGTCTGAAGCCACCAGCCCCTCACAGAAATGCAGGTAGTCTGAGAGCCACAGCCATGGTTCTCTGATGCACCAGACCTACCATGCTGCCACCCGCAGTCCAGGTCTGAAGCCACCAGCCCCTCACAGAAACGCAGGTAGTCTGAGAGCCACAGCCGTGGTTCTCTGATGAACCCGACCTGCCATACTGCCACCCGCAGTCCAGGTCTGAAGCCACCAGCCCCTCACAGAAACGCAGGTAGTCTGACAACCACAGCGGTGGTTCTCTGATGAATCTGACCTGCCAGACTGCCACCCGCAGTCCAGGTCTGAAGCCACCAGCCCCTCACAGAAATGCAAGTAGTCTGAGAGCCACAGCCGTGGTTCTCTGATGAACCCGACCTGCCAGACTGCCACCTGCAGTCCAGGTCTGAAGCCAAAAGCCCCTCACAGAAATGCAAGTAGTCTGAGAGCCACAGCCATGGTTCTCTGATGAACCCGACCTGCCAGACTGCCATTCACAGTCTAGGTCTGTAGCCGCCAGCCCCTCACAGAAAAGTAGGTATTCTGAGAGCCACAGCGGTGGTTCTCTGATGAACCCGACCTGTCAGACTGCCACCTGTAGCCCTGGTCTGAAGCCACCAGCCCCTCACAGAAATGCTGGTACGGACTTGCCCTCAGGGACTGATTACCTCCAGGAAAGGAGCCCTAGTTGCCTATTTTTTCACCCACACACCCCACCTGGTCCTGATTAAATACACATAAACCCTGCCCCAGCCTTCTAGCTCACTCCTACTGTCTATTGCCAGCCACGCCTCATTAGTTATCTTGGTCTTAATTTTTCATTCGTACCCCATCCTCCCACAAGATTCACTCATTTCCTTAACCCTCTCAAGGAACTGTTGCAAATCCTGTGTTTGTAACTGGTAAAAGGAAATATTCCACGTTAGGAATGCCATCAAATCTATCAATGTACCTGGATATAGCATCTACTGCTGTGATAGACCAACTATAGGGGAAGGGACTGCAATATACGTCAAAATCAAATTCACAGTCACAGTCTTTGACTGTACCTCATAGGCTAAGGAATTTGAATGCCTTGCTCTAAAATTATCACTTTCCAGAGAGAAATCACTCCTTATTGCAGTATGCTACCGACCACCGTCTGGTGGCTGGGCACTTCTGCCACACCTTCAAAACCTTCTTGACTCTGCTACTACTGAGTGTATTCTAATGGGGGATTTCAATCTAAATTGGAATAATGACAGCTCTAAGAAATTGAAGGATCTATGTGATGTTAATAGTCTGTTACAAATGGCGACTGCTATAACCAGACCTAACAGAAAAAAATGTGAGTGCAGCACCCTCCTGGACCTTATGCTAGTAAGCAAACCTCACACTATCTCCAATACTGGAGTATTCTTCAGTGATATAAGTGACCATTGCGCTACTGCCTGCATCAGACATCCTTCCCAAATAAAAACGGCCTCCAAATTCAAACTGAAAAGATGCCTGAAAAAGTTCTGCCAGTACACTTTCCTGAAAGATCTAAGCAACATTCGTTGGCAGGATTTCTATCTAGTCCCCACCTTTAACGAGGCATTTAACATCTTTCACAGCCTCTTACTGGGGCTAATAGACAAACACGCCCCTCTAAGACTGATTAAATCAAAAAATAAAACTCCTGGCTGGTTCTCTCCCATCCTGAAGAAAGCACTTAGGGATAGGGACTACTGGTGGAAAAAAATTAGGAAATTCCACCTGGAGGCTGATTGGTTAGCATTCCGTACCACTAGGAATGCTTGTACCAAGCTAATTAGGTCAGAAAAAGCTAGGTACTTCCAAAAAGAACTAAAAGACAATAAAAACAACTCTGTCAAATTTTGGAACATCCTCAAAGAAGTCGAAGGTCAGTCCACTGCAACACCCTTTCCAAAAAAAATTGTGTCTGATGGTACCACCTATATGGACAAAGCTGATATACTAGAGAAGCTTAATGATCACTTTGCCACTGCAGGGCTTGCCTTTGACACCTCACCTATCAGCAAATTTAGCCTGGCAAGAGACTACACTGTTGGCTTCACTGATAATCACAATCATAACCATCCGCATCCCACCCCCTTCAGCTTCCTCACAATTACATTCAAGCAAGTGGAGGACCTCCTCCTTTCTCCGGATACAAAAAAAAGTGTGGGTGCAGATAATATTGAACCTTACTTCCTAAAACTTGGCCATACTTATCTGACCGCCCCATTACACACTTATTCAACACCTCTCTGATTCAAGGTGAGCTACCTGTCTCGTGGAAAACTGCCCATATCCTACCATTATTCAAGACTGGGGATCTCAGTAATCTGAACAATTACCAGCCTATTTCTATACTATACCTTCTCTCTAAATTACTTGAAAAAATTGTCAACATCCAACTTAGAAAACATCTGGATTCACAAAAGTTGCTAAACCCGGCTCAGTCCGGCTTCAGAGCCAAACACAGTACAGTATCGGTTCTTGCCAAAGTAACCACAGACTGGCAAATGGCCTTGGACTCTAAGAAGCATGTATGTGCCCTCTTCTTTGATCTAAGTAAGGACTTCGATACTGTGGATCATACCATCATGCTTACTGCACTGAGTAACATTGGACTTGATAGTTCTGCCATTAAATGGTTCACCAGCTACCTAACCAATAGGTTACAACAAGTCAAAGCCATAGGAGATCTGTCCCCACAAAAATCTTTGTTACAAGGAGTCCCACAAGGCTCCATCCTGGGCCCTATCCTCTTTTCAATATACATCAATAATCTGGACTCGCAGCTGGGCACAGCAAATGTGCGCTTATTCGCAGATGATACTGTACTCTATGCCACAAATTAATCCTTGGATCGGGCCCATGAGTACTTACAGAAAGACTTCGTCACCCTCCAATACAACCTTCTCACTCATAAGCTCCTCCTCAATGCCAAAAAGACTACAGCAGTGATTCTCTCACCAAAGTCTACTTCTGGATGTCCACATATCACACAGATCTGTACACTCTTAGATGAACCCCTTGAAGTAGTTGATACCTTTAAATACCTAGGGTTCTGGCTGGATAACAAGCTCAACTTTCTGTGCCACTTAAATGAAACCTTGAAGAAACTAAGACAGCGATTAGGTTTATTCTATCGCATTAAACACCTACTCACATTAGAAGCCAGAATGAGACTAGTACAAACTACATTCCCACCTATACTGGACAATGCTGACTTCCTTTACAGTCATTGCCCATCAGCGATGCTAAACATACTGGACACCCTTTGCACAGCCTTTAAGATTTATCTTAAATCTACCCTGTAGTACACATCACTGTCATCTATACCAGGTTTTGGGATGGACCTCACTCTCAACTAGAAGAAAAAGGAATGCTCTCCTCTGGTTTTTAAGAGCATTATCTGATAACCTCCCTGCATACATCTTGAACATCTTCAAATGGGCTAAAGGTTCCTATGGCCAGAGATGCTTCTCCTTCATCTGCTTCCAGATTCCTAGAGTGAAAACTACCCTTGGCTCAGCAGCCATCAGCTTCTCACTTCCATCACTTTGGAACACTATGCAAGACTCATTAAAATTATCCTCACTTCCAAACATTTTCACATTCAAAGCTCTATTAACAGATTATCTGAAGGAATCATGCAACTGTTTCAGATGCCGATGACCCCTAAGCCTCGGGTGCCACTCTCAAATCCTACGCCTAAGTATCTCATCCACCCCACATTCCTAACATCAGAAACCTAGGATCTACAAGCTGAGTTCCCTTAATCCAAGATGGCCCTGCCTATTCTTTACCTTTTACCAATTCTGGCCTCCCTTTTTGCTGCCTACTCTTTCACCCCAATTTCTACCCTATTCCTTAATATCTCCTTATTTTGTATCATTTAGGTATGAGCTCTTACTTAGTGGAGACTACATGGGATTGTTGTCTCTTCTCATTTCAGTAAAGCTTATCATTATGTACCTTCGCATGTTAATTATGTTGACCGATATGTATAGGCCCATATTGACCGGCACCTTCACAATGTTTTTCCTTTTTTTTTGTTTTGCACCGTTGTCCACCGAAATTGTAATCTTACGAACTGTACTGTATTGTATTAATGCTCAGAACCACCTTGAAAATGAGCTTGCTCAATGGTGTTTATGCCTGGTTAAATAAAGTGATTGATTGATTGATTGATTCAAGGTCAGTTGGCATTCAACTGTATCCTCCTCCCCAGGGTCATGCCTCAAAATAGGCAGGATTTTTCTAGTGCACTTACCCAGTGAAAAAAAACTAAATAAAATAAATAAAACATCACTTTCTGTCACATACCACATAAAGAACATGTTTCTGGTTTCCTCCACTCAAGAGTTACATACAGTACTCTCTCCCTTAAACAGTTTGCTCAAAGCAGTGAATACACATCTCTTTCTGTCACGTACCACACACAGAAGATGTTTCTAAAGTCTCTTTCCTACAGTCAACAGTTACAGAAAATGCCATCTCCTTCAAACAAAGATTTCTCTTGGCAATGAACACATACCTCTTTCTGTCACATACCACACACAGAAAATGATTCTGAAGTCTCTTTCCTTCAGCCAACAGTTACATAAAGAGATTTCTCATTGAAACAAAGTTTTCTTTGGGCAACAAACACACATCTCTTTTTGTCACATACCACACAGAACATGTTTCTGAAGTATCTTTCCTCCAGTCAACAGTTACATAAATGCCCTCTCATTGAAACACAGTTTGCTCTGGTAAGCGAAGAGACATTTTTTTCTATCACATACCACACAATGAACATGTTTCTGAAGTCCCTATCATCCAGTAACAAGTTACAGTGCCCTCTCCTGGACACAGTTTTCTTTGGGCAATCTACTCACATCTCCTTCTCTCACATACCACACACAGAACATATTTTTGAAGTTTCTTCCCTCCAGTCAACAGTTAAATAAAAATGCCCTATCCTTGAAACACAGATTGTTCTGTGCAATGGACATACATCTCTTTCTGTCACATACCACACACAGAGCATTTCTCTGAAGTTTCTTTCCTCCAGTCAACATTTATATTGAGTCCCCTCTCCTTGAAATACAGTTTGCTATGGGCAATGAACAAACATATCTTTCTGTCACATACCACACACAGAACATGTTTCTGAAGTCTATGTTCTCCAGTCAACAGTTACATAAAGTGCCCGCTTTTGGAAACACATTTTTCTGTGGGCAATGTACATACATCTCTTTCTGTCAGATACCACACACAGAACATGATTCTGAAGTATGTTTCCTCCAGCCAACAGTTACATAACGTGAGTTCTCCTTGAACCACAGTTTTCTCTGGGCAATGAACACACATCTCTTTCTGTCATATACCACATATAGAACATTATTCTGAAGTATTTTTCCTTCAGTCAAAAGTTACATAAAGTTCCCCCTCCTTGAAACACAGTTTGCTCCAGGCAATGAACACACATCTCTTTCTGTCACATACCACACACTGAATATGTTTCTCAAGAGTCTTTTCCCCACTCAAGAGTCACATAAAGTGCTCTCTCTCTTAATCACAGTTTGCTCTGAGCAGTGAACACACATCACTTTCTGTCACATACCACAGAGAGAACACGTTTCTGAAGCCACTCTCCTCCAGTCAACAGTTGCATAAAGTACTCACTCCCTTAATCAAAGTTTTCTCTAAGCAGTGAAAACACATAATTTTCTGTCATGTATCACATGCAGAACATGTTTCTGCAGTATCTTTCCTCCACTCAAGAGTTACCTAAAGTACTCTCTCCCAGAATCACAGTTTGTTCTGGGCAATGAAAACACATCACTTTGTGTCACATACCACACACAGAAGATGTTTCTAAAGTCTCTTTCCTACAGTCAACAGCTACAGAAAATGCCATCTCCTTCAAACTCAGTTTGTTCTGGGAAATGAAGACACATCTCTTTCTGTCATGTACCACACACAGAAGATGTTTCTAAAGAATCTTTCCTCCAGTAAGCAGTTAAAGAAAATGCCTTCTCCTTGAAACACAGTTTGTTATGGGCAATAAATGCACATCTCTTTCTGTCACATACCACACACAGAACAGGTTTTTCAAGTCTATGTCCTCAACTCAAGAGTTACATAAAATGCTCTCTGAAGAAAACACTGTTTTCTCTGGTCAATGAACACACATCTCTTTCAGTCACATACCACACACAGAACATGTTTCTGAAGTCTCTTTCCTCCAGTCAAGTGTTATCTAAACTGCCCTCTTCTGGAAACAGTTTTCTTTGGGTAATGAAGACACATCTCTTTTCAAGTATCACACACAGAACATGTTTCTAATGTCTCTTTCCTCCAGTCAACAGCTAAAGAAAATGCATTCTCCTTGAAACACAGTTTTCTTTGAGCAATCAACACAAATCTGCTTCTGTCACTTACCACACGCTGAACATGTTTCTTAAATGTCTTTCCTCCAGTCAATAGTTAAAAAAATCATTCTTTCCAGGAATCACGATTTGCTCTTTGCAATGAACACACATATCTTTCTGTCACAAACCACACCCAGAACATGTTTGTAAAGTCTCTTTCCCCCAGTCAACAGTTACATAAAATTCCCTCCCCGAGAAACACAGTTTTCTCTGGGTAATGAAATCATGACTTTTTCTGTCATGTACCACACACAGAACAGGTTTCTGCAGAATCTTTCCTAAACTCAAAAGTTACATAAAGTACTCCATCCCAGAATCACAGTTTGCTCTGGGTAGTTAAGACACATTTTTTTCTATCACATACCACACAATGAACATGTTTATGAAGTCTCTTTCATCCAGTAAAAATTTACATGAAGTGCCCTCTCCTGGACACAGTTTTCTTTGGGCAATCTGCTAACATCTCCTTCTGTCACATACCACACACAGAACATGTTTCTGAAGTTTCTTTCCTCCAGTCAACAGTTACATAAAATGCCCTCTCATTGAAACACATTTTGCTGTGGGCAATGAACACACACATCTCTTTCTGTCACATTCACACAAATAACATGTTTCTGAAGTCTCTTTCCTCCAGTCAACAGTTACATAAATTGCTCTCTCCTTGAAACACAGTTTGCTCTCTGTAATGAATACACATCTCTTTCTATCACATACCAAACACAGAAAATGTTTCTAAAGTCTCTTTCCTCCAGTAAGCAGTTAGAGAAAATGCTTTCTCCTTGAAACACAGTTTGTTCTGGGCAATAAACGCACATCTCCTTCTGTCACATACCATGCACAGAACATGTTTTTGAAGTCTATGGCTTCCACTCAAGAGTTACATAAAGTGCTCTCTCAAGGAAGCACAGCTTTCTCTGGTCAATGAACTCACATCTCTTTCTGTTACATACCACACTCAGAACATGTTTGTAAGGTCGCCTTCGTCCAGTCAACAGTTACATAAAGTTCCCTCTCCTTGAAACACAGTTTTCTCTGGGCAATGAAAACACATGTCTTTCTGTCACACACCACAACCAGAACATGTTTCTAAAGTCTCTTTCCTCTAGCCAAGTGTTACATAAAGTAACCTTTCCTTGAAACACAGTTTACTCAGGGCAATGAACACACATCTCTTTCTGTCATATATAACACACAGAACATGTTTCTGAAGTGGTCTTTCCTTCAGTTAACAGTTACATAAAGTACTCTCTCCTTGAAACACAGTTTCTTCTGGGCAATGAAGACACACTTGCCTCTGAAGCTGGGAGATCAGAGGGCTGTGTGTTCAGTTCCCATATCTGGCACTTTGGTTAATATCCCAGTACTGACAATGTAGTGCAGCATGAGAGGGGTGCTGCCCCTCGGAGGTGATGTTTTTCTAAAGAGATGTTAAACCGAGGTCCCATCTGCCTGGATTGGTGGTAGTTTGAATCCCACAAACTCCCCACTTGCATACTTTGTGACTCTGAGCAAGTCACTTAACTTCCTTTGTGCTCCCAGATCGCACCTGGAAACAAGCTTCTGCTTAGTGTGCCTTTTCTGGTTAAAAAATTTCCCCGTTCCCCTTTCCCTTAGTTCAGGTGGATACTAAAGATTCCATGGCACTTAGCGAAAAGAGTAGGCAATTTCCCCATGTCCAGGCCAAATTTTCCTTATTCACTCAAAATACCACCAACAGTTTAATCTGATTCAAGGTCAGTTGGCATTCAATTGTATCCCCCTCCCCAGGGTCATGCCTCAAAATAGGCAGGATTTTTCTAGTGCACTTACCTAGTGAAAAAAAACAAAATAAAATAAATAAAACATCACTTTCTGTCACATACCACACAGAGAACATGTTTCTGGTTTCCTCCACTCAAGAGTTACATACAGTACTCTCTCCCTTAAACACAGTTTGCTCTAAGCAGTGAATACACATCTCTTTCTGTCACGTACCACACACAGAAGATGTTTCTAAAGTCTCTTTCCTACAGTCAGCAGTTACAGAAAATGCCATCTCCTGCAAACAAAGATTTCTCTTGGCAAATGCCCTCTCATTTAAACACAGTTTGCTCTGGGCAACATACCTCACACTGAATATCTTTCTGAAGTATCTTTTCCCCACTAAAGAGTTTCATAAAGTACTCTCTCCCTTTATCACAGTTTGCTCTAAGCAGTGAACACACATCTTTTTCTGTCATGTACCACACACAGAACAGGTTTCTGCAGTATATTTCCTTAACTCTGAAACTTCTTTCCTCCAGTCAACAGTTACATAAAGTTCCCCCTCACTGAAACACAGTTTGCGCAGGGCACTGATCTCTTTGTGTCTCATACGACACACTGAATATGTTTCTGAAGTCTCTTTTCAACACTCAAGAGTTACATGAAGTACTCTCTCTCATAATCAGGTTGTTCTGAGCAGTGAACACACATCCCTTTCTGTCACATACCACACAGAGAACATGTTTCTGAAGCCTCTTTCTTCCAGTCGACAGTTACATAAAGTTCCACTTCCTCGAAACACAGTTTGCTCTAAGCAGTGAACACACATCTTTTTCAGTCATGTACCACACACAGAACATGTTTCTCCAGTATCTTTTCTAAACTCAAGAGTTACATAAAGTACTCTCTCCCAGAACCACACATTGGCCATGTTTCTGAAGTCTCTTTCCTCCAGTAAACAGTTACATGAAGTGCCCTCTCCTGGAAAACACAATTTTCTCTGGGCAATCAAATAATGGTGTGTTGTTATAATATTATAACTATTAAATTAATTAACTGTGTTAATTTATCTCTGTGACAGTGTGGTGCTAAACTACGTGTAAAAATATCTGTGCAGTACTGTGGTGCTGAACTGTGGATTAAATTATATCTGTAACAGTGTAGTGCTTAAATGTGTTACATTATCTCCGTGACAGTGTGGCACTAATAAATGTACTAAATTTTCTCAAACGTGGGTTAAATTGTCTCTGCTGCAGTGTGGTTCTAAAAAATGAGTTAAATGCTCTCTGTTACAGTGTTGTGATTACTTGTGTGAAATTATCTCTGTTACGGTGTGGTGATTAATAGAATAATATAATAATGTGATATCATATCATACGACATGATATGGTATCATATGATATATGATGAGATGAGATGTGATGGAATATGATGTGATATGAACTAATATGATATGATACAAAATATTTGTGTGGTATTATATTACAACTATTAAATTAATTAACTGCCTTAATTTATCTCTGTGATACAGTGGTGTTAATCTCTGTGTTAAATTATCTCAAACAATGGTTAAATTGTCTCTCTTGTAGTGTGGCTCTGAACAATGAGTTATTTGATCTTTGTTTCAATGTTTTGCTTAACTGTGTGAAATTATCCATTACGGAGTGATGATTAATATAATATAATATAATATTGTATGATATTGCATGATATTGTATATGATATGATAAGATGGGACATAATGTGATATGATATGATATGATATGATGATATGATATGATATAATATAACATAATATAATATAACAGTGTGGTGTTATAAGTATTAAATTAATTAACTGTGTGTTAATGTATCTCTATGACAGTGTTGTGCTAAACTATGTGTTAAACTATCTGTGCGATACTGAGGTGCTGAACTATATGTTAAATTATCTCTGTAAAAATGGTTTTAAACTATGAGTTAAATGCTCTCTGTTACAGTGTTGTGATTACCTGTGTGAAATTATCTCTGTTACTGTGTCATGCTTAATATAATATAATATAATATAATATAATATAATACAATATAATATAATGTAATGTGCCCTCTCCCCGAAACACATCTTTCAAAGAACAATGAACATGCTTCTCCTTCTGTCACTTATCACACTCTGATCCTGTTTCTGTAGTCTCACTGCTCTAGTCAACAGTTACAAAAAGTGCCCTCTCCAATGAAATACAGTTTACTGAGAGCAATGAACACACATCTCCTTCTGTCACATACCGCACACTGCTCATGTTTCTCAAGTCTCTTTCCTCCATGCATCAGTTACATGAAGTGTTCTCTCTCCTGGAATCACAGTTTTCTCTGAGCATTGAACACACACATCTCCTTCTGTCAGACACCACACATTGGACACATTTCTGAAGTAGCTTTGCTCCAGTCAACAGTTACAAAAAATGTACGCTCTCCTTGAAACACAGTTTTCATAGCGCAATGAAAAATATCACATCTCTTTCTGTCACATACCACACAGTGATCATGTGTCTGAAGTCTCTTTCCTCCAGTATTCATATACATAAAGTGCCATCTCCTTGAAATGCAGTATTCGGAGAGCAATGAACACACATCTACATTCCACACACTGAACTGGTTTCTGAAGCCTCTTTCCTCCACTCAACAGTTACAAACGTGGCCCTCTCCTTGAAACAGTTTGTGGAGGGCAATTAACACACATCTTTCTTTCACATACCATACACAGAACATGTTTCTAAAGTCTCTTTCTCAATGCCTCAGTTATATAAAGTGCTCTCTCCAGGAATCTCAGTTTTCTCTGGGCACTGGACACACATCTCTTTCTATCACATACTACACACACTGAACATGTTTCTGAAGTATCTTTCCTCCAGACAACAGTTGCATAAAGTGCCCTTTCCTTGAAACACAGTTTGCTCCTGGCAATGAGCACACATATCATATCATATCATATCATATCATATCATATCATATCATAGCATATTATATTATACTATATTATACTATACTATACTATGTTATGTTTTGTTATGTTATGTTATATTACCACACTGTAATGGATAATTTCACAAGTTAAGAATGACATTGTAACAAAGAGCAAATAACTCATTGTTCAGAGCCACACTACAAGAGAGGCAATTTAACACTTGTTTGAGATAATGTTACACAGAGATTAGCACCACACTGTCAAGGTGAAAATTTAACATATTTAATTACCACACTGTTACAGAGATAGTTTAACACATAGTTCAGCACCACACTATCGCAGAGATATTTTAACACATAGTTTAACACCACTCTGTCACAGAAATAAATTAACAAAGTTAATTAAAGTTATTGTTTTATCATAATACCACACAATTATATTGTACCATATCATATCAAATTATATCACATCACATCACATCACATCGTATCACATATCATATCATACCATGTCATGTCATGTCATATCATATCATATCATATCATATCATATCATATCATATCATATCATATCATATCATATCATTTAATATGATATGATATGATATATCATATCATTTCATATTATATTATATTATTTTATATCATATCATATATATTGTATCGTATCATATCATATCATATCATATCATATCATATCATATCATATCATATCAATGACTACTATATAAGGGATAATTTCACACTGTTAAGCAAAACATTGTAAAAAAAGAGCATTTATCTCATTGTTTAAACCCTCACTACAAGATATACATTTTAACCTATGTTTGAGAAACTTTAACACATAAATTAGTACTACACTGACACAGAGATAAATTTACATATTAAAAATGAAATTAATACTTATTTTATAACACCAGATCATTATATTATATTATATTATATTATATTATATTATATTATATTATATTATATTATATTATATTATATCTTAAAAGATTATATTATATTTGATCAAAGCATATAATCTCATCTTATATCATATCATATGATATCATATATCATATCGTAGTATATTATATATCAACTGCCTCCTGCTGAATATGGCAGAATGGCTCAATTTTGGACTTGCACAGGTACAACCCTATTACGCATGGTGCAACCCTTTTGAATATCCAGCCCATTGAGTTAAATGCCTTCTTTTACAGTTCTATGCTTAACTGTGTGAAATTATCCCTATAACGGAGAGGTGATTAATATCATATCATATCATATCATATCATATCATATCATATCATATCATATCATATCATATCATATCATATCATATCATATCATATCATATCATATCATATAATACAGTATAGCATATTACAGTATAGTATTAGATACTATAATATAATGTAATGTAATGTGATATGATATGAATTCATTCACATATCTGGACTGCCTTGTATGGTATGGGCTGCACACCCATTGGCTCTTGCTCTGAACCAATGGGAGTGCAGCCTACCAAGCAGTCAGCCGGTGTGGCAGGGTGGCAGGCAGGTGGATGCTGCTGCCCGCCGGCTGACAGGGGGAGCGGTGGTGGGGCTTCATGGGTGGGTGGGTTGGGGGCACTAGATCACCAGGGTAGGTGGACCTTGGGGGTGGACTCTAATGCCCGACGATTGGGCTTTGGCGATCCACTGGACCACCAGGGATATGTTCTTGGGGCTTGAAATCTGTTCTGCCTGTGATCAGGCTAGTGGGGAGTGGGGGTTTTTACACTTGTGCCCATGATCGGGCCAGTCGGGGAGGGTTTTTTACTCTTATGCCCATGATCGGGCCAGTCGGGGGAAGGTTTTTTTTGTCACTTATGCCTGCGATCGAACCAGTCGGGGGGGGGTTACTACATGCCCATGATCGGGCCAGTCAGGGGGGATTTTAACAGTTATGCCTGTGATTTGGCTGCAGGGGGCATTGGTCCCCAAAGGCTGCTGCCTGGCAGGGCGCCAGGTGCAAGTCCTCGGGGATCGGGGCACCTGCATGCTAATGGCATGCAAATAGGGCCATAAATTGATGCAAATGGCCCCCCTGTGCCTTGCATGAATTATGACCTCATTTGCATGTCACCTTTTGAATATCGGAAATTTTCGCATGGTGCAATGGAACTTATGCCACCGCATCTTTGAATGCTCCACTTTGAATGCTCCACTCTGACCACTTGCGGTAGCGCAAGTTCCACTGCGCCATGCACAGTGACTGTGGACGGGGGGTGATATTCAAAGGAGTTGCTCAATAGTGCAACTCCATTGAATATCACCCCGGCCACACCCCTGCACAACTATTTTGTGCAGCGCAAGGACTTGCACCACAGAATGGTGCAGTTTGAATATCCAGCCCAATGTTTTGAACCACACTGCAAGACAGTCAGTTTAACTCATGTTTGAAATAAATGAACACATAAATTAACAACACACTGTCAAAGACGTAATATAACACATTTTAGCAGCACATTGTTATAGAGATAATTTGACACATAGTTCAGCACCACACTATCGCAGAGATATTTTAACACATAGTTAATTAATTTATTAGTCATAATATGATGACACTACACCATTATATTATATTACTTACTTTATATTATATTGTATTATGTTGTTATGTTATATCATATCATATCATATCATATCATATCATATCATATCATATCATATCATATTAATCACCACACCACAACAGAGATAATTTCACACAGATAAGCACAACACTGTCACAGAACATTTAACTCACACTACAAGAGAGGCAATTTAGCCCAAGTTTGAGAAAATTTAACACATTAATTAGCACCACACTGTCACACAGATAATGTAGCACATTTAAATGCCACACTATTGCAGAGATATTTTAACACATAGTTTAAACCACACTGTCACAGAGATAAATTAAGACAGTTAATTAATTTAAAAGTTATATTAAAATACCACAACATTATATTGTATCATATCATCTTTTCATATCATATCATATAGTATCATATCACATCACATCACATCATATGATATTATATTATATCATATTATTTTAATCACCAATCTGTAACATGGATAATTTCACAGTTACACTGCAATAGAGAGCATTTTAATCATTGTTTAGAACAACACTGCAAGAAAGACAATTTAGCCCATGTTTGAAATCATTTAAGACATAGATTAGTAACACACAGCTACAGAGATAATTCAACACATACTTCAGCACCACACAATTGCAGAGATATTTTAGCACTTTATTTAAAAACAGACTGTCACACAGATAAATTAACACATAGTTAATTAATTTAATATTTATAACATAACACCATACTATTACATCATATTTATTTATTTAGTTTTTGTTAACTGGGTTAGTGCACTATCCATAAAATGATTATTTTCAGGCATGACCTGGGAGATTACAACACAAAGAGAACACTTGAAAAACAGCAACATGGGTACAATAATACAAATAGAGGAACAGTACAGCAGTGCTACAAAAAGATAGTGGGTAGAAACAACAAAAAATAATGGCAAGCATTATACAGATAATGGCAGTAAATCATATCATATCATATCTTATATTACATTACATTACTTTGCATTACATTACATTATTTTCATGTTATGTTATATTATATTATATTATATTATATTATATTATATTATATTATATTATATTATATTATATTATATTAATCACCACTCCGTAACACAGAAAATTCACACAGATACGCACAACACATTAACAGAGAGCATTTAACTCATTATTTAGACCCACACTGCAACAGTGGCAATTTTTCCATGATTAAGAAAATGTATCACATTTATTAGTGCCACACTGTCACAGAGATAATGTAGCACACTAAGCACCACACTGTTACAGGATAATTTAACCCATAGTTCAGCACCACATTACCTCACAGATATTTTAACACATAATTTAGCACCACACTGTCACACAGATACATTAACACATAGTTAATTTATTAGTTACAATATTATAACAACACCCAATTACATTATATTATATTATATTATATTACTATATTATGTCATATCATATCATATCATATCATATCATATCATATCATATCATATCATATCATATCATATCACATTTTGAACTACTGGAATTTCCTAAGCCTCAGTCTCTTACTTCTTTTTATTGTGTAACTATGTATTATGTTGCCCTTTGTATGTATGTATACCCCATTCCTTCAACATGGAACCTTTGTAAATGAGCTGTTCCTGCTCAAAGGTATTTGTAATCCTAGATTTCAATAAAATAAAAATAAATAAAATAAATATCATATCATATTTTTTATTCTATGCTATTCTATTCTAGTCTATTCTATAATATAATATAATATAATATAATATAATATAATATAATATAATATAATATAATATAATATAATATAACATAATATAATGATGTGGTGTTATAATATTACAACTATTAAATTAATAAAGTATGTTTTAATGTATTTCTGTGGCAGTGTGGTGCTAAACTATTTGCTAAAATATCTGTGTGATACCGTGGTGCTGAACTATGTGTTATATTATCTCTGTAATAGTGTGGTGCTTAAACGTGTTACATTATTTCTGCAATAATGTGGCACTAATTAATGTGTTAAATTTTATTAAACATGGGTAAAATTGTCTCTGTTGCAGCATGGTTATAAACAGTGAGTTAAATTCTCTCTGTTATAGTGTTGTGCTTAACTTTGTGACATTATCCCTGTTACGGAGTGGTGATTAATATAATATGACGATATAATATAATATAATATGGCAAGACATGACATGATATGATATGATATGATATGACGTGACATGACATGACATAACATAATATAATATAACATAATAAAATATAATATAATGATGTGGTGTTGTAATATTTTAACAATTAAATTAATTAACAATGAGTTCATTTATCTCTGTGACAATGTGATGCTAAACTATGTATTCTATCATCTCAAACATTGTTTAACTTGTCTCTGTTGCAGTGTGGTTCTAAACAATGAGTTAATTGCTCTCTGTTACAGTTTTGTGCTTACCTGTGAGAAATTATCTCTCTTACAGTCTGGTGATTAATATAATATAATATAATATAATATAATATAATATAATATAATATAATATAAAGGTGTGGTGCTATAATATAAGTATTAAATTAAGTAAATACATGTTAATTCATTTATGTGTTAAATTATCTCAAACATGAGTTAAATTGTGTCAGTTGCAGCGTAGTTCAAAATCATGAGTTCAATGCTCTCTGTTACAGTGTTGTGCTAGTATAGTATAGTATAATATAATATAATATAATATGATGTGATGTGATATGATATGAGTTGATATGATATCCGTTGATCTAATATTATATAATATAATTACATGGTGTTATAATATTATAAATATAAAATTAATTAACTATGTGTTAATCTATCTCTGTGACAGTGTATTGCTAAACAATGTGTTAAAATATTTGTGAGATACTGTGGCGCTGAACTATGTGTTAAATTACCGCTTTAACATTGTGCTGTTTAAATGTGTTACATTATCTTTGTGACAGTGTGGCATGAATTAAAGTGTTCAAATTTTTCAAACATGGGTTAAATTGTCTCTTATGCAGCCTGGTTCTAAACTATGAGTTAAATGCTCTGTTACAGTGTTGTGCTTTTCTGTGTGAAATTATCTCTGTTACGGTGTTGTGCTTAATATAATATGATATGATACAATATGATATGATATGATATGATATGATATGATATGATATGATATGAAATAATTTGATATGTTTTGATATAACATAACATAACATAATATAATATAACATAACATAATATAATATAATATAATATAATATAATATAATATAATATAATATAATATAATATAATATAATATAATATAATGTAAGTAATATAATATATATAATGTAAGTAATATAATATAATTTAATGGTACGGTGTTATCATATTATGATTATTAAATTAATTAACTATGTGTTAATTTACCTCTGACAGTGCAGTGTTACTTCTGAGCTGGAAAATGTGTGTGAATCCTGTTGCCTCAAACCACCAGGACTGCAGAATTAACTTAGGAAGAAGAGTGCTTCTTTATCAGCCTGCTCAATGGAATGCAGTTTGCTGCAGGTGCTGATCACACATCTCTTTTTGTCACTCCCGAGCTGGAGAATGTCTGTGTGAAGTGTCTTGCATCTAACCAACAGGGCAATAGAACTCATTGAGGCAGAAGAGCATTACGTGATCTGCTCTACCCTGGGGAAAACTGCTTGCTGTAGGAACTGAACAAACATATCTTTCTGTCACTCCTGAGCTGGAGAATGTGCCTGAAATTTCTTGCCTCAACTAACAGGACCACAGTATTAACTGAGGAAGAAGGTCTCTACTTGACCTTCCATCACCAAGGAAAACAGTTTGCTGAAGGTGCTGATCAAACATCTCTTTGTGTCTCTTGCCTCCAACCAACAGAGCAATAGAATTAAATGAGGCATAAAAGCACTATATGATCTGCTCTATCCTGGGAAAACTGCTTGCTGCACAAACATCTATTTCTGACATTCCTGAGATGGAGAATGTGAGTGAAAATTCTTGCCTCCAAACAGCAGTACCACACAATGAATGGAGGAAGAAGAGCGCTACTTCATCTGCTCTATCTTGGGAAAAATGTTTGCTGCAGGTGCTGATCACACATTTCTTTCTGTCACTACTGAGTTGGAGAATGTGTGTGTGAAGCCTATTGCCGATAGGCATCACTACCATCGAACTAACTGAGGAAGAAAGGCACTACTTGATCTGCTCTCCTTGGAAAACAGTTTGCATCAGGCACTGATCACACACCCCTTTCTGTAACTCCAGAGCTGGAGAATGTGTGTGTGAAGTCTCTTGACTCCAACCAACATGATCATAGAAATAACCAATTAAGAAGAGCACTACTTGATCTGTTCTCCTGGAAAACAGTTTGCTGCAGGCACTGATGACACATTTCTTTCTGTCAGTCCTGAGCAGGAGTGAGTAAAAACTGTTGCCTCTAACCAACAGGACTACAGAATTAACTGAGGAAGAAGAGCCCTAATTGATCTTCTCTCACCAGGGGAAACTGTTTGCTGCAGATGCTGATCACACATCTCTTTTCTCTCACTCTGAACAGGAAAAAGTATGTGAATTCTCTTGCCTCCAGCCAACAGGACTACAGAATTTACTGAGAAAGAGGAGCGCTACTTGATCTGCTCTGTCCTGAGAAAACTGTTTGCTACAGGCATTGATCACACATCCCTTTCTGTGCACTGATCACACATCTCTGTGTCTTTCCCTAGCAGGAGAATGAGTGTGTGAAATCTCTAGTCTCCTACCAGAAGTAAGACACAATTACCAGTGGAAGAAGAGTGCTTGATCTGCTTTATCCTGGGAAAACAGTTTTCTGCAAGCACTGATCACACGTCTCATTCAGTCACTCCGAAGTGGAAAATGTGTGTGAGAAGTCTCTTGCCTCTGATCAACAGGACCATAGAATTAACTAAGGAAGAAGAGTGATACATGCTTTGTACTCTCCTAGGAAAACAGTTTGTTGCAAATGCTGATCACACATCCCTTTCTGTCACTGCCAAGCTAAAGAATGTGTGTATGAAGTCTCTTGCCTCCAACCAACAGGACTATGGAATTAACTGAGGAAGATAAGCACTACTTGATCTGTTGTCACCAGAGAAAATGGTTTGCTGAATGTGCTGATCACAAATTTCTTTCTGTCACTCCCAAGCTGGAGGATGTGTGTGTGTGAAGACGCTTACCTAAACCCATCAGGTGTGCAGAATTAGCTGAGGAAGAACAGAGCTACTTGATATGCTATCTCTTGGGGAAAAAAGGTTATTGGTGGCACTGATCACACATCTCCTTCTGTCACTCCTGACCTGGAAAATGTGTGTGTGAAGCCTTTTGACTCCAATGAACATGACCATAGAACTAATCAGGTAAAAAAAGCACTTCTTGATCTGCTCTCCCGGTGAAACAGTTTACTGCAGGCATGGATCACACATCTCTTTCTGTCAATCCCGAGCTAAAGAATGTGTGTCTGTGAAGTATCTTGCTTCCAACCTACCGGACTATAGGACCAACTGAGGATGAAGAGCACCACTTGATCTCCTCTTCTGGGAAAACAGTTTGCTGCTGGCAGTGATCACACATTCCTTTCTATCACTGCCGAGCTTGAGAATCTGTGTGATATCTCTTGCCTCCAACCAACAGGACTATAGCATTAACTGAGGAAGAAGAGCCCTACTTCACCTGCCCTCATCAGGGGAAATGGTTTACGGCAGAAGCAGGTAACACATCTCTTTCTGTCACTTCTGAGCTGGAAAATGTGTGTGTGAATCCTGTTGCCTCAAACCACCAGGACTACAGAATTAACTTAGGAAGAAGAGTGCTTCTTTATCAACCTGCTCAATGGAATGCAGTTTGCTGCAGGCACTGATCACACATCTCTTTTTGTCACTCCCGAGCTGGAGAATGTCCGTGTGAAGTTTCTTGCATCCAACCAACAGGGCAATAGAACTCATTGAGGCAGAAGAGCACTACATGATCTGCTCTACCCTGGGAAAACTGCTTGCTGTAGGCGCTGAACAAACATATCTTTCTGTCACTCCTGAGCTGGAGAATGTGTGTGAAATTTCTTGCCTCAAACTAACAGAACCACAGTATTAACTGAGGAAGAAGATCACTACTTGACCTTCCATCACCAAGGAAAACAGTTTGCTGAAGGCACTGATCAAACATCTCTTTGTGTCTCTTGCCTCCAACCAACAGAGCAATAGAATTAAATGAGGCATAAAAGCACTACATGATCTGCTCTATCCTGGGAAAACTGCTTGCTGTAGGTGCTGCACAAACATCTGTTTCTGACACTCCTGAGCTGGAGAATGTGCCTGAAATTTCTTGCCTCAACTAACAGGACCACAAGATTAATTGAGGAAGAAGATCTCTACTTGACCTTCCATCACCAAGGAAAACAGTTTGCTGAAGGTGCTGATCAAACATCTCTTTGTGTCTCTTGCCTCCAACCAACAGAGCAATAGAATTAAATGAGGCATAAAAGCACTACATGATCTGCTCTATCCTGGGAAAACTGCTTGCTGCACAAACATCTATTTCTGACATTCCTGAGATGGAGAATGTGAGTGAAAATTCTTGCCTCCAAACAGCAGTACCACACAATGAATGGAGGAAGAAGAGCGCTACTTCATCTGCTCTATCTTGGGAGAAAAGCTTGCTGCAGGTGCTGATCACACATTTCTTTCTGTCTCTACTGAGTTGGAGAATGTGTGTGTGTGAAGCCTATTGCCGATAGGCATCACTACCATAGAACTAACTGAGGAAGAGCACTACTTGATCTGCTCTTCTTGGAAAACAGTTTGCATCAGGAGCTGATCACACACCCCTTTCCCAAGAGCTGGAGAATGTGTGTGTGAAGTCTCTTGACTCCAACCAACATGACCATAGAAATAACCGATTAAGAAGAGCACTCCTTGATCTGCTGTCCTGTTAAAACAGTTTGCTGCAGACACAGATCACACATCTCTTTCTTTCAATCCTGAGCTAAAGAATGTGTGTCTGTGAATTATCTTGCTTCCAACCTATCGGACCATAGAACCAACTGAGGACGAAGAGCACTACTTGATCTGCTCTCCTGGGAAAACAGTCTGCTGGTGGCGATGATCACACATCCCTTTCTGTCACTACCAAGCTTGAGAATGTGTGTGTGATATCTCTTGCCTCCAACCAACAGGACTATAGAATTAACTGAGGAAGAATAGCCTTACTTCATCTGCCCTCATCAGGGGAAACAGTTTGCTGCAGGAGCTGATCATCCATCTCTTTCTGTCACTTCCGAGTTGGAAAATGTGTGTGTGTGAATCCTGTTGCCTTAAACCAACAGGACTACAGAATTAACTGAGGAAGAAGAGTGCTTCTTTATCAGCCAGTGCCTTGGAATGCAGTTTGCTGCAGGCACTAATCACACATTTTTTTCTGTCACTCTTGAGCTGGAGAATATCTGTGTGAAGTGTCTCACCTAATCCCACCAGGGCAATAGAACTAAATAAGGCAGAAGAGCACTACATGATCTGCTCTACCCTGGGAAAACTGCTTGTTGTAGGCGCTGAACAAACATCTCTTTCTGTCACTCCTGAGCTGGAGAATGTGTGTGAAATTTCTGGCCTCAAACTAACAGGACCACAGTATTAATAGAGGAAGAAAATCACTACTTGACCTCCCATCACCAAGGAAAACGGTTTCTGGGAGGCACTGATCACACATCTCTTAGTGTCACTCCTGAGCTGGTGAATGTGTGTGTGAAATCTCTAGCCTCTAACTAGCAGTACCACACAATTAACTAAGCAAGAAGAGTGCTGCTTGATCCGCTCTATCCTGGTAAAAAAGTTTCCTGCAGGTGCTGATCACACATCTCTTTCTGTCACTCCTGAGTTGGAGAATGTGTGTGTGTGAAGTCTCTTTCTGATAAGCATCACTACCATAGAACTAACCAAGGGAGAAGAGCACTACTTGATCTGCTCACCTGGGAAAACAGTTTTCTGCAGGTGCTGAATACACATCACTTTCTGTCAATCCCACGCTGGAGAATGTGTAAGAGAAATCCCTCACCTCTAACCAACAGGACTACAGAATTAACTGAGGGAGAAGAGCCCTATCTGATCTCCTCTCACCAGAGGAAATGGTTTGCTGCAGGTGCTGATCACACATCTCTTTTTCTCACTCCAAACCGGAAGATGTCTGTGTGTGTGTGAATCCTCTTGCCCCCAAACAGCAGGACTACAGAATTAACTGAGGAAGAGGAGCGTTACGTGATCTACTTTGTCCTGATTAAATAGTTTGCAGCAGGCATTGATCACACATCCCTTTCTGTCACTCCTGAGCTTAAGAATAAGTGTGTGAAGTGTCTTGCCAAAAACCAACAGGACCACAGAATTAACTGAGAAAGAAGAGCACAACCTGATTTGCTCTCTCCTTGGAAAACAGTTTGCTGCCGGTGTGAATCAGACTTCTCTTTCTGTCACTGATGAGCTGGGGAAAGTGTGTGTGAAGTATCTTACCTCCCACTAACAGACCCACAATATTATCTGAGGAACAAGAGAGCTACTTGACCTGCTGTCTCCTGGGAAAACAGATTGATCCATGCACTGATAACAAAACTCTTTATCTCTCTCCTAAGCAGGAGAATGTGTGTGTAAAGTCTCCTGCTCTGACCAACAGAACCATAGAATTATCTTAAGAAGAAGAGTGCTTCTTCATCTGCTCTCTCTCTCCTGGGAAAACATTTTGTGGAGGCATTGATCACACATCTCTTTGTGTCACTCACTAGCTGGAGAATGTGTGTGTGAAATCTCTAGTCTCCAACCAGAAGTACGACACAACAACTGGAGGAAGAAGAGCGCTGCTTGATCTGCTCTATCATGAGAAAACAATTTGCTGCAGGCACTGCTCACGCATCTCTTTCTGTCAGTCCTGAGCTAAAGAATGCGTGTGTGAAGTCTCTTGCTTCCAACCAACCAGACCATAGAACTAACTGAGGAAGAAGAGCACTGCTTGATCTTCTCTCCTGGGAAAACAGTTTGCTGCTGGCAGGGATCACACATCCCTTTCTGTCACTCCAAAGATGGAGAATGTGTGTGTGTGAAATCTCCTGCCTCCAACCAACTGGACTGCAGAATTAACTGAGGAAGAAGAGCCTTACTTCATCTACCCTCATCGGGGGAAATAGTTTGCTGCAGATGCTGATCACACATCTCTTTCTGCCACTTCTGATCTGGAAAATGTGTGTGTGAATCCTGTTGCCTCATACCAACAGAACTACAGAATTAACTGAGGAAGAAGAGTGGTTGTTTATCAGCCCTCTACTTGGAGTGCAGTTTGCTGCATGCACAGATCACACATCTCTTTCTGTCAGTCCCGAGACGGAGAATGTCTGTGTAAAGTCTCTTGCCTCTAACCAACAGGGCCATAGAACTAAATGAGGAAGAAGAGCACTACATGATCTGCTCTACCCCGGAAAACTGCTTGCTGTAGGCGCTGATCATACATCTCTTTCTGTCACTCCTGAGCTGGAGAATGTGTGTGAATTTTCATGCCTCATACTAACAGGACAACAGAATTAACTGAGGAAGAACATCACTACTTGACCTCCCATCCCCAAGGAGAACAGTTTGCCAGAGGTGCTGATCACACATCTCTTTGTGTCACTCCCAAGCTGGAGAATACGTGTTTAAAATCTCAATCCTCCATCCAGCAGTACCACACAATTAACAGAAGAAGTAAAGCGCTACTTTATATGCTCGAACCTGGGAAAGCAGTTTGCTGCAGGTGCTGATCACACATCTCTTTCTGTCACTCCAAAGTTGGAGAATGTGTGTGTGTGAAGTCTCTTGCAGATAATCATCACTACCATAGAACTAACAGAGGAAGAAGAGCACTACTTGATCTGCTCTCCTTCATAAACAGTTTGCTTCAGGGGCTGATCACATGTCCCTTTCTGTCACTCATGAGTTGGAGAATGTGCGTGTGTGAAGTCTCTTGCCAATAACCAACAGAAATACAGAATTAAGTGTTGAAGAAGTGCTCTACTTGATCTTCTCCCTTGTCTTCAGTTTACTGGAGGTGCTGATCACACATCTATTTCTGTCACTTCTGAGCTGGAGAATGTGTGTGAAGTCTCTTTATTCCAACCAACGTCACAATAGAACTTAGCAAGGAAGAAGAGCACTACTTGATCTCCTCTCACCTGGGAAAACAGTTTGCTGCAGGTGCTGATCACATATCTCTTTCTCTTACTCTGAGCTGGAAAATGTGTGTGTGAATACTCTTTCCTCCAACCAACAGGACAAGAGAATTAACTGAGGAAGAAGAGTGCTACATGAGCTGCTCTCTGCTGGGAAAACTGTTTGCTGCAGGTGCTGGTCACATATCTTTTTTGGTCACTCCAAAGCTAGAGAATGTGTGTGTGAAATCTCCTGCATCCAACCAACAGGACTGCAGAAATAAGTGAAGAAGAATACCCATACTTCATCTGTCCTCACAAGGGGAAATGGTTTGCTGCAGGAGCTGATCACACATCTCTTTCTGTCACTCCCGATCTGGAAAATGTGTGCGTGAATCCTGTTGCCTCAAACCAACAGGACTTCAGAATTAACTGAGGAGGAGGACGCTACATCAGCTGCTCTTAGTTGGAAACGAGCTTACTCCAGGTACTGATCATACATCTCGTTCTGTCTATCCCAAGCTAAAGAATGAGTGTGTTAAGTCTCCTGCCTCCAACCAACTGGACCAAAGCACTTACTGAGAAAGAAGAGCACTACTTGATCTGTTCTCCTGGGAAAACAGTTTGCTGCTGGCGGTGATCACATATCCCTTTCTGTCACTACCGAGCTTGAGAATGTGTGTGTGATATCTCTTCCCTCCAACCAACAGGACTATAGCATTAACTGAGGAAGAAGAGCCATATTTCACCTGCCCTCATCAGGGGAAATGGTTTGCTGCAGAAGCCGATCACACATCTCTTTCTGTCACTTCCAAGCTGGAAAATGTGTGTGTGAATCCGTTTGCTCAAACCACCAGGACTACAGAGTTAACTTAGAAAGAAGAGTGCTTCTTTATCAGCCTGCTCAATGGAATGCAGTTTGCTGCAGGTGCTGATCACACATCTCTTTTTGTCACTCCTGAGCTGGAGATTGTCTGTGTGAAGTGTCTTGCATCCAACCAACAGGGCAATAGAACTCATTGAGGCAGTAGAGCACTACATGATCTGCTCTACCCTGGGAAAACTGCTTGCTGTAGGTGCTGAACAAACACATATTTCTGTCACTCCTGAGCTGGAGAATGTGTGTGAAATTTCTTGCCTCAGACTAACAGGACCACAGTATTAACTGAGGAAGAAGATCACTACTTGACCTTCCATCACTAAGGAAAACAGTTTGCTGAAGCCACTGATCACACATCTCTTTGTGTCTCTTGCCTCCAAACAACAGGGCAATAGAATTAAATGAGGTAGAAGAGCACTACATGATCTGCTCTATCCTGAGAAAACTGCTTGCTGTAGCTGCTGCACAAACATCTATTTCTGACACTACTGAGATGGAGAATGTGTGTGAAAATTCTTGCCTCCAAACAGCAGTACCACACAATTAACGGAGTAAGAAGAGCGCTACTTCATCTGCTCTATCCTGGGAAAAAAACTTTGCTGCAGGTGCTGATTACCAATTTCTTTGTGTCACTACTGAGTTGGAGAATGTGTGTGTGAAGCCTATTGCCGATAGGCATCACTACCATAGAACTAACTGAGGAAGAAGAGCACTACTTGATCTGCTCTCCTTGGAAAACAGTTTGCATCAGGAGCTGATCACACACCCCTTTCTGTCACTCAAGAGCTGTAGAATGTGTGTGTAAAGTCTCTTGAGTCCAACCAACATGACCATAGAAATAATCAATTATGAAGAGCACTACTTGATCTGCTCTCCTGGAAAACAGTTTGCTGCTGGCACTGAAGACACATCTCTGTCTTTCAGTCCTGAGCAGGAGAATGTGTGAGTGAAATCTGTTGCATCTAACCAACAGGACTACAGAATTAACTGAGGAAGAAGAGCCCTATTTGATCTTCTCTCACCAGGGGAAACTGTTTGCTGCAGATGCTGATCACACATCTCTTTTCTCTGATTCTGAGCTGGAAAAAGTGTGTGAATTCTCTTGCCTCCAGCCAACAGGACTACAGAATTTACTGAGAAAGAGGAGCACTACTTGATCTGCTCTGTCCTGAGAAAACTGTTTGCTACAGTCACTGATCACACATCCCTTTCTGTCACTCCTGAGTTTAAGAATATCTGTGTGAAGCCTCTTGCCTCCCACTAACAGGACCAAAAATTATCTGAGGAACAAGAGAGCTACTTGACCTGCTCTCTCCTGGGAAAACTGTTTTCACCATGCACTGATCACACATCTCTGTGTCATTCCCTAGCAGGAGAATATGTGTGTGAAATCTCTAGTCTCCTACCAGAAGTATGACACAATTACCAGTGGAAGAAGAGCGCTACTTGATCTGCTCTATCCTGGGAAAACTGTTTTCTGCAGGCACTGATCACACGTCTCATTCTGTCACTCTGAAGTGGAGAATGTGTGTGGGAAGTCTCCTTCCTCTGATCAACAGGACCATAGATTTAACTGAGGAAGAAGAGTGCTACAAGCTTTGTACTCTTCCAGGAAAATGGTTTGATGCAAATGCAGATCACACATCTCTTTCTGTCACTGCCAAGCTGGAGAATGTGTGTGTGAAGTCTCTTGCCTCCAACCAATAGGACTATGGAATTAACTGAGGAAGATGAGCACTACTTGATCTGTTGTCACCTGGGAAAACAGTTTGTTGAATGTGCTGATCATAAATTTTTTTCTGTCACTCCCGAGCTGGAGGATGTGTGTGTGTGAAGACTCTTGTCTAAACCCATCAAGTCTGCAGACTTAACTGAGGAAGCAGAGAGCTACTTGATATGCTATCTCTTGGGAAAACAGTTTTTAGTGGCACTGATCACACATCTCTTTCGGTCACTCCTGACCTGGAAAATGTGTGTGTGAAGCCTTTTGACTCCAATGAACATGACCATAGAACTAATCAGGTAAGAAGAGCACTTCTTGATCTGCTGCCCCGGTGAAACAGTTTGCTGCAGGCATGGATCACACATCTCTTTCTGTCAATCCCGAGCTAAAGAATGTGTGTCTGTGAAGTATCTTGCTTCCAACCTACCAGATGATAGGAGCAACTGAGGATGAAGAGCACTACTTGATCTGCTCTCCTGGGAAAACAGTCTGCTGGTGGTGGTGATCACACATCCCTTTCTGTCACTACCAAGCTTGCGAATATGTGTATGAAATCTCTTGCCTCCAACCCACAGTACAATAGAATTAACTGAGGAAGAAAAGCTCTACTTCATCTGCTCTCACCAGGGCAAATGGTTTGCTGCAGGTTTTGATCACATATCTCTTTCTGTTACTGCAGAGCAGGAAAATGTGTGTGTGAATCCTGTTGCCTCAAAACAACAGGACTTCCAAATTAACTGAGGAAGAAGAGCCCCACATGAGCTGCTCTCTGCTGGGAAAAGAGTTTGCTGCAGGTACTGATCACGCATCTCTTTCTGTCTATCCCGAGCTAAAGAATGTGTGAATGTGAAGTCTCTTGCTTCCAACCAACCGGACCAGTGAACCTATTGAGGAAGAAGAGCACTACTTGATCTGCTCTCCTGGGAAAATAGTTTGCTGCTGGCAGTGATCACACATCCCTTTCTGTCACTACTAAGCTTGAGAATGTGTGTGTGAAATCTCTTGTCTCCAATCAACAGGACTATAGAATTAACTGAGAAAGAAGAGCCCTACTTCATCTGCCCTCATCAGGAGAAACGGTTTGCTGCAGGAGCTGATTACCCATCTCTTTCTGTCACTTCTAAGCTGGAAAATGTGTGTGTGAATGCTGTTGCCTCAAACCAACAGGACTACAGAATTAACTGAGGATGAAGAAGAGTGCTTCTTTATCTGCACGCTCCTTGGAATGCAGTTTGCTGCAGGCACTAATCACACATTTCTTTCTGCACTCCTGAGCTGGAGAAAGTCTGTGTGAAGTCTCTTGCCTCCAACCAACAGGGCAATAGAACCAATTGAGGACGAAGAGCACTACATGATCTGCTCTACCATGGGAAAACTGCTTGCTGTAGGTGCTGAACAAACATCTCTTTCTGTCACACCTGAGCTGGAGAATGTGTGTGAAATTTCTTGCCTCAAACTAACAGGAAAACTATATTAACAGAGGAAGAAAATTGCTACCTGAGCTGCCATCACCAATTGAAACAGTTTCCTGGAGGCACTGATCACTCATATCTTTGTGTCACACCTGAGCTGGAGAATGTGTGTGTGAAATCTCTAGCCTCCAACCAGCAATGCTTGCAATTAATGGAGCAAGAAGAGTGCTACTTGATCTGCTCTATCTAGGGAAAAAAGTTTGCTGCAGGTGCTGATCACATAGATACATAGATACATAGACAGTGTCGGCAGATAAGGGCCTATGGCCCACCCAGTCTGCCCATTTGAGCTTGTAAGTTCAGTTTATGTTTTCCTAGAAGTCTGTTGCCCCTTACCCCTGACCTCCAGAATTCCTTTATGTCTATCCCATGCATTCTTAAATCCCGTGATTGTTTCAGCCCCCACCACTTCCTCTGGCAGGGTGTTCCACTTGTCCACTACCCATTCTGTGAAGAAATTCTTCCTCATGTTTCCTCTGAATCGTCCTCCCTCCAACTCCATCCCATGCCCTCTAGTCCTGGAACATCTTTTCACTTAAAAATAGTGTATTCTGCACCCTGTTCCTCCCTGTGAGATACTTGTATGTCTCTATCATATCCCTCTCTCCCTCCTCTCCTCCAGGGAGTACATGTTCAGTTCCTTCAACCTGTCTTCATAGGACTTGTGATGCAATCCATGCACCATCTTTGTTGCCCTTCTCTGAACCTTCTCTACCCTGTCTATGTCCTTACATAGGTATGGTCTCCAGAACTGTACACTGTACTCCAGGTGGGGCCTCACTAGTGTCTTGTATAGTGGAATTATGACCCCCTTTTCCTGCTGATGATGCCCCTGCCTATACATCCCAGTATCCTATTTGCTTTACCTGCTGCCTTGTCACACTGTTTCCCTACCTTGAGGTCATCAGAGATGATATCCCTAAGATCCCTTTCCTGCTTGGTGCATGCTATATCCTCACCCCCTAACTGATATATTGTGCCAGGGTTTTTGTGTCCCATATGCATTATCTTGCACTTCTTTGCATTGAATTTCAACTGCCAAATCCCTGACCATTCTTCAAGTTTCTGCAGGTCCCTTCTCATTCTGTCTACACCCTCTGGTGTGTCTACTGTGTTACAGAGCTTTGTGTCATCAGCGAACAGTGAAATTCTACCTTCTAGTTCCTGTGCAATGTCACTGATGAAGATGTTGAATAGGACCGGTCCCAGCACTGATCCCTGTGGTACCCCACTGGTCACTCTTCCCTCTGTGGAGTGACAGCCATTTACCACCACCCTCTGTGTCCTGCCACCCAGCCAGTTACCTACCCACCACACTACTGTCCTGCCCACACCCATATTCCCCAGTTTGTGTAATAGTCTGCTATGTGGCACAGTGTCAAAGACCTTGCTGAAGTCCAGATAGGCCATGTTTACTGCCCTCCCCTGATCCACCTCCCTAGTCACCCAGTCAAAAAATTCAATGAGGTTGGTCTGACATGACCTCCGCCTGGTGAAACCATGCTGCCTTGGGTCCAGTAGTCCATTGACAACCAGATGTTCTACCAATCTCTCCTTCAGTAGTGCTTCCATGATCTTCCCCACTACCGAGGTGAGGCTGACTGGTCTGTAGTTCCCTGTTTCCTCTTTTTTCCCACTTTTGTATAAGGGGACTACATCTGCTGTCCTCCAGTCTTTGGGTACCTCCCCTGTTTCCAGTGATCGGCTAAACAGGATAGCCAGAGGTTCAGCCACCACCTCTCCTAGTTCTTTAAGGACCCTGGGGTGCACCCCATCTGGCTCCATTGCTTTATCGACTCTTATTACTTCCAGTTCCTTCAAGACCCTTTCTTGTGTAAAGGGACTTGTGTCCATTTCTGCACCATTCTCACCACTTGTACTCCCTTCAGACCCATTACCCTCCTCTTCCTCAGTAAACACTGAGCAGAAATACCTGTTCACTATTTCATCTTTACTGTTGTCATCCTCCATGTGGCCCCCATCCTCCCCTTTCAGTCTCACTATCCCTCCCTCCCTTTGTCTTCCTTTTTTCACTTATGTACCTGTAAAAGGTTTTGTCCCCTCTACCCACTGATTTTGCAATGTGTTCTTCTGTCTGAGCTTTGGCTTCCCTTACTGACCTCCCTGCCTCCCTTTGCTTCTCCTGGTACTTCTCCCTATCCCCTTCTGCCTGTGTCTTTTTGCATTGCCTGAATGCAATCTTTTTGGCTTTCACTTTCTTTGCTACCTCTTTGGAAAACCATAATGGTCTCCTCTTCCTTTTCTTTTTGCTAACCTGCTTAATGCATAATTCTGTTTTTCTTGTAATCCCCATTTTAAATACTGCCCACTGTTCCTCAACCCCTGATTCCTGTCCCATTCCCCTTAATGCCTCTTTCAAGTATCTCCCCATTTTCCCAAAGTCTGCCCCCCTAAAATCCAGGATACGTGTTTTTGTGTGGTTTGGTTCTGCTCTTTCTGTGATTTCAAACCACAATGACTGGTGGTCACTGTTCCCCAGGTGCTCCCCCACTGTTACCCCCATCACATTGTCCCTGTTTGTGAGCACAAGGTCCAGTATTGCCTTCTGCCGAGTTGGTTCCATGACCAGTTGCTTGAGGAAGGCACCCTGAAGGGAGTCCAGGATAAATCTGCTCCTAGTTGATGCTGCTGCTGGGATGCTCCAGTCCACATCTGGAATATTGAAGTCTCCAACCAGTACTACCTCACCCTTGTCTGCCATCCTTTGGATGGCTAGCATCAGCTCCCTATCTGTTTCTTCCTCCTGGGCTGGTGGTCTATAGACCACACCTGTGTGGATGGCTGTCCCCATTTTCCTTTCCAGCTTAACCCACAGTACGTCTCCCCCATTTTGTTCCTCCTGGATCTCTGTGGCCCTTATGTCATTTTTCACATACAGTGCCACTCCTCCTCCCTTCCTGCATGCTCTGTCTCTTCTGAATATGTTGTAACCAGGTATGGCCATCTCCCAGTCATGGTTATCATTACACCAAGTTTCAGTGATGGCCACAATGTACAGGTCTGACTGCACCATGACAGCCTCCAGATCTTCCATCTTGTTGCTAAGGCTCCTGGCATTTGCACACATGGCTTTCCATGATTTGACCTCCCTAGACTGTTTTGCTATTCTACTGCAGCCCCTTCCTTGGTTGTCCTTTATCCTGGTTCTCCTTGCTGTCTGCCCTTCTGCTGAATTTTGCCCTTTTCTGCCTATCCACCTCTTGGCACTAATCTCCATCTTTTGCACACTGCTTTGAGGATAGCCACTCTCTGGTTCACTGGTTCCACTGCTAGCTGTGGGGGTGAGCAAGTAGGTACCCTCCTTGCTGGCCTGCCACCCCTTTGCTAGTTTAAATGCTTGTCAATGTAGCATTTAAACTTATCATTGAGTGTTTGATTCCCTCCAGGATGGATGCAGGCCGTCAGGCTTGAACAAACCTCCATCCCTCCAGGTGGGTCCCCAGTCACCAATGAATCCAAACCCTTCCTCACAGCACCAGTTCTTCAACCATGAGTTAAAGTTCCTGGTGCATGCACCCCATGCACTCCCTTGCCTCTTGCAGGTAGTACTTCTGAGAAAGTGACAGAAGTAGCTACTTGTTTGAGACCCCTCCCCAATTTCCTAAACTCTTCCTGAACTTCCTTTGGCTCCCATTTGCCAGGTCAATAGTACCTAGGTGGATAATGACATACAGCTCACCCTCCCATCTTGCCTTCCCAGTGATCCCCAGGATCTTCCTTCCATCCCTCCATGCCGTGGCGCCTGTGAGGCACCTCACCTCCCTGTCCTCCCCCTCCTGTGTTCCTAGCTGGATCCCTCTTATGATGGAGTCCCCCACCAGGATTCACTTCCTCCTCTTCTGGGGTCCACTGCTTTCCCCGCTGAGGTCACCTCCTTGGCTAACCTCCACATCCTTTCCTTCCACTTCTCTGGGTACCTCTATTTGGTTGTCCTAATTTGCCAGTGTGGCATATGAGTTCTTGAGTGTAATAGGATCTGGGATGTGCCTCTGCCTGACTGCTCTAACCCTCCCTGAGCCCACTGTCATCCAAGTGCTCCTCATTCTCGGCATCCTTTGAGGCAGTTGCATTGTACTGGGTGGTCTCTGGATAGGGATGATGGTACTCCTGACCCAGTTTACTTCCGCTCTGAGTCTGGCTACCTCATCCACAGTCCAGTGAGATGCATGCAGGTAGGGCAGCACCTCAGTGTTCAGAAGGTCTGCCTGAATATGGCTGCCCCACAGCCACTGCATTGCACCACTCCCCATATTATACTGCTATTCCATTACTTGTCTGCTACTGAAGCTCTCCTAGTTCCCTTTTTATTAATTTACTGTCCTAAAAATCCTGCCACTGATCCTCAGATAATTTTCTTAAAAAAAAAAAAAAGAAACCAATAAATAAATAAATAAATGAGTCAACACACTTGTGCTGAGGGTGGGCTTCTTCCCCCTTATGCCCCTCCTACTTCACACCCCTTACTATACCCTGTGTTTAGCTCCTGTCAATCAGATTTAACAGGGCATATAATTAAGAGTTGGGGGAAGGGGAGGGGGGTGTGAAAATTTGCAGCAATCAAAGACAGCACAGAATTACACCACCTCTACGTTTTAAATTTTCAACAGCCCAAAAACAATTCTAAGTAAAGACAACAAAGAAAGTACAGTGTCACTAAAAGCCCACAATCTAAGTTTAAAAGAAAAATAGCAATTATCAGTTACTCTAAAGCACTGAATTGAATATGTTTCCTTCCTTCCCCTTCTGGCTTCTTCTGAGAAAATAAAACTGTACTTGCTACCTCAACTCTGACTAAGCCCCACCTCCAGTTATTACATAGCTGAGGTCAGAGGCCAGACAATTAACACCCCTTCACCCAACTACAGGGCAGTCAGACAAGCCAAGATAAAATTTGCAGCAATTAAAGACAGCACAGAATTACACCACCACTACTACATTTTAAATTTTCATCAGCCCAAAAACAATTCTAAGTAAAGACAACAAAGAAAGTACAGTGTCACTAAAAGCCCACAATCTAAGTTTAAAAGAAAAGTAGCAATTACCAGTTACTCTAAAGCACTGAATTGAATATGTTTCCTTCCTTCCCCTTCTGGCTTCTTCTGAGAAAATAAAACTCTACTTACACATCTCTTTCTGTCACTCCTGAGTTGGAGAATGTGTGTGTGAATTCTCTTGCCAATAAGCATCACTACCATAGAACTAACCGATTAAGAAGAGCACTACTTGATCTGTACTCCTGGTAAAACAGTTTGCTGCAGGCGCTGATGACACATCACTTTCTGTGAATCCCGAGCTGGAGAATGTGTAAGAGAAATCCCTTGCCTCTAACCAACAGGACTACAGAATTAACTTATGGAGAAGAGCCAGACTTGATCTCCTCTCACCAGGGAAATGGTTTGCCACAGGTGCTGATCACACATCTCTTTCTCTCACTCCAAGCTGAAAGATGTGTGTGTAGGAATCCTCTTGCCCCAAACCAGCAGGACTACAGAATTAACTGAGGGAGAGGAGCGCTACGTGATCTGCTCTGTCCTGATTAAACAGTTTGCTGCAGGCATTGATCACACATCCCTTTCTGTCACTCCTGAGCTTAAGAATAAGTGTGTGAAGTCTCTTGCCCAAAACCAACAGGACCACAGAATTATCTGAAAAAGAAGAGCACAACTTGATTTGGTCTCTCCTTGGAAAACAGTTTGCTGCCGATGTGAATCAGACTTCTCTTTCTGTCACTGATGATCTGGGGAATGTGTGTGTGAAGTCTCTTACCTCCCACTAACAGACCCACAATATTATCTGAGGAACAAGAGAGCTACTTGACCTGCTGTCTCCTGGGAAAACAGATTGATCCATGTGCTGATAGCACATCTCTTTATCTCTCTCCCAAGCAGGAACATGTGTGTGTAAAGTCTCATGCTCTGACCAACAGAACCATAGAATTAATTTAAGAAGAAGAATGCTTCTTCATCTGCTCTCTCGTCTGGGAAAACATTTTTGTGGAGGCATTGATCACACATCTCTCTGTGTCACTCACTAGCTGGGAATGTGTGTGTGAAATCTCTAGTCTCCAACCAGAAGTACGACACAATTACTGGAGGAAGAAGAGCACTGCTTGATCTGCTCTATCATGAGACAACAGTTAACTGCAGGCACTGATCACACATCTCTTTCTGTCAATCCTGAGCTAAAGAATGTGTGTGTGAAGTGTCTTACTTCCAACTAACCAGACCATAGGACTAACTGAGGAAGAAGAGCACTGCTTGATCTGCTCTCCTGGGAAAATAGTTTGCTGCTGTCAGTGATCACACATCCCTTTCTGTCACTACCGAGCTGGAGAATGTGTTTGTGAAATCTCCCCTCCTCAAACCAGCAGGACTGTAGAATTAACAGAGGAGGAAAAGCCCTACTTCATCTGCTCTCACCAGGTGAAACAGTTTGCTGCAGAAGCTGATCACATATCTCTTTCTGTCAATCCAGAGGTGGAAAATGTGTGTGTGAATCCTGTTGCCTCAAACCAACAGGACTACAGAATTAACTGAGGAAGAGGAGGGCTTCTTGAGCTGCTCTCTGCTGGGAAAACAGTTTGCTGCAGGTGCTGGTCACACATCTCTTTCTGTCACTCCTAAGATGGAGAATGTGGGTGTGAAATCTCCTGCCTCCAACCAACTGGACAGCAGAATTAACTGAGGAAGAAGAGCCTTACTTCATCTGCCCTCATCAGGGGAAATGGTTTGCTGCAAGTGATGATCACACATTTCTTTCTGTCAGTTCTTAGCCTGAAAATATGTGTGTGAATCCTGTTGCCTCAAACCAGCAGGACTACAGAATTAACTGAGGAAGACAAGAGGTTGTTTATCAGCCCTCTACTTGAAGTGCAGTTTGATGCATTCGCTGATCACACATCACTTTCTGTCAGTCCTGAACCGGAGAATGTCTGTGTAAAGTCTCTTGCCTCCAACCAACAGGGCAATAGAACTAGATGAGGAAGAAGAGCACTCTCTATGCTTCTCTATGTTTCTATGTTTGTACTACATGATCTGCTCTACCCTGGAAAACTGCTTGCTCTAGGTGCTGATCACACATCTCTTTCTGTCACTCCTGAGCTGGAGAATGTGTGTGAAGTTTCTTGCCTCATACTAACAGGACCACATTATTAACTGAAGAAGAAGATCATTGCTTGACCTCCCATCACCAAGGAGAACAGTTTGCTGGAAGTGCTGATCACACATCTCTTTGTGTCACTCCTGAGCTGGAGAATATGTTTGTAAAAGCTCTAGCCTCCAACCAGCAGTACCACACAATTAACAGAGGAAGTAAAGCACTACTTTATCTGCTCTAACCTGGTAAAACAGTTTGCTGCAGGTGCTGATCACACATCTCTTTCTGTCACTCCCAAGTTGGAGAATGTGTGTGTGAAGTCTCTTGCAGATAATCATAACTACCATAGAACTAACAGAGGAAGAAGAGTGCTACTTGATCTGCTCTACTTGGGAAACAGTTTACTTCAGGTGCTGATCACACATCCCTTTCTGTCACTCACAAGTTGGAGAATGTATATGTGAAGTCTCTTGCCTATAACCAACAAAAATACAGAATTAACTGTGGAAGAAGTGTGCTACTTGATCTGCTCCCTTGTCTTCAGTTTACCGGAGGTGCTGATCACACATTCCTTTCTGTCACTCCTAAGCTGGGGAATGTGTGTGAAGTCTCTTTATTCCAACCAACATAACAATAGAACTTATGAGGAAGAAGAGCACTACCTCATCTCCTCTCACCTGGGGAAACGGTTTGTTGCAGGTGCTGATCACATATCTCATTCTCTCACTCCGAGCTGGAAAATGTGTTTGTGAATCCTCTTGCCTCCAACCAACAGGACTAGAGAATTAACTGAGTAAGAGGAGTGCTACATGAGCTGCTCTCTGCTGGGAAAACAGTTTGCTGCAGGTGCTGGTCACATATCTTTTTCTGTCACTCCAAAGCTGGAGAATGTGTGTATGAAATCTCCTACATCCAATCAACGGGACTGCAGAATTAAGTGAGGAAGAAGACCCCTACTTCATCTGCCCTCACCAGGGGAAACGGTTTGCTGCAGGTGCTGATCACACATCTCTTTCTGTCACTCCTGAGCTGGAAAATGTGTGTGTGAATCCTGTTGCCTCAAACCAACAGGGCTTCTGAATTAACTGAGGAGGATGAGCGCTACATCAGCTGCTCTCGGTTGGAAAACAGTTTGCTGCAAGTACTGATCACACATCTCTTTCTGTCTATCCCAAGCTAAAGAATGTGTGTATGAAGTCTCTTACTTTCAACCAACCGGACCATACAACTAACTGAGGAAGAACAGCACTACTTGATCTGCTCTCCTGGGAAAGCAGTTTGCTGCTGGCGGTGATCACACATTCCTTTTTGTCACTACCGAGCTTGAGAATGTGTGTGTGATATCTCTTGCCTCCAACCAACATGACTATAGCATTAACGGAGGAAGAAGAGCCCTACTTCACCTGCCCTCATCTGGGGTAATGGTTTGCTGCAGAAGCTGATCACACATCTCTTTCTGTCACTTCTGAGCTGAAAAATGTGTGTGCGAATCCTGTTGCCTCAAACCACCAGGACTACAGAATTAACTTAGGAAGAATAGTGCTTCTTTATCAGCCTTCTCAATGGAATGCAGTTTGCTGCAGGCACTGATCATACATCTCTTTTTGTCACTCCCGAGCTGGAGAATGTCTGTGTGAAGTGTCTTGCATCCAACCAATAGGGCAACAGAACTCATTGAGGCAGAAGAGCACTACATGATCTGCTCTACCCTGGGAATCTGCTGCTGTAGGCACTGAACAAACATATCTTTGTGTCACTCCTGAGCTGGAGAATGAGTGTGAAATTTCTTGCCTCAAACTAACAGAACCACAGTATTAACTGATGTAGAAGATCACTACTTGACCTGTCATCACCAAGGAAAACAGTTTGCTGAAGGCACTGATCACACATCTCTTTGTGTCTCTTGCCTCCAACCAACAGGGCAATAGAACTAAATGAGGCAGAAGAGCTCTACATGATCTGCTCTATCCTGGGAAAGCTGCTTGCTGCAGGTGCTGAACAAACATCTATTTCTAACACTCCTGAGATGGAGAATGTGTGTGAAATTTCTTGACTCCAAACAGCAGTTCCACACAATTAATGGAGGAAGAAGAGCGCTACTTCATCTGCTCTATCCTGGGAAAAAACTTTGCTGCAGGTGCTGATTACAAATTTCTTTCTGTCACTACTGAGTTGGAGAACGTTCGTGTGAAGCCTATTGCCGATAGGCATCACTATCATCGAACTAACCGAGGAATAAGAGCACTACTTCATCTGCTCTTCTTGTAAAACAGTTAGCATCAGGCGCTGATCACACACCCCTTTCTGTCACTCCAGAGCTGGACAATGTGTGTGTAAAGTCTCTTGAGTCCAACCAACATGACCATAGAAATAACCAATTATGAAGAGCACTACTTGATCTGCTCTCCTGGAAAACAGTTTGCTGCTGACACTGATGACACATCTCCTTCTTTCAGTCCTGAGTAGGAGAATGTGTGAGTGAAATCTGTTGCATATAACCAACAGGACCACAGAATTAACTGAGGAAGAAGAGCCCTATTTGATCTTCTCTCACCAGGGGAAACTGTTTGCTGCAGATGCTGATCACACATCTCTTTTCTCTCACTCTGAGCTGGAAAAAGTATGTGAATTCTCTTGCCTCCAGCCAACAGGACTACAGAATTTACTGAGAAAGAGGAGCACTACTTGATCTGCTCTGTCCTGAGAAAACTATTTGCTACAGGCACTGATCACACATCCCTTTCTGTCACTCCTGAGTTTAAGAATATCTGTGTGAAGCCTCTTGCCTCCCGCTAACAGGACCAAAAATTATCTGAGGAACAAGAGAGCTACTTGACCTGCTCTCTCCTGGGAAAACTGTTTGTGCCACGCAGTGATCACACATCTCTGTGTCATTCCCTAGGAGGAGAAAGTGTGTGTGAAATCTCTAGTCTCCTACCAGAAGTATGACACAATTACTGGTGGAAGAAGAGTGCTACTTGATCTGCTCTATCCTGGGAAAACAGTTTTCTGAAGGCACTGATCACACGTCTCATTCTGTCACTCCGAAGTGGAGAATGTGTGTGGGAAGTCTCTTGTCTCTGATCAACAGGACCATAGAATTAACTGAGGAAGAAGAGTGCTACATGCTTTGTACTCTCCTAGGAAAACAGTTTGCTGCAAATGCTGATCACACATCTCTTTCTGTCACTGCCAAGCTGGAGAATGTGTGTGTGAAGTCTCTTGCCTCCAACCAACAGGACTATGGAATTAACTGAGGAAGATGAGCACTACTTGATCTTTTGTCACCTGGGAAAATGGTTTGCTGAATGTGCTGAGCACAAATTTCTTTCTGTCACTCCCAAGCTGGAGGATGTGTGTGTGAAGACTCTTGCCTTAATCCAACAGGACTGCAGACTTAACTGAGGAAGAAGAGTGCTACTTGATATGCTATCTCTTGGGAAAACAGTTTAGTAGTGGCACTGATCACACATCTCCTTTTGTCACTCCTGACCTGGAAAATGTGTGTGTGAAGTCTCTTGACTCCAACGAACATGTCCGTAGAACTAATCAGGCAAGAAGAGCACTTCTTGATCTGCTCTCCTGGTGAAACAGTTTGCTGCAGGCACGGATCACACATCTCTTTCTGTCAATCCCGAGCTAAAGAATGTGTGTCTGTGAGGTATCTTGCTTCCAACCTATCTGTCCATAGAACCAACTGAGGATGAAGAGCACCACTTGATCTGCTCTGCTGGAAAAACAGTCTGCTGGTGGTGGTGATCACATATCCCTTTCTGTCACTACCAAGCTTGAAAACATAAGTGTGAAATCTCTTGCCTCCAACTCACAGGATTATAGAATTAACTGGGGAAGAAGAGGCCTATTTCATCTGCTCTCACCAGGTTAAATGGTTTGCTGCAGGTGTTGATCACATATCTCTTTCTGTCACTCCTGAGCTGGAAAATGTGTGTGTGAATCCTGTTGCCTCAAACCAACAGGATTACAGAATTGACTGAGGAAGAAGAGTGCTTCTTTATCAGCCTGCTCCTTGGAATGCAGTTTGCTGCAGGCACTAATCACACATTTATTTCTGTCACTCCTGAGCTGGAGAAAGTCTGTGTGAAGTCTCTTGCCTCCAACCAACAGGGCAATAGAACTAATTGAGGAAGAAGAGCACTACATGATCTGCTCTACTATGGGAAAACTGCTTGCTGTCGGCGCTGAACAAACATCTCTTTTTGTCACTCCTGAGCTGAAGAATGTGTGTGAAATTTCTTGCCTCAAACTAACAGGACCACTGTATTAACAGAGGAAGAAAATTGCTACTTGACCTGCCATCACCAAGGAAAACAGTTTCCTGGAAGCACTGATCACATATCTCTTTATGTCACTCCTGAGTTGGAGAATGTGTGTGTGAAATCTCTAGCCTCCAATCAGCAGTGCCACACAATTTAATGGAGCAAGAAGAGCGCAACTTGATCTGCTCTATCCTGGGAAAAAATGTTTGCTGCAGGTGCTGATCACACATCTCTTTTTGTCACTCCTGAGTAGGAGAATGTGTGTGTGAAGTCTCTTGCCAATAAGCATCACTACCATAGAACTAACCGATTAAGAAGAGCACTACTTGATCTGCTCTCCTGGGAAAAAGGTTTGCAGCAGGCGCTGATGACACATCACTTTCTGTGAATCCCGAGCTGGAGAATGTGTAAGAGATATCCCTTGCCTCTAACCAACAGGACTACAGAATTAACTTGGGAAGAAGAGCCCTATTTGTTCTCCTCTCACCAGGGGAAATGGTTTGCTGCAGGTGCTGATCACACATCTCTTTCTCTCACTCTGAGCTGGACGATGTGTGTGTGTGTGTGTGAATCCTCTTGCCCCCAACCAGCAGAACTACAGTATTAGCTGAGGAAGAGGAGCACTACATGATCTGCTCTGTCATGATTAAACAGTTTGCTGCAGGCGTTTTTCACACATCCCTTTCTGTCACTCCTGAGCTTAAGAATAAGGGTGTGAAGTCTCTTGCCCAAAACCAACAGGACCACACAATCAACTGTGAAAGAAGAGTACAACTTGATCTGCTCTCTCCTTGGAAAACAGTTTGCTGCTGATGTGAATCAGACTTCTCTTTCTGTCACTGATGAGCAGGAGAATGTGTGTGTGTGAAGTCTCTTACCTCCCACTGACAGGATCATAATATTATCTGAGGAACAGGAGAGCTACTTGACCTGCTGTCTCCTGGGAAAACAGATTGATCCATGTGCTGATAGCACATCTCTTTATCTCTCTCCCAAGCAGGAACATGTGTGTGTAAAGTCTCTTGCTCTGACCAACAGAACCATAGAATTTACTTAAGAAGAAGAGTGCTTCTTCGCCTGGGAAAACATTTTGTGGAGGCATTGATCACACATCTCTTTGTGTCACTCACTAACTGGAGAATGTGTGTGTGTGAAATCTCTAGTCTCCAACCAGAAGTATGACACAATTACTGGAGGAAGAAAAGTGCTGCTTGATCTGCTCTATCATGAGAAAACAGTTTTCTGCAGGCACTGATCACACATCTCTTTCTGTCAATCCTGAGCTAAAGAATGTGTGTGTGTGAAGTCTCTTGCTTCCAATCAACCAGACCATAGAACTAACTGAGGAAGAAGACCACTGCTTGATCTGCTCTCACCAGGGGAAACGGTTTGCTGCAGGAGCTGATCACATATCTCTTTCTGTCAGTCCAGAGCTGGAAAATGTGTATGTGAATCCTGTTGCCTCAAACCAGCAGGACTACAGAATTAACTGAGGAACAGGTGGGCTACGTGAGCTGCTCTCTGCCAGGAAAATAGTTTGCTGAAGGTGCTGGTCACACATCTCTTTATGTCACTCCAAAGATGGAGAATGTGTGTGTGAAATCTTCTGCCTCCAACCTACTGAACTGCAGAATTAACTGAGGAAGAAGAGCCCTACTTCATCTGCCCTCATTAGGGGAAATGGTTTGCTGAAGGTGCTGATCATACATCTCTTTCTGTCACTTCTGAGCTGGAAAATGTGTGTGTGAATCCTGTTACCTCAAACCAACAGGACTACAGAATTAACTGAGGAAGAAGAGTGGTTGTTTATCAGCCCTCTACTTGGAGTGCAGTTTGCTGCAGGTGCTGATCACACATCTCTTTCTGTCAGTCCTGAGCCGCAGAATGTCTCTGTGTAGTCTCTTGCCTCCAACCAACAGGGCAATATAACTAAATGAGGAAGAAGAGCACTACATGATCTGCTCTACCCTTTGAAACTGCTTGCTGTAGGCACTGATCACACATCTCTTTCTGTCACTCCTTGGCTGGAGAATGTGTGTGAAGTTTCTTGCCTCATACTAACAGGACCACAGTATTAACTGAGGAAGAAGATCACTACTTGATATCCCATCACCAAAGAGAACAGTTTGCTGGAGGCGATTATCACACATCTCTTTGTGTCACTCCCAAGCTGGAGAATATGTGTGGGAAATCTCTAGCCTCCAACCAGCAGTACCACACAATAAACAGAGGAAGAAAAGTGGTGTTTGATCTGCTGTAACCTGATAAAACAGTTTGCTGCAGGTGCTGATCACACATCTCTTTCTGTTACTCCCACATTGGAGAATGTGTGTGTGAAGTCTTTTGCAGATAAGCATCACTACTATAGAACTAACAGAGGAAGAAAAGCACTACTTGATCTGCTCTCCTTTTAAAACAGTTTGCTTCAGGCGTTGGTCACACATCCCTTTCTGTCACTCATGAGTTGGAGAATGTGTGTGTGAAGTATCTTGCCTATTACCAAGAGAAATACACAATTAACTGTGGAAGAAGTGTGCTACTTGATCAACTCTCTTGTCTTCAGTTTACTGGATGCGCTGATCACACATCCCTTTCTGTCACTCCTGAGCTGGAGAATGTGTGTGACGTCTCTTTACTCTAACCAAAATGACAATAGAACTTACCGAGGCAGAAGAGCTCTACTTAATCTCCTATCACCTGGGGAAATGGTTTGCTGCAAGTGCTGATCACACATCTCTTTCTCTCACTCCATGCTTGAAAATGTGTGTGTGAATCCCCTTGCCTCCAACCAACAGGACTACAGAATTAACTGAGGAAGAAGAGTGCTGCTTGATCTGCTCTGTCCTGAGAAAACAGATTTCTGCAGATTATGATCAAACATCCCTTTCTGTCACTCCTGAGCTTAAGAATATGTGTGTGAAGTCCCCTGATTCCAACCAAAAAGACCGCAGAATAAATTGAGGAAGAAGAGCACAATGTGATCTGCTCTATTCTGGAAAAACTGTTTGCTACCGGCACTGACCACACATCTCTGTTTGTCACTCACAAGCAGGAGAATCTGTGTGTGAACTCTTTTGCCTCCAACCAACAGGAAATAGAACAACATGCTCTGCTCTCCATGGAAAAAGGTTGCTTCAGGCACTGCTCATACATCTCTTTCTGTCACTCATGAGCTGGAGAATGTGTGTATGAATTCTCTAGCCTCTAACCTACAGAACTATACAATTAACTGATGAAGATTTGCTCTCTTTCCTGAGAAAATAGTTTGCTGCAGGCACTGATCACACATCTCTTTGTGTCCCTCCAAAGCTGGAGAATGTGTTTGTGAAGTCTCTATCCTCCAACTAGCAAGACCACACAATTGACAGAGAAATAAGAGTGCTACTTGACCTGCTATCTGGGGAAAGCAGTTGGTTGCAGGCACCAATCACACCTCCCTTTCTGTCACTCCCTAGCTAGAGAAAGTGTGTGTAAAATCTCTTGCCTCTATACAATAGGACTGCAGATTTAACTGGGGAAGAAGAGCACTACAAGAGCTACTCTCTTCTGGGAAAACAGTTTGCTGCAGGCACTGATCACACATCTGTTTTTGTCCCTCCTGACCTGGAGATTGTGCGGTGTGAAGTCTCTTGCCTCCAACCAACAGGACTACAGAACTAACTAAGGAAGAAGAGCACTACTTGATCTGCTCTCTTCTGGGGAAAGTTGTTGCTGCAAGTGCTGATCACAAATGTCTTTGTGTCACTCCTGAGCTGGAGAATGTGTGTGTGAAATATCTAGCCTCCAACCAGGAGTACCACACAATTCATTTAGGAAGAAGAGCCCTACTTGATCTGCTCTATCCTGGGAAAAAAGTTTGCTGCAGGTACTGATCATAGATCTCTTTCTGTCACTTCTGAGATGGAGAATCTGTGTGGGAAATCTCTAGCAACCAAACAACAGGACCACAGAATTAACTGAGGACAATCCTTGCTACTTGATTTGCTCTCTCATGGGAAAACAGTTTTCTGCAGGTGCTGATCACACATCTCTTTCTGTTACTCCAAGGTGGAGAATGTGTGTGAAGTTTCTTGCCCATAACCAACAGGACCATAGAATTAACTGAGGAAGAAGAGTGCTACTTGCTTTGTACTCTTCTAGGAAAACAGTTTGCTGCAAATGCTCATCTTACATCTCTTTCTGTCACTGACAGCTGGAGAATGTGCGTGTGTGGTCTCTTGCCACCAACCAACAGGACTACAGAATTATCTGAGGAAAAAGAGCACTACTTGATCTGCTCTCACTTGAGAAAATGGTTTGTTGTATGTGCTGCACCCAAATCTCTTTCTGTCACTCCTGAGCTGGAGGATGTGTGTGTTACGACTCTAGCCACCATCCAACAGGACTGCAGATTTATTTGAGGAAGAAGAACAGTACTTAATTTGCAATTTATTGGGAAAATAATTTGTTAGCAGCGCTGATCACACATCCCTTTCTGTCACTCCTGAGGTAAAGAATATGTGTGAGGAGTCTCATGCCTCCAACCAACAGGACCACAGAATTACCTGAGAAATAAGAGCACAACTAGATCTGCTGTCTCCTGGGAAACAGTTTCCTGGTGGTGCTGATCACACATCTCTTTTTGTCACTCCCTAAATGAAAAATGTGTGTGTGAATCCTGTTGCCTCAAACCAACAGGACTACAGAATTAAATGAGGAAGAAGAGTGCTTATTTATCTGCCCTTTCCTTCCTTTGAATACAGTTTGCTGCAAGTGCTGATCACACATCTCTTTCTGTCACTCCCGAGTTGGAGAATGCGTGTGTGAAGTCTCTTGCCTGCAACCAACAGTGCAATAGAACTAAATGAGGAAGAAGAGCATTACATGATCTGCTCCAGCTTGAGAAAACTGCTTGCTGCAGGCGCTGATCACACATCTTTTTCTGTAACTCCTGAGCTGGAGAATGTGTGTGAAATCTCTTGCCTCAGACTAACAGGACCACAGTATTAACTGAGGAAGAGGATCTCTACTTGAGATGCTCTCACCAAGGAAAACAGTGTGCTGGAGGCGCTGATGAAACATTTCTTTGTGTCACTCCTGAGCTGCAGAATATGTGTGTGAAATCTCTAGCCTCCAAACAGCAGTATCACACAATTAATGGAGGAAGAAGAGTGCTACTTGATCTCCTCTATGCTGTGAAATATGTTTGCTGCAGGTGCTGATCACACATCTCTTTCTGTCACTCCCAAGCTGGAGAATGTGTCTTTGAAGCCTCTTGCCTATAACCATCAACATACAACTAACTGAGGAAGAAGATCACTACTTGCTCTGTTGTCCTTGGAAAACAGTTTGCTTCAGGTGCTGATCACACATCCCTTTCTGTCACTCCTGAGCTGGAATATTTATGTGTGAAATCTCTTGCCTCCAACCAACAGGACCACAGAATAAATTGAGGAAGAAGAGTGCAACGTTATCTGCTCTCTTCTGGAAAAACAGTTTGCTACTGGCGCTGACCACACATCTCTGTCACTCATGAGCAGGATAATCTGTGTGTGAAGTCTGTTGCCTCCAACCAACAGGCAATAGAACTAAATGAGGAAGAAGAACACTACATGATCTGCTCTCCTTGGAAAAAGTTTGCTTCAGGCACTGATCATACATCTCTTTCTGTCACTAATGAGCTGGAGAATGTGTGTGTGAATTCTCTAGCCTCTACCTACAGAACTATATAAATAACTGAGGAAGATTTGCTCTCTCCTGAGAAAATAGTTTGCTGCAGGCACTGATCACACATATCTTTGTGTCCCTGCTGAGCTGGAGAATGTGTTTGTGAAGTTTCTATCCTCCAGCTAGCAAGACCATACAATTAACAGAGAAATAAGAGTGTTACTTGATCTGCTATCTGGGGAAAGCAGTTGGTTGCAGGCACCAATCACACCTCCCTTTCTGTCACTCCTGAGCTGGAGAAAGTGTGTGTAAAGTCTCTTGCCTCTATCCAATAGGACTGCAGATTTAACTGGGGAAGAAGAGCACTACAAGAGCTACTCTCTGCTGGGAAAACAGTTTGCTGCAGGCGCTGATCACACATTTGTTTTTGTCACTCCTGACCTGGAGATTGTGTGTGTGAAGTCTCTTGTCTCCAACCAACAGGACTACAGAACTAACTAAGGAAGAAGAGCACTACTTGATCTGCTCTCTACTGGGGAAAGTTGTTGCTGTGAGTGCTGATCACACATCTCTTTCTGTCACTCCTGAGCTGGAGAATGTGTGTGTGTGAAGCCTCTTGCCTCCAACCAATAGGACCATAGAATTAACTGAGGAAGAAGAGCACAGCTTGATCTGCTCTCTCCTGGGGAACAGTTTGCTGCTGGAGCAGATCAGACTTTTCTTTCTGTCACCTGCAAGCTGGAGAATGTGTGTGTGAGGTCTCTTGCCTCCCACTAACAGGACCACAAAATTATCTGAGGAACAAGAGAGCTACTTGACCTGTTCTCTTCTGGGAAAACAATTCAATTTAGGCACTGATCACACATCTCTTTATCTCCCTCCTGAGAAGGAGAATGTATGTGTAAAGTCTCCTGCATCTGGCCAACAGGATCATAGAATTAAATTAGGAAGAGGAGCGCTTTTTCATCTGCTCTCTCCTGGGAAACCGTTTTGTGTAAGGTGTTGATCACATATTTCTTTGTGTCACTCCCTAGCAAGAGAATGTATGTGTGAAATCTCTAGTCTCCAACTAGAAGTAAAGCACAATTAGCTGAGGAAGAAGAGTGCTACTTGATCTGTTCTATACTGTGAAAACAGTTTGCTGCAGGCACTGATCACACACATCTTTCTCTCACTCCCAAGCTGGAGAATATGTGTCTGAAGTCTCTTGCTTCCAACAAACAGCACCACAGAATTAACTGATTAAGAAAAGCATTGCTTAATCTGCAATCTCCTTGAAAAAAATTTGCTGAAGGCACTGATCACACATCTCTTTTTACCACTCCTGAGCTTTAGAATACATATCAAGACTCTTGCCTCAAACCTACAGGACCATAGAACTCACTGAGAGGAAGAGCGCTACTTGATCTGTAATCTCCTTGGAAAACAGTTTGCTGCAGGCCCTGATCACACACATCTTTCTATCACTGATGAGCTGGAGAATGTGAGTGTGAAGTGTCTTGCCTACAACTGACAGGAGCACTGTATTAACTAAGGAAGAAGGGTGCAACTTGACCTGCTCTTTATTGGGAAAACTGTTTGCTGCAGGCACTGATCATAGATCTCTTACCTTCACTCCTGAGCCTGAGAATCTGTATGTGAAATCTCTAGCCACCAAACAACAGGACTATAGAATTAACTGAGGAAGTACTGTGCTGCTTGATTTGCTCTCTCCTCAGAAAACAGTTTGCTGCAGCACTGATCACTGATCACTGATCTCTTTCTGTCACTACGTGGTGGAGAATGTGTGCATGAAGTCTCTTGCCTCTGACCAACAGGACCATAGAATTAACTGAGGAAGAAGAGTGCTACTTGCTCTGCACTCTCCTGTTAAAACAGTTTGCTGCAAATGCTAATCACATATCTCTTCCTGTCACTGCCGAGCTGGAAAATGTGTGTGTGAAGTTTTATTGCCTCCAACCAACAGGACTACAGAAGTAACTGAGGAAGATGAGCACTACTTGATCTGTTTTCACCTTGGGAACCAGTTTGCTAGATGTGCTGATCACAAATTTATTTCTGCCACTCCTGAGCTGGAGAATGTGTGTGTGAAGATTCTCACCTCCATCCAACAGAACTGCAGATGAAGGATGGTAAGAAGTGAGGAAAAAGATTGTTACTTGATTTTCTCTCTCCTGGGAAAACAGTTTGTTAGTGGTGCTGATCACACATCTCCTTCTGTCACTCCCAAACTGGAGAATGTGTGTGTGAAGTCTCTTGACTCCAATCAACATGACCATAGAACTAACTGAAGAAGAACAGCTCTACTTGATCTACTCTCCTGGGAAAACAGTTTGCTGCAGGCTCTGAAGACACATCTCTTTCTGTCAATCACGAGCTAAGAAATGTGTGTATGAAGCCTCTTGCTTCCAACCAACAGGACCATTGAACTAACTGAGGAAGAAGAGCACTACTTCATCTGCACTCCTCAGAAAACAGTTAGCTGCTGGTGGTGATCACACATCCCTTTCTGTCACTTCCAAGCTGGACAATGTGTGAGAGTGAAATCTCTTGCCTCTAACCAACAGAACTACAGAATTAACTGTGGAAGAAGAGCCCTACTTCATCTGCTCTCAGCATGGGAAATGGTTTGCTGCAGGTGCTGATCTCACATCTCTTTCTCTCACTCTGAACCAGAAAATGTGTGTGTGAATCCTCTTGCCTCCAACCAACAGTACCACACAATTAACGGAGAAAGAAGAGTGCTACTTGATCTGCTCTATCCTGGGGAAAAAGTTTGCTTCAGGTGCTGATTACACATTCCTTTCTGTCACTCCTGAGCTTAAGGACATGTGTGTGAAGTTTCTTGATTCCAACCAAGAGGACCACAGAATAACTTGAGGAAGAAAAGCACAACTTGATCTGCTCTCTTCTGGGAAAACAGTTTGCTACTGGTGCTGACCACACATCTCTTTTTGTCACTCATGAGCTGAATAATCTGTGTGTGAAGTCTCTTGTCTCCAACCAAAGAGGCAATAGAACTAAATGAGGAAGAAGAGCACTACATGATCTGCTCTCCTTGGAAAACTGTTTGTTGCAGGCACTGATCACACATCTCTTTCTGTCACTCCCGAGCAGGAGAATTTATGTGTGAACACTCTTTCCTCAAACCTACAGGACCATAGAATTAACTGAGGAGGAAGAGCGCTACTTAATCTGCAATATCCTGAGAAAACAGTTTTTCCTGCAGGCGCTGACCACACACATCTTTCTGTTACTCCTGAGCTGGAGAATTTCTATGTGAAATCTCTAGCCTCCAATCAACAGTATCATAGAATTAACTGAGGAAGAAATGCGCTACTTGATTTGCTCTCTCCTGGGAAAATGGTTTGCAGCATGCTCTGATCAGACATCTCTTTTTGCCACACCCAAGCAGGAGAATGTTTGTGTGAAGTATCTCGCCTCCAACCAACAGGACCTCAGAATTAACTAAGCAAGAAGAGCACTACTTGATCTGCTCTCTCCTTGGAAAATCGTTTGCTTCAGGTGCTGATCACAGATCTCTTTCTGTCAATCCAGACCTGGAGAATGTGTGTGAAATCTCTTCCCTCCAAACAATAGGACCATAGCATTAGCTGAGAAAAATGAAAGTTACTTGACCTGCTATCACCTGAGAAAACAGTTTGCTGGAGGCTCTGATCACACATCTCTTTGTGCCACTACCTAGCTGCAGAATGTGTGTGTGTGAAACCTCTAGCCTCCAACCAGCTGAACCACACAATTAATGGATGAAGAAGAGTGCTAGAATCTGTCTGTGAAGTCTCTTGCCTCTGACCAAGAGGACCACTGCTTGAAAAACAGTTCACTGCAGGCGCTGATCACCACATCTCTTTCCAACATTACTGAGCTGGAGAATCTGTGTGTAAAGTCTCTTGCTTCAAACAAACAGGACCATGGAGTTAACTGAGGACGAAGAGCTTTAACTGATCTGCAATATCCTGGGAAAACATATTGCTGTAGGCACTAATCACATACATCTTTCTGTCACTCCTGAGCTAGAGAATGTGTGTGTGAAGTTTCTTGCTTCCAACAAACAGGACCACAGAATTAACAGAGGAAGAAGAGTACTATTTGATCTGCTCTCTTCTGGGAAAACTGTTTGCTACAGGAGCTGAAAATACATCTCTTTCTGTCACTCTAGAGCTGGAGATGTATGTGAAATCATGCACCTCATACTGGATTTCATACTGGAAAATAGGAAAGTCAAGAAGGCTAAGCCCATATAGACGTTCCCTACTATTCAGTGGTGGTAATTGGAATTACCAACTTCAGTAAGATGTTTATCCAATCTTTCCTTAAACATACCCACACTTTCAGCATCCACCAATTTCTGAGGAAATCCATTCCACATCATTACTGGCCTACATCTAAAACCATTTCTTCTTATTTCTGTCCTACATAATGTTTGCTTCAACTGCCTACTGTGTCCCCTCAACTGATATGGTTTGTCTTTAAATTTCTTTCCCATCTCCAAAATCATACTTTCATCTCTTAGTATTTTGTATAAACTCAATAAATCCCCCCTTGCTCTCCTATCCCTCAAGGACCACAAGCCCATTTTTTCCAGTCTATCTTCATAGTTCAAACCCACACATCCTGATACCAATCTTGTAAAAGACCTCTGCGGCCTTTCAACCAACTTTACATCCTTTACCAGGAAGGGACTCCATACAGTAGAACAATAGTCCAATATAGATCTTATCAACATTTAATACAATGGCATCAATACCTCCCCACCTCTAGACCGAAATCTCCTTCTTATGCTGTTCACTAAAAACATGGCTTTATTTGACACATTCCTAGTGTGTATACTACTTTTTAAATCATTCTGGATATAAACCCCCAGATCTTTTTCACATGTTGTTGTCTTCAGATGTAAACCCTTCATATAATATCTTGATGCACATTTAGTCTTCCTAAATGTATTTTAATGCATTTATCTTTATTAAACCTCATACCATTACTCTCAGCCCATTCCAAAATTGTTATTAGCTTCCTACCAAAAGTTAACCTATCATAAAAAGTCTTCACTATCCCCCCATTTTAACATCAGCAAATTTCACCATCTTATTTCCACTATTGATATTCAAGTCACCTATAAAAATGTTGAATAACAGAGATCCCAGCATTGATCCCTGTGGAACTCCACTCCACACTCTCTGCGGTTCCGACAAGCAACCCCTAATCATTACTTGTTGCTTCCTATTTGTTAGCCACTGAGTCACCCATTTAACAATATAAAAATAAATTCCAAATCCAATCAATATTTCAACTATCTTATCAAAAGCCTGGCTGAAATCCAGCATTGCTATGTCCACACTTCTCCCCTCATCCACCCACTTATTTATGTATTACTAACATACTAAAATGCCAGCAGAATAGGCCTAACAGTCTTTTGTGTCTGCTCATTTGGTCAGCCTCCACCCTGGGAGCTGACCTTGCTGCCCCCTCACCTTCTTTGGCTTCTCCCTTCCCAGTTCCGAATATTCTCGCTGCACTGGATTTTGCTTCCAGAACCCTTCCCCTGTACCTGTCCCACCCCCTCTTGAACCCCTCCACCATCTCTGCCTCCACCAGCCTCCAGTCAGATTTGTCTCACATGACCTTCCAGAAACAAATCCGTGCTGATTTCTATCAACTTTACCCTTACATTTAATAATATCCTTCATAGCTTCACTAAGGATACCCTCTACTATCTTTCCCACCACTGATGTCAGGCTCACCGGTCAGTAATTCACTGCCTGACCCCTCCTTCCCTTTTTATATATCGGCACTTCAAATGCCCTCCTCCAATCCTCAGGTACCACTCCCTCAGCCAATGACCTTTGCCCCAACATGGTAATCACCAGTACCAGCTCATTTTTCAGCTCCCTCATCCTGTATGGGTGGATCCCATCAGGGTCCGCTGCCTTATTCACCTTCAACTCCATAACCCCATTTCATTACCTTTTCTTCTGTTATTATTGCTTTTGGATCTATTTGGCCACATTCCCCATCTCCAATTTCTAAACTTTCCTCATGATTACCAAATACTGAGCAGAAACATTTACCAAATTCATTTGCCATTTTCAATGGTTCAGATATCATCTCCCCATTTATGGTCAATGGACATACCTTACTATTTCCTCCAATCTGCCTATTTATATAGGCATAGAAACTTTTATTGTTTTTATTCATTGCCAGTCTCATTTTCAGTCATTTTTTAGATTGTTTTATTTCTTTTTTAAGTCTCTTTACCTCCAAACCAACAGGACCATAGAATTAACTGAGAAAGAAGTGAGCTACTTGATTTGCCCTCTTCTGTAAAAAGAGTTTGCTGCAGGCTCTGATCATGCATCTCTTTCTGACAATCCTGAGCAGGAGAATGTGTGTGTGAAGTCTCTTGCCTTCAACTAACAGGACCACAGAATTAACAGAGGAAGAAGAGCATTACTTGATCTGCTCTATTGTGGGAATACAGTTTGCTGCAGGCACTGATCACACATCTCTTTCTGTCACACCTGAGCTGAAGAATGTGTGTTTGAAGTGTCTGGCCTACATTGAACAGGAACACAAAATTAACAGAGGAAGAAGAGGGCTACTTGATATACTCTCTCCTTGGAAAACAATTTGCTTCAGGAGCTGATCACACATCTCTTTCTAGCAAGCCAGAGCTGGAGAATATGTGTGTGTGTGTGTGACATCTCTTGCCTCCAACCAACAGAACCATAGAATTAGCTGAGGAAAAAAAGCACTACTTGACCTGCTCTCACCTGGGAAAACAGTCTGCGGGAGGCGCTGATTACACATCTCTTTCTGTCACTCCTGAGCAGGAGAATGTGTGTGTGAAGTCTCTTTCCTCAAACCTACAGGACCATAGAATTAACTGAGGAGGAAGAGCACTACTTGATCTGCAATCTCCTGGGAACACAGTTTTTCTGCAGGCGCTGATCAAACACATCAGCAGGACCACACAATTAATGAATGAAGAAGAGCGCTACTTGATCTTCTGTATCCTGGGAAAATGATTTGCTGCAGGCAATGATCACACATCTCATTCTGTCACTCCCGAGCTAGAGAATATGAGTGTGAAATCTCTTGCCTCCAGCCAACAGGACCATAGAATTAACTGAGGAAGAAGAGCGCCACTTGATCTGCTCTCTATGTGAAAACAGTTTGCTGTCAGTACTGATCACACATCTCTTTCTGTGACTACCGAGCTGAAGAATGTATCTGTGAAGTTTATTCCTCCAACCAACAGGACAATAGAAGTAAATGAGGAAGAAGAGCTTTGCATGAACAGCTCTTCTGGGAAAATACTTGGCTGCAAGAGCTGACCACACATTTCTTTCTGTCATGCCTGAGCTGTAGAATGTGTGTGTGAAGTCTCTTGCCTCAAACCAACAGGACCATAGAATTAACTGAGAAGGAAGAGCTCTACTTGATCTGAAATCTTCTGGGAAAACAGTTTGCTGCAGGCACTGATCACACACATCTTTCTGTCACTCCTGAGCCGGAGAATGTGTGTGTGAAGTCTGTTGCCTCTAACCAACAGGAGCACAGTATTAACTAAGGAAGAAGAGCGCTACTTGATCTGCTGTTTCCTAGGAAAAGGTTTGCTGCAGGTGCTGATCATACATCTCTTTCTGTCACTCCTGAGCTGGAGAATCTGTATGTGAAATCTCTAGCCACCAAACAACACTACCATAGAATTAACGGAGGAAGAATTTGCTACTTGATTTGCTCTCTCCTTGGAAAATAGTTTCCTTCAGGCAGTAATCACACATCTCTTTCTAGCAATCCAGAGCTGGAGAATGTGTGTGTGAAATATCCAACAAACAGGACCATAGAATTAGCTGAGGGAAGAGAGAACTACTTAACCTGCTCTCACCTGGGAAAACAGTTTGCTGGAGGTGCTGATCACATATCTATTTGTGTCAGTCCTGAGCTGGAGAATGTGTGTGTGAAGTCTTTAGCCTCCAACCAGCATGACCAGACAACTGATGGAGGAAGAAGAGTGCTACTTGATCTGCTCTATCCTAGGAAAACTGTTTGCTGCCAGCACTGATCACACATCTTTTTCTGTCACTCCTGAGTGGAAGAATGTGGGTGAAGTCCCCTGCCTTCAAATAACAGCATGACAAAATTAACTGAGGAAGAAGAGCACTAATTGATCTGCTCTCACCTGGGAAAACAGTCTGCGGGAGGCGCTGATCACACATCTCTTTCTGTCACTCCTGAGCTGGAGAATGTGTGTGTGAAGTCTCTTATTTCCAAACAAGAGGACAATAGAACTAACCGAGGAAGAAGAGCACTACTTGATTTGCTCTCCTGTGAAAACAGTTTGCTGTAGGCACTGATCACACATTACTTTCTGTCACTCCCAAGCTAGAGAATGCATGTGTGATGCCTCTTGCTTCTACCAAAGAGGACTGCAGATTTAACTGAAGAAGAAGAGCACTACTTGATCTGCTCTCTCCTTGTAAAACAGTTTGCTGCAGGGGCTGATCACACATCTCTTTCTGTCTCTCCTGAGATTAAGAATATGTGTCTGAGGTCTCTTGCCTTCAACTAACAGGACCACAGAATTAACTGAGAAAGAAGAGCACTACTTGATCTACTCTGTCCTTGGAAAAACTGTTTGCTAGTGACTCTGATCACTCATCTCTTTCTGTCACTCCAGACAACAGGACCATAGAACTAACCAAGGAAGAAGAGCACAACTTGATCTGCTGTCCTGGGAAAACTGTTTGCTGCAGGCGCTGATTACACATCTCATTCTGTCAATCCCGAGCTAAAGAATGTGTGTGTGAAGTCTCTTGCTTCCAAACAACAGGACCATATAACTAACTAAGGAAGAAGAGCACTACTTGATCTGCTGTCCTGGGAAAACAGTTTGCTACTGGCAGTGATCAGACATCCCTTTCTGTTGCTCCTGAGCTGAAGAATGTGGGTGTGAAGTTCTTGCCTGCAACCAACAACACTACAGAATTAATTAAGGAAGAAGAGCCCTACTTGTTCTGCTCTCACCAGGGGAAACAGCTTGCTGCAGGTGCAGATCACACATCTCTTTCTCTCACTCCCAAGCTGGAGAATGTGTGTGTGAAGCCTCTTGCCTCCAACCAATAGGACTACAGAATTAACTGAGAAAGAAGAGCACTACTTGATCTACTCTCTCCTTGGAATATTTTGCTGCAGGTGCTTATCACACTTCTCTTTCTGTCACTCCCTAGCTGGAGATTGTGGTCGTGAATTCTCTTCCCTTCAACCAACAGAAAAACAGAATTAATTGAGGAACAGGAGTGCTAATTGATCTGCTCTCTCCTGGGAAAACAGTTTGCTGCAGGCGCTGATCACATATCTCTTTCTATCATTCCAGAGCTGGAGAATGAGTGTTTGAGATCTCTTGCCTCCAACCATCAGGAAAATAGAATTAACTGAGGAAAAAAGACAGCTTCTTGACCTGCTCTCTCCTGGGAAAATAGTTTGCTGAAGGTGCTGATCATGCATTTTTCTGTCACTCCAGAGCTGGAGAATGTGTGTGTGAAGCCTCTTGTCTCCACCAAAGAGGACCACAAAATTAACTTAGGAAGAATAGAGCTACCTGACCTGCTTTCTCATGGGAAAAAAATTTGATGCAGGTGCTGATCACACATCTCTTTCTATCTCCCCCAAGCTGGAGGATCTGTGTGTGAAGCCTCTTGCCTCCAACCAACAGGACCATAGAATTAACTGAGGAGGAAAAGCGCTGCTTGTTCTTCACGCTCCTGGGAAAGTGGTTTGCTGCAGATGCTGATCACACATCTTTTTCTATCACTCCCAAGCTTGAGAATCTGTGTGTGCCTTCAACCAACAGGACTACAGAAATAACTGAGGAAGAAGAGCCCTACATTTTCTGCCATCACCTGGGGAAACAATTCGCTGCAGGTGCTGATCACACATCTCTTTCTGTCATTCCTAAGCTAATGGAGTTTGCCCTTTATGGGGCAGACCATGTTTTCCTGGTGCACCCCTTCCCTTCCTTTAGGGAATGGTTGTGCTCAGAGGGGGGGAGGGAAAAGGAAGGGAAGGAGCCAGGGATGGGAACAATAGGCAGGTAGCAGGAAGGGGAGGGAGGGAGGTAAGGACCAGCACAAGGGGAGTTCAGCCACTTTTGCTGGAGTTTTTGATTACATCGGAACTGCAGCACATTGGATTGGCATTGGTTAGGAGGTTTTTTTGGGTACAAAGAGAAAACAGAAGGTAAGGGCAATGAAAAGGTTGTTTAAAAAAATGACAAGATGAACAGAGAAGGAGAGTAGTGAGTTGGTATTTGATTGTTGAAGAGGGCAAATGATATGTTGTAAGATGTTACATGGAGGGAAAGAAAGTTTTTGTAATTGATGAAGGCAAGAGGCAAGGGTAAAATGTAAGGGTAAAATGTTTTTGGGAAGGGGGAAGAACCAGGTGGGAGGACAGCAAAAAGGGGAGATTGGCAGGCTCTGCTGGTAAGGGAGCTTTGTTGTTGGATATATAAATGTATATAGTTATAATGTGCAGGCACTGGGACTAGAGGGCCTTGTTAGTGCAGAGCACAAGGGTGCCAGGAGTTGTGAGTCCCATTTTCATGAGTCGAGCCTAAAATATAAAAAAAAAGATATAAAGGAGGAGACCACTGGTGGAGGAGTGATGAGCTCATGGCCTAGGAGGGGAAGGGAGTTGCTAACCCAGCTTCTGTGGTGGCGTTGGGGAGAGAGAGAAGGTAGAGTGCACCTGGAGAGAGGCGCGCATGTGTGTGTTAGGCCAAAGCCATGTGGCATGACATCACATGCCGCGTGCTGCAAAGGGGGACGGTGGCCCACTACCTGGACCAAGGAGAATTGTAAGGTTGTTGCCGTTAGAGGTCCTGGCCTGGGGCAGGCACTTACAATGGCCTACCAAGGTGCTGGGGGCTGGCTGGCTCTTGAAGGGCGAAGCACTGCACCTACTGCTGGAAGCACACCGAGTTCCGGGGAGACTGCCCCCTGTGTCCGGTTGGTGGTTCATTGGGGGGGCCTCGTGGTGATGGGACACATGGCACATGCTGCATGGGAAGGACAGAACAGTGCCTATTGCTGGAGGTGCCCCAAGTTTTGGGGGAGACTGCCCCCTGTTCCAGTGGGTGGCTTGGTGGGAGGGCCTTGGGGTGATGGGGAGGGGGCACGAGAGTGGGGGAGAGCATAACTACATGGCATGGCGTCACATACCACATGATGGAATGAGCGGTCGGTGCCCAGTCCTGAGGGCCTTAGAAGAGGGCCTCACAGGCAGAGGGGTAGGCCTTAAAAAGGGGGTTTTTTGGAGCCTGGAAGGAGTTGATAAAGGGGCGTACACAGTTTGTCATGCCGTAGCCATGCGGCGTGACGTCACATGCCATGTGGCACTTTTTTAAGTGGGTGCTCCCAGGGACTGGGGTTGTGGTGTTTTTTCACCTCACGGATACTGTGGGTTCCTGCAGGGTCGAGTGGGGGTGGGACAGGCCGTATGGGGTGAGGGGTCTGTCAGGTTGAGGCCAATCAATTCAGTTCCGGGTCTGTCGGCAGGCTTGCAAGGGGCTATGGTGGAGGATAATATAAGGGATGCGGGGCGACAAACACGCGGCATAAGGTCACATGCCGGGGGCATAAGCATGACTTGTGTGTGACTGTGGAGGGGCGGGGGTTTCACAGCACGGGTGTTTTTGTCGCTTCATTCTGTAATTATGGATGGTGAAATAATGGTGTTATGCTTCCTATAGTTGTTTTCTACAGGTGAGCATGGCACCCAGAAAAAGCAGGCCATCAAAGGAGGATGCTTACAAGGCGATAATCGACCTGGCTGAGAAAGCTAACAGAATGTGGGGATTGATGGAGGGGGAGGAGCCGGGGAGGTCCAGTGAGAAAAGAAAAATGAGGGCTGGACAAGGCAGGAAAGGAAAAAGGCTGGCAAAGGGGGTACATGGGCCCACAAAAGTGGCACCAGGGACACAGGGGCCTGATAAGCCGAGTGACCCAGTACCCATGACACCCGCTGACCTGGTGACGTTAGTACCCACCCCAGCAGAAAGGGGATCCTCCCCAGCGGATCAGGGGCATGCATTCCAAAACAAGTCCAGCCCGCCAGCCCCGGTATCTCACCCTCCATCTCCACCTCAATCGGAAGAAGAAGCGAGGGGACCTTGTGAGGATTCCAGGCAGCTCAGCCAGGAAAAGGTAGCAGGTAATGCACCCAGTGCAGTGGGCGATAACATAAAAGAATATATAGGACAGATTGTGACAGCACTGGGGACAGGAGGGCTGGGGCAGATGGAAGTGGCATTGGTTGAGATTAGGTCAGGAAAAGGGGCACCAGGGGACATGGAAAAATGAGCCAGGGAGAAGGGATCAAGTGAGGTAGGCACACCGGGGATGAGGATAGGCGAGCATATACCACTAGTCACGAAGGAAAGAATATGGAGGGGAGAATATGTGGATGTATTTGTGTTGGCAAGCCCGGAGACAGTGGCAAGGTATGAGGAAGCTGAGAGTATAGATAAAAGTGAGATGGCAGCTGCCATAGTCCTCTTAGGAAGAAAAGAGGATGACAAGCTGACAAAAGGGAAGACTTGGGATGGGTGGTTTTTAGGTTTTTCAATTTTTTTCAGCCATCATGCTGGAGAAGAAACCGGAGTTAGGCATCCCGCTCATTACCTACTCATTAATAATAAGGAAGGCAAAAGCAAAAAGCGGGGTAGGTTGGATATATTACGACGAATATTTCCATCAAAGGATAGCATCATTTGGGGATGTAAGGTGGGACACCAAGCAGATAGACCTATGGATGGATTACGTGACAGATCAGTCCACATCAGAGGGCGGGTGGGGCAGAAGGGCTTTGACACCACAGAGGAGCTGCTGGGCTTTTAACAGGGCCATCTGCTCATGGCCTCAGTGTTGTTTTTGACATACCTGCTCAAGATGTGGAGGGGGGCACCCTGCTAGCAAATGCAGAATGGCAGGGGGGGCTTGGTGCACAGGGGCAAGGTGGACAAGGAGCAGGTCAGCAGTTCTTTGAGAGGACCAAGGATTTAAGGGGCAAACATGGAGCAGGGGTTGGAGGGCCGGGGAAATGGTGGTAGAGGGGCAAGGTCAATGAAAATAGGGGATTCGGCAGACAGGGGGGATAAGGTGGGGAAAGGGGAACAGGTGGCATCAAGGAGCAATTTAGCATGGCTAGGAGCCCCATCAACCTAGCGGCATGGACAGTCTGCCTGGAAAAATATCCAGACATGGACATGTGAAAAAGTATTTTAAATGGTTTTAGCACAGGTTTCTCCTTGCAGTTTAGGGGGCCCAGACACGCAAGGGAAGCAAGCAACCTGGGATCTGTAAAAGGGAAAGAGGAGACATTGAGGAGAAAGATTGAGAAAGAAAGGGCAGCGGGCAGGATCGAGGGTCCGTTCGAGACCCCCTCCACTGGAGAACCTGCGGATATCTCCTTTGGGCCTGGTACCCAAGAAACAGGAAGGTGAGTTCAGAATGATTCACCACCTGTCTTATCCCGAAGGGGAGTCAGTGAATGACTTTATCAGTGAGGAACATAGCAGGGTGACATACGCAACCTTAGAGGATGTGGTTCAGATAATCCGAGCAACAAGGGATGCTTGGATGGCAAAAACAGACATTGAATCTGCTTTCAGGCTGCTGCCAGTCAGAAGGGAAGATTGGGACCTTTTGGGTTTTAAAAATGAAGGGCAGTATTATTTTGACAAAGCAATGCCAATGGGATGCTCCGCTGCGTGTGCAACGTTTGAGGCATTTAGTACATGTCTGCAGTGGATCTTCCAGGGAAAAATGGGTTATAGGTCAGTCATCCATTACTTGGATGATTTTCTCCTCATTGGGGAAGGGAGAGAGGAGACGCAAAGGATGCTAGAAAAATTTCAGAAATTATGCTGGGAGTTGGGAGTCCCATTGGCACCAGAGAAAACAGAGGGGCCCGCCAAGGTCATGGAGTTCCCGGGGATAGAGATAGATGCCGAAAAGGAAGTTTTTAGGTTACCCAATGGAAAAGTAAGGAAGCTGAGGGAGCTAGTTCAGGTACATGCCAGCAGGAGACGGGTACAGCTAAGACAGGTCCAGCAGGTATTAGGACACCTGAACTTTGCATGCAGGGCAATAGGACTGGGTAGGGCATTCACAAGGAGACTGGCCAGAGCGACAGCAGGGATCACCAGGTCGCATCACTGGGTGGATCTGAACCAGGGTGTGAGAGAGGATTTTGGTATATGGGAAGAGTTTTTAAAGGACTACAATGGGTGTTCGTTTTGGCAGGAGGAGTGGCTGTACAACACAGAGCTTGATCTCTACATGGATGCAGCAGGTGGGTCAGGCATGGGAGGGTATTTAAGGGGCAGATAGTTTGCTGAACCATGGCTGAGCAGTTGGGTAAAGGACGGAAAAGTGAGGGATATAACTCTACTGGAGATCATGCCTATATGGGCATGTATCTTGGTGTGGGGGAAGAATTATGGGATCAGAAGTGACATTTTGGTGCGATAACAGAGCAGTGGTACATGCACTAAATAACAGGGAGCTAAGTCTGAGACTGTCAGCACAAGTAGTAATGACAGTTAGTTTTAAGGGCCCTGCAGCTGAACACGTCTTCAGAGCAAACACATAGAAGGGGGTGCATAATATCCTGGCTGACAGCCTTTCCCGTCTGCAGCTGGACCATTTCCGGAAGCTGGCACCAGCAGCGGAAGAGCTCAAAACACTCATTCCAGTGAACATCTGGGACATTGGCAGGAAGGAGCAGAAATCTTGTTCCGCAGCTCATGGGCTCCCCAGACTCTGAGGGCCTTCGATGGGGCCTGGAGGGTTTTTCAGACATTCAGGACAGAAGACCAGATGGAGGTAAGTGGGCCACTCTCAGAGGAGCATTTAGGTATGTTCACAGTGGAACAATGGAATAAAGGGACGGCTCACACCACAATGGGGGTGTATCTGGCAGGGTTCAGCATCATATGCAGCCTAAAAGGCTGGAATGACCCTACTAAATCGATGCTTATCAGGAGGATGATGCAGGGATGGGGTAGGCTGAAGCAAGGACCGGGGGATAATAGAAGGCCGATAGGAGAGCAGTGGCTCATAAAGTTAAAAGAGGTGTTGCTGGCGGTATGCAGTTCAGGGGAGGAGGCACAGCTCTTTCACCCAATCTATGTATTCATGTTGGCAGGGGCAATGAGAGTAAGTGAAGTGGTAGGGCATGGAAGGGAAGACATGGAAGGCGGTGGAATGGGACGATGTGATTTGGGGGACGAGTGAGATAAAAATCAGGCTAAAAAGGTCAAAGATGGACCAAAAAGGGCAGGGGTGCATTATAACTCTCAGAGGGTGGTCAGAGACAGCTTTATGCCCAGTACAGGCCCTGTGGGTTTTCGCCGCGGGGCAGAGAGTCAGGTCAGGGAAGTTATTTGTACATGGGGATGGAAAATGAGTCACCAGCTATCAAATTACAGTGCTGCTTAAAAAGGGCATGGGTTTTTGGGGAAAACCCAGAGAACTATTCTTCCCATTCTTTCAGATAGGGCGGCTCTCCCAGTGGGTGCAGCAGGTGAGCCGTGAAGGACATTTTGGAAAAAGGGCACTGGCGATCAGCCAGTTATAAAAGATACATTAGAGATCTAAGTTAAAAAAAAAGAGAGAGGGGGAAGGGAGGAGAGGGGCGGTGTAATGGGGGGAGGGCACTGAGATGGTACATAATTTAATGAATGTTCTTTGCACCCCATAGGTAGAGGAAAGAGCACAGAAGTCTGGATCTGCAGCCATTCTTATATTTACTGGGCTGGTAAGAGAGCAGAGACAAAAGCTGGGGGAAAACAATTATACCAGGATGCAAGGCAGTGTAGAGTGGTATGGCATGGCCTACGAGGGATGAGATGGTCCCAGCTTCTGCCCGCTTTGAAGGAGCTCAGGAGATGACGGCCCAGTCCAGACCTACTTATTTTACACCTGGGGGGCAACGACCTGGCAGACAGACCTTGGGTGCACACATTCTTGCAGATAAAGAAAGACCTAAAGGTAATAAAACAGTGGTGGCCTCAGGTAGGCCTGGCCTGGTCAGATATGATACCACGAAGGGTATGGAGGTGGGAACACAGCCACAGGGCGGTGGAGAGAGCTAGGAGGAAAATGAATAGACGGGTGGGGAAATTGATAAGGCAGATGGGGGACAGGTGATACTGCGGCAGGTAGAAGAATGGGTGGATGAATTCTACAGGGCAGGCAGGGTACACCTGGCAGACATAGCAACCGACATGTTCAATGCGGAAATCATGAGTTTCATAGAAGAATGGAGGAAGCAGACGGAAGCGGGTAAATAAAAAAAAGAAGGAGAGAAGGGGAAGGATGGTTTTGTGCACATAGGAATAGGGAGAGGGGAGCCCCTAAGTTGGGGGGAAGCCAGTCATCCAGTGGAAGCTGGAGACTGGCTAGTGGGGAAAAAGGGGGATGGGAGGGGGGAAGAAAAAACGAATAATGCAAGAGGAGGAAGAAGAGGAAGGAGAAAGCGGTCTTGGTTTTCACTGTTACCTAACAGCAAAGGAGAAGAAGGCACCCAGGTTTTCGCCTGGGGGTGGATGAGCAGAGAGAGATATATGGATGGGAATAAATGGACACTATGGCAATATGATAATAAAGATATGGAAAATGGAATATGGATTTGTGAATATGAATAAATTAATTGCCAATCTGAGCACAACAACAAACAATGGTCTCTGTGTTTTTGTGAGGGAAAAGGGGGGAATCCGGGACAATGGAGTTTGCCCTTTAAGGGGCAGACCAGGTTGTCCTGGTGCACCCCTTCTCTTCCTTTAGGGAATGGTTGTGCTCAGAGGGGGAGGGAAAAGGAAGGGAAGGAGCCAGGGATGGGAACAATAGGCAGGTAGCAGGAAGGAAAGTGAGGTAGGGAGGTACATAAGGACCAGCACAAGGGGGGCTCAGCCACTTTTGCTGGAGTTTTTGATTCCTTCCACCCACCCTAACTAGATGGATTGCGAGAGGGAGATGGTCGAATTGTGGGGCCATACTAAGGGTCTGTCATGGTGGAAGACAGATGCGTCCAGGAGGATGTTGGACTGCCAAAGATGAATGGCAGGTAATAAACAGGATATGGACTGCCAAAAATGGAGGGCAGATGACAGTAGGGGAAGGCCTGCCAAAGGTGGATGGCAGAAGAGGATTGATCAGGACTGCCAAGATGGAGGGCAGGGATAAGAGGAATATGGACTGCCAAGGGGATGGCAGGAAGGGAAAAGGAGGGGGAAAAAGGGGGGATGGGAGGGAAGAAAACGAATAACACAAGAGAGGAAGAAGAGGAAGGAGAAAGCGGTCTCAAGCTTTCTGTTACCTAACAGCAAAGGAGAAGAAGGCACCCAGGTTTTCGCCTGGGGGTGGATGAGCAGAGAGAGATATATGAATGGGAATAAATGGACACTATGGCAATATGATAATAAAGATATGGAAAATGGAATATGGATTTGTGAATATGAATAAATTAATTGCCAATCTGAGCACAACAACAAACAATGGTCTCTGTGTTTTTGTGAGGGAAAAGGGGGGGATCTGGGACAACGAATATGTGTGTGAAGTCTCTTGTCTCAAACCAACAGGACCACAGAATTAACTGAAGAACAAGAGAGTAACTTGATCTGCTCTCTCCTCAGAAAACAGTTTCCTAGTGACACTGATTACACATTTCTTTCTGTCAGTCCCGAGCTGGAGAATGTGTATGTGATGTCTCTTACCTGTAACCAACAGGACACTAGAACTAAATGAAAGAGATGAGCACTGTATGATCTTCTCTCCTGGGAAAACAGATTGCTGCAGGCACTGACCACACATCTCTTTCTGTCACTTCCAAGCTGAAGAAAGTGTGTGTGAATTTTCTAGCCTCCAGTCAACAGAAAAATGCAATTGACAGAGGATGAGGACCCCTTCTAGATCTGATCTTTCCTGGGAAAACAGTTTGCTGCAGGCTCTGATCTCACATAGGTTCATAGGTAGTTTGCAAGTTCAGTGAGCCAGGGCCCTTTGGTGAACTTGTCACTCCTTACTGGTGGAATGCATATTTTTATCCCCCATGAAATTATCCAAATTTTGTTTAAAAACTGTCATGTTCTTACTGTCTACTATTTCCTTGGGTAGTTCATTCCATTTGGTTACTACCCTTTGTGTATAGAATTTACTTCTTTTGACTGTTTTATTTCCCCATAATAGTCCCATGTGACCTAGTTGAGAGGGTACCTATATTCAATCTCAGTCCTACTGTCTCCCTCAAATATGGTTATTTTATAGTTCTATACATCAGACATAGATTCCCCCTGTTTCTTCCATATTCCATTGAACATAGGTTTAAATTTTGAAGTCTGTCTTTATAGCTCAGATTGTTAGTTGACTGTGTCTTTCCCGTTATTCTTCTCTGAACCTTCTCTATTAAATTTTGTGATCTTTTGTTTTGGGGAACACAAAATTGTGCGCACAATATTCCAAGTGCAGTCTCATAAGGGCAGTATGAGTGGGATGATAACTTCACTATCTCTGCTTTTAATATTGCCCTAAATACATCCTATAATTTTTTGACACTTCTTGACTGTCTCAGATGTGTGCCTATCAAAGGAGAGATTGTCAGAGATAAGAAGGCCTCGGTCCTTTCCTTCCTTTACAGACTGAAGTACAATGTTATTCATATTATATACATACATGGGGTTATTTTTACCTATATGCATAACTTTGCATTTTCCTAAATTGAATATCATTTTAGTGTTGTCAACCCACTGGTGAAATTATTTAGATTAAGTTGTAATGTTTTCGCATCTTCCAAGGTTGGTACAAATCCCCCAAGTTTGAAGTCATCTGCATACTTTCATGCCCATACATTCCCGGGATGTCTGAAGAGTGGAAATCATTATATTAAATAATGTTGGTCCAGGCAGCAAACCCTGTGGACCCCACTTGTTACTGTGCCCCAGTCTGATGCATATCCCTTGACAGTTATACACTGTGTCATTTTCTTCAACCATGCTTCTATCCATTTGATTATATTTATTTGGAGCTTCATTTTCTTTAGTTGTTCTAGCAAGACAAAATATGAAACCTTGTCAAACGCTTTAGAATAATCTAGGAATATGACATCCACTGGGATGTTCTTATCTAGTGCTGAACTGACAGGCTCAAAGAAATTAATTAGATTTGATAGATAAGACCTTCCTACTGTAAATCAATGCTGTGCTGTATCAGTAATACCAGTAGTGAGTAAATGACCTAATATGTGTTTTTGAAGAAGTTTCTCCATCATTTTCCCAACAACTGATGTGAGGCTTATGGGCCTATAGTTGCATACATCTGCCCTATTTCCACCTTTAAAGATTGGAGTAATTATGGCTGTTCTCCACTTATTTAACGTGTCACCCTCCTGAATGGAAACATTAAACATTGTGTCAGGGGTTGAGCTAATTGATTTACTAGTGAGTTTAAGAAGGATGGTGTTATACCATCTGGTCCTGGTGAACTGTTCATCTTTAAGTTCTTTATAATTTCTATGGTTTCTGTGATGGTAAATAGAGGACAATCATTCAAATCTGGATGCTGTTTGTGTTCAGTTATATTCTTTGGTTTATAAACACTCAGAAAGTAGTTTTTTAGCTTAGTTGCAATTTCAGCCTCATTTGTAATAATGCCTTCACTAGTCTCTAAGGGCCCAGTTGTTGATTGTTTACCCTTTTATAACTATGTAACTAGAAAATTGTTTTTTATTATCCTTCACACTGGTTGCCAGCTTCAATTCTGGTCCCTTCTTCACCCTTCTTATACTCAATTTGGTTTTCGTGACCATTAATTTAAATCTTTTCCAGTCACTTGATGACTGCTTTTTTTGCATGCTCAGTAATGTTCAGCTTTTCTTTATTAATTTGGTAATGTTGTTTGTCCACCATGGTGGAACTGGTCTACTTCTATCACTCCCGAGGCAGAGAATCTGCTGTGAAGTCTCTTGCCTCCAACCAAGAGAACCACAGAATTAACTGAGGAAGAAGAGCGCTACTTGATCTGCTCTCTCCTAGGAAAACTGTTTGCTACAGGAGCTGATCTTTCTGTCACTCCAGAGCTGGAAAATCTGTATGTGAAATCCTTAGCCTCCAAACCAACAGGACCATAGAATTAACTGAGGAAGAAGTGAGCAACTTGATTTGCCCTTTCCTGGAAAAAGAGTTTGCTGCAGGCAAAATCACACATCTCTTTTGGACACTCCCGAGCAGGGGAATGTGTGTGTGAAGTCTCTTGCCTCCAACTAACAGGACCAGAGAATTAAGTGAGGAAAAAGAACGTTACTTAATCTGCTCTGTCCTGGAAATACAGCTTGCTGTAGGTGCTGATCACATATCTCTATCTGTCACTCCTGAGCAGGAGAATGTGTATTTGAAGTCTCTGGCCTACATTGAACAGACCACAGAATTAATGGAGCAAGAAGAGGGCTATATGATATGCTCTCTCCTTGGAAAAGAGTTTGCTTTAGAAGCTGATCACACATCTCTTTCTGTCACTCCCGAGCTGGAGAATGTGGGTGAGAAGTCTCTTGCCTCCAACCAACAGTACCACAGAATAAAAAAAACACAACCTGATTTGCTGTCTTTTATGAAAACAGTTTGCTACCGATACTGACAACAAATTTCTTTCTGTCACTCCCAAGCAGAAGAATGTGTGTGAAGTCTCTTGCCTAAAACCAACAGGACAATAGAAATAAAAGAGGAAGAAGTGCACTATATGATCTGCTTTCCTGGGAAAATAGATTGCTGCAGGCACAGATCATGCATCTTTCTGTCACTACTGAGCTGGAGAATGTTTATGTGAAGTCTCTTGCCTTAAACCAATAGGACCACAGAATTAAGCCATACTTGATCTCCTATCTCCAGTCAGAACAATTTGCTGCAGGTGCTGTTCACACATCTCTTTCTGTCACTCCGAGCTAGAGAAAGTGTGTGTGAAGTCTCTTGCCTCTGAAAAATAGGACCATATAATTAACTGAAGAAGAAGAGTGCTAGTTAATCTGCACTCTTCTGTGAACACTGTGTGCTGCAAACACTGATCACACATTTCTTTCTGTAATGCCCAGGCTGCAGAATCTGTGTGTGAGGACTGTTGCTGCCAACCAACAGGACTACAAAAATAACTAAGGAAGAAGAGCCCTACTAGATTGATCTCTCCTGTGAAAACAGTTTGCTGCAGGCGCTGAGCACACATCTCTTTCTGTCACTCCAGAGCTGGAGAATGTGTCTGTGAAGTCTTTTTGCCTCCAACCAACAGGACCACTGATTTAACTGATTAAGAAGAGCTCTACATGATCTGCAATCTCTGTGAAAAAATGTTTGCTACTTCATATGCTATTTCCTTGAAAACAGTTTGCTTCAGGTGGTCATAACACATCTCCTTCTAGCAATCCAGAGCTGGAGAATGTGTGTGAAATCTCCAACCAATGGGGCCATAGAATTAGCTGAGGAAAAAGAGCTCTACTTGACTGCTCTGACCTGGGAAAACAGTTTGCTGGAGGTGCTGATCACACAGCTCTTTGTGTCACTACTGAGCTGGAGAATGTGTGTGTGAAGTCTCTAGCCTCCAACAAGGAGGACCAGAGAATTAACAGAGGAAGAAAAGTACTACCTGATTTGCTCTATCTGGAGAAAACTGTTTGCTGCAGGCACTGACCACACATCTCTTTCTGTCACTCCTGAGCAGAAGAATGTGTATGAAGTCTCTTGCCTTCAACTAACAGGACCACTTATTTAACTGAGGAAAAAGAGCTCTTCTTTGTCTGCCCACTCATTGGAAAGCAGTTTGGTGCAGGCATGGATCAGACATCTTTTTCTGTCACTCCCAAGCTGGAGAATGTGTGTGTGAGACCTTTTGCCTTCAACCAACAGGACCACAGAATTAGCTGAGGAACAAGAGCACTACTTGATCTGCTATCTCCTGGGAAAACAGTTTGCTGGAGCCTGTGATCACACATCTCTTTCAGTCATTCCAGAACTGGAGAATTTGTGTTTCAAATCTGTTGCCTCTAACCAACAGGACCATTGAATTAGCTGAGGAAAAAGACAGATACTTGACCTGCTCTCTCCTGGGAAAACAGTTTGCTGGAGGTGTTGATCGCACATCGCTTTGTGTCTCTCTCAAGCAGGAGAATGAGTGTGTTAAGTCTCTAGCCTCCAATCAGCAGGACCACACAATTAACAGGGAAAGAAGAGAGCTACTTGATCTGCTATATCCTTGGAAGACAGTTTGTTGCAGGCCTGATCACACATCTCTTTTGGTCACTCAAGAGATGTTGAATGTGTGTGTGAAATCTCTTGCCTCCAACCAACAGGACCACAGAATTAGCTGAGGAAAAATAGTACTACTTGATCTGCTCTCACCTGGGAAAACAGTTGGCTGGAGGCACTGATCGCACAACTCTTTCAGTCACTCGCAAGCAGGAAAATGTGTGTGTGAAGCCGCTTGCCTCCAGCAAACAGGACTGCAGATTTAACTGATAAAGGAGAGTGCTACCTGATCTGCTCATTCCTGGGAAAACAGCCTGCTAGCGGCGCTAATCACACATCTCTTTCTGTCTCTCCAGACCTGGAGAATGAGTGTGTGAAATCACGTGACTCCAACAAACAGGAACATAGAACTAACTGAGGAGGAAGGGCACTACTTGATCTGATCGCCTCATGAAACTGTTTGCTGCAGGTGCTGATCACACATCTCATTCTCTCGATACTAAGCTGAAGAATGTGTGCGTGAAGTCTCTATCTTTCACCCAACAGGACCATAGAGCTAACTGTGGAAGAAGAGCTCTAATTGATCTGTTATCCTGGGAAAACAGTTTGCTGCCTACAGGGATCAGACATCCCTTTCTGTCACTCCCAAACTGGACAATGTGTGTGCAACCAATTTTGCCTGCAACCAATAGGACTACAGCATTAAATGAGGAAGAAGAGCCCTACTTGATCTGCTCTCTCCTGGGGAAAAAAGTTTGCTGGAGGTGCTGATCATACATCCCTATGGGTCTCTCTAAAGCAGGAGAAGGTTTATGTGAAGTCTCTAGCCTCCAACCAGCAAGATTACACAATTAACAGAGAAAGAAAAGTGCAACAAGACCACCGAATTAAGCGATTCCTGATCTGCTCTCCCCTGGGAAAACAGTTTGCTGCAGGTACTGATCATACATTTCTTTCTGTCACTTCGAGCTGGAGAATTTGTGTGTGAAGTCTCTTACCTAAGACCAACAGGACCATAGAATTAACTTAGGAGGAAGAAGAGTGCTACTTGATCTGCACTCTCCTGGGAAAACAATTTGCTGCAGATGCTGATCACACATCTCTTTCTGTCACTCCTGAGCTGGAGAATGTGAGTGTGAAGTCTCTTGCCACCAACCAATAGAACCATAGAACTAACCAAGGAAGAAAGTCACTACTTGATCTGCTCACCTAGGAAAACAGTTTCCTGTAGGATAACACTTCTCTTACTGTCACTCCCGAGCTGAAGAATGTGTGTGTGAAACCTCATGACTCTGACAAATATGACTGCTCTTCTGGGAAAATGGTTTGCTGCTGGAGGTGATCACACATCCCTTTCTGTCACTCCTGAACTGGAAAATGTGTTTGTGAAGTCTCTTGCTTCTAAGCAACATTACTACAGAATTAACTGAGGAAGAAGACACCTACTTGATTTTCTCCCATAAGGTGAAATGGTTTGCTGCAGGTGCTGATCACACATCTCTTTCTGTCACTGCCAAGCTCTAGAATGTGTGTCTGAGGCCTCCTTCAACCAACAGTCAGGACTACAGAATTAACTGAGAAAGAAGAGCGCTACTTGATCTGCTCTGTCCTGGGAAAACAGTTTGCTGGAGGCGGTGATCACACATTTCTTTCAGTCATTCCAGAGCTGGAGAATGTGTGCTTCAAATCTCTTGCTTCTAATCAACAGTACCATGAAATTACCAGAGGAAAAGTGAGCTACTTGACAAGCTCTCTCCTGGGAAAACAGTTTACTGGAAGCACTGATCACAAATCTCTTTGTGTCACTACCAAGCTGGAGAAGGAATGTGTCAAGTCTCTAGCCTCCAATCAGCAGGACCACACAATTAACAGAATAAGAAGAGGGCTACTTGATCTGCTCTATCCTGGCAAAACAGTTTGCTGCATGTGCTGATCACTCACCTCTTTCTGTCACTCCCATGCTGGAGAAGGAGTGTGTGAAGCCTCTTGACTCCAGGTAACAGGACCACAAAATGAATAGAGGAAGAAGAGAGCTCCATGACCTGCTCTCTTATGGGAGAACAATTTGATGCAGGCACTGATTACACATCTCTTTTCATCTCTCCTGAGCTGGAGAATTTCTGTGTGAAGGCTCATGGCTTAAACCAACAGGACAACAAAATTAAGCACTTCTTGATCGGCTGTCTCCTTGGAAAACAGTTTGCTGCATGTGCTAATGACACATCTCTTTCTGTCACTCCCACGCTGGAGAACGTGCCTGTGAAGTCTCTTGCCTCCAACCAATAGAATAATAGAATTAACTAAGGAAGAAGAGCACGACATGAGCTGCTCTCACCTGCAAAAATAGGTTGCTGCAGGTGTTGATCACATATCTCTTTCTCTCAAGAGCTGGAGAATGTGTGTGTGAATTCTCTAGCCGATAACCAAAAGGACCATACAATTAATGAGGAAGAAGAGTTCTACTAGATCTGATCTCTCCTGGGAAAACAGTTTGCTACAGGCACTGATCACAATCTCCTTCTGTCACTCCCAATTTGGAGAATGTGTCTGTGAAGTCTCTTGCCGCCAACCAACAGGACCACAAATTTAACTGATTAAGAAGAGCGCTACATGATCTGCAATCTCTGTGAATAAATGTTTGCTACTTCATATGCTCTTTCATTGAAAACAGTTTGCTTCAGGTGGTGATAACACATCTCTTTCTAGCAATCCAGAGCTGAAGAAAGTGTGTGAAATCTTCAACCAGAATTAGCTGAGGAAAAAGAGCTCAACATGACTGCTCTGAGCTAGGAAAACAGTTTGCTAGAGGTGCTGATGACACATCTCTTTGTGTCACTGCTGGGCTGGAGAATGTGTGTGTGAAGTCTCTAGCCTCCAACCAGAAGGACCAGAGAATTAACAGAGGAAGAAAAGTGCTACTTGATTTGCTCTATCTGAGGAAACTGTTTCCTGCAGGCACTGACCACACACCCCTTTTTGTCACTCCCAAGCAGAAGAATGTGTGTGAAGTCTCTTGCCTTCAACTAACAGGACCACAGAACTGATGAGGAAGAAGAGCACTACATGATTTGCTCTCTCCTGAGAAAACAGTGGGCAGCAGGCACTGATCATATATCTCTTTCTTTCTCTCCCAAGCTGTAGAATGTGTGTGTGAAGTCTCTTGTCTCCAACCAACAGGATCATAGAACTAACCAAGGAAGAAAGTCACTACTTGATCTGCTCACCTAGGAAAACAGTTTCCTCTAGGAGCAGATAACACTTCTCTTTCTGTCACTCCCGAGCTGAAGAATGTGTGTGTGAAGCCTCTTGCCTCCGACAAATATGACTGTAGACTTAGCTATGAAGGAAGAGTGCTACTTGACCTGCTCTCTCCTGGGGAAGCAGTTTGCTGCAGGGGGTGATCACACATCTCTTTCTGTCACTCTTGAGCTAAGAAAATGTGTGAAGTCTTTTGCCTCATACCCACAGTAACACAGAATTAACTGAGCAAGGGGACCACAACTTAATTTCCTCTCTCCTGAGAAAACAGTTTGCTAGAGGCACTGATCATACATCTCTTTTCTGTCAGTCCTGAGCTAAAGAATGCGTGTGTGAAGTCTCTTGCTTCCAACGAGCAGTACCATAGAACTAACTGAGGAAGAAGAGCACAACTTGATCTGCTCTTCTGGGAAAATGGTTTGCTGCTGGCAGTGATCACACATCCCTTTCTATCACTCCTGAGCAGGAGAATGTGTGTGTGAAGTCTCTTACTTCTAAGCTACATTACTACAGAATTAATTGAGGAAGAAGAGACCTACTTGTTCTTCTCCCATAAGGTGAAATGGTTTGTTGCAGGTGCAGATCACACATCCCTTTCTGTCACTGCCAAGCTCTAGAATGTGTGTGTGAAGGCTCCTCCAACCATCCGACAGGACTACAGAATTAACTGAGAAAGAAGAGCACTACTGGATCTGCTCTGTCCTGGGAAAACAGTTTGCTGCAGGCACAGATAACACATCTCTTTCAGTTATTCCTGAGCTGGAGAATGTGTTTGTGAAGTCTCTTCCTTTCAACCAACAGGACCACAGAATTAACTAAGGAACAGAAGCTCTAATTGAGCTGCTCTCTCCGGGGAATACAGTTTGCTGCAGGTGCTGATCACACATCTCTTTCTATTGTTCCAGGGCAGGAGAATGTGTGTTTGAAATCCCAAGCCTCCAACCAACAGGACCATAGAATTAGCTGAGGATAAAAAAGAGCTACTTGACCTTCTGTCACTCTCCTGGGAAAACATTTTGCTGCTGGTACTGATCATGCATCTTTCTGTCACTCCTGAGCTGGAGAATGTTTCTGTGAAGTATCTTGCCTTAAACCAATAGGACCACAGAATTAAGCCATACTTGATCTGCTCTCTCCTGGGAAAACAATTTGCTGCAGGTCCTGTTCACACATCTCTTTCTGTCACTCTGAGCTAGAGAATGTGTGTGTGAAGTCTCTTGCCGCTGAAAAATAGGACCATAGAATTAACTGAAGGAGAGTGCTACTTAATCTGCTCTCTTCTGAACACAGTGTGCTGCAAACACTGATCACACATTTCTTTCTGTAACTCCCAAGCCGCAGAATCTGTGTGTGAAGTCTCTTGCCTCCAACCAACAGGACTACAGAAATAACTGAGGAAGAAGAGCCCTACTTCATCTGCTCTCACCTGGGGAAACAGTTTGCTGCAGGTGCTGCTCACACATCTGTTTCTGTCACTCTTGAACTTAAGAATATATGTGTGAAGTCTCTTGCCTCCAACCATCAGGAACACAGAATTAACTGAGGAAGAAGAGTGCTACTTGATCTGCTTACTCCTGGGGCATCAGTTTCCTAGATATGCTGATCACACATCTGTTTCTGTCACTTCTGAGATTAAGAATGTTTGTGTGAAGTCTCTTGTTTCCAACCAACAGGACCATAGAACTAACCGAGGAAGAAAGTCACTACTTGATCTGCTTACCTAGGAAAACAGTTTCTTCTAGGAGCAGATAACACTTCTCTTTCTGTCACTCCTGAGCTGAAGAATGTGTGTGTGAAGTCTCTTACTTCTAAGCTATATTACTACGGAATTAATTGAGGAAGAAGAGACCTTCTTGATCTTCTCCCATAAGGTGAAATGGTTTGTTGCAGGTGCAGATCACACATCACTTTCTGTCACTGCCAAGCTCTAGAATGTGTGTGTGAAGCCTCCTCCAACCAACCGACAGGACTACAGGATTAACTGAGAAAGAAGAGTGCTACTGGATCTGCTCTGTCCTGGGAAAACAGTTTGCTGCAGGTGCTGATCACACATCTCTTTCAGTCATTCCTGAGCTGGAGAATGTGTTTGTGAAGTCTCTTCCTTTCAGCCAACAGGGCCACAGAATTAACTAAGGAACAGAAGCTCTTAATTGAGCTGCTCTCTCTCTGGGTAATACAGTTTGCAGCAGGTGCTGATCACACATCTCTTTCTATTGTTTCAGGGCAGGAGAATGTGTGTTTGAAATCCCAAGCCTCCAACCAACAGGACCATAGAATTAGCTGAGGATAAAAAAGAGCTACTTGACCTTCTGTCACTCTCCTGGGAAAGCATTTTGCTGCAGGCACTGATCATGCATCTTTCTGTCACTCCTGAGCTGGAGAATGTTTCTGTGAAGTCTCTTGCCTCAAACCAATAGGACCACAGAATTAAGCCATACTTGATCTTCTCTCTCCTGGGAAAACAATTTGCTGCAGGTGCTGTTCACACATCTCTTTCTGTCACTGTGAGCTAGAGAATGAGTGTGTGAAGTCTCTTGCCTCTGAAAAATAGGACCATAGAATTAATTGAAGGAGAGTGCTACTTAATCTGCTCTCTTCTGAACACAGTGTGCTGCAAACACTGATCATACATTTATTTCTGTAACTCCCAAGCCACAGAATCTGTGTGTGAAGTCTCTTGCCTCCAACCAACAGGACTACAGAAATAACTGAGGAAGAAGAGCCCTACTTCATCTGCTCTCACCTGGGGAAACAGTCTGCTGCAGGTGCTGCTCACACATCTGTTTCTGTCACTCCTGAGCTTAAGAATATATGTGTGAAGTCTCTTGCCTCGAACCATCAGGACCACAGAATTAACTGAGGAAGAAGAGTGATACTTGATCTGCTTACTCCCGGGGCATCAGTTTCCTAGATATGCTGATCACACATCTGTTTCTGCCACTCCTGAGTTTAAGAATGTGTGTGTGAAGTCTCTTGCCTCCAACCAACAGGACAGTAGAACTAAATGAGGAAGAAGGCACTGCATGATCTGCACTTCTTGGAAAACAGTTTGCTGCAGGGGCTGATAACACATCTCTTTCTGCCACTCCCAGGGTAGAGAATTTGTGTTTGAAGTATCTTGTCTCGGACCGAAAGGACAACAGAATTAGCTGACAAAGAACAGCACTACTTCATCTGCTGACACTTGTGGAAACAGTTTGCGGTAGGTGCTGATCACACATTTCTTTCTGTCACTCTAGATCTGGAGAATGTGTGCGTGGAATCTCTTGCCTCCAACCAACAGGACCATAGAATTAGCTGAGGAGAAAGATTGCTACTTATCCTGCTCTCTCTCTCCTGCTAAACAGTTTGCTGGAGACACTGAACTCACTTCTCTTAGTGTCTCTTCCAAGCTGTAGAATGTGTGTATGAAGTACCTACCCTCCAACCAGCAAGACCACACAATTAACAGAGAACGAAGAATGCTACATGAGCTGCTTTCTCCTGGGAAAACAGTTTGCCTCAGGCACTGATCACACATATCTTTCTGTCTCTCCCAAGCTGGAAAATGTGTGTGAGTGAAGACTCTTTCCTCCAACTAACAGGACCACCTTTTTAACTGAGGAAGAAGAGCACTTCTTTATCTGCCCACTCATTGGAAAGCAGTTTGGTGCAGGCATGGATCAGACATCTCTTTCTGTCACTCCCAAGCTGGAGAATGTGTATGTGAGACCTTTTGTCTTCAACCAACAGGACCACAGAATTAACTGAGGAACAAGAGCACTACTTGATCTGCTATCTCCTGGGAAAACAGTTTGCTGGAGCCTGTGATCACACATATCTTTCAGTCATTCCAGAACTGGAGAATTTGTGTTTCAAATCTGTTTTCTCTAACCAACAAGACCATGGAATTAGCTGAGGAAAAAGAAAGCTACTTGACCTGCTGTCTCCTGGGAAAACAGTTTGTTGGAGGTGTTGATCACACTTTGCTTTGTGTCACTCTCTAGGAGGAGAATGAATGTGTCAAGTCTCTAGCCTCCAATCAACAAGACCACACAATTAACAGAGAAAGAATAGAGCTACTTGATCTTCTCTATCCTTTGAAAATAGTTTGCTGCAGGCCTGATCACACATCCATTTCGGTCACTCATGAGTTGTAGAATGTGTGTGTGTGAAATCTCTTGCCTTCAACCAACAGGACCACAGAATTAGCTGAGGAAAAAGAGTACTACTTTATCTGCTTTCACCTGGGAAAACAGTTTGCTGGAGGCACTGATTGCACAACTCTTCCAGTCACTCTGAAACAGGAAAATGTGTGTGTGAAGCTGCTTGCCTCCAGCAAACAGGACTGCAGATTTAACTGATGGAGAGTGCTACCTGATCTGCTGTTTCCTGGGAAAACAGCCTGCTAGCAGCGCTAATCACAAATCTCTTCCTGTCTCTCCTGACCTGGAGAATGTGTGTGCGAAATCCCGTGACTTCAACAAATAGGATCATAGAACTAACTGAGGAAGAAGGGTACTACTTGATCTGATCTCCTGATAAAACAGTTTGCTGCATATGCTGATCACTCATCTATTTCTGTCTCTCCTTTGATGGAGAATGTGTGTGTGAAGCCTCTTACCTCCAGCTAACAGGACCACAAAATTAACTGAGGAAGAAGAGAGCTCCCTGATGTGCTGTCTTATGGGAGAACAGTTTGATGCAGGCGCTGATCACACATCTCTTTCCGTCTCTCCCGAGCTGGATAATTTCTGTGTGAAGTCTCTTGCCTTAAAACAACAGGACCACAAAATTAATTGCTTCTTGATCAGCTCTCTCCTTGGAAAACATTTTGCTGCAGGTGCCGATCACACATTTGTTTCTGTTGCTCCCGAGCAGGAGAATGCATATTTGAAGTCTCTTGCCTCTGACCAATAGGACCACCGAATTAACTGAGAAAGAAGAGCACTGCTTGAACTGAATTCTTTTGGGAAAACAGTTTGTGGCAGGTGCTGATCACTCATCTCTTTTTGTCACTTTAGAGTTGGATAATGTGTGTGTGAATTCTCTTGCCTCCAACCAACTGGGCCATAGAATTAGCCGAGGAAAAAGTGTGCTACTTAACCTGCTCTCTCCTACTAAACAATTTATTTCTGTCTCTACTGAGTCTACGAATATGTGTGTGAAGTTTCTTGCCTCCAACCAAAAGGATCACAGAATTAACTGAGAAACAAGAGCACTACATCTGCAATCTCCGGGGAAAACAGTTTACTAGAGGTGGTGGTCACACATTTCTTTCAGTAATTCCAGAGTTGGAGAATGTGTGTTTCAAATCTCTTGCTTCTAACCAACAGTACAATGAAATTACCTAAGGAAAATAGAGCTACTTGACAAGCTCTCTCCTGGGAAAACAGTTTGCTTGAGGCACTGATCACACATCTCTTTGTGCCACTCTCAAGCTGGAGAATGAATGTGTAAGTCTCTAGCCTCCAATCAGCAGGACCACACAATTTACAGAGGAAGACGAGGGCTACTTGATCTGCTCTATCCTGGCAAAACAGTTTGCTGCATGTGCTGATCACTCACCTCTTTCTGTCACTCCCATGCTGGAGAATGAGTGTGTGAAGCCTCTTGACTCCAGCTAACAGGACCACAAAATTAATAGAGGAAGAAGAGAGCTCCCTGACCTGCTCCCTTATGGGAGAACAATTTGATGCAGGTGCTGATCACACATCTATTTTTGTCTCTCCTGAGCTGGAGAATTTCTGTGTGAAGTCTCATGCCTTAAACCAACAGTACAACAAAATAAAGCGCTTCATGATCGGCTTTCTCCTTGGAAAACAGTTTGCTGCATGTGCTGATGACACATCTCTTTCTGTCACTCCCACGGTGGAGAATGTGCCTATGAAGTCTCTTGCCTCCAACCAATAGAGCAATAGAATTAATTGAGGAAGAAGAGCGCAACATGAGCTGCTCTCACCTGAAAATACAGGTTGCTGCAGATGTTGATCACACATCTCTTTCAGTCTCTCAAGAGCTGGAGAATGTGTGTGTGAATTCTCTAGCCGACAACCAAAAGGACCATACAATTAACTGAGGAAGAAGAGTTCTACTAGAGCTGATCTCTCCTGGGAAAACAGTTTGCTGCATGCACTGATCACACGTCTCTTTCCGTCACTCCCAACCTGGAGAATGTGACTGTGAAGTCTCTTGTCTCCAACCAACAGGACCACAAATTTAACTGATTAAGAAGAGCGCTACATGATCTGCAACCTCTGTGAAAAAATGTTTGCTACTTCATATGCTCTTTCCTTGAAAATAGTTTGCTTCAGGTGGTGATAACACATCTCTTTCTAGCAATCCAGAGCTGGAGAATGTGTGTGAAATCTCCAACCAATGGGGCCATAGAATTAGCTGAGGAAAAAGAGCTCTACTTGACTGCTCTGACCTGGGAAAACAGTTTGCTGGAGGCACTGGAGGTGCTGATGACACATCTCTTTGTGTCACTACTGAGCTGGAGAATGTGTGTGTGAAGTCTCTAGCCTCCAACCAGCAGGATCAGAGAATTAACAGAGGAAGAAAAGTGCTACTTGATTTGCTCTATCCAGGGAAATCTGTTTCCTGAAGGCGCTGACAACACATCTCATTCTGTCACTCCCAAGCAGAAAAATGTGTGTGAAGTCTCTTGCCTTCAACTAACAGGACCACAGAACTGAAGAGGAAGAAGAGTACTACATGATTTGCTCTCTCCTGGGAAAACAGTGGGCAGCAGGCACTGATCATGCATCTCTTCCTTTCACTCCCAAGCTGCAGAATGTGTGTGTGAAGTCTCTTGTCTCCAACCAACAGGTCCATAGAACTAACCTTGGAAGAAAGTCACTACTTGATCTGCTCACCTAGGAAAACAGTTTCCTGTAGGAGTGGATAACACTTCTCTTTCTGTCACTCCTGAGCTGAAGAATGTGTGTGTGAAGCCACTTGCCTCCAACAAATATGACTGTAGATTTAACTATGGAAGAAGAGTGCTACTTGACCTGTTATCTCCTGGGGAAACAGTTTGCTGCAGGGGGGTGATATCTCTTTCTGTCACTCTTGAGCTAAGAAAATGTGTGTGAAGTCTTTTGCCTCATACCAACAGTATCACAAAATTAACTGAGGAAGAGGACCGCAACTTAATTTGCTCTCTCCTGAGAAAACAGTTTGCTAGCGGCACTGATCATACATCTCTTTCTGTCAATCCTGACCTAAAGAATCTGTGTGTAAAGTCTCTTGCTTCCAACCAGCACTACCAAAGAACTAACTGAGGAAGAAGAGCACAACTTGATCTGCTCTTCTGGGAAAATGATTTCCTGCTGGTGGTGACCACACATCCCTTTCTATCACTCCTGAGCTGGACAATCTGTGTGTGAAGTCTCTTGCTTCTAAGTAACATTACTACAGAATTAACTGAGGATGAAGAGACCTACTTGATCTTCTCCCATAAGGTGAAATGGTTTGCTGCAGGTGCTGATTTCACATCTCTTTCTGTAGCTGCCAAGCTCTAGAATGTGTGTGTGTGAAGCCTCCTTCAACCAACTGACAGGACTACAGAATTAACTGAGAAAGAAGAGTGCTACTGGATCTGCTCTGTCCTGGGAAAACAGTTTGCTGCAGTCGCTGATCACACATCTCTTTCAGTCACTCCTGAGCTGGAGAATGTGTTTGTGAAGTCTCTTCCTTTCAACCAACAGGACCACAGAATTAACTAAGGAACAGAAGTTCTAATTGAGCTGCTCTGTCCGGAGGAATACAGTTTGCTGCAGGTGCTGATCACACATCTCTTTCTATCATTCCAGGGCTGGAGAATGTGAGTTTGAAATCCCAAGCCTCCAACCAACAGGACCATAGAATTAGCTGAGGATAAAAAAGAGCTACTTGACCTTCTCTCACTCTCCTGGGAAAACATTTTGCTGCAGGCACTGATCATGCATCTTTCTGTGACCCCTAAGCTGGAGAATATTTCTGTGAAGTCTCTTGCCTTAAACCAATAGGACCACAGAATTAAGCCATACTTGATCTGCTCTCTCCTGGGAAAACAATTTGCTGCAGGTGCTGTTCACACATCTCTTTCTGTCACTCCGAGCTATGGAATGTGTGTGTGAAGTCTCTTGCCTCTGAAAAATAGGACCATAGAATTAACTGAAGAAGGAGAGTGCTACTTAATCTGCTGTCTTCTGAACAAGGTGTGCTGCAAACACTGATCACACATTTCTTTCTGTAACTCCCAAGCTGCAGAATCTGTGTGTGAAGTCTCTTGCCTCCAACCAACAGGACTACAGAAATAACTGAGGAAGAAGAGCCCTACTTCATCTGCTCTCACCTGGGGAAACAGTCTGCTGCAGGTGCTGCTCACACATCTGTTTCTGTCACTCCTGAGCTTAAGAATATATGTGCAAAGTCTCTTGCCTTCAAACATCAGGACCACAGAAGTAACTGAGGGAGGAGAGTGCAACTTGATCTGCTTACTCCTGGGACAACAGTTTCATAGTGATGCTGATCACACATCTGTTTCTGTCACTCCTGAGCTTAAGAATGTGTGTGTGAAGTCTCTTGCTTCCAACTAACAGGACAACAGAACTAAATGAGGAAGAAGAGCACTGCATGATCTGCACTTCTTCGAAAACAGTTTGCTGCAGGGGCTGATAACACATCTCTTTTTGTCACTCTCAAGCTAGAGAATTTGTGTTTGAAATCTCTTGTCTCTGACCAAAAGGACAACAGAATTAACTGACAAAGAAGAGCACTACTTCATCTGCTCTCACCTGGGGAAACAGATTGCTGCAGCTGCTGATCACACATCTCTTTCTGTCACTCAAGCGCTGGAGAAATTGTGTGTGGAATCTTTTGCCTCCAACCAACAGGACCATAAAATTAGCTGAGGAAAATGATTGCTACTTATCCTGCTCTCTCTCCTGCTAAACAGGTTGCTGGAGACACTGAACTCTCATCTCTTAGTGTCACTTCCAAGTTGGAGAATGCGTGTGTGTGAAGTCTCTTGCCTCAAACTAACAGGCCACCTATTTAACTGAGGAAAAAGAGTGCTTCTTTATCTGCCCACTCATTGGAAAGCAGTTTGGTGCAGGCATGGATCAGACATCTTTTTCTGTCTCTCCCGAGTTGGAGAATGTGTGTGTGAGACCTTTTGCCATCAACCAACAGGACCACAGAATTAACTGAGGAACAAGTGCACTACTTTATCCACTTTCTCCTGGGAAAACAGTTTGCTGGAGCCTGTGATCACAATCTCTTTCAGTCATTCCAGAACTGGAGAATTTGTGTTTCAAATCTGTTGCCTCTAACCAACAGGACCATGGAATTAGCTGAGGAAAAAGAGAGCTACTTGACCGTGGGAAAATGGTTTGCTGGAGGTGTTGATCACGCATCGCTTTGTGTCACTCTCAAGCAGGAGAATGAGTGTGTCAATTCTCTAGCCTCCAATCAGCAGGACCACACAATTAACAGGGAAAGAAGAGAGCTAATTGATCTGCCCTATCCTGGGAAGACAGTTTGTTGCAGGCCTGATCACACACATTTCTTTCGGTCACTCATGAGATGTAGAATGTGTGTGTGAAATCTCTTGCCTCCAACCAACAGGACCAGAGAATTAGCTGAAGAAAAATAGTACTACTTGATCTGCTCTCACCTGGTAAAACAGTTTGTTGGAGGCACTGATTGCACAACTCTTTCAGTCACTCCCAAGTAGGAAAATGTTTGTGTGAAGCTGCTTGCCTCCAGCAAACAGGACTGCAGATTTAACTGATGAAGAAGACTGCTTCCTGATCTGCTCATTCCTGGGAAAACAGCCTGCTAGTGGTGCTAATCACACATCTCTTTCTGTCTCTCCCGACCTGGAGAATGTGTGTGTGAAATCACATGACTCCCAACAAACAGGATTATAGAACTAACTGAGGAAGAAGGGCACTACTTGATCTGATCTTCTGATAAAACTGTTTGCAGCAGGTGCTGATCACACTTCTCATTCTCTTGATAATAAGCTGAAGAATGTGCGTGTGAAGTCTCTATCTTTCACCCAACAGGACCATAGAGGTAACTGTGGAAGAAGAGCACTACTTGATCTGTTATCCTGGGAAAACAGTTCACTGCTTACAGGGTTCAGACATCCCTTTCCGTCCCTCCCAAGCTGGAGAATATGTGTGTGAAGTCTGTTGCCTGCAACCAATAGGACTACAGAATTAAATGAGGAAGAAGAGCCCTACTTGATCTGCTCTCTCCTGGGGGAAAAAAAGTTTGCTGGAGGTGCTGATCATACATCCTTTTGTGTCTCTCCTAAGCAGGAGAAGGTTTGTGTGAAGTCTCTAGCCTCCAACCAGCAAGATCACACAATTAACAGAGAAAGAAAAGTGCAACAGAACCACCGAATTAAGCGATTCCTGATCTGGTCTCCCCTGGGAAAGCAGTTTGCTGCAGGTACTAATCACACATTTCTTTCTGTCACTTTGAGCTGGTGAATTTGTGTGTGAAGTCTCTTGCCTAAGACCAACAGGACCATATAATTAACTGAGGAAGAAGAGTGCTACTTGATCTGCACTCTCCTGGGAAAACAATTTGCTGCAGATGCTGATCACACATATCTTTTTGTCAGTCCTGAACTGGAGAATGTGACTGTGAAGTCTCTTTCCTGAAACCAACAGGACTACAGATTTAACTGAGAAAGAAGAGCCCTACTTGATCTGCTCTATCCTGGGGAAAAAAGTTTTCTGGAGGTGCTGATCATACATCCATTTGTGTCTGTCATAAGCAGGAGGAGGTGTTTGTCACTCTCCTGGGAAACCATTTTTCTGTAGGCACTGATCATGCATCTTTCTGTCACTCTTGAGCTGGAGAATGTTTCTGTGAAGCCTCTTGCCTTAAACCAATAGGACCCCAGAATTAAGCCAATTAAGATCAAGACCACTGAATTAAGCCAATTAAGAATTAAGAATTAAGCCAGATTTAAGTATGCTGCAGATGTTGATCACACATCTCTTTCTGTCTGTCAAGAGCTGGAGAATGTGAGTGTGAATTCTCTAGCTGACAACCCAAAGGACCATACAATTAACTGAGGAAGAAGAGTTCTACTAGATCTGATTTCTCCTGGGAAAACAGTTTGCTGCAGGCACTGATCACACATCTCTTTCTGTCACTCCCGAGCTGGAGAATGTGTCTGTGAAGTCTCTTGCCTCCAACCAACAGGACCACAAATTTAACTGATTAAGAAGAGCGCTACATGATCTGCAATCTCTGTGAAAAAATGTTTGCAACTTTATATGCTCTGTCCTTGAAAACAGTTTGCTTCAGGTGGTGATAACACATCTCTTTCTAGCAATCCAGAGCTGGAGAATGTGTGTGAAATCTGCAACCAATGAGGCCATAAAATTAGCTGAGGAAAAAGAGCCCTATTTGACTGCTCTGACCTGGGAAAACAGTTTGACGGAGGTGCTGGAGGTGCTGATAACACATATCTTTGTGTCACTACTGCACTGGAGAATGTGTGTGTGAAGTCTATAGCCTCCAACCAGGAGGACCAGAGAATTAACAGAGGAAGAAAAGTGCTACTTGATTTGCTCTAGCTGAGGAAACTGTTTCCTGCAGGCGCTGACCACACACCTCTTTCTGTCACTCCCAAGCAGAAGAATGTGTGTGAAGTCTCTTGCCTTCAACTAACAAGACCACAGAACTGACGAGGAAGAAGAGCACTACATGATTTGCCCTTTCCTGGGAAAACAGTGGGCAGCAGGCACTGATCATGCATCTCTTTCTTTCTCTCCCAAGCTGTAGAATGCATATGTGAAGTCTCTTGTCTCCAACCAACAGGACCATAGAACTAACCAAGGAAGAAAGTCACTACTTTATCTGCTCACCTAGGAAAACAGTTTCCTGTAGGAGTGGATAACACTTCTCTTTCCGTCACTCCCGAGCTGAAGATTGTGTGTGTGTGAAACCTCTTGCCTCTGACAAATGCGACTGCAGATTTAACTATGGAAGAAGAGTGCTGCTTGACCTGCTCTCATTCCTGGGGAAAGAGTTTGCTGCAGGGGGTGATAACACATCTCTTTCTGTCATTCTTGAGCTAAGAAAATGTGTGTGAAGTCTTTTGCCTCATACTAACAGTGCAACAGAATTAAATGAGGAAGAGGACCACAGCCTACTTTCCTCTCTCCTGAGAAAACAGTTTGCTAGTGGCACTGATAATACATCTCTTTCTGTCAATCCTGAGCTAAAGAATGTGTGTGTGTGAAGTCTCTTGCCTCCAACCAGCAGTACCATAGAACTAACTGAGGAAGAAGAGTCTACTTGATCTGCTCTTCTGGGAAAATGTTTTGCTGCTGGTGGTGATCACACATCCCTTTCTGTCACTCCTGAGCTGGAGAATGTGTGTGTGAAGTCTCTTACTTCTAAGCAACATTACTACAGAATTAACTGAGGAAGAAGAGACCTACTTGATCTTCTCCCATAAGGTGAAATGGTTTGCTGCAGGTGCTGATCACACATCCCTTTTTGTCACTGCCAAGCTCTAGAATGTGTGTGTGAAGCCTCCTTCAACCAACCAACAGGACTACAGAATTAACTGAGAAAGAAGAGTGCTACTGGATCTGCTCTGTCCTGGGAAAACAGATTGCTACAAGGGCTGATCACACATCTCTTTCAGTCACTCCTGAGCTGGAGAATGTGTTTGTGAAGTCTCTTCCTTTCAACCAACAGGACCACAGAATTAACTAAGGAACAGAAGCTCTAACTGAGCTGCATTCTCCAGGGAATGCAGTTTGCTGCAGGTGATGATCACACATCTCTTTCTATCATTCCAGGGCTGGAGAATGTGTGTTTGAAATCTCAAGACTCCAACCAACGGGACCATAGAATTAGCTGAGGATAAAAAAGAGCTACTTGACCTTCTCTCGCTCTCCTGGGAAAACATTTTGCTGCAGGCGCTGATCATGCATCTTTCTGTCACTGGGGAATGTTTCTGTGAATCTCTTGCCTTAATCCAATAGGACCACAGAATTAGGTTATACTTGATCTGCTCTCCCTGGGAAAACAATTTGCTGCAGGTGCTGTTCACACATCTTTTTCTGTCACTCTGAGCTAGAGAATGAGTGTGTGAAGTTTCTTGCCTCTGAAAAATAGGACCATAGAATTAACTGAAGAAGAAGAGTGCTACTTAATCTGCACTCTTCTGAACATGGCGTGCTGCAAACACTGATCACATATTTCTTTCTGCAACTCCCAAGCTGCAGAATCTATGTGTGAAGTCTCTTGCCTCCAACCAACAGGACTAAAGAAATAACTGAGGAAAAAGAGCCCTACTTCATCTGCTCTCACCTGGGGAAATGGTTTGCTGAAGGTGCTGCTCATGCATCTGTTTCTGTCACTCTTGAACTTAAGAATATGTGTGCGAAGTCTCTTGCCTTCAACCATCAGGACCTCAGAAGTAACTGAGGGAGAAGAGTGCAACTTGATCTGCTTACTCCTGGGACAACAGTTTCCTAACAATGCTGATCATACATCTGTTTCTATCACTCATGAGCTTAAGAATGTGTGTGTGAAGTCTCTTGCCTCTACCCAATAGGACAATAGAACTAAATGAGGAAGAAGAGCATTGCATGATCTGCACTTCTTGGAAAACAGTTTGCTGCAGGGACTGATAACGCATCTTTGTCTGTCACTCCCAAGCTGGAGAATTTGTGTTTGAAGCCTCTTGTCTCTGACCAAAAGGACAACAGAATTAACTGATAAAGAAGAGCACTACTTCATCTGCTCTCACCTGCAGAAACAGTTTGCTGCAGGTGCTGATCACACATCTCTTTCTGTCACTCTAGAGCTGGAGAATGTGTGTGTGGAATCTCCTGCCTCCAACCAACAGGAACATAGAATTAGCTGAGGAAAATGATTGCTACTTATCCTGCTCTCTCTCCTGCTAAACAGTTTGCTGGAGACACTGAACTCACTTCTCATAGTGTCACTTCCAAGCTGGAGAATGTGTGTGTAAAGTCTCTTGCCTCCAACTAACAGGACAACCTATTTAAGAGAGGAAGATGAGTGCTTCTTTATTTGCCCTCTCATTGGAAAGCAGTTTGGTGCAGGCATGGATCAGACATCTTTTTCTGTCACTCCCAAGCTGGAGAATGTGTGTGTGAGACCTTTTGCCTTCAACCAACAGGACCACAGAATTAACTGAGGAACAAGAACACTACTTAATCTGCTATCTCCTGGGAAAACAGTTTTCTGGAGCCTGTGATCACACATCTCTTTCAGTCATTCCAGAACTGGAGAATTTGTGTTTCAAATTTGTTGCCTCTAACCAACATGACCATTGAATTAGCAGAGGAAAAAGAGAGCTACTTGACCTGTTCTTTTCAGGGAAAACAGTTTGCTGGAGGTGTTGATTTGTGTCACTCTCAAGGAAGAGAATGAATGTGTCAAGTCTCTAGCCTCCAATCAGCAGGACCACACAATTAACAGGGAAAGAAGAGAGCTACTTGATCTGCTCTATCCTGTGAAAACAGTTTGTTGCAGGCCTGATCACACATCTCTTTCAGTCACTCAAGAGATGTTGAATGTGTGTGTGAAATCTCTTGCCTCCAACCAACAGGACCACAGAATTAGCTGAGGAAAAATAGTACTACTTGATCTGCTCTCACCTGGGAAAACAGTTTACTGGAGGCACTGATTGCTCAACTCTTTCGGTCACTCCCAAGCAGGAAAATGTGTGTGTGAGCCGCTTGCCTCCAGCAAACAGGACTGCAGATTGTGTGTGAAGTCTCTTGCCTAAGACCAACAGGACCATAGAATTAACTTAGGAGGAAGAAGATTGCAACCTGATCTGCTCATTCCTGGGAAAACAGCCTGCTAGCGGCGCTAATCACACATCTCTTTCTGTCTCTCCCGACCTGGAGAATGTGCGTGTGAAATCACGTGATTCCAACAAACAGGATCATAGAGCTAACTGAGGAAGAAGGGCACTACTTGATCTGATCTCCTGATAAAACTGTTTGCTGCAGGTGCTGATCACACATCTCATTCTCTTGATACTAAGCTGAAGAATGTTCATGTGAAGTCTCTATGTTTCACCCAACAGGACCATAGAGCTAACTGTGGAAGAAGAGCACTACTTGATCTGTTATCCTAGGAAAACAGTTTGCTGCTTACAGGGATCAGACATCCCTTTCCATTCCTCCCAAACTGGAGAATGTGTGTGTGAAGTCTGTTGCCTGCAACCAATAGGACTACAGAATTAAATGAGGAAGAAGAGCCCTACTTGATCTGCTCTCTCCTGGGGAAAAAAAGTTTGCTGGAGGCGTGGATCATTCAACCCTTTGTGTCTCTCATAAACAGAACAGGAGAAGGTTTATGTGAAGTCTCTAGCCTCCAACCAGTAAGATTACACAATTAACAGAGAAGGAAAAGTGCAACAGGACCACAGAAATAAGCGATTCCTGATCTGCTCTCCCCTGGGAAAACAGTTTGCTGCAGGTACTAATCACACTTTTCTTTCTGTCACTTTGAGCTGGAGAATTTGTGTGTGAAGTCTCTTGCCTAAGACCAACAGGACCATAGAATTAACTTAGGAGGAAGAAGAGTGCTACTTGATCTGCACTCTCCTGGGAAAACAATTTGCTGCAGATGCTGATCACACATCTCTTTCTGTCACTCCTGAGCTGGAGAATGTGACTGTGAAGTCTCTTTCCTAAAACCAACAGGTCTACAGATTTAACTGAGGAAGAAGAGCCCTACTTGATCTACTCTCACCAGGGGAAACAGTTTGCTGCAGGTGTTGATCACACATCACTTTCTGCCTCTCAAGAGCTGGAGAATGTGTTTGTGAATTCTCTAGCCGACAACCAAAAGGACCATACAATTAACTGAGGAAGAAGAATATTACTAGATCTGATCTCTCCTGGAAAAACAGTTTGCTGCAGGCACTGATCACGCATCTCTTTCTTTCACTCCTGAGCTGGAGAATGTGTCTGTGTAATCTCTTGCCTCCAACCACCAAGACCACAAATTTAACTGATTAAGAAGAGAGCTAAATGATCTGCAATCTCTGTGAAAAAAATGTTTGCTACTTCATATGCTCTTTCCTTGAAAACAGTTTGCTTCAGGTGGTGATAACACATCTCTTTCCAGCAATCCAGAGCTGGAGAATGTGTGTGAAATCTCAAACCAATGGGGCCATAGAATTAGCTGAGGAAAAAGAGCTCTACTTCACTGCTCTGACCTGGGAAAACAGTTTGCTGGAGGTGCTGGAGGTGCTGATCACACATCTCTTTGTGTCACTACTGCACTGGAGAATGTGTGTGTAAAGTCTCTAGCCTCCAACCAGGAGGACCAGAGAATTAACAGAGGAAGAAAAGTGCTACTTGATTTGCTCTATCTGAGGAAACTGTTTCCTGCAGGTGCTGACCACACACCTCTTTCTGTCACTCCCGAGCAGAAGAATGTATGTGAAGTCTCTTGCCTTCAACTAACAGGACCACAGAACTGATGAGGAAGAAGAGCACTACATGATTTGCTCTCTCCTGGGAAAACAGTGGGCAGCAGGCACTGATCATACTTCTCTTTCTCTCCCAAGCTGCAGAATGTGTGCGTGAAGTCTCTTGTCTCCAACCAACAGGACCATAGAACTAACCAAGGAAGAAAGTCACTACTTGATCTGCTCACCTAGGAAAACAGTTTCCTGTAGGAGTGGATAACACTTCTCTTTCTGTCACTCCCGAGCTGAAGAATGTGTGTGTGAAGCCTCTTGCCTCCAAGAAATATGACTGCAGATTTAACTATGGAAGAAGTTTGCTACTTGACCTGCTCTCTCCTGGGGAAACAGTTTGCTGCAGGGTGTGATCATGCATCTCTTTCTGTCACTCTTGAGCTAAGAAAATGTGTGTGAAGTCTTTTGCCTCATACCAACAGTACCAGAGAATTAACTGAGGAAGAGGAGCACAATTTAATTTGCTCTTTCCTGAGAAAACAGTTTGCTAGTGGCACTGATCATACATCTCTTTCTGTCAATCCTGAGCTAAAGAATGTGTGTGTGAAGTCTCTTGCTTCCAACCAGCATTACCATAGAACTAACTGAGGAAGAAGAGCACTACTTGATCTGCTCTTCTGGGAAAATGGTTTGCTGCTGGCGGTGATCACACATCTTTTTCTGTCACTTCTGAGCTGGAGAATGTGTGTGTAGAGTCTTTTGCTTCTAAGCAACATTACTATGGAATTAACTGAGGAAGAACAGACCTACTTGATCTTCGCCCATAAGGTGAAATGGTTTGCTGCAGGTGCTGATCACACATCTTTTTCTATCGCTGCCAAGCTCTACAATGTGTGTGTGAAGCCTCCTTCAACCAACCGACAGGACTACAGAATTAACTGAGAAAGAAGAGCACTACTGGATCTGCTCTGTCCTGGGAAAACAGTTCACTGCAGGTGCTGATCACACATCTCTTTCAGTCACTCCTGAGCTGGAGAATGTGTTTGTGAGGTCTCTTCCTTTCAACCAACAGGACCACATAATTAACTAAGGAACAGAAGCTCTAATTGAGCTGCTCTCTCCGGGGAATACAGTTTGCTGCAGATGTTGATCACTCATCTCTTTCTATCATTCCAGGGCTGGAGAATATGTGTTTGAAATCCCAAGCCTCCAACCAACAGGACCATAGAATTAGCTGAGGATAAAAAAGAGCTACTTGACCTTCTCTCGCTCTCCTGGGAAAACATTTTGCTGCAGGCACTGATCATGCATCTTTCTGTCACTCCTGAGCTGGAGAATGTTTCTGTGAAATGTCTTGCCTTAAATCAATAGGAACACAGAATTAAGCCTTACTTGATCTGCTGTCTCCTGGGAAAACAATTTGCTGCAGGTGCTGTTCACACATCTCTTTCTGTCACTGTGAGCTAGAGAATGTGTGTGTGAAGTCTCTTGCTTCTGAAAAATAGGATCATAGAATTAACTGAGAAAGGAGAGTGCTACTTAATCTGCTCTCTTCTGAACACGGTGTGCTGCAAACACTGATCACACATTTCTTTCTGTAACTCCCAGCTACAGAATCTGTGTGTGAAGTCTCTTGCCTCCAACCAACAGGACTACAGAAATAACTGAGGAAGAAGAGCCCCAATTCATCTGTTCTCACCTGGGGAAACAGTTTGCTGCAGGTGCTGCTCACACATCTGTTTCTGTCACTCCTGAGTTTAAGAATATGTGTGTGAAGTCTCTTGCCTCCAACCATCAGGACCACAGAATTAGCTGAGGAAGAAGAGTGCAACTTGATTTGCTTACTCTTGGGGCAACAGTTTCCTAGCGATGCAGATCAGACATCTTTTTCTGTCACTCCTGAGCTTAAGAATGTTTGTGTAAAGTCTCTTGCCTCCAACAGGACAACAGAACTAAATGAGGAAGAAGAGCACTGCATGATCTGCACTTCTTGGAAAACAGTTTGCTGCAGGGGCTGATAATGCATCTCTTTCTGCCACTCCCAAGGTAGAGAATTTGTGTTTGAAGTATTTTGTCTCTGACCAAAAGGACAACAGAATTAACTGACAAAGAACAGCACTACTTAATCTGCTGTCACCTGGGGAAATGGTTTGTGGCAGATGCTGATCACACATTTCTTTCTGTCACTCTAGATCTGGATAATGTGTGTGTGGAATCTCCTGCTTCCAACCAACAGGACCATAAAGTTATCTGAGGAGAAAGATTGCTACTTATCCTGCTCTCTCTCCTGCTAAACAGTTTGCTGGAGACACTGAACTCACATCTCTTAGTGTCACTTCCAAGCTGTAGAATGTGTGTATGAAGTACCTACCCCTCCAACCAGCAAGACCACACAATTAACAGAGAATGAAGAATGTTACATGAGCTGCTTTCTCCTGGGAAAACAGTTTGCCTCAGGCACTGATCACACATCTCTTTCTGTCTCTCCCAAGCTGGAAAATGTGCGTGAGTGAAGACTCTTGCCTCCAACTAACAGGACCACCTTTTTTAACTGAGGAAGAAGAGCGCTTATTTATCTTCCCTCTCATTGGAAAGTAGTTTGGTGCAGGCATGGATCAGACATCTCTTTCTGTCACTCCCGAGCTGGAGAATGTGTGTGTGAGACCTTTTGCCTTCAACCAACAGGATCACAGAATAGACTGAGGAACCAGAGCACTACTAGATCTGATATCTCCTGGGAAAACTGTTTGCTGGAGCCTGTGATCACACATCTCTTTCAGTCATTCCAGAACTGGAGAATTTGTGTTTCAAATCTGTTGCCTCTAACCAACAGGACCATTGAATTAGCTGAGGAAAAAGAAAGCTACTTGACCTGCTGTCTCCTGGGAAAACAGTTTGCTGGAGGTGTTGATCACACTTCGCTTTGTGTCACTCTCATGCAGGAGAATGAGTGTGTCAAGTCTCTTGCCTCCAATCAGCAGGACCACACAATTAACAGAGAAAGAATAGAGCTACTTGATCTGCTCTATCCTTTGAAAACAGTTTGTTGCAGGCCTGATCACACATCTCTTTCGGTCACTCACGAGTTTTAGAATGTGTGTGTGAAATCTCTTGCCTTCAACCAACAGGACCACAGAATTAGCTGAGGAAAAATAGTACTACTTGATCTGCTCTCACCTGTGAAAACAGTTTGTTGGAGGCACTCATCGCACAACTCTTCCGGTCCCTCTGAAGCAGGAAACTGTGTGTGTAAAGCTGCTTGCTTCCAGCAAACAGGACTGCAGATTTAACTGATGGAGAGTGCTACCTGATCTGCTCTTTCCTGGGAAAACAGCCTGCTAGAGGTGCTAATCACAATCCCTTTCTGTCTCTCCCAACCTGGAGAATGTGTGTGTGAAATCTCATGACTCCAACAAACAGAATCATAGAACTAACTGAGTAAGATGGGCACTACTTGATCTGATCTCCTGATTAAGCAGTTTGCTGCAGGCACTGATTCCACATCTCTTTTGGTCACTCACGAGCTGTAGAATGTGTGTGTGAAATCACTTGCCTCCAGTGAACAGGACCACAGATTTGGCTGAGGAAAAATAGAACTACTAGACCTGCTCTCACCTGGGAAGACAGTTTGCTGGAGGCACTGATCACACATCTCTTTCAGTCACTCCCAAGCTGGAAAATGTGTGTGTGAAGCATCTTGCCTGCAGCAAACAGGAGTGCAGATTTAAATGATGAAGGAGAGCTATACTTGATCTGCTCTTTCACGGAAAAACAGCCTGCTATCTGTGCTGATCACACATCTCTTTCTGTCACTATAGACCTCGAGAATGTGTGTGTGAAGTCTCTTGATTCCAACCAACAGGACCATAGATCTAGCTGAGGAAGAAGAGCGCTACTTGATCTGTTCTCCAGGGAAAACTATTTGGTGCAGGCACTGCCTACACATCTCATTCTGTTAATACCAAACTGTAGAATGCATGTGTGAAGTCTGTAGCTTCCAACCAATGGGACCATAGAGCTAAATGAGGAAGAAGAGCCCTTCTTGATCTGCTATTCTGGGTAAGAAAAGTTTGCTTGAGGTGCTGATCATACATCCCTTTGTGTCTCTCATTAACAGGAGAAAGTTTGTGTGAAGTCTCTAGCCTCCACCAGCAAGATCTCACAATTGAAAGAGAAAGAAAACTTCTACTTATTGTGCTCTCTCCTGGGAAAACAGTTTCCTGCAGGTGCTGATCACACATCTATTTCTCTCTCTCCTGAGCTTGAGAATGTGTGTGTGAAGTCTCTTGGCTTAAAGCAACAGGAATACAGAATTAAGTGAGTCTTGATCTGCTCTCCCCTGGGAAAAAAAATTGCTGCAGGTACTGATCACTCATCTCTTTCTGTCACTCTGAGCTGGAGAATGTGTGTGTGAAGTCTCTTTCTTAAGAGCAACAGGACCATAGAATAAACTGAGGAAGAAGAACGCTACTTGATCTGCACACTCCTGGGAAAACAGTTTGCTGCAGATGCTGATCACACATCTCTTTCTGTCACTCCCCAGCTTTAGAATGTGTGTGTGAAGCCTCTTGCAACCAACCAAAAGGACTATATAATTAACAGAGAAAGAAGAGCGCTACTTGATCTGCTGTCTCATGGGAAAATAGTTTGCTGCAGGTGCTGGTCACACATCTCTTTCTGTCACTCCTGAGATAGAGAATATGTGTTAGAAGTCTCTTGCCTCTGATCAACAGGACCACAGAATTAACTGAGCAAGAAGAGCACTACTTCATCTGCTCTCGCATGGGGAAATGGTTGCTGCAGGTGCTGATCACATATCTCTTTCTATCACTCTAGAGCTGGAGAATTTGTTTGTGGACTGTCTTGCCTCCAACCAACAGGCCCATAGAATTAGCTGAGGAAAAAGAGTGCTGTTTATCCTGCTCTCTCTCCTGCTAAACAGTTTTCTGGAGGCACTGATCTCACATCTCTTAGTATCACTCCCAAGCTGGAGAATGTGTGTATGAAGGCCATAGTCTCCAACCAGCAAGACCTCACAATTAACAGAAAAAGCAGAGTGCTACATGAGCTGCTTTCTCCTGGGAAAACAGTTTGCTGCAAGCACTGATCACACATCTCTTTCTGTCTCTCCCAAGCTGGAGAATGTTTTTGTGGGAAGTCTCTTGCCTCCAACTAACAGGACCACCAATTTAATTGAGGAAAAAGAGCACTTTTTTATCTGCCCTCTCATTGTAAAGAAGTTTGGTGCAGGCACATGTCAGATATCTCTTTTTCCCCCCTGAACTGGAGAATGTGTGTGAAGTCTCTAGCCTTCAACCAACAGGACCATTGAATTAACTGAGGAACAAGAGCACTTCTTGATCTGCTGTCTCCTGAGAAAGCAGTTTGCTGGAGGCAGTGATCACACATCTCTTTCAGTCATTCCAGAGCTGGAGCATGTGTGTTTCAAATCTCTTGCCTCTAACCAACAGGACCATGAAATTAGCTAAGGAAAAGAGAACTATTTGACCTGCTCTCTCCTGGGAAAACAGTTGCTGGAAGTACTGAACAGACATCTCTTTGTGTCCCTCTCAAGCTGGAGAATGACTGTGTCATGTCTCTAGCCTCCAAGCAGCAGGACAACAAAATTAACAGAGGAAGAAGAGGGATACTTGATCTGCTCTATCCTGGGAAAACAGTTTGCTGCAGGTGTTGATCACTCATCTTTTTCAGTCACTCATGAGTTGTAGAATGTGTGTGTGAAATCTCTTGCCTCCAACCAACATAAAAATAGCACTACTAGATCTGCTGTCACCCGGGAAGACAGTTTGCTGGAGGCGCTGACTGCACATTTCATTCGGTCACTCCCAAGCTGGAAAATGGGTATGTGAAGCCTCTTGCCTCCAGCAAACAGAAGAGCAGATTTAACTGATGAAGGAGAGGGATACTTGATCTTCTCTTTCCTGATAAAACAGCCTGCCAGCGGTGCTGATCACACATCTCTTTCTGTCACTCCCGACCTGGAGAATGTGTGTGTGAAGTCTCTTGACTCCAACCAATAGGAGCATAGAACTAGCCTAGGAAGAAGAGCACTACTTGATCTGCATTCCTGGGATAACTATTTGCTGCATGCGCTGATCAAACATCTCATTCTGTCAATGCCAAGCTGAAGAATGTGTGTGTGAAGTCTCTATTTTCCAACCAACAGGACCATACAGCTAAATTATGAAGAAGAGCCCTACTTGATCTGCTATCCTGGGTGAAAAAAAGTTTGCTGGAGGCACTAATCATACATCCCTTTGTGTCTCTTATAAGTAGGAGAAGGTGTGTGTGAAGCCTCTAGCTTCCAACCAGCAAGATCTCACAATTAACAGAGAAAGAAAACTGCTACTTGTTCTGCTCTCTCCTGGGAAAACAGTTTCTTGCAGGTGCTGATCACACATCTCTTTCTGTCTCTCCCGAGCTTGAGAATGTGTGTGGGTGAAGACTCTTGCCTTAAAGCAACAGGAATACAGAATTAAGTGATTTTTGATCTACTCCCACATGGGAAAACAGTTTGCTGCAGGTACTGATCACGCTTCTCTTTCAGTCACTCTGAGATGGAGAACGTGTGTGAAGCCTCTTGCTTAAGACCAACAGGGTCATAGAATTAACTGGGGAAGAAGAGCACTACTTGATCAGCACTCTCCTGGGATAACAGTTTGCTGCAGATGCTGATCACATATCTCTTTCTGTCACTCCTAAGCTCTAGAATGTGTGTGAAGCCTCTTGCAACCAACCAACAGAACTACAGAATTAACTGAAGAAGAAGAGTGCTTCTTGATCTGCTGTCTCCTGGGAAAACAGTTTGCTGCAGGTGCTGATCACACATCTCTTTCTGTCACTCCTGAGCTTGAGAATGTGTTTGTGAAGTCTCTTTACTTTAACCAACAGGACCACAGAACTAACTAAGGAACAAGAGCTCTAATTGAGCTGCTCTCTCCGGGGAATACCATTTGCTGGAGGTGCTAATCACACACCTCTTTCTGTCATTCCAGGATTGGAGAATGTGTGTTTGAAATCCATAGCCTCCATCCAACAGGACCATAGAATTAGCTGAGGATAAAAGAGAGCTTTTTGACCTTCAAGAGCTGTTGGGAAAACATTTTGCTGCAGGCACTGATCATGCATCTTTCTGTCACTTCCGACCTGAGAATGTTTTTGTGAAGTCTCTTGCCTTAAACAAATAGGACCACATAATTAAGCCCTACTTGATCTGCTGTCTCCTGGGAAAACAGTTTGCTGCTGGTGCTGTTCACACTTCTCTTTCTGTCACTCTGAGATAGAGAATGCATGTATGAAGTCTCTTGCCTACGACCAATAGGACCAAAGAATTAACCGAAGAAGAAGAGCACTACTTAATCTGCACTCTTCTGTGAAAATGGTGTACTGCAGACACTGATCACATATCTCTTTCTGTCACACCTGAGCTGCACAATCTGTGTGTGAAGTTGCTTACCTTCAACCAACAGGGCTTCAGAAATAACTGAGGAAGAAGAGCTGTGCTTGATCTGCTCACATCTGGGGAAATGGTTTGCTGCAGGTGCTGCTCGCACATCTATTTCTGTCACTCCTGAGCTGGAGAAACATAGAAACATAGAAACATAGACTTTGACATCAGATAAGGACTGCTTGGCCCACCTAGTCTGCCCATTTCCCTACCTAGAGGATAAGCTGCAGATCCTGTTTAACAAGCAGCCTATTTCTTCCAACCCCCCACAAAAATTGCCTTATGTCTGTCCCATGCATTCTTGAATTCTCCCACAGTTTTAGACCCCACAACCTCCTCAGGAAGGCTGTTCCATGCACCCACCACCCTGTCTGTGAAGAAATACTTCCTCACATTGCCACTGAGCTGTCCCCCCTCTATCTTCAAATTGTGTCCCCTTGTTCTTGCACATCTCTTTTTCTGAAAGATGCTACTCTCTTGGACTTTGTTGATTCCTCTGAGGTACTTAAACATTTCTATCATGTCCCCCCTTTCCCTCCTTTCCTCAAGGGTATACATATTAAGCTCCTTTAGCCTCTCCTCGTATGGCTTCTCTTGCAGACCCTGCACCATTTTCATTGCCCTCCTCTGAACTGCCTCCATCCTGTCTACGTCCTTGCGGAGATGGGGTCTCCAGAACTGGACACAGTACTCCAGATGGGGTCTTGCCAACTGTCTGTACAGGGGGATAACAACTTTCTGTGTTCTGCTGGTGATACCTCTCATTATACATCCCAGTATCCCCCCAGCCCTCCCTACCACCTTCTCACATTGCTTGCCAACCTTAAGATCATCTGATATGTTTTCCCCCAGGTCCCTTTCCATTTTTGTTGTTGTTACTACCACTCCCCCATTGTGTAATCGTCCCCTGGGTTTTTGTTTCCCAGGTGCATTACTTTGCACTTCTTTGCATTGAATCCAAGCTGCCATACTTCTGACCATTCCTCCAACCTTGCCAAGTCCCTTCTCATCCTTTCCATACCTCCTTGTGTATCAACCCTGTTGCAGATCTTTGTGTCATCTGCAAAGAGGCATACTTTTCCTTCCAGTCCCTCTGCAATGTCACTTATAAAGACATTAAAAAGGACTGGACCCAGTACCGAACCCTGCGGTATCCCACTAGTAACCCCTCTTTCTTCAGAGTGGACTCCATTTACAATTACCTTCTGTGTCCTGTTGTTCAGCCAATGTTTTACCGCCTGGGACCCACTCCAAGGCTGGTTAATTTGACTACTAATCTTTGTGTGGGACTATGTCAAATGCCTTGCTAAATCAGCCCTCCCTGGTCTACTCTTTGGTCACCCAGTCAAAGAAATCAATTAGATTCATCTGACATGACCTTCCTGCTGTGAACCCATGCTGCCTTGGGTCCTGTGCCTCACTGGCCTCTAGGTACTCAACAGTTCTTTCCTTCAGAAGTGATTCCATCACTTTCCCTACCGTAGAGGTCAAACTGACAGGTCTGTAGTTTCCTGCCTCTGTCTTGCTCCCACGTTTGTGAAGGGGAATCACATCAGCCTTCTTCCAGTCCTCAGGTACCACACCTTCCTTCCATGATTTGTTATAAAGGGTAGTCAGTGGTGTCACTAGTTCTCTACTTAATTATTTTAGAATTCTGGGGTGAATTCCATCGGGCCCCATTGCTTTATCCACCTTCAGTTTTAGGAGTTCTTTCAGAACCATTTCTTCTGTGAAAGGACTGGGAACAACCCCCCTCTCTAGAGTGCTTCTGTTAATTGGATTAGGCACCTCCCCCACTTCCACTTTTGTGAATACTGAGCAAGTATCCCTGCTTTTCAATGTCACTCTCTTGCCACCCACCGTCTATTCTATTCAGCCTCACTATCCCTCCCTTTGTCTTTCTACGCTCCCTGATATACCTATAAAAGGTATAACCCCCGTCTTAGCTGAGTTGGCTATCTTTTCCTCAGTTTGTGCGTTTGCTATTCTGACTACCCTCCCTGCTTCCTTCTGCCTTAACTGGTACAGTTCTCTGTCCTGCACCTTCTGTGTTTCCTTATACTTCCTAAATGCTATTTATTTCTCCCTAACCTTCACTGCCACTTCTTGTGTGAACCATAGTGGCTTTTTCTTTCATTTTGATTTGTTTATTTGCTTCACACAAAGGCTTGTTGCCTCTGTGATGGCAGTTTTGATATTTCCCCATTGTTGCTCCACCCCTCCTTCTAGCCTGTTTGCTAATGCTTTTATAAGGCACACTCCCATCTTGCCAAAGTCAGCCCTTCTGAAGTCCGGAACCCTCACTTTTGTATGGCTTGACTCTGTAGCTGAGTTTATCATTAACCACACTGTTTGGTGGTCACTTGTTCCCAAATGGCTACCCACTTCTAGATCTGAGATCCTCTCACTGTCCCCATTTGAGAGCATGAGGTCTAAGATTGCTCCCTCACAAGTAGGTTCCAAAACTAGCTGTCTGAGGCATGCCACCTGAAGGGCATCAAGAATGACCCTGCTTTTGGATGTGGCTGCAGCAAAGGTGCTCCAGTTAACATCTGGCATATTAAGGTCCCCATAAACAGTATCACCCCTTTCTCTGCCATCCTAAGTATGTCTTCTAGCATATCCTTGTCCATTAACTGCCCCTGACATACGGGTCTGTATACAACCCCTGTGAGGATTGCAGTGCCATTTCCAGTCTCTAAGGTGACCCACAGTGCCTCCTCTCCTCCCTGTTTACTCTTTTGTTCAGAATGTGTGTGTGAAGCCTTCTACTGCCAACCAACAGGACTACAGAATTAACTGAGAAAGAAAAGCACTACTTGATCTGTTCTCTCCTGGGAAAACAGTTTGTGACAGACATTGATCACACATCTCTTTCTGTCACTCTTGAGCCTAAGAATATGTGTGTGAAGTCTCTTGCCTCCAACTGACAGCACCACCAATTTAACTGAGGAAAAAGAGTGCTTCTTTATCTGCCTTCTCATTGGAAAGCAGTTTGGTGCAGGCACAGATCAGACATCTGTTTCTTTCACTCCAGAGCTGGAGAATGTGTGTGTGAAGTTTCTGGCATTCAACCAACAGGACCACAGAATAAACTGAGGAACAAAAGCACAACTTGATATGCTGTCTCCTGGGAAAACAGTTTGCTGGAGGTATTGATCACACATCTTTTTCAGTCATTCGAGAGCTGGAGAATGTATGTTTCAAATCTCTTGCCTCTAACCAACGTGGAATTAGCTGAGGAAAAAGAGAGTTACTTGGCCTGCTCTCTAATGGGAAAACAGTTTGCTGGAGGCACTGATCACACATCTCTTTCTGTCACTCTCAAGCTGGAGAATGAGTGTGTCAAGTCTCTAGCCTTCAACCACCAGACCACACAATTGACAGAGGAAGAAGAGGGCTACTTGGTTTTCTTTATCCTCAGAAAACAGTTTTCTGCAGGCACTGGTCACACATCTCTTTCGGTCACTCACGAGTTGTAGAGTGTGTGTGTGAAATCTCTTGCCTCCAACCAACAGGACCACAGAATTAGCTGAGGAAAAATAGCACTACTTGACCTGCTCTCACCTGGGAAAACAGTTTGCAGGAGGTGCAGATCTCACATCTCTTTCGGTCACTCCCAAGCTGGAAAATGTGTGTGTGAAACCTGTTGCCTCCGGCAAGCAGGAATGCAGATTTAACTGATGAAGAAGAGCACTACTTGATTTGCTTTTTCATGGGAGTTGATCACACATCTCTTTCTGTCACTTCTGACCTGGAGAATGTGTGTGTGTGTGAGAAGTCTCTTGACTCCAACCAACAGAACCAAAGAACTAACCAAGGAAGAAGAGGACTATTTGATCTGCTCTCCTGGGAAAACTGTTTCCTGCAGGCGTTGATCACACATCTCATTCTGTCAATACCAAGCTGAAGAATGTGTGTGTGAAGTCTCTTGCTTCCAACCACCAGATCTACAGAATTAAAAGAAGAAGAAGAGCCCTGCTTGATCTGCTCTCTCCTGGGAAAAAAAAGTTTGCTGTAGAAGCTGATCACACATCTCTTTCTCTCACTTCTGAGATGGAGAATGTGTATGTGTGAAGCCTCTAGCCTCCAACCAAGAGGACTGCAGATTTAATTACAGAAGCATGCTACTTGACTTTGTCTCTCCTGGGAAAACAGTTTGCTGCAGTGACTGATCACATACCCTTTCTGTCACTCTGAGCTTAATAATATTTGTATGAAGTTGTTTGCCTCCAACCAGCAATACCACAGAATTAACTGAGGAGGAAGAAGAGTGCAACTTGATCCGCTCTCTCCTGTGAAAACAGTTTGCGTGTGGCACTTATCACACATCTCTTTCTGTCAATTCTGAGCTAAAGAATGTGTCTGTGAAGTCTCATGCTTCCAACCAGCAGCACCATAGAACTAACTGAGGAAGAAGAGCACTACTTGATCTGCTTTCCTGGGAAAACAGTTTGCTGCTGGTGGTGATCACATATCCCTTTCTGTCACTCCCAAGCTGGAGAATGTGTGTGTGAAGTCTCTTGCCTCCAACCAAGATTGCTACAGAATTAACTGAGAAAGAAGAGCCCTACTTGATCTGCTTTCTCCTGGGAAAACAGTTTGCTGCAGGCACTGATCACACATCTCTTTCTGTCTGTTCTGAACCTTAAAATGTGTTTGTGAAGTCTCTTTCCTTTTAACAAGAGGACCACAGAATTAACTGAGGAACAAGAACACTAGTTGATCTGCACTCTCTTCTGGGAAAACAGTTTGCTGGAGGCACTGATCACATACCTCTTTCTGTCATTCCAGAGCTGGAGAATGAATGTTTGAAATCTCTTTCCTTCAAACAACAGGACCATAGAATTAACTGATGATGAAACAGAGCTACTTGACCTGCTTTCTCCAGGAAAAACAGTTTGCTGCAGGCACTGATAGCGCATTTCTGTGCCACCCATGAGCTGGAGAATGTGTGTGTGAAGTCACTTGCCTTAAACCAAAAGGACCACAGACTTAAGCTCTACTTGATCTGCTTTCTCCTGGGAAAACAGTTTGCTACAGGTGCTGATCATACATCTCTTTCTGCCACTCCGTGCTTGAGAATGTGTGTGAAGTCTCTTGCCTCAGACCAACAGGACCATAGAATTAACTGAAGAAGAAGAGCACTACTTGATTTGCACTCTTCTGTGAAAACAGTTTGCTGCAGATGCTGATCACACATCTCTTTCTGTCACTCCTGAGCTGCAGAATCTGTTTGTCAAGTCTTTCCCCTCCAACCAACAGGACTACAGAAATAACTGAGGAAGAAGAGCCCTACCTGATCTGTTCTCACCTGGGGAAATGGTTTGCTGCAGGTGCTGATCACAGATCTCTTTCTGTCACTCCAGAATTGGAGAATGTGTGTGTAAAGCCTCTTGCCTCCAACCAACAGAACCACAGAATTAACTGAGGAAGAAGAGTTTGACTTGATCTGCTCTCTCCTAGGAAAACAGTTTCCTAGTGACGCTGATTGCACAACTCGTTCTGTCAGTCCTGAGGTGGAGAATGTGTGTGTGAAGTCTCTTGCCTCCAAACAACTGGGCAATAGAACTAAATGAGGAAGAAAAACACTACATGACCTGCACTCCTGGGAAAACAGTTTGTTGCAGGCACTGATCACATGTCTCTTTCTGTCACTCCTGAGCTGGAGAATGAGTGTGTGAATTCTCTAACCTCTAGTGAACAGAACCATGCAATTAGCTGAGGAAGAAGAGCCCTTCTAGATCTGCTGTCTCCTGGGAAAACAGTTTGCTGCAGGGTCTGATGTGGTTCATAGGTAGTTCACAAGTTCAGTGAACCATGGCCTTTTGGTGAACTTGCCACCCTTTGCTGGTGTAATGCATATTTTTTATCCCCCATGAAATTTTCCAAATTTTGTTTAAAAGCTGTCATGTTCTTACTGTCTACTATTTCCTTGGGTAGTTCATTCCATTTCATTACTACCCTTTGCGTATAGAATTTACTTATTTTGACTGGTTCATTATTTTCCCATAATAGTTTATATTTATGTGACCTAATAGAGAAGATACATGTATTCAATCTCAATCCTAAAGTCTCCCTCAAATATGGTTCTTTTATAGTTCTATATATGAGACAGTGACCCCCCCATTACTTTTATATTCCATTGAATATAGGTTTAAATTTTGAAGTCTGTGTTTATATCTCAGATTGTTAGTTGACATATATTTACTGTTATTCTTCTCTGAACCTTCTCTATTACATTTTGTGATCTTTTGTTTTGGGGTGCACAAAATTTTGCACAATATTCCAAGTGCGGTCTCACAAGGGCAGTATAGAGTGTGATGATAACTTCAGTATCTCAGCTTTTAATATTGCCCAAATTACATCCCATAATTCTTTGACATTTCTTGACTGTCTCAGATGTGTGCCTATCAAAGGAGAGATTGTCAGAAATACTGTAAGTAGCCCTAGATACTTTTCTTCTTTTACAGACAGTATACAGTGTGATGTTGTTCATATTATATACATGCATGGGGTTATTTTTACCTATATGCATGACTTTGCATTTTTCTTTATTGAATATCATTTTAGTGTTGTCAGCCCACTGGGTGAAATTATTTAGATGAAGTTGTAATGTTTTTGCATCTTTCAAGGTTGGTACTAATCCCCCCAAGTTAGCAGTCATCTGCATACTTCCCGGCCCATACATTCCTGGATTTCTGAAGAGTGGAAATCATTATATTAAATAATGTCAGTCCCAGCACTGAACCCTGTGGGATCCCACTTGTCACTGTGCCCCAGTCTGATGCATATCCCTTCACAATTACATACTGTGTCCTTTTCTTCAGCCATGATTCTATCCATTTAATTATATTTACAGTATATGGAGCTTGATTTTTTTAGTGGTTTCTAGCAAGACAAAACATGAAATCTTGTCAAAAGCTTTAGAATAATCTAGGAATATGATGTCCACTGGGATGTTCTTATCTAGTGCTGCACTGACAGGCTCAAAGAAATTAATCAGATTTGATAGACAAGACCTCAATACTGTAAAACCATGCTGCATCATATCAATAACACCAGTAGTGTATAATTTACCTAGTATGTGTTTTTGAAGAAGTTTCTCCATCATTTTCCCAACAACTGATGTGAGGCTTATGGGCCTATACTCTGCCCTATTTCCACCTTTAAAGATTGGAGTAACTATGACTGTTCTCCACTTATTTAAGGTGTCAGCCTCCTGAATGGAAACATTAAACAATTAAGTGAGTGGATTGATTTACTAGTGACTTTAAGAAGGATGGTGTTATACCATCCGGTCCAGATTAACTTTTCATCTTTAAGTTCTTTATAATTTCTATGGTGTCTGTGGTGGTAAATACAGGACACTTAGTCAAGGCTGGATGCTGTTTAATTTCAGTTATATCCATTGGATCATAAACACTCAGAAAGTAGTTATTTAGCCTAGTTGCAATTTCAGCCTCATTTGTAATAATGTCCTCACTAGTCTCTAAGGGCCAGTTGCTGGTTATTTACCTTTTAGTGAGCCTATATAACTAAAAAATTGTGTTGTATTATTCTTCACACTGGTTGCCAGCTTCATTTCTAACCCCTTTTTATCCTTTCTAATACTCAGTTTAGTTTTTCCTGGCACTTAACTTAAATCTTTCCCAGTTACTTGATGACTGTTTTTTTTTTGTATGCTCGGTAATGTTTATTTTTTTCTTCATTAATTTGGCTATGTTGTTTGTCGACCATGGTGGAACCCTTCTATTTCTGTCACTCCTGAGCTGGAGAATGTGTCTGTGAAGTCTCTTGCCTCAAACCAACAGGGCTATAAAATAAACCGAGGAGGAAGAGCTCTAATTGATCTGCAATCTCCTGGGAAAACAGTTTGCTATAGGCACTGATCACATACATGTTTCTGTTACTCCTGAGCTGGAGAATGTGTGTGAAGTTTCTTGCCTCCAACCAACAGGACCACAAAATTAATGGAGAAAGAAGAGTGCTACTTGATCTGCTCTCTCCTTGGAAAACAGTTTGCTGTTGATGCTGATCACATATCTCTTTCTGTCACTCCTGAGCTGCAGAAAGTGTGTGTGAAGTCTCTTGTCTCTAATCAACAGGACCATAGAACTAACTGAGGAAGAAGAGCACTAATTTATCTGCTCTCCTAGGAAAGCAGTTTGCTGTAGGAGCTGATCACACATCTCTTTCTGTCACTCCTGAGCTGGAGAATGTGTGTGTGAATCTTCCTGCCTCCAACCAACAGAAGTGAAGATTTAATTATGGAAGAAGAGCGCTCCTTGATGTGCTGTCTCCTGGGAAAACAGTTTCCTGCAGGGACTGATTACATATTTCTTTCTGTCACTCCTGAGCTTAAGAATATGCGTGTGAAGTCTTTTGCCTCCAACCAACATGACCACAGAATTAAATGAGGAAGAAAAACACAACTTGATCTGCTCTCTTTGTTGGATTAAGCAGCAATTCAGTTTAAACCAATAAAAGGTGTTTGCTGACATATTGTTTTTTCTGGTAAAAAACGAAATGTTTATATTTACTTATATTCAGGGTAGATGATAAACTATATCTGGCCTTTCAAAATCTCCTTATTGTGGAGAGAAAACACTTGGGGTCAGAGGATGTTTTGGATGGACAAGTTAAGCAGCTTTACCATCAACTGCACATTTTCCCCAAACAGGATCTATCTGTAAACAAATATCTTTGATCAAAATCAAATATTGGAGGGGTCCTGTATAATTACCAAGCAGGTGTTGCTACTCATAAATGTAATTTTATGGCTGCTGTCTCTTCATCCATGCCAAGCAAACACTGACCCTGTAATTAGCAGGAAGGTTTATCAATACTTACAATAATGTATATCTAAGAAACATCTCAAATGAAACCATTGCCCAACATTCCAGTTCTCAGTGTTTGCTGAGTAAAACAATATAGGTTCCACTGGTTTCTGCTGGGTCATGAAAAAGTCATTTCTAGGATTATGTGTTAATAACCAAAAGTTTAGACCAACTAATTTATGTATTTGTGGTGTTTCTGAAATATAGTATTTAGTCCTGGTTTTCACTACCCTTGATTGTCTCTGTATAAATATGCTCTTTTTGTAAATGCAATGTCTTTTGGTAAAATCAATTGAACTCATGTGTAAGTGTAGGGCTATATCCATTTCTGTTGCTAACCTGCTTAACTACAGCTACTTCTTGATACTCTGTACAAAGAAATGCAAGTGCTCTGAAAAGACATCACAGTTCTGGTACTTACTGTAGATGTTTATTCTAAATTGTCTGTTGTCAATTCCACTGAAAAGTTAAAACCTTATATCTGTCAGTGTTGTTTACCCAATGTGTAAATGTTCTGTACAAACTGTGATTATGCCTGTATTCTTTATGTGTGTATATATATATATATATATATATATATATATATATATAGATAAATATCTGTATCTATCTATATATATATATTCATGGCAAAAAGCTCCATTTACTGCATCAGTTAGGGTTGTTCCACAGTGACAAAAGTGAGGAAATTCGTTGTTATGGTTGAAAACCCTAACTCCACTTTCACCCCCCAGCACCACACACACACAGACACACACACACATTCAAGTAGGGGGGAGGACCAAGGCAACATGACTGATCACAGACAACCAGCATCAGGTGACAGAAATAAAAAAAACAACTGCCTAAATGTACTGCAAGACATCCCCACCCACCTGCATGCTCAGTGGAGATCAACAGCAAAACTGAGGCCATGTACACCAAACGTACACATCCCTGATTGCAGGTGCACACAATGTACCATACTTCATAGTTGCATGGCCTTACCTAGTGATACCCCACACCCCACCACACCTGGTACTGCACCTCAGCTATAGAGCACAGCAAAACTAAGTACTTGTACAGGTATAATATGTGTGGTTGTTTTCATGTATACACAACCTCCCACTGTTAGGCACTGGAGGACCTTCGCAAGGCAGTGGCCCACCCACTGAGACCAGGTACTGCGTAGTTACTGGAGAACCCCAGTTAAAATGAACCCAAGAAGATCAACACTGTTACTACATGATTGCAGCCTTGCAAAGGTTAGTACAATAATGACTCACTGAATCTGTGGTAGAGAATGCCCCTTCCCATCCAACAACACTTGGCCCATTGTGACTAAAAGTTATAGTAAAAGAAAGTCTGTTTATATCCACGGTACACCTACTTGATTGCTGGTGTACTACAATTAACATAGTTATCACTTGCATGGCATCAGCCACAGAATGGTCTGCCAAACCCAAAGACTAAGTACTACAACCTGAGTGTAGACCAACTACAAAAAAGTGAGGCTGTGGACATAAATAGTACAGCTCACTCATTGCAAAGATACTCAACTTACCACAATTTGGATTACTGTGGTGTCAGATAGGCAATGCCATTGTCTTTACCAGGTAGTAGAGAGCTCAGTAGAGAGCTACAGCAAAAGTGACCCTATAGACATCCATGATACACCTCCATCATTGTAGGTACAGTAATGTTAGCACATTTAGAAGTTGCTTGGCCTCAGCCAGCTAATTCCACTGCGTGTTAGACAGACCAGTTTCTACATTGTTAGTATATAAACACACTGAAGGTAAGTACATGGACATCAACAGTACACCTACATCACTGAAATTGTATATCTGTTAGTGACATTAGGAGTTGCACAGCCTTGTACAGGCAATTGTTGTCCCATACCTCCAGATCAGCCTGTGTATCTTGAGTGGACAGATGCAGTAAATTTACTATTATGTACATTACACACGTAAATGCAACAGTTCTTGTATCTTGATGATGGATGTGTCTTTTAGTACATTTATGTAGTTGTTTTTATTTCTGTTTACTTATCAGTGTACAAACATTTGTACAGCTGCAATCAGAGAGTTGCATTGTTGATGTCCAGTCAGGGTGCAGTACCAGGTGTGGTGGGGTGTGGGGCATCACTAGGTAAGGCCATGCAACTACTAAGTGCCTACTACTACCTGCAATCAGGGATGTGTACGTTTGATGTACATGGCCCCAGTTTTGCTGTGGATCTCCACTGAGCATGCAGTACCTGGTCAGGTGGGTGGGGATGTCTTGTAGTAAATTTAGACAGTTGTTTTTATTTCTGTCACCTGCTGCTGGTTGTCTGTGATTGGTCGTGTTGCCTTTGTCCTCCCCCCTACTTGCGTGTGTGTGTGTGTCTCTGTGTGTGTGGTGCTGGGGGGGTGAATGCGGAATTAGGGTTTTCAACCCTAACACCGAATTTCTTCACTTTTGTCGCTGTGGAACAACCCTAACTGATGCATTAAACAAAGTTTCTTACCATGAATATCATGTCTTTTTGAGAATGATAAGTACCAATACTACCTGAAATGTTGTTGTGGCAGCACCACACATACATAGCCAAATGCACACAAATGAAGAACACAGCAAGTCATCTAGCAGAATTTTCTGTTATGAAGAGTCAGACAACATCCATCTCAAGAATATGCCTCTTAATATTTATCTCTTTCCTTTTCCTTACCATTGTTATGTTACATACTAATTTGTGGTGTTGCAGTGTTTCACACACTATCTTTTTCCAGCCAATGAGACTACTCTTGTGGGACATACACAATGTGGCACTTTATTTCTCAGCACCACGGTTAAATATTTAGACATCTTACATGGTCCTCTTCTGTACCCTTACTAAACACAAATTCTGAACATAACTCATACTTATTAATGTACCTACAAAAATGTTGTCATAACACTGCAAGATATGTAACACAACAAGAATTTGAATGTGTTATCTGTTTAAACCTGAAACTTTGTGTATAATACCCTTCTTAACCAAACTAAGGAAACCGAATCCTTTCTTATAGAATATTACACCAGTAAGGCATGACCAAGGGTTCTGTTAATGGTCTGTTAATCACCTACTAGGGGTGTACTGTGGCACAAGGTGTAGCTGACTGCCACATGCCCCTAGAGGATGATTAACTGACCATTAACATAATCCCTGGGAGTGCCTTATTGCTATAATAATGAAACATGGTTTTAAACAGTGTTAAACCTTGTTCAGCATATGGTTAAAGGAGAAGTCCACACAGAATGTGCAAAAACATATGTTATGTAGAATGTTTTGATATGTATGTTAAATCCTAGTGTGTCCTTCCCTCTGTCTGCTATTAGGAATTTTTCCTAAATTAGCCTGCTAGCTGTATGGTAGTTTTAAGACCCCTGGGGATCTCCATCACAAATAGGTTTATTGACTTTCTTTCTCCTACAATGCACCTTGGCTCATGTGACAGTGATGTAGCTATGCCCTTAGATTTAGCAGGGTCTGTCACAGCTCAGCCACAAAGATAATACTTCTTTCAGAGAAGTCACACTGCTAGATTTTGGGTGAGTGTAATCATTATTTTTTGACATTAGTACCTTGTCCTGCTATGTTACAACCTATAAGGTGATGTTCAATTTTTACTACTTAGTACTGGTGCAAAAACTGAAAGTGACTGAGAGGAATAGAGTAAACAGTGACATGATTCAAACACACACACACACACACACACACACACACACACACACACAGACAGACAGCAGAACATAGCAGGACAAGGTACTGATATCAAAAAATAATGATTACACTCACCCAAAATCTAGTAGTGTGTCTTTTCTGGAAGAAGTATTTTCTCTGTGGCTGAGCTGTGACAGACTCTATAACAAGACACTGGCTTCATGCAGGGGCAATTAGACATCACACCAAAGGGCACTCTGGGAAGACTATAGGCCATGAAAGAAACCAAAATGGCAACCTCCAAGGGCAATAAAACAGTTAGGGAAAGTTAGAAAAAACATCTCTCACAGCCAGAGGAAAAGAAAACACTGGGAACTGGTTAGAACACAGAAAAAAAGACTACTACATATCTTTTTCTGATTTTAACATGGAGTTTTCCTTTAAACTCTACATGTATGTTACTAAAACATTAACATAAGGCAGGTAGAATGTTTGCAGCCAATCTGAAAGCTGCATTTTTCAGACTCTCTTTTATAAATATTGATGACAAAGATCCCCACAACTTAATAATACCTCAAGAAAAAGTGTTATATTCAAAAAATATTTATTTTCTATATATAAAAGTAAAACAAAAATTTTTTAAACGTTCAAATTAAAACAGCCAGTCCTGACAAAAAAGGTTTAAATTCAATAACTTTTAATGCAAAAATAAAAAAACATAAAAATACATTATTTTTTTATTTATCTAATAAAGTAAATCTTACATAAAAAATAGGTATACTCATTAAAAAACTTATAAAAATGCTTATGTAAAAAATATGTAGAAAAATAAATAACAAACTATTTACAATATTAAAATACAACTCTTAGAGAGAGGTGTGCTGCTGCTTGAGGCAGCCCAACCCGTAAGTTGGACTCAATGTGGAGGCGCAATGGAAGTGGAAGCTGTTGCGCTTTCCAGAGGAGCTACTGAAGCAGCTGTGGAGGCTGGTCACTGTGTCCCAGGAAAGCTGGATGCCACTGATGGAGGTGAAGTGCTGGAGCTGGCCACGGTGTCACTAGCCGCTGTCACCACAGGTCCAAGCACAAGATTAACAGTCTTTTGTTGCACTTCCATGAAGGACAGCAATTTTTCCTGTCCTTCACGGAGCGCAACATTGTCTGTTATCAGACTGTCAACCTTGCGCTCGAGTCTGCGATAACAGTGGCAGTGGACAGCACACCACTTTAAGCGAGGGCATCCTGCAAAGTGACAAAAAACATGAATCAATATATGAGCTTCAAAATGGTGATTACCTACCTGTCTTTCATCTCACAATATTGATATCTAATTCAATAATTGTAATACATTTTGGTGGCCACTCTCAAGACTATTTAAGAGTGTGATGTAAATCAAAACTCCTGTCTTGTTAGTTCTGTTATTATATTTTTTTCTACCATATTATGTTCTTCGTGGACAACTTGAAAAGATCTATAAGAACAGTATACTTTCTACACTGTTGTTCTATATCAGTTAGTATTTGGCAAAACTCACTACCTAAATGTTTTGGCATAATAAACAACACAGTCTGATATACAGTGATACTAGCTCTTCAATTGTGTATGAACAAGTTAGCATGAACATCTGCACCTATATTATTTGCTCACACCTGCATCAGAATAATAATATGACCTGTACACCAACATTACTATTTCCATTATCTAATGTTCATATAATCATCAGTTTAATAACTGCTAAAAAAGAGACACACATGTCATATAGTTATTTATTTTGTGTACATATTTTCATTGAAGCAAATCATCTTTTAATGCTGTTACATTAATTAAACAGTAAGGCATGACCAAGAGTTATGTTAATGTTCTGTTAATCACCTTCTTGGGCCATAGCATGGCACAATGTGTGGCTGACTACCACATGCACCTAGATGGTGATTAACTGACCACTAACATAATCTCTGGGAGTACCTTATTCGTATTATAGTAAAACATGTTTTTTAACACTCTTAAACCTTGTTCACCATATGGCCAATCTGTACATGTATGTTAATAAAAGATTAACATAAGGCTGTTAGAATGTTTGCAGACAATCAGAAAGCTCCATTTCTCAGACCCTTTCAGTATGTCATTTCTAACACAGAAACAGATGTTTCAGCAGAACTTGCTGACTGATAAATACTTGTGTCTGGTACAGAAGTCACACGTTGCAGCTGTTTGAGAAATGTGATGGCACCCTATATGTCACCAAGCTACAATAAGTCATTTAAACAAGTGTACTGATTGACAACTCATCAGACTTCATATACCCTGTATACAAAGTTCCACATGCCTGTTTGATGCAATCCCAGCATCCGTACATTGTGAAAGACACTGTCACAAACACCACTATTGAGGCATGCTAGTGAGTGACCCATAAGTCCAGTATGTGGATGGATTTCACAAAGGTCAGTCTTGTTAAACAGTTTATATCTTTCTTTCTGATCTGTTATAACAAATAGGTTGACAAACTGTTCAACTTTTTCAAATGACAATTGCCTACAGTTGCAGGTTGCATCACATGGCCATGAGAGACAGTGCCATTTACAGGACACAGTGGCTGCATCACAGTCATCATTTGCCTCCATTGCTGTGTCATCACAGACACTGAGCACATTGACCAGCTTACCCGGACTCATCAATGGTGAACTTGCTCTCTTTTTTCTGTGAATAATAAGATTCTTCCCAGACATATGCCTCTGAGTGCTGTGTGTGCATCCAGCGACCTGTGAATACATCACAGATATTGTGCACAGTCAAGGCAGGATAGCATGGTAGCCTTTTCTTATTGTCGTACACAACTTTTTTGAATAGTTCAAGCACATGAGACATCTTATGCCATAAACGTTGAAGAACAAATACTGCTCTATTTACAAATGTGCATACTTTGAGATGCAATTTCATCAAAGTCAGATGACTCTTTGTCTTTTTGCGCTCATGTCTCATTACAGCAGCAATAAGCCCATTGATCTTAGCTTTACTTGCTAGTGATCAGAAATACTTTTGCTTTCTCAGATGAAAATCACTATCTGTGAGCTTATGACGCTGTTTAGAATGTCTGGTTATGCTTGCTGTAGCAATAGTTGTGTTTCGTCTGAGAGATCTACACAACTGTCGCTCAGGTAAACATTTTTTCCTTGCTGTTGAGCAAGTATGTAGTTTTGTTGTGGAGTGAGTTACTGTAGAGCTCACTATTCCAGTAGAACTCTGTATTGTTTTATGTCTTGAACTGACATCACTGTTTTTTTATCATTCTTAAGCAACAGTGAAGTACTATGATACCTGTTTCATCTTTCTATACATGCACATCTGTGTTTACTAGGCATCTTTCAATGTGTTACTTCACAGTAGCAGTCAGCAATGTTACAGAAGTATCAGACACCTGCATAAAAAACACAGAAAAAGGAAATATTAGTATATGTTTGTGTTGATCACTTCTAACATTGTATATTGACACAGATGATTTATGTATACAATATTACAAAAAAGGTTTCAGAAATGCTGTAATCAGATTGGTTGCTCAAATTTTGACAGTCTTGTTTTTATTCATGTTAGACTGTCCTGCATAGCATTATCACCATGGCACATGAATTCTTTTTCTTACTATTTCATCATCGAGCAATGCAGAATTACTGTAATTATGTGTAGTGATTTTGACCTAGTATTGTTAAACTGTTGGTGAAATAACTACTTTATTTATATTCTTTCTCTAAATGTAGAACACATTAATAAAGTATACTTTAAACACTTAACTTTTTAATATTAATTTTAATGATAGCAATAAGGCATTCACAGGAGTCACATTAACAGTTACTTAATGAGGTGTTTTGGGACAATATGACACTTGGCTCTACCTTGTGCCACATTACACCCCTAGGGAGTGCTTAACATATTGTTAAGTCAAGCTCTGTTCATGTGTTATTGGTAAGACAAATAATCACAATTATTGATTAGGAATGACTATCCAGGTCACTTGTGCAGTGACAGAATACAAAGAAATGAGAAAATGTAGCTTCAGAAATGAGATAGTTGTCAAGCTGAGTTATGATTTCAGAATAAGTATGTGAAATTGTGTGAGCTTATGTGTTTTGTACATTAGGTAAGAAGCAGGAAACATTTTCCTTCAGTAATCATAATTTTTGGGAAAAAATCATCAAATAAAGTCGTACATTCGAAAGTGTCACAAAAACAGTGTTGTTTGCATGAAAGTGTCACAAAATATGGTGTCGTGTGTTCGAAAGCACCGAAAGTAGTGTTGAAAAAACAGTGTCAAGCATGCAAAAGTGTTGCAAAAATAATGTCGAACTGCAAAAGTTTTGCATAAGTAATGTCGAGCATGTGAAAGTATCGCAAAAATTGTGCTGTGCATTTGAAAGTGTTGCATAAGTAGTGTAGTGCATTCGAAAGGGTCACAAGTTTGAGTTTGGGAGTAACAACTGTATTCATTATCCAATCATATCTTGATTGCTATTAGACTGACTGGTACTTCTACCAATTGTGTGCTAGACTTATCAGGCATGTAAACCAACCAATCAAAGATGCTGAACAGTGAAGAAGAAGGACACAGCAGCCATCTTAGATTCACCTGAGAGACAGTACTTAGCTCTATGTAAGTACATCCCATTTTATTATCAATTTCTGCACTATGGTTAAAAGTGTTAGAAACTAGTAAATAGTATTAATCAGAACATTTTTTACTGCTCTAGCTGACTTTATTGATAAAAAAATTACCAATGATTTTCCATTATTTAGTTAGAACTGTTTAAAGTCAGACTGTTACTTGGTACTTACTAGCACAGATACAGCTGCAAATGGAGGGAGGAAGCAAGGTGCACGTGTACCATAACAGAAGAGGGAACCAATCAGACATGTTGCTGCACTTGTAATTGTTTGAAACTACCTATCAAAAGGATGCATTTTTGCCACCTTGAAATGTTTCTACATTTTAGCTGGAGCAGAACTACAGTAATAGTCAGTGCACACACTACATTGGTTAAGGAAGGCAGAGTTTTAGCCAATGATTTCTTTTATTTGTCTGTCATGGATCAGCCCACTGAAGCAGTGTTGAACTTGGGAGGAGAAATTGCAGTTTTACTTTTACTACTGCTTAGGTACTGCAGGGTGAACACTGACTTTTTTGGTTGCTCTCTGACCACTTCTAAGTTGAAAAGCTGAGAATGGCAGAAAACAGCAAAAGGACTTTGTGGATTGTTGGCAGCAGTATAGTGACATAGTATGTCTACGTATGCTCAGAACAGTGATTTTGGGAAAAACCTGCAGCTCCCAAATTGCTGTGTGAAGTGGTGTGGTGGGGGGGGGAATGAGGTGAGAGCACCTCATGCCAACAATGCATTGACTTCTGAGTACTCAAGCTCATCCAGATATACTGCTGATACATCTTGGAGGCAATGATTTGGGCACCAAACATTGGGTTGATTTAGTGTCAGAAGCAAAATTGGACCTTGCTTCTATCATGAGTATGTTGCCTGCCTGTAAAATAATTTTTTGGGATATTACAGAGAGTAGGGTCTGGCAAGCAGAACACCATATGTACCTGATTGACAGAGCTTGAAGAAAGGCCAGCATACAAATATCTGCATATTTATGCATGTCTGGAATGCATACCATACGTCACCCTGAAATAAAGTATTGTTATGATTGGCTATACCTACCAGACGGTGTGCAATTCTCACATGCTGGCAATTGCCTTTTTCTGGGAGACCTTCAAGATGGAATTCTCAATGTCCTCTAAGAATTTCAGACTGTTTGAACAGATAGGAAAGTGCAAAAAAGGTTCTTTTCAGAGCCAAACAATGTTGGTCAAAAAATAGAATGGGCATATACATCAATCAAACAGGTGTAACAGATGGGTGGGAATATTCACACTGTGCCACAGTGACATGGAAGCCTGGCAGCTGTTGAACTGGTAAGCATCAGGGTGTTGTCAGGGTGATATTTAATGCTGCAGTGCCATGCCTCAGCAGTGCTGAATACGTCAGTGTGCCACCTGCATTCTGCATGGTGCAGTGGCATCGCAACATTGCAAGTACCTAGAGAGAAGCAGCGGGATGCACCACCGAACTTCAGTTCTGCTAGCTGCAACTACTGCACTGTTCAGTGGTGGATATGCAAATGGATCCACAATACATGCAACAGGCTACTGTGACCTTTTTGCATGTCATTATGGCTCCATTGCATGTAGGTGCATTGATCCCCAATGACTTGCATCTGGTGCCCTGCCAGCCACCACCTGTCAGGAGAACAACGCCCCCTCTGCCCATTGGCAGCAATGCAAGCCAACAGCTGTTTATTGATTATCTATATGAAAAATATTACAGTAGACCCAATGCCCTTGTCTGACTGTGGGCTTGCTGTATTGAATATATCCCTGGTGGTAAAGTGGACTGTACACCCTTGCCTGATTGCACAGGAGTTGCAACTCCACTGGACTACCACAGTTATTTTTGTACAGAGAAGCACCAATCTGTTGAAGGTGTAGGGTACACTATTCCACCAAGTATATTTTTTTAATAGATGCACTGCTATAGGGCATGGGGTATGACACTGACAGACAGTGGTGCTGGAGCTTGGGTGGCCATCCACAGCTGGCAGCTGCTGTGTTGCACTGTGCAATACGGCAGCTCAACTGTGGGTGCCAGAACTTTTTATTGTTTGTTTTGTGTTGCACACTGTACGGCGCAAGTAGGGATTGTGCCTGCATATGTATAGCATAGCCCATGTGAATATCATGATGTGGCAATGGTCAGACATATGACTAACTTGAGAAAGCTCACAATCACTGTGGAGTGAAGGTGCACTATATGAGCATGTTAACGTTGTTAATTTCATTGATTAAAGTCAGGTATTAGGAAAACCTTATGGTGAGCACAATAGGATATCCATTTCTGATGGCTACAGGGTAGCAGAGCGCCAGTCAGAACTTGCTAGTTATTGGAAGATGTGTATAAAAAATGGGTATGATTACATGCAACTGGTTCCAGTTATGTGCTGCATAAATGATGATTGCATTTTATAATGAGCATCATTGTGTGGCCTTGCCTTGGGAGGGGAGTTGTAACCAACTGAAACACTAGCAGGAAAATTTGTATTGACAAATCACAGTGACAGTTAATCCTCGCAGTATTACACTGTATTACTTGTGAACATGCATTCTGTTTCTCTCTAAATTACCACTTAATATATGCCATCTAAGTTTGCCTGTCTAAGACATGTGAAGCTACATCTGCAGATCATGTTTTCAGTATTACAAACAGGTTTTAAATATGATTGTATATTTGTAGTATTTAAATATTTCCATGTTGTCTTGTGGAACTGTACAGTGAGTGGACAATAGCTATTTAATTCTATAACAATGACTGCAATATAAGTAGTGCTTTACAAGTGCTAAGAATTAAAAAAAGAGTGTAATTACGTATTTACTAATAATGTTGATAATCTTATACTTTGTAGTTTACATGGGTGTTCACAGTTACTAAATCTGCGTGTTATCTTTATCTGACAGAGCAACAGAGACGCTTCCCACCAGCGGGTGAGGTAGTGCCAGCGGAGACAGAAGCTGTGGGGGCTGCAGAGTCTGACTCTTATCATTATTGTAGTCAGACTGTAAGAAGATAGTTGTAGTTATTATGTTGAGTACCTACTGTCAGTAGTTGTGCATCAGATTAGTGAAGTTCTGTTAACAGTCAGCAACAGATATTCAAAACATTGTTCCAGGTCTATAAATGTTATTGTGGAGCTAGCAAGGTTAGTGCACTCCACAAAGCTATGCATATAAAAAAACAATAATTCAAGGGAAACGGCTTCTGAATATATCATGGGAATGAGATGAGGTACACTAGGCTGCGAATGTAGGGGGAAACTTAACACTGGAATAACACAGCCATGAATATGTTAATGAAGAAGTTCAAGCCATAAGAGCAGAACAGTGCACAGTGATGTAAAAGCACGTAGAAGTGACATATGTGAGCAATGTCCATGCCAGCAAATGTGTGAGCACAGTTCAGCTGCAGGCAGCACCATATTTGAAAATACAATGTCCAAAGTTGTTATATATTCCACAAACTGTTCGTACATCACAAATATGTTTACATGGCTTTAGTGCAGGGCTGAAGCATTAGACTCATGAAACATGTTTTGCAGTAGTGAATTTTACTATATTCGAAAGAGATATGAAAATGAACAGACTTCAATTATTTCTGGGGAAACACTCAAATCAGCATCTCGTCATGCTGTGATTTGCATGCAGTTTACAACACTGTTATGGTTTTTCACTACACTAAAGATGTGTAAGCATGTCAGCACTGCACAAGCACTTACAGTTAATATTAAACAGTTTTGAACTGTCCAGTTTCAGATGTGCTGTTGAGTGCAGCCATATTATGACAATACAGAATAGATACAGATTGTGGTGCTGCTCTATGCAGCTGTCATACTGTGAGTCATGCTGTAGTACACAACACTCACACCCAAGAGACGCACGTCCGACTGCCAACTGACAGCATACAGTATGGCTGAATGACATTGACCCACAGTGTGGACCAATGGGTTTGGAGACTGTACTGTTCTATACAGTACACAAATGTGAATGCAACCATATGGTTTGCATGCCCATTGGCCATGCTGTGGACCAATGGTCGTACAGTCGTACTGTACTGTATAACTCAGCAGGTGGGTGGCCATCTTGTATGTGGGGTGCTGCCACCCACTGCTGACTGGGGGGGCAGGGTGGTGACAGTGAGTGGACAAGTTGGGAGGGGATACCGCTGAAACACCAGGGAGGGTCTGCTGTTACGCACCCTGCAATCGGGTTGAGGGAGCAGGTCCACTAGACCAACAGGGTTAAATATATTATTTTAAGTTCACAATTCAGATGGCGATAGAGTTGACTGGACCACCATGGCTAATGATATTATTGAAAGTCTGTGATCAGGTTGGGGATAGGGTACAGTAGACCACCAGTGTTAATGATATTATTAAAAGACTGTCATTGGGCTGGGAATAGATTGTACTGGAACAGCAGGGTTATTCATAGCATCATAAGCTTGCAATCAGCCATTGGGAGGGCTTGATGCCAACAGACAGTGATGCCAGAGCTCAAGTGTCCAGCACAGCTGGTGGCTGCCATGTTGCACCCTGCAATGCAGCAGGTCAGCTGTGGGTGGCCAGTGTTGTTTCTCTTTTTTTGGTCAGCTGTCTTCAGTGGAAGGAGGGGTTGCACGTGCATATGGCCAGGACATCCCAGGCTGAATATTGAGATGTCCAGAGTATGCATAGTGATACTCCCCCAACACTTATTTGTGCTGCATACATTACTGATGCATTATGGTACATCAAGATTTGTGCTGTGATAAATCTCCCTTTGAATATCACGCCGGGGCATATCGCTGGTAGCACATGGTTCAATGATGTTGCGCAATGCGCAAACCTTTGAATATCCTGTCCATAGTGTTCATGTCTGCATTGTTAGAACACTTTAATGTGGCATGCAATTTGTGTAGCATTACTTTAAGCATGTTGTAGGTAGCTACATACAGAGCTGTACTATATAGTTGGATGCCAGTGTAACAGAACGTGATCTATATCTAAGACAATTGAAGGGTTGTAATATAGTCACATTTGTAAATTATGATTGTAACATGATGTGTTCATATCTGTTACAGTGACCAGGGAGGCTGTGTCTGTCCCAGTAGAGCAGGTGAAGCAGGAGGAAGTTAATACTTCTGGACATAAGTATAACATCAAAATCATAAAGATGATATGCTCTACAAAGCTGATAATTACAGCAAGTGATATACCACTGAATGTTAACTGAATCTACAAACATTTATAATTACTCTGTATGCTTCATGTTCAATATTGATTAACTGTTATATCAAACTATTTGGTTTCTTCTGCACAGCACAAATTAAGTGAGCACTTTATGTTCAAAGGGGTTGTGCATGGTGCAACAGTATTGCACCATGCACAGCACACTGATATGCTCTGGCGTGATATTCTAAAGGTGATGTTGTGATGCACAGATCTCAATGCGCCAGGATGCAGTACTAATGTATGCAGTGCAAGTGTGGGGGAGCATGCACATGCATATTCCACACATCCCAATATTCAGCCTGGGATGTGCAGCACATATGTTGGTGCAATCCCTACTTGTGCTGTACAGTGGTGCCCAAAGTTTTGTGTAAAACAAATACGAGCAAGGCCTGGCTACCCACAGCTGAGCTGTCATATTTTACAGTGCAACACGGTAACAAGCACATGTGGGTGCCAACTCTAGCTCCAGGTACAGGAACTGTCAACATTACACCCCCCACCACGTCCAATCGTGGGGATTGTTATTGTTATGATATCCCTGGTGGTGCAGTGGACTGCTTCAACCCTGATTGTGGGCATAAGTATTATACAAATATATTAAAATTATCCATGGTGGAGCAGCGGTACCCCCTTTACCACCCTCCCACTGAGCTTTGACACCCTGCTCCCCCCCCGGTCAGCATCAGTCAGCAGTTCCCCACCTGTAAGCTGTTCATTCATATATCAGGACTGTGTAGTACGGTATGGGCTGCATGCCCATTGATGCATACTGTGGAACAATGGGTGTACAGTTGTACTGTATGCAGTCAATTCATGGGCAGATGACCAGCTTCTAGGTGGGGGAACTGCTGCCCATTGCTGACTGGGGGGGAGTGGAGTGGTGGGGCTCAGTGGGTGTATGATGAGAGGGATACCAGTGGACCAACATGGATAATTTGAAATTATTTGTTTAATATTTATGCCCACGATTGCGCTGGAAATGGTGCACTGGACTACCAGGGATAATTGAAGTAGATTTTTACAATACTTATGACCGCAATCAGAGGTTGTGGCACTTGTCTGCGATGTGCAGGGGGCATTGGTCACTGATGGTTGCAGCGTGGCAGGGCACCAGGTGCAAGTTGCAGGGTATAGTCACAGCTGCATATAAATGGGGCCATTATGAGATGCTAATAGCCCCAGTTGCACCTTACATACACCATGGCCTCATTTGTGTATCCACTGTTGAATTTCATTATTTCTGCACCTAGCACAACTGCACTTGCACTACTGCATCCCCGTCCTCCCTATCATAACACTTGTGCTGGCACAGTGCCACTGAGCTATGCGTAATGTGGGAGGCCACATTGCCATGTTCAACGATGCTGAGCATGGCACAGCACTGTTGTATGTTGCCTAATCCACACCCTGCTGCATCCCAGTTGCACTACGTACAGCTTGTGCCACTGCCAGGCATTTTTGTGCAAAATCCCACCCTGAATATTAAAAAACTCAGTGCCTAAAATGTTACTCATGCATTACTCATAGTCAAACAAGAGTTGGACGTTGAGAACTACAGACTGTGTGCATGTATATCGTTCCAAAACTTACAGGATTAACTGTTGTATTGATAATGTGGAATTCAACATTGTTAAGAAAAAACACAAAAATTAATCGATTGTATTTATTATTTGGATATTGTGTTCCTTAGCATTAAATGGACAGGTGATGTCTTATGAAAAGAATAACAGTTGTCATACTGAGGATTTATATTCAAATGCTAAACATTAGGTGTTACATGCATCGTAACATTGGAACAATATACTTCTTTAATATTATTTCTATACAGACACAGCATGAAAGACAGTCTGAGTTGTTGCAATATTCCAGATGTAACCCTTCACCCTTGCCTTTTTGTAAAAATGACAGGTGGTATGCTGTTGAAACTGACAGCAGTACCTGATGGGGACTGAGTTCAGGGAGGATGAGGTTACTCAGCACAGGGGGACCTAGGTTTGGCTACTCTGCACAGGGGCATCCCAGTAAATCTGAACACAGGAAGCAATAACTGTAATGTCCAGAACCAGGAATGGGATTCTTCAGTGTGGCTTTTATTCACACACTAGATGAACAAAACAAAGCATAGATGGACCCCCACAGGGCTACATTTCCTGGTAATGCAGATTAGAGACTACAGAACACTTATTCACCATATTCAGCCCTCAGGCTCTGAACCCACAGGCACACAGCCCGGACTTGACGCAGACTTTGGGTACATAGCCCAACAGACACACTTGGTTTTCCCCACAGGCCAGGCTCACCACGGCCTCTTGATCCATGGTCCATTGGAAGAATGAACCAATTATCCTGTCATGGCTCCCCACACCACTTAGAGTCTGTGACTCCTAGAGAGAATTTTTCCTTACTTGTTGTGGCTCCCCACACCACTTAGAGTCTGTGACTCCTAGAGAGAATTTTTCCTTACTTGTGGCTCCCCACACCACTTAGAGTCTGTGACTCCTAGAGAGAATTTTCCCTTGCAACCCCATGTCTGGGTACTTCCCCCATCACTGGCCAAGTGCATGAGGCAAAGTAGCAACCACAGTAGAAATCTGTAGAAGTGGACCTGGTCACTAAAGATGGGGGGTTCACCCACCTCCAGCTCCCACAGCCCATACCCGGCCATTTCCCTGGGAAAACTGAACAATTCCTTTGCTGAACTTCTAAATGTAGATTAAAGGGTAGATGATCTGGTGCATCTCCTCTACATATTACTTGAATCACACAACACTCTAGCATTTGATGCTACTTTACTTGTTTGCCCCATTTCTCTAGGCTTCCCAAAATGTATCACTAATCCTAGATTTTCACACATGTCCCAGGGTGAGAAAACATTTTGCCCTCTTAAGCCAAAGCAGACACTCACCCTTTAGTTGCAGGTGCCCGACAGGTGACTCACAAATCTTCCATCTTTCAAAATAAATGTTGAACTAAACAGGCAGCTTTTCTTCCACTTGACAGAATTAAGGGAATTGCCCCAGAAATCTGCTAGGGATCTTTACATCCCCCCCAGAGGGAGGGGGCACTGAGACCTGAAACAGCGGTCTCCACCACTTGAGTACAATTTCACTCCTTCCTTACTGAAGACAAACTGGACACTGACCACTACCCTTTGAAAACTCCCAACGTCCTATCTAACTCCCTCTGCTGCAGATTCCAATGTGCCTTTTGCTGCTACAAAAGTTCTATTGGTGATGTCATCCCTCAGTCTCAGCTGAGACTGAGAACAGAGTGAGACAGTGTGAAACCCATTTAACTGGAGTTTCACAAGCTGCCTTCCCTGCCTACCACTAGGTCTTACTGGGTTCTAGTAACCCTGGGTAACAAGGGGGTTACACTTGCCCTTGACCAGGAAAATGACTGTCACGAGTCATTATTTACCCAACCTTAGGCCATCCCACCCTATGTGCTACCTGTGGAGGGGGATGATCAGGCCCCCTCCTACCATGTGCAAGCACAGGCAGGCAACACTAAGGGCCTAGAGGCCTTTAGCTGACGTATCAGCCTCTACACTATCCACTTACTATGGACACCCAGTGGCTCTGGTAGAACCATCCAGAGCATAGCCCTGCTAGATCAGCACTGTGGTCCCTACTGCAGGTCAGGGCCACAGCCTGTCTATCCCCCCTAACCCACTAGGGAAAACCTATCTGCTGTTAACCTAATACTCCCAAAACAAAAACAATCCGGGGACCTCCCCAACCTTGGGCAACCTGCAACCACACCATTAAAACACCACATTACTGCCTCCTCCCTACCCCCACAACCACACCTGTGGAAGGAAAGGGTTAATACAGTAACCGTAACAATAACACCACAGTACTTTAAATTTCTAAACACACTAAAGCACTGATGAGGAACTCTGATGAGCCCCTCCTCTTCTTTTTGTCTTCTCTTCTGTTTTCCCAGGAACACCTGTAAGAAAAGAAGACACCTTACACGCTCTAATCTGCATACACAGTCTACCTAACCCCTACCATCAAAACACTGCAGAATCCCAAAGATTTTTAAGAAAAAAAGGTGAAAAACAGTATTTACATTAGAAATCAATGACATTATTTACAATACACATTTGGGGGATGGAGTGCCCTAAAAGTCCCAACTAATGACCACAAGGCCCGAAGGCTAGTCCAATAAAGAGTCTCTCCTGGGCTGGATCCCAGTGAAGCACAGTTCTAACAGGCCAAAGTCCCAAAGTGGAGAGTCTTTGTGGACAGTTCACACATTTTGAAGTCTGTTAGTGTAGGGTGTGTACTGCAATGTCATAAAGATAGAAAAGTTCGGACTTACCAGCCACTTGTAGTACAAGATTCGGCACCAGCCTGCACCTCTGACAAAGACTCTCCCTGGCAGCATTTCTTCCAATACAGCTGGGCGGACATCTTCTGGGAACCACAGGAGGGCAAATCTGGGAACAGCTGGGCTGATGTCATCTCTGGAGACGGAACCTTAGAACAGGAACAAAAAGAAAACAGCTGGTCCGACGTCATCCGATTACCAGGCGATGAACAGGATACAGCTGGGCTGGTGTCCTCTCTGGATCTGAAGTCATCTGATGGGCCAGTCGATGGATGCTGGAAAGGACAGTACACTGTAGACTGATGAATGTGGGGCACCTGAGTCCTGGATATTCATATTGGTGGATCAATAAGGCACTTCACAGTCTGGTGTGGCAGTATTGACTACCACTGCTCGGCTCACCATTTTGTAGGTATGGGCACATTTGCTGAGAGGTCCTTGCACTGAGGCCAATAGTACCGGGGATCAGGGGCTTGAATTATTACCCCATCTGGGCACACATAATTCACACAGTGGGAGATTTCATGTCCCTCTCCATCCACCACTCTCACTCTGTCTATAAACAGTGTCCTACCTCTCTTCCACTGGGTATACTTTTTGTGGAACAGTCTATTCTTTACATGCTTGTTGGCCCCAGGATGCACACTTTTCATTGCTTCATCCCAGATCCAGGATTTCTTGCAGTTCTCAATCTCCTCCCAGACTTTCCGAGGAAAGGTAGGAAAGGTCATACCATAGATCTCATTTGCCTTTCTACGAACCAGTCTCTCCTCTTTACTTGCTTTGGTCAATCTGAGGCCGCTGGCCTGGCTTGGGGGTGGCCAGCCCTGGTTCTGCCAGCTATGCATCCTTAAGGAAATTAGAAATGGATCCCTGACTTCTTCCTCCTGTAAAGCCAGGGCAGTGGCATCATCACTTTCTTCCATACATTCCTCTGAGGCAAGATCTTGAGGCTGTGTACCCATTCCTTTTCCACAAGGCCACATAGGTTCCCCCTCATCTTCCTCTTCACTGAGGATCTGAGCCCAGGAGTGAGCAGTCGTCCTCACTCCTGAGACTATCCACTCATCACTAGGCATGGAGGTCGACACCTCCACTCAAAAGCCTCCGCATCTCATCTTCATCTAAGAGACTTGGGCTAGGCCCCCGAGGTCGATTGATGCTTTATCGAACTTTCCTTCTGGGATCCAGCATCAAACTTCAACTTCTAGTTCTGTCTCTAACTCTGCACCCTCTATCTTTGTGCCACACTCCCCCGAGGGGCCTTCCTCCACAGGCTCCGCCTGGTGCTGTGTGCTGCCAACTGCAGATTCCTGAATTTTTGTCTATGTGGGGGCCAAATGAATTGGAGGTGCTTTATACAAGCCATATTTTTCTAGGCATTCAGCACAGTGAGGAATCATGAAGACGTCCCTTCCAGCTCCCAAGCATATTTGACATACTCACACTGGATAATTAGGAATCGCCACCTGAGGAGGCAGTTGCCCTCCATAGCACCGGTTTTCAATATCTCTCAGTCTATTTACTGCTGCTGTTACTGCAACCCAGGCATGATCCAGTAATGAGCTGGTCCTGAGGCCATAACTGCAGAAAAATAAACAAAAGTTCACTGTAACTGAAAGTCCCACTTTATTGAGCACACTCTTTAGCTGTAAAATGGCTACTCTGCTGCTGTGTTTCCTTTACTACCCCACCCTGTAATGGCGACAGCACTCCTGTGCATCAACATTTAGAATCTGGGTCAAGCCACTGCGCACCCAATTTACACAAGCTACTGATAACTTTTGCTCAAACTGCACAACTTGCTTTGTTCTGGCTTTAAACACATTTACAGGATTTTCCATTGACTTCTCACATGCTGGTATCATTTATTTAATTACAGTCCCTTAAAGCTTCAGGTTTTTAGCACAGGATTGCCTGTATTTCTAGTGCTGTACTTTGCTACAACCCACAGTCTCTCTCTGGCTGCAAACTTTAAACTGAGGCTAAATTCATTACTATGCACACAGTCAATAGTTTAACAGACTTGCACTTGCTGGCAGGACTTAACACAGTTGTTACTTGCAAAGCGACTACACTGCTGCACACACATTTTGTATGGCATAGGCTGAAAATCACTGTTTGAGCAGTTTTAAGGTTGGTTACTTACTATTATCAGTAGCAATTTGCTGCGATGGGGAAAAATGGCCTGCAGCCAGTTCTTGAAGGCCATGGTACACAAACGGGCGGGGCAGTCCTAGCAATCATCTTTTTAAACACCAAACTTGCTATTTGGATGATCGATTAGTGGGTTGAGCCCGATTTTAAACTAAATAGTCTATTTTTAAACTGTTTACAATGATTTTAACACTCCGTGATGCTTCCCCACTGCCAGTACATGCACTCCACTCACACTCCCTCTCGAATGCTGGGGCAGTCTCTGTAGAGCTGGCTGAGGGGCGGGACTAATTGCAGCCTGACCAACCACACGACGCCATGCAAATGAGCCTCTTCTTCCTTGCGAGGGTTCTTCTCCTCACGGCGATCGTCGAGCAGGCAAATTTAAACTGCAGAATGCAACTTTTTTTTTTCAACTGACTCCACGGTGGGAGCCCATTTCAGCCATTTAACATAGCCATTTACACTGCAGTCTCTCAGTCAATTCAAAAAGCATTTCCAACATCCAGGGCACAATTTTACTGTTGCTACCCCTAGTCTTCCACACTTTTCTTTACCACAGTTCATTTTAAAAGCATTTCAAACATCCAGGGCACAATTTTCCTGTTGCTACCCCTAGTCTTCCACACTCTTCTTCACAACAGTTCATTTTAAAGCAGGCAAAAACGCTGTAAACTATTTGATGCAGGACAAGGGCACACCCTTTGGCTTTACTGCTCCTTGGTAAACAGTTGGCAATTTTAAACAGCAGCACAAGATTCACAGCATACAGCAACACACTAGGAAAATTGCTTCAGCTTTTTGGGCTACCCACTGTCAGATAGCCAAAACGCTTGCCCCCTTGCCCAAGCACCTTCCTCCCAGAACAAAATCCAAAGCGGTGCCTCCATTTTTGTAACCCCTCACCCTTGCCTTTTTGTCAAAATGACAGGTGGCATGCTGTTGAAGCTGACAGCAGTACCTGGTGGAGACTGGGTTCAGGGAGGATGAGGTTACTCAGCACAGGGGGACCTAGGTTTGGCTACTCTGCACAGGGGCACCCAAGTAAATCCGAACACAGGAAGCAATAACTGTAATGTCCAGAACCAGGAATGGGATTCTTCAGTGTGGCTTTTATTCACATACTAGATGAACAAAACAAAGCATAGATGGACCCCCATGGGGCTACATTTCCTGGTAATGCAGATTAGAGACTACAGAACACTTATTCACCATATTCAGCCCTCAGGCTCTGAACCCACCGGGCACACAGCCCGGACTTGCACACAGCTTTGGGTACACAGCCTGACTTGTACATATTTTAAGGCAAAAACCACAAGTCTGCACCTGGGAACCGTGCTCAGGCTGAACAAATAAAAGTATACACAAAATCAAAAAGCCGGCACTGGTAAATACAGACCGCTCCAGATGAGGTTCGAATCAGACACAGGGAAGCTCAAACTCTGGGTGCTAAAAGTGCTTCATTTTATTCAAAAAACACCCTACTTCCACATCCAGCTAAAAGACCACCATCTTCCCAACGTTCCGCCCTGGTGCTTAATCATGAGAATACCATCACCATACAATACTGTGCTTATATTTAACCATCTTAAAATGACAATGACCAAATAAATAAATTCTAAATTATACAGATGAAATACCATAAAAACATGATCTACACACTTAAAAAATGTGCTTTACATCAACAAATGTCACACATTGCATTTTGCCACTATGTTTTAAAGTCCATCTTAGTTTCTCAGGGATCCATTTTTCATGCAAGTGGCAACCATAAATCTACACACTTAAAAAATTTACTTTACATATTTCTTATTGAATTCTGCCACTATATTTATGTGCCTTACAGCAACAAATGTCACACATTGCATTTTGCACTCTATTTTAAAGTCCATCTTAATTTCTCAAGGATCCATTTTTCATACAAGTGGCAACCATGAATCTACACACTTAAAAAAATTTTTTTGCTTTACAACAACAAGTATTTATTATTGAATTCTGCCACTATATTTTAATGTCCACCTCAATTTCTCAAGGATCCATTTTCCATGCAAGTGGCAAAAGTTGAAATCTAAAAGATAAATTGAACGGATGCAAATTACTTATTAACAGAGGAACTTTTGTATAACTAATAGAGTATCATACTACTTTTTAAGAAAGGGTTTTATATCAATTCTTTCATTCAGTCCTGGCATTTCTGCCCCCATAGCAAAAATCCAATACTGCTCTCTTTTTAACAAAATATCATTATAATCTCTGCCTCTAGGGCTTCTCAATGGTTTTTTCAACCCCAACAAATGACCATATGTGTTCACTAACATTATCAACTTTACCCATATGAATTGCTAATGCATTTTTACTGTCACCATTCTTGATCGCCCTTAAATGCTCACCTACCCTCTCCTTGAACTTTCTCTTAGTTTTACCAACATAAAAACAACCACAGGTGCAAGAGGCCAAATAAATGACCCCCTCTGTTGCACAGGTAATAAAACCTCTAACCTTGAATGATCTTTTAGTCTTAGGGTTAATGACAGATTTGGTTTGTACAATACACTGACAGAATTTACAATTTCCACACTTGAAACATCCATCATGACATGCTGGCAACCACTTCTTTTTCTTTTCATATCTAGGTTGTACTGAATGTACCAAAATATCCCTCAAACTTTTACTCTTTTATGAACAAATCTAGGTTTAACACCTCTAAGATCTTTTAAACCATGATCTAAACTCACTAAATGCAAGTGTCTATTAATAATTCCCCAATCTCCTTTGCCTGTGCACTAAATGTGCTCACAAAATTAATTCTAGAATCACAATTCTGTTGCTTTTCCAATTTCTGCATGACCTTTGACCTTTCCAACTTATCTACTTCTTCTCTAGCTTTAGTAACAATAGCAACTGGATATTTCCTTTCATATAAACGCTTTTCTAACTCATCAGCTCTCTTCTTGTACATTAATTCAGTGCTACAGTTCCTTTTAACCATAAGAAACTGCCCCTTAGGTATGCCAGCTATGGTGTGGAAAGGGTGACTACTGTCAGCCTGTAACAAAGTATTTCTATCCGTCTTTTTTCTAAATAAATCTGTAGCAATCCCACCTTCACCATCCTTTTTAATAATCAAATCAAGGAAATTAATATATGTAGTACTAAAAGACAGAGAAAAATGCAAGTTTTCATTACTGCGTTCTAGATATTTTACAAACTCAAACAATTCATCCTCACTACCAGTCCAAATCATTATTATATCATCTATAAAACATCTATACAGATCTATTTTATCCCTAAATGGGTTTACTTCTCTATTTCTAATACATTCTTCTTCCCATTTTCCAAGATACAAATTAGCAAAATTAGGAGCAAAAGTTGCTCCCATTGCTGTTCCCTTGATTTGTACATACTGATCTTCCATAAAAAAGAAAGTGTTGGGGGACCTAGGTTTGGCTACTCTGCACAGGGGCACCCAAGTAAATCCGAACACAGGAAGCAATAACTGTAATGTCCAGAACCAGGAATGGGATTCTTCAGTGTGGCTTTTATTCACATACTAGATGAACAAAACAAAGCATAGATGGACCCCCATGGGGCTACATTTCCTGGTAATGCAGATTAGAGACTACAGAACACTTATTCACCATATTCAGCCCTCAGGCTCTGAACCCACCGGGCACACAGCCCAGACTTGCACACAGCTTTGGGTACACAGCCCGACTTGTACATACTTGGGTTTTCCCCCACAGGCCAGGCTCACCCGCCGGCCACTTGATCCATGGTCCATTGGAAGAATGAACCAATTATCCTGTCATGGCTCCCCACACCACTTAGAGTCAGCGACTCCTAGAGAGAATTTTTTCTTACTTGTTGTGGCTCCCCACACCACTTAGAGTCTGCAATTCCTAGAGAGAATTTTCCCTTGAAACCCCACATCTGGGTACTTCCCCCATCACTGGCCAAGTGCATGAGGCAAAGTAGCAACCACAGCAGAAATCTGTAGAGATGGACCTGGTCACTAAAGAAATGGGGGTTTGCCCACCTCCAGCTCTCACAGCCCATACCCGGCCATTTCCCAGGGAAAACTGAACAATTCCTTTGCTGAACTTCTAAATGTAGATTGAAGGGTAGATGATCTGGTGCATCCCCTCTACATATTACTTGAATCACACAGCACTCTAGCATTTGACACTACTTTACTTGTTTGGCCCATTTCTCTAGGCTTCCCAAAATGTAGTGCAATCCCTAGATTTTCACACATGTCCCAGGGTGAAGAAAACATTTTGCCCTCTTAGCCAGAGCAGACACTCACCCTTTAGTTGCAGGTGCCCCACAGGCGACTCACAAATCTTCCATCTTTCAAAATAAATAACTAAACAGGCAGCTTTTCTTCCACTTGGCAGAATTAAGGGGATTGCCCCAGGAATCTGCTAGGGATCTTTACATCCCCCCCAGAGGAAGGGGGCACTGAGACCCAAAACAGCGGTCTCCACCACTTGAGTACAATTTCACTCCTTCCCTACTAAAGACAAACTGGACACTGACTACTACCCTTTGAAAACTCCCAACATTCTATCTAACTCCCTCTGCTGCAGATTCCAATGTGGCTTATGCAGCTGCGAAAGTTCAATTGGTGATGTCATCCCTCAGTCTCAGCTGAGACTGAGAACAGAGTGAGACAGTGTGAAACCCATTTAACTGGAGTTTCACAAGCTGCCTTCCCTGCCACTAGGTCTTACTGGGATTCTAGTAACCCTGGGTAACAAGGGGGTTACACAGAGATTATTGTACAGAATGGAAACTAACATTAACTAACTGACATGACAGTTTCATGCTGCACAAGAGACACAGGGCCAGACATTCAAAGCATAATGCAGTGCTCAAACCAATAGCATGGGAATAGCACAGGAGTAGCATGGAGCAGCCATATTAAAAGGACCTGTTAGCACACGCTAACAGCAGTTGTGTGGGGCAAACCAATAATGTATGCAAGGGGCAAAGTGAGGGGAGGAGGCCTGCATACATACACTTAGGGATATTCAAAGCCCTAGCACCGCACTAGCACACATAGCACGACACCTAGCACTGCGCTAGCTACCGCCTATAAAAGGCTGGTCTTAACCCAGGGCAAAACACCTAGGAGGAGGGACTGCAACAGGAAGTGGGAATGTGTGCAGTGCCAGTAGCAGTGATGTTGCCATTGATGACAGCTGCAGTGGAGGAGTAGGAGGTGGAGGAGAGGGAGCAGGCACAACATGGGCCACAACACAGCAAAGGAGACGGTATGTTGCAAACAGGTGGTACTGGCCCATGGTCTCCTTCAAGACCCTGCCAGATGACCACATCACTGGCAGGTACAGGATGAACAGGGGAATGTTGAGGCTACTATGTGAACTCCTGCATGAGCTGCAGCCAAACACCAGATGCAGCCATGCCATCACAGTGGAGAAGAAGGTGACAGCAGCGATGTGCTTCCTTGCCACAGGGACATTCCAACAACCAACGGGGGACACCATCGTGGTATCGCAGGCTGCCACCTCACGCCTCCTGACCCAGTTCCTAGAGGCTTTCCTGCCACATGCTGGGGAATTCATAGTATTCCCCAGCACGGCAGCAGAGCACAGAGGAACAATGCATCAGTTCCAATGAGTTGCACACCTACCATCTGTACTGGGTGACATTGACTGCACCCATGTCCCCATCCATGCACCACCTGGAGATGGCAGTGATGTGTACATAAACAGGAAGGGGTACCAGTCCATCAACTGCCAGGTGGTGTGCGATGCGACTTGGCATATCAGCAATGTCTATGTGCTGTACCCTGGCAGTGCCCACAATGCCTTCATCTGGCACCATTCCCAGCTGTGCCAGGCATTTGAGGAGGGCAGGATACCCAGTGAGCAACTAGTCGGTGAGTAGCAGCATACAAGGCACACACATGACAGCATGGATGGGGGCAGGCAAGGGAGGCCAGGGAAGGGGTGTGGGAGGGCTACACAGGGGTGCAGGACAGCAATGGCCAGACTGCAGTATGGCACTAACAGGTACACATCTCTCGACAGGGGACAGCACCTATCCCCTGCGACCCTGGCTGCTGACACTGGTACTCTGTCTGGCCACAGTGGCCGAGGAGATGTATAACAAGGCACATGCCAGCACAAGAAACATCATAGAGAGGGTGTTTGGCATACTGAAGATGCACTTCAGAAGCATAGACATTTCAGGTGGTGCCCTACAGTATATGCCTCAGAAGGTATGCCATATCTTCCTAACAGGTTGTATGCTGCACAACATGGCAATGAACCATGGTATACAGGCACCTGAACCTGAGGGACAGGCCGACAGTGACCCAGAGCCAGTGGTCAGGGGGATAGTGGAGCAACTCAAGAGGAGGGATCCTCGCATGGCCTGCAGGGCCATAGAGCTCAGGGCCAACACCATCAGGACACTGTCACAGACCAGAGGGTAAGTACAGACTGCACAGCAACAAGAAACAGTACAATGCTGATACTTTTTAATGTGCACCAACAACCAGAACAGTGACACCAGCAATCACAAAAGGAACATGACAGAGTGGAACAGAATACATGTGTGTGTGTGGTGCAATGTGGGGGGGTGCAGGTCACATGGGGTGGATACACAGCCATGGTGTAGTGTAATTGGGGATGCATGATGTGTGGTGGGAGTGTAAGGAGGCCTACCATGGCAGTGGAAGTGTGAGTATACATGGGATGGAGTGTGAGGGTGTTTGTTAGTTGGTGTGTGTGCTTGTGTGCACAATAATGTGGGTGTGTCAATGTTGACATGGGGATGATGACTGTGCAGTGGTGCAGTATGACCGTGACTATCACTGATGACTACCACCATGCACATATCGTGCACCACTTGTGCTCTGAGCCGAGGACATGTCAGAGGAAAAAGGCAAGGCAGGCAGGGCAGCCCTCCTGTGCTCCCATTGACTGGTGGAGCCTGACAGGGCAGGTGGATGGCCATGGCGGTGCTGTGTGCCTGACATGGTGCATGATGCAGTGGAGCTGGACCCAGTGCCAGCCCTGAGGCCATGGGTTGCCCACCTGTGGGCCCCTGTGCCATGTGCACCCTGGCCAACAAGCACATGCTGGCAACCCCATGCACCCCATGAAGTTCAAGTTTATTGTTCAAGTTTGTTGCAGGAAAACTCCATTGAGCAAGCTATTTCACAAGGCGGTCCTAGATCATAATAATAGCCAAGTGGCTTAACATAAAAAGACAACATATACAAAGCATCTTAAAAAACATATACACATAGGATTTCTATACATCGGTTTATAAAATTACAGTCTGACAGATTGAGGCACAGTAAGGTCCATATATTACCTGATGCAGAAATTCGACCGAATAGGTAGGGATTATTAGTGTAGGATAGAAGGGAGCTGAGCAGGTAGGGAGTATACTGTGTGAGGAGAGTGTAAAGATAACAGAAGAGAGTACTGGAATAAGAAGGAGGGGTTAGAAAATATGAGATGAGTAAAGGAATAGTGCTAGGGAGAGTAGGGTGAAGAGGATAGAGATATCGAAGGCAATAATAGGTGAGAATTTGGTGGTTAGCCAAATGGTTTCATGTCCTGGTGGGTATAGGTTTGAGGTGATTGATCTTGAGGCTAATAAGGGCTCAGGAAGAAGCTTAATAGCAATTACAGATATCTTTTAGTTTGGATGCTGTTAACTTTTTGAAGAAGTTGATCGAGACCATACTGGATAGTGTCAGAGTGGTTTGGAGCCAGTTCCATATTGTTGGAAGAGCATATGTGATAGCACATTTACCAAAAGTGGTGTGAGTCCTAGGCACATCCAGGAAGATAAAGTCGGATTTCCTGAGGGAATACACACAGTGAGAGATACTGATGAGGGATGTGAGGTAGCTTGTTAGTTTGTTCAAGAGTATCTTAAGGGTCCAGATACCAGCATGAAACAGCTGTCTAGTGGTAAGTGATGTCCAGCTGACTGCTGTGTAAAGGTCACAGTGATGGGTTCGGTACAGTGAATTGGTGATGAACAGCAGGGCACGGTGATAGAGTACATCCAATTTGTTTAGGTTTGAGGTTGCAGCGGAGCTGTAAATTAGGTCCCCATAATCAAACAAGGGAAGAAATGTGGCCTGTACTAACCTGGTTCTGATCTCATTCAGAAAGAGAGACTTGTTTCTGTAAAAGAAACCCAACCTGGCTTTTAGCCTTCTAGAGAGGTCTTCAAGATGATTGCTGAAAGAAAGTTTGTTATCCAGCCAAATGCCAAGATATTTGAATTTGGGCACTACTTCCAAGGGTTCACCCAGCGAGGTAACAACAAAGTCCTTCAGTGGTACAGAAGGGAAGGGAGAAGAGTTACTATGAGTAAAAATAATAGCCTTAGTTTTCTTGGCATTAAGAAGAAGCTTGGCATTGATGAGGTTAATTTCCAGCTGAGCAAAGTCAGATTGCAGTACGTCCCTAACTTCAGACAATGTAGAGCAAGAAGTGTACAGTACTGTGTCATCAGCAAAGAAGTGAAGGTTGGAATTGATGATATGAGTGTCAAGATCATTGATATACAGGGAAAAAGGATAGTTCCTAGGATGGAGCCTTGCGGGACTCCCCTGGCAATTGGCAATGAGCCTGAGAATATGCCATCAGCTTTCACTTTCTGGGTCCTCCCTGAAAGATAGCTGGTGAACCACTGAGCGGTGGATGGAGTGACACCTAGCTTTATAGGGCTGGCAATTAATAAATTGTGATCAAGTGTATCGAAGGCTTTGCTCAGGTCTAAGAAGATTGTACCAGTGATCTTTTTGTTGTCTATTGCAGAGATCCAGTCATTTGTGACTTTAGCCAAAGCCGTGATAGTGCTGTGTTTAGACTGGAAACCAGATTGTACTGGGTTTAAAAGTGAGAAGGTTTCAATATGAAGTTTTAATTGATTATAAATCAGTTTTTCGAATACTTTAGCGAGAACAGGCAAAATTGAGATAGGTCTGTAATTATTTAGATCACTAGGGTCACCTGATTTGAATAGGGGAAGGATATGGGTGGATTTCCAACAAGATGGAACTGTGGCAGTAGAGATAGAGAGATTGAGAATATGAAGAATTGGGGCAGTGAGATAGGCATAACCTAGTTTTAGAAAAAATGGTTCAAGTCCATCTTCTCCCACACTTTTCTTAGAGTCAAGATTGAGTAGTGCGTCTTGTAATTAAGTGCATGTAGCTGGAAAGAACAGGTTGAGGTGCAGGGAGTATGGCTAGCACTAGCTGGATTAACCCCTCGACCTGCATAAGGCAAGGAGTCAAAAGCTAAGCCAGCAGTGACAAAATGGGAGTTGAGTTCTTCCAGAATTTGGGAATTACCTTCAATAGTTCTGCCATTGGTAAAGATCTTGGCTGGAAGGGAGGGAGGGAGCACTAGGCCATCCTTCAATGGAATTAAGTGTCCTCCAGATTTTATGTGGGTTCCCTTTGGCCTGTTCTAGGATAGAAACATAGTAATGTGCTTTTGCTGCTCAAATGCTTTTTACACATGCATTTCTGGCTGTTCTAAATGCCTGCCAATTGAGTGACTCTTAGTGCACCTGGGCCCAGGATTTGTCCATGTTAGTGATTGCAGCCTTAAGACTTGGAGTGAACCAGGTGTGGGAGGTATGGTGCACCCTGACCTTAATTTATTTATTTATTTAGTTTTTGTTAACTGGGTAGGTGCACTAGCCAGCAGGTGACTATTTTCAGGCACGACCCGAGAGGTACAATTACAATACAAGCAGTACAGTGCAAGTTATACAGTACATGGAAAGGTACATTGATGCAAGTAGACAATTATTACAAGTAGGTAGTGCAAACAGAGGGTACTGGTGAAAAGATAGACTTCGGAGCAGTTGGAGAAACTAACAAGGGGGGATGTGAGCAGGGAAGGGTAAGTGCACAGCTAAGTTCGTTGGGAGGTGGCGGGGCCAGAGACCAAGGAGAGAGAAGCCCTGCCAACTAATTGAGCTGTAGGGAGGGAAGGGGCACACAGTATCAGAGATAGTTAGAGGGGCAGGCAAGGTGGCAGACAATGGTAGGGTGGGACGAGCTAAAGTTACGGCTTTAGCGGCGGGAGGCAAGAGTCTGTAACCGGGCTCATGGAACCAATTCCCGGTTTGAGAAACGGGTGGGGGGAATGGGGTAGAAGACGGTAAGAGGCTAGCCAGTGGTAGCGGAAAGGCAGGGGAAAGTGTCCAGGCCACTGGTTCTTATGACCGGGTGTGGGGGTAGAGCTATTGTGGGAGCTGTGCCAGAGTTTGGCAACAGCGAGCGAGATTATGGCTTTAGCGGGAAAAGCAGGGGGCAGTGACCAGACTCGCAGAACTGTGAGTCAGTTGGAGGCAGGGGGCTGTGGCCGGGCTGGTGGGTGTCCTAGCTAGACAGTGTTGGTGACTTCGACGTGCGAGGTGTACCCAGCCTAATGGGTTCTATCAACGGGTAAGGAAACCAGCCAGGAGGTCGACGATGGGGGTGGGTGAGGTAGACAGGTGGCTAGGAAGCATGGTTTATAGCACAGTGGCAGAAAACCGGAGTCGCGGAAACAGGACGGGGTAAAAGCAGGAAATTATGGCAAGAGCGGTAGATTGCTACAATCTGCGTCTGGGCTCGTGGAACCATATTTCGGCTAGGCAAGTGAGGGGGCTCAGTCTCTGGGGTGAAAATATGGCAATAGGTGGCTTTAGCATGAAAAGGTGCGGCAGAGACCCGGTGTCGTGGAACTGAAAGCCGGATAGTATATCTGGGCTAGTTGGTGTGTGGGGGGGCAGAGAAAGATGAGGTTAAGAGATTTAGGAAGAACCAGTACCTATTACAAAAAAGTATATCAAAGATTAGTGCAAACAGTAAGTTGAGAAACAGGCACAAAACAGTAAGGTGATTGGCATTTGTCATACACAAGGCAAAAACAGTAAAGTGACTAGAGGCATTTATCATACACACAGGTATTACGAAGGCAAGACAGTTGAGCCATATAAGTTTTTAGTCTCTATAATAAAAAGTGCAAGTAGTCCAACTGATATGTAAGGCAATTGGGGGGGAATGTAGACATTAGGCATATTCACGGGATAAGGAGGTGAAATGTAGACAGGGGGAGGTTTGGAAAAGGTGGGCATGAAGAAAAGCTTCAGGTAGGATCATAACAGGCACATTGGTCCATAGAAGTAAGGTGATTCCATAGTCTTCACTTGAAAGAGTAGTGTGAGGAAGCTTGTCTTAGGTCAAGTGGTAGTAAGTTCCACGCTTGTGAGGCAGCATGCCCGAATGCACCTGAGCCCTTGGAGGTGCGGCAGAGGGGAATTTTTTTGAGAGATTTGTCAGATGATCTCAGCTCACATGAAGGGATAATAGGCTGGAACAGTTCCGATAGTGAAGCAGGTCTAACCACTCTGATGATGGAGTCAGAGAGGCAGCATAGATAGTACAGTCTGGGGGCAGATGGGGAAAGCCAGCCTAGGTCTTTGCAAAGTTGGCAGTGATGCTTGAGGCAGGGGGCCTTTGATGCATATCAGCAAACATTGTTGTAAGTGATATCCCACTTTTGCAGTGTTGTTTTGTACGCCATGGTGAGGATGGGGGCACAGTAGGTTAGAGTTGGCAGGAGGATTCCCCTGTCAATGGCCAGTTTGGCAGTGGGTGTGAGCATGTAGTTAGTTCTGTAGGCAGCCCCCAGTTTGCAGTTAACAGTTTTGCAGGTTTCTTGGATGTGCAGGTTCAGGTCAAGGGTTTGGTCGAGCAGTATGCCCAGATAGCGGAACGTACTAACAACTTCGAGAGGGGTTCCGTCAAGGTCGAGTACATTTAGGGGAGATGAGCAGGATCTAAGTTTATGGGTCGTACCCAGTAGCATGACTTTTGTTTTGCTGGTGTTAAGGATGAGACGATGAGCGCTTAGCCAGTGTTGAGAAGAGTGGAAGGCAGATGTCAGAGTGGCGTTTAGATGGTCAATACTACCTGAACGAGCATAGATGACCAGGTCATCTGCATAGAGTAGCAAGGCACCAGATGCTATACTGCTGGGAAGATTATTTATGAACAGTGAGAAAAGGAGAGGGCCTAGTATTGAGCCCTGCGGTACTCCAATATTGATAGTGGCACTGTCAGAGATAGCCGAGTTGAGTTTGACAGCTTGTGTCCTGTTAGTTAGGTAGCTTCGGAACCAGTTCATTACAGGAGATGAGAAGCCAAGATTCTTAAGGGTAGTCAGTAGTAGGGGGTGATCCACAAGGTCGAAGGCCTTGGTGAGGTCGATGAACACAGCCCCAGTAAGATGACCTTCATCCATGTTTGTAAGAGTATCAGAGGTAAACTTTGCTAACGCCGTTGTGGTGCTGTGATGTTTCCTGAAACCATGAGCAGTGTCAGTGGCTCAGTAGGTAGCACACTTGCCTCTGAGGCTGGGAGATCAGAGGGCTGTGGGTTCAGTTCCCACATCTGGCACTTGGATTAATATCCCAACACTGACACTGTAGTGCAGCATGAGAGGGGTGCTGCACTTCTGAGGTGCCGTCTTTTGCATGAGACGTTAAACCGAGGTCCCATCTGCCTGGATTGGTGGTAGTTCAGGTGGATGTTAAAGATCCCATGGCACTTATCGAAAAGAGTAGGGGAATGTCCCCAGTGTCCTGGCCAAATTTCCCTCATTCACTAAAAATACTACCAACAGTTTAATCTGGTTCAGTTTCAGTTGCAGTTGCTTACCATCTGTATCCCCCCCCCCCGGTCGCCCCTGAAAAAGGGACTTCTAGGCCCAGTGGGCTTACCGGGTCAACAAAATTCAACAAACAAACATGTTGTGCTTCACAGAGTAAGTTTGAAGATTCTAGGAATTCGGTGGCCTGGGTGGCTATTATTTTTTTCTAAGATTTTGCTGAGGACCGAGAGAATGGCAATGGGTCTGTAGTTCGGTATTTCATTTTTGTTTCCTTTTTTGAAAATGGGGGTGATTCTAGCAGCCTTCCATATCCCTGGGACTGTGCCAGTGGAGAGGAACAGTGTGAAAATCCTGGCTAATGGATAGGAGATGAGATGGGCAGCAGCTTTCAGCAGTCGGGGTTCCAGTGAATCGGAGCCAGGGCTGGTATTGTCGGATATGGTGTTTAAGAGTTTAAGAACTTGTTTTCTAGACACAGCTTTGAAATAAAGGCTTAATAAAGGGGGCATGCTTATTTACCAGTGTAATAAGGTTGTTGTTGAGAACAGAGGCAGCCTCATCTGCAGATTTGGCAAGATAAAGTTCTTGCCATCTAACCTCCCCTAGATTGGTCAGGCAATTTCTTGCTTGGAATTTGTGGAAAGACCTTTTGGAAATGTACTTAGGCTGCTGCCAACTCTTGGCCTGTGATCTTATGCAAACGTCAACCCCATGGTCACTCATATCATTGTGAAACACCACAGAGCATAGAATTTTGTGTGAGTGAGTGATTAATATAACATCTAGGAGAGAGCTGTTGGCAAGGTTCGATGTGTTATTCCTTGTTGGTTCACTAACAAGCTGTATGAGGCCAAACTCATCACAGAGGGATTTCAGGCTGTGAGATTTCTGGGTGAGCCAGTCCATATTAAAATCCCCAAGGATTATTGTCTCAGAGTTGGAAGCCATGATTATAGATTTAAGTTCGTTCAGAATATCAGTTCAGACAGCCAGGGGCCTGTATCCATCTATAATAGTGATAACTTCCGTGGCAGGAAGGTGAAGCTTCATGGATACAATCTCATATTCCTTCTGTTTAGATTTACAAGAGATATCAGAAACTGTAAATTTGGATTTAGCATAGATGACAACACCACCCCCAGATTTCCTATCTGCCCTGCATAGTTTGTAGCCTGGCAGTGCAATTTGTTGATCGGTAGTGGTTTTTTTCAGCCAAGACTCTGTAATAATTATACAATCTGGTTCTGTGTGAACAGCCCATGCTTATAACTGGTTGAATTTTTTAGTCAATTTCAGTATATTTACTGGCATCATTTTGAGCCCTGAGGTAGCTGCAAATTCCATTGGTGAGTTAAGTTGTATTGGGGGACCAGGATTTAGCTCCACATTACCCGAGCAGAGGAGAAGTAAGAGCATCGATTTTTTCACGGAGTTCAGTATAGATGCAATCTCTTTTTTTCTTTTTGATCATGCTCTGGGTATTGCCATAGGCATAGGTTTAATGCTAGGGAAAAGGAGGCTTATTCTATAGTATAGGGATGTGACTGTGACTGCACGAATAGACATAGGTGAGGGGAGTATGAAAGGGGATTGGGAGGAGTACAGAGTAGAGTAAAAGGGTTGGAGCCCCATCAGGAGGGAAGTGCAGTAGGTAGGGGCAGCATAAGCGGAGAGGGTGAGTTCCAGGGTCAGGCTATGGCCTTTCTCATCATTCTGTATTGTTTTGATGAATATGCTGTTTGCTAGTATTATCAGTGTGAAAATAAGGTAAGCCATGGCTCTTAGAAGGGTTTGCACAGAGGTAAGAGGTGGTGGTTTCATAGGTAGCAACTGCAGACTGCAATGTAATGAGTAGAAAGTGGCTGGAGGGCCCTGCTACTCTTACTTGTGATTAGAGGTGTATGAGGTAAGAGTAAGCCAATGGGGCAGCCAGGTAGCAAGGAGGAAGGAGTGAGACTTGTATTTAAAGGAGGCCTGGGAGGGGGAGAGGGTGGGAGAAAAATGTGAGCAGCAGTTACAAGGGGAGAGGCAAGCAAAAATCCTGTTCAAAAGTAATGTCCAAAGGTGCACCAATCGCTATGTGCTAGCGTAGCAGGCGGACCAATCAGTGTCTGCCTGCACGAGTGCTGCACCAATCAGGATCGATCAGCCAGAATGGCTCCAAAGTTGAATTCAGCAGCCGTACCTGAAAGCTGGACCTGCTTCCTATGGTCCTGGTTTTGGCTTGGGTTCCATGGGTGGGTCAAGCAGCAGTGGCTGGGGAGTCGGCTGGCGTGCACCGCCCATGAAATGAAGTGCCCCTCAGGCGCGAGTCCCTAGGAAGAAAGAGGAGACACAGCATTATATGCAGTGGCAGACAAGTAATCAGAGGGTGGGCGGCTGGCTGCAGATCATCAATGGGGGGTGGGGGTACTTGATACAGACAAAGGAAGGCAGATTAAGTAGACAGAGGTGGGGTGGGCCACAGATAATCGTTGAGGGGTTAGTGGTACAAGAAAGCACAGAAGCGAATGGAAGAGGGGGAAGGGCTTAGACTACAGGAGAGGTATAGGGAATTCTCAGGAAGATAGGTCATAGTAAACGCAGACAGGTTTTAGGAGGTGTAATTCAATGCAGAGCAAGGAAGCATTTAGGTGAAGAATGCCAGGCAAAAGGGAAGAGAGAGAGAGAGAGAAGGGATACTTTCAGTTTAAGTCACACCATCAAGTTACAATTAAACAAGAGTTAGAATCAATGAGTCCTAAACCTATGTTAAAGCTAAGCTCTGAAGACTACTTCTACATGGTCATTATATACATACATTATTGATTTAGGTAGAGAGGGAAAAGAAAAAAAAAGAAATAATATCCACAGGTACAGGCACAACAAAAGAAATCAAGAAAATGTGAGCAGCAGTTACAAGGGGAGAGGTGAGCAAAAATCCTGTTTAAAAGTAATGTCCAAAGGTGCACCAGTCGCTATTTGCTAGCGTAGCAGATGGGCCAATCAGTGTCCACCTGCATGTGCGCTGAACCAATTGGGATCGATCAGCCGGAATGGCTCCAAAGTTGAATTCAGCAGCTGTACCTGAAGGCTGGACCCACTTCCTATGGTCCTGGTTTTGTCATGGGTTCCATGGGTGTGTCAAGCAGCGGCGGTCGAGGAGTCGGCTGGGGTGCACTGCCTGTGAAATGAAGTGCTGCTCAGGTGCTAGTCCCGGAAGGCTGGACCCGCTTCCTATGGTCCTGGTTTCGGCTTGGGTTCTGTGGGTGGGTCAAGCAGTGGCAGCCGGGGAGTCGGCAGGGGTGCACCGCCCGTGAAATGAAGTGCTGCTCTGGTGCAAGTCCCTGAAGGCTGGACCCGCTTCCTATGGTCCTGGTTTTGGCTTGGCTTCTGTGGGTGGGCCGAGCAGTGGCGGACAGGGAGTACATTGGAAGTACATTGGGGATGTCAACCACTGCAGCCATCAGGCCAGCAAAGCCGCGGTTGATTGCACCCACCATGTGGCCCAACCTGTCCTCTGCCCGCTGTTAGGCACGGGCAAAGCCCACTGAAATGGACTCCCGCATCAGTGTCAGCTCATGCCTCAGCTCCCTCCGTAGGCCATTCAGATCCATTTGAGCCTTCTGCTGGGATGTGACAGAAGCCTGCAGGAGTTGGCAGGCACCATGGGCATCCTGCTTCTGGGGGGCATCCCCCTCAATGGCAGCTGGCACTGGTGCCTGCTGCACAGGAGGTTCAGGATGCTGTTGAACATCCATCATGGTCTGCTGCTGCTGACCACTGCTGGTGTGCTGTTGTACAGGATGGCCCTGGACCACAATCTGTGTGGGACACCGCATGTCCAGCAGTGCACACATGTTCTCCACACTGCCCACCACCGGCTGCACAGGGACGGCCATGCCAGCAATGCTGATCACCCCCCTGGCACCTGTTACACTGTTACATGGCCTGCTTCCAGCCCCACCCCTGCATCCCCCTCCACAGGCATGTCCAGGCAGTGAGGACCCTCTGACACATCCATGTCATCGCCACTGGTGACCGTCACTTGGAGTACCTGCCCAACACCCAGTTCCTCCATTTGAGCATCCTCCAGGTACTCATTTGATTCCATCTCCCCACCTGCAGTGTGTCTCCCCCCTTGGCAGATGCAGCCCCTGTCCATTGGAATGCCACACGTGCAGTGGCTCTGTGTGTCCCTGACTGGCACCCAGACCGGACATCAATGGCTGTTCATCCTCATCCTCCACAACCTCTGGACCAAGGGCAGACATCCTGTGCTGATCCTGTGTTTCCGTAGGCCTTGCAGACACTGCTGTGGAGAAAAACAGAACAGGGTCAGTCACCTGTACACGGACAGTGTGCTCTACCACCACCACCACACCATGCACACTCCAGGACACGTGCCACCTGCCGTGGCCATGTACACCCCACACACCAGCCCGTGACCACATGCACCCACACAACACACACTGCACATGCCATGGCCAGGCTGCTGTTCGGCAGCCCACAGTGCACCCTGTGCAGGGCACCAACAGCAAGACTCTGCATCTATGCCATCACACCATGCAGGGTATACACATGCGAATACAGACCTGTCCTGAGCAGTGCAAGAGGCGTCTCAAAACCACCACCCAGCACACCTGCGACTGCCACCAACTGCAGTGTGGATGCCACCACGGCCATGAGCGGCTCCTTCTCCCACTGCTGTTGGTCTTGTGGTCCTCCACTGGTCCACATCCATTCATGCCACCACTGTGCCTCCTCTTCCTTAGCCCAGCGCAGCAGGTCATTCCATCGCTTGTGCACCACCTCAGTCATCCTGCCACGGCCACTGACTGCATTGACCGCAGCTGTCACCTCCTCCCAAGCTTGGTGCACCACTGCATCTGTGGCCCTGTGCGTGAGGAGCACCTGGTCCCTCTCCTTTATAACATGCACCAGTGTTGTTAACTCATCCTGTGAGAATTTATGTGTGCGGATGTGCTCTTGTCATGCTGCACTACCTATGGGACAGTTGGAAAGGGACATGTGTCAGCAGCTGTGGCAGGACTGCGTTGCATTGCTCATACACATCACCATGCCACCCCCTAAAATTTCACAGGCCACATGGACATGGCATTGGGCAGCATGTGCATGTACGGTGCACACAGCCACAAAGTCATTGGCCACCCTGTGTCTGAACAGCAGGCCCTGGACCCACATGTGTACTGCTCTTGCCCATGGCCAGCATGTGCAGCCGTGAATGGGGCCACCCCTACACCCACCACCTGGCACTGTACTGTGCCCTGTGTGTTCAGTACGCTGAGTGCATGGACTCATGGACTGGCATGTAGACAATGGCAGGACACCAGACACAGGCCACATGGTGCTTGGGATGGCACAGCACCAGGATCCTGTGTTTCTCCAGCAGAGTGGTCACAGCCTACCACGCCCCACATCCAGGGTGTGATGGCAGTGAACCAGTGTTGCAGGACATGCTGTGGTATTGCACAATGGCCCCTGCCTGGCACCCATGGTGTGCAGGCAGTGCCACACAGCACAGTGCGATGCAGGGGCACATGCACAGTGCATTGGACGGTATGCTGTACAGGCAGCTATATGTAGCTGTGCACCATCACGCAGCACAGTGCTTGCCTGTGGTCCTACGTGTGGCTGACTGATCCCCAGCAAGTACATCTGTGGGCTACAGTTTGGGCTGACCTTGTTCTGAACTATTGCCATTCCAAGTGTCCCACAGCAGTTGTACATACCTGCCTCTCACTGCTCTTCCCCCGTTGCATCTCTCCACCTGTCCAGTGTTGTTCTGCAGTATCTGTAGTATGCTGCATTCCCACAACACAACACTGTTGGTGCACTGCTTGCCCTTTTATAGCCCAGCCAGGCAATCAAGCCTGTTATGCATGCAAAGCAGTGCATAATGATATGCTAATCACACAGTTTGCACCGTGCATTCTCAAGTACCCCCATTTGCATATGCCAGTTGAATATGGCCTTGATTAGCACCTGACTAACACCCTAGCACTGTGCAAATGGCCATGCCAGGATATTGGGGGGTCAGTGCCACACTATCCTAGTAGCTTGGCACTCTGTGGTATAGCACAACCACCACACATGCTCGTGAGGCCTCCATGGCTGTGCTAGCATCCTGGCATAGCATGATATAGTGCCGTGCTAGTCCACGCAGCGTGGCTCTAGGCGCATGCATGGTATTTATCTCCAGGGTCATGCCAGGGGTCACGCATGCACAGTGCGACCACTTCTGGGTAGCACCGTGCTACATCATGTGATAGTGTGGCACTACAGTGGTTGCTGCAGGAGGGTCCTGGGTGTACCAACCACTGGGTATTTTAACAGGTGGAAGGGAATCTGTACTGTGTGGGTAATGCCAGGATATGGAAGACAGTGTGCAGTGGTGCACAGGGACAGGTGCTGGGGGGGTGGAGACAGCCATCCTGGTGAAGCTGGTCCAGATAGGGCACCGGAGGCTCTTTGGGGAGGTCAGAAAGGGGGACCTCCCACATATGCAGTCACACGGAAGCTGAGTGCCCACACTGGAATCTCCTGTAATGCAGAGAAGTGCAGGCACAGATACACAGACCTGTGATGGCGGCAGCATCAGCAGCTTGAGTGCTACAGGTGCATGGTGCGTGAGGGCACTGTGCCTGTGCCAGGCAAGTGGCGATGCATGCTGACACCCACTATCACAATCATGTCGGGCTGCAAGTGTGTGTGTGTGCCATGAGTGCACGTGTGTGCCACACTGCATGGTGCTTGGGCACATGTGGCACTGGCAGGGACCCACATGTTGGCCCCCTAGGGGTCTGGTACATGCTGTGGCCATGGGTGTGGGTGGTGGGTTGGGACAGGGTTGGAGGCATGTCCTGGTGCAGCACCAGCCTGCAGTCAGCAACACCGTGGTGCCGGGGTCCTGTTTCTTGGGGACTAGTGACATACACACATGGGTATGCAGATAATTGCAGGACAGCTACAACAGGCACTTGTCACACCACTGCGATGCCGTGATGTCATGACGTGTGTGGCTGGTGAATGCTACATGGACTATGCCACCCTCTCCGTTGGTGTCCTCGATGTTCACTCCCTCTGTGTGCAGTGTTGTTGGGGTTGCATGTGCATCATGCTGTGCTGCATGCAGTATATGCTGTGTCATGCTGTAACACCAATGTTTCACCTGTCCTCTGTAGAGCAGATCAAGCAGCCCATGGCCGGAGAAGGGGGCCAGAATGTGACCCAGGAGCAGCGGAGAGGCAGCCTGAGGGTGCCGTCCATGCTACAGCAGGCACAGAAGAGCAGCCCTGAGAGCGGTGGCATGTTGCATGAGTACCTATCTCATTGCTCTGTGATCTTTGCTCTTTCACTGTGCTGTGTGTCTCATCTGGGTGTCCTGTCACTGACTGGTGTGGTGGCATGGCTGCAACGGGCAGTGGGCCAGTGGCAATGTGGCACTGTGCTGTGCTGCACATCTATGTTGCACACCATAGTCAGGTGCTGCCAGTCTGGCCCATGGGGGCAGTGGAGCACTGTCAGCTTGCATTGCTGTACGGGTGCCTGATGGTGGTGGGCGCTCTGGCGGCGAGTGTTCGGTGGGAGTCACATGCTGTCGGCTGCTATGCCCACCTCTTGGGTCCCTCCAGCCCCCCCACAGGGTGACTGCATTTGCACTGTTGGCATTACCTTGCTGTCCTGTGTATTCACCAGACAAGCCTGCATAGCACCACCTGCGTGCCTGTTGTGGCTGTGGGACACCACGCCCCATGCCTTCTAGGCATACCTCTCATCCCTTTATCCACCAGCCATGGAACATTGCCTGTAATACTGTGGTACATATTGGCAATGTGTGGTATGTGTAGTGGATTCCTTACCTGGGTATCTCATGATGCTATTACTGTGCTGCAGTTATGTTCCGAGGGTCTGTTATCACTATGCTAATACATTATGTGCATCATTTACTATTGAGAGTTGCATAACAATGTTGACCTTGGCTGTGGAACATGTTCTCACAGGGTGGGACAGGGGCCTTTTGCCCCATGGGTTGTGTACCCTTCCTTGTACCGTGTCACAGTTGTGTGGTATGCTTTCAGTGGCCTTGTTTGGTGGCATGTGTCAGCCCTTCACTGCCAGCATCTGTGCCCTGGCTGCCTGTTATCCCCTGGCCTGGGTCGATCATTGGCAGGCCACTGTCATAGTTCAGTGCTGCTCCAGCATGCCTTTAGTTGTTGTTGGTGCTGTGCTCTGCGTTATGGTACATTGCCATCTGTCAGTGGGCAGCATGTCCCAATGTGTGGGTGCCCTTGTGCATGTTGTGGCGTGGCTCATGCACCCAGCTGTCCAGGGGTCCAGCTGTGTGTCTGCCATGTCTTGCTGTGTGCTGTGCCAGGGTGAGTGGTGTCACATGTACCCTGGTGCTGTTGGGATCATTGTCATCATGTGTGTTGGGGTTTAGGTTGTTGCCTGTGTCACCCTGTGCTGCTTTGTGTCACCTTCCAGGTTGGCCTACTGGTGCGGCACTCACCTCCACTTGGGATTGCCCATTGGGACATGTTGTCCATCCCTGTATGGCCACCTTTGGCTGCTATATGCCTCCTGGCTGGTGTCCCATCCTCATGGTCTCACCCTTCCTCTTGTAGGTCCACTCCTGGCATCACTGTGGGTGACCAGGCCAGAGGAGTCGGAGAGGATGGAGGACCTGCTGCGTCGCATCATCTGCCAACAGAGGAATGTGATAGAGCAGCAGGCCATCTTGATAATGGAGATGAGGAGAGTGGCAGCTATGTTGGAGGCTCGGCTGCCAGATCCAGCGGGCAGCTAGCCATGCCTTCATACCATATTGTGTTGCCTTCATACCCCCCTTACTGGACATGTTATTATTTCCTGGACTGTATTCCTGTGTCCCTGTGTGCATCCTCCTCCCCTTTGCACCCTTCTCTTGTGCCTTCTTGTACATCCTGTTATTATTTCTACATATGTTTGTCTTTTAGATCCTTGCTTTGCCTATTGTTTGTTGCTTTTGTAGTTCTCGTAGTGGGCTTATTGTTGCATGGGTTGTGTGTTGGGGGGCTTGGCATGTTGCTTTGTGGGATTAGTTCTGTTGTCTTTCTTTGTTATGGGGTGGGTCATCCAGTGGTGGTTGGGGCATTGGTGTTTGATTTGTTCTTTGGTATTGTATGGGTTTGCATCACTGTTCTGTTCCAGTTACCTTTCCTTTTGCATATTTGTTATTACAGAGCATTTACTACATTTTACTGTGTCCTGTGTCATTCTTGGATGCTGGGGTTTTACCTGGTTTGTACTGTTCCTTGGGTTCTCCACATGGGTCTGGGTTGTTGCTTGCCATTCCCATGCATGTGTAGCATCCTCCAGGATGTGCACTGTGGTCTGCTCCTGATACCTCATTCCAGCCTGTGTTTCATTGCATGTGTCCCAGGGTCAGTCTATCTCACCTCTACACTGTGTTCCACTGTGTGTTTGCACTGCCTGCCTGGGTGCTATATTCAGTGCTGTCTTATGTGCTATATTCAGTGCTGTCTTATTCCCAGGCTGTTTTTGCCCTGCACTCCTGGCCCTGTTTGCCTGGCTTCCTGTGCTTGCTATATTCAGCTGGTTTTGCACTGGGCTTTACCTTTTGAATATAGCTGATGTTTTGCTCCAGGCTATGTTTGCACGCCGGGCAGTGCTACCTTGGCCACGGGGCAATTATTTGAATATCTGGCCCCCAAACTGTTGAGAAGATGTGCAAAAAAACAGTATGTCTATAAGTTGAAATAACAATGTGGTTAGAAAAAGATGGAATTTCAGTCTTTGAATACTTTGCTGTGTTATACGTACTGAACAAGCAGTGCGTTAATCAACTGTGTTATATGCCAAGTTATATAGTATATGAATGCAGGAGTTGTACAATCTATTAAAATTGATGACAAAGTATCTGTTTAAAGTGCATCATAGGTGACAGAGATCATGGACAGAATAATAAGAGAGTATTTTTTATAATTACCACTTTAATATATGTGGCTATGAATAGACTATCATTTAGTTAAAATATATGCAGGGAAACACATAATATTTTCAGGCTTAAGACACGCAATACAGTTCAATTGTGACAAAAACATAGCTAAAGTAGTTTTTCTCTCTTTGCAGAGCATTGTAAAAAGAAAACGTGCACTGTCCACTGCCACTGTGTTTGCAGGCTCGAGCACAAGATAGATAGTTTAACTGAGGAAACTGTTGCACTTCGAGAGCAGGTTGATGAATTGACATCCCTCCTCGAAGCACAGCAGGCTACTATTAGTCTTGTGATTGAGTCTGTGGACACAGCGGCAGGTGGCAGTGCACCAACCAGCACTGCTTCACCTGCACCAACAACAGCAAGCCTCCCTGAGCCACAATAAGCTGCCTCCACAGCTCACCTGGTATCTTCTCCCAGCAGTGCAGCAGCTTCCACTTTTGATCAGCCTGCACATAGTCTCCAACTTTTGTTCTGGGCTGCCTCGAACAGCAGCACACCTCTTGCTTAAATGGATATTTCTTTTTCTTTTTTTTTTTTTAAGTTCAGAATATCTCTGTTTTTTCACTGAGTCATTTACTTAGAGAATCAAAGTTTTGGGTGCAAATTTTATTAACATTCTGTTGATTTTTTTGTGTATTTCTCTATTTCATAATGTTAGAAAAATATATTTTTATACAAAGCAACATATTTAATAGTTTCATAACTCTTTATCTTTTATATCTTTTTTGTATAAATAATGCAAAAGATAAAAATATTTTCTTACGAAAAACATTTGTTGTGTTTTATTCTACCTTGTGAGGTAACATCTACTAAATATGTAGAATGAGAGAATACTGCTTGTATTGATGTGATTACTAGAGTATCAGACATGAAGTTCTATTATTGACTGTTAACGTTGTGCTAGCCTCATGTTAATCTCTTCTTTACATAACTGTAGACGTTAGCAATAGGCTGAACAATGTTTAATAGTGTTTGAAAGAATGTTAATATTATTATACCAATAAGGTACTACTAAAAATAATGATGATCACTTTATCTGCTTTTAAGGGCATCTGCGACTTGGTAACACCTTGTAGCATAGTATGACTGTATTAGGTTATCACAAGATTGTTAACATAAACATTACTCATGTGTTATTGGCCACTTAACAAATAATGCCATTGCTTATGCAGTACAACATAGCAACGAGATCAGAGTACAGAACAGTTAAACTGTGAAATACATACTATTTATTATTACTGGTTTCAAAAAGGTATATACATATTAATGTGCTTAATTAATATATATGTATGAAATGATGGTAGAGAAGTAGAAGATGGAACAGCATGGACATCTGTCAGTCTGCTTCACACAAAGTTCATGCTTTTTGGTGTGTTCTAGCACAATACTATCAGTGAGTGTAAAGTCATGGTATGTGAAAGACCAGTACAATATGATTTGGTGTGTGCCATACTAACGATAATTAGAACAAAATAAAAACCAATAAGAAGCATGTTGATGTGGGTAGAATAACAAATTTACATGAATCAGGTGGTGTCAGTGCAAGTGTAATACACTTGTGCCAGCAACATATAATTCTGTGTATGACACACCCAGAGTAGGTGTGACAGTAAAAAAACAGTTATATGTATGCACATCTTCATACACTGTGAAATGCAGATGACAGACATGCTGTGAGTATGAGTTTTGTATGGCCATGGTACCACTAGATCATGTTCTGCTGCAACACAGTATAGTAAATGTGATGTGATAGAAAGTAGAAAACCATATGTACAAATCGATATAGTGTCAGCACAGATACATCGGCTGGTGTCAGTAACACAGCTACAAAGTTAGACTCCCAGCATATTATGGCTTCTGTGTGATGACAATTTTTACTGTTGCAGAACTGAAAGAGTAACACACATGTAGAAGCTGATAGACAATGAACACTAATTTATTAGGTGTTTAGAGTATAACCCAATTATCGATCTGTGTGTTACATGTTGTCACTATGTGTGTTAGTGTTACTGTGGCAATTTCTGTTGCACTTATCATTGGTGTCTCATACAACTAACCATGTGGCTGGAACATGGGATCCTGAAGGTATGCGATCTTATCAACGTATCCATACAGTAAATCATGTGGTGGTAGCATAAGGCTTGAACAACCTGCTCTATGATCACCACACTGATATACAAACTCACATGGTGGAAGCACAGGACCAGAAAAGGCTGCAATAGCATCATTGCATATCTATAGGTAATCATCTGGTGAAACTGTGACAGTTGAAGAGCCTGTGCTCCAATAACTGCATCCATACACCAAATCATGCAGTGGGAACATGAGGCACTTTGGGCCCTGCGCTCCCACCACTACATCCATAGACTAAATAATGTGGTGGGAGTGCAGGGCCCCACTACATTTTCATGTATTATTTATATTCCTCATTCTCAAAAAGAAGGGAAATTCATGGCAAAAAACTCTGTTTAATGCATCAGTTAAGGTTGTTCCACAGCAACAAATGCAAGGAAATTCGGTGTTAGGGTTGAAAACCTTAACTCCGCATTCTCCCCCCCAGCACCACACACACACACACACACACATATGCAAGTAGGGAGGAGGACCAAGGCAACACGACCAATCACAGACAACCAGCAGCAGGTGACAGAAATAAAAAACAACTGTCTAAATGTACTGCAAGACATCCCCACCCACCTGACCAGGTACTGCATGCTCAGTGGAGATCCACAGCAAAATTGAGGCCATGTACACCAAACGTACAGATCCCTGATTGCAGGTGCACAAAACATACCACACTTAGGAGTTGCATGGCCTTATCTAGTGATGCCCCACACCCCACCACACCTGGTACTGCACACTGACTGGACATCAACAATGCAACTCTCTGATTGCAGCTGTACAAAGGTTTGTACACTTATGAGTAAACAGAAATAAAAACAACTGTAAATGTAGTAAAAGATACAGCCGTCATCAAGATACATGAACTGTTGCATTTAAGTATATGATGTGCGTAGTAGTAGGTTTACTGCATCTGTCCACTCGAGATACACAACCTGATCTGGAGGTACAGAGGACCTATTGCCTGTACAAGGCTGTGCAACTCCTAATGTCACTGACAGATATACAGTTTCAGCGATGTAGGTGTACTGTTGATGTCCATGAACTTACTTTCACTGTGTTTGTATACTAAGAATGCAGTAACTGGTCTGTCTATCAGGGAGTGGAATTAGCTGGCTGAGGCCAAGCAACTTCTAAATGTGCTAGCATGAGTGTACCTACAATGACGGAGGTGTATCATGGATGTCCATAGGCTCAGTTTTGCTGTAGCTGTCTACTGAGGATGTAGTACCTGGTAAAAACAATGGCATTGCCTATCTGATGCCACACAAATCCAAATTGTGGTAAGCTGAGTATCCTTGCAATGAGTGAGGTGTACCCTTTATCTCCACACCCTCAGTTTTTTGCAGTCGGTCTCCACTCAGGTTGTAGTACCTGGTCTTTCTGTTTGGCAGACCATTACATGGCTGATGCCATACAAGTGATAATTATGCTAATTGTACTACACCAGCAATCAGGTAGGTGTACTATAGATATAAACAGACTTTCTTTTACTATAGCTTTCAGTCACAATGGACCAAGTGTTGTAGAAGGGGAGAGGTATTCTCTCCCACAGACTGTGTGACTCATTATTGTACTAACCTTTGCAAGGCTGCAATCATGGAGTAACAATGTTGATGTTCATGGGTTCATTTTAACTGGGGTTCTCCAGTAAGTATGCAGTACCTGGTCTCAGTGGGTGGGTCATTGCCTCATGAAGGTCCTCCATTGCCTAACAGTGGGAGGTTGTGTGTACTTGAAATCAACCGCACATACCATACCTGTCCTACTACTTAGTTTTGCTGTGCTCTATAGCCAGGGTGCAGTATCAGGTGTGGTTGGGTATGGGGCATCACTAGATAAGGCCATGCGACTTCTAAGTGTGGTATGTTGTGTGCACCTGCAATCAGGGATGTGTACATTTGATGTACATGGCCCCAGTTTTGCTGTGGATCTCCACTGAGCATGCAGTACCTGATCAGGTGGGTGGGGATGTCTTGTAGTAAATTTAGACAGTTGTTTTTATTTCTGTCACTTGCTGCTGGTTGTCTGTGATTGGTCATGTTGCCTTGGTCCTCCCCCCCTACTTGCATATGTGTGTGTGTGTGTCTGTGTGTGTGTGGTGCTGAGGGGGTGAATGCAGATTTAGGGTCTTCAACCCTAACACCGAATTTCCTCACTTTTGTCACTGTGGAACAACCCTAACTGATGCATTAAATGGATTTTTTTGCCATAAAAATAATATATATATATATATATATATATATATATATATATATATATATATATGTAAATATATAAATAGATTACTCAGGTGAAAATGTATGTTTGGTTTGCGTAGGATAAAGATTGTATATAAGGATTGTATGTTTCACTGCAAGCCAAACCATACTGTGTAAAAACCAGACACTAGCTATTATTGTAGATGGAGCGCTGCTGCCATCTAATGGCCAGTGTGATCACTCACCAATTATGGAGGCTGTAACCCCTTAGCTATGAACTTAACTATGCAGTAATTAGCTGAAACCAATCAGAATTGGACAGCAATTCTTAAAGTTTAAGGCACATGCCAAATTTGGTAAAAACCTTATACTAACATTATGATTGCTCCAAGGACCTAGTGGTCACTCAAAGAGTAAGGTCAGCTAAAATATTAAAGCCACACATTTGTGCTGGGTTGTTAGAGAGAGGAGAAGGGAGGAGGACAGAGAAGAAGGAAGAAGTCTAAAAGCCATAACCTGTATTTCATAGCCCAGCATATGGTGAGTGATCAACACTTGTGTCAGGTAAATTAGGACTGCTTTTTAATTCTGTACTTGAGTAGGAAGTATATGCTTGTTATAAGATTAGAAAATAAAACGTGTTCCATAACCTTTAAATATTTGACTCTTAGTTTAATTTAACCTCTGTCTTAAAGGACCTAGGGAATCAAGTGCTTTGGTCAGTCACTCAGATAGTCAGCAGGATAGAGGGCACTAATGAGTCAATATTTGTAATTTTGGGGAAATGTTTCTACAGAGAAACTCATATTTGGATCAAGTTTGGCTGTTGGAAAAGGGTCATAACCTATCCACAGTAACAGTTGGAGTCAATCCGTTGAGAACAGTGCTTAATCCAAGGACTTGTCCAATAAGTCTCAGTCTTAAATAGGTACATATACAGGTTATTGTAACATGAAACAATACATTATAAAAGTAAAAAAAAAATATTAAATTATTACGACATGGAACACTATACTGCAGATTTTGTAATTTCACACAAAGGCCAAGCATTTTGAAAAGATGCTAAGCATAAGAGAGACTGTTGGGGTTATGTGAAAGAACAGTTCCAGGCAGAATTGGGAAAGAAAATTAAAGACAAACAAAAAAAGGCTACTGCATGCAAGGGTTGTAAGTCACAGTAGTCAGCTTAGAGGAAAAAGTAAAATGCATAAAAAAGCAAGTTTCTGATTTACAATCTAGCAAGTTGGACTTACAAAAACAAGTGGAAGAAACAAAACAAAAAGAACTGCAATCTACACTAATGCAATCTAGTCTTACTAGGCAGCTAACCAATGCATGGTGTTATAGCAATACCATGCATCAGCAGCTAGAACAAATACAAGCTGAAAGCGATAAATTATATGGGGAAAATACTGACTTAAAAGCCGCTTTAAGAAAACAAATAGAAATGATAACAGAAATGAAAACGGGTTCAGAAATAGACCACTTGCATTGTCACCAGCAGATAAAACAACTGCAAAGTGAAATGCAAGTCCATAGGGGTGTAGTTGCTGCAGTGGCATCAGGGATGATGGTATCAAGCCAATCGGTGGTCCAAACCACTCTGCCTGCCTACAATGAGGTCCTGCATCAACAGCTGAGTTTCAACCTCAGTCAGCAACACACAGAAAGGGAAAGATGTAAAGAAGATGAAGAGGAGGACAGGATAGGCCCCTCGTGGCACCTTTATACTGGCTGTGGCAGGGGAGTGGCTGCTGTAGCCAGTCTGAATTGTGAATTTTAGGAAAAAAATAGTAGAGCTCCAACACCACAAAATGCAAGCTATAGCTCAGGTCAATGATTTCCAGTGTTCTAACAATACCTTACAAAATGAGTTAGAAAAACTTAGACAAGAAAAAGAGATTTTAAAGAGAGAAAATTAAAATTTAAAAGCAGCTTGTATGAAATAGAGAATAACATAATTGTAAATCTCCAGCAAGGTATAGGACTAAAACAAACTCGGGTACGAACAGCAGGAGGTCAAAGAAAAAATAAAGGCTGAGAGAGAAATAGTGGTTGTAACAACAGCACCAGAAATAATGTCTGTAGCCACAGCCCCATCACTCTATAATGCAAAGACTCTGACCCTCCACCCAAAAGTGAATTATGAGTCACCATGGACCCCAAAGTTTGATAGATTGCCAAGAGAAGCACTGAATGATCATGGTTAGGCAAATAAAAAGTAAACACTGGCATGCAGAAAATTAAAATCTTCAGCTCAAAAATAAAAACCACAGCATGCCAGATCTAACTTTAATGTGGACTTTCTATATATTAGCATTCATTTCTTAACTCTTTTTCTTTCTACCCCCCACACACACATCCACAGCTATGCAGTAAATTACATCCTTGACTTAAAACAGTAAAGTAATAAAATGAAAGTGTATTGAAGTTACATGCATGACTTAAAGCAGTAATGTAATAAAGCAAAAGTGTATTGAAGTTACATGCATGACAGTACATGCAGTAAGGTAATAAAATAAATGTGTATTGACTTTGGGCTACAATATGTTTGTACCATTTGTAACAGATGGTACCTGTTGCAAAAGAAAATGTTATAACAAGGTTTTCTTACCTTAAAGAAAAAAATACACACTGTAATGATTCTACTACCATTGCAAATGCTTTTAACCAACAATTTTCTGACTTATCTGCCTACACAGCTTCCCTCCCATCACAATCCTCTGCTTCACAGTTTGACCCCACAGCATCTGAAGGACCCCCAAACTTAACCAACCCCTTCTATTTCAGGGAAGTGTCTAGGCATCAGGTTCTAAAGCTGCTCAGGTCATTCTCTGAAAACACCAGTACTGGCTTAGATGGCCTAGAACCAAGACTACTAAAATGGCTTCTTACTACATCTCTGGCCCCTGGACACATCTTCACCCTATCTCTCTCAATGGCATTGTCCCTGAAGTCTGGAAGGCAGCCAGAGTCACTCCTGTATTTAAGAAAGGCAGTAAAATGACATATCAAATTACCGCCTATTGCTATTTTGTCTGTTCTGAATAAAACCCTGGAAAAAGTAGTATCCATGCAAATCACTGAATACCTTGAGAAATCAATTTACTAAGCTCAGCACAACATGGTTTTAGAAAGCATCACAGCACCATGACAGCACTTGCAAAATTCACTTCAGATATCGTTACCAATATGGATAGAGGAAAGTTAACAGGGCAGTCTTCATTGACTTAACCAAAGCTTTCGATCTGGTTGACCATTCTCTGCTACTATCCGCCCTCAGTACCTTGGGCTTCTCTCCCCAGTCACTACCTGGTTCAAAGCTACCTCTCCAACAGAACACAAGCTGTTAAGTTTAATTCATCCATGTCAGACAGTGCTGTTATCAACATTGGGGTCCCTCAGGGGTCTATACTTGGCCCTCTTCTATTCTCATTATTCGTCAATAAACTTCCTGAGCTGGTCACCACAGGTCACTCACTTCTTTATGCAGATGACCTGGTAATTTATTATCACTCTGATAAGGTCCTGGATCTAAATGCTGCCCTCACTGCAGATTTTCGTGCTGTACAACACTGGTTGAACTCTCAATGCCTGGTTTTAAATACAAATAAAACAAAAGTTATGATGTTTGGCTCCAATCACAAACTTAGATCCTGTCCTCTGACCATCTCTGTCTCTGATATCGATGGGGACCCTATTGAAACTGTCACTTCCTTTCGTTACCTTGGCATCCACCTGGATCAAACCTTGGACCTGAAAGCACATATACAGGAAACCTGCAAGTCAATTAACTGCAAATTGGGGCTGCCTATAGAACCAAATACCTGCTCACCCCTGCTGCTAAATTGGTGATAGCCAGAGGCATTCTATTGCCAACCTACATATGGGTGTCCCATCCTGTCCTTGGCCACCAAATCTTCACTGCAACTATGGGATACTACCTTCAATAATGTGTGCAGGTATGCAGCAAAGCACCTCGGCTGCAGCATCATTGTCTCTTATATCAGGACCTTGGTTGGCTCTCTCCTTCCTCTACCAGGCAGTACTACTTGTACAATTTAGTTGATTCCATCCTAAGGATGTCCAAGCCTGCTATCCTGTCTGATCTCCTCAGGCCGGCATTCCCACAAGGAATCTTAGATCGGCTGATCAGACCTTACTATCCATCCCCTTTGTCGGACTAAAAGGGCATGGGCTCCTTCCATCATGCTGCCCCCACCTATGGAACCTACTACCTCAGGATCTAAGAGATGTCTCCACTCATGTGACTTTTAAGAGCAAACTCAGGACTTTTCTCACTACTATGGACAAATGTGTTTGCTTTGACCCTACCTGATCCGCTGCATTTGTACTGTTCTCATTGCATAGCACTTTTGCCTGTCAAATGGGTGTTCTATACTGTGCCTTGTAATTAATGTTTTATTTGTGCCTTGTAATTAATGTTGCCTTAACCTGTTTCTTTATAAGCTTAATGTTAGCTGTTGACAATTGTAAGTCGCTATTCTACTCCATGACATTCTTATCTTCACTTCACAGCCTCCCTCACTTAACCCCACTGCTGCTCTCTTCCCTTCTTCTGTTATATCCTCTTCCCCCTTTTGCCACTCCCACCAAACTCACCTTTACCTGTTCCTACCTCATCCATGCCCCTCCTTAGTCCCCACCCTCCTGGCTGTACTTAGTCACCTCTCTCCACCTACTACGCCTACTCCCCGTCTACCGACCCCCTTCCTGCCCTGTCCATCTCTTGGTTCCACTGGCTCGGCTTGACTTTGACAACTTTGCCGCTATTGCCGGTAACTCCTCGCCTATCCCCTCTCACCGGCATCCCCTCCTCGCCCTGCCGTCCTATCAGTTCCACCAGACCGGCTGTATTTTCCCTACCTCCTACCACTGCTGCCATCTGCCGCTCCCCCCTACCACCCTCTCGTCGTCTGATGTCTTCGGCTCCATAGGCCCGGCTGCAGGTTGGTACCTCACCCGTGTTGCCGTGATCTGATGGCACCTCCTTTCCATTAATCTCCCTCCCATCCTTTTGCCAGTTTTCCTTCCTTGTGTCTTTCTACTGATGCCTATCCTCTCTTATTTTCTGCCTTCTACTATTCACATTTTGAGTATGTTCCATGATCAAGTGCTAAAGTATATTTTTGTTTACTAATGTATGTTACATTGCCATATGTATTTCTCTCTGCATTTTTTTGTACTCGTTGTCTTAATAATCTGGCTATACTCTTTGTGTATTGCAATTGCACCTCCCGGGTCGTGCCTGAAAACAGTCACTTGCTGACTAGCGCACCTACCCGGTTAACAAAAACTAAATAAATAAATAAATAGGTCTAAAGCGCAGCCAGCCACGCCCACCAAAGAAAATAAAATAAACCACATTAGCTTGAAATAAAGAGTAACTAGGGTATAAAAATAGTTTGATGCTGTTTTGGCTATTTAAAAATGCATAAATCACATGTTTTGCAAACTGCATTGACAGTTACCTTTGTTTTACAATACTGGTCTTTTTTTTTTCCAGTACTAAATGCAATGTTTCTTACACTGAAAACTGTGCACATTTGCTTAATTTAAGTTAGTTGTGTCATAAGGAAAGGAAATGTTTGCCTTTGTCTGTTGGGTGAAAAGCACTCTGCGTTTCAATAAGAAACATGCAGTAATTAAACCTTATAAATTAGAGGTCTGTACCTTAAAATGTTCACCATTTAAGGTTTGTTTTAATCTACAGAAATCATAAAAATGTGTAATTTACTTATCAAACTAACCTTGGTGATGTCACATGAGTACCTGAGGACTGGAGGAGGGCAGATGTGATTCCCCTTCACAAAAGTGGGAGCAAGGCAGAAGCAAGAAACTATAGACCTGTTAGTTTAACCTCAGTGATAGGGAAAATGATGGAATCACTTCTGAAGGAAAGAATTATCGAGTATCTAGAGGCCAGAGGGGCACAGGGCCCAAGGCAACATGGATTCACAGTGGGAAGGTCATGCCAGATGAATCTGATAGATTTCCTTTGACTGGGTGACCAAACTAGTAGATCAGGGAGGGGCTGTGGACATGGCCTACCTAGACTTTAGCAAGGCATTTGACACAATCCCACACAAAAGATTAATATACAAGTTAGCCAGCCTGGGAGTGGGTCCCAAGATGACAGCTTGGGTAAAGAATTGGCTGGAGAATAGGACACAGAGAGTAATAGTAAATGGAGTCCACTCTGAAGAAAGGAGGGTTACTAGTGGGTACCGTGAGGTTCAGATTGGACCAGTCCTCTTCAATGGCTTTATAAGCGACATTGCAGAGGGACTGGAAGGAAAAGTATGTCTCTTTGCAGATGACACAAAGGTCTGCAACAGAGTTGATGCACAAGGTGGGGTGGAAAGGATGAGAAGGGACTTGGCAAGGTTAGAGGAATGGTCAAATGTATGGCAGCTTAGATTCAATGTTAAGAAGTGCAAGGTAATGTACCTGGGAAACAAAAACCCAGGGGAAGAGTACACAATGGGGGGTGAGATACTAACAACAACAAAAATGGAATGGGACCTTGGGGTAGTCATATCAGATGACCTAAAGGTGGGCAAGCAATGAGAGAGGCCAGCAAGGAGGGCTGGGGGGACATTGGGATGCATAGGGAGAGGAATCACCAGTAGAAAACAGGAAGTTATTATCCCTCTGTACAGACAGCTGGTCAGAACCCATCTGGAGTACTGCATGCAGTTCTGGAGACCCAATCTCTGCAAAGACATAGACAGGATGGAAGCTGTCCAGAGGAGGGCAACTAAAATAGTGCATGGTCTGTACCAGAAGACATATGAAGATAGACTTAAGGAGCTTAAAATGTATAGCCTCGAGGAAAGGAGGGAGAGGAGGGACATGATAGAAACTTTCAAGTACCTCAAGGGAATCAACAAAGTCCAAGAGGGTAGCATCTTTCAAAAAAAGAGGTGTGCAAGAACAAGGGGGCACAATTTGAAGATGAGGGGGCAGCTCAGAGGTCATGTAAGGAAGTATTTTTTCACAGAGAGGGTTGTGGATGCATGGAACGGCCTTCCAGAGTAGGTTGTGGAGTCAAAAACAGTGGTGGAATTCAAGCGTGCATGGGACAGTCATAAGGCAATTCTAGGGGGTGGGGGTTGGAAGAAGTAGGCTGCTGGTTAACTAGGATCTGCAGCTTATCCATTAGGTAGGGAAATGGGTGGGTCAAGCGGGTCCTTATCTGCCATCAAATTCTATGTTTCTATGGTAACTTCTTCACAAACTGCTTCATATGTATTATTACCTGAGGCAATGCTGTAATCATGGTTAATTAGCTAACGGCATGCAGTATTAGTTGCAACAGCTCAGTATCAAGTCTGTATTTTGGGCTGCATACATGATCACAGCAATTAGTATTGCTAATGTCAGACTAGTATTACTTGTCTTTTTCTTCTTATTGGTTGCAAAACTGTCTTTTAAAAATGTGTTGAATTTAAAACAAACTGTGTGCCAAAGTTTACAGTCATATGTGCCACGTGGAAATAATGTGCAGTATTGTCACTGTAAGTCCAAACAATATGCTGCAGTTACAGCCATAACTATTTGTTTTAAATCTTTAACATTTTCTCTGTTTCACCAGTTGGCTAAATTTAATTACTCTGCTTTCTGCAATCTCCTAAACTAGCCTAACCAGTTGGATTTCTGGGTCTGTGAACATTAGTTCTTCTTTTAAATTGTTTAATAAAAATACTAAGTATAATGATTATCATCTTCAGGTAGTAAGTTTGTGAAAAAGATTTATCTTTAAACTATGTTTAAGCTTTTTCCTTTTAATATCCATAACAAAGTGACATACACATGTGCATTAAATAAAAGTCAACAATTGCAATGTTTTTTTTTTTATTATTATCATTTGGGTATAATTAACTCACTGCTTAAAGTTTCAGATATATGCTGTGCAGTCTTCTAAACTTAAAAAAACAACAACAGCTATGCTTTACAAATTTATTACATAAACATTTTCACTTCTGATAGTGCCTTTCAGCTTTCTAAAAAATAAAACAAATGGTTATCATGTTCTTGTTAAGCTAAAACATCACTCATGCATGTTTTTCTTTTCCATGTCAAGAAAAGGATAAGTATGGTAACCCTCTATTGCTTAAACTCAAGTGAAATTTTTGTTTTGGTATCTATCTATATATATATATATATGGGTAGCACATTTATTTTACTGATCACTATTTTTTTCTCTCTCAGTTAAAACTGCCACTGAAAACTTTATTGCAAAGCATTGGCTTGTTAAAGTGTTTTGCAGGTGGGGAATGTTAATGTTGATGTTGTTTGTTTAAATATGTTAAAAGTTAATGTGTTTCATACAAGGAGACAACTATGAAAGGAAACTATATTTGTTTGCTGCCCTTAGTTTGGGAAAATACAGTTTTGGGAAAGATAAATCTCTCAAACTGCTTAGCAGTTTTACAAATGTGTGTTGCCTAATAAAATGGCAGGAAGGTCAAAAAGGTTATGCTCATATGTTATGGCACTGCAGAACACCTTCTGCAGCATAAATGAGGTAAGGACAATTCAACACTCTAAGTAAGTGTAGTCTATCAATTTATGAAATAAAAATTACTAAGGGCAAACAACTGGCAGCAACCATATGGGTTATGTAGCAATACATCAGTGTACCTGTTTTACAAGTAGATGATTGCCAGCTGTTACAGCTGAAGAAAAAAAAACTAATCTTTGGAGGAAAGAGGGAAACCAACCGCCCTCCACTCCAGTTTGTTTTTCTGTCATTTCAGGATACAGGACAAAATGTAGGTGTATAAAGTCCAAGTGGTCCATAATGCTAATCCAAGTTGACACCATATTTCCTCCAGTAGCAGTAACTGGAGGGATCATAGAAGTTATAGTGTGGAGATGCCCTAGAGTTCAAACAACTCCCAGGGGCAAGGACAGAGTCTATGCATATAAAAATGGAGTCCCTTTTCTTGCTGTGTGTGAAACATTCACAATGACATCTCACATAAAGCAGTGGCTAGTACTAAAAAAAAAGAGAACTGCAAAGGACTGTACTAACCATGACAAACCATCATAAACTCTATAAGCATCATAAACTCTAAGAACAGTGCTGAAATGTTTCCTTTTTACACAAGACTGTGCAAGACTTTAAAATGCAACTGCATCCATTCAGCGGCTTCACTTTGCTCCTACTCCAGAGACTTTAGTCAGTTATGCACAGTTGCACCTGTTTTCATCCACTGGTTTCACTTTGCTTCTACCCAGATACTTTGATCAGTTAGGTGCTTGTTGTACCAGTTATGTCATAAAATGTTCAGATCTTAAATTTTAAATGTTCATTTCATTTTCTATGTTAAATGTTTTTTTTTCTTGAAATACAGTACGTCGCTTCTAAAATGTTTAGTTTAAGTATGTTTTGAAATATGTTTCTTTTGAAATGTTTGGTTTAGGCATGTGCCTGTCATTCTTCACATGGCAAAATTATGGCACTGTGTCCAAATAAATATGTTCTTGTTTTATGCTTCCATTTAATATTGAGCATTTTGAAAACTGATAAGCCTAAAATGCATGGTCATAATGGTTTATCCATAAAAAAGGGTTTATTGAGGCCTAAAAGTTTGTTAATGGTTCCATTGTATACAATATTGTATGCGTATTTACTGTGCACAAACCAAGATCACGGTCTTGGTTTACAAGCAATCTTTAAAGGACCAATACAAACATATGGGTAAACAAGTAATATGCATATCCTATGGGAACTATGTTCTCATAATTTACAATTTGCTCATGAGATGTGGAAACAAGGGCACTTCCCTGGCCTCATCTCAAATAACTAGTTAACCAAATGTTGCTTAAGTGGCTGTCATTGGTCAAGTGGTTATCCTAATAGAGCCACTTCACAAGAAGAAAAATCTTCCTAGTGAACCTGGTCATCAAATTATACATTATACTCTAACCTTAAATGTGTGTATTAGTTCACTTGTACTGTATTTGCAGCTGTTGCTGTATCACAACAGCATTGCTAATTTATTTAATGAAGATCAAGCAAAGATAACCAAATTGGTTTAAATCAATAATAGAAAAGAAAAAAAACACAAGGTCAAGACAACATTTGCACAGCCTATGGTGGTTGTGTAACTATAGTAACTACGTTACTGCAGATGTGGAAAATGGCCACATCCCAGATCTCATCAAAAATAAATGGGTATTGCTCCCAGTATGGCTACAGGTGTGGTAAAATAGACTGGACTTGTGATAAAACAAATTGCCTGAGGCCTTTGTTTAGCACTGCCCAGAACCTGGGGTCAGTAACACCACATCCCAACAGAGGTTCATGTTATACTCAGGGATCATGCTTGATCAGGGACACACTGTATATCTTATTTACTGTGTCCTTGCCCATCCTTGACCCTGCTACCTCAGTGTTTGATAAACTGGCCACTGTCCACTCCATAGGACACTTACAAGGGGATGTGTACGAGGAATGACTGAATCTACCACAGCTCCTGGTGTTTCACCCTGAGACACAGATGGGGAGAGCCTCACATACTGCATGTTGCTGTGTGAGAGGGTACCGATATGTGTGTAGATGTGAGGTGCTTGATGTTGCTATTCCTGTCTGTGGTTACGTGCCTAAAAAACAGATAAATGCTAAAACAACTGGCAAAATGCAATTAAATCTCACCAGCTCTTGTCCAGTCCAGCTTACTAAATGGTGTCTGCTGTTACAGTCATTCATAACATGGAGGGATAGCACTGTATTGTCCCTAATGATAAAAAATATCTTTATGGTTCCCTCTCTTGTGATGTCATTGCCCCAAATTTTTGTTTTGTCTCTCATGAGCATACTATCCCTCATGAGCATGCCATTATTGGCCAGACTGTTGTCACCCCTGTCTCCATACATGATGAGTCTGTCATTCAAGTAAACCTAGCCACCAGGAGGATGCTAACAGGTAGATACCTGTTTTCGATTTGCATGTTGATCCTTTGTACTGAAATTTGCAATCTTTGCTGGATTATAAAAATACACACCTCATTTAAATTAGCAATGATATACATAAGGTAAAAAATCTTTGGATGAACTCATGTATAATGCCTTAATTGTAATTCAATTAATTCTCATTTCATCCGTATATACATAGTATGCTGTTTAAAGTACACAAACACACACAATTTGATTTTTGCAAACAGCGCACTTACCCAAGCTAATGTAATCATGATGCATCGCTTTGCTGACATCAAGGTATTGTATTAAACAGCAGTTCAGTTTAAACCAATAAAAGGTGTTTGCTGACATATTGTTTTTTCTGGTAAAAACACTAAAGGTTTATATTTACTTATATTCAGGGTAGATAATAAACTATACCTGACCTTTCAAAATCACCTTATTGTGGAGAGAAAACACCTGGGGACAAGGGATGTTTTGGATGGACACGTTAAGCAGCTTTACCATCAACTGCACGTTTTCTCAAACAGGATCCATCTGTAAACAAATGTCTTTGATCAAAACCAAAGATTGGAGTGGGTCCTGTATAATTACCAAGCAGGTGATGCTACTCATAAATTTAATTTTATGGCTGCTGTCTCTTCGACCATGCCAAGCAAACACTGACCCTGTAATTACCAGGAAGGTTCAGCATTACTTACAATAATGTATCTCTAAGAAACATCTCAACTGAAACCATTGTCCAACATTCCAATCCTCAGTGTTTGCTGAGTAAAACAATACAGGGTTCATTGGTTTCTTCTGGGTCATGTAAAGGTAATTTCTAGGATTATGTGTTAATAACCAAATGTTTAGACCAACTAATTTATGTATTTGTGGTGTTTCTGAAATATAATATATAGTACTGGTTTTCACTACACTTGATTGTCTCTGTATAAATATGCTCTTCTTGTAAATGCAATATCTCTTGGTAAAATCAGTTGAACTCATGTATAACTATAGGGCTATATCCATTTCTGTTACTAAACTGTTTAACTACATCTAATTCTTGAAACTCTGTACAAAAAAATGCAAATGGTCTGAAAAGAAGTCACAGTTCTGGTACTTTAAACACTGTAGATGTTTATTCTAAATTGTCTGCTCTCAATTCCACTGAAAAGTTAAAACCATACTGTGTCAAAACAAGACACTAGCTATTATTGTAGATGAAGCACTGCTGCCACCTAATAGCCAGTGTGATCACTCACCAATTTTGGAGGCTGTAACCCCTTAGCTGTGATGTAGCTATGCAGTAATTAGTTGAAACCAATCAGAACAATCAGAACTAGACAGCAATTCTTAAAGTTTAAGGCACATGCCAAATTTGGTAAAAACCTTATACTAACATTATGATTGCTCCAAGGTCACTCAAAAAATAAGGTCAGCTAAAATATAAAAGCCACACATTTGTGCTGGGTTGTTAGAGAGAGGAGAAGGGAGGAGGAGAGAGAAGAAGTAAGAAGTCTAAATGCCATAACCTGTATGTCATAGCCTGCATATGGTGAGTGATCAACACTTGTGTCAGGTAAATTAGGACTGCTTTTTAACTCTATGCTTGAGTAGGAAGTCTATGCTTGTTATAGGATTAGAAAATAAAACGTGTTCCATAACCTTTAAATATTTGACTCTTATTTTAATTTAACCTCTATCTTAAAGGACCTAGGGAATCAAGTGCTTTGACCAGGTGCTCAGATTTAACATCTTCTGGGAAAACAGTTTGCAACTGGTGCTGACCACTCATCTCTTTCAGTCATTCCCAAACAGGAGAATGTGTGTCTGAAGTCTCTTGCCTAAAAACAACAGGACAACAAAACTAAATGAAGAAGAAGAGCGCTACATGATCTGCTCTCCTGGGAAAACTCTTTGATGAACCACTGATCACACATTTCTTTCTGTCACTCCTGAACTGGAGAAGGTGTGTGTGAATTCTCTAGCTTCCAACCAAAAGAACCATACAATTATGAGAGGAAGAAGAGCCCTTCTAGATCTGCTCTCTCCTAGGAAAACAGTTTGCAGCAGGTGCTGATCACACATCTCTTTCTGTCACTCTAGAGATGGAGAATATGATTGTGAAATATCTTGCCTCTAACCAACAAGACCATAGAATTAGCTGAGGAAAAAGAGTGCTGCTTAATCTGCTCTCTCCTACTAAACAGTTTGCTGGCGGCACAGATCTCACATCTCTTTATGTCACTTCCAAGCTGGAGAATGTGTGTACGAAGTACCTAGCCACCAACCAGCAAAACCACACAATTAACACAGAAAGAAGAGTGCTACATGAGCTGCTCTCTTCTGGGAAAACAGTTTGCTGCAGATGCTGATCAGACATCTCTTTCTGTCTCTCCCAAGCTGGAGAATGTGTGTGTGAAGTCTTTTGCCTCCAACTAACAGGACCACAGAATTAACTGATTAAGAAGAGGGCTACTTGATCTGCAATCTCCTTGAAAAAAAGGTTGCTGCAGATGCTGAACCCTAATCTCTTTCTATCACTCCCGAGCTTTAGAATGCATGTGTGAAGTCTCTTGCCTTAAACCAACAAGACCATAGAATTAACTGCAGTACTTGTTCCACAATTTCCTGGGAAAACAGTTTGCTACATGTGCTGATAACAAACATCTTTCTGTCACTCCTGAGCTGGAGAATGTGAGTGTGAAGTCTCTTGTCTACAAGCAACAGGAGCACAGTACAGTACCCACCATTTATAATGGGGAAGTTTGCGTCAAGCCATTTTGCCTGTTATAGGAGATGGATGATGTATCCAAATGCTAACTAATATTAGGGGTCTGAACTCAATAAATGATGTTACTTAACGTCGTTACCAAAATGTGTTCAAACATACAAGCAAAGGCAGTACTGTAATCAAACACACTCAGTAAAGGCAGCACTATATATAATATACTTTACTGTTCTTTAACTAAACTTTAAAAAATTGAGTTAAAAAAAGGAAAACTACAGCACAGTAACACATGGTACTGTAGTACAACAGAAACTGTGATGCTACACCTACTTGTGTCCCAGGAAAAACTCTGTGATCCGAGTCTGGATATTCTGTTTATGGCAGTATGGACACCATGTCTCTTCAGTTTTTTGCAGCATATCCCAGTTCGGCTCATACTCTGCACTCTGTTCCATGGCACGACACAATGTTAAGAGGACTGCATGAACATCAACGGCGGTACCAATTGCCTCCTCTTCCACTCTAGTAGCTTCCGGGTCCTCATCAGTGTCAACGTCACCTGTGAGCACACCAATCACCTCCTGGATGTCATCTGTCTCTCTTTCAGGTGGAGAGTCATTATCACCTAGGTGACACAGCTCTTGAAACTGTTCCTCTGTTAGTCCATCAGGAACAGCTACGGTTTCTTTTTCCACCACTTTGGGGGCAGATAGGTTAGTCTCGCTGGCTCATCTTGGGCAGCTCATTGATCTTTTCAAAGATTTCAATTTTTCGTCTTAGGGACATCATCTTTCTTTTGCTAGCCATTGTTATAGCAGTCCAGAGACAAACTGATTGCACTGAAGGTGCTGTAGCACCTCTTTTCTAATGGAACAATAAACTGCTTTGTATGAGCTTAGCAATTGGCAATTAGGATGGTAATGGAAAAGTGATAATCGGGTGTGAAAAGTCTCAACACCCAGCAGAATCTGCCCGCTGTAGAAGGTGGATAACAATTGATGTAACCACTTGCTGTACCATTGGATTCTATGAGAATTGGCAAATGGTTTTGCAATTTTGCCCGATGTAGACGATTGCCCATTTTTAACCATGGGCGGTATGAATGGAATAGACTGTATTAACTAAGGAAGAAGAGTGCTACTTGATTTGCTATCTCCTGAGAAAACAGTTTGCTGCAGGCGCTGATCACACATCCCTTTCTGTCACTTCCAAGCTGGAGAATCTCTGTGTGAAATCTCTATGCGCCAAGCAATAGGACCATAGAATTAACTGAGGAAGAAGAGTGCTACTTGATTTGCTGTCTCCTGAGAAAACTGTTTGCTGCAGCACTGATAACATATCTCTTTCTCTCACTTCAGAGCAGGAGAATGTGTGTGTGAAACCTTTTGCCTCCAACTTACAGGACCATGAATTAACTGAGGAAGAAGAGCATTACTTCATCTGCTGTCTCCTGGGAATACTGTTTGTTGCATTCATTGATCACATCTCTTTCTCTCACTCCTGAGCTGGAGAATGTGTTTGAAGTCTCTAGCCTACATCAAACAGGACCATAGAATTAACGGAGGCAAAAGCGCTACTTGATATGATCTCTCCTTGGAAAACAGTTTGGTTCAGGAGTTGATCACACATCTCTTTCTAGCAATACAGAGCTGGAGAATGTGTGTGTGAGATCTCTTGCCTCCAACCAACAGGATCATAGAATTAGCTGAGGATAAAGAGCACTACATGACCTGCTATCACCTGGGAAGACTGTTTGCTGGAGGCACTGATAACACATCTCTTTGTGTCAGTCCCGAGCTGGAGAATGTGTCTGAAGTCCCTAGCCTCCAACCAGCATGACCAGACAATTAACAAATGAAGAAGAGCTCTCTTTGATCTGCTCTATCCTGGGAAATCTTTGCTGCAGGTTCTGATCACACATCTGTTTCTGTCACTCCTGAGCTAAAGAATGTCTGTGAAGTCCCTGGCCTTCAACCAACAGGATCACAGAATTAACTGAGGAAGAAGAGTGCAACTTGATCTGTTCTCTCTGGGAAAAATAGCCTGCTAGCAGCACTGATCACACATCTGTTTCTTTCACTCCTGAGCTAAAGAATGTCTGTGAAGTCCCTTGCCTTCAACTAACAGAATGACAGAATTAACTGAGGAAGAAGAACACTACTTGATCTGCTCTCTCCTTGGAAAATAGTTTGCTGCAGGTGCTGATTGCATATCTCTTTCTGTCACTCCCAAGCTGGAGAATGTCTGTGTGAAGTCTCTTGTCTCCAATCAATTGGACCATAGAACTAAGTGAGAAAAAAGAGCACTACTTGATCTGCTCTCCTGTGAGAACAGTTTGCTGTAGGTACTGATCACACATCTCTTCTGTCACTCCTTGGCTGGAGAATGTGTGTGTGAAGCCTCTTGCCTCCAACCAACAGAACTGCAGATTTAAATGAGGAAGAGAAGTGTTACTTGATTTACTCTCTCCTAGTAAAACAGCTTGCTGCAGGAGCTGATCACACATCTCTTTCTGTCACTCCTGAGATTAAGAATACCGTGTGTGAAGTCTCTTGCCTTCAACCAACAGGATCACAGAATTAACTGAGGAAGAAGAGCACAACTTGATCTGCTCTCTCTGGGGAAAATAGCCTGCTAGCAGCACTGATCACACATCTCTTTCTGTCACTCCCAAGCTGGAGAATGTGTGTGTGAAGTCACTTGACTGCATCCAACAGGACCATACAACTAACCAAGGAAAAAGGGCACTACTAGATCTGGTCTCCTGGGAAAACAGTTTGCTGCTTGCAGTGATCAGACATCCCTTTCTGCCACCTCGGGAGCTGGAGAATGTGTGTGTTAAGCCTCTTGCCTCCAACCAACAGGACTACAGAATTAACTGAGGAAGAAGACCACTTCTTGATCTGCTCTGTCCTGGGAAATCAGTTTGCTGCAGGCGCTGATCACACATCTCTTTCTGTCACTTCTGAGCTTAAGAATATGTCTGTGAAGTCTCTTGCATCCAATCAACAGAACCACAGGGTTAGCTGATGAAGAAAAGTGCAATTTTATGTGCTGTCTTCTGGGAAAACAGTTTGCAACTGATGCTGACCACACATCTCTTTCTGTCACTCCCGAGTGGAAGAATGTGTGTGAAGTCTCTTGCCTTCAATGACAGGACCACAGAGTTAATTGAGGAAGCAAGTCACTATTTGATCTGCTCTCTTCTGGGAAAACAATTGGCTGCAGGCACTGATCACACATCTCTTTCAGTCACTCCCAAGCTGCAGAATGTGTGTGTGAAGTCTCTTGTCTCCAACCAACAGGACCATAGAACTAACTGAGGAAGAAGAGTACTACTTGATCTGCTCTCTTAAGAAAGCAGTTTGCTGTAGGAGCTGATCACACATCTCTTTCTGTCACTCCTGAGCTGGAGAACATGTGTGGGAAGCCTCTAGCCTCCAACGAACAGGACTGCAGATTTAATTATGGAAGAAGAGCGCTACTTGACTTGCTCTCTCCTGGGAAAACAGTTTGCTGCACGGGCTGATCACACATCTCTTTCTGTCACTCCTGAGCTAAAAATATGTATGAAGTATTGTGCCTCGAACCAGCAAAACCAGTGAATTAAATGAGGGAGAAGAGCGCAACTTGATCTGCTCTCTCCTGCAAAAACAGTTTGCTAGCGGTGCTGATCACACATCTCTTTCTGTCAATTCTGTGCTAAAGAATGCGTGTGTGAAGTCTCTTGCTTCCAGCCAGTAGTACCATAGAACTATCTGAGGAAGAAGAGCACTACTTGATCTGCTTTCTTGGGAAAACAGTTTGCTGCTGGTGGTGATCACATATCCCTTTCTGTCACTCCTGAGCTGGAGAATGTATGTGTGAAGTCTCTTGCCTCCAACCAACATTACTACAGAATTAACTAATGAACAAGAGTTCTAATTGATCTGATCTCTTCTATGAAAACAGTTTGCTGGAGGTGCTGATCACACATCTCTTTCTCTCATTCCAGAGTTGGAGAATCTGTGTTTGAAATCTCTTTCCTCTAACCAACAGGATCATAGAGTTAGCTGAGGACAAAAGAGGGCTACTTGACCTGCTCTCTCCAAGTACTCTCTCCAAGGAAAACAGTTTGCTGCATTTTTCTGTCACTCATGAGCTGGAGAATGTGTGTGTGAAGTCACTTGCTTTAAATCAACTGGACCACATAATTAAGAGATACTTGATCTGCTGTCTCCTAGGAAAACAGTTTGCTGCAGGTGCTGATCATACATCTCTTTCTGCCACTACGAGCTTGAGAATGGAGTTTACCCTTTAAGGGGCAGACCAGGTTGTCCTGGTGCACCCATTCCCTTTCCATCAAGATGGTGTGCTCAGAAGGAGAGGGGGGAAGGAAGGGAAGGGCCAGGGGATAGAACAATGGACAAGCAACAGGAAGGGGAGGGGCAAGTGGAGGTACATAAGGGACAGCACAGAAGTGATTCAGCCACTTTGGCTGGAGTTTTGATCCATACGAAACTGCAGCACATCAGATTGGCGGATTTTGTTTGGAAGGTTTGTGCAAAACAGGATACAGCAGGTAAGCTAAGAGCTACAATGTTTTAAAAACAAAAAAAAAAAAAGAAAATGTGTTTATATATATATATATATATATATATATATATATATATATATATATATATATACTTGAAGGGAGCCAGGTCTTTTTTGTAAGAAAAATTTGGCCAGAGGTTTGTTGGTAGCAGGGGCTGAAGATTTCTTTATGATACTTACTGTTGAAATGCAGATTGACTAGGGAGAGGTATAAAGAGGCTTGGGGGCTGGGGAGGCCCCACTACAGGCTTGAGTAAATCATTGATTTAGTTAGTTGGAAGCAGAGTTGGAAGTTCTACTGGGTTGGTCTGCTCTGGCCTTTAAGTCGCAAGACCAATGGTTTGAAATGGGAGTGGCATGTGGAAAAGTGCATTGGGCCATGAGAAGGGCCATTTCAATAAAAGCTGTGTTTATTTGGTGGGGAAACCCGATTGTCTAGACGCTGGTTGAATAAGGGCTCCAAGGGGCCTTGGAAATTAATGGTGGAAGGGAACTAGAGCTAGGCAAGGGGAACAGGATGTTTAAGCCTAGCAGTGTTGGGAGTCACTTGCTCTGAATTGTTGGGTGGTTTTCAAAGGTTTATACATGGGGGAGGCCTCAGAAATCAGATGGGAAGACAGCCCCCTGGGCAGAGAGTACGCCGGAGCAGCACTCGCTCCAGGTAACAGAATCCCTCCCTGTTTGCATCTGGTGGTGCTCTCAAAAAATGAGAATGAAGTAGCCTATTACAGGGAGAACCCTTCCTTTGTTGCTTCAAGGAGTCTCACACATGCCAGCGGGACCGTGTGGCTTGGAAACGGACCCCTCCCCCACCCCACAAACCTCATGTCTTCAGGAGGAGTTTACACCCCCCATGCTCCTCAAAAGGATCACTGGCTTCCCCCATTGAGGAAGCAACTCAGGGGCCAGTAGAATTCTCACTGTCCCATGGGGAGAAAAGCAGGATGGTGCAGTGAGAGTCAGGGTTGAAAAAGGGCCAGCGCATATGGATAAGCGAATGCTGCAGTGCATAGCAGCCAAAAATGGGCAATAGAGTGCTGCAGACCAGGGCAGAAGGGGACAGGCGAAGGTTTCTGAGGGACCAAGATGGCAAGATGGGCCAACGACAAGGCCTAGCAGAGGGCGAAGGGTGGAAACATGGCATGACATCACATGCCAAGGGAGTATGCCAAAGCAAGCAGCTAGGCTGTTTCTGAAGCAGGGGAAGTTTTTTCTTGTTGGGATGAGGGTTTTGGTTGGGATACTGGGCAAGGTGTCTCTTGGGAAGAGGAAATGAGGGGAAGGCACATGGGTGCCATGAGGCAAGGGAGCAGGCCAGAGACCTGGTACTGAGGGGCCTGACCATGTGGCATGACATCACACACCAGGAGAGTCAAAACAACAGAAGAAGGCCCAAGAAAAGGATGGTTATTCGGGAACAGGGTTTGAGAATGGGAGGAAGGGATCTGCCATGGAAGGGGACTGTGGCCTAGGGTGGGAGGGGTACCATTTTGGGGACAAGCAGCACCCAGCACCTGCAGAGAGGGCTGAGGGGGCAGTGCATGGGGAGGGGAGTGGAGTGGCCTGGGAAGGCTTAGCAGCCATAGCATGGCAAGGCATGTAAGGGGACAGCCACAGGAGGCAATGTTTTAAGTGGGTCATAGAGGAGGATTATGGGATAAGTTGTTTAACAGAATTTTCATTTCTTGTCTACAGGGTGGGGCCCTTCTACATGAAGGCATGCTGTAAACATAAATTAACAACAGAATCTTGTTTTCTTCCATCAGTTGTCTTCACAGTTAAAAGGATCAAACGACGTGGCACCAAAGAAGAGCAGGCCGTCAAAGGAGGACGCTAACTGGGCTATACTTGAGTTGGCAGAAAAAGCCAACAGAATGTGGGAACTGGTGGAAGGGGAGGAACCAGGGAGACTTGGGGAGAAAAGGAAAGAGGGACAGGGAAAAGGGGGCAGAGGGAAACGACCAGCTGAAAGGCCACACAGTCCCACTAGGAGTCCCACTAGCAGTGGGGCCCACCAGAAACTGTGAATAATATTTTGGGAAAAAGGACGCTGGCAGTCTGCCAGTTATAAGAGATACCTTTGAGCACTGAAGTAAGAAAATTAATGTATTGCCTCTGTTTTCATTACAGATGTGGAGACAATTGGGGTGGGGGAGGACAGGGAGAGGGATACGATGGTGAGGAAACTAAGAGCATATATAAGATAACTATTTTTGCTTAAACCCCATAGGAAGAGGGAGGATCACAGAAGTCTGTATCTGCCACCACTCCTATATTTATTGGGCAGAAAGGAGAGCAGAGAAAAAGTCTGGGGGAAGCAGCTGTACCAAGATGTGAAACAATGTAGGTTGGTTTGGCGTGGCATCCTGGGGATGAGATGGGCACAACTGCTTCCCACCTTGAAGGAACTTAAGGAATGGTGACCCAGTCCAGACTTAATTATTATACATTTGGGGGGTAATGACCTGGTGGGCAAGCCATGGATGGACAAATACTTGCAAATAAAAAGGGACCGAAAAGCAATACAGCAGTGGTGTCCTCAGATAAGCCTGGCATGGTCAGATATGATACCAAGGAGGGTTTGGAGACAGGAGCACAGCCATAGAGCCATGGATAGGGCCAGGAGAAAGATGACCAGAAGGGTAGGGACACTGGTAAGGAAAATGGGAGGACAAGTAATACGGCGGGGTGTGGAAGAGTGGGTAGAAGATTTCTACAGGTCAGATGGCATGCACCTGTCAGATCTAGCCATAGCTATGTTCAATACAGAAATGATGGGTTTTATAGAAGCATGGAGAAGGCATACAAACAAACAGATAAAAAAAGAGGGGAAGAGAAGGATTAGAGAGTGGGTTCCCCGAGGTATGGGGGAACAATACCCTAAGTGAGGGGAAAGTCAGTCATCCAATGCAAGCTGGAGACCAGCTAGTGGGGAAAAAGGGGGGGAAGGGGGAGTTTTGATCCCTCCAACCCACCCTACAACACAGAGCAAGAGGGGAAGACAGCCAATAAGGGACAGTATGGTAGAGCTGTGAAAGGTGGATGACAGATGTGTCCAGTAGGATGATTATTGGACTGCCAAAGGTGGATGGCAGGAAACAATATGGTTATTTGGACTGCCAAAGGTGGATGGCAGTGGAAAGGGGAAAAAGGGGTGGAATGGGGGAAGAAAAAGGAATAAGACGAAAAGAGGAAGAAGTTGAAGGAGAAAAGTGGTCTCGGTTTTCACCGTTACCTAACAGAAAGGAGAAGAAGAAGGCACCCAGGTTTTCATCTGGGGGAGCAAAAAGAGGAAGAAAAAGGGATGATCAGAGATTGATATATGGATGAAAATAAATGAAATTGTGAGAGATATAAGAATAAAATATGATAAAATGGAACATGGAATTATGATATATAAGTAAATTAATTGCCAATCTGAGCACAACAACAAACAATGGTCTCTGTCTTTTTGTGAGGGAAAAGGGGTGAATCTGGGACAATGTGTGTGTGAAGTCTCTTGCCTCTGAAGAACAGGGCTATAAAATTAACTGAGAAAGAAGCATGCTACTTGATCTGCACTCTTCTGTGAAAACGGTTTCCTGCAGATGCTGCTCACACATCTTTTTCTGTCACTCCTGAGCTGCAGAATCTGTTTGTTAACTCTCTTACTGCCAACCAACAGGATGACAGCAATAACTGAGGAACAAGAGCCCTACTTGATCTGCTCTCACCTGGGGAAATGGTTTGCTGCAGGTCCTGATGACACATCTCTTTCTGTCACTCCTGAGCTTAAGAATATGTGTGTGAAGTCTCTTGTCTCCAACCAACAGGACCACAGAACTAACTGTGGAAGAAGAGCTCAAGTTGATCTGCTGTCTCCTGGGAAAACAGTTTCCTAGCGACGCTGATTACACATCAGTTTCTGTCACTCCCGAGGTGGAGAATGTGTGTGTGAAGTCTCTTGCCTCCAACCAACTGGACAGTAGAACTAAATGAGGAAGAGCACTAGATGATCTGCACTCCTGGGAAGACAGTTTGCTGCAGGCGCTGATCACACATCTCTTTCTGTCACTCCCGAGCTGGAGAATGAGTATGTGAATTATTTAGCTTACAGTGAACAGAAGAATGCAATTAATTGAGGAAGAAGAGTTCTTCTAGAACTGCTCTCTCAAGGGAAAACAGTTTGCTGCAGAGTCTGATGTAGTTCATAGGTAGTTTACATGTTCAGTGAACCATGGCCCTTTGCCACCCTTTACTAGTGGAATGCATATTTTTTATCCCCCATGAAATTTTCCAAATTCTGTTTAAAAGCTGTCATGTTCTTACTGTCTGCTATTTCCTTGGGTAGTTCATGCTATTTGGTTACTATCCTTTGTGTGTAGAATTTAATTATTTTGACTGTTTTATTATTTTCCCATAATAGTTTATATTTATGTGACCTAGTAGAGAGGATACCTATATTCAATCTCAATCCTAATGTCTCCCTCAAATATGGTTCTTTTATAGTTCTATATATGAGACAGAGATCCCCCCATTACTCCTATATTCCATTGAATATAGGTTTAAATTCTGAAGTCTGTCTTTATATCTCAGCTTGTTAGTTGACTGTATCATTCCTGTTATTCTTCTCCGAACCTTCTCTATTAAATTTTGTGATCTTTTGTTTCTGGGTGCACAAAATTTTGAACAATATTCCCAGTGCAGTCTCACAAGGGCAGTAAAGAGTGGGATGATAACTTCACTATCTCAGCTTTTAATATTGCCCCAAATACATCTCGTAATTCTTTGACACTGCTTGACTGTCTCAGATGTGAGCCTATCAAAGGAGAGATTGTCAGAGATTTATAGCCCTAGGTACTGTTCTCCCTTTACAGACTGAAGTACGATGTTATTCATATTATATATATTATATATGTGGTTATTTTTACCTATATGCATGACTTTGCATTTTCCTAAATTGAATATCATTTTTGTGTTGTCAGCCCACTGGGCAAAATTATTTTAGATTAAGTTGTAATGTTTTTGCATCTTCCAAGGTTGGTACTAATCCCTCAAGTTTGCAGTCATCTGCATACTTTCCAGTCCATACATTCCCGGATATCTGAAGAGTGGAAATCATTATATTAAATAATGTAGGTCCCAGTACCGAACCCTGTGGGACTCCACTTGTCACTGTGCCCCAGCCTGTTGCATATCCCTTCACAGTTACACACTGTGTCCTTTTCTTCAACCATGTTTCTAGACATTTAATTATATTGATATGGAGCTTAATTTTTTTTAGTCGCTCTAGCAAGACAAAATATGAAACCTTGTCAAAAGCTTTATAATAATCTAGGAATATGATGTCCACTGGGATGTTATTATCTAGTGCTGCACTGACAGGCTTAGAGCAAATAATGAGATTTGATAGACAAGACCTCAATACTGTAAAACCATGCTGTGTTGTATCAATAATACCAGTAGTGTATAATTTACCTAGTATGTATTTTTGAAGACATTTCTCCATCATTTTCCCAACAACTGATGTGTGGCTTATGGGCCTATAGTTACATACCTCTGCCCTATTTCCACCTTTAAAGACTGGAGTAACTATGACTGTTCTTCACTCATTTAAGATGTCAGCCTCCTGAATGGAAACATTAAACAGTTGTGTCAGGGGTTCAGCTAATTGATTTACTTGTGACTCTAAGATGGATGGTGTTATACCTTCTGGTCCTGGTGAACTATTCATCTTTAAGTTCATTATAATTTCTATGGTTTCTGTAATGGTAAATACAGGACACTCATTCAAGTCTGGATACTGTTTGATTTCAGTTATATGCTTTGGATCATAAACACTCAGAAAGTAAATATTTAGCTTAGTTGCAATTTTGGCCTCATTTGTAATTATGCCCTCACAAGTCACTAAGGGCCCAATTGCTGGTTGTTTACCGATTAGTGAGCCTATATAACTAAAAAAATATTTTTTATTATCCTTCAAACTGGTTGCCAGCTTCTAGTCTAGTCCCTTTTTGTCCTTTCTAATACTCAGTTTAGTTTTTCTGACACTTAAATCTTTCCCAATTACTTGATGACTGTTTTTTTTTGTATGCTCGGTAATGTTTATTTTTTTCTTCATTAATTTGGCTATGTTGTTTGTCGACCACGGTGGAACCCTTCCATTTCTGTCACTCCCGAGCTGGAGAATGTGTCTGTGAAGGTCTCTTGTCTCCAACTAAGAGGACTACAGAATTAACTGAAGAAGAAGAGCGTTACTCGATCTGCTATGTCCTTGAAAAACTGTTTGTTGTAGGTGCTGATGACACATTTCTTTCGATCATTACCGAGCTGGAGAATGTGTGTGTGAAGTGTCTTGCCTCAAACCAACAGGACTGTAGAATAAACTGAGGAGGAAGAGCTCTAATTGATCAGCAGTCTCCTAGGAAAACAGTTTGCTGTAGGTGCTGATCAAACACATCTTTCTGTCACTCCTGAGCTGGAGAATGTGGGTGTAGTTTATTGCCTCCAACCAACAGAACCACAGAATTAACTGAGAAAGAAGAGTGCTACTTGATTTGCTCTCTCCTAGGAAAACAGTTGGCTGAAGGTGCTGATCATACATCTCTTTCTGTCATTCCCAAGCTGCAGAATGTGTGTGTGAAGTCTCTTGTCTCCAACCAACAGTACCATAGAACTAAATGAGGAACAAGAGCACTAATTGATCTGATCTCTCCTGGGAAAACAGTTTGATGGAGGGACTGATCACACACATCTTTCTGTCACTCCTGAACTTAAGAATAAGTGTGCGAAGTCTTTTGCCTCCAACCAACAAGACCACAGAATTAATTGAGGAAGAAGAGTGCAACTTGATCTGCTCTCTCTTGGGAAAACAGTTTGCTAGCAGTGCTGATCACACATCTCTTTCTGTCAATCCCAAGCTAAAGAATGTGTGTGTGAAGTCTCTTGCTTCCAACCAGCAGTACCATAGAACTAACTGAGGAAGAAGAGCACTCCTTGATCTGCTGTCCTGGGAAAACAGTTTGCTGCTGGTGGTGATAACACATCCAATTCTGTCACTCCCGTGCTGGAGAATCTGTGTGTGAAGTCTCTTGCCTCCAACCAATATTACTACAGAATTAACTGAGGAAGAAGAGTCCTACCTGTTCTACTATCTCCTGTGAAAACAGTTTGCTGCAGGGAATGATCACACATCTCTTTCTGTCAGTTCTGAGCTGGAGAATGTGTTTTGAAGTCTCATTTCTTCAACCAAGAGGACTACAGAATTAACTAAGGAACAGAAGTGCTAATTCGTCTGCTCTCTCCTGGGAAAACAGTTTGCTGCAGCCACTGATCACAAATCTCTTTCTGTCATTCCAGTTCTGGAGAATGTGTGTTTGAAATCTCTTTCCTCCAACCAACAGGACCATAGAATTAGCTGAGGTTAAAAGAGAGCTACTTGACCTGCTCTCTCCAGGGAAACAGTTTGCTGCAGGCACTGATTATGCATTTTTCTGTAACTGCCGAGCTGCAGAATTTTGTGTGAAGTCACTTACCTTAAACCAACAGGACCACAGAATTAAGCACTGCTTGACCTACTCTCTCCTGGGAAAACAGTTTGCTGCAGGTGCTGATCACACATCTCCTTCTGTCACTCCATGCTTGAGAATGTTGTGTGAAGTCTCTTGCCTCAAACCAACAGGACCACAGAATTATTTTTTTTTTATTTTAGTCTTTTCTAACTGGATAAGGCCCACTAGGCACAAGTGCCTGTTTTCAGGGGAGACCTTGGAGCACTGGGCAGTCAAATGACTTGCTCAGAGTCACACAGTATGCAAGTGGAAGTTGTGAGAATTAAACTCAGGTCTAGGCTGCTGGATATATCAAGCGTATTGACACCTCGTTCCTCTAACCTCTAGGCTATACTTGCAGCTGAAATAACTGAGGAAAAAGAGCTCTAATTGATCTGCAATCTCCTGGGAAAACAATTTGCTGTAGGCACTAATCACACACATCTTTCTGTCACTTCTGAACTGGAGAATGTGTGTGTAAAGGTTCTTGCCTCCAACCAACAGGACCACAGAATTAACAGAGGAAGTAGAGTGCTACTTGATCTGCTCTCTCCTTGGAAAATTGTTCACTACAGGGCTGATCTTATGACTCTTTCTGTCACTCTCGAGCTGGAGAATCTGTGTCTGAAATCTTGACCCTCCAACCAACAGAAACATAGAATTAACTGAGGAAGAAGTGAGCTACTTGATTTGCTCTGTACTGGAAAAAGTGTTTGCTGCAGCCTCTGATCACGCATCTCTTTCTGACATTCCCAAGCAGGAGAAATGTGTGTGTGTGAAGTCTCTTGCCTCCAACTAACAGGACCACAGAATTAACTGGGGAAGAGGAGCATTACTTGATCTGCTCCCTCCTGGCAATACAGTTTGCTGCAGGTGCAGATCACACATTTCTTTCTGTCACTCCTGAGCTGGAGAATGTGTGTTTGAAGTCTCTAGCCTCCATTGAACAGGGCCACAGAATTAATGGAGGAAGAAGAGTGCTGCTTGATATGTTCTCTCCTTGGAAAACAGTTTGCTTCAGATACTGATCATACATCTCTTTCTAGCAATCTAGAGCTGGAGAATGTGTGTGTGAAATCTCCTGCCCTCAACCAAGTGGATCATAGCTGAGGAAAAAGAACACTACTTGACCTGCTTTCACCTGGGAAAACAGTTTTCTGGAGGCAGTGATCACACATCTCTTTCTGTCAGTCCCAAGCTGGAGAATGTGTGTGTGTGAAGCCTCTTGCCTCCAACAAACAAAAGTGCGTATTTGACTGAGGAAGAAGAGCTGTACTTGATCTGTTCTCACTAGAGGAAACTGTTTGCTACTTGATCTGCTCCTCTCATGGGAAAACAGTTTGCTGCAGTTGCTGATCACACACATCTCTTTCTATCACTCCTGAGATTAAGAATATGTGTGTGAAGTCTCTTCCCTCCAACCAACAGGACCACAGAATTACATAGAAACATAGAAACATAGACTTTGACAGCAGATAAGGACCACTTGGCCCATCTAGTCTGCCCATTTCCCTACCTACAGGATAGGCCGCAGATCCTAGTTAACCAACAGTCTATTTCTTCCTACCCCCCACAAGAATTGCCTTATGTCTGTCCCATGCATTCTTGAATTCTCCCACAGTTTTAGATCACACAACCTCCTCAGGAAGGCTGTTCCATGCATCCACTACCCTCTCTGTGAAATAATACTTCCTCACATTGCCCCTGAACTGCCCCCTTCTATCTTTAAATTGTGTCCCCTTGTTCTTGCATGTCTCTTTTTCTGAAAGATGCTACCCTCTTGGACTTTGTTGATTCCACTGAGGTACTTAAAAGTTTCTATCATGTCCCCTCTCTCCCTTCTTTCCTCAAGGGTATACATATTAAGCTCCTTTAATCTCTCCTCATACGGCTTGTTTTGCAGACCCTGCACCATTTTAGTTGACCTCCTCTGGACTGCCTCTATCCTGTCTATGTCCTTGCGGAGATGGGGTGTTCAGAATTGGATGCAGTACTCCAGATGGGGTCTCACCAACTGTCTGTACAGAGGGATAACAACTTCCTGTTTTCTGCTGCTGATGCCTTTCCCTATGCATCCCAGTATACCCCCAGCCCTCCCTACTGCCTTCTCACATTGCTTGCTAACCTTAAGGTCATCTGATATGATTACCCCAGGTCCCTTTCCTTTTTGTTGTTGTTACTACCTCCCCCATTGTGTATTCTTCCCTGGGTTCTTGTTTCCAGGTGCATTATTTTGCACTTCTTTGCATTGAATCCTAGCTGCCATACTTCTGACCATTCCTCCAACCTTGCCAAGTCCCTTCTCATCCTTTCCACACCTCCTTGTGTATCAACCCTGTTGCAGATCTTTGTGTCATCTGCAAAAAGGCATACTTTTCCTTCCAGTCCCTCTGCAATGTCACAGATGAAGACATTAAAAAGGACTGGACCCAATACTGAATCCTGCGGTACCCCACTAGTAACCCCTCTTTCTTCAGAGTGGACTCCATTTACAATTACCTTCTGTGTCCTGTATGCAGTCAATGTTTTACCCCGACTTTCACCCTGGGACCCACTCCCAGGCTGGTTAATTTGACTATTAATCTTTTGTGTGGGACTGTGTCAAATGCCTTGCTAAAGTCTAGGTAGGCCATGTCCACATCCCTTCCCTGGTCTACTACTTTGGTCACCCAGTCAAAGAAATCTATTAGATTTGTCTGACATGACCTTCCCGCTGTGAACCCATGCTGTCTTGGGTCCTGTGCCCCACTAGCCTCTAGGTACTCAACTATTTTTTCCTTCAGAAGTGACTCTATCTCTTTCCCTACCACAGAAGTCAGACTGACAGGTCAGTAGTTTCCTGTGTCTGTCTTGGTCCCACTTTTGTGAAGGGGAATCACATCCACCTTCCTCCAGTCCTCAGGTACCACACCATCCTCACATGATGTATTAAAAAGAGTAGCCAGTGGCTTCACTAGTTCCTCCCTTAATTCTTTTAGAATTCTGGGGTGAATTCCATCAGGACCCATTGCTTTGTCCACCTTCAGTTTTAGGAGTTCTTGCAGAACCCTTTCTTCTGTGAAAGGACTGGGATCGACTTCTATCAAGAGTGCTTCTGTTAATTGGATTAGGCACTTCCCTCCTCTTTGTGAATACTGAGCAGAAATATTCATTCAGTCCCTGCTTTTCACTGTCCCCTGCCCACTCACTGCTCATTCTATTCAGCCTCACTATCCCTCCTTTGTCTTTCTATGACCACTGATGTACGTATAAAAGGTTTTATCCCCTTCTTAACTGAGTTGGCTATCTTTTGCTCAGTTTGGGCCTTTGCTATTCTGACTTCCCTCCCTGCTTCCTTCTGCCTGAACTGGTACAGCTCTCTGTCCTGCTCCTTCTGTGTTTCCTTATACTTCCGGAATGCTATCTTTTTCTTCCTGACTTTCACAGCCACCTCTTTTGAGAACCATAGTGGCTTTTTCTTTCATTTTGATTTGTTTATTTGCTTCACACAAAGGCTTGTTGCCTCTGTGATGGCAGTTTTGATATTTGCCCATTGTTGTTCCACCTCTCTTTCTTGCCTGTTTGCTAGTGCTTTTCTGAGGCACTCTCCCATCTTGCCAAAGTCAGCCCTCCTAAAGTCCAGTACCCTCACTTTTGTATGGCTTGACTCTGTAGCTGAGTTTAACATGAACCACACTGTTTGATGGTCACTTGTTCCCAGATGGCAACCCACTTCTAGATCTGAAATCCTCTCACTGCCCCTGCTTGAGAGTACAAGGTCTAAGATTGCTCCCTCATGAGTGGGTTCTGAAACTAGCTATCTGAGGCCTGCCACCTGTAGGGCATCAAGAATGGCCCTGCTCTTGGATGTGGCTGCAGCAAATGTACTCCAGTTAACATCTGGCATATTCAGGTCTCCCATCAACAGTATCTCCCCTTTCTCTGCCATTCTAAGAATGCCTTCTATCATATCCTTGTCCATTCCCTCCCCCTGACATGGGGGTCTGTACACAACCCCAGTGCAGACTGTGGTGCCCCTTTCCAGTCTCCAAGGTGAATTAACTGAGGAACAAGAGCACAACTTGATCTGCTCTCTCCTGGGAAAATAGGCTGTTAGCAGTGTTGATCACACATCTCTTTCTATCATTCCAGAGCTGGAGAATATATGTTTGAAGTCTCTTGACTCCAACCAACAGGACCATAGAACTAACTGAGGAAGAAGAGCACAACTTGATCTGCTATCTTGGGAAAACAGTTTACTGCTGGCCATGATCAGACATGTCTTTCTGTCACTCCTGAGCTGGAGAATGTGTGTGTGAAGTCTCTTGCCTGTAACCAACAGGACTACAGAATTAACTGAGGAAGAAGAGCCCTACTTGATCTGTTCTCACTAGAGGAAACTGTTTGCTGCAGGTGCAGATCACACCTCTTTCTGTCACCCCCAAGCTGGAGAATGTGTGTGTGAAGCCTCTTGCCACCAACCAACAGGACTACAGAATTAACTGAGGAAGAAGACCACTACTTGATCTGCTCTTCCCTGGGATAACAGTTGCTGCAGGTGCTGATCACATATCTCTTTCTGTCACTCCTGAGCTTAAGAATATGTGTGTGAAGTCTGTTGCTTCAAACCAACAGTACCACAGAATTAACTGAGGAAGAAAAACACAACTTGATCTGTTTCTTCTGGGAAAACAGTTTGCAACCGGTGCTGACTACACATCCCTTTCTGTCATTCCTGAGCAGGAGAATGTGTGTGTGAAGTCTCTTGCCTAAAACCAACAGGACAGCAAAAGTAAATGAGGAAGAAGAGCACTACATGATCTGCTCTCCTGGGAAAACAGTTTGATGCAGCCACTGATCGCACATTTCTTTCTGTCCCTACTGAGCTGGAGAATGTGTGTGTGAATTATCTAGCTTCCTACCAACAGAACCATACAATTACAAGAGGAAGAAGAGCCCTTCTAGATCTGCTCTATCTTGGGAAAGCAGTTTGCTGCAGGTGCTGATCACACTTCTCTTTCTGTTACTCTAGAGATGGAGAATGTCCGTGTGAAATCTCTTGCCTTCAACCATCTGGACCATAGAATTAGCTGAGGAAAGAGTGCTACTTAGCCTGCTCTCTCCTGCTAAACAGTTTGCTGGAGGCACTTATCTCACATCTCTTTGTGTCACTCCCAAGCTGGAAAATGTGTGTATGAAGTCCCTAGCCACCAACCAGCAAAACCACACAATTAACAGAGAAAGAAGAGTGCTACATGAGCTGCTCTTTTCTGGGAAAACAGTTTTCTGCAGAGGCTCATCATACATCTCTTTCTGTCTCTCCCAAGCTGGGGAATGTGTGTGCGAAGTCGCTTGCCTCCAACCAACAGGACCACACAATTAACAAGAGCACTACTTGATCTGCTATCTCCTAAGAAAACAGTTTGCTGGAGAATGAGTGTGTCAAGTCTCTAGCCTCCAACCAGTAGAAGCACACAATTAACAGAGGAAGAAGAGGACTACATTATCTGCTCTATCCTGGAAAAACACTTTGCTGCAGGGACAAATCACACATCTCTTTCTGTCACTCCTAAACTGAAGAATATGTGGGTGAAGTCTCTTGCCTCCAACCAACAGGACCACAGAATTAACTAAGGAAGAAGAGTGCAACTTGATCTGCTTTCTCCTAGGAAAACTGTTTCCTAGTGGCGCTGACCACACATCTTTTCAGTCACTCCCATGCTGAAGAATGTGTGTGTGAAGTCACGTGCCTCCAACCAGCAGGACAATAGAATTAACTGAGGAGGAAAATCACTGCATGATCTGCTGTCCCGGGAAAATAGTTTGCTTCAGGCACTGATCACACATCTCTTTCTGTCTCTGCCGAGCTGGAGAATGTGTGTGTGAAGTCTCTTGCCTCAAACTAACAGTACCATAGAATTAACAGAGGAGAAAGAATGCTACTTGATCTACAATCTCCTGGGAAACCAGTTTGCTGCAGGCACTGATCACATATCCCTTTCTGTCACTCCTGAGATCAAGAATGTGTGTTCCTGACTTTTTGAGCTACGAGCCCTCTGTTTGGACTGGCCACGGCTCGGCACTTTCAGCTGCCCAGCTGCACAACTCTGGCCTCCTTGCTACATCAAAAGCTGGATCTGCCCCTGACATTTCAGGTACAAGGCCACAGTTTGGACCGGCTGTGTCTCGGCCCTTCCAGCTGCCCAGCCGGACACTCCCTGGACACCTTGTTATATTGAAAGCTGGATCTGCCCCTGACTTTTCGGGCTTCATGCCCTCTGTTTGGACCAGCCGTGGCTCGGCACTTCCAGCTGCCCACCTCCTGGCCACCTTGCTACATCAAAAGCAGTATCTGCCCCTGACTTTTCAGGCTACGAGCCCTCCATTTGGACCGGCCATGGCTCGGCACTTCCAGCAGCCCAGCTGCACACCTCCTGGCCACCTTGCTACATCGAAAGCTGGGTACGTTTCTTGGACTCCCCAGGGTTGCTTTGGACTGCTGCCATTGGCCATCACTCACTGCAGTGCACCTTGATTGGACCCTTGTGATTTCTGCTGCTCAGACATTGGTCTGCTGAAGCCTTCCTGACTCGGGGCTGCTACGCCCATTGACTGCAAGTGTTAGCTGCCAAAATTTTACAGCCAGCTACGAGCTGCTCTGCCTGGACTTTTATTTTACTGAAAATTATGTTCTCTGCTCTGTGTAGTGTGTTGATTCTGAGGAATTTCTGCATTGATGTTTTAAAGTTATTGCAGCTCTCCTGTGCACTGTGTTAAATTTCTGGCTTCTTTTCCCTTTCTCCTCTGTTCACAGGGCTTGAACAGCCCTCTCCCACTACCTGCATCTCCCTCTAAAGCCTGCTAATTTCTGTGTCTATCTGCTAATTCTTACCTCCCCCTGTGGTGCCAAGGCTAGGCTTTGTTATTCTGATACAACTGCCCCTTGCTACTGAGCCCCCCCACCATCTCCTCTGCTGTGTCTGCCTTCTCCAGTGCCTAGGTCTCCACCCCCCTGATTTAGCTCCCTCATCACCCTCTATTTGTTCCTGCTCCCCTCTCACAGCTAGCTCTCTACTTCTTCTCTCCTCTTCCCGATCTGCCCCTGACTTTTTGGGCTATGAACCCTCCCTTTGGACTGGCCACAGCTCGGAACTTCCAGCCGCCCAGCCACACACCTCCTAGCCACCTTGCTACATCAAAAGCCGGTTAAGGTTCTTGGAGTACCTGGGGCTGCTGTGAGCTGGTGCCATTTGCCGTCACTCACTGCAATGTGCCCTGATTGGGCCCTTGTGATTTTTCCTGCTCAGACATTGGTGTGCTTAAGCCTTCCTGACTCAGGGCTGCTACGCTCATTGACTGCAAGTGATAGCGGCTGAAATTTTATGCCTGCTCCTTCCTCACCTCTGACCTTAAATAAATAGACCTTTCCCTTGACCCCTTACTTGCCCCTCCCCTCTGCTTATCTTTAATTGTGTGCCTTGCCGGGACGTCCTCCTTTTCATCCTTCCATATCACCCTCCCACTCTTTTACTCCTGGTACCACAGTACCGCTGTGTTGCTGTGTCCAATTTTTTTACTGCACCTATCTCACTCTTCTACTCACTTGCCTTTGTTGCCTTTCTCTTCTCACCTTGCCTATCCCTGTGCCCACTCTCCACTGCCATCCTCTCTGACAGTTAATCATGTACCCCACCCATACCCTGTACCCCTTCTCCTCTTCCTTGTTCTCCTCTTTCCACTACTCCACCCTCCCAGTGCCTGCTTCTCCTCCCTCACCAGCAGCTACCTACTCACTTCCACATACCGCCATCAAGGTACCCTACATCAAGAACTTAGCTACCCACCATAGGCCCTGCCTACCCCTAAGGAACTGTCCTCTCCCACCCATGGATTTTGGGTACCTCTCTCCTCCACTTATACTGCTTTCACCCTGAACCATTGCCTTCACCCCATGACACACACTAGCAAACCACAATCTTGAGACAGAGGAAGGTGAAAGTGCCTGATTAGGGAACTATGTATGTGTACTAAGAAGCTAGTGCTTCTTCTTCTGTTGTTGTCTGGCAACATTCATCCTAATCCTGGCCCAGCCCCTACTAAGGTACCAAACCTGAATAAGCACACAGGCACCGTCTCAATAATTTTGCTCAACATTTGTAGTCTCCTTTACAAAATTGATGCCTTTCAGACCGTTGCTAGCCAACATTGTCTGGACATCCTAGCTTTTGCTGAAATCTGTCTGTCTCCATCTGTCCCAGACCATGCTATTGCCCTCCCTGGGTATAATGTTTTTTGGCTCCAACAGATGACAAAAAGAGGTGGTGGTTGCACATTATTCCTAAAGGATACTATCCTGGGTCACCACATCAACACTGCTCCCCAAACCACTGTGGCACAGATTCTTCCCATCAAAATCTTCCTTGGTGCTCACAACAAAGCCCTCAGAGTTATCACAATCTACATTCCACCAAAAGAGCAGGGTTGTGACCTAAACACAGCTCTGAACTATGTCAGGTCTCTCCCACTGGACACTGAGTCTATCCTTCTTGGTGACTTTAACATAAATTGGCCTGCTGCTGAGGCAGCGGCTCATAAGGATTCTATAGTAGTGGCAATCCTCACCCAGATGGTCGACTCCCCAACCAGGAAAACTATAAAATTGGCACCAGCACCCTACTCGACTGGATCCTTACCAGCCACCAGACCCAGAATTCCAACACTACTGTCCTCCCTGACTCAATCTGTGACCACTCCCCTGTCAGCTGCTCATGGTCCAACAAATTCAGCAGACCTCCCCCAAAAACCATAACCGGCAGAGTTTCACCTCGTGGCCAGCTAACATATCTCAGAACCCATCTCCTCTAACTGGACTGGTCACCAATCTTCACTGCAACAAATGTGAACACTGCCCTGGACCACTTCATCAAAATCTTTAATGAAGCCTGCAACAAATTCACTCCCCCACAAAAGCAAAAAGTAAAAGCCTTATGTAACTCCTTGCTCTCAGGAGACCTCCTAAGGTGATTAAAGGCAAGGGATCATCTTTGGGAGCTTACTAGAAGCACTGGGAGGCAAATAGACATCTCTAACTATAAACGTGCATGAAATGACCGCACCAAAACCATCCGGCAAACAAAATCTGCCTATTTCAAAAGTGATCTCACAAGTTCCTGGGGAAATGGAAGAGGCTTCTGGAACCACATATAAGAAGTCACTAGGAAGCAGTCTAAATCCCCATCCATGCTCTGCATAAATGGTGATACCACACTTGACCCGAAAATCATTGCTGACACATTCAATTCACCGGTGCCATTCTCTGGACAATGGTAAGCAAATGGGGTCTGCTTTCATCAATCTAACAAAGGCATTTGATGTCATCATCCACAGTCTCCTGCTTGTGCAGCTCTGGAAGGCAGGGCTCTCACTCAATTCAGTGAACTGGTTCAAAAGCTACCTAGACAACCTGTCCCAAAGAGTAAAAATAGCTGATATGCTCTCAGATGCCAGACTGGTCTGCTCTGGTGTTCCACAAGGGTTAATACTGGGCCCCTCCTTTTTAGCCTATTCTGAACACACTGCCAGATTCCTGTCAAGAACAAATCATTCTCTATGCAGATGATGCAGTTAACCTTGCCTCCCACCATGATCCAGAACAACTACAAGGAAACCTACAATGAGGTTTCACATCAGTTGAAAAATGGTTCCTAAACCACAAACTGATACTAAAACAGGAAAAAAAACTAAGACCATGATTTTCAGTAGCTCCCACAATAAAAATAAACAGTATCACCTCTCCATTAATACCAATCAAGAAGTCACTCATGACAAAGTCGATACCTTCATACACTTGGCATCACTCTTGACTCCAAACTCTCCTATGATGCCCATATTAATAATGTTGTGAAGGTGGCAAACACTAGGCTGGGCCTACTGTTCCATCACCAGAAACATCTAACCTCTGAAGCCTTGTCTGTTGCCATCCAAAGCTCCATTGTGAGTGTTACTGACTATGGACTCATTGTTTATGGCTCTGCCACTGCCTCCACACTCAAACATGTTGCTACCTCTCTAAATAAAGCCTGTCGTCTCATCACTGGAGCCCACCTTCTCACCCACACCTGTGACTTCTACTCTCTAAAAAGATAGCTGCAACTCAACAACTGAATAAACTATCAAACCTGCATCACCGTCAAAAAAATAATGATGGGCAATACTCCCCGAGGGGTCTGCTCCCTTCTCAAAACTGGAATTAACAACTGCAAAACCAGGAGCTCAAAACCACAACTCCTGCAAATCTCTCATTGTCGTACAACCCAAGGGCACAGGTCAGTTACATACAGGGCACCCAGCTGGCTAAATAGTTTTACCAGTGACATCTCTGCCTCCCCAACTCTGGGCTCTTTCAAGACAAAACTTTGTCTCTCCCTTGTTGCCTCAAGCACCTGTGATTGCCCTGTTTAAGCAATTCTCCTATCACTGCAGCCATTCATTTTGCTGCCTGTTGTTGATCCCACACCTAGCACATCATTATTTCCAATGCTCAACCCTTGAACTCACCACTGTTTCTGCCTTGACAAAGTTCCGTAGAATGCCATACTCTGTCCCACCCCCTCTCATGTCCTCTCCTCCATTCTTCCTCTATCCTATGTTGTCAACACCTCCTAGTGTTTTATGTAGTTGTAACAAATATGATATAACTACCGGTGTTACTGATTGTTTTATACTGTAACTCTGATGGGCATGGAAAACTACTAAATGTCTTACCTCTATCCCATGAAGCCATCCATACAAACAATGACAATGGAGCTGAAGATATTGAAAGTGTCAAAAAATCTTCAGCAAAAAAATGGCCATGTGACAGAACTTGTAACATTAGAGAGGAATCTATTATATCAATAAAAACTTTCCTCTCAAGAACTCTTAACACAAAGAGATCTGAACGACACACACTGCTCCATGACATTGACAAGTGTGAGATCCGTCCTCACAAAGGGCTACTGTGTTACTCTCTCGCATGCTTACAATCCATGAACTGCAACAGCATATTTCATCGTATTCATACGTTAGCAGTCCATAACTCTGGCATCCGCAAATTTGTGCAAAGGTTGTATCACATCAGATCTCTCATTTGAGCCTACATGCAATTCCAAGCATTGCTCAATGATGGAGATGTTGAAAGACTTAGTGAGTTAATCAGAAACTTACACAAAACTCAAAGATTGAGGTCTACTGCTACTGTTACTGAAGAAGGAAGTACTCCTCAGACATCTCTGATTAAAGAAGAGCAACTCCTATGACAATTTGGTTGTGAATTTACTAAATTTGAATTAAGTAAAACAGAGAAATTTGACACAATATGTGTATCATGTGAACGATTGTTCTACAAGCACCTATGTGTGAAACTAGACCTGCAAAACATCCCGTCTTGGAATGAAATGTGGGTACATCTGCATGCATACCTTTTACTAAAGTCTGACTTTGAAGAACTCACAACTATGTTACTCTAGTCCTACTGTCATAGCAAAATCAAGAGTGATAGTTTACCTCCACGGTCAGTACTCAATAAAATGGAAGTACAACCAACAGCTAATGAGATAACAGTACTGAACTTGTTTGAAAGGATTCTCATTCAAACCATGAAGCCATTTCAAACAATCATCAGGCTGAATACAAGGACATGAGACCTACCAAGCAAAGAACTTGTACGCTCTCTCAAAGGCTCTATTGTCTACCTGCCTTTACCTTTGCAAGACAATGTAAACACTATTTCTAAAGACAACAGTGTAGTCATCTTGGTAAATGGTGTGCCAACAAAGGCAAAGACAATATGGCAAGAGATAGTCAACATAGACAATGTAAAAAATGCTTTGAGATATCTAAAAGAGCACAATTCTTTCTATTCTGAAATTGATATTGACACGTTTACAACACTCTCATCAGATATTGCCACAGACAACTCTGGCAAGGCAATACTTCAGAAGGTTGACATGTCAACTGCACAGAATGTGTATGAGCAATTTACAATAGATCCATTGCATGGCAAAGACCCAGTAATGGATAACATAGATTTATAGCAAATGAAACAAGTGAAGGGCAATCCTGTTAGTATATGGGAGGCCACCCTAGAAGCTCGTTGTTGCCCTGATCTGTTCCCATATGGTACAGGAGGCCGATTAGACAAACAAGAAGTACAAGTACCAGGAGCTGAGTATAGGACCTTACAAATACTACATAAGGATGGCAAGTTTCGGAGAAATATTGCATACCTCTTCCACCTTCTTTGGGAAAGTGAACTTAGTGTCCTATTGCTCACACATTGAGACTTGGGACAGAATTTAGCAATATGACAGCTGCACAGTTGCTACACAAGTTGCAGAACAAAGATGAAACACTGCAAGTTAATCTTTCTTCTATCTTCTCTAGCATGCATGGTACCAAAGAATATTGGTACAGACATCACTCTGAGGTAATGTTCATGCTGAGAGAATTTGGACCAGCAACATGGTTTGTGACACTCAGCTGTGCAGACTATTATTGGGATGATCTGCTAAGATGGGCAAACTCTAATGTTGAGAACATCCAAACAATGACTCTGAATGAGCTCTCTTCACTTGATCCAGTAACTGTTTCACATTACTTCCACCACTGGTTTCAGAGTATTTTGAAATTCATAAAGTCTAAGACAATTCTTCCCCTCGGTATTGTTGAGCACTACTTCTGGAGGGTTGAGTACCAAGCCCATGGAGCATCACACATTCATATGTTGCTGTGGATTAAAGATGCCCCATGAATTGGGGACAATGAAATATTTGACATTCTAAACTTCATCTTGAAGTATGTCACATGTCAGATACCAGACAAGTATGATTGCGCAACACTGTGGGAACTGGTCCAGAAATTCCAACGACACCTCTGTGGCAAATACTGTCATAGGAAAGTGAAAAACAAAGGTCAGTGGTATGCTCGCTGCCGTTTTGGATTTCCAAGGTGAGTTTGCCTAGCTGCTTCACTTAATGACGTTTTTTTCAGCCATGCAACACCACCTGAAAGCAAAGTCAACAAAGCGAGTCTATGAACTACCTCACAGAAGCAGAAGTCTATATCAATGACTATAGTCCTTCCTTCTGTTGATATGGCAAGCTAAAGATTGACGTCTAGTTCATATAAGACAACTCAATGGCTCTTTGCCAGGTATGTTACATCATACATTACAAAACATGAGCAAACCAACCTCCAAGAAATGTGGGAAGAGTTGTCAAACTGTGATAGATCAATGTCTTCCAGACTTTGGTCATTAGGGCTTAAGACTCTATCACACCATGAGTGCAGAGCCTATGAAGCAAGTGACCACCTTACAGGTGTATGTCTATATGGCAAATCAGAGTCCATACATTTCCTAAATGTAAATCACAAGCAGAACAGGTGCCATGTTCTCAAGAGCCATGAAGAGATTGAGGAGTTGACTGTCACAGCACCAACATCCACATCTATTCTTAAGAGCACCTTAATTGACAGCTACTATCCACAGCACCACAGTGCTATGGATGATCTCTGTCTCTTTGAGGTTGCTCAATGGTATGACTACAAGTGGGGTGTTACTTCAGACCCAGAAAAAGGAATATATAAAGTAACTGGCTTTGATGGCTCACTTGTCAAAAAATGCAAACCATGGCTAATTGACCACTGCAAACTGTCATTGAATACAACAGAAAGCAAAGAACATTATTACTTTGCTCTGTTGCTTCTATTCAAACCTTGGAGATCAGAATCTGAATTAAAAGGACTGTCTGACTCATATGAATAAGAGTTCGTACAAACATATCATACCTTCCAGAGTCATGTCTCTGAGACATACATTCATAGACTTTGATGGCAGATAAGGACCGCTAGGCCCATCTAGTCTACCCATTTCCCTACCTACAGGATAGGCCGCAGATCCTAGTTAACCAACAGCCTATTTCTTCCTACCCCACAAGAGACTTGAAATGGAAAAGCAACAGATAGGTAACATTAAGAAAGTCCTAGATGATGACACACCTGTCACATCACAGGAAATGGTTGAGGTTGAAGGAGAAGGCACACTTGGTGCTCCTCTTCCTCCTAATGACCCAGCTGTGCTGATGTCAGAGGTTGAGAGCACAATGCAACAAAACATGGACTTCTCAGAATCAGCCACTAACACTGTAGAAAAGTTAAACTCACATCAAACAGTTGTGTATCACACTATTATGCATGCAGTTAAAATACAATCCAGCACTGTGAAAAGCATTGTCTCTGCAAAGCACAAACACCAATCAGGATGTTTGTAAGTGGTGCTGCTGGGACTGGGAAAAGTTTTTGACCAAAGCCATAAGCAAAGGAGTGTGTAGCCTTATCAGAACACCAACATCTGTTATTGTTGCAGCTCCTACAGGTTTGGCAGCTTATAACATTGGTGGTATCACACTCCATAGGTTATTCATGTTGCCAGTCAAGCATGGAAAGAGTGGTGATTACAGGAAATTGTCATATGATGTTGCCAATGAACTCAGGTCAATGTTTGACAAAATGCATTTGCTCATAATTGATGAGATAAGCATGGTCTCAAATGTTCTACTCATATTCATCCACCTACATCTACAGGAGATACTCGGAACTATCGATAATGTTCCATTTGGTGGAAACAACATCCCTGTACTTGGAGATCTCCTTCAGCTAGCCCCTGTAAATGGTAAGCATGTTTTCTGCAGTCTATCCATTGAAGAGGCAAAGAAAACTATTCGATGCATTGGTGGAGTTAATCTATAGGAATTTTTCTCATATGTTGAACTCTCTCAGAACATGAGACAACAAGGTGACATGTTTTACAAAGCATTACTTGATGAGGAACATATTGGTGTGCTCATACATACCCATGTTGAGATGCTAAGACAGCGCATTATCCACAAGAAATAATAGTCCTATACAGGATGCTTGTGATATGTTTACACATGTTCAGAAAACTGGGCAACAAGTTGTATGTCTATTCCCAAGGCTAACACAGTGTGCAGAGTTCAATGACATCATGTTGAATAGAGAACAGCAGCCCATTGTTACCGTGCCATGCATAGACACAATGGATGGCATTACTCTATCACGAACACTATTATCAAGAATGACAGATCATCTGAAACAGCTGACAAATGATGTGTCATGAACAGCCGATCTTGAAGCTGTACTACCACTGTGTAGAAATGCATGTGTCATGCTCCACAGAAATATTGATGTTGATCGAGGTCTTGTAAATGAAGCCATGGGATATATCCAAGACTTCTTGCATAATGTACAAGGTACAGTTCTGGATTTTGTTGTCGTGAAATTTGACAACTGTGAAATACCTCAGCCAATAGACAGAGTCACAGTTAAATTTGAACTTGTGAAGGACATATATGTCACAAGGAAACAGTTTTCATAGTGTGCTGCTTATGCAGTCTCCATGCACAAGTCAGAAGGCCTCAGCCTTGATACTGCCATAATTGATATAGGCACTGATATATTCAAGGATGGCATGTCTTCTGTTCAGGGACACTGGTTTACTGGGATTGAAAAAGGGCAAATTCCATTTTGCACATTATAAAAAAACGGTACTGTCACCGGTGTCTGCTAAGTCAAAATCCGGTTTTACCAGTTTTTGGTTTTGTGTGCTGCATTTAACAATTTTTAACTCTGCTAATATGTATTTTAGCAGTTTTGACCTCCACTATTGCACATCCTTCCTTCCTTGTACCAATTTAAAGTTATTTTAGGTACAAGATGTGATGGCGGCAATAGCACTAGCAGCCCCATCCCTGAGGTGTGATGGAAGCAGTACTACGGCCCCCGCCCTCAGGTGCGATGTCAGAACCAACAGCACTACAGACCCATCCCCTGGTGTGATGGCAGCAGCAACATCACTGTATCCCCCCTCCCTCAGGTGTGATGGAAGCAGCAACACTCTGGCCCCTATCCATTAGGTGTGATGGCAGCAGTACTATGTTTTGCATTCCTCAAGTGTGATGGCAGTATCAGCACTATGGCCCCCATCTCTCAGATGTGACAGCAGCAGTACTACATTTCTCTTTCCTCAGGTGTGATGGCAGTATCAGCACTATGGCCCCATCCCTCAGTTGGGATGGCAGCAGTACAACATTCCCCATCCACCAGTGGTTATGGCAGAAGCACCACAGCCCCAGTCTCAGGTGTGATGACAGTAGCAACAATGCAGTCCACACCTCAGGGTGATGGCAGTAGTGACATAATTATGATCCCCTTTCTACAACACCACACCCCACATGCACAAGTTATAAATGACTTGACTCTTTACTTGTTAGAACTCAGATGTGAAATTATTCTGAACCACTCACTACTAAGGTGGAGCACCTTTGTTTTTTACTATCATTTAACTGCCTGAACTGGATTTCTGCCTGTGACACCACTGACTAGGGTTTGAGAACAGATTTGGGTGTTGGAGGACCGGCCGGGGGGGTGAAGGCTTGAGAGTCCAGCAACCACTGATCTTCTCCTGGGAGGGAGGGAGGGAGGGAGGGTGTATTCACAGCTCAGCATTTGCTGGCCCCAGGTGGAGACTGGAGGAATGGCAACTCTTGGCCCTCACTGCGGGAGGGAGCGTGATGGATGTCAGCTTGTGCCTTGATGTCATGTGGCTTGTCACGTTCCACAAAAATGGAAAAACACCTGCTGGCCACCAGGAGGATGGCTTCTGGTCCCTCCATAAACATGAAGCCCCAGACACATGTATCTGTTCACACCCCTGCCATGCCTGGGATATATACAGAAATCTCTTTAGGGTGATTGTCCTCCCCTGTTAGCCTCCCACAGGGGTAGGGGCCCACCCAATGAAGGGTTACTTTGGGTTACCTGGTAGCATGGCCATAAGGGTCAGTGGATGGTGGTCGGGACTTAGCAGTGGAGGTAGGGGGACTTGGCAGGCCTGAAGGAGTGGATGGCCAGGGGGTAGGAGGAGCAAAAAAAACTGCCTGAATTTGCTTCTTTGAAATAAAGTGTCTTCACCTGAAAAAAATTCACTAGTGATTAGTGGAGGACTTTCTAATGGAAGATCATGCATCTCACAAACCCATGGATGCCTTTTTTCCCTTGGTCTGTATGAAAAGGGTGTCTCTCAGTTTTCATGTCTGAGCTAAGATGTGAATTGAGCACCACTCTGCCCACCAGCATCATACTTCCCCTGGGGTCTTACCTTCTGTGTGTCACTGAATGTGCTTCAAATCCACTGGCCAAGCATAAGTACAATTAAACACTTAACATTTGCTTTTTATTAAAGTAGTCTGTCAGAAAACTTTTGTTGTCACAGACTGAAACAGCAGGTGGAGAGACAGTGCAAATGATTCCATTCACCTAAATGGGGTGCTAACTGTGAAGTCTTTTTGTAAGTAGTAAGGCAGTTTCTGCCTTGTGAACATACTTTCATTCAGACTAGTTTTCATTCAAACAACTGTGGATTTTGGATGGCCCTGTTGATTATAAACATGAATAAGCTAGTTGGTAACAATGATCCTGCACTTAGCAATCTACAACCTAGATGTTCACATGCAAAGAATACAATAAAAACCTGGATAAAGTCTAAAAGCAAGCTTATAAAACACATACAGGTATTTGAACATTTATATTTACCTATACAAAATCATTGTAGCCTGAGTAAAACTCAGTTAAATTACATGGTACCCTGGCTATTGTATGATGTAGTAAACATAGATTGTTTTTTTTTTTCATATTTTTTGTAAACCAGGTAAGTCCACTAGGCAGAACTGCCTGTTTTCAGAGGTGACTCAGGAGCACTGCATAGGTTAAATGACTTGCTCAGAGTCACACAGTATGGAAGTGGAGGTTGTGGGACTCAAACCTAAGTCTTCTAGATGGACTTAGTTCAATCACTGTTTGTTACTCTAACCACTAGGCTATACTGCCAGCCATAACACCCATATATAATGTTAAATATATGATTTCAGTAATAGTGCACAGTACCTACAGTGCAAATTATGAACATTAAACACTTTACATTTTACTAAAACTGAATTATTTGCCTCTCCATCTGCTTATGTTTTCTTACACCAAAGTGAGTGTATAGTTGATAGAGCACTGTAAACAGCCTGTGGTAGCACTACTGCTTGCAATGCCAGGGACTCAGGGTTGAAAGTGAATTCGGGTTGCTGGAGGTCTGGCCAGGGTAGTAGGATTGAGCACCTGGGGGCCACTCTCCTCCTCTGGGAACAGTGACCTGCAGGTCCTGCTGCTTTACTGCCACCTGGGTGACCATGGATGGTGGTGCAATGTGGCTGCAGAGCAATCGGGAAGAGAGGGAGAAAGCAAGCCAGCATCTGGAGCAATGGCATGTCTCTATGTGCCCTACCTCCTTGGATCCCCTTGAGTGCCATTGCCCTCAGGGACAGAGACCAGAAAACCAGTAACAATCACCCCACATTGGCTGCTGGTAGAAGGGACCCAGCTGCCTCAGACTTCATAGCCAGGTTCCATGAAAGACCCACTCGGCTGCCTGACACACATTAAAGAACTGTGGAGGGGTGACCTGGGGTCCTCTCCCTTTCCACCTGGGGGGTACAACCCAGGCAGGATAGGGGAAGGCTCACAGGAGCTCCTGAGCATTACCTGGGTTGAAGCTAGGGGATACCCAGCCTAGGGACCTCTGAAAAGTGAAGACTGAGGCTGTGAGAAGGGGGCATAGAAAGAGAAAAAAAAGTAAAAATATGCTGAAACCTTAGGGATTCTGTGCAGCGAGATGCAATTTCCGTGAGCCACCGGTACAAGAATTCAAAATCCGCAAACCAAGCAGGATTCCATGATTGTTACCAGCGTTACCGATAAAAATGGAAAACCAGGGTCTCTGCTTATGTTGCACTGTCTCGTGTAAGACAATTATCTGGAGTACACATAGTCAAACTTGCAGAAAGCAAAATATGTGCCATAACACAAACACATACTTGAGTACAACAGATTACGTACATTGTACCAACCAAATGCTCCTTTGCTACCAGTTCCCAGATATGTATCTGTCACACCAATCACAGTTGATGAAGGACACAAACTGAAAAGGCAGCGTACTAAAACTCCACAGTTATCACCTGAGTACTGCACAAAGCAGCAATCTATGAAGAAACTTCTTGCATCCCCCCCTGTATTGGAGTCACCACACTGCCAAAATTTGACAACAGTACAGGAGTCAACTGTCATGCAAATGTAGCTATGCAAGCACTCCTCCACACCCCTGAGTTTGCTACTATGTTAAACTGTTGTCCATCAACACCTCTCTCAGAGGCATTAAAGAGAGTCATAAGAGGTACTGAAGACGAGCTACCCAGTTTACAAAGCTTGACTCCTCTAAGGCTGACTCTTAGTCAATATGCAGGGCAATCTATGTTTGCTAATAATGCACAACAAGATGTCACAGAGTTCATGATGGGAATAATAAACAGTTTAGCAGATGATAGCATAGATCTGCGTCAACACTTCCAGGTTGACTATGTGTCCAAGTACACATGTTTGTCATGTGGGCACAAAGAATTACAAACAACCCAGGATATTCTATGGCTCTCTGTCTATGTCTCTGAACAGAGAACTGTGAAATTTCGCAAGTTATTTGCTAATGCAGAAACCAGTTGGCTGTGCCGAAGATGTGGGCGTTCTTGTGTATGCTCTCTGAGAGTTACATATTCAAGCTCATGCATTATTATTGTACTGCAGTGCTTTAACTCTCAAGGCATGAAAGTCACAGTGCCAATTTCTCACTTCATTGCTGGAAGAACTATGTTCTCAGGTACTCAATTTGACACACATGCAATAATCTTCCATCACGGCCTATCCATTCACTCTGGCCACTATGTCACATGGCGAAGATTCAGAAAGGGATGGGTAGAGTGTAATAATACAGTATGAACCCTAAGGGAAAGACTCCCAAGAAATCTAAAGGATGCATATGTCATCATACTCCGCTGTGCCAATGCTGCACAGCATATGGAAGAGTAGCGATAACCAATCACAACATATCACAAAACCAGTTTTGCTTCAAAAATAACATTTCATCTGCATACCCCACCCAGATGTTTTGTTCTCAAACACCAACATCCATACACATTAGCGTCACATACTTCATCGAACACTACTAGTGTCTGATGACACCCATAGTGACCAACGTGTTCTACTTATTGCACAAATTCACCACAGCCCATGCTTATGTGCCACATTTTCTCTAGCATTGAACAAACATCACACAACAGTACAGCAATGCATCTACCTATGGTACATAAATCTGTGTGTGTCAAACTGCTACCATCATAACTTGGATGCAAAACAATACTGTTTTCACCGTAAATCACAATTGATTAGCAAAATCATTGTATTGTGATCTTCACCATTTACAACTTCCATATACTAACAACAAAAAACTGCATTGTTACTGTTCAAGTAGACTTAAGGGTATTGACTGTAATCAATAGCCAGTCAGTCATATGTTTTTGCAGATGCCTTACTCAGCGTCATATTCCATAGCACATATTACTGTGTACTCACTTGTATCACAGTACAATCTTACATGGCAATCACAAACAAATTAACCTATGTAAACAGTTGTCAGAGATGCAACAACTTTTCTCAACATATTCAGTTGAGAATACTACTTGTTACGACAACTGACATCAGGTAAAGTTCACACGCCTTTTCCTGTTGCTGCCTACATTACTGACCTTTACTATGATACTTAATAATTTGACTACCACCAAATCCAAGCAGACTAGAGGACATTGGATATTAGTCAACATCAGTTATTAAGTTATGTATTGGCAAATGTAGCTATCACACCTACATTGAGAGTAGTACTGCCTACACCACAGTGCCATCTCTACTATAATGAGTAAATTGTTGAAAACAATATGATATAATTTGCTATCACTCTAATTGCACTCTGAAGACTGAAAATGCCATTATCTCCCACTGGTCTATGGCTTACAGCACTGGATATGACAAATTATTGAAAATGAATGCAACTCAGACTTGAATATATGTATATAATACTGAGATTCAATATAAATGTATATAGGTTCAATCAAACTATAAATTATCATTTTTTTTGTTTCCTACCCACTGTTCCAAATTAAACATTTTTGAGCACTTAATGGTATTGCATTACATTAAGTGCTACTGTTTACATAAGGAATATCTCATAAAAGAGATCTATACATGTGGTTCTCTGGCCTACTGCTACAGTATACTTCATCTCTATGCATCTCTGAAAAGTATGCACATCATGAGTTATGATTAAATACTAACAATGATTGTCTACTTCTGCTGTACAATGCAAACAATTGGTCTGTTCTTGCTGTTACAGGACTGTCCATATATTTGGAGGTCAGATGAGGAATTTTTTTCCAGTTCAACAAATAAATAATACTTGTAAAAACTCATTTATTACCAGTTTTGCCAACAATATTGACATAGCTACCATCGCCGCACCCTAAAGTGGGAAAAAATGTGGCACATGTCTGTGATAATTTAATTTCTTTGTACGTAGTTAACATAAAAACATCTAACTTACAAAAAATAACCACAATTTTAACATAACTAGCACCAAAACATATTGTCCTATCACTAATTGGATACAATGGTACCCAAATCACACATAAAAAATAACCATGCATGTAACTGGCACAAAATAGAACAAAAGTCAAACATTGATCTTCATTATGTAAGTGTAATTTTTTAACTAAACGCTATTCCTCAAATGTTAATCATTTTCATAAACTATTACAACACTACGTCAATCTACTAATGTACTGAAATTGTAGAAAAATGGTATTATGCTAGCATATCCACACATACTGTTTCTTACTTAATCATGTGAACATGCACTAAAATATTTAATACCATACAAATATAATTCAGTTAGTAAATATTAATATTCTAGCTAGTTCTATAATATAACCACTTAATTACTCAGAAAGCATATATTTAATTATTAATAATAACTGGTCACAATTCCCCTCAATGTACTCACACATTGATATTTCCCATAACAACCAGCTTATTATTATCACATTCATGGACCATTTCACTCAATGTACGCTGCTGCCTCATTTGCAAACATTATATATATGACCAGAACCAAACAGTCTCAGAAACTGCTAGACAAAAACTGCAGTTCTGTTATTATTAAATATTATACAAGGTAAGTATGTTTGATATGACAATTAAATGCACACCATCATTGTGTCATACTTTCACAAGCCCCAAAGGCACACTGTAGCATCCCACAGCTCAGGTGTGCATCCTAAATCTCATATCAAAACTTTCCCATTCATTATTCTCTATTTTATTACTATCCATTTTTGTAAAAATAGAACTGCTAAGTCACAGCAATAATCAAGCACTGCTAGCACACACGTTACTAATACTACTCAGCAATACATTTTGAAAAGAAAGAATACTTGTAAAAAAATAATATCAAGCATAAACACCCATACAAAGAACTATTCAAATTGTTTCAATTTATACTGCTTAACATAGAGTGCCAACAAAACAATACAGAGAGAAAGCAAAGACTATGACTCAGCTCAAGCTAATGGTAAGAAATAAAATACATCCTAAGAAACAATAACAGAAATAACTAACAAACTGTTTTTTTTGCCCATCCCAAGAACAACCAATCAATTCGGACTTATATACATAGAAATATAATAATAATATTTAAATAAACTAATGTAAAAGCTACTTCTATGTTTCCTGAGTTTTATTTTCATGTACTTACTGTTTTCTGTTTCCAATATTGATAACAATGTTTTCTATGTCACTGTTACTGCACAGTACTCAGAATCCAGACTAAGCACAACACTAGCAACACCACCTCCTACAAATGGTCAGCAAGGGGTGGTAGAGGGGACAGATGTCGAGACCTAAGTCTCATGGTACACATCTCAAATAAGTGCAAAGACCCCAGTTACCAAACAGCAACAGGTGGAGACACATGCAGGGTGAGGTAGCACAGGCACACTGCTATTTTACTGGCCCCCCACACCCCACCATGCCAACCCACCCTCCACCTCCCTACACCCATCCCCAGTCCTCAACTGGCACAAGCCACATGTCACATCCACAACCGATTACCAACTAACTGCAGTACTACCACTACACCACAGATAACCTAAAACATTTATTTCTGACAGCACCTACAGTAGTACTAATACTGCACTTAGTCAGCATCTTCCCATGGATGTTACACTTACAGTGTCCCACTTACCAACTCAGTACACAGGGGCTGAGGTGCAGGGTGTCCTGCCACAGCACACTGCACAAGTACCAGGTAGATGAACAATAGAGTACCACAAACTCATGATTTGAAATTTTTTTATTGTCCAGTTCAAACATGGACAGGGTGGGCAATAGACTACTACCAGGAAATCATGACATGAAATGTCTATTATTGTTCAGTGCAAACATGGACAGAATGGAGTACTAGAGCACAACAGAACTGGAAATAAAATGAATGTTCATATTTAACAGTTCAAGTACAGCAGGATGGGAAGTGTAGGCTATCAGGAAGTCATGATTTGAAATATTTTATTACTGTCCAGTTCAAATGAGGACTGGGGAGGCAATAGACTACTACCAGGAACTCATGATGTGAAATGTTTATTATTGTCCAGTTTAGACATCAACAGGTTGGAGCACAACAGTAGCACAGAACTAGCAATAAAATCAATGTTCATATTTAACAGTTCAAGTACAGCAGGGAACATAACAATACACCACCAGCAACTCATTATTTTAAATTGTTTATTATTGTCCAGTTTGAATCTGCACAGGGGGAAAATAGACTACTACCAGGAACTCATGATGTAAAATGTTTATTATTGTCCAGTTCAAACATGGACAGTGTGGAGCACAAGAGTACCACAGAACTAGCAATATGACACATGCACTGACATGCAGATTGCCATACCACACCACACTGTAATGGCATCAGGAGGAGGAGCAATACACTACCAGGAACTCATAACTACAAATGTTTTATTATTGTACACTTCAAACATGCATGGGGGGGCAATAGACTACTACCATGAACTCATGATGTGAAATGTTTATTATTGCCCACTTCGATCATGGACAAGCTGGAGTACTAGAGTACCACACAACTGGCAATAAAATGAATGTTCTAATTCAACAGTTCAAGTACAGGAGGAGATGTGAACATTGAACTATCAGTAACTCATGATTTCAAATATTTTATTATTGCCCACTTTGAACGTGCACACAAGGTGACAATGTACTACTACTACCATAAACTCGTGATTTCAAATACTTATCATTCACCACACCAATGACCCAGGTTCAGGTACAGACTCAGTTCATCAGGTTTTGGCAGTGGGAAAGAAGATTGAGCATGCCAACAGATGCTCTCATCCTTCAGGCTGGATTACCAGTACTGCTGTATGCAGCCAGCATCCCTGGGGTCTGGTGGGAGCACCGGCACTCACAGGGCACTGACAGCTTCAAAAGGGCTGGACTCAAGGAGGGTATTGCCCAGTTTGAATGTGCACACAGAGCGGCAATAGACTACCACAAGGAACTCGTAATTTCAAATACTAATAATTCACCACACCAATGACCCAGGTTCAGGTACGCACTCAGGTCATCAGGTCTCAGCAGGGGGAAGCAGGATTGACCATGCCAACACATGCACACCTCCTTTGGGCTGGGCTTACCAGTGGTGCTGTATGCACCTGACATCCCTGGGGAGTGTAGGGAGCACCGGCTCTCACGGGGCACTGGCAGCTTCAAAAGGGCTGGACTCAAGGAGGGAAGAATGTTGTCAACCACTTGGCAGGCATGCGCCACCACGCACTTGCCCAAGCTGACATCCTCAGGGGAGGGAGGTATGGAGAAGCACAAAAAGAGGAAAAATCACCTCCCAACAGTCCTAGATGATGTTCATCATTGCCTGCTTCACCACCCGCTGACTAATGAAGGCAGACTCCACTGTGCACAGCTCAATTACTCAGGCATAGACAACGGTTAAGGAGGCTTCCCTCCTCGCCCCACCTGGGGGCATCATTCAGGCCATCAGCAGATCCCAAGGACTGACACGTGTGTGGCACTATAGGAGCAGACTCTGGTGTAATCAGCATGGTTGAGAGACAGTGCACCTTGGTGGCCTGAAGGAGTGGAGGCTAATACCACAGAACTGACAATAAAATGAATGTTTAAATTCAACAGTTCAAGTACAGGGAAGGGATGTGAATATTAAACTACCCGGAACTCATGTTTTGAAATGTTTCATTATTGTCCGGCTCAAATGTGCACAAGGGCTGGCAGTAGACTACTACCATAAACTCATGATATCAAATATTTATAATACGTCACACCAGCGACCTGGGTTCGAGTACAGACTCGGGTCATCAGCTATCAGCAGGTGGAAGGAGCATTGAGCATCCCAATGGATGCTCTCCTCCTTCACACTAGGTTACCAGGGCTTCTGTATGCACCCAACATCCCTGGAGGTTGGTGAGAGCACCGGCTCTCATGGGGCACTGGCAGCTTCAGAAGGACTGGAGTCAGGGAGGGGAGAACATTGTCAGGCACATGGCAGGCTTGTGTCAGCACTCACTTGCCCAAGCCGACATCCTCAGGGTAGAGGGGGATGGTAAAACACAAAAACAAGAAAAACATCTCCCAAAGCTCCTAGATGATGTCCATCGTTGCCTCCTTCACCACCCACCAAGTAATAAAGGACAGACTCTGCTGTGCATAGCTCAATCACTCACACATAGAGGATGCTTAACTAGGATTTCCTCCTCACCCTGACCAGGGTGGGGCAATTCAGGCCGTCAAGGTACCCCAAGGATTCGTGAGTGTGTGCCACTCTAGGAGCAGACTCAGTCATAGTCGGTATGGTTTTGAGGCAGTGCACCTTGGTATCCTGAATAAGTGGAGGTTACCAGATACACACAAAGAGGGGAACAGTAAAGTACCTGGAAATCAGGCATGGAACTCTTCCACAAACCACCAAAATACACATCTATAGCATATTGCCTTTGTTCCCTTCAAATATCAGCTCAAAACACCAAACTGTTCCCAATATATTCAATATCAACATTACAAAAATTTCCCTATCTATTCCATTATGAAAAAATCTGGCCATCTGGTCTCTATCTCGCGATCAAAGATGATGATCAAAAAATCTCACTACCAAAGAATTTACACCATCATGATCCAAGAAATTGCAGGCTCATGAACAAAGATTTGGAAACCATTTAAATAAAAAAATTAAGGAATTGCGGTAAACCACCACCATGGTTCGACAGAACGATGCCCCAGAACTAAAATCCACCCTCATTTGACTTCCGATTACACCCCTGGGCTAATAAAATAGATTTTTTTGTAGGGACATCTCATCCCTCACTCACGATACACAATGATGATCAAAGAATCTCACGAACAAAAAAATTGCAGGCTCGCAATCAAAGATTTTAAAATATTATAAATCAAACAATTGAAGGAATTGCGATAAACCACTGCCATGGTTCGACAGAATGAAGCCCCCTGAGTAAAACCCACCCTCATTTCACTTCGTACAACACCCCTGGGTTTAGAAAATTAATTTTTAAATTGGGCCATCTCGTCCCTCTCTCATGATGCATGATCGCGACCAAAGAATCTCACAGTCAAAGAATTTGCAAGGTTGCGATCAAAGATCATTAGCGAGTCGTGAATTAAGATTTTAAAAGCTTATAACTCTATTTTTTGACCAATTTCACTGGAACCAAAGCCATGGCTCAATAGTTTAGGGTCTTCTGAGTTATACCCATCAAAGTTTTACTTCAGAAGTGACCCCTGAGCCAAAATATTTGTGTTTGTGTGATTCAAAACTGAAAACAAGATGGCGGACCGCGTGGTCAAAGAATTTTGAAAATTCCTTGGGAACAAAGATTCTTGAACTGAGAGGCTGCAAATTCTTTAATCGCCAGGCGAGACCAGATGGCCAGAACCCCCATTCATTGATTGCATGATATACATATAAATTTTGCCTTTGACTTATAATGGGAACTTAACTTTTGAATGCCTTAATATTTTTTCACCAAACAAAAAGCGTCACGTTCTGCCACCAAAGCTCTTTCAAATGAGCCATCTTGCAGAGCAGCACACCACACGACGGATGTGCAGGACCACATTAAGAATGCCAAAAGGTGCCTTCAAAAATGGATATTTTTGCATTTTTCAGTGCTTTTGTACATGAAGACCAGCACTCCAACACAAACACAATTTAGGAAATCAAGAGACCTAGTGTGCCTCAATGCATGTACCAAATTTCAGGCAAATCCATTGAACGGGTCCAAAGTTATTAATGTCCAAACTTTTGACTTTAGTATGTAAATGGCCGCTCAACCCTAACTATAGTGGCACGACTGCACCACTATTATTTATATATATATATATATATATATATACACACACACACATATTTATAAAATGGGTAGGGAAATTGTTGCTGTTTTATTGGATGAGCACCACCACATGACCATGTGTATATCAGAGTGTGACCACACACCTGCACTTTCACCCCCTCCAAAGCAATTCTGACATTTTATAAGATAGATAAACCACTCTGAGGTGTGCGGTCACGCTCTGATATATGCATGCCTTGGGTGGTTGACGCACACCAAGGTGTGCGTATATCAGAGTTCGAGCAAACACCTCAGCATGGTTTATCTATTACATATATATATATATATATATATATATATATATATATATATGGCAAAAACTCAGTTTAATGCATTAGTTAGGGTTGTTCACAATTGATAAATGCAAGGAAATTTCAATGTTAGGGTTGATACTTGTGACCCCTGCCCACCCCAACTGGCATTGGGGTGTGCATTAGGAGTTATCAGCCCTCTCACCCCATCAGTGTGAAGAAGAAGAGGTATAAGAGAATGGGGTGAGTTAGACCGACAACCCTAATGCACACCCGATGCCGGGTTGGCAGTGTGGGCGGGGATCCAAGAGGGTCTTTCAACCCTAACATCGAAATTTCCTCACTTTTGTCACTGTGGAACAACCCTAACTAATGCATTAAAAGAAGTTTTTACATATATATATATATATATATATATATATATATATACACACATATGTAATAGATAAACCATGCTAAGGTGTGTAGTAGTGCTCTGATATATGCACACCTTGGTATGCATCAACCACCCAAGGCATGCATATATCAGAGTGCGACCGCACACCTCAGAGTGGTCTTGTCACATAGTAACACGGTGCCCACAAATGCAAATGGTAATGCGCATGGTGATGCAAAGCAAAACACAAAGATAAACAGTACTGTAGACACAAATGTAAAAATAATACAAACACAAGCGCAAACAAAAATGCAAAGGGTAATGCACACTGTGCCGTAGACAGGAACAGTAAGTGAAACGGGTACAGAACCACAAGCAGATGTGGTAAGGGGAACAGTAATATAAGCGCACAGGCTGGTTTTCCACAAAAGCTGCATAGAGAAAGACAGTGAGTGCAAAGAATGTATGCATAATAATGGGTCTCGGAGCAGAAAATGAGGAGTTGGAATACTAAATTGCTTATATCTCAGGAACTGTACGACATAGGAAAAAATGTAAAAGTCATATGATTTATGACTTTCCAGGCTAGTTTTGTGCTTTTTAACCCCCATTAGAATGTAAAGTCTGTATCTCGCACTGTTTCCTAGGTACGGGCCCTGAAAGGCGTGGCAAATGCCAAAATGTTACTATGGGAAAAAAAAGAGAAGTTTGGAGTGCCATAACTTTGCTTCCCTGTAATATTTTTTCACCAAACCACTATTACATCTGTGGGATGTTGGCTTTTTTCCCTCCAAATTTCAGCCTAAAAGACCAAACCGTTACTTTGCAGCAGGGCGGCAAAGGATTCCTGTAATGTGGCAGATGCCGTAATGTTATCCTAAGGGACCGACCGGTCCAAAATCTTCAGGAAATGTGCAGCTGGGGTCCCTGATGTGCCTTTTGAAGATTTCGTGAAAAAATATTAAACGGTTCAAAAGTTATTCAAAAAACAAGTTCCCATTATAAGTCAATGGGAAAAGTTAACAAAAAGTTCGACAGTGTCACAAATGCAGTTTTACTTTGCAAATGGCCCTGTTACTGTTGCAAATCCGCCATTTTGTTTTCAGTTAGCGATCAGAAAAATGCTTGGCATTTAAAATTGGGACCCTTTAGCAACCTAATTCTTTTTGTATTCACCTAGCCGGACCCTGAGGATGCTAGGCATGTCTTTATTTTAGGGTAAAACACCCTTGAAATATGTTTTTCAAGTTTCTGGAAAAAGTACTTTCGCAAAGTAGTGTGGAATGTGCAACACTGTCGGATGAATTTGCAAAAGCTTTCGCAAAATTCGACAGTACTTTTCCAGGGTGTGTGAAAATAACAGGAATTCTTTGACACTGTGCTACAAAAGAACGGTTTGGTGTTTAAGGTTGAAATTTGGAGGAAACGCAGCCAAAATGTCACAGATGTGTCATTCCCTGGTTCAGTAAAAAAATATTACTTGACAGCCAAGTGACGGCACTCCAAAGTTGACGCTTTTTCCCGTAGGATAACATTACAGCGTCTGTTGCATTACAGGAATTGTTTGGCGCAGTGCTGCAAAATAACGGTTTGCTCTTTTGGGCTGACATTTTGAGAGAATAAAGTCAACATCCCAGAAATGTGCCTTTCAGTAGTTTGGTGAAATAATAGTACAGGGAGCCAGAGCTATGCCACTCCAAAGTTCTCTTTTTTTCCATAGGATAACATTATGGCATTTGCCGTGCCTTCCAGGGCCCGTATCTTGGAAACGGTGTGAGATATGGACTTTTCATTGGAAAAATGCTTAGCCCCAAGTGCAAAACTAGCCAGGAAAGTCATAAATCATATGACTTTTAAATTTTTTTCTACGTCATACAGTTCCTGAGATATAAGCAATTTAGTATTCCAACTCCTCATTTTGTGCTCCGAGATCCATTATTATGCGTACATTCTTTGTACTCAGTCTCTTTCTATTCGCAGATTTTGGGAAAAACTATTGTGTGTTTTTGTATAAGTGTTATGTTTAGTGCTTCTCTTTGTGGTTCTGTACCTGCTTCAGTAAGTTTTTTTGTGTCTATGCCATCTTGTGTGTTGCCGTTTGTGTTTTCATTTGTGCTTGTGGTTATGTAATGTTATCTATTTGTCTCTACAGTAAGGTTTATCTTTGTGTTTTGATTCGTGGTACCATGTGCATTAACATTTGTGTTTGCTGGCACTGTGTTACTATGTGTGAAGACCTCGCACTCCCGCTGCTGTATCACATTTTTTATATTTCAGTACTGTTTGTGTTTGTGTTTTGTGTGGTGGGAGTGCGGGTCCAGAAGGGCCCTGCATTATTGTCACTGTATTACATTCAGTATTTCACAGTGCTGTTTATGTTTGTGTTCTGTGTGGTGGGACTACAGGGGCCGAATGGCTCTGCACTCCTGCTGTTGTATGGCATTCAGTGTTTTTTAGTGCTGTTTATGTTTGTGTTTTGTGTGTCGGGAGCTTCTGTCACTAGCACATTTTGTATTTTACACAGAGAGACAGACACACATGGAACTAGGGGGGAGAGGAACGTGACAGTAACAATCACAGACTTACTGCATGTTAAGTGAAGAGCCACAGGCAAAGAAGGGTGATGCAGATCAGTTGTACACCTCCCTGATTACAGGTAAAGTGCAGTTATCATAGTTGTCACTTGAATGGACTCAGCCAGGGAATGTCTCTTCAAACTGTGACAGTAGGTACTGGATGCTAAGTAGAGACCCACAGCAGAGCTGAGGGTATGGACATCAGTGATTGCAGGGACACTCAAGTTAGCACAGTTAGTGTTTGTGTTGGCTCAGAGAGGTTATACCCTCACCAAAATTTGTACTGCATCATGAGTACTGATGCACAGCAAGACTGAGGCAATTGACATGAATGGTATACCTCTGTAATTGTTGGTATACACAAGTTAGCACAGTTAGAATTTCTATGGCCTCACACAGGCAATTTTACCACACATACCAGTTACTGATCCTGATTCTACAGCCACAAGTGCATGTCCTTAGGTGCAATGTCACACAGCTGTCTACAACAGGTACTGCACTCTGACTGTTGACTGACAGTAAATGTAAGCATGGTACATGCTAGTTAACTTAGTTATGAATTACAGGAGATCTGTAACTCAATGTCTGAACACCTAGCCCACATATTGCACACTGAGTTGACAGTGCAGAAAAAAATCATGGAGGTATAGAGTGTGATGGGGGAATTGCACTTCCACACCACTCGCTGCATCCTAAGTAAAAAGCCACAGGAGAAGATAGGCAATGTACATCAGCTGTACAGCTCTCTGATTACAGGAATAATCTAGTTAGCACAGTTGTCACTTGAATGGGTTCAGACAGGCAATGTGTCTCCAAATGTGACAGCAGGTAGTACATTGTAAGTGGAGATACACAACACAGGTGAGTGAATGAACAAGTGGAGATACACAACACAGGTGAGTGAATGAACATCTTAGTGGCGATACAGAACACAGGTAAGGATTTGTACATCAATGGTACACATCAGTGATTGCAGGGATGTTGAAGTTACCTCAGTTAAGATTTGCATGGATTTAGGCAGCTAGAGATGTTGTGCCTTTTAAAATTTGTAGTGCATTATGACTGTTTATCTATAGGAACAATAGGGGACTGGAGATCTATGGCGCACCTCTGTAATTGTAGGTACAGTAAAGTTACCACAGTTAGCAGTTGCATGAGCTCAGCCAGGGAATTGCAGTAGACATAGCAGTTACTGCATCCTAACTGTTTAGCCACAGCTGCATAGTGTTAGGTATTGATGTGCGACAACTTGTGCAACAACTAGCTAATTACTGCATGTTGAATGGAGAAGCACAGGAAAAGTAAGTGTGTTGCTGATTTCTTAACACTGTTAGAAATTATGGGAAGTGTGACATGCAATGTGCCACATCGTAACCTATGTTGTGGATACTGAGTGGACAGCATAGCAACAAAAATAGTACATGGACACGTAGTTGTGGTACTATTTGTTGCAGTTGATTTGCATGCTTAATAGAAACAACAGTTACGTTCTAATGTCATTATTCTGTGTTTCAGTAAAGACTCAACACAGGTGGATATCTTTTAAAAAGATTTATTGCAAATTGGTGAAAATGAAAAAGGTCCAATCAAGATTGTATTTTCTTTACAAAATCAGTCTCACAATACAGTCCTTGCATGTGTGTAATCATTGCTTGGAATCTATCTAAATGTGTCACATTTATAGCAACTAGGTTTGATGAATTGGAACAAGTATGTACACATTGTAATACAGCGTGAAAGAAGGTAGCATAAGAAGGTTATTTGGTCTATTAAGTGTGTGATTGTGTTGCAGGGTTCACATCTTTAGGTAAAGTGTTGACTATCCCTGCAGTGTTTTCCCATGTTCTGTTGCCATGGTTGTTATCTTTCTTCTATGCATATACCTGATTCTTTAATAGCGGGTCACTGTCTTTAATGAGGTGACCTATTTTAGCACTGAACTTTAACCGTTCACTACTGTTTGTGGGAAGAAGTGCTTTCTGACATTCCTGTTGAACTTGTGACACTCAAGCTGAACCTGTGGCTCTTCATTATATTTTTGCTACTGAGGTTGAATAGATTTTGGTTACCAATATTATTTATATGTGTTAAGTTGATGACTTTTCTAATTATGTGTCATCCATTAGTTGTGTCCTATATTAATAAAGGTATGTTGGGAGCTTCTAAGTAGTGATTACACACATGAAACAGTAATGTTCAGTTGTTATTGTGTGACTGATAATGTGTATGCTCCTGGGGTGGGCGAAAAACCAGATGCTAAGTGTTCAAGTAATAGAATATAAAAAAATCTGATTTCAGTGACATTAGTTAACTGGTATGTTCAGTTAAATATTTAATGATATGTCACTGACTAGGCACATATGGAAAATTCCCACCCGACCCCTCAATAGAGGGGATCATAAATATTGTCAGGAACAGGTATGAAGTCTGTTGTGATCAGTAACAGTGTCTGATTTACAATTTTCAGTATTTTTACCATAGGTTAGAATTACTTGTATGACAAGTACAAAAAGATTTCATATTATTACAGGTACAAAAAACATTTCTTTCAATTGTTACATTGGTTTCTAAGTTAGCTCTGAACTAGTAAGTAAAAACGTGCATGGCATGCTGTTTTTATCAAATATATGGTTCATTGAACTTAATCAGAATAGTATTGTATTATGTGTTAAGCATTCATTTGTACTTTCCTCTTATAGTAATACTTTTACTAGAACAATGAAAGTAGTTAGCAACAATGGTGGAATAAGAATGTAAATATTATTTACATGTAATTACAAAGGCATGTCAAAGTCAGTTAATAATAAGATGCAATCATTAAGTATTTACTCTTGCTTCATTTAACTTGTTGCATTATGACTAAAGACTGTTATTTTTACATATGTACAGTTTCAGTATAACAAATAAAGCAGGCATAGTTCAACACTGTTGCATGGTGAGCAAATTATGCTGTTATCTACATGTCAACAGCTAATAGACAAAACAACTGGTGATAGGCAACTTGTGACAGACTGTACCATTTGGTGAATGAGACTTGTTGCAGTTATTTACGATGGTAAGTGAGAACTTTTGTTTCTCTTTGGAGAGAAAAAGTTATAGAAACATAGAAACATAGACTTTGATGGCAGATAAGGACCGCTAGGCCCATTTAGTCTGCCCATTTCCCTACCTACAGGATAGGTCACAGATCCTAGTTAACCAACAGCCTATATCTTCCTGCCTCCCACAAGAATTGCCTTATGTCTGTCCCATGCATTCTTGCATTATCCCACAGTTTTAGACCCCACAACTTCCTCAGGAAGGCTGTTCCATGCATCCACTACCCTCTCTGTGAAATAATACTTCCTCACATTGCCCCTGAACCGCCCTCCTTCTATCTTTAAATTGTGTCCCCTTGTTCTTGCAAGTCTCTTTTTCTGAAAGAAGCTAACCTCTTGACTTTGTTGATTCCTTGAGGTACTTGAAAGTTTCTATCATGTCCCCCCTCTCCCTTCTTTCCTCAAGGGTATACATATTAAGCTCCTTTAGTCTCTCCTCATACAGCTTCTCTTGCAGACCCTGCACCATTTTAGTTGCCCTCCTCTGGACTGCCTCTATCCTGTCTATGTCCTTGCGGAGATGGGGTCTCCAGAACTGGACACAGTATTCCAGATGGAGTCTCACCAACTGTCTGTACAGAGCGATAACAACTTCCTGTTTTCTGCTGCTGATGCCTCTCCCTATACATCCCAGTATACCCCCGGCCCTCCCTACTGCCTTCTCACATTGCTTGCTAACCTTAAGGTCATCTGATATGATTACCCCTAGGTCCCTTTCCTGTTTTGTTGTTGTTACTACTCCCACCCATTGTGTATTCTTCCCTGGGTTCTTGTTTCCCAGGTGCATTATTTTGCACTTTTTTGCATTGAATCCTAGCTGCCATACGTCTGACCATTCCTTCAACCTTGCCAAGTCCCTTTTCATCCTTTCCACGCCTCCTTGTGTATCAACCCTGTTGCAGATCTTTGTGTCATCTGCAAAAAGGCATACTTTTCCTTCCAGTCCCTCTGCAATGTCACTGATGAAGACATTAAAAAGGACTGGACCCAATATTGAACCCTGCGGTACCCCACTGGTAACCGCCTTTCTTCAGAGTGGACTCCATTTACAATTACCTTCTGTGTCCTGTTGTCCAGCCAATGTTTTACCCAGGCTACCACCCTGGGACCCACTCCCAGGCTGGTTAATTTGACTAATAATCTTTTGTGTGGGACTGTGTCAAATGCCTTGCTAAAGTCTAGGTAGGCCATGTCCACAGCCCCTCCCTGGTCTACTACTTTGGTCACCCAGTCAAAGAAATCTATTAGATTCATCTGACATGACCTTCCGCTGTGAACCCATGCTGCCTTGGATCCTGTGCTCTACTGACCTCTAGGTACTCAACTATTCTTTCTTTCAGAAGTGACTCCATCACTTTCCCTACCACAGAGGTCAGACTGACAGGTCTGTAGTTTCCTGCCTCTGTCTTGGTCCCACTTTTGTGAAGGGGAATCACATCCGCCTTCCTCCAGTCCTCAGGTACCACACCATCCTCCCATGATTTATTAAAAGAGTAGCCAGTGGTTTCACTAGTTCCTTTCTTAATTCTTTTAGAATTCTGGGGTGAATTCCATCAGGACCCATTGCTTTGTCCACCTTCAGTTTTAGGAGTTCTTGCAGAACCCTTTCTTCTGTGAAAGGACTGGGATCGACCTCCTATCAAGAGTGCTTCTGTTAATTGGATTAGGCACTTCCCCCTCCTCTTTTGTGAATACTGAGCAGAAATATTCATTCAGTATCCCTGTTTTTTCACTGTCCCCCTCTGCCCACCCACTGTTCATTCTATTCAGCCTCACTATCCCTCCCTTTGTCTTTCTCGCCGCTGATGTACCTATAAAGGTTTTATCCCTTCTTAACTGAGTTGGCTATCTTTTCCTCAGTTTGGGCCTTTGCTATTCTGACTTCCTTCCCTGCTTCCTTCTGCCTTAACTGGTACAGCTCTCTGTCCTGCTCCTTCTGTGTTTCCTTATACTTCCAGAATGCTATATTTTTCTTCCTGACTTTCACAGCCACCTCTCTTGAGAACCATAGTGGCTTTTTCTTTCTTTTTGATTTGTTTATTTGCTTCACACAAAGGCTTGTTGCCTCTGTGATGGCAGTCTTGATAATTCCCCATTGTTGCTCCACACCTCCTTCTAGCCTGTTTGCTAGTGCTTTTCTGAGGCACTCTCCCATCTTGCCAAAGTCAGCCCTCCTAAAGTCCAGTACCCTCACTTTTGTATGGCTTGACTCTGTAGCTGAGTTTAACATGAACCACACTGTTTGATGGTCACTTGTCCCCAGATGGCAACCCACTTCTAGATCTGAGATCCTCTCACTGCCCCCGTTTGAGAGTACGAGGTCTAAAATTGCTCCCTCATGAGTAGGTTCTGAAACTAGCTGTCTAATGCCTGCCACCTGTAGGGCATCAAGAATGGCCCTGCTCTTGGATGTGGCTGCAGCAAATGTGCTCCAGTTAACATCTGGCATATTCAGGTCTCCCATCAACAGTATCTCCCCTTTCTCTGCCATTCTAAGAATGCCTTCCATCATATCCTTGTCCATTCCTTCCCCCTGACATGGGGTTTGTACACAACCCCTGTGCAGATTGTGGTACCCTTTCCAGTCTCCAAGGTGACCCACAGTGCCTCCTCTCCTCCCTGTTTACTCTTTTGTTCAGTTGCTTTTATCCTTCTTTACATAGAGAGCTACTCCTCCCCTCTTCTCCTGCCTGTCTCTCCTGTAAGTTAGGTACCTGGTATGTTAACATCCCAATCATGGTTCTCTGTGTACCATGTTTCTGTGACTGCTACGATATCCAGGCATCCCTCTTCCATTAAGGCCACCAGCTCAGGGAGCTTGTTGCCCAGACTACGGGCATTGGTACTCATTACCCTCCATTTCCTGATGGCCTTACCCCTTTGGCCCCATCCCTGTCCTTCTTGCCTTTGTCACTTTCTCCATTTACCCCTGCCCTTCTCCCTATCGACACCTCCATGTTGGTGTTTGCCACACTTACTACCGTGATTGTTTGGGGGCTAGGTTTTCCTGCTCCTTTCCAGTGCCTCCCCTTGGCTAGTTTAAAAGCTTGCCAATGAAGCATTTAAACCTATCACCTAGGATCCTGGTTCCTCCCGGACAGATGCAGCCCATCATGCCAGTATAGGCTTGCATCACTCCAGGTGGACCCCAGTCCCCAATGAAGCCAAATCCCTGAGCTCCACACCAGTTTTTCAACCACTGATTGAATCCCATGGTACAGAACATCCTAGCCTCTCCTATGCCATAGATGGGTAGCACCTCCGAGAAGGTTACCGTGCATGCTACTTGACTAAGGCCCCTCCCCAATTCCACAAACTCTTCCTGCACTTCTCTAATCCCTTTCTTAGCCAGGTCATTTGTCCCTAGGTGGACAATGACATCCAGCTCCCTCCCCCTGTGCAGCTGTTCTGGCAATCCTGAGGATTCGCTCCCTGTCCCTCCAAGCCATGGTGCCAGGCAGGCACTTTACCTCCCTCTCCCCTTCCTTGTCCAGTTCTACCTTCCTGACAATGGAGTCCCCCACCAGGAGTTGTTTCCTTCCCCTGCAGGGTCCCCTGCCACCCTCCTGTGGGTCTCCTCTGTGGAGGTTCCCAGCATCCTCCTTGGTCTCCTCTGTAGGTGCCTCCATAGAGGAACCACACTTTGCCAGAATGGCATAGGAATTGTGGAGAGGTACAACTGGAGGGATGTGCCTCTGTTCCACCACCCTCACCCTCCCTGAGTCCACTGTGGTCCAACCACTCCTCTTTCTTGGCAACCTCTAAGGCAACAGCAGTGGCACTGGTGGTCCCTGGATGGAAGAGGAGGTCCCACAAATCCTGGCCAACTCAGCCTGGAGATGAGCAACCTCCTCCCTCAGCCCAGAGAGGTGCCTGCAGATGGGACAACACCACATCCTCCAGAACATCTCCCAGAAAACTGCTGCTCCACAGCCACTGCACTGCACCACTCCAATCATGTCTTATTTCTGGCCCCTTAACTGTTTGCAATCATTACTCTTTCCTCTGTTTTTTTTCTTTCTCTCTCTCTCTCCTTACTTTCTGCCTGTGTGCCCTTTAAGCTCCTGATTGTCATGTTCTGAGACAAGAATATCTTATATTTCTCAGTAGACCACTTACTTGTTCAGAGGCAGACCTCCAGCAGCTAGAGGGGTCCGGAGAGCTACTCTTGCCCTTCTAGGATGGTGGGTCCTTGGTGGTTCTGTGATCACTCACTTCCTGCCCCTAAACAGGAAGTTTCTGTTGTCAGTCAAATCCTGTGCCTATAAAAATAGAACTAGCTTTGGGTGGGGGGAAGGAAGGCAATATAGTCCCAGTAGAGAAGTTCAGTCACACAGCAGTCCTTTCTCCTGGTGTCTTCTGCCAAGCTATTAGCAGAATCTTTCTAAGGCAGTCTTTAAATGTAGCTTCCTTCTAGCTAAGCCACTCCCCCTACTTACTAGATCTTTCTACAAGTAATTTAAACCTCACAGCAGTTAAGTCCTTTCAGTCACCTGAGATTTACACCTAGATGACTTTTCAGTTACCCATTCAGTTCAGTTAACCCAAACACACACATTTTATTTTTGTTTGTTTGTTTTGTATGTTAGTTTTTTTACCCTAAATTAAAGGTCCAAATACAAAAGTTCTTCTACTTTAGTCCCAGTAGATAAGTTCAGTCACACAGCAGTCCTTTCTCCTAGTGTCTTCTGCCAAGCTATGGCAGCAACTTCTTGTTATGTATGGGTATGATACAGCTACAAGAAAATATATGTACAAAACAGGAGAGACAGTAAGGCCTCTGTTTTGAGATGTACAATCTTTGATAGACATGTAAGCATGGTTTCTCTAGTGACTGTGAATACTGTTGGTGCCGATTGAAGATACTGCACCAATTTCCATGTTGTCACTGATACACACAAGATCTTAGATGTCATAGTGCATGAAATGTGTCTGCCAGTATAGCCTTTTGTTGATATGCTATGGTTTCTTGAGAGTCGTAAATTGGAAACAATTGTACTGACCTACGACTGTTTCTGTCACAAAGTAGTCATTTAAAAAATGCAACATGTTCAGTCCTATTCTTCTGAAATATGAAGGTCATCATAATTCTTCAATATTAGAAGATATGCATTTTTTAAGTGTCGTGGCTGTCTCTGTTTAAAACTGCTTGTAGAGTCGTCACACTCTACCCATCCACTTCTGTACCTTAGTAAACAGGTGTAATGGCCAGAATGCATGGATTGACCATGGTGACCATGGACATGAGCAGACTAGCTTGCAAGATCTTTGGGAAGATATTGCCATTTCAAGCAGAAGCCTGACATCTCAGCTCTGGTCATTGGGCATGAAGACTCTTTCACACAGAGAATGTGGAGGTTATGAAGCCTGTGACCGTTTAATGGGAACATATCTGTACGGGAAGTACACATACTGTGAGTGTCAAACACTGATTGGTTAAAAACTATTCTACCAGCTGTGTAATCTGTGATAGGAATGCCAACTCTGAGCCCGTTGGAGTCAAACCTGTACAACATAAGCAACAGATATTGAGAAGAACTCTTGAGACGTATGGACTGAGTGCATCTGCCTCCAAACCTTTTACAGGAGTGACCACTTTGAGCATTGGTGAATAGCTGTCTAAATTTGACACTTTTGACTTGAGGGACAAAAAGAGTAATCCACAGCATGTCTTCTGTGGTTTCACGCTGTGAATGGCCACATGAATCACATACATATTTGGTTATATATGACACTGTGAAGTAGTGTCACATTGGGGTGCCGTTTTCATCCAAGTTGTTTATGATAGCCATCATAAACTCACTAGTGTCTTGCTGTATGTCAGCAGCAAATGTACTACATCTGTCATATGTACCTAACACCTGTCATAGTGGAGTTAGTGACTGTACATTGTTAAACTGGTCAGAAGTCATGTTGCCAATCTGCTTCAAAGTGTTTGATAGGGGATTGTCTTGTGAAGAAGATATTACCTGCACAAAGTGTGACATGTGAAGAAAAACTTGCATAACTGAGTTAGCACAGCAGTTCACTCTAGTGCTGTTATCAAAGACTGGTACAGCAGCTACACCAACTGATTTCTGACAGATTGCTGGCTCTGAATGTTTAGTTGAAGTTGTGACCTTTGTTGAACTCTTTTGAGTTGAATCACTTATGGAAGCTTGTGGCTGTTTGGTGACACCTGTAGATTTGACTGAACAATGTGAGACAGTCAGATATGTAGGCAGTGGTATTAAAGACATTTGTGGCTGATGCAGAGTACATAACCTGTTGTACTCAAGAATGCATCACTTGTCAGCTCGTATCTTCTGAGGTGCTAGAGTTATAATGTGCAACCCAGAAAGACTGCGGACATGTGAAAGTGCCACATAGCTCATGCCATTCTTGAAAATGTCTGTACCTATGTCCACCATTGCTGAATCCAAGCTCAAGTCCTGAGATTTGTGAATAGAAACAGCATTTGCAACACATAATGGAAACTGTTTCCTGTTTACATAGATATCCTTAAATACCTGGAATTTTATGCAGGTGCGTTCTATGTGTACAGGCTGTTCCATGTTGTCAAAGTGAACCACAAGTGTCTCAATGTATGTCTTCTGGACATTGTAGACAAAGTCAGTGATGTTTCCCATGGCTCCATTTACCATGCCTCATTCAACATCTAGATTACGTCGTAGCATGATATGTGCATTCCTACAAAGTGTAAGAACAGCTTCTAGGCCAGCTGTGTGTGAAACATCTGACTTGAGTTCACTGAGTCGTTTAGTCATCTTTGCTACTAGGTTGCGACTAAGAATGACACCATCAACTGTATCAACAGCATGGAGAGTTACAATTTCTTGGCTTTCTCTCTACAGCATAACATTGTTGAATTCAGTTCATTTCTTTAGTCGTGGCATAAGGCACACTATGAGTCTTCCTGTACAGTATACATCACTGAAAACATTACATGCTGTTTCTATGGATGCAGTATCTACTGTGATTCTCCGATCGTTTAAAATAGCAACATGTTCTGGTGATAGTGAACCTGTATGAGCTTCATCTAAAAGTGATTTGTAAGCCAGATCACCACTTTGTCACATGTTCTCATACAACTCAACATAGGTAAATAACTCCCCAATGTTATACCCTGCAATGCAACCAAGAATATTCTTAGCTTGTTTGGCAGTTAGAGTTGCAAACACATGCTCTGCATTAACTGGTGCAAGCTGTAAAAGGTCTCCCAAAACAATTATACTTTTGCCACCAAATGGTACTTCATCGCCAGTACCTAAGATCTTCTGCAGACGTAGATGAATACAATCGAGCATGACATTGGAGACCATGCTGATTTCATCAATGATGAGTAACTTCATCTTTGTGAACATGGAACGGAACTGAGATTCAACCTCAAATGACAGTTTAAGATATTCTCCAGTTTTGCCATGTTCCACTGGCAACATAAAGAGACGGTGTAATGTAACTCCACCAATGTTGTATGCAGCTAGTCCTGTGGGAGCAGTAACAGCAACAGACATTGATGACCCTATCAGGCTCCATATTTCAGCAGTGATGGCTTCAATAAGGAAACTCTTTCCTCTGCCAGCTGAACCACTAACCACTAACAAAGATTAGTAGTGGCTTATAGTCACAACAGTCAAATTCTTTTTGTTTCATGTAGCAGGCCATGAAGAACAGTATCAACTACTTGAGAGTGAACTGCATGCTGCTGCTGATTTAGTCTTTCTCTCAAGTCAGCTGGGTTGACAGTGGAGTGTGTTTCATGTTGCATGGCTGTCTCAGTTTCTGAGTAATCTGTTAATACACTTCTGGAGAATTTAAAGGCAGAGGTTCGCCTAGAACAGCTTGTCCTTCTGGATCAAGGTTGTCTTGTGAACTAACAGGAGTGTCTTCCTGACGCTGCTTCTCTGCCTTCTCAAGCTTTTCTTTCTCGGCCTCTAGTCTCTGTATGTATGTCTCTGAGTATTCTGTTTTGAAAGTCTCATAACTGAGATTGAATTCTTCCTCGAATGTATCACAGTTACCTTTTAATTCAGACTCACTCCTTCAGGGTCTAAATAGGAATAGGAGAGCAAAGTAGTAATGTTCTCTACTCTCCGATGTGCCTAGATGCAATTTACAGTGGTCTATGAGCCATGGCTTGTGTCTCTTTATGAGACAGCCATCCACTCCGTTCACCTTGCAAATCTGGTGTGTTGAGTCAGGTGATATATCTGCCTTGTAGTCATACCACTTAGCCACCTGAAAGAGACACATGTCATCCATGTCGCTGTGTCTACCTGGGTAGTATGTGTCTATCAGGATATTCTTCAAGATATGTTTTGAAGAAGGTCTATTGACAGCGAGCTCCTCAATTTCAGCATGGGGAATTAGTACACATTTGCATTTCTCTTTGTAGTTTACACTGAGAAACCAGACAGCGTCAGACTTCCCATACAGAAGTGTTCCCAATAAATGGTCACAGGCTTCATAACCTCCACATTCTCTGTGTGAAAGAGTCTTTAAGCCCAATGACCAGAGCTGAGATGTCAGGCTTCTGCTTGAACTGGCAATATCTTCCCAAAGATCTTGCAAGCTAGTCTGCTCATGTTTGGTTATGTACGAAGTGATGTACTGCACCAGGGTCAATGAGCTATCAGCCACAACTGAACATCTATGTTTGCTTGCCACATTAGGAGAAGAGTTGGGTTGTAGTCATTGATGTACACCTCTTTCTCATCTCTGGGTAACTCGTATACCTTCTTGGTCGATTTTGCCTTCAAGTGGTGTTGCATTGCTGAGAAAAGATCATTCATGGAACCATCCTGACAAACTCACCTAGGAAATCCGAATTGACATCGTGTGTACCAATTAGATTTGTTCTTTACTACTCACCAGCAGTAGTTTGCACAAATGTGTCGCTGGAACTTTTGAACCAACTTCCATAGTGTAGGACTGTCATACTTGTCTGGAACGTGACAAGTGATATATTTCTTGATGAATGATAGCACTTGTGCTGCTTCATGTTCACATATGTGTGGTGCATCCTTGATTCACAGCAACATATAGATGTGAGGGGCACCCCGTGCTTGATACTCCATCCTCCAAAAGTAATGCTCCACAATACCAAAAGATGGAGAGTCCTTTGACAATATGAAAGTCAGAATGTCATGGAACCACTTGTGAAAATGCCTTGTGACAGACATAGGATCAAGTGAACACATTTCTCTGACAGTCATTGATGAGATGCCGTCAACATCAGAATTTGCCCACTTCAACAGTTCAATGAGCATGTCCCAGGCATATTCAGTAGAACTAAGTGTGACAAACCATGTGGCTGCACCATACTCTCACAGCATTGTCATCACTTTAGAGTGTCTGCGATACCAATATTCTTTGGTGCCTTGAAGACTTAAAAGAATGGAAGACAGATTCACTTGCACATTTTCATCTTTCTGCTTTAATTTCTCTAGAAATTGAGCAGCTGTTATTCCATCTAATGGAGTTGTGAGATGAATAGTATGTGCAATAGATGCAGACATAATGCTAAGTTCACTCTCCCAGAAGAGATGAAACAGGTACTGTATATTATGTCTGAATTTTCCATCTTTACTGAGCACATGGGTAGTGAGGTACTCAGTGCCATCTACACGCACTTCTCTTTCATCTAGACATCCACCTGACCCTTTTAGGAATAAGTCTGGGAAACAACATGCTTCTAGTGTTTTCTTCCAAATGCTGACAGGCTCAGTTTCCACCTGTTTTATTTGACAGAGATCAATGTTGTCTCCTACTGGATCCCTGCCATGCAGTGGGTGAATTGTGTACTGTTCATACACATTATCACTTGTCTGTCCACTGACCTTCTCAATCACTGGTTTACTTGTTTCTAAGAGATCATGTTGGACAGAGAGACTAGTCATGTGATCTATGTCAAGGTCTGTCTAGAAGGGGTTGTTACTCTTTAAATAAGTAAGAGCAAGCTTTACCTTCTGTACGTTGACAACATCTTGCCAGTTGACCTTGGACTTTGTTGGAACACCATTTACAAGAATCACCAAACTATTTTCCGTAGAGATTGCTTCCACATTTTCCTGTAGAGGAAGTGGGAGATACATTACGGAACCCTTTAGAGATCTAAGAAGTTCTTTCTGTGGAATGTTCCATGTGTTTGTGTTCAGACGTAGAATGGTTTGGAATTGCTTCATTGTCTGAATTAGAATGCATTCAAACATATTCAATGTTGAAATCTCACTTGGTGTAACATGTGCCTCCATATTATTCAGCAGTGACCTTGGTGGCAAAATGTTAGACTTCAGTGTGCTTACACAGCAGAATGGTGTTTTCTAACTGAAAGTCAGATTTCAGCAGCAAAAATGCTGAGAGACGGAACCACATGTCATTGTATGGTGGCAAGGTTTCCAGGTTAACTGTGACTGTTTGTTTACTGTAGCACAAATGGTCACATGACACACATACAGATTCAATCTTCTGAGACTTTGCCAGCTCAAATTTTGTTATTTCTTTGCCGTACTGTGTCAGCATGTCAGTTTCTAACACTGAAACAGATATTTCAGTAGAACTTGTTGACTGATAAATTGTTGTGTCTGGTACAGAAGTTACATGTTGCAGTTGTTTGAGAAATGTGATGGAACCCTGCATGTCACCTGACTGCAATAAGTCATTTAAACAAGTGTACTGATTTACAACTCGTTGTACTTCATATACTATGTATACAAAGTTTTGCATGCCTGTTTGATGCACTCCAAGCATCCGCATGTTGTGAAAGACTCTGTCACAAACACCACTATCGAGGCATGCTAGTGAGTGATCTATAAGTCCAGTATGTGGATGGATTTCACAATGGTCAATTGTGTTAAACAGTTTATATCTTTCTTTGTGATCTGTAATCACAAATATGTTGACAAACTGTTCAACTTTTTCAAATGATGATTGCCTACGATTGCAGGTGTCATCACATGCCCATGACAGACAGTGCCATTTATTGGACACAGTGGTTGCATCACAGTCATCCTCTGTGTCCATTGCTGTGTCATCACAGTCACTGAGGACATTGACCAGCTTACCAGACTCATTGATGGTGAACCTGGTTTCCTTTTTTTGTGAATAATATGTTTCTTCCCAGAAATGTGCCTCTGAGTGCTGTGTGTGCATCCAGTGACCTGTGAATACATCAAAGAAATTGTACACAAAGAAGGATACTGATGTAGCCTTTTTTTGATGTCATACACAACTTTTCTGAATAGTTCAAGCACATGAGACATCTTAGGCCATAAACGTTGCAGTACAAACACTGCACTGTTAACAAAAGTGCATACTTTGAGATGCAGCTGCATCAAAGACAGATGACTCTTTGTCTTTTTGCACTCATTTCTCATCACAGTAGCAATAAGTCTGTTGATCTTAGCTTTACTTGCTAGTGATCGAAAATACTTTTGCTTTCTCAGATGGAAATCACCAGGTGTGAGTTTACGGTGTTGTTTAGGAGCTCTGTTGATGGTTGCTGTTGCAATAGTTGTGTTTCATCTGAGAAATCTACACAACTGTTGCAGAGGTAAGCATTTTTTACTTGCTCTTGAGGAAGTATGTGCTTTTGATGTGGAGTGAGTTGTTGTAGAGCTCACTGTTGCAGTAGAACTCTGTTTAATTTTATGTTCTGAACTCACGTAAGTGTTTTCTTTATCACCCTTAAGCAACAGTGAAGTACTATGATACCTGTCTCATTTCCCTATACATCTACATCTTTATTTAGTAGGCATCTTTTGATATGTTAGTTCACAGTGGCAGTCAGCAATCTTACAGAAGTATCAGGTACCTGTATAAAAGACGGAGAGAAAGACAAAATTAGTATATGCATGTGTTCATGCATTCTAACATTGTACATTGAGACATATGATATAACTATTACATCTATTTAAAAAATGTAAATATTTGAATAGCATTAGTTATTAACATTAACAGTTTTGTTTTATTTGTGTTACATTGTCTTGTATATCATTATCACTATAGCATATAGATTTTGTTCCGTATGATTTCACTGTTCAGTAATGAACAATTAGTATTATTCAGAATAATTTTTTTAGCTAATGCTGTCACACTGCTGGTTACACAATTACTATATTAACAATCTTTCTGTTAATGAGTAACACATTAAGTCAACTTTACACACTTAAGTTAGTGCATTTGCAATATTTTCATGTCACATTCTTAACATTGGCATTTTACTACATCTTCTTGTAAATTATACAGCTGTCATTTATCACATCCTTGCTAAAATGTTTTTATACAGTTACAGTGTCCAGTGCAGCAGGCGGTGTTCGAAACCACTGTTCAGATCACATTGTGATAATGACAGTGACACTGGTCATGAGCAGAAGTATGGAAATTAGTACATATAAAATTTGGTGATAATACTCTGGTATATGACTGTTTTATGAGTGTGTGTATGAACTGTACAACACACACTTGTAAGTTAGTGCACTTGCCTATTTTCATGGCAGGTTGTCAACATTGCATTTTACCAAATCTTCTTGTGAACCGTACAGCTGTCATTTTTCACACGCTGTCAGAGATGTGTTTTCGCACTTTTATATAGAATAGCATAGCTGCAATGCAAAATGAGTGTTTTTAGCAAATTACAAAAGTGACAGTGGCACAGTCTATGAACAGAGGTCCTAAAATTACTATTTTGAAATTTTGGTGTGGATAGTCCATTAAATGACTGTTTTATGAGTGTGTGTAGGAACTGTGCAACACACACTCGTTAGCATATTTGCACTATTTTAATGGCAGATATTCAACATTGATGTTTAGGCACACTTTGTTGTGAACTGTACAGCTGTCATGTTTCATACTCTGCCCGAAATGTGTTTTTGCATTGTGCCACAAAATGACGCAGTTGCTATGTAAAATCAGTGTTTGGAGCAAATGATGAACGTGACAGTGACACTGTTCAAGAGCAGCAGTCATAAAAGTACTATGTAAAAATTTTGGTGTGAATAGTACATAAAATGAGTGTTTTACGAGTTGCATAGGAACTGCACAACGCACACTTGTAAATTAGTGTATTCGCTGTGTTTTAATGCCAGGTTCTCAACATTGACATTTTTCCATAGTTTGTTGTTAACTGTACAGGTGTCATTTTTATATAATTCCCAAGATGTGTTTTTGTACTTTGATGCAGAATGGCGTAGTTGCTATGTAAAATAGTGCCTGTAGCAAATTACGAAAGTGACAGTGACACTGTTCATGAACAGAGGTCATAAAATTACTATTTTGAAATTTTGGTGTGACTAGTCCATTAAATTACTGTTTTACGAGTGCGCAAAGGAACTACGAATGCACACTTGTAAGTTAGTGTATTTGTACTATTTTTATGTCAGGTTGTCAATACTGACATTTTTCCACATGTTATTGAGAACTGTACAGCTGTCATTTTTCTTATCCTGCCTGAAATGTGGTTTTGCACTTTGGTGCAGAATTGCGCAGTCGCTATGCAAAATCAGTGCTGAGAGCAAATAATGAAAATGACAGTGACACTGTTCATGAATAGAGGTCCTAACAGTACTATGTTGAAATTTTGGTGTGAATAGTCCAGAAAATCACTGTCTTATGAGTGTGCATAGGAACTGCACAATGCACACTCATGAGTTAGTGTATTCGTAGGATTTTAATGCCAGGTTCTCAACATTGACATTTTGCCACTGTTTGTTGTGAACTGTGCAGGTGTGATTTTTCTAATCCTGCCCTAAATGTGTTTTCACAATTCCACTGCAGGATGGCGTGGTCTCTCTGTGAAATCAGTGTTTGGAGCACATAACTAAAATGACAGTTACACTGTTGTTGAGCAGAGGTCCTAAAATGAATGTGTTGAACATTTGGTGGCAATAATCCCTGAAATGACTGTTTTGTGAGTGTGGTTAACAACTGCCAAACAATGCATTCCTGCAAGTCTGTTGCATAGTGTCGTACTCAATGAACAAAATCACCTTTTGTGGGTACATTTACAAAATCACAACACTATGCGTCTCCACTTGTGACACTGTCAATGCAGTATGACAGTATTTGGCATTGAAAAATTGCTTGTTTTTGCCATAAATCACCAAATTCTGTTGAAAATTGAAAATTTTGGAAAAGTAGTGTTGTGTGCACGAAAGTGTTACAAAAAGTAGTGTCGTGCATTCGACAGTGTCGCAAATAGTACTGTCGTGCATTTGACAGTATTTCAAAAGTACAGTTGAATGTTTGACAGTGTCACAAAAAGTACTGTCATGCATTCGAAAGTGTCACAAAAGTACTTTCGTGCATTCGACAGTGTTGCAAAAGTAGTGTCATGTGTGCAAAAGCATCACAAATTTTAAACTAGGGAGTGGAAAGTGCATTCATTATTGAATCAGATCTGATTGTATTTGAGTAACAGCTCGTTCTGCCAATGTTATGCCAGATTTGTCAGGCCATGTGAGCCAACCAATCAAAGATGGGCAACACTGAAGAAGAAGTCAACAGCAGCCATCTTAGTTGATACTGAGAGACAGCATTTTGAAAACTGTAAATACATTATATTTTATTAAGCATTTTCCTAGTATGATAAAAAGAGTTAGTGACATGTAAATATTATTAATCAAAAAGTTTTTTGGTGCTGTATTTGATTATGTTGCTTGTTATAACCTAAGATGCAGTTTTCTTTGGGTAAAACTGTTTAAAGTCAGATAGCAGTTTATTACTTACTTGTACAGATACAGCTGTAAATAGAGGGAGACACAAAGCTGCACATGGACCCATAACAGAAGAGGGAACCAATTAGACATGTTTCTGCAGTTGTAATTGTTTAAAACTGCATATGAAAAGGATGCATTTTTCCCACCTCTTAATGTTTGCACATTTTAGCTGTAGCAGAAGTGTAGTAATAGTCAGTGCATAGCCTACATTGGTTAATGAAGACAGAGTACTAGCCAAAGATTTTTTTTATTTGTGTGTTATGAATCAGCACAGTGAACCTGGCTTGAAGTTAGGAGGGAAAATATCAGTTTTACTTTCACTACTGCCTAGGCACTGCAGGGTGAACACTGACTTTTTTGGTAGCTCTCTGTCCAATTCTGAGTTAAAATCTGAGAATGGCAGAAAATAGCAAAAGGACTTTGTGGCTAGTTGGAAGTAGTATCATGAGACGAGCATCTGAGTATGCTCAAAATAGGGATTTTGGGAGAAACCTGCAGCTCCCAAATTGCTCTGTAGAGTGGTTTGGTAGGGGTGGAATGAGGTGGGAGCACCTCATGCCAACCATGCACAGACTTTTGAGTACTCAGCCTCATCCAGACATATTCCTGATACATCTCGGAGGCAATGATTTGGGCACCAAACGCTGGGTAGATTTAGTAACAGAAGCAAACTTGGACCTTGCTTCTATTATGAGTATGTTGCCTGCCTGTAAAATCATTTTTTCAGACATTACAGAGCGTAGGGTCTGGCAAGCAGAACACCATATGTACCTGATTGACAGAGCCTGAAGAAAAGTCAACATGCAAATATCTGCATTTCTATGTATGTCTGGAATGTTCACCATACGTCACCCAGAAATTAAGTATTGTTATGATTGGATAGTCCTACCAGACGGTGTACATTTCTCACATGCTGGCAATTGCCATTTCCTGGGAGACCTTTGAGATGCAATCCTCAAAGTCCTCTAAGAATGTCAGACCATTTGATCAAATATCAAAATGCTAACAAAGGTTCTTTTCAGAACCAAAAAAGAGTTGGTCAAAAATTAGAATAGCTGCATACATCACACACACACGTAACATATGGGTTGGGAATATTCAGATCGTGCCATACTGTGTAACAACACTGGAGAAAGTGCAATAGCAATGCAGCAGATTGTTTTTAGTACAATATTTAACACTGTTGTGTTGTGGTTAGAATTGTAAAATATTTCAGTCTGTAAGGTGCATTGTACATATTACTCTGGCACTGCACAAGTGTAAGTGGGCAGAAAGGAGTAGGGGTGTTACAACACTGAAGTGCAGTGGTGGTAGGTTAAAGTATTACACTATTTAGTAGTATACATGCAAATGGAGCCATAATACATGCAAGGCATAAACACAGTTATTTTCATATTATCATGGTGTTATTAGTATGCATGTATGCTCTTTATTAGTAAGTTGTTGCTTATATTGTCTGAGTCAGGATCTGTTGTCTACTGATGCCACCCCCCCAGTAGCTTGGTGGTTATGTATTTCAAAAGTAGACTTTGTTTTTTTGAAAAATACATGGTGGTAGTACAGTGGAGTGTTGCCTTTCACGTTATAATGGGTTACATTTTTAAAAGTAATCCTTTGTGGCCTTGTTAGCTCTACTTTGTTGTTAAATTGCCATGGAATGGTAGCTGCAGTACAGCACAATGGTTTCTTTTAAACAGAAAGAACACAATTGGGTGAGGGGTTGGGGTGCAGTGTATCAGCATGGCTATATTTTCATAGCAAAATCATACTTGGTGAGGCACAGGTGATGACAACACTTGGTACAGTGGACTTTGGTTCTCAACACAAAGCTGTTTACTGCATATTGTGGTGTGCAATACTGCAGTTATACTGTGGTTCTCATTAGTAAAAAAATTTGGGGGGGCTTCAACAGTGTCAAGCAGAAGTACGGGTCATGGTTGGAGATACTCATGCCATTGCAAGGTCAATATCAGGATGTCTTAAGTGTGTATAATAGTTATACTGTTCCACAAAACAAAGCATGTGAAAAGTTATTTCTGTGTGAAGGGCTTTGGTAAGGTTGTGAAATGTGTTCTTGTCATGTCCTAACCATAAAACTTCATACAATACATAGAAATACATAGAGTATGAGACATGACAGTAATGGAAATTTTTTTGTATGTTTCTATTGTAGAAGCCAAAACAAAACATGAGGCAGTGGACCTTGCGAGAGGTGTGCTTGCTGCTTGAGGTAGTCCAAGCCAGGGGGAGTGCCTGCATCTTAATGCGGAACACAAACCGTAAGCTGGACTCAATGTGGAGGTGCATAAATAGTTTCCTACATGCTATCTTAAAAGTAATGAATAAGACCGTGCTCCAGCTCAAGAGGAAGTAGAAGCTGTTGCGCCAGTGCTTCTATGTATTGAAGCAGTGGGAGGAGATACCGGACAGTGATAGGTGCTGGTACTACCTCACGTATGAGTTGTGGGAGGCAGCAGGCAAGCCAGCTGTGGGGGAGAGCCTCACTCATCGTAAGTTACTCAACAGAACTTTGTACAATGCATGTGTCTTGATATTGATTTAGGTAAAAATTATGAAATATGGTATGACAGTTAGTGGTATATTGCTGATTTGCCATGCCTGGTGTGGTTCAGCTGCGAGGTTCAGCTGACTGACTGAACAACAGCACAAGTAATACATACACCGGTATACGCAGTCCCTGTCATGGCATTTTGCTACAATACAATGCTGAACTTGTGTTGTTGTGTTAATACAGATATGAAACTTTAATAGTGGGTATACTGGAGGATTTAGCACTGTTATGTGATGTGTTTTTAACAATTAGGTTACTTAATTTTCATAACCCATTGTATTACATGTATTTTATGATGATTTTAAATAATCAGCAAATGATAGTGTTGCAGTTACTATGCAGTATCTATTTCATCTAAACAGAATTGTACTTCATGTAAAGTTCTATATAACTAGCAAGTGTTGTGTACTGAGTGAGTTTATGATGTTTTCTTTTATGCAATTTTATTATGTATGGCTAGCGTGTATTAACCACCATAATCAGCAGTCATGCAACTTAATGATGCACGGTTTGGGTTTTCACAAGTTGTTAAATGGAGTTTGAAACTTTTAAATACTGTCCTAACAAAACAGAATGTACCCGAGTTGCAGTATTCTGACACATAGGATGCAAATAGTGTTTTTTGACCATGCAGTATGACAGATGATGTCTGGGTATCTCATGTGAAATATGGTAAGATCACCTTTTGTAGTTACTAGGGAACAGTTCATCTCTTGAACTGTAGTCCCAAAGTTGTCCATGTTACCCAAACAACCATTTAAGGTTATTAAAGTGTTGTTGTGTACTGCTTTTCAAGTGTTACTCTTGATATTTGCAGTACTTGTTATTTAATATGTGCCTGCAATGCTTGTGGTGTACCTGATGACAGGCTATGTTAGCTATCTGAAACATGTTACATAAAGTGGAGTTATAATGTGATGAAATTTACATGCAAGACTTAGTGGATCTATTTTTTATCTTCTTCCACAGGCCAACGTAAGGTTCCCCCACCTGCAAGTGAGGTAGTGCAAGCAGAGTCTGAAACTGTGGAGGCTGGTCACTCTGACACTGACAGTGTCATTGTTGTTGAGTCAGATGGTAAGATACTGATAGAAATAATTGTAATATGTAATTGGGGTGGTATGAGGGTATCATGTAAGGTGTAAGCTGCACTGCTTAACTCAATTATTTTTAGGAAATACTGTTTAGTAAGTTAGTATTACTTGAAGCATCTATGTAATATTCATATTAATACAATGTACAGCAATGAGATATACAGAATTCTGAGTCTTGATTGTATACCTTGAACATTTTTAGTGTTGTAGATAATACTGTCCACTTGTTGTAAAAAATGGCAGTCATCAGTCAGCCACATCAGGAATTCTGTGGCAAATGTATATGTTAATTGCAAAAAGAGCACTGGAAAGCTAATGGATGCATGTCACAGAAATGAGAAGTAAGTTTGAAACCAAATGGATGTATAAAATTAATTTATTTAAAAAAACATGATTTACCACTTTGGATCAGATATTCAAAAGGCTTGTGCATGCTGCAACAATGTTACGAGATGCGCAACCCACTGATGCACCTTGGCGTGATATTCAAACAGGAATTGCACATGTTACAAATTCTTATACGCTGGAGTGCATCAGCAATGTATGTAGGCACACATGGGGGAGCATGCTCATGCATATTCTGCACAGCCCGAGATTCAGCCTGAGATGTGCTCAACCCTGCATGTGCAACCCCTACTTGCGCCACACAAACTTGATCCCCCCAAAAAAGGATACACAGCTGGTCATGTACAGGTAAGCTGTTGTATTAGCATGGTACAAGATGGCAGCTGCCATCTCTGGTGGCTACCTGAGTTCCGGCTGAACCTCCGTGGTGGCGCCCACAAACCCATGCCCAACCATGGGCTAAGTAAATACATTTATTTGTCCTACATTCTTGATGGTACAGTGGAACACTACCTGCTTGACCACGGGCTAAGTATAGTAAAATATTTGTCCTACATCCCTGGTGGTCCAGTGCAATGCTGCCTGCCTGATTGTGGGCTAACTATAATAAAATAGTTGTTCTATATCCCAGGTGGTTCAGTGGATGGCTGCACACCTGATCATAGGCTAAGTTAATATTAAATTAACCACTATCCCTGGTGGTCTAGTGGAGGTATCTGACTAATCATGGGTAAAATTAACATAAAATTAACCTATTAGCCCTGGTGTCCAGTTGACCTGTGTGCTCGATCATGGAGTGAAGTACAAAAAACAGAAAGCTGTTATCCGTGGTGTTCCAGTGAACCCCCCTCCTCAACTTCCACTGATCCCCACTGCTCCATTTCACCCCCCCAGTCAGTGACAGTCAGCAGCACTCCACCCAACTGCCGACCCGCCGCCCAATGACTGACACTGTCAATAGGGCTGTATGTCCATTGGTCCACAGCATGAGGCAATGGTTGTGCAGAACATATTGTTCTACACATTGCAGATATGTGAATTGATCCATTCACATATCTGGAATGTGTAGTATGGTATGGGCTGCACGTCCATTGGTTCATGCTGTGGGACAATGGGTGCACAGCCCTACCAACATTGTTAGTTGGCAGGAGAGGGAAGTGGGCCGGTAGGGATTACTGGCTGGTTGGGGAGGGGTGTCCACTGTACACCAGGTATAATAGGTGTCTTTTATTTTTTTTTGACCCTGTGATTGGGCAGACATGTCCACTGAGCCACCAGGGATAGCGGTTCATTTTATGTTAATTCAGTGCAGAATTGGATAGACAGGTCCACTGGACCACCAGGGCTATAGCTTTATGTTATTTTACTTCAGTCTGTGATTGGGCTGTGGGGCACATTGACACACTGCAGGTGGTTTGTTCCCCAATGGCTGCTGACTGGCAGGGCGCCAGGTGCAAGTCAGGGCGATTGCTGCATCTGCATGGAAATGGGGTTATAATGACATGAAAATTGCCCCATTTGCACTATGCATACATTAGGACCCAATTTGCATGTTGACTTTCAAATATCATGGTTGTTGCACCTAGCACAATGGAACTAGCACTGCTGCATCCCCATGGTCCACTATGGCCACTGGTGTTTGTGCAGTGCCACTGTGCTATGTGCAGTGATGGTGGCCAGGGTGTGACATTCAACAATGCTGAGCCATGGCGCAGCTCCATTGAATATCGTCCAGTCCACACCACTGCACAGCCAAATTGAGCTGCACCCGGACTTACGCCACAGACTGGCACAGCTTGAATATCTGGGCTTTTGTATAATTGAAATATACTGCTAAAGGGAGTAGGTATACTGTAGGATGTGCCACATGTGGCATGGTTAAGTCTCCAACCTGTAGCTTGTGACTGAACTACAGCAGTCATGAGACATCTCCAGTAAACAAACACCCTGTTGGAGTATGTTGATTGAGAATTGTAAAAAAAAAAGGCGTGGTATTTCATTATATAAATGTGATTGAAAAGAAACAGATATTATAGACAAATGTACGTCAGTTATACACATCTCAGTTTGGTTTAACTGAACAGGATCCACAAATGCCCGTGACATTTGTAGACAAGAATGACATATGAACTATAGTAGTGCTATGAATTTCTTTTCAGTTGTTTAATAAGTGAATGTTCTGTTCATTCCAGTGTAAGAAGATATTTGTACAGATTAGAATTGTATTTCTGTGTCATGTAATCCTACAAATGAGTAATAGAGGTACTCACTCCAATATCTGTTATCTAGATAATAATATATGAAAAAAGTTATTACATATTGCTATACTACTCACTTATGTGAGATGTACTGGTGTCACCAGATACAATATACACAAGAGGATTTTCTGTTGTGCACATAGTGATATGAGAAGGTAATAATAGTTGTATTTGTTTATGAGGTTGGGTGATATGACCCATGTATATGTTACAGATTAAGATTTTGCACCTGTTATGTCCTTATTACATATTACCAGAATGTGTGAATGACTAAAAGGACAGTATTCTATGTCTGTGGTAACACTGGCATACTAGCTGAAAATGGGGTGGGCGTCACTGAACAGCTCAATGGCCATGTGCAGTAATGTACAGACAGAGTTTCAAAATTACAGTGGGGTGTACAGTGATGATGTGGTCACAAGTTGTAGGAATTTTTCTGTAACATTATCTGTGACATTGCTGTTACTGTTCATGTAATTCACTTTCTTACTGTACAGATGAGAACAGTTGATGTGTGCATGTCACTGTTGTTTAATGACAGAACATCATAGAAACACAGAAGTGTAATTGCAAAGAGAAATGTGTCTACATGGTTTAATTACATAGTGACACAGTATAAAACAATGAATTTCACAGTAAAAGTATGGTGCAACTTTAATAAATTGTGGTATATGTAATCATATTTTTTACTTGTTTGTTTTATAGAGCTCAGGGAAGCTGTGGTTGTGAGACCTGTGGAGGTGAAGCAGGAGCCAGGCACCAGCTATCCATGTAAGTACCATCACAACAGATATTCATACAACATATAGTGTCACAGTATCCTGGACCCAGAATGTATGTTATGTGCATTGTCTGCTTGGTAGGCTGTTACATACTGACTGACTTTATACAGTAGGACTGTACAGCATTGTTTCATAACCTAAACAATGATTGTGAAGGCTGTATAGTTCTACATTGTACAGAAATGCAAATAAATCCATTCATAAATCTCTGTTGTGTAGTATGGTACAAGGTTTATGCTCATTTGCTTCTGTTGTGACCAATGGGGTGTACAGCCCTATTCTACAGAGTCAGTGATTGTGCATCAGGCTTACAAGTTGGCAAGCAGCTATTTATTGCCACTAACAGGAGTGGGGGGGGGAGTGGATGTGTTGTGGCTTAGTGGCTGGGACTTAACCAAGGATGTATTACTTTGATTTAATATTTCAGGGATTCCTGTTATAGGCCTGTGAGTGTTGCACTGGAACTCCAGGGACACTGGACCATTATTACTATAGTAATACCCACAGTCAGCATGGGGGGTGCCAGGATGAAGGTCCTGCTGTAGCCTGGGTGGTCACTCAGTGCTGTCAGCTGTCATGTTGCAAGGTGTGATGTGGCAGCTCAGCTGTGAGTGGTAGCTGTTGACCATTTTAATGAGGTAATCAACTCTGTGAAGTGCAACTAGTACTTGTGAGTGTATGTGTTACTACATACTGGGCAGAATATTGGGTTGTATGTAACATGGAATGGGAATGAACCTGCTAATTGTGTTGCATATATTACTGTAATGTTTAGATTGATCGGTATTTATGCCAGGCGCATATCACTTTTGAATATCACACTGGCATGCATCAGTGCATTGTGCATGGTGTCACTGTTGTGCCTCTTCCACAACACTTCTGAATATGTCTTCCACTCTTTATTTACATGATGTGTAAAGAATGCATTAGATAAAGTAGTTACTAAAGTAACTCAGCTCTTGCTTAGTAAATCTGTAAGATAATTTCAAGTATTATTAAAACTGAGTGACAAAGAGTTTCTAATTCTATGTAAACATTCTGTTTATGTACATCTTTCATGAACATTAATGTAGAAATTGATCATATGGTGAAGAAGGTTTAAGAGTGTTATTAAATTATAATAACTGGTGATCCCTGTTATCAACCCGTTTTTGAGAACTGTAAAAAGTTGATACGAAAAAAGTCGTATCAACCCACGGGTTGATATGACTTTTACAGTCTTGCACCAAGAAGCCTGCAGCACTGGCATTCCAAAGTAAACAGATTCAAACGCATAGCATAACTTACAGATCCAAATGAGAAAGCGTTACCATTTTACATTAATTCTTTAGGCTACCCTCTGGTTTACAAATCTGTATGTGTTCAACATGTATTTATTTAGTAAAACCAACATGGAGACCCGCTGCCAAAATGCTCCTACTTCCTTACTAGTAGACACGCCCCCACTCTAGCACGTTATGTGATGTCAGTCTTTGAATAGCGTGGGGGCGTGCCTACTAGTAAGGAAGTAGGAGCGTTTTCGTCGTGCGTCTCCTTGTAGTGGTAATACTTCTATTGAATTTGTTTTTGTGCCAGTTATTATAAAATTGAAACATATGTAGGGTAGAATGTTAATACTGTTGTGTGATATTAAAACCTCTCAGCTTTGCCTCGAGGTTTACATATTATCACACAACTTGGGTGTGTGAAAAATCTCCGTATCAACTCCCTACATATGCATTATTATCTATGTTTTACTATAATACAAATAAGATACTCACAGAGATTGTGTCAGTGGTCAGTTAATCACTATCTAGGACATTTTGGTATTTGGTTACACTTTCTGCCACACTACAGCCATGCAGGTGTTCAAGAGAACATTAATATAACACTTGGTCATGCTTTGCTGCTCAATTAATGTTACAGCAGTAAAAGATGATTTGTATAAATTGAAATATGTACACAGAGGCCCAGTTATTCAAAATGGTTGCGCATGGCTCAACAGTGTTGCACCATGTGCAGCCCACTGATGTGCCCTGGCACGATATTCAAAAGGGGAAAGTGCGTGGCACAAATCCCGATGTGCTGGAGCACAGGTGGGGGGGCATGCCCGTGCATACTTTGCACAGCCTGATATTCATCCCGGGATGTGCAGAGCCATGCATGTGCAACCCCTACCTGTGCTTGCACAAAGTTGATCCAAAAAAAAAGGAACAACGGATGACCACCCACAGGTGAGCTGCCACATTGCAGGGTGCAACACGGCAGCTGCCACCTGTAGGTGGCCACCCAAGCTCTGGCTGCACCTCTGTGGTGCACCCACCCCCCATGCCTGATCACGGGCTGAGTAAAGAAAAGATAAATCCTATATCCCTGGTGGTCCAGTGGAACGCTGCCCACCCGATCACAGGCTGAATGAAAATAAAAGGAACACTATTATCCCTGGTGGTCCAGTGGACCTGTCTGCCTGATCACTGGCTGAATTAATAAAATAAGAACAGTATTATCCCTGGTGGTCCAGTGGACCCCCCTCCCCACCCAAACACTGATTCCCAGTGCCCCGCTCCCCCCATCAGCGGTGGGTGGCAGCAACCCATGTGCCTGCTACCCTGCTGCCTGCCAACTGACACCGTCGGTAGGGCTGTACGCCCATTGGTCCACAGCATGAGCCAGTGGGGGTGCAGCTCATACCGTACTACAGAAAGAAGCAGAGGTGTAGGAGAATGGGGTGAGGGTTAGGACCGACAACCCTAATGCGCACCCTGATGCCGGTTGGGGGTGTGGGCAGGGGGGCCAAGGGGAGCTTTCAACCCTAAGACTGAATTTCCTCCCTTTTGTCAGTGTGAAACAACCCTAACTAAAGCATTAAATGGAGTTTTTTGCCTCTAATTTCTCTTCCCGCCACATGATGCCTTGTCACATAGTAACATTGTGCCCGCAAACGCAAATAGTAATGAGCATGGTGACACAAAGCAAAACAGAGAGAGAAACAGTAATGTAGTCAGAAATGTTAAAAACAACACAAAAGCAAGTGCAAATGAAAATGCAAAGGGTAATGCACATGGTGGTGTAGACATGAATGGTAAGTGAACCGGGAATGGAACTGCAAGTGAAAACGGTAACGGTAACAGTAATGTAAGCACACAGGCTGGTTTTCCCCAAAAGCTGCATAAAGAAAGACAGTGAAAGACAAAGAATGTATGCATAATAATGGTTCTCGGAGCAGAAAATTAGGAGCTGGAATACTAAATTGCTTACATCTCAGGAACCGTACAACGTAGAAAAAGAATTTAAAAGTCATATGATTTATGACTTTTCTGGCTAGTTTTGTGGGGGCTAAGAATTTTTTCAATGAAAAGTCTGTATCTCACACTGTTTCCGAGATATGGGCCCTGAAAGGTGCGGCGAACATCGTAATGTTATCCTAAGGGAAGAAAAGAGATGTTTGGAGTGCCATAACTTTGGCTACCTGCAATATTTTTTCACCAAACCACTAAAAAGCACATCTATGGGATGTTGCCTGTGTTCCCTCCAAATTTCAGCCCAAATGACCAAACTGTTATTTTGCAGCAGGGCGCCAAAGGATTCCTGTAATGCGTCGGACGCCTTAATGTTATCCTATGGGAAAAAGTGTCAAATTTGGAGTGCCATAACTTTGCCGTCATGCAATATTTTTTCAACAAAACAGTGAAAGGCACATCTGTGACATGTCGGCTGCATTTCCTCCAAATTTCAAGCCAAAACACCAAATCGTTCTTTTGCAGCAGGGTGCCAAAGAATTGCTGTCATTTTCCCACAGCCTAGAAATGTACTGTCGAAGTTTGCGAAAGCTTTCACAAATTCATTTGACACTGTCGCAAGTGCGACAGTACTTTATGAAAGTACTTTTCCAGAAATTTGAAAAACATATTTCTGGGGTGTTTTACCCCACAATAAAGACATGGCTGGCATCCTCATGGTCCAACTAGGTGAATACAAAAAGAATTAGGTTGCTAGAGGATCCCAATTTTAAATGGCAAGCATTTTTCTGATAGCTAACTGAAAACAAAATGGTGGATTTGCGACAGTAAAAGGGCCATTTGTGAAAGTAAAAACTGCATTTGCGACACTGTCGAACTTTTTGTTAACTTTTCCCATTGACTTATAATGGGAACTTGTTTTTTGAATAACTTTTGAACCGTTTAATGTTTTTTCATGAAATCTTCAAAAGGCACATCGGGTACCCTGACCGCACATTCCCTGAAGATTTCGGACCAGTCGCGCAAACTGTGCGACCTGTAGGTGCGACTGTAAAATTCCAGAAAAGCGTAAACGTACATGCAGATCACGCTTAATAACTCTTCAGCCGTATAGGCGACTGGTACGAAACTTGACAGATCCCAAGGTGTATGGATCTTAATTGTGAATTCCAAATTTCAGGCAAATCCATCAAACAGTTGCAAAGTTATTAAGATGCAAAATGTTGGGTTTAACATGTAAATGACTCCTCACCCCAAACTATACTGTACACTACTGCCACTATAATATATATATATATTTTATTTTTATGGCAAAAACTCAGTTTAATGCATCAGTTAGGGTTGTTCCACAGTGACAAAAAGGAAATTCAGTGTTGGGTTGAAAACCCTAACTCTGCATTCACCCCCAGCACCACACACACACACATACATATGCAAGTAGGGGAGGACCAAGGCAACACGACCAATCACAGACAACCAGCAGCAGGTGACAGAAATAAAAAAACAACTGTCTAAATGTACTACAAGACATCCCCACCCACCTGACCAGGTACTGCATGCTCAGTGAAGATCAACAGCAAAACTGAGGCCATATACACCAAACATACACATCCCTGATTGCAGCTGCACACAACGTACCACACTTAATAGTTGCATGGCCTTACCTACTGATGCCTCACACCCCACCACACCTGGTAGGCCACCTCAGCTATAAAGCAGAGCAAAACCAAGGAGTTGTACAGGTATAATATGTCTGATTACCTTCATGTATAGATACTCTCCCTCTGCTAGGCACTGCAGGACCTTAGCAACACAGTGTCCCACCCAGTCACCCAATGTACTGTGTAGTAACTGGAGAATGGCAACGAAGATTAACTCATGAAGATGAACAATGTAACTTGATGATACCAGCCATCCAAACCTTAGTGTGATTATAACTGACAGAGTCTGTGATAGACCATGAACCCTCCCATCCTGCTACACTTATCCCATTGTAAGTAAAATCAATACTAAAAGACATTTTATTTATACCTACACTATACCTACTTGATTCCTGTTGTGGCACAATTAAGATAGTTATCACTGTGATACATCAGTGACATAATTGTGCCAAACCCAAAGACTAGGCACTGCAGCCTGAGTATAAAACAACTACTAAAAAAAGTCAGGCTGTGTCCATAAGTGGTATAGAACACTCATTTCAACAATACTAAATGTTCCACTATTTCAATAAGTGAGTCACTACAGAGGCAATGATATTGTCTTTACCAGGTAGTATATCCTCAGTAAGTGCCTACAGGAAAATGCATCCTATAGACATCTGCGATACAGCTACGTCATTGTTGGCTCAGTAGTGCTAGGATATTTACAAGTTGGTTGGCCTCACCCTGGCAATTACACTGTTTCTTACAAAGAATAGTTACTGCATCTTTAGTATACAGACACACTGAAGGTATATATATATATATATATATATATATGTACATCAGCAGTACACCTTCATCAGTAAACTGTGTATCTGATACTGACAGTAGGAGTTTCACATCCTTGTACAGGCAATGCATTTTCATACCTTGACATCAGCCTCTCTATCTTGAGTATACAGTTGCAGTAAATTTACTACTATGTAAATCTTGTAGTAAATGCAACATTCCTTTTATCTTGATGATGGCTGTGTCTTGTAGTAAATTTATGCTGTTCTCTTAATTAATGTTTACTCAGTAGTTTAGAAACCTTTGTACAACTGCAATCAGACACCTGCATCATTGATGTCCAGTAACAGTACAGTACCAGGTGTGGTGGGGTGTGGGCCATCACTAGATAGGGCCATGCAACTACTAAGTGTGGTACGTTGTGTGCAACTGCAACCAGGGATGTGTATGTTTGGTGTACATGGCCTCGTTTTTGCTGTTGATCTCCATTGAGCATGCAGTACCTGGTCAGGTGGGTGGGAATGTCTTGTAGTACATTTAGACAATTGTTTGTTATTTCTGTCACCTGCTGTTGTCTGTCATTGGTTGTGTTGCCTTGGTCCTCCCCCGTACTTGCATGTGTGTGTGTGTGTCTGTGTGTGTGTGGTGCTGGGGGGGTGAATTCAGAGTTAGGGTTTTCAACCCTAACACCAAATTTCCTCACTTTTGTCGCTGTGGAACAACCCTAACTGATGCATTAAATGGAGTTTCTTGCCATGAATATCCTGTCTTTTTGAGAATGATTAGTACCAATAGTATATGTTTTTTTTTTGTACCAGGACTGCACATACATACTTAAATATACCAAGATGAAGAATACAGTAACTCATCTAATACTATTTCCTGTTACGAAGACTAGGACAAGATCCATCTGACCATATTGCTTTTTATATTTATGTATTTACTTTCACTTAACACTGTTATGTCAATACTAATTTATCATGTTGCAGTGTTTTACTCATTATCTTTGTGCAGTCAATGTACCTAGTCTTCTAACACATAATGAATGTAGTACTCTATTTGTAAGCACACTTTTTAAATATTCATATTTAACATCTTCCTCTTCTGTTTCTGTACTAGAAAAGAAATCTGACAGACTCATACTTACTAATGTAGGTACAAGAATGTTCTCATAACACTGCAACATCCGTAACATTACAATAATTGAAATATGTTATCTGTTAAAACCTTAAATGCTTTCTATAACAATCTTCTTCATCAAAGTAGGTAAGCTGAATGGTTTCTTATATAATATATAACCAATAAAGCATGACGATCAGTTGTATTAATGGTCTGTTAATCACCTGCTACTGTTGTACTACGACTCAAGATGTAAAGCGTAACAGATGCACTCACAGGCTGATAAACTGTCCATTGACATACTTACTGGAAGTCTCTTATGGCTACAATTATTAAACTCATCTTAAATAGTGTGACACCTTTTTCAATATATATTATAAAAAGGGTCTGAAGAATGTAGCTTTCTGATTGGCTGCAAACATTCTAGCAGCCTTATGTTACTCTTGTATTACCATACATGTAGAGCTTAACCATATGCTGAATAAGCTGTAACTCTGTTTAGAAATATTGTTTATTATAAGAGCAATAAGGCATTCCCACGGATTATGTTAACGGTCAGTTAACCAATGTCTAGGGACATGTGCCACTCGGCTACACCTCGTGCCACAGTACACCCCTAGAAGGTGATTGACAGAACATTAACATAATCCTTGGTCATGGCTTATTGCATTATTAGCCTACATATGTATCTTGATTTTAATCCCCCATGAGTCTGCTAGAATGTTTCAGGAAATTATTAAATAACACTTGTGTAACCCTTTGTCACAAATGTTGATGATAAACATCCCCACAATAGAATAATACCGCAACCAAAAAGTAATATTTATGAAATATTTTTTTATTAAAGTAAAAAAAAAATTTTCAAATGTGAAGTACAAAAGTCATTCTTTACAAAAATAAAGTATGAAAATACACAACTTTTAAAATGTTGAAAAAAGAGAAAAAGAAAAAATATTGATTTTTAATAATTTTAAAATATAATACATAAAACATATAGATTTCTTTGCATTTATTTTTTCTTCTATATAAAACATTTGAAAAAAAATAAATAAATATACAGTGCCTTCAGAAAGTATTCACCCCCCCCTTGGATTTTGTCACATTTTGTGATGTTGCAAACTCAAATTAAAATACATTTATATGGGATTTTTTGTCACGTATCTACACAAATTACTCTATAATGTCATTGTGGAATGAAACTTCTGGAATTTTTTGTACGTGTAATTTAAAATAAAAACCTGAAATGTCTTGAGTTGATAAGTATTCACCCCCTTTGCTATGACACTCCAAATTGAGCTCAGGTGCATCCAATTTCCTTGTGAGATCACTCTAAAACTTGAATGGAGTCCACCTGTGGTCAGTTCAAATGGCTGACATGATTTCAGAGGAAATACACCCGTCTATATAAGGTCCCACTGTTGACAGTGCATGTTAGAGCAGAAACTCTACCATGAAGACCAAGGAGCTGTCCGTAGAATTCTGTGATAGAATTGTGAGGAGGCATAGATCTGGGGAGGGGTATAAAAACATTTCTAGGGTGTTGAAAGTTCCCAGGAGCACAGTCAAGTCCATCATTAGGAAATAGAAAGATTACGGAACCACCCAGACTCTTTCTAGAGCAGGCCATCCTCCCAAACTGAGCAACCGGGCAAGAAGGACCTTGGTCAGGGAAGAATTCATTCATTCACATAGCTGGACTGCCTTGTACGGTATGGGCTGCATGCCCATTGGCTCTTGCTCTGCACCAATGGGCGTGCAGCCCTACCGAGCAATCAGTCGATTGGGTGAGCGAAGACATGGCGGGTGGGATGCTGCCCTGACCGCTTGCGGCTGCCGGCTGCGAGAGGAGACAGGGTGGTGGGGCTTCATGGGTGGGTGGGGACACTAGATCACCAGGGATATGGTCTTGGGGGGAGGTTTTTACATTTTGCAGCTCATGATCGGGCTGCAGGGGGCATCGGTCCCCGATGGCTGCTGCCTGACAGGGTGCCAGGCGCAATTCCTCGGGGATCGGTGCACCTGCATGCTAATGGCATGCAAATGGGGCCATAAATAGATGCAAATTGCCCCCTGTGCCTTACATAGAATTATGGCCCCATTTGCATGTCACCTTTTAAAAGCAGATTTGCGCGTGACGCCAGCTGTGCCACCGCAGCTTGAATGCTCCACTCTGACCACTTGCGGTGGCGCAAGTTCCACTGCGCCATGCACAGTGGCTGTGGCCGGGGGGGTGATATTCAAAGGAGTTGCTCAATAGCGCAACTCCTTTGAATATCGCCCCGGCCACACCCCTGCGCAACTATTTTGTGCAGCGCAAGGGCTTGCGCCAGAAAATAGTGCAGTTTGAATATCCAGCCCATTATCTGTAATGTATACATGGATCATATCACTGAACTTCCTAAAGATATGTAACTATTTTTGTCGTCTAATATGATTATCTGCATAACAGAAAAAATTTCTTGTGCATATTGTATCTGTTAACGTCAGTATGTATCACATAAGTGAGTACTATAGCAGTATGTAATTACTCTCTTCATATAGTATACAAAATCCAGATTACATATATATTGTAGTGAGTCCCTGTATTAGTAATTCATACGATGACATACCACAAAAATAGAATTCAAATGTGTACTGATATATTCGTACACTACAATAACAACAACGTGCACTTATTTAACAACTCAAGAAATAATAGTACTACAATATTGTATATGTTATCGTAGCCCACAACTGCCATGGACAGTTATGGATCATCTTCAGTTAAAACAAACTGAGAAGTGTATAAATGCCGTACGTCTGTCCATGATATCTGTTTCTTCTAAATGGTAATAAATATAATGAAATACCATTTTTTTCTTTTACAATTGTCAGCTTATATACTCAAATACGCTGTTTGTTTACTGTTGATGTGTCATGACTGCTGTAGTTCAGTCACAAATTGCAGACTAGAGACTTAACCATTACACATGTGCCACATCCAACTGTATATCCAGTCTGTATAGTAGTATATTTAATTAAACAAAAAACAGATATTCAGGCTGTTCCAGTGTGTGACACAAGCCCGGGCACAGCTGGATGTGCCTGTGCAGTGGCGTGCACTGGCCGATATTCAACAGACCTGCACCATGTCCCAGCATTGTTGAATATCGCACCCTGGCCACTATCAGTGCACATAGCACAGTGCCACTGTGGCAGAATCAGTAGTCAGAGTGCACCATGGTGATACAGTACCACTAGTTCCATTGTTTTGGTGCAGTAACCACAATATTTGAAAGTGTACATACAAATGAGACTGTAATGCATGCACAGTGTAAATTGGCAAGTATCATGTCATTATAAAGCATTTGCATCCATATGCACCAATACCCCAAAACTTGGCCCTGACACACTGACAGTCAGCAGCCCTCAGACAATAAACCACCTGCAGCACATCAATGTGCCCACAGCCCAAGCGCAGGTTGAAGTCAAATAATGCAAACCTATGTCCCTGGTGTTCCAATAGACACGTGCATCCAATTCTGCACAGAATTTATATAAAATAAACCAATATCTCTGATGGTTCTGTGGACATGTCTGTCTAATTACAGGTGAAAAAAAAAACAGTAACAGAAACCTATAATACCTAGTATGCAGTGGACACCCTTCCGTACCTACCCATTAATTCCAATTAAAACAAGGGTCTGAGAATTTGAGCTTTCTGATTGACTGCAAACATTGTAACAGCCTTATGTTAATCTTTTATTATACAATGGCAAGGAAATTTCCTGGACTCTGATTGGTCAAACTGGGACTGGAGCTGGGATGTTATCCCAGCATAACATCCCGACTGTAGTCCCAGTACAGACGGGACCGCATAAATAATTTAAAAAGAAACGCCCGTAACCTTGTTCAATACGAAAGCAGCTTCAGCAACCCGCAGGCGCTCAATCATTGTCCCGGCCCAGCTCACCAGTGACACACAATTCAATTCTTCTGGCCAAAACAACTATAAATAGCGCACCCCACCACACACAAACAAAATATTCTTTAAAAACTACAACATAACGATTAGAGTGCGAGCTAGTGAACGAGTGTAACGCTATTCAAACTCGCTACCATCAAGGTTTCCTCGCTCACACGCTCGCACTTAAACGAATTTCCTGACAATATTTTATTTCAAATAAAATCTCCTCCCTACCAAGTCCCGATGTTCATTTCACTCACCACATCCTCCTGGCACCAGTCGGACAGCGGAAACAGCGCAAACCACACGCGGCGGGACGCATACAATACCGCAGATCCGAAACACAGACACGGAAGCAATATCAAAAACCACACGCGGCGGGAGGCATACACACGGAAGCAATATGAAAAAAATAACAAACGAGGACATTACTGTGGGGAAAAAATAACAAACGAGGACGTTACTGTGGAGAAGTACAAAACCAGCAGCTTAGTCTGATATGAAAGACATTAACAGCAGCTCCACCCACTGGTCACAACAGTAAACAGCACTATTTTTTAATAAGTACACCTACACATGAAATAAACAGCAAAAATCCACTTTTTAAATATATTTTTATCTTTTCATTTTTTACAGTAGCGAGCTAGAATATTAGATTATGTTCTCCAGGGGTGGGTGTTATGCTTGATAACATCCCGCCTTGGGTGTTGGACGCCTCGGCCATTGGCATTGGGCCCAACCACCCAAGGTGGGATGTTATCCCAGCATAACACCCACCCTGTCGGGCATTATTCCTTTATTAACATACATGTAGAGATTGTCCATATGATGAACAAGATTTAACACTGTTTAAAAACATGTTTTCTTATAATAGAAATAAGGCACTCCAAGGGAATATGTTAATGATCAGTTAATAACCATCTAGGGGCATGTGGCACTCGACTACACCTCATGCCACAGTACAACCCTAGAAGGTGATTAACAGACCATTAACATAACCCTTGGTTATGCCTTATTCCTTAAACATCAAACTCAACCCCCCCATTAGTGGTGCACAAGAGCTACCCCACCCACCCTGCTATATGCCAAGCTAAATAGGTCTATGGCTGTGCATCCATTGTCACACAGCGTGAACAATGGTTGTACAGCCCATATGATAGTACACATTAGAGATATTTGCATTGATCAATTCACATTTTTGCATTCTGTTGAACAATATGTGCTGCACAACCATTGGCTCACACTGTGTAATTATGGACATACAGCCCTACCAACAGTGTCGGTCACCAGACAGCAGAGCAGCAGGTGGGTGACGAACTACTGACTCTTGTTCATCAGGAGGGTGGGTGAAGCATGACAGCAGGTATTACTCACCTGTCAAGGAGCAGGTTCCACTTAAAGCAGTTTACTCTTATTTGTACTTTGCTCCAGAATTGACCACACACATATCACCTGGAGTACCAGGTGAAACAAGTCGATTTTATGTTAATTCTGACTGTGACCACTCATACACCTCCACTAGAATACCAGGGTTAGTGGTAAATGTAATATATATGTTGCCTATGATCAGGCAGGCAGTTGTACAGTGGGACACCAAGGATATAGAAAAATGATACTTACAAAAAAAAAATGCACATGAAAGGGACAGAGAAGCACCTACCACACTATCAATGTTTTTTACAATCAGCAAGTGGGTGGAATATGTACTATGGTATGGGCACACACCCACTGGTTCACGCTATGGACCAATGGGCATACAGTCCTACCGAAGTGTCAGTCAGCAGACGTTGTGGTGTGACCTACCACCCACTGGCTGAACAGGGAGTTGTAACGGGGCACTGGGGCTCAGTGGGCAGTTGCAAGGGTACCGCTAGGCCACCACGGGGATTGGAATTATTTGTTTTCACAAATATCCATGATCAGGCAGATGGCGGTCCACTGGACCACCAGGGATATTAGACAGAAGTCTTTTTGCTATACAGATGAACACGATCATGTAGACATCATTACACTGCACCACCAGAGAAACTGTGTAATTCTACATTTATTTGTACAGATGTCCACAATCGGGAAGATAGTGTTCCACTGGACCACCAGGGATATTGAACAGAACAGCAAAATCTTGTCACTGCAAATGCCCATGATTCTGCTGCAGGTGGTGTCAGTCCCCAATGGCTGTTGTCTGGGAGGGTGCTAGGTGCAACTTATCAGGGATCCATGCACCTGCATGCAAATGTACCATGATAACATACAAATGGACCCATATGCATCTTGCATGCATCATGACCCCATTGACATGCTATTTTTTGAGTATTTAGGTTGCTGTCAATGGCAAAATGGAACTTGTGGTACCAAATCCCCATGCTCCACTCTGGTCACTTATGCTAGCGCAGTTGCACTGCGCCATGCACCCTGGGGGGTAGCCACGTTGCAATATTCAACACTGCTGAGCCATGTCACAGTTCCATTGAATATCACCCACTCCACACCCCCTGCACAGTAGAGTTAAGCTGCACCCAAGCTCACACCACAGCCTGGCACAGTTTGAATATCTGAAGCAAAGTTGTCCATTTCTGCAGTGTTCTGTGTATTTGTTTCTTTGGAGGGTCAACTGTGGTCACGACAGGGGGGTGGGGGGTGTAACCTGTTGTAGCCTAACGAGGAATCGTCACTTCTGTCATGGCATTTTCTGTTTTGCTAGCCGTGGGAAAAAATTGTGGGTCACAGCTAAGTCAGCGGGCAGCCAGAGGAACAGACAAGGCAGGTGCAATGAAGACCTGGCAGGAGGAATGAGTGTGAAAGTGTTATGCACAGTGTGTGTGTGTGTGTGTGTGTGTGTGTGTGTGTGTGGTTCACTTACATATTAAGAAAAACATGGCTGTATTAACAAAATGAACATTCTGTTTTAACAAGGATCTGAAACCTAATCAGGCAGTAGAGATACGGACTCATTATTTACTGGTCTATATTGTCTGATGGCAGAGTGGCTGTTTGTTTGCCTTAGTCAATCAGCTAAAACAATTTTCCCAACCAATTTTCTAAATACAAATACTACATAGATGCTTCAAGTAATACTTACTTACTAAATAGTATTTCCTGAAAAGAATTTAGTTAAGCAGTGCAGGTCACACCTTACATGATACCCTCATAGCACCCCAATTACATAGTACAATTATTTCTATCAGCATCTTACCATCAGACTTGATGACAATGACACTGTCGGTGTCCGATAGGCCACCCTCCACAGCTTCACACTGTGCTGGTACTACCTCGTGGGCAGGTAGGGGAGTCATACGTTGGCCTGTGATAAAAGAAAAAACAAAGGCACCACTAAGTCTTGAATGTTAATTGCATCACATTTTTTAAACAGTTGATGTAACCATCAAACATGCTTCACATAGGTAACATTGGCTCTCATCAGGTACACCACAAGCATTGTGGGTACATATAGAATTACAAGTGCTGTTAATATCAATAATAATGTTTGAAGAGCAGTAGAGAACAACTGTGAAATCAACTTCGGTAGTTGTTCCAGAAACATGGACAACATTGCAACAACAACTCGAAACATCTACAATCCCCTATTAGGTACAAATATTGACTTAACCATATTTCACATGAGATACCCAAACAGCATTCTTAATGCTACATGATAAAAAAAACACTATTTTCATTTCATGTGTCAGAATACTGCAACACACATACATTGTCTTTTATTCTACCAGTATTTTGAAGTTTCCATCACTTAGTTGCATGACTGCATAGCATGGCACCTAACAGACTAGACAGACAGATCAAAAATTAAGTTAAAGAACACAGCATAAACTCACTAGATTCACTAAATGTAATAGCTATGTAAACCTTAAATGAAGTTAAATATTGTCTATATACAATGGATACTGTATAGTCACTGCACCGCTATCATTACCAGATTCTGCTGTTATTCAGTCCTCAGGTAAACCTCACAGCTGAACCACAGCACGCATGTCAAATAAACCTTATACTATGGGGTAGGAAAATCCTGTAACCTCATTGGTCAAAACAGATCGAATGACTGTGGTAAATCCTCCAGTATACCCACTGTAACAAGTTTGATATCATGATAAAAACAAAAGAAAACTTGAACATTGTATAATAACAATACTATGACATGGAGGGGAGAGGGTGATTTACTTTGGTGTGGTTGTCACCGGGCTGTGCCTTGTGACTGAACCACACCAGACGGTAAATCAACTAATATATCCACTCCTTGTCATGATACATTGCTTAAATATACTATGAACTGTCATACCATATGTCATGATTTCTATCTAAATCTATATAAAGTCACATGCATTGTGCAAACTTCTGTTGAGTAACTTATGGTGAGTTAGGCACTCCCCCGCAGCTGGCTTCCCAGCAGCCTCCCAGAGTTCGTAGGTGAGGTAGTACCAGCACGTATCATTGTCCGGTATCTCCTCCTGCTGTTTCAGTATGTAGAAACGCTGGCGCAACAGCTTCCACTTCCTCTTCAACTGAGTGATTGTTTTGTTCGTTACTTTTAGGATAACATGCAAAAAACTGTTGATGCGCTTCCACATCGGATCCCGTTTGCAGTTCGTGCTCCACATTAATATGCGGGCATTTCCCCTCGCTTGGACTGCCTCAAGCAGCAAGCACACCTCTCGCAAGGTCCACTGCCTCATGGTTAACATTTTGTTCTGCAATAGAAGCATAAAGAAACATTTCCATTACTGTCATGTCCCATAGTAAATGGATTTTTATGTATTGTATGAAATTTAGTGCTTAGAAAATGATACACTGCACCCCACCCTCTTACCCAATTGTGTTTTTTCTGTCTAAGAGTAACCATTTTGCTGTACTGCAGCTACCACTACACATTTATTTAACAACAAAATAGAACTAACAATGCCACTAAGCATTACTGTAAAAAATTATTACCCGTTATAATGTGATATAGAAACATAGAAACATAGACTTTGATGACAGATAAGGACCACTTGACCCATCCAGTCTGCCCATTTCCCTACCTACTGGATAAGCTGCAGATTCTAGTTAACCAACAGCCTACTTCCTGCCACACCCCACTACAATTGCCTTGTGTCTGTCCCATGCATGTTTGAATTCCCCCACTGTTTTAGCCCCAACAACCTCCCCAGGAAGGCAGTTCCACGCATCCACCACTCTCTCTGTGAAAAAAGATTTCCTCACATTACCCCTGAGCCGTCCCCCCTCTATCTTTAAATTGTGTCCCCTTGTTCTTACACATCTCTTTTTCTGAAAGATGCTACCCTCGTGGACTTTGTTGATTCCCTTGAGCTACTTGAACATTTCTATCATGTCCCCCCATCCCTCCTTTCATCAAGGGTATACATATTACGCTCTCTCAGTCTCTTTTCATATGATTTCTGATGCAGACCCTGCACCATTTTAGTTGCCCTCCTCTGGACTGCTTCCATCCTGTCTATGTCCTTGTGTAGATGAGCTCTCCAAAACTGCACACAATACTCCAGATGGGGTCTCACCAACTGTCTGTACAGAGGGACAACCACTTCCATTTTTCTACTTGTGATGCCCCTTCCTATGCATCCCAGTATCCCCCTGACTCTCCTTACTGACTTCTCACATTGCTTACCCACCTTTAAATCATCTGATATGACTACCCCCAAGTCCCATGCCATTTTTGTTGTTGTTAGTACCTCCCCTGCTATTGTGTACTCTTCTCCTGGGTTTTTGTTTCCCAGGTGCATTACTTTGCACTTCTTTGCATTGAATCTAAGTTGCCATATGTCTGACCATTCCTCTAACCTTGCCAAGTCCCTTTTCATCCTTTCTACACCCCCTTGTGTATCAACTCTGTTACAGATCTTTGTATCATCTGCAAAGAGGCATACCTTTCCCTCCAGACCCTCTTCAATGTCAACTATACAGATGTTAAAGAGGACTGGACCCAGTACTGAGCCCTGAGGTACTCCACTAGTGACCCCCTTTCTTCAGAATGTGTTCCACTCACTATTACCTTCTGTGTCCTGTTGTGCAGCCAGTTTTCAACCCAGGCTACCACCCTGGGACCCACTCCCAGGCTGGCTAACTTGATTATTAATCTTTGTGTGGACTGTGTCAAATGCCTTGCTAAAGTCTAGGTAGTCCATATCCACAGCCCCTCCCTGGTCTATTACTTTGGTCACCCAGTCAAAGAAATCTATTAGATTCATCTGACATGACCTTCCTGCTGTAAATCCATGCTGCTTTGGGTCCTGTGCCCCGCTGGCCTCTAGGTATTCAACAATTCTTTCTTTCAGAAGTGATTCCATCATTTTCCCTACCACTGAGGTCAAACTTATGGGTCTGTAGTTTCCTGCTTCTGCCTTGCTCCAACTTTTGTGAAGGGGAATCACATCTGCCCTCCTCCAGTCCTCAGCTACCTCCCCATCCTCCCATGATTTGTTAAAAAGTGCGGTCAGTGGTGTCACTAGGTCCTCCCTTAGTTCTTTTAGGATTCTGGGGTGAATCCCATCAGGCCCCATTGCTTTGTCCACCTTGAATTTTAGGAGTTCTTTCAGGACACTTTCTTCTGTAAATGGACTGGTGTCAACCCCCTATCCAGAGTGCTTCTATTGTCTGGTTTAGGTAACTCCTCCTCATCTTCTTTTGTGAATACTGAGCATACTACACTGAGCCAACACTACACTGTACTACCACATTTCTTGTTTTGTTAAAAAAATTACTTTTCAAATATAGTACCAGCAAGCTATGGGGGCGGGGGTGTCATCAGTTGAGAACATAACCTGAGTCAGCCAATACAAGCAACAACTCACTACTGAAGAGGATACCTGCATACTAATAATGGCTTCATAATATGAAAAAATAACTTTGCTTATGTGTTGCATAAAACATGGCTCCATTTGTACAAATAGTACTAAATAGTGTTAAACATAAGCCTTCCACCACTGCGCTTCACTGTTGTAACACCCCTACTCCTCTCTGCCACTTACAGTAGTGTAATGCCACAGTAAATGTTAAATTAGCCTTACAGACTGAAACATATTACAATGCGAACCACATCACAACATCATGAAATTGTGTACTAACCACAACATGCTGCATTGCTATTGCACTTTCCCCAGTGTTGTTACACAGCATGGCACAATCTGAATGTTCCCAACCCATGTGTTACATGTGTGTGAGTGATGCATGCAGCTGATCTATTTTTTGACCACATTTATAGGGTTCTGAAAAGAACCTTTGTTTACACTGTAATATTTGATCAAACAGTCTGACAGTCTTAGAGGACTCTGAGGATTGCATCTCAAAGGTCTCCCAGGAAAAGGCAATTGCCGGCATGCAAGAAATCTACCATCTGGTAGGTATAGCCAATCATAATAATACTTAATTTCTGGGTGACGTACAGTACACATTCCATGCATGCGTAGAAAAGCAGATATTTGTATGTTGACTTTTCTTCTAGCTCTAGCATTCAGATACATATGGTGTTCTGCCTGCCAGACCCTACGCTCTGCAATATCTGAAAATATGGTTATACAGGCAGGCGTCATACTCATAATAGAAGCAATTTTGCTTCTGTTACTAAATCTACCTAGTGTTTGGTGCCCAAATCATTGCCTCCAAGATGTAGCAGCAATATGTCAGGATGAGGCTGAGTACTAAAAAGCCTGTGCATAGTTGGCATGAGGTGCTCCCACCTCATTCCACCCCTTCCAAACCATTTCACAGAGCAATTTGGGAGCTGCAGGTTTCTCCCAAAATCATTGTTGTGAGCATACTTAGACGCTCATCTCACAATACTGTCTCCAATTACCCACAAAGTCCTTTTGCTATTTTCTGCTATTCTGTTTTTAAACTCAGAAGTGCACAGAGAGCTACCAAAAAAGTCAGGGTTCACCCTGCAGTGGCTAGGCACAAGTGAGAATAGAACTGGTATTTCCCCTCCTTTCTTCAAGCTAGAATCACTGGGCTGATTTATAACACACAAATAAAAACAATCATTGGCTAGTGCTCTGGCTTCATTAACCAATGTAGGCCATGCACTGACTATTACTACAATTCTGCTACAGCTAAAATGTGCAAAGATTGAGAGGTGGGAAAAATGCATCCTTTTCATAGGCAGTTTTAAACAATTACCACTGCAGAAACATGTCTGATTGGTTCCCTCTTCTGTTATGGGTCCACGTGCAGTTTCCTATCTCCCTCTATGTGCAGCTGTAGCTGTACAAGTTAGTACTCAACTACTATCTGACTTTAAACGCTTTTATCTAAATAATACAGGAAGTTAAATTATTACAAGTAACATTATCAAACACAGCACTAAAAACATTTTGATTAATACTATTTACATGTTGCTAACACTTTTTATCATACTGGAAAAATGCTTTATAAAATATACTGTACTTACAGTTTTTGAAATGCTGTCTCTCAGTTATCACTAAGATGGCTGCTGTTGACTTCTTCTTCAGTGTTGTCCTTCTCTGATTGGTTGTCTCACATGGTCTGACAAATCTTGCATTACATTGGTAGAACAAGCTGTCATTCAAATACAATCAGATCTGATTCGATAATGAATGCATTTTCCACTCCCAAGTTTAAAATTTGCGACACTTTTGAATGCACAAAAGTAACTTTTGCGAAACTTTCGAACTTCGACATTACTTTTTACCATACTGTCAAATGCATGAAAGTAACATTTGTGACACTGTCGAATGCACATTACTATTTGCGACACTTTCATGCATTCGACAGTATTTTTTCCAAATTGTCTATTTTTACCACAGTTTGATGCTTAATAGCAAAACAACCACATTTTCAATGCCAAACACTGCTATGCTGTATTGCCACTGTCATAACTAGAGATGCATAGTATTGTGACTTGGTAAGAACACCCACTAAAAGGTGGATATCTTCAGTGACAACGGCACTGTGCAACTGACTTGTAGTAATACATAGTTTGTCAGTTGTTAATCAACATCACAAACAGTCATTTTATGCAGCATTGCCACCAAATTTCCAACTAAGTCATTTGAGGACGTAAATGCAATGTTACCAAACTGACATTGGAATACTGCAAATACATCAACTTACAAATGTGTGTTGTGAAGTTCATATGCACACCCACATAAACAGTCACAGTACAGACTGTCATTACTAAATTTTGTACATACTCATTTCACACCTCTGCTCATGAACAGTGTGACTGTCATTATCACAACGTGCTCTGAACAGTGGTTTCACACACCTGTAGCAGTGGTCTCTGTAACTACATACCAAACAGCTCAGCAAGCATGCGAAAAATGACAGCTGTGTAATTTCAAAATAGTTGTAGTAAAATGCCAACCTGAACAATCTCACATGTAAATATTCATAATGCACTAACTTTAGCTAAGTGTGCAAAGTTGACTTATGTGTCAGTAATTAACAGAAAGATCATCAATAAAGTTAATGTGTAACAGAACTGTGACAGCATAAGCTATATAAAAGTTTCTTAATAATACTAATTATTAATAACTGAACATGGAAATCGTATGAAACAAAATGTAGATTCTATAGTGATAATGATATGCAAGACAATGTGACAGAAATGAAGTACAACTGTAACAATGTAAATAACTTATGTGATTAAAAGATTGCAAACATTTTCTTTTTTAAATTGATGTGATACTTAAATCAGATGTCTCAATGCACAATGTTAGAAGGCATGAACAGAGGCATATAGTAACATTTTCTTTTTCTCTGTCTTTCATACAGGTGCCTGATACTTCTGTAAGATTGCTGACTGCCACTGTGGACTATCATATCAAAACATGCCAACTAAATACAGATGTAGATGTATAGGGAAATAAGACAGGTATCATAGTATTTCACTCTTGTATAAGGGCGAAAAAGAAAACACAAATGTTACATCACAATATGAACAGACAGACCTCTACTGCAACAGTGAGCTCTACAACAACTCACTGCACATCAAAAGCACATACTTCCTCAAGAGCAAGTAAAAAATGTTTACCTCTACAACAGTTGTTTAGATCTCTCAGACGAAACACAACTATTGTGACTGCAACCATCAACAAACCTCCCAAACAATGCCGTAGACTCACACCTGGTGATTTGCAAGTGAGAATGCAAAAGTATTTTTGATCACTAGCAAGTAGAGCTAAGATCGACAGACTTATTGCTGCTGTGATGAGACATGCGCGCAAAAAGACTAAGAGTCATCTGTCTTTGATAAAGTTGCATCTCAAAGTATGCACTTTTGTTAACAGAGCAGTGTTTGTACTGCAGCGGTTGTGGCATAAGATGTTTCATGTGCTTGAACAATTCAGGAAAGTTGTGTATGGCATCAAAAAAAGGCTACAACAGTATCCTTCTTTGACTGTCCACAATTTCTGTGATGTTTTAACAGGTCACTGGATACACACGCAGCACTCAGAGGCATATTTCTGGGAAGAATCTTATTATTCCAAGAAAAAGGAACTCAAGTTCACCATTGATGAGTACGGCAAACTGGCAAATGTCCTCAGTATCTGTGATGACACTGCAACGGATACAGATGATGACTGCGATTCAACCACTGTCTCCAATATACGGCACTGTCTGGCTTGGGCATATGATGAAATCTGCAACCGTAGGCAATCATCATTTGAAAAAGTTGAACAGTTTGTCAACCTGTTTGTGATAACAGATTGCAAAGAAAGATATAAAATGTTTGACAAAATTGACCATTGTGAAATTTGTCCACATACTGGACTAATGGGTCACTCACTGGCATGCCTCAATAGTGGTGTTTGTGATAGTATTTTTCACAACATGCGGATGCTTGGAGTGCATCAAACAGGCATGCAAAACTTTGTATATGAAGTACGACGAGTTGTAAATCACTACACTTGTTTAAATGACTTATTGCAGTCAGGTGACATGCAGGGTGCCATCACATTTCTCAAACAACTGCAACATGTAACTTCTGTACCAGACGGAACAATTTATCAGTTAAACACTTCAGCTGAAACATCTGTTTCAGTCTTAGAAACTGACATACTGAGACAGTAAGGCAAAGAAATAGCAACATTTGAGCTGGGAAAGTCTCAGAAGTTTGACTCTCTATGTGAGTCATGTGAATGTTTGTGCTACACTAAACAAACAGTCACAGTGAACCTCAAAACCTTGTCACCATACAATGACATGTGGTTCTGTCTCTCTGCATTTTTGCTGCTTAAATCTGACTTTCAGTTAGAAAACACCATTCTGCTATGCAAGCACTGTTTCTCCAAACTGAAGTCTAACATTTTGCTACCAAGGTCACTTCTGAACAATATGGAGGCACATGTTACACCAAGTGAGATTTCAACATTGAATATGTTTGAACAAATTCTAATTCAGACAATGAAACCATTCCAAACCATTCTACATCTGAACACAAAGACACAGAACTTTCCACAGAAGTAACTTGTTATATCTCTAAAGGGTTCCGTGATGTATCTACCACTTCTTCTATCAGAAAATGTGGAAACAATTTCAACAGAAAATAGTTTGGTGATTCTTGTAAATGGTGTTCCAACGAAGTCCACGGTCATCTGGCAAGATGTTGTCAATGTACAAAAGGTGAAGCATGCTCTTACTTATTTAAAGACTAACAATCCCTTTTATACAGACCTTGACATAGATCAGATGGCCAGTCTCTCTGTCCAACATGATCTATTAGAAAAAACTAAACCAATCATTGAGAAGGTCAGTGGACAGACAAGTGACAATGTATATGAACAGTACACAATTCACCCGCTACATGGTAGAGATCCAGTAGGAGACAACATTGATCTCTATCAAATGAAACAGGTAGAAGGTGAGCCTGTCAGCATTTGGGAGGCAACACTAGAAGCACGCTGTTTCCCAGACCAAAAGGGTCAGGTGGATGCCTAGATGAAAGAGAAGTGTGTGTACAGGGTGCTGAGTACCACACCAGCCGTGTGCTCAGTAAAGATGGCAAACTCAGACATAACATATAGTACCTGTTTCATCTCCTCTGGGAGAGTGAACTTAGCATTCTGTCTGCATCTATTGCACTTACTATTCATCTCACAAGTCCACTAGATGGAATAACAGCTGCTCAATTTCTAGAGAAATTAAAGCAGAAAGATGAAAATGTGCAAGTGAATCTGTCTTCTATTCTTTCAAGTCTTTGAGGTACTAAAGAATATTGGTATCACAGACACTCTGAATTGATGACAATGCTGTGAGAGTATGGTGCAGCCACATGGTTTGTCACACTTAGTTGTGCTGAATTTGCCTGGGATGAGCTCATTGAACTGTTGAAGTGGGCAAATTCTGATGTCGATGGCATCCCATCAATGACTGTCAGAGAAATGTGTTCACTTGAGCCTTTGTCTGTCACAAGGCATTTTCACAAGTGGTTCCATGACATTCTGACTTTCATATTGTCAAAGGATAATCCACCTCTTGGTATTGTGGAGCATTACTTTTGGAGGATGGAGTATCAAGCACGGGGTGCCCCTCACATCCATATGCTGTTGTGGATCAAGAATGCACCACGCATAGGTGAACATGAAGCAACACAAGTGCTATCATTCAACAAGAAATATATCACTTGTCACATTCCAGTCAAGTATGACAGTCCTACACTATGGAAGTTGGTTCAAAAGTTCCAGCGACATATTTGTGCAAAATACTGCCGGCGAGTAGTAAAGAACAAATCTAATTGGTACACATGATGTCGCTTTGGATTTCCTAGACGAGTTTGTCAGGATGGTGCCATGAATGACCTTTTCTCAGCAATGCGACACCATTTACAGGCAAAATCAACCAAGAGGGTATATGAGTTACCCAGAGATGAGAAAGAGGTGTACATAAATGACTACAACCCAACTCTTCTCCTAATGTGGCAAGCAAACATAGATGTTCAGTTTGTGGCTGATAACTCATTGGCCCTGGTACGGTACATCACTTTGTACATTACCAAACATGAACAGACTAGCTTGCAAGATCTTTGGGAAGATATTGCCAGTTCAAGCAGAAGCCTGATGTCTCAGCTCTGGTCATTGGGCTTGAAGACTCTTTCACACAGAGAATGTGGAGCTTACGAAGCCAGTGACCATTAAATGGGTACACATCTGTATGGGAAATCTGACGCTATCCAGTTTCTCAGTGTTAACTACAAAGAGAAATGCAAACGTGTACTGATTCCCCATGCCAAGGAGCTCACTGCCAATAGACATTCTTCAAAAGATATCTTGAAGAATAACCTGATAGACACATACTACCCCCATAGACAGGATGACATGGATGACATGTGTCTCTTCCAGGTGGCTAAGTGATATGACTACAAGGCAGATATATCACCTGACTCAACACACCAGATTTACAAGGTGAATGGAGTCGATGGCTATCTAGTAAAGAGACACAAGCCATGGCTCATAGACCATTGCAGATTACATATAGGCACATCAGAGAGCAGAGAACACTACTACTTTGCTCTCCTATTCCTATTTAGACCCTGGAGAAGTGAATCTGAATTAAAAGGTGACTGTGATACATTCGAGGAAGAATTCAATCGCAGTTATGATACTTTCAAAAGTCAGTACTCAGACAAATACATACAGAGATTAGAGGCTGAGAAAGAACAGCTTGAGAAGGCAGAGAAGCAGCTTCAGGAAGACACTCCTGTTAGTTCACAAGACAACCTTGATCCAGAAGGACAAGCTGTTCTAGGTGAACCTCTGCCCCTAAATGCCCCAGAAGTGTTAATGTCAGAAATTGAGACAGCCATGGAACATGGAACACACTCCACTGTCAACCCAGCTGACTTGAGAGAAAGACTAAATCAGCAGCAGCATACAGTTCACTCTCAAGTAGTTGGCACTGTCCTACATGGCCTACAACTTGAAACTAAAAAATGTGACTGCCATGATTATAAGCCACTACTGATCCTTGTTAGCAGTTCAGCTAGCACAGGAAAGAGTTCCTTATTGAAGCCATCACTGCTGAAATACAGAGCCTGACAGGGTCAACAATGTCTGTTGCTGTTACTGCTCCCACAGGACTAGCCGCATACAACATTGGTGGAGTCACATTACACTGTCTCTTTATGTTGCCAGTGGAACATGGCAAAACTGGAAAGTATTGTAAACTGTCATTTGAGGTTGCATCTCAGCTCCACCCCATGTTCACAAAGATGAAGTTATTCATCATTGATGAAATCAACATGGTCTCCAATGTCATGCTTGCCTGTATTCATCTACGTCTACAGGAGATCTTAGGTACTGACGATGGAGTGCCATTTTGTGGCAAAAGTATTCTTGTTTTGGGAGACCTTTTACAGCTTGCACCAGTCAATGCAGAGCATGTATTTACAACTCTAACTGCCAAGCAAGCTAAGAATATTCTCAGCTGCATTGCAGGCTATAACATATGGGAATTATTTACCTATGTTGAGTTGTCTGAGAACATGCACCAAATTGGTGATCTGGCTTACAAACCACTTTTAGATGCAGCTCGTACAGGTTCTCTATCACCAGAACATGTTTGTATGTTAAATAATCAGAGAATCACAGTAGATACTGCATCCATAGAAACAGCATGCAATGTTTACAGTGATGTATACTCCACAGGGACACACATAGTGTGTCTTATGCCATGACTAAAGAAATGCACTGAGTTCAACAATCTAATGCTGCTACGAGAAAACCAAGAAATTCTAACTGCATGCTCTTGATACAGTTGATGGTGTCATTCTTAGTCACAACCTAGTAGCAAAGATGACTGAATGACTCAGTGAACTCAAGTCAGATGTTTCATGCACGGCTGGCCTAGAAGCTGTTCTCACACTTTGTAAGAATGCACGTATCATGCTGCGACGTAATCTAGATGTTGAATGAGGCATGGTAAACGGTGCCATGGGAAACATCACTGACTTTGTCTACAATGTCCAGAAGACATATATTGAGACACTTGTAGTTCACTTTGACAGCATGGAACAGCCTGTACACATAGAATGGACCTGCATTAAATTTCAGGTATTTAAGGATATCTATGTAAACAGGAAACAGTTTCCAGTATGTGTTGCATATGCTGTATGTATTCACACATCTCAGGGCTTGAGTTTGGATTCAGCAATGGTGGACATAGGTACAGACATTTTCAAGGATGGCATGAGCTACGTGGCACTTTCACATGTCTGCAGCCTTTCTAGGTTTCACATTATAACTCTAGCACCTCATAAAATACGAGCTGACAAGCGATGTATTTTGAGTACAACAGGTTATGTACTCTACATCAGCCACAGATGTCTTTAATACCACTGCCTACATATCTGGCTGCCTCACATCTTGCAGTCAAATCTACAGGTGTCAGCCAACAGCCACAAGCTTCCAGAAGTCATACAACTCAAAAGAGTTCAGCAAAGGTCACAACTTCAAGTAAACATTCACAGCCAGCAATTTGTCAGAAATCAGTTGGTGTAGCTGCTGTACCAGTCTTTGACAACAGCACTAGAGTGAACTGCTATGCTAACTCAGCTATGCAAGCTTTTCTACACATGCCACACTTTGTGCAGTCAATTTCTGCTTTACAAGACACTCCCCTATCAAAGGCATTGAAGCAGATTGTCAACATGACTTCTGACCAGTCTAACAATGTGCAGTCACTAATACCACTACGACGTGTATTAGGTACATATGACGGTTGTAGTACATTTGCTGCTGACATACAGAAAGACACTAGTGAGTTTATGATGGCTGTCATAAACAACTTGGATGAAGACAGCACCCCAGTGTGCCACTAGTTCACAGTGTCATATATAACCAAATATGTATGTGTTTCCTGTGGCCATTCAAAGCGTGAAACCACAGAAGACATACTGTGGATTACTCTTTTTGTCCCTCAAGCTAAAAGTGTCAAATTTTAACAGCTATTCACCAATGTTCAATGTGGTCACTCCTGTAGAAGGTGTGGAGGCAGATGCACTCAGTCCATACGTCTCAGGAGTTCTTCTCAATATCTGTTGCTTATGTTGCACAGGTTTGACTCCAATGGGCTCAGAGTTGACACTCCTATCACAGATTACACAGCTGGTAGAATAGTCTTTAACCAATCATTATTTGACACTCACATTATAATCTATCACCATGGCCAGTCCATGCATTCTGGCCATTACCCCTGTTTACTAAGGTACAGAAGTGGATGGGTAGAGTGTGACGACTCTACAAGCAGCTTTAAACAGCGACTGCCATGACACTTACAAAATGCATATCTTCTAATATTGAAGAATTACGATGACCTTCATATTTCAGAAGAATAGGACATAACATGTTGCATTTTATAAATGCCTACTTTGTGACAGAAACAGTCGTAGGTCAGTGCAATTGTTTTCAATCTACGACTCTCAATAAACCATAGCATTTCAACAAAATGCTATACTGGCATACACATTTCATGCACTATGACATCTAAAATCTTGTGTGGATCAGTGACAACATGGAAATTGTTGTAGTGGCTTCAATTGGCGCCAACAGTATTCACAGTCACTACAGAAACCATGCTTACATGTCTAGCAAAGATTGTACATCTCAAAACAGAGGCCTTACTGCTTTCCTCTTCTGTACATATCTTTTATTGTTACTGTATCATACCCATACATGACAAGAAGTTGCTGCCAGTTTTAAACTGTTACTTTCTGTAGATAAAGAAAAGTTGTCAGTTACCATCGTAAATTACTGAGCAACACATGTCTCATTCACCAAACAGTGCAGTCTGTCACAAGTTGTCTATCACCACTTGTTTTTGTGTATTCACTGTTCCCGTGTAGACAACAACATCATTCGCTCACCATGCAACAGTGTTGAACTATACTTTACTTGTAATACTGATACTGTACATATGTAAAAATAACAACCTTTTTTCATAATGCAACAAGTTGAATAAAACAACAGTTAATACCGAACAATTGCATCATATTATCAACTGACTTTGCCATGACTTTGTAATTACTTGTAAATAATATTTACATTCTTATTCCACCTTGCCATTGTTGTTAAGTACTTTCATAGTTGTACTAAAATCATTAGTATAACAGTAAAGTACAAATGAATGTTTAACATATAAAACAGTACTATACTGATTAAGTTCAATGAACCATATTGTTTGATAAAAACAGCATACCATGCACATTTTTTAAATTACTAGTTCAGAGGTAACATAGAAACCAATGTAACAATTGAAAAATTATTTTTGTTCTTGTTATAATATTTAATTTTTTTGTACTTGTCATACAAGTAATTTAAACCTTTGTTAACAATGCTGACAATTGTAAATCAGACACAGTTACTGATCACAACACACTTCATACCTGTTCCTGACAATATTTATGATCGCCTCTATTGAGGGGTCAGGTGGGAATTTTCCATATATGCCTAGTCAGTGACATATCATTAAATATTTACCTGAACATGCCAGTAATCTAATGTCACTGAAATAAGATTTTTGTAAAATTCTATTACTTGAACAACTAGCATGTGGTTTTTTGCCCACCCCAGGAACATCCACATTATCAGTCACACAATAACAACTTAAAATTTCTGTTTCATGTGTGCAATCACTGTTTAGAAGCTCCTGACATACCTCTATTAACACAGCACACAAGTAATGGATGACACATTATTAGAACATGCAACTACTTAAAAAAATAGATAATATTCTTAACCAAAGTCTCTTCAAGTTCAGTAGCAAATATATAATGAAGAGCCACAGGTTAAGCTTCAGTATCACAAGTTCAGGAGGAATGTCAGGAAGCACTTCTTCCCACAAAGAGTAGTGAACACTTAAACATCACTGTAAACACAGAACACCTAATTAAAGACAGTGACCAGCTATTAAAGAACCACGTATATGCACAGAAGGTAGATAACAACCCCACCAGCAAAAGATAGGAGAACACTGCAGGGATAGCAAACACTTAACCTCAAGATGTGTACCCTGTAACACAATCACAATAAATAGAACAAATTACCTTCTTAAGCTACCTTCTTTGTATACTGTATTACTATATCACATACTTGCTCCAATTCATATAATCTACTCGCTATAAATGTGACACAATAACATATTTCAAGCAATGATTACACACATACAAAGATTGTATTGTGAGACAGATTGTGTAAAGAAAAATACAGTCATAACTGGCCCTTTTTCAATTTAACTAATTGCCAATAAATCATTTTAAATCATAACCACCTGTGTTGAGTCTTTACTTAAGATAGCATAACAACATTAGAACATAACTGTTATCTCTATTAAGCATGCAAATCAACTGCAACAAATAGTGCCACAACTATGTGTCCATGAATTTCTTTGGTTGCTATGCTGTCCACTCAGTATCCACAACATAGGCAACAATGTGGTACATTGTATGTCACACTTCCCATAATTGTTATGAGTGTAAAAAAATCTACAATGCACTTACTTTCCCTGTGCCTCTATAGTCAGTATGTAGTAAGTACTGTAGCAATGTGCCACACATCAGTACCTAACAGTATGCAGCTGTGACTATACACTTAGGATGCAGTCACTGCTATGTCTACTTCAATTCCCTGGCTCAGCTTCTGCAACTGCTAACTGTGGTAACTTAACTGTACCTACAATTACAGAGGCGTGCCATCGATCTCCAGTCCCCAATGGTTCCTATTGATAAAGAGTCATAATGCACATTGACTGCCTGAATCCATTCAAGTGGCAACTGTGCTAACTGGACTATTACTGTAATCAGACAGCTGTACAACAGATGTACATTGCCTATCATTTCCTGTGGCTGTTTACTTAGGATGCAGCAAGTGCTGTGAAACTACAGTTCCCCATCACACTGTTTACCTCCATGTTTTTTTCTATTTTGCACTGTCATCTCAGTGCACAATATGTGGCCTAGGTATTCATACATTGAGTTACAGATCTCCTATAGTTCCTAAGTTAACTGCCATGTACCATGCTTACATCTGCTGTCAGTCTGCAGTCAGAGTGCCATACCTGTTCTAGAGAGCTGTGTGACATTGTACCTAAGCACATGTAGTTGTGACTGTACAGTCAGTATCAGTAACTGGTGTGTAAATTGCCTGTCTGAAGCCATAGAAAGCCTAACTGTGCTAAGTTGTGTGTATCTACAATTACAGACCTGTACCATTGATGTTGCTTGCCTCATTCTTGCTGCGCATTGGTACTCATGATACAGTACATACTTTGTGGAAGGGGGCATTTCCTGTGTCAGCCAACACAAACACTAACTGTGCTAACCTGAGTGTCCCTGAAATCACTGATGTCTACCATTGATGTCCATACCCTCAGCTCTGCTGTGGGTCTCTACTGAGGATCCAGTATCTGGTGTTGCAGTTTGAAGAGACATTACCTGGCTGAAGCCATTCAAGTGACAACAATGCTAACTACACTTAATACTGAATATAATAGAGTGACATTAGCATGGGCACAAAAGACTAACATCAACAGTGCTGAAATATACTAACTGTGAAACAGCAGTGGGAGCACAGGGCCCATACAACCCCGTGGTCTCACCACACAAAACACAAAAATATACAGTACTGTGCAATACAAAATTTACCAGTGATAGGATCGCAGGGCCCTTTGTGCCCCGTGTTACCACCACGTAATGCAGCAGGGTGGGCTGGAGGGGTGCAAACGGGGTTTGAACTCTAACATTGAATTTCCTTGCTTCTGTCACTGTGTAACAACCCTAACTGATGCAGTAAACAGAGTATTTTGCCTCTAATTTCCCTTCTTACTGAGAATGATAATGAGAAATAGTGAATGTAATGCAGCGGTGAGGGCCCTGCGCTCCCACCATGTGATGTCTTCTCACATAGTAACACAGTGCCCACAAACACAAATCATAATGCACATGGTGACGCAAAGCAAAACAGAAACAGAAACAGAACTGTAGCCAGAAATGTTAAAAAGAATGCAAACGCAACCGCAAATGAAAACGGAAAGGGCAACACAGATGGTTACATAGAGGTGAACGGCATGTGAAACAGATATGGAACCACAAACAGAAACAGTAAGCGTATCAGTAATGTAAGCACACAGTCTGGTTTTACCCAAAAGCTGTATAGAGAAAGACAGTGAGTACAAAGAATGTATGCAAAATAATGAGTCTCGGAACACAAAAATGAGGACTTGGAATAGTAAATTGCTTATATCTCAGTAACCGTATGACACAGAAAAAAAATTTAAAAGTCATATGAATTATCACTTTCCTGACTAGTTCTGCAACAAAAGTCTGTATCTTGCACCGTTTTCGAGATACGGGCCCTGAAAGGCAAGGCGAACACCGTAATGTTATCCTATGGGAAAAAAACAGAAGTTTGGACTGCCATAACTTTGCCTCCCTGTAACATTTTTTTAGCAAACTACTGAAAGGCACATCTTTGTGATATTGCCTGTGTTCCCTGCAAATTTCAGCCCAAAAGACCAAACCGTTACTTTGCAGCAGGGCGCCAAACGATTGCTGCAATGCACCGTACTCCGTAATGTTATCCTATAGGAAAAAGTGTAAACTTTGGAGTACCGTAACTTTGCCGCCATGTAACATTTTTTCAATGAAATACTGAAAGGCACATCTGTGAGATGTCAGCTGCATTCTCTCCAAATTTCAGCCCAAAACTCCAAACCGTTCTTTTGTAGCGGAGTGCCAAAGAATTGCTGTCATTTTCCCACAGACTAGAAAAGTACTGTCACAATTTGCGAAAGCTTTCGCAAAAATTTGCAACACTTTCGTGAGCACGTAAAGTACTTTGCGAAAGTGCTTTTTCCAGAAATTTGAAAAACATATATCTGGGGTGTTTTACCCCAAAATAAAGATATGGCTAGCATCCTCAGGGTCCGACTAGGTGAATACAAAAAGAATTAGGTTGCTAGAGGGTCCCAAATTTAAATGCCAAGCATTTTTCTGATCACTAACTGAAAACAAGATGGTGGATTTGTGAAAGTAAGAGGGCCATTTGTGAAAGTAAAAATGAATTTGCAACATTTGCGACACTGTCAAACTTTTTGTTAACTTTTCCCATTGACTTACAATGGGATATTGTTTTTTGAATAACTTTTGAACCATTTAATATTTTTTCACAAAATCTTCAAAAGGCACATCAGCCACACTTTCCCTGAAGATTTCGGGCCGGTCGCACTAACCGTGCGACCTGTAGGCGCGACTGTAGAATTTCAGAAAAAGCGGAAACGCATGCGCAGATCATGCTTAATAACTCCACAGCTGTATATCCGACTGGTACGAAACTTGGTAGATCCCAAGGTGTATGGGTCTTGATTATGTATTCCAAATTTCAGGCAAATCTGTCAAATGGTTGCAAAGTTATTAAGGTGCAAAATTCTGGGTTTAACATGTAAATGGTTCCTCAACCCTAACTATGGTAGCACTACCGTGCTACCATACTATATTATATATTATGGTAGCATGGTAGTGCTACCATAGTTAGTGTTGAGTAGCCCTTTTAAGGTTAAATGGTGAAACTTTGCACCTTAATAACTTTGCCACTGTTCAATGGATTTGCCTGAAATGTGTCAGGCATGGGGTGTAACCCTAGATCTTGGGATCTCACAACTTTCGTATCAGTCAGATATATGGTTGAGGAGTTATTAAGCGACATCCGTGTGAGCAAATTACTTTTTTGTGCATTCTTTGCTCACACCTACAGCTCACACAGTTTGCATGACTGGTCCAAAAACTTCATGTCCCTGATGTGCCTTTTGAACATTTTGTGAAAAAATATTGAACAGTTCAAAAGTTATTCAAAAAACAAGTTCCCATTATAAGTCAATGGGAAAAGTTAACAGAAAGTTCAACACTTTTACAAATGCACTTTTTAGTGTCACAAATGGCCCTAGTAGTGTTGCAAATCCACCACTTTGTTTTCAATTACTGATCAGAAGAATGCTTGGCATTTAAAATTGGAACCCTCTAGGAACACAATTCTTTTTATGTTCACCTAGACGGACCCTCAGGATGCTAGCCATGTCTTTATTTTGGGGTTAAACACCCCAGAAATATGTTTTTCAAATTTGTGGGAAAAGTAGTGTCACAAAGTAATGTCGCACTTGCGACACTTTCGCAAATTTTTGCAAAAGGTGTTGCAAATCATGACACTACTTTTCTAGGCTATGGCAAAATGACAAGAATTCTTTGCCACCCTGCTGCAAAAGAACAGTTTGGTCTTTTGGGCTGCAATTTGGAGGGAATGCAGCCAACATCTCACAGATGTGCCTTTTCATGGTTTGGTGAAAAAATATTACATGAATACAAAGATACGGTACTCTGAAGTTGATGTTTTTTCCCATAGACTAACATGGTGGCGTCCGCCATGCCTTTCAGGGCTCGTATCTCAGAAACGTTGCAAGATACAGAATTTTTGTCATGACAATACATAGCCCATAGGGGCTACGCATTCACTGAAAACCTAGCCAGAAAACTCATGAATGATGTGAAATTAAAAATGTTTTTCTACGTCGTACGGTTGCTGAGCTATTAGCATTTTAGTATTATAACTGCTCGTTTTCTGCTCTGAGGCCCATAATTATGCATACAGTCTTTGTTTTCTCTGTCTTTCTCAATGGAGCTTTTAGGGAAAATAGGGTGTGTGCTCCACTTACTGTTACACGTAGGCTTTACACTTCTGCTTCCTTGCCAGTTTATGATAGCGTTCCCGTGTATGCCACCATGTACGTTACCCTTTCTGTTTCCGTTTTCAGTTGCATTACTGTTACCATTTGTGTCTCCTCTACTCTTTGTGGTTGTCTTTCACTTAGCATCACCATGTGCATTACCATTTCTGTTGGTGGCAGCTCTTCTGTTTCCGTTTGTGTTTCTCTTTTGTTTTGCATCACCCGTGTTCTTACCATTACCATTTGCATTTCCAATTGTGTTCTCATGCCCATGTGCATTATGGTTTGCATTTCCATATGTGCTTCCATTTGTGTTTCTGTTCTCTTTGGCATTATTGTTGCTGTTACCATTACCATTTGCGTTTACAATTGTGGTACCGTCACCGTGCGCATTACGGTTTGCGTTTCCATATGCGTTTGCATTTGCATTTCTGTTTCCTTTCCCATTAGTGTTGCTGTTTCAGTTATCACTTGCATTTACAATAGTGGTACCATGACCGTGCATGTTACCAGTTGTGTTTCCGTATGCGCTTGCATCTCCATTTGCGTCACTGTTCCCTTTGGCATCACTTTGTGCCTGCATTTCTATTAATGTTTGCTTTACAATTTACGTTTCCATTACCATGTGTGCAACCATTAACACTTGCGTTTGCTTTGCTGTTACAGTTACTACATAACAAAAATCACATGGTGGGAGCAGTCCATTCACTATTTATAGTTCTCATTCTCAAAAAGAAGGGAAATTAGAGACAAAAAATTCAGTTTAATGCATCAGTTAGGATTGTTCCACAGCAACAAAAGTGAGGAAATTCGATGCTAGGGTTGAAACCCCCCCTTGGACCCACCCAACCCCACTCTCCCAGCCAGCACTGGGGTGTGCGTTGGGGTCATCTGTCCTAACTGTCACCCCATTCTCCTATGCTTCACCATCTCAGCTTGTTCACATGTGATAGGTGACAGTTAGGACTGACATCCCAACGATACTCCAATGCTGGCTGGGGGTGGGTGGGTTCCAAGGGGTTTCAACCCTAACATTGAATTTCCTCACTTTTGTCTCTGCAGAACAACCCTAACTGATGCATTAAATGGATTTTTTGCCTATAATATATAGTGAGGCAGTATAGCGCAGTGGCTTACGGCTCTGAGCTGCAAATCTAGTGACATCCAGCAGACCAGACCTGGGTTTGAATCCCACAGCTTCCACTTGTATACTGAGCCAGTCAATTAACCTCCCTGTACTCCCAGGTTGCTCCTGCAAAAAAGCTTTCAGCTTAGTGAGCTACTCTTGGTTAAACAGCTAAATAAATAAAACATATATATAATAGTGGTGCATTAGCACCACTATAGTTAGGGTTGAGTAAGCAGTTTAATGTTAAACCCCAAATTTTGCACTTTAATAACTTTGCAACTGTTCAATGGATTTGCACAAAATTTGGCATGCACTGTCTCGTGGGGTAGATCTCTTGACTTGTCAGTTTTGTTTTGATCGGATGTGTGCACAGTGAAAAATGTTATTTTTTCAATTTTTTTGCAAATTTTTACACATTGCCACACCTTTTGGAAATTTGGTCTGAAATAATCAGTGTAGACAGAGGTTGCCCCAAAGAACAAGCCAGCATTGGTTTGGTGAAAATATATGAATCTATTCCAAAGCTATTACATTTTGAAATTGTGGGTTCTGCACATGCTCAGTTCAATATTTTGGATAGGTGTATTAACTACGAACAAGGATTTTCTCACAAACAGGGATTTTGTCAGCTCATGAATGGGGATTTATAAAATCCCTGTTCATAAGAAAAATTCCATGTTCACAAGTCGCCATCTTGTTTTCACGTTTCCTCATCAAACAAAATGTTATAAGTTGACTCAGGGAAGTGTTGTGAGGTAAACCAAGCATGGGTTTTGTTCAGGGTGATGTCCTCTACAAACGCATGCCTTTGGTTTACTTTAATTTGGCCCTGAAATGTGGTTTTGAAATGTTAAAAATCCTTGTTCATGACTCGCTTCTGATCCTTGTTTGTGAGGTGTCAAAATCCTCATTCGCAAGTCAATCCTTGTTTGTGAGCTGTCAAAATCTCTGTTTGTGACATGACTATCAAATGGCCCTATCTCATGAACAGGGACTTTTTACAACCGAGGATTTTGAGACCTCATAAACTGGGATTCTGCTGATGAACAAGGATTTTGACAGCTCATAAACAGTGATTCTAAAAAGGAATCCCTGTTTATGAGGTGTCAAAATGCCTATTCATGAGCTTTCAAAATCCTTGTTTGAGAGCTGTCAAAATCCCTATTAGTGAGATGACGACCATGTGGCCCTAAAATCACTATTCATGAGCTGTCAAAATCCTTGTTCCTGAGATGTCAAAATCCCTGTTTGGCCCTAATTCTCACCCCATTCCATGTGTAAAGAAGCTGATATGGTACATTGTAGGAGAATGCAGTGATATTTAGGCCTGATGACTTCAAGGCACACCCCAACGCCTGTTGGTGTGTGGAGGTGGGAGAATGGGGGTGTGCTGGTAAGGTTGGTAACCCTAACATTGAATTTCCTGACTTTTGTCCCTGTAATAGAAAACCTAAGTGATGCATTAACAGAGTTTTTTGCAATGAATTTCTCTTTTTTTGAGATAGTATAATACAGTAGTATCTTCAAATCCCACCTTAAATGAAAATATGTATGTAGGTGTGGAATTACAGTGCCGTCTGGACCCTGCACATCCAAGTGTCAAACAACAGTGACCAAACTGTCAGCATAGTCATCTTATTACCCCACCTCATGTACAGAGTAATTGTGTGCAAATGCAATGCCATTCTGCACCACAGGTGCAAAAACACATTTTGGGCAGGATGTGGGCAATGACAGTTGTACTATTCATGAGGTGGTGTGCAAAAATTGCTATGTCAAAAATTTGGTGGCAAAATCAGGAAAGGTACCAAAGTTATGTGTGTTCATAGAATTAATTCAAGGGACCCACGTAATTTGGGTATTTTGAGGAATGTTTACACCATATTTTCAACATGAACTTTTGGGAACCCCTCCTCATGAACAGTGGCACTGAGATTCCCTTAAACAGCCCAGAAAGGTGATTTTGCAGAACATATGCACCAAAGAGGCAGTATAGTGCAGTGGGTTAAGGCTCTGAGCTGCAGATCTGGAGACCTGAGTTTGAATCCCACAGCTGTCTAGGTGCATACTGTGTGATTCTGAGCAAGTCACTTAACTTCCTTGTGCTCCCAGGTTGCATCTGGAAACAAGCTTTGGCTTAGCATGCTACTGCTAGTTAAACAACGTTTCCCTTCCCTATTCTGCACCACAAGTGTGAAAACACATTTCAGGCAGGATATGAAAAAAGATAGCTGGACTGTTCATGAGCTGGTGTGTAATAATGGCAATGCTGAAAATTTGGAGTCATAATATTATAAATTACCAAAGTTATGTGCCTACATTGGAACTGTGCAATGCATGCTTTTAACATGGACATTTTGTGATATTTTTTCACCAGATGTTCAACATGGGCTTTTTGGGACCCCACTTCATGAACACCGGCAGTCATTTCATTAATTGGTCCTGAAAGGGGATTCTGTACACTGACTGTGAAATCACCTTTTGGGACACAGTAAAGAAAGGACAGTGACAATGTTCATGTGGCAGTGTCCCAAAAACTCCATCTTGAAAATTTGGTGGAAAAATACTGAGAAATGACTGAAATATCAACATAAGTTCAAACCATCATTGACAGCCATTATACAAGCTTACCTCAATTCTTCAGTTTGCAGCTCAGCTTTGAAGAGTGCAGATGTGTCACGGTCCACAGAAGATGACAGCCACTGACCTCCAATGGTAAGTATTGGGCAAGGGGGGGTGGGTTGCTGAGTGGGACGGTCGGGATGGGGAGGGGGATGGGGAGGTGATGAGGAACCACTTTCTTTTTTTACAGTTTTTTTTAAATAAAAAGATTTTGGGGAACTGTTTTCTTATTGTCAGGTATAATTTCAATGAAAAAACATTTTGGGTCATGGGGATTGGGCATCCCAATGTCGGCAAAATAAAAAGACTTCGGGGACTGTTTTCTTTTTTCAGGTTTAATTTTAATAAATAACATTTTGGGACACTGGGTTGGGCTCCCCAGAGTCCCACAGTGACAGCACTGATGGTGGTGGTGGGGTAAGATATAACTGAGGACACTGGGAGTGGGCTCCTTAGTGCTCTGCTTTGATGGTGGGTTACTGCCAACACAGGGATTGGGCATCCCATTGTCAGATATGTATAGTTTTCCGTTGGGGACATTGGGAGTGGGCTCCACAGTGTCCCACACAGTTCAGAGGTTGTCTAGTGATGGCACAAGGATTGGGCACCCTAATGTCAGAAGAAGAAGAAGTTATTTTTAAATTAATAATCCTATTTTTGGCTCACAAAGTAGGATCTTACGTTGTATCTCATCATACAAAGTAAGATCCTACTCTGCATTAAGTGACTAAGATGGAAAAATGTAAAGAAACATTAAAAGCCCATTTTAAGGGTGTTTTTCAAGCAGTAAAGTGCAAAATGCACCTAAGGGATCCCAATAAGCAAGCTACATGTGTTGGCTCTTCCCCAGGTCAACATTTTGGGGCTTTTCCAAATTTGAATATTTCAGACAAAATTGTAAACAAGATAGTGGCCATACGATGTAGGAATTTTCCCATACAGACCAGGATTCCTACTTTGTTTCATACAGCTATATTGTATTGCCTACTGAGCATGCTCAGAAATGATTTTTTCAACTTTTTAAATTGCAATAACGTAACAACAGCTTATTATTTTTTCACCGGACTAACAAAAGGCACATTTGTGAGGCAGTCCCTTTCTGCACTGAAAACTTCAGACCAAAAAATGAAAGCAACTGGGCAGTAGGCAAGTTTAAAAAATATCACAGCAAAGTCAATGAGTGAAAACAAATTTTACTCACCTCTCTATAACTCAGAAACCACACATCTGACCAGAATGTAACTTGCAAGATTGAGAGATCCACCCCACAGGAAGGAGCATACTAAATGTAAATCCATCGAACAGTTGCAACGTTTTTAAAGTGCAAACATCTGTGTTTAAAATTGAAATGCCTACTCAACCCTAACTATAGGGGCACGACTGTGCCCCTATAATTATAAAGGCATGATAGCAATAGGGGTTGGTACAGCCTTTTAATGTTTAATCTCAATTTTTGCACTGTAATAACTTTGTCATTTTCAGCCAAATAATCCCAAAATTGGTATATGCTGTCATGTTGCCAGTGTCACAAGATGTGGAAAGTTTCATTACAGCAGCTTTTACAGTTTCAGAGACATAAAGTGGTCAAAAATGCAAAAAGGAAAATGTTTTTCCCATAGGATAACATGGGATTTTTTGCTGTCATGTAAAGCACACACATAATTAAGTTTGCCTCTGATATTTTCAGGGATGATGATGTGTGTGCCAAGGGTAAGCTTTTAGATGTTTTGGTTCTAAAATATATTATCATTTTTGAATTATTATGATTTTTATGATAGATGCATGACAGGCTGTTTGAACAGTAAATAACATTTACCATTTGAATAGTAAACTGCGAATGCTAAATGTCATTTACTATTCACAATTTACTGTATGAATGGTACTGTAAATGTTCAAATGGTAACAGTAAATGTTTGAATGGTAAATGCCATTTAGCATTCGCAGTTTACTATTCAAATGGAGAAAGAGAGAAATTATTGATTGTGGAGAGACAGAGAGAGATACTTGCCAATACATATCATTGAGATCACAGTGGTTAGAGTAAGTGCCCCTTAGTGTGACCATATCCTGTTTTAAGAGTTCCATTCCTGGGGGGGGGGGGGGGCAATACCTTTTTCTTGCTCTCTCCTTAAATAAAAGTCTCTGTAGTCTTATTTTGTTATGTATTTAAGAAGCATTATGTTAGTTTGTTTTATTTTACATCCCATCCCCAATACAGTAGTCAGAGAAAAGCACATATGCAATGTGGTTCTTCATGGTAGTAAGCTGCAACCCCCACCACCCCGTACAAACACCACTATTCATTACTGCATGTTTGTCGACAGTGGGGTGCCCAATCCCCTGTTGGCAGTAGCCCCCTCCTCCTGCTGACTGTGTCCCCAAAGCCCACTCCCAGTGTCCCCAAATGTATATTATGTACCTGTAAAAAAAACAGTCCCCCAAAGTCTTTTTTTATTATTAAACCTGAAAAAAAAGAAAATAGTCCCTCGTCATTTCCACACATCCACCTCCCCATCCCCACCCTACCTCTGCACACCCACCTTCCCTTAACCCCCTTACCCCATACTTACCTCCGGTGGTCAGTGGCTGTGATCATCTCTGGACTGGGACACGTCTTCACTCCTTCAAAGGTGAACTGTGAACTAAAAGAATCAAGGTAAGCCATATACAGTAATGGCTGTCAAAGAGGGTTTCAACTTATGTTGATATCTTAGCCATTTTTAGAAATTTTAACCCACATTTTCAACATGGGGATCTTGAAAGCCCACCTCCTGAACAGTACCAATCATCTTGTTAATCAGTGCTGAAAGGTGATTTTGTGGTCACTCTGTGGAATCACCTTTTGAGACCAATTAATGAAATGATAGTGCCAGTGCTCATAAGATGGGGTCCCAAGAACCCCATGTTGAAAAGTTGATGCAAAAAGTCCCCAAAATAACTGCATTATGGCCATGCATTGTACAGTTTCTATGCACACTTGTAACTTCTCCAATTTGTAATATTTTCACTCCAGGTTTTCAACATTGCCATTTTTCACATCTCCTCATGAACAGTACAGCTGTCATTTTTCACATCCTGCCCAAAACATGTTTTTGCACCTTTGGGACAAATTAAAAAAAATCACAGTGCCAGTGTTCATAAGGGGAGGTTTCAAAAAGCCCATGTTGAAAATTTGGTGAAATAATTCCAAAAAATTACCACTTTATGAGCGTGCATTGTACACATGTGCGTAACTTTGATAATTTTTCATATTTTTACAGTATATTGCTGTCATTTTTACATCCTGACCGAAATATGTTTTCTACCTGTTGCGCTGAATTCCATGGCCGCTTTGTGAAATTAACTTTTGAGACAGATTAACAAAATGACAGTGTCAATGTTCATGATGTGGGGTCCACAAAAGGCCATGTTGAAAATTTGATGGAAACAATCCTGAAAATGCCCAAGTTATGTGCACCCATTGAATTTATTCTACATACTGTATGCACATATTATAATACTGTCTCAAAAGAAGGCGCACCGGGATTTGAACTCTGATCGCCGTTCCTATAGCTTATCTGTTATAGGCTCATTGCTTACAGTGTCCGAGAACTTTGAGTTTCATAAACACATTCCTTTCTAGTGTTAGTTATAAATCAAATGTAGAATTACTACTTTTCAGTGTAGTTTATCCTTTGCAAGGCATATAGTTTTATAAACTATATCCTTGCAGGGGTTAAACTGCACTGAGAAGTAGTGGAATTTCTAAATTGGTTTCTGGTTGCAGATTAAACAACACTAGAGAGAAAGGAATGTGTGACTGTGAAATAGGAAGTTCTTCAGACACTGTAAGCAGTGGGCCTGTAGCTTAATGGTTAGAGCACTGGAACGGCGTACCAGAGATCCGGAGTTCAAATCCTGGTGGGCCCACATTTTCCTTTCTCATTTCCATCCTTGGTTTAAAAAACTATATACCTTGCAGGGGTTAAACTGCACTGAGAAGTAGTGGAATTTCAAAAAGAAGGGAAATTCATTGCAAAAAATGACATTAATGCATCAGTTTGGGTTTTTATTAAGGCCTCAAAAGCTGGAAATTTGACATTAGGGTTACCAACCCTATTGCCCCACCCTTCACACAAAAAACAGGCATCGGGGCATGCCTTGGGGTCATTGGACCTAACTCTTACCCCATTCCCCTATACTGTACCATCTCATCTTGTTTACACATGGAATGGGGTGAGAGTTAGGGTCAATGACCTTGAGGCAGACTGCAATGCTTTAATAAAAAAATCTAACTGATGCATTAACATAGTTTGTTGTAATGAAAATAAATACATATATATGTGTGTGTGTGTGTGTATATATATATATACACACATATACTATATATATATATATATATATATATACACACATATACTGTATATATATATATATATATATATTAATGGCAAAAAAATCAGTTTAATGCATCAGTTAGGGTTGTTCCACAGTGACAAAAGTGAGGAAATTTGGTGTTAGGGCTGAAAATCCTAACTCTGAATTCACCCCCCAGCACCACACACACACAGACATGCACACACACATGCAAGTAGGGGGGAGGACCAGGGCAACACGACCAATGACAGACAACCAGCAGCAGGTGACAGAAATAAAAAACAATTGTCTAAATGTACTACAAGACATCCCCACCCACCTGACCAGGTACTGCATGCTCAGTGGAGATCAACAGCAAAACTGAGGCCATGTACACCAAATGTACACATCCCTGATTGCAGGTGCACACAATGTACCACACTTAGTAGTTGCATGGCCTTACCTAGCAATGCCCCACACCCCACCACACCAGGTGGGCCACCTCAGCTATAGAGCACAGCAAAACTAAGGAGTTGTACAGGTATAATATGTGTGTTTGCCTTCATGTATACACACTCTCCCTCTGTTAGGCACTGCAGTACCTTTGCAAGACAGTGCCCCACCCACTCACCCTATCTACTGTGTAGTTACTGGAGAACAACAGTTAAGATTAACCCATGAAGATGCACACTGTAACTCGATGATTGCAGCCATCCAAAGCTTAGTGTGATTATAAGTGACAGAGTCTGTGATAGAGAATGACCCCTCCCATCCTACAACACTTATCCTATTGTGACTAAAATCTATACTAAAAGAAATTATATTTATATCTACACTATACCTACTTGATTCCTGTTGTAGTACAATTAACATAGTTATCACTTTGATAGTGTCAGTGATAGAATTGTGCCAAACCCGAAGACTAGGTACTGCAGCCTGAGTATAGAACAACTACTAAAAAAGTGAGGCTGTGTGCATAAGTGGTATAGATCACTCATTGCAACAATACTAAACTTACCCCTATTTCAACAAGTGAGGCATCAGAGAGGCAATGACATTGTCTTTACCAGGTATCCTCAGTAAGGACCTACTGGAAAATTGATCCTATAGAAATCTGTGATACAGCTACATCATTGTTGGTTCAGTAGTGTTAGGATATTTAGAAGTTGTTTGGCCTCAGCCAGGCAATTACACTGTTTCTTAGAAAGAATAGTTACTGCATTTTTAGTATACAGCCACACTGAAGGTATATATATGTACAGCAACAGTACACCTACATCAGTAAACTGTATAGCTGATACTGACATTAGGAGTCACATCCTTGTACAGGCAATAGTTTTCCATACCTTGACATCAGCCTCTCTATCTTGAGTATACAGCTGCAGTAAATTTACTACTATGTAAATCAAGTAGTAAATGCAACATTTCTTTTATCTTGATGATGGCTGTGTCTTGTAGTAAATTTATGCTGTTCTCTTAATTAATGTTTACTCAGTAGTTTAGAAACCTTTGTACAACTGCAATCAGACACCTGCATCACTGATGTCCAGTAACAGTACAGTACCAGGTGTGGTGGGGTGTGGGCCATCACTAGGTAAGGCCATGCAACTACTAAGTGTGGTACATTGTGTGCACCTGCAATCAGGGATATGTATGTTTGGTGTACATGGCCTCAGTTTGCCATTGATCTCCACTGAGCATGCAGTACCTGGTCAGGTGGGTGGGAATGTCTTGTAGTACATTTAGACAATTGTTTTTTTATTTCTGTCACCTGCTGCTGGTTGCCTTGGTCCTCCATTCTACTTGCATGTGTGTCTGTGTATGTGTGGTGCTGGGGGGGTGAATTCGGAGTTAGGGTTTTCAACCCTAACACCGAATTTCCTCGCTTTTGTCACTGTGGAACAACCCTAACTGATGCATTAAATGGAGTTTTTTACCATGAATATCCTGTATTTTTGAGAATGATTAGTACCAATAGTATATGATTTTGTTGTTGTACCAGGACTGCACATACATAGTGAAATGCACCAAAATGAAGAACACAGTAACTCATCTAATAGTATTTTCTGTTATGAAGACTAAGGCAACATCCATCTCAACCATATTCCTTTTTATATTTATGTATTTACCTTCACTTACCACTGTTATGTCAATACTAATTTATTATGTTGCAGTGTTTTACTCATTATCTTTTTTGCAGTTAATGTACCTACTCTTCTGACACATAAAGAATGTAGTACTTTATTTGTAAGCACACTTTTAAATATTCATATCTTACATCTTCCTCTTCTGTTTCTTTACTAGACAAAAAAAAATAGATAGAACTCATACTTTAATGTAGGTACAAGAAATGTGTCATCTGTTAAGACCTTGAATGCTTTCTATAGCAATCTTCTTCACCAAACAAGGTAAGCCAAATGGTTTCTTATATAATATATAACCAATAAAATATGACCAGCAGTTGTGTTAATGGTCTGTTAATCACCTGCTACTGGTGTAGCATGACTCAACATGTACAGCCTAACAGATGCAGTCACAGGCTGATTAACTGTCCATTGACATAATCCCTGGAAGACCCTTATGGCCACTATTATTTAACTCATTTTAAATTGTGTTAAACCTTTTTCAATATATATCAGCCTACATATGTATGTTGATTTAAATCCCACATGAATCTGCTACAATGCTTGAGGGAATGATAAAATCACAGTTGTCTAACCCTTTGTCACAAATATTGATGATAAACATCCCCACAATTGAATAATACCGCAAGCAAAAAGTTATATTCAAAAAATATTTTTTTTGTATAAAAGTAAAACAATTTTTTTGTAAAATCTTAAATTAAAAAGTCAGTCTTGATAAAAGAAAATAGTAAAAAATCAACTTTTCAAATGGCAGAGGAAAGAAAAAGAGAAAATATATTGATTTGATATAATTTAAAAAAAATAATACATACAAAATATATATGTGTTTTTATAAAATCTGTTTTCTACATAAAACATACAAAAAAAATCAACAGCAATAAATATAACAATCAAATAACTATTATTTATAAAATTAGCAGCCACTCTTTGCAAGAGATGTGTGCTGCTTGTGGCAGTCCAAGCTGTAAACTGGATTCATTGTGGAGGCACAACGGAAGTGGAAGCTGTTGCACCCTCCAGAGGAGATACCAGACTCTGGTGGAGAGTGGTCACTTCGCCCCAGGGAAGCTGGATGTTACAGCTGGAGGAGGACGTGAAGTTCTGGTACTGGCCACGTGTCACTAGCAGTTGTCACCATACAGGCTCAAGCACAAGGCTGATGGTCCACTGTTGCGCTTCCATGAAGGACAGCAATCTCTGCTGTACTTCACAGAGTGCAACGTTATCTTTAATGAGACCGTCAACCTTGCGCTCAAGCCTATGGTAACAGCGGCAGTGGCCAGTACAGTGTTTCACTCGGCGTCACCCTACAAAGAGTCAAAAAACATAAATCTATACATCAGCCTCAAAACAATTATTACCTTTCTTTCACCTTACAATATGTATATCTAATTCAGTAATTGTTATACATGTTGTTGCCACTATTAACACTATTTAGAACTGTGATACAAATATAGATTCCTATCTTGCCTGTTCAGTTTTCATATTTTTTTGTACCATATTATGTCGTTTGTTGACAACATAAAAGATTTATAACTGTACACTTCCTATACTATTCTTGTATTTGACTTACTATACAGCAATACTCAGTATCTAAATGTTTTGACATAATAAACAGCACAGTCTCATCTACCGAAACTACCTCTTCATTGTGTGTGAACAAGTATACTTTAGCATCTGTGCCTATATTATTTCTTCACACCTGCAAGAGAATATTCGACTACCTGCACACCAACAGTGTGATTACATAATCCAATGTGTACATCATCATCATCAGTTTAATGACTGCTACAAAAGACACACACTTATCAAGTTGTTATTCAGCCTCTGTACATATTTCCATTTATAAAAATCATCTTTTACTGCTATAACATTGATTAAGCAGCAAGCCATGAACAAAATGTCAGTTTTATGTTGTTCTGATGACCTGCATGCCTGTAGTGTGGCAGAAAGTGTTACCAAATGCCAAAATGTCCTAAATGGTGATTAACTGACCACTGACACAATCAGTGAAAGTACCTTATTTGTATCTTAATAAAACAACTTAATAACACTCTTAAACCTTCTTCACCATATGATCAATTTCACAATAATGTTTGTGAAAGATGTCCATAACCAGTTAGAATGTTTACAGATAGTTTTTAACTGTATCTGTCACAATGGTTTTCTAATACTTGAAACCATCTTACAGATTTAGTAAGCAAGAGTTGACTTACTTTACTAAGTACTTAATCTAATACATTCTGTACACATCATGTAACTCAAGATTTGGATATGTCCAGAAGTGTTGTGCAAGACACATAACTGTGACACCATGCACAACACAGTGATGCATGCCAGTGTGATATTAAAAAGTGTTATGGCCCTGCCATTAAATGCCATTCTATCCAAACATAACAGTAGTACAGTATATGCAACACAATTAGCAGGTTCATTCTCATTTCATGTTACATACAAACCCAATATTCAGCCCAGGATGTAGTAACACAACAGATGGATAGCCAATTGGCTCCAGGAACAGACCCAGAGCTTCATGATTGGCATGATAGTCTCATTCCCAAGGAGGGTCATTAGTGGGATTCCACAGGGATCAGTACTTGGGCCCCTCCTGTTCAACACCTATGTCTTTGACATAAGGACAGGTATCAGGAGTAAGATGAGTCTCTTTGCAGATGACTCAAAACTGGGGGCTGTGGTGGATGGGGAGAAGGGGCGGGTGGCCATACAGGCTGCCCTGGAGGCTCTGGAAAGATGGTCTACAAAGTGAAAGATGAGGTTAAATGCAGTGAACTGCAAGGTATTGCACCTGGGGTACAGAAACCCAGACCAAGTGTAAACCTGGGGGGGGGGAATGCTACAAGTCTTGATGGCTGACACCTGGGGGTGTTGGTCGATGTCAAGATGAACAACTTGGACACTTGTAGGAGGGAAGCAGCCAAGGACAACAGGATGCTGGGATGCATCACTAGTGGAATTGCCTCCAGAAGGAGGGAAGTGATGCTTCATCTGTATAACTGCTTGGTGAGGCCGGATCTCGAGTACTGCATGCAGTTTTGGATGCCACACTTAGACATTAAACTCCTGGAGAGGGTCCAGAGGAGGGCAACCAAAATAATGCGGGGCTTGGGGGACAGGACCTATGTGGAGAGGCACAAAGAGCTAAATATGTACACATTGGAAGAGAGAAGGGACCGGGGGGACATGATAGAGGTCTTCAGCTACATGAAGGGGGTAAATAGGGCAGTAGCAGTTAGGATGGTTTGAAGGAAGGAGGGGCCAACTAAAGTGCGTGCCTGCAAGCCAGAGGGGGGGGAAGATTCAGGGGAGAAAGGAGGAGGTGCTAGTTCACTAGGAGGGTGAGCCATGTAATGAGCTGCCCAGGGGGCTGGTGCAGGCAGAGATGGTGCAGGGGTTCAAGAGGATGTGGGACAGGTATAGGGTAATGGTTCTGGAATCAAAATTCAATCCAGTCAGAATATCTGGAACTGGGAAGGGAGAAGCCAGAGAAGGCCGGAGGGGCAGCAAACTTAGCTCCCAGGGCAGTGGCTGACCAAACGAGGAGATGCGAAAGACCGTAACACCTATTCTGCCGGCATTCTTAGTATGTTAGTATACACTCAGAAGTACTGCTTTACTTTACTGAGTAGATCCACTGATTTAAATTGTTCAACAACTGCCACTCACAGGTTGGCTGCCACATCACACCTTGCAACATGACAGCTGACAGCTCTGAGTGACCTCCCAAGCTATAGCTGCACATTTATCCTGCCCCCCCATGCTGACTGTGTGTATTACTATAGTAATTATGCTTCCTATGTCCCTGGTATCCCAGTGCAACACTCACAGGCCTATTTCAGGAATCCTGCAATATAATATCAAACTAAAACATCCTTTGTTAAGTAGTCCTACACTGCTCCTCTCCCAACCACTAACCAACAACATGTCCACTCCCCACCCCTTCACTCCTCTCAGGGTCAGTATGCAGCTGCTTGCCAACTTGTAAGCCTGATGCACAATCACTGACTCTGTGGAATAGGGCTGTACACACATTGTCCACAACAGAAGCAAATGAACATGAACCTTGCACCATACTACTGAACAGAGATGTATAAATGGATTCATTTGCATCTCTGAACAATGTAGTACTATACAGCCTTCACAGGCATTCCTTAGGTTGTGAAAGAATGCTGAACAGTCCTACTATATGATATCAGTCATTACGCAACCACCTACCAAGCAGACAATGAACATAACATACATTGTGGGTTCAGAATACTGTAACACTATATCTTGTATGAATATCTGTTTTGATGGTACTTACATGGAGAGCTGGTGCCTGGCTCCTGCTTCACCTCCACCGGTCTCTCAACCACAGCTTCCCTGGGCTCTATAAAACAGACAAGTAAAAAAAAATGATTACATATACCACAAAATATTAAGGTACAACTATACTTTTTATTATGAAATGCATTGTTTTATACTGTGTCATTGTGTAACTGAACCATGTGAACACATTCCTCTTTGCAAGGACACTTCTGTGTTTATATGATGTTCTGTCATTAAGCAACAGTGAAGTGCACACAGCAACTCTTCTTATCAGTGAGAAAGTGACTTACATGAACAGTATCAACAATGTCGCAGATAATCCCTACAACTTGTGACCACATCATCATTGTACACCCCACTGTAATTGTAACACTATGTGTGTACATTGCTGCAGATATCCATAGAGCTCTTCAGTGATGCCCACCCCATTTCCAGCTAGTATGCCAGTGTTACCATACACACAGAATACTGTCCATTCACTAATTCACAAATTCTGATAATATGTAACAAGGACACAACAGGTGCAAAATCATAACCTATAACATATACATGGGTCATATCACCGAACTTCATAAAGAAATGCAACTATTTTTACCATCTAATATCACTATCTGCATAACAGAAAATTTTCTTTTGCATATTGCATCTGGTGACATCAGTATGTATCACATAAGTGAGTAGTATAGCAATGTGTAATAACTCTGTTCATATACTATACAAGATCTAGGTAACATATATATTGTAGTGAGTACCTCTATTAGTCATTCGTAAGATGACATTACACAAAAAATAGAATTCAAATGTGTACAAATATTTTCTTACACTGGAATGACCACAACATTCACTTATTTAGCAACTGAAAAAAAATTATAGTACGAGAATATTTTATATGTTATTCTAGTCCACAACTGTCATGGACAGTAATGAATCATCTTCAGTTAAACCAAACTGAGAAGTGTATAACTGATGTACATCTGTCCATGATATCTGTTTCTTCTGAATCGCAATTAATATAATCAAATACCATGTTTTTTTGTTTTACAATTCTCAAGTAACATACTCCAATACAATGTTTGTTTACTGTAGATGTCTCATGACTGCTGTAGTTCAGTCACAAACTGCAGGTTAGAGACTTAGCCATGACACATGTGGCACATCCTACAGTATACCCACTCTCGTTAGTAGTATATTTAATTAAACAAAAGCCCAGATATTCAAGCTGTACCAGTGTGTGATGCAAACCCGGGTACAGCTGGATGTGCCTGTGCAGTGGCGTGCACTGGGCGATAATCAACAGAGCTGCACCATCTCCCAGCATTGTTGAATGTCGCACCCTGGTCACCATCAGTGCACATAGCACAGTGGCACTGCACCAGAATCAGTGGGCAGAGTGCACCATGGGGATACAGTAGCACTAGTTCCATTGTGCTAGGTGCAATAACAACAATATTTGAAAGTCAACATACAAATGGGGCACAATGCATGCACAGTGCAAATGGGCAATTAGCGTGTCATTATAGAACCATTTGCATCCAGATGCACCAGTACCCCAAAACTTGGGCCTGACACCCTGACAGGCAGCAGCCCTTGGGCAACAAACCACCTGCAGCACATCAATGTGCCCCACAGCCCAAGTGCAGGCTGAAGTCAAATAACATAAACCTATATCATTGGTGTTCCAGTGGACCTGTCCATCAAATCTTGTGCAGAATTATAAATAAACTAATATCCCGTGGATTTGTGTGACATGTCTGCCCGATCACAGGTGAAACAAAAACAATAAAAGAAACCTATTATACCTAGTATGCAATGGACACCCCTCCTTACCTACCCATTAATCCCTAACGTCCAACTCCCCCCCATTAGCGGTGGGCAGCAGCAGCTCACCCACCCCACCATACACCAAGTTACATCATTGGTAGGGCTGTGCATCCATTGTCCCACAGCGTGATCCAATGGGCGTGCAGCCCATATGATACTACACTTTAGAGATATGTGCATAGATCAATTCACATATGTGCATTCTGTTGAACAATATGTGCTACATGACCATTGGCTCACACTGTGTAATTATGGACATACAGCCCTACTGACAGTGTCAGTCAGCAGGTGGCAGAGCAGCAGATGGGTGGTGTACTGCTGACTTTTGTTGACCGGGGGGTGAAACATGACAGTGGGGATTAGTCAGCAGTTAAGAAGGGGTTTCCACTGAAACAACACAGATAGCAGCCTTCTGTTATTTGTACTTTAGTCCACAATTGAGCACACATGTCAACTTGACTACCAGGGGAAACAGGTGAATTTTATGTTACTTGTGCCTGCGATCACTCCGACACCTCCACTAGAGCACCAGGGATAGTGGTTAATTCTATGTTAACGTAGCCTATGATCAGGTGGGCAGTCATCCACTGGGACACCAGGGATATAGAAGAATTTACCTTACCAAAAAAGTGCACGTGAACGGGACAGAGAAGCACCTACCACACTATCAATGTTTTTTTCAATCGGCAAGTGGGTGGAATGTGTAGTATGGTATGGGCTGCACATCCATTGTCTCATGCTGTGGACCAATGGGCATACAGCCCTACTGAGGTGTCAGTCGGTGGGCAGTGTGATGGCAGGTGGGTGGGGTGTTGCCACTTGCCGGCTGACCGGGGGGACCGGGGTGGTGGGGCTCAGTGGGCTGGTGGAGGGGGTGTGCAACAAGACCATCAGGGATATTGGAATTATTTTTTTTACAAATGCCCATGATCGGGCAGATAGCAGTCCACTGCACCACCAGGGATATTGGGGAATTCTACATTTATTTGTACAGATGCTCATGATCGGGGAGATAGTGGTCCACTGGCCCACCAGGGATATTGGACGTAATAGTTTTTTTTTTACTGCAAATGCCCGCGGTTGGTCTGCAGGGGGCGTCGGTCCCCAATGGCTGCTGCCTGACAGGGCGCCAGGTGCAAGTCATCGGGGATCAGTGCACCTGCATGCAAATGGGGCCATAATGACATGCAAATGGACCCATGTGCACCTTGCATGCATCATGGCTCCATTTGCATGTTAACTTTTGAATATCGCAGTTGCTGTGCACGGTGCAATGGAACTTGAGCTAGTGCATCCCCATGCTCCACTGTAGCCACTTATGGTAGCACAGTGCCACTGCACCATGCACACTGGGGGGTGGCCAGGGTGCGATATTCAATGCTGCTGAGCCATGTCACTGTTCCGTTGAATATCACCCTGTCCTCACCCCTGCACAGCCAAGTTGAGCTGCGCCCAAGCTTGCGCCACAGCCTGGCGCAGTTTGAATATCTGAAGCAAAGTTGTCTGTTTCTGCAGTATTCTTTGTATTTGTTTCTTTGCAGGTTAAGCAGTGCTGATGAACGGGGGGGGGCATGAGCCGCTCTAGCCTAATGAGGAATCGCCACTTCTGTCGTGGCATTTTCTGTTTTGCTAGCCAAGAGATAAATCTTGTGTGTCACAGCTAAGTCAGCGGGCAGCTAGAGGAACAGATGAGGTGTGCGCAATGAAGACCTGGCAGGAAGAGTGAGTGTGAAACTGTTATTCCCAGTGTGTGTGTGTGTGTGTGTGTGTGTGTGTGTGGTTCAGTTATGTGTTAAGAAAAACATGGCTGTGTTTACAAAATGAACATTCTGTTGGCACAAGGATTTGGAACCTAATCAGGCAGTAGAGACAGGGACTCATTATTTCCTGGTCTCTATTGCCTGATGCCAGACTGGCTGGTTGGTGGCCTTAGCCAATCAGCTAAAAGGATTTCCCCAGCCCATTTTCTAAATACAAATACTACATAGATGCTTCAAGTAATATTAACTTACTAAATAGTATTTCCTAAAAAGAACTGAGTAAAGCAGTGCAGGTCACACCTTACATGATACCGTCATACCACCCCAATTACATAGTACAATTATTTCTATCAGTATCTTACCATCGGACTCAACAGCAATGACACTTTCAATGTCTGAGTGACCACCCTCCACAGCTTCAGACTGTGCTGGTACTACCTCGTGGGCAGGTGGGGGAGCCCTATGTTGGCCTGTGATAAAAGAAAAAAATAGACCCACTAAGTCTTGCATGTAAATTGCATCACATTATAACAACAGTTGATGTAACCATTACACATGCTTCACGTAGCTAACATTGGCTCTCATCAGGTACAAAACAAGCATTGCAGGTACATATAAAATTACAAGTACTGTTAATATCAATAATAATGTTTGAAAAGTAGGATACAGCAACTGTTAAATCACCATAAGTAGTTGTTTGGGTAACATGGACAACACTGGGACCATAACTCAAGAGATTAACAATTCCCCTAGTAACTACAAATGGTGACTTAACCATATTTCACATGAGATACCCAAACATCATGTTTGCTGCTACATGATAAAAAACACTATTTGCATTGCATGTGTCAGAATACTGCAACTCACGTACATTCTCTTTTGTTATACCAGTATTTAAAAGTTTAAAACGTTGTTTTACAACTTGTGAAACACTAAACTTTCCATCATTAAGTTGCATGACTGCATATTATGGCACCTAATACACACTAGCCATACAGAGCAAAATTAAGTTAAAGAAAAGAGCATAAACTCGCTAAATTCACAAAACTTAATGGTTATATAAACCTTACATGAAGTAAAAAATCCTGTTTAGATACAATGGATACTGCATAGTTACAGCACCACTACCATTAGCAGATTATTAAAAATCATCATAACATACATGTTATACAATAGGTTATTAAAATTAAGTAACCTAATTGTTCAAAACACATCACATACCAATGCTATCTCCTTCCAGCATACCCACTATTAAAGTTTCATATCAGTATTAACACAACAACACAATTTCAGCATTGTATCTTAGCAAAATGCCATGACAGGGAATGCGTATACAGGTGTATTTACTACTACTATAACAGCTTATTCAGTCACTCAGCTAAACCTCACAGCTGAACCACACCACGCATGTCAAATAAACAATATACTATTAACTGTCATAGCATATGTCATAATTTTTATCTAAATCTATATCAAGACACATGCATTGTACAAAGTTCTGTTGAGTAACCTACGATGAGTGAGGTGCTCCCCCGCAGCTGGCTTCCCAGCAGCCTCCCACAGCTCATAAGCAAGGTAGTACCAGCACCTATCATTGCCCAGTATCTCTGCCCACTGTTTCAGAACATAGAAACTCTGGCGCAACAGCTTCCACGTCCTCTTCAGTTGGACAATGGTCTTATTTTTGACTTTTAAAATAGCATGCAAAAAGCTGTCGATGCGCCTCCACATCAAATCCAGTTTGCGATTCGTGTTCCACATTAATATGCGGGCACTTCCCCTGGCTTGGACTGCCTCAAGCAGCAAGCACACCTCTTGCAAGGTCCACTGCCTCATCTTGTCGATTTCATTCTGCAATAGAAACATAAAGAAAAAATTCCATTACTGTCATGTCTCATAGTATATGTATTTTTATGTATTGTATGAAGTTTTGTGCTTACAACATGACAAGAGCACAGTTCATAAAGCTACCAAGCTCCTTCAGACAGAAATAACTTTTTACATGCATTGTTTTGTGGAACATTATAACTGTTATTATGCACACTTAAGACATACTGATATTGATCCTGTAATGACATGAGTATCTCCAACTATGACACGTGATTCTGCTTCACAGTGTTGAAGCCCCCCAAAAAATTGTTTACAAATGAGAACAACAGTATAGCTGAAGTATTGCACACCACAATATTCAATCGACAGCTTTGTGTTGAGAGACAAAAGTTAACTGTTCCATGTGTTGTCATCACCCGTGACTCAGCAAGTATAATGTTGCTAAGAAAAGATATCCAAGGTGATACATTGCACCCTACCCCCTTACCCAATTGTGTTCTTTCTGTCTAAAAGAAACCATTGTGCTGTACTGCAGCTACCACTCCACGTTTATTTAACAACAAACTAGAGCTAACAATGCCACAAAGCATTACTTTAAAAAAGTTACCCATTATAGCGTGATAGACAACACTGCACTGTACTACCACCATTTGTTTTTCAAAAAACAAAGTATACTTTTGAAATAGATAACCAGCAAGCTACTGGGGGTGGCATCAGTAGACAACAAATCCTGAGTCAGCCAATACAAGCAACAACTCACTAATAAAGAGGATACCTGCATACTAATAAAGCCTTGATAATATGAAAAATAGCTGTGCTTATGTCTTGCATATATCATGGCTCCATTTGCATGTATAGTACTAAATAGTGTAAAACATAAGCCTACCATCACTGTTGTAACACCCTACTCCTCTCTGCCCACTTACACTTGTGCAGTGCCACAGTAAAATGTACAATTTGCCTTACAGACTGAAAAATATAACAATGCTAACCACACCACAACATCATGAAATTTTGTACTAACAACAACAACATGCTGCATTTCTATTCCACTTTCCCCAGTGTTGTTACACAGCATGGCACAATCTGAATATTCCCAACCCATGTGTTACATGTGTGTGAGCCATGTATGCAACTGATCTATTTTTTTGACCACATTTTTTTGGTTCTGAAAAGACCTTTGTTAACACTATAATATTTGATCAAACAGCCTGACATTCTTGAAGGACTCTGAGGATTGCATCTCAAAGGTCTCCCAGGAAATGGCAATTGCCAGCATGTGAGAAATGTACACCATCTGGTACGTATAGCCAATCATAACAATACTTAATTTCTGGGTGACGTACGGTGTGCATTCCATACATGCTTAGAAATGCAGATATTTGTATGTTGACTTTTCTTCAAGCTCTGTCAATCAGGTACATATGGTGTTCTGCTTGCCAGACCCTACACTCTGTAATATCCAAAAATATGATTATACAGGCAGGCAACATACTCATAATAGAAGCAAGGTCCAATTTTACTTCTGTTACTAAATCTACCCAGCATTTGGTGCACAAATCATTGCCTCCGAGATGTATCAGCAATATGTAAGGACGAGTCTGAGTACTCAAAAGTCTGTGCATGGTTGGCATGAGGTGCTCCCACCTCATTCCACCCCTACCAAACCATTTCACAGAGCAATTTGGGAGCTGCAGGTTTCTCCCAAAATCACTGTTGTGAGCATACTCAGACGCTCGTCTCATGATACTGTCTCCAAATATCCACAAAGTCCTTTTGCTATTTTCTGCCATTCTCAGTTTTTAAACTCAGAAGTGCACAGAGAGCTACCAAAAAAGTCAGTGTTCACGCTGTAGTGGCTAGGCAGTAGTGAGAGTAAAACTGATATTTTCCCTCTTTACATCAAGCCAGCTTCACTGGGCTGATTAATAAAACACAAGTAAAAAAGGTCATTGGCTAGTACCCTGGCTTCATTAACCAATGTATTACTAGACTACTGCTACTGGTAAAATGTGCAAACATTGAGAGATTGGAAAAATGCATCCTTTTCATAGGCAGTTTTAAACAATTAAAACTGCAGAAACATGTCTGATTGGTTCCCTCTTCTGTTATGGGTCCACGTGCAGCTTCCTATCTCCCTCTATTTGCAGCTGTATCTGTACAAGTTAGTACTAAGCTACTATCTGACTTTAAACAGTTTTATCTAAATAATACAGCATCTTAGATTATAACAAGTAACATTATCAAATACAGCACTAAAAAAAGTTTTGATTAATAGTATTTACATGTTGCTAACACTTTTTATTATACTGGAAAAATGCTTTATAAAATATACTGTACTTACAGTTTTGAAAATGCTGTGTCTCAGTATACACTAAGACGGCTGCTGTTGCCTTCTTCTTCAGTGTTGTCCATCTCTGATTGGTTGTCTCACATGGCCTGACAAATCTTGCATTACATTGGTAGAACAATCTGTCACTCAAATACAATCAGATCTGATTCGATAATGAATGCACTTTCCACTCCCAAGTTAAAAATTTGCCACACTTTTGAACGCACAACAGTAATTTGCAACACTATCGAATGCACGAAAATACTTTTGCCACACTTTCGAATGCACGACATTATTTTTTGTGAAACTTTCGAATGTTTTACATTACTTCTTGCCATACTGTCGAATGCATGACAGTACCATTTGTGACACTGTCGAATGCATGACACTACTTTTTGTGACACTTTCTTGCATTCGACACTATTTTTTCCAAATTGTCTATTTTTACCACAATTTGATGCTTAATGGCAAAAAACAATCACATTTTCAATGCAGAACACTGACACACTGCATTGGCACTGTCACAACTGGAGATGCATAGTATTGTGACTTTGTAAATACACCCACAAAAAGGTGGTTATCTTCAGTGAATAAGGTACCGTGCAACTGACTTGGAATGCATTGTTTGGCAGTTGTTAATCACCCTCACAAAACAATCATTTTTATGCAGCATTGCCACCAATTTTCCAACAAAGTCATTTTAGGACGTAAAGGCAATGTTCCCAAACTGACATGGAAATAGTGCAAATACACTAACTTACAAATGTGTGTTGTGAAGTTCATAAGCACACTCACATAAACAGTCATATTACAGACTATCATTACCAAATTTTATACGTACTCATCTCCACACCTCTGCTAATTAACAGTGTGACTGTCATTATCACAATGTGTTCTGAACAGTGGTTTCTCACAACGCCTGCAGCAGCGGTCACTGTAACTGCATAAAAAACATCTCAGCAAGGATGTGAAAAATGACAGCTGTGTAATTGCAAAACAGTGGTAGCAAAATGCCAATCTTAACAATCTCACATGAAAATATTGATAATGCAGTAACTTAAGCTAAGTGTGCAAAGTTGACTTATTAATGTGTTACTAATAAACAGAAAGATAATTAATAAAGTTATTGTGTAACCAGCAGTGTGACAGCATTAGCTATATAAATGTTTCTTAATAATACTAATTGTTAATAGCTGAACATTGAAATCATATGAAACAAAATCTATATGCTATAGTGATAATGATATACAAGACAATGTAACAGAAATAAAATACAACTGTTGCAATGTCAATAACTAATGTGATTCAAAGATTGAAAATATTTTCTTTTTAAATTGATGTGATACTTAAATTATATGTCTCAATGCACAGTGTTAGAAGGCATGAACACAGGCATATAGTAATATTGTCTTTTTCTCTGTCTTTTAAACAGGTGCCCGATACTTCTGTAAGATTGCTGACTGCCACTGTGAACTATCATATTAAAAGATGCCGACTAAATACAGACGTAGATGTATAGGGAAACAAGACAGGTATCATAGTACTTCACTGTTGCTTAAGGGTGATAAAGAAAACACTAATGTGAGATCAGAATATGAAGAGAAACAGACCTCTACTGCAACAGTGAGCCCTACAACAATGGAGTTTGCCCTTTAAGGGGCAGACCATGTTGTCCTGGTGCATCCCTTCCTTCCTGTAAGGAGTAGTTGTGCTCAGAAGGGAAGGGGATAGGGAAGGGGAGGAGCCAGGAGCTAGAACAATGGCCAGGTAGCAGGAAGGGAAGGGGGTTGGGAGGTACATAAGGGACAGCACAAGAGAGCCTCAGCCACTTTTGCTGGAGTTTTGATTTGATCTTTCTGAACTGCAGCACATCAGATTGGCATCAAGTAAGAAAAAAGGTTTGGAATTTATTCAGGTAAGAAGCAAACAACTATGGTAGACAAGGCTAAGGTGAAGGAGGTATTTAAAAAAGAAAATATATATATATATATATATATATATATATATATATATATATATATATTAAGAAGAAGAAATAATAATACCCTGGGCTTTATTCAGAGAATATATGGTAAGCCAGTTGAAACGGACTCAGAAGTAGCCTGACTTGTTATGAACATATGAACATCAGAAATTTGCCAGCAGATAAAAGCCTAGAGGTCTATCAAGTCTGCTTGAATGTGCAGCTAGCACCCCTTAATCTACAGCTGCCCCACGCTTCCACCCTTCCCCTTCATTAACCCTCCCCCTTGTCCTGTCCCATCTTCATTTGAAGCAGTCCACTGTTCTACTGCATACCACTTCAGCAGGTAACGCATTCCACCCAGCCACCACCCTGTCTGTAAAAAAGTGTCTCCTCATCTCCCTCCTGAACCTTCCTCACTCCAGTCTCGTATCATGGCCCCTGGTGGCCCTCCCCTCCCTTACTTTGAACAGCCCCTCTGTACCCTTCTTGTTTAGTCCTTTCATGTATTTAAAGGTTTCAATCATGTCACCCCTGTCTCTCCTCTCCTCCAGTGAGTACATGTTCAACTCCTTCAACCTCCTCTTGTATGATAAGTCCCCCAGCCCCTTGAACATCTTTGTCACTCTGCGCTGCACCCCCTCCAGTAACTTAATGTCCCTCTTCAGATACAGACACCAGTACTGCATGCAGTACTCCAGGTGTGGTCTAACTAATGACCTATACAGTGGCAGAATCACCTCCTCCTCCCTCCTCGAGGATATACCCCTTGCAATACAACCCAGCATTTTGTTGGCCTTTGCAGCTGCCTTCCTACATTGTGCCGAGTTGTTCATTGACCCTATAATGAGCACACCCAGATCCTTCTTGTCCTCTGTCTGGGCTAGCTGCACTCCCCCTAGCTGGTAACTCCTCCTTGGGTTCTTCATCCCAAAATGCTGCACCTTGCACTTTTTGGCATTAAAACCCAGTTGCCAGGTGTCTGACCAGGTTTCAAGCTTTGCCAGATCATCCTGCAACCCCTGCCATCCCCCTAGGTCATCCACCACCACGTCTACCTTGGTATCATAAGCAAACAGACTGATCTTGCTCTTGATGTCCCATGATATGTCTGCAATGAATATCCCAAACAACACTGGTCCCAACACTGAGCCCTGTGGAACACCGCTCATCACTGCCCTTGGGTGTGAGAGCTCCCCACCCACCACCACCCTCTGTTGCCTTCCCTGCAGCCAGTTTCCTACCCATCTCACTAGCTTTGCACCTGCCCCTGTGCCTACTAACTTCCTTCCCAGCCTTCCATGTGGCACTGAGTCGAATGCCTTACTGAAGTCCAAATACAGGACATCCACTGCATGGCCCCTGTCCAGTTGCCTAGTTACCCAGTCATAGAACTCAACCAGGTTGATTTGGCAGGATCTGCCACGTATGAAGCCATGCTGTCTGCTGTCCTGTAGTCCTTTGGTCTCTGGGAGGGCCACCAGCCTCTCCTTCAGGATAGTCTCCATTAGCTTACCCACGATGGATGTGAGGCTCACTGGTCTGTAGTTTTCTGGTTCATCCTTGGGGCCACTCTTGTGGAGGGGCACCACATGAGCCATCCTCCAGTCCTGAGGTACACACCCCGAATGTAGTGAGGCATTAAATAGGTCTGCCAAAGGTCCTGCAAGGACCTCTGCCAGCTCCTTCAGTACCCTGGGTGGATGCCATCTGGGCCTGGTGCCTTGTCCACCCTCAGTGCCTTCAAACCCTCTCAAACTGCTCTCCATGATTTCCCATCTGTCACCCACTTCCCCCCTGCTTCTGCCATTTCTCCCACCTTGGGTGTCATCCCCTCTTCTCTTTAGTAAATACTGAGCAGAAGTACTCATTTAGTGCTCCCGCCTTATCGCACCCTGCTTCCACCCAACCCCCCTCCTTCCTAATCTTTACTATGTGGTCCTTACAGCTCCTTTTCTCCCTGATGTACTTAAAGAAGTCCTTCTCCCCCTTCTTAATGCCTTGTGCCAGTCTGAGATCCGTAGACGCTTTGGCTCCCCTTACTGCCCTTGTCACCTCCTTCGATTCTGTCAAGTACTCCTCCCTGTCTTCCCCTCCCTGTTTTCTTGTACTTCCTAAAGGCAGTTCTTTTCCTCCTTACCTTTTCCATGACCTCCTTGCTCAACCAGATCGGTTTCTTAGCCCTAGCCTTCTTGCTTTGGACTTTGCAGCAGGTTTTGGTTGCCTCCACTATCCCCAGCTTTATGAGCTCCCACTTCTGGTTAGTGTCCATACTAGATTGAATTCTGGCCAGGTACCCTTTTGCCACTTCCCCCATCCTCCCAAAGTTGGCCCTCCTGAAGTCCAGCACTCTTGTGCCAGATTTCACTCCTTCCTTGCCCATATCCAATGTGAGCCATGCTGAGCGGTGGTCACTCCCTGACAGAGGTTCCTCCACTGTAAGTTCTCTCACAAAGTCCCCATTTGCCAGCACAAGGTCAAGGGTATTTCCTAACCTGGTTGGTTCATTGACCATTTGCAGCAGGAAGCTGTCCTGGAAGGCATCCAGAAGTACCTGCTCCCTTCTGTTCCTGGTTGTTGGGGTGCTCCAGTCCTCTCCTGGCATGTTGAAGTCCCCCACAATCACCACACTACCCTTCTCACAGGTCCTCATGATCTGTCCTGCTAGTTTCCTGTCTCTGAGATGGTGACCTGTACACCACTCCCATTCTAAGAATCCTATTCTTGGAATCCTGGATTTGCATCCAAAGTGACTCTGTACTACCCTCCTCCCCTTCCTCCCTTACACACTTCAGTCCTTCCTTCACATATAGTGCTACCCCCTCTCCTTTCCCAATCACTCTGTCCCTTTGAAATAATCTGTACCCTGGTACAGACAGGTCCCAGTCATTGTATTGGGTGGCCCATGTTTCCATGATGACTGCAATGCCCACCTCTCCCTCTGCCATGAGAACCTGCAACTCTGCAGTTTTCCTCCCAAGGCTCCTAGCATTAAGGGTAACCACCTTCCACCCTTTTCCCCCCTCCCATCCTGCCCTCCTTTCCTAGCATCACCAACAGTACTTGCCATTTGTCCCTTGTCATTGTTATGGGGGGTAAGCTCATATGGTTTCCCAACCTGTGGTCTCTGCATATCTCTTCCCCAACTGCCAATTGTTGTAAAACTTGTAAAATTAGACTTGATACTAGTGGTGCTACAAATTGTAGGAGCAAGGTACGATGGAGCTAGGCATGTGCATTACCAGGAGGCAGGTTTTAAGAAAGTTAGAAAATGCCATTTAGAAGGGCGAGAGCACCACGCGGTAAAAATGTTTGTTCAGTAGGCAGGCAGGTGCCCAGATTGTTTGAAAACCTAGTAGCCGGGAAAGCAGAAAACAAGACTCATTGCCACGAATAGTAAGCTTACTGTTGTTTGGGGGCAGGGGCAGCGCATTTTGTGCATGTGGGTTTGTAATAGGGTGGAATTGGTGGTTGTGCTGCAGTGGGCAGTTGCACCGCTTGTGAAAAAGCAGGTCATGGCTGGGGCGGTGTTTATGGATGGCTGGAGGTGTTGCTTTTGTTTGGGCTAAGACGCGTTGCTGCTATGCGCACTATATATATGGCTTATTGGGTCCATTTTTACCACGGAGCTGTTGGTTTGCTGTTCTCCATGGAATTGTGTTGGTGAATTAAAAAAAAAAGGAATAAAATGAAACGCTGGTTAGCAGGGGTGTGGCTGGCCCAGAAAGAGGCCAAAAGAAAGCCAAGAGGGGGGTGGGCCACATGGTCGGCAAGGAGCTGGGCCTGGTGGGGGCCTGCAACACCTAAGTTACCTGCAGAGGAATTTACTGGTGTCTGTGGGTGACACGCTAAGTGGATGCCTGACTACAATGTGCACAGGAGGAGTTGAAGGTCTCTGGAGTGTGATACATAACAGAGGCTGAGAAAGGTAGTGTGTGTGTGCCATGCGGCAGTTTTAGTGGAAGGCAGATGGGGAGAAAGGGGAGGCGCTGGGGCAGCAGGCCTTGGGAGTGAGGCCTAAGGCAAAATCGGCATTTTGTGAGCTGCATGGGATGGCAGCACACCAGTGGGTGAGGCTGAATGTGAAATTGCATCTGCACACCATGTGGAATGGCAGACATGCCATGAGAAGGAAGGCTGAAGCCGGAATGGGGTTTGTTTAGGCACGCCATGCAGCATGGGGTGAGTGGGCCCAAGAGGATGCTGTTTTTCAGCCCGGGAGGGGGGGGTTGGGGATAAGGGGACCAGGAGATCAGACCGGGAAAGGGAAAAGGCAGGAGTGCTAGTTTAGGGGGCAAAAGAGAAGGAGCTGGGGACCTAGGGGGTGGGGTGTGGCAGGCCATGTGGGGATGGAGGAGCGTGAAAAAGTGGACAAGGGTTTAGCACACTGGGTAGGTTGGTGGAGTGTTGCACATGCAGGGAGCACAAGGGGATAAGAAGAAGGGGCCCTGCAGGGCTGGGGGGTCATGGAAAAAGGACCACGTGGCGTGATGTCACACATGAAGTGGGGAACCGGGTGGGCCTATGGATAGCCGGAATGGGAAGGTTCAGTGCCATAGTCCATGGAGGCCCATGGGGTTCCTCAACCCGTGAACTTCCTCCCATGGGGGGACCTTAGGGTTGCCACAGGACTTGGTCAAACAGGATATAAGGAGAGCGTTACCACAGCACAAAATTAAAAAAAATAAAAAAACTTTGGTAACCATATGGAGGCAGGAGGAGGCAGGGGAAGAAGGATGACACACCCAGGCAGTACGGATAGGGCAATTCTGGGGGCAGGATGCACCTCACGGGGGAAGGATGGCGGAAGGAACTTGGGGTGTTTTTGTAAAAAAAAAAAAGAAGAAGAAAAGTAAGCAAAGGGTGTATAATAAAATAATAGGTAACTGGGTTTTTGTTCTATAGTTGTCTTCACAGAGCACAGTGCGGAACGGACATGGTACCCAGGAAGAGCAGGCCATCGAAGGAAAAGGCTTACAAGTCGATAATCGAGCTGGCTGAAAAGGCAAACAAAATGTGGGAATTGGTGGAAGGGAAGGACCCGGGGAAGCCTGGGGGGAAGAGGAAAGCGGATGGGGAAAAAGGTAGCAATGGGAAGAGGGCACCTGGGGGATGACACAGTCCCCTGAGGGTAGCGCCGAGGGCAGCAGGGCCTGCCAGGGCTGCTGAGCTCATACCTATGCAGCCAGGTGACCCAACGGCACCCACCCCAGATCAAAGGGGGCCCCCCGGGAGAACCGGGACCAGAAACTCGGAGCGGGGGGTCTGACCCACACCTCCCAGCATCCCTCCCTCCACTTTCACCTCACCCGCCTCACCCACAAGAAGAAACAAGGGAATTCTTGGAGGCCTTCAGACACCCCAGACAGGAAAAGGTCACAGGTAATGCATCCAATATAGTAGGAGATAGCATGAAAGAGTATATAGGGCAAATAGTGGCAGCACTGGGGACGGGTGGTATGGGGCAGATGGAATCAGCCCTGGCAGAGTTTAAGGCAGGAAAAGGGGTGCCAGGAGACACTGAGAAAGGGGGAGAAAGAGAGGGCTTGGGGACAAGAGAGGCGGGGACACCGGGGATGAAGATAGGTTAGCACATACCCGTAGCCACAAAAGAAAAAATATGGAAGGGGGACTATGTGGATATATTTGCCCTGGTGAGCCAGGAGGCAGTGGCAAAATATGAAGAGGCAGAGAGCATAGGTAAGAGCGAGATGGCAGCTGCCATGGTGTTATTAGGAAAGAAAGAGGAAGACAAATTCACGAAAGGGAAGACCTGGGATGGGTGGTTCTTAGGTTTTGCAATCTTTTCAGCCATAACTCTGGAAAGAAGACTGGAGTTAGGTATCCCACTCATTACTTATTCATTGATAATACGGAGAGCTAAAGCAAAAGGCGGAGTGGGATGGATATACTAAGACGAATATTTTTGGCAGTGCATGGCAACATTTGGGGATGTAAGATGGGACACCAAGCAAATAGATTTATGGATGGATTATGTAACAGATCAGTCCACACCCGACGGAGGGTGGAGTAAAAAAGGGGCTATGCCTATGAGATGCTGTTGGGCATATAATAGGGCATTCTGCATGTGGCCTCAGTGTCATTTTTGGCATGCCTGCACAAAATGTGGGGGAGGGCACTCAGCTAGCAAATGCAGAACTACAGGTATACAAGGAACACAAGGGTACAGGGGGCAAGGATCAAGCCAGCAGTTTTTTTGGGATGGCCAGGGTTTTTGAGGGCAGACATGGAGCAACAGAGGGCGGGGCAGAGGTAACGGGGGTAGATGTGGTCAAAAACATTGAAACAAAGGGAGAGGGGCAGGCAAGAGGGGAGGGTACAAGGTGGCATGACAAGGCCCGATTTGGGATGGCCAGAACCCCCATCAACATAACTGCCTTGACAGCTTGCCTGGATAGATACCCGGATACGCGTGTGCGGGATATGATTTTACGTGGTTTTGACACAGGGTTTTCATTACAGTCTACAGGTCCCAGGCAGGCAAGGGAGGCGAGCAACCTGGGGTCGGTGAAGGGAAAAGAGGACATGTTAAGGAAAAAGATTGAGAAAGAGAAGGTGGCTGGTAGGGTGGAGAACATGCGGATATCGTCTTTGGGTTTGGTACCTAAGAAGCAGGAAGGGTAATACCGGGTAATACATCATTTGTCTTACCCAGTAGGTGACTCAGTAAATGACTATATTGGGGAGGAGCATAGCAGGGTGACCTACGCGACGCTCGAGGATGCGATCCGGATAATCCGGGCCACAGAGGATGCATGGATGGCGAAAACAGACATAGATTCTGCCTTCAGACTGCTTCTAGTCAGGAGGGAAGACTGGGACCTTTTGGGTTTTAAAAATGATGGACGGTATTACTTTGACAAAGCAATGTCTATGGGATGCTCCACAGCATGTGCGACATTTGAAGCATTCAGCACATGCTTGCAGTGGATATTCCAAGAGGAAACGGGTTACAGGTCAGTCATCCACTACCTGGATGATTTTCTCCTCATAGGGAAGGGTAAAGAAGAGACTCGGAGAATGCTGGTTAAGTTTCAGGAAGTGTGCCAGGAATTAGGGGTCCCGCTGGCACCGAGAAAAACAGAAGGGCCTATCAAGGTGATAGAATTCCTCGGGATAGAGATTGATGCTACAAATGAAGTTTTTAGGTTGCCAGACAAAAAAGTAAGGAGGTTGAAGGAGCTAATCGGGATACACGCCAGCAAGAAGAGGGTTCAATTGAAATTAGTTCAGCAGGTATTGGGACATCTGAATTTCGCATGCAGGGCAGTTGGGCCAGGGAGGGCATTCACCAGAAGATTGGCCAGGGTGACAGCTGGGGTCACAAAACCACATCACTGGGTTAACTTGACTTGCAGTGTCAGGGAGGATTTTAGTGTAAGGGAGGATTTTTTGAAGGACTATAATGGGTGTTCATTCTGGTAGGATGGTGGTTGTATAACACAGATCTGGACTTATACACGGACGTGGCCAGGGGACTGGGAATGGGAGATTACCTGAGGGGCAGGTGGTTCACAGAACCATGGCCAGCAGACTGGGTGAGGGATGGGAAAGTGAAGGATATAACACTTCTGGAGATCATGCCTATGTGGGCATGTACTTTGGTTTGGGGGAGGAATTACGGGATCAGAAGGTGACATTTTGGTGCGACAATAGAGCTGTGGTGGACGTACTGAACCATAAGGGAGCCAGATCGGACACAGTCATGCAGGTAGTACAACAGCTAGTTTTAAGGACTCTGCAGCTGAACATGTCCTTCAGAGCAAAACATATAGAAGGGGTACGCAATACCCTGGCTGACAGCCTTTCCCGTCTGCAGCTGGACCATTTCCAGAAGCTGGCACCAGCAGCGGAAGAACAAAAAACGCCCATGCCAGCAGACATCTGGGATGTTTGCAGGATGGAGCAGAACTGTTGTTTCGTAGCTCATGGGCACCCCGGACTCTGAGGTCCTGCGATAGGGCCTGGCGGGTTTTTCAAGCATTCAGGGCAGAACACCAGATGGAGGTAAGTGGGCCATTATCTGAAGAACAGTTGGGAATGTTCACAGTGGAACAATGGGAAAAAGGGAAGGCTCACACCACGATGGGGGTTTATCTGGCTGGGATCAGTGTGATCTGCAGCCTAAAAGGATGGCAGGACCCAACAAAGGCAATGTTCATCAGAAGGATGATGCAGGGCTGGGGGAGGTTAAGAGGCGGGACCAGGGACATGCGGAGGCCAATAGGCGAGCAGTGGCTAATAAAGCTAAAAGAGGTGCTCCCGGCAATATGAACGATGAAAGGCGAGGCCCAGTTATTTCACACGATTTATGTGACAATGTTTGCAGGGGCTCTGAGGGTGAGCAAGGTGGTAGACCATGGGATAAATGACAGAAAAGGTGGTGTGGAAAGGGATGATGTGAGTTGGGGGACAAAGGAGATATGGATTAAATTAAGATGGTCTAAGACTCACCAAAGAGGGCAAGGTTCCATAATAACCCTAAGAGGGCGATCAGAGGTCGCGATATGCCCAGTACAGGCTGTGTGGGTTTTCACCGCAGGGCAAGTAATCAGGACTGGGAAGTTTTTTATACACAGGGACGGAAGAAGGGTCATTGGCTACCAGATCATGGTGGTGTTAAAAAAGACAATGGCATTTCTGGGTGAGAACCCAGCTAATTACTCATCCCATTCCCTGTGGATTGGGGCAGCTTCACAGTGGGCGGCCAGGAGTGAACCTGTGGAGGACATTTTGGTAAAAGGTCACTGGCAGTCGGCCAGTTACAAAAGATACATCAGAGCTCTGACATAAAAAAAGGGGAGGGTAGTAATGTACATATGTTAATAAAGCAAGGGGGGTAAGGCAGGGAGGTTATTGGAGAATACATGTAAATTAACTAACTTTGTTCTGTTACACCCCATAGGTAGAGGGAGGAGCACAGAAGTCTGGACCTGTGGCCATTCCTATATTTACTGGGCTGGTAAGAGAGCGGAGACAAAAGCTGGGTGAAAACAGCTATACCAAGATGAAAGGCAGTGTAGGTTGGTATGGCACGGCTTGCGGGGGATGAGATGGGCACAGCTGCTCCCTGCTTTGAAAGAGCTCAAGAGACATTGGCTCAGTCCAGACCTAATCATTATACACCTAGGGGGCAACGACTTGGCAGGCAGACCATGGGTGCACACATATTTGTAGATTAAAAAGGAATTAGTGGTATTAAGACAGTGGTGGCCTCACGTATGCCTTGCATGGTCGGACATAATACCTCAGAGAGGATGGAGACAGGAACACAGCCACAGGGCAGTAGAGAGGGCCAGGAGGAAGATGAATAGGAGAGTGGGGATGCTGATAAGGCAGATGGGAGGACAGGTGATACTGCGCAGGGTAGAAGAATGGGTGGATGAATTCTACAGATCAGACGGGGTACACCTGTCAGATATAGCAGTGGATATGTTTAATGCAGAAACGATGGGTTTCATAGAAGAATGGAGAAGACAGGCAAACAGATACAAAAGATATAAGAGCAGAGGTGGGGGTACCCGAGGTTGGGGGGAAGCCAGTCATCCAAAGCAAGCTGGAGACTGGCTAGTGGGGAAAAGGGGGGTAGGATGGGAAGGGGGAAGAAAAAAGGAGTAACACGAGAGGAAGAAGATGAAGGAGAAAGTGGTCTCAGTTCTCACCGTTACCTAGCAGAAAAGGAGAAGAAGAAGGCACCCAGGTTTTTGCCTGGGGGATGGATAATCAGAAAGTGATATATGGATGGAAATAAATGAAAATTATTGGATATATGACAATAAAGAAATGGAAAAGGAATTATGGATTGATGGATTTAAATAAATTAATTGCCAATCTGAGCACAACAACAAGCAATGGTCTCTGTGTTTTTTGTGAGGGAAGAGGGAGGAATCTGGGACAACGGAGTTTGCCCTTTAAGGGGCAGACCATGTTGTCCTGGTGCACCCCTTCCCTCCTGTAAGGAGTAGTTGTGCTCGGAAGGGAAGGGGATAGGGAAGGGGAGGAGCCAGGAGCCAGAACAATGGCCAGGTAACAGGAAGGGGGGGTAGGGAGGTACATAAGGGACAGCACAAGGGAGCCTCAGCCACTTTTGCTGGAGTTTTGATCCTGCCCACCCACCCTAGAAAGAATGGTAAGACAGGAAGTACAGCCAATCGGTGGGCTGTAAGAGGGTCTGTCATGGTGGAGGGCAGATGTGCCCACTAGGGCGGTGGACTGCCAAAGGTGAATGGCAGAGGATGATAATATGGTATGGACTGCCAAAAGGTGGATGGCAGAAAATAATAAGGTCATGGACTGCCAAAGGTGGATGGCAGGGGATAAGAGGTTTAGGGACTGCCAAGGATGGATGGCAGGCAGAAAATCTTGAAGTCTGCTAGGAAGTTGGGGGCAGATGATAAGAAGGCTATGGACTGCCAAGTTGGATGGCACGGGGGAAAGAGGGGGATGGGAAGGGGGAAGAAAAAAGGAGTAACACGAGAGGAAGAAGAAGATGAAGGAGAAAGCGGTCTCGGTTCTCACCGTTACCTAGCAGAAAAGGAGAAGAAGAAGGCACCCAGGTTTTTGCCTGGGGGATGGATAATCAGAAAGTGATATATGGATGGAAATAAATGAAAATTATTGGATATATGACAATAAAGAAATGGAAAAGGAATTATAGATTGATGGATTTAAATAAATTAATTGCCAGTCTGAGCACAACAAGCAATGGTCTCTGTGTTTTTTGTGAGGGAAGAGGGGGGAATCCCGGACAACTCACTGCAAATCAAAAGCGCATACTTCCTCAAGAGCAAGTAAAAAATGCTTACCTCTGCAACAGTTGTGTAGATCTCTCAGACAAAACACAACTATTGTAACAGCAACCATCAACAAACCTCCAAAATAACGCCGTAAACTCACACCTGGTGAATTTCATCTGAGAAAGCAAAAGTATTTTCGCTCACTAGCAAGTAAAGCTAAGATCGACAGACTTATTGCTGCTGTGATGAGACATGAGCACAAAAAGACAGTCATCTGTCTTTGATGAAATTGCGTCTCGAAGTACGCACTTTTATTAACAGAACAGTGTTTGTACTGCAACATTTGTGGTGTAAGATGTCTCGTGCTTGAACAATTCAGAAAAGCTGTGTATGACATCAAAAAAAGGCTACAACAGTATCCTTCTTTGACTGTCCACAATTTCTGTGATGTTTTCACAGGTCACTGGATGCACACACAGCACTCAGAGGCATATTTCTGGGAAGAATCTTATTATTCCCAGAAAAAGGAAGTCAAGTTCACCATTGATGAGTCCAGTAAACTAGTCAATGTCCTCAGTATCTGTGATGACACTGCAATGGACACAGATGATGACTGTGATGCAACCACTGTGTCCAATAAATGGCACTGTCTGGCATGGGCATGTGATGACACCTGCAACCATAGGCAATCATCATTTGAAAAGTTGAACAGTTTGTCAACCTATTTGTGATTACAGATCGCAAATAAAGATAAACTGTTTAACAAGATTGACCATTGTGAAATTCGTCCACATACTGGACTCATGGGTCACTCACTAGCATGCCTCAATAGTGATGTTTGTGATAGTATCTTTCACAACATGCGGATGCTTGGAGTGCATCAAACAGGCATGCAAAACTTTTTATACAGAGTATATGAAGTACAATGAGTTGTAAATCAATACACTTGTTTAAATTACTTATTGCAGTCAGGTGACATGCAGAGTGCCATCACATTTCTCAAACAACTGCAACATGTAAGTTCTGTACCAGACACAACAATTTCTCAGTTAAACACTTCTGCTGAAACATCTGTTTCATTCTTAGAAACTGACATACTGAGACAGTACGGCAAAGAAATAGCAACATTTGAATTGGCAAAGTCTCAGAAGTTTGACTTTGTATATGTGTCATGTGACTGTTTGCGCTACATTAAACAAACAGTCACAGTGAATCTGGAAACCTTGTCACCATATAATGACATGTAGTTCCGTCTCTCAGCATTTTTGCTGCTGAAATCTGACTTTCAGTTAGAAAACACCACTCTGCTATACAAGCACTGTTTCTCCAAACTGAAGTCTAACATTTTGCCACCAAGGCACATGTTACACCAAGTGAGATTTCAACATTGAATATGTTTGAATGCATTCTAATTCAGACAATGAAACCATTCCAAACCATTCTACGACTGAACACAAAGACACGGAACATTCCACAGAAAGAGCTTGTTAGATCTCTAAAGGGTTCCGTGATGTATCTACCACTTCCTCTACAGGAAAATGTGGAAGCAATCTCTATGGAAAATAGTTTGGTGATTCTTGTAAATGGTGTTCCAACAAAGTCCAAAGTCATCTGGCAAGATGTTAATGTACAGAAGGTGAAGCTTGCTCTTACTTATTTAAAGAGTAGCAATCCCTTTTATACAGACCTTGACATAGATCAGATGACTAGTCTCTCTGTCCAACATGATTTATTAGAAAAAACTAAACCAATCATTGAGAAGGTCAGTGGACAGACAAGTGACAAGGTGTATGAACAGTACACAATTCACCCACTACATGGCAGAGATCCAGTAGGAGACAACATTGATCTGTATCAAATGAAACAGGTGGAAGGTGAGCCTGTCAGCATTTGGGAGGCAGCACTAGAAGCACGCTATTTCCCAGACCTATTCCCAAAAGGGTCAGGTGGATGCCTAGATGAAAGAAAAGTGTGTACAGGGTGCTGAGTACCACACTAGCCGTGTACTCAGTAAAGATGGCAAATTCAGACGTACCTGTTTCATCTCCTCTGGGAGAGTGAACTTAGCATTCTGTCTGCATCTATTGCACATACTATTCATCTCACAAGTCCACTAGATGGAATGACAGCTGCTCAATTTCTAGAGAAATTAAAGCAGTAAGATGAAAATGTGCAAGTGAATCTGTCTTCCATTCTTTCAAGTCTTCGAGGTACCAAAGAATATTGGTATCGTAGACACTCTGAAATGATGACAATGCTGCAAGAGTATGGTGCAGCCACATGGTTTGTCACACTTAGTTATGCTGAACATGCCTGGGATGAGCTCACTGAACTGTTGAAGTGGGCAAATTCTGATGTCGATGGCATCTCATCAATGGCTGTCGGAGAAATGTGTTCACTTGATCCTGTGACTGTCACAAGACATTTTCACAAGTGGTTCCATGACATTCTGGCTTTCATATTGTCAAAGGACAATTCACCTCTTGGTATTGTGGAGCATTACTTTTGGAGGACGGAGTATCAAGCACGAGGTGCCCCTCACATCCACATGCTGTTGTGGATCAAGGATGCACCACGCATCGGTGAACATGAAGCAACACAAGTGCTATCATTCATCAAAAAATATATCACTTGTCACATACCAGACAAGTATGACAGTCCTACACTATGGAAGTTGGTTCAAAAGTTCCAGCAACATATTTGTACAAAATACTGCCGGCGAGTAGTAAAGAACAAATCTAATTGGAACACATGATGTTGCTTTGGATTTCCTAGACAAGTTTGTCAGGATGGTGCCAATGCGACACCACTTGAAGGCAAAATCAACCAAGAGGGTATATGAGTTACCAGAAACAAGAAAGAGGTCTACATCAATGACTACAACCCAACTCTTCTCCTAATATGGCAAGGAAACATAGATGTTCAGTTTGTGACTGTAACTCATTGGCCCTAGTGCGGTACATCACTTTGTACATAACCACACATGAGCAGACTAGCTTGCAAGATCTTTGGGAAAATATTGCCAGTTCAAGCAGAAGCTTGACATCTCAGCTCTGGTCATTGGACTTGAAGACTCTTTCACACAGAGAATGTGGAGCTTATGAAGCCAGTGACCGTTTAATGGGTACACATCTCTATGGGAAATCTGATGCTGTCCGGTTTCTCAGTGTTAACTACAAAGAGAAATGCAAACATGTACTGATTCCCCATGCTGAAATTGAGGAGCTCACTGCCAATAGACCTTCTTCAAAACATATCTTGAAGAATAACCTGATAGACACATACTACCCAGGTAGACACAATGACATGGATGACATGTGTCTCTTTCAGGTGGCTAAGTGGTATGACTACAAGGCAGATATATCAACTGACTCAACACACCAGATTTACAAGGTGAATGGAGTGGATGGCTGTCTCGTAAAGAGACACAGGCCATTGCTCATAGACCACTGTAAGTTGCATCTAGGCACATCAGAGAGCAGAGAACACTACTAATTTGCTCTCCTATTCCTATTTAGACCCTGGAGGAGTGAGTCTGAATTAAAAGGTGATTGTGATACATTCGAGGAAGAATTCAATCGCAGTTAAGAGACTTTCAAAACTGAATACTCAGAGACAGACATACATACATACAGAGACTAGAGGCTGAGAAAGAACAGCTTGAGAAGGCAGAGAAGCAGCTTCAGGAAGACACTCCTGTTATTTTACAAGACAACCTTGATCCTGAAGGACAAGCAGTTCTAGGTGAACCTCTGCCCTTAAATGCCCCAGAAGTGTTAATGTCAGAAATTGAGACAGCCATGGAACATGGAACACACTCCACTGTCAATCCAGCTGACTTGAGAGAAAGACTAAATCAGCAGCAGCATACAGTTCACTCTCAAGTAGTAGCCGCTGTACAACATGACCTACAACATGAAACCAAAAAATGTGACTGTCATGACTATAAGCCACTACTGATCTTTGTTAGTGGTTCAGCTGGCACAGGAAAGAGTTTCCTTATTGAAGCCATCACAGCTGAAATATGGAGCCTGACAGGTTCATCAATGTCTGTTGCTTTTACTCCTCCCACAGGACTAACCGCATACAACATTGGTGGAGTTACATTACACCGTCTCTTTATGTTGCCAGTGGAACATGGCAAAACTGGAGAGTATCGTAAACTGTCATTTGATTTTGCATCTCAGCTCCATTCCATGTTCACAAAGATGAAGTTACTCATCACTGATGAAATCAGCATGGTCTCCAATGTCATGCTTGCCTGTATTCATCTATGTCTACAGGAGATCTTAGGTACTGACGATGGAGTACCATTTGGTGGCAAAAGTTTTGCTGTTTTGGGAGACCTTTTACAGCTTGCACCAGTTAATGCAGAGCATGTATTTACAACTCTAACTGCCAAGCAAGCTAAGAATATTCTCAGCTGCATTACAGACTATAACATTTGGGAGTTATTTACCTGTGTTGAGTTGTATGAGAACATGTGCCAAAGTGGTGATCTGGCTTGCAAATCACTTTTAGGTGAAGCTCGTACAGGTTCTCTATCACCAGGACATGTTAGTATGTTAAACAATTGGAGAATCACAGTAGATACTGCAGCCATAGAAACAGCATGTAATGTTTTCAGCTATGTACTGTATGCTCTACAGGAACACACATAGTGTGCCTTATACCATGACTAAAGAAATGCACTGAGTTCAACAATGTAATGCTGCAGAGAGAAAACCAAGAAATTCTAACTCTGCATGCTGTTGATACAGTTGATGGTGTAATTCTTAGTTGCAACCTAGTTGCAAAGATGACTGAATGACTCAGTGAGCTAAAGTCAGATGTTTCACGCACAGCTGGCCAAGAAGCTGTGCTCACACTTTGTAAGAATGCACGTATCATGCTGCGATGTAATCTAGATGTTGAGCAAGGCATGGTAAACGGTACCATGGAAAACATCACTGACTGTCTACAATGTCCAGAAGACATATATTGAGACACTTGTAGTTCAGTTTGACAACATGGAACAGCCTGTACACACAGAACGGACTTGCATAAAATTCCAGGTATTTAAGGGTATCTATGTAAACAGGAAACAGTTCTCATTATGTGTTGCATATGCTGTATCCATTCACAAATCTCAGGGCTTGAGTTTAGATTCAGCAATGGTGGACATAGGCACAGACATTTTCAAGGATGGCATGAGCTACATGGCACTTTCACGTGTCCTCAGTCTTTCTGGTTTGCACATTATAACTCTAGCACCTCAGAAAATATGAGCTGACAAGCGATGTATTCTTGAGTACAACAGGTTACATACTCTACATCAGCCACACATGTCTTTAATACCACTGCCTACATATCTGGCTCTCTCACATCATACAGTCAAATCTACAGATCTCAACAAACAGTGACAAGCTTCCAGAAGTGATTCAACTCAAAAGAGTTCAACAAAGGTCACAACTTCAAGTAAACTTTCACAGCCAGCAATTCATCAGCAATCAGTTGGTGTAGCTGCTGTACCAGTCTTTGACAACAGCACTAGAGTAAACTGCCATACTAACTCAGCTATGCAAGTTTTTCTACACATGCCACACTTTCTGCAGGCAATATCTGCTTCACAAGACAATCCCCTATCAAACACTTTGAAGCAGATTGTCAACATGACTTCTGACCAGAGCTAACAATGTACAGTCACCAACACCAACACCACTACAACAGGCATTAGGTACATATGACAGATGTAGTACATTTGCTGCTGACATACAGCAGACTAGTGAGTTTATGATGGCTATCATAACAACTTGATGAAACCGGCACCCAATGCAACACTACTCACAGTGTCATATGTCACCAACACGATAGTGTATTATGTTGGCATTCACAGCGTGAAAACCACAGAAGACATGCTGTGTATTACTCTTTTTGTCCCTCAAGCCAAAAGTGTCAAATTCTGACAGCTATTCACCAATGCTCAATGTGGTCACTCCTGTAAAAGGTGTGGAGGCAGATGCACTCAGTCCACACTTCTCAGGAGTTCTTCTCAATATCTGATGCTTATGTTGCACAGATCTGACTCCAACGGGCTCAGACTTGACATTCCTATCACAGATTACACAGCTGATAGAATAGTTTTTAACCCATCAGTGTTTGACACTCACAGTATAATCTATCACCATGGTCAATCCATGCATTCTGGCCATTACACCTGTTTACTAAGGTACAGAAGTGGATGGGTAGAGTGTGATGACTCTATGAGCAGTTTTAAACAGAGACTGCCAAGACACTTGAAAGATGCATATCTTCTAATATTGAAGAATTATGATGAACTTCATATTTCAGAAGAATAGGATAGAACATGTTGCATTTTTAAATGACTAATTTAGACAGAAACAGCCATAGGTCAGTACAATTGTTTCCAACCTCACGACTCAATTAAACCATAGCATTTTCAAAAAATGCTATACTGGCAGACACATTTCATGCACTATGACATCTAAGATCTTGTGTAGATCAGTGACAACATGGAAATTGTTGTAGTGGCTTCAATCGGCACCAACAGTATTCACAGTCACTAGAGAAACCATGCTTACATGTCTATCAAAGATTGTACGTCTCAAAACAGAGGCCTTCCTGCCTCTCCTATTCTGTACATATATTTTCTTGTTACTGTATCATACCCATACATAACAAGAAGTTGCTTCCAGTTTCTAACTGTTACTCTCTGCAGAGAAACAAAAGTTCTCTGTTACCATCGTAAATAACTGAACAACACGTGGCTCACTCACCAAATGGCACAGTTTGTCACAAGTTGTCTATTACCACTTGTTTTTGTCTATTAGCTGTTGACATATAGACAACAACATTATTCGTTCACCATGCAACAGTGTTGAACTATGCCTCCTTTATTTGTTATACTGATACTGCACATATGTTAAAATAACCATCTTTATTCATAATGCAACAAGCTGAATGAAGCAAGTGTAAATACTGAACAATTGCATTTTATTAGTAACTGACTTTGCCATGCCTTTGTAATTACTTGTAAATAATACTTACATTCTTATTCCACCTTGCCAATGTTGCTAACTACTTTTATTGTTCTAGTAAAAGTATTGTCCCGGATTTCCCCCTTTTCCCTCACAAAAGACAAAGACTATTGTTTGTTGTTGTGCTCAGATTGACAATTAATTTATTAATATTCATAATCCAATATTCCATTTCCATTTCTTTATTATTATATTTCCAGAAATGTCATTTATTTCCATCCACATATCAATCTTTGATTATCCCTCCCCCAGGTGAAAACCTGGGTACCTTCTGTTTCTCCTTTTCTGTGAGGTAATGGTGAAAACGGAGACCGCTTTCCTCTTCCTCTTCTTGTGTTATTCCTTTTTTCTTCCCCCCCTTTTCCCCCTGCCATCCACCTTTGGCAGTCCTCAACCATATCATCACCTGCCATCCACCTTTGGCAGTACAAACTGTCCAACCGGACTCATCTGTCATCCACCTAGACAGACCCATCATACAGTCCCCCTTTGACTGTTTTTCCCTCTTGCTCTGTCTAGTAGGTTGGGTGGGAGGAATCAAAAACTCCAGCAAAAAGTGGCTGAGGCCCCCTTGTGCTGTCCCTTATGTACCTCCCTTTGCCCCTCCCTTTCTTGTTATCTGTCCTTTGTTTTGGTCCCTAGCCCCTCCACTTCCTTCCCCCCTCCCCTTCTGAGCACAACCATTCCATGACAGAGGGAAGGGGTGCACCAGGACAACATGGTCTGCCCCTTAAAGGTCAAACTCCATTGTCCCGGATTCCCCTTTTCCTTCACAAAAGACAGAGACCGTTGTTTGTTGTTGTGCTCAGATTGGCAATTAATTTATTTATATTCATAATCCAATATTCCATTTCCATTTCTTCATTATCATATTTCCAGAAATTTCATTTATTTCCATCCACATATCAATCTCTGATTATCCCTCCCCCAGGTGAAAACCTGGGTGCCTTCTGTTTCTCCTTTTCCACTAGGTAACGGTGAAAACCGAGACCGCTTTCTTCTTCCTCTTCTTCCTCTTCTTGTGTTATTCATTTTTCTTCCCCTCCTCTCCCCACCTTTTTCCCCACTAGCCAGTCTCCAGCTTGCATTGGATGGCTGGCTTCCCCCCATACTTAGGGTATCACTCTCCCTTACCTCAGGGACGATCCTTTCTTCCCTTTTTTTTTATATACCAGCTTTTTCCTGTTTTCTCCATGCCTCTATGAAACCCATTGTTTCTGTATTGAACATGTCTATGGCTAGATCCGACAGGTGCACACCATCTGACCTGTAAAAGTCCTCCACCCATTCTTCTACCCCGCAGTATCACCTGCCCCCATCTGCCTTATCAATGTCCCCACCCTTCTATTCATCTTTCTCCTGGCCCTCTCCAACACCCTGTGGCTGTGTTCCTGTCTCCATACCCTTCTTGGTATCATATCTGACCAGGCGAGGCACACCTGAGGCCACCACTGTCGTATTGCCCGAAATCCCTTTTTATTTGTAAGTATGTGTCTACCCATGGCCTGCCTGCAAAGTCGTTGCCCCCTAGATGTATAATGATTAGGTCTGGACTGGGCCGACACCTCTTGAGTTCCTTCAACACGGGAAGAAGCTGTGCCCATCTCATCCCACGTATGCCGTGTCATACCAACCTACACTGTCTTACATCCTGGTACAGCTGCTTTCCACCAGCTTTCTTCTCTGCTCTCTTTCCAGCCCAATAAATATAGGAATGGCCGCAGATCCAGACTTCCGTGATCCTCCCTCTACCTATGGGGTGCAAGGAAAATTAATTAATTTACACATACTCTTAGTGCCATCACCATATTATCCCTGCCTCTTTCCTTTTTTTGCCCCCAACCCCCCTTTACCTGCAATTCCTCCTAGGAGCACTACCTTCTATACCACACTTTTTCTTTTTCTTTTTACTTCAGTGCTCTGATGTATCTCTTATAATTGGCTGACCGCCAGTGCCCTTTTTCCAAAATATCCTTCATGGGTTCCCCCATTGCTGTCCACTGTGAGGCAGCCCCAATCTGTAGGGTGTGGGATGAGTAATTAGCTGGGTCCTCCCCCATAAATTGCATGCCCTTTTTCAGCACTGCTGACCGTTTTCCCTTCACCATGTACAAATAGCTTTCTCTTCCTGGTCACCTGCTCTGTGGCGAAAGCCCACAGAGCCTGCACTGGGCATATTGCGACCTCTAATTGCCCTTTCAGTGTTACCATGCAACCTTGCCCTTTCTGGTCCATTTTTGACCTCCTGAGCTTGATCCGTATCTCTTTCATCCCCCAACTTACATCGTCCCATTCCAAACCTCCTTTCTTGTCCTCTTTCCCATGGCCTACCACCTCACTCGCTCTCATAGCCCCTGCAAACATCATCACATAAATCATGTGAAATAGCTGGGCCTCAGTCTTTGATCTGCATATTACTGGGCGCACCTCTTTTAGCCTTAATAGCCACTGCTCCCCTATTGGCCTCCTATTATCTTCTGGCCCACATTTCAATGTGCCCCATCCCTGAATCATTCTCCTGATGAGCAGTGATTTTGTCAGGTGCTTCCACCCTTTTAGGCTGCAGATAACACTAATCCCTACCAGATAAACCCCCATTGTGGTGTGGGTGGTCCCTTTCTGCCACTGCTCCATGGTGAACATTCTCAACTGTTCCTCTGTGAGTGTCCCACTGGTGCTCAGCCCTGAATGCCTGAAACACCCGCCAGGCCCCATCGTAAGCTCTCAGAGTCTGAGGTGCCCATGAGCTGCAAAACAACAGTTCTGCTCCTTCTTGCCAACATCCCAGATGTTCATTGGTATAGGTGTTTTTTGTTCCTCCACTGCTGGTGCCAGCCTCTGGAAACAGTCCAGCTGCAGACAGGAAAGGCTGTCAACCAGGGTACTGTGTACCCCTTCTATATGTTTTGCTCTGAATGACATGTTCAGCTGCAAAGCCCTTAAAACTAAATGTCGTAATACCTTCATGACCGTCTCTGACCTGGCTCCCCTGTTGTTTAGTACCTCTACCACTGATCTGTTATCACACCAGAATGTCACTTTCTGATCCCTTACTTCCTCCCCCATACCAGGGCGCATGCCCATATGGGCATGATTTCCAGCAAGGTTATATCTCTTATTATCCCATCCTTTACCCAACTACCAGGCCATGGTTCTGTGAACCACCTGCCCCCTCAGGTAACCCCCCATGCCAGCTCCCCTGGCTGTGTCTCTATAGAGATCAAGGTCTGTGTTGTACACCCATTCTTCTTGCCAGAATGAACAGCCGTTATATCCCTTTAGGAATTCCTCTCATATCCCAAAATCTTCTCTGACACCTTCTGTCAGGTCCACCCAGTGATGTGGTCTGGTAAACCCTGATGTAGCCCTAGCTAACCTCTGTGTGAATGCGGTCCCCGGTCCAATGGCCCTGCAGGCAAAGTTCAGGTGCCCCAATACTTGCTGGATTTGTTTCAGCTGTACCCTTCTCCTGCTGGTGTGTAATTGAATCAATTCCTTCAGTTTCTTTACTTTATTGTCTGGCAGCCTGACTATCTCTTTCGGTACATCTATCTCAATCCCCAGAAATTCAATCACCCTGCTGGGCCCTTCTGTTTTTTCCAGTGCCAGTGGCACCCCTAGCTCCCTACATAATTCCTGAAACTTACCCAGCATAATCTGTATCTCCCTTTTCCCTCTCCAAATGAAAAGGAAGTCATCTAGATAGTGAATGATCATTCTATAACCCGTTCTTTCTTGGAATATCCATTGCAAACACGTGCTGAAAGCTTCGAATGTCGCACACACTATGGAACATCCCATTGGCATGGCTTTGTCAAAATAATACTGCTCCCCAATTTTAAAGCCCAATAGATCCCAGTCTTCTCTCCTAACTGGTAGTAGTCTAAAGGCAGATTCAATATCCATCTTTGCCATCCATTCATCCTCAGTAGCCCAGATTATCTGCACTGCATCCTCCAGTGTCGCATATGTCACCCTACTGTGTTCCTCCCCGATGAAGTCATTCACTGAATCCCCTTTTGGATAAGACAGGTGGTGAATCACCCTGTACTCTTCTTCTTGTTTCTTGGCTACCAAGCCCAAAGGCGAGATCTGCATATCTCGCAGAAGAGGGGTGTCAAATGGTCCCTCTACCCTCTCTGCTGCCCTCTCTTTCTCTATCTTCTGTCTCAACGTTTCTTCTTTTCCTTTAACGGATCCCAAGTTGTCCGCCTCTCTTGCTTGCCTGGGCCCATCACACTGTAGTGAAAACCCCATCTTAAAACCCTGTATAATCATCCTTCATACTGCTCAGTCCAGATATCTGTCCAAACCAGTTGCCCATGTCTCTATGTTAATGGGGGTTCTGGCTATCCTGAATTGCTCCTTGTCTAGCCCCCCTTTTCTGCTCCCTGGCCCCCCTCCCATCTTGTGCAGGGTTCTTTTGATCAGTGGTTCTGACCCCCCTGCTCATGTGCCCTCTACCCCATCCACTTATTCCATGTCTGCCCTTTAAACCCCAGTCCTTCCTGAAAATACTGTTGACCTGACCCTTGTCCCCCGTGTCTCTGTGTCCCCTGGGTCCATGCCATCCTGCATCTGCTCGCTGGGTGTCCTTCACTGCATTTTGAGCAAGCATGGTGAAAATGACATTGGGGTCATGAGCAAAAAGCCCTGTTGTAGGCCCAACAACATCTCTGGGGTGTTGACCCTTTCTTTCCCCATTCCCCTTCGGGTATGGCCTGATCAGTAACGTAGTTCATCCACAAATCTAACTGCTTCATGTCCCATCTCACATCCCTGAATGTTGCCATTCTCTGTCGAAAGAATTCATCATAATATAGCCACGCCACCCCCCTTTTGCCTTTGCCCTCCTTATTATCAAGGAGTACGTGATGAGCGGGATACCCAGATCTGGCTTTTTCTCTAAGACAATGGCTGAGAAAGTGGCAAAGCCTACAAACCATCTGTCCCATGTCTTTCCCTTCATGAACTTGTCCTCCTCCTTTTTCCCCCAAAGCACTATTGCCGCTTCCATTTCATTCTTACCTATGTGCTCAGTTTCTTCGTATTTTGCTGCTGCTTCCCAGCTCACCAAGGTGAATATATCTATATACTCCCCTTTCCATATTTTCTCTTTTGTGGCCAGTGGGACATGCTCTTCTATCCTCATCTCGGGTGCCCCTATCTCCCTTGTACCTTTTCCTTCTTTTTCTGCACTCTCTTCATTACTTTTTGGCCCTTTCCCCCCAATCTCTTCCAGGGCCGATTCCATCTGCCCTAAACCTACTGTCTCCAACACCGCTACAATTTAACATTAAAAAAATGTATTGCCAATTCAAAAGACTGAGAAAAGGCCACATTAAGAGTACAATTATTAAACACTATTGGTCTCACAATACAATTCACATGTGTGTTACCATTGGTTGTAAAATATGTTAACCTGTATCACAGATAGTTAATACATGATACATGTTAATACATGATGTGCCATAGAATAACTTGATGCATAAATACAAATTTGGCAGCACCCTGTAAACATTGATTACACACATTGAAAAGTGATGATTTTGTTGTAGTCGTGTGACTGATAATGTGTATGTTCCTGGGTTGGGCGAAAAACCAGATGCTAACTGGTATAGCAACAGCTACAGAAAGATATTATGGTCTCAGTGATATTAGATAATTGGTATGTACCATTAAATATGCTAAGATATAGCACTGAGTAAGTGCATTTGGAAAATTCCCACCTGACCCCTCAATAGAGGTCATCAAAAACATTGTCAGGAACAGACATGAACTCAGTTGTTATCAGCAAAAGTGTCTGATTTACAATTGCAAGTATTATCTATATACATTACATTTACTTGTCTGAGAAGTACGTGAAATAATATATCATTACAGGTATAATGTTAATTTCTTTAAATGATTACATTTCTTACTACACCAGTTTAAACTAATACAAATACAAATTTGTGTAGCATGGCATGCTTTTTATAACACATATAGTTAAACAAATTTTATTCCTATTGTTTTCTATTATAACTTAAGCAGAAAAACTTACTTGAGTATTATGTTAATAGTTGTAGTGCAAGTATTTATCTAGTGATCAACAATGTTTATACGAAATACAAATGTATATCTCATTTATCTGTTAGTTCATAGCTATTTAATAGACATAAATATGTTATTGGAATACTGAAACACTTATGAAAAAGGTACTTGACATTAGTTGTACATTGCTACTTCTTACATTTGTCTACTAATATACTATTTTTAAACTTACTTGAATATCATAGTATGAAGAATTGGTTAATTACATATAAATACTTCTATATACATATATACAATTTGCCAGTTTGGAAACTAACAGGTCTAGTGGTACACTGTTGCATGACAGAAAAGTGGTGATGGAGTCAATATGTTAACAAGTAAGAAACAGAAACAAACTGGTGATACCATACATGTGACACAGTGTTCAACATGGTCAATGACATGTGTGTTTCAAACTTTGAGAAATGAACAAGGGACAAGTGTTGTACCCTTGTGCTAACTACTTCTTGTTATGTATGCATATTACATACTGACAAGAAAATATATGTACAGAAATGGTGAACCAGAAAGGAGTGTGTTTTGTGATGTCACAATCTTTCTTAGACATGTAAGCATGGTTTCTCTAGTGACTGTGAAAACAGTTGGCACTGATTGAAGACCACTACAACAATTTTCACGATGTCACTGAGCCACACAAAAAATCTTGCATGTCCTGGTGCATACAATATGCTTTTCCACCATATCATTTTTTAGGTAGGTAATCATTTATGGAAAGTTGTAGATTAGGAACAATTCTAGTGTCCAACGAGTCACTCTGTCACAAGGTAGACAGCAAAGAATGTCACATGTTGTGTGACTATTCCTCTGAGACATGAAGGTCATTGTAATTCTTCAATATTAGGAGATAGGCATTTTTTAAGTGTCACAGTAGTCTCTGTTTGAAAGAGTTTGTAGAGTTGTCACACTGTACCCAGCCAGTTCTAGACCTTAACAAACAGGTGTAATGCCCTGAATGCATCAATTGACCATGGTGGTAGACCACACTGTGAGTGTCAAACACTGATTGATTAAAAACTATTCTACCAGTTGTGCAATCTGTGATAGGTATGTCAACCCTGAGCCCATTTGAGTCAAATCTGTGCAATACAAGCAAAAGATACTGAGATGAAGTTCTGAAACATATGGACTGAGTACATATGCCTCCACACCTTTTACATAAGTGACCACTTTCAACATTGGTAAATAGTTGATGAAATTTGATACTTTTGACCTGTGGGACAGACAGAGTAATCTACAGCATGTCTTCTGTGGTTTCACGCTCTGAATGATCACATGATACACATGTATATTTTGGTAACATATGACACAGTGAAATACTGACGCATTGGAATCCCCTCTTCATCCAATCACTGCCATAATGAACTCAGTGGTATCCTGTTGCATGTCTGCAGCAAATGTACTGCATCCGTCATATGTTCCCAGCACCTGCTGTAGAGGTGTTAGTGACTGTACATTGTTAGAGTGATCAGAAACCGTATTGACAACCTGCTTCAATGCCTTTGACAGTGGAGTCTCTTGTGAAGCAGATATTGCCTGCACAAAGTATGGTATGTGTAGAAAAACTTGCATAGCAGAATTAACATAGCAGTTAACTCTAGTGCTGTTGTCAAACACTGGTACAGCAGCCACACCTACTGATTTCTGACCAACACCTGGTTCTGCACCTGTACTTGAGACTGTGACCTTTGTAGAATTCTTCAGAGTTGAATCACTTGTGGAAGCTCCTCTCCAGTTCTTGACAGCTGTAGATATGACTGTACAATGTGAGACAGCCAGATACATAGGCAGTGATATCAAAGATATGTGTGGCTGGTAGAGAGTACGTAATCTGTTGTACTCAACAATACATCTGTTGTCAGCACATATCTTCTGAGGTGCAAAAGTTATGATGTGCAACCCAGACAGACTATGGACACGTGAAAGTGCTATGTAGCTCATGCCATCTTTGAAAATGTCTGTACCTATGTCAACCATTGCTGAATCCAAACATACGCCCTGAGATTTGTGAATAGAGACAGTATATGCAACACATACTGGGAAATGTTTCCTGTTTACATAGATATCCTTGAATACCTGAAATTTTACACAGGTATGTTCTATCTGTACATGCTGTTCCTTGTTGGCAAAGTGGACTACAAATGTGTCAATAAATGTCTTCTGGACACTATAAAGAAAGTCTACGGGGGGTAGTATGTGTCAATGAGGTTATTCTTCAAGATATTTTTTGAAGAAGGTCTATTGACAGTGAGTTCCTCAATCTCAGCATGAGGAATAAGTACACGTTTGCACTTCTCTTTGTAGTTCACACTGAGAAAGCGCACAGCATCAGATTTGCCATACAAATGTATACCCATTAAATGATCACTGGCCTCATAAGTACCACATTCTCTGTGTGAAATGGTTTTCAATCCCAGTGACCACAGCTGAGACATCAGGCTGTTGCTTGAACTGGCAATATCTTCCCATGGCACTATTAACCATGTCGTGCTCAACGTTGAGATTACACCGCAGCATGACACGTGCATTCTTACACAGTGTTAGAACAGCTTCCAGACCAGCTGTGCATGAAACATCTAACTTTAGTTCAGTAAGTCTCTCAGTCATCTTTGCTAAACGTTTTTGACTGAGAATGACACCATCAGCTGTGTCAACAGCATGCAGAATGACAATTTCTTGTTTTTCCTCTCTGTAACATAACACTGTTCAACTCAGCGCATTTCTTCAGTCATGGCATAAGACACACAATCTGCCTGCCTGTGGAGTACATGTCACTGAAAACATTACGTGCTGTCTCTATGGTGTAGTATATATTCTGATTCTCTGATCGTTTAACATAGAAACATGTTCTGGTGATAGAGAACCTGTACAAGCTTCATCTGAAAGTGATTTGTAAGCCAGATCTCCACTTTGGCGCATGTTCTCACACAGCTTGACATAGGTGAAAAACTCCCAAAGGTTAACACCTCCAATGCACCCAAGTGTGATCTTAGCCTGCTTGGCAGTCAGAGTTGCAAACGCATGTTCCATTTACTGGTGCAAGCTGTAAAATGTCTCCCAAAACAAGAATACTTTTGCCACCAAATGCTACTCCATAGTCAGTATCCAAGATCTCCTGTAGATGTAGGTGTATACAGGTGAGCATTACATTGGAGACCATGTTAATTTCATCAATGATGAGTAACTTCATCTTTGTAAACATGGAGCAAAGCTGAGATGCAACCTCAAATTACAGTTTACAATACTGTCCTGTCTTGCTATGTTCCGCTGGCAACATAAAGAGACGGTGTAAAGGAACTCCATCGATGTTGTATGCGGCTAGTCCTGTGGGAGCACTAACAGCAACAGACATCGATGATCCTGTCAGGCTCTGTATTTCAGCAGTGATGGCTTCAATAAGGAAACTCTTTCCTATGCCAGCTGAGCCACTAACAAACATCAGTAGTGGCTTATACTCAAGACAGTCACATTTTTTGGCTTCATGAAGTAGGCCATATTGAAATGCATCAGTGACCTGAGAGTGAACTACATGCTGCTGCTGATTTAGCCTTTCTCTCAAGTCAGCTGTGTTGACACCGCAGTGTGTTCCATGTTCTTTGGCACTCTCAACTTCTGACATTAAGACTTCTGGGGCATTTAAAGGCAGAGGCTCACCTAGAACACTTTCTCCTTCTAGATCAAGATTGTCTTGTGAGCTAACAGGAGTATTCTCCTGAAGTTGTTTCTTTGCCTCTTAAACTGGTCTTTCTCAGGCTCCAGTCTCTGTATGCATGTCTCTGAGTATTCAGTTTTGAAAGTCTCATAACTGAGATTGAATTCTTCCTCGAATGTATCACAGTTACCTTTTAATTCAGACTCATTCCTCCAAGGTCTAAATAAGAATAAGAGAGCAAAGTAGTAATGTTCTCTGCTCTCCGATGTGCCTAGATGTAATTTACAGTGGTCTATGAGCCAAGGCTTGTGTCTCTTAATGAGACAGCCATCAAGTCCTTTCACCTTGTAAATGTGCCACATAGAATCAGGTGACATATTTGTCATACCACTTAGCCACCTGAAATAGGCACATAGCATCCATGTCATCATGCCTACGGGGGTAGTATGTGTCAATGAGGTTATTCTTCAAGATATTTTTTGAAGAAGGTCTATTGACAGTGAGTTCCTCAATCTCAGCATGAGGAATAAGTACATGTTTTCACTTCTCTTTGTAGTTCACACTGAGAAAGCACACAGCATCAGATTTGCCATACAAATGTATACCCATTAAATGATCACTGGCCTCATAAGTACCACATTCTCTGTGTGAAATGGTTTTCAATCCCAGTGAGCACAGCTGAGACATCAGGCTGTTGCTTGAACTGGCAATATCTTCCCAAAGATCTTGCAAGCTAGTCTGCTCATGTTTAGTTATGTACGAAGTTACGTACTGCAGCAGATCCAATGAATTGTCAGCCACAAACTGAACATCTGTGTTTGCTTGCCACAGAAGAGTTGGGTTGTAGTCATTGATATACACCTCTTTCTCATCTCTGGGTAACTCATATACCCTGTTGATTGATTTTACCTTCAAGTAGTGTCGCATTGCTGAAAAAGTTCATTCATGGCACCATCCTGACAAACCCATCTAGGGAATATAAACAACATCTTGTGTACCAATCAGATTTGTTCTTTACTACCCAATGGCAGTATTTTGCACAAATATGTCACTGGAACTTTTGAACCAAGTACCACACTGTAGGACTATCATACTTGTTCGGAATGCAGCAAGTGATGTATTGCTTGATGAATGCTAGCACTTGTGCTGCTTCATGTTCACCTATGCGTGGTGCATCCTTGATCCACAATAACATGTGTATATGAGGTGCACCCCATGCTTGATACTTCGTCCTCCAATAGTAATGCTCCACAGTACCAAGAGGTGGATTGTCCTTAGACAAAATGAAAGTCAGTATATCATGGAACTGCTTGTGGAAATGCCTTGTGACAGACACAGGGTCAAGTGAGCACATTTCTCCAACAGTCATTGATGAAATGCCATCTGCATCAGAATTTGCCCATTTCAACAGTTCTATGACCTCATCCCAGGCATATTCAGCACAACTGAGTGTGACAAACCATGTGGCTGCACTGTGCTCTCACAGCATTGTCATCACCTCAAGTGTCTGCGATACCAATATTCTTTGGTACCATATAGGCTTGAGAGAATAGAAGACAAATTCACTTGCACATTTTCATCTTTCCACTTCAATTTCTCAAGGCATTGTGCAGCTGTAATTCCATCTAGTGGAGTAGTGAGATGAATAATATGTGCAATAGATGCAGACAGTATGGTAAGCTCACTCTCCTATAGGAGATGAAATAGGTACTGTATGTTACGTCTAAATTTCCCATCATTGCTGAGTACATGGCTACTGTGGTACTCAGCTCCCTGTATACGTACTTCCCTTTCATCTAGGTGTCCACCTGACCCTTTTGGGAATAAGTCTGGGAAACAGCGTGCTTCCAGTGTTGCCTCCCATATGCTGACAGGCTCACCTTCCACCTGTTTCATTTGATAGAGATCAATGTTGTCCCCCCACTGGATCTCTGCCAGGCAGTGGATGGGTTGTGTACTGTTCAAACACATTGTCATTTGTCTGCACATTGACCTTTTCAATCATTGGTTTAGTGCTTCCCAACTCACTGCATTCTATTATCATAGTAGTCATGGTTTCAATGTCAATGTGTAAAATGGATTGCTGCTCTTCAAATAAGTAAGAGCAAGCTTCACCTTCGGTACATTGACAACATCTTGCCAGATGACCTTCGCCTTAGTTGGAACACCTTTTACAAGAATCACCAAACTATTTTCTTCGGAAATTGCCTCCACATTTTCCTGCAGAGGAAGTGGGAGATACATGACAGAACCCTTGAGAGATCTAATGAACACTTTTTGTGGAATGTTCCATGTCTTTGCGTTCAGATGTAGAATGGTTTGAAAAGGTTTCATAGTCTGAATAAGAATACGTTCAAACATATTCAATGTGACAATCTCACTTGGTGTAGCTTGTGCCTCCATATTATTCAACAGTGACCTTGGTGGCAGAATGTTACACTTCAATTTGGAGAAACAGTGCTTGCACAGCACAATGATGGGCTGGAAGTCAGATTTCAGCATCAAGAATGCTGACAGTCGAACCCACATGTCGTTGTATGGCCACAAGGTTTCAAGGTTCACTGTGACTGTTTGCCGTAACACAGATGATTACATGACACACATACAGAATCAAATTTCTGTGCGTTTGCCAATTTGAATTTCACAATTTCTTTGAAAAAATGTTTCAGGATGTCACTTTCTAACACAGAAACAAAAGCTTCATCAGAAGTAACAGACTGATTAATTCCTGTGTCTGCCACAGAAGTCATCCGTCGTAGCTCTTAGAGACATGTGATGGCACCATGCATGTCACCAGACTCCAATAAGTTTTTTAAAGTAGTGTAGTGATTGACAACTCGTCGAACTTCATACACCCTGTATACAAAGTTCTGCATGCCTGTTTGATGTACTCAGAGTATCTGCATGTGGTGAAGCACACTGTCACAAACACCATTATCTAGGCACGCAAGTGAGTGACCCATAAGTCCAGTATGTGGACAGATCTCGCAAAGGTCAATATTGTGAAACAGTTTATATCTGTCTTTATGATCTGTTTTGACAAATAGGTTGATAAAGTGGTCAACTTTGTCAAACGATGATTGCCTACAGTTGCAAGTTGCATCACGTGCCCATGAGAGGCAGTGACACTTGTGAGGCCGAGCAATCGATTCAGCATCATCATCTGATGGATTGTTGTATCATCAGAGTCACTGAATACATTTACCAGTTTACTGGACTCATCTATACTGAAGTTGCTGTCTTGTTTTCTGTGAATAATAAGACTTTTCCCAGAAATATGCTTCTGAGTGCTGTGTGTGGAGCCATCGACCTGTGAAAACATCACAGAAATTGTGCACAGTCAATTTAAGATATTGTTGTAGCCTTTGCTTGATGTCATACACAACTTTTCTGAATAGTTCAAGCACATGAGACATCTTAAGCCATAAGCGTTGAAGAGCAAATACTGCTCTACTCACACATGTATGTACTTTGAAATGCAATTTCATCAAACTTAGAAGACTTTTTTTATGCTCATGTCTCATCACAGCTGCAATAAGCCTCTCGATCTTAACTTTATATGCTAGTGATCAGAAATACTTCTGCTTTCTCAGATTGACATCACCAGGTGCTACATTCCAGTGTTGTTTAGTACGTGAACTTATTCTTACCTTTGCAATAGTAGTGTTTCATCTCAGGGATCTACACAGCTGTTGCTGAGGTGAACATTTTTTTCTTACTGTTGAGCAAGTGTGTACTGTTACTGTGGAGTGAGACAATATAGGGTCCACTATTTGAGTAGCTTTCTGAATTGTTTTATGTGTTGAACTCACATCAACTCACATCAGTGCCTTTCATATTAGTCTTGAGCAAGAGTGAACCACTATGATACCTGTTTCATCTTTTCTTAGATAGTCGCCTGTCCTTACTGGGCATCTTTGCTATCTGGGACTTCACAGTAGTAATCAGCAGTCTTACAGAGGTATCAGGCACCTGTATAATAGAGACAAGAAAACAAAATATTAGTATCTCTTTGTTTTGTTCTCTTCTGACATTCAATGTTGAGACAGTTTATTTGTAACTGATGCATAGATAATTGACATAATTGCTTACAAAGGAGTACACTGTTCATTTGTATAGTAACAGTGCACAATGAAATCAATAGACACTGGTGCAGAAATGTAATAGCTGACAAAATGACTAAGAATTTCAGAATTAGTATGTAAAAATGCATCAAATTATGTATTGGCACAGTATGAAGTGAGCAGAGCTGTTTTTACTCTAGGAATAATTTTTTTGTGGAAAAAGCCATTAAATCATGTCATGCATTCAAAAGTGTCACAAAATATAGTGTCATTTGTGCAAAAGTGTCGCAATAATATGATGTTGAGCATTCAAAAGTACTGAAAGTAATGTCGAACATTTACTGTTGAACGTGCAAAAGTTTTGAAAAAATAGTGTTGAACCTCGAAAGTATCGCAAAAGTAGTTTCATTCGTTCAAAAGTATAAAAAAAAACAGTGTTGTGCATTTGAAACTATCACAACATTGAGTATGGGGAAGCAACAATATGCATTAGCCAATAATATATTGATTTGTATTTGAGTGACAGGCACTTCAACCAATGCAGTGTAACATTTATTAGGCCACGTAAGACAACCAATCAGAGACACTGAACACTGAAGAAGAAGGACATAGCAGCCATCTTGGGTGAAACTGAGAAACAGTGCCTTGCTGACTGTAAGTACTTAACATTTTATTTAACATTTTTCTAGCATGATAAAAAGTGTTACCAACATCTAAATAGTATTAATTAAAACATTTTTATTGCTCTATTTGTCTATGTATATACATACAAGGTAGTCTACTGCATTATTAAGTTATAACTGTTTAAAGTCAGAGTGTTAATTGGTACTTACTAGCACAGCTACAGCTGCAAAATGGAGGAAGAAAGTAAGGTGCACATGTGGCATAGCAGAAGAGAGAACCAGTCAGACATGCCTCTGCACTTGTAATTGTTTGAAGCTGCCTATGAAAAGGATGCATATTGCCACCTTGAAATCTTCCTACATCTTTTGCTGAAGCAGAAGTGCTCAGATAGTGCACACACTGTATTGGCTAAGTAAGACAGAAATTTAGCCAATCATGTAGTTTATTTGTCTTTTATGTATCAGCTCAGTGAAGCAGTGTTGAAGTAGAGAGGGGAATTTCAGTTTTAGTTTCATTAGTGCCTAGCTACTGCAGGGGAAACACTGACTTTTTGGTAGCTCCCTGTCTACTTCTCAGTTTCAAACCTCAGAATGGCAGAAAACAGCAAAAGGACTTTGTGGACTGTAGGCAGCAGTATAGTAAGGCAAGTGTCAGAGTATGCTCAGAACAGTGATTTTGGGAAAAACCTGCAGCTCCCAAATTGCAGTGTAAAGTGGTTTAGCAGGGGTGGCATGAAGTGAGATCACCTCATGCCAACAATGCACAGGCATCTGAGTACTCAAGCTCATCTAGACATACTGCTGATACATCTTGGAGACAATGATTTGGGCACCAAACATTGGGTAGATTTAGTGACAGAAGCAAAATTGGACCTTGCTTTTATTATGAGTATGTTTCCTGATTGTAAAATCATTTTTTCGGATATTACATAGCGTAGGGTCTGGCAAGCAGAACACCATATGTACCTGATTGACAGAGCACGGAGAAAGGACAACATACAAATTTCTGCATATCTACACATGTGTGGAATGTACACCATAAGTCACCTGGAAATTAAGTATTGTTATGATTAGCTATACCTACCAGATGGTGCACACTTCTCACATGCTGGCAATTGCTGTTTCCTGGGAAACCTTCGAGATGCACTCCTCAAAGTCCTCTAAGAATGTCGGACTGTTTAAACAGATAGCAAAGTAATAAAAGGTTCTTTTCAGAACCAAAAACTGTTGGTTAAAAAATAGAACAACTACATACATCACTTACACAGGTGCTATACATGAACCAGGAATATTAAGACTGTGCCAGGCTGAGGTGCAACCCTGGGCACAGTGCAACTGGGATATTCCAGGTGTTGTCAGGGTGACATTTAATGGTGCTGTGGTATGGCTCAGCAGCATTGAATATGTTACTGTGGCCAGCTGCATTGTGCATGACACAATGACACTGCACCAGCACACATGGCTACAGAGGATCAGGAGAATGCAGCAGCACAAGTACGGTAGTGCTAGATGCAACTACTGTGTTATTCAGTGGTGGAGGTGCAAATGGGGCCATAATGCATGCAAGGTGTAAATGGGGCCATTTGCATGTCATTATGGCCCCATTTGCATGCAGGTGCACAGATCCCCAGTGACCTGGGTCTGGCGCCCTGCCAGGCAGCAGCTGTTGAGGAAAACACCCGCCCTGCCTCTCAGCAGCAACGTGCCCCATCACCCGATCATGGGTTTTCTATATTTAAAATATCCCTGGTGGTACGGTGGACCCTACCCCCTCACCTCATTGCAGGCTTACTGTATTAAATATATCCCTGGTGGTCCACTGGACCCTATCCCCTCACCTGATGGTGGGCAGCTCCACTGGATCACCAGGATTATTTTTAATTCAGAAAGCCCACGATTGGGCAAGGGGGTAGAGTCCACTGCACCAGCAGGGATATTTTTTATTATTGAAACCACTCACTTGGGCATGGGGGGGTGATGCTGAAACACAGTGGCATTGGAGCTCAGGTGGCCACCCAGAGGTGGCGGCTGATGTGTAGCACTATGCAATACAGCAGCTCACCTGTAGGTGACATCACTTGTTCTTTTTTTTTGGGTTCAACAGTGTGCAGTGCAAGTAGAGGTTGTGCTTGCATATGCTCAGCATATCTCAGGCTGAATATCGGTATGTGGCAACTATCCATGGGCACACCACCCTTACTTGCACCGCATACATTACTGATGCACCATGGTGCATCGATATTTGTACAGCACATAGCCCCCTTCCAAATATCTAGCTGGGCCGTATCAGTGGGTTATTAACATACTGCTGTTTAAACTTTTTGTGCAACACTTTACAGAACAGAAAGTCACACACATGTTACAAACCATGGCAATAATGTACTGTTTTCTGTGTATTTATTGCAGATTGTGACAGAACAAAAAAGAGAGAAAATGAGGATCTGGAGCCTAAGAGAGGTGTGCCTGCTGGTCGAGGCAGTTCAGGTGTGGGGCAGTGCCTGTATTTTAATGCAGAGCACCAACAGTAAACTGGACACTGTGTGAAGGTGCATAAATGGCCACCTGCATCTGATACTTAAAGTAAAAAATAAAACATCATTGCAGTGGAAGTGAAAGTGGAAGCTGTGCCAGTGGTTTTACTAGCTGAAAGAGAGGGAGGAGATATCAGAAAATGATAAATGCTGGTACTACCTCGGCTACAAGCTCTGGGAGGTGGCCAGAAAGCCAGCTGCAGAGGAGCGTCTGACATACCGTAAGTAAAGCAACAATATTTTCATAATAATATAAGAGTAATATTCAGTAGTGTGTATGCAAATGTAGACATCATTTATGTATGGTACAAATGGGTGATTAGCATATGTTTATGCCATCATTTGAATATGGGCTTGTTGATTGCCAGTGAACTGCACCTGGCGATCTGCCATGCTGTACATTGATACCCACTGTTCCTTGGTTGCAAGGTGACCCAACGTCACATTGTGAACAGTCTGAAATAGAATGTTGTTATGGAGTAATACTTGATGCCCCCCTTTTTGTTGAAGGGTATGAACCCGTTGTGGTCTACTGAAGCATAGCCTCCAGACTCATTGGGGGTTTATTAAAGTATATCCACGTCTGCTGGTACAGTGTACTGGGTCTCCCTGTCTAATTGTGGCCTTTGTAAATGTATATAGATCCCTGGTGGTCCAGTAGAGCATACAGCACCTCGATTGTGAGTGCTGTAAAATAGTATGAGACCTAGTACTACAATGGCCACATCTAAGCCACTCATCAGTTGAGTAATCAGTTGTACAACACTGTTGCGGTACCATCCAATCATCAGCGTACACCAGTTCTATACCCGTATGATACCTCACTGTACAACAACTGACACCATTCAGTATTGCTGCACAGCTATAGTTCTACGGCATGTGGCAATGAATGTGCAGACTGTACGGTAGGGCAGAGCAACAATATGTAAATCAATGGATCCATTTATACAGATATTGGGAGTTTGTACTATAGTATAGTGTGCAGACCAATTGACACATGCTGTGCATGTATGTGTGTACAGCTATTCTATACATTGTCACCTGTGATACAGCTATATGGCTTGCAGCTGGGCAGCTGCTGCCCGGTGCTGTCTGGGTGTTTAGAGTGCTGTGCCAGCAGTCACTAGCTGCATTGGAGAGCAAACCTTGTGTAACTGGTACTAAATGTGTCTTTCTGTCTGAAGTTCTTTAGCCATGCAAAAACATAAGTACATCAGTTATGCTTATTATGATTGTCACCAAACATTTTTCTAATTATTATTATGCACAACTAGTCATTCTGTTAAGTATTATAGCACTGGTATAACAGATGTTAACTATTGATCAAAGGGAAGGGGTGCGGTGGTGCATTGTATTCATTATGTGAAAACATTTTGCCTTGTCAGTATTTAAAAAGCATGTAAATGCACTATTGCAGTGTGTAACTTGTGAACATACATTGTCTTTCTGTGTAAATAACCACTCACTATATGCCACTTAAGTTTCTCTGTGCCAGACATCTGAACATAGATCTGTAAATCACATCTTCAGTATTACTATGAGGTTTTAACAGTGGTACTGTAGTTGTACTGTGAATATATTTCAGTGTTGTCATGTACAACTGACAGTGAGTGTACAGCAGCTATTCAATTTAAAAACAATGGCTATTATATAAGTAGCACTGTACAAATGATAATTAAAATAGTGTGCAATTACTTGTTTAGTTGTAAAATGTATAAATATACATTTGTTACTTTACATGGGTGTACAGTAACTGCACAATACTTGATCAAGGATCATGTTAGGTTACAGATACATGTCTATTATTAATACAAAGTGGCACTAAATAAGTGACCATGCAAATGACACAGTTACTATATCTCCTTTTTATCTCTATTTCACAGATCGCCAGAGGTGCTCCTCACCAGTAGCCAAGGTAGTGCCAGCAGAAACAGAAGCTGTGGAGGCCGTAGAGTCTGACTCAGACTCCATTATCATTGTGGAGTCAGACGGTAAGAAGATACTTGTTTTTATGTTGACTACCTGCTGTCAGTAGTTCTTGTGCATCACATTAGTGAACCTCTGTAAACAGTCAGGAACAGATATTCAAAACCTTGCACCGGGTGTAAAATGAGCACTGCCTAGCTGGCAAACTTAGCCTGCAGCACAAAGCAAGCCATATTCAAAGCAATAGCCTGGGGGAAATAGCTTCTGAATATAGCATGGTAATCAGACAGGGCAAGCTGCGGTGGGAATGCAGGGGACACTTAGCACTGGAATAAGACAGGTCTGAATATGGCAACCAGGAAGTTCAAGTCACAACACCAAAACAGTGCACAGTGATGTGAACGTAGGTACAGGTGCACTATGTGACCAATGTGTTTGGCAGCAAATGCGTAGACCCAGTACTGCTGCAGGCAGCAGCATATGTGAAAGTACATAGATACATAGATACATAGACAGTGTTGTCAGATAAGGGCCTATGGCCCACCCAGTTTTCCCATTTGAGCTTGTAAGTTCAGTTTATGTTTTCCTAGAAGTCTGTTGCCCCTTACCCCTGGCCTCCAGAATTCCTTTATGTCTATCCCATGCATTCTTAAATCCCGTGATTGTTTCAGCCCCCACCACTTCCTCTGGCAGGGTATTCCACTTGTCCACCACCCGTTCTGTGAAGAAATTCTTCCTCATGTTTCCTCTGAATCGTCCTCCCTCCAACTTCATCCCATGCCCTCTAGTCCTGGAACATCTTTTTTGCTTAAAATAGTGTATTCCTGCACCCTGTTCCTCTCTGTGAGATACTGGTATGTCTCTATCATATCCCTCTCCCTCCCTCCTCCAGGAGTACATGTTCAGTTCCTTCAACCTGTCTTCATAGGACTTGTGATGCAATCCATGCACCATCTTTGTTGCCCTCCTCTGAACCTTCTCTACCCTGTCTATGTCCTTACGTAGGTATGGTCTCCAGAACTGTACACTGTACTCAGGTAGGGCCTCACTAGTGTCTTGTATAGTGGAATTATGACCTCCCTTTTCCTGCTAGTGATGCCCCTGCCCTACATCCCAGCATCCTATTTGCTTTACCTGCTGCCTTGTCACACTGTTTCCTCATTTGAGGTCATCAGAGATGATAACCCCAAGATTCCTTTCCTGCTTGGCGCATGCTATATCCTCACCCCCCAACTGATATATTGTGCCAGGGTTTTGTGCCCCATATGCATTATCTTGCACTTCTTTGCATTGAATTTCAACTGTCAAACCCCTGACCATTCTTCAAGTTTCTGCAGGTCCCTTCTCATTCTGTCTACACCCTCTGGTGTGTCTACTCTGTTACAGAGCTTTGTGTCATCAGCGAACAGTGAAATTCTGCCTTCTAGGTCCTGTGCAATGTCACTGATGAAGATGTTGAATAGAACCAGTCCCAGCACTGATCCCTGTGGTACCCCACTGGTCACTCTTCCCTCTGTGGAGTGACAGCCATTTACCACCACCCTCTGTGTCCTGCCACCCAGCCAGTTACCTACCCACCACACTACTGTCCTGCCCACACCCATATTCCCCAGTTTGTGTAATAGTCTTCTATGTGGCACAGTGTCAAAGGCCTTGCTGAAGTCCAGATAGGCCATGTCCACTGCCCTCCCTGATCCACCTCCCTAGTCACCCAGTCAAAAATTCAACGAGGTTGGTCTGACATGACCTCCCCTGGTGAAACCATGCTGCCTTGGTCCTGTAGTCCATTGACAACCAGATGTTCCACCAATCTCTCCTTCAGTAGTGCTTCCATGATCTTCCCCACTACCGAGGTGAGGCTGACTGGTCTGTATTTCCCTGCTTCCTCTTTGTTCCCGCTTTTGTCTAAGGGTACTACATCTGCTGTCCTCCAGTCTTTGGGTACCTCCCCTGTTTCCAGTGATCAGCTAAACAGGATAGCCAGAGGTTCAACCGCTACCTCTCTTAGTTCTTTAAGAATCCTGGGGTGCATCCCATCTGGCCCCATTGCTTTATCAACTCTTATTACTTCCAGTTCCTTCAGGACCCTTTCTCATGTAAAGGGACTTGTGTCCATTTCTGCACCATTTTCACCCCTTGTACTCCCTTCAGACCCATTACCCTCCTCTTCCTCAGTAAACACTGAGCAGAAATACCTGTTCAATATGTCAGCTTTACTGTTGTCATCCTCCACGTGGCCCCCATCCTCCCCCTTCAGTCTCACTATCCCTCCCTTTGTCTTTCTTTTTTCACTTATGTACCTGTAAAAGGTTTTGTCCCCTCTACCCACTGATTTTGCAATGTGTTCTTCTGTCTGAGCTTTGGCTTCTGTTACTGACCTCCCTGCCTCCCTTGCTTCTCCTGGTACTTCTCCCTATCCCCTTCTGCCTGTGTCTTTTGTATTGCCTGAATGCAATCTTTTGGCTTTCACTTTCTTTTGCTACCTCTTTGAAAACCATAATGGTCTCCTCTTCCTTTTCCCTTTGCTAACCTGCTTAATGCATAATTCTGTTGTTCTTGTAATCCTCATTTTAAATACTGCCCACTGTTCCTCAACCCCTGATTCCTGCCCCATTCCCCTTAATGCCTCTTTCAAGTATCTCCCCATTTTCCCAAAGTCTGCCCCCTAAAATCCAGGATACGTGTTTTTGTGTGGTTTGGTTCTGCTCTTTCTGTGATTTCAAACCACAATGACTGGTGGTCACTGTTCCCCAGATGCTCCCCACTGTTACCCCTATCACACTGTCCCTGTTTGTGAGCACAAGGTCTGACTATTGCCTTCTGCCGAGTTGGTTCCATGACCAGTTGCTTGAGGAAGGCACCCTGAAGGAGTCCAGGATAAATCTGTCCTAGTTGATGCTGCTGCTGGGATGCTCCAGTCCACATCTGGAATATTGAAGTCTCCAATCAGTACTACCTCACCCTTGTCTGCCATCCTTTGGATGGCTAGCATCAGCTTCCTATCTGTTTCTTCCTCCTGGGCTGGTGGTCTATAGACCACACCTGTGCGGATGGCTGTCCCCATTTTCCTTTCCAGCTTAACCCACGGTATCTCTCCCCCATTTTGTTCCTCCTGGATCTCTGTGGCCCTTATGTCATTTTTCACATACATTGCCACTCCTACTCCCTTCTTGCCTGCTCTGTCTCTTCTGAATATGTTGTAGCCAGGTATGGCCATCTCCCAGTCGTGGTTATCATTACACCAGGTTTCAGTGATGGCCATAATGTCCAGGTCTGACTGCACCATGACAGCCTCCAGATCTTCCATCTTGTTGCTAAGGCTCCTGGCATTTGCACACATGGCTTTCCATGATTTGACCTCCTTAGACTGTTTTGCTGTTCTGCTCCAGCCCCTTCCTTGGTTGTCCTTTATCCCTGGTTCTCCTTGCTGTCTTCCCTTCGGCTGAATTTTGCCCCTTTTCTGCCTATCCACCTCTTGGGCACTAATCTCCATCTTTTGCACATTGCTTTGCAGAGATAGCCACTCCTCTGGTTCACTGGTTCCACTGCTAGCTGTGGGGGTGAGCTAGTAGGTACCTCCTTGCTGGCCTGCCACCCCTTTGCTAGTTTAAATGCTTGTCAATGTAGCATTTAAACTTATCATTGAGTGCTTGGATTCTCCAGGATGGATGCAGTCCGCCAGGCTTGAACAAACCTCCATCCTCCAGGTGGGTCCCCAGTCACCAATGAATCCAAACCCTTCCTCACAGCACCAGTTCTTCAACCATGAGTTAAAGTTCCTGGTGCATGCACTTATGTTCTCCTTGCCTCTCTGCAGGTACTTCTGAGAAAGTGACAGAAGTAGCTACTTGCTTGAGACCCCTCCCCAAACTCTTCCTGAACTTCCTTTGGCTCCCCATTTTCCAGGTCATTAGTACCTAGGTGGATAATGACATCCAGCTCACTCTCCCATCTTGCCTTCCCAGTGATCCTCAGGATCTTCCTTCCATCCCTCCATGCCATGGCACCTGGTAGGCACCTCACCTCCCTGTCCTCCCCCTCCTGTGTTCCTAGCTGGATCCCTCATAATGGAGTCCCCACCAGGATTTGCTTCTCCTCCTCTGGGGTCCACTGCTTTCCTGCTGAGGTCATCTCCTTGGCTAACCTCCACATCCTTTCCTTCCACTTCTCTGGCACTCTATTTGGTTTTCCTCATTTGCCAGTGTGGCATATGAGTTCTGAGTGGAATAGGATCTGGGATGTGCCTCTGCCTGATCGCTCTAACCTCCCTGAGCCCACTGTCATCCAAGTGCTCCTCATTCTTGGCATCCTTTGAGGCAGTTGCATTGGACTGGGTGGTCTCTGGTTAGGGGTGATGGTACTCCTGACCCAGTTTACTTCTGCTCTGAGTCTGGCTACCTCATCCCACAGTCCAGAGAGATGCATGCAGATAGGGCAGCACCTCAGTGTCCAGAAGGTCTGCCTGAATATGGCTGCCCCACAGCCACTGCATTGCACCACTCCCCACCTTGTCTGCTACTGAAGCTCTCCTAGTTCCCTTTTTATTAATTTACTGTCCTAAAAATCCTGCCACTGATCCTCAGATAATTTTCTTTAAAAAAAAAGATAAAAGAAACCAATAAATAAATAAATGAGTCAAAACACTTTTCATGTTGAGGGTGGCTTCTTCCTTATGCCCTCCTACTTCACACCCCTTTACTATACCCTTGTGTTTAGCTCCTGTCAATTAGATTTAACAGGGCATATAATTAAGAGTTGGGGGAAGAGGAGGAAGGGGGTGAAAATTTGCAGCAATTAAAGACAGCACAGAATTATACCACCACTACATTTTAAATTTTCAACAGCCCAAAAACAATTCTAAGTAAAGACAACAAAGAAAGTACAGTGTCACTAAAAGCCCACAATCTAAGTTTAAAAGAAAAATAGCAATTAGCAGTTACTCTAAAGCACTGAATTGAATATGTATTCTTCCTTCCCCTTCTGGCTTCTTCTGAGAAAATAAAACTCTACTTGCTACCTCAACTCTGACTAAGCCCCACCTCCAGTTATCACGTAGCTGAGGTCAGAGACCAGACAATTAACACCTTCACCCAACTACAGGGCAGTCAGACAAGCCAAGATAAAATTTGCAGCAATTAAAGACAGCACAGAATTACACCACCACTATGTTTTAAATTTTCAACAGCCCAAAAACAATTCTAAGTAAAGACAACAGAGAAAGTACAGTGTCACTAAAAGCCCACAATCTAAGTTTAAAAGAAAAATAGCAATTAGCAGTTACTCTAAAGCACTGAATTGAATATGTTTCCTTCCTTCCCCTTCTGGCTTCTTCTGAGTACACTATTCAGAACTGTTAAATATTCCCCAAACTGTTTGCACTGTGCTAACATGTTTGTGTGGGTTTAGCACAGGGTGAAATGTTAGCCCAGTGCAAACATGTTTGCTCAGCATTAAAGTTTTCCATATTCAAAAGTGACATGCAAATAAGCCTGCTTGGGTAGTCTCTGCACAAACATCCACATTTACATCTAATTATGCCCTGATTTACATGCAGTTTGCACTGAACTAATGGTCTAGTACTGCGCTACACCTGTCCAAACATGTTTGCACTGCACAAGCACTTGGGGTAATATTACACAGTTTTGAACACTGTATTTTCACATGAGGTGCTGCCTGCTGCCATACTGGTACAACACAGCATAGGCACAGATGGTGGTGCTGCTGCATGCAACTGTCTTACTGTGCCTCATGCTACAGTACACAGCAGGCAGTACAGTAGCAAAGGGGCTAGTAGTGTGTGGACACACCACTGCCTAAGGTGAGTAGGGCATTGCTGATGACTGCACTATACACAGTGACAGGCCCAACATGCTGGTGTTTACTGACAGTGGATATTACTGTTACTCTGTAGTCTAACCCACAGCTGCTGCACCTCTGTTATGGGATGCTCACAGTGACATATACATACGAACATACAAAATTTGCCAGCAGATAAAGGCCTAGAGGTCTATCAAGTCTGCTCAAATGTGCAGCTAGCACCCCTTATTCTGCAGCTGCCCCTCCCTTCCACCCTTCCCCTTCATTAACCCTCCCCCTTGTCCTGTCCCATCCTCATTTGAAGCAGTCCACTGTTCTACTGCATACCACTTCAGCAGGTAACGCATTCCACCCAGCCACCACCCTCTCTGTAAAAAAGTGTCTCCTCATCTCCCTCCTGAACCTTCTTTGCTCCAGTCTCATATCATGGCCCCTGGTGGCCTTCCCCTCCCTTACTTTGAACAGCCCCTCTGTACCCATCTTGTTTATTCCTTTCATGTATTTAAAGGTTTCAATCATGTCACCCCTGTCTCTCCTCTCCTCTCCTCCAGTGAGTACATGTTCAACTCCTTCAACCTCCTCTCATATGATAAGTCCCCCAGCCCCTTGATCATCTTTGTCACCCTGCACTGTACCCCCTCCAGTAACTTAATGTCCTCTTCAGATATGGACGCCAGTACTGCACGCAGTACTCCAGGTGTGGTCTAACTAATGACCTATACAGTGGCAGAATCACCTCCTCCCTCCTCGAGGATATACCCCTTGCAATACAACCCAGCATTTTGTTGGCCTTTGCAGCTGCCTTCCTACAATGTGCTGAGTTATTCATTGGCCCTGTAATGAGCACACCCAGATCCTTCTCGTCCTCTGTCTGGGCTAGCTGCACTCCCTCTAACTGGTAACTCCTCCTTGGGTTCTTCATCCCAAAATGTAGCACCTTGCACTTTTTGGCATTAAAGCCCAATTTCCAGGTGTCTGACCAGGTTTCAAGCTTTGCCAGATCATTCTGCAACCCCTACCATCCCCCTAGGTCATCTACCACCGCGCCTACCTTGGTATCATAAGCAAACAGACTGATCTTGCTCTTGATGTCCCATGATATGTCTGCAATGAATATCCCAAACAACACTGGTCCCAATACTGAGCCCTGTGGAACACCGCTCATCACTGCCCTTGGGTGTGAGAGCTCCCCACCCACCACCACCCTCTGTTGCCTTCCCTGCAGCCAGTTTCCTACCCATCTCACCAGCTTTGCACCTGCCCCTGTGCCTACTAACTTCCTTCCCAGCCTTCCATGTGGCACTGAGTCAATGCCTTACTGAAGTCCAGATACAGGACATCCACTGCATGGCCCCTGTCCAGTTGCCTAGTTACCCAGTCATAGAACTCAACCAGGTTGGTTTGGAAGGATCTGCCACTTATGAAGCCATGCTATCTGCTGTCCTGTAGTCCTTTGGCCTCTAGGAGGGCCACCAGCCTCTCCTTCAGGATAGTCTCCATTAGCTTACCCACGATGGATGTGAGGCTCACTGGTCTGTAGTTTCCTGGTTCATCCTTGGGGCCACTCTTGTGGAGGGGCACCACATGAGCCATCCTCCAGTCCTGAGGTACACACCCTGAATGTAGTGAGGCATTAAATAGGTCTGCCAAAGGTCCAGCTTTGTGTGCTGTGGCAGTTGTACAGCTGTGTCCAGGGGGCTATATATTATCATAAATGCACACTGGTGTTGGGGTATAACAAATACTGACTGATGTGCACTCTGTGATGTGTCCTAGGCTTATGGTCAGACCTGTTCTGTTCCACAGTCTGGCCACCTGTGCACTGTCCCCTTAACATCATCCACATCTACAGTGGTGCATGTGTATGCTGGCATCTGTTGTTCTCCACAGAAGAGTGGTCTGCATGTGACAGTATGAGCTGCCTTTTAGTAACACTGAGTACCTTATAAACTACAACTGCTAAGTATCACTAATAAAGAGCACTTGTTTATGATAGAATGGGTTGTTGAAATCCTGTAACTTTATTGGTCAAAACAGATCACATGACTGTAGTAAATCCTCCACTATACCCACTGTAACAGTTTTCTGTCACTATAAAAACAAAACAAACCAGTTGGATAATGTATTTCAACAACATACCATGACAGGGAATATGGGTGGATTTATCACTTCTGGCATGGTTAAGTTACTCAGCTGTGCCTCATGACCGAACCACACCAGGCATGGTAAATCCAACAATATCCCCACTCCCTGTCATGGTATATTGCTTAATTATATGATTTAACAAAAACATTAAAGTGATATTAATTACAGGATTATTTCAAGATATTGGGTGATAGCCAGACAACATAGCGGGACATTTATTATTCTTAATGGTGGATGTTATTGTTTCTCCATTAAAATTGATGTTTGACTATTTTTTGGCTATTAATTTTGTTCCACAGGATTGGTGAGAAGCTTATGTTATCCCAATCCATAAAAAAGGTTTTAAAAATAACTGGGAAAATTATAGGCCAATAAGCTTAACATCTTCAGTTTGTAAATTAATGGAAGGTTTAATCAAAGATATGATATCACCTATTTTGGATTATTATGATGTTGAACAGCATGGATTCAAGAAGGGCAGAAGCTGTTTAACTAATTTAATTTGCTTCTATGAACAAATTAGTTTTGTACTTGATAAAAATATACCACGTGATATAATTTACATTGATTTTAGCAAAGCTTTTGATATCATGCCTCATTGGGCACTAATTTCTAAACTCCTTAAACTATGTATCCAATTGAATATCCAGTTATTTACAATACTGTTTATATGTATAAACAGTATTGTAAATAACTGGATATTCAATTGGCTTCAAAACTGTTCTCAGCAAGTCATTATAGATGGGTATAAATCAGTTCAGGGGTTTGTAACAAATGGAGTACCTCAGAGCTTGGTACTAGGCCCACGCCTGTTTCAGGTCTTCATCGCTGACCTTACTACAGGTTGTTGATCCTTTTCCATCAGATATGCAGATGACACAAAAATAGGTGGCCCCTGCACTTTTGATTATCAAACTAACATTATTCAAAAAGATTTCGATCATATTTCAACATGGGTTAAGACCTGGAGCATGTCTTTGAATATCTCTAAATGCAAGGTAATGCATTTAGGTTCTAGTAATTTACAAACCCCATATTATTTGAATGGCATAATCCTCGACACAACTTCAGATGAAAGAGATCTGGGCATAACCATTTCAGACAACTTTTCTTACAATAAACACATTCATAACACTATTAATAAATCTAATAAGGTCATGTGGGCTATCATACGAAATATTAAATCTAGAAAGAGCAACTTGTTATTACCATTGTATCATGCATACGTTAGACCACATTTGGAATATGCCTCACAGCTATGGTGTCTATAAAAAAAATCTGAAGGTCTTTTGATGGAATCAGTACAGAGGAAATTTACCAAAAAGATTTCAAGGCTATATGATGTCTCTTATGAGGTTAGGCTGAACATCCTAAAACTTATGCCTCTATCTACATGTCGACTTAGTGGCAATTTAATGTTATTATTTGACATCATTCAAGACCCTTATCTTTTGTGCGAACTTAGTCTTGAATTTAAAAGCTGTTATCACAACATTAGGGGACATCCTTTACAATTAGTAAGAAAACCCTTTGTGAGATTGAGTCGTAAATATTTTTTCACCATAAGAGTTGTTGGTCCATGGAATAGACTCCCGCTTGAGGTTGTCATTAGTGAAACTAAATGTATTTTTAAAAATAGATTACATAAGCTTATTTGCAATGGGTATAACATTTCAAAAGAGGTGGCTGTGAAAGTCAGGAAGAAAAAGATAGCATTCCGGAAGTATAAGGAAACACAGAAGGAGTAGGACAGAGAGCTGTACCAGTTAAAGCAGAAGGAAGCAGGGAGGGAAATCAGAATAGCAAAGGCCCAAACTGAGGAAAAGATAGCCAACTCAGTTAAGAAGGGGGATAAAACCTTTATAGGTACATCAGCGAGCGAGGAAAGACAAAGGAGGGATAGTGAGGCTGAATAGAATGAACGGTGGGTGGGCAGAGGGGACAGTGAAAACAGGATACTGAACGAATATTTCTGCTCAGTATTCACAAAAGAGGAAGGGAAGTGCCTAATCCAATTAACAGAAGCACTTTGATAGGGGGTCGATCCCAGTCCTTTCACAGAAGAAAGGGTTCTGCAAGAACTCCTAAACTGAAGGTGGACAAAGCAATGGGTCCTGATGGAATTATCCCAGAATTCTAAAAGAATTAAGGGAGGAACTAGTGAAACCACTGGCTACTCTTTTAATAAATCATGGGAGGATGGTGTGGTACCCAAGGACTGGAGGAAGGCGGATGTGATTCCCCTTCACAAAAGTGGGACCAAGACAGAGGCAGGAAACTACAGACCTGTCAGTCTGACCTCTGTGTAGGGAAAGTGATGGAGTCACTCTGAAAGAAAGAATAGTTGAGTACCTAGAGGCCAGTGGAGCACAGGACCCAAGGCAGCATGGGTTCACAGTGGAAGGTCATGTCAGATGAATCTAATAGATTTCTTTGACTGGGTGACCAAAGTAGTAGACCAGGAGGGGCTGTGGACATGGCCTACCTAGACTTTAGCAAGGCATTTGACACAGTCCCACACAAAAGATTAATAGTCAAATTAACCAGCCTGGGAGGGTCCCAGGGTGGTAGCCTGGGTAAAACATTGGCTGCACAACAGGACACAGAAGGTAATTGTAAATGGAGTCCACTCTGAAGAAAGAGGGGTTACTAGTGGGTACCGTAGGGTTCAGTATTGGGTCCAGTCCTTTTTTTATGTCTTCATCAGTGACATTGCAGAGGGACTGGAAGGAAAGGTATGCCTTTTTGCAGATGACACAAAGATCTGCAACAGGGTTGATACACAAGGAGGCGTGGAAAGGATGAAAAGGGACTTGGCAAGGTTGGAGGAATGGTCAGAAGTATGGCATCTAGGATTCAATGCAAAGAAGTGCAAAATAATGCACCTGGGAAACAAGAACCCAGTGGAAGAATACACAATGGGTGGGGAGGTAGTAACAACAACAAAAAAGGAAAGGGACCTGGGGGTAATCATATCAGATGACCTTAAGGTTAGCAAGCAATGTGAGAAGGCAGTAGGGAGGGCTGGGGGTATACTGGGATGTATAGGGAGAGGCATCAGCAGCAGAAAACAGGAAGTTGTTATCCCTCTGTACAGACAGTTGGTGAGACCCCATCTGGAGTACTGTGTACAGTTCTGGAGACACCATCTGCGCAAGGACATAGACAGGATAGAGGTAGTCCAGAGGAGGGCAACTAAAATGGTGCAGAGTCTGCAAGAGAAGCCATATGAGGAGAGACTAAAGGAGCTTAATATGTATACCCTAGAAGAAAGAAGGGAGAGGGGGGACATGATAGAAACTTTTAAATACCTCAGTGGAATCAACAAAGTCCAAAAGGGTAGCATCTTTCAGGAAAAGAGACTTGCAAGAACAAGGGGACACAATTTAAAGATAGAACGAGGGCGGTTCAGTGGCAATGTGAGGAAGTATTATTTCACAGAGAGGGTAGTGGATGCATGGAACAGCCTTCCTGAGGAGGTTGTGGGGTCTAAAACTGTGGGAGAATTCAAGAATGCATGGGACAGACATAAGGCAATTCTTGTGGGGGGTAGGAAGAAATAGGCTGTTGGTTAACTAGGATCTGTGGCCTATCCTGTAGGTAGAGAAATGGGCAGACTAGATGGGCCTAGCGGTCCTTATCTGCCATCAAAGTCTATGTTTCTATGTTTCTATGTATGATCTTTCTTACTATATATTGGATTAGAATAGGAGCTTCATGGGCTTCAGCCTTCTCGCTCTTGTATTTTCCTTAGTATGATCCTTAGTATGTGATCACCTCAAGTCATTGCTAGGGTAACATGAAAACATTCATTTCAATACACTGCTTTTAATAATTGTACATGTGCAATTCTCAACAATCTTTATTAAGGGAAAAGTACAGCAGCCTACTGTTTATGCTGAATTGTTGTTTTTATGAGTTTTGTTGGCTAAACAGCACTGCAACTCAGAAAAGAGACAGGAATCAGAAAACAATACCATAACAAAATATAATGATTGTTGTTTGTTCCTTGTTTACGCCTGTGTTATCGTAATTGAGTAGAAACATATTAGAGACACATTGTGCTATGCTGTTTGCATTCGGGCCCTGCACTCCCTCCACATGATTATTTGCCTGTATTCTCACATGATATGTACTTACTGTTCATGTCTACATTGTCGCAACACTTTATATATTATACATTTTGTATAGCATTACTTTAAATATGTTCTAGACAGCCACATGCAGAACTATGGTATATACTTGGATTCTAGTATTACAGAATATTATCTGTATATCAGACAGTAAAAGTATTGTTACATATTGTAATTTTTAAATCACGATTATTAAATAATGTTTTCATATTCTTTATAGTGGACAGGGAGGCTGTTCCCATTCCAGTGCTGCAGGTGAAGCAGGACCCAAGCACTAATGCTAAACGTAAGTATGACATCAAAAGCACACAGATGGCATCTACTGAAAACTGGATTATTACAGCAAGTGATATCCTATGGTATGATAATTGAATCTACAAACAACATAACTTATTGCGTATGCTTCATGAACAATATTATTTGACTTTTACAGCACAGTATCTAGTCTGTGCTGCACAGCACAAATTGTTTACTGATTATGAAAATCCTCAGTGTTCAAAATGTACCTGATGCATTGTTCATTGTAAAACAAGAGTCAAACATTGAGAAATGCAGAGTCTGTACAGAAATTGTACTAGTACTGACAACATTAACTGTTGTTTTGACATTGTACAATTTAATGCTGTGAAAAAAACAGAAGAATGTCTTTTATTGTGTTTATTGTTTGGATATCGTGTTCCTTAACATAATATGGATAAATGATGTCTTATAAAAAGAGTGGCTGATAGCAATCAGAAGTTTGATATTGAAATGCTAAATATTAGGTCTAACATACCATCTAAACATCAGTACAACATGCTTCTTTAATCTTTGCTATAAACAGGTACAGCATAAAAGACAGTCTGAGATGTAGCTATGTCCCAGAGAATATTGTAAACAACATTAACTAACATGTGATGACTGACATAGCAGTGTCAGGGTGTACAACAGACATGAACTGTTAACAGCATGTGCACAAATACAGTAGGTGTACATGTGGCAGTTGCACTGGCCGTAGAGAATGAAACAATTTAATTTGCTGTATAGTTCACTGTGTTATCCATTGTAAGCAACCATTGCATAAATCAATAATGTGATACACAAAGTTATATACTGTACAATATAAATGCAGCACTTGCGCAACTTATGAAAATTCATGAAAGTGATCTATTTACAATACATCACAGGCCAGACAGATCATACGCAGAGTAACAAGAGACAATTTTTCACGATTAGCAACTTACTGTATGAACGTAAGAATACAGATCTATGTCTACTTAAAATATATGCAGGAAAAAACACAATCTTCTCAGGTTCAACACAAGCAATAAAGTTGTATTTTAACAATTACATATTAATGGACATTTTTTTGTCTCTTTACAGATCCCTCTCTTAAGAAAACATGCACTGAACACTGGCGCTGTATGTGTAGGCTCAAGCAGAAGATTGATAGTTTAAAGTAGGAAACTGCTGCACTGCGAGAGGGGCAAGATAAGTTATTGTACCTCTTTGCAGCACAGCAGGCTACCATCAATCTTGTGCTCGAGCCTGTGGGCACAGCGGCAGGTGTCAGTGAACCCACCAGCACTGGTTCACCTGCATCACTGACAGCAAGCCTTCCTGAGCCACAATGAGCAGCCTCCACAGCTCATCTGGTATCTCCCCACCTGTGGTCCAACATCTTCCACTTTCTGTACGCCTCCACATAGTCTCCAACTTTCAGACTGGACTACCTCGACCAGCAGCACACCTCTTATTACAATGCACAGTGTTTCTACATTTTTTTATGTTAATAATACTTCAGTTTTTTATAAAACTTATTTATTTAAAGAATGAATCTTTTGATTTTAAACATTTTTTAAATACTGTTGAAATCATTTCTTTATGTTTGCATTTCTTTTGTTTCTTAAGCAAGTATAATATATTTTTGTATAAAATAAAATATTTTATATGTTTAATAAGTCATTATATTTTATATGTTTTATTTTTAAAAAATCAAGACAATATATGTATTTTCTTAAGAAAAACATTTGTTGTGTTTTATTGTTACTTTTGTGGGAACATCTACTAAAATGCCTAGCATTACAAAATATTGCTTCCACTGATATGATAACTAGGGTCTGACACATGAAGCTCTCTAATTGACTGTAAACATTGTAACAGCCTTATGCTAATCTCTTATTTACATACCTGTAGAGGTTAGCAATATGCTGAACAATATTTGCACTGTTTAAAAACATGTTTTTATTGTAATAGCAATAAGGCAGTACCAGAAATTATCTTGATGGTCAGTTAATCAACCTGTAAGAAGATGTGGCACTTGGCTATGCCTTGTGCCATAGTACAACCCTACAAGGTCATAACCAGACTGCTAACATAAATGTTGACCATGTGTTACTGTCTAATTCACAAACAATGGCATTGGTAATACAGTACAATATAGCAAGGACATCACAATTGAGCAAAGTTAAATGGTGAAATATATTCTCTTTATTATCACTGCTTTCAAAAAGGTATATTTATATGTATGCACTTCTTTGAACAATTTGTATCAAGTGATGGTAGAGAAGCAGAACATACAAGGGTATGGACATCCGTAACTCTGCTTGAGACAAAGAAGTTGCCAGATGCTGTGTTTTATCATCATACTATCAGTAAGTGCAAAATGAAAGTGTGAAAGTCCAGCACAATATGATTTGGTGTGTGGCATACCAGTGGTAACTAGAACAAAATGAAAAGCAATAAGAGGTATGTTCATGTGGGTGGTATAAGAAATTAACATGAATGAGGTGGTGTTAGTGAAACTATTCCACACTTGTGCCAGCACCATATGATTTGCTGTGTGACATACAGGTGTAACACAAACAAAAGCAGTAGCAGGTATGTACATCTTCATAGACTGTCAAATAGAGATGACAGAAATACTGGGAGTGTGAGTTTTCTAGGTGTATGGTACCAATACATCATTTTCCATTGTGACACACAATAGTAGTTGTGATGCAATAGAAAACAGAAACAGATATGCACATATTGATACAGTGTTAGCACACATACATCAACTGGTGTCACAAATACATTTTCAGAACCATACTCCCATCATATTATTTCTTGTGTGTCATGAGAATCTTAACTGTTACACAACTGAAAGCAGTAATAGAAATATACAACTTGATAGACACCTAACAGAAATATATTAGGTGTTTGGAGCACAACCCTAGTATCGATCTTTGTCTGACATTTCATCACTAAGTGTCTAACTGTTAGTGCTGTAATTTCTGTTGCACTTACTGTTGCTCTCTCACACAGTAGCAGCCACAGACACTGCCAGCTATTTCCCCAAATTTCTGTGATATTTCCAGAAATATTTCATGCTTTCTGCATTTCCACAGTAGGGGCAGCAGAGAGAAACTCTTCAGAAATTTCGTGAAATATCTGGAAATAGCTGACAATGTCTGTGGCTAATACTGTACATCAAATCACATGCTGGGAGCACAGGGGGCCAAAGATCTGTGCTCCCACCACTGTATCCATACAGCAAATCATTTGCTGGTAGCATGGGGCCCAAAGTGTACACTCTATGACCACCACATTCATACATCAAATCACATGGTGGGAGTGCAGGGACAGAGGGGTCCAAAATCCCAGCACTGCATGCATACAGGTAATCATGTGGTGAAAGTGCAGAACCCAAAGGGCCTGCACCCCCATCACTGCATCCATATGTCAAATCATGTGGTGAGAGCGCGAGACCTGAAGTGCCCACACTACCACCACTGCATCCATACACCAAATTACATGGTGGGAGCACGTGGCCCACCACCACATTTCCATTTACTATTTGTATTCCTCATTCTCAAAAAGAAGGGAAATTCATGGCAAAAAACTCCATTTAATGCATCAGTTAGGGTTATTCCACAGTGACAAATTTGCTGTTAGGGTTTAAAAAAAACTAACTCTGAATTCACCCCCCCAGCACCACACACACACAGACACGCACACACACATGCAAGTAGGGGGGAGGAACAAGGCAACATGACCAATCACAGATAACCAGCAGCAGGTGATTGAAATTAAATACAACTGTCTAAATGTACTACAAGACATCCCCACCCACCTGACCAGGTACTGCATGCTCAGTGGAGATCCACAGCAAAACTGAGGCCATGTACACCAAATGTACACATCCCTGATTGCAGGTGCACACAATGTACCACACTTAGGAGTTGCATGGCCTTACCTAGCAATGTGTGTGTGTAGTGCTGGGGGGGGTGGAGGGGTGAATGCGGAGTTAGGGTTTTGAACCCTAACAGCGAATTTCCTCACTTTTGTCACTGTGGAACAACCCTAACTGATGCATTAAATGAAGTTTTTTGCCATGAATATATATATATATATATATATATATATATATATATATATAGTGGTAGCATGGTAGTGCTACCATAGTTAGAATTGAGTAACACTTTTAAGGTTAAATGGTGAAATTGTACACCTTAATAACTTTGCCACTGTTCAGCAGATTTGCCTACAATTTGGTACACATGATTGGGCATGGTAGATCTTGGGATCTGCCAACTTTTGTACTGGTCGGAAATACGACTGTGGAGTTATTAAGCAACAACCAAAAGTGCAATTATGTTTTTTTGTGAATTCGTTGCTCTCATGTACAGGTTGCATGGTTTGTGCGACCATTCCAAAAACTTCAGGGAATGTGCAGCCGGGTTCCCCGATGTGCCTTTTGAAGATTTTGTGAAAAAATATTTAACAGTTCAAAAGGTATTCAAAAAACAATTTCCCATTATAAGTCAATGGGAAAAGTTAACAAAAAGTTTGAAAGTGTCGCAAATGCACTTTTTAGTGTCACAAATGTCCCTAGTAGTGTCACAAATCCACCATTTTGTTTTCAGTTAGTGATCAGAAAAATGTTCGGCATTTAAAATTGAGACCATCTAGGGACACAATTCTTTTTGTGTTCACCTAGTCGGACCCTGAGGATGCTAACCATATCTTTATTTATTTTTTGTTTAGTTGTTTAACCAGAAATAGCACACTAAGCTGAAAGCTTTTTTACAGGAGTGACCTGGGAGCACAAGGAAGTTAAGTGACTTGCTCAGGGTCACACAGTATGCAAGTGGAAGCTGTGGGATTCAAACCCAGGTCTGGCCTGCTGGATGTCACCAGATTTGCAGCTCAGAACCTTAGACCACTGCACTATACTGCCTCCTAAACACCCCAGAAATATGTTTTTCAAATTTCTGGAAACAGTAATGTCGCAAAGTAGTGTCGCACACTCAACACTTTTACAAATTTTTGTGAAAAGGGTAGCACATTGCGACACTAGTTTTCCAGACTATGGCCAAAATGACAGGAGTTCTTTGTCACCCTGCTGCAACAGAATGGTTTGGTCTTTTGGGATGAAATTTGGAGGGAAGGCAGCCAACATCTCACAGATGTGCCTTTTGGTGAAAAAATATGGTATGACTGCCAAGTTACGGTACTCCAAAGTTGATGTTTTTTTCCTATAGACTAACATGGCGGTGTCTGCCGCACCTTTCGGGGCTCGTATCTCGAAAACAATGCGAGATATGGAATTTTCGTAGTGAATTCAGCAAAAACGTTGCCAGAAAAATTATGAATCATGTGAATTTTTTTCCTACATTGTACGGTTACTGAGATATAAGCAATTTAGTATTCCAACCCTCATTTTCGGCTCTGAGGACCATTATTATGCATACATTCTTTGTACACACTGTGTTTCTCTATGAAGCTGTTGGGGAAAAACAGGGTATGCACTTCTGCTAATGTTACAGTTACTGTTTCCACTTGTGTTTACATACCCATTTGCATTACCATTCCTGCCTGCGTCACCACGTGCATTACACTTTGCGTTCTCGTTTGCGCTTGCATTTGCGTTACTGTTACCATTTGCATTTCCACTACTGTTTGTGTTTGTGTTTCAGTTTGGGTCACAATGTGCATTGGCATTAGCATTTATGGCAGCCCTTTCCTTTGCGTTTGCATTTGTCTTTCATTTTGCTTCATTTGCGTTTGTCTTTCGTTTTGCGTCTTCGTTGCTGTTACTGTTACCATTTGCATTTCCTATTGCGTTACTGTGCCCGTGCTCATTCCAGTTTGCATTTCCATATGTGCTTCTGTTTCCGTTTGTGTTTCTGTTTCCTTTGGCAGTATTGTTGCTGTTACCATTACCATTTGTGTTTACAATTTTGGTACCGTGCCCCTACGCATTACGGTTTGTGTTTCCATACGTGCTTCTGTTCTTGTTTCCATTTCTATTTCCTTTGGCATTATTCTTCATGTTAACTTTGCCATTTGCATTTACAATTGCGGTACCATGCACGTGCACATTACAGTTTGCATTTACATGAGCGCTGCCATTCACATTTCTGTTTCTGTTCCCTTTGGCATTTTTTTGCTGCAACACTTAACATTTGTGGTTAAAATACCGGTGCCGTCACTGTGCTCATCAACAGTTGCATTTTTGTATGTGCTCGCGTGTCCATTTGTGTCACTTTTCGCTTTGGCATCACTTTGCGCTTACGTTTCTATTAACGTTTGCTTTACCATTTATGTTTGCTTTACCATGTGCATAACCTTGCCACTTGCAGTTTGCAGTTCCTGTTACTATGTGACAAGACAACATGTGGTGAGAGTGCGGGGCCTTTCGTCACCGCATTCCATTCACTATTTATCATACTCATTCTCCAAAAGAAAGGAGATTAGAGGCAAAAAACTCCATTTAATGCATTAGTTAGGGTTGTTTCACACCAAAAAAAGTGAGGAAATTTAGTGTTAAGGTTGAAAGCTCTCCTTGGACTCCCCCAGCACACACCCCAACCGGCATTGGGGTGCACGTTGGGGTCACCGGTCCTAACTCTCACCCCATTCTACTATACCTCAGCTTCTTTACACATGTGATGGGGTGAGAGTTAGGGCTGATGACCCCAACGCACACCCCAATGCCAATTGGGAGTGGGCTGGGGGGATCCAAGGGGTGCTTTCAACCCTAACACTGAATTTCCTCGCTTTTGTCACTGTGGAACAACCCTAACTGATGCATTAAATGAATTTTTTTGCCATATATATATATATTAGAGGCAAAAAACTCCATTTAATGCATTAGTTAGGGTTGTTTCACACCGACAAAAGTGAGGAAATTCGGTGTTAGGGTTGAAAGCCCCTTGGCCCCTCTGTCCACACCCCCAACCGGCATCAGGGTGCGCATTAGGGCCATCAGCCCTAACTGTCACCCCATCACACGTGTAAAGAAGCAGAAGCGTAGGAGAATGGGATGAGAATCATGACCGACAACCCTAATGTGCACCCTGATGCTGGTTGGGGGTGTGAGCGGGAGGGCCAAGGGGGGCTTTCAACCCTAACACTGAATTTCCTCACTTTTGTCAGTGTGAAACAACCCTAACTAATGCCTTAAACAGAGTTTTTTGCCTCTAATTTCCCTTCTTTTTGAGAATGATAACAAGTAATAGTGAATGTTATGTGGTGGTGGAAGCGTGGGGCCCAAAGGGCCCCACGCTCCCTCCACATGATGTCTTGTCACATAGTAACATTGTGCCCACAAACGCAAATAGTAATGAGCATGGTGACGCAAAGCAAAACAGAAAGAGAAACAGTAGTGTAGATAGAAATGTTAAAAACAACACAAAAGCAAGCGCAAATGAAAACTCAAAGGGTAACGCACATGGTGGCGTAGACGTGAACGGAAAGTGAAATGGGAATGGAACCACAAATGAAAATGGTAACAGTAACAGTAATGTAAGCGCACAGGCTGGTTTTCCCCAAAAGCTGCATAAAGAAAGACAGTGAGTACAAAGAACGTATGCATAATAAAGGTTCTCAGAGCAGAAAATTAGGAGTTGGAATACTAAATTACCTGTATCTCAGGAACCGTACAATGTAGAAAAAGAATTTAAAAGTCATATGATTTATGACTTTCCTGGCTAGTTTTGTACTAAGCCCCTTTAGGGGGCTAAGCACTTTTCCCATGAAAAGTTTGTATCTCGCACGTTTCTGAGATACGGGCCCTGAAAGGTGCAGTGAACACTGTAATGTTATCCTATAGGGAAAAAAGAGAGGTTCAGAGTGCCATAACTTTGACTCACTGTAATATTTTTTTCACCAAACCACAAAATGGGACATCTGTGGGATGTTGCCTGTGTTCCCTCCAATTTTCAGCCCAAAAGACCAAACCGTTATTTTGCAGCAGGGCACCAAAGGATTCCTGTAATGTGTCAGACACTGTAATGTTATCTGAGGTGGAAAAGCATCAACTTTGGAGTGCCGTAACTTTCCCGTCATGTAATATTTTTTCAACAAAACAGTGAAAGGCACATCTGTGAATGTCGGCTGTGTTCCCTCCAAAATTCAGGCCAAAACACCAAACCGTTCTTTTGCAGCAGGGTGTCAAAGAATTGCTGCCATTTTCCCACAGCCTAGAAAAGTACTGTCGAAGTTTGCAAAAGCTTTAGCAAATTCATTTGACACTGTTGCAAGTGTGACAGTATTTTGCAAAAGTACTTTTCCAGAAATTTGAAAAAACATATTTCTGGGGTGTTTTTCCCCAAAATAAAGACATGGCTAGCATCCTCATGGTCCAACTAGATGAATACAAAAAGACTTAGGTTGCTAGAGGGTCCCGATTTTAAATGGCAAGCATTTTTCTGATCGGTAACCAAAAACAAAATGGTGGATTTGTGACAGTAAAAGGGCCATTTGGAAAGTAAAAACTGCATTTGCGACACTGTCGAACTTTTTGTTAACTTTTCCCATTGACTTATAATGGGAACTTGTTTTTTGAATAACTTTTGAAACGTTTAATATTTTTTCACAAAATCTTCAAAAGGCACATCGGGTACCCTGGCCACACGTTCCCTGAAGATTTTGGACCGGTTGCACAAACCGTGCGACCTGTAGATGCGACCGTAAAATTCCAGAATAGCATTAAACGCGCATGCAGATCATGCTCAATAACTCCGCAGTCGTATATGCGACCAGTACAAAACTTGGCAGATCCCAGGGTGTATGGGTTTTGATTGCATATGCCAAATTTCCAGCAAATCTGTCAAACAGTTGCAAAGTTATTAAGGTGCAAAATATTGGGTTTAACATGTAAATGGCTCTTCAACCCTAACTATAGTGGCATTACCGTGCCACTATAATTAATATATATATAAGACAAAGAACCTCTGTGCGTAAACACTGAGGCAAGGGTTACCCCAAAGGGCATTTGGCTGGGAAGCCAAGTTTCAAGAAAATACAAAATCACACATGCCCCCCACAATGCAAAGCATCATGGGCTGCATATGCAAATCACCACAGAATGTTATGCTGGTCCAACTTTAAGCAGAATTGCATGGTGCCAAAAGGCCTCTCACACAGTTTGCAAAGGGTCCTACCAGGACTCATCAGTATGCCTCGTCTGTTTGACACCCCAGTGGAATGGACCAGCTACCCCTAAGGCAGTGTGCCTGGGATATATTGTGGTGAACCCATTAAAATAAAAAACTATTTAAAAGACAAAGAACCTCTGTGTGTAAACACTGAGGCAAGGGTTACCCCAAAGGGCATTTGGCTGGGAAGCCAAGTTTCAAGAAAATACAAAATCACATGCCCCACAATGCAAATCACCACAGAATGTTATGTTGGTCCAACTTTAAGCAGAATTGCATGGTGCCGAAAGGCCTCTCACACAGTTTGCAAAGGGTGCTAACAGAAGACATAGACACGTGTTTCATCCTATCAGGACTCATCAGTATGCCTCGTCTGTTTGACACCCCAGTGGAATGGACCAGCTACCCCTAAGGCAGTGTGCCTGGGATATATTGTGATGAACCCATTAAAATAAAAAACTATTTAAAAGACAAAGAACCTCTGTGCGTAAACACTGAGGCAAGGGTTACCCCAAAGGGCATTTGGCTGGGAAGCCAAGTTTCAAGAAAATACAAAATCACACATGCCCCCACAATGCAAAGCATCATGGGCTGCATATGCAAATCACCACAGAATGTTATGCTGGTCCAACTTTAAGCAGAATTGCATGGTGCTGAAAGGCCTCTCACACAGTTTGCAAAGGGTGCTAACAGAAGACATAGACACGTGTTTCGTCCTACCAGGACTATATATATATACACACACACATACATATATATTATGGTAGCACGGTAGTGCTACCATAGTTAGTGTTAAGTAGCCCTTTTAAGGTTAAATGGTGAAACTTTGCACCTTAATAACCTTGCCACTGTTCAATGGATTTGCCTGAAATTTGGCAGGCATGTGGTGTAACCCTAGATCTTGGGACCTCACAACTTTCGTACCAGTTGGATATATGGCTGCGGAGTTATTAAGCAACATCCATGCAGGCAATTACTTTTTTGTGCATTCTTTGCTTGCATCTACCGGTCACACAGTTTGTGTGACTGGTCCAAAAATTTCATGTCCCCGAAGTGCCTTTTGAAGGTTTTGTGAAAAAATATTGAACGGTTCAAAAGTTATTCAAAAAACAAGTTCCCATTATAAGTCAATGGGAAAAGTTAACAAAAAGTTCAACACTTTCACAAATGCACTTTTTCGTGTCACAAATGGCCCTAGTAGTGTTGCAAATCCACCATTTTGTTTTCAATTACTGATCAGAAGAATGCTTGGCATTTAAAATTGGGACCCTCTAGGAACACAATTCTTTTTATGTCCACCTAATAGGACCCTCAGGATGCTAGCCATATCTTTATTTTGGAGTTAAACACCCCAGAAATATGTTTTTCAAATTTGTGGGAAAAGTAGTGTAGCAGAGTAGTGTCCCACTTGCGGCACTTTCACAAATGTTTGGGAAAGGTGTCACAAATCATGACACTACTTTTCTAGGCTATGGCAAAATGACAAGAATTCTTTGCCACCCTGCTGCAAAAGAACAGTTTGGTCTTTTGGGCTGCAATTTGGAGGGAAGGCAGCCAACATCTCACAGATGTGCCTTTTCATTCTTTGGTGAAAAAATATTACATGGATACAAAGATACGGTACTCCGAAGTTGAAGTTTTTTTCCCACAGACTAACATGGTGTTGTCCACCGTGTCTTTCTGGGCTTGTATCTCGGAAACGCTCCAAGATACCGAATTTTTGTCATGACAATACATAGCCCATAGCAGCTATGCATTCACTGAAAACCTAGCCAGGAAACTCACGAATGATGTAAAATTTAATTTTTTTTTCTACATCGTACGATTACTGAGATATTAGCATTTTAGTATTACAACTGCTCGTTTTCTGCTCCGAGGTCCATAATTATGCATACATTCTTTGTTTTCTCTGTCTTTCTCAATGGAGTTGTTAGGGAAAATAGGGTGTGTGCTCCACTTACTGTTACACGTAGGCTTTACACTTCTGTTTCCTTGCCAGTTTACAATAGCATTCCCGTGTACACCACCGTGAACGTTACCCTTTGCGTTTCCGTTTGCATTTGCATTACTGTTACCATTTGTGTCACCACTGCTCTTTGTGGTTGTCTTTCGCTTAGTGTCTCCATGCGCATTACCATTTCTGTTGGCGGCAGCCCTTCTGTTTCTGTTTGTGTTTCTCTTTTGTTTTGCATCACCCGTGTTCTTACCATTACCATTTGCATTTCCAATTGTGTTCTCGTGCCCATGTGCATTACGGTTTGCATTTCCATACATGCTTCCATTTGCGTTTCTGTTTTCTTTGGCGTTATTATTGCTGTTACCGTTACCATTTGCATTTAGAATTGTGGTACCGTCACCGTGCATGTCACGGTTTGCATTTCCGTACATGCTTGTACTTGCATTTCTGTTTCCTTTCCCATTAGTGTTGCTATTATAGTTATCACTTGCATTTACAATAGCGGTACCATGACCGTGCATGTTACCAGTTGCATTTCCGTACGCTCTTGCATCTCCATTTGCGTCACTGTTCTGTTTGGCATCACTTTGTGCCTGCATTTCTATTAATGTTTGCTTTACAATTTATGTTTCCATTAGCATGTGCACAACCATTAACACTTGCGTTTGCATTGCTGCTACCATTACTACGTCACAAAAAATCACTTGGTGGGAGCATTCCATTCACTATTTATAGTTCTCATTCTCAAAAAAAGAGAAATTAGAGAGAAAACTGTTTAATGCATCAGTTAGGTTGATCTTACAGTGACAAAGTGCAGAAATTTGATGCTGAGAGTTGAAACCCCCTTGGACCCACCCCCCGCCTCCCAGCCAGCACTGGGATGTGTGTTGGGGTTGTCTGTCCTAACTCTCACCCCATTCTCCTATGCTTCACCATCTCAGCTTGTCTACACATGTGATGGGGTGAGAGTTAGGGCTGACACCCCTAACGCACACCCCGATGCCGGCTGAGGGTGCGGGGTGGTTCCAATGGGGGGTTTCAACCCTAACATCTAATTTCCTTACTTTTGTCACTGCGGAACAACCCTAACTGATGCATTAAATGGAGCTTTTTGCCTCTAATATATAGCGAGGCAGTATAGCGCAGTGGTTTAAGGCTCTGCACTGCAAATTTGGTGACATCCAGCAGATCAGACCTGGGTTTGAATCCCACAGCTTCCATTTGCATACTGTGTGACCCTGAGCAAATCACTTAACTTCCTTGTGTTCCCAGGTTGCTCCTATAGAAAAGCTTTCAGCTTAGTGAGCTACTCCTGGTTAAACAACTAAATAAAAAAAATAGATATATAATAGTGGTGCATTAGCACCACTATAGTTAGGGTTGAGTAAGCAGTTTAATGTTAAACCCCAAATTTTGCACTTTAATAACTTTGCAACTGTTCAATGGGTTTGCACAAAATTTGGCATGCACTGTCCCATGGGGTAGATCTCTTGACTTGTCAAGTTTTGTTTTGATCGGATGTGCGCACAGTGAAAAATGTTATTTTTTCAATTTTTTTTGCCACTTTTTGCTAATTTTTGCACATTGCTCTGCAGCCACACCATTTGGAAATTTGGTCTGAAATAACCAGTGTAGACAGGGGTTGCCCCCAAGAACAAGCCAGCATTGGTTTGGTGAAAATATATTAATCTATTCCAAAGCTATTCAATTTTGAAATTTTTGGTTCTGCGCATGCTCAGTTCAATATTTTGGATAGGTGTATTAACTGCGAACAAGGATTTTCTCACAAACAGGGATTTTGTCAGCTCATGAATGGGGATTTATAAAATTCCTGTTCATAAGAAAAAATTCCATGTTCGCAAGTCACCATCTTGTTTTCACTTTTCCTCATCAAACAAAACATTATAAGTTGACTCAGGGAAGTGTTGTGAGGTAAACCAAGCATGGGTTTTGTTCAGGGTAATGTCCTCTACAAACCCAAGGCTTTGGTTTACTTTAATTTGGCCCTGAAATGTGGTTTTGAAATGTTAAAAATCCCTGTTCGTGACTCGCTTCTGATCCTTGTTTGTCAAAAATGCAAAAAGGAAAATGTTTTTCCCATAGGATAACATGGGATTTTTTGCTCTCATGTAAAGCACACACAGAATTAAGTTTGCCTCTGATATTTTCAGGGATGATGATGTGTGTGCCAACGGTATGCCTTTAGATGTTTTGGTTCTAAAATATATTAACATTTTTGAATTATTGTGATTTTTATGATAGATGGATGACAGGCTGTTTGAATGGTAAATAACATTTACCATTTGAATAGTAAATTGCTAATGCTAAATGTCATTTACTATTGCAGTTTACTGTTTGAATGGTAAATGTTCAAATGATAACAGTAAATGTTTGAATGGTAAATGCCATTTACCATTCAAACAGCAAATCTTTGAATGGAAAAAGCCATTTACCATTCGCACTTTACTAATCACAATTTCAGTTTTCAGTTCTGATTTCCACCATCTTGTTTTTAGTTTGTGATGGTGGAAAACTTAAAAAGCAGGTATTTACTGTTTGATGAGCTTCATTTTTCAAGTTGCCAGCTGGCCTGTCTAATAAAGAGATGTGTTCTACCTGCAGTTGTGTGTTTTTTTTTTATCATTTTTCTAATCTTCTTTGTTCTCACTCCTTTTATTAGTTTTACCCTGACACTGAAACAGGACCTGTTTTGAAAAAAATCACCACCACCTAGAACTTCGAATCACTAGTAAAAGTGACATAAATTATGAATTTTACCTCTCATCTGCTGCAGAGTAGTCAGAGAAAAGAGCAGATGCAAACTAGTCTAACCTGTTAGACAGCTGTAACTCCCCAGCTGCCACCACCACCGCATTGCACAAACACCGCCATCTATCTCTGTACCCTTGCAAGCATCTACTGATATGTTGTCAACCTGCTGGTTTTGAATAACTAGCAACTCTAAAGGTGACAGCTCTTGGCATTGCTTCTATTCATGGCAACTTGTGAAGATTATAAAGTTCCACTCTGACCCCACCCCCTCCATCCTCCAATGCTCTCTGCTTTCAGTTTTCATGAAGGTTTATTGAAAGTACAAATAAACAGAGCACAGGTGATGGCAGACATTGGACTATGGTGGGACTGCTGGTCATGCAGTTGCATGACAGTGCCTGTTTGGTTGGGCATCGGGCATTTTTTTATTATATGTTGGGCATTACTGTGATGTATGGGAAGCTGACTGCTGGTCTTTGTGTTTCCATCCTACTCATACAGCCTCACAGATTTCATCATTTACCCATGTGAACTCTGGCCTGTCTCTTATGTAGAGAGGGAGAGAAATTATTGATTGTGGAGAGAGAGATACCTGACTTGCCAATACATATTGTTGACATCACAGTGGTTAGAATAAGTGCCCCTTAGTGTGACCGTATCCTGTTTTGGGAGTTCCATTCCTGGGGAGCAATACCTTTTTCTTGCTCTCTCCTTAAATAAAAGTCTCTGTAGTCTTATTTTGTAATGTATTTAAGAAGCATTATGTTAGTTTGTTTTATTTTACCTCCCATCCCCAATAGAGTAGTCAGAGAAAAGCACAGATGCAATACGGTTCTGCCTGGTAGTAAACTGCAACCCCACCACCCCCTAAACACCACTCATTCATCCTGCATGTTTGCACAGTGGGGTGCCAATCCCTGTTGGCAGTAGCCCCTCCTCCTCACTGTGTTCCCAAAGCCCACTCCCAGTGTCCCCAAATGTATATTATGTACCTAAAAAACAGCCCCATAGTCTTTTTATTATTAAACCTGAAAAGAAAATGGTCCCTTGTCATTTCCACACATCCTCCCTCCCCATCCCCACCCTACCTCTGCACACTCACCTTCCCTCCCTTACCCCCCTTACTCCATAGTTACCTCTGGAGGTCAGCGGCTGTGATCATCTCTGGACTGGGACATGTCTCTACTCTTCAAAGGTGAACTGTGAACTAAAAGAATCAAGGTATGCCATATAATGGCTGTCAAAGAGGGTTTCAACTTATGTTGATATCTCAGCCATTTTTAGAAATTTTAACCCACATTTTCGACATGGGGCTCTTGAGAGCCCACCTCCTGAACAATATCAGTCATCTTGTTAATCAGTGCTGAAAGGTGATTTTGTGGTTGCTGTGTGGAATCACCTTTTGGGACCAGTTAATGAAATGACAGTGCCAGTGCTCATGAGGTGGGGTCCCAAGAACTCCATGTTGAAAAGGTGGTGCAAAAAGTCCCCAAAATAACTGCATTATGACCATTCATTGTGCAGTTTATATGCACACTTGTAACTTTTCAAATTTGTAATATTTTCACTCCAGATTTTCAACATTGCAATTTTTTCACATCTCCTCATGAACAGTACAGCTGTCATTTTTCACATCCTGCCCAAAACATGTTTTTACACCTTTGCAACAGATTAAAAAAATTACAGAGCCAGTGTTCATGAGGTGAGGTTTCAAAAAGTCCATGTTGAAAATTTGGCAAAATAATTCCAAAAAATTACCGCGTTACGAGTGTGCGTTGCACGCATGTGCATAACTTTGACAATTTTTCATATTTTTACAGTATATTGCTGTCATTTTTACATCCTGACTGAAATAGGTTTTCGCACCTGTTGCACTGAATGGCGTATCCGCTTTGTGAAATCAACTTTTGAGACAGATTAACAAAATGACAGTGTCAATGTTCATGATGTGGGGTCCACAAAAGGCCATGTTGAAAATCTGATGGAAACAATCCTGAAAATGCCCAAGTTATGTGCACCTGTTGAATTTATTCTGTATACTGTACGCACATACTATAATACTATCTCAAAAAGAAGGGAAATCCATTGCAAAAAATTTCATTAATGCATCAGTTTGGGTTTTTAATTAAAGCCTCAAAAGCTGGAAAATTTACATTAGGGTTACCAACCCTATCACCCCACCCTTCACACAAAAACAGGCATCGGGGTCATTAGGCCTAACTCTTACCCCATTCTCCTATACTGTACTATCTCATCTTGTTTACACATGGAATGGGGTGAGAGTTAGGGTCAATGGCCCTGAGGCAGACCGCAATGCTTTAATAAAAAATCTAACTGATGCATTAACATAGTTTGTTGCAATGAATATGTATATATTATAGTGGTGTGGTCATGCCACTATAGTTATGGTTGAGCGGCCACTTACATACTAAAGTCAAAAGTTTAGACATTAATAACTTTGGACCCGTTCAATGGATTTGCCTGAAATTTGGTACACATGTTGGGGCACACTAGATCTCTTGATATGCCAAATTGTGTTAGTGTTGGCGTGTTGGCCTTCATGTACGAAAGTGCTGAAAAATGCAAAATTATCCATTTTTGAAGGCACCTTTTGGCATTCTTAATGTGGTCCTGCACAGCTGTCATGTGGTGTGCCACTCTGCAAGATGGCTTGTTTGAAAGAGCTTTGATGGCTGAACATGCCTCTTTTTGTTTGGTGAAAAAATATTAAGGCATTCAAAAGTTATGGCACTTTTAATTTCTCATTATAAGTCAATGGGAAAATTTATATGTATATCTTGCGATCAAAGATTAGGGGTTCTTGCCATCTGGTCTCGCCTGGCAATAAAAGAATTTGCAGCCTCGTGGTTCAAGAATCTTTGTTCCTGAGGAATTTTCAAAATTCTTTGACCGTGAGGTCCATCATCTTGTTTTCAGTTTTCCAATCACACAAACACAAATATCTTGGCTCAGGGGTCACTTCTGAAGTAAAACTTTGATGGATTTTACTCAGGGGACCCTGATCTATCAAGCCATGGCTTTGGTTCCATCCAAATCAGTCAAAAAATAGAGTTATAAGCTTTTAAAATCTTAATTCATGTCTCACTAATGATCTTTGATCGTGAGCCTGCAAATTCTTTGATCGTGAGATTCTTTGATCGCGAACTTGCATCATGACCTAAAACATTAATATCTCGGCTCAGGGATGGGCTAGGGACACAAATGAGGGCTTGTTTTGCTCAGAAGGGTCCATTCTATCGAACCATGCCATTGGTTTGGTTCAAATTGGTGAATAAATTGCATTTCACCCATTTTTATTCTTTGAACGTGAGGCTGCAAATTCTTTGATCGTGAGATTCTTTGATCGTGATCTTGCATCGTGAGTGAGGGATGAGATGGCTGAATTTAAAAATAATTTTTCTCAGCCCATGGGTGCCCTAGGAAGTCAAATCAGGGTATGTTTTACTCAGGGGGCTTCGTTCTATCAAACCATGGTGGTGGTTTACTGCAATTCCTCCAATTTTTTGATTTATTACATTTTTTTATTCTTTGTTCGTGAGCTTGCAAAGTTTTTGATCATGAGGTTGCAAATTCTTTGATTGTGAGATTCTTTGAGTGAGAGAGGGACAAGATGGCCCAATTTAAAATTCAATTTTCTTAGCCCAGGGGTGTCCTAGGAAGTCAAATTAGAATGGGTTTTACTCAGGGGGCTTCATTCTGTTGAACCATGGTGGTGGTTTACTGCAATTACTTCTATTTTTTGAATTATTAAATTTTTTATCCTTTGTGAGCCTGCAAATTCTTTGATCGTGAGGCTGCAAATTCTTTGATCGTGAGATTCTTTGATCGTGATCTTTGATTGCAAAATAGGGAGAAGATGGCCAGATTTCTTATAATGGAATAGATAGGGAAATTTTGCCAATCTTTGACATTGAATATCTCAGAAATGGTTTGGTCTTTTTACTTGAAATTTGGAGGGAAGAAAGGCAATATTCCACAGATGTGCCTTTTAGTGGATTGGTCAAAAAATATTACCGGGCTGCAAATTTATGGTACTATGAAGTTGGCACTTTTTCCCATAGGATAACATTATGGTGTCCGCCATATTACAGGAATTCTTTGCCGCTCTGCTGGAAAACAATGGTTTAATCTTTTGGGATGCAATTTGAAGGGAAGAAAGCCAACATCCAACAAATGTGCATTTTGGTGGCTTGGAGAAAAAATATTACATGGTGGCAAAGTAACAGCACTCCAAAGTTGAAGATTTATCCCGTAGGACAACATTATGGTGTCTGTCAAGTCTTTCAGGGCCTGTATCTCAGAAACGGTGTGAGATATGGACTTTTTGTCAAAAAAATGCTTAGCCCCAAATTGGGGGCTAAGCAAACAACTAGCCAGAAAAGTAATAATTCATACAGAATTTTAATTATTTTCCTATGTCATACGGTTCCTGAGATATTTCTTGAATATCTCCTCGAATTTAAAGCTTTTTGCTAGTTTAGTTGCCTATTTGTTGCTTTTAGTTGTGCCCCTTTTGAGTTTGATTCCTTATTCCATGTCCTGATTCCTTAGTTTACATCTTTTATTTTTGTATCAGTAGTTGATCATAATAGTGATGTGTGTGTGTGTGTGTGGTGTGTGTGTGTGTGTGTGTGTGTGTGTGTGTGTGTGTGTGTGTGTGTGTGTGTACAGGTGTCAGCATGGCTCAGTTGGTAGCACATCCGCCTCTGGACCAGAAGGTCATGGGTTCTCGTCCCACACCAGGATTGGACTTGCACCTAAAAATCACTGACAGCTGAGTGCAGTATTGGGGGTGCTGTACTGTTGGGGTGTGCCATCCTTTGGATGAGATGTTAAACCGAGGTCCCTTCTACCCATCCTGGTGGGTGTCCAGGTGGAAGTAAAAGAACCCAGGGCACTCTTCGCAAAGAGTAGGGAACATTCCCAGTGTCCTGGCCAACATTCCCCTTCCCATAAACTGGTTCATGCAATTATCCAGGCTGTGTGTGGGTGATGATGTGCGATATGGCCACCACCACACATTCAGTCACTTCACTACCAGTCTAGCATTGCTTGTAAAGCGCTTTGGATGTATGAAAAACACTATATAAATGCTGATTCTTCTTCTTCTTCTAAAATGGAGAGAGGTGGTTTTGTTTCCTCTGAGGCATGTTGAGGATAGTGTATGGGGCCACGTATGTGAGGTGGCATCCTGAGTATCAATCACAGCACTGCATTTAGTGCAGCGAGTAGTGCTACCCACCCTGAAAGAGGAGGCACTGGTGTGATGCAAGCACCCCTGCCGGTAGCATCTACCACTTAGGTGCTACATGGAATGTAGTAGACCACCTTACCAACAGGGTGGAGAACCTTGAGTAGCAGTTGGAGTATATGGAGGGTCACCAATTGCAGATTATGTCCATGCTGCAACTGCTCCTGTCTCACTACAACCTAGAACCTTAGAGTTTTTGTTTGCTGAATAATTTTACTTTTGTGTTCTGTCTTTCTTTCTCAGTCCTAACTTTGTTTCCCCCCATAAAATTGTAAAAACACCCCCTGAAACCAGTTTTAAGAAAATAACATAAAAAATGCTGTCCTTCCCTTCCTTATATTCCTAATCCTAGTTAATAATCTGTTTACAAACAGGAATTTTTTTTTGCAGTGGTGTTTTCTTCTGGTTATGTTATTTGTATTAAAGCAGCAGTGCAATAATCTGTCAAAAAGCAGGTGCACACTGTCAGGTACCCAGCCCCTTGCAAACATATATGATAGATGACTTTGACCAGTGTTGATGGTATTAATAATATACCATGCAGTCCCATCTATTGAAGTATGATCAGTCAGTACGGCTCTCAGTCCCCTATCCATAGTTTAATAATCCACAGCAATTTCAGTAGAATACATTTCCCAAATGTTTATTTTACCAGCTCACAGATGGTGGTGCCCCTCTCCACATTGCAATCCGAAACTTGTTGCGTGGTACCTGCACTGTGTCAAGGCTTGGATGGTAAATAATGTTATGTGGAATTTATACTACTGCAATGATTGTGGATTATTAAGCTGTGGACATTGATGGAGAGCCATACTGACCGGTCTTCCTCTTCCAGTCAAACAGTTCTAGCACCCCAAATGTATACTCACAGAAAAACAGAGGCATGTTTGGAACCTGCTGACATGCCTCCATACAGGCAGCACCCCCATGTTAATTCTGTGACATTAGAAAATGAATGGTGAGTGAGCACTCACCTGACCTGTATGGGCGTGATCTTTCTTTAGCTGTTAGTGCTATTTTTAGCTGCAATTTGGAAAACTGAAAGCGACTGCTGTAGTAAGAGTGTCTGTTACTCCACTCCTGCGATTGCTTTTATTTCTGTAAATTGCAACACTAAGTAGTACAAGACACTCTAGAAATAATCCTGCCCATACATGTCAGTGGAGTGCACACTCTCAAAGTCTCAATTCATTTACTGACATCCCCAGATTAGCATTGGTGTGCCTGCCTGGGGGTCATGTCAGCCAGTTTTGGACACTGCTGTGTTTTTCTGTGGGTACACATTTGGGGTGCTCTAACTTTGTTACTAGACAGACCCATATGGTATTAATACCCCTCAACACTGGAGCATGTCAGCTATCATATATGTTTGAGGGATGCTGGGTAATAACCACCTGACAGAGCACACCTGCTCTTGAACAATTTTGACCTCTAAAGTTTTATTCTATTTTCAATTGTCCCTTATTTACTTTGTTTGTATGATATCATTATCTTTTTTCAGACATGAAAGAACAGTAGTGTTCCTTTTAATCTTGTTTTGAACCATTGTTTTAATCAGTTTACTGGGCTGTTTTTGTGCACCTACTGCTCCGTGATGTAATGGTGGTGTACCATGTCCTACTGGATAGCATGGTACTTTGCTGTAGTCCCAACAGAAAGGATTTGAAATGATAGATGTACAAAAACTGGTGTGAATATTGATGAAAACCTGCCTCAAGCAAGATTAAAAGAAACACTTTTTATTATGTCAAATGGGAAAAAACGTAGTCCAGTAGATGTAAATTATGAAAATAAGGATATAATATAGATAAGTCAGTAGATAAGTACTAGCAATTAAAAATCGCATAGTAAAGTACAGGTACAAATTTTCAACCGATTATTGCACTGCTGTGGTAGTTGTCATGCAATATAAGATTTTGGTTATTGTTGACTGTGTTGTTTTCTTAGAATACCCACAACAACCACAATCAAAATACCTTATCATCACACAACACAATTACTGTCCCCAACCAGAAAAAAAATTACTATGATATGTAAATGTTGCATGCTTATACTGTTATCTTGCTACATCATTCAGCATGCAGTACTATTGTCCCGACCCCAGATGAAGAATAATCAGGAGAAAATGTGCTGAAAAGTCACACTTATTTCAGGACGCACTGATTAGAGCATGCACTAACAGCCACAACTCTGGTTCCTGCTGCTGCTGCTGCTGTCATTGTACTTCTGTTTCCTGCTGCTGCCACTAACTGAGCTGATGCACAGTGTGCTGCTGAATGATGATAGCCAAAGATGACCATTGGGTGAACCGTACTGTGATGTTCTGGAGGATCATTAATCTGCTGCACTGACTGAAACATATTGCCCTATGTCAAGTATCCATACCACCGTTGGTAAGTTACTGTACGTTTCATGTTCATGATTTTCAGAGACCCATACATTGATGTATTTATATATATATATATATATATATATATATATAGAGAGAGAGAGAGAGAGAGGATACATGGTGGGTAGGAGTGTGATACAGAAAATATTCTCCTCCAGCAGAATGAGCTCTGGATACTCATGAGTGCCGAAGGCATGGTGGAGTGTATCCAGAGCTCATTCTGCAGGAGTGAGAATATTTTCCATAGCACACAATCTGCACATTATGTGTGATATTTATACAATAGGGGTGGAAGCTTCAGCTATATTGTTATGTTTTCCTGTGTTCTTTTCCTATTTCTGTGTGCTTTCTGCTCTTTCTGTGTGTTGTCTGAGTGTATGTGTCTTTCTGAATGGGCTGGGAGTTTCAGAAACACTATGGGACACAGATGAGTGTCTTTTGCAATGCTAATTGAGTAACTTGCAAGCCTTAGTGAGAAAGAGAAACTGTTTTGTAAAGCACTATCATTTAGAATGCAGGCTGTAGTGAAGCTGAGATCAGCACAGTAATGGACTGGTAGTCTCAGAAACATTATGGGATACAGGTGAGTATCTTTTGCAGTATTAACTGAGTAACTTGCGGGCCTATGTGAGAAAGAAAAACTGTTTAGTAAAGCAGTTTCATTTAAAATTCAGATTGTAGTGAGTGGATGGTGACATTAGTACGGTATGGATAAACGGCATTTATCATCACTGTGCTGATGTCATTGTGATTTATCACACTCCAGTGAAGATATCTCCATTTATCACACTGTAGAAGCTCCCACCCCTATTGTGTGCATATATACACACACACATATATATATATATATATATATATATATATATATATATATATATATATATGATACATAATGAGCATGAGTGTGATATGGCAAATATTGCCACTCCTGCAGAGTGAGCTCTGGATATCTCACGAGTGCCAATATTTGCCATAGCACACGATCAGCACATCACATATTCAATATATACAATAGAACCAAGAATTTCAGAAGTTTTGTTATGCTGTCTTGTGTTCTGTTCCTGTTTATGTGTTTGCTTATTCTGTGTGTGAGCTTTTATGAATGGGCTGGCAGTGTTATAAACTCTAGGAGAAACATGAGTGTGTTTTGCAATGCTAAATGAGTTAGTTTTAGGTAGGAGTGAGAGACATACTTTTGTGAAGCTGTATTCTTTAGAAGTCTGGCTGCAGTGAAGCTGAGAACATCACAGTAATTGTAATGGGCTGAGAGGCAGAGTGTCAGAACAAATGATGCTGTTTTTAGTGGTAATTGAGTTAGCTGCAAGCAGAGTGTTCTGTGAAATTGTGCTCTTTAGGATTCTGGCTGCAGTCAAGCTGAAAGTATCACAGTAACTGTAATGGGCTGAGATTCAGAGTTTGAGGAACAAGTGTGTTTCAGTGGTAAGTGAGCTAGCTGCAGGCAGCTGTGAGGAATAGACTGTTCTGTGAAGCTGTGCTCTTTAGAATTCTGGCTGCAGTCAAGCTGAGAGTATCACAGTAATGAGCTGGAAGTTAGAGTGGGGAATAGGTGTGTTTTGTAATGCTCACTGAGTTAGCTGTAGTTGTAGCTGTAGTTCTCATGTAGTTCTGCATTTGTGCCTATGGTATGTTTCTTGCATGCTGAGGGGAAAGCTGCCTAGAGTGATGATATCAGTGACCTGTGTGTGTAAATGGCTGATATCATCACAGTAGGTGATTCACTATTTTATCTCACTTATTTATCACTTACCCATTGTGTGTGTGTATATTTATATATATATATAAACATTAGAGGCAAAAAACTCTGTTTAATGCATCAGTTAGGGTTGTTCCACAGTGACAAAAGCAAGGAAATTCGGTGTTAGGGTTGAAAGCCCCCCTTGGACCCCCCAGCCCACCCCCAACTGGCATCGGGGTGCACGTTGGGGTCATCGGACCAACTCTCACCCCATCACATGTGTAAAGAAGCTGAGGTATAGGAGAACTAAGCCACAAAAAACAAATTTGGAAACCACAGATTACACATCTAGTGAAATTTTTTCCTAGGTTGTACAGATACTGAGATATTGGCAAATTAGTGTCACAAGGGTTCCAAGGGTGCCTTTAAGCACTTTTTGGTGCCCATATCTTATAAACGATGCAAGATATGAATTTTGTTGATTTATCTATTGTGGAGGTTTCACCGTCATGATTACAATGACACTTGAATTTTTTTTCTAGCTGCTACGGTTTCTGAGATACTGGCAATTTAGTGTTACAAGAGTTTCTTGCCCTATAGGGCTGCTGTATGGCTCCATTGTTATATGTAAGTGGGAGCGCAGGGCCTGGATGGACTGCGCTCCCACAGATGCATATCATTACGCAGAAATGGTCCCCGCACTCCCACCAACACATGCTATTTACTAGTTATATTAAATTTTTTCAAAAAGTAAAGAAATTCATTGCAAAAACTTCATTTAATGCATCAGTTAGGGTTAAAGCAACAAAAGTGGGGAAATGAGATGTTAAGGTTGAGCCCCTAACCATCCCATGCCCCATCCTACACAGACTGACAGAACCGGGGTGTGCCATGGGGTTGTGAGGCCTAACTCTCACCCCGTTCTCCTTTACTGTACCATGTCAACCAGTTTACAGATAGAAAGGAGTGAGAGTTGGGCCTCATGACCCCATGGCACACCCTGGCATTTGTTGGTCTGTTGAGGATGGGGTGGGGTGGTGGAGGGTTAGGGGCTCAACCCTAATGTCTTATCTCCACACTTTTGTCAGTTTAACTCCAATTGATACATTAAACAAAGTTTTATATATATATATATATATATATATATATATAAACTGCATATATATATATATTAATTGCAAAAAACTGCATTAATGCAACAGTTAGGGTTCTTTTGCAGCAAAAAAAGTGAGGAAATTCGTCGGTAGGGTTTCCAACCCTAACTCCGGCTCCCCCCCAAGCCCCCATTCCCACTGGCACACACACACACACACAGGCAGAAACATACACACACTCACAGACACAGACACACACACACACACACACACACACACACACACACAACATACAACTATGGGGGCAGTACAAGGAAATACAACCAATCACACAGACCCGATCTATGCAAACACATACACAGAGTGCAACCTGTTCAGAGGAGGGTAAACAAAATTGTGCAGGGTGTGCAGCAGCAAAGATACAAGCAGGGAGACTAAACATATTGTACATTTATGGTATGTAGAATGTACAAAACCATAGAATGTCTCACAAAATACTAAAATAGAAGAACAAAGTAGAACTGCAATACAACTTCCTTGAGAATACATGTTTATCACTTGCTATGAACAGTTAATATACATATAGATGTTGTGATATTTTGTAACAGTGTGATATAAACTAAGAACAAGTACATGTTCTCAGGACTAACCCAGAACTTGTAGTGTGTTAAGTCACTTACTCACAGTCCAGCTATTGTTATTCTACTTTTGAGAATTACAGTCTATTGTGCTCTACTGGATATATAAATGTCATTTATAAATCACAAAACTGACCACCAGAACATAAAGCCATTTCTGTTGGTATGGAGAATCATGTGGCACAGTTGAATGAATGATCTCTACCTGTCCTAATAATTGTGTTGCCAGAGTAATTGCTAAAACATAGTGCTCATCCTTCAAATATTGCACAATATGTTTAGGGCAATGAACAGTGTACAAAATTATAAATATTGTCTTGCTGTATTCCAGTCACATGTTACGATACCATTAAAATAAAAGATTTTCCATGCACATAGAAACATTCATGTAAGAGATTCATTTGACATCAGCTAATCAATTACTGCATAGTGACACTGCCCATTTAATATCTAATCAACAAGGTAAAGATTGTAGTTAATTAATATGTTACTTTGTGCTGATGTTAACTATAATAGTGTTATGTGTTATTAATTCTACAATTGTAGCAGTTCTCATTAGTATACAACATTGTCTGGCAGCCAGATACATGCATTCAGAAGCCTTTGTGTCATTAAATTGTGTTTGACATTATGTATGAAGCAATGCTTTACTCTCTCTCATTGTATCTTTGCTGCTGCACACCCTGCACCATTTTGTTTACCCTCCTCTGAACAGGTTGCACTCTGTGTATGTGTTTGCGTAGATCGGGTCTGTGTGATTGGTTGTATCTCCTTGTACTGCCCCCATAGTTGTGTGTTTTGTGTGTGTGTGTGTGTGTGTGTGTCTGTGTGTGTGGGTATGTTTCTGCCTGTGTGTGTGTGTGTTGTGTGTGTGTGTGTGTGCCAGTGGGAATGGAGGCTTGGGGGGGTTTGAGTCATGTTGGTTGGGGGGGGAGCCAGAGTTAGGGTTGGAAACCCTAACAACGAATTTCCTCACTTTCTTTGCTGCAAAAGAACCCTAACTGTTGCATTAACGCAGTTTTTTGCAATTCATTTCCTTACTTTTTGAGGAAAACAAAATGCTGTTTCTCTTACTACACCTTAAAGTAAAAGTTACCTTACCTACAGTATGTACTATTAAATACATTATCCAATACCCATCTTGAGGCAGCATCTCTGTATTATACTATCCATTTTTGTTCCAAATGAGTTTGCACTGGGAAGTAGTGCACCAAAACAAACAAATCACTTGTCACACAAAAGGTTTCGGACACATACAACTCATAAGAGAAACGTGTACATAAAAAACGTTTATTTAAAAAGACATAAAACAAGACAAATTTCCTGACATGTTTCAGACTGATCCCCAGTCCTTTATCAAAGGTAATGAAGGAAAGCCCAGAGAACACAATATTTATCTAATAGTAAATTGCCTAAACAGATGTAATCCATCACATCAATTACTATAAATTGAATACAAATTGAGCTCTCTATTAGTTAAAGCCCTTTATGCCTCACACAATTTCTCTCATTAATTAAAACTTTGGTATTCCACAAAGTATTGCATAACTAATAAATTACTTATATAGAATAAAATTACTAAAAACACTTAATCTAACAGTGAAACAGATAAAAAAACTACAATCCAAAAAAGGAACCTCAGAAGGGGGAGAGGAAAGAGAAACCTTAAATGTATTCTTCATATTAGACCTAAGGTATCTCAGTATTTCAGTCTAATGTCTCATATTTATATAATAGCAATTATTGCCTTAAAGGATAATTCCGAGGAACTACACTAACTTAATTCAAGCCAAGTTTGAAAACATGATAAATTTATCTACGGTCTTTTAAGTACGGATATAACTCCAAAGGGTCATTCAGTCCTGGACTTTTATTGGCTTTTAATGTTAAAATCCAGTTATTTTCTCTTTTTAGTACTAGATTATCATAATCTCCACCTCTTGGATTTTTATTCACCTTATCTATTGCCATAAACTTAAATGTGTTTCCATTCAGACTCCTTTGCCGTGATAACATGTGCTGCCGTAGCATAAGTAATATCCCCTCTCTGAATGGCTCGTACATGTTCTCCAACCCTAATCTTAAAACTTCTAATGGTTTTTACCTATATAAAATGCATCACAATTACATTTTGCTAAATAAATAACTCCTTGTGTATCGCAATTGATAAACTGTCTAACTTCAAATGTTTTATTACTTTTGGGGCTAGAGAAACAACTCTCCTGTATCATAAAGTCACAATAAATACATCATTTACATTTAAAATTCCCTTTTTTGTTATTGAGCCATGTTTCTTTGTGTTTATTTTCATAGTGGCTCTGTGTTAATAAATCTCCTATGGTAGGAACCTTTTTGAAACATAACCTCACTGGCTTCTTAACTACTTCATATAGTCCAGGTTCTACTCCCAACACATGCCAATGCTTGCTAATTATATTTTCAAGCTCCTTCATCTGTGCTGAGAATTCTGTTACAAAATTAAAACAATATTCAGTATCCTGATTCTTAATGTTTCAGTATTTCTAGCCCTACAATGGGCTTCCCTTATATTCCTTTTATCATAGCCCCTCTGTATCAGTCTATTCATTAATTCCTCTGCTCCCTTTTCAAAATCTTCTCTATCTGTGCAATTTCGCCTGGTTCTAAGAAATTGACCAATCGGTATGTTCCTTTTTACATGCATAGGGTGACAGCTATTAGCTCAAAGGATAGTATTACCATCAACTTTCTTACGATACAAAGCAGTTTTAATTTCCCTGTTTTCTGTATAAGCAATCATTAGGTCTAAGAATGTGATCTGTTCCTTCGAATGGGTTACTGTAAATTTTAAGAAAGGATTAGTTTTGTGTAGATATTCTACAAATAACTCCAAACTATCCTCATCCCCCTTCCATAAAATAAATATATCGTCAATAAAATGTTTCCAACATATCATGGGCCGGATATTCAAACTGTGCTATTTTGTGGTGCAAGCCCTTGCACTGCACAAAATAGTTGCGCAGGGGTATGTCCGGGGCGATATTCAAAGGAGTTGCGCTATTGAGCAACTCCTTTGACTATCACTCCCCGGCCACAGCCACTGTGCATGGTGCAGTGGAACTTGCACCACCACAAGTGGTCAGAGTGGAGCATTCAAGTTGCGGTGGCGCAAGTACCATTGCGCCATGCGCAAATTTCTGATATTCAAAAGATGACATGCAAATGGGGCCATAATTCATGCAAGGTGCAGGGGGGGCCATTTGCATCTGTTTATGGCCAAATTTGCATGCCATTAGCATGCAGGTGCACCGATCCCCGAGGACTTGTGCCTGGCGCCTGCAGGCAGCAGCACGTCGGGGACCGATACACCTGCAGCCAATCATGGGCAAATGTGAAAATCCCACCCCCCGACTGGCCCGATCGTTGGCAAAGCTTAATCACCCCCACCAGCCCGATCGCAGGCAGCAAAGTCTCTCCCCAGAACATATCCTGATGGTCCGGTGGACCGCTAAGCCCGATCGTGGGCGAAGATGTTTAAAACCCCTGAACATATCCCTGGTGGTCCAGTGGACGCTAAGCCCGATCACGGGCTGAAGATATTTGAACCCCCAGAACGTATCCCTGGTGGTCCAATGGACTGCTAAGCCTGATCGCGGCCTGAATATGTTTGAACCCCCCAGAACATATGTGGACCAGTGGACCAGTGAACCACTAAGCCCGATCGCAGGCTGCATTATGTTGCGACACCCCCAAGACCATATCCTGGTGATCTGATGTCCCCACCCCACCACCCAGAGCCCACCACCCCTCTCCCCGGCAGCCGGCAGAGTGGCAACATCCCACCCACCTGCCACCCCACTGCCCACCGACTGACTGCCCAGTAGGCTGTATGCCCATTGATGCAGAGCAAGAGCCAATGGGCATGCAGCCCATACCGTACAAGGCAGTCCAGATATGTGAATGAATGCACTAATGGGCATGCAGCCCTACCGGGCAGTCAGTCAGTGGGCAGCAGGGTGGCAGGCAGGTGGGATGCTGCCACCTGCCAGCTGCCGGGGGCGGGTGGTGGGCTTCATGAGGTGGGTGGGGAACACAGGATCACCAGGATATGGTCTTGAGGTGTCACAACATAATACAGCCTGCGATCGGGCTGTAGCAGTCCATGGACCACCAGGGATACGTTCTGGGGTTTCAAATCTTCAGCCCATGATCGGGCTTAGCAGTCCACTGACCACCAGGGATATGTTCAGGGGGTTTAAATATTCAGCTCATGACATGAAGGTCCACTGACCATACCAGGATATGTTCTGGGGGTTCAAACATATTCAGCCCGCAATTGGGCTTATCGGTCTACTGGACCACCAGGGATATGTTCTGGGGGGGATTCAAACATATTCAGCCCGTGATTGGGTTTAGCGGTCCACTGGACCACCAGGGATATGTTTGGGGGGGCACTTTGCTGCCCGCGATCGGGCTGGTGGGAGGGGTGATTTAAGCTTTGCCCACGATCGGGCCAGTCGGGGGAGGGGGATTTTTATGCTTTTGCCTGCGATTGGGCCAGACGGGGAGGGTGGGGGAATTTTTTACACTTTTGCCCATGATCGGGCTGCAGGGGATGCACAGGGAGTAGGTTGAGGGCCAGCCACAGGTGGTAGCTGTTGTATTGTGCCCTGCAATGTGGCAGCTCACCTGTGGGTGGCCCTCGACTTACTCCTTTTTTTTTTGGCTCAAAGTTGTGCAGGTGCAGGTTGGGGGTTGCACCTGCACAACCCTGCACAGCCCTGCTGAATATTGGGCTGTGCAGTTTATGCATGGTTCCTCCCCCTCCAGTTCAGCATGCATTCATTAGCATTGTGCTGTTGCTCAGTATGTTTTCAATGGTGCAATTGCCTCCTGCTGAATATCGCAGAATGGCGCAATTTCGGACTTGTGCAGGCGCAACCCTATTGCGCATGGCGCAACCCTTATGAGTATCCCACCCCATATATTTATGAAAAACATTCACGTCATTGTTAAAAATAAATTCCTCTTCCTATTTCCCCACAAATAAATTGGCAATAGACGGTGCACATGTTGCTCCAATGGCTGTTCCCCGTATCTGTAAAAAAGTTCCCCATCAAATGTGAACATATTGCACTTCAAAATACATTCCAAACATTTTAATAAAATATCAGAGCTACCAATATTTGCATTATTAAGAAAGGAAGCCACTGCATCTAATTCTTCCTCATGTGGAATATTGGTATAAAATGACTTAATGTCCATTGCAACTAGAAGTCCATCCTCTGGTAGTGTCACATGTTCAAGGAAGTTTAAAATGTCTTTTGTGTCCTTTATATATGAAGGTAGATTACACACTAAAGATTTCAAAAATGAGTCCACATATCTCAATAGTGGTTCTGTTAAAGAACCTATACCACTGACTATAGGACATCCAGGTGGATTCTCCAATGTTTTGTGAACTTTTGGAAGAATATAAAAAGTGGCCCTGGTGGGATTAGAAACAATGAGGTAATTTTTCACATCTTCATTTATAATTCCCTTTATGAAAGCACCTTCAATTATCTCATCAATCCCATATTTGAATTCATGTGTTGGATCATCTTTAAGTCTTATATAGTGTTGGGTATTATAAATTTGTCTCCGCACTTCCAATACATAATTGTCCTTGTCCATTAGAAACACTGCTCCACCTTTATCTGCTTGCTTAATCACTATTTCAGTGTCCTTTTGTAATGTATAGATAGCTTCCCTTTCAATTTTACTCAGATTTTGAAATAAAAAGTTATTTGATGGGGTACATAAGGCTTCAATATCTTTTTCAACCAATTCTTTAAAAATAGTCACTGCTGCACATGGGGGGGCACCAAATTGATTTATTCTTAAAGCCAGTTGATTCCTTTCTATCTTGCCCCATTTCTATTAAACCCAACATTTCTCTTCAGGAATAAAACACTTTAATATTAAGTTTTTGACAGTTTAAATTTAAATCTATTAAAGTCTGTACCCGATTTAAAGGGGTCGTTGGTGCAAAGCCCAAACCTTTTTTGAGTAAGTCCATCTCTCCAATTGTTAAATTATGTTTCGATAAATTAATAATCTGGCTTATAGAGGTATCAGAAAAATCATTTCTTACCTCCTCTATTGGTTCCGACCCCTGATCCCAAAAGGCTTTCTCCACGAATTCCACCCCCTGTAATGTCCTCGAAAGCTCCTGTTGCCATACTGTCTTACTGTTTCTTCTCCCATGTCGAGTTCTCTTTCTCTTTGAAATTCCTGTGTTTCTTCCTGGAACCTTGGACTTCTTCGCAGAGATGGTGGAATATAAGGTGCAGTGTAAGTCTGATGTTCCCTCACTGGTTGTGAATCCATTATCAATTTTTCCTTCTAAAAAGGATGTACATTAACATTTTCTCCCTCTGTATCACTGTGATCTGTGCTAAAATCTGTGGAATATTCAAATGATACATTTTTATTTTTGTTCTTTAAAATACTTTTCCTTTGATTATTTTTCCACTTGAAAATAGTTTCTCTTTCAAAGTCCCCTTTGTCACATTGGAACTTAGTCATTTTAATGTTTTGTATTTCTGAGTCCAATCTTAAAATAAATTCTTTAAGCCTCAAGTTCAATTTTTCAAAGTCCAGATGAGTACGAAACTTCAAAACTTCTGTTTCATGCTTTTTAATTTCTTCCTTAAGTACAGCTTCTCTTTCTTTGCTATACTTAACAATAAGCTACATGAGTTTTGAACATGCATCCAATAAAATATTTTCCCACTCCTGTATGAACAATGGACTTTCAGTCCCACACGCTGCTTCCTTTAACAATCTTAAACCTCTGGGGACCCTTTTCACTTCTAGGTATGCTTCTAAATTTGTGCTGTTCCCAAAAAGTCATCTTAATTGATGTGTAGACTTTTCTAAAGTTCTAAAAGCCTCTACAGGCTACAGCATACCTTGTAAATCCACCGCATGTCCCAGTTCAGGATTTAAAAATGGATTACAAACATTCGAGGTCTTAAGTAATTGTTCCACATAGGCCAAAGGGTTTGACTGGATTTCATTATTCATTGACTTTATGATACAGAAGAGTTGTTTCTCTAGCCCCAACAGTAATAAAACTTGCAAAGTTAGACAGTTCCTCAATTGCGATACACAAGGAGTTATTTATTTAGCAAAATGTAATTGTGATGCATTTTATATAGGTAAAACCATTAGAAGTTTTAAGATTAGGGTTGGAGAACATATACGAGCCATTCAGAGAGGGGATATTACTTATGCTATGGCAGCATATGTTATCACGGCAAAGGATCCTGAACGGCACACATTTAAGTTTATGGCAATAGATAAGGGAATAAAAATCCAAGAGGTGGAGATTATAATAATCTAATACTAAAAAGATAAAAATTACTGGATTTTAACATTAAAAGCCAATAAAAGTCCAGGACTGAATGGCCCTTTGGAGTTATATCCGTATTTAAAAGACCATCATGTTTTTAAACTTGGCTTGAATTAAGTTAGTGTAGTTCCTTGGAATTATCCTTTAAGGCAATAATTGTTACTATATAAATATGAGACATTAGACTGAAATATTGAGATACCTTAGGTCTAATATGAAGAATACATTTAAGGTTTCTCTTTCTTCTCCCCCCATCTTTCTGAGATTTCTTTCTTGGATTGTAGTTTGTTTTTCTATCTGTTTCACTGTTAGATTAAGTGTTTTTAGTAATTTGATTCTATATAAGTAATTTATTAGTTATGCAATACTTTGTGGAATACCAAAGTTTTAATTAATGAGAGAAATTGTGTGAGGTTTAAAGGGCTTTAACTAATAGAGAGCTCAATTTGTATTCAATTTATAGCAATTGATGCAATGGATTACATCTGTTTAGGCAATTTACTATTAGATAAATACTGTGTTCTCTGGGCTTTCCTTCATTACCTTTGATAAAGGACTGGGGTATCAGTCTGAAACATGTCAGAAAATTTGTCTTGTTTTATGTCTTTTTAAATAAACAGTTTTTATGTATGCATTTCTCTTATCAGTTGTATGTGCCTGAAACCTTTTGTGTGACAAATTATACTATCCATCCATAAAATTTGAGTGCAGACAATTATAACCATTTCTAAATACTAAAGAATTTCTGTTACACTTTATTTGTTCTCTGTGCAACTAAAATACACAAAGCCAAACAAATGGTCAATTTAAATACAGAAATTTCTGAAGTAGATAGTAGTGCCTGCCTCACTAATGGATGCAGAAAATATTAACACTAAGCAAACCAACACTATTAGCAATGTGAGCAATTCATGTAAACTATTTCCTTGGTGTGAAACTCGTGGTCACTTAACTGTTACTGATGCTATAACCTGCACCCACAGTAGCCAATAACTCAATAATTAAGCAATAAGGCATGACCAAGGGTTATGTTAATGGTCTGTTAATCACCTACTAGGGGTGTACTGTGGCACAAGATCTAGCCGAGTGCCACATGCCCCTAGAGGGTGATTAACTGACCATTAACATAATCCCTGGGAGTGCCTTATTGCTATTATAATAAAAAAAAATAATTTTAAACAGTGTTAAACCATGTTCAGCATATGGCTAAACTCTACATGCATGTTAAAAGATTAACATAAGGCTGTTAGAATGTTTGCAGCCAATCAGAAGGCTCCATTTCTCAGACCATTTTTATAATATGCATACATCTTCTAATAATAATAATGAGACAAACAAATGTTTACAAAATTTAAAGTCTTTATAAAAATATTTTTTTTCATACAAAATATAAAATCTCTTTGAACAAAATTTTAAATAACATTCATACATAAATAAGTAGGGCAAGAACTTAAATACAAAGAATAAATAACAAAATAAATAAATAAGACATAAAATTAAAGCCTCATAAAATAAATTAAAGTTCAACAACACACTAAATAAATAAATGCAGAAGATGATAAAAGAGCTTTTGAAAAGATTGTCAACTTTGAAAACTATTTACAAAAAAAAAGTGTCCAGGAGTGACGCAGAGGTGCTGGCCACTCAAGCTGTGGGGACTTGGGGAGGCGACGGTGTCGAGGAAGTGGAAGCCTCATCAGGAGTAGGTGCAGCTGCATGCCCCTCCTCTGTTTCAGCTTGTGATGGAGATGGTGGAGGGGTACCTTTGAGGAGCTCATGTTGAGGATCTTCAGAGGGCTGGTCATCCTCTAGGTGTTGCAGGTCCTGGTGCAGAAGCTGGTGAATTGCTTCTATGGCCTCCAGCTGGTTTTCAGCCAGCCGCACCATGAGACCATGCATGGACTCAAGCAAAGCAACAGAGGCCTCCTCCAAGTCCCTCAATGACTCGATCACTTTGGTGAGGCCTCTGTTGCTGTGCTCGAGCCCACGAGTGGCAACTAACACTGCATGCCCTACATGCCCATGATGCTGCAGCAAATCAATAATCTCGTCTCCTTGATGAATGATTTGTCCTGCCTGCCCTACTAAGTAATTTAACTTTGCTGCAGAGTTATGGGTGTGTTCAGCAGCAGCCTCGTTGCCACTGTGCACAGTCTCGAGCAGCTGGCTGAGGGTGTTGCTGATCTTATTAAGAATGGCAAGTTGCCCTGCATAGACAAAGAAAAAAAACAAGAAAAAATTATGTTAGTGGGTGGAACCATACTGTTCTTTTGTAAAATAGAGCACTGAAACGGTCTTTTAACAATATATATAAAATTCATAGTGTACTGCAAGATATTGCATTAAAAATTAAATAAATTAGTATGCTTAAGGTAAGAGTTATCACTTTCTCCTACATACACACCTACCCTCAGCATGAAATATATACAATAATACTACACATATTGGATCTACATCACATTGTCTCAAGTCAATAATTCTTCTCTGTTGTCAATATCCCTTAAAGTACTGTATAAATCATAATATGTCAATTATGTATAACATGTGTACAATAAAACAAATCATAACGTCTATATTGTTACAGTTGTGACACTCCACAGCACAGTGCTATCATGTTGAATGACACGTGTACACTGTGACAGTTCTCACAAAAGCAATAATGCATTACAGCGTTTGTCTCATTCTAACATAGTGCCATGCCTGGGTGCGTTGGGTACAAGGCTGCAGACTGAGTGCATACAATGACACAGGCATAGTGTTATCCCAAACGACACACACTGTGGAATGCATTATTCCTATTATACAATGGCCCATTGCTATATATAAAATGAAAAAACAATTTTAAAGAATATTTTTATTAGTGTGGGAAAATATTTTTGTTTCTTCAGAGGAGATGCAAAAAAGAGTTCTAGCTCCAAAAATACCATCAAGCTCATCCCAGAAATCATCTACATGTTCACAGTGAAACTGAAACTAGACCTGTGGCATCGTGGTGGGATATTGCCACAGATCCAGTTCAAAGCTGACCAATCACACTCCAAGATTCTTTCTTGCCATTGTATAATATGAGATATGTAATAACACCCAACAGTAAACACATTTTAAATATATTCATGTGACAGCACTTGAAACTAGTTCAACCACAAATGATGGCTGAAATTGGACCAGTAAGAACACCAGCACCCCCCCCATAACATGTGCAAATATATTGTCTATTCAAACAGTCAATAGCCTGTGCCACACTCTATAACCAACTGATCTGTACCAAGAGCATTTCACTATACCTCACTGATAGTATGTTACAAATGAAACATTCATACTCAATATCTCAAATAGTAACACATACTAGTTTGACAATTACCAATACTGTAGTGCTGTTGCATCTCTAAAAACCCTTCAGATGCATGTATTCAATAATCAATACACACATTGACCAGTGTCTGACACTGTTTCACAACCTAAGTACATATCAAAGATACAAACATAAAACATATACACTAAAGTTCGCCCCCCCAAAGAGGAACAAACGTTTACTACTGAGTAGCTATCCATACTTACCCACCCACCATTGTGTATGTATTGAACTTCTTCAATAGACAGAGATAAAAACATATGAAATGTAATAGAATCCACATAGTTTAACATTAGCCACTCAATTAACACAATGCAGAATTCTAGCACATTCTCTAACCTTTGTTGTATTTATTTATACAAAACACTAATGATGGCATGTAGAGTCTCCATTTATGAAAAATTTTGTAAATATACATATACAACCTACCTATTACTTTTATTCACACCTCTCCATATACACAATAGATAAGAAAAATAGCAAAACGACGTCCATTACCGATATATAAAGCTAGACATGCTGATTAAGTACTGCATGCTTCCACCAGATGCAGTTCTATCATGTAATACTCCCATCTAACTATTTCATAGCTCCATGCTGAGATGCATAATTGAAAATTAGACCCAATATCGTCTCTTACCACAGTATAATAAACCTGGAATTCTAAGTTACTGTGTTAAGGTACAACATTTTGAAGTGGTAATATAAAGTAACTGCAGTCATACTATGTCTGAAAGTATCAATATTGTGTACACCTCATACTAATCTCCAATTATCAAAACAAAAAATATACAATAAGTACTCACGTTCCTCAGCTGGAGGCCCACCTGGACTGCAGGTGACAAAGGATGACCTGCCGCTGGAGATCCTGCTGTCTCCTCCACAGAGGGCTCGATCTCAACAATTTCTACACCCTCTGTGGAGTCTTCCCCTCCAGCAGCACCCTCTGCAGATGGTTCATCCTCTGAAAAACACAGTGAAACAAAATAAACATTCATGTCTCAATGTCAACATCTACATAGCCAAATATACATAGCACAAGAATCAGTTATTCAAATTCCTCAATGTACAGATGTGGCATACTATCTACTGTTTCACTAAATCATACAACACACATTTGATTAACTAACTGGAATACTAAATTTAATAATCTACATATAAGAGTAATCATATTGTCTCATATTCAGAAAGTGTTACAGTGTGTCACTGATAAAAAACTTCACACATGAATGCCTATAGTAATACTAAATACATATAGTAACACTTCTTCCTATATCACTTCCTGAGTGAGTATACATTACATACATAACACAGTGAAAACTTCACCATGACTACCTGTTTAAGACATGACAACTAAATAAATAATAATCAACCAATCATGCCTGACTATGTAACTGCTACTGTACTATGTGCCCCACACAGGAGTGTGATGCTACCTGCAGTTACAGGGTGGACTCAATAATATTTCAATCTGTGAGGAGCACTTGACATGGTGCTTCTTATTTACAGGTCATCTACTCTTACTTAATCTTGTCATCTGTCAAGGGTACCAACCAATGAGATACCAGGAAATAAAAATGCACTTTCCAGTGAATAGGAATACAGACAGCACTACATCATAATAACACACCAGCAGAGTTGAGCACAAGTAGTTGCTCAACTGGAGCCCCTCGAGCTGCACTTTCCAGGAGTGGCTGAAGCTGGACCAGATGGGAGGATGCAGGTTCCACAGTTGGTCTGCCTGAATAAAAAAAAAATACAAAAAAGATTTATACAAACAGGACCATCAGCTAGCAACCTAATAATCAACATGCGCCAAAACACATATTGTCAATCACACAATACACCACTGTTATTATGACCACTATCCTATCCTATCCTATCCACAAATATGAGGCATCTACCTTCAAAAACAGTTTTTTTTGCAATATGTAAACATCAAAACATCCAATACCTTTAATACTAGATATACTGCAACACCAACAGAAAAGTATAATTTACAAGTTTCTAAGATTTCATGTAATATTGTTACTTTAAGTTATTGTAGAGCACAGATAAGCTGAACAGCTATTGCTAATGCAGGACATTAATGTTATTAACACCATACTATATGACACATTGATAAGCATCACAGTACATTGATAAAAGTTTTGGACTATTATTTACAACAATACACTAACAAACATCATTACTTCCTCTGCAGCCAAAGACAGAGAGACGTAGTATGTCATCTCACACAACAGTATACTGAAAACTTTTTTATGTGATAATATCCTTTCCAATACAACTACTGATTAGGATACACACAGGTTTCAGTACCTGTCTACACAGCAGAGTACTGTTGCCATGCCTGTGTGTAGCAATAACAGACAGTCGCTGTTCATTAGACAGTTCCAATGCAGAAGTACACGTTCATACTGAGGTATGAAGCCACAGACCTAGTATACCTAGTTTACTATGCATGCATTGGAACTGTCCAATGAACATCCCTACACTGTCTTATTGAGCTTATTACATGTAGATACATTCTAGATGAGCATAATTATTTTAGATGTTCATCACGTACATCTAATGCACACCTAAGTACAGCTAAGATGACTTGAAATCCTTTGACCATTTTATGATTCTGCTGTCAAAATCTCCACAAGTAGTTTTCACACAAACCCCACTCAACAAAAGAAAATATATATGTTATCTACAGTACATACAGCAGAATTATACAACTATTGACTACAATATCTAAGGAACATCCAACAAATATTAAACAAATACAGCTGACCGTACCGTTGCTATCTATCACATGTATACCTCTGTTGAAAAATGTGAAGGCTTATTGTCAACAAATACCTACCTTGGCCCATGTATGGGTGAGGCTCAGGTTAGTTGCACGCATGACAACTGTAGGGTTGGCATGCTCCCTCACAGCTTCAACTAGGGCCAGCACCTCTGCATCACTCCAAGATTTCGGCATTGTAGTTCTGTGAAACAGGAAAAAACAAAACATTTAAACTATTGCATATTATATACTGCTATTCTACATCAGCACTATTTATATTGCATTGCAATCACAATCAAATATTTGTGATAACTGATAAAGTAAGGCAACAATAACTCTGTTATTAAAAGACATACACCTACTATCTCCCACAGATTCCAAAAGAAGCATGATTATGAAATACAAATAACTACTGTACAATCAGTAAAAAAATTAGCAAAATATGCAGGAATGGAATGGGAAAAAGTAAGCATACTATACAGTATTCAAAAACATTAACAACCATAATATCATTTTCTAGATACTCAAAAGGGTTGTACATGCCGCAACAGTGTTGCACCTTCCTCACCCCACTGATGCACCACAGCACAACATTCTAACATGGATTGCACCTGCCAAAAATCCCAATGCACCAGAGTGCATCAGCAATGTATGCATGCACAGCTATGTGGCATGTACCCATGAATACTCTGAACATACCGATATTCAACCCGGGATGTGCTGAGTCATGCATCCACAACCCCTACTTGCACTGCACAAAGTTGATTGAGAAAAAAAAGGAACAGCAGCCAGCCTCCCACAGGTGAGCTGCCATATTTCAGCACACAACACAACAGCCACCACCTGTCAGTGGCCACCTGAACTCTGGCTGCAACTCCATGGTGGCACCCTCACCTCCCCTGCCCAATCACAGAGATTGCTACCTAAGAATGGAATCCTATATCCCTGCTGGTCCAGTGGGCCAGTGACAGCACAATTGCATCCTTAAGTAAAACAATAAAGAATCCAATATCCCTGTTGCTCCAGTGTATCGCTGTCTGCCTGATGACAGGTTTCTGTAAAATAAAACACAATCCAATTTCCCTGGTGGTCCAGTGCAGTGCTGTCTTCCCGCTCACAGGCTTCTATAAAATAAAACACAATCCAGTATCCCTGCTGGTCCACTGGACTGCTGCCTACTCAATTATGGGCTTAAGTAAAATGAAAAACAATCCAATGTCCCTGGTGGTCAATTAGACCGTTGTCTACCCAATCACGTGCTTAAGTAAAATTATAAATAATCAAATATCCCTGGTGGTCCAGTGCACCCCCCTCCTCAACCACCCTCTGAGCACCACTGCCCTGCTCCCTCCAGTCAGCGACGGGTGACAGCTCCCCACCCGCCTGACACCATTGGTAGGGCGGCATGCCCATTGATCTACAATATGAGCCAATCACCATGCGCCTGTACCATATTACACATTTCAGATATGTAAATAGATCCATTCACATATCTGTAATGTGCAGTACAGCACAGGCTGCACACCCATTGGTTCACACTGTGGACCAATGTGTGTACGGCCATACCGACGGTATCAGTTGGTGAGCAGTGGGTCATCAGACAGGTGGACTGCTGCTGACCACTGCACATCAGTGGGTGGGGACAGTAGGGCAGTGGGACTCAGTTGGCACATTGGAGGGGAGGTCCACTGGACCACCAAGGATATTGAATTGGTTTTCACTTTACTTAACCCCACAATTGGGCTGACAGTGGTCCACTGGACCAACAAGGATATTGGGTTGTTTTTCAATTCACAGAAGCTTGCAATCACAGAGACAGCCGTCCACTGAACCACTATAGATATTGGATTGTGTTTTATTTCACAGAACCCCATGATCAGGCAGACAGTGGGCCACTGAACCACCACAGATATTAGATTTTTTGTCATCTTACTGAATCAAGCCAACAAACTGTGAACGGTCCACTGGACCACCACAGATACTGGATGCATTACTATTTCACAAATGCATGTGATCAGGCTGTGGGGAACATTGCCGTGCTGTAGTGTGCATCAGCCCCCGACAGCTGCTGGCTGGTAAGGCACCAGGCACAAGTCACCGGGAATTGGTACACCACCATCCAAATGGGGCCATGATGACACGCACATGGCCCCATTTCTACCTTCCATTCATTATGGTCCCATTTACATGTGCACTTTTGAATATAATTATTGCTGCACATATCGCAGCAGAACTTCCACTAGTGCACCCCCTGCTCCACTCTAGCCACTTGTGGTACTGCACTGCCAGTGTGCCATGCGCACTGTGGGTGGGCTGGGTGCAATATTTAACAATGCTGACCCATGGCACAACTCCGTTGAATATCGTCACATCCATGCCCCTGCACAACCAAGTTGTGCTGTGCCCAGGCTTGCGCCATAGCCTGGTGCTGTTAAAATATCGGGGCCCATATGTATTAAGAATACGTATGTTACAAACTCTCCATACTATCACTTATTTCCACGTGCATGTTAAACAAATGATGCCTGTACTTGCTTAACATTATTTTCTATTTATCCTCTCACCAGACCCCCCCAAATAATCAACACTTACAATGTAGCATAACAAAATACATGGGTCTAGATATACAAAAGAGTTGCACATGCTGCAACAGTGTTGCGCCATGCGCAACACACTGATGTGCCACGGCACGATATTCAAAAGGGAAAAGTGTGTGGTACAAATCTCAATGCACAGGAGAGTATCAGTAATGTATGCAGGCACAGGTAGGAGGGCGTGCCCATGCATACCCTGCACAGCCTGATATTCAGCCCGGGATGTGGAGAGCCATGCATGTGCAACCCCTACCTGTGCCAGGATAAAGTTGGTTCCCCAAAAAAAGGAACAATGGATGGCCACCCACATGTGAGCTGCCACATTGCAGGGCACAACACAGCAGCTGCCACCTGTGGGTGGACACCCGAGCTCCAGCTACACCTGGTGGCGGTGCCCCCAACCCCATGCCCGATCGCGGGCATTAGTAAAAAAATATAGGATTCTGTCAAATATCCCTGGTGGTTCAGTGGACTGCTGTGTGCCCAATCGTGGGCATTTGTAATAAAAAATTAAAATATCCCCAAACTCTGTGGTGGTCCAGTGGACTGCTATCTGCCCAATCACTGGCATTACTAACAAATAATATCCCCAAACTCCCTTGTGGTCCAGTGGACTGTTGTGTGCCTGATCACGGGCATTAGTAGGAAATAAGTAAATATATCCACAAACTCCCTGGTGGTCCAGTGGACCACTGTGTGCCAGTCGAAGGCAGGGTGGAGGGGCTCAGTGGGTGGGTGGGGGTGTACCTCTAGACTAGCAGGGATATTTGACATATTTTATATTTTTTATTACAAATGCCCATGATCAGGCACACAGCAATCCACTGTACAACCAGGGAGTTTGGGGATATTTTTATTTATTTCCTACTAATGCCCACAATCGGGCAGATAGCAGTCCACTGGACCACCGGGGATATTGGAGTGTACTATTTTTAACTTCAGCCCACGATCACTCTATGGAGCACATTGCCGACTACAGGGGGCATCGGTCACCTATGGCTGTTGCCTGGCAGGGCGCCAGGCATAAGTCCTCGGGGATCGGTGCACCTGCACGCTAATGGCATGCAAATGGGTCCATAATGACATGCAAATGGACCCATTTGCACTTTGTATACATTACAGCCCCATTTGCATGTCAAGTATTGAATATCGCAGTTGCTGTGAATAGCGCAATGGAAGTTGCACTAGTGCATCCCGATGCTCCACTCTGGCTACTTGCAATGGTGCAGTGCCACTGTGCCATGCACACTGCGGGTGGCCAGGATGTGATATGCAACAATGCTGTGCCATGGCGCAGTTCTGTGAATATCGCCCAGTCCACACCCCTGTGCAGCCAAGTTGCGCTGTGCCCAAGCTTGCATCACAGCCTGGCGCAGTTTGAATATCTGGGTCATTGAATTCAACAATGACATAAAACAAAAAAGCTAAATACTTACTAGGCAGTGGAGTCTCCACACACAATTAACAGATCATTATCAACCTGTGTAAATAAAAGCATAGAAAATGTTGTTAAAACTGTTACAGAGACAAACATTTCACATACAGAGACATGGCGATATTGTAGACTATCGGACCAGCAACAGGCCTACGCTGTTAGCATGTGAGCAACTCATGCTGCTATCATCAATGAGTTGTTGGGTTATTTTGAGTTGGTGTGCTTCAGTCCCAACCCCCCCAAAAAAAGAACAAGGGTGCGTGGCCTGCAAAGCCCCCCAACTCAGGCAAAGTAACACATCATCAACAGTAAATGCAAACATGTACCGTATTCACAAAAGTTTAAACTACTACCACAGTACTGATCCGATACTCTCCACTATCGGCAGAAACAGTATGAGTCACGTCAGTAGTCAACATACCCTAGTAACACATAGTACACTCCATCAACAGGATATATCTCCTCGTATCACAAAATATATTTTGCTACTCACTTCATACTGAGAAACCTATGCCACATTTTCACTCATACTTGTATAAGACATCCCCAATAACAAGCCATACTAAACAATCAATAAAAAAAATAAAACTACAGAATCTATCACTAACAAAAAGAGACACCCTGAATATCAACAAACAATTAACAACTCATACACCTTACAACAATCACACTTTATAAAATATCATACTACCCACCTAAAGAAACACACATTAAATATCAAGCAATAATATACATCCTAATCATACATCAATAAGCACCATCACACTTCTGTGCCATTAAAGACTGAGATTATGTGTTCCCCAGAGACTCACAACCTAACATACATACAGCAATGTACAGTATGTGATCAGTTCTATTTTTTGACTATTTTTTTGTTGGCTCTAAAAAGAGCCTTTTTTTAACACTGTGAATGTGATGTACTTGAGAATCACCATCCTACAGGCACACAATCACAGAACTGTAAGGATACCATGTCGAAGGTCCCCAACAAAAATGTCATTGCCAGTGTTACAGAGATGCACACCATCTTTTAAAAATAGCCAATACTTGTTATACATAATTTGGGGATGATGGATAGTGTGCATTCCCATAGCACATAGGAATCCAGATGTTAACCTTCCTGTGTGATCTTTCAAGTGCAGGACAGTAATCCTCACCCTTCCAGACCACGTGTTGTGTAATATCTGAATACAGAATTTTACACAATGGCAACATAGTGATAAGCTGCTGTAAGTCAGATTGTGCAGCCTCTATTAAATCAATAGCCCTTTTGTAACCCAAATCATTGCCTCCAAGATGGATGAGGAGTATGTCTGGTCCTGGGTGTCTATCCAATAAATGGTATATGGTAGGCATGAGCGGCTCCCACCTCATGCCACCCTTACCAAACCAAGACACAGAGCATCCAGGTAGTTGTAAATCATTCCCAAAATGGCTACATCTACTGAACACTGCTGCCCTTCTCACCAAACTTGATCCTACTATCCATACAGTTACTGTAGATTTTTCTGCCATGCTGAGTAACAAATCTTAATAACTCAGATGTAGAAATATCACAATTGTGTCTGTCTGACTATCAAGTACTAAGAAGTGGAACCACCACAATGACTGCTATTCTATTGCATCATCCAGGTAAATGCAGACAAAACAATCACAAACAATAACCTTTTCACAGATTGGCTAATTTAGCATAGAGTCCTAGCAATGCATATAAGCTGTCTTTCTATTAGCATAAAATGTTTTAAACTTTTTTTGTTTTGGGAGGAGAATACTATAATCTGATTGGCACACCTCATAACTTGCTAGTAACACAAATTTTGATTGGTTTAGGTCACTAGCCATAATGTTCTGGCAAACTAATTTCCCTCTCTTACTGAGCCAACTGCCTGAGTGGTGAGTGGAACCATTCCTTACTACTTGACAGAAATAGTGAACAACTGTAATCAATAGTACTATACTAATTTCATTGCATATGTCTCAGAACCAGTTTAATTTAATGATACATTAATTTGCACTAACAACTACTGTGACTTAATTATCTAAGTTAACTATATTTATTAGTCTCTCTCTCTCTATATAACTACTGCTAAGCCAGTACCTGTTAAAGCTAGGCAACACACAATACAACTCCAAGTCAGCATTCCACAACAATTTAAATACACAAAAATGTAACAACAAACTGCCACTATTATTAGATCTGCCAGCAATTGTCACAAACTGAAGTAGCACTGATTAAAAATATATCTCCTTAGCACAGTAACTATCAACTTGTACACATCAGCCAGTCTAAGATACCCCCCAAAAAACTGCAAAACAGTTACTAAGACTGTTTGGAGCCACAAGAAACATCCCAAGAACAATAACTATTAGAAAAGAATGACAATAGTTTGACCGGCTAAATTACAAAATGCATAAAACATATAACTTTCCAACCGGCTCATCAGCGCAGTGGTTGGATTTCCATTTGCGACACTGGCGACCTAGGTTTGGGAACAGACTCGGGTCACTGGAGAGTTGGCCGGGGGGAGAAGGCTGGAGAGTCTGTAGACAGCTCACCTTCTCCAGGGTGGAGGGTGGGGACATGAGCGGGCACCTGCTAGCCCCTGGTGGAGGCCAGGAGCACAGCAGAATGTCAGGGCTCAGAATAGCTGGGGGAGTGACGGACGTCGGTGCTCACCATGACGTCACTGATGTCACTCTCCAAGGGGAGAAAACTGGAAAAATCGGCCCTCCAGCTGGCCAGATGATAGCTCCCTGGCTGCCTGGCTGCCATCATGGCCCCACGGCCTCCCACCCCAGCAGCACCTGGAACCGATACCGCAGTGCGCTGGATGCCCTTCCCCACCGGTGCCTTCCCTCTCAGAGGAGGGGGACCCACCCGCCAAAGGGTTATGCCAGGCTACTCAAGGGGGCTGTGATCTGGGGTCATGGTAGGTCGAGGGGATGGCAGACAGTCCAGGTCAGGACCTTGAGGGGCCCGAAGGAGGTGCCAGCCAGGGGCAGAGAAGGGGAAACCCCCAGCAAAAACATACAACTTTCCAAAAAATGCTGATTTTTTTATCACTTGTACAAATCACACATTAAATACCAATTTTCATTACTTTTCCAAAAAGTATCCATTGGTGACACAGATATATTAAAACCTGTATGTGTTGCTAAACTGTGTCACAGTTTCCCAGGCCATGCTGCCATAAATATTTCAAAATAACTGTTAAGTCCACAAATGAAACAGTTCCTCCCAATAACAGTGATAAAAAACACACACAGAAGTTCCTAACTTCCAAAACACATATAAATAACTTTTTTAAACTTTTAAAACCATTTGCATTAAACTTATTACATATTTCTTAGTAGTACTTACTTTTGCAGTTATGTGCTGTCTCATTCTCGAGGACTCTAAAATGGCACCCAGAGTGTTGTTCTTCAATTCTATTGGTTCAGGAAACTCACAAGACTAACCTAGCCATTTCTTTGTTCATGAGCATGCAATTTCTTTGACCGCAACTCGCATTGATCGCCAACATCGATCGCGATCGTAAGCAAAATCTTTAATCGCGAGACTAGCATGAGCGTTGGCCATTGACAGTCTTCTACACTTTAAAAAAATATTTCCCTAACTTTTTTTTACCAGAACAGACCCTAATAACATTTCACAAATTAACAACCAGAAAACTGTTTTTATATCATTTTAGCAAATTTTGAAATAATTCCTGCACTTTTTACAATCTTTGACCGTGAGCATGCAAATTCTTAAACCACAACTAGGTTTGATCTCAAGGGTTAACCGCAAGCTTACTACATCTTTGATCGTGACAATAACATGCGACTTTGACGGACATCGCATCTGACTGTCTAAACCTAATTTTTTTAAATACATCCAAGCAAGATAAAACCTCCTAACTTATTAATAGCCCATACCTAAAAGAATAATGTTTTTTTTGTTTTCTATCAGTTTTCATAGAATCACAGCATCCTTATCATCTTTGATTGCGATCGTGCAAAATCTTAAACTGCGACTCGCTTTGACCGCGAAAATACACCACGCGCTTACAAATTCTTTGATAGCGAGAATAATGCGAGACTTTTACATTAAACATCTCTTGCAGTTCAAACCCAATAATTTACCACACCAAAACACTACAGAAACCCTCTTATATTTAAATAAGTCACATCTAACAAAAAATACTTGTCTTATTTGTTTCATTAACATGCAACATGCTTCCCGCATTTTTTTAACGATCTTTGACTGCAAGCAAGCAAAATCTTTGATCGCCAAACAGTTTGATTGTGAACTTGAACCGTGACTTTACAAATTCTTAGGTCATGAAGAAAACCATGTGACTGTACTAAAAAAACAGTAACAGCTGTAAGAAGTCAAGTATTTACATACTATGCCACCACACAATGGTCACATATGTTTATTAACAGTTCACAAGTTCTGCATGTCATTAAAGCAAAATAAAAAAGCTTCAACACTAATACCATACGATTTATGTGTTCTTTGTTTGTGAGAAGGCAAATTCTTTGTTCGTGACCATCTTTGACCACGAGGATCGTTTGTGGGTTGACAAATTCTTTGTTCGTGACAAAAATTACAAATTCAACAATTTTAACTTATGTAGCTTTCTATTCATGCACTATAAGACCCAATCATCATTATACTCATGTTATAATTCCATACCAATTCTCAATAAAAAACACCATTGTTCATCACAGTTCACTGACACAAAGGAAAGCAGTGCACACCTTAATTTAAGAAACTGCTGTCATACTTTGCTTCAAACTGAGATGCATTTTTCGTTTTACATATACAGCAGACCAATTGCATCTCAGACTCAGAACAGCAGCATGACAGTAGTGCATCAATGTGTGTGCTGCTTATTGAGGAATAAGTGGGTCATTGCTGGATGTTTCAGAAAAGACCGACTGGTTGTAGCACTGTTTTTCTGTTTATTTGCAGTAATCATTGTGTGCTGTTTCTTGGGCTGCTATCAGTGTCCTTAGATTGTGGACTACAGGTTGGTGGTACACAGCAATGACTGGTGAGAGAGCTGCAGACAACATATGCATGCTCACATGTGTGCTGCGCTACACTAGCCACATTCTTTGTGATTGTAACATTTTAGATTTTTTAGTTTTGAAGAGGAACTGTTAGTGCATAGAAATTTCATAAAAACTTTATTTTACCATGCTGCAGCAGTCACAATCAGGTCAATGGCATGGTGATCGCTAACCTTAGCAGTGATTCAAGATGGCATTCATTCACATATCTGGACTGCCTTGTATGGTATGGGCTGCCCACCCATTGGCTCTTGCTCTGAACCAATGGGGCAGCCCCACCGAAGCTGTCAGTTGTGGGTGGTGGGGTGGCAGATGGGTGGGTGCTGCCACCCGGCCGGCTGACGGGGGAGCAGGGTGGTGGGGCTCCATGGGTGGGTGAGGTGGGGGCCACTAGATCACCAGAGATATTGGACTTTGGGGGTGGGCTTGACCATATGCCTGCGATCGGGCTTATCAGTCCACTGGGACTACCAGGGATATTGGTCTTTGGGGGTTGAACTCCATTCTGCCCGTGATCGAGCCAGTCGGGGGTTCAATTACGTTCTGCCCATGATCGGGCCAGTCAGGGGTGGGGAGTGTGTTCTTCCACGATCAGGCTACTGGGGGTGGGGAAGTGTGTTCTGCCATGATCGGGCTATGGGGGTTACTATTATGCCCACAATTGGGCTGCAGGGGGGCACAGGGAACAAGTGGAGGGCCACCCACAGGTGGCAGCTGCTGTGTTGCACCCTGCAATGTGGCAGCTCACCTGTGGGTGGCCCTCAACTTAATCCTTTTTTTTGGCTTAAAGTTGTGCAGGTGCAGGTAGGGGGTTGCACCTGCACAACTCTGCATGGCCCGACTGAATATTGGGCTGTGCAGTTTATGCATGGTTCCTCCCCCTCCAGTTGAGCATGCCTTCATTACCATTGTGCTGTTGCTCAGCATGACTTGGGGGTGCAACTGCCTCCTGCTGAATATCGCAGAATGGCACAATTTCGGACTTGCACAGGTGCAACCCTATTGCGCATGGCACAACCCTTTTGAATATCTGGGCCTATATATTGATTTTCAAACAAACAATTTCTGATTAGCTATCATGTAGCTACTGTTATTTACTACTAAATATATGTTTTCTCACTTTTCTTAGGTGACTTCAACAACAAACATATTAAAGAAATACTCCATCAACTTCATCATGGCCATCTATCATAAAACCAGAGCACATAGAGAGAGTGCAAGCTGTGCTAGTTGTTCACTAATATGCCATGTAAGAACAAAAGGTAAAGCTTCTAAACAGAAGCATCAAAAACTGTCTTCTCTCCACATTACACAGAGAACAAAGCATACACAACTAAAGACACAGAAACGATCCTCTAAGAAAACTACCACAAGTAGCCTTCCTAGAGAAACTTTACAATCACTACGTCCAGCACTGTCATCACCTAAGCGTACACATGTGAGACAGAAAAAAATTGCTAGGCGTAATACCTCTCCTAATGCTCGACACACTAAGATAATGCTTTTCAAAAAAGTAGTCCACAGAGCTGGAATTGAACATGTGATCTCAAAAATAGTGAGACGCAAAGGTAACAAACTATGTGCTAAGCTATCATTGGTGAAACTCCACTTAAGAGCACGAGGGTTTGTCAATTTGACTCTAGCAATACGTTCCAAACTGTGGACTGACATGATGTCAGCCACTGACAAACTGACTACAAAGATAGAAGAGATGAGAAACACTGTCTTATCTTTTGAGCACTTAAACACAGACAATATTTCTCTTGTGTTTCAAGGAGACTGGCTTCATTCAGAGTACTCAGAAGCATTCTTCTGGGAAGAGACATACCATGCTCACAGTGGAGACATTACATTAACATTAGATGAGCATGGAAAACTACTAAATGTCTTACCTCTATCCCATGAAACCATCCATACAAACAATGACAATGCAGCTGAAGATATTGAAAGCGTCAAAAAAATCTTCAGCAAAAAAATGGCCTTGTGACAGAACATGTAACATTAGAGAGGAATCTATTATATCAATAAAAAACTTTCCTCTCAAGAACTCTTAACACAAAGAGATCTGAACAATGCACACTGTTCCATGACATTGACAAGTGTGAGATCCATCCTCACAAAGGGCTAATGGGTCACTCTCTCACATGGTTACAATCCATGAACTGCAACAGCACATTTCATCATTTTCGTATGTTAGCAGTCCATAACTCTGGCATCTGCATATTTGTACAAAGGTTGTATCACATCAGATCTCTCATTTGAGACTACATGCAGTTCCAAGCATTGCTCGAGGAAGGAGATGTTGAAAGACTTAATGAGTTAATCAGAAACTTGCACAAAACTCAAAGATTGAGGTCTACTGCTACTGTTTCTGAAGAAGAAAGTACTCCTCAGACATCTCTGATTAAAGAAGAGCAACTCCTATGACAATTTGGTCGTGAATTTGCTAAATTTGAATTAAGTAAAACAGAGAAATTTGACACAATATGTCTATCATGTGAACAATTGTTCTACAAGCACCTATGTGTGAAAGTAGACCTGCAAAACATCCCATCTTGGAATGAAATGTGGGGACGTCTGCATGCATACCTTTTACTAAAGTCTGACTTTGAAGAACTCACAACTGTGTTACTCTGTTCCTACTGTCATAACAAAATCAAGAGTGATAGTTTACCTCTACGGTCAGTACTCAATAAAATGGAAGTACAACCAACACCTAATGAGATAACAGTACTGAACTTGTTTGAAAGGATTCTCATTCAAACCATGAAGCCATTTCAAACAATCATCAGGCTGAATACTAGGACACGAGACCTACCAAACAAAAAACTTGTACACTCTCTCAAAGGCTCTATTGTCTACCTGCCTTTACCTTTGCAAGACAATGTAAACACTATGGGCCAGATATTCAAACTGCACCATTCTGTGGTGCAAGCTCTTGCGCTGCTCAAAAAAGTTGTGCAGGGGTGTGGCCAAGGCGATATTCAATGGAGTTGCGCTATTGAGCAACTTCTTTGCATATCGCCCCCAGGTCACAGCCGCTGTGCATGGCGCAGTGGAACTTGCGTCACCGCAAGTGGTCAGAGTGGAGCATTCAGATGTGGTGGAGAAAGTTCCATTGCGCCATGCATAAACCTGCGATATTCAAATGGTGACATGCAAATGGGGCCATAATTTATGCAAGTCATGGGGGGCCATTTGCATCTAATTATGGCCCCATATGCATGCCATTAGCATGCGGGTGCACCAAACCCCGACGACTTGTGCCTGGCACCCTGCAAGGCAGCAGCTGTCGGGGAGCGGTGCCCCCTGCAGCCTGATCACGGGCATAACCAAAATGGTCCAATTCTGGGCATAATTAGTGTTCCCCCCATTAGCCCGATTGCAGGCAGAATGTTCCGTTCCCCCCCATTAGCCTGATCACAGGCATGACATTATCCCCCCCATTAGCCTGATCGTGGGCAGAATGTTATTTACACCCCCCCATTAGCCCGACCATGGGCAGAACGTTATTTCCACCCTCCTGAGCAGCCCGATTGTGGGCTTCAGACGTCCCTTCCCCCAAAGTCCAATATCCCTGGTGGTCCAGTGGACTGCAAAGCCCGATCACGGGCATAACGTCAACCCCCCCAAAGTCCAATATCCCTGGTGGTCCAGTGGACTGTGAAGCCCGATCACAGGCATAACATCAAACCCCACCAAAGTCCAATATTCCTGGTGATCTAATTCATTCATTCACTTATTTAGACTGCCTTGAACGGTATGGGCTGCGCGCCCATTGGCTCTTGCTCTGAACCAATGAGCATGCAGCCCTACTGAGCTGTCAGTCAGTGGGCAGCGGGGTGGCAGGTGGGTGGGGTGCTGCCACCCGCTGACTGACGGGGAGCGGGTGGTGGAGCTCCATGGGTGGGTGGGGTGGGGGCCTCTAGATCACCAGGGATATTTGACTTTGAGGGGTGGGTTTGACATTATGCCTGTGATCAGGCTTCATGGTCCACTGGACCACCAGGGATATTGGACTTTGGGGGGAGAGGACATCTGATGCCCATGATCGGGCTGCTAAGGGGGGGACATAATGTTCTGCCCGTGATCGGGCTAATTGGGGGGACACTTCAGCCCGCAATCAAGGCATGGGGGGCACCACCAGGAATGAGTGAAGGGCCACCCACAGGTGGCAGCTGCTGTGTTGCACCCCGCAATGTGGCAGCTCACCTGTGGGTGGCCCTCAACTTGATCCTTTTTGTTTTGGCTTAAAGTTGTGCAGGCACAGGTAGGAGGTTGCACCTGCATAACTCTGCACTGCCCGGCTGAATATCGGGCTGTGCAGTTTATGCATGGTTCCTCCCCCTTCAGTTGCGCATGCATTCATTAGCATTGCACTGTTGCTCAGCATGATTTGGGGGGCACAACTGCCTCCTGCTGAATATCGCAGAATGGCACATTTCGGACTTACGCAGGCACAACCCTATTGCACATGGCTCAACTCTTTTGAATATCTGGCCCCATTTCTAAAGACAATAGTGTAGTCATCTTGGAAAATGGTGTGCCAACAAAGGCAAAGACAATATGGCAAGAGATAGTCAACGTAGACAATGTAAAGAATGCTTTGAGATATTAAAAGAGCACAATCCTTTCTATTCTGAAATTGATATTGACACATTTACAACACTCTCCTCAGATATTGCCACAGACAACTCTGACAAGGCAATACTTCAGAAGGTTATGTCAACTGCACAGAATGTGTATGAGCAATTTACAATACGTCTGTTGCATGGCAAAGACCCAGTAATGGATAATATAGATTTATATCAAATGAAACAAGTGGAGGGCAATCCTGTTAGTATATGGGAGGCCACCCTAGAAGCTCGTTGTTTCCCTGATCTGTTCCCATATGGTACAGGAGGCCGATTAGACAAACGAGAAGTACAAGCACCAGGAGCTGAGTATAGGACCTCATGAATACTACATAAGGATGGCACATTTCGGAGAAACATTACATACCTCTTCCACCTTCTTTGGGAAAGTGAACTTAGTGTCCTATCTGCTAGTATTGCTCCCACATTGAGACTTGGGACAGAATTTAGCAATATGACAGCTGCACAGTTGCTACACAAATTGCAGACCAAAGATGAAACACTGCAAGTCAATCTTTCTTCTATCTTGTCTAGCATGTGTGGTACCAAAGAATATTGGTACAGACATCACTCTGAGGTAATGTGCATGCTGAGGAATTTGGGCCAGCAACATGGTTTGTGACACTCAGTTGTGCAGAATATTATTGGGATGATCTGCTCGATATACTAAGATGGGCAAACTCTGATGTTGAGAACATCCAAACAATGACTCTAAATGAGCTCTGTTCACTTGATCCAGTAACCGTTTCACGTTACTTCCACCACTGGTTTCAGAGTATTTTGAAATTCATACTGTCTAAGACAAATCTTCCCCTCGGTATTGTTGAGCACTACTTCTGGAGGGTTGAGTACCAAGCCCATGGAGCACCACACATTCATATGTTGCTGTGGATTAAAGATGCCCCACAAAATGGGGACAATGAAATATCTGACATTCTAAACTTCATCTTGAAGTATGTCACATGTCAGATACCAGACAAGTATGATAGCGCAACACTGTGGGAACTGGTCCAGAAATTCCAACAACAACTCTGTGGTAAATACTGTCATAGGAAAGTGAAAAACAAAGGTCAGTGGTATTCTCGCTGCCATTTTGGATTCCCAAAGCGAGTTTGCCTAGCTGCTTCACTTAATGATGTTTTTTCAGCCATGCAACACCACCTGAAAGCAAAGTCAACAAAGCGAGTCTGTGAACTACCTCGCACAGAAGCAGAAGTCTATATCAATGACTATAGTCCTTCCCTTCTGTTGATGTGGCAAGCAAAACATTGATGTCCAGTTCATAGCAGATAACTCAATGGCTCTTGTCAGGAATGTTACATCACACATTATAAAACATGAGCAAACCAACCTCCAAGAAATGTGGGAAGAGTTGTCTAACTGTGATAGATCAATGTCTTCCAGACTTTGGTAACTAGGGCTTAAGACTCTATCACACCATGAGTGCAGAACCTATGAAGCAAGTGACCACCTTACAGGTGTATGTCTATATGGAAAATCAGAGTCCATACGTTTCTTAAATGTAAATCACAAGCAGAACAGGTGTCGTGTTCTCAAGAGCCACAAAGAGATTGAGGAGTTGGCTGCCACAGCACCAACATCCACATCTATTCTTAAGAGCAACTTAATTGACAACTACTATCCACAGCGCCACAGTGCTATGGACGATCTCTGCCTCTTTGAGGTTGCTCAATGGTATGATTACAAGTGGGGTGTTACTTCAGACCCAGAAAAAGGAATATATAAAGTATCTGTCTTTGATGGCACACTTGTCAAAAAACACAAACCATGGCTAATTGACCACTGCAATCTGTCATTGAATACAACAGAAAGCAAAGAACATTACTTTGCTCTATTGTTTCTATTCAAACCTTGGAGATCAGAATCTGAATTAAAAGGACTGTCTGACTCATATGAACAAGAGTTCGTACAAACATATCATACCTTTCAGAGTCATGTCTCTGAGACATACATTCAGAGACTTGAAATGGAAAAGCAACAGATAGATAACATTAAGAAAGTCCTAGATGATGACACACCTGTCACATCACAGGAAATGGCTGATGTTGAAGGAGAAGGCACACTTGGTGCTCCTCTTCCTCCTAATGACCCAGCTGTGCTGATGTCAGAGGTTGAGGGCACAATGCAGCAAAACATGTACTTCTCAGAATCAGCCACCAACATTGTAGAAAAGTTAAACTCACATCAGACAGTTGTGTATCATTCTATTATGCATGCAGTTAAACATGCAATCCAGCACTACGAAAAGCATTGTCTCTGCAAACAGCAAACACCAATCAGGATGTTTGTAAGTGGTGCTGCTGGGACTGGGAAAAGTTTCTTGATCGAAGCCATAAGCAAAGGAGTGTGTGACCTTACCAGAACACCAACATCTGTTGTTGTTGCAGCTCCTACAGGTTTGGCAGCTTATAACATTGGTGGTATCACACTCCATAGGTTATTCATGTTGCCAGTCGAGCATGGAAAGAATGGTGATTACAGGAAATTGCCAATGAACTCAGGTCAGTGTTTGACAAAATGCATTTGCTCATAATTGACGAGATAAGCATGGTCTCAAATGTTCTACTCACATTCATCCACCTACGTCTACAGAAGATACTCAGAACTAATGATAATGTTCCATTTGGTGGAAAGAACATCCTCGTACTTGGAGATCTCCTTCAGCTAACCCCTGTAAATGGTAAGTATGTTTTCTGCAGTCTATCCGTTGAAGAGGCAAAGAAAACTACTGGATGCATTGGTGGAGTTAATCTATGGGAATTTTTTCTCATATGTTGAACTCTCTCAGAACATGAGACAACAAGGTGACATGTCTTACAAAGCATTACTTGACGCAGCATGTATTGGTACACTCACACCCACCCACACTGAGTGCATTATCACAAGAAATAATAGTCCTATACAGGATGCTTGTGATATGTTTACATATATTCAGAAAACTGGGCAACATGTTGTATGTCTATTCCCAAGGCTAACACAGTGTGCAGAGTTCAATGACATCATGTTGAATAGAGAACAGCAGCCCATTGTCACCGTGCCATGCATAGACACAATGAATGGCATTACTCTATCACGTACACTATTATCAAGAATGACACATCATCTGAAAGAGCTGACAAATGATGTGTCATGAACAGCTGGTCTTGAAGCTGTACTATCACTTTGTAGAAATGCACTTGTCATGCTCCGCAGAAATATTGATATCGATAGAGGTCTTGTAAATGGAGCCATGGGATATAGTCATGTCTTCCTGTACAATGTACAAGGTACCACTCTGGATTTTGTTGTCATGAAATTTGACAACTGTGAAATACCTCAGCCAATAGACAGAGTCACAGTTAAGTTTGAACTTGCGAAGGGCATATATGTCACAAGGAAACAGTTTCCATTGTGTGCTGCTTATGCAGTCTCCATACACAAGTCATGAGGCTTCAGCCTTGATACTGCCATAATTGATATAGGCACTGATATAGTAAAGGATGGCATGTCTTATGTCGCACTGTCTCATGTAAGACAATTATCTGGAGTACACGTAGTCAGACTTGCAGAAAACAAAATACGTGCTGACACAAAATGCATACTTGAGTACAACAGATTACGTACATTGTACCAACCAAATGCTCCTTTGCTACTAGTTCCCAGGTATGCATCTGTCACACCAATCACAATCGATGAAGGACACAAACTGGAAAGGTAGCGTACTAAAACTCCACAGTTATCACCTGCGTTCTGCACAAAGCAGCAATCTCTGAAGAAACTTCTTTCATCCCCCTGCAAAAAAATGTATTGGAGTCAACACACTGCCAACATTTGACAACAGTACAGGAGTCAACTGTTATGCAAATGCAACTATGCAAGCACTCCTCCACATCCCTGAGTTTGCTTCTGTGTTAAACTGTTGCCCATCAAGACCTCTCTCAGAAGCATTAAAGAGAGTCATAAGAGGTTCTCAAGACGAAGCTACCCAGCTTACAAAGCTTGACTCCTCTAAGGCTGACTCTTAGTCAATATGCAAGGCAATCTATGTTTGCTAATAATGCACAACAAGATGTCACAGAGTTCATGATGGGAATAATAAACAGTTTAACAGATGATAGCATAGATCTGCGTCAACACTTCAAGGTTGACTATGTGTCCAAGTACACGTTTGTCATGTGGGCACAAAGAATCACAAACAACCCAGGATATGCTGTGGCTCTCTGTCTATGTCCCTGAACAGAAAACTGTGAAATTTTGCAAGTTATTTGCTAATGCAGGGGACTGGTTTGCTGTGCCGAAGATGTGGGTGTTCTTGTGTATGCTCTCTGAGAGTTACATATTCAAGCTCATATATTATTATTGTACTGTAGTGCTTTAACTCTCAAGGCATGAAAGTCACAATTCCAGTTTCTCACTTCATTGCTGGAAGAACTATGTTCTCAGGTACTCAATTTGACACACATGCAATAATATTCCATCACAGCCTATCTATTCACTCTGGCCACTGTGTCACGTGGCGAAGATTCAGAAAGGGATGGGTAGAGTGTAATGATACAGTATGCACCCTAAGGGAAAGGCTCCCAAGAAAGCTAAAGGATGCATATGTACTCTGCTGCGCCAATGCTGCACAGCGTATGGAAGAGTAATGATAACCAATCACAACATATTACAAAACCAGTTTCACTGCAAAAAAAGAACATTTCATCTGCATACCCCACCCAGATGTTTTGTTCTCAAACACCAACATCCATACACATTAGCATCACATACTTCATCGAACACTACTAGTGTCTGATGACACCCATAGTGACCAATGTGTTCTACTTATTGCACAAATTCACCACAGCCCATGCTTACACATTTCTCTAGCATTGAACAAATATTACACAACAGTATAGCAATGCATCTACCTATGGCACAGAAATCTCTGTGTGTCAAACTGCTACCATCATAACTTGGATGCAAAACAATACTGTTTTCACCATAAATCACAATCGATTAGCAAAATCATTGTATTGTGATCTTCACCATTTGTAACTTCCATATACTAACAACAAAAAACTGCATTATTACTGTTCAAGTAGACTTCACGGTATTGAACTGTAATCAATATCCAGTCAGTCATATGTTTTTGCAGATGCCTTACTCAGCATCATATTCCACAGCACATATTACTGTGTACTCACTTGTATCACAGTACTATCTTACATGGCAATCACAAACAAATTAACCTATGCAAACAGTTGTCAGAGATGCAACAACTTTTCTCAACATATTCAGTTGAGAATACTACTTGTTTCAACAACCGACATCAGGTAAAGTTCACACGCCTTTTCCTGTTGCTGCCTACATTACTGACCTTTACTATGATACTTAATAATTTGACTACCATCAAATCCAAGCAGACTCGAGGGCACTGGATATTAGTCAACATCAGTTATTAAGTTATATATTGGTAAATGTAGCTGTCACACCCACATTGAGAGTAGCACTGCCTACACCACAGTGTCATCTCTACTATACTGAGTAAATTGTTGAAAACAATATGATAGAATTTGCTATCACTCTAATTGCACTCTGAAGACTGAATATGCCATGATCTCCCACTGGTCTATGACTTACAGCACTGGATATGACAAATTATTGAAAATGAATGCGACTCAGACTTGTATATATGTATATAATGCTGAGATTCAATATAAATGTACATAGGTTCAATCAAACTATAAATGTTCATTTTTTTTGTTTCTTACCCACTGTTCCAAATTAAACATTTTTGAGCACTTAATGGTATTGCATTACATTAAGTGCTACTATTTACATAAGGAATATCTCATAAAAGAGATTTATACATGTGGTTCTCTGGCCTACTGTCACAGTATACTTCATCTCTATGCATCTCTGCAAAAGTATGCACATCATGAGTTATGATTAAATACTAACAATGACTGTCTACTTCTGCTATACATTGCAAACAATTGGTCTGTTCTTGCTGTTACAGGACTGACCATATATTTGGAGGTCGGTTAAGAAATTTTTTTCCAGTTCAACAAATAAATAATACTTGTAAAAACTCACTTATTACCAGTTTTGCCAACAATATTGACATAGCTACCATCGCCACACCCTAAAGTGGGAAACAATGTGGCACATGTCTGTGATACTTTAATTTCTTTGTAAGTAGTTAACATAAAAACATCTAACTTACAAAAAATAACTACAATTTTAACATAACTAGTGCCAAAACATATTGACCTATCACTAATTGGATACAATGGTACCCAAATCACACATAAAAAATAACCACACATGTAACTGGCACAAAATAGAACAATAGTCAAACATTGATCTTCATTATGTAAGTGTCATTTTTTAACTAAACACTATTCCTCAAATATTAATCATTTCCATAAACTGTTACAACACTACGTCAATCTACTAATGTACTGAAATTGTAGGAAAATGGTATTATGCTAGCATATCCACACATACTGTTTCTTACTTAATCATGTGAACAAGCACTAAAATATTTAATACCATACAAATATAATTCAGTTAGTAAATATTAATATTCTAGCTAGTTCTATAATATAACCACTTAATTAGTGAGAAAGCATATATTTAATTATTAATAATAACTGGTCACAATTCCCCTCAATATACTCACACATTGATATTTCCCATAACAACCAGCTGATTATTATCACATTCATAGACCATTTCACTCAATGTACGCTGCTGCCTCATTTGCAGCATGAGTAATATATTATATATATGACCAGAACCAAACAGTCTCAGAAACTTCTAGATCAAAACTACAGTTCTGTTATTATTAAATAGTATACAAGGTAAGGATGTTTGATATGACAATTAAATGCACGCCATCATTGTGTCATACAATGATGACAAAACAAGGCCCAAAGGCACACCGTAGCATCCCACAGCTCAGGTGTGCATCCTAAATCTCATATCAAAACCTTTCCCATTCATTATTCTCTATTTTATTACTATCCATTTTTGTAAAAATAGAACTGCTAAGTCACAGCAATAATCAAGCACTGCTAGCACACACATTACTAATACTACTCAGCAATAAATTTTGAAAAGAACCAATACTTGTAAAAAAATATTATCAAGCATAAACACCCATACAAAGAACTGTTCAAATTGTTTCAATTTATACTGCTTAACACAGAGTGCCAACAAAACAATACACAGAGAAAGCAAAGACTATATCTCAGCTCAAGCTAATGGTAAGAAATAAAATACATCCTAAGAAACAATAACAGAAATACCTAACAAACTGTTTTTTTGCCCATCCCAAGAACAACCAATCAATTCGGACTTATATACATAGATATATAAATATAGATATATAATAATAATATTTAAATAATAAACTAATCTAAAAACTATTTCTATGTCTTCTGAGTTTTATTTTCATGTACTTACTGTTTTCTGTTTCCAATATTGATAACAATGTTTTCTATGTCACTGTTACTGCATAGTACTCAGAATCTAGACTAAGCACAACACTAGCAACACCACCTCCTACAAATGGTCAACAAGGGGCAGTAGAGGGGACAGATGTCACAGAGATCTAAGTAAGTGTCTCATGGTACACATCTCAAATAAGTGCAAAGACCCCACCTCTCACATCAACAGCCAACTGACAACTAAGTACAGTATTAGCACTACTGCACAGATACTCTCAAAAGTTACTTTCTGAGCATGCCTCCAGTAACACTACTACTGCACTCAGTCAGCAACTGCCCATGAACGTGACAGATACACTGTACCAGTTACCAAGCAGCAACAGGTGGAGACACATGCAGGGTGAGGTAGCACAGACACCCTGCTATTTTACTGGCCCCCACACCCCACCATGCCAACCCACCCTCCACCTCCCACACCCATCCCCAGTCAACTGGCACAAGCCATCTGTCACATCCACAACCAACTACCAACTAACTGCAGTACTGCCACTACAATACAGACAAACTAAAACATTTATTTCTGACAGCACCTACAGTAGTACTAATACTGCACTTAGTCAGCATCTGCCCATGGATGTTACACTTACAGTGTCCCACTCACCAACTCAGTACACATGGACTGAGGTGCAGGGTGTCCTGCCACAGCACACTGCACAAGTACCAGGTAGATGAACAATACAGTACCACAAACTCATGATTTGAAATTTTTTTATTGTCCAGTTCAAACATGGACAGGGTGGGCAATAGACTACTACCAGGAAATCATGACATGAAATGTCTATTGTTGTTCAGTGCGAACATGGACAGGATGGAGTACTAGAGCACCACAGAACTGGAAATAAAATGAATGTTCATATTTAACAGTTCAAGTACAGCAGGATGGGAAGAGTAGGCTACCAGGAAGTCATGATTTGAAATATTTTATTACTGTCCAGTTGAAACGAGGACTGGGGGGGCAATAGACTACTACCAGGAACTCATGATATGAAATGTTTATTATTGTCCAGTTTAGACATCAACAGGTTGGAGCACTACACTAGCACAGAACTAACAATAAAATCAATGTTCATATTTAACAGTTGAAGTACAGCAGGGAACGTAACAGTACACCACCAGCAACTCATTATTTTCAAATTGTTTATTATTGTCCAGTTTGAATCTGCACAGGGGGAAAATAGACTACTACCAGGAACTCATGATGCAAAATGTTTATTATTGTCCAGTTCAAACATGGACAGAGTGGAGCACAAGAGTACCACAGAACTAGCAATAAGGCACATGAACTGACATGCATATTGCCATACCACACCATACTGCAGTGGTGTCAGGAGGAGGAGCAATATGCTACCAGGAATGCATAACTAGAAATGTTTTATTATTGTGCACTTCAAACATGCACGGGGGGACAATGCCCTACTACCATGAACTCATGATGTGAAATGTTTATTATTGCCCACTTCGAACATGGACAAGCTGGAGCACTAGAGTACCACACAACTGGCAATAAAATGAATGTTCTAATTCAACAGTTCAAGTACAGGAGGAGATGTGAACATTGAACTACAAGTAACACATGATTTCAAATATTTTATTATTGCCCACTCTGAACGTTCACACGAGGTGAAAATGCATTACTACCAGAAACTCATGATTTCAAATACTTTTTATTCACCATGCCAACGACCCATGTTCAGGTACAGACTCAGTTCATCAGGTTTCAGCAGTGGGTAGGAAGACTGAGCATGCCAATGGATGCGCTCCTCCTTCAGGCTGGATTACCAGTACTGCTGTATGTACCCAGCATCCCTGGGGGCTGGTGGAAGTACCGGCACTCACAGGGCACTGACAGCTTCAAAAGGGCTGGACTTAAGGAGGGTATTGCCCAGTTTGAACATGCACACAGAGTGGCAATAGACTACCACCAGGAACTCGTAATTTCAAATACTAATAATTCAACACACCAACGTCCCAGGTTCAGGTATGGACTCAGGTCATCAGGTATTGGCAGGGGAAGCAGGATTGACCATGCCAATGCATACTCACCTCCTTTAGGCTGGGTTTACCAGTGGTGCTGTATGCACCTGACATCCCTGGGGACTGGTGGGAGCACTGGCTCTCATGGGGCACTGGCAGCTTCAAAAGGGCTGGACTCAAGGAGGGCAGAACGTTGTCAATCACTTGTTAGGCATGCACCACCATGCACTTGCCCAAGCTGACATCATCAGGGGAGGGAGGTATGGAGAAGCACAAAAAGAGAAAAAAAAACCTCCCAATACTCCTAGATGATGTCCATCATTGCCTGCTTCACCACCCGCTGACTAATAAAGGCAGACTCCACTGTGTGCAGCTCAATTACTCAGGCATAGACAATGGTTAAGGGGGCTTCCCTCTTCTCCCCACCCGGGGACATCATCCAGGAGGTCAACGGACCCCAAGGATTGACAAGTGTGTGGCACTCTAGAAGCAGACTCCAGTGTAGTTGGTATGGTTGGGAGACAGTGCACCCTGGTGGCCTGAAGGAGTGGAGGTTAGTACCACAGAACTGACAATAAAATGAATGTTCAAATTCAAGTACAGGGAAGGGATGTGAATATTAAACTATCAGGAATTCATGTTTTGAAATGTTTCATTATTGTCCAGCTCGAACGTGCACAAGGGCCGGCAATAGACTACTGCAATAAACTCATGATATCAAATATTTATAATAGATCACACCGATGACCTGGGTTCGAGTACAGACTCAGATCATCAGCTATCAGCAGGTGGAAGGAGCATTGAGCATCCCAATGGATGCTCTCCTCCTTCACACTAGGTTACCAGGGCTGCTGTATGCACCCAACATCCCTGGAGGCTGGCTAGAGCACCGGCTCTCACGGGGCACTGGCAGCTTCAGAAAGAATGGACTCAGGGAGAGGAGAATGTTGTCAGGAACATGGCAGGCGTGCGTCAGCACACACTTGCCCAAGCCAACGTCCTCAGGGTAGAGGGGTACAGTAAAACACAAAAACAAGGAAAACATCTCCCAAGACTCCTAGATGATGTCCATCATTGCCTCCTTCACCACTCACCAAGTAATAAAGGACAGACTGTGCTGTGCATAGCTCAATCACTCACACATAGAGAATGCTTAACTAAGATTCCCTCCTCACCCCAACCATGGTGGGGCAATTCAGGCCATCACGGTACCCCGAGGATTCATGAGTGTGTGTCACTCTAGGAGCAGACTCCGTCATAGTCAGTATGGTTGTGAGGAAGTGCACCTTGGTATCCTGATTAAGTGGAGGTTACCAGATACACATGAAGAGGGAAACAGTAAAGTACCTGGAAATCAGGCATGGAACTCTTCCATAAACCACCAAAATACACATCTGTAGCATATTGCCTTTGTTCCCTTCAAATATCAGCTCAAAACACCAAACTGTTCCTAATATATTCAATACCAACATTACTAAAATTTCCCTATCTATTCCATTCTGAAAAATATCTGGCCATCTGGTCCCTATCTCACGATCAAAGATGACGATCAAAAAATCTCACAACCAAAGAATTTGCACCATCAAGATCCAAGAATTTGCAGGCTCACGAACAAAGATTTGAAAAGCATTTAAATCAAAAAATTTAAGGAATTGCGGTAAACTACCACCATGGTTCGACAGAACAATGCCCCAGGACTAAAATCCACCCTCATTTGACTTCCAACGACACCCCTGGGCTAATAAAATAGATTTTTTTTGTTGGGCCATCTCATCCCTCACTCATGATGCACAATGACGATCAAAGAATCTCACGAACAAAAAAATTGCAGGATCGTGATCAAAGAAATTGCAGGCTCACGAACAAAGAATTTAAAATATTATAAATCAAACAACTGAAGGAATTGTGATAAACCACTGTCATGGTTCAACAGAACGAATCCCCCTGAGTAAAACCCACCCTCATTTCACTTCCTACAACACCCTTGGGCTTATAAAATTAATTTTTAAATTGGGCCATCTCATCCCTCTCTCACGATGCATGATCACGATCAAAGAATCTCACGGTCAAAGAATTTGCACACTCACGATCAAAGATTGTTAGCAAGTCACGAATTAAGATTTTAAAAGCTTATAACTCTGTTTTTTGACTGATTTCACTGGAACCAAAGCCATGACTCGATAGAGCAGGGTCATCTGAGTTAAACCCATCTAAGTTTTACTTCAGAAGTGACCCCTGAGCCGAAATATTTGTGTTTGTGTGATTCAAAACTGAAAACAAGATGGCGGATCTCGCGGTCAAAGAATTTTGAAAATTTCTCAGGAACAAAGATTCTTGAACCATGAAGCTGCAAATTCCTTGATCACCAGGGGAGACCAGATGGCCAGAACTCCCATTCTTTGATCACAAGACATACATATAAATTTTTCCATTGACATAATGGGAACTTAAAAGTGCCATAACGTTTGAGTGTCTTAATATTTTTTCACCAACCAAAAAGCGGCATGTTCTGCCACCAAAGCTCTTTCAAACAAGCCATCTTGCAGAGCAGCACACCACAAGATGGCTGTGCAGGACCACATTAAGAATGCCAAAAGGTGCCTTCAAAATGGATAATTTTGCATTTTTCAGCACTTTCGTACATGAAGACCAGCACTCCAACACAAACGCAATTGGCAAGTCAAGAGATCTAGTGTGCCTCACCGCGTGTACCAAATTTCAGGAAAATCCATTGAACGGGTCCAAAGTTATTAATGTCCAAACTTTTGACTTTAGTATGTAAATGGCCCTCAACCCTAACTACAGTGGCATGACCGCGCCACTATAATATTATATATATATATATATATATATATATATATATATATATACATATATATATATATATATATATATATATATATATTCATGCAACAAACTCAGGTAATGCATCAGTTACGGTTGTTTCCACAGTGACAAAAGTGTGGAAATGCAATGTTAGGGTTATTGCAAAATACTTTGACAAATCACGAACGTTTTGCAAAATAAATCACAAAACCTTTGCATTTTCGAAAGTATTTTTCAGTTAAAGTTTAAAAATGTATTTCTGGGGGGTTTAACACCCAAAGAAAGATATGGATAGCATCCTTAGGACCCAACTAGGAAACACAACAATCAGTGTTTACCTAGAGGGTCCCAATTTTAAACGCCAGGCATTTTTCTGTGTCACTAACTGTAAACAAGATGGCCAACTCACAAAAGTAAAAAGGCCATTTGTGACAGTAAAAAGAGCCTCTCACAAAAGTGTCATCATTTTTGTTAACTTTTCCCATTGACTATAATGGTAAATTTGTTATTTTGAATAACTTTTGAACAGTTTAATGTTTTTTCAACAAATCTTCACAAGGCACATCGGTGACGAAGGCTGCATCTTCCCTGAAGTTATTGGACCAAATGGACAAACCATGTGGGCTGTGGGTGCAAGCAGAGAAATGCACAAAAAGTCAGTTTTTTTTTGCAGTTTTTGGCATTCCATAGCTCCGCACCTATACATCTGACCATAAGGTAACTTGCCAGATTTAGAGATCTATGGTGCCAGACCATGCATGCAAACATTCAGGCAAATCCATCACATGGGTGGCAAAGTTATTAAGTTGCAAAATGTGATGTTTTGCATTAAAGTTGCTAGTCAACCCTAACTATAGTGGTGCTACCGCACCACTATAATAGATGAGTGTGTGTGTGTGTGTGTGTGTGTATATATATATATATATATATATATATATTAGAGCAAAAAACTCCATTTAATGCATCAGTTAAGGTTGTTCCACAGTGACAACATTTGGTGTTATAGTTGAAAACCCCTTGGACCCCTCAGCCCACCCCCAACGGCATAGGGGTGCACATTGGGAATCATTAGCTTCTCTCTCACCCCATCACATGTAAGCAGAAAGAGGTATAGGAGAATGGGGGAGTTAGGACCAAAGACCCCAATGCCGGTTGGGGTGGGCTGGGGGATCCTAGGATTTTTTTCAACCCTAACACAGAATTTCCTCACTTTTGTTGCTGTGGAACAACCCTAACTGATGCATTAAATGGAGCTTTTTACCTCTAATTTCCCTTCTTTTTGAGAATGATGATGGCAAATAGTGAATGTAATGCAGTGGTGGGATGTCTTCACACATAGTAACACAGTGCCAACAAACACAAATGGCAATGCGCATGGTGACACAAAGCGAAACAGAAAGATTAACAGTACTGAGAAATAGTGAATGTAATACAGCGATGGCACCAGCAACGGGAGCACGGGACCCACCGCATATTGTCTTCTTGTCACATACTAACACAGTGCCCACAAACAGAAATGGTAATGCACATAGTGCGACAAAGCGAAACACAAAGATAAACAGTACTGTAGACACAAATGGTTAAAATTACAGAAACAGAAATGCAAATGAAAATGCAAAGGGTAACGCAGAAGGTGGCGTAGACAGGAAAAGTAAATGAAACAGGTACAGAACCAGAAGCAGAAGCATTAATGGTAAGAGTTATGGAAACGCACACAATAGTTTTCCCCAAAAGGTGCATATAGAAAAACAGTGAGTACAAAGAATGTATGCAAAATAATGAGTCTCGTAACAGAAAATGAGGACTTGGAATAGTAAATTGCTTATATCTCAGGAACCATACGACATAGAAATTTTTTTAAAGTCATATGAATTATCACTTTCCTGGATAGTTTTGTGCTTAGCCCCTATTAGGGGGGCTAAGCATTTTTCAGACGAAAAGTCCATATCTCACACGCTTTCAAAATATCGGGCTCGAGAAACGCGCTGACGTCAGTATGTTATCCTATGGGAAAAAGAGAAGTTCAGAGTGCCACAACTTTGCCTCCCTGTAATATTTTTTCACCAAACTACTGAAAGGCACATCTTTGGGATGTTGGCTGTCTTCCTTCCAAATTTCAGCCCAAAAGACTGAACTGTTATTTTGCAGCAGGGCGCCAAAGGATTGCTGCAATGCGTCAGATGCCGTAATGTTATCCTATGGGAAAAAGCATCAACTTTGGAGTGCTGTAACTTTGCCGCTGTATAATATTTTTTCAACAAAACACTGAAAGGCACATCTGTGAGATGTCAGCTGCATTCTCTCCAAATTTTAGCCCAAAACGCCAAACCGTTCTTTTGCAGCGGCATGCCAAAGAATTGCTGTCATTTTCCCACAGCCTAGAAAAGTACTGTCGCAATTTGCGAAAGCTTTCGCAAATTTATTTGACAGTGTCACTAAGTGCGAAGTACTTTAGAAAGTACTTTTTCCGGAAATTTGAAAAACATATTTCTGGGCTGTTTTACCCCAAAATAAAGACATGGTTAGCATCCTTAGGGTCCGACTAGGTGAATACAAAAAGAATTAGGTTTGCTAGAGGGTCCCAAATTTAAATGGCAAGCATTTTTCTGATCACCAACTGAAAACAAAATGGTGGATTTGTGACAGTAAAAGGGCCATTTGTGAAAGTAAAAACTGCACTTGTGACACTGTCGAACTTTTTGTTAACTTTTCCCATTGACTTATAATGGGAACTTGTTTTTTGAATAACTTTTGAACCGTTTAATATTTTTTCACTAAATCTTCAAAAGGCACAACAGAGACCCTGGTCGCATGTTCCCTGAAGATATTGGACCAGTCATGCAAACCGTCTGACCTGTAGGCACGACCATAGAATTCCAAAAAAGCGTAAATGCATGTGCAGATCACGCTTAATAACTCCGCAGCCATACATCCGACTGCTACGAAACTTGGCAGATCCCAAGGTGTATGAGTCTTGATAGTGTATTCCAAATTTCAGGCAAATCCATTGAACAGTTGCAAAGTTATTAAGGTGCAAAATTTTAAGTTTAACATGTAAATGGCTCCTCAACCCTAACTATGGTAGCACTACTGTGCATATATATGTTATATAGTTAGGGTTGAGTAAGCACTTTAATATTAAACCTCACATTTTGCACCTTAATAACTTTGCCACCGTATGACACATTTGCCTGAAATTTTTCATGAGCGGTATGGTACCATAGATCTCTTTATCTGGCAAGTTTGCTACAGTTGGATGTATGGTTGCAGAGCTGTAGAATGCCACAAAATGAAAAAAACTGACTTTTTGCATGTTTGTTTGCTCGTGCCCACAGCCCACGTGATTTGTCTGTTTGTTCTGAAAACTTCAGGGAAGGTGCGGTCTGAGTCACTGATGTTCCTTTTGAAGATTTGGTGTAAACATATTAAACCATTCAAAAGTTATTCAAAAAATGAATTTCCCATTGTCGTCAATGGGGAAAAAATATATGTGTCTCATGAAAGCTACCACCACTACATTTTTCTTTCGCAAATGGCCCTTTTACTTTTGTGCTGCTGCCATCTTGTTTTCAGTTAGTGAGAGAGAAAAAATGTCTGGCGTTTAAATTTGGAACCCCTTAGGTAAACACTGACTGTTGGGTTTACCTAGTCAGGTCCTGAGGATGCTAACCCTATCTTTTTTGTGGGGTAAACCCCACCAGAAATGCCATTTTAAAAACTGGCACCCCAGTACTTTTGCAAATTGCGAAAGAAACGGCCATGACACTTTTGCAAATGCAAAAGTTTCATGCTGTTTTTAGTTAAACTTTCACAATTTGTGAAAGTGTTTTGTTCAAAAACTGCAAATCTTTGCTATCACCCTGCAAGAAAACGGTTGGGGCTTTTGGACTGAAATTTGCGGGAGGCAAGCCCTGGCCCCACAGATGTTCCTTTTCATAGGTTTCATAGGTATTACAGAGCTTTGTTTAGACCAAAGCATTTTATAACCCGCCAATATCAGTAGTACCCCAGAATGTTGTTACTAAAGAGGTGTTAGTCTAATTTTGACTTAAAGCTTTTGGTGGTTTGTAGCCAACACATTCAAGGGACCCAAAGTTACAGTGTTACGGAGTTGAGAAATTTCTCATAGAATAGCATTGCAGCACCGGTGATGCCTTTCAGTGCCAGTATCTCGAAAATGAAGCGAGATACAGATTTTTTTTGCTAGCTGCAGCTTAGATCACTTTTAGGTGAACTAACCTAGTTTGGGAATCATAGATTACACCAGCAGTGGATTTTTTTCCCTACTTGCTATGGTTATGGAAATATTGGCACATTAGTGTCGCAAGGGTTCCAAGGGTACCTTTTCAGCATATTTCGGTGCTCATATCTTGTAAACAATGTGAGATAGACATTGTTTGATTTATCTGATGTGGAGTACTCACTGTCAGGATTACAACAGCACTGGAATTTTTTTCCTAGCTGCTATGGTTGCTGAGATATTAGCAAATTAGTGTTACAAGGGTTCCTTGCCCTGTAGGGCTGCTGTATGGCTCTGTAGTCATGTGTAAGTGGAAGCACAAGGCCGGAGGGTCCATGCTCCCACGCAGACATACCATTATGCACAAAATGAGCAATATGAAGTGGAGCGCAGGGCTTAGAGGGCCCACGCTCCCACTAACATACCACTTACCAGTTACATTACACTTTCTCAAAAAGAAGGGAAATTCATGGCAAAAAACTCTGTTAATGCATCAGTTAGGGTTCATAGCACAGCAACAAAAGCATGGAAATGTGGTGTTAGGGTTACCACCCCTACCACCCCAACCCCACTTCCCTCCACACACCAACAGGCATCAGGGTGGTCGTTGTGGTTTTCCAGGCTAATTCTAACCCCATTCTCCTATGCTGTATCACCTCAGCTTCTTTACACACATGAATGGGGTGAGAGTTAAACCAATAACAATACACACCCGATGCCTGGCCAGCAGCTTGCAGAAATTAGTAAGTGTGAACCATAACTCCACTTTTCCATGCTTTTGTCACTATATGTCATTCATATTCTGCACTCCCACAGTAAAATAATGATACTATTATTCTACCTCAAAAAGAAGGGGAATTCATTGCAAAAAAAACTCCATTAATGCATCGGTTAGGGTTGATAGTACAGCAACAAAAGACTGGAAATTCGGTGTTAGGGTTACTGACCCTACCCCTCACCTGCACTCCCCACCCTCCACATACCATAAGGTGTTGGGGTATGCCTTGGGATCATCTGGCCTAACTCTCACCCCATTCTCCTATATTGTATCATGTCAGCTTGGTTACATATGGAATGGGGTGAGAGTTAGAGCTGACAACCCCAAGGCACACCCCGATGCCTGTTGGTGTGTGGAGGGTGGGAGTGGGAAGGTAGGGTCAGTAAACCTAACACCAAATTTCCAGACTTTTGTCACTGTACTATCATCCCTAACTGAGGCATTAATGGGTTTTTTTTGTAACATATATATATATATATATATATATATATATATATAGTAGTGGCACGGTAGTTAGGGTTGAGTACCCCATCTAAGGTTAAAGTTTGAAATTTTGCAGCCTAATAACTTTGCCACTGTATGACAGATATGCATGAAATTTGGCAGGCTCAGAGTGATACTATAGGTCTCTGGATCTGCCAAGTTTCGTAATGGTCGGCTATACGGTTGTGGAGCTATAAAGTGCAACAGAAGGTCTCATTTACGCTGTTTTGCACATTCTTTGCTCACACCTACAGGTTGCATGGTTTGCATGACTGGTCCAAAACCTTCAGGGAACATGCAGCCAGGGTCCCCGATGTGTCTTTCAAAGATTTCATGAAAAAATATTAAATGGCTCAAAAGTTATTCAAAAAACAATTTCCCATTACAGTCAATTAGAAAAGTTAACACAAAGTTCGACAGCGTTGCAAATGCAGATTTTAGTGTTGCAAATGACCCCTGTAGTGTCAGCCATTTGTTTTCAGTTACTGGTCACAGAAATGCTTGGCATTTAAATTTGGGACCCTCTAGGGACACAATTATTTTTGTGCTTACCTAGTCGAGCCTGAGGATGCTAGTCATGTCTTTTTTGGGGGGTTAAACACCCCAGAAATATGTTTTTGAAATTTTTGTACACAGTAGTGTCGCAAAGTAGTGTCTCACATTTGACACTTTTGTGATTGTTTTTGCGAAAGTTTCGCAAATCACGACACTACTTTGTGACACTTTGACCACAATAACAGGAAATTTTTGCCACCCTGTTGCAAAAGAATGGTTTGGTCTTTTGGGCTGAAATAGGGAGGGTAGAAAGCCAAGACCCCTCAGATGTGTCTTTTGGTGGTTTGGTGACAAAATACTAGAGGGCTGAAAAGTTACAGTACTCCAAACGTGACTATTTTTCCCATAGACTAACAGTATGGCGTCCGTCGAGCCTTTCAGGGCCCGCATCTCGGAAACACTTCCAGATACAGACTTTTCATCAGAAATATAGGGCTAAGTATAAAACTAGCCAGGAAAGTCATAAATTATACGAAATTTTTATTTCTTTTCTACTTCATACCGTTCCTGAGATATAAGCAATTTAGTATTCTAAGTGCTCATTTTCTGCACTGAGGCCCATTATTATGCATACATTCTTTGTATTCACTGGCCCAAATATTCAAAAGGGTTGCACATGGTGCAACAGTGTTGCACCATGCACTGATATCTGGACTGAGTAGTATGGTATGGGCTGCACGCCCATTGGCTCATGCTCGGTAGCTGTCAGTTGGTGGGTGGCAGGCAGGTGGGGTGCTGCTGCCTGCCAGCTGACAGGGGGGAGAGGGGTGGTAGGGCTCAGTGAGCAGGTGGGGTAGGGGGTACACTAGACCACCACAGTAGTAGGGGTATTTGATGACTTATAGATGCCCACAATTGGGCAGCGATTGGTCCACTGGACCACCAGGGATATTGGACTTGGGGGGGTTCTATTACTGATGCCCGTGATTGGGCTGAGTGTGGTCCACTGGACCACCAGGGATATAGGACAGGGGGGCTTAATATTCTGGACAAATGTCCATGATTGGGCACATAAAGGTTCACTGGACCACCAGGGATATAGGACGGGGTTTTTTTTTACACAAATGCCCGTGATTGGGCTGCAGGGGGCATCGGTCCCCAATGGCTGCTGCCTGGCAGGGCGCCAGGTGCAAGTCCTCGGGGATCGGTGCACCTGCATGCTAATGGCATGCAAATGGGGCCATAATGAGATGCAAATGGCCCTCTGTGCACCTTGCATAAATTATGGCTCCATTTGCATGTCCCCTTTTGAATATCGCAGGTGCTGTGCATGGCACAATGGCACTTGCACTAGTGCACCTCCATGCTCCACTCTGGCTACTTGCGCTGGTGCAGTGCCACTGTGCCATGCACAGTGGGGGTGGCCAGGGTGCGATATTCAAAGCTGCTGCACCATAGTGCAGCTCCATTGAATATCACCCAGGCCACACCATGGCACAACAGAGTTGAGCTGCACCCAGGCTTGCACCACAGCCTGGTGCAGTTTGAATATCCAGGCCACTATATTTCTCTATGCAGCTTTTGGGGAAAAAAAGGGTGTGCACTTCCTTTACTGTTAAAGTTAACGTTTCCACTTTCATTTCCATAACCGTTTGCATTAGTGTTCCTGTCTACGCAACCGTGTGCATTACCCTTTGCATTTTCATTTGCGCTTGCATTTCCATTACTATTACCATTTGCGTTTCCATTACTGTTTCTGTTTGTGTTTCATTTTGCGTCACAGTGTGCATTACCATTTGCACTTGCGTACGTGCTTCCATTTGCGTTAGTGTTTCCTTTAGTGTCATTGTTGCTGTTATCGTTAGCATTTACATTTCCAATTGCGGTACTGTGACCATGCGCATTACCACTTGCGTTTCCATATGCGCTTGCATTTGCGTTTCCGTTTGCTTTACTGTTCACTTTGGCGTCATCGTTGCTGTTACTGTAACTGTTTGCATTTCCAATTGCATTACCATTACTGTTTGCGTCTTCGTCAACTTTTGCGTTTCTTTTGCCCTTAGTGTTTGCGATTTTGGTTGCGTTTCCATTGGTGATTGTATTACTGTTTTCTTCTGTGGTGCCTGTTGCCTCAACCATTTGCATTTCTGTTACCGTTTGCATTTTTCTTACCGTTTGTCTTTCTGCTGGTGTTACTGTTTATGTTACTGTTTTCATTAATGTTTGCGTTTCTTTTGCCATTAGTGTTTGTGTTACCATTTGTGTTACCATTTCTGCTATCATTAACATTTGCACTTGCATTTCTCTTATCGTTTGCATTACCATTTACGTTTGAATCATCATGTGTGTTACCGTTTGTGCTTGCATTTGCATTACCATTAGCATTACTATGTGACAAAACAATCACATTCCATTCACGATTTATTGTGCTCATTCTCAAAAAGAAGGTAAATTCATGGCAAAAATAACTCTGTTTAATGTATCAGTTAGGGTTGATCCACAGCAACAAAAGTGAGGAAACTCGGTGTTAGGGTTGCCACCCTTGCACCCCAAGTCCACCCTGTCCACACAAAAAAACATCAGTGTGTGCATCGGGGTCATCAGTCCTAACTCTCACCCCATCCTCCTATACTGCACCACCTCAGCTCATTTCCACATGGTATGGGGTGAGAGTTAGGACCGACGACCACAACGCACACCCCGATGCCTGTTGGTGGGGATGGGGTGGGCCTGGGAAGGTGGCAAACCTGACCACTGAATTTCCTTGCGTTTGTCGCTGTGGAACAACCCTAACAGATGCATTAAACAGAGTCTTTTTGCCATGAATATATATATATATATATATATATATATATATATATAATATAGTGGCATGGTAGTGTCACTATAGTTAGGGTTGAGGAGCCATTTACATGTTAAACCCAAAATTTGTACCTTAATAACTTTGCAACCATTTGACGAATATTCCTGAAATTTGGAATACACGATCAAGACCCATATGCCTTGGGATCTGTCAAGTTTCATACTGGTCGCATATACAGCTGCGGAGTTATTAAGCATAATCTGCACATGCATTTACACTTTTCTGGAAATATACTGTCACACCTACAGGTCGCATGGTTTGCGCGACCAGTCTGAAATCTTATGGGAACATGCGGCCAGGGTCCCCAATGTGCCTTTTGAAGATTTCGTGAAAAAATATTCAATGGTTCAAAAGTTATTCAAAAAAAATTTCCCATTATAAATCAATGGGAAAAGTTAACAAAAAGTTCGACAGTGTCACAAATGCACTTTATAGTGTCGCAAATGACCCTTTTACTGTCACAAATCTGCCATTTTGTTTTCAGTTGGTGATCAGAAAAATGTTTGGCATTTAAAATTGGGACCCTCTAGCAACCTAATTATTTTTGTATTCACCTAGTCGGGCACTGAGGATGCTAGCCATGTCTTTATTTTGGGGTAAAACACCCCAGAAATATGTTTTCAAATTTCTGGAAGAATACTTTCGCAATGTGCTGCTTCGCACTTGCGGCAGTGTCGAATTAATTTGCGAAAGCTGTCGCAAACTTCAACAGTACTTTTCTAGGCTGTGTGAAAATGACAGAAATTCTTTGGCACCCTGCTGCAAAAGAACGGTTTGGTGTTTTGGCACGAAATTTGGAGGGGACGCAGCTGACATCTCACAGATGTGCCTTTCAGTATTTCATAGAGAAAATATTACATGGCAACAAAGTTACGGCACTCCAAAGTTGACGCTTTTTCCCCTTGGATAACATTATCGCATCCGACGCATTACAGGAATCCTTTGGCATCCTGCTGCAAAATAACAGTTTGGTCTTTTGGGATGAAATTTGGAGGGAACACAGCCAACATCCCACAGATGTGCCTTTTTGTGGTTTGGTAAAAAAATATTACAGCGAGTCAAAGTTATGGCACTCTGAACCTCTCCTTTTCCCCCATAGGATAACATTATGGCATTTGCCACACCTTTCAGGGCCCATATCTCGGAAACAGTGCGAGATACAAACTTTTCGAACTAGCCAGAAAAGTCCTAAATCATATGACTTTTTAATTTTTTTCTACGTCGTATGGTTCCTGAGATATAAACAATTTAGTATTCCAACTACTCATTTTCTGCTCCGAGAACCATTATTATGCATACATTCTTTCTACTCACTGTCTTTCTTTATGCAGCTTTTGGGGAAAACCAGCCTGTGCGCTTACATTACTGTTACCATTACCATTTTTGCTTGCGGTTCCATTCCCGTTTCACTTACAGTTCACGTCTATGCCACCATGTGCCTTACCCTTTGCGTTTTCATTTGTGCTTGCTTTCGCATTGGGTGGGATATTCAAAAGGGTTGCGCCAGTGCAAGTTCAAAATTGCGCCATTCTGTGATATTCAGCAGGAGGCAGTTGTGCCACAGAAAACATGCTGAGCAACAGCGCAATGCTAATGAAGGTATACGCAAATGAAGGGGGTGGAACCATGTATAAAGTACGCAATGTGATATTCAAAGGCTTGCGCAATGCGCAACAGTGGATCAGGCGGAAGTTGCGCCACAGCAGAAATGAACCAAAATAAAAAGGCTCAAGGAAGAGGTGTAAGAACGTGACAGGGAAGCCACATGAGACAGGGAGACAGAGCATGCCAGAGCAATAAACAGTGCAGGCCAGGGAGTGCACAGGACAGAAGAGGGGCAAGGGAAGGTATGTGGGGCCACAGAGTGCAGAGGCCAGTAGGTGTACCTGGTACAGTGGAGGTAGCAGTCAGGACAGCGGGGGTAACAGAGCAACAACAGCTGGGGGGGAACACAAGCCAGGGACATGGACAGTGCCAGCTTCCACATGGAAGCTGTAATGAGGGGGGTGAGAAGGCATGCTGCAGGGGGACATGGCCGTGGAAGGGCCCATCGGCGGTACGCCCCTAACAGGCAGTACCGTGCCCGCATCAGCTTTGAGCTGTATTCAGATGTCGAGATTGTGGGCCGGTACCACCTGAACAGGGCAATAATGAGGTGGCTCTGTGAGCTGTGCAGTGATGTGATGCAGGCACCCTCATGATGAAGTCACGCTCTGTCAGTGGAGACAAAGGTAACAGCCTGCATGTGCTTGCTCGCCACGGGTACCTTCTGGAGACCAACAGAGGACACCACAGGCATAACACAGTTGGCCATGTCATGCATCCTCACCCAATTCCTCAGTGCACTGCTGCCACATGCTGCTGAGTACATCCACTTCCCCAGCACCGCGGCAGAGTGTGCAGCAAACATGCAGGAGTTCCACAGGGTAGCACGTATGCCTGGCATGCTAGGGGTGATAGACTGCACCCATGTGGACATTTGCACACCACCTGGCCCCGATGGGGCTGCCTATTGGAATTGGAAGGGGTTTTCCAGTGTCAACTGCCAGGTGGTGTATGATACCAGTGGGCGCATCATCAATGTCTGTGCCACGCACCCTGGTGGAGCACACGATTCATTCATATGGTACCAATCAGCACTGTGCCATCGATTCGAGAGTGGGGACATCCCCACAGGACATCTAGTGGGTGAGTATGCATGTAGGATTGGCAAATCGGTGGCAAGGGTGAGTAAGCCACAGGTGCCATGGGAGTGGCACACAGGGTTGGGGCAATATGAGCCTGAACATGACACTAACCTCCACTATCTCACACAGGTGACAGTGGATACCCACTCTGTCCCTGGCTGCTCACACCCTACCAGCAGCCCGTGACCCCATCACAGCAACGCTTCAATGAGGCACACGCTGCCACACGCAACATCATTGAGCGGGTGTTTGGGATGCTGAAGGCATGCTTCCAATGCCTAGACACCTCCGGTGGTGCCCTACAGTGTAGCCCCTCAAAGGCCTGTGGGATATTCCTGGCCTGTAGTATCCTGCACAACATGGCCAAAGACTGTGGGATAGCCATACAGGTCGAGGAGGGGGACAGTGATGGGGACACTGGTGATGCCGGTGATGATGGGGATGAGCAGCCCCCCCTTGGACTGCATGATCCCCGACTGATCCGGCTGGCCCAGCCGCACCGGGACACCATCACAGAGGAGCACTTCGCCCAACACAGGTAAGTCACAGGGCCATGTGCAGCCAACAGTGGCTAGGGCACAACCCACATACACACAGGGAAACACACCAGGGGTGCATGATGGTGAGGGAAGTGGTAGGGCACAGAAGCACACACACACAACCAGGGAGAGGTGAACAGTAACACGCCACATGGACAGACAGACAGACACACACACACACACACACAACAGGCACAAAGTGCACAGGGGTCAGGTGCACAACAGAGCAGGAACACAGACATTAAATACACACACATTCACAGGCCACCAACACCACCTGTACTGTTCATGTACGTGTGTCAGATGCTGGTCACCCTTGCACTTTGGTGTACAGCGCAATGCAGGCATCATCATGCACATGCACCTGTGGACAGCAGTCTGGAGGGTGTGCAGGTGGTCCGTGTGTCAGCGTGTAGGGCAGGGCACCCACTGGTGCACTGCCCACCGAAACACACATTGCACATAGGGCAGCACCAGACAGGGCCCACACTGGGAGACAGCTCAGTCCTGCAGCATAGTGCCACGGCCACCTCGGATGTGTGGGCGGCCCCGCTGAAACATAGCAGCACTGGCAGGCTAAGCGTGGGCCACATGAGGTGGCACTGATGGACTACCAGGGGTCCCACTGCACGAACGTGACTTTGTCCGCTCAGGGGTCTGCAGCATACTGAACATACCTACACCAGGGGTGCTCAGGATGCCCACAGCTGAACCCGGCATTGACAGGGTGGGTGTCGCATGACGCCGGGAACGGGGAGTGGTTAGCATACTGCATGGTGTGAGCAGCACAGGGGTACCTGACTGTGTGTCCAATGTGGCCACGACACTGACCACTGCCTGTGTCAGCCCATCGATGGTGGCGGTCACATCCACCCGCAAATGGTCAATCTGGGACAGGATCCTCTCAGTGTCCCTGCTGTGCCACTCCATAGCCACACACAGTGCCTCCACAGATGTTGCAACCCGCATCTGCTGCTGTACTGATGCCTGCAGCAGGCGGGTGTGCTCATCAAAGAGGTCGTCTGCCACATCAGCAACCTGTCCCTCAGGGCCTGGAAGGCGGTGCACCTACATCACCGCTGAGCCCTGTACCCCCAGTCCCAGTGGGTGACTGCTGCTGCTGCCCCTCCACCTGATGTGCCCATGGGATCAGTGGTTCCACTCCTGTGGCTGCAACAGTGCCAGTGACCTGCACAGCCACCAGTGCTGCCCTGCCGGTGCTGACAGGCACAGTCTGGGACTGTGCTGACATGCTGGCACACACATCGGAACCAGCTAGATCCATGGGCGTGAGCTGTCCTGCTGTGTGTCCATTCTGTGACACACACATTTCAATGCCCATAGTGGTCGGTGCATCATCGATGGTGCAGGTCTGTGCCACAGCCACAGCGGCAGCGTGCTGGCATGCTTGCATGCCAGACCACTGGGACACAGGAAGGGCACTCCCCACACCTGTCTCAACATCAGTGAAGGTAGCCAGGCATGCACACTGCCACAGTGCACGTCGGCAATCTGCGGAGGTGGATGGTCCCTCCTCCAACTCCGGGTGGCTGTCCACAGTGGACAGGCCCTCCACTGCTGACCCCTGCAGATGCACAGGATCTGTAACAGAAAGGAAGGACACGTTAGTGCATGTGAACTACCTTCCCCCCCGACCATGACATACCATGCAGTGATGGGCTACCACCTGTCTGGAAGCCACCTCCAGAAACACCCTCAATGGCACTGCGCTGCATGCTTGCAGCGAGCATGTCCTCTGCCGGGGTCAGCTGCACCACCTCTGGCTGTCCCCCACCTGTTGCAGCACGTGCCACCCTGATGGCTGCAACCTTCTCCTTCACCCTCCTCCTGTCGGTCCCCATCTTCTTTTTACACTCCTGCACAGAGTGCTGGTGGCTGCCATGCAGGTTGATGGCATGTGCCACCCCCTCCCATGCAGCAGCACGGGCCTGAGGGGTGCCCCGCCGTCCACTGAGAAGTGGCTCCTCAGCCAGGTAGGCCTCAAACAGTGTCTCTGACTCCGCCTTTGTAAAGTTGGGCCTCCTCTTCCGCCCACCATCATCCTCCTCACCCAGTCCTCGCTCGGTCATTTCACAGCCTGTATAGGTGAGAGTGGTCACCTGTGACTGTGCAGTACACAGCAATTCTCTGGGGCCATGGTCCAGAACAGCACAATGCATGCAACTCACCTATCAGCTGCAGTAACTGAGTATGGCCACTACAGAACAGTGTCACATATTTATAGTGCAATGCATGAAAATTAGGACTGGAGCAACTTTAATGAGATGCAAATCATGCCGCTGCGCCATTGAATGGCTGATCGGATGATTTGCATATGACGACTGAATATCGCGCTGTTGCAATTTGTGTAATACGGTTGAACCAGCTGAGCCAATGGTGCAGTTCTGTGACTGCGTAGTACACCGCACTGCGCATGCCCAGGTAGCTTATGCAGGCGTCTGCCGTGCTGATGATGTACTGTGCACGATAGGCAATTCAGAACACGGCCACCATTGTGCCAGTGGCGCTGCAGCGATGGTCATTACATGGTGCTGTGGCACAACTGCGCAATAGTACACTGTGGCAATGGCACACAGGTGACCAATCGCACTGGACGTATAGATGTCCGATGGCACTGTGCGTGGCCTTGTGCCAGAGACCCATGACCCTGTGCCCGACCTTTGCCCCTTGGCGCTGTACATATGGCATGTCTGCAGCTCTATCGCGCTGTTCGATAACAGTGCGATAGGGACTGGCGACGCTATACAAACAGCGCAATAGGGTATAGCAGAGTTGTATTGTGCAACATTTCCATGTGGGGTTGCCATGCTGCGGAGTGCCATATTGCCTACTATATACATGCAGGGATGGCACGCAGGAGAGCCCCACAATGGAGTGCAGTGGAACTGGCAAACCTAGTGGCCATAGTGGAGCCTCACCATGGCCCACTGTTTGGGGATGAACCCCTGAACATGGCGAGGACTCATGTGTGGCAGCAGGTGGCCACTGCCATGGAGGAGGCCACTGGCCAGCGGCGGTCGGCAGAGCAGTGCAGGCACCGGTACAGTGACCTGCAGAGAAGGGAGCCGGCACTACTGTCACAACTTCGTTCACATGCCAGGAGGGGCGTGGTGCCACGGCCAGGTTGATGAGCCGTCTATGCACCTGTATTGTCTGTATGGGTAACACTGTGTATTGTGACCAGCACATGGGGAGGGTTGGTCTATGGTTGGCTGTCACGGTGTTTACAGGATATGTGATGTATGGGTCTGGCTGGGTGGGTGGGCACACTCATTGGGGCAGGGGGATGTCTGCTTTGGGATTTCACTGATGTGTTTCTCACCTTTTGTTTCCCACAGGCGTGGTGGAGTGGAGAGGGCCCAGGCTGAGGCACAGCAAGGGGTGGCAGCAGTGGCTGTGTGTGGAGTTGGTGGTGGTGGTGGTGGTGGTGATGAACCACGACAGCAGCAGCAGCAGCAGTGGCAGCAGCAGCAGTATGATGAGGGTGAGTGACATGACATCATGAATGCTATTGCATGCTGTGTGGGGGCAGGGCATGGCCACCATCCATGGAAAACACTGCCATGCACACAACATGTGACAGTCAGCACTGTCCAGTGGCACTGCATGTCTGGGAGTGCATCAATGGTGGTCCATGCATGCACTGGGCACATGGCTGTGGCACTGCCTTCCCACCATGTAGCCACGTCACTATACAGCCTTGGTTGTGCTGTGCTAGACGTGGGTGGTGTGTGTGTGTGCAGTGGCACACATGGCTGTTGCTGCCTGGTTGGGCATGTCTTGTGCATGGTCACTGTGGGTGGGTGCACTCCATCACAGGAGTGGGGCACTTGGCTGTATGCCATGCATGTTGGGTGGGCTTCAGGGATATGGACAGTCACAGCCATTGGTTCTGATCCCTTGTCCCAGGTGTCCGGATCCTGCGGAGGCTTGAGCGGTTGGTCCACCAGGTCATTCAGGTGGCCATGGATTCCCTCAACATCCTGAGGGACCTGCAGCGCCATGGCATCAGGTGCAGGAGGAGGCCCCGGGACCAGCAGCAGCTGGATGATGAGCGGGCTGGCAGGCAGTAGCTGCCCATCACCTCCCACCTTTACCCATCCCTCACACCCTGCCTTTCCTCTCCCAGTTGTTAACCCCTGCCCCTTACTCACCCCTACCTTGTATCCGTACCCCCACTCTTGTATTGTATATATTTGTCAATAGTTCTGGTTGTTCATATTGTTATTGTTCATATATCAATTAGAAATATATATTTTGTTATGAATACTGTGGTGGTCTCTGATTTGCAGCTGGCTATAGGTGCTCAGTTGCAGTGGTGTGCATGGCATCTGGGGTGGTATTGTCCTGGGTATGTGTGTGTGTGCATGGGGAGGTGTCTCTGGTGTGGGAGTGGCTTTCAGTCGGTCTTGCCGTGTGCTGCCACCCACTGCTGGGTGCTCATGGTGGGTCTGGCTTGTATGGTTCTGTGGTACACGAGGTTGCAGTGTGATGGGGGGACGAATGGGGATTCCTGCAGTGACAGTCACTGCTCATGGGTGGTGTCTTGGGGTCACAGTGCAGGGTGTGCTGTGCACAAGGTGGGGCTGATGTGACCTGGGGTTGTCTGCCCCCTTTGTGTGGCAGTCTCAGCTTGCCAGTGGGTGTGCTGGGGCAACATGGCCCGGCTGTGCTTTGTTGGCTTGTCCCCATGGGCTGGTGGATATTCCGTCCCTCCCCCACTTATGCTGTGCTTGGGGTGTGGGGGTGCATTGTTAGTTCTGCAGTATATTCCTGTGCCCATCTGTGGCATGGGTGGTGGGCCCCTGCCTACCTCCCTGGTTGTGCAGTTCCATTGCTCTGCTGCGGGGGGGCTCTCTGCTTGCGCTATGGCACCTCTGGACTGCTCAGCTGGGCTGGCCTTGTTGCGCTATAGCGCATCAGATCTGCTCAGCTTCCCCTTCCTGGTTGCGCTATGGCGCAGGTTGTGCGATATTCAGATGTTGGCTGGTTGCGCAATTTGCCTTGCTCCATGTTTGAATATCGTGTCTATTGCACATGTGCTTGCTCCTGCTATTGCGCACATTTTGGACGCAGTTTGAATATCCAGCCCATTGTTTTTAACATTTCTGTCTACACTACTGTTTCTCTTTCTGTTTTGCTTTGTGTCACCATGCATATTACTATTTGCATTTGTGGGCACAATGTTACTATGTGACAAGATATCATGTGGCGGGAGGGCGGGGCCCTAGGGTCCCATGCTCCCTCCACATTACATTCACTATTTCTTGTTATCATTCTCAAAAAGAAGGGAAATTAGAGGCAAAAAATCTGTTTAATGCATTAGTTAGGGTTGTTCCACTCCAACAAAAGCGAGGAAATTCGGTGTTAGGGTTGAAAGACACCCTTGGCCCCCCTGCCCACACCCCCAACTGGCATCAGGGTGCGCATTAGGGTTGTCAGTCCAAACTCTCACCCCATTCTCCTACACCTCCGCTTCTTTACACATGTGATAGGGTGAGAGTTATGGCCGACAACCATAATCGCACCCCCATGCCAGTTGGGGTATGGGCAGAGGCAAGGGGTCTTTCAACCCTAACACCGAATTTCCTTGCTTTTGTCAGTGTGGAACAACCCTAACTAATGCAATAAATGGAGTTTTTTGCCTCTAATATATACACATATATATTTATAAAATGGGTAGGGAAATTGCAGCAATATTATTGGCTGAACAGCATCACATGACCGTACGTATTTCAGAGTGCGACCGCACACCTGCACTTTAACCCCCTCCAAAACTATTTTGACATTTTATAAGATGAATAAATCACACTGGGGTGTGTGGTTGTGCTCTGATATATGCACGCCGTGGGTGGTTGACACACTTGGCCTGTGGCCTCATGCATAACAATGAACATCAAGGTGTGCATATATCAGGGCATGGCCGCACACCTCCAAGCGGTTTATCTATTACAAGTTAGGGTTGAGCACCCCATTTATGGTTAAAGTGTGACATTTTGCACCTTAATAACTTTGCCATCATTCAACAGCTTTGTCTGAAATGTGGCCGGCACAGAGCGGTAGCATAGATCTTGAAATCTGCCGAGTGTCGTACCGGTCAGATATACAGTTGCAGAGTTATTAAGCAACATTCTGTAACACATTTATGCTTTTGCACATTATTTGCTCACACCTGAGTCGCTACGGTTTGCATAACCGGTCCAGCGTCAGTGAATGTGCGGCGGTGTCCTGATGTGCCTTTTAAAGATTTCGTGAAAAAATATTTAACGAATCGGAAGTTATACAAAAAACACATTTCCCATTATAGTCAAAGGGAAAAGTTGACAAAAAGTTTGACAGTGTCACAAATGCGGATCTTAGTGTCGTAAATGACCCCAGTAGTGTCGCAAATCCACCATTTTGTTTTCAGTTACTGATTACAGAAATGCTTGGTATTTAAAATTGGGACCTTCTAGGGACAAAATTCTTTTTGTGTTTACCTAGTCGAGCCCTGTGGATGCGAGGTATGTGTTTATTTTCAGGTTAAACATCCCAGAAATGTGTTTTTGAAATTTCTGGGAAAAGTAGTGTAGCAAAGTAGTGTCGAACCTGGGACACATTTGTGATTTTGTTTGTGAAAATGTTGTAGTTTGTGACACTACTATTCAACACTATGGTGAAAATCACAGGAATTCTTTGCCAACCTGCTGCAAAACACTGGTTGGGTCTTGTGGGCTGACATTTGGAGGGAAGAAAGCCAACATCCCACAGATGTGCCTTTCTGTGGTTTGGTGACAAAATATTGCACAGATGGAAAGTTACGCTGCTCTGAAGTTTACACTTTTTCCCATAGACTAACATTGTGGCATCCACCATGCCTTTTGGGCCCATATCGTGTAAACACTTCAAGATACGAACTTTTCATCATGAAAATGCTTATCCCAGCTAGGGGGCTAAGTGCAAAACTAGCCAGGAAAGTCATAATTTATATGAAATTTTAATTATTTTTCTATGGTGTATGGTTCCTGAGAGATAAGCAATTTAGTATTCCAAGTGCTCATTTTCTGGTGCGAGGTCCATTATTATGCATACATTCTTTGTAACATAGAAACATAGAAACATAGAAGTTGATGGCAGATAAGGACCGCAAGGCCCATCCAGTCTGCCCATTTCTTTTTCTACCTTATAAATGTGCCTTCGGCCTTTGCTCTGTCAGTGACCTATCTATTCATAGTGATTTGTATTGCTCCCTTATGCCTATCCCATGCCTGTTTGAAGCCCTGCACTGTATTCATAGCCACCACTTCTTGTGGTAAGCCATTCCATGCATCCACCACCCTTTCTGTGAAAAAGAATTTCCTCACATTCCCCCTTAATCGGCCTCCCTCTAATCTCATGCTGTGTCCTCTTGTCCTGCTATTTTTCTTATATTTAAACATGTAGACTCTTTCACCTTGTTTATGCCCTTAAGGTGTTTGAATGCCTCGATCATATCACCTCTCTCCCTCCTTTGCTCAAGGGTGTACATATTGAGCTCCGTTAATCTGTCCTCATATGTCTTCTGATGCAGTCCCTGCACCATTTTGGTTGCCCTTCTCTGGACTGCCTCACTTTGGTTAATGTCCTTGTGAAGGTGTGGCCTCAATACTGCCGCGAGTACTCCAGATGGGGCCTAACCAGTGTCTTGTACAGAGGGATTATTACACTCCCTCTTACGACTTCTGAGTACTCCCTACTAATACACCCTAACACCCCTCAGCTCACCTACCGCTTTAGAGGTCTGCTTGATGATTTTAGGTCATCAGTGATGATGATGCCCAAGTCTCTTTCTTCCTTTGTGACTGCTAGCAACTCCCTCCCAGCCTATAGGTGGCTTCAGGTTCTCTTCCCTATGTGCATGATTTTGCACTTCTTTGCATTAAATCCCAGTTGCCACTCTTCTGACCATTCTGCTAGTTTATCCAGATCTCTTCTCATTCTGCCCACCCCATCTGGATCATCTACTCTGTTGCAGATCTTGGTGTCATCTGCAAACAGACAAGCCTTACCCTCTAGTCCATCTGCAAGGTCACTAATGAAGATGTTGAAGAGGACTGGCCCCAGGACTGATCCCGAGGTACCCCACTTGTGACTTGCATCTCTTCTGACTGTATACCATTTACCACCACTCTCTGTTTTCTGCCCGTCAACCAGTTTGCCACCCAGTTGACCAACTTCTGACCCACCCGAGCCTACCAGCTTATTTATCAATCTCTATGTGGAACAGTGTCAAAAGCTTTGCTGAAGTCAAGGTAGGCGACATCAACTGCTCCCCTTGGTCCACCACTCTGGTTACCCAGTCAAAGAAATCTATGAGATTAGTTTGACAGGACCTTCCTTTGTAAACCCATGCTGTCTTGGATCCTGTGCTCCTATGGATTCCAGGTGTTGCACTATCCTTTCCTTAAGGAGTGCCTCCATAATCTTGCCCACTACTGAGGTAAGACTGACTGGTCTGTAGTTCCCGCCTCCTCCTGCTACCACTCTTGTGGAGGGATCCACATGACCCTTCTCCAGTCTTCTGGGACCTCTCCTGTGCTCAGAGACTCACTAAACAATTCTGCTAATGGCTCTGCTAGTTCCTCCTTTAGCTCCTTAAGTACCCTGGGATGTATGCCATCAGGTCCCATTGCCTTATCCACCCTGAGCTTAGCAAGCTCTTGTAGGACCCTTTCTTTTGTGAGAGGAGTAGTGCTCACCTCCTCCCCCTGTGTCCATGATGCTGAGCTGTGGGCCTGTCCTACCTTCTCTTCAGTAAATACTGAGCAAAAGTATCTATTTAGGATAGATGCCTTTACAGGGTCCTCCTCCTCACATGCTCCTTTTCTCCATTAAAGCAATACCCCTCTGGACTTTCTCCTTTCACTAATGTATCTATAGAAAGTCTTGTCACCTTCTTTACTGTTCGTGCTAGTGTTTCCTCAGTTTGGGACTTTGCCTGCCTTACTGCCTTATCTGCTTCCTTAGGCAGTTTGGTATGCCTCCCTATCTTCATTCCACTGTGTTCCCTTATATTTCCTGAAGGCCAGCTTTTGGCTCTGACCTTTTCTGCTACTGTATTTGAGAACCAAAGTGGTTTCCTTCTTCTTTTGCACTTCCTTTTCTGTCTAACACAATGGGATGTTGCTTCAAGTATTGCATCTTAATGCTTGCCACTTTGCCTGTACCCCTCACCTGTGTTTCTTTTTGCCAGGGCTAGCTTAACTCTGTAGGCCATCTTATCAAAGTCAGCTCCTCTGAAGTCCCATATTTTTGCCTTGGAATGGGATGATTTAGATGTAGTAGCCAAACTGAACCATACCATGTGATGGTCACTGGCCCCCAGGTGACCTTCTACCTGGAGATCTGTGATCCCTTCTTTGTTAGTCAGTACTAGATCTAGGATAGCCCTGTCTCTTGTGGGTTGCTGTACCAGTTGTTTGAGGCCCTCCCCCTGCAGGGAATCCACTATGAGTCTAGTTCTGGCAGATGTTCCTGCTGGTATTGACCAATCTGTATCTGGCATGTTGAAGTCTCCCATTATCAGAACCTCCCCTGTAGCTGTCATGTTTTGTATATCTTCTAACAGTAATGTGTCTATGTCCTCCCTCTGGTCTGGGGCCTGTAGACAACCCCAGTTCTTATGGCTGTCCCATTTCCTGTTTCCAGGGTGACCCACAGTTCTTCTGGCTCCTTATGTGTATTCTGAATTTCTGTAGCTTTGATATTTTCATTAACATACAGGGCCACTCCTCCCCCTTTTGCACCTCGGTCTCTTCTGAACAATACATAGCCAGGTACTGAAGTCTCCCAAGTGTGGTTACTGGTAAACCACGTCTCACTAATTCTACTATGTCCAGTTTAGCCTCTGACATTATTGCCTGCAGGTCTGGGATCTTATTTCCCAGGCTGTGAGCATTTGTGTACATGATTTTCCATTGGCCAGATTTTGGTGTGTTAGTTGTTGGGTGAAGTTTGGCATTACCCCTGTGCATCGTATGGGGAGACAAACCTTTTTTCTTACCTGGTGATGCAAATGAACGGCAAACACGCTGAATTCCTGTTTGACCACTAGCTGAGGGGGGAGGGGTGTTCTTCCCATTCGACGTATGGGGTGCTGCACCCCTCTCCCCATTTGCTAGTTTAAATATTCTGCAAAGACGTCAAACTTCTGCCCCAATGCACTGACTCCCTCTTTAGTCAGATGCAGTCCATCAAATTTAAAGAACTTTTGCTCCCAGAACTGTTGCCAGTTCCCTACAAATCTGTGTCCTTTTTCCTGGCACCAGTCCTTGAGCCACGTGTTTAGCTCCCCTATCTCCCCTTCTCTGACCTTCCGTCCATCTGCTCCCTTCTCCCAGACTGGCAGGATCTCGAGAAGGAGATGCGGACGAAATAGATGATAGTTTGTCACCCAGCCTAGTCAGGTGTTCCTTGGTCTCCACAACTGACCCGGCTGGTGAGATCATTAGTCCCTATGTGTACTAGGACATCAATGTTTTCTCCTGCCTTGTGAACAATTTTAGCAATGCAGTCAGTGTCTCTCCATGCTGATGTACCTGGGAGACATCTGACCATCACCCCTGGCTGGAGATGGGTATCAACTCCCCGAATCATGGAGTCTCCTATGATCAGAAGTTTTTTGGATTTCCTTTGTGCTTGTTTAGTTTTGGTTCCTGATTTGGGTGAGTTTTGTTGTGCCAGCTCCTTTGCCGCAGTGTCCTGCTCTGCAGTGTACTCGCTGTGTTTCTCTATGCAGCTGTTGGGAAAAAACAGGGTGTGTGGTTCCATTACTGTTACCCTTAGCATTTCCAATAGCATTTCCATAACCGTTTGAATTAGTGTTACCTTGTAAGCTACCCTTTGTGTTTTCATTAGCGCTTCCGTTTGCATTACTGTTACCATTTGCGTTTCCACTACTCTTTGCGTTTGTGTTTCGATTTGTGTCACCATGCACATTTTCATTTGCATTTGTGGCCACCCTTTAGTTTGCATTTCTTTTTCATTTGGTGTCATCATTGCTGTTACCGTTACCATTTACATTTCCAAGTACGTTACCGTGCACGTTACCATTTGCGTTTCCGTACACGCTTGCATTTGCGTTTCCATTTCTGTTTCCTTTGGCATTATTGTTGCTGTTACCATTACCATTTGCATTTCCAATTGTGTTACTGTGACTGTGCACGTAACGGTTTGCATTTCCGTTTGCATTACTGTTCACTTTGGCGTCACTTTGTGTTTGTGTTTCTATTACCATTTACCTTACAATTTATATTTGCATCACCATGTGCGTTACCATTTGTGCTTGCATTTGCGCTTCAGACACCATTCCTATGTGACAAAAAAATCATGTGTTGGGACCAGGTACTGCATCCTGGGTGGAGAGCTACAGCAAAACTGAGGCCATGGACATCAGCGGTACATGTCCCTGATTTCAGGTACCCACAAGTTAGCACAGTTAGGAGTTGCACGGCCTCAGCCAGGTAATGCCCCCCCAAACCAGGTCCTGTATCCTGAGTGGAGAGCTACAGGAAAACTGAAGCCTTGGACATGAAAGGTACACCTCTCTGATTGCAGGTACACTCATATTAGCACAGTTAGGAGTTGCACGGCCTCAGCCAGACAACACCATCCCCCCAGACCAGGTTCTGCATCCTGAGTGGAGAACCACAGCAAAACTGAGGCAATGGACATCAACAGTACACCTCTCTGACAGCAGGTGCAGACAAGTTGGCACAGTTAGGAGTTGCATGCTGTCAGCCAGGCAATGTCCCCCACACCTACAGGACCAGGTACTGCATGCTGAGTGGAGAGCCACAGCAAAACTGAAGCCATTGACTTCAGAGGTAAACCTCTCTGATTGCAGGTGAACTCAAGTTAGGACAGTTAGGAGTTGCATGGCTTCAGCCAGGCAATGCCACCTGAGACAAGGTACTGCACCCTGAGTGGAGAGCCACAGGAAAAGAAAGGCCATGGACATCAATGGTACACTTCCCTGACTGCAGGTACACACAAGTTAGAAGAGTTAGGAGTTGCATGGCCTCAGCTAGGCAATGCTCCCCCCCAGACTAGGTACTGCATCCAGAGTGGAGAGCTACAGCAAAACTGAGGCCATGGACATGAAAGGTACACATCCCTGATTTCAGGTACACACAAGCTAGCAAAGTTAGGAATTGCATGGTCTCAGCCAGGCAATGTCCCCCCCAGACTAGATCCTGCATCCTGAGTGGAGAGCCACAGCTAAACTGAGGCCATGGACATCAATGGTATATGTCCCTGATTGCAGGTACACACAAGTTAGCACAGTTAGGAGTTGCACGGTCTCAGCCAGGCAATGCTCCCCTACCCCCAGACCAGGTACTGCATTCTGATTTGAGAGCCACAGGAAAACAAAGGCTATGGATAACAATGGTACACCTCCCTGATTGCAGGTACACACAAGTTAGCATAATTAGGAGTTGCATGGCTTCAGTCAGACAATGCCCCCCCTCCAGAGAAGGTACTGCATGCTGAGTGGATAGCCACAGCAAAACTGAGGTCATGGACATCAACAGTACACCTCTTTGGTTGAAGGTGCACACAAGTTATGACAGTTAGGAGTTGTATGTCCTCAACCAGGCATATTAGAGGCAAACAACTCTGTTTAATGCATCAGTTAGGGTTGTTCCATAGCAACAAAAGTGAGGAAATTTGGTGTTAGGGTTGAAAGCCAACCTTGGACCCCTCAGCACACCCCCCAACTGGCATTGGGCTGCACATTGGGGTCATCGGCCCTAACTCTCACCCCATCACATGTGTAAAGAAACTAAGGTATAGGAGAATGGGGTGAGAGTTAGGACCGAGTACCCCAACGCACAACCCGATGCCATTTGGGGGGTGGGCTGGGGGGTCCAAGAGGGGATTGCAACCCTAACACTGAATTTACTCACTTTTGTTGCTGTGGAATAATGCTAACTGATGCAATAAATAGAGTTTTTTGCCTCTAATTTCCCTTCTTTTTGAGAATGAGGATGATAAATAGTTCATGTAATGCGGTGGCAGGAGTGCAGGGCCCTTTGGGCCCCACGCTCCCACCACATGATGTCTTGTCACATAGTAACAGGAACAGCAATGGAAACGCAAGCACCAACAGTTACGCACATAGTAACGCAAATGTAAATGGTAAAATAAAGGTTATAGAAACGCAAGCGCAAAGTGATGCTGAAGCGAGCACAGATGCAAACGGACATGCAATCGTGTATGAAAATGCAACTGGTAATGTGCACAGTGATGGCAGCAGTATTTTAAACACAAATGTGAAGTGTTACAGCAAAAAGAACACCAAAGGGAACATAAATGGAAAAGCGAATGCAAGCGCGCACATAAATGCAAACCGTAATGCGCACGGGCACAGTATCGCAATTGTAAATGCAAATGGTAAAGTTAACATGAAGAATAAAACCAAAGGAAACAGAAACAGAAATGAGAACAGAAAAGCATACGAAAAGGCAAACCGTAATGTGCACGGGCACAATACCGCAATTCTAAACAAAAATGGTAATGGTAACAGCAACAATAATGGCAAAGGAAACAGAAGCACAAAAGTAAATGCAAGTGCATGTGGAAATGCAAACCATAATGCACATGGGCACAGTAATGCAATTGCAAATGCAGATGGTAAGAGTAACAGCAACAAAGATGCAAAACGAAAGAGAAATGCAAACGCAAATAAAAGGGCTGCCGGAAATGCAAATGGCAATGCGCACGGTGATGCAAACCAAAATGCAAAGACAAACAATAGTGGAAATGCAAATGGTAACAGTAACGTAAACGCAAGCACAAACGAGAATGCAAAGTGTAACGCACATGGTGGCATACATAAGAACAGTAATGCAAACAGGTATGGAAACACAAGTGGTAATGCTAAGTGTAACAGTAACGTAAGCGCAAACCCTGCTTTTGACCAATAGCTGCATAAAGAAACACAGTGTGTACAAAGAATCTATGCATAATAATGGGCCTCAGAGGAGAAAATGAGCTGTTGGAAGACTAAATTGCTTATATCTCAGGAACCATATGACGTAGAAAAAAAAAATTCACATGAATCATGATTTTCCTGGCTATGTTTTTGCATTGTCATGATGAAAATCCGTGATCTTGCACCGTTTCCAGATCGAGCCCCAATTAGACGGACGCCACCATGTTAGTCTATGGGAGTAAAAGCAAATTTTGGAGTACCATAACTTGGCATCCATGCAACATTTTTTCATAAAACCATGAAAAGGCACATCTGTGAGATGTTGACTGCCTTCCCTCCAAATTTCAGCCCAAAAGACCATACGGTTCTTTTGCAACAGGATGGCAAAAAACTCCTATCATTTTGGCCATAGTCTGGAAAAGTAGTGTCGCAATTTGCGACCCATTTTGCAAACATTTGCAAAAGTGTCAGGCGTGCGACACTACTTTGCGACACTACTGTTTCCAAAAATTGTATAACATATTTCTCAGGTGTTTAACCCCGAAAAAAAGACATGGCTAGCATCCTCAGGGTCCAACTAGGTGAACACAGAAAGAATTGCTTCCCTAGAGGTCCAAATTTTAAATGCCAAGCATTTTTCTGATCACTAACTGAAAACAAAATGGTGGATTTGTGACTCTACTAGGGCTATTTGCGACACTAAAAAGTGCATTTGCGACACTTTCGAACTTTTTGTTAACTTTTCCCATTGACTTATAATGGGAATTTGTTTTTTGAATAACTTTTGAACCATTCAATATTTTTTCATGAAATCTTCAAAAGGCACATCGGGGACTCCTGTCCACACTGTTTCCTGAAGTGTTTGGACCAGTTGCACAAACTGTGTGACCTATAGGCGAGAGCAAAGAATTAGCAAAAAAACGTAATTGTGCTTTTTGTTGTCACTTAATAACTCTGCAGCCATATATCTGACTGGTATGAAAGTTTGCAGATCCTGAGATCTACCATGCCCAATCATGCATGCCAAATGTAAGGCAAATCCATTGAATGGTGGCAAATTTATTAAGGTTCAAATTCACCCTTTAACCTTAAAGGGTTACTCAACCCTAACTATGGTAGCAGGTAGTGCTACCATACTATATATGTGTATATATATATATATATATATATATATATATACAGTATATATATATATATATATATATATATATATATATAGATACACTTTTTAATTAATGAGCAGCATGCTTTATGACAGGTCAGACTTACCCCTTTGATCTACAGAAGAAAATCCTGATGAGATATTTCACAACATCATGAGGTTTTTGACATAGACTATCTAGGAAGCATTCTCCCACCTGTCACCTTGTAAAAAGGCAATATTTTCACTTCAAAGCACCAACTCTCTGGGAACATGACTTTTACAATTTCCACACAGGTTTTGTTAGGCATGTGTCAGTTTCTTTTGAATTTAGCTATTTATTTTCACTCAGAGAGAGAACAGTATATTTTTGAAAATCCAAGGTCCCATGATGCCTTGTGCTGACTGCCATATTTCACAAGCAGAAATTCAAATGAAACATATATTTATTGTAAAATATGATACAAATAATAACAGGCAGATGGCTATTGTCACAGAGGTTACATCCAACACTATCTAACTATATGTGTTTTTCCATTACAAACTGCTCAATTTCTGTAAAACTGATGTTGTGTCTCTCACATAAGACTTCAAATGGACCACTTCTTGTTGTAAATATTTGTCTATGTAACTAGACAATGGCTCAAATAGGGAATTATTCCCTGAAATTATGGGGCGGCCAGGGGGGTTTTCTTTATTTTTATGTAGTTTAGGAATATAGTAGAATACTGACACTGAGGGAAATTCAGGGTTAAAGGCACTTTATTCCTTCTGCGTAATCCAACCCTTCTTAATTGACATGGAAAGAAATTAATTCAAATTATCTTTATAGAAAGTTGTTGGATTTGAAAATAGAATTTGATAAGTGCCTGTATCTGTTAATTGTCTGAGAGCCTCCGAGCAATAACATTCTTTTTGCATTTTAACCATGTTGCTCCACTTGTCTGATGGCTTTATCTCTAAATGATCCATACTTTTCAATTCATTCAATGCCTGTCCTTCACTAGGGTTCAAATTATCCCAATGTGCATTTAGTTTAGTCTGATCAAGTATTTTACCCACATCCCTTAACACAACTTCTTGAAAAATCCTAACACTGTCTGATGTCTGACTAGTGGGCGTGAAGTACAATTTCAACTTTACTTCTGGTCTAGAAGCCACTTCACTTGTTTGTTCTACTCCCCCCATGGCTCCATGCATGATGTAATTATCGTTATTGCATACAAAATCATCATTAGTGCTTCTTGTAAACTCACATCACTTATTTCATCTATAAGGCACATATCACTGGGGGCATGACCAAGCCAGCATCCAGAATGGCTGCTTAGTCCTGGAGCTCTGAGCCTAAACCATCAGGAATCTCCTTTTCCCCCGTTACCCCAGGACTTACTGAGCTCAAAAACATGGGATCTTGAAGGGAAAAACAGTTATGACACTGAAGATGTCCAAGAAACAGGGACAACTGCCATTTAAAAGCACCAGTAATGAAATTAAAGATTCGGGCCTGGAAGCTCTGCCACCACGAGGGGAAAACGCAGGTAATGTGGCTGCAACAAATTCAATAGGGGCCATGGAAGAAAGTGCAAATAGCCCTCAGTTCTTGGTCCTGGAAAAACTGTTTAATGATCTAAAACACGATCTGACAAGCAAAATGAATGCAGGGTTTGAAAATGTATCTGCTCAATTGGCCCTCCTGCAAACAACAGTAAATAACTTGGGCAAGACAATGGAACAACATTCTGCCTGGTTAATGGAGGTGGAAGAAAGGGTCAGTGCGCAAGAAGATCGGTATAACCAGTGGAACCCTCAACTGCAATCTGCATTGGCCGAAATAGAGAAACTAAAAGCAGTACTATATGATCATGAGAATAGGGAGAGGTGTACAAATATAAGAATTGTGGGCATGGTTGAAGGAGTGGAAGGCAGAGACTGTGTAACATTTTGTCAAACATGGTTAAAGACAAAACTGGATCTACCAACCGAATGTTCCTTGGAAATACAACAGGCACATAGAACTCCCGGTCGATGCCCTACCCCAAATGAAAGGCCTCGTCACATAATTGCAAAATTCCTGAGATATCAAGATAGAATTATAGTATTGAATGCAGCGTGAAAGGTGGGTGCTATTAGAGAAGGTTCTCACCCTGTCAGTATATTTCAGGAATTCTCTCGATCGGTGCAAGCAGAACAAAATGCCTTTATGCCTGTGAAGAGGAGGTTACACCAACTCAAGTGGCCTTTTGTGCTTGTTTACCCTGCTCAATTGATTATACTGAGAAAGGGCAACACATCGAAGGTGTTTACGAATCCTAATGCGGCGATGCAGTACATCGAGCATGAATCAAAACAGCAAGACAATGCAGATGGGTGAACTTTATTTGAAACTTAAAATGTGCAGATAATGTGTTTTTGCACTGGCAGAGCAGCTTAATTGAGGTATGATGGTACCGGAAGTGGAGTTGGGGGGGAAGTAGAACTTGGCTCAGTCTGCTCCGAAACTCTTTTGAGGCCTATAAAGGTTGGAGCAGGTGGCCTTCCCTGTTTCCCCTTGCGCTAGCTCCTGGCTGGGCTGCTTATTTGGAAGTGCTCCCAGAGTGACTTTGCAGAGATTTATTAGCTGCCACTTGACTTTGTTTTATGAACTGGGACCCGCTGTTATTTTAACTTTAATATACCAAAGAGTAGTAGCAGCGGCTTGATCAACAAACAAACTGGGAGCTGAAGATCTATTCTCTTGCTTCTTGTTTCCTAAAAAAAAACAAAAAAAAACCCCGAAAGAAATGGGTACTCAACATTAGTTTATGTTGTGTTTTTCTTGGATATAGGGATGTGATTTATGTCCTTGGGGGGAGGGAACTCAGTTATTTTTTTCACTCCGAGTGTGGTGGGTGGGGATCTGCATAGAAGGCCAGTTGGGTTGTTGGCCATCTTCCTTCTTTTGACCTGTAGTTTCTTTTTTGTGTGACTCAGGGATGGGGGGGGAGGGGACACTTGGGGACTGAAAGGACGTTTGAACAATAAGGAGACTGTATGTAAAATTACATGTAGGGGTCTGGCCTCCCTTGATGGGCTCCTCATTCAGGAGGATCCATGGGAAGGGATGGATCCTTAGGTGTCCTCGAATAGCCCAGCTTTATTCTTGTTTATTTTATTTGAGTAGCTGGGTTACAGGAATATGTTTTTACTGTTGGCAGATTAAGAGGGGCCCTGGGTGGGGCCCTGCTTATCGCCTGCATTTGGACCTAATAGAGAGATAGTCAGGTGGCCAGTAGGCTAACCCATTTGATATCAAAGGGGCTTTAACTAAATTTGTAATGGGGGGAAGAGGGAAGCTAGGTGGTGAGAAAAAGTTGGTAACCACCTCGCTAAATTTCTGTTAAAGGGGTACAGTTTCACTAGATTAGATAAGCGCCTGCTGCTTAGGTCTTTATTACTTCTTTTCTCTTTCTTTTTTCTTTGGTTCTCTTTTTTGTTTCCTTTTGAAATTCTAAATAGAGCACTGAGGGTTTTTGAAGGGGTAAAATTAAAAGGGAGGTACCAGACTGAATGGGGAGGAGGAAGGGTTTCTCTTTTAATTGGAAGAAAAATTAAAAAAGGTTAAGAGTCGAGTGGTGTGGGGGGGGCTTGGTGGAGATGGGATGCAATGTGAAGGGGGGGATCTTGGATCTGGGAATAAATATGGTGTTACCGGATGGCTAGTTTAAAAATGCTGTCCTGGAATGTAAATGGTTTAAAAACAGCAGTGAAACAAAAATGTGTATGGTCTTATATTAAGAAAAAAAGGCAGATGTGATGTTACAGGAATTAGACTTAAGCTGAAGCTGATAGAAAGAAAATGGGGAGGCATAATGATAGCGTCTCACTTCACGTCCAGGGCCAGAGGAACATGTGTATGGTTTAGACCGGGAATCAGGGTACAGATTCACACAATTCAAAGGGACAGTCAGGGAAGATATGTTATAGTGAAGGCTACGGTGGAAGAGGAAATGCTAGTCCTGGGGTCTTTATATGGACCTACGTTCAACTGTCCAGAATTTTTTGAGCATCTAGCTATTATGCTAGCAGTGTTCCAAGACAAAATGATTATAGGGGGTGACTATAACACCTATTAGAACCCTTTGCTTGATCATTCAAAACCTCATTTTAGATGCACCCCCAAAAGCATGTTGGCCCTATGGAGATTAGCAGAGGAAAGGGCTCTGCAGGAAGTGTGGAGATTTAAACATCCAGATATAGAGGAGTTCTCTTTCTATTCCTATGCCCACAAGGTCTATACAAGACTAGATTATTTCCTGGTTTCCCTTATTTTTTTAGGGCGAACAAGAGAGATAGAATATGGCACTATTGTAGTGTGAGATCATGCCCCATTGTATTTAGAAGTGGATAAAGAGGTAGATGAAGGGGGTGTGCATCAATGGAGAATGGATCCTACACTATTGTTGGACCCCCTGTATGTACAGCAAATATCCAAGAGACTTCAGGAACTTTTAGAAAACAACAGAGTGGAAGACACTTCAGCAAGGACTACATGGGAGGCCTTGAAAGCCTTTGTAAGGGGGGAAACTATCTCTTATGCATCCTTCAAAGGCAAACAAGAGAAATGAAGGAAGAACAAATTAGAATCCAATATAATAAAACTAGAAAAGCAGATTATGAGTAGTCAGTCACCTGGGGATATGAAGAAGTTGAAGAGTATGAAGGGAGAGTACAACCAGTTGTGCTGTAAGCGTATAGAGAGGGATATCCTAATGTCAAAAGTGGGACAGTACTTCGAGGGGGACAAGTCAGAGAGATGGATGGCCTGGTTAATTAAGAAACAAAGAGCAGAGAAAACTATTCTAGCAATACAAAATGAGAACGGGGACTGTACTTCCTCTGCCCATTTTCAAATCCTTCCATGAAAAACTATATACATCAGAATTCCCACAAGGAACAACTTTGGAGAGTTTTTTAAATAATATCCCCCTACCTACAATACCCAACCAAGTAAATGAAAAATTAGGACAAGGGCTCACTGCACAGGAAGTTAAGGAGGCAATATGGGCTTCAAGATCGGGAAGAGTCCCGGGGCCTGATGGCCTACCCCTGGAATTCTATAAAAAGTTCTGGGGAGACCTAAGTCAACTCTTTATGGGTATGGCAAGGGAGGTTTTGGAAGGAGAGGGGTTGACACCATCTCAACAACTAGCTATTATAACAATTTTACCCAAGCCAGACAAGGATCCAAAAAAATGTGGATCTTATCATCCAATCTCTTTGCTAAATGCTGACTATAAGATAATAGCAAAAATATTGGCAAGGAGGTTAGAGGGGGGCCTGCCACATGTCATTCACCATGATCAAGGGGGTTTTGTTAAGGGTAGGCAGGCAAGGCATAATTTAAGATGGGTAATGAACATCATCTGGCAGGGGTCAAGAGGAAGAAAAGCTTGTGGGAGTCTTCTCGCATTGGATGCAGAGAAGACCTTCGACAGGGTCGAGTGGCCTTTTATGTTCGCAGTACTAAAAAAGTTTGGTTTGCACCCGGTCTTCAGGCGATGGGTAGAATGGTTATATCAATTCCCGTGGGCCCAAATCCATACAAATAATACGTTATCACCCCCCTTTCAGCTTCACAGAGGGGCGAGACAGGTCTGTCCCCTTTTGCCATTGATATATGTCCTGACTATTGAAGTATTGGCGACAGCTATTAGACATCATCGGGAAATAGAAGGTTACATGCTTAATTGAAAAGAGCATGTTATCTCTCTCTTTGCAGATGATGTGCTATTATTTCTGGCTGACACAGAAAGAGCTATGCCTACCCTGACTTCTCTTTTTAAGGAATATCGTCCTCTCTCTGGACATAAGATCAATTGGAATAAGAGTGAGTGGCTCCCCTTGATGGACAGTGAGGGTCCATACCTATCAGCAGAACAGATATCCCCCCAGAACAGTAATAAAATACTTGGGAATTCTGCTTCCAAGAAAGATAACGGATGTGGGGCACTTAAACTATAACCCATTGGCAACAAAAATTAAGGAACAATGTAATAGGTGGAAGTCGCTCTCCCTGTCTTTGATGGGAAGAGTAAATTTAGTAAAAATGCAAATATTACCTCAATGCCTTTATCTCTTCCAGATCTTGCCTGTTATACCTCCACTGTGCCACCTGAAGTCTCTAGAGGGCTCTGTCACTTCTTTAATTTGGGCAAATCATAGACCTAGGATTAGGAAGGAGGTATTGTGGCAGCCATTTCATAGAGGGGGGCCTGACACTCCCCAACTTGAAGTTATATGCTTTAGTGGCATAACTAACATATATTATGGACTGTCAGGAAATAGGAGGAAGTACGAGGGCTTGTGTCACTATGGAGTTGCAATCCAGGGTGTTTTCACCCTATGCCCAATACCTCCTTCTTTTAAGCTCTCGAGAGGGGGATGGTGAGAAACCCAAAAACCCATTCACCAATAATATGTTTAAGGCCTGGAGGGGTGCTTCACAGATGATGGGGGACAAGGGGGAGCATGTCATCTGAGGGATCCATTTTGTACAGCTTGTGGAAAGATGGAAGGGCCCCCCCCCGGTCAAACATGCTCTGGGGCAATGGGAGGGGAAGGGTGCCTTTCTCCTATCTCATTTATTTAATAATGATACCTTATTAAGTTTTCCTGAACTAAGACTATAATATTCACCCTCACACTACCTTATTTATGTGGTAATAAGGTCCAGGTTGCTTAAGTTAACTGGGATAAAAGGAAGTGAACCATCCTTGAATAGAACGTCCCTGGAGGAGATTTTTCAACATTGTAAAAAGCATGCTGGTGTGAAACCATTGTCAGTACTATATAAAGCTTTATTAGGGGCTCAACCAGATAAGTTGCAAAAACTAAAGGAAAGCTGGGATAAAGATCTGGGCAGAAATATGTAAACTGGAGGAGATTGGAACTTGGCTCTTCGGAGTAGTAAGGCTGTCTCAGTAAATAATAGGCTATGAATTATTAACTATAATAATGTGAATAGAACTTATTATACCCCAGCTCTGGCACATAAGATTAATCCCCAGATTTTGGATCAATGCCCTAAATGTTGTGTTCAGGGATGTACGTTTTACCACTTGGTTTGAGTGTGTCCAAAAATAGGAATATACTGGAATGAGATAAATCAAATTCTAAATAAGGTTTTGGAAAGTGAAATTCGACTTGATCCTGTGGATATTTTACTGGGGGTAACTAGAAATGAAGGGGGGCAGTCAAAAGCCTTGCATCCTTTGAGAAGACTGGCTGTGGCTGTGGGTAAACAGATTTTAGCTCAAAATTGGATGGCCAGGCCATGCCTACTATAGCCCAATGGGCAAAAGCCCTTTTAAATAATATGAAATTAGAGCATATCCAGTATAAAGTTTTGGAATGCCTAGATAAATATGATTTGATATGGTCCCCCCTTGAGAGGGCACTGGGTAAGGAATGGTTTCCACTTTTTTAAGAAGTCCTCTATTGTGAAGACATTAATCTCTGCACAGATTGCGGGGGTCCTCTGGCTCTGGAATGTGGGATGGATTGCAATAAATTGTTGGAGTACCTCAGTATCCAGCTGGGTAAATTGAGGGCCCTTTGGTAAGGAAAAAAAAAAAGAAAAAAGAAAAGCCAAAATGAACCATAGTTAATATGTTTCACTGTGTAAGATGGGGATATAGACAGATCTTGGATTGTACCCTAAATGATTTGTACATGTAATAAGATGTAAGTGATCAAGATGTCATTGCCTTCCTGTTTCTGTAGATCTCTTCTCAGTCCACTGACTTTTCAATCAATAAAGTTTAAAAAAAAGGCACATATCACTGTTCAAATTCTCTTGTGACCCAGAAGTATCCAGTTCCGAGTCACCGGCGAAGAACTTCCTAAGATTAAGTATTCTAAACAGTTTGAAAAGGTCGCAATACATTTCAAAATCATTGACTGGTAACACTGGTACAAAAGATAAACCATATTTGAGTACTTTTAGTTTTTCTTGTGAAAAAATCTGATTAGACAAATCAACAATCGAAAAGTCCTGTGATAGACCATATTCGTGATTACTCATTTTTTTTTATTTAGTTGTTTAACTAGGTATAGCACACCAAGCTGAAAGCTTTTTTACAGGAGCGACCTGGGAGCACAAGGAGGTTAAGTGACTTGCTCAGGGTCACACAGTATGCAAGTGGAAGCTGTGGGATTCAAACCCAGGTCTGGTCTGCTGGATGTCACCAGATTTGCAGCTCAGAGCCTTAGACCACTGCGCTATACTGCCTCCAATAACTGTCATCACTTGAGTCTCTCCTTGCAGTGTTTATTGAGCTGTTTGATTGTTTCCTTCCCCGTCTAGTGATTGTTTCCTTTTTTTTGAGGTATTACCTCACTCGAGATGCCCGCCCCTTGTTCTTCCAGTTCTGTGTCATGACTGGAAGTGTTCCTATGACATGCTGAGGATGCTGAAGAGAAACCTTCTGAAAAATGGTTCCTACCATTCCTCACCTTCTTTCTCGGGACCTTTGTCATGTAAAACATCCCCACTTGTGTACTTTATCATGTGAGTTATCTTTTTCATCCCTAGTTAATTTGGATTTTTTACATTTAGTCAACTCAGTCTCCCATCTTTTGGCCTTAGCAGTTAATTTTTGATCAAGTTCCTTAATCAACTCGTGATCGCCTTAGTGAGCCAACTGTTTGTGAAGCTTTTTAATTTTGTCCATTGCAATACCTTTCTGGTATTCATCTTCATCAATTTGGATCTTTGCAAATTCAATCAAACTACCTTTCATGTTGTTCTCCCATCTGTCTCTATAATGCATATTGGACAAACCACATGCTGGCATTTTGGGAACCCATAGGCCATGATGGACCCAGTCTTTCTCTAAATACTGCTTCAGAGACCAGATGTTATAATGCAGTGCAACCTCTTTTAAAACCACTTTTTTCCAATTTCTTGAAGATGGCTCTAATGTTGACTTCTTCAGTAGCCAGAGGTTATTCATTAGTGGGAGAGGGGTCCAAGGAGACAGCAATTCTGGAGGCTGCCAGACTTGTGCTACTCAGGGAGAATGCCATCCCCTTCCTTTTTAACTTTACTGTCTCTGCTAAATGTAGGTTCTGCATTCCCCACTTAACATTGGCAATAAGATGGCTCACTTGTTTGTCTGTACTGACCTCTGTGGCACAGCCTCACCTTGAAGTAGTAACAGACAAATTTATGCTGTTCCAAAAATCAATTTAAAAATCCATTTTCATAATCAGTACCATTCCAATATGAGTAAAATTACTTAAATAGACCTGGATCCAATACATGACAACCTTACTTTGTCATCAATGAAGCCATCAAGTGAAGCACATAATTTATACTGTACATGTGTAAAAGGACAGGGGGAGAAGCCTCACTTAGTAATGCACCTCGGTAAAATGATTTGGAGGGGAACAGTGTACAGGAAGTACAGGCAAGGTTCAGAGAGCTGGGCAGAATATGCAGCAATGAGGAAACAACAGTTGCTTTCTCTGAGGTTCTGCCTATACCAAGGGCAAGTTCAGCCAGGAAACATAGGCTCAGAGAGTTCAATAACTCATGGAGTTCAATGAACATTCCTCTGGGGAGAGGTGCTAACTAAGATCATTGCCTGGTAACCAAGATGCTAATACTAGTACCTCTTTACACAGTGTATGAGTGGTGGGCTATTGGAAGACCGGGGCTCCCCTTTGACTTAACACTACCCAAATTTGGATATTTTATTTGCAGCACCCATATTACTGCAGTCAAGACCACTGCATGAGGTGGCTTGACTTGTGTGGGTACTGTAGCAAATCTTAAATAACTTATAAATTGCACACTTTGCAGTGCCAGACAGGAAGCAAGGTTCTGTGAGGACTTCCGGTCAGCTGGCTATAAAGACAACACACTGAGTGAGAGGTGCAAGCTTGAGCGGGGTTCGCGCACATGGTCACATGCAGAGACATGCACAGAGACACGCATGTTTTATCACATGTCAGCTGTGTCTGCGGTGGACACAAGAAGCAAGGGGACAAACATTAGCATTTGGTTGAGTGAAAGGGTGAATAAGATTGCCAATAAGGAAGGTAAATGGCACAAAATTATAAAAGTTAAACTAATTTCAGACAAATGGAGTCTCAATTTATGAAGTGTATACACTGCCTAATGTATGATCAGTTTTCGGGGTTCACCGAGGAGTATGTATGTAGTAGGTGTATACTTATTGGAGAGCTAATACTTGAAATTGGTGCTCTGAAAACTAGGTTGGAGACAAAACAGGATATAGAAACACTTGAGAATTTTGATGATTCTATTGCTAGTGACTTAAGTACTGAATTGAAAACAACAGAAAAGGAGGAAGGAAATTGGGCCACAGTTAGGAAGAGTAAGAGTAAACATACAGGGAAGCAAATTTATAATAGTGCACCTATTGAAAGAAGTAATCCATTTTCAGCCTTGGATCAGGTCCCTGAAGTTAGTAATGATAGTCCCCAAGAAAATTCTAGCAGGGTATTCAAATCTCCAGTCCTATCAACTAACACATCTCAGCAATCCAATAAAGTAACAACAGAGGACAAAAATATTGGATGACCAAGTATGACCCAGTTGAACCTAATAACTAAAGAAATTATAGTACTAGGGGGATTCCACAATAAGGGGAATTGATAAAATTATATGTAAAGGAAGAAATAACACTACAACTGTTAGCATGTTCCCAAGAATAAAAATACAGGAACTTAATGTTTAAAAGAATGTATGGGGCAAATTAAACAACCATTGGTGATTCTCCAAATAGGGGTTAATGATATTAAATCAAGTAAAAAAGGTAGCATTTTTGGATAATTACAACAAATTAATTCAGGAGTTAAATATACTACTGATATTATTGTATCTGGCATCCTACCCACATATGGAATGCATCAATATATTAACCATAATATTGTCTCTATTAATTACAAGTTGCAGAAATTATGTCTGGAACACAAAATAGGGTTCATAGAAACAGGCTGTATTTTCAGAACTGGATCATTGTACGAAAAGGATAGGCTTCATTTAAATAGAATGGGAGAAAGAGTTTTGGGGAATACTTTAAACAAAGTTATTGAGAACCATTTAAACTGGATAAGGAGGGGGGAGGGAAAAACATCAGCATAAACTATGACACCAGTAAAATTATTATTCAAAAAAAGGGTTTAGAGTCAGTTCACTGCTTGTTAGCAAATGTGAGGAACTTAGATAACAAATTTGATGAATTCTCATACTTAATGAAAGAAAAAACATTAAGATAGCAATCCTCACAGAAACTTGGCGGGAGGAGGGTGATACATGGGATAAAAACCTAACTGGTTATAACTTATATTATAAATCCAGGAAACATAGGAAAGGTGGTGGAGTGGCAATCTATGTCCATGAGTCCATACATAGTATGGAAATACATCATAGTAAATTAAGCATAGAACACTTACCTATCAAAAATATGCCCCCAAATGCCCCAAAGATTATCTTGAAGGCATTATATAGCCCCCCCAATCAATAAGGAAATGGAACAGGAAATCTTAAAGTTATTTGGACCTCCATAACCCAGCCGAAAATATCATTATAGTAGGGAACTTAAATCTACCAGGTATAGATTGGCTAAATCAGAGAACATTGAGCAGTAATGAAAGAAATTACTTAGAAAGTTTTAACCAATTGGGATTGGATCATTTAGCCAAAGAAAATACTAGGGCTAAAAACATATTGGATGTCATATAATCAAATATGGGACCCCAATTAAGAGAAATTGACATTGGACCCCCAATTGCAAATAAAGACCACAATACAACTTTCTTCCAATTAAGTGAAGTACTTATCCAACAGGGTAGTAATATAAACATTACTATCTTTAAACAAGCAAAATTCCATAAAATTAGGCAGACACTGCTTCTTATGGGACTGGTTATCTTATTTTATAGGGTCAACACTGAATGAGATGTGGGATACTTCAATAAACAAAAGTATTGAGATTTCTGAATTGTATGTACCATACATATGCAAAAATTCAAAACAGGATGTTTTTCCTAAGTGGTTAACTTGTAAAATTAAGAAACAATAAAGAAAAAACATAACATGTATAAACTAACAAAGTTATATAGAAAGTATGTCCCAAAGTATAAGGAACAGGTAAAATATGTTAAGAAATTAATAAAAAATGCTAAAATAAATTTTGAAAAAAATCTGGCAACAAGATGCAAAGATAATTACAAGGCATTCTATGCATACATTAATAATAAAAAAGGGAATAAAAAAAATTGGCCCATTTAAGAATGACAGAGGAAATATATTAAATGATAAAGAGATGGCTGAGGTACAGAATAAATATTTTGCTACTGTATTTAATCCCATAGATTTATTAGCATCAGACATTGAACATAGTACAACTGATGAAAAGTGGATTAAAATCACTACAAATGATGTTCTGGATAGACTGAGAATGATTAAGATAAATAAATCCCATGGACCAGATAATATCCATCCGGGACTTATCTCAGAAACAACAGAAGAGATAGCCCAGCCATTAGCTTTTATTTTTCAAAAGTCATTAGACACAGGGGAGGTGATAAATAAATGGTGAGAAGCACATGTAATCCCCATTTTTAAGAAGGGAAGGAAAGATTCCCCTGAAAACTATAGATCAGTTAGCCTAACATCTACCCTGCGGAAAGTACTGGAAAGTATTATAAAAGATCATATACAAGAGCACTTGACTGAAAATGGTCTGTTTGATCATAGCCAACATGGGTTTACTAAATCACGATCATATCAGACTAATGTGTTATATTTCTGTGATAAAGTAAGTAAATCATTAGATCAAGGAATGGCAGTGGATATGATACAATTAGATTTTTCTAAGGCTTTCAATAAATTACCACATGATGAGTTAGTTAAAGCTCTTCTGTCTTTAAAGATAAATAATAAAATTGCTCAATGGATAACAGATTGATTAAGAAGGAGACAGAGAGTAGTCATAAATGGAGTCCTATCTGACTGGCTCTCTGTGTTGAGTGGGGTCCCACAGGGTTCAGTGTTGGGTCCCTGTCTGTTTAACACATAAATATATATATATATATATATATATAATCCTTACAAAATAAAATGGATGATATATGGATATCGTATTTGATTACTTTTCATCAATTGTGTGGCATCTCTGAGAACATGGCTTTATATATTGTGCTCTGCAATATCACGGGGCAAACACAGACCAGCAAGGCCAGGAGGACTAGATGCCATACAACAAAACTAGTCTGCAAAATGATTAAAGCGTACCTTCTTAGGATACTACTTATGCTACTTCTGATATCTGGAAATGTTCACCTTAACCCGGGGCCTACCGGCCTAGCACCCCATGTCACAAAAAGGCAGGAGGGGTCCCTCACATTAGCCTCAATCAATGTCTGCAGCCTCCTTAACAAACTTGACATCTTGCAAACCTGGGTCCAGCAACATAGCCCTGATGTACTCTCTGTTGTCGAAACATGGCTTAACCCCAAGATACCAGAAGTTGCAGTCACCATCCCTGGATACTCTATATTCAGGCAGGACAGGGTTTCTAAATGAGGTGGGGCTGTGCTGCATCTACCTGAGGAATTCCTATCTGGGTCAAGTCTTCCCATTCTCAAACCCTAAACTACCCTCGCAGGTTCTCGCTATTAAAGTTCTACTCGGGGCACACAACAAGAAGCTCACCATTGCCTCTGTGTACCTACCCCCTAAAGATCAGCACAATGGATTTATGAGCATATTGGAAAACCTACAGGGATTACACCATAACTCTGAACTCATAGTACTAGGTGACTTCAACATAAATTGGCTATCGCTGGAGGCCAGTAACTACAAGGATGCTGTCACATCACAGAACCTCACCCAGCTTGTTACCACCCCCACCAGATGCAACTATAGGACAGGGTCATGAACACTTCTGGACTGGATTCTAACTAATCACCCTGAATGAATCTCAAAAGTCTCAGTGCTCCCTGATGGGATCAGTGACCACTCACCGGTCACATGTATCTGGACAAACAAATTCATTAAGCCCCCTCCTAAAATAATCCACACCAGAGTGTTAAAGCAGGGGTACCTTGAGCTACTAAAGACACACCTAAGCCACCTAGACTGGACACCAATTGACTCTGCCATTGATGTAAACCAAGCCTTAGACCTTTTCATCAGCCACTTCACTGCGGCCTGCAATATCTTTGCACCTGTCAAAAAGCTGAAGGTCAGGGGCAGAGCTAACCCTTGGATAACCCCCGATCTAATCACTTTACTCAAACATAGGGATCATCTCTGGCAATGTGCCCATGCAACATCCAAACCTGGGGATATTCATAAATATAAAGTTGCCAGAAATGAGTGCACACAGGCAGTTAGGACAGCCAAAAGCAAATACTTCAAGGAAGCTCTCCCCAATTCCTGGGGTGATGGAAAAAAAATTTGGAGTAACTTGAAAGACCTTACAGGCAAGGACCCTAATTCACCACCCACCATGCTCAACATAAATGGAACACTAACAACTGACCTGTACACCATCACCAACACCTTTAACAATGCGTTCTCCAACTTGGATAGTGTCCTCCTTCTAATTTCTTTGATGCCTCCTCTGGTAGTAACCTCCTGCAACTACTCCTCTCTGCCCACAATTCTACTTCAAGGAGATCCCAGTGCATGAAGCCAGAACCTATATTCGGAAGGCCATTCACAATGCAGGCTACAGCGGTGACTCCTTGACCTGAAGTTGTTAGCACTTGTCCTTGAAGAAGTCCTTGAACCCTTGACAAAGGTCCTCAATCTATCACTAAGGATGTCCCAGTTCCCATCTCACTGGAAACAGGTGACCATCACACCGGTACACAAAAGTGGAGACAAATCACTGCACTCCAACTACAGACCTATCTCCATCCTCCCTCCATTGTCTAAGGCCCTAGAGCACATCGCCTCAGACTAGTCAAGTACCTGGAAAAATACGACATCCAGTATCCTGAGCAACATGGTTTCCGAAAAGGGCACAGTACCACCACTGCACTATTAGAATTCACAGGCTTCATCCATACCACACTTGATCAAGGAAACTGTGTAGGGGCAGTATTCATCAACCTTACGAAAGCCTTTGATACTGTGAACCACCCACTCCTACTCAAGCAATTATCAAACATTGGGCTCTCCAATGAAGCACTGCTCTGGTTTTCAAGCTACCTTGGGGAGAGGGTCCAGAGGGTTAGGGTTGCCAGTGTTACCTCGGAAGAAAAGCCAGTCCTTTCAGGGGTCCCACAGGGGTCCATGCTGGGGCCACTACTCTTCAGCCTCTTCCTCAACGTCCTTCCCAGTGTCTGTCACCAGAAATTACTGCTCTACACCGATGACGCAGTCATGTTCACCAACCACCAAAATGCAGAGCTCCTCGAGAAATAATTACAGCTTGAATTCATGCGCATCGAAGAATGGTTCAAGTCGCACAAACTGGTCATGAACTACAGCAAAACAAAGGTTATGACCTTCTTCAACACCAGGAGCAAGTACAAATCCCATGACCTCACCATCCTAAACCAAACAGGGACCTTACTTGAACATGTTCCTGATTTTAAATACCTAGGTGTCACATTGGACAGCTCACTGTCCTACCATTGGCACATAGATTCTGTCACCAAAGCCACCAACATCCGTATAGGCCTGCTCTACAGGCACAAACACTGCATGACTCCTGACACTCTCTGGTTGGCTATCAACAGCTCTGTCACCTCCATCATCGATTACAGGCTAGCAATTTATGGCTCTGCCTCCACCTCTGCCCTCTGCAGAATTACAGTTGCACTCAACAAAGCATGCAGGCTGCTAACTGGGGCTGATCGACTTACACACACTTGTGACCTGTACACTCGGGCAGGATGGCTACTTCTCATCAGCTGGATACAGTATCAAACCTGCCTCTTAGCCAAAAAAGTCCTCCTCGGGGTCATGCCCCCGGGCATTGAAAAGCTACTTATTGACCACCACAGCACCCAGAGAACTAGAAGTTCACAACAACTAACCTTCCTTGTCCCCAGATGCTGGACTTCCATGGGCCAGAGGACCTTTGCCCACAGAGCACCACAGTGGTACAATACTCTCAACAAAGAAACTCTTACTGCTGCTGCCCTTGGCCCTTTTAAGAGACAACTCCGACTTCATCTCATTTCAACTAGTCATTGTAACTGCCTCACCTAATCGGGGGCCCACCGTTCACTGCCCTCCATGTCAGTCTTGACAGCTATCTCTCCCCACCTTGTCTCCTTCTACCTGCCTACCCCCTTGCCCCCCTCCCTTTCTTCCCCTGGGGCATTTCTTGACTTCTATCCCTCCTCTCCCTCCCCTTTAGAGCTCTTACCCTCACCCTCTACCCTCCGACAATGACCTTCCTGCCTGCATACCCCTTCCCTCTCACCTGCAGTGCTTATTTCCAAGATTGCCCTTGGCTGGTTATGTCATGCTACCTAACATTTGGCACATTTTGAATTACTGGAATTTCCTAAGCCTCAGTCTCTTACTTCTTGTTATTGTGTAACTATGTATTATTATGTTGACCTTTGTATATATGTATACCCCCATTCCTTCGACATGGAACCTTTGTAAATGAGCAGTTCCTGCTCAAAGGTATTTGTAATCCTAGATTTCAATAAAATAAAAAAAATAAAAAAATAAAATAACCAAGTTTGCAAATGAATGCAGAGAGGGGGCAGTGATAGATTCAAACCTGGACTACATTATACTTCAAGAAACTCTCAAGTATATTGAGACATGGACATCTGAACATAAACTTAAATTAAATGAAGAAAAATGTGTAGTCCTACACATGGGCAGAAAGAACATGGAATTAAGTTATGCCATCAATAATAAGCAACTAAAGCATGTCACCACAAGAGAGGGATTTGGGTGTTATCATAGGAAAAGACCTTACCTTTACTTCACATTGTAATCAAACTATAAAGAATGCTAATAAAGCCATGGGGCCCAATTCTAGAAGGATTACACTAGGCATAACAGCAGTTGCGCCAAGCAGAATGGCTCAAGTAGCAACTTACACCAGCAGCTGTGACATGCGTGATTCTACAAAGTGACCTGCGACATGTCTCAGGCCACTTGTGCCAAACAGCTGTTATGCTGCATAAACCCCTTGCGACATGGTGCTGGGGGGTTTACGGCAGCAGTTGCACCCCATTCTAGAAGGGCAGCCACAAAGTGCCCACATCAGGATTCTGCAAGAACCCCCAGGGGAGATCCAGCAATGTAAGTTATACCAGCATTTACCTGGTATGACTTATGGATGCTCCTGGGGGTCCTGTAGACCCGTTAGCTGCCCGGTGGATAGTGCACAGTTACCCTCCCCCCATGCCCAGCACACCCCAGTGGGGCCCCACAGAGCTACCCATACCCCCAGCCCCCCAAACAGCCATTGGCAGAAACCCCGCAGGGTGGCGCAGCCATCCCCCCACCTGTGCCCCGAACTGCGAGTTGCCTACCACATATGAGGCAATATTCCAGCCTTGGCAGTCTAGTGTCCCCCTGAACTGTACATGCCCATTTAATAAATTAATCCTGATTCCTGGTAGTCTGGTGCCCCCTCCCTAACCGTACATGTCCATTTTATAAATGAATCCTGATACCCTGATAGTTTAGTGCCCCCTTCCCTGAACTGTACATGTCCATTTAATAATTTAAATCCTGATTCTCTAGTAGTCTAGTGGCCCCCACCCTGCTGTGCCAGCCCACTCAACACCCCCCAACCCATCCCCAGCTGGCGACGGCACAGCTCACCTCTCACCGCTACATCCAGCTGCTGACTGAGTGCTGTATTAGCGCTACAGCACAGACAATCTCAGAAATTAATTTCTGAGCACGTCAGTGCAGTAATGCTAATACTGCACTCAGTCGGCTGCTGGCCATGGAGTTGACAGGTGGGCTGTGGCAGTTGCCGGCTGGGGATGGGCTGGGGGATGCTGGATGGCTGGCATGGCTGGGTGTGGGGGTGGGGGGCTACTAGACTACCAGGGAATCAAGATTAATTTATAAAATAGACATTTACAGTTTGGAGAGGGGGGCACTAGACTACCAGGGAATCGGGGTGTAATTTATTAAATGGACATTTACAGTTCGGGGAGGGGGGCACTAGACTACCAGGGAATCAGGATTTTAATTCTTAGTACATGGATATGCACAGTTCGGGAGGGGGGGCATTGGACTCCAGGGCTGGTGATGTGCCGCATTGGAGGTGGGTGACCTGGGGGTTGGAGCAAGGGTGAGGGTGCATTTGTGACCTCGGCAACAGGTTGTGACATACTGGCCATACCCCTCCGTGCGGCATATACCTTGCATGGGAATTGCAGAACTTTGCTGCGGAGACCCCTGCCTCTTCTATAATAGGGCAGACCATCAATGAGTTGGTGGTGTGATATAGGTTGTGTTCAGTGGTAACCTGTGCCACCCTTCTAGAATTGGGCCCCTAAACTGTATACTAAGACATACGTCAAGAAGAAGTAGGGAGGTTTTGATCCAGTTGTATGGGTCAATGGTGAGAACCCACTTGGAGTACTGCTCTCAGGTTTGGTCTCTCTATATACATGAGGAGAGATTGAGAGAGTGGAGAGAGTGCAGAGATGGGCTACCAGATCAATAGCAGGACTTAAACATATGACATATCAGGAGAGGCTGCAGGAGCTGAACTTATACTCTCTGGCATATAGAAGATGGAGGGGTGATATGATTTTGGTGTACAGATCATTCCAAGACATTATCCTAAGAGAAGATCTAGGATTGGAACTATATGTAAAAAATTACAATACTAGAATGCATTGTAAACAGATCAAACAAATGACGTGGAACTCGCTAAAAAGGAAATATTGGTTCAGTCAGCAGGCGGTTCCTTGTTGGAACTCCTTCCCCCAAGAGATTGTTAATAGTCCAGCTTTGGATACTTTTAAAATTAGATTAGATAAATACAGTAAAAACAAGGTTAGAGAGTATTAATGGTTCCTTTTTTTTTCTCATTGCAAGCAAATAAGGATGTCAGTCCAAAATATCCTTTGTGTTTACTATGATACTACTATGATATGATTGGTGGAATGGTGTGGGACTATGGAGTTTGGAATGGTGGATAACTGGGGGTCAACATGGAGAACAGGGATCTATGCACTCCAGATAGACTTCACCTAAGCAGGGAGGGATTGGCAGTCCTGAAACAGAAATTGGAAGAATTTGTTACATCCACATATCATTTAAACTTAGAAGGGGGGGTGCTCAGACTTGAGCAACAGTCCAAAAGACAAGGAGCAGGAGGCCATATGCCCCCCCAGCTAAAAGAACTGAACGTAGACAGGGCAGGGGAGATGAGATGGACAGGAAGGGGTTGGGATAATGCTGGAAGGTGGTCTCATTAAATGCTAGGCATATGGGAAACTTGTGAGAGGACTTGCAGGCTATGATGGCAGAAGGTCATGTGGACATTGCCACCATTACTGAGACCTGGGCAACCCAGTATCAGGATAGGGACCAAGCCATCCCAGGGTATAGGCTATATCAAAAAGACAGAGAACAGGGGAAGGGGGTGGGGTACCCATCTACATTAGAAATGGCTGTAATAGGGAGGACAGGGAGGACAGCAAGACCAAAGCCTTATGGGCACAACTCCAGGGCTCCAAGGGTAGGAAGATTTGATTGGGGTTGTGTACAGGCCCCTCCCTCACAAAACAAGGTGATAGATATGGAGCTGGGGGAACAAATAAGGTGGCTTAGAGGCAGAGGTTTCCACAGTGGTGGTTGATGATTTCAGTCTACCTGGTGAGGACTGCAATGTCCCTACCACCTCATGTGCCAGTGAGCAGATTTTCCTAGAGGACATCCAGGACAGCTTCCTGTCACAGCAGGTAATAGATCCAACCAGGGAGGAAAACATCCTTGAAATGGTGTTGATGGATGGAGAGTAAGTACAGGATGTGAGGGTGGAGGATCCCCTGGCAGGAAGCGACCATCACACAGTGTGATTCTCTCTCAATCTGGGTAAGGAGGTCACTAAAACAAAAACAAAGGTTCTAGACTTCAGAAAGGCAGATTTTGTAAGAATGGCAAGTATACTGGAAGGGCATCTCACTAATATCTCTCCTGTTATGGATGCAGAGCAAAAATGGGCAATCATTAAACAGGGTCTGTTACAGATGACTAACTCATGCACAAGGAGCCTGACTAAAAAAGCCTGAATCAACAAGTAGAGCTGGCTAAACAAAGAGGTGATGGAGGGGGTGAGGAGGAAGAGGAAGGCATTTAGGAGATTCAAAAATTCCAACTGCGAGGAAGATAGGGAGAAATATGTGAAGAATTCCAGGGAAGTAGGTAGGCTAGTAAGGGCTGCTACGGCCTCAAGAGAATTAAGGCTGGCACAAGGGGTCAAGAAGGGGGAAAAGGATTTCTTCAGGTAAATAAGAGAGAGGAGGAACAGAAAGGATCAGATTGTAAGGCTTAGGAAACAGGGAGGGTGGGCTGAAAAGGGTGTAGAACAGGGAGAAATACCTAATGAATACTTCTGTTCAATGTTTACCAGGGAGAAAGATGGGCCCATGCCCAAAGGGTCAGGAGGGGTGGTGGGCATGGGAGGGGAGGTAGCTACAGATGGAAAAATCCCAGTAGGCAGGGTGTTTGAAGGACTCATGTCTCTGCAGGTGAATAAGGCACCAAGGCCAGATGGGTTGCATCCTAGGATACTGAGGGAGTTGACAGGAGTCCTGGCAGGTCCACTAATGGGCTTGTTCAATACCTCACTGGCCTTTAGGTGCATGCCAAGGGACTGGAGGATGGCACATGTGGTGCCCCTCCATAACAGTGGTCCTAAGAATGACCCAGTTAACAACAAGCCTCACTGTGATATTGTGTAAGATCATGGAATCTATCCTTAAAGAGATGATTGTGTAATTTCTTGAGGACAATGGACTCCAGTACAGCAGGCAGCATGGATTTGTACAGGGAAGATCCTGCCAAACAAATCTAGTCAACTTCTTTGATGGGGTAACAAGGTCACTAGAAAAAGGCCATGTGGTAAGATGTCCTCTACCTGGATTTCAGCAAGACCTTTGACTCAGTACCTCACAGAAGGCTGATCAGTAAGTTGAGGGACCTAGGAGCAGGGGAGAAGCTGATGAGGTGGGTCAAGTCATGGTTACGGGATAGACAGCAAAGGGTAGTAGTTGGCAGAGAACTTTCAGAAACCAAAGCAATAACCAATGGGGTCCCACAGGGCTCGGTACTAGGACCAATACAGTTTAACATCTTCATTACTGACATATTGGTGGGGATAAAAAGTAACAGCAGCCTCTTTGCTGATGACATGAAGATCTATGCAGAAGTAGATAGTGAGATGGATGGCAAGATTCTCCAAGAAGACTTGACTATACTAAAGAGATGGTCAGACACATGGCAGCTAGGATTCAACACAAAAAAGTGCAAGGTTATGCACCTGGAAGTCAGAAAGCCTGGGAATAGCTTCTGGTTAGGTGGGATGAAGCTATCACCTACTATGGAGGAGAGGGATCTGGGTGTACTGGTAACTGGGGAAATGAATCACTCTGTGCAGTGTAGGAGGGCAGCAGCAAAGGTGAACAAAATGCTTGAGTGCATTGCTTGGAGTATCGCATCCAGACGGGAGGAGGTCATTCTGCCCCAGTACAGGTCTCTGCTAAGACCGCAGCTGGAGTACTGTGTGCAGTACTGGTGACCCTATTTGAAAAGGGACATCAAGCTGCTGGAGGTGGTTCAGAGCAGAGCAACGAAAATGATCAGGAGCTGAGAGCTCAACATGTATTACTTGAGAGGACAGCAGAGAGAGGGGACATGACTTGAGACCTTCAAGTGCTTATAATGCATTAACAGGGTTAGCACTGAGGGTTTGCTTAGGCTGAAAAGTGGGAGAGAAACCAGGGGACACAGCCTGAAGCTGGAGAGCAGAGGATTCAGGAGGGACATGAGAAGGCACAATTTTACTTAAAGAGTGGTGACAGGGTGTAATGCACTGCCTGAGGAATTGGCAGCATTAAGGACAGTTGGTAGCTTCAAGAGGGGCTGAGACAGAGTCAAGGGGAGTGTCAGGGTGAAACGGGAAGGGGAGGGGGCAGCAGCAGTTTGCTAAACTAGGTGCTGCACACTAAATCAGACTTGATATACCATAAGGCCTTTTTCTGATGGCATGTTTGTATGTTCGCATGTTTGTATGTAATGACTCAACCAGCTGACTTGAATATAGATTTGATCCGGGATAACAACATGTCACCAGCAATGGAGTCGGGGCACGAACTAGATGTTAATATGCACCCTGTTTGCATGGACATGATGCAGCCTGCAAGGAGAACAAATGAGGTAGGGAAGAAGTTTACAAGATATTTAGAAAACTGCATTAAAAATAGCATTAATGTGAAAATCTTGCTGGTCCCATGGTGCCGGATGATAGGGGATCACCTGGCAAGCTGGTGACCCAGGTTCATGTCCAAACCCGGGATGACAGGAACAGAGGCCAACAGGGAGGGGAGCATTCTCTGGATGTTTTCCTTGGGGGGAGGGCTAAGAATGCATCGCCCTTTGGTGGCTGGCTTCGGCATCACACTTTGTAGCGTGGTTGACCACACATTGCATGCATGGATGCCAGAACACCATGATGTGTATTTCAGGGGGCAGGGGGAACAAAAAAGGAAAAATGGCCACCTAATCTGCACAAATGACAGTGGCCAGCCCTCTCATCACTGTGAAGCCCGGGAGTGCCCAAGCTACACCCTCACTGCCCCCGGTAAGGCTTGAAGAAGGTGCCTATGGGCACATAACATTCTCCTCTCCTGGTTCCTCCCACTGGTAAGGGGGCCCCCCGATGAAGGGATATGTCGGGTCTGTCGTGGGGTGGCTCTTGAAGGGGCAGCAGATGGCAATTGAGAGGAACAGTGTGGTGGGGCTTAGCCGCCCAAAAGAGTGGGCAGCTGGTCTGGTGGGGGAATAAACAGATAGCAAAAAAAAAAACATGCAAATTCAGTTCAATTTTAACTATTTTCTTGCTTGGTTTCCTGACAACCGACAAGCAATTAATCCTTGCAGGGCCGCTGACTGATATGTCAGTCCAAAACTCCAATACATTATAATTCTGTCAGCAGTCTAAGGGTTAATGTTTAAAAAATGTGATGCACAGTATGCTTTGTGGAGCCGCACTTTGAAAGAGGGGTGGCAAATGAGGAAGTAATGAAGGTGGGTGATCTGTACCTGCCAGACATTGACTGAGATATTTCAATGGCCAGGAGCACCAGAAGTGAGCCCCTGCTGTATGCCTTCCAGGACTGTCAGCTGGTACAGCTAGTCAAGGAACCCACCAGGCAGAATTTAATTCTTGATGTGATACTCAGTAACTTGGAGGTAACTGGAGCTGTGTAACTAAGGGTGCTACTGGGGAACAGCAACCATAACTCCATTTGGTTTGAACTTGCACGTGGGGCTGGAAAACTCCAGTTGACAGCCAAAGTCCTGGATTACAGAAGGGCAGACTTCGACAGGCTGAGGGAGCTAGTCAGGGAAAGCTTAGTTGGGGTGAACAACATGGTGAGGTGGAGGAGAGATGGGGGCAATTAAGGGAGCCATTCTTGAAACATTTAAGTTAAGCATGAGAATGGTAACCAAAAAATACAGGTTCAAGAGATCATTATGGTTCTCACAAGAGTCTGGGAAGAGGTGAGGGCAAAGAAAAAGGCATTCTGTAAGTATAAAGAAAAGCAGAGAAGGAAGAATGGGGAGACTACATACTGAAAATAAGGAGGCAAATAGGGTGGTTAGGAAGGCAAAAGCAGACGCAGAGCTGTGACTTGAGGAGGGGATCAAGAGAAAAACAGTTCTTCATATAATAGGGGAAAAAAGAAAGAAAGGAGGGGGAATCATAATGTTATTGGAGGGGGTATTGTGGCAGAAGAGGATGGGCAAAAGGCCGCCATCCTTAATGATTAGTTTAACTCAGTTATCACTAAGAAGAATGGTGGACCCTTACCAGAGAGTGGCATCAAAGCAGCCACTATGGGGGTCCTGGAGATGAGGCAGCCAATATTTACAAGTGAAAAGATCCAGAAATGGGTGGCAACACTAAAAACTGATAAAGCCCTGGGACCAGATGGGTTGCTTCCAAGGTTACTAAGGGAGCTGGCATCAGAACTGGTTGAACCTCTGGTAGGTCTATTAAATATCTCTCTAAGTGCAGGGGTAGTTCCAAAGGATTGTGCATAAAGGGGGCACAAGGTTCATGCGGGGAACTACAGACCTGTCAGTCTTTACTGTAGGGAAGCTGATAGAGTTACTGGTTGGAGAGGATCTTGTGTACTACTTGGAGAGCAATAGGCTCCAGGATATTAAACAGCACATATTTTTGTCAGAGGTCTATCCTGATAGTTTTCTTTGACTGGATAACAAGAGAATTAGGTAGGTGCCATGGTGTAGATTTGCTCTTCTTCAGCTTCAGCAAGGCTTTTGACTAAATACCTTGTAAACACTTGCTGAAGAAGATGGAGGATCTGGGTGCAGTTAATAAACTGTAGTTTAGTTAGTTAGTAAACTGGGTTAGTAACTGGTTAAAGCGGAGGCAGTAGAGGGTTGTAGTCAATGGGGTCAAGTCAGCAGAGAGAAAGATCATGAGCAGGGTGCCACAGGGATCTGTTCTGGGACAGGTCCTCTTCAATATGTTCATTAGCATCATTGGTGAAGGTATCTGGGGCAGGCTGTGTCTCTTCACATATGATACTAAGCTCTGTCAGAGGGTGGATAGCAAAGAGGGAATCAGGGAAATACAGAGTGATGTAGGAAAGCTAGAGGGGTGGTTTAAGATTTGGCAGTTGAAATTCAAAACTAAAAATTGCCTTACTACATTGGTCTCCTACCTTAAGGTTGTTTGAGATTACAATTCCCAAGTTCCTTTCCTGTTCTGTTTGCTTTATCAGTTCTCCTCCCCAGTGAGTACTGAGTCAGTGGATTTTTACACCCCACATGCATCACTGCATACTTCTTAGCATTGAACTTCAGCTGCCCAGTGTCCAACCACTTCTCTAAGGTGCTCTGATCTCTCTCTTAATGGCCTCAACCCCTACTGCAATGTGAACCCTATTATATAACTTTGCATCATCTGCAAAAAGAGACACTCTCCCTTCAAGTCCCCACTGATATATCACTGATATGTATGTTAAAATGGATTGGTTCCAGTACTGGCCCCTGAGAAACACTGCTCATCATCCTCATTATCCTAGAATGTACACCATTTACCACCACCCTCTGACTTCTATCTTTCAGCCAGTTTTCCACCCATCTAGTTATTTTCTGTCCCACCCCCAGGCTTTCTGTCTTATTTACTAGCCTACGGTGAGGAACAGAGTCAAAGGCCTCAAACAACTGTGTCAGTGCAACAAGGCACATAGCAAAGTGAGGAAGATGCTGTGATGTATCAGGAGGGGTACTGATTGCAGAAGAGAAGAGATACTACTTACCCTATATAGATCCTTAGTGAGGCAACATCTGGAGTACTGTACCCAGTTCTGGAGTCCTCACTTCAGGAATGATAGAAATAGGCTGGATATGGTGCAGCGCAGGGTAACAAAAATAATTCAGGGCCAACAGGTCATGCCCTTTGAGGCACACCTCAAGACACTGAACATGTTCTCACTGAGACCAGAAGGGAAAGGGGGGTTTCATAGGAACCTTCAAGCTCCCAAGTAGTAAGGTGAACTGTGTGGAAATAATTAGCTTGAATACTAGTTAACATTTAAATCGACACGAGTGGAAGCTGACAGGAAGGACGCTCAGAAGGGACATGAGGAAGTATTATTTTACAGAAATGATGGTGTAGCCATTGAACAGTTTGTCTGTTGAAGTGGTGAGTGCTAAAACTGTTGGTGGGTTCAAGCAAGGCTGGGACAGAATAAAGGATATAGAGGGTGGGGAACTGGGGAAGGATGGGGAAGGTTAACTCATTGCTCCACAGGAGCTATCTGAAGTTGCACCACTTGTCTCCTGTATACTGTTAACAGTGAATCCTGGGGTTTTCTAGGCAAAATCAAGTTACAGTCAGCATGGCACAAACAAATCCTAATAGCTCAAGAACTGTAAGTGCTAGACATAAAGTATGAGTGGAAAAGTTATTCAGCACATCACCTTTCCAATGGTTGTATGCAAGTAATAATAAGTAACTTAGTTTTTGTTCTATGCTGCTTGAAAGAGCAAACAAAATATTTTTTTCACTAAAAAAGGCAACATGAGCCATACACAACATACCATAAACAAATGCGAATAACTCCTAAAGTATACATGATATACACAAAAAATATCAGTGGCAAAGTTGTTCAGCACGAAATTACCTTTCCAATGGTGTTATGCAATCAAATATATATTCTATTCTATTGTGTTATATATTAAAATATATAAGTGACTTCTCCAGATGTTGCAAGGGCACACTGGAACTCAGTAGCCAACTTCTGTAGCCATCCTTAGGATACACCAGTGCATTTTAATACCAACTACAGGTGTTTGCTAGGAGACAATGAGTTAAGACCCTGGATGGACAGTAGATCCCAAGGCTGAACAGGGAACTCAGGCAGACTGAATGGATCATTGGTCTTTCTCTGCCATTATTTTCAATGCTTCAGTGTTTTTTTAAAACATCTATCCTATTCTTTTTCTGTTTTAATTGGTGACCCTTCCTCAGAAAATAAATATAAAATTAAGTACCATGGCTTTTTTTCCTCCTTCCTTGACTTTCAAAGATCATATTAATAACACAATTTGTAATGTTTGAGGTTGTCTGGGTAGGTTCAGGCATGCTAGACATTTCCAGTCTCAAACTGACAGGCAGTGTATCATCACACAGGCTATTATGGCTGTTTTAGAGTATGGGCATAACATTTACTGACATGCTTGTGAATCAAGAAATGCAGCATTCCACCTGCATAATTCAGGGTGAATTGCACTTTGACTCCTATAAGGCTTTTTAAATTCTGAAAAGCATTTCTATATAAACTGCAGACCAATATTCCACAAATAATATAATCCAAGGAATATTCTGTGACCTGCAGAAAATGAATCCATGGTTTATATAAATTGTGGAATATGATTCAATGGATAACATTCTGGGTTTGAAATTTTAGAATTATGCTTCTGATGGAATTCCATGGAACTAGACTGAATTTCAGAAATTCTGAGGAAGTGCTTTTTTGAATATATTTATTACTCTAAAATGCCTCTTGTTGCCTTCAAGAAGGGAACAAAGTTGTGCAAGTGTACTTTCAGTTCCCCTGTATAACCTCACAGCCCCATTATCTTCCTGTGAGATGTAATGTTCCAGCTCATAACTATGTTTTGAGAGGTCTCCAGATTGCATGTTGGTTACCCCATATGTTTGCACCTATTACGGTAAGTCATTTTCTTTTGGTACCCCCTCTTCATGGAATTCCATTTATCTTTGTACAGAGTAAGAAACTGTCCTACATTAAATGGAATATGAGCCTTTTTTTAAACTATAATTGTACATTTGGGCAGGTTTAAGTTTGTTTGATCACCCAACTGTATTGCTTTGTGTTTTTGTTTTAAAATAGTCCCTTTTGTTTCTTAGTAGGGCCTCATATAATATTCAGCTGTTGTCATGATGTCATGGAATCCAGTGACATCAGCTAAGTTGATGACTATAATGGAGCACAACACAGTGGCATCAGCTAAGCTAAAGATGAGATTCTAGTGGACATGTAAGAGCTAACTGAACAATCGACGGGGCCTCTTGTGGTAATCTTTAAATGAGTTTGTCTATGCAAGTGTTGAGCCAGGGGACTGCAATGTCATCAATGTGTAGCTCATCTTCAAGATGGGGCCAAGGTCAGACCAGGATACTATAGGCTGATCAGCCTCATCTCAGTATTGTGCAATATTCTGGAATCATTTATCAAGGAAAGAATGATGGATCCCTTGACTGAGACCAAGGTTCTTACTACTTCTCAACATAGCACTGAGGGGCAGATCATGACAAAACAACCTGATAATGTTTTTAGAGAGAGAGAGAGTGACCAGGAAGGTGGACAGTGGCAGGGCCATAGGCATCATCTAGTTGGAATTCAGGAAGACAATCCACATTTGCATGATATTCTTCCTGTCAAAGTACACCAGTGTGACATGCATGATGCATACACAAGGTGGACTGTTAGCTGACTCGGGGCAGGAAGTGCAGGCTTGTGATAGTGGGTACTACTCAGAGTGGAGAGGGGTACTCAGTTGCATCCCAGTTACTGGCCACTTTTTTCAACAGTTTTGTCAATGATCTGGAAGCTGAAGTCTCCATCAGATTTCTTAATTTTGCTGATGACACTAAGTTGGTCAGGGTTGCATACTCTTGAGGATGGGTAAAAACATCAAGAAAACCTGAACAAACTAACTGATTGGCTGGACTCCTGGGGCCTGATTCTAGAAGGTTGACACAGGGCTTGCACCAAGCCCTGCATCATCTGCAAAGTTTGGCACAGCTGCAGCAAAGCTCTTTGGTGCAACACAGCCCAATTCAGGAAGGGCTGTCACACACAACTGTTTCCACAGTTTATGGCAGGTTGTGCCAAAGGTTTGGCACAAGCCCCATAAAGTCGATCCCCCTTGGAAGCAAAGTTAGACTAGGAGGGAGATGGTCTAACTTGCTGCATCTGGCACACCCGATTGAGAATTGCAATTAGTGCCAAATGTCTGCTGCAAGCCCCCCCTTCGCCATCTGTTTGCCACACCAGGGACTTGCGACAGGTGCAACACTTTCATGACTCGGGTCCCTGTAGTCCTAAATTCAATGTAGCCAAATGCAAGCCTCTACATTTGGGAAGGAAAAACAGCAGTAGGACCGATACACTGTGTGGGGCTTCTCTTGCTGCAGTGGAGCAGGAAAAGTACCTGGACATCTTAATAGGTATAGGGCTAAAAAATGGTAAGCAGTGAGCAGTTGTGTAAAGAAGGCTGAAAAATGGTACCGGCCAACCGATGCAGCAGTAGCACTACCGCTCATGATGCCACTGACCTGAATTCAGGAATGAGCCTTGGTCATCAGAGATTGGCTGAAGGAGGATGGTGGAGCAACCCTGGGATCCTCACCTCCATTAGAACATACTGCATATGTTAATTACATATGCACATTTCAGCATAATTTTGCATTTTGAGAGATTACATTTTTTTTCTATGTGAAGGTCCCTTTTGATTCTAAATTTTAAAACCATCCAGGTTACATACATGTATATGTAAGCTGGATGGTTTTAAAATTTAGAATCAAAAGGGGCCTTCACATAGAAAAACAAGCATTTGTCAATGCCGAACGTTCGCTTGCAGGTATTTGCAGTGGTATTTGGCACTTGGACATGGCTTAAAAAAATCAGTGACAAAGAAGTACAAGCATTTGTCAATGCTGACTGTTGCTTGCTTCTATGTGCTGTTTAGGTATTTGGAAGTCATTGGAGTGCAAATATTGAAAATTTGCGAACTTACGAGCATGCATAGGAACGGCGCAACACACGCTTGTAAAACAGTCATTTTTAGAATTTTTTCACCAAATTTTCAACATAGCTATTTTAAGACCTCTGCTCATGAACAGTGTCACTGTGATTTTCTTAATGTGTCCCATACATTGATTTCGCACACCGACTGCGCCATTGTGCGCTACATGGGCGGAAACACATTTTGAGCAGGATGTGAAAAATGACAGCTGTACTGCTCATAAGGAGGTGTGGTAAAATGGAAATGTTGAAAATCTGGAGTGAAAATATTGAAAATTCACAAACTTACGAGCCTGTGTAGGAACTGCGTAACGCACGCTCGTAAAACAGTCATTTTTAGGAATTTTTTCACCAAATTTTCAACATAGCCATTTTAAGACCTCTGCTAATGAACAGTGTCACTGTGATTTTCTTAATGTGTCCCATACATTGATTTTGCACACCGACTGCGCCATTGTGCGCTACATGGGCGGAAACACATTTTGGGCAGGATGTGAAAAATGACAGCTGTACTGCTCATAAGGAGGTGTGGTAAAATGGCAATGTTGAAAATCTGGAGTGAAAATATTGAAAATTCACAAACTTACGAGCCTGTGTAGGAACTGCGCAACGCACGCTCGTAAAACAGTCATTTTTAGGAATTTTTTCAACACATTTTCAACACAGCCATTTTAAGACCTCTGCTCATGAACAGTGTCACTGTGATTTTCTTAATGTGTCCCATACATTGAGTTCGCACACCGACTGCGCCATTGTGCGCTACATGGGCGGAAACACATTTTGGGCAGGATATGAAAAATGACAGCTGTTCTGCTCATGAGGAGGTGTGGTAAAATGGCAATGTTGAAAATCTGGAGTGAAAATATTGAAAATTCGCAAACGTATGAGCGTGTGTAGGAACTGCGCAATGCACGCCCGTAAAACAGTCATTTTTAGGAATTTTTTCACCAAATTTTCAACATAGCCATTTTAAGACCTCTGCTCATGAACAGTGTCACTGTAATTTTCTTAACATGTCCCATACATTGATTTCACACACCGACTGTGCCATTGTGCGCTACATGGGTGGAAACATGTTTTGGGTGAGATGTGAAAAATGACAGCTCTACTACTCATAGGAAGGTGTGGTAAAATGGCAATGTTGAAAATCTGGAGTGAAAATATTGAAAATTCGTGAACTTACGAGCCTGTGTAGGAACTGCGCTACGCACACTCGTAAAACAGTCAATTTTTTGGAATTTTTGCACCAAATTTTCAACATGGGGTTTTGGGACCCCTTCTCATGAATGATGTCACAGTCATGGCATTATTCAGCTGAAGGGTGATTTCACGCAGTGACTGTGAAATCACCCTTTAGGCCCAAATAACGCCATGACAGTGACATCATTCATGAGAAGGGGTCCCAAAAACCCCATGTTGAAAATTTGGTGCAAAATTCCAAAAAATGCCTGAGATATGCAATAAAGTTGAAAACCCCCTATCTAGCCCATTATACAGCTTACCGGCATTTCCTCAGTTCGCGGTTGGCTTTGAAGAGTGCAGACATGTTCCCGGTCCACCGAAGATCGTCGCACCAAGCTCCGGAGGTAAGTATGGGTGAGGTGGGTGTGGGGAGGTGGGTGTGGGTTGTGGGAGGGGCTGGGAGGAGCACCGTGGGACCGTTTTTAATTTACAGGTTTTTTAAAAAGATGATGGGCATTTGCCACACTGGGGTGGGCTCCCAGCATGGCAGAAGGATGGCTGGGGGGGCCATGAAGCCAACAGGGGATTGAGCACCCCTGTCGGCAGACGACGCGGGACGTTTGCCATGCTGGGGTGGGCTCCCAGCGTGGCAGCAAAGATTTGGGGGGACGGCATGACGCGGTGCAAGCACACAGCGGTGGTTTTCTTTGAAGAGAAGACCACCACTGTCATACACAGCACCTCATCCAATTGGTGCAGGACTACCATGCCTGCTCAATGGAGCAGGGGATTGCAGAGGAGGGGCACACCTCCAAAGTGTCCCATTCTCCCAAGACGTTCCTTGTGCATGCGCGCAAGTGAACGTAAAAATGTAATCTCTCAAAATGCTGGATACCTAATTTTTTTACTTTTTGTCTGTTACCATTCTTCTAAAATGGGCAGCCGCAGAAGGTTCCATCCAAAAACAAAAGACCCTTTTAACCTTAAAATGCTATAGCTGATTGATACGCCTGGGAAAGTGACTGAAAATGCTATTTATTTGTTGCTTAATTGCAAGATACCTATTTGTTTAACTTTTGTTTGATACCATTGTTTTTAAAATGGAGAATCACACATGGATCCCCCCAAAAACAAAAGGCCATTTCTAACCTTAAAATGTTAGCTGATTGATACACCTGGGAAAATTTTAAGAAAATGCTATTTTTTCCAGCTCAACAGAGATGCAATATGTAATACATAGTTTTAGCTAATGATTTAGGACCATTTGTGTGAGACCCACACTGTTTATTCCATACCCTTAAAAAACAAGAGTAATATAAAAGTCTAAATAACACGCATCTGTTACAGAAGCTAGGGGTTATGGTGGCTAAAAACACTATGGAGTTATCGGGCCAGATATTCAAACTGCACCATTCTGTGGTGCAAGCCCTTGCACTGCTCAAAAAAGTTGCGCAGGTGTGTGGCCAGGGCGATATTCAATGGAGTTGCGCTATTGAGCAACTTCTTTTAATATCGCCCCCTGGCCACAGCCACTGTGCATAGAAACATAGAAACATAGAATTTGATGGCAGATAAGGACCGCTTGTCCCACCTAGTCTGCCCATTTTCCTACCTAACAGATAAGCTGCAGATCCTAGTTAACCAACAGCTTACTTCCTCTTACCCCCCACTAGGACTGCCTTATGCCTGTCCCATGCATTCTTGAAGTCCCCCACTGTTCTTGACTCCACGACCTCCTCAGGGAGGCTGTTCCATGCATCCGCAATCCTCTCAGTGAAAAAATACTTCCTCACGTTACCCCTGATCCGTCCCTCCTCTATCTTCAAATTGTGCCCCCTTGTTCTTGCACATCTCTTTTTCTGGAAGATGCTACCCTCTTGGACTTTGTTAATTCCCTTGAGGTACTTGAAAGTTTCTATCATGACCCTCTCTCCCTTCTTTCCTAAAGAGTATACATATTAAGCTCCTTTAGTCTTTCTTTGTATGTCTTCTGGTGCAGACCCTGCACCATTTTGGTTGCCCTCCTCTGGACAGCCTCCACTCTGTCTATGTCTTTGCAGAGATGGGGTCTCCAGAACTGCACACAGTACTCCAGATGGGGTCTCACCAACTGTCTGCACAGAGGGATAACAACTTCCTGTTTTCTACTATTGATGCCTCTTCCTATGCATCCCAGTAATCCCCCAGCCTTCCTTACTGCCTTCTCACATTGCTTAATAGAAACATAGAAACATAGAATTTGACAGCAGATAAGGACCGCTTGGCCCACCCAGTCTGCCCATTTCCCTACCTACTGGATAAGCTGCAGATCCTAGTTAACCAGCAACCTACTTCTTCTTACCCCTGCCCCCCCAGAATTTCCTTATGACTGTCCCACGCATGCTTGAATTCCACCGATTTTGACTCCACAACCTCCTCTGGAAGGCCATTCCATGCATCCACAACCCTCTCTGTGAAAAAATACTTCCTTAAATTACCTCTGAGCCGCCCCCCCTCTATCTTCAAATTGTGCCCTCTTGTTCTTGCACACCTCTTTTTGAAAGATGCTACCCTCTTGGACTTTGTTGATTCCTTGAGGTACTTGAAAGTTTCTATCATGTCCCCCCTCCTCCTTTCCTCGAGGCTATACATATTAAGCTCCTTAAGTCTCTCTTCATATGTCTTCCGGTGCAGACCCTGCACCATTTTAGTTGCCTCCTCTGGACAGCTTCCATCCTGTCTATGTCTTTGCAGAGATTGGGTCTCCAGAACTGCACACAGTACTCCAGATGGGGTCTCACCAGCTGTCTGTACAGAGGGATAATAACTTCCTGTTTTCTACTGGTGATGCCTCTCCCTATGCATCCCAGTAACCCCCCAGCCCTCCTTGCTGCCCTCTCACATTGCTTGCCCACCTTTAGGTCATCTGATATGACTACCCCCAGGTCCCTTTCCATTTTTGTTGTTGTTAGTATCTCACCCCCCATTGTGTACTTTTCCCCTGGGTTTTTGTTTCCCAGGTGCTTGTATTAATTATATCAGATGACCCAAAGGTGGGCAAGCATGGATTCATGATGGGAAGGTCATGTCAGATGAATCTAATAGATTTCTTTGACTGGGTGACCAAAGTAGTAGACCAGGGAGGGGCTGTGGACATGGCCTTCCTAGATTTTGTCCTGTTGTCTAGCCAATTTTTTATCCAGGCTACCACCTTGGGACCCACTCCCAGGCTGGCTAGCTTGTGTATTAATCTTTTGTGTGGGACTGTATCAAATGCCTTGCTAAAATCTAGGTAGGCCATGTCCACAGCCCCTCCCTGGTCTACTACTTTGATCACCCAGTCAAAGAAATCTATTAGATTCATCTGACATGACCTTCCCATCATGAATCCATGCTGCCTTGGGTCCTGTGTCACACTGGCCTCTAGGTACTCAACAATTCTTTCCTTCAGAAGTGATTCCATCATTTTCCCTACCATTGAGGTCAAACTAACTGGTCTGTAGTTTCCTGCCTCTGTCCTGCTCCCACTTTTGTGAAGAGGAATCACATCTGCCCTCCTCCAGTCCTCGGATACCACCCCATCCTCCCATGATTTTTAAAGAGAGTAGTCAACGGTGTCACTAGTTCTACCCTTAGTTCTTTTAGAATTCTTGGGTGAATCCCATCAGGCCCCATTGCTTTGTCCACCTTCAATTTTATTAGTTCTTTCAGAACCCTTTCTTCTGTAAATGGACTGGTATCGACCCCCATCTTCAGAGTGTTTCTCTTGTTTGGTTTAGGTAACTCCCCCTCCTCTTCCTTTGTGAATACTGAGCAGAAATATTCGTTCAGTATCCCTGCTTTTTCACTGTCACCCTCTACCCACATTCCCTCCCCTTTATTAAGCTTCAGTATCCCTCCTTTGGTCTTTCTTCGCCCCCTAATGTACCTATAAAAGGTCTTATCCCCCTTCTTAACAGAATTGGCTATCCTTTCCTCGGTTTGGGCCTTTGCTATTCTGACTGCCTTCTCAGCCTCTTTCTGCTTTAGCTGATAAAGTTCTTTGTCCTGCTTCTTCTGTGTTTCCTTATATTTCCTGAATGCTGTCCTTTTCTCCTTAACCTTCCCTGCCACCTCTTTTGTGAACCATAGCAGTTTTTTCCTTCATTGTGTTTTATTGATTTGCTTTACACAAAGGCTTGTTGCCTCTGTGATGGCTGTTTTGATCACTCCCCATTGTTCCTGCACCCCCTCCTTCTTGCCTGTTTGCTAGTGCTTTTCTGAGGCGCTCTCTCATTTTCCCAAAGTCAGCCCTCCTAAAGTCTAGTACTCTTGCCTTTGTATGGCTTGATTGTATGGCTGTGTTTATCATGAACCACACTGTTTGGTGGTCGCTTGTTCCCAGATGGCTACCCACTTCTAAATCTGAGATTCTTTCTCCATCCCCATTTGAAAGTACCAGGTCTAAGATTGCTCCCTCCTGAGTGGGTTCCAATACTAGCTGTCTGAGGCATACCCCCTGTAGGGCATCAAGAATGACCCTGCTCTTGGATGTGCCTGCAGCAAAGGTGCTCCAGTTAACATCTGCCATATTCAGGTCCCCATCAACAATATCTCCTTTTCTGCCATTCTAAGAAAGCCTTCTATCATTTCCTTGTCCATTCCTCCTCCTGAGATGGGGGTCTGTATACAACCCCCATGCAGATTGTGGTGCCATATCCAGTCTCCAGGGTGACCCAAAGTGCCTCATCTGCTCCCTGTTTACTCTTTAGTTCTGTTGCTTTGATCCCTTCCTTTACATAGAGAGCTACTCCTCCTCCTCTTTTACACTCCTTGTCCCTCCTGTAGATTGTGTATCCTGGTATGTTGACATCCCAGTCATGGTTCTCTGTGTACCATGTTTCTGTGACTGCCACAATATCCAGGCAACCCTCTCCCATCAAGGTCACTAGTTCAGGGAGCTTGTTACACAGACTACGGGCATTGGTACTCATCATCCTCCACTTTTTGATAGCCTTACCCCTTTTAGCCCGATTTCTGTCCTTACTGCCTTTGCCTTTTTTTACATTTAAATCTGTTCTGCTCCCTAATAACTTCTGTACCTTGGTGTTTACCTCACTAATCGCCATGTTTTGTGGGGGGAGGCTCAGATTTCCCTGCTCTTTCAGTGCCTCCCCCCTTGGCTAGTTTAAATGCTTGCCAATGAAGCATTTAAACCTCTCACCTAGGATCCTGGTTCCCCCCGACAGATGCAGACCATCACACCAATATAGGTCTGCATCCCTCCAGGTGGCTCCCCAGTCCCCAATGAAGCCAAACCCTGAGCTCCACACCAGTTTTTCAACCACTCATTGAATTCCCTGGTGAGAAGTGCCCTAGCATCTCCCTTGCCATAGACAGGCAGCACTCCGAGAAGATTACCAGTATGCGCTACTTGTCTAAGACCCTTCCCAACTCTACAAACTCCTCTTGTACTGCTCTGATCCCATTCCTAGCCAGGTCATTTGTCCCTAGGTGGACAATGACATCCAGCCCCTCCCTCGTGCAGCTCTTCCCACGATCCTGAGGATTCGCCTGTCCTCCAAGCCGTGGTGCCAGGAAGGCACCTTACCTCCTCTCCCTTCCTCCCCATTTCTACCCCCAATGATTGACCAGGAGTTGTTTCCTTCCCCTGTGGGGTCCCATGCCACCCTCCTGTGGGTCTCCTTTGTGAAGGTTCCCAGCATCCTCCTTGGTCTCCACTGCAAGTGCCTCCATAGAGGAACCACTATCCACCAGAAGAGTGAATGAATTGTGGAGAGGTACAGCTGGAGGGATGCAACTCTGTTCCACCACCCTCTCCCTCCTTGAGCCCACCCTGGTCCAGCCTCTCTTCTTTCTTGGCAACCTCTGAGGTAGTGGCATTGGCCCTGGTGGTCCCTGGGTGGGGAGGTGGTTTCTCAAATCCTAGCCAGGTCAGCCTGGAGACAGGCAACCTCCTCTCTCAGACCAGAGAGGTGCCTGCAAATAGGGCAGCATCACAGCCTCCAGAATGTCTCCCAGAACACTGTCGCCCCACAGCCATTGCACTGCACCACTCCTGTCATGTCTTATTTTGTGTCCTCTCTACTGTTTCTCTGGATGCTTATTCTCTCCTCTCCTTACAACTCTCATCCTTCCTGTTCTGGGACAGCAACTTCCTATCTTCTTCAGTAGCCTCCTTCTTCCTTGCTCAATATCAGACCACCAGCAGCTGGGGGGAGTGAGCTACTTTTTTTTACTTTAGGGTTGACAAAACCAATGTTTCTCTATGATCCTTTCCTTCCTATTGCCAAACAGGAAGTTCCTGTTGACAGTCAAATCCAGTGGCTATGAAAGTAGAACTGGCTTTGGGTGGGTGGGTGGGTGAGGGTGGGATGGAGGGCAATTAGTAAGAAAAAGGCTAGCAACAGGAAGTTGTAATTTGAATCACCTGCTTTTATAGTGTCTAAACCACACCCCAGGTAAGCTCTCTTTCCTCCTACTGGTTTAACAAAGTCAGCTGATACAGTACCCTTCACTGCACAGAACACACACTGACTTTCTTTCTTTTCTTTCTTTTTAACCCTAAATAAGACCCCTTCTACTTCTAATAAAGTTATCTGTCTACTTAATCTTAACAGACACTGACTCCTGCTGAGATATAAGTTTTAAATGAATAAGAAAATGTAGCTTCTTTTAGTTAGCTGCTTTCTGCTCTACAAGCAAGGCTACCAACAGCGCCACTGCAAGTGGTCAGAGTGGAGTATTCAGATGCGGTGGCGCAAGTTCCATTGCGCCAAGCGCAAACCTGTGATATTCAAAAGGTGACATGCAAATGGGGCCATAATTTATGCAAGGTGCTGGGGGTACCATTTGCATCTAATTATGGCCCCATTTGCATGCCATTAGCATGCGGGTGCACCGAACCCCGATGACTTGTGCCTGGCGCCCTACCAGGCAGAAGCCATAGGGGAGCAACGCCCCCTGCAGCCTGATCGTGGGCATAACCAAAACAGCCCAATCGCGGGCATAATAGTGTCCCCCCCATTAGCCCGATTGTGGGCAGAACATTCTGTTCCCCCTCATTAGCCCGATCGTGGGCAGAACGTTATGTCCCCCGAGCAGCCCAATCATGGGCATCAGACATCCCCTCCCCCAAAGTATAATATCCCTGGTGGTCCAGTGGACCAGGAAGCCTGATCATGGGCATAACATCAAACCCATCCCCAAAGTAAAATATCCTGGTGATCTAGTGGCCCCACCCCACCCACCCATGGAGCCCCACCACCCCACTCCCCATCAGCGGCGGGTGGCAGCACCCCACCTGCCTGCCGTCCGATCAGCCAGCTGATGACAGCTCGGTAGGGCTGCCACCCATTGCTCTTGCTCTGAACTCATCGAGCGTGCAGCTCTACCGAGCTGTCAGTCGGTGGGCGGTGGAGTGGCAGGTGGGTGGGGTGCTGCCACTCGCCGACTGATGGGAGGGAGCGGGGTGGTGGGGCTCCGTGGGTGGGTGGGGTAGGAGGCCACTAGATCACCAGGGATATTGGACTTTGGGGGGGTGGGTTTAACGTTATGCCCACGATCGGGCTTCATGGTCCACTGGACCACCAGGGATATTGGACTTTGGGGGGAGGAGACGCCTGATGCCTGCAATCAGGTTGCTCAGGGGACATAACGCCTGCCCACGATCGGGCTAATGGGGGTGGAATAACATTCTGCCCATGATCGGCTAATGGGGGATATAACATTCTGCCCATGATTGGGCAAATGGGGGGGTGGAAATAACGTTCTGCCCACGATCGGGCTAATGTGGGGGAACATAACGTTCTGCCCACAATCGAGCTAATGGGAGGGACATAACATTCTGCCCATGATCGGGCTAATGGGGGGAATAATGTTATGTCACAATTGGGCTAATGGGGGGACACTTCAGCCCATGACTGGGGCATGGGGTGCCACTGGGAATGAGTGGAGGGCCACCCACAGATGGCAGCTGCTGTGTTGCACCCTGCAATGTGGCAGCTCACTTGTGGGTGGCCCTCGACTTGATCCTTTTTTTTGGCTTAAAGTTGTGCAGGCACAGGTAGGGGGTTGCACCTGCATAACTTTGCATGGCCCGGCTGAATAGCGGGCTGTGCAGTTTATACATGGTTCCTTCCCCTTTGGTTGTGCATGCCTTCATTAGCATTGCGCTGTTGCTCAGCATGATTTGGGGGGTGCAACTGCCTCCTGCGGAATATCACAGAATGGCGCATTTCAGACTTGTGCAGGCACAACCCTATTGTGCATGGCTCAACTCTTTTGAATATCTGGCCCCTTAAGTATACAGAAAGAGCAATAACATAAAAAGGCTTTTTTTATGGTTATAATATAAACCCTTAAAACTAGCCACATTTTTCTGGCTTTAAAACAAAATGAAAAGGGGTAAACAATGAATTCCTTGCTGTGGTGAATTTTGATGTTAAACACACACACACACACACACACACACACACACACACACATGCACACACACATGCACCACATTAAATATCATTAAAATAATTTGATAAAATGAGTGTCAGACGTATCTAACTCTGATGTTTTGTTGCAATCATGTAAACTAACTTTCATGAGAGTGGCTGTTAGGTAGGCAGCTCCAGAAAATCCACTGTCATGGTCAACCTAGGCTAAGAATGTGTATTGTTATATAGCAAGGTTTAAATTAAATCATTATTTGACATGTAAAATAGTTTTTAATCTATAGAAAATAACATTTAAGCATGAAAGCATCATATTAGCTAAGCCACCCACCACCCCTTCCCACTACCCTTGTGTATTTAAATGTATTGATTACTAATCAGTGAGTTTTTGGGTCATCACTGGTCTTTGTTACACAGGATCTCAATCTGTACAATGCCTGGGGCATGTCACAGCCCCTTGGACACTATAAAAGGAGATGCTTTAGACTGCACCAGTCTCTACCACTTTGAAGCCACCTTTGGTAAGCTTTTGCAAAGTTGTAGGTCGTGAAATACTGTTTTTATCTTGACATTAAAAAGACAAATTTATTTGGAAAACAGTTTTCTCAGATTGGCTTTCACGATCATGTTCTAGAATCAGAAGGCCCACAAGGAGCTGTTGGTGAGTGGACTTTTTAATTGTTTTTAATATTTTGATTGCTTAAAATCATGCTTATAAGACTATAACCAAGTTTTCTTAATTCAGGTTTGCCAGCCCTGTGTATAAAAAGCAACTCTTCTGCAGGCACTCATATTACATCATACAGTATGTTCAGTTAAATGTACCAATGTCTTAATTATGTGGACAAGTCCAGGCAAGATCATGGTACCCCTCTGCCTTGCCATGTTATAATTGTGTTGCATAAAAACATATGCATACATGGATTTTCTGCCTATGTTGCTTACATTATGGTGTGTTGTATAGTAATTAATTTATTTGAGAGTGTTGTAGCCAGTTTACAGTACTGTGAGCCTTTGTTTAATTCATTGACTGCTGCAAGGTTAGCAATAATATAAAGGTTTGTTAATATACATTTTGCTAATTTGTTTCTATCAATGTATACACACGGTTCTAAATCCTCTAGCAAACTGATTAATTGACACCTATACTTTGTAGATAGATGAAAAAATCTGCTAAAGTTTAAAACTAGCTAAATACTGTTTTTAAATGTATAAAGAAGTAATAGCTGTTTGACTACACACAGTATGCTTGAGAAACACTATCTGGTAGGTGGTGACATATATACTGTTTTGATTTTTAACAGAAACTGGTCAGCCGGAGTCCACATCTGAAAATAAAACAATATCAATTACTGAAGACAAAACAGCGGGTATGTGTTAAAGTTTTTAATAGTGTTGGGCATTAACTGAAAACTAATTATTTTTACAGGGCTGCAGATGAATAAGGGGCAACTGTGGTGGTATTTGCAAATATTTTCTGTTTTTGTAAATTTAGCATGCTTTCTTGTAACAAAAATTGTACTATAAAGCCATATGTTTGTACAATATTTAAGAAGTTTTCCCAAGGCAATGTTTTTAAACCACATAGTTTTTCTGATTTTATAGTTTTATGTGTGGCTAATTGTAGCAAACTATTTAATATGTTGGCATACTGCATGTTTGTATCCAGGAGGTAGTCAATATGGTATAGAGTGTTCATATACTTATGTTCTCTAATTTTTTGTTACTAGATGATACAGAATTTAATCATATAGAAGCTGTATTTCAAAAGTCTGCAAGAAGCCATCATGTACATTCAAGGCTATCCAGACAGAAAAAGAGGCCTATTAACAAGACTGGACCAACCCCACACAGTGCCTGCAACCATGGCAGCAGCCCACAAGAATAATGACATTTTGAAACTTTCTTCAGTCCCACCTTGTGTGTCTTTAAGATCTGGCCATACACCTTCTACCAACAAAAGTGCAAAACGTGAACACCTTTGCCATATAGGGATTGGGGTTAAGAGGTGCTGCAAATGTAATAATAATAATAATAAATGAATGCAAACACATGTTACATTAGACTGTGCCACTGATAGTGTATCTGCAGAGCTGCCATGCAGTAAATCATCAGCTGTGTGTGTGAGTAAGCCTGACCCTATAATCATGCCTGGAACACTGATACCTGAACAAGCATCACCACATGTTAAAGGCCCAACTAGTGGTACACTATATATATAGTGGTATACATATAGTTACAATTTAGAACCTTTTGGTACACCTGTGATAGCCTCTTCACATGTGCAGATACCCACTGGTTGCAATCTAATATTTGAAATTTCTAATAACACAATTAAGGCGGTCAGCCTTGTAGAATTAAAGTCATAAGGTCAATTTTAAAATTTGAAATAATTCTGTTAGCTGTGACTGGTATACCAAAACTGGTGGTACTAGGAAACTAATTCAAAAATTAGCTGCAGGAGGTGCAAAAATGTGTACTATTGAAAATGAGTGTAATAAAATTATTAATAGGATTATTCAACAAGGGCGGGTCATCAGAAACACCAGGCATAATATAATGAGCCATTATATTAGTAGTAGAATTAGAAGGGCTAAAAAAATATTGGTTGTCTGTAGCAGAATGAAAAACAGTAGAGTCCCTGGCACAGACACAAGCCACGACAGCATAACCATGGGAAACCTGGGTCTTTCACATCATGTTGTATTTGGGATTGTTTGAGTGATTGTCTTGTCTGTTTATTAAGCCAGCAGTCTCCTCAGTGCCAAGAAAACAGTGGCTGTGAAACAGCATGTTGTAGGAGTGAAAACTGTGAATGTGCGCAGAGTGATAATTCTGATATTTGTCGGAGTCTGGCAGACAGTGAGGTATGCATGGGGCCTTCTCAAAACAACACAATTGATAATTCTGACAGTTGTTTTTGTGATTGTTTGTGTGATTGTCCTGTGTGTTTATCAAGCCAGCAGTCTCCTGAGGGCCAAGAAAATAGTGGATGTGAAACAGCATGTTGTATGGGTGAAAACTGTGAATGTGTGTAGAGTGATAATTCTGATATTTGTATGGATTTGTCAGACTGTGAGGAATGTATTGGACCTTCTCAAAACAGCACACCTGAAGTGAAGGGGCCACCACAACAGCAAAAAGCTATTCTCTGTCAGCCTCGGATGATTTAATAGCAGCAATTGTAGAGGTGACACTATTAGAGGGAATATACCTCTCACAACTCACCAGATTAGGAAGCTAAAGAGGATCCGCTACATTGTTAAAAAATTAAGTAATAAAAAGCTGTCTGTTAAACATAAAAAGCATCTTGTAACACAGTCTGGGGGTTTTATAGGCACCTTGCTCAGCATGGCTATACCATTTTTAACCAGCCTTCTATCAAGCAGATGAGACAGGTATGGCTTATGCACAAAAAATGTATTTGGTACCTAAACATCAGTTGGACATGCTAAGAGGTCACCCACCCTCTGAAGAACCACGAAGAAAGAGTGTGGAATGACAGCTGGATGCTGAGATGCAGGCTTTTCTTCAAAGAATTGACCTCTCTGAATATGAGAAGGCTAAATTATATGGGAATGTGCTACAACGCTATCTCAGAGTTGTACGCCAGGGTGAAAAAGATGTTGCAAACTTGTCATTATCTTTAACACCACATGAGCTAATGCAGTCACAAGATGGCAACACACTGCTACCTGGCACGGATGACAGATACAGTGACATAGTACAAGGTGTTTCTGTACATGCCCGAAAAAACACTGAAATGTTGTTAAACAAACTAAAAAGGTCTGCTGGTATTACAGATTGGAATGATCATGGTGCATTTATATATCAAGGTGTACCCATTAAAGGGTCTCACATATATGACTTAGAGCTGTTACTTCGCAAAGATATACAACTGATGCTAAAAAACCTAGGGGGTGGGATAAATTTATCAATGCTTTAGCAGAAATTAATGCTCCTGAATCAGTGTTATCTAACATACAAAACAGGCATTTGATTCAGAGTTCTAAAAAACAGCTGTCAGAGGTTCTGACAGATACTTCTGCAATGCCAGCATCTGAATCCCACACAGCATCATCAGTGACAAGGATAAGAAAAAACCCTTTCACAAAACCACAACGGTTAATGTTTTAACACCTATGCTATGTCCTACACAGTTCTCCTAATTGTGTGTTTTTGTGCATTTTATTAATTAAACTATATGCTGCCTTTTAATTTTACTTTATTATAAAAATAAACAAACACTCTGATGCAATTCACAAATGGTTGTGTTTATTGCCTCCTCACAACAGTACCTTTAATAATTATACACTATAAAAGCAAACTACAATGTTGTCTAGAAAATGCAGCATACATTGTTTGTGGATCTACCAACAGTAATATCATTGGTTATAATCATAACATGAAATTACTGACTGCGGACTTAAAGAAAAAGAAGGCTTCAGCCTTTTAACAATTCTACATTGCTTGACAAATTTATAAACTTTTCGATCGTTCACTATTAAATTATCAGAATACAGCCTAATCACATCATTAGAGGATGCACCTTTGCATCTATGATGTAAGAAAAATAATGGTGGTCACAGGTCATAGATGTTACATTTTCAACCTGTTTAGAGTTAAACAGTGTTTCCCTCAGATTTTTCCTGAAAAATGTAACAACTGATGGTGGAAAAAATGTAAAGTCTGGAGGAAATCCATAAGAGTAAAAACATTCTCCAGTGGTATGGTCAGGTAAATAAATAGCTAACCAGTGTTCATCAGGCATAGACTGGGGCTGTGTATACACAACTAAAGAGGCTGGCATGCACGTAAGTCTCTCACAAAGTAGATGATCACTTGCAAAAACCTCTAAAAAGCTATTTCTGGTAGAAGGGTTGGTGTGGAGAAATGTGTCCAGTTGTTGAGTATTCATGTTTAATTGAAGTCAAACACAATGTTTCATCTTTGATTAATCTGCACAACATTATCAAAAACTGCATACACCACCATATTCACTGTAGCTGGCAGTGGGTCAGCAAAACGTATTTCAACTCTCAGGTTGCCTGAGTGGATTAGTGAATAATGGTCGCTACAGTCTTGGTCAGGGCTTAGATCAAAAGCAAAAAGTGTGTACCCCTGACAAAATCCTACAATGTCTATCAGCAGAGGGTTGTCTTTCATATGTTTTCCACTTGTGTGGATCAGACTGATATATTCTCTGACAGCATTACCACTTGTAAAGTTAGGTTGCAGTGGTTTAACAGGAATATGTTCACCATCCAAATAGAGGGCTATAAAGTTAATGTTAAAATGTTTAAAATTGAATGGGTTTTTATTATACACACCACTGAAAGCATCATTATCTACAAAGTCCATCACCAATAATTAAGGTATCTGACCCAAAAACAGATTATCTTGGTTACATACAAGGCTCCCACCAGCTATACTGAACACTCTCATGCTAACACGATCAATAGGGTACTTTGCATTAGCAGACTGTAAAGCCTGAGCATGACCAATATGTACAGCTGGTGACATTTTTACCCTTTTTACATCTATAGATGCAGCCTTTATTTGTAATTTATATTCTTCGTCTGCATCACCGCTTATTAAACAAAATTCATTCTTGTTATGAACAAGTTTGATTGTAACATCCACTCCATTCAAGAGCAATTTTTTCCTGGAAGAGAAGGTCTGTGTGAATTAGTCCAGCCAGTTCTACCATGCAACTGCCTGCTGTAAAAGCTGCTCGCTTTTTAAAGCCCTCATTGGGCCCGTTAAGAACTGTATTTTCATGTTGTCCTGGTGTGTCTTTATCAAATAATCCAGATGAAAATTGTGTAGACAGGGTAACTTCATTGTAACTGAGCAGTTATCCAATAATTGCTCTGTAGGGATAACTGTTATTGCTTTGGCTAATTAGACGATCACCCACCACTATATTCACCTGGCTAAAGATGGTTGATAAAGGGTAATTAATTAAGCTCACTCTAGTCTGATCATCAATGTCACTACCATCACCCTTAGTGATTGTGCACAAAAGGTATAACAGGGTGTTGTTTAGGTCAATGCAGTCTTCACCATTACCCACCACATAAAACTCTAGAGGTGCGCTATCACTTAAGGCTGACAAGGGTGGGATTTCAACATGAAGTTTTTTCTCTATACTGGCTTGGGTTGGTAGTAACATGAAGAGGTCTAGTTCTGATTTTACACATTCTTGAGACATGCAGTGTACCAGAGACATGGTTTAAAATAAGTCCCCTTGTCTGTTGCTTTTATGATGTTTTCTCTCCTGGTGCTTACGTTTCACAACTGTTCTTTTCTTTTCTTTTGAACATGCAGCCTTCTAATAGTGTTTTCACGGGTCCCTGGGAGGGCTATTCCCCTTTTTTATTGGTTCTCTTGTAAGCAACAATTCCTGCCCCATCTTGTGGCTTCTCTGGATCATGTGTTGTAAAGGAACTCACAACATTCCACACTACATCTTTTACAACATTTTTAGCTGCCAATTTATGGTGGGGTTTCACTATCTGGAAACCTTTTTGTAATAGTGGAACAGCTTTTCTAAATAAGCCTCTAAGTATGCCACCTATGCCAACACCATACATAAGAGGGGTTCCATGAAAACCAGACAAGCCATGACCAGTCTGTGCTTTGTAATAGGCCACATAAAGGCTAGGGTCACTGTACAACCTCTGTGACATTGAAGGCATTCAGAAGGCTGGGTGAAAATTAAGCTTCACAATCACTTTGCCAAACAAGAATAAAACATTTTTGTCTTGATCATTTTTTATTATGATAGTTATAGTTTCAAACTGATGTTTGCTGATTGGTATATAATCTGGCTTATCATAGCGGATGGTTATGATGTCATTATTGTTACCAGATATTTCCACACAATGAAGTAAGTGGGCATGGCTGTCTCCGACTCATTGGTGCTCAACAATATCTGAATATACAAACAGTGTATAAAAACCACCATTGATGTCTGAATAATATGGCATGATGCTTGACTGCACTTGTGGAATACCAGATGGTACCCCCAAAATATGAGCAGGATTATTGTGAGCTATGAATGATCTACCACTAATGTTGCGGAATTTTATTTTCCGGTTCTGGCTGTCATATTCTAGCCACATTTCTATCTGTGCACTTTCCAGTGTCTCATTGATGGCTGCTGTGATGACGTCAACATTTTGATAATAACCTCTGAGAATTGATAATGTTAATATAGGCCTAGACGTTTCATCTGCATAAAATTTCCCATCGTGTGATGTAATATTGTCCCACTTGCTTGAGTATTGTATTTCTGACAGACCAACTTCCCATAAACCCACTAAATTGATAGGTTTTGCTAGTTTCACAGTATAATCCAATATTGTGTTGCTGGGAAATATTTCAAAAGAGGCATTGCTGGGCAATGTAACAAAAAACAGCCTCAGACATTGTTTTCCTACTAATGTCTTCATGCAACTGCCATCATGTAAAACATGAATGTATCTTTATAATTTTAAATCTCTCAGCTGTTTGGATTCTATCTAACTGTTAAAGTTTCATGGCCATTCAAGTCATTTCACTGAAACAAATTGTTTCTTCCCTTGTGTTTTCTGTGAGACTATTTTCTCCACCCTGTATACACTTTGTTTGTGTCTGTGACTTTTACCAATTCTTGCTCATAAAATGTACCTCATACTTCATCACCATCATAATCTTTTAATTTGTACACTGGTATAGGCTTAGGTATATATTCAGAAATAATGAATATCTCACTGGTAAAGTTTTGTTCATAATCTTTTTCAAATGTTTTCTTAACTCTAGAAACATGCACGTGATCACCCACATGAAATTTGAAAGGTCTTTTCACTTTTGGTGCAAGATCTTTATATAGATTTTTCCAGGTAATTAAAGAATTGTCATTTGTTAAATCAACAGGCCTCATTTTGATGGACCGGTGATAACTATAATTATAGGACCTTGTTAAAGATTGTAGGACATCTATGTACCTATACATATTAAATGCTGTAAAATATCTCTACATTTTTGTTTTCAATGTGCTGTTAAATCTTTCCACAATGCATGCATTAACATGATTTGATGTTGTAAAATGGTGTATGCTTTACGATTTTAAAAATAATTGAAATTTAGCATTAAGAAATTTGGTCCCTTCATCTGTTTGTAATTTTTCAGGCTTGCAGCCCTCTCATAGTATCATTTTGAAAACCTCTGTCACCTCTGTTCCCGATTTATTTTTTAACACTTTAGTCCATGCATATTTTGACAGAACATCAATAACTGTCAGAATAAACTGGAATCCATCATTTTCTTTGGAAAGGCTACTCATCTCCACCAAATCGGCTTGCCATTGTGCATCAATGTTGTTAACAACTACCTTGTTTCTAATAAATCATTTCCTTGCAGGCTTGTGCATAGTGTAGGCATCTTGTAATGACAGCCAGTGTGATACTTGTGTGCGAGTAAACCTTTTCTCTTGTTTTGCAGTGTCATGTAGTCTTTGAACACCTCCGAAGCTACCAGGCGAAAGAGGATCATAGTACATTTTTTTCAAGGATTTCTTAAACATGATTTTTGTTAAACAGCACAAATAAGACACATGTGTTTTTTCCAGTCTTAATATTTTTATTATGAAAGCACACACATTATATAGCAACACAAAACATGTGGTAGCAACTGTGCTAAAATTAAACCATATGATAGTATAAAACATCACAACAAGAAAAGACAGGCCTTATTTTGCTGCATTACAAGAAAATCTGATGTAAATTCAACCATGTCTCTAACATCTTGCTGTCTTTGACATTTTAAAATAGAACAGCAGATCTCTACAGTGTAGGCTATAGCTACTAATACACGACCCTGAGAAACAGACCCCTGTTTTTCAAATATTAGTGGCAGCACATTTTGAACAGTTTCTAATACATTATTGTTTATACACACAGTCATTTTCATTATTCCACACCAACGTAAGTCTTTTTTAATGTAATTCATCAAAATCTGGATAAACCGAAGTTTATCACCATTTATGGGACTGCATAGTCTGGTGGTGAGTAGCATAGTCTGGAATTTGCATGGTTATCAATGTCTGTCAAATATTTTTCATTTTCTGCTTTTCAAAGTTTCTTTGGTGGTTTCCCCACAGGTTACCCATCTTAATGGCTCTCACCAAGTAGCCATGTGTTCCTCATCAGAACTCCCAATATCATACAAGTACATGTAATAGGGCACAGGGCTTCCTTTTTGCAGAGGGCTTTTAAAATATTTTTTACGACTTCCTGAAGAATGGCTTCTTCAACAGCTTTCTGTAGTGTTATACTCAACTGGTCATACAGTTCATCAAGACCTTTAGCAATATTTGGCAACACTTTAAATTCTGTCAACGCATCATTAACAGCTTGTATTGTATCAAAATAGGATGCTGTGCACCCAAGCTTCCATGCTGTAGATTCCACTAGTAGCTTGATCTGTCGAGGGTGCAATCTCTCACAGAGTTCAGGAAAAACATGCTCCCAGTACCCCTCCTCAGGGCCGTATATACAGCTATGTCTAAGCTGCGATGGGTGGTCAATTGCACATCCCTCACACTTTATCTTCAAGTCCTGAGCCATCAAGTCTTGCAATAGTTGTATTAAAATGCCCTTTACCAGGCCCAACAAGATAGACTTTTCAGGTGATGCATAACTCACAGCCCTGGCCACAGCAGATTTTTCATCAGAGCATGTCTCAGTATCCAGCACATCTGGCTCTTCCCACTGCTCATCTATATTAACATGCTCATGAGTATCTTGCAAATGAAGGTTCATGAATTGTTCTGTCAAATCAGGCATACCAGAATCCACCAAATTGACCTCCTTTGGTGTGACACTAGCAGAAGGTGTAGGATAACACTGGCTAGGTTCATCCATTGTAGCACACCCAGTGGCTGAATCATTGTTATCATTGTTGCTGCTCTCCTCAGGAACTCTACACACACATGAGCAAAACATGGTGCAGCTAGACTATAAACACTCAGTGGTGTGTGGCTTTAGCAACATCAAGTCTGGTTTGGGCTCTCTGACATGCCCTGACAAACCTGAACAAGCCCAAATTTGCCCAACCCATAAGTGCATCATAACCCCGTGAAAGAAAAGTGGGTGCATTATATCCAGGGTGCAAACACTATGTGACATCCAGTGCAGCAGGAACTGTGTCATTGGCACACAGGGTGGTGCTACGTCATATGCTGCACAGCCAGAAGCGGATGTGGGGTAAGGGCTACGTCATATCAGGGAAGGATCATTAAAAACCCATCAATCATTTTGTCACTTAATATGCACCAGTACTACTACTGGCTATGCATAAGATCTGCACCCAATCCCTCCAACAGAAATGCTTTAAATCAACTCAGGAAATCAAAGTCATTTATGAAATGGTTCTGATTTGACCCAGTCCTTCACATTGACTAGATCTGGATGTTACCCAGTCCAAATAATAGGTAATTTAGGATGTGTTCTCCAGCTAGAAATAAAATACAGTATTTAAAAGATATGCTGTAAAATTTAAATGACAAAAATAAAAGGTTTATTAAGGGAGAGCATTGGCAACTTTGTTCTGTCATTTGACATGCTCCAGTTCTTCATTTGACCCAGTTTTTTGCCATGTTTGGAAAATGTATACATTTTTAGACAATCAGAAACATTTGGACACAAATCAGAATCAGACCAGAGTCACAGGTAGGTGTGTGTGGGTCAGATGTTCCAGTTCTGCCAGGGTTGGCCAGGTCAGGTCAAGCAAATCAGAACAAGAATCAAAACCAGAACCAAGAGTGACCACGCAGTGGTCTGTGGCATGCAGGGCAGCAACAGAGCTATGATAAAGAAACAAGGAGCCACATAGGGACTATTTACAATAGGAAGAGTGACAGTGGTCTGAGGCATGCAGTGGCAGCAGCAAAATTATGACAAAAATGAGAAGAGGATTCACATAGTGACAATTTATTACAGAAATAGTGACAGCGGTCTGGGGCATGTAGTGACAGCAACAGAATTATGAAGGAACTGAGAAGAAGCACCACCTAGGGACAATTTACAATAGGAAAAGTAACTGGTGTAGAGTGAGCAGTGGCAGCAACAGAATTATGATGGAAATTATTGAGTCAAATAGGAATATTTTAACTGTAATTGGTATAATGGTGGTATGGCCTTCTACTCAGTAACCCATAGATGCTTGCTGAAGAAGATGGAAGATCTGGATATGGCTGAGGACATAGTAAGCTGGGCTCTTATTTAGAATCTTAGAAAGAGTTAGACAAGTCTGTAGGGATTTATGACAGTTGGCTGACAATTTCGTTGTCGACCAGCTTTACAATGACTCCTTTATGTCAACTGCATTTGTGGTTGGCATAAAGGGAGTCACATCAACCTTTGTTTTCAGTGGGAGGCTTTGTCTCAATCCTCCTCTGCCCCCCGCTACTTAAATAATCAACTGTGAGTTAGAGTTGTTTCTGGGAGGGGTGCAATACCCCCAGAAAGCAGTGCTGGGGTCCCGCACCAACACTATAGTGACCTGGCGCTTTTGTTGCTGTAGTGTCAGTCATGGTAAAGTTGTCAAGAAAGCATCGGTATACCAGTCTGTAGCTACATAGAGGATAATGGATGGGCAACAGTGACCAATAATGCTGTCTTCGTTTCAAGAGGTTGTCATGACGACCAAGTAGACCTTAACAGTGATGCTCGACAGGTGTATGGTTGTCATGACAACCTCGAGAAGTGAACTCTGTGTTGTTGTTCACTGTTGACCATCCATTGTCTTTTATAGTGTATGGGCATCAGTGACTGATACCGGAGCATTTCTTGAGCAGTATGTACTGTAGCAAGCAGTATAAGGCTCTTACTGTACATCGTCAGATTGCCTACTTGCTCCTCTCTCTCCACTGTCCTAAACTGTCTGTCTCTGGTCTCCATCTTGATGGAAAATAACTGACACACAGTTTTTTTTTTAAACTAGCAAAATGTGATGAGGTGGTACAGTTTAGTACCACATAGGTGTGCTCATTTGTCTGTTTCCATGTCATGGGCTCCCGCTTGATAAACAGCACCACCATTTTTCTCTGAATTTGTTTTAAAGTGCTGTGTCTGAACAGCTGTACTTCATTCAGAGATGGCAGTAGCAGTGTGTGCCAACATTCCATGCTGCAGTTCCATCATAGAGATGTACTCAAGAGGGTACAACAACCTTTTGAAATCATTACGATGGTACAACAACATTAGGAATTGCATGAATTCCATATACGATAGCCCTTACCCATACACTGTAACAATATTATTAACAGAAGATGACTGGACTTTAAATGAATTATCAAACATTTTCCTAACAATTAGTAAAGTGAGAAAAAGAATGGTTATTAACATCCCAGTAATAAAAATTATGGATTCAGGTGATGTCACTGTACATGCTGTAAAGTCATCCTCATAGAACAAATGTCAATGTTTATTGAACACTATGGGCCATATATTCAAAGCTTTGCCCAGTGTGCAAACTGTTTGCACAGGAATAGCGCCAGTTTAGCGAGGTTCCACCATATTCAAAAGAGCAAATAGCATGCACAAAACACAGTAGTGCTGGCAAACCCATAATGCATGCAAGGGGCAAAGTGAGGGGGTGGGTATCTGCATACAGGCACAATGAGATATACAGAGGGATAGTGCAGCACAAGGCAGCATTGCACGACACATAGCTCGATGCTGGATACCGCCTATAAAAGGCAGGTCTTATCCCAGGGCAATCCACAGAGGAGGGCGTGGCCAAACCAGGAAGTAGAAATGGCTCTAGTCAGTAATGCTGTACTGCTGCACTTCATGGAGGAGGTTGTGGAGAAGAAGAACAGGGAGCAGGCACAACCAGGCCCACATCACAGGCCAAGGAGGAGATATGCTGCACACAGGTGATACCAGCCCAGAGCCTCCTTTGAGACACTGCCTAATGAGCACACCATTGGTTGGTACAGGATGGACAGGGGAATGCTGAGGCAGTTATGCGAACTCCTGCATGAGCAGCTTCAGCCCAACACCAGACGCAGCCATGCCATATCAGTTGAGGAGAAAGTAACAGCAGCAATGTGCTTCCTAGTCACCAGGACATTCCAGTGCCCAATGGGGAACACCATCAGGGTATCACAGTCCACCACCTCATGCCTCCTGACCCAGTTCCTTAATGCTTTTCTGCCACATGCTGGTGACTTCATCATATTCCCCAGCACAGCAGCTGAGTACAGAGAAACCATGCAGCAATTCTATCGAGTTGTACACCTACCAGCTGTACTCAGTGAAATTGACTACACCCATGTCCCCATCCATGCACCACCCGGTGATGGCAGTGGCATCTATGTCAACAGGAAGAGCTACCACTCCATCAATTGCCAGGTGGTGTGTGATGCAGCAGGGTACATGAGCAATGTCTTTGCACAGTACCCTGGCAGTACTCATGATGCCTTCATCTGGCACCAGTCCCAGCTGTGCTAGGCCTTTGAGGAGGGCAGAATACCCAATGGGCACCTTGTCGGTGATTATGGGCAGCCACAACAGGGAAAAAGCACAGGGGAGGTGGGGACAGGCATGGATAGCCAGGGAAGGGGTGGGGGCAGGGGGTGGTGGTACAGCATCACAGGAGATACATAGTAGCAATGGGCACACAGCATGACAACAACACTAACAGGTGCCATCTTTCCACAGGGGACAGTGCCTATCCCCTGCGACACTGGCTGCTTACATCAGTACCCCAGCTGGCCATAGTGGCTGAGGAAAAGTACGAGACACACGCTGCAACCAGGAACATCATAGAGAGGGCCTTTGGGATGTTATGATGTGGTTCTGTAGCATAGACCAGTCAGGTGGTGCCTTACAGTACAGACCTCAGAAGGTATGCTGTATCATTCTAGCCTGTCGTATGCTACACAACATGGTGCTCAACCATGAGATACATGCAGCTGAACCTGAGGAACAGTCTGACAGTGAGCCAGAGGTCAGAGAGATAGTACAGCAACTCCAGATGCAAGATCCTCACATGGCCCGCAGGGCCATTGAACACAGGAGCAGCATCATCAAGACAATAAAACAGAGGGGGCGGTGAGTAAACACAACACAGACAACAAACCTGAACAGTGCATTTAACAGGTGTGAAGACACAGTACAGTGTACACAGTGAACTACTCTAGTGATGTACATGCTGGCAGTATGATGTAGAGATGTGGTGCAGTGTGTGGTGCAAAGTGCAGACCATAAGGCTATGGCGCGTGCACGTGTCAACAGGTGGGGTGGCATGTGAGGGAACATGGGGTATGGAGGTGTGTGTGTGGGCAGGGGAGCAGGGTCATGTGAGCATGCATGAGTGTGCATGAGTGTGGGACATGGGCACACCATGTATGGAGGGGGTGCCCATCAGTGGCACCTGCCACCCCGCACATGATGCACCCCCTGTGTGTGTGTCACTTAGCTAGGTGTGCTCTGTGCTGAGGACATGGGTGGGGTGGACTGTGGAACGATTGGTAGGGCGGTCCACCTGCTGCCTTGCCGAGATGCATGCACAGATGAGGAGGGTGGGCACCCACAATGCTGCAGAAGGCCTGTGGAGGACCATGATGCAACTGTGGATGAGCTGCCTCCTACCCTGCATGCACTGGTGGCACACCGGTGCACGTGAGTGGTGTGGCTGCTCTGTGGTTCAGGTGCACAATGTAGGTCCGCTGTGAGTGTCTCCCGCAGCACAACCGTGTGGTCCTGCACAGCAATGGTGAGCCCCCCCAGAGCCACATTTAATGGTGGCAAGGGTGCAGGTCATCTGCTCCTACGCCCATTGCTCAGCACGGGCAAGGGCGGAGCCCACCATCTCTCACAGCTGAGACAGTCATGGCACACCTCCCTGTGGAGGTCATGCAGGTCCTGCTGGGCCGCATGCTATGATACCAGGGCTGCTTGGAGCATGGGCCATGAACTCTGGCCATTCTGTGTTGGGTGAGCGGCACTGACCTGCCCTGTGGGTGGAGGTTGTGGCTGGCATTGGGCATGGTGGGGCTGCTGTGCCCATGCTGGTGGTGTCAGCTGCTGATGGGCTGGCTGCCACTGCTGCTCCTGTGGGCCTGCAGGGGTCAGGCCATGCTGCAGGGCCAGCACTGCACCCTGTGGCTGGTGGGACATGTCCAGCGGGCACACTGGCCAACTCTATGGCTGACATCCATGAGCTGTACAGTCCCATGTGCATATGAACTCCCACCCCCATTGCAGCTGGTGTCCATCCACCATTGTTTCCCACTTCAATGTCATCACAGACCGATCCTCCCACTGACAGGGTGTTGCCGTCCTCCACGTTCTCTGAGCCATGGTCACTTGTAATGGTGATAATGATCACCTGCTCACCACTCAGGTCCTCCAACTGCGCTTCCTCATTAGAAACATAGAAACATAGACTTTGACAGCAGATAAGGACTGCTTGGCCCATCTAGTCTGCCCATTTCCCTACCTACAGGATAGGCCGCAGATCCTAGTTAACCAACAGCCTATTTCTTCCTACCCCCCACAAGAATTGCCTTATGTCTGTCCCATGCATTCTTGAATTCTTCCACAGTTTTAGACTCCACAACCTCCTCAGGAAGGCTGTTCCATGCATCCACTACCCTCTCTGTGAAATAATACTTCCTGCATTGCCCCTGAACTGTCCCCCTCTCTCTTTAAATTGTGTCCCCTTGTTCTTGCACATCTCTTTTTCTGAAAGATGCTACCCTCTTGGACTTTGTTGATTCCACTGAGGTACTAAAAAGTTTCTATCATGTCCTCCTCTCCCTTCTTTCCTCAATGGTATACATATTAAGCTCCTTTAGTCTCTCCTCATATGGCTTCTCTTCCAGACCCTGCACCATTTTAGTTGCCCTCATCTGGACTGCCTCTATCCTGTCTATGTCCTTGCGGAGATGGGGTCTCCAGAACTGGACACAGTACTCCAGATGGGGTCTCACCAACTGTCTGTACAGAGGGATAACAACTTCCTGTTTTCTGCTGCTGATGCCTCTCCCTATGCATCCCAGTGTACCCCCAGACCTCCCTACTGCCTTCTCACATTGCTTGCTAACCTTAAGGTCATCTGATATGATTACCCCAAGGTCCCTTTTCTTTTTTGTTGTTGTTACCACCTCACCCCCATTGTGTATTCTTCCAGTGGGTTCTTGTTTCCCAGGTGCATTATTTTGCACTTCTTTGCATTGAGTCCTAGCTGCCATACTTCTGACCATTCCTCCAACCTTGCCAAGTCTCTTCTCATCCTTTCCATGCCTCCATGTGTATCAACCCTGTTGCAGATCTTTGTGTCATCTGCAAAGAGACATACTTTTCCTTCCAGTCCCTCTGCAATGTCACTTATGAAGACATTAAAAAGGACTGGACCCAATACTGAACCCTGCAGTACCCCACTAGTAACCCCTCTTTCTTCAGAGTGGACTCCATTTACAATTACCTTCTGTGTCCTGTTGTGCAGCCAATGTTTTACCCAGGCTACCACCCTGGAACCCACTCCCAGGCTGGTTAATTTGACTATTAATCTTTTGTGTGTGGACTGTGTCAAATGCCTTGCTAAAGTCAAGGTAGGCCATGTCCACAGCCCCTCCCTGGTCTACTACTTTGGTTACCCAGTCAAAGAAATCTATTAGATTCGTCTGACATGACCTTCCTGCTGTGAACCCATGCTGCCTTGGGTCCTGTGCCCCACTGGCCTCTAGGTACTCAACTATTCTTTCCTTCAGAAGTGACTCCATCACTTTCCCTACCACAGAGGTCAGACTGACAGGTCTGTAGTTTCCTCCCTCTGTCTTGGTCCCACTTTTGTGAAGGGGAATCACATCCACCTTCCTCCAGTTCTCGGGTACCACACATTCTCGGGTAGCACACATCCTCCCGTGATTTATTAAAAAGAGTAGCCAGTGGTTTCACTAGTTCCCCCCTTAATTCTTTTAGAATTCTGGGGTGAATTCCATCAGGCCCCATTGCTTTGTCCACCTTCAGTTTTAGGAGTTCTTGCAGAACCCTTTCTTCTGTGAAAGGACTGGGATCAACTCCCCCATCAAGAGTGTTTCTGTTAATTGGACTAGGCACTTCCCCCTCCTCTTTTGTGAATACTGAGCAGAAATATTCATTCAGTATCCCTGCTTTTTCACTGTCCCCCTCTGCCCACCCACCGTTCATTCTATTCAGCCTCACTATCCCTCCCTTTGTCTTTCTACACTCACTGATGTACCTATAAAAGGTTTTATCTCCCTCTTAACCGAGTTGGCTATCTTTTCCTCAGTTTGGGCCTTTGCTATTCTGACTTCCCTCCCTGCTTCCTTCTGTCTTAACTGGTACAGCTCTCTGTCCTGCTCCTTTTGTGTTTCCTTATACTTCCGGACATACCTCTCAACCTCTTGCCTCATGAATCAGGGACAAGGCTTAAAAACTTCAGGGACAAAGACCCCAAATCAGGGACACATCTTAAAAACCGGTGCTATTCACTCAGAAAGCTGACAGAATAAAGGGATTTGTGTTAAGATGCATTTTCTGAAGAAGCACAAGTATGTTACTTTAATGTTTGACATTCATTTGTGCTTTTAATCACCACTGTTCTGTCACAAAAACACAAATTTTATGAGGGACAGAGGAAAATTTTGAGGCAAAACCAGGGACATCCCTGAAAATCGGGGACAGTTGAGAGGTATGTTTCTGGAATGCTATCTTTTTCTTCCTGACTTTCACAGCCACCTCTTTTGAGAACCATAGTGGCTTTTTCTTTCATTTTGATTTGTTTATTTGCTTCACACAAAGGCTTGTTGCCTCTGTGATGGCAGATTTGATGATTCCCCATTGTTGCTCCACACCTCCTTCTAGCCTGTTTGCTAGTGCTTTTCTGAGGCACTCTCCCATCTCGCCAAAGTCAGCCCTCCTGAAGTCCAGTACCCTCACTTTTGTATGGCTTGACTCTGTAGCTGAGTTTAACGTGAACCACACTGTTTGATGGTCACTTGTTCCCAGATGGCAACCCACTTCTTGATCTGAGATCCTCTCACTGACCCCGTTTGAGAGTACGAGGTCTAAGATTGCTCCCTCATGAGTGGGTTCCGAAACTTGCTGTCTGAGGCCTGCCACCTGTAGAGCATCAAGAATGGCCCTGCTGTTGGATGTGGCTGCAGCAAATGTGCTCCAGTTAACATCTGGCATATTCAGGTCTCCCATCAACAGTATCTCCCCTTTCTCTGCCATTCTAAGAATGCCTTCCATCATATTCTTGTCCATTCCCTCCCCCTGACATGGGAGTCTGTACACAACCCCAGTGCAGATTGTGGTGCCCTTTCCAGTCTCCAAGGTGACCCACAGTGCCTCCTCTCCTCCCTGTTTACTCTTTTGTTCAGTTGCTTTTATCCCTTCCTTTACATAGAGAGCTACTCCTCCCCCTCTCCTCCCCTGCCTGTCTCTCCTGTATGTTATGTACCCTGGTATGTTAACATCCCAGTCATGGTTCTCTGTGTCATGTTTCTGTGACTCACGATATCCAGGCATCCTCTTCCATCAAGGCCACCAGCTCAGGGAGCTTGTTGCCCAGACTACAGGCATTGGTACTCATTACCCTCCATTTCCTTATGGCCTTACTCCTTTTGCCCATTTCTGTCCTTCTTGCCTTTGTCACTTTCTCCATTTACCCTGCCCTTCTCCTATTGACACCTCTACGTTGGTGTTTACCGCACTTACTACCATGATTTTTTTGGGGGGGCTAGGATTTCCCTGCTTCTTTCCAGTGCCCCCCCCTTGGCTAGTTTAAATGCTTGCCAATGAAGCATTTAAACCTATCACACAGGATCCTGGTTCCCCTCCTGGACAGATGCAGCCCATCATGCCAGTATAGGCTTGCATCACTCCAGGTGGACCCCCAGTCCCCAATGAAGCCAAATCCCTGAGCTCCACACCAGTTTTTCAACCACTGATTGAATCCCATGGTGTGGAACACCCTAGCCTCTCCTGCACCATAGATGGGCAGCACCTCCGAGAAGGTTACCGTGCGTGCTACTTGTCTAAGGCTCCTCCCCAATTCCACAAACTCTTCCTGCACTTCTCTAATCCCTTTCTTAGCCAGGTCATTTGTCCCTAGGTGGACAATGACATCTAGCTCCCTCCCCCATGCAGCTGCTCTGGCAATCCTGAGGATTCACTCCCTGTCCCTCCAAGCCATGGCACCAGGCAGGCACCTTACCTCTCTTTCCCCGTCATTACTGCCAATGGTCTTCAGGTATGCTGCATCATCCTCTGATGATCCAGCATATTCCTGTGTTCCATGGCCACATACCATCCTCATGTCCAGGGCCACTGCAGGACCCTGCATGACACCCATGCCTGATGTAGAATGCCGCATCTGTGCAGCATCATCCTCCACCTCCTGTACTGCTGTGTCAGGCAACTCCTGGGCCATGGCCTGCTGGGCTCCCAGAGCTGTGGAGTAACAGATATAACATCAGTGTCCAGTACAGTGCACAGACTGCCTACACACCACCACCACATGAAACCCCAACTGTGTTTGCCCCACAGCATGCCTGTGCACACCCCACAGTGCAGCCCATGCAACTGTAAGTGATGCCCCCATGCACACACACCCCTGCCCACAGCTCACATGCACTAACTACCTGTGCACTGCCAACACATGCACACCACAGTACAGCACCCACACTAACACCACGATGTGACACATCTATGCATGCATCCTGCATGCACCATGACAGTGGGAAGGTGCGCCACAGCCCCATTGGTGTTGGTCAGGCAGAGGTGGTCACATGCTGCAAACATACTTGCCCTAGGTGGTGTGAGCAGCAGGGCAGAGGCTACCAGTGCCATCAGTGAGTCCCACTCCCGCTGCTCCATGGGCTGTGGTCCATCATCCATCTGCATCCATTCCCACAGTGGTTGGGCCTCCTCCTTGGCTTGATGAAGCAGGTCATTCCACCTCTTTCTGACTGCATCAGTGTAATGGCCAAGGCCACCCACAGCATTCACTGCTGCGGTGATCTCATCCTACATGCACCTCACGATGGCATCTGTGGACTTATTTCTCCACAGTACCATCTCCCTCTCCTTCACAGCATGTCCCAGGTCCCTTAGCTCATCCCCTGAGAATTTGTGTGCCTGGAGCCACTCCTGCCCTGCAGCATCACCTGTGTGGGACAGAGGATATGGCACAAGTTACACACAGTGGTGTATGATGTGTGCACAGCTGTAGCAGTATTCAATGGGCATGGCACACCACACAGCTTACATGCATTGCCTGCCCCTGTGTGCAGCATGAATGGTGCAAGCAGACCACACCACATAGTGCTGGGGATGCCTGCACACCTCCATATTACCTGGCCAGCAGTACCTGCACAGCCACTGCCGGTGCTGCCTATGCTGCCGATGTGAGGCGTGTGTCCCTGGTGCACCAGCTGTACATGGTGTCATGGATGGTGCAGTCTGTGGCCATGTGGCATACCGGCATGCACACACCAAGCACACAGTCCCATGTGCTGTCCATCAGGCCCAGGGGCCTAGGCAGGCAGCCGTGGGAGTACAGGCCTTTCCCAGCTGCCCCCCAGGGACACAGCCATGGTGGACCCTTGTACACCCAGCAATGTGGCCTACATGCTGTGCAAGCAACCACCATAATGCACACCCCTAGGACAGGACGGCATGGTTGGCTGACCCCCCCAATGGGCCAGCAGGGGCACTGGCCCAGCCCTGTGTTGTGTGTCTGGCAACAGGTCAGTGTCTGTACTGTTGCAGGCTCCCTGCACAGCTGTTCACATTTGTGGAAGGGGTATAGCCAGACAAGGTACAAATGTACATCAGGACTGTGGGTGGTGCCCCATGTGGCACTGTACATATGGCATTTGTATACCATGACACTGTTTGCTGCCCCCCCATGTATGTGTATATGCAGATGCCATGCATTGTTCCTTCAGACCCCAATATACAGCCCCACTCCCTGTATGGCTGTACAGTCCATGGGCTGCAATGACAGTATCAGTGACCAACCCTTCTAGTGCTGACATATGTGGATACACATACGGAGGTTATCCACTGGTTCTGTTTTGTTGCAATGGAGTAGTGCAGCAGTTCAGGGCCTATTTGCTGCCCCCCTTCAATACAGCTGTACACCATGGCATACATTGAGTATGCCTCCCTACACCCATGATGTGTGTAATGTGCATTGTGATGCTCTGCCCCCTGCTTATGGTTATTGTATAATATTTATATTATAAATAAATGGTTTGTGATTGTCTCACACAAGTCAGCAGTGAGCGAGAGACTTGTCCTTTGACCCCAGAAGGTTTCAGTGTGACTGAAAGTTGCAGGATGTGTTAAATTGACCAGTGAAGAGAAACCCTAATCAGAGGTTTCCTGTTCTTTTAACAAAGAGGTCTAGTTACCTGCCAGGAGATAGGACCTCATAAAATGTTATGTTTCCTACAGGACGAGACTATTTGATTACAGACTTGTGAGAAAACCATAAAAACCTGAGGTCACTCTAGCAAAACATGAAATTAGGTGGGTGAAGCATCAAAGGGGATGTTTTGATCAGACTGTCATATTTAGTAAATGGCTAGTTGCAGATTTTTCAGAGTAATAACATACATCCTTATGAATAATTATGTCAAAAAGGAAGCTAGGAGGATCTAACTGTGACCTCACCAAAAGGGGTGGGGAGATGGATGCTGAAATGGGCATGCATCAGAGGGAAACGGCATATTTTTTGGACTCAAGAGAGACTTAATTCTCTGGACTTAAGAAAGCACTTAATGATAACATCTAGATAGGCAAGAACTTTTAAGTATCTGGGGTAGACATATTTGTGTTCTGTAAACTTCCCATTTATTTCATGTGGCTGTAAGTTAGTGATATAATTGTTCTGTGTTTGATTTTACCGGTTCTACAATTTTTAGTAAACAATATTTTCTTTAAAATACTGTCTGTGCTTTTTGCTCAGTTCTTTTAAATGTGATTGATGAACCTGTGTTTAAGTCTGACAGCTGTTAAGGGCTTGAATGTGTTACTAAGCTTGCTTTAGGTAAAAATATACCTAGGTCTCATATAGAGTCGTAACGGTACATTTTGAAAACCTGGTCGGGTGCCTCTGTGCGAAGGATTGTATTGCATCCCCCAAAGAGGGTGTGTATCTGAGCCTGTTAACTGGGTATGCTAGCATAAGGTTCACTTCTGACCCCCAGGGCTCTTGAGCTAGTAGGTGATTCGGACCCAAAACAGACAGGAGGGTTACCATGTATGTCACCTGTTCACACTATTGCACTCTGTGGTTGGCACTGTGGGAGCAGACGGCTTGACCTGTGGAGTGCATTTGTGACATGTGTATCCCAGCTTACACAGCTGTGCATTACTGTGGCCTGAGCTGCATGCTGTACATACCTGCCTGCTCCTACTGTCTCTCCTGTGACATCCTGCTTTCTGTGCTGCTGACCTCAAGCCTGCACAACACTGCAGTCCCTATTAGCAACACAGGTGGAGCACTGTTTGCCCTTAAATAGGGCTGCAGGGCAATCAGGCCTGTGTGGTATGCAAATGAGGCAGTAATGATATGGTAGTCACCCTGTTTTTCCCCTGCATACACAAGTACCCTAACTTACATAGCCACTTTGAATATGGCCTGTGTTAGTGAAGGGCAAGCTGATATTGCCAGGCCAGGGTCATAAAGGTCTTGGATACAAAAAAAAAGTACTTGGCACCCCTTTTTAAGTGAAAAACCTGGATAGATGTTTTTGCCACAGATGCATAGACTATGATACAAGGACATGGGGTCCCAATAAGGCTGGCCTCTCTGGGTACCTGATTTAGAGACACTGGCACCCACCATCTAGGTCACCTCTATTGGAACCATTTAGTCCAGAGCCCCTCTGACTTCCAGGCTCTGGGTTAAACCACTTCCTAGGTGGCTAATAGTAACTTTCTTACAGGGATGACAGCCCTGACTTCAATGATACTTCCCCTGGAGGATGACATTCACTGTTTACCCAGCATTCAGTGCACTGAGCCTGGGAAGAGATGCTGGACTGCCCCTTCTCTTCCTGCCCCCCCGCAGGTATAAAACGATCACAGAATCAGCAGGTGCAAAACTAGGTGCTCATGGAACAGCAGCTGACATTCTCTGCACCGACAATAAAGCAGCACAGTAACACAGACACTGGAGGTTTTTCTGGGAACCAAGCATTCAACTTGCTACACAGTCGGCATGGAATCAGAACATGAAATACTATGTACACGGCAAGCCCCAACAAGTAAGGCAGTTTTAACTTGCATGATGCTATCTCAGGGTAGAGATTTCCACAGGTTAAGTAGTTATGCAGGGTCCCAAAGCATATACCTTGCACAGGCCCAATGCACTGAGCCTTGGAAACCCTGCAACCCCCATCCCCTAAAATTTCCATATCCTGCTTCTAAAATTTCCCTAAGGGCTAGGAATTCCAACATCACAGGAGTGATGGATCTGACCCCCAAGATGATCTCACAGGGAAAGGACTTCCACAGGCTTAGATATAACCCAGGGTCCCAAAGCATATACCACACCCATAAAAAGTGCTGTCAGCCTGGGGAGACCTGGTACGCTCCCCCCTAAAATGTCAAGGGCCTACTGATAACACTTTCCTTGGGTCTAGCACTCCCAGTCTCCCAGGGGTAATGGCCCACACCTCCCTGATGCCCTGCCAGGGTAGGGACTTCCACAGGATTAGATTTTACTCATGGTCCCAAAGTATATGCATTTCCCAGGGAATGTGCTTTCAAGCCTGGGGACACCAGCAGACATGCTCCCTAAAACTTATAGGGGCTGATGGTAACACTTCCCTTGGGTCTGACACTCTCAGACACCCAAGGGTAATGGCCCACACCTCCCTGATGCCCTGCCAGGGTAGGGACTTCCACAGGATTAGTTTTTACTCATGGTCCCAAAGTATATGCATTTCCAAGGGAATGTGCTTTCAAGCCTGGGGACACCAGCAGACATGCTCCCTAAAACTTATAGGGCCTGATGGTAACACTTCCCTTGGGTCTGACACTCTCAGACACCCAAGGGTAATGGTCCTCACCTCACTGATGGCTAGCCAGGGTAGGGAATTCCACATGATTAGTTTTTACCCAGGGTCCCAAAGCATATGCCTTCCCCAGGGAATGTGCTTCCAAGCCTGGGGACACCAGCAGGCATGCTCCCTAAAACTTTCTGGGCCTGCTGATAACAGTCCCCTTGGGCCTAGCACTCCCAGGCTCCAAGGGGTAATGGCCCACACCTCCCTGATGCCCTACCAGGGTAGGTAATTCCACAGGATTAGTTTTTACCCAGGGTCCCAAAGCATATGCCTTCCCCAGGGAATGTGATTTCAAGTCTGGGGACACCAGCAGGCATGCTCCCTAAAACTTTCTGGGCCTGCTGGTAACAGTCCCCTTGGGCCTAGCCCTCCAAGGCTCCCAGGAGCAATGGCCCACACCTCCCTGATGCCCTGCCAGGAGACTTGCACAGGATTAGTTTTTACCCAGGGTCCTAAAGCATATGCCTTCCCCAGGGAATGTGCTTCCAAGCCTGGGGACACCAGCAGGCATGCCCCTGGAGACTTTGGAGATGCAGCCTTCCAGGGTCAGCATCAAGCCATGCCTAGCAACTGCATCACAGCCTGGCTAGGCCTTCAACAAACTCACCTACAGTGACTATTAAGCCTGACCACAGTTATTTAGAGAAATACCAGCCGGCAACAGGCGGGCCTATCTGGTTCCACTTGCTCCCAGGGCTATCTGTTCCCACTAGCCATCAGGGCCATCTAGTTATACCATATCTCAGGGACATCTCATCCCACCAGGACTCAGGCACAACTGCTCACACTTTCACCCAGGACTCAGTGCTCTCAGCATGGGGACACCTGCTGGCATGAATCCTAAAACTTCCATGGCTTGCTGGTAACACTCCCCTTGGGCCTAGCACTCCCAGACTCCCAGGGGTAATGGCCCACACCTCCCTGATGCCCTGCCAGGGTAGGGATTTCCACAGGATTAGTTTTTACCCAGGGTCCCAAAGCATATACCTTCCCAAGGGAATGTACTTTCAAGCCTGAGGACACCAGCAGGCATGCTCCCTAAAACTTCCAGGGCCTGCTGGTAACACTTCCCTTGGGTCTAGCACTCTCAGACACCCAGGACTAATGGCATTCACCTCACTGATGGCTTGCCAGGGTAGAGACTGACACAGGATTAGTTTTTACCCAGGGTCTCAAAGCATATACCTTCCCCTGGAAATGTGCTTTCAAGCCTGGGAACATCAGCAGGCATGCTCCCCTAAATTTCAGGGCCTGCTGGAAACACTCCCCTTGGGCCTAGCAATCCCAGACTCCCAGGGTTAATGGCCCACACCTCCCTGATGCCCTGCAAAGGTAGGGACTGCCACAGGATTAGTTTTTATCCAGGGTCCCAAAGCATATGCCTTCCCAAGGGAATGTGCTTCCAAGTCTGAGGACACATGCTGGCATGTCCCCCTAAAACTTCCTGGGCCTGCTGGTAACACTCCCCTTGGGTGTAGCACTCCCAGACTCCCAGGGGTAATGGCCCACACCTCCCTGATGCCCTGCCAGGGTAGGGACTTCCACAGGATTAGTTTTTACCCAGGGTCCTAAAGCATATTCTTTCCCAAGGGAATGTGCTTCCAAGCCTGGGGACACCAGCAGGCATGCTCTCTAAAGTTTCCAGGACCTGCTGGTAGCACTCCCCTTGGGTGTAGCACTCCCAGACTCCCAGGGGTAATGGACCATACCTCCCTGATGCCCTGCCAGGGCAGGGACTTCCACAGGCTTGGTTGTTACCCAGGGTACCAACCCAGAGGGAAGTGGAGTGTACACTTCCATCTTCAGTCTTATTTCAGTGTTATTTCAGTCCAGACTGACAAAGCATTGCTTTTCATCAGTGCACTGTTAATACACTGCACTGACTTTCTGCTACACTGTTGTACCACTATTCAATATTTCTTATGTTTTGATGCAGACTGTAAGAGCACTGCAAATAATTATTAGATTTTCATGCACACTTCTTTAGCACTGTATTTCCTTCACTAATTTTTGCTGCACACTGCAGTAGTACTGGCAACACTTTATAATTTTTATCACACTTCTTTAGCACTGCATTGTCTCAGCAATCTGATTACCCTGACTGAATTTGTCACACTGGCATTACAGTGGTATAGCAATGGCAATACTGTGGTCAGCTGAAAAATTCACAATAGTACTTCTCAGTGGTACTCCAGTATCACAGTGGTAGGTGATATATAGATTTTCCTCTGTGCATTGGTAGTGCACTGGCAGAATGGTATCCCTATGGCATTTTTTACCATTTTCTCTGTCTCTCACACATACACTGGTAATACAATGGTATCACGAAATTTTGAGATTTGTGTTGGCTCCCACAAATACTGGTACACTGGTAGCACAATGGTACTGCGTTATTTTGACATTTTAGTATTTGGTACCTCTCACAGCAACCCTAGACTCATGTGGTAGCACAGTGGTACCAATATTAATCTCATCATACTCTGTACTCTAATGCATTGTTAAGATAAATTACATTATCAACCTCATGGAGAACAGCTCTCAATTCCATATTTGTATTTGTTCACTTGTCTTTATCTTACTGGTAATGGACTGTTATTGTTCACATAGACCAGAACATTCAAAGAGCATTTGTGATCGCTAAAGGGGTAGGTGACTCTCAGACAACACTTTGCACCCCAAAAACAGGGTAGGATCACAAAATGATATCTTGAATAGCATAATTAGTGAGTCTCTGACCAGTTGGTAAATGGCTCTAAAAGACGCTGCCTCCCCAAACCAGGTAGTATCGCCTCTGCCTCCTACCACTGCCCCTTTGAGCTCCCACCATCAGTAATATCACACTTCCCTTGGTGTTCAGTGGTGCTGCTGTCCATTCCATACATTGGAAACTGCCAATAACTACCTGCCCACCCAGTCCCACTGCTTGCACCATTCTTAGCCCCCACCATATGTTTACATACTCTCCCCACAGTGGCAATTGGCACAGACACTCTGCTAAACTCTGTGACCAACTGAAGACAGAATGCCAGTTTTACTCTCATGTGCCTATTGTATAAACAGCTGTGTACAGTTAGCACATGATTGTGAACTATCATCCATTTTGTGCCTGATCAAGGAGCTGAGAGGATGGTCTGTGCCAAATGTGGAAGGGTGTCAAATACATAGTAAGGCTGGGGACCAGGGGGTAGTATTTGCTGTAAGAACTAACTGGGTCATAGTGGGGACTTTGGATATACAGGGGGCAAGGACTTTCTTTCAACACACCACTGCTCACTCTATCAGGCCCTGGGCTGGCTTCCCCCATCAGCCCAACAGACCTATCTCCTGGCCAGCACAGTCAATAAGGCCATCCAAAACTGAGCTACCTCTCTGCAATCCCACCTTCTTTGGCCAAAAATGTTTGTTCTAGAGCTCTGCCTCACTGCTGGCCCCATGCTTGAGTGCCCCCTAGTCTCCACCGTATGGGTAAATGTGCATTCTCATCTGCAGCCCCTTTCCTTTGGAACAACCTGCCCACTTCACTTAGCACCACTGACTCTCCAGGACTCTTCCACTCTCTCCTTGGATCACACCTTCTGTCCTCCACTACTTGCTCCTGCCCTCCCAACTTATTATCATGCCTCTACTTCCCTTCTCTCCTTTTCCTTCTTGGTCCATACCTACACTGCCATGATGCACTTTTTCCTTTACTCATCTCAGATCATGCCTAATTTGTATTACAACTTGGCTATTACTGTACCTGCTATTGTCATAAATGTTATTTATCCATTGTGCTGCAAGTTTATATATATCTTCATATAAATATCCTGTATATTTTTATTACTGTTTATTGTATGCCTTGTCCCAGCCTCCTTTGTACTTGCTGTTATTCCTGTGCCATCCTCAATGGCTCAGGTCATGCCTGAAAATGGTTCTCAGACCAGTGCACCTACTCAGTAAACAAATGAATGAATAAATAAATAAATAAATAAATGGGAACCACTGAACATCAGGGATAGAAACAATCTACTGTATACCTGTGGGGTGATTGTAGGATGGGGTAGGACTGGAGAACAGGTAAATTAAGAACCTGGACCTGTGGGATAATTAGGGGAGGGGGCCCAATGGAGACTGTTTCCCATGAGGGCTCTTTGGTGGTGTAACTCCCAGGATACGTTTTCCCTGGTGCTGTAATGTGGCCTGTGCTGTAATCAGCATCAGCAACATGGCTGTCACACCAGCATGGGTGAACCCTTTCTCCACACCCTCCTGAGTGTCAACTCTATAACAGGATTTAGTGGCATCTGAAAAAGACATACCTTCCCATTCAGTTCTTATGCAATTTCACTTATGAAGACACTGAAGAGGCCCACTCCTAGTACTGAGCCCCACCCTGCACCATGCCTTTAACCAACTGTTGAAAGCCATGTGGAGAGTCCTACCTTCTCCCAAGATGTATATAGGCAACCTTTTGGCAAAAGCCACCATGCATGCTTGAGGACCCTCCCCCTATCTGTGAAATTTTCCTGTACTTCCCCTACCCCGTCTCTTTCTAGGTCATTTGTCCCCAGGTGTGCAATGACATCTAGCTCCCTCTCATCTCCTGCTGCCTAATGATCCACTGTATCTGCTCTCATCCCTCCAAGCCAAAGTACCTCTCAGGTATTTCACCTCCCTCTCCTTTACCCCACCCTACTCACAAGTCTTTCCCCCTAATTAAGTCCCCCACCAGGAGTTGCTTTCTACTCAGCTGGGGGCCTCTTCCTCCCTCCTTGTAACTGTGAAATGGTCCATGGACAGTGCTTTCCTTGAGGAAGGTTTCTCCAGGGGCCGAAAGAGTGGTTCAGCTGCAGGGAGAGTGGTTGGCTGGGTAGGGCCCATTTCAGATACAGGGAGAGTGGTTAGTAAACAAAGCAGAGTGAGGGCTACAATAGATCATTTACCAGAGAAGTCTCAGGTCAGGGAACTACAGCTGAAGAGAACATAGAGAACAGGTAGGCATCAGAAAATGATGCATGAGGGCAGTGGACAGACATGGACTGATGAAGGCATGCATAGGAACTATGGATGCCAATGCTGGGAGGTGCCAAGGCCAGCTTAGGTAGGTGGACACTGACCTGTAGGTAGAGTGCACAACACACAGGGACCCCTGCATCCCTGCATGCTGGACAGCAGGGAAGTGTACCCTGGAGCATAGCCCCACTGCAGCACAGTAGCTGATGGGGGTCCAGGACACTGTGGACACAGAATTTGAATGTGACCATGGTGCACAGCAAAGCCTTGAAGCACTGGGACTGTGGGCAGACAGTGGCACTACAGTACTGGTACAAACCATCCACAGATAAGTAGCAACTGCCACAGGTGTGACCCATGGAGTGTGATGAGCAAATGAAGTGCAATCACACCCGAATGCCTGAGCTGGAACCAAAGCCGGTCATGTTGCACAGTCCTCTGGCACAATGGAGGACAGTGTGGAAGCCATGGAGGGGCCAGGGTGCTCAACTGCAACCCCAACTACATGGACAATCTGTGAGGTGGTACCATCCCGGAAGGGAAAGTCCAAGCTAAATGTGAATGGCTGACTCCTGGTCCATGAATGGACCTGCAATGAGACAGTGTACTTTTTTTTTAACATATCATATTTTTCACCTGCTGCGGCACACACTCTGGCTTGGGGCATCCAGCAACCAGCTCCACCCACCTTGAGAGCTGGGTAGCTCAAACTGCACCCAGGAGGATCAGGGATGGCCATCATGCCATCTTGCTGGAGGTCTCCCCCTCTGCCTCTACCAGCCAGGACAGCCCCAGACTCTCCTCAACAGGACTCCACCAAAGTCCTCTGGGTGGCTCAGAGCAATGCCATCAAGCTGCAAGGTCATACCCAGCCATTTTCCTTTGATTGTCCCCAGTAGCACAGACATGCAATGACATCCAGGAGCAACGTACTGACATCTGCCATGCTCCCCATCTAGTGTCACTGTCACTAGTAGTGCCCCTGGGCATCCCCAGGGGGGTGCTACAGCACAGTGAAATTCTCCAGCACACCCCAGGACTGGGAAAGCAGTCTATGGATGTTCAATCCCAGTCCTCCCCTGCTGACCCCCGATGGCCCAGGCTCAATCCTGAACCCAGGTCACTGGCGTGGCACAAGGTATGGCATCCAGCACCTCAACCCTCAGCATCACTGGGATGGCCTGAGATAGTGTAATGGTGCTGCCAGCACCATAACTCCAAGTCCTGCCTTGGCCAGGCCATCACACTGCTCCAGGATGGCCAGCACCACCTAAAGAAAAAGAATGAGCACAGTCATGCTCTGGAGGTGACAGATGCTCTACCAACACAGGTGTTGGCTGGCATCAAGTAGAAGGCACACAGCACCATGGCTAGCCCTGCATAGCTACTGCAGAGTGAAGCAACTCCAATGACCACTGAGCTGTGGCTACAATTGCCAAGCAAGAGGGCCCTGCCGCAGATTGTGAACAGGACCCGCCACAAGGACCTCTCAACAGAACCAGTGATACTGGCTGACCTCACTGTCCCCAAGCAGCTACAGACGGTGACTGGATGGCCATGGTACAGCAGGATCACCGGCAGCACCACCCACCAGGTCCTTCTACTCACCACATAGGACAACATCAGGGACCTAGCACAGACACCCTTCTGGATGATGGATGGTATGTTCAAGACTGTGCCACACCTGTTCACTCATTGTACACCAACCATGCACCCATGGGGATGGGCCCAAACAACCTCATTATGTCATTGGTGTATACACTGATGATGACAAAGAGCCTGCAATGTTACTGCACCTTGTTCCAGGAGCTGAATAAATATGCCAGTATACAGTCCTGCACCCTCAAACCACCTACGATCATCACTGACTTTGACTGGCTGCGATCAATGCCTGTAAGATGGAATTTCCACAAGCCATAAACAAGGGATGCCTGTTACACTTTGGGCAGATTGTGTGGCGGAAGGTCCAGAGCTTTGGCCTTGCACCACAATACAGAAGTGACCCAGACTTCAGCCTGAAGATCCATGAACTTGTGGCCCTCGCCCATCTCCTGGCACAGGACATTCCAGCAGCATTCAGCCTTCTGAAGTCAACCATTCTGCCCAATGCCACCACACTCTTCTATTGTTTTGAGCAGACACATGTGCTGGGCAGGATATGGCTGTACAGTAGGGTGACCAAGGTGCCCACGAGATACGACCCCTTGTTCCCACTCAGCTGTGGTTGGTTGCAGATCTCAATGAGTGAGGTATACCATGGACCCAAAGCAATGTCGAGACCTGGCACTGCCATCTCCATGCCCTGCTCGGGAAGATGCATATAGGGGTCATGACAATGGTAGCAGAACTCCACAGGGAACAGCAATGGACCTATGTCACCAAGGAAGGCATTTGTTGTGGACTGCCATGGACACCACCCAAGAAGAGCTATGAGGAGTGGATAAGGATGGTACTAGCATCCAAGGACAAGGGCAAGCTGCTGAAGTTCCTCTGTGGCATGGCACCCAACACCACCCTGTAGGGTTTCCATGGTGACTTGGCACCTGACAGTTGTACACTCACAGTACACATCATGCACAGCCACCAGGTTGCCACTGTGGCCCCCTACTGTTGAAAAAGTTTCACCTCCACATTTAACATGCACCCCAACCTGGTGGTGATGTCTCATCACAACGCTGCTGGGAATCGCCAAGCAGCCCACTGCACACTGCCACATCTGCACTGTGTGTCGCATGTTGCACATGCCTGAATCTGTGTGAGTCCCCCAAAATCCTTTCAGTTGTTCATGTGTGCCACATGTTGCACAGGTCTGAAGCCGTGTGAGTGCCCACCAATCCTTCCAGCTGTGAAACTGTGTGGTAACAGCATTCCCGCAGTGGGCCCTTGTGGAACCCCCCCACAACACACCTGGCAGCCTTCAGGCCACAGTGGGCTCCTATGGCAGGGCTCCCCCCCAAACACCTAGAGACTTTTTCCTGTGTGGTTACTGCAGGCCCATAGTGGGCTAGCATGACACGGCCACATGCACACATTGCACGATTGGTGCGATGGCATGCTGCTCTGTGTCCTGGCATCCACATGTGGTGTTGCTGTGGACCACTTCCTGGTGCAGCTATCCATGCTCTTGCTGTGCCACTCTGCTGTGTGCCTACAGTGTCATGCATGCACTGACCAACAGGCATGGTATTCCAGTTCCTTCATGCATGCCCAGCTGGCTGGCTGTCAGCTGACATAATCATGCATGCAGGGATGCATGGACAATCCACCATTGCTGCCTGGGATGGCTGGTCAACACACTGGGGCATGCATGGCTATTTGTTTCATCCCTGTCCCATGGATGGTGAGACAGTCATCCTTACCAGGGGGGTCTATGATCAGGTCAGTGTGTCCTCTGAGGGTGCACCACATAGGGGTGGGTGATTTCACATGGTCCGTGCTGTTCAGTAGTGTCTCAGGTCCTGGGATGGGTGACGTAGGTCGGGATTGGGTGCTTCATGTGTTTGTGGAAAATCCACTCAACAGCCGCACAGCATCCCAACCTCCTCTGGCCTGACAGTGTGTCAGGCACTGTCCTAGGTCAGGCCACTGTGTGTTGGGCTGCTGGGGCTGTTGGGTTGTTGTGTGTGGGATGCAGCATGTCAGACTAATAAGTGTTGGGATTATAAAAGGGTACCTAGCAGGGCAGGGTTTTCTATGTGGAAGCAGAGTGGTCAGTGGTGGGATGGGCAACTGGTATCTGGGCAAGATGGGTAGTCTATGTGGGTCCAGCTGCAGAAAGAGTTGTTATCTAGAAGGTGCTGGTCCAGCTCTAAGGAGGGTGCTTTGTTTGGTGAGACTGGGAGGTTGGTCCAGCTGCAGGGAGGTGGTCTACTGAGGTGGGAAGGCAGGTCTGGGGGGTTTCATCTGCAGGAGAATAGTGTCTGAGGGTAGAAAGGATGGCCTGGAGCAGCCAGCTACAGGGTTGGTGATAGTTGATGGGGAGAGGCTGGTTTGGGGTTTGTAGGGTGGACTAACTGCAGGCAAGGTACACAACTTGGAAGAGGTCTATTGGGATGTTGATATGGTTGTCCAGCTGGGTGGTCATCTGGGCAGGGGGTGTTCAAGATGTGAGTGGTCATGGGGGGTGCAGGCCCAAAGGTCTGTACTTGGGAACCCTCACTGAAGTCAAATACTAAATTTAGTATTAAAGCATTCATTAATTTGCCTTCAAAGACTAATTTTAGTCATTTTTAATAATCTTTAATCATCATTCAAAAATACAACCACTAAGAATACTAAATTCTAAGAAGTATTTCGGCAGACTAGTTGTTCAAGAGTAAGTCATTGCTAAATGAGGATTAGAAATAGATCTGCAATGCTCTTAAAAGTACAATTTTGTTTAATACAACTGAATCATAAATGAAGATTACAGTCAGCAGAGTAGTTTTAGGATTTAAATTAGCCAATCAAGGCTGGGTACATTACCATGCATTTCAGTTCTACTAAGCAAGGAGACAGATAAAACAACCAGCAACATCAATGAATTTTACAGAAGGTAATCAATAATAAAATGTGGATTTTTACCTGGAAATAATATGGTGCAAAAAAAGTTGGCAGTGTCCCTTTAAAAGTCTATTCTAAACTTCATTTCCCATAAGTCTACTCAGTCAGAGGCCTAAATTTCCCAGCTCTCTTCCTGCCTGTGTCCAGTGTGATAAAACTGCACAAGCACTCCGTGGTCTCCATTTTTGAACAACTGAGGTTTCCTACAGCTAAGATTTACATGTTAAGGTAAGAGCTTATGTTTAAAAAGTACATCTTTTCAACTCCCTGAAATGTTAAATACAGTAAAGGAATTATCACTCAGGTGTTTTTTTTTCCAAAATGAAATGCTGTGCAAGTTTCACTTTCAATGTTTTGTCTTGAAAACATTTTCTCTTCTCTGAACTCTTGGCTAAACTTTGAAATACACATTTTATTTTCAATCAACCCTTCCCCCCCTTTAAAGTGTTTAGGATGCATTGTGCCTCTAGATTACTTGTTATTTGTGGATTTTTTGCTGATTTAGTTACTTTAAAGTAGTTTTGATGGTGGTGGGGGCAGGAGAATGAACAGCAGGAAGATTGTATAACTGAGCAAATTCAGAATGCATAGAGAAAAGATTACAACTTTTTTAATTTGAGAAAATCTGGAGTTACCCTAAAGGAAGAATTATTTACTGCAGATATTTGAGTGTGTTTGTGGTAACAGTTGCATGTGTTAATCCATTTTGTAATCTGGGGATCAGTGTATTTTTTTTTCTTTTGTTGAAGACTGCATTAATTCATATTTTATGTTTATTTTATTTTGTTTTTGTTGACCGGCTAAGTGCACTAGACAGATTCTTGCCTATTTTTCAGGCACGACCCGGACAGAGAGGAATACAGATGAAAGCCAAATGACCTTGAACCAGATTTAGCTGTTGGTGGTATTTTTACTGAATTGGGGGAGGGGGGAATATGGCCAGGGCACCAGAGAAAATTTCCCTGCTTTTTTCGAGAAGTGCCATGGGATCTTTAACATCCACCTGAACTACCACCAGAACAGGCAGATGGGACCTTCGGTTTAACGTCTCATCTGAAAGACAGTGCCTCAGGAGTGCAGCCATCCCCCTCATACTGCACTACAGCATCAGTATTGGGATACTAACATAAGTGCCTGGTATGGGAATAGGACCCACTGCCTTCTGATCTCCCAGCCTTGGAGGTGAGTGTGCTACCTGCTGAGCCACTGACACTGCAAATGCAATATGTTAGTGTCATATATATATATATATATATATATATATATATATATATATATATATATCTATATATATCTATATATATATATATATATATATATATATATATATATATATATATATATATATTTTTTTACTACTATGTTGAGAAGTATGGGGTCCATGGCTGAGGAAGGGTGATTGGGGGGGTCTAGGTGTAGGGAGGTTCTGCTCTGGATGGTGGGTGTGTCCAGAATTTGGAAAGGGTGTCCAGCTCTGGGGAGGTTACTCAACCTGCAGAGTGGAGGGAGGCTGGTCTGTGGGTGGGAATGAACCCAGGGGTCTAGCTGCAGGGAGGATTGTCTGCTGGGGGAGGCTAGTCCAGGGCATGAAAGAGTGAGCCAGCAGCAGGGAGGGTGGCTGGTGGCGGTGGTGGGGCTAGTTCAAGGTTGGAAGTGAGGTCTAGCTGCAGGGTAGGTGGTTGGATGGTGAGGCTGGTATGGGGCTTCTGGTGGATCTAGCTGTAGGTTGGGTGGTTATGTGGGGGACTGCTGGTCCATGGGCTTGGAGGGACAGCTTCAGATATGTGGTCTGTTAGAGTGGAGTTTTAGGGTGGTGCTCCCGCTACATGGAGGTTGTATAGAATGTAGTTGGAGGCTGGTCCAGATGTAGGGAGGGTGGCTGGCTGGGTAAGCGGCTGACCCAGAGCCTGTGTGGTGCTCTAGCTCCAGTGCTCATTATGTGAAAGGCTGGGGCTAGAAGGGTTGTCCAGTTGCATGGAGGATAGTCTGGTGCCTGGAAGGGTGATCTAGCAGAGAGGAGAGTGGTGACTATTTTGGGGCGCGGGCGAGGCTAAAGAGATTGATCAGCCTAGGAGGGATCCAAAGTAGTAAAATTAATTAGAAACTGGTTAACATGTGTGTGCCCTTCAGCTTAACAGTAGCTACATCTGCCTGCGGGAGGTGACCTTAGTTCAGGAATGAGCTCACGTCAGGGGCTCTCTGGCGAGAGGAGGAGGATCAACTGTTATACAAGAGGCTCTCTTCTGGGGAAGGAGGACAGTCATCTCAGCTGTAGTACTGCCAACTGAGTGACCACAAGTGGCAGTGCAGGTGGGAGCAGCCCATGGGTGGGAAGACATTGACTGGTGCTGTGCCACACATGTCTGTGCATGTGTTTGTGCACCCTTGCTGCTTATGTCCTAGGGGATGGAAGAACATGCAAATGTATCCTGACTATCTAGGCAGCTGCTCCACATATTGGATTCATTCTATGGTGGAGCAAGTCCTGGCAGATGCCAGAGTGATAGTGTTGTGGTAGCTGAACAGAAGGGGGGCGACCAGAAATGCAGGTTGGAAAACAGAGTAGTAGTTGGGGGTGGGGGTTAAGGTGTCAGAGGGTGATGGTTAATGGCACTTATTACAGTGACGGGACAGGGAGCAGCTCAACTCAGTACTGGCACAGATCCCCTTCAGTGTCTTCATAAGTGACATTGCAGAAAAACTGGCAAAGAAGGGAATCCCTTTTTGCAGACAATATCAAAATTAGTAGGGTGGGCATTAAGAAGGGAGCAGAGAGCATGCACGTGCCTCTTGGAGAAACTCAAAAAGTGGTCAAGATTGGGGTAGTTGGGGTTCAATGACAAAGTGCAGAATTGTGCACCTAGGGCATAGGAAACCAGGAGCTGTTTTATAGGGTTGGTACTGTTGATCACTAAGAGGGGGGTGGGGGACCTTGGCGTTATTATGATCTTAAAGAGACTTGCCAAGATACTGCCCTGCACCATACCCATCAGTGCCTTGCCGCCAGAAGACTCCAAGGAAGTTAATATGTCCCTATATTTATAAGCCATTAAAAAGTTCTGTCCCTCATAAAAATATACAAACTGGGTCCCAAAGACTTCTTGTTTTTTTATGCTGTAACAAGCTCCACCCCATGCTACTAGCAGGATGACAAGATGCCAGTAAGTGCGTAGAGCAAGATCATATTATATGTATTGGCGGCAGCATTTCTATTGATTTTTAAACTATATAGTGGCTACCTGGCAATAAAATGTTGGCACTGTTCAACTAACAAGGGCCTTGTTACTTGACTGATGCTCATGTTTCATTGCCAGGTGGTCACTAAATCATTTAAAATCAATAGAAAAGCTGCTGCCCATTACAGATAAAGATGAGCACCCCGGCCCTTTCACTGGCATTTTGTCATCCTGCTAGAGAGTGTGGGAACAGATCTGGTGCAGCAGCAAGCAACTGGGAAGTTCTTGGGACCTGGTTTGTATATTTTTACGAAGGACAGAACTTTTTAATGGCTTAAAAATTTGGGGACATATTAACTTCATTGGGGTCCTCTGGCAGCAAGACACCGATGGATAAGGTGCAGGGGCTGACTCAGTTACCTTGGTGAGTCTCTTTAAAGTTGCTGGGCTGTGTGAAAAAGCAGTGGGTAGGGCTAGAAGGATGCTGGGGCTGCATAGGGAGGGGTATCTTCAGCAGGAGGAGGGAGGTGGTGATGTTGCAAGTAATCCCTTATTAGTGAGATCCAACTAAGGCCCCATCCACACTGCACCTCTCAGACCCCGTAACAGATAGAAACCGTTACAACCATGGAGTGTTCACACTGCTGCAGTGTCCATTTCAGGACCGGCACCACTGCTCCACACTTTGGAAGCCGGGCGACTGTTACCGTGGCACCCGATCCCACAATGCAGCTCATGCTGCACTACCGAGGCGTGACCGGTTTTATAACCATTGTTGAAACCACGGTTACCAAAACTCCTTCTGTAACGTTACAGGTGTAAATGTAAACCATTGCGGTTATGGTTTGGGTACTCTGTAACATTACGAAGGGGTAGTGTGGACAGGGCCTAAGAGTACTGTGTCCAGGTTTGGAGGCTGTACCTTAGAAATGCCATAGGGTGTAGTCAGTATAAAAGGCAACTAAAATTGTACATGGGCTGTGGCAAAAGCCCTGTGAGGAGACTGGGATCTCAACATATACAGGTAAATCCTGAAAGAGAGGGGACATGATGGAGACCCACAAGTACCTTACAAGGATGAACAGGGTGCTGGGGGGGCTCCTTTAAATAGGAAAAAGGACCATGGGACATGATGAAGCTTATGGTGGGGGTAAGATAGATGTGAGGAATTACTACTTCACTGAAAGGGCAGTAGACACCTGGAACAGACTGACATCATTATAGTGTTGGAGGTCAGGAGTGAAATGTGGTGGTGGGGGGCTTAAAACATGTGTGGCATATAGACATAGGGAAATCTCAGGAAATAAGCAGGGAAGAAGGAGGGCCATAAGGGCCACAAGAGACCATTTAGAGTTTACAGAGAAGGACTTCACAGGAGCCTATGGTTGCAGTTGTAGTGAGGTCTGGAAACCACAGCAGAAGTGTGACCTAGAGTGAGGGCTCATCAGCAATGGGGTTTGCGAACAAGCAGTTTAAGGAAACAAATCTGACAGTTTCTATGTGCTGAGGGAGCTCAGGTGGCAGTTGTAGCAAGATGGGGAAACCACAGTGGAAGAGTAAGAGTGAGGGCTTATCAGATTTTGAGGAAGCAGTGTAAAAAAAAAAAAGTCTGGTTTTTATATCAAGAGGTGTGGCGAGGACACGGCAACAGAATGCAGAGGAGTGCGACAGCTGGAGTGCAGCTTGGAGCAGCCAGTTGAAAAAGGTTTGGTAGAAAAGCAAAAAAAAAACTGTTAAACAGAAACAGATGATCCCTGTGTGATAGTGGGAAGAACGGGGAGAAGTATGACTAAATGGCAGGAGGCGTGGCTGAGTGACGGTCAACCTGGAAGAAACAAAACTAAAAGCAAGATACCAGTAAGCAGTGTCAAACAACAGGGGTGAGGGATGGGGATGTGTGACGCAGTCCACCATGCACATTAATTGAGGATGACCCTAATAAATATATGTGTAAATGTAAGATTCTGTATGTATACACGTACATGCCCAGATAAAATGGATTTATCACACTCCATTTATGTCCACTCCTATTGCATAAATTTACTTAATATTTATAACCCATCAGGGCTCTTTCTCTTTAGTGCTCTGTGTTTTTAATTGTGAGCTGTCCTGGACCTTATGTTGTTCTTTTCCTCCCCCAAATCCTTTTGTTAGCACCTGGTACTTTGACATTAGCTGCTGTGCGACTCTATTGTATGCAGTGCTTGCTGCTTTCATGGTCCCATCAGGGAGCCCACTGATTTCCCCTGTTTGCCTCCCACCCACAGCTACTTTTAAGTCAAGTTCAGGCATTGCTGTTCAGCTGCACTGTGGATTTTCCTTTGTGGCCCCTATCTTGTGCATTTGCTCTCCCAGTCCCTTTCTACCAGGCCCTCAGGGCACCTACAGTCTGCCACCATGCGGCTTAGCTAAAGGTTCCTGCCACCTACTGCTGGCTGCCCACCCTCCAGATCCTCTTCCCATGGGGGCTCTTCACATGCCACTTTGTGGCTGATGAGTAGAGGGAGGCATATTTGCTCTAGTCTCTTCCACCGCCCCAAAATATCCCATCTTCATTCCCCACACACATGGAGCAAGTTACAACCTGAGCTCTGTGGGCTGAATCATAGACACATAGATCTTGATGGCAGATAAGGACTGCTTGGTCCACTCAGGCGGCCCTTTTCCCTATCTAGTGGATAAGCTGCAGATCCTAGTTATCCAACAGCTGACTTCCTCCTACCCACCAATAGAATTGGTTCATGTCTGTCCCATGTATTCTTGAAGTCCCCCACTATTTTTGAACCCACAACCTCCTTAGGAAGGTCATTCCATGTGTTCACCACCCTCTCTGTGAAAAAATACTTCCTCATGTTGCCCCTGAGCTGTCCCCTCTATCTTCAAATTTGGCCCCTTGTTCTTGCACATCTCTTTTTCTGAAAGATGCTACTCTCTTGAACTTTGTTGATTCCCTTGAGATGCTTGAAATTTTCTGTCCTGTCTCCCTGGCCCTTTTCCTCAAGGCCATACATATTCAGCTCGTCTCTCTTTGTATGGCTTCTGGTGCAGACCCTTCGCTATTTTAGTTGCCCTCCTCTGGACTGGCAGTTGAAAGTGCCTGCCATTACTGTCACTGTAGTTCAGTAGCACTAAACTGGCTGCCTAGCAAACAGCTGCAACATTTCTGGTCAGCAGTTTTCTGAACAGCCTCCTGCCTGCTACATACAGTCTGGGCCCAAGGACATCACCCCACACTTTAGGTTCCAGGGAAAGATAATATATAAAACAAAAATTGCCACTGTCCATGAGGGAGTGACTCGTTATATCACCAGAGCTATACCTTTCAAACCACTGGCCTCCTGTGACAACTCAAGACTCTCTGAACCACCAGTGTCCCCTTTTAAATAATATAGGGGCCACTAGCCCAAATGCATTCCCACCTGCCCATTTGGACTACTTCTTAAATTTATTGGCTACCTGCAGGTCACCTAGGGGCACTAAGGGGGGGTTTTGCCGAGTCCCAAATACCACTTTATTCTCTGTTCTTAGCTATCTGCATTTTTTATTCCATCTCTAGTTTCCTTACTTTGGCCTAGTTTGTCTTTTCCTCTGAAACTTCTCTTCTTTTACTCCTGTGCTATATACCATATTTGTATCTCTCTACTCTTGCTACTATAACTTCCCCATACTGATCTATTTTTCCCTTTATTTCTACAGGTCTGGCCAAACATACTAATCAGTTGAGTATCTTTGTTTATTTCTAACACTCTAATCTCTCCTCTAGCACCTCCAACCCTTTGTGTCCCTTCAACCTTCTCTGTTCTTCCCTTTCAGGTCCTACCAGGATACCCCGAACCAAGGACACCCCAACTCTGGACTCCCCTACTCTGATGGAACAGGTAAGTCCTAATTACTTAACTGCCTTAGAATCATAGAAATCTGGTGACAGAAAAGGACAATTTTTACCAGTCGAGTCTGACCCTTACCCCCACCCCCAATCATAATCTTTCTCAAGAGACACCCCACTCTGCCCACTGGTCAGCTCCTGGTGTCTGTCCCATGCCCCCTTGAATTCTTTCACCATTTTTGTGCACACCACCTCTTCTGGTAGTCAGTTCCTGGACTCCACCACCTTCTCAGTGACGTAATGCCCCCTCACATTGCCCCTAAACCTTCCTTCTTCTAATCTTAGTTTATGATCCCTAATTCTAGCACTTATTTTCCTTGCAAATAAGCTTCCTACTCTCACCTTACTAGTCTCCAGCAGGTACAGATCAGATTCCCTCCACCTCTCCTCATAGGGCTACCTATGCATAGCGTGCACCATCTTGGTTGCTCTTGTCTGAACCCTTTCAATCCTATCTCATATCCTTGTGTAGGTGAGGCCTCCAGAACTAAACCCCATACTCCAGGTGAGGCCTCACCATGGATTTATAAAGGTGCATCAGCACCTCCCTTTTTCTGTTTTATACCCCTCCATATGCACACCAGCATTCTATTCACTTTGCTCACCACAGTGCTGCACTGGTTCTCCGCCTTAAGGTTATCTGAAATTATAATCCCTAGATCTCTGCCCTGCTGAGTTTCCTTACCCCCCATGTGAAAATGGTTTGCGAGTTATTACACCCATGTGCATTACTGTGCACTTTTGGCATTAAATTCCAGCTGCCAAGTTTCCGACCACCTCTCTAGAATCTTTAGGCCCTCCCTCACTGCCTCCATCTCCCCTACCAGGGTGTCTACCCTACTGCAGATCTTCGTATCATCTACAAATAGGCACACCTTCCCCTGCAGTTCCTCCGCTATATCTAACATACTAAAAGCCAGCAGAATAGGCCAGATGGTCTGTTGTGTCTGCTCGGTAGAGCCTCCTAATGGGTTCTTTCTTTCCCACCCAGCCCCAGAGAGGGTCATCCTCTTCTTCAGTTTACCCTTGAACCTGTCCCACTCCCTCTTCAAGCCCTCCACTGTGCCTTCCTCCACCAGACTCCTGGAAAGTGCATTCCAGGGCTCCACCACCCTCTCAATGAAGTAAGGTCTCCTACATCCCCCCCTGTAATTTCCCTCCTCTAGCTTCCACTCATGTCACCTGGTTGTTTCCCACCTTCTTTAGTATGAACATCTCTTTGGCACCACCCCTGTTAATTCCTTTTACATATTTGAATACCCCTATCATGTCCCCCCATCTCTCCTCTCCTCCAGCGAGTACAGCCCAAGCTCTTACAGCCTTTCCTCATAGGGCCTTCCTCCCATGCTCTGAAGCATCCTGGTTGCCCTCCTCTGGACACTCTCCAGCAGTGTTGTGTCATCCTTGAGGTGAGGTCTCCAGAACTGCATGCAGTACTCGAGATGTGGTCTGACCAAGACATTATACAGAGGGAGGATCACCTCCCTCTTCATGGACGTAATCCCCCTGGCTATGCAGTATCCGGTTTGCTTTGGCCACAGTTCTTCTGCAATTTTTAGTATTATTCATTTTGACATCTACCACCACCCCTAGAGCCCTCTCACTCATTGTGGCTTGCAGTATGACTCCCCCGAGTGTATACATGGCCCGGGTTTCTGACCCTCAGATGCAGCACCCAACATTTCCCTGCATTAAACCACAGTTCCCACCTCCTTGACCACCCCTCCAGGGTATCCAGGTCCCTCTGGACTGTCTCTCTCGCTTCGTCCCCATCCGCCAATGCTCCCAGTTTTAAGTAATCCGCAAAGAGACTCATCCTACTCTTAACCGCCTCCCCATATTTAAGATATAGGCATTGAGAGGGAGTGGCCCCAGTACCGAACCTTGGGAGACCCCACTGGTGACCTTCGCGGAGGAGGAGACTACCCACCACTACCCTCTGTATTCACCCTGTTAGCCAATTTTCTACCCATCTGAGCAACTGCCCTCTCACCCCCACCCCCCACCAATCTGAGCAACTGTCCTCCCACCCCTAGCTTTAATAGCAGCCCATTTTGGGGTACCGAATCAAATGCCTTACTGAAATCCAGGTATAGGATGTCCTCCAGTCTATGCCCGTCCAGGGTCCCAGTCATAAAAATCTATGGGGTTGGTCTAACATGATCTTCCCGGGATGAAACCATAATGTTTGTCATCCAGTTGCCCCAACCTTTCCAGCTGCCTCCTGAGCCTATCCTTGATAATGCCCTCCATTACTTTGCCCACCACAGACGTTAGGCTGACAGGCCTATAATTCCCCATCTCCTCTCTAGACCCCATTTGTGGATAGGCACCACATGAGCCACCCTCCAGTCTTGAAGCACCCATCCTGTCAGCAGAGAGGTGTTAGCGTGCTGCCAGTGGTGCTGCTAGCTCATTGGCCAATTCCTTCATAACCCTCAGATGCAACCAATCTGGCCCTGGTGCCTTATCAGTTTTTAGTGTCCGAAGGGCCTCCTTCACCCTTTCTACTGTGATTTCTCCCTCCCTCCCAGCTCACCCCCTCATTTAACCCTTCTAGACTTGGCCCAGCCTGTACCCCAACTTCTTTCAGTCCTCTCAACTCCATCTGACCTCTCGACTCTGCAGGCTCCCCTTCCTTCCCATTGGGCTGGAGGGATCCCCTGCCTCCCTCCATAAATATCAAGGCAAAGTACTCATTTAGCACCTCTGCCTGATTTCTCCTGCCTCCTGAGTCCATCCCTCCTCAGTCCTAATCATGCTGATCTGTGCCCTCCCTTTTCTCTTCTCCCTTGAGTATCTATAGAATCCCTTTTCCCCCCTTCGGATATCCCTAACCAGGTTTTACTTCCTCCTCACCTTGGCTCCCCTCACCACTATGGTGACCCTTCCAGCCATCAACTCGTAGCCCTCTTCCTATCTCCCCCCCAGAGCGCTTAAAACATGCATAGGCAGCCTTTTTATCCCTCACTGCCTCCTGCACCTCCCTGGTCCACCAACACGGCTTGTTAGCTTCTCACCATGCTTACGCCTTACCTTGTACAGGACATAGCAGGTCTCTGCACCCCCTTCTAATGGCCTCCCACAAGCTGCCGGCATCCGCTTGGCCTAATCTTGTCCAAGCTCCCTGTAGAATCCTGCCCATGCCCACGAAGTCTGTTCCCCTGAAGTCTACTACTACTGTATTAGAATGGTTATCCCCCCCAGATACAGCAGAAACCAGACTGTAGTGTGATCACCACCTGCCAGTGGGCTGCACACCTCCAGGCCCTTTATCTGGTCACTGTCTGCTAGGACACAATCCAGTATCCGCTTCTCCCTAGTAGGTTCCCCCACCTGCTGGACCAGGAAGGCATATTGGAACATATCTATCAGTCTCTGTTTCCTGGCCACAGAGGATGCCATAGTGTCCCAGTCTGTCCCCAGCATATTAAGGTCACCCATGATCACCACCATATCCTTTCCATGGTCACAGTGCCCCTTGATGTTCTCAACTAGTTTGTCCTCCAGGGCCTCTTCCATCGTCGGAGGTTCTGTACACTGCCCCTATTTTCAATCTTTTACCTCCCCTTTTTTGTAGGGTTATCCAGATCTCCTCCACTTCCCCCTACAGCCTCCTTCACTCCACTAACCGCGATGTCATTTTTGACTATCAGCGCTACACCCCCTCCTCTTCCCTCTCCTCTATCCTTCCTGAATATTTTGTAGCCCACCAAATTTAGGTCACAGTCATTTTTATGAATGGCCCTTGTCTCAGTAATTGCTGCCACATCCACTGATCCCTCAACCAGCATCACCTGGAGCTTGGGCATTTTGTTGCCCATGCTCCTAACATTGATCAGGACTGTCCTCCATCCTGACCCCTCTCCCTTCTCCAGTCATCTCGACCCTGAGTAGTCCCTAGATGCCCTTTCTTGCACAACTCTGGATGGATTTAGATCACAGTTACCTGCCTTAATTTCATGCCCTGGACCTGGACCCTCGAGCAGCCCTCCTGGAGCTACTCTTTTACTTAACCCCCCCTTTACAAGTTTAAACTCCTCCTCTCGACTATGAATCCAGCAAGATTTAGTTTCAAGATCTCCGGCCCCTCCAAGTTAAGGTGTAGCCTATCCCTGGCATATAACCCCTTGTCCTCCCATGTATCCCCCAGTCCCTCACCAGCCCATACCCTTCTGCCCTGCGGCAGTCCCTGAGCCACTGGTTCACACCTCTAAGTTTATGTTTGGTCTCCCTGGACACCTTAGGTACTGGCAGAATCTCAAAGAAGGAGATTGCACTTCTATAGCGTGGTAAACCCTGGCCAGTTCCCGGAATCTTGCCTGGATTTCTAGTTCACTGTTCCCCTCTAAGTCATTTGTTCCCAGATGTTTCCTCTGGGGATTCCCCGCATTCCAATGCTATCAAGTATAGCTGGAATTTGCCTTGTGTAAGGCTAGGCCTGGGATACATTTACCCTTGACTGGACTGCTTTTTCCCTCCCCGGCCCCCTCACACTGGATGCCCCAGGTCATGGAGTCACCCAGCAGGATCACCTTCTCCTCCCCCACTTTACTGGCCCATTAGATTCCATCCAGGCTCTTCCTTCTGTCATCAACCCCCAGCTTACTTCTCCTGTCCCCCTCAGCCTGGGGATCACAAGCCTGTGCTTGCCCTATCATGCTCATTCTTCTACCTGTAGCTCCCTGCTTGCTCCTTGCCCCCCAACCTCTTGGGTGGCACAGATTGCCCCCCACCCAGATCTCCATGGACTCTTTCTGGGCTGGTATTCTCAGATCCCCCACCCAGGCTCCCTTCTACTGCTTCCCTCCTTGCCCCCCAAGTTTCTGCATCTCACCCCATCTGCTGTGTTTCTCCTACCCCGTCTCCCCTCCTCTCCACCTCATCTGATTTCTCCCACCCTGAAACTGGCCTATCTAGAGTATTCCTTATCCTTGGTTGACTTCCCTAACCTGGATCCTTACCCAACCCTAGTCCTCCCTCCTCCCACCCTGGCTTCACTCTGCACTCCCCCACCTCCCTCCCACCTAGGCTAACATCTCTCCCCCCTCCCCTTCTGTGGATCTGACTCTCTCTCCTGCCCCATCTCCCCTAGCTTACTGACCAAACCCTCTCTGTTTGCCTGCTCCCCTCCTCCCGCCAGCCTCTCCATCTCATCTCCTGTATATAGCAAGGTGAATAGATTAGTAAGTGTGATGCTTGCCCCCGACTTGCTCTCTCCTGTCCCCCCTCCTTCTGGTCAGCCACCTCCCTATGAAGTGGTTTCCATACATTGCTTGTTTCGTGCCCCACCCCTCCTGAGTAACCATATGATCCTTATCTACCTGTTCCCTGGGGTATGCCATATTGACTCGTGTACTCTCATGAGGTCCTTTCCACACCTTTCCTCCCCACCCCTCCTGCCTTCCAGCTGCCTTCTGATCCCCTCTACTTCCTCCCTAAGACCTGCCAACTGAAAACACAGGGGGCACCCTCTGAACCTCCTTGCCCAATTTAATATTATTGCTGTCCCGAACCGTGTACACCCAATCACTCTATCAAAGGTGCCCGCTTTGGCCACCCCCAAATCTACCCTCATTTTAGGTGAGCAATGCGGCCTTCTAACAGAAATAATTCAGTCAGTGTTGCACTAAAACCCAAGCAGTTTGCCCCCTCTGATTACAGCAGTTTTCCCTCTTTCTTGACAGTAGCCAGTTTTGTAGCCCTAGCAGTAGGCAGTTCACAAGCAAAATTAGCCCATCACAACACTAGCCAGCTCAGAGGCCCTAGCAGTAATCGATCCACACACAGTTTGCCTACTACCTCAGATGTAGTTGGCATACACAGTCATTTATACAGTCTGCTTCATTATGCCGCTTCCTGGTAGTAGTCAGTGTTGCCTAAGCAGCACAGTGTACAGGACCCTTTTCTCCCAATCAATAACAATCCAGCTTCCTAGTGTTCCAGTTCACCCAATCTAGACTTGTCCTTCTCCAAGGCTCCGCCCTCACCAACCATTTAATAGAGGTCAGGGCCAGGGTGGATGGTGTGGAACAAAGAACAGTTCTCCTCTGATTGCGACTGGACTATTTGCCTTTTATGGCCCAGTCACACAGTCAAAGGTTCGTGCCCTATTCACTGATTGGCCGCTCCTTCCTGAGTCGCTGGCTTGCAAAGTTGTGGCTGATGTGGACCCGGTATGCATGGCCTGTCCCCTGCCAACAAGAGTTTCCTTGTAGATCACCAATGTAATCCCATCCTCTCCCACTGCCGATGCTGCCCCAGAATGCCTGCCCAGACCACTTCCAGTGACAAGCCCCAGTCTGGAAAGAACAGCTCTCCTCCCCTGATTGGAACTGGGCTAATCATTGCTATAGATATTAAAAAAGGATGGGTCCCAGCACCAACCCCTGGGGCACACCACTGCCACCCTGGAATGCACCCCATTTGCCTTACCACCACCCTCTGGTTTCAGTCTTTGAACCAGTTCTCCACCCACCTTGTCATTTTCTGTTCTACCCCTAAGCCTTCCAGCTCATTTACCAGCCTTCTATGTGGCAAAGTGTCAAAGGCATTGCTGAAATCTGGGTAGGCCACATCCTCCTCCATCCACCTTCCTTGTTACCCAGTCAAAAAACTCAGTTAAGTTTGTTGGGTTACAACCTGTCTCCCATAAAACCAAACTGCCTTGGGTCCTGGAGGCAGTATAGCACATTGGGTAAAGGCTCTGAGCTACAGATCTGGAGACCTGGGTTTGAATCCAACAGCCATCTAAGTGTATACTGTGTGATTCTGAGCAAGTTACTTAACTTCCTTGTGCTCCAGGTTGCATCTGGAAACAAGCTTCAGCTTAGTGTGCTACTCCTGGTTAAACAATGTTCCCTTCCCCAGCTTCCCCGATAGACCATTGACAACCAGTTGCTCCACTATTCTTTCCTTCAGCAGTATTTCCATTACTTTTCCCACTGTTGTGGTCAGGCTGACCAGTATGTAGTTCCTGCATCCTCCCTGTTAGCACTTTTGTATAGTGGGACCACATCAGCCCTTCTCCAATCCCTGGGCATGTCACCAGTTTACAAAGACAGGGTGAACAGGGTATCCGGAGGCCCTACTAACACTTCCCTTAGCTCTCTCAGTGTCCAGGGGTGCATCTGTCTGGCCCATAGCCTTATTGCTGCCAGTTCCATGAGGATCCTTTCTTTTGCAAAGGAAGCTGTGTCCTTTTCTATGATCTCTCCACCCTTATTAATGCTGGCCCATTTCTTGCCCCTTCCTTTGTAAAAACTGAACAGAAGTATTTGTTCAGTATTTCTGCTTTTAGGTGGTCATCTTTTACCCTCCCTCCATCCACCCATTTCAGACACTCAGTATCTCCCCTTGCCTTCCTTTTCTCCCTGATGTACCTGCATGTAAAAGGTTTTGTCCCTCCTTACCACAATACCCACTGGCTGGCTTGTGTCAAGGGTCCCACGTAAGTGTGGGTCTGGTGCCAATGTGCACTTTACATGTGGAAATATTTTGGTTTGCCTGCTGTGTGCTGTAGTGTAGTGGATTATGATGACTGGTTTTGCTGGATTCTGCACTGACAGCTTCATTTGCAGCAGATCCTAGAGTCCTTTGTGGTGGGAGATTGTCCTACAGTGTATGTTAACAGTTTATATAGGGTCTCATCTTTGGTTTAGGGGCCCCACTGAACTCCCTGGGCTAAGTTCTGTCACAGACTGACTTTTATCCTCTGGAGAAGAGCAGAAGTGAAAAACATCTGATAAGAGATTGTTTAGGCTCAAATGTGCACTGCAGGCTATTGGAACTTCTATTGCCTGTTGCTAGCTGAAGGGAGTTCTGGGACTGGTTGTGTCTGCATATATCTGCCTAGAGATGGTCACAGTTGACCTGCTGCGGTGTGCAATGGATGGTAGCTGGAAATTCCAAATCAGTTGGGGGGGACTTAGAGGAAGGATTAGGAAGTACTTCTTCACTGAGATGATGGCGGGAAACTGGAATGGGCTGCTGAGGGAAATGGTGGGAGGGTTCACAAGGGTATGGGATAAGCACAGAGGGCAACTGGCATGGGGGGACTACAGAAAAGGCCTAGTGGATATCTACGTGAACTGGGCAGACTAGGTGGGCTTGCGGTCCCTTTCTGCCATCACATACCTGTGTTCCTATGTATTCTACAGGCAGATTGGGAAAAGGGAGGGGGGATCCACTACACCACCAGGGAAGCATTAATTGTGCCTTGAATATCTGTTCCTTGGTGTCTTTATCCTACCCTGTGTTGGTTGATGTGTGGAGCAACATGATGATCTACCCCCCAAAAAAGATCAGTTCTAGGGGCATGGGCAAGGAGTCCTCCTCCTCCTTCCCCCAACCTTGACATCCCCTGAGTGACTGAGTCCATTCTAAAAGCCAGGTTGATGGTGTGGTACAGGTCTGGTATCTCCTCCCCCAACCCACTTTTTTTATTTTAACCTCTACAGAGCCTTCCCAACTGACCCAGCTGATCAGTATTTTTATTTTTCATACTGACCCATTTTCCCTTTTATATCTACAGGTCTGACAGGACATTGAAGAAGAAGAAGAATCAGCATTTATATAGCGCTTTTCATACATCCAAAGTGCTTTACAAGCAATGCTAGACTGGTAGTGAAGTGACTGAATGTGTGGTGGCGGCCATATCGCACATCATCACCCACACACAGCCTGGATAATTGCATGAACTGGTTTATGGGAAGGGGAATGTTGGCCAGAACACCGGGAATGTTCCCTACTCTTTGTGAAGAGTGCCCTGGGTTCTTTTACTTCCACCTGGACACCCACCAGGACACCACCAGGATGGGCAGAAGGGACCTCGGTTTAACGTCTCAACCGAAGGACATTGACTGGGAGTAGGAAGACACTGAACATACGTATCAGATAAGTATTGTTTTTTTGTTTACCCTACATTGTTTGTCATATAATAGTTCATAACGAGCTGCAGATCCCTTTGTGAGCCCATTGCTGTTCTTGTTTGACAGGTACGAATGGCTGCTATGGGAGGCACTGGGTTGGAGCTGTACCTTGTGCTTTAGAAAGGAGGCTATGGGCTTGGGAGTATGGGATGGGCATCAAGGTTGGGAACTCCAGGGAACACCACACAACCAATTTGCCAAGACTCGTGAGGCTCAAACTCTGTATTTTATTTTCTTGCTTTGTGTGCTTTGCATTATAATGCCTGCATTAATGTAGTGTTTTTGTTTTGCAGCAAGTACTGTCTCATATATATGTCTGTCTGTGTGTGTGTAATAGATAACCCACTGTAGGGTGTGCGGTCACGCTCTGATATACGCACACCTTGGTGTGTGTTGTTGCACATCAGGCCGCAGGCCGAGTGCATCAACCTCTCAAGCCGTGTGTATATCACTGCGCTTCCACACACTACACAGTGAGTTATCTATCTTATAAAATGGCAAAATTGTTTTGGAGGGGAGTAAAAGTGCAGGTGTGTGGTTGCACTCTGATATACGCACAGTCACCTGATGGTGTTTGTCCAATGCGATTGATAATCCCATTATAGAGATAGATAGATAGATACACACACACACACATATACATATACACACACTTCACTCAAACAGCCCCTTGATACCAAAAATAATTTTCCACACTGTGCATGTGCTGCCAGTCTGAAGAGGCTCTCTTCTCCTTTTGAAGATAAACCTGGAAATACTGGTGAGGACCTGCATATCAGTGAGGCTCCCATACCATTTTCTGCAAACCAGAACAATTGTTGGTCATTCCTTTACCTAAATGTCCACCCCCTTCCTTGTGACTTTGAGTCAAATATGGCATAACAGACTTTAGTACCTCCTATAGACATAGCCCCCAAGATCTCCATCTTCTTTGGAATTCACAGACAACTTTCTCACTCAGGAACCCTTAAGCAAAGCTTCCTCTGCTGAGGTTGCAGATACTTGCAGATGAATACTGTTTTGTTTTTGTTGAATTTTATGTGACGCCATCTTTAATGCAGCCTAATACACTGAAACAGAATTACAACACTGCTGACAGGAGTACTACCAAAATCACACTGCACACTGAAGTGCCCTGCAGGTGTTGATGCAGTGCTACTTAACATAATTCGCACACACTGAAAAAGCAATGCAACACTGCTTCAGGCAGTGTTGAAAACACTGCTAATTGCAGAACTTTTGCAGTGTGATTACAGTGCTAATTAACATAATTCGCACACACTGAAAAAGCAGTGCAAAACTGCTTAAGGCAGTGTTGTTGACAGAACACTGCTTCAGGCAGTGTTGATGACAAAACACTGCTAATTGCAGTACTTTTGCAGTGTGATTACAGTGCTAATTAACATAATTTGCACACACTGTATCAGCACTGCATGTACACCAAAAGAGACCTGAAGATGCACTGATTAAACACTGATGGACTGCATTATGAAATGAAGTATGCAGGAAGTGTACACTGCTACTGTAACACTGAAAAAAACACCATATAGTGACTGTTTGAACACTTCACTTCCCTCTGGGAAAGCATATCTCTCACCCAGGGAAAGTGCTCTCTGGCTGGGGAGGAATGATACCCCTACCCCATAAAACTTCCGGGGCCTGCTGTTAACACTCTCCTTGGACCTAGCACTCCCAGAGGTAATGGCCCACACCTCCCTGATGCCCTGCCAGGGTAGGGACTTCCACAGAATTAGTTTTTACCCAGGGTCCTAAAGCATATGCCTTCCCCAGTGAATGTGCTTCCAAGCCTGGGGACACCAGCAGGCATGGTCCCTAAAACCTCCAGGGTCTGCTGTTAACACTCCCCTTGGGCCTAGCACTCCCAGACTCCCAGGGGTAATGGCTCACACCTCCCTGATGCCTTGCCAGGGTAGGGAATTCCACAGGGTTAGTTTTTAAAAAGGGTCCCAAAGCATATGCCTTCCCAATGGAATGTGCTTCCAAGCCTGGGGACACCAGCAGTCATGATCCCTAAAGCTTACAGGACCTGCTGATAGCACTCCCCTTGGGCCTAGAACTCCCAGACTCCCAGCTGTAATGGCCCATGCTTCCCTGATGCCCTGCCAGGGCAGGGACTTCCACAGGCTTGGGTGTTACCCAGGGTACCAAAGCATATCTCTCACCCAGGGAAAGTGCTCTCTGGCTGGGGAGGAATGATACCCCTACCCCCCAAAACTTCTGGGTCCTGCTGTTAACACTCCCCTTGGACCTAACACTCCCAGGGGTAATGACCCACACCTCCCTGATGCCCTGCCAGGGTAGGGACTTCCACGGAATTAGTTTTTACCCAGAGTCACAAAGCATATACCTTCTCCAGGGAATGTACTTTCAAGCCTGGGGACACCAGCAGGCATTCTCTGTAAAACTTCCAGAGCCTGCTGTTAACACTTCCATTGGGTCTAACAGTCCCACACTCCCAGGGTTAATGTTCAGCACTACTAAAATTGCATCCCTCTTTTATAGATGCTTCTCTGGGGATACCAAGCAAGACAGTGAGACCCTTGTGTATCTGCACAATCTGTGGTAAGAGAATTAAGCATCTACTGAGGCACCTTCTGGAAGTACACCACATGACACCAGGAAAGGAATGATACTTTTGGAGGCAGTCACTCCTGACCCAGCCTCCTTTAGGAAATTGCTTTTACAAATGCCAGCAGCCAGACTGTTCTGCCATTGTAAGAGATCTAAGTCAGCACTTTCGGAAGGTACACAAATGCACTCTGACCAGCTTTAAAGCCCAACCAAGTATCAGAGACACCCAGACTGAATATTCTCCATCTCTGGATTTGCCACATACTCAGCTGCCTAGCCAGCCTACAGAGTCAGAGATAGAGAGTCCTCAACTGCTGAGTTTCTATAGAGCTTGGCTCCAGACCATGGAGGGAGGAAAGAAGGACCAAGAAACAGCAACCGCTCATTAGCAGATGCTGACCCACCTGTGGAACTCCATTGACCCAGCCCTTTCACTCACATCCCTGTTGGGTTCCAGGGCATTCATAAGAGATACTTGGATTCCAGAGGCTGAAGCCTCAGGTTTTAAGCCAGGCATATCAAGTGTTATATAAACAGCCTCCTGCAATTCTTGAAATTCTTAAATTTAAATAGGTTTGCTAGGACCCATCAGGCTGAACTTGACATGCTCATCAAGGTAATTCTTTTCTGGAGAGCTGGCCTCAATACTCTACCATGAAGAGGTGCCACGAAATCTGGCTAAGGGACTCGCAAATGTGGATACCACCAGAGACAGCATCCCCGTATAAGGACACCTCTGCTGCTAAGGAGGCAGTCAGGATAATTAACAGCTTACCCAGGGCCAAGACACTTAGAAACCAAGATCACTGCCTGGTTAGAAATCACCTCATCTTCAGCTTGGCCCTCAACAATGCCCAGCGCTCTGCTGCCACCCAAAATATGTCCCTGGGTGACTTGAAGAATGCAGAGAGACTGGTTGTTGACAATGAAGACAGCTATGTCACAACCATTTTTCTTCACAAAACCATTGCAACACATGGACCAGCTAGAATAGTGCTTGAAGGAGAGCTATTCAAGTTACTTCAGCTCTATGCACACTACTCGAGGTGGCTGCTCCCCAAACTGAGACCATCAGCTACTAGACTTAATGCCCCTGTGCTCATCAAGAAAAATGGATCAAACCTGACATGTTCTGCAATAGCAAAAGCGGTGAAGAGGCAGGCAGTCATATTTGGAATCAAACACTTCTCCATGACTCTGTGGCAGAAGAGTACCATAACAAATGTAAGTATGCCTCCAAATTCCACACTCAGCCTGGGTAGAATTGATTGTCTGTCACCCTAAAGCTTCCAGGCCTAGATTCAACCACTTCCCTCAGTGCTAGAAGTCTCAAACTTACAGGGGTGATGGCCCTGACTTCCCTGATGCTCTCCCAGGGTACATACTTACACAGGCTTGGTTAATCCCCAGGGTCCCAAAGCATACACCTTACCCAGGGAAAGTGCACTCAGTCTGGGGAGACCTGGTACCCTCATCCCCTCAAACTTCCAGGGCCTGATTTTGCCACTTTCCTAAGGGCTAGGAGTCAATAATCACAAGACTAAGGGCCATGACCTCCATGATGCCCTTCCAGGATAGGGACTTCAAAAATATTAGGTTTTACCAAGGGTCTCAAAGCATATGCCTTCCACAGGGAATGTGCTTCCAAGCCTGGAGACACATGCTGGCATGTCCCCCTAAGACTTCCAGGACCAGCAGTTAACTCTTCCCTTGGGTCTAGCACTCCCAGACACCGAGGGTTCATGGCCCTCACATCCTTGATGCCCTGCCAGGGCAGGGACTTCCGCAGGCTTAGTTTTTACCCAGGGTACCAAAGCATATGTTTTACTCAGGGAAGGTGCTTCCAAGCCTGGGGACACCAGCTGGCATCTCCCCCTAAAACTTCCAGGGCCTGCTTTGACCATTTCTCTATGGGCTAGCAGTCCAAAACTCACAGGGGTGATGGCACTGACCTCCCTGATGCCCCCCCAAGTTGGGGACTTCCATTGGCTTAGTTGTTACCCATGGGCCCAAAGTATCTTTCTTTTTCTTTCTCTTTCTTTCTTTCTTTCTTTCTTTCTTTCTTTCTTTCTTTCTTTCTTTCTTTCTTTCTTTCTTTCCACAGTTTCACAGCATTCACCCTGAGGGTAGACATGAGCTTGTGTCACACATGAGCCACCGAGCCACAACAGCAGATACGTACTATCACCTGATGGGCAGCAAAGAGAAGAACATCAGAGTGAGCTGCCAAATATGCCAGTTAACCACAAAGGCCCCATGCACCACCATCAGCCCACATGCAACTACTCCATCACAATCTCTGGAGAGCAGTTCAATCACCATGGGTAGACCAGGAAAAGGGCCATCTCTTTCACCAGATACTTGTATTCCAATAAGAACAAGAAGGGGACATAGCTCACAGGATATCCACAGAAGTCAAGAGATGATGGGGACACACACTCCACCTATAAGGTCCCCACATTGCCAGCAATCCTTTACTGAACAACAGCAACTGGCAATCAAATCTGCATTTGCAAGCCACCTTACAAAAGGCCAGATCAAGACAGATCATGTTAGGTGCATGCTGCAGACTGACACCTTCCTCCTGGGTGCCTTCCCTCTGTCCATTTAAACCAAAGACTTGCCAAGGAATGTGATGCAAAGAGTATGGACTTTGATTCATAGTCGTGCCAGAATGAAATCCAGCCAATGATTTCAGCTGTATCGCACTTAAAAAAACAAAGTGTTGAAATTATTAAATCTCTTAGGCTTCTTACTTCTAGGGGACCCCCACTGCACCACACTTCCCACTGAAACCTCCAGGTCTTGGGTGAATTTCCTGCTGGGGATAGCCCCAACAGCCATATCAGAGACCAGGGTGTGGGCAAAGGGCTAGCGCTGGGCTATCTGGCCATGTCATTGTGCAGCACTGTGATGATAGCACAGCTCTGTGAGTCATTGTGCATCACCTGTGCATGCACAGGTAGGCTGCTGTATGCATAACCATGCCCACTCTGCATGGCATGGCGCTATGCTATGGCCATTTGTGTGACACCGCTGCTCATGTGTGTTACAGCAGCACCAGGGTCGTGCATGTGCACTGTGCAGACTTCCAAGTTGCATGGTGCTACTGCACACTGCAGTGTGGTGCAAGTCACAGGCAGTGGTACAGGTGCAGCGTGTGCCCCAGTAACTACTACTACTACTATACACCTGTGTGTGGCCATGTCTGGATGCTGTAGGTAGAGGTCAGTGGTTCAGAGGGACAGGCATTGGGGTGATTTGGAGACTGCCAACCTGGTCCAGCTGGTTCAGCAGCAGCACTGATGCCAGTTTGGGGAGGTCCAGGAGGGGGACCTGCCACATCAACGGATGTGGGCCTCAATTGTCTGCCACCTGTCTGCCAGGACAGGCATCCCAGAGATGGGGAAAAGTGCCAGCACAGGTATGCAGACCTGTGGTCCAGGCAGTGGCAGCTGCTGGAGAGGTGCAGGCAGATGGTTCGTGATGGGACAGTGCCTGTGCCAGGTGGGTGATGGCTAGCACCGTGTCCAGGTGTCCTGGGTGTGTGTGTGTGTGGCTGCAGTCACTCAAGTGTGTCAGTGTGTTGGGAGGTGTGCCTGTGCCTGTGCTTCACTCCCCGTACACATACCTGCCAAGGGGGCTCTTGGGATTTGCTGGTGTCATTGGATACATTTGTTGGACATGTGCTGTTTGTGCTGGAGTCCGTAGGTGTATGGATGTGGGGCATGGGGGATACTGGGCAATCAGAGGTTATGGAGTGTTGGATTCTCTGTATTGCACTTTGGTGCTTACTTGGACCATACCACCCACAGTTGTTGCGTACCCCCACCATACCTGACACTCATCTTCATCTGCTGTGATCATATATGTTGGCAGGCATTGAGTGCAGCTGTGCATGCTGTACACAGTGGTGACCTGTGTTAGGATTGGTGCCTTGACATACGGCACACCTCCACTGCTGTGTGTGTGTGTGTGTGTGTGCCATGCCACTGGCTGCCTGCATGTGTCCATGGCACATTTGCCATGCCAAGCTGCCCAGTGTGAACGTGCCCATGCATTGGACCATTGTGGCATCACCTGTCTGGGGCTGGACATAGCTTGGGTGACACAGTGAGCCTATGGTGGGGCATATGTGCATGCACTGTGCCATGCCACTGGTGGCAGGGGTGTTGTTGTGGGATATCCTGTGTTCCATGGACACTGCTGTGGCATACTGTGGGGGCTCACATTGTAGTAACACTGCTGTACTCTCTTCCCACTGCAGAGCGCAGTGATGAGACTGGCCCAGGGAGTGCAGACCAGCCCAGGGAACCACCAGGGACAAGCAGAAGGTGCTGCCAATGCCACAGTGGTTGGAGGAGAGCAGTACTGATGATCAGGCCCTATTGCTTGAGTACACTGTTTGTCTACACACTGCACAGCATGTGACATGGGTGGGTCTTTCCATGGGCTGACAGTGCTGTTCCTGCCAAGCACACAGCTGTGTGCCTCATACCATGTTGTGTGACACATGGTACGGTGTTGGCCACTGGAGTGGCAGGGTGCACCATGGGTCTGGATTGGCAGCGGCCGTACACTGTGCCTGCTGGGGAGGCTGTCTGGGGCCTATATGATGTACTGGCATGCACTGCTCTGCCCATTATGTGTTACCATTGCCATATATAGCCCTGATTAACTGTTCTGTTGTTCACATGGCATGTGAGTATATCATTACCTGGTCTTAGGTTACTGCGGCACTGCAAGGCATGTTGTAGGTGTTTTGACAATGTATTTTACAGGGGGTTGCAGGGTGGTGTCTACTCTGCAACACCCTGCCAGTATGTGGGTGGCGCATGATAGCCACTGGTATGGCACGGTGGACCCTGGGTCTGGTTGAGCAGTGGCAGTACACTGTGCCTGCTGGGGAGAGTGGTCTGGGGCTCTAGTGCTGTACAGGCATGTGTAGATCTTCCCATCATGTGTGCCTGTTGCATACTGCTGGGGTGGGTGGGCCATGTTCCTCTACTGGCCAGTGTTTCCCCCATCCATGTAGTGCCTGGTGTCTGTATACGCTGGTCATGCATGGGGGGTGCAGGGGCTGGGCGATTGTGGTGGCATGGTGTGCAGTGGTTCTGCTCATGTGGATGGTGTAGCACCCTCCGGGGGGGCCTGCCATACCTTGCCAGCATGTGCAGCACTGTACTGAGTGTGTGCTCGGCCTATTGCTGTCCTGCTGCTGGTGGCCTGTGTCCCTTTGTTACATGGGACAGACAATGCATTTCTGCCTTGTGTGTGCTGATGCTGTGGGTGTTGGCACCGCTACATGCCATGCTCTGCTACTGTATGGGCTGCATGCCATCATACTGTGGTGTGGCTGTGGCCACTCCAGAGGTAGGTGTGCCTTGCTGTGTGTCTCATTGATATGTTCCTTTGGGCAGCTTGTCCCAACGTGTGTCAGCCCATGTGCTAGTCATGCCATGGCCCCCTGTCTGTGTATTCCTGGAGAATGGCTGTCTGGTTGCACTCTGTGTCACCGTGTGCTCCACTGGTTTGTGTGGTGTGCACTGTCATGGTGTTCCCAGTGGCATTACACACCTGTTCATGTACAGTGGGTTGGTGGGGGCTGCCTGTGCCATCTTACCTCAGCATACTGGTGTGTGTCCGGTTGTGCAGTATGTCCTGTGTCATAGCACCACATGGGCATGGTTGTTGGGACATGCTGTCTGACCCTGGGTTGCTACCTGGGGTGTGCATTATACCAGCTTGTCAGTGTCCTATCCTGACCCCCTTCCTTCTGTAGGTCCATGTCATAGCTTGCTGTGGGCCACATGCCTGGAGGAGTCTGAGAGGGGAGACGACCTGCTCTGCTGAGTTGCATGGCAGCAGCAGACCCTGATCGATCAGCAGGCAGTTCCAATTGCTGAAACCCAGTGGGTGGCTGATGTGCTTGAGGCATGTCTGCTGGTCCCATCCAGGATCCAGCCGTAGGCCTTGCCCCTTTTCTGTTGGCTATCTACCTCTTTTCCAGACTGATGTTTGTATCTGGCCTCTGTTCATTTCTCCCTGTTTGAGCCCACTTCCCCTTTCCCTCCATATCCATTGCCATCCTGTACATATTGTAAATGTGTACATATGTTTTGCATGTCATTGTATAGGTAGTCTTTGTTGTCATAATTGTAGTTGTTCACATAGTTGTCTCCATAGTGGTAGTATTGTGTGTTGTAGTTCAGTGGTTGGGGGGTTTCTTAGCATTTCTGTTTGTAGTGTTTGTACAGTTGGCTTTATTTGTTTTAGTGGTAGTTCATCTAGTGGTAGTTGTAGTAGTGTTCGTAGTCCACATTTAGGTATTGGTTGTTGATTTTGCATTCATTTACCTTCGTATTGTTGTGTGTACTGTTAGCCTCACTATACTGTTCCTGTTGTTTTGACATTTGTTTGTTTCTTAATACATTCCACTTTCTACAGTTTACTGTGTCCTGTGTCATTTTTGGGTGCTGGGGTTTTCACATGGTGTGTACTGTTCCTTGGTTCTCATACATGGGTCCTGGTTGTTGCTTGCCATTCACCTGCCTGTGTGTGAGTCATATCCTGGGTTCTTCACTGCAGTCAGCTCTTGGGATCTCTTTCCGGGCTGTGTTTCTTTGCATGTGTCCCAGGGCCAGGCTGTCTCACCTCTGCACTGTGTTACACTGGGTGTTTGCACTGTCTGCCTGGGTGCTATATTCAGTGCTGTCTTATTTGCTGTATTCAGTGCTGTCTTATTCCTGGGCTATTTTTGCCCTGCACTCCCAGCCTAGTTTGCCCAGCTTCCTTAGCATGCTATATTCAGCAGGATTAACACCAGGCTATTTTTTTGAATATGGCAGGCTATTTGATCTGGCCAATTTTTGCATGCCGGGCAGTGCTAATTTAGCCCTGGGGCAAAGTTTTGAATTTCTGGCCCTATGTTTTTGAATACTTGTCTAATATGATGCTCTATTTATTGATATACAAATGTTGTACTTAGTACTTATTGCAATCAATATACTCTTTTTATAATTTTGGAATGATCTCTTTTTTATGATTGAACAAATAAACCTGAACTGAAGATAGTAAACTAGATAGGTAACTGGCTAAAGGGGATGCAGCAGAGAGTAGTGGTCATCGGCATTAAATCAGAAGAGAGGGAGGTTAGAATTTGGGTTCCACAGGGATCTGTCTTGGGGCCAGTCCTCTTCAACATGCTCATCAGTGACATTGGTGAGGGGATCCAGGACAGGCTGTGTCTCTTTGCAGATAGCACAAAACTCTGTGGAGGGTGGATAGAGATGAGCGAATAATAAAAAAGTACGAATTGTGAACCCCTGGAATAAACTCCTCCTTGAGGTCATCATTAGTAAACTAAACCTGAATTTAAGCAATGCCTATTAAATTCATTCTTTCTGGTCATAAAATTAGTTATTATTAATTCAATAGAAGCAATCATGGGCCTACAAGCCTCCTGGCTCCTTCATTACCTTAGTATGAACCTTAGTATAATAAAGGAAATTCAGAGAAACTTGCAAAAGCTGGAGGGGTAGTCAAGGGCTTACTAGCTGAAATTCAATACCAAAAAGTGAAAGGTGATGCACTTAGGGAATAGGAAACCCAAGACAGAGTACTGGATGGGAGGGGTGAGACTCAGTACCACAGATGAGGAACGAGATCTTGCCGTTATCATCAGTGATTCCCTAAAGCAATTGGAGCAGTGTAAAAATGCTTACAGCCAGGCAAATGGGATACTTGGATGTATCAGGAGGGATATTTATAGCAGAAAAAGGGAAGTAATACTCCCCTTGTATAGATTCTTGGTACTGTACCTAGGGGGTGCTACTTGGGATTATCATCCCTAATGCCCACCCCTAACCTGGATCAGATGAGGTCAAATGTGATGTCCTCATGCAGAAAGCTCTGACAGATTATGTTGGCCATACTGTATCACTATGATGCACTAGGTTAGAGTTGTATCTTGTACTTTGGATAGGTGGCTATGGGCTGGGGGTGGTGGGCATTAGGGTTGACAACCCCAAGTAATACCCCACCACTGATTTGCCAATACTCCGGAGACCCAAATTCCTAATGTTTTTTCATTTCCTGTTTTTGTACATTTTGGTGTTTTTTTAACCCTAGTCTCTACATCAACGTAGTTCTTTGCAACTAATTTCCTTTCTTTTTGTGATAATGGAGTTTGCCCTTTAAGGGGCAAACCAAGTTGTACTGGTGCACCACTTCCCTTTACCTGAAGATGGTGTGCTCAGAGTAGGAGGGGGAAGGGGAGGGACAGGGAGACAGAATAATAGGCTGGGAACAGGAAGGGGAGGGGCTAAAGGAGGTAAATAATGGGCAGTATAGGGGTGGCTCAGCCACTTTTGCTGAAGTTTTGATCCACTAAAAAATTACAGCATGTCAGATTGGCATAGAGTGGAGCAGAGCAAAAGCAATTAGGTAAGAAACAGAATAGCTGCAATTTTACCAATACTGATATTTACATTTGTTGGGGGGTTATTTGGCTTAAGGTGCCTGCTTGGGGATGTTTCAGTGAGAGAAAAGGAACTGTGTAATATAGATGTTGCAGCATGAAATGACTGAGAAGCAGCATGAGGTGTTGTTGGCCAGTGGGGCCTAGCAGACAGAGTGAGAAGAGCAGGTGTCCTTGTACTGCAGGGTGGCTGTGCTAATGCATGATGCTGTGGTGGGAATACAATAGTTTCACTTGTTACTTGTGGTGCCTGGTTTTTGCTTCATCTAACTAATTTTCCAGTGGCACATGTGAGTGAAGCTGAGATTTTGGTCTCCAAGTGAGAAGAGCACAGTGTGGAAAGAGAGCAGGCAACTTGCTATAAGGGAGAGATTGCAGCACGCGTTGGTTTTTTTTTGAGTAAAATGAATGTGAAGCAGTATGCAGTGTTGTTGGCCTGGGGGGCCTAGTAACCAGACTGGGAAGAGTGTGAAGTGGAAGAGAGAGCAGATGACTAGTGGGCAGGGGAGATTCCAGCATGCATGGGGTTTGCTGGTCAGTGGGGTCTAGAGAGCAGAGCTGGAAGAGCTGTTTGAGGCAAGCGACTGAGAAAGAATTAAAAAAAAAAAAGGAATGTGTCACAGGAGGAGATGGCTAGCATGGGCTTTAGGCCTAGTGCTTAGCAAAGAGGGGAGGAGAAGCCTTAATCTGTGGCCTGAAGCTGTGCTGGGTTGCATTGAGCGTGGAGGCAAACTGTTTGCTGGAAGGACATGGAAAAGGGGCTAGCATGGGAGCCAACAGAGGTGGCCTCATGGTGTGGCATCACATGCCGTGCCCCAAATTTAGAAGTGGAAGAAGGGCTTGTTTTTTTGGGAGAAAGAGGTTTTGGACCATCCAGGGTTACATCCTGTGAAAGCATGACAAGGTGGGGGTTGGAAGGCCGATGAAAAGCCTAGTGTGGAGGATGAAAGAGACAGCCACGTGGCGTGTCATCACACACCGTTTTATTCCAGGGAGGGGAGAAGTGGAAGAGGGGACAAGGGGAGACTCATGACTGGGGCCAGGTAGTTTTATCCTGGGAACATGGAACAAGGCATTTTTGTATTAGAAGGGCTGCAAAACAACTTGTCATGGGGAACACAGAGACGACCACATGGCGTGACGTCACACGCCATGGGTAGACCGTGTGGTGTAATAAGTCAGAAAGTGTGGGGGCCTACTGAGGGTACCATATAACAAGGATGCCACATCACATTTTCAGGGGAAAAGGGGAGACCCTAGGGCAAAAATAGACAAAGTGAGCTGTGGGGGAAAGAAGGCCAGGTGGAGGCCTGGTCCAAAGGATGGGACCTACTGAAGAGGCTCCGGCCTTGAAGGGTGGTGTCCCATGCCAGAGGAGCATGTGGGAAGATGGCGCCTAGACAGGAGGTTTTTTTTAAGGATAAGGAGCGCGTCATGGAGAGAGGAAAAAAGAAAAAACAGTGCCCACAAGAAAAAGGGGAGCAATTACGAGCAGGCAGGGGATATCCTGCAGATGGCAGCAGGCATTGGGCACCGAGCGCTAGGCCAAGAGGCCACATGGCAGAAACCGGGGCCGAGAAGGTGAGCCTGGGGGAGTGGGGAAGGGGGAACAGGGGGGCACTTTTTCCCATGCACAGTGACAGGAGAAAGTGAAGGGAAAGTGGGCCTGGCTATGCGAAGGGCTAGTTACAACAGTGGTTTAATAACAAACCTTTTGTCAGTTGTCTCCACAGCTTTTCGCAGGAAAACAAAGAAACACGGCACCAAAATAGAACAGGCCTTCAAAAGAGGATGCCTACAGGGCTATTGTGGAGCTGGCAGATAAAGCCAACAAAATGTGGCAGATGGTGGAGGGGGAGGAACTGGGGAGATCCAGGGAGAAGTGAAAAGAGGGGAAGGGAAAAGGGGGCAGAGGAAAACGGCCGGCAGGGAGGTCACACAGCCCAACTAAGGTACAGCCACTGATGATGGTACCTCCCAGAGTGGCTAGCCCAGTATCTCCATGCAGCCTGATGAGCCTGTACCTTCAGTACCTCCCCAAGACCAGATGGTGGTTCCCCCGATGGAGCCCAGATTGGATCACCTTAGCACATTGGTTCCTCCACAGCCACTATTATTACAACCAGCCATTTAGCTGCAGGGGAACATTGCAGGGCATCATGAGGACAGCAGGCCACAAGGAACAGATAAGGCCCAAGGTAATGTACCCAGTTCAGTGGGAGAAAGCATCAAAGAATATATAAGCCAAATTATTTCGGCACTCAGGACAGGGGGTTTGGGGCAGATGTAGTCAGCACTGGCAGAGATTGGGTCAGATAAAGAGACAATGAAGGAAGGGAAGAAAGGGATGGAGAGTTTGGGAAAAGGAATAAGGGAGATAGGAACTCCAGGCATGAGAATAGGGGAACATGTACCGCCAGCCACAAAAGAGAAAATATGAAGGGGACAGTACATGAATATTTTTGCTTTAGTAAGCCGAGAAGCAGCAGCAAAATACAATGAAACAGAGAATATAGGAAAGAGCGAAATGGCAGCAGTGGTAGTTTTGTTAGGTTAGAAACAAGAGGACAAATTTACCAAAGGGAAGACTTGGGATGGATGGTTTGTAGGTTTTGCCACATACTCAGCGATAGTACTACAGAAGAAACCAGAGCTGTACATCCCACTCATCACGTACTCCCTGATAATAAGATGGGCAAAGACTAAGGGAGGGAAGGGGTGAGGTGGATATACTATGATGAATTCTTTCGACAAAGGATGGTGATGTATGAGGATGTAAGATGGGACACAAAACAATTAGATTTGTGGACTATGTAACCGATCAGCCCACGCCTGAAGGGGAGTTGGGGAAGAAGGATGCGATGCCCCAGAGGTGTTGTTGGGGTTACAATAGGGCCTTTTGTTCCTGACCACAATGCCACTTTTGGGACGCATGCTCCAAATGCGGGGGAACACACCCAGCAAGCAGATGCAGAATGACATGGGCACAAGGATCCTAAGGGTCAGGGGTGCAAGGAACAAGTCAACAGTTTTTTTGAGAGTGGCAGGGGGTATAGGGGACAGGCATGGAGTACAGGGAGGAGAGGCAGGGGGCATACAGGTAGAGGGAGTCATACTTACTGACCATCAGGACCAACACAAGAGCAATGTGGGGGATTATGGCAGAAGGGAAGAGGGCAGGTGATCAATTTAAAGAAGCGAGCATTCCCATTAAGGTAGACACATGGGAAGATTGGTTAGAAAGATACCCAAATAGAAAGGTGGCAGAAACAATTAAGAAAGGTTTTTAGATAGGTTTTCCATTACAATGTGAAGGCCCAAGGCAAGCGAGAGAAGCAAGCAATCTGGGTTCAGTTAAAGGGAAGGAAGAAATTTTAGACTGAAATTAGAGAAGGAAAAGGCAACTGGTAGAGCAGAAGGGCCATATGATACCCCCCATTGCAGAATATGAGAATTTCCCCATTGGGTTTGGTCCCCAAAAAACAGCAGGGAGAATACAGGGTGATTCACCACCTGTCATTTCCGGAAGGGAACTCGGTGAATGATTTTGTAATCGAGGAACATAGTAAAGTGACATATGCCACATTAGAGGAAGTGATCTAGATCATCCAAGCAACTTCTGAAGCTTGGATGGCAAAAACAGACACAGAGTCCACTTTCAGATTGCTCCCAGTTAGGAGGGAAAATCCCCATTGGGATTTAAAATTGGGGTACAGTACTATTTTGACAAAGCAATGCCCATGGGATGTTCCATAGCATGTGCTACATTTGAAACATTTAGCACCTGCTTACAGTCGATATTTCAAGAAAACAATGGTTACAAGGCGGTCATTCACTATCTGGATGATTTCCTTCTAATAGGCAGCGGGAGGAGAGAGAGACAGAAAGAATGTTGGCCAGTTTCCAAGATTTATGCAGAGAATTAGGGGTTTCATTGGCACCAGAAAAAACAGAAGGTCCCAGTAAGGTTTTGGAATTCCAAGGTATTAAAATAGACACCTTGGGTGAGGTCTTTAGGTTACCAGACAAAAAAGTTTTGAAGCTGAAGGAGCTGATCCAGGTACATACAAGTAGAAGAAGTGTGCAATTAAAACAGGTACAACAGGTCCTGGGATACCTAAACTTTGCATGCAGGGCAATTGGACAGCGAGGGCTTTCACCAAAAGGCTAGCAAGGGCCACAGTGGGAGTAACCAGACCACACCACTGGGTAGACATGACAAAAGAGTTAAGGAAGATTTCAGGGTGTGGGAGGAGTTCCTCAGGACCTGTAATGGCTGTTCCTTTTGGCAAGAGGACTGTGTTTATAACACAGACCTCAATCTGTACACAGGTGCAGTAGGGGGCTTAGGTATGGGGGGCTATTTGAGGGGCAGATGGTTCACGAAACCATGGCCTACAGACTAGGTGAGGGATGGGAAAGTAAAAGACATCACACTGTTGGAGATCATGGTCATTTAGGCCTGCATCCTTGTGTGGTGAGAAGTGCTGTAGAATCAGAAGGTGACATTTTGGTGGTACAACATGGCAGTGGTAGACAGTTTAAACAACAGAGGAGCCAGGTCAGAAACTGTCATGCAGGTCTTGAGACAGTTGGTGTTAAGGTCCTTAAAACTGAACATGTCATTCAGGGCCAAATGCATAGAAGGGATACATGATATCCTGGCTGACAGCCTTTCCCGTCTGCAGCTGGATTGTTATTGGAGGCTGGCACCTACAGCAGAGGAGCGGTAAATGCCCATACCAACGAACATCTGGGACATTGGTAAGAGGGAGAAGAACTGTTGTTTCACAGCTCATGGGCACCACGGACTCTGAGGGCCTGGTGGGTGTTTCACGGATTCAGGGTAACACACCACATGGAGGTAAGAAGGCTACTTATGGAGGAGCAGTTAGGGAAGTTCATAGTAGAGCAATGGCAGAGAGGAACAGCCCACACCACGATGGGAGTCTGTCTAGCAGGGATTAGTTTAGTTTGCAGTGTGAAGGGTTGGAAGGACCCGACAAAGTCAATGTTGGTTAGAAGAATGATGGGGGGATGAGGTAGGTTAAAACAGAGAGCTACAGATAGTAGATGACCAATAGGGGAGCAGTGGCTTGGGAAACTAAAAGGGGTATCACTGACAATCTGCAGATTGAAAGACAAGGCCCAGCTATTCCACATGATTTATTTGGTAATGTCTGCAGGGGCCATGAGAGTGAGCAAGGCTGTGGGACAAGGCACTAAGGATGAAGAAGGGGGGTTGGAATGGAACGATATAAGCTGGGAGATGAAAGAGATACAAATCATGATCAAGAAGTCAAAGATGGATCAAGGGGGACAGGGCTGTACTGTAACCTGGAAGGCCCAGGTAGATGGCTCAGTCTGCCCAGTAAAGGCTTTGTGGGTTTACGCCACAGAGCGTGGGGGTAGGACAGGGAGATTATTTGTGCATAGAGAAGGAAAAAAGGTCACACGTTATCAAATCACGGCCATGCTCAAAAAAGGCATGCAATTCCTGAGGTAGGATACAGGCAATTACTCATCTCACTCCCTAGGAATAGGGGCTGCTTCACAGTGGGCAGCGGCAGGTGAGACAGTGACTAATATGATGGAGATGGGGAACTGGTGGTCTGCCAGTTACAAGAGGTACATTCGAGCACTGCAGTATGGAGATTAACGTATCACCCGTGTTTTGTTTTGTAGATACAGAACTGCATTGGGGGGAGGGGGAATAGAGCTGGGATATGGAGAAGGAACTAAGAACATATAATAATATTTATTTTGCTTAAATCCTATAGGAAGAGGGAGGATCACAGAAGTATGGATCTGCGGTCAATCCTGCATTTATTGGGTGGAAAAGAGAGTGGAGAAAAAGGCTGGTGGAAAACAGCTGCACCGGGATGTGAGAAAATGTAGGCTGGTTTGGCTTGGCATCTGAGGGATGAAATGGGCTCAACTGCTTCCTACCCTAAAAGAGATGAAAGAGTGGTGGCCCATTCCAGACCTAATTATTGTACATCTAGGGGGGAACGACATTGGGGGAAAGCTATGGGTGGATACATACATGCAGGTGAAAAGGGACTTAGAGAAAATACAGCAGTGGTGGCCAGGGGTATGCCTTGCCTAGTCAGATATGATCCCAAGAAGGGTATGGAGACATGAGCACAGTCACAGAGCTGTAGAGAAGGCCAGGAGAAAAATGAACAGATGGGTAGGAACACTGATAAGGAAAACAGGGGTTCATGTAATACTGCGAGGTGTGGAAGAGTGGGTAGAGGATTTCTACAGGTCAGATGGCATGCACCTGTCAGATCTAGCCATAGATATGTTTAATACAGAAATGATGGGTTTTATAGAATGAAGGAGGAGAATGCAGATAATGGAATTAAAAAAAAAGAAGGAAAAGGGAGGAGGTCCCTTAGGTGATGGGGGAACAAAACCCTAAACTGAGGGGAAAGCCAGTCATCCAATGCAAGTTGGAGACTGGCTAATGGGGAAAAAGAGGGGGGAAAAAACGAATAGGATGAAAAGAAGAAGCTGAAGGAGGAAAAGCGGTCTCGGTTCTCACCGTTACCTAACAGGGAAAGAGACGAAGAAGGCACCCAGATTTTCACCTGGGGGAGTGAGAAGAGGAAGAGAGATGATCAGAGATTGACAAATGGATGCAATAAAATACAATAGTGAAAGAGACAATAATAAATGATGATGAGATGGAAAATGGAATTATGATGTATAACAAATTAATTGCCAAACTGAGCACAACAACATACAGTGGTCTCTGTCTTTTTGTGAGGGAAAAGGGGGGAATCTGGGACAGTGGAGATTGCTGTTTAAGGGGCAGACTAAGTTGTCCTGGTGCACCCCTTCCTTTTACCTGAAGAAGATGTGCTCAGAGTGGGAGTGGGAAGGGAAGGGGAAGGACAGGGAGACAGAACATTAGGCAGGCAACAGGAAGGGAAGGGGCTAAAGGAGGTATATAATGGGCAGCACAGGGGTGGCTCAGTCACTTTTGTGAAGCTTTGATCCCTCCCACCCACCCTTAAACTATAGAGCATGAGAGGAAGACAGTCAATAGGGACTGTATGCATGGTCTGTTAGAGGTGGATGACAGCTTTGTCCGGGAGGATGGTTAATGGACTGCCAAAGGTGGATGGCAGAGATGAGAGGGAAAAAGGGGGGGAGGAATAGGATGAAAAGAAGAAGAAGAAGAAGCTGAAGGAGGAAAAGTGGTCTCAGTTCTCACCATTATCTAACAGGAAAAGAGAAGAAGAAGGCACCCAGGTTTTCAGCTGGGGGAGCGAGAAGAAGAAGAAAGAGGGATGATCAGAGACTGATATATGGATGCAATAAAATACAGTTGTGAAAGAGACAACACTAAATGATGAGATGGAAAATGGAATTATGATATATAATAAATTGATTGCCAATCTGAACACAACAACATACAATGGTCTCTGTCTTTTTGTGAGGGAAAAGGGGGGAATCCGGAACAATGGAACTGTATCCTCATTGACCTGCACAAAATGAGATTGGAGACAGTCCTGGAATTGTATCCTGTGCAAAATGAGCTAAATACAATATTGGAGACAGTCAAGATGCAGTGCATGCCGGCACACATCTCGATACCTTGTGGGTGAGGTTCCCTGACCCACCACAGGATGTGGCGTTTTTGCCAAAACACTGCTCTGTCCCTACCCAGGCCATGACTGGTGCTGCATGCTGCAGCACCTTCCCCATCAGCCTTGTCCCAGTAAACCATCTCACTGAATTCACATCTGAACTCAGCTCACTGGCACGGTAAGGCAGAGTGTTCCCCAGAGGTGCAACGGACATCCTGGCAATCAATGTTACTTAATAAATTCTTTGTTTTTCAATATTTTGACCCCAAGCTTTCAACAGATTCTGCTTATGACCCCACCTTATAAACCCCATAGGTAAAAATGTTCAAATCTGTGCTAAAATGCCATTCTGTGCCACAGGTGCAAAAAGACTTTTCTGACAGGATGTGAAAAATGACAGCTGTACTATTCATGAGGTGGTGTTAAAAAATCGGGAGTCAAAATACTATAAATTATAAAAGTTACGCACCTGTGTAGAAACTGTGCAACGCACACTTGTAATGTGCCCATTTTCAGGAATTGTTTGACTGAATTTTCAACATGGCCTTTTTGGGAGCCCACCTCATGAACACTGCCACTGTCATTTTGTTACTTGGTCCCAAAGGTGATTCTGCACAGCGACCATGCCATTCTGCACCAGAGGTGCAAAAACATGTTTCAGGCAGGATGTGAGAAATGACAGCTATGCTGTTCATGAGGTGGTGTGACCAAATGGGCATGTTGAAAATCTGGAGTCAAAATATTATAAGTTTCCAAAGTTATGCACCTGAGTAGAAACTGCACAACGCATGCTCGTAACGTGGGCATTTTTGGGAATTTGTTCACCAAATTATCAACATGGGCTTTTTGGGAGCCCACCTCATGAACACTGGCACTGTCATTTCAATAATCATCCTCAAAAGGTGATTTCATGCAGCAGCTGTGAAATCTCTTTCCAGGCCTGATTAATAAAATGACAGTGACTGTGTTCATTGTGGGGGGGGGGGGTCCCAAAAAGCCCATGTTGAAAATTTGGTGTAATAATACCCAAAAACAGTTAAGATATCAACACAAGTTCAAGATGCCATTGAAATACATTATACAACACTTACCTTTATTTCTCAGTTCACAGTTCATCTTTGAAGAATGCAGACGTTCCCAGTCCACAGAAGATGACAGTGCCCAACCCCCAGTGGTAAGTATAGGGTAAGGGTGGGAGGTGCAGGGTGGTGGGTGCTCAGTGGGAGGGTGGGGAAGGAGGAAGGGGGACAGTGGGGACAACGAGGAACTGTTTTCTTTTTCTTTTTTTTAGGTTACTAAAAAATAGACACCGGAGGACTGTTTCCTTTTTTTGCAAGTATAAACATAAATTAATCTATCTTGGGACACGGTGGGTGGGCTACCCAGAGTCCAATACTGCTGTGGGGGCATACTTAATACTGACACAGGGATTAGGGGCCTCAGATGTCAGTAAAGTAATATTAAACAAGGCTGGGGTGGGGTCCGACACGGTTGGTCATCCTGGTGTCAGATTATATGAAATTTTAAAATATATATTTTACTTGTAAGCCAGAAATATTGGGGCAATAAAATACCCCTTGCTTGTCATGGTAAGGGTTACACTATACAACACAGCTGTGTCATATATTGTAACCAGCTACTAAGGGCAAATACAATTATGTGGCACTAAGGGTCGCACTAGATGACACAGCTGTGTCATATAGTGCAACCAGCTGTTAAGGGCTTTTCACCATATGGTATGTCACACACTGCAAGCATTCAGGGTGAGGGGTTGGGTGACTTTCCCAAATTGAAAGGGACAGGGGGTTGGCCACTGAAATAGAAAAGACAGATGTTGAGTCTGTTTTAAACCACCACTCCCAGATGCAGAGTTGAGCGATTGATAGAGCTTGCGGGGTAGCGGGCCTCCAGCAGCTCATTTTCTCCCACCAAGACCGAGCGATCCTGTCAGGTGTCAAGTTTAGGTATGCATGGTTTGAGTGCACACAGAATGATCCTCATTACTCTCATGGTGAAACTGATGGCTGAGCAGTTCTAAAATGGCTGTCACTGGCAAATACATTATGCGGCACTAAGGGTTGCTCTATATGACACAGCGGTGTTGTTAAGAGCAACCCTTAGTGTCACATAATGTATTTGCCCTTAACAGCTGGTTGCACTATATGACACAGCTGTCCTTTGTTAAATGACAGCTGCGTTGTGTAGTGCAACTAGCTCCATGGCAGTCAGCTTTATTCCTCGGTTCATGGTTGGGCTTTGAAGAGTGCAGACATGTCCCAGTCCACAGAAGATGTCAATATACCACCTCTGGAGGTAAGTATAGGTTAAGGTGGGGGTGAGAACTCAGTGGGAGGGTCAGGATGGGGGGGTGAGGAAGGGCGGCAATGACGAGGGAAGATTTTCTTTATTTCAGGTTTAAAAAATTAAAAAAAGATGCTGGGAACGGTTTTCTTTTTTTGCAGGTATACAGATAATATTAATCTATTTCTGGACACTGGGAGTGGGCTCCCCAGTGTCACAATCTGCTGGAGGGGAGTGAATTACAAAAAAAAAAAACAGGCAGTGGGGAACAGTGGGCAATGACAGGGAAATTTAATAAATAAATACACACACTGCCACCTGGTATTGGGGCCCCAGGTGTGCCGATATCATTGAAGGCACAGCATAGTTATGATGGTGGGGCTACAATTAGAGCCCCGTCCCTGACCTATGAGTGGTGACAGCAGCAGTGGTTGTACTATATGACATAGCTGTCATTTATTAAAGACAGCTGCGTCATGTAGTGCAAGCTGCTGCTTTTGCAAAAAATCAGTTATGAATAGAATGTTCATTTGTGAACTGCGCATGCTCAGAAATGGAACATTTTTACTAAATATTTTAAAAACTACTTAACTGAGGAAACTACAAAACACAAAAGCACACACCTTGGACCAACCTCTATCAATTCTGAAAGTTTCTGGTTTCAAAGGTTCCTATTTTTTAAGTTATGGGGTGGCAAAAAATATCTTAAACTTTTTAAAAAACAAGACAGAATTTTGTGTTTTTTTTTGCACCTCTATAACTTTACATACATACAAGTAGGGGAAGGACTAAGGCAACACAGCAAATCATGCACATCCAGCAGGAGGAGTATAGTTACAGTAGGAAGTGGAGGAATGGAACTTGAGATATCATAGATTATTTACAAAGTTGTTTTTCAAGATTAGTTCACATAAAGGTGAACCAAGCTGGCAGTAGCGAAAATAGTGTACCTTGTTTTGTTTTCAACATAAGGCTGGTGAAAGGCATCATGGGTGCTGCAATGTTAGTCTATGGCAAATTGTTCAATTTTGGAACAGTGTAACTTTGTAATCCTTAAGTATTTTAGCACACTAGCAGGAAAAAGCACATCTGTGGGACCAGGTCTTGTCATCCTGCAAATTTTAGCCCAAAGGACCCAACTGTTTCCTTGCAGGATGATGTCAAAGATGTGCAGTCATTTGGAGCATGCTTTCACAAAATACTTTCACAAACACAAAGGTGTCAAAGCACAACAATTTCGCAGTTACGAAAGTGATTTTCAAAAGTATTTCAGGGATTGTGCAAAATACTTTTTTGGATCTTGCGAACTCCAAAATACCATATGTGTAGTGTGTGTTATGTGTTGGTGGCAGCGTGTGGCCCAAGATATCTAGTTGTCTGTAGTGATATGTGTTTAACGGTGCGTGGAATGTCCAGGATGAGAGTAAGCAGTGACGACCCCATGCGACAGCCCGATGGGACCATGGGTGTGTGGTTTTGTGGTTTACATAGTTGCATGTTATTCCTGTTACCTGCTGGTGGTTCTGTGTGATTGATTTTGTTGCCTTGGTCCTTCTCCTACTTGCATGTATGTGTGTATGTGTAGGGTTGGGGGGGAATATGCAGTTAGGGTTTTCAACCCTAGCACCGAATTTCCTCGCTTTTGTCACTGTGGAACAACCCTAACTGATGCATTAAACTGAGTTTTTTGCCATGAATGTCCCTTCTTTTTGAGAATGTGCACTATAAATAGTGAATGTAATGTGGTGGTGGGAGCGCGGGGCCCATGATTTTTTTTCACTTCGCTGCACAAAAACTGAATGACCGATTGAAATGAAAATTGGGTATGCAAACAGAAATGCAAACAGTAATGGCAACCGTGATGCAGAAGGAAACAGTGATGCAATCGACAATGGAAATGCTACCAGAAATGCAAACAGTAAGGCTAACAGAAACGCAAACGGTAATGAACACGCAAACAGTAACGGTAATGCAATTAGAAATGGAAACAGTTATGGTAATACCAACGATGACACCAAATGAAACAGTAAGAGAAATGGAAACGCAAAAGCAAGTGTGTATTCAAACACAAATCGTGACGCACATGGTCACGGTAACGCAATTGGAAATGCTAACACTTACGGTAACACCAACGATGACATGAAAGGAAACAGAAATGCAAACGGAAATGCAAACAGAAGCATGTATGCAAATGCAAATGGTAATGCACATGGTGATGCAAAAGGAAAAGCAAATAAAAACAGTAATGGAAACACAAATGGTAACAGTAATTCAAACGCAAGTGCAAACGCAAAGGGTAACGCACACGGTGACGTAAACGCAAACGCTAACGCAAATGGAACCACAAGTGGACATGCTGACTGTAACAGTAAATGCAAACCCTAGTTTTCCCCAAAAGGTGCATTCAGAAGCACAGTGAATACAAAGAATGTATGCATAATAATGGGCCTTGGAGCAGAAAATGAGCACTTGGAATTCTAAATTGCTTATATCTCAGGAACCGTACGATATAGAAAAAAAATTAAAATTTCATATTATTTTTGACTTTCCTGGCTAGTTTTGCACTTAGTCCTGTAGCAGGGGACTAAGTGTTTTTCCAACGAAAAGTCCGTATCTTGAAGCGTTTTCAAGATACGGGCCCCGAAAGGCACAGCAGACACCGTAATGTTAGCCTATGGAAATAAATCATCAAATTCAGAGTGCCATAACTTTGCAGCCCTCTAATATTTTGTCACCATACCACCAAAAGGCACATCTGTGGGATCTGGCTTTCTTCCCTCCAAATTTCAGCACAAAAGACCAAACCGTTCTTTTGTAGCAGGGTGGCAAAGATTTCCTATTCTTTTGGGCATAGTGTCGCAAAGTAGTGTCATGATTTCCGACACTTTTTCAAAAAAAAGAATCACAAAAGTGTTGAATGTGCAACACTACTTTGCAACACTACTGTTTACAAACATTTCAAAAACATATTTCTGGGGTGTTTATCCCCCCAAAAAAGACATGGCTAGCATCCTCAGGATTGGACTAGGTGAACGCAGCAAGAATTGTGTCCCTAGAGGGTCACAAATTTAAATGCCAAGCATTTCTGTAACCATCAGCTGAAAACAAGATGTGACACTACAGGGGTCATTTGCAACACTGTCGAACTTTTTGTTAACTTTTCCCATTGACTATAATGGGAAACTTGTTTTTTGAATAACTTTTGAACCATTTAATATTGTTTCACAAAATCTTTGAAAGGCACATTGGGGACCTCGGTTGCATGTTTCCTAAATGTTTTGGACAGGTTGCCCAGATCATGCGACCTATAGGTATGAGCAAAGACTGCGCAAAAATGTGTAATTACCACATTCTATGGTGCTCTGCAACTGTATATCCAACCATTATGAAATGTGGCAAATCCAGAGACCTATGGTATCCCTCCATACATGCCAAATTTCAGGCAAATCTGTCATATGGTGGCAAAGTTATTAAGCTGCCAAAATTCAGAGTTTAACATTTAAATGGGGTACTCAACCTTAACTATAGTGGCACTACCGTGCACTATAATACATATACAGTGTGTGTATATATATATATATATATATATATATCTATATATATTTTATATATATATATATATATATATATATATATATATATTATAGTAGAGAGCCATTTACTGTACATGTTAAGCCTCAAAATTTTGCACCTTAATAACTTTGCAACTGTTCAACGGATTTGCCTGAAATTTGGAATGCATGATCAAGAACCATACATCTTGGGATCTACCAACTTTCGTACTGTTCACATATGGCTGCGAGGTAATTAAGCATGATCTGTGCGTGCATTTACGCTTTTTTGAATTCTTTGCTCGTCCCTACAGGTTGCATGGTTTGTGCGACTGGTCCAAAAACTTCAGGGAACCTGCAGCCGGGGTCCCCGATGTGTCTTTTGAAGATTTTGTGAAAAAATATTAAACGGTTCAAAAGTTATTCAAAAAACAATTTCCCATTATAAGTCAATGGGAAAAGTTAACAAAAAGTTCAACACTTTCGCAAATGCATTTTTCACTTTCGCAAATGGCCCTTTTACTTTCATAAATCCATCACTTTGTTTTCAGTTGGTGATCAGAAAAATGCTTGGCATTTAAATTTGGAACCCTCTAGCATCACAATTCTTTTTGTGTTTACCTAGTCGGACCCTGAGGATGCTAGGCATGTCTTTATTTTGAGGTTAAACACCCTAGAAATATGTTTTTCAAGTGTCTGGAAAAAGTACTTTCACAAAGTAGTGTCGCACTCATGAAAGTGTAACAAATTTTTAAACTTTAGCATATTACGACACTTTTCCAGGTTATGGCAAATGACAGCAATTTTGCACACCTGCTGCAAAGAACGGTTTGGTCTTTGGGCTGAAATTTGAAGGGAACATCTCCCAGATGTGCCTTACAGTATTTTGGTGAAAAAATATTACAGGGCGGCAAAGTTACAGCACTCCAAAGTTGACTTTTTTTCCCCATAGGATAACATTACGGCATCTGCCGCATTACAGGAACCCTTTGCCGCCCTGCTGCAAAATAACGGTTTGGTCTTTTGGGATGAAATTTGGAGAGAAGAAAGCCAACATCCCTCTGATGTGCCTTTTGTGGTTTGATGAAAAAATATTATAGGGTGGCACAGTGACAACAGCCCGAAGTTAACACTTTTTCCCATTGGATAACATTACGGCACCCGTTGCTCCTTTCGGGCCCTGTATCTCGGAAACGGTGCAAGAGACAGACTTTTTGTCACAAAAACTAGCCAGGACTAGCAAAAACTAGCCAGGAAAGTCATAGTTCATATGAAATTTACATTTTATTCTATGCCATATGGTTCCTGAGATATAAGCAATTTAATATTCCAAATACTCATTTTCTGCTCCGAGGCCCATTGTTATGTATACATTATTTGTCTTCACTGTGTTTTCCAATGCATTTTTTTGGGAAAAGAAGTGTGTGCCCTTTCATTACTGTGCCAGTTAGTGTTTCCAGTTGCGTTTCCGTTACTGTTTGTGGCACCATTACCATCTACGCCACCGTGTGCATTACGGGTTGCATTTTTGCTTGCATTTGCATTTCTGTGTTTGGCATTATTGTTGCTGTTACCATTACCAGTTTCATTTGCAATTGCAGTACCATCTACATGCATTATGGTTTGCATTTTCATATGCACTTGCATTTCTATTTCGTTTCTGTTTTCTTTGGCGTTATTTTTGCTGTTACTGTTACCATTTGTGTTTACAATTGTGGTACCATGACCGTGCTTGTAACGGTTTGCGTTTCTGTACTCGCTTGCATTTGCATTTCTCTTTCCTTTGGAGTTCGGATGAGACGTTAAACCGAGGTCTCATCTGCCTGGATTGGTGGTAGTTCAGGTGGATGTTAAAGATCCCATGGCACTTATTGAAAAGAGAAGGGGAATATTTTATTGAAAACTGAAAACTGAATACAGAATGAGATTGTATCATACAAAGTCACAATGAAAGAAAATCAAAAAACAGAAAGAATGATCACATCATATATGAACTACGAACATAAATATACCATAAATATACATAACCCCCATCCCCTCTAAAAAAGTAGGGGAATGTTTGATTTGTATTAGAATGATAGAAGTAAATCAAAAATAAATAAGGTAAAAGCAATAATGACATACAAAAGGAAAATAATCAAAAAGCAAATAAGCAATACTATTATATAACAAAAAGAAAATAATACAGTGTGAAAACCAAAAAAAAGGAAAATCACAACCAAAAAGAAAAGACAATTAAAACAAATAAATAAAACAAATAAATTCCTCAGTACAGCTTCAACCAGTATCTAACCATTGTATCGCTTTCCATTTTTTTTGAAAAGCCAAAGTCAATAACGTGTTATAGTCTCTGTTCCATACCCCTAATAACCAGCCATGGACTTTTCAGAATAATTGAGCTGGGGAAATAAATGATCGCAAGGACCACATACATCTTGTGTGCCGTATATAAAATTTGAGAGATCCCAAAATTAATCTAATAGTGTCATAATTAAAGGACCCCCAGTCTGAAGACAAAATACCAAAAAATAAACAATCTCTGTCAATAATTGGGAATCAAAAATGTGCCCACTGAACATAAAAAAAAGACCAGAATTGTATAATATAGGGACATTCAAAAAATAAATGGGACATTTTTTCAATACAAAGCTGACAGGAGCTGCGTCTAGGACAATATCTCTCCTCTGTACCCTTATGTTTCAGGTTACCTTTAACATTAAGCTTCCCATGAACCATGAGCCAAGTAACATCCCACATATAGGCGGAAGACTAAGAGATGTAAGCATTAAGGAAACCTGAGGCACAGCAGGATCTGGTACATCAGGAAAAACAGGACAAACAGAAAAATATTTATCTAATAAGAAATAATACATACTCTTACGAGAAGAATGAGTAACCATAGGGTAAGAAACCTGCCAAGTTTTCAACTTCCCAAAACAGGAATGCAAATACCTTGGCAAAGTATGAATTCGTGTTTGCTTTTGAATAATTCCAATAGAAGACCAATCATTCACCCACCGGGAAACCAGATCCAACAACCAAATAAACCATATCGTAGAGCGACCCATTAAAAGAGGAAAAAAATTCTTATATAGAAAAATACTGAAAAAAAATAATATAGGATTAACTATATTCAGTCCTCCATCTTTAATAGGCAAATACAATATATTTCTTTTAATGGGATTTAACCGGCTGCCCCAAATAGCTTGAAAAAAAAGACTATATATAGCAGTTTCTCGGGAAGCAGGTAATGCATAGACAGCGCTCAAATGTAAAAACAAACCAATGAGATACTTCCTGATCATATAAACCCTCTTTTCTTTTCGACATATTCCATCTGTTCCAAGTGGCAATTTTCCACTTAGCGGATTTAATAAGGATATCCCAATTATAAAGCGCAGTATCCGCACCACAAAAAAAATAGATCCCCAAAATTTTGAGAACCTCAGAGGTCACAGGGATCCCCAAAATATTTGAATGGGTAGTATTATCAATACCAAAAAAACTATGCTTACTCTTCAACAAGTTAAACGTGGCTCCAGTACCTGTAGAATAAGCATCAATTAAAAGACTGGTAGCAGTACAATAAGGGACATCAGCCAAAAAGAAACATAAGTCATCAGCATAGGCAATGACTTTAATTTCCGCATCATCAGTACCCAGTGAGAGATCTCAAATGTTTTCTAAAGCATAAAGAGCAGAAAGGAGCGGTTCCAAAGAAAGAATATACAAAATGGGGCTTAAAGGACACCCTTGCCACACACCTTTATGACAGTGTTGGTTAGTACCCAACCAACCATTAACATAAGGGATAATATCCGCCTGAAGATAATAGTGACGTAGCCAAGTAATAAAAGTAGGCGGAAATCCCATCTTCAACATACAATTCCAGAGATACAAGTGAGACATGGAATCAAATGCTTTCACTTGATCCAGAGTAACACAAATACCAGCCAGTTCCTCTCTATTACCCCTTTCAAGAGTTTCCCTGATAAGGATGAGAGCATCAGTAATAGTATGACCGGGTACAGAACAAAATTGTGTAGAATGTATAACATGATGTAAAATACAGGAAAGTCGTAGACTCAGAATTTTAGTAAGAAGCTTACAATCTGAATTTAAAAGAGTAATTGGGCGCCAATTATTTAAATATTCCCTATCACCTGATTTGAACAAAAAGATCATAAGCCCTTCATTCATACTAGCTGGAAAAATACCTTGTAAAAGGCAATTATTGAACACATCAACAAGCTGAGTACCTAAATGTTCACCAATAAGGCTATAGAGCTCATTCAGGATGTCATCATGACCCGGAGTTTTTCCTTTACAAAGGGCATGAATAACAGAATGTAATTCTGCTAATGAAATCGGTGCCAAGAGTGAAATAAAAAATTTTTCAGGTACTTGCGGCAAGGAAATAGACTGAAACCAGTTAGAAATAGATTCTTGTGTAACAGTAGAATCTACCCGAAAAAGAGAGTAAATATGAGAATCAATAACCCGAAAAAGATCAGATTTGGAGGAAACCATACAACCTTTTGAATCAAATAAATGATGTATATCCTTGTTTTCTCGGAGCATCTTATTATGGTCATATGGGTTCGTATGCGTCGAGAAACCAGCAATATTAAATTTTTGTTCTCTTTCTAAGTGAAGTTGTTTAGAATTATGAAGCTGTGCAAGCTTAGCTTTAACCGATTTTAATTCTTGAGCAGCAATTTCCACACCCATGTTAATCTGTAAATAAAAATGTTATCAATAAATTTTGTAAACATCTCTGGGTGTTTTTACGGGATGCCCCTAACAAACGTCCAATTTGTATAAAATATTGTTTAAAACTAAATTTAGAATTCTCCCACCAATCTTGTGTTCGATCATAAAGAAAAAATACTGAAAAATGAGCTCTTAAAATGTCTATAAAACCATCCACTACTTCAGGAATCTCCAACAGAGATAAATTTAACTTCCAATACCCTGGTCCCTTAGAAGTTGTTTTATAAGCAGATAAGGAAAAACTCAACAGCCCATGATCTGAGGAAGCCACCAATTTAACCTGTGGAACAAAATACTAAAGAGAAGATGAAATAAACCAATAATCAATCCTGTTTTTTCTAGTGCCCTGGATGTAAGTAAAGGAGGGAGTAGATTCAAAAATATCCCTTAAACCTGAGAGTAGTAACAAATTATTCAAACAATGTGAATCACAATAAATTTTAGGGTTAGTAGAGGTAGTAGGCCCATGAGATATATTAAAGTCGCCACTAAATAAAACATTCTTATTAGTACATAAAAAAGGTCTAATAAGATGCAATAGTTGGATGCGTTCCCATTTGTTTTGAGGGGCATAAATATTAATAAGGTGAAATGGGGTACCATCAATAAGGATGTCCAATAATAAAGCCCTACCTGGATCAATATGAATTTCATCTAGAATTTTGAATCTAAAAGATGTAAAACAAATTCCTAGGCCAGAACAAACATCGGTACTCCCAGACCAAAAGCAAGGGCCCCAACTCCACAAATCAGTCACAGCAAGAAAGTCCTGAGTCATGTATAGTCTGGTGTCCTGAAAAAAAAAACAATGTCATAAAGCAGTTCTGAAAAAAGGGCAAATGTTATTCTTCTTTTATATAAAGATCGAATACTGTTAACATTCAAACTAGCTAAAGAAATGTCATAACCATAGGCTGTAGAACCAGGAGTAGATTAAGTATTAGTAAACAATTTTCTATTGCTTTTGAGTACTCCAATTCTGGATATATTTTTTTTTTGATTTACCCTTTGCCCCCGCCCTGGGATCTGAAACCAAATCAAGATCTGATACAGGTTCCATTTGGGAAGCTTCCTGGGAGGCCACATCTGAATCATGGTCTTCTGTTCCCAAGGAAGCCAATATACCATATGTATTGGAAACTGGCACGGGTTCCGGAGATTAGGCCCAATCTAACACAGGGATATGGGAGATACGAGACTCCGCAGAAGAAAAGGAGACAGTGCCATTCGACTCAATCAGAGATGAAGAGGAATCCATCTTTTTATTTAACAACGGTCTTTTTGAAACACTATCAGACCGACACTCAGGGACACCATGACCAGGTGATCTATGGAGTGTGGCAGAAGAAGAGGATGGGGGGCGCTATCGTAGACTGCACAGAGGAAGCTGTTGAAGGCCTAGAAGCCACAGCAGCTGAATAGGACATCGGACCTGCAGAAGTACCAGGTGCAACACCAGCTAATAAATTCCTAGCCGCTTTAAAAATTAACAGATCCTGTAAAGCATAATCAGATTCGTCAGTATGATGAGCAGCACTGGGACAGTCAGAAAATACATGCCCCACCTCCTCACAAAAGGTACATTTAACTGAATTTTCACATTGGTAACCTGAATGACTAACCTCCCCACACTGAAAACAAAGAATCTTCTCACATGCCATACTAATGTGACGAGGAGAACCATATTTATAACATCTCCTGGGTTGACCAGGATAGAACAGGAAACCTTTATCCCGTCCAATAATGAAACAATTCAGGAGATGAACAAGTTCATCCTGAATACTAGGGAGTTTCAATTTTACCTTCCATCCCCCATTCCAAAAGCCCTCACCATCCAAAATGGGATCAGGCATACCCTGAACATCACAACGTTTATTTAACCAAAAGAGAATGTCAGCTAAATTCACTCCCTCATTGTGAAACAATACAGTAGCAACCCGAAAAGGTTGTTTCTTTAAAGGTGTGACCTGAAAATGAGACCATAATGGATTAGTCTTTAAGGAAGTATATTTTAACCAAAAAGTGTCCAGAATAGCAGGAGTCCTGAAGCTAACATCCAAAGAATGTTCACCAGGGGCGTGAATGAGAGCATAAATGTCCGAAAGCAAAAAACCTAAAGATTGTTTTATCAAAACTTTACCCACATAAAACCTGTCTGGTAAGTCTTCCATACCACCCAAATAACGCAGACGGATAGCATTTCTACGTTTCGCCTACTCTAATGGTTTAGCAAACAAATCAGTAAAAGATAATTTAGGTGCTTCACGAGGTATGCCCGGAGGATCATCCAGATTAACCATGTCAATGTTAATAGCAGGAGAAGCAATAGTATCCAAAGGTGGAGCTGAAACAGCGATACTTTGCACTCCAGTTTGTAGGACTGTAGACTCAGTAGAATGGGAAGCAGGTATATCAGGAAAAAACATACAGGTAACTCGAGAATCACTGGAATGCGCCAAAATGTCCTGCGGTTTAGAAGGGTCTGAAATCCAAGATCCGTCCACTCCTCTGGTCCAACCTGCTTTCGAGAGAGCTAATTCTGGAGACCAAGTTTCAGGGTGCTGCAGAGCGTCCGGAGCAGCAGTATGGAACACTGGCAAATATTTTTCCGTCGCAGAAGGAACTACGTCATCCGAAAGACCAGGACCCAGTTTAAAGGTCCTATGAAGGGATTCAGGAGAGACTCCTAAAAGACTTTTCTGTTTCTTTTCAAGCAAATCCGCTTGAGCCGAGGTAAGAGCTTGTTCTGTTTGAAGCAATTGGGCTTGTAACTGCTCATGTCGTTTTGTCATTGCTTCTACTTCAGCTATATCACTCTCAACAATCGCATTCTCCTCACAGGGAGGAATCGTAGCAATAATAGGCGCTAAATCAGGCGGTATCCGAAGAGATGACTATGTGGTAGAGACGCCCGCAATGCCATCTCGCAGCAGACCTCCATCCTCCTCAGCTGCTACCAGCATACTGTCATCATCCATAGCAGTGACGTATGGGATACTGCCCCCTTCCAGAGTAGGGGAATTTCCCCAGTGTCCTGGTCAAATTTCCCTCACTCACTTAAAATACCACCAACTGGTTCAAGGTCCATTGGCATTCATCTGTATCCCCCTCCCCTGGGTCGTGCCTGAAAATAGGCAGGATTTGTCTAGTGCACTTACCCAGTTAACAAAAATGAAATAAAATAAATAAATTGTTGCTGTTACTGTTACCATTTGCGTTAACAATTGTGGTTCCGTGACCATGCACGTTACGGGTTGTGTTTCCACAGGCACCTCCATTACCATTTACATTTCTGTTTCCTTTGGCATTATTCTTCACGTTAACTTTACCATTTGCATTTACTATTGCAGTACCGTGGCTGTGCGCATTACGGTTTGCGTTTACGTGTGCGCTCACGTTTTAGTTTCTGTTCCCTTTCACGTTCTTTTTGCTGTGACACTTAACATTTCCATTTAAAATACCGCTGCCATCACTGTTCACTTTACCAGTTGTGTTTTCGTATGTGCTTCAATGTCCATTTGCGCCACTGCTTGCTTTGGCGTTACTTTGTGCTTGCATTTCTATTAACGTTTCCTTTACCATTTACATTTCCGTTACCATGTGAGCCACTGCTGGAACTTCTGTTTGTGTTGCTGTTCCTGTTTACTATGTCACAAGACATCACATGGCAGGGGCATGAAGGGCCCCACGCTCCCACCACTGCATTACTTTCACTATTTGTTGTCATCATTCTCAAAGGGAAATTAGGGCAAAAACTCTGCATTTAATGCATCAGTTAGGGTTGTTCCACAGTGATAAAAGTGGAAATTTGGTGTTAGGTGAAAATCGCCTTGGATCCCCAGCTACCCCAACTGGCATCGGGTGCGTGCTGGGGTCGTCTAGTCCAACTCTCACCCCATACCCCATACCTGCTTCTTTACACATGTGATGGGGTGAGAGTATACGATGACCCCAATGCGCATGCCGATGCCAGTTGGGGTGGGCTGGGGCTCAAGGGGTTTTCAACCCTAACACCAAATTTCCTCACTTTTATCACTGTGGAACAACCCTAACTGATACATTAAATGGAGTTTTTGCCTCTAATATATACATATATATATATTATAGTGGCGCGATTGCGCCACTATAGTTAGGGTTCAGCGGTCAGTTACATACTAAAGTCAAATGTTTGGGCATTAATAACTTTGGACCCGTTTAATGGATTTGCCTGAAATTTGGTATGCACGGTGGGGCATGGTAGATCTCATAATCTGCCAAATTGTGTTTCAGTTGGACTTTAGGTCTTTGCATATGAAAGCACTGAAAAATGCAAAATTATCCATTTTTGGAGGAAGCTTTTGGGATTTTGGACTTGGCTCTGCACAGCCGTTGTGTGGCATGCCGCTCTGCAAGATGACTTGTTTGAAAGAGTTTGGTAGCTGAACATGCCGCTTTTCATTTGGTGAAAAAAAATATTAAGGCATTCAAAAGTTATGCCACTTTTAAGTTCCCATTATAAGTCAATGGGAAAATTTATATATATGTTTTGTGAACAAAGAATGGGGTTCTGGCCATCTGGTCCCACCTGGTGATCAAAGAATTTTCAGCCTCGCAGTTCAAGAATCTTTGTCCCCGAGGATTTTAAAAATTCTTTGATCACGAGGTCCACCATCTTGTTTTCAGTTTTTTTATTGGAAAAACACAAATATCTCGGTTCAGGGCTCACTTCTGAAGTAAAACTTGGATGGGTTTTACTCAGGGGACCTCAATCTATCGAGCCATGGCTTTGGTTTTCTCTAAATTGGTCCAAAAATAGAGTTTTGATTTTTTGTAATCTTCGTTCACGGCTCGCTAACGATCATTGATTGCGAGCCTGCAAAATCTTTGATCGCGAGATTCTTTGATCACGATTGTGCATCGTGAATGAGAGGCGAGATGGCCAGATTTTTAATTTGTTTTCTGTAGCCCAGAGGTACCCTACACAGTTATATGAGGGTGGGTTTTGGTCAGGGGGCTTCGTTGTGCCCCATGTGAATAAAAAACCCCGATCATGATAAAATACATAAAGATCTCTGCTACCCTGGTAGTCTAGTGGGCCCCACATATGTATTTGATTTATATCTCATTATTCTATCCCTGGTAGTCTAGTGCCCCCCATGTCTATTTATTTATATTTGTTGTTTATATTCCTGGTAGTCTAGTGCCCCCCCGATCTGTATTTTATTATTATTATTATTATTCATATCCCTGGTAGTCTAGTGGCTCCCCATCATAATGAAAACAATAAGCATTTTCTACTTCCTGGTAGTCTAGTGGCCCCCACTCAGCCATGCCAGCCCACCAAGCAATGCCCACCCTTCCCCAGCTGGCGACTGGCACAGCCCATCTCTCACCTGCACGGTCAGCCACAGATCAGTAGATAGGAGCACTAATTCAAACAGGTGCTCAGAAGAAATTTCAGAGCACCTGTTTGAATTAGTGCTCATAATACACACAGTCAGCAGCTGGCCATGGAGGTGAGAGCTGGGCTGTGCCAGTTGCTGACTGGGAAAGGGTGGGGTGCTGGTGGGCTGGCATGGCAGAGTGGGGTGGGGACCACTAGACTGCCAGGAAGTAGCAAATGCTTATTTTTTTTGAAAATGATGCGGGGGAGCCGCTAGACTGCCAGGGATATGAATAATAATAATAATAAAATACAAATCAGGGGGGCACTAGACTACCAGGGATATGAACAACAAAGATAAATAAATAGACAAGGGGGGGCACTAGACTACCAGGGATAAAATAATGAGATATTAATCAAATACACATGGAGGGCCACCAGACTACCAAGGAAACACAGATCTATATGTATGTTATCATGGTCAGGGAAGGGGGCTGCTAGACTACCAGGGATAATGAAAACTTATGTGTTCTTATTCACATGGGGCACGACTAAGCCCCCTGAGCAAAACACACCCTCATATAACAGTCAAGGGCACCCCTGGGCTACAGAAATCTTTTAAATAAAAATACATTTTTAAGTAAAAATCTGGCCATCTCGTCCCTTGCTCTTTGTTCGTGAGCGAGCAATTTCTTTGATCGTGAGCCTACAAATTCTTTGACCAGGAGACTCTTTGATAGCGATCTTGCATCGCAAGCAAGGGACAAGATGGCCAGATTAAAAAATAAATGTTCTCGGTCTACAGGTGTGCTAGGAAGACATATGAGGGTGGGTTTTACTCAGGGGGGGCTTCATTCTGATGAACCATGGTGGTGGTTTGCCACAATTCTATTATTTTTTTTAAATTTTAACACTTTTTATTCTTTGATCATGACCCTACAAATTCTTTGATCACGAGCCTGCAAATTCTTTGATCACGAGATTCTTTGGTCATGATCATGCATCGCGAGCGAGGGACAAGATGGCCAGATTACAAAATCAATTTTCTCATTCCAGGGGTGTCCTAGGAAGACAAATGAGGGTGGGTTTTACTCAGTGGGCTTCGTTTTGTCGAACTGTGGTGGTGGTATACCGCAATTCTATCAATTTCTGGATTTATAACATTTTAAATTCTTTGTTTGCGAGCCTACAAATTCTTTGATTGTGAGATTCTTTGATCACCATCTTTGATCACGAGATAGGGACAAGATGGCCAGATTTTTTTTATAATGGAATAGATAGGAAATTTTTACCAATCTTTAACATTGAATATCTCAGAAACAGTTTAGTCTTTTTATATGAAATCTGGAGAGTGTTTATGGCATGTCCTGTAGATGTGAATTATGGTGTTTACGTGCCAGAGAAAACAGAATTTTGCAGAGCTATTGCGTGACACACTTTATGTGTTGCGGACAGTGTTTTGCTTGTGATGGTGGCTTGAAATTGATATGATACGTAGCCTTAGTGTCATGGATGTAGTTTTCAGTCATTGTGACTGTTACATGTCAACAGGTGAGGAACTGTGCCAGTCTGACGAATGAAAATCTCATATGTTGAAATGTTATATCTTGGGCATGTTTTGGTCTTTTCACTTGAAATTTGGAGGGTGTTGACAACATGTCCTGTGGATATAAATTACAGTGTTTCTGTGTCAGAAAATATTTTTTGGGCAGAGATATGGTGTGGCGCAATTTACATTCTGCAGACAGCATTATGCCTGTGGTTGTGGCTTGAAATTCATAGGCTATCTAGCCTTAGTGTCATGGATGCCATTTTCAGTTGTTGTGTGTGTTAAATGTCAGCAGGTGTAGAACTGTGCCACTCTGACAAATGAAAATTTCAAATTTTGACATGTCATATCTTGGACATGGTTTGGTCTTTTTACTTGAAATTTGGAGGGTGTTGACGGCATGTCCTGAACATGTTAATAGAGGTGTTTACATGTTGAACAATATATTTTTTGTGAAGATATTGTGTGGCACAGTTTATGTTTTGTGGACAGTGTTTTCTACTATTGTACTACATTAACATTTGTTTAGTGGCCGATTGTGCTGTTGTCAATGTACTTTTTAGTCATTAGCTGTATAATGTGGCCCAACACTTACAAGTTGGTGGGAGCGTGGGGCCTGCGCAACTTTCTACTTTTCAAGTCTTTCTTAAAAAGTAAGAAAATTAAATGCAAAAAACTTCATTAATGCATCAGTTAGGGTTATTCTACAGCAACAAAAGTGAGAAATTAGACATTAGGGTTCCCACCCCTTGCACCCCACCCCCCACTGTGCCCCTACTAACAGGCATTGGGTGTGCGTTGGAGTCATTGGCCTAACTCCTCACCCCATTCTCCTGCACTGCACCACCTCAGCTTGTTTGCACATGGATGGGGTGAGAGTTAGTCATGACCCCAATGCACACCCGATGCCTGTTGGTGGGGGCACGGTGGGATGGGGTAAGGGTGGGAAACCCTAATGTCAAATTTCCTCACTTTTGTCACTGTAGAATAACCCTAACTGATGCATTAACAAAGTTGTTTGCATTTAATATATTATATATATGTATGTATATATATATATATATATATATATATATATATATATATATATATATATATATATATATATATATATATATATCAAACATAATTTCACATATCCCAATAATGCAAAGCATCATGGGAAACATATGCAAATCCCCATGAAAGAATTTGTGTTTTCTTTAAAATTTGGCTGTATGGCCAATATCCTCTGGGATAACCCATGCTTTGGGGCATTTGCTCTGGGGTTCTTTTGTAGTTATTTTCCTTCTCTATTATGGGCTCCCCATGGCCCAGACAAATAACATCCCTCTTAAGGTGTGGCTGGCTCCCTCTCCCTGGGTTAAGACAAAATATGGCACAGTGATGAGTCCAAATGAGGATGAAACACAAGTATGTGTCTGCCGTTCTTAGCCTTTGCTGATTGCACTGTGAGGCCTTCTGGCACCATGTAATTTTGCTTAAAGTTGAGCCAGTCCAAATTCTGTGATGGGGATGTATAAGTTTCCCATGATGCTTTGCATTATTGGGAATGTACAATTGTGTTTTGTTTAAAATTTGGCTGTATGGCCAATATCCTCCAGGATAATCCATGCCTCAGGGCATTTGCTCTGGGGTTCTTTTGTAGTTTCATATATATATATATATATATATATATATATATACTCATAGAAAAACTCTATTTAATGCATCAGTTAGGGTTGTTCCACAGCAACAAAAGTGAGTAAATTTGATGTTTGGGTTTCCCACCCTTGCCCCACCCACACCAGCACCAACAGGCATCGGATGTGCATTGGGGTTGTCGGTCCTATCTCTCACCCAATCCCATGTGCAAACAATCTGAGGTGGTGCAGAGCAGGAGAATGAGGTGTGGGGTAGGACCGACGACCCCAACACACACCCCGATGCCTGTTGGTGGGGGCAGGGTGGGGATGAGGTACAAGGGGGGAACCCGAACATCCTATTTCATCACTTTTGTTGCTGTGAAACAACCCTAACTGATGTATTAAATGGAGATGGTGGGGTAGATGGGAACAGTAATGTAAACGGAAACACAAATGGTAACAAGCACAGTCACGGTATCGCATTAGTAAATGCAAATGCTAATGGTAGCAGTGATGATGCCAAAGGAAATGCTAATGGAAGCACATATGCAAACGCAAATGGTAATGCACATGGTGATGCAAAATGAAATGCAAACAAAACCAGTAATGAAATGCAAATGTTAACAGTAATGCAAATGCAAGCACAAACGAAAATGCAAAGGGTAAAGCACAAGGTGGAGTAGATGGGAATGGTAATGCAAATGGAAATGGAAACACAAGCGAATATGGAAACACAACTGGTAACGCGAACAGTCATGGCACCACAATAGGAAATGCAAATGCTAATGGTAACAGCAACAATGGCACCAAAGGAAATGCAAATGGAAGTGTGAATGCAAACGCAAATGGTAATGCACATGGTGATGCAAAGCAAAATGCAAACAAAAAACACTAATGGGAACGCAAATGTTAACAGTAACGTAAATGCAAGTGCAAACGAAAACACAAAGGGTAATGCACAAAGAGGTGTACACGGGAACGGTAGCATAAACGGAAATGGAAATACAAGTGTGTAAGAAAACACAACTGGTAATGTGGACGGTCATGGTACCACAATAGGAAACACAAATGCTAATGGTAACAGCAACGAAGACGCCAAAGGAAATGCAAATACAAACAGAAGCACATACGCAAATGCAAATGGTAATGCTCACAGTGATGCAATATGAAACACAAACAGAAACAGTAATGGAAATGCAAATGGTAGCAGTAATGCAAATGCAAGTGCAAATGAAAACGCAAAGGGTAACGCACACAGTGGCGTAGATGGGAACGCTAACGCAAACGGTTATGGAAACGCAAGTGGGAACGCTAACTGTGACAGTAATGAAAGCGCACGCCCTATTTTTCACCAACAGCTGCATAGAGAAACACAGTGAATACAAAGAATGCATTCGTAATAATGGGCCTCAGAGCAGAAAATGAGCATTTGGAATACTAAATTGCTTATATCTCAGGAACCGTATGACGTCGAAAAAAATACAAAAAATTCATATAAATTATGACTTTCCTGGCTAGTTTTGTACTTGCCCCCTAGCATTTATGACACCGTTGAACTTTTTGTTAACTTTTGTTAAGCAGGGAGCTAAGCATTCTTCTGACAAAAAGACCATATCTTGATGCGTTTCTGAGATACGGGACCTGAAAGGCTCTGCGGACGCTGTAATGTTAGTCTATGGGAAAAAGTATCGACTTCGGAGTACCATAACTTTGCATCCTTGTAATATTTTGTCACCAAACCACCAAAAGGCACATCTGTGGGATGTTGGCTTTCTTCCCGCCAAATTTCAGCCCAAAAGACCAAATCATTATTTTGCAGTAGGGTGGCAAAGAATTCCTGTTAATTTGGCAGTAGTGTCACAAAGTAGTACTGTGATTTGCGACACTTTGGCAAAAAAAAAATCACAAACGTGTCAAATGTGTGACACTACTTTGTGACACTACAGTTTACAAAAATTTCAAAAACATATTTCTGGGGTGTTTAACCCCCCCCCAAAAAAAAGACGTGGCTAGCATCTTCAGGGCTAGACTAGGTGAACACAAAAAGAGTTGTGTCCCTAGAGGGTCCCAAATTTAAATGCCAAGCATTTCTGTGATCAGTAACTGAAAAAAATGGTGACTCACGACACTACAGGGTCATTTGTGATACTAAAAACTGCATTTGTGACACTGTCAAACTTTTTGTTAACTTTTCCCATTGTCTATAATGGGAAACTTGTTTTTTGAATAACTTTTGAACCGTTTAATATTTTTTCACAAAATCTTCAAACAGGCACATCGGGAACCCCAGCCATATGTTCCTGAAATTTTTGGACTGGTAGTGCAAACTGTACAACCTGTAGGTGTGAGCAAAGAATGCACAAAAAAAAGCATAAATATGCTACAGAATGTTACTTTATAACTCCACAACCATATATCTGACTGTTACAAAACGTGGTGGATCCAGAGATCTATGGTACCACTCTGTGCCTGCCAAATTTCAGACAAATCTGTCATCCAGTGACAAAGTTATTAAGATGCAAAATTTCACATTGTAACTTAAAAATGGGGTACTCAACCCTAACTATAGTGGCACTGCCGTACCACTATAATATATATATATATATATATATATATATATATTCATTACAAAAAACTCTGTTAATGCATCAGTTAGGTGAATACCACAGCAACAAAAGCAGGAAATGAGGCATTAGGGTTTCCAACCCAAATGCCTCACCCAGGATCCCACCCCTACCACCCTCTCCCACCCCCCACCCTCCACACACCAACAGGCATCAGGGTGTGCCACTGGGTCATAAGACCCAGCTCTCACCCCATTCCACATGTAAACCAGCTTACATGCTGCAGTATATGACAATGGGGTGACAGGACTGATGACCCAATGGCACACCCCAGTACCTGTTGATGTGTGGAGGGTGGTAGGGGTGGGAATGCTTGGGATGGGGCATTAGGGTTGGAAACCCTAACACCTCATTTCCCTGCATTTGTCACTGTAGTATTCACTCTAACTGATGCATTAATAGAGTTTTTTGCAATGAATGTCCTTACTTTTGGGAAAAGTGTATTGTCTTCATTAATTAGTAGCTAGAAGTATATACTGTATATAGACAGGAGCAACAAACAGTGCAGAACACAGCATATGTTGTAAAAGAAAAAAAATTAAATGTACCATTTTCCAACACATAAAGAAGAACAGTAGGGCCCAGATATTCAAACTGCGCCCAAAAACTACGCAATAGCAGGAGCAAGCGCAAGTCTATTGCACCCATGTGCAAGAGACGTGATATTCAAAAACGGAGCAGGCCAAACTGCGCCTACAGCCAATGACTGAATATCACACCACCTGCACCATAGTGCAACTAGGGAGGGGAAGCTGAGCAGATCTGATGCGCCATAGCACAACAAGGGATGTTCAGCTGAGCAGTCCAGAGGCACCATAGCGCAACCAGGGATGCCCCCCAGCAGCAGAGCAATGTAACTGCACAACCAGGGAGGTAGGGGCCCACCACCCATGCCACAGGTGGGTAGAGGAACACACAGCACAACAGACATTGTCCCCCTACACCCCATGCACTGCACAACTGGGGGAGGGCTGGAATAACCAGTGGCCCATGGAGACAAGCAAACAACCCACAGCCAGGCCACGGTGCCCCATCACACCTATTGGCAAGCTGTGACTGGCACACAAGGAGGGCTGACCACCCCATTCCACACCATCCCTCCAATGCAGAGCACACCCTGCACCGTGACCCCCAGACACCCTCCCATGAGCAGTGACCACCACTGCAGGAAACCGCATGCATGCCACCACCCCATTGTGATACTGCAACCCTGTGCACCACAGAACCATGCAAGCCAGCCCCACCACGAGCACCCATCCGCGGGTGGCAGCACACAGCAATGCAACAACAGCAGACACAGTGCCACCACACACAGTCCTCCTGAGGTACTGCTGAGAGACCAGCCATGCGTTGGCACATGAGGTACCCTGCACAGGACAGGGTACACCCTTGACACCACCACCAGTGGTACAGCACCCTGCACAGTAGTCCAATGACACACCCCGACCCACCACTGGCCACAACAGCCAGCACAGCCACCCACAGTGGTGCATGGATGAATGCACCACACCGGATGCCACACAGTATATGGACAGACACCCACCCATACCCAAGGGCACAACAACACAGGGACGCAGTGGTGGGGCAACCAAGCCCCCATTGTGGGCCCATGTAAACTGTGTACACACAACCCACAGTCCTCCATGGCACTGGAGTGCCAGCCACCCTGCACAGGCACTGTGAACCCATACACCACCATCTGTCACCCGGAGCACAAGTCACAGACAGTGGGTCACATTCCCTGCAACACACACAAGGTACAGCATGGAGGTGGGACAACAACTGTGGTGCCCACAGTACCACCTGAGGTAGGCATGCACCACACCAGTGACAGGAGGCAACCCAGCAATGTGACGGGTACAGTGGCTGCCCTGCAGGGACTGCCACCACTGACATGCCAGTGGACCGTGCAGGTCACAGACATGCAAGTGTGTCAGCTGCACAGGCCATGGATGGGCCGATGGGTGCACCATGGACACAGAGCATGCACCATGGACCACTGCACACAGTCATCCAGTGCACAGGACACAACACACACACCACAGACACTGACTGATAGCTACCCCCACACCATAGTCACCTCCACATGGACACACACACACACACACACCCATGACCACACCACCCCTGATGCCATGCACACCACTGCAGCTGAGCACCTATAGCCCACTGCAAATCGGAGACCACCACAGTATTCATATCAAAATTAAATGTATATGTAACAGTCAACTATATACAATGTTACATGAGACTATATACATCATAACATATGAACTATATACAAGGTTGGGGGCCACAAACAAGGTGGGAGTGGGTAGAAGGCAGGGTGGACAAATGGGATAGGGAAGGGAGGGTGTGAGGTGGGGTCAGGGGTAGGGAATACTGGGACCAATCTATCCCTGGCAGGGCCTCTCCCACTACTGGCTGCCCGGGCCCTGTCTCCTCAGACCCTGGTTTCATCTATGCATCACAGGATGTCCAGCGATGCCCTTGCCACCAACAATATCTCACGCAGTGCCTCCCGGATCTCATGAAGCTGGTGGGTACCTAGGACAAGGGAGCACAGTCAATAGGTGTGAATGCACAACCCGATACAGCCCACCCACTGTGCATGGCATACAGCCATGGGACATACCTCTGTGATGGTGTGTGACCACCCGCAGTGATCACGTTCACAGGACCTGCCCACCCAGGTGCATACAGCCATGTGGAACGCTGCACACACCCACCGGCCAAGTCACACACAGCACCGCCGTGGCCGTTTAGTGACATGGCTATGTGGTGCAAAGGCAGTGGCACAACCATGTACCAGGTGCACGCATGGACCACCATTGATGCACTCCCAGACATGCATTGCCACTGGACAGTGTTGACTGTAACAAGTCACGTGCATGGCAGTGGTGTCAATGGATGGTGGCCATGCCCCGCTGCCCACTCTGTCACACAGCATGCAATAGTAATCATGGATATATGGCACTCACCTTCATCGGGCCGGTCAGGTGGGCGGTGAGGGCCCTCGTCCCACCTGGATGCACCATGCTCCTTCCAACGCCACTCTTCCCATGCACGGTGGTGTTCCTTTGGGCCTGTGGGGCAAACATGGAGAGAGGAACATCAGTACAATCCTGTAGCAAAGCCCCCAGGTGTGTGCCCTCCCACCCAGCCAGACCCACCCACTCCACACCCTGTGAACACCACCACAGCCAACCCCAGACAGTCCCTCCCCTATGTGCTGGACACATACAACACTGTTACCCATATGGATGATAAAAGAGTGTTGATGGAACCCCTACCTGGCCGTGGCACCATGCCCCTCCTGGCACATGCCTGTAGGCATGCCAGTAGCTCTGGCTCCCTCCTCCGCAGGTGCCCGTATCGGTGCCTGCACTGCTCTGCACTCCTTCCCCATCCAGTGGCCTCCTCTAGGGCAGTGGCCACCTCCTGCCACACCTGGGTCCTGGCTCTGTCCAGGGGCACCTCCCCGAACAGATGCCCATGGTGTGGCTCCACAATGGCTACTAGGTTGGCCAATTCAATAGCAGACCACTGGGCTGCCCTTCTGCGTGCCATTCTCTGTATTCTAGTTGGCAATATGGTGCTTTGCAGCGCAGCTCCCCATGTGCAGATGCTGTGCGGTACAGCACTGCAATTCCCTATCGCGCTGTCACTGAACAGCACAATAGAGGTGCACCCATGCCTGATGCATGGTGCCTAGGGGGCAAAGGTTGGGCACAGGGTCAAGGGTTTCTGGTGCCTGGACATGCACAGCACCATTGGAACACAATGCGTGTAGCACGATTGGCTGCCTGTGTGCCAGTGCCATAGTGGCCTACTGCGCAGCTGGCCCATTGCACCTATGATGGCCCAGTGCCACAGCGTCATGTAGTGACCATCGCTATAGTGCCACTAGCACAATGGTGGCCGTGCCCTGCATTGCCTACCGTGCACAGCATGTCATCAGCACAGCAGACGCCTGCGTCAGCAACCCGGGCATGCGCAGTGAGGTGTGTACTACGATGTCACAGAATCGCGCCATTGGCTCAGCATGTTCAACACAATTGCGCAAAGTGCAACAGCGCGATATTCAGCCGTCATATGCAAATCATCTAATCAGCCATTCAATGGTGCAGCACTGCAATTTGCATCTACTTAAAGTTGCTCCTCGCCTCATTTGCATGGGTTGCACTATAAAAGTGCGACATTGTGCTGCAGTGGCCATAGTCGGTTACTGCAGTCTATTGGTGAGTTGCATGCTGTTTGGGAGTGTGGACTGTGGATTTAGGGACATGAATGGGACTGCACAGTCACAGGTAACAACTGCCATTCTTACAGGCTACATAATGACCGAGCAGGTTGTTGGAGAGGAGGAACACAGTGGTGGGAGGAGGAGGAGGCCTAACTTTACAACGGCTGAAACCAAGGCCCTGTTCGAGGCCTACCTGGATCAGGAGCCACTTTTCAGTGGACGGTGGGGAACACCTCAGCCCATGCTGCTGCATGGGAGGAGGTGGCATGTGCTGTGAACCTGCATGGCAGCCACCAGCACTCCGTGCAGGAGTGTAAGAAAAAGATGGGCATGGACAGGAGGAGGATAAAGGAGAAGGTGGCTGCCATCAGGGCAGCATGTGCTGCAACAGGTGGGGGACAGCCGGAGGTGGTACAGCTGACCTCACAGGAGGAGAGGCTTGCTGGAAGCATGCAGCACAGTGCCATTGAGGGTGTTCCCGGTGGTGGCTTCCAGTTGGGTGGTGGCCCATCACTGCATGGTAAGTCATGGTCTGTCTATGGGGGGCAGGGTAGGTCACATGCAGTAACACAACTTTGCTTTCCCTTACAGATCCTGAGCATCTGCATGGGTCAGCAGTGATGGGCCTATCCACTGAGGACAGTCAGCTGGAGTTGGAGGAGGGCCCATCCACCTCCACAGGTATACGTGGAGCATTGTGACAGTGGGGCCGCCTGGCTGTCCACACTGATGTCGTTGTAACAGGTGTGGAGGAAGCCCTGCCTGTGTCCCAGCATGCTGGCATCCATGGATGCCAGCATGCTGTGACTGTGGCCGGTGCAGAGTCCATCACCGGTAATGATGATGCTACCATCATGGGCAGTGACACGCGTGTGCCACGGGATGGCCACACAGCAGGGTAATTCACACCCATGGCTGTGGGTGGTGCTACCGTGGAGGCCTGTGTGTCAGCACAGTCCCAGCCTGTGCCTGTCAGCACCAGTGGGGCAGCACTGGTGTCTGTTCAGGACAGTGGGACTGCTGCAGCCACTGTGGTGGCACCACTGAGCCCTGGGGAGCGACAGCCGGAGGGGCAGCATCAGCAGTCAGCCAATGGGCTTGGGGATACAGAGTTCAGTGGTGGCATCTGTGCACTGCCTGTGGCCATGCCCAGACCTGGTCCTGGTGCACAGCACCCACCCTCAAGGGGTGCTGATCATTGGGGCCGTGCACACCCTGAGGGACAGGATACCGAGGAGGCAGATGACCTCTTGGATGAGCACACCCACCTACTGCAAGCATCAGTCCAGCAGCAGATGCAGCTTGCAACATCCATGGATGACCGCGTGTGGCTCTGGAGTGGGCAGAGGAGCATCGCAGCAGGGACACTGCTCTGATCCTGGCAGGGATGGACCGTTTGTGGGAGGATGTGACCATTGCCATTAACAGGCATGCACAGGCATTCACTGCTGTCATGGCCACAATGGGCACACAGTCAGGTGCCCATGCATTGCAGACACCATGCAGTGCACTATCTACCCCCCATTCCTGGTGTCGTGCGACTCCCACCTTGTAGACACCAGGTTCAGCTGTGGGCATCCCGAGCACTCCTGGCGCAGGCATGTTCGGTGTGCTGCAGACCCCTGCACAAGCACGGTCACGTTCATGCAGTGGAACCCCTGGGGGACCATCGGTGCCACCCCATGAGGCCAGTGGTCAGTCTGTCAGTGCTGGCAGGTCTCAGCTGGGCCACCCATGCATCTGTGGTGGCCGGGCCACTGTGTCGTGTGACTGACCTGTCTCCCAGCATGGCTACTGTATGGTGCTGCCCTGTGTGCATTGTGTGTTTCAGTGGGCAGTGCACGGGTGGGTACCCAACCCTGCGTGTGGACACACAGTCCACCTGCACACCCTCCCGGCTGCTGTCCGCAGTTGTGTGTACATGATGATGCCTGCATTGCACTGTACAACAATGTGCAATGGTGCTCAGCATCTGACACATGCACATGGACAGGCAGTGGGTATGGTGGCCTGTGGACATGTGTGTTGCTAGGGTTGGCGTTCTGGGTTGGTGTGCTTACTGCCCTCTGTGCACGTTTGGTGTGTTGTGTGTGTGCATGTGTGTGTGTCCATCCATGTGGCATGTTAATCCTCACCCATCCCTGGTTGTGTGTGTGCTTCTGTGACCTGCCACTTCCCTTGAGGGCATGCACCCCTGGTGTGTGTCCATGCATGTCTGTGGGTTGTGCCTTAGCCACTGGTGGTTGCACATGGCCCCATGACTTACCTGGGTTGGCTGAAGTGCTCCTCTGTGATGGTGTCCCATTGCAGTTGTGCCAGCCGGATCAGTCGGGGGTCCCGTCAGCCAAGGGGGGGCTGCCCATCACCATCATCACCGGCATCCTCATCGTCCCCATCACTGTCCTCTCTTCACCTGCACGGGTTATCCCACATTCTTTGGCCATGTTGTGCAGGATGCAACAGGCCAGGAATAGCCCACAGGCCTTTAAGGGGCTGTACTGTATGGCACCACCAGAGGTGTCCAAGTAACAGAAATGTGCCTTCAGCATCCCGAACACCCACTAGATGACATTACATGTGGTGGTGTGTGCCTCATTGTAGCATTGCTGCGATGGGGTCATGGGCCACCGGTAGGGTGTGAGCAGCCAGGGACAGAGTGGGTATCCACTGGCACCTGTGCGTAGAGGGTGGAGGTTAGTTTGGTGATCAGCATCGCCCTGCCCCAGGCCATGTAGGCCACTACCCATGTCACCTCTGGCCATGCCCCCCAGGCCCTATGATTGTCCATGTGGTTTGCATACTCACCCACTAGGTGTCCAGTGGGATGTCCCCACTCGAATCAGTGGCACAGTGCTGACTGGTGCCAGATGAAAGAATTGTGTGCTCCCCAGGGTGCGTGGCACAGACATTGATTATATGCCCTGGCATCGCAGACACCACCTGGCAGCTGATGCTGGCATAGTCCTTGCGACACGTATGTGGCCCCTTGGGCCAGGTGGTATGTGATGGCCACATGGGTGCAGTCTATTGCCCTAGCATGCCAGGCATACGTGCTACCCTGTGGAACTCCTGTATGTTTGCTGTGTGCTCCACCGCTGTGCTGGGGAAATGGATGTACTCTGCAGCATGTGACAGCAGTGCGCTGAGGAATTGGGTGAGGTGGCATGAATTGTACAACTGGGTTATGCCTGTGGTGTCCCCAGTTGGTCTCTGGAAGGTACCCGTGGCGAGCAAGCATATGCAGGCTGTTACCTTAGTCTCCACTGACAGGGCATGGCTCTGTCATGTGGGTGCCTGCATCACATCACTGCACAGCTCACAGAGTCACCTCAGAATTACCCTATTCAGGCAGTACCGGCCCACAATCTCAGTATCAATGTACAGCTCAAAGCTGATGCGGGCTCGGTACTGCCTGTTGGGGGCATACTGCCGACGGGCCCTTCCATGGCCACGCCCCCCTGCTGCCTGCCTTCTCACCCCTCTCATAATGGCCTCCATCTGGAAGGTGGCACAGGCCATGTCCCTGGCTTGTGTTCACCCCCCCGGCAGCTGTTGCTGTATTCCCCCTGCTGTCCTCCCTGCTACTTCCCCTGCACCAGGAACACCTGCCTGTGCTGGCCTCTGTGCTGTGTGGCACTTCCCCCTTCTGCACTAGCTGTGGCTCCCCACACCTTCCCTGTGCCTGGGTGTTCAGAGTGCCCTTTCCCTGGCCTGCTCTGTTTGGCCCTCCTGCCCCATCTTTCTGCCTAGGGTTCGGCCTCATGTGGCTTCCCTGTAGCGTTCTTGCACCTCTCCCTTGCTCTTTTTCATTTTGGCTAATTTCCGCTATGGCACAACTTCTGCTTGCTCCCCTATTGCGCATGGTGCAAGTTGTTGAATATCGCACTGCGCCATTTATGCATGGTTCCTCCCCCTTCGGTTGCGCATGCCTTCATTATCATTACGCTGTTGCTCAGCATGATTTCGGGGGCACAACTGCCTCCTGCTGAATATCGCAGAATGGCGCAATTTCAGACTTGCACAGGCGCAACCCTATTGCGCATGGCTCAACTCTTTGAATATCTGGGCCTAGGTGATTTGCCATAATTAAAAAAAAACAGAAAAACAGCAGGTTCTAAACTTTAGGAAAATACATTGTCCAGGCTTGAACCCACAACCCTGTGACCATAATATGCTTTATAATTTCATTGCATTGTCTCAGTTTACCACCAGAGAAACACATTTATATAGTTTTTTTTGCAAGGATTTCTAATTCATAATGAATGAAACCCTAAAAAAAGATGTGTGAAGATAAAGTAACACATGACCCATAAGACAGGTAGTGCGAACAAGTAATTTATTACAAATCTGTCCATGAAGTTATGAAACAGCAAGGAACAACAATATGTATCATGCATCACTGTCAACACCTTACTAAACAGAAACATTGTTTTACAGTGTATCCAATTTTTATATGAAAAAAGATGCACACAAGTTGCCTAGCACATTATGTCTCTCAAAGAACATTTAGTGTCACTCACAGTACACTTTGTTTAACAAAGACTACAATAGTAAAACCAAAGAAATAACTGTCAGTTACTATAACAATGCCATTTTGTTGTAACCGGTGTCAGCAACAAACGAATGTCTGAATAACGTTCTTTTCAAAGAGGACCAAAAACAAACTAACATACTGTAATAGTAACATATACCTTTTTGCCAACAGCCACAGTATAGTACTACAAAAACATAGCTGAATGCACGCTATCCTTGTCTTTTTGCACATCTTCACAAGGTGCACTCCCTGACATTGATTGCCCCATAATTTGTTTAATTTGTCCTAGCTCATTCATTTCATGAAAAATGGACTGATTCTGAGTACAGAAGATTAAGGGAATATCTCTGTTATGTATATAACGACACTAAGAATAAATTCTTATGGGAATCAATAGGACTGCAGAAAAGTTTGAACTTAATGACTACAAGATCACATAATCTGCAGTTAAAAGGGGACTTGTATAGGATTAGTATGAGAGGCAAGTGGTTCAGTCAGTGAGTAGTTAATGTTTGGAATGCATTGCCAGAGAAAGTTGTGACATGTAGTTCTTTGACATTTGAATCAATATATGGGAGATGAAAAATGCAGGCACTACCACTAACTAGTGATGAGTCATTATAGGTCATTTGATCTTTAGACTCGTAATTTACCTATGATACCTATGATTTTGCCAGTCAATAGCAACATGCAAATTCTAAGCTTGTGCCTCAATATGTTGAAGATCCATTAGCAGTTTAAGAGTTTCACCGATTGCAGCGAATTCCCTTTCAATGACACCTGTGAGATGGTCCAATTTCTGCAGTTGTGCTGTAATGAGAAAGAATGTACAGTTGTGCTGTAATGAGAAAGAAAGACAGAAATACATGGTTCAAATTTTATTTTTTAATATAACAATTTGAACATTTCATACTCCATTATCTGCAACTTTACCTGATGGTTTCTCCAAACCATGTTCTTCTGTGACATCATCTGATGATCCCTGCACTTCAGCAGGAGAATCATCCCTCATACTGTATCCCTGTCAGATCCTTGTTCTAACATCATTTAAAAGAGACAGAGAAATAGTGGAAAACGTACAGTGAGTCGCAAATGTACTTTACCAACAGAAATCAATAAGTCTGCATAAGTAGCAGATTTCTGGCGCAATATTACCTGAAGGTTTCATCAAGGAATCATCTGTTGCAACTTCATCAGATGATGTTTCACCTTCACTTGAAGAGTCAGTTGCAAGATCAGGATCCCCTGGTTGTGGAGGAAGCTGTTTGCCAAGGTGGTATTCCTTTTATATGTTCTAGAAAAGAAACAATACATAATGTTGTTGCCACCCTGTGCTATAGAGCAGCACACCAAGTTTCTGTTACTTTTCAATTAATTGTAGTTTTTCTTACTTCCATAGTGGCATTCTTCTAGCTTTGGCTTTCTTGCTGCTAACCAGCAGTTTGTGAAGGGAATCATATCACTCTCTGTGTTTCAGTGGTGCCTTTCCAGTAGACAGGATTTAAAAAAAAACTGTTGGTGTAACAGTCTCCATTTTTTCCTGCAGCATAGACCTGTTTTCTGCACATTACACCACTGTTCAATAAGGGCACTTATTGCACCCCACATTTCAATGAGGGGTTGATTGCTTGCACGCATTATAATTCTGGGGTCCTCTATATAATTTACTGTGTCAACAGCAAAGGGAATTTCACTTTTCTTCCATAGACGTGGTGATCTCTCCTATAAATAGTAAAATTAATAGATGTAATTAATTCAGATGCAGTAGTTGTGCTGTTGTTTAAAGAAAAGCATTACATTACAAGTGCAGGAGACATGACATCTGCTGTGTTAGGAAGTATATAATGTGAGATGCAGTAAACACCAGAGGATGGCACATGCTATAACAATGTTAGTCCTTCTTACATAGCATTAATTTTACTTACTGCTTTAGCCATTAGAAGGTATCTTCTGCTGATCGAGATTGAAGGAGAAAGCGCTGTAGTTCCTCTGAAGTACAGTCAAAAAATCCAACAGCTACTGTTGAAGAAATAAAATGTTAACAGAGCAGCTGATATTAAGTGTAGCAATGAGGTGCCACCTACTACATATGCACAGTTTGTTTTCATTAAAAAAGTGCCAAAACTGAACACTTTTAATGTGCACATTCAGTATTACAAGGTTTCTGCCCACAGCCCTCCTCTCAGCACCATGGCTGGCCGCCCACTGAGCCACTAGACCATCAGGGTATTTTTATGGGAAAAGAAACAGTCTTGGAGTACTGGGCTCACACGCACATGCGGATGGGGGAGTCTTACTGAAATAAACTGTCACCATCAGGGATAATTAAAAAACAAAACAAAGAAAAACATGACAATTGTAAGCATCAAACCATGGACTCACTATACTATGCAGCAGAAATGTAACATATTGTGTGCTCAGCTTTCTCTTTTTCTGCCTCAGAAAATGTGCCGCACCAGACATCTAACTTTTCCCATAGGAAATAATGGGGAAATAAATTTAAATAACTTTTAAAGGATTGGTATTTTTTCACCAAACCTTCAAAAGGCCACCTGTGCCCCAAAAGCTTTCTACTCTGAAAATTTCAGCCTACAACATAAAGCCATTTCTGAGATTCAGGATGACAAGAAATGTCAAAACAGCCTCATGTTTCTGTTTTTTTTCAACACTTTATATCTCAGAAACCACTTGACTGATTCTCACCAAATTTGGCAAGTCAAGAGACCTAACCCTAGAAGTAATGCATGCCAAATTTTATGCAAATCTGTTGAACAATTCCTAAGCTTCAAACTTTGGACTTTAACAAACAAGTGGAGTTTCACCCTAACTACACTGGCGTGACCGCGCCAGTGTAATATAGACAAGTGCTTAAACTGTAGCTAACCCTTCAGGCAACTGAAACAGAGAAGAATACAACAGCAAGTGGCAATGCCCCTAGGCGACAACAAGCAGAGGCTTACTACACTGACAGACTGGCCAAAGATATATACCTTTTTATGAAATAGAAAAGTGCTTAAACTGCAACTAGCTCTTTGGATAATTGTGAAAGAGCATTACTCATGCCCAATGCTTGTCTGCCAGACTCTGCTTCTGCTCCAGTCTCCATCTCTCTCTCTCTCTTTTTTTTGGGAGGGGTATTTTCTTTCAGGTATTTTTTCAGTGCAGTTTAGCTCTAGCCCCCACATGCCGAATGCCCACAGCCATCTTATCAGACCCAGCTTCTGTTCCAGTCTCCATCTCTCTCATTAATTTTTTTAAAGATATTATATTTTTATCAGGTATTTTTTTCATTGCAGTTTAACTCTAGCCCCCTGCTGCCCCATGCCTACAGCTGACCTGAACTGCCTCTTACTAGGCCTTACTTTTGCTCCAGTCTCTGTCTCTCTCTGATTATTTTTAAAAGGCTTTATTTTTTTCAGGTATTCTTTTCAGTGCAGTTTAGCTCTAGCCCCCCCCCCTGCATGTGACCCCAATGCCCAGTGCCCACTACCTGGACTGCTGCTCAACCCAGTTCTGCTCCAGTCTCTGTCTCACTGAAGTTTTGAAGAATATCTTTTCTTCAAGTATTTTTTCAGTGCAGTTCAGCTGTAGCCCCTTCACTTCAATGCCCAGTTCCCACTGTTTGCCCTTGACAGCCTGCAGGCCCTGCCGCTACTGCTTCAGTCTCTCTAATTAAAATTTTTTGATGAGGGGCAGTGGAGGAGGTGATTGGGAACAGAAAATAGGAAGGAGAGAGAGAGAGAGCTACTGTATTTATAATTTTGGGGCCAGGATGGTCTGAGCTTGAATGAACTGATAAATTTAATTACCTTTCTACACTAGTTTGGATTTTTTCAGTGGATTTCCTTTCTACAAGGGGTTTAAAATCTTTTGGGGTTGTAATTTAAAATGTTCTTTTCTTCTTTTCAGTCATTACTTTACCTGTTTCATTACCCCCCATTTGGGCACCATTAGTAATAAAAGGGGTGGAGTATGTATCAGTGCTACACCTGTTTACAACTCCATATTAGCACTTTAATCCAGATTATATAGCATTTTTGAAAGATTAGTGAGGGAAGGAATCCTTATCTATTGTGTCTGTTGCAAAATGTTTCTCCATTTAATTTTGAGAAAACTGCATTCAAAAGAAATGAAGATGCATAGTTACTACACCATTGCAGGTCTGTTTGATTCAATGTACATACGCCACTTAGTGAGCAGCTATGTTTGTGTGATGTTGTTGATAGTTTTAAGGTATCTGAATGAATGTGTTGTTGACTTTCATACATTGATACTTTGGCCATTCGCACAGGGCCAGTTTACCATGACGGCAAAGGAACCCTCTTGAGGAGGGTTCCACCCCTAGAGGGGACACCAGAACTTAATTTCTTTAGGCTAAAGGTACTTTACGAATGAGCCACAATGAGAGAGGTGTGCTGCTGGAGGAGAAGAAGTAGGGGAGGATGGTGGGGCAAAGAAATAGTGCTTCAGAATGAGGCCAGAGGGAGCTGACTTAAAAAGCTCAGGAAGGACGGCATGGCTGGTTCCCCCCATCCATGGAATTGCAGGCATAGCCTTTTAATTCAGTGGGCATATGCAACTTAATGAGGAGTTATGCTTGTGCAATGCTTTTAGTAGGCTGAAGGTAATTGAATGAATGTGTTATTGACTGTCATACTATGGCCATTCACCCTCTCTGTCCCATAGGAAACTACCACTCAGTCAGAATACCGTGAATTCAAAGGAACCCTCTTGAAGAGGGTTCCACCCCTAGAAGTGCCACAGGAACATAATCCCTTCAAGCTAAAGGTATCTTAGGAAGGAGCCAAATGGTAAACATAGAGACTGAGTGAGGATAGAGTGACAGCAACTAGTGACAACTGATAACAGACAGAGACCGAACTAAGTAACAATTGACAGTTAATGGTACCAGATAGTGGACAGAGCCATGACTTCTGGAAGGTCTCGTGTCCTCTCCTGCCTCTTTTGTGATCTCAACCCCTCCTGCAGCTGCTGTTAATTATTGGCCTCTCTGCCCTTCCCGCCTGCCAGCTCCTCTCCCTTTCAACTTCTCTCATCTGATTTCTCTTTCTCCCTGCCTGTAACTGCTCTTAAGTGTTGCCCTCTTTCTCCCCAGCCCCAATTCTCCTATCTCTTCTCTTCCATTTTTCTCATACTTCCTTCCCAGCTGTCTCCTCAAGTCCTAGTCATATTGTAATTCCTGAATTCCTTATTTTCACGTTCTCTGTTATTTCAGTTGTATTTTCTCAAGCAGTCCAGCACTTACAACTTTGTAGTTCTCATCATGTATTACTTGTGTTATTTTTGAAAAAGTTATCTCGTGTTACCTATCTACCATGCCTTGTTTATTGATATCTTCCTCCCTCCCCAGGATGCATCTGAAATGAGTAGTTTGCTCAGTATGCCTTTCCTGGTGAAACTTTTAGATAAATAAATAAATACACACATGCATACATACAAACAAACATACATACAGAAATAAATAAAGAGGGACTGACAGGATGGGAAAAAAACTCATCCAACCTTAACTCACAGCAGAAACCTCCTAGGGTAAACACTATACTAATCAAGATATACTACATTACAGACCAACAAAAGCAACACTCAGCACTCTGTGGTTGGCGTTGATGTAAGCATAAGTTTAATGACATTCAGTTCAAAATGCCAAGCCTCACAAAATTAAGGCAGCACAACTAGATAATTCCCAACTGGTTTCGTGCACTCAGCACGTCATCAGGGGGTAGTTACTTAGTGATGTAAAACACATATTTATAGGGAGACACTTAAAGAAACAGCTCCACAAAAAGAGCTTCTAAATCTGACTATATACTAAACATACATATATAAAAAAACATAAAAAATACATTCTATGGTACACTACAATGCAGGTACCACAACTATATCCACATTAATACATACTATCACTATTCCTAGTTAAGGATATATATATATATAAACATCATATTATAAACTCCTATATCTTAAACAAATATGTTTGTTATAAAAAGAACAGAAGATGAGCAGCAGAACCAAAGTCAAAAAATGATTCTATGTAGATCTAAACAAGCAGACACTGCGTACTTTAATCACTATAAAATGTAAATTGAAAATAAATGTATTATGTTATACAGTACTAGACAAGAAATCAGCTCCCAGCCATCGGGACACACCGAATGTTCCATGTCCAGATATTTTGTAAACGGCAACATGAATCTGTAAAAAATCAAAAAATATATTAATATTGTGACAACACAAACAGAATTTTTTATGTAACAAAGAGTTTGAGAGGGATCAACTTGACTATCTGAATAATCGAGTCTGGGACTGGTATCAATGTAAATCTTCACACCAGATTGCTAAACAGGCCCCCGTTTTTTGTAAAAGGGATAAAGGTGCCTCTCCCAATCAGCCCAAATCCATCTTGCATAATAGGGGTAATTCACCTTATTATACCTTGGCTAGTGAATCCGAACAGGAGGATTTTTTCAAAGAGGACTTGGCCCCTCTGGACAAACAACGGTCGGTCCAGTTTTGGAACCAAGGAATCTGAAGAATACGAAGGCAAGGAAATTGGCATCAGGGAACCATCTGAACACAGGAAATCCATCAGAAGAGGAGGGAGGAAACATAAGACGAGAGGCAGAAGGGGCAGATAGCCCCACAAAATATTGTTTTTAACATCTCCAGTGTGACTTTGAATGAGGATCAAATTGCAGTTCTACAGAAAGGACTTTCATTTGTGCCTACACAGGACTCCAAACAATTTCAATTATATCTGGATTTACATCATTTTACCAGGAATTTGAATTTGAAAGCCTTTACAACAACAGCACCATGTGTCTTGGACGGAATATTGAAGTGGAGGAGGTTCAAGACATACCATCTACAATAATGGAGGTAAGCAATTTAAACCCAACCACCTTTATGCCTCCATACAGTGAGGCAGTTTTGGTATTTGAGAAAATCTGTGAAAGACAATTTAGAGCCCTACTTGATCAGGACTCTCCTTCCACCTATATTAACATTTCTAAGGTGGAACTTATGGCACTTAGGAGTTTGGAGAAGAATAGTGAATTGACAATCAAGCCTGCAGACAAGGGTGGGTCGGTGGTAGTAATGAATACTTCCAGTTACATACAGGAAGCGTGGAGACAACAGGAAGATGTAACTTTTTACCAACCTTTAAGCACTAATCCCACTATAGTCTACAAGGCACAAATTGGCAGTTTCCTTTTTTTCTGCTGAATGTGAAGGGTTACTTGGACATAGTGAACTGTTATTCTTGGAAGTAGAAAATCCTGTAGTGGCATGTTTTTACATGTTACCTAAAGTACATAAAGATTTGTGGAATCCACCTGGGCACCCCATAGTGGCAGGGATAGGGTCGCTTTTAGAACCCATGTCTCAGTATGTGGATTCATACATTAAGAAACATGTTAACACATTACCATCTTTTATTAGGGACACAGGACACTTTTTGGAGATTTTGGATGACATGGGTGGCTTTTGGTGTCCATAGATATTACATCCCTGTATACCAATATACCACATGAGGGGGTTCTTTATGCATTAGAATATTACTTGTTACAAGATACACAAGTCTCCCATGGTAAAAATAATTTCCTATTGGAATGTGCAGAACATGTATTGACAAAAACCTTTTTTCTGTTTCAGGATAAGTTTTTCCTACAAATTAAGGCTACTGCTATGGGTGCTACTTTTGCACCGAATTATGCCAATCTGTGTTTGGGCTTATGGGAGAGGAATACTGTCTATGATAGGGACATAAATCCTTTCTATGATAACATCGATATCTGGTGTCGTTATATTGATGACATCTTTATGGTGTGGCGTGGCACTTTGGACAAACTTTTGTTGTTTGTAGAATATCTAGAAAAAAGCAATGAAAATTTGAGATTTACCCTACAAACGGACTCTACATGTGTATCCTTTCTAGATGTGAGTGTAACTAAGGAAGGAGATGGTAGTTTTAGTACTAGATTGTTTTGTAAAGAAACAGATAGGAATTCCCTCCTACACGCTTCTAGTTGCCACCCACGCCATCTAGTGTCCAGTATACCGAAAGCCCAGATGTTGAGAGTGAGAAGAAATTGCAGTAAAGATGTGGATTTTATTACTCAGGGATCAGACTTGTGTGACAGATTTGTAGAAAGAGGTTATGCCTATAGTACAGTTCAGGAGGCTTTTCAAGAAGCTGCAGGTGTAGAAAGGATTGATCTTGTTAAACCAAAAAAACAAATACCTAAAGAACAGAGGGCAAATTTTGTCACCACCTATACTAGACATTCTAAAGCTGTTGAGCAGATCATACAGAATAATTGGAATGTCCTGTTGGGTGATCCACGGTTGGCGCAAGTCACCCGTTATAGTCCTAGGTTAGTATATAGGAGAGGCCAAAACCTACGAGATAGGCTAGTACATAGTTATACTGCATCTTCACATATGGGTGTTGACAAGGTTTCCCCTCATGTTCCATGTGGTATGTATAACTGTGGCAATTGTAAATTTTGTAAGTCTGTACTAAAGTGTAAGACCTTTACTAGCTGCAATTGTGCTAAGAGTTATGAAATCAGAGATTTCATTACATGTAGCACTATGAATGTAGTTTATTTAGCCACTTGTCAATGCAGAGCATTTTATGTGGGTAAAAGTTTATGCCCATTAAAGGTATGGATGGGTGAACATTTAAGATCTATTTCGAATAAAGATACTTGAAGTGCACTTGCAATACATTGTGACCAGAGTATGAATACAAACTCGGCACATGTATTTAGATTTTGTGGAATTGAGGTAGTCAAGTTAGGGCCTCGGGGAGGAGATTTGGATGCTAAGTTGAAGTATAGAGAGTCCTTTTGGATTTATACATTAGGGGCTCTAGCTGCCCCAGGATTGAATGACAAGATGGAATTGTTGAGCTTTTTAAAATTGAAATAAACGTACACAATTTTTTCATTTCTTTCCCTTTTTTCTTTTTACCCCTCTCTTTATCTCCCCTTTCCCCCTCTTCCCCATGTTTCTTCTTCACCCTTTTTTCCCCCATTTTTCCTTTTTTCTCCCTCCTTTTTTTCCTTCTTCCCTTCGTTTTTCCCCCTTTACTTTTTTCCCTACTCCTTTTTCCTCTTTACCTTTCTTTTCTCCCCTTCCCTTCCCTTTTTTCTTTCCTCCTTTTTTCTTCTTACCCCCTTTTCCCCCTCCCTCATTTTTTCCCTTACTCTTTGTTATATAAAAAATTCTGTTTGTGTTGTCACAATATTAATATATTTTTTTTTTTTACAGATACATGTTGCTGTTTACAAAATATCTGGACAAGGAACTTTCAGTGTGTCCCGATGGCTGGGAGCTGATTTCCTGTCTAGTATTGTATAACATAATACATTTATTTTCAATATACATTTTATAGTGATTAAAGTACGCAGTGTCTGCTTGTTTAGATCTACATAGAATCGTTTTTTGTCTTTGGTTCTGCTACTCATCTTCTGTTCTTTTTATAACAAACATGTTTGTTTAAGATATAGGGAGTTTATAATATGATGTTTATATATATGTCCTTAACTAGGAATAGTGATAGTATGTATTAATGTGGATATATTTGTGGTACCTGCATTGTAGTGTACCATAGAATGTATTTTTTATGTTTTTTTATATATGTATGTTTAGTATATAGTCAGATTTAAAAGCTTTTCTTGTGGAGCTGTTTCTTTAAGTGTCTCCCTATAAATATGTGTTTTGCATCACTGAGTAACTACCCCCTGATGACGTGCTGAGTGCACAAAACCGGTTGGGAATTATCTAGTTGTGCTACATTATTTTTGTGAGGCTTGGCATTTTTAACTGAATGTCATTAAACTTATGCTTACATCGACGCCAACCACAGAGTGCTGAGTTTTACTTTTGTTGGGATTTTCACATCATTACTCGAGCACCTGTGTACATGGAGGAGCTGTTTTTGCTGTATGTATACATTACAGACCACCTCCTGCAGAGATTACCTAACTTTTATGACCTTCAGAGTGGAGAAGAGGGAAAAACACCCATAAGGAAAAAACCTCTGAGGATCCAAGGCCTTGGTTACCTTCCCTCCAGGCTAGTGATAAAATTAGTGGCTGCTCGGCTACTGCAATTTGGAGACCCAATTCAAGGGGAAAATTTTAGGGGAAGGGCTCTCACTCTATCCTCTAATGGAACACTGTGGGCGTGCATGAGCCAATCTCTGTACCTAAAGGAGGTTACATAGATACATAGACACTGTCAGCAGATAAGGGCCTATGGCCCACCCAGTCTCCCATTTGAGCTTGTAAATTTACTTTATGTTTTTCTAGAAGTCTGTTGCCTTACCCCTGACCTCAATAATTCCCTTATGTCTATCCCATGCATTCTTAAATCCTGTGATTGCTTCAGCCCCGACCACTTCCTCTGGCAGGGTGTTCCACTTATTCACCACCCTTTCTGTGATGACATTCTTCCTCATGTTTCCTCTGAATCACCCTCCCTCCAACTTCATCATATGCCCTCTAGTCCTGGAACATCTTTTTCACTGGAAAATAGTGTATTCCTGCACCCTGTTCCTCCCTGTAAGGTATGTGTATGTCTCTATCACATCCCCTCTCTCCCTCCTCTCCTCCAACAATTACATATTCAAGTTCTTCAGCCTGCCCTCATAGGACTTGTGATGCAGTCCCTGTATCATCTTTGTTGCCCACCTCTGAACCATCTTTACCCTGTCCATGTCCTTACATAGGTAAGGTTCCCTGCAAAGGATGCACCCCCACAAGGTTGTAGGAGGAGAGCAACAATCTCTGAAAGGCACTCACCTATCCTCCCTGAGGCAAGGCTTACAGAGGAATCCAAACCCTTGGGGGTAAGACATAGGAATTGGGCCCATGAGGAGCTGTGACTTGTATAATTGTATGATCTTTATCCTTGAGGGGCAGAGAAAGGGAAAAGGTGGAGACCTGATGAACCTTTGTAGCCATGCAGTGGAATAGTTCTGAAGGTACCACTGATGTGGTCTGCACAGCTAAAGGAGCCCTGTGGACTTGAAATCTTAAATGCTACATCAAGAGGTGCCACTGAGTCAATCGGTATGGCAAAGCTTCCCCAGAGTGTAGGACCTTCTCACCCGAAGGGCAGAAAGAGAAAGACACCATCCAAGTCAAGAGACCCACCTGCAAGAAGAGGTCTTTAAGGGCTAAGAGTGAGACCATCAGAATAGAGGTCAGGGTGCTCTGTAAGCCATGTTATGGTTAGCTGGCATGTGTTTGAGTGCAGGAGTTAGGGAGGCCAATCCAAAGCCTGATGGCCATGAGTACAAGCTAGAAACAATCCACAGGCAAGGCTCAATGACTGGCTGAGCCATCAAATAACAACTAAGACATGGTATGAGACTGATTAGAAAATGGGCAAGATTGCTGGAGCTCTCTCATTGGCAGAGAGCCACTACAGGGGGGTACATTAAGTTTTAATAGACGCCCACTTTAAACAAGTGCCATTTCGGGATGCCCCATTACTGAGGGTATCCACCAGCACCCTGAATTCAGCAGCTGCCATTTTTTTGCCTCTTGCTTAGCGAGAGATGCCCCTGAGCTCAACCAAGACCAATCCAGCCATGCTCATCGCTAAAAAGTAAACAAACCAATTTTATTGCTATTTCCAATAGTAGGAGGTAATCTGGAAAAAAGATGGTATTTCTGTTTCAAGTAGCAGTGGTAGCATGGGTGAAGCGCTTACTGTAGGAGTGCCCGCTGCTTCAGAAAAACTGTCGTAACTGCTCTTCGCCTTGTTCTCCGATCTCGACACAGACCTCACAGAAACTGCACAGCTGAGTCAGTGTTGCTTAAATTTACCTGTCTTCGTAGGATATTTTATTTTCTTGGCAGCTTGACCTCGCTCGATGTGTGATGCCTTGCTGTGCCATCCACCCTATCATATTATGTTCATTCTAACATTCAGCTGATTGCTCCCCATGCATACAAAATTTGTTTTTTATGTAAGAAAAACAAAAACGTCTAGCACTGCTGTCAATAAATTAAACTCGGTGGGGGGGGCTACTGGAAATGAAGCCATACAAAATAGAGAGACACTACAACATAGAAAATAAGGCTTATCATATGTAACAGCACCCTCTAGTAGCATTTCCTAAAGGGACTATTTAACAGAAGCTCCTGTTTCTCGTATGTTAATTGCTATTTTACCTGTTTTTTCCTTAGAAAATCATTTTTATAAAAAAAAAAAAAAATTTTCTAAGCGCAATAATGCCCTCCAGGGTGGGCGTTATGGCCAATACCGGACCGCCCATGGGCTATAATGCCCTCCGCCTGTGGTGTCGGGCCTCATTACACCCCTGGCTGGTCCAGTATTGCCCAATACCGCCCACCCTGTCAGGCAGTATTGCTTGCATCATTCATGCCTGAACTGAACGGTGAATGCATGCCAACAACGTTCTTAAAGGAAGTTAGTGTTAGTTGCTGATGCACTGCAGGCCAGGTAGGCTGAGGCAAAAGGGATGAACAAATGAAAGTGCTGGGGAAAAACAGTCCGTATGAGAGCTGAAAACTAGGAAGCAGAATGCTGCTGGATTGAATACAATAATTAAACCACCAGAACTCAAATGGGAGTGTCTGCCTTGCTAGGATTCCAGTTGAAATCAATTAAGGAGTATAGCTGAACTGGGAAACTGCAAATGGTCTGGAAGAAACAGAAAAATGAGAGCCTGAAATAGTACAAGTCAAAATAAGAATGAGAAAGGCAGAACACTGTGAAAACTAGAAATGCTCACAAACCAAACTAGAAAGAAACACAGGAATTACATGAAACATGAGTGAAGCAGGAGTAGCTGATTGAGAGAAGCAGAAACTGCAGTCAGGAAGGTAGAAAAGCAAAATACTGACCTAGATGCTGCAGGAGGCACAAACCAAACAGAAAGCACAAAACATAAAGGGAAAGCTAGAAACAAAGAAGGGGAGGAATAGCTCTGTCTACAGCAAAGAAACAATGTTTGAGTGAGGCCGGAGGAATCCAACTTACGAACATACAAAATTTGCTAGCAGATAAAGGCCTAGAGGTCTATCTGTCTGCTCAAATTGCAGCTAGCACCCTTATTCTGCAGCTGCCCTTCCCTTCCACCCTTCCCTTCATTGACCCTCCCCTTGTCCTGTCCCATCCCCTTTGAAGCAGTCCACTGTTCTACTGGATACCACTTCTGCAGGTAACACATTCCACCCAGCTACCACCCTCTCTGTAAAAAAGTGTCTCCTCATCTCCCTCCTGAACCTTCCTCCCTCCAGTCTCATATCATGGGCCCTGGTGTCCCTCCCTTCCCTTACTTTGAACAGCCCCTCTGTATCTGTCTTGTTTATTCCTTTCATGTACTTTAAGGTTTCAATCATGTTCCCCCTGTCTCTCCTCTCTTCCAGTGACTACATGTTCAACTCCCTCAGCCTCTTCTCATATGATAAGTCCCCCAGCCCCTTGATCATCTTTGTCACCCTGCACTGCACCCCCTCCAGTACCTTAATGTCCCTCTTCAGATATGGGTGCCAGTACTGCACACAGTCCTCCAGGTGCAGTCTAACTAATGACCTATACAATGGCAGAATCACCTCCTCCCTCCTCAAGAATATACCCCTTGCAATACAACCCAGCATTTTGTTGACCTTTGCAGCTGCCTTCCTACCTTGTGCCAACTTAAAATAAAACCAAAGCTCAGCACAACTGGTACTGGTAGAATTGGCACAAAAAGGTGCTGTTCTACACTGTGAGTGTTAAAAGTGACAATCTGGCACATAGATGTCCCCATGGCTTAGCTTGCCATTCACATCATCAGAGAGCTGGGCATAGAGGACTCTGTTGAAAGCATACCGGGTGAGGGATGCAGGATCCACCAGAAATGAATTAAACCTACCAAAATAAGTAACTAAATATAGCATCTAAGGCTGTTTTGCTTACCTGGAACTTTACATTCCACAGCATTACTGTGGGGTACATAAGCGTTCCCTTTAAACAATACTGTATATATCAGTAATATGATAATTCCTGACCTTGCTGATTGTTAATACCTTTTAAAAGTGATAGTGCTTGGTCTTTTGACCATGTTTACTTACATGAACTTTAAATTTTTTTTTCGGGGAGTCGCTGTGGAGCCCAAGCAAGATGGAGGCTTAAGTAAATTTCTCTCCACATAAGCAGTGACAAATAGCTAATGTATCACTTATAGCAGCATAAAATAACAACTTTATTTGAGGAAAAGGTCTTTGGAGCAAATAAGTCTCAGGATGGGTAACCCACGTAAAGATAGACAGCAACAGCATGGTAAGAAAACCAAAATGCTCACCGGCCCTCCAGCCATGAGGTAGACCCTGGGAGATTTAGCATCAGCCTCTACGGAAGAAAGAGAAGAAACTTGCCAAAGCGTGGGTCATAAACATACCCAGTTGATTTGTTCTGTCACCAGCCTGTCAGACAAGTTTGACTCACTAACAAATAGAGTGGGCAAGGTCGAATCGGATATGGTTAAGGGAAAAACAGAAACTTTAGAATGTAAAAAAAGATCTGATGCAGCTCTCTGAGCCACTGCGAACTTAGTGAATGAGAATAACCATTTGAATGCTTGATTGGAATTGCTAGAAAATCAAGCTAGAGCCCTCAGTGTTTGAGTTTTAGGAATTCCTGAGCGCAGTGAAGGAGACCACATTGTCCTTTTTTTGAAGGAATGGCTAGATTCACAATTCGGAGACTCCCTCGCAAATAGGCCAGTGCATATACAGAAGGCCTATCGGGTGGCAACTCGGGGACAACCAGTTAGCCCAGATGCTCCAATGGCAATTGTGATGGTTCTCAAAGGTGTGGGTGCTTGAGACTTTCTTCTCAGTTTGGCCAGACAGAAGAAACAATTATTGTGTGATGGGCATCAAGTTAATTTTTATCCAGACTTGAGTTTTGCGACCAGAATGAAAAAGAAATGTTTCAACGGAGTTCGTGCTCTTTTAAGGGAAGCCAGAATTATACATGGAATGATTTTCCTGGCCTGACTCCATGTAGTACATCAGTGGAAAATCTTCATATTTTCTGACCCAACGGAGGCATTAAAATGGGCTCAGAAGAATACCTTAACTCAACCTCCTGAGAAGAAGATACAGACTCCGAGGAAGAAGAGGAAGACATTTCTTGAAGGACTGATGGTCTTGGTCGCAGGTTTGCTCCTTAAACAACAACCTGAGCAACTGTTTGCTCATAATATTAAAAACGTTCTATGCCTTAAGCTGCTGTTAATGATTAAATGAGTGCCATTTTAAGTGCAGTGGATGTTTGTAGTATTTTGCTTAAATTACTAATGTGTTAATCAGCTGATAAAAATTTTGGAGGCAGTAATATACTGTCCAGCCTTTAAATTACACTCACTGTTAGCTGTTTTAGGCTAAATGTAATGGTTTATGCATGTTTACTTTTGTTCTATGTTTGAACTAAAGATATTGGTGAATATAATTTTAATCTCTACTTATAACTACATGCTGCTCCTGGACTTCTATAAGCAGAAATATATTTTAATAATAGCTGGATCATTTCTTTAGAAATACCCCCAAGGATGTATCTTATGTTTACAGTGTGTGTATAACTATACTGAATGTATGAAGAGGTTTGGCACCCTCAATGTATTGTAAGAAATATAGCCTTATGTGCTGTATCAGAAAACCATATGCTTGTTTCACAGAAAATAATAAAGTTAAAAAAAAACATTTTTCATGTTTTTGTAAGTACAATGCATTAACTTTTTCTCATTAATGTATTTGTTTACTTTATGTAGACCCTACAAAAGATGCCTATATTTGCTGATGTGCTATCTCTGGCCAATGATGATGTCATAGTTCGCTACTGGTGTGATATGCATGTTCTCTGCCAGCATGTTTCCTTTTGGGTATGTACACTGAACACAATATATTGTGGTAAGAAATAATCTTTCTTGTGTCTGCTTTTTTTGGCCCACAGGTTTTGTCTGCTATGTGTTGTTTCTTTTGCTCTGCATATTTTTCAGTGCAGTTTTGTTTAGAAAATATTTTCTTTTTAGTTTTAAATTCTAATGGCCTCTGCATCTACAAGCCACCAAGCTGACCAACACTGTGTCTCTCTCTCTCCTCTCTCTCAATACGAATTCTCCCTAACTATGATGCCTGCTGCCGCAACATGACTACCCACCCATCCCCAAGCCCCATTTCTCAGGATCCAGTCATCCAGCCATTCACAGCCACTGTGATCCCTCCTTCCATCCCTTGACAGGCACCATACTGAGTCCAATTGCCTGCCCCCAGTCATCATAGGTGTTGAGTGATTTGTTTATCTCATCTACCATTCCCTTTCCAGTCACATTATCACCACTGCGACTGGGTTCCTTCCCCTTCAACCTCAGCCAGTACCAGCCACTCCTTCTCTCCAATTAGTGTCATTGCCACCATTAGGTTCCACCTCTTTCAGCCACAGCAGCCAGTGCAGCCTATCCTTGTCCATCAGTCCCCCACCCCAAGCCCTCCAGTGGCCATCCACCCTGTCCAACTACCCCCCCCATCAGCCAGCCCAGGCTGGCACTTGCACTTTCTCCTCACCTCCAACTCAGTCCACACAACACCACACCCCAACTCTCTCTCTCTCTCTCTGTTGCTTCACTGACCGTCACAATGTCAGACTAGGAGGAGGAGAATACTGCAGGGCCCTAGTGTTCTGCTACCTTCTGGCTTGTCCTAGAACCATATAAAAAATTAATGTGGCAATAATGGCCATTTGCAGCAGTGAGCAGGTTGAAAATAGGTCAGACTGTCAGTGGTTGGATTCTGGCTCACCAGATCAGGTTGGGCAATACCCAGCCAGCCTGAATCTCTATCCCAGCCTCTGCACATCCCTAGTCACAGTGGCCATCCCATCCCTTGCAGTGATAGCCACCATACAAGAAAATGGAACCATACAACATGAAACTATATTGCCTTATTTTGAGAATATTTGCTAAGGTTAGGGGTAACCCACATATATAAATGGCATGGTGTGACCCTAGAAACATCACTGCACAATCTCCCAAATACTGGTTTGCTTTATACCCAAATGTTTGAATTTTCTAACTTTTCAGGGTTCACCTGTCATCTTTCAAGCAATGATCCAGTTTCTGGAATTTTTTTATTATTATTATTATTCAGACACAGTTTAGCTTTCATTCATTTAATTTTCTATATTGTCTCCCTCTTTCTTTATTATTGAGGTCATTTGAAAGAAAACATGATCTTTGTGTGACAGACTCTGTTTCATCCAATTACTTTTGCCATAGTCACTGTCATTCCTCACAGGTCCTCGCCCATGACAATCTTGGAGATCACTGATACCAATTCCTTTAGAAATATCTCTAGTTCTGCAAATTGCCACCTCATGTCCTAAGGACTTGTTCATACTTTGTCATTTATGTCAATGCAGACTGCAACAGTCAGCATCTCCTCTAGCTGCCATGCTTGGCTATGGATTTCCTCCTTTAGCCTGTGCTGCAGGCAGGCAAATTACTCTACCTGCACTGGCATTATGGTCCTACAATGCCCCACCATTTCTTCTGCTACCTTTACTGTGGAGTTCTCGATGAATGTTTCTAATTACCACTCTAACCAGCCTATTCCTTTCTCTTCCTCCTCCATGGCAGGTCAAGTATTGTATATGGCTAAGCAAAGTTTATGTATATGGCTTAAACAAGATTCCTCATTTTCACAAAACAAAACCCTCATTAAATTCCACTTTAAGTACTTGTACTGTTGTGTAGTGTTTGACTGCTACCAGCTCAGCACATCTTTCCTGGTAAAACTTTAGAAACAAATAAATAAAGTATAACTTGGCCATTCTACAAACAACAGATTAGAATGTTAAAACACACACCACTGCCTTTCTAGGATAAATGAACCTTTCTAAAATTGGTGACATTGCATTATATAATTAAAATAATTTAAATTAAAAATTATATACTTTATTTTCATTACATATATGTACAGTTTGTTTCCACCACTCTATGGCAATGTTTTATTTGTAAGGAATGCTTATATTCCCCTGGGTCATCCCTGAAAAGGGACAATTCTGTCTCAGTGGGCATACTCAATCAACAAAATTCAAATAAATAAATAATAAAATTGCTGGCCAGCATTTTAATACCTAAATAACCATATTGCAATTTTTGGTTACAGCTGGTTGTGTGTAACTGCAAGTTGTCAATCAAGCTCATGCTGCTCAAGCCATGTGCACCAGGATCACAACTGCCTCTCATTTAAAAATGTTAGTAACGCGTCCCTCACAGAAAACAAACCTTTCTCATAGAAAATCTCAGCAAACATTGAAAATAAAAATAAAACTGTACCTTACTTTTCTAGTTCTGCACAGCATGCTGTGGGTGATTCAAGATGCTAAAAAAAAACAAGCTAAATGGAGATCCATTTTAACATTGCTGTGGCTAGTAAAAAGCAACTAAGCTTAAATGTTACCAACTGAATTTTTACTGTTTGAAAGCAAGTAACTTAAACTTTACATAACTGAATGATAAGTCTATCAGTAAGTTTACTTTATCACTGTTAAATCATGTTGCAGACATAAAAAAAATGTGATGCCCAATTCTCAAAGCTCTTGGGGTGGCACACGGGGCTTGCATCTCAATGATGGGTGCAAGGTGCCCCTTGTGCCAAATGATGCCCTGGGAGTGATTCACATAGGCAGCCTTCATTGCTCACAGGTTGCCTACCCCAAACCGTGCTTTTGCTACCCCTGTACCAAAATATGGGCTGCAGCAAGGTGTAAAGGGTTTGCAGCAGACATAGACTGCCAAGGCTCCTGGATCATGATTCACAAAACTCTACCAGAATGTGAATTTCTAAGCACCCTTAGACCAGCCAGGGCTGGTCTGAGAGTACTTAAAAAACTCATACTCTGGGTGAGTTGAACACTTTGTGGCAATGTGCCACCATCCCTAGCCCCAACCCTGTTCACTCCTTACAGTAAAAATTAATTCCCTGGTAGTCTAGTGCAGCCCCAAAGTCCCGATCACCCATGTTATTCATATGTAACTCCCTGTTAGTCTTGCAATCCCCAAGCCCTGATCACCAGTGTTATTAATAAATAACTCTGTGGTAGAGAAAGTCCTTACCCCTGCACTGATCACCCATAATATAACATGTATATCCCTGGTGGTCTAGGACCATTCTGGCCCCAATCCCCATTTAGTAACACCCTGACATACCTGGTACTAGTGGACCCCACCCACAGTGCCTCTACCACTCCATACCCCCATTCCATTACCAATCAGTGACTGGCACAGCCCACCACTCACCTTCATGGCCAGCTGATGAATGAGGATATATATGTTATATATGGGTGATCTGAACTTGAGTCTTCTAGATTACCAGGGACCCTTACACTACTTCCAGGTCACTCAGCTGCTATTTCACTTGGCCCTGCTGTGAGCAGGTGAGTGTAAGAGTCAGGAAAACCACAAACTCTATTGTAGCTAGGAAAGGGCATGCACGTTGTGCAGTTTTAAACTAAGGCTACTGAATTTTATACTGTAGAGGGCATGAATTTGATCATTGGAGCCCTGCCTTCTAGAACCAGGAAGCAAGAAGAGAGCATTGTAGTCTGTAGGGATACTCTGGGACTACAATATTTTCTATTTTTATTGTTTTGTACCATTTGGTCAATATTGATCCTGTGCCTGGGTCACGAATGAGTGACAGATGTGCAGTGAGCTGTTAAAATCATATTTTAATATTGCAACATTTTGAGAGGGGCCGTGGCCCCTCACACTACTTCTGGGTCACACAGCTGCAACTTCCCTGCCTGCTCGCAAGCAGGTGAGTGCAGGCAGGGCGCACACCATCACGCACAGAGACATGTGCAGAGACATGTGCATTGGCACGTGTTGGCTGTGTCAGTTGAGACAACTGATGATGCCATTGAGTAGTGCCCAGTAAGGTAATTAAGTTAAAATGTTGCTCTGTATCGAGTGTGGTATATTCAGACATGGTGATGAAATGGCTAACTATGTATGTAGTAAATATTTTGAAATCAGGGAGCTAAACGCTGAGACTGAGGCACTTAAACAAAGAAGACGGTCCAGTCAGAGATTACCACATTAGAGCAGTTTATTGACTCTATGACTGAGGGAATCAGTGAGGAAAGTCAACATGAAACATCAAACACTGTAAAATATAAAGGTACCTATAGTGCTGGGGATGTTAGCCCTGAGGAGTGGTGTATGGTCCAGAATAAACCTTCACAAAAAAGGGGCAGGAGAAATATAGGAGGCTCATCCAACATTCTTACTCCAAACAGATTCCAGGCCTTAGCTCCACTTGTTGACACTAAAGCAAAGGAACCACTAAGCACCCAAACTGGCCCAGACACATCAAATCAAGTACACACAAGCACTCGGGGTATTGAGCAAGCTAAGAAACAAAACAGCACAACTCCAGAAAACATCACTCCCCAAAATATATTATATATAGGTGATTCTGTGCTATGCTATGCCGATCATGTGCTGTGTAAACATCAAAATGAATACACCACTGTTAGTGTATTGCGAGGAGCTGGCACTGGAAACATAAATCATCTCATACCAGGTCTTTTGAAAACACAACAACACCAGTTATGGTTTTGCATGTTGGGGTAAACAATGTGGGCAAAGAGGTCTTTCAGACATACAGAGGGATGTTGAGTCTGTGGGGACATCCCTTAAAACAGTGGGTGTGATCTATTGATCTCTGACTTTTACCCATCCCTCGGGCAAATGACGAATTAAATAGGGATAGTTGTTGATTAAATGGCTGGCTAAAGCGCTGGTGTGTCAGGGAAGGACATGATCATTGGCAGGACATCCAGGGATTCCAACTGTATGCACATGATGGACTGCATTTAAATAAACTGGGGAAATGCATATTGGTTCAACAACTAAAAAACACAGTAGACAGCCATTTAAACTCTATCAGCAGGGGGATGCGGGTGCTTCAAAACCCAGGGCTCCAATTACCAGTAAGACCTCGCAACCAGACTAGAATTTTTTTTATTAATCAATGCTAGAAGCCTCATGAATAAACATGATGAGCTTCAATTAACATTACTTGCTTTAAATATTCATGTTTGTGCAATTACAGAAACCTGGTGGCAACAGGAGGATACCTGGGATAAACATATCCCAGGATATACACTCTATAATAAAGATAGGTCCCAATTCAAAGGTGGGGGTGTGGCTCTGTACATTTCAGATTGCAGTTCTTCAGAATGTATGGATACATCTAAATGGGCAGATATGGAAGTATTATGGATAAAGATTTTCCCACCAAAGGCAACTAAAATCAAGCTAGGTCTTGTGTACAGGTCTCCCTCTATAAGGGCTCTGGAGGATACTATTTTATTGGACTTAATTAATCAGTTAGCATCAGCAGGGAATGTTATGCTGGTAGGTGACTTAAACCTTCCTGGAATAAATTGGGAGATGCAAAAGGCCAACACTAATATGGACACTAATTATTTGGAAGCTTTTAACCTAGCTGTACTGGAACAGCATGTATTAAATAATACTAGAGGTACCCATATTTTGGACCTGGTATTGAGCAATCATAATAATAATATTCAAAATTGTACACTGAGGCCACCTTTAGGTTCCAGTGATCATTCTATGACTAGTTTCCAGTACTCAGGATCTCTGGGGAAACTATTGGCAAAACAACAATTTATTAACATGATTTAGCAAATTTTGACCACAGGAGATCTCAGCTGGCCATATGGAACTGGAATTTAGATTCTGAAACCAAACAGTCTCTGGGATGTGGATAAGATTATAAATAAGATCCACACCTTGGTCCATAAGTATGTACCAATAAAATATAATGGAGTTAAAAAATCCCTCCCACCATGGATGACCCCCTCAGTAAAAAAAAATATTAATAAGAAGAATAGAGTGTACAAAAAGGCAAGGCACAGTCAAGACGAAGTAGGTTGAGAGCATTATAAAAAATGCTTAAAAATTGCTAAAAAGGGTATAACTTTAGCTAAAAGAAATGAGTATAAATTAGCTACGAGGGTCCAGGACAACTATAAAACCTTCTACTCATATATAAATAGTAAAAGAGGAGGAAATAACACTGTTGGTCCCCTAAAAGCCCAGGACAGTACTCTCATTACAGAAAATTGTGATATGGCAGAAAATTATAACAGTTACTTTTCCTCTGTTTTTAGCAAGGGGTCACAAATAAAAAAGGATTTGGAGAAAAAGGCAACTCCTGAACCCAGTTATATGGTGGATGCTGATGTTGTTAAAAGACTAAAGAAAACAGACCAAAATAAAGCACAAGGGCTGGATTGTATGCACCCTAGGGTAATTAAGGAACTGGCAGATTTATTGACTGGCCTGGTCACCTGTCTGTTTCAGAAATCTCTGGGTGAAGGAGAGGTCCCAAGGTATGGAGGTAGCCAGTGGCTGTCCCTATTCATAAGAAGGAATCCAGGCAGGAGGTTGAAAATTATAGGCCCATCAGGCTGACTTCAGTAGGGGAATATTTTAGAGGGCATCATCAAGGATTACATCATAGACTTTTAACCACATCAAGAGATAATGATAATAGTCAGCAAGGATTTACCAGCAGGGTCACGCCAGACAAATCTTTTGGAGTTTTATGGCAAGGTTAGAAAGCCATGGACATTGGCAACTCCATAGATGTTATTTTCTTGGACTTTGCCAAAGCATTTGACAAAGTCCCACATGAGGAGCTGGTAAAGGCCTTAATCAAATTGGAACTCCTTGTTAAAATATCTCAGTGGGTGGAGTTTGGTTAAATGGAAGACATCAGAGGGTATGCATAAGGGGCAAATATTCTGGATGGGTCAATGTGACTAGCGGGATACCTCATGGCTCTCTTTTGGGCCCTTGTCTTTTTAACTTATATATTTCATCAAAGCATGTTCAGTCGGGGGTATCTTGGTTACCCTACCAATAACTCGGAATATCAGGATTTTTTACAAGCAGCCCTGACTAACCTAGAGTCATGGGCCATACAGAAGAAATCCATATTTAATATGGACAAGTGTACTGTTATGCATTTGGGGAAAGGAAACAAACAATTTACATGCACATTGGGAGGTAGTGCACTTAGAGTTGTCCATGATGAAAAAGACCTAGGTATAAGAATAAGCAATGACCTCAATTTTAGAATGCAGTGCAGTCAGGTTGTTAAAAAGGCAAGTAGTATACAGCACTGCATTCATAAGTGTATAAAAAGTAGGGTTAAAGAGGTCTTGATTCCCCAGTATACATCACTGGTGCATCCCCACATCGAGTACTGTGCACAGTTCTGGGCTCCAAATAATAAAGGGAATATCAAAGCCTTGGAGAGGGTTCAAAGGAGGGCAACAAGGAGGATAAAGTGCACCCAGGCCAGAGATATGAACAAAGGCTGCAATATTTGGATATGTATTCCTTGGAGTTCTGCAGATTGAGGGGAGATATGTGCCTGATTTATAGGGCTCTGACAGATGTACAATTGTGGGAACAACTTCGCCTGGTGTCAAGGGATCAACTGTATAACACCAGAGTTCACCCATTTTAATTAGTTAAATATAGATTTAATACCAATAAAAGAAAATATTGGTTTAATACAAGAGTAACTGAGATTTGGAACACCTTGCTCTAAGAGGTTGTGGTTAGTAAGATTATGACTGAATTTAAAACCAAGCTCGATAACTACCTTATAAGCAAGGGTATCCGGGGTTATTCATAATATAATATTGGTGAGCTTAATGGACTTATGTCTTTACATGCTCAGTAATACCTATGTAACCTATGTATTAATAACACTGGTGATCAGGACTTGGGGAAGCACTAGACTAACATGGATTATCAGGGCTTGGGGGGACAGTTTGCATTTTCGGCAGGGAGCCTGTGGCTGACCCTTCCCATGTGCCATGTGTTTGTTGTATGGGAGAGGTTGCAGCAAGTGTGGGGACTTAGGTGCCAGGACCCCTCCTGTACTGCAGTCTGTTGCATGGTCCCAGATGCAAAGGGCTTTGGCACAAGCTGCTGTCTAATGCATGTTGTGCCGATCTAATCCCCCTTTGGGAATCAGGCCTGTGAGCTTCAAATACACTCTTTTTGTTGTCATTATGTGTCTCTAACACCCCGATTTACAATGCCATTCAGTAGTTATAAAAAACATAACATCCAATTGTATGTGTACCACACAGGATTTTATACACGTGCTAGTTGTTGGATGCTTTTATAAACTCATTGAGCTTTGCTCTTGGGGTTCTTGTAGCATCCAACATCACAGGTGTGTATCAAAGTCTGGTTACACACTCCTACAGTACCCAAGTATTATTTTCTATTTAAAGTTACACATGGTTAAAATCTAACTGTTTATTTTCCTGCAAAATTTAGTAAATTTTGTGAGGATATGTGGCTGCACATAACTCAGTCCCTTTAAAGCTAGAGATCTGGCACTTTGCTTATGTTCACAATCAGTACAGGCTTTCACCTGTCCTTAATATGGTGCTATTAAAATGTATGGGTTTAAAATTTGATGTGAAAAACTAAACATTTCATTTTGGCAGCATTTCACAAATATACTGTGGAAATTTCACTGAATTGTGGGACACAGAATTCTGACACTGCATATAGTACTGGCAGAATTTACATACATTTGTTTATACTCCTCCAGTACAAGCTTTATTATCTTGGCCCGACCCCCCCAACCCATCACCTGGCATCCCAAGGACCAGGCTTGACCTCTATTCTTCCCACATGGCTCCCTCTTTCCTGCTAGAAAATAGCTCTGGTTCATGGTTGAAGGGCCTGTCATTGGTGTGGAGCCTGTGAAGGGTCAGACCTCTCATCATTGCTACGTCTGGGATTTTTTGCTCCTGGTTTGCTCCTCTGAAATGACAGTTTTGGGTGATATACAAGCTTATACACAAGTGTGGAGCACATAACCACTGGCGTCCCCTCCCAGTAAGTGTGTCCAAGTGCACGGACACTTGTGGTCACCCAGGGGGCAGTTTTGTGCTGGAGCATGACTGCTTTCCTCCCTCCCTCCCCAGAGGAGGAGATAATCCTTTGGGGATGCCTAGTCCTCCCCTCAACTGGCCCCAACTAGAGACATGCCAAAGTTTTATTTTACGGGTGAAATTTATGAAATTGGCAATCTTGTTGAAACATTTCATGGAATCAGAGACTTACACAAAAAATTTTGCAGGAGCAAAATTGCCAAAATTTCACCTGTGAAATGTGATATTCTGCCCAGAATGGCTAAATTTCACCCACAGCTGGTTGAATTACACCATTCCCTGGTGGTCTAGTGAACCCCCTTCCCTCCCTATCCCCTCTTGATCCCCTTCCCAAACCCCAAACCCGCCCAATATGTTTTTTTAAATACATTTCCCAGGTGGTCTAGTGGCCCACCACACCTCCCAACCCAGCAAGTATGGTTCCCCCATCCCAAAACAGAGTGGGCCACTGCCACATCCCTCCACTCTCCTCCACAGCTGGCAGCTCACTGACATATGAATGAATGAGCACATGCTGTGCTGTGCAGATGCTCATTCATTCATATAAGGCAAAAAGTTCTGTGGCATTGGAAAAAAAAAATTAACCCAGGTGGCTAGAGGTCCCTCCCCCCATCCCCATCATCTGTCCATCAGCTCATAGTTCTTTTTTTTATTTATTCCCTGGTGGTTTAGTGGCCCCTCAACCCAGCAAGTACAGTTCCCCCATCCTGAAACAGAATGGGCCACTGGCACAGTCCTCCGCTCTCCTCCATGGCAAGCAGCCCGCTGACATATAAATGAATGCACATGTACTGTGCACACACTCACTCATTCATTCATATAAGGTAATATGTTTTGTGGCACAAAAAAAATAAATTAACCCTAGTGGCTAGTGGTCCCTCCTCCAACCCCATCACCCATCCATCAGCCCATAGTTCTTTTTTTAATTTATTCTCTGGTGGTCTAGTGGCCCACCCCATTCCCCCAACCCAGCAAGTACTGTCCCAGCCAGCTCCCTCCCATCCTGAAACAGAGTGGGCTACCGGCTCAGGCCTCTGCTCTCCTCCACGGCTGGCAGCCCACTCAGATATGAATGAATAAATGAATGGATGAGCACACGCACATGCACTCATTCATTCATTCATTCACTTTTTTTAACTATTTCGTTATCCTCCTACTGCTGCCACTGATCTCTCTCTCAGAGCTCTCCTCATAGATCCCAATCTGTAGCCTTCCCAAGGAGTCTTCCCCTAGAATGCTAACACTACCCATGTACCTCTTCAGGGCCTCGGACTACCCTCCAGGCAGGGCGGCGGAGATCCCTCATATCTCCCCCTGAGCATTGTTTGGGAGCTTGCACAGCAGAGTCTACTTCTTGGGTGCTGCCTTGGAACCAACACTGAGGCTCGTCGCCTAGACCAGAGCAGGGTATTTTCCAGTGTTCTGGTGGATCCTCTCCCCTAATGTTGGTGTGCAATGGGGACAAGGCTGCTGGTGTGTGTAGAGATGCACATCAAAGCCAGTCCCCTGCCAATGTCTACCCTTGTGTAGAGCTGCGCCGACCACCCTGAGGTTCCCCCAACAGGTGGCGTTATCGCAGTGGAGAGTGTGCTTTCCCCTCCCCGGAGAAGGAGAGCAGCTGTTGGGCACTCAATCCTTCTCCCTCATTAACCTGAGTCTGCTTCTGAACCCCAGTTGCCGGTGTGGTATGAGGTGTGGTGTCCAGCACCTCAACCCTCAGCGCCACTGGGCTGGCCCCATTCATTCACATTTGAGCAGGCTGCCAGCTGTGGAGGAGACTGGAGGGCTGAGCTGGTGGCCCATTCTGTTTTGGGATGGGGGAGCAGGGTGTGATAGTACTTGCTGAGTTGGGTGTGTGGGGTGGGTTACTAGACCACCAGGGAATAAATAAAAAAAAAATTATGGGCTGATGGACAAGTGATGGGATCAGGGGAGGGACCGCTAGCTACCAGGGTTAATTTCTTTCTTTTTTACACACAACTTGTTGCATTTCAGGATGGGGAGGGAGTGGTGGGTGGGGGCCAGTAGACCACCTGGGAATATATTAAAAAAGCATACTGGGGTGGGAGATCAATTAGGCAAAATTGATATGCCCGATGAAGGATTTTGTGAAATGTGTGAATTTCACAAATATTTTCATTAGGCGAAATATATCAAGTTTGCACTACTCTACTCCTAACAACCCAGGCTTGGTCTTGAACCTGGGTCACTGATGTGGCATCAAGTATCTTAACCCTCAGCACCACTGAGCCGCTTGGCAGAAGTTATATTTGATATACTGTAGCACTATTAATTTTCCAACTACGTTTAATAATAAATCTCAAAATGCTACTCTTCGCAATTGGAATTTGGTAAGAAAGGTGGACAGAATAAAACTGGGCAATTTCCTGATGCTCAGCTTCATTTTTTTCTGTATTTTGAATAATAAGGTACCCAAAGTTAGCCCTGAAGTGACCAAGTTTCATGAGTTTGTTAATATTTCTTTACCTGACTTCATACAGTTGCTGAGTTGGGTCTAGTTACAGTTTACTGGAGCTGCTTGGGTGCCAGCAAAAATGTAAACACAGTACAGTACAATTCCCATTAAACTGTCTCATCAATGAGTTGATTTTACATTGCTTTTTAGAGCTGTGCGAACCACCTGCAGTTTGGCCATGCAAACCTTGAACGTTGAACAGTGCAAGGTTCACCTAATTTTCTCAAAGGTGAATTAGTTCAGCCTGGTTCACTCGTTTAGGTAGGGTAAAGCAATAGATTGGGAAATTGCTGCTTTAGACAGCAGAAGAATGATGCATCACCATGGGTACATGACATTTGACTGATGACTGGCAGAGAAGAGAGGACCTTGGTTCTTCCTTCACTTCCATTTGAAATGGTGTGCAATATGTGCGATGGGAGCTTAACAATATGTGGCAGTCTCCCACATGCAGCTTGGCTTCTGTGCAGGTTGGTTTTGTGGTGTCCCTGGGACTGTACACCAGAAATCCAGATATTCTTGGGCCAGCCTGGTGGCACTGAGGGTTGAGGACTGGATGCCACACTTACTCCATGCTGGCAACCTGGGTTTGGTGATGGACTCAGGCCACCAGGGGTCAGCAAGGGAAGAAAGGGATTGAGCACCCAGTGGTGGCTCTCCTTCTCTGGGAGGGTGGTGTGTCTGTCCCACGGCTATATTGCCATCTCCCAGGTGAACTCAGGACTGGCGATACAGGTCAGGACACACAGTGGGAGGGGCAGCATCAACCAAGAGCCCTGGGAGGAGTTGCATCTCGACACATGCCTCCCAATTGGCTCTGCTAGTGTGCCAGCAACTGCAGGAGTAGGGGCACAAAAAAACAGGAAAATGGAGCCTGTCATTTCTAGGTGACGACTCCTCCAGCGCAGGACCACGTCAACAAGACATCACCAGGGTAGATTGTGTTGTGAACCACCTACTCCACCGTTGTTCGGGGGAAAAGGTAAAGAGTGTGCCTTCTCTCACCCCACCCGGGGGGTATACTGGGGCACCTACCTAAGGAGTCTCTGAGTGGGGGGACACTCTAGGGGAGAAGACTCCTGGGGCAACAAGGGGGCAATATGAAAGCTGAGGGGTCTGAATGAGTGGAGGATGGAGAGAGTAAGGTGAATAAAGAGCAATGTGGAAACAAAAAGAAATCCAGATTTTTTTTGAGAGACTTAGAACATAGGAGCAAGAACACACTTCCTGTTTGGGGCTGCTGCTGACTACTAGCCTCCTTGTCAGACACCTCCCTGGATGTGAACAGCTCTACACACTTCTGCGGTCTCCAGTCACCCTTTTTGGCTACTCTGAAGTTGGACCGAATTACCTGATCACCAGGTGAGCACAAGCACATCGAACTGTTCTTGTTTTTATGGGGAAGGGGGTACACTTACAATTACATTAGGGGAAAAAAGACAAAACATTTTGATGGAACTCTTCTAAAAAATTCTTCTGTGTGTCAGATACAGATATATGCTAGATTTCACTAAACAGAGTGTGAGACAATGTGTGACATGATGTATTATATCTCTTCTGATTTAAAGGGTTGGGCATGTGTCTTTTGCTACAAAGAAAATTGATTGACTTTGTTGTCTGTTTGCACTGCAGCAACTTTTTCTAACCTTAGATGCGAACTGCAGTTTGCAGTTTGAGTGGTTCAACTGGCCTGCACCATTCAGAACAGGTCAAACCTGTCAAACCAGAAAGTCCACCTATTTACAGTGAAAGTTCGCACTGATCAAAAAGAATTGAACACCTGAGAACAAAACTTGCAGCCCTATTGTTTTTAAACTTGATAATACATTGACAACTTTGAGTGTGCTCTTTGTGAACACCTAACCATCTCAAGGGCATGTCTTATCACATTTTTTTAGATCAACAAGAATACATCTGCCATTCTGTCACAATGCAATGCAAAACTGAGTTGTAATGCTTAGGAAACAGTTTTGCAAGGGCTTGCTGCCTCCAGCACCACTTGTGCATTGAGAAATGTTAAAGCAACTCATTGGTGTCACAGTTTAATGTGAATTATAAAATGGCAAGAAAAAATCTAGAAATTTCATTGACCAAGAGATGTCACCTGACTGTGCATTAAATCTCTATAAATGCATGGTCAGCTGCCAAATCTCATTTTCCTCCATAAACTACTTAGGGCCATTTTATAAGTGTAATGAGCCTTCCAGGGTGTGCATCATAGGATTTTAATGCACTTCCCAGGGATGTAAAGACACTCGGCTTTCAGCATTGTGCCTTACTGCACCACTGGGGTGTGCATTAAAATCCTATAATGCACGCCCTGTTGTGGCTTATGACTTACTTGTACTGTATTATACATTCATATATGAGGATTTTAAATTATTATAGATTAACATACTCCTTTCATAAGGAGAAGAGTAAAGGATAGCAGTAAAGGATGGTTTCATAAATCCTTTTTATCTTTAATTAAAGAAAAGATACAGCATGGGGCAGGATTCATTGCAAAAAACTACACTAAAGCATCAGTTAGCTTTGAGCTTATTGCTACAAAGGTAAGAAAATTGATGTTAGGTAAATCATCACAAAGATTGCTAATTTTGTGGCTCTATAGGATGGTGGTACCTCACTCTAAGGATGCATGCAAATGCTCAGCAAAAGAGAAGAGCACTCAGCTAACCCTAGCACATCTAAAACATCCCTCTTGTACAGTTCCAAAAGGTCCTTTATTTAAGTAAACCTGTGGATACAAAATGCTGTCTGAGGTACAAAGTGGAGGTGCACCATCGGCTAAGATGCCACGATGACAGTGGAGTACAGAGCAATGTATAAACTAGCCTCATCAGAGGAAATGTTTAGAAATTTCACATTTTCTCTACTTCCTGGTTAACAAAGAAAAACATGAACTAAATTTCTAAGACTGGCAGGTCCTGGGAGCACAGCCCAGAATGTTAGCTTTGTAACCCTAAATCAACAATAAATTATCAGAAATCAATGACTTAATATGGAAATGCCTGTTCTACCCAGAAAACTCAAATTAAGATTGGTTATTCTACAGACATTGTGTGACAAACGCATCACTTACAGACAGCAGCAATCAGAAAATCACAAGAAATCACACAAACTGGCAAAATTCTAAATAAAATAATCAACCCTATCAAAAAGCTAAGACTGACAAGCTATTAGAAGTTGATAAAAATGCACTGACCAATCAACTATGAGAGTGCATTTTAACTTGTCTTTGTTTGACTGGAAAATATATTGATTTTCTATTAAATCAGTAACTGAAGATGATATCAAAACTTTGAATAGACCAAAATATTATCTGAAATCAGTAACCATTAAGGAAGTTTACAATTTGCTTCTGACCCTACAAATTGACAAGGGGCAGACAGTGATTGAATTACAGACCAAAACTGGTAAATATGTCTGCCTCAGCAACAACAAAATTATTAAGAAAACTATTTGATTTTTTTTGACTATATGAAACTATTTAGTTTGTCATTTACTTTTGCCCAAATTCTGAATATCTGAAAACTAGCACTTATCATTCTTGTTCACAATGGGGATATGTTCTGCCAAATAGAGAACTATGGGGGATGGCCATATTAAATGGAGAACTCCTTTTTATTTGATATGTGATGAAAGTTCTAAAGCAGACTTAAAATGGGAAGAATGGTCATCTTACCAGATGACAAAAGGGAATCTAAAATAGAATAAAAATCTAAAGATCCACATTTTTGACAAAACATGCATTGCTACAGTACTTAATCACTAAAAGAGATTAAAACTTTGAGGTGTTGTGGATGTGAAATGTAATGTAGAAGGAGTGTCCATGGGGTTATGTTGGAGTTGGGTTGCCAAACAGTAACTAATAGTAACAGCAGGGAGCAACATTTCAGCTCTTGAAGTGATCCTTCTTAATTAGTATGTCTGCATGAAGTACTGTAATTCTCCAAACTGCAAATGAAAATTAGATTACACAAGGAACATCAGGGAATCATGTGGCTAAGGAATAATTTGTTATTTGGACATCAATAAAGACAAGTATAGCTAACGGTCAGAATTCTCAGCCTCAATCATGGTAGTCTAGAGATTGGGTAAAGTAATGTGCATTAAGTCTTTCTACTACAGTAAATATATTATTAATACAACACATTTTGCTTCTCTGAAATATCTTGTTGCATGAGGTAGAAACATAGACAATGACAGCAGAAAAAGAGTCAAGGTTAGTCTAGTCTGCCTGGACTTACCTATCTGCCCCAGGACCTATTTTTCATACAAGGTTTTATACTTGCTGGTCCCACCCCCCACCCCCGCTCTCCTCCCTACTGCTATCGACCTGAGCAACCATCAAACCCTTCAATCTGTCCCAGCCATGCTTGGAACCATTTACAGTCTTGGTGCCTACCACCTCCTCTGGCAGGCTGTTCCATGGCTCCACCACCCTTTCCATAAAATAGAACTTTATCACATCACTCTTATATGTTCTCCCTGTCATTTGTCTCATGACCTCGGGTTCTTGACTCTGTACTCCTGCTAAATAGTTCCCTGCAGTTCACCATAATTTTTTTTCCTCTTCAGGATCTTGAAGGTCTGTATCATATCCTGCTTCTCGCCTGGTCCCAGTGAGTACACGTTCAGTGCCTTCAGACAATCTTTGTAAGATCTGCCCTGTTGGCTCTGAATCATCTTGTTCACCATGTGTTGCACCATTTTGTCCCAATCCTTCCTTAGGTGAGGATTCTAGAACTGAGCACAGTATTCCAGATGCAGCCTCAACAGTGACTTAGAGGTAGTAGTATCTCCTTTTTCCTGCTGTCAGTACCCCTTCTGATAATACCCAGCATCCTATTAGCCTTACTATAGGCCTTGTCACTGTGGCTTGATTATCTAAGGGAGTCACTAATGATGAGTCACAGATCCCTTTCCTCAGCCATAGTGCTCAGTTTAACCTCTCTCATCCAGTACTCCATCCTGTGTTTTTCCCCCTAGGTGCATAACCTTGCATTTCTGGCATTGTAGTAATTACGTTTATTGTTTAGCCATACATGGCCATTACAAAAAAGACAGAAAAGGCATACTATATAAATTACATATATCTTACTGTAAAATCTCCTTAAGTTCAACCCTCACAGTGCTTAAATATTAAATATATAAATCTTATAATGAAAATATTCAAAACATATCTTCCACTCTGATATTCATATACAGAAGTACAGATGTGACAACAGTTTCACATAATCTACAATGAAGCAGCATAATTAATAAATTTAATCTATAGTATCCAAAAGAATTTATTTCACTTTTAGAAAGGGATATATAAATTACATATTGTGCAATCTGAATAACTAAATCATCCAATATCTCCTAGCATGACTGATTATACTGACAACTTGAATAAAGGAAGACAATTCCAATTTGTGAAATTCTAATTCATTATATCAATAATATCATCTCTATTTTTTCTTCCTAATTTTGAAAGCATATTTGACATAATTCTAATTCTCTTGACAGTGATTTTATCACTTGTGTTTATGACAATGAGTGTAAGTTCACTATTTGTTATTCCATGCCAGTTAATATATGAATCTAGACAATACTGTTGAATTCTAGTGTACCATGGACATTGCCATAGAACATGATTAAGATCCTCTCATTCCTATATTACAATCACAGAATTCATACCCTTTAACAGTTTATAGTATCTAGTTCTCAAGATATTATTTTCAAAAAGTTCTAATCTGGCTTTAAAGAAGATATTTCTATCTACCTTGCTTTCTAATATATCCCAGTAATTCCTATACATTATATTTTTAGGGTTAGAAGCATACCAATTAGAAAATCTGGATAGATGAATTTTATCTAAATCCTGTTTTTTCCAATATTCATTCAACTTATTTTGGATAAAAGATTTGTAATTATTACTTATTTTAATATTCTTTACAAAATATGATTTTAGAAATATTAACCCATATTGATCTAATTTCTTATAAATATCCTGCAACCAACATTTTTCCTCACGATCATTTTTAATCCAAAGTAGTTATTCTAGAAGACACTGCTTAACTAAATTATCTTTATCAGTTCTTGTTAAATGTAACCAGTATTTTAATTTTCTACCTTCCGTAAGTGCATTTACATTAATCAATCCAAGTTTTGCTTGCAAATATACTGCTGGACAGGGCTGGGGAATTTGTATTTCTGACCATAGAACCTTATACACTGAGGCCATACATTGTTCTGCATTCTTACAGTTCCAAATTTCAGATGCATAAGATATCTGTATCCAACTTTTAGCTTTAATAACTCTCAGTAATAGATTAACTGAGAATCCCCCATAAGAGTAATTAAATTTCTTTAGCCCATTCATAGCTTTTTTATTTTATTATATATCATATCTCTTTGTTGTTTCCACATGACAGTATTTGTAAAAATTAGACCCAAATATGTATATTGTTTTGCTGCATCTAAATTGTGTTTACCAAATTTAAAATGGATTCAGTAATATTAGAACCAAAAGTTGTAGTTTTGGTTTTAGTTACATTTATTTTAATTTCAAATCCTTAATGCTCCTTTGTAGAACATGTATTTGAATTTGGAGACCTTTTTAGTCTGAGAGATCATTACTAGGTCATCTGCATAGGCTAAGATGGAAATACGCCTCTGATTTACCTTTGGCCCATCTAAATCACTATGTTCTAACTTCCTAATAAGAGGATCTACATACAAATTAAATGAAGTGGGGGTTAATAGACAGCCTTGTCTTACCCCATGGTTAATTTGAATAGGAGTGGATGTTTCTCCAGCAGTACTATATCTAATCTGTGCCCAAGTATTATTATAAAGTTCAGAAATTATTGAAATTAATGTCTTATCTAATCCTCTTTCATACATAATAACCCAAAGTTGTGATCTACAAACCATATCAAAGGCAGCAGACAAATTGATAAATACTGCATATCATTTTTGCTTTCTGATTTTGACATATTTATGAATTAAATGATTCAGAATAAAACAGCTGTCTATTGTTGATGACCCACTGCAGAAACCCAGTTGTGCCTTACTGAATCCTCCTGTTAATTGAATTTGGAGTTTTAAGTGATCTAAAATAATATGTGTAAAACTTTTAAGACTCATGTCTAACAAACTGATAGGGCGCTACATAGTGGGGTCACCCGTGTCTCCCTTTTTGTGTGTGGGTATAATTACCTCTCCTTTCCAAGAATAAGGGAAGGAAAGAACTTCTATCCATTTGTTGAAGCAAAAACAGAGTATTCTACTCCAGAAGGGGGCATTACATTTATAAACTTCTGCTGGTATTTTATCTCTCCCAGGGGCCTTATTGGATTTCATTGCATATATCACAAAATATACATCTTTACTGGTAATTTTGAACTGACAACTTATATTTTGGACAATCACTTCCGACTCATATATCTCTGGATCATAGAATATCTTTCCAAAATAATCAGTCCACTGTGATTCTGATATATAACAATCTGCGTTGGTTTTACTACTTAAAGAACCTTGAGCAACAAGTTGCCAAAAGCCCTTATCATTTTTCCTTCTGATAGTCTTAAGCATAAGAGACCATTTTATTCTTTGAAATTCACTCCTCTTATTTTTTAACATTTGTTTATATTCCTTTTTCTTCATTTTAACCTGTTCCATTAATTGTGCATTCATTTGTAATCTTGCATGTCTTATTATTTTCCTTAGTTCCTTTTTAAACAAAAAGCATTCCTCGTCAAACCGAGTTTGAATTTTTCTATGCTGGCACATCATTACTTCCTTATAGATGTTTGTCCTCAAATCTTTGAACAATTGTTGCACCAAATCCCACAATGCTACTACATCTTGGATTGAGTCTTTACTTTTACTCAGTACATTATCATATAATGAGGTCTGTTCTCTTATATTTCCTTCTAAGTAGCCATCCCATCTAACTCGTTTCATAATTCTTATTTCAAGTGGAACCACAGAACACATTATTGTTCACAATATCCCACTGTTCAGTGCATAGTAGTAAGGGGAAGTGGTCACTTTCAGCTCTACTCGGGATACACAGAGAAGACCAAAATTTAATATCACCTGATCAGAGGGCCAAATCAAGTAATGTTTTATGATGGGCTTTGACATACGTAAAGTTCCCTATTTTGTCTCCATGAATTCAACCATTTAGGGGATATAAATCCAATTCCAAAATTAATTCAAATTAGGATCTTACCCGATTTATTAACAACAAGATCCTTAGAGGCCCTAGTTGAGAAATGGTAATTGGAATCATATATAAATAGACAATTATCTGTGTATCCATCAAAGATACCTATTCTGACATTGAAATCCCCTATAACTAAAATATTTATATTGGGAAAAGTTCAATTATATTTAGTTATCTTGTTTTTTAATATCAGCCATAATCCATCACTATAATGCACTGAAACACATGGTGGGAAATATACATTCACAACTATCATATTCTTTTTTAATTTTTAATATAAACAGAGATGAGATTTGGCATAATGCATAAAGCCTTTACCTTTGAGTCAGGACAAATTCTACAAAGTGTATAATCCCAGCTGAATTCCTATCACAGTTAGCCCCTTATGGCTATGATGAGCAAATGTTATATACCCCTTATATTAATTAAGTCATCAAGCCCATGCCAAGTTTCTTGAAAACATAAGATTTCAAACTGAATTATAAAATTAACCCAGGAATTGTCTGCTACTTTAGTCTGCCAATCAGAAATATTCCAGGAAAGAACTAAGGAGTTCCCATCAATTATTTGTGTAGAGACACTCTCATTAAAGGGCTAATAAGATCCAAATCAAAGTCATTCTGATTCATCTGTTAGAATTCAGAATTTATTAGATGTAATAATTTGGCAATTTGCAGCAATGTTAGACTCTCCCAGCTTATTTAATACAGAGTTTGACCGGATATCCTCCCACCTTACCATATGGAAACCCATTTTATCCAAAATGCCTTCTTTTGCTTCTATTAGGTCAGCCATTTGTGAATCCCTTATTAATAAGTCTATCTGACTACCATTTGGGTTTCTACTCACTTCCAAAATCCCATCCCTACCTAAGGGTATTCCTAATATGTTATTAAAATAATTGCATAACACTCCCTTTAATTTCCTATTAGTTTCATTTTGAATTTCAGGAATGCCAAAGATACTAAGCCAAATAGTGCAAGATTTTCCCCCCAGGACCTCTGTAGTAAAAAGATTTCTATTCTCAAAGTTCACATATAGTCCAAAGACCTGCAAGGCTTCACCATTATACCAAATATCATTGGCTAGTCTTGGTGAGAATAAAACAATATCACAGACAGAAACATTAGATTCATCATCACAGAGCTTAACACTTTGTATGTCCAATTCAGTAATAGAAACTCCTATATTGACTCCTAAATAAAGCAACTAATTGCTTTTCAAGTTTTAAATCAGATCCTTGTATCCAACAAGAGGGTCCTTTAAGCTAATTCTAGGCAAATTGCCTTTGAGGTAAATATTTCCTTTATTTCCTATGTATCTCAGCTCTTAATTGAAGAGAATCCACCCCAATATGGGCTGTCTTTACCAAATCATCAGATCCATAATTAATACCACTCTGCCTAATTGTTTGCATTGGATAGACATTATTCCTGTCTGATATCCCAGCTAGGCCCGTTACAGTCACTGAGCACTTGGTCAGGAAATTTCCAATTTCTTTTTTCAATTTATTTAAATTTGTCTCCAAATTCTCCCTAGATTATTAGTAATGTTTAAGGAATCCTGATTGGATCTACATGGCTGTCCCGGCTCTGGTCAGAAGATTTTTCCCCCACATCAATTTTTTCCATCAGGTTAGTCTTAGATGTTTTAACTATCTCAGTATAAACATTATTGGCCTTCAAATTACCTCCATTATCTTGAAGACTATTATTGAATACTAAAGGACTGCCACCACCACTACCTCCTGGACTACCATCATCATATGGATTTTTGTTTTCTCTCTTCCTTTTTCTTGTTGTTTTAGATGTTTTGGGTGTATCTGGAATAATCAGCATAGAAAACTGTTCCCTATATCCTTAGACGCAATCCCTCTTCATCAAGGATAGGGCTAGAAACTGATTTCTCCAGGGTCAATTAAAATGTTCCATCTTATTGTTTGTATCTTCAGTGGTGATCTGATTATTAAATAAACTGATGTTGACCATCTCTAAATCTTATTTAATTGCTATTAATTGCTACATAATTAGTACATTCACTGAAAAGGTAGATTTGAGCATATGTAACAAATCGTTATTCAGAGATGTGGGATATTTATTATTATCACCAAAATCTATCAAGTTGTTATTTGAAGGAAGTTCAAACCCCGATGCCCTTATAGGGGATCCAGCAGATCCTGAACTTACCACTGGGTCATTCATTATAGCCTGAGATATATTAAGATGTATATTTAGTGTGTCAAGCATCTTCAGACCCTTAATTGTGGTTTGAAGGTCTGCTGAAATAGCTTTAAGTTTATCGTTTATGCCAGCCAAAAGGCTTGGAATTGTATGTACCAAGTCTGATTTGCTTTCTGAAGCTCCTATTTTTCTGCATAATTTTAGAGATTCCAGGGTATCAGGGCCTAATAAACTTCCTAATAAACTATCAGATACAGGGACTGATAATGAAATATCAGAAGGGGAACCCAGAGCATCCATCACATATGCCTAATTCTCCTTCTATGTTCATTCACGAGATCATTCATCTTCATAATATCATTGTTATTATTAGCAATGTTAGCAGAATTGTTCATATTTAAATCGTCAGACTTACTATTGGGAACATTAAAGACATTAGAGACAATGGAAACATTCTGAGTTTTGGGGAAAATTAATGAAGATGGCTGTAATAACTGGGTATTACTATGTGATAAATAACTAACTTTAACAGTTTTAATAGGAGTATTACAATCCATAGCAGCAGCAAAGGAGTCCCAAGATGTCATCAAGTTGGTATTATGTTGAGTTACAGGAGTAGAAATTTTCTCATGACTATTAATAAATTTCAGATGGTCTGTGATTTTGGATTGTCTCATAGATGCAGCATCTGATTTATGTCTTCTGTGCTGCTTTTCATATCAACTTTAGTCACATTAGGAATATCAGCTAATTTGGTTTGGGCCTGCAGGGCCTGTTTCCTTGTAAATGCCATTTTGTTCAATAAAGTCGAGGCACAGAACAGACGAAGACCCCAGAAAAATTAACAGATACAGTCCCCTTGTACTTGAGTAGATCAAATCAAGTCAGTTCAGATGACAAAATTAGTTGTAAAAAACAAATGGCTGGAAGGGCTTGTTATTTCATTTTCAAGCACAGGCCAAATTGTCCTTTAAATCTTCTCTGTTTGGAGTTTGTTCCTCCCAGGATAATCAAATGACCAACATCAGGGGTATACCAAATGGAAGTCAGGTATTTACACAATACAAAATGATAAATAACCTAAGGGAATAGGGAGAGTAGAGACAAAAAAACTCAATCAGGAACCATTGATTAAAAAGTGAAACAAAAGGACTTTAAAGCTAACAAAGCTAACAAAGTAGAAAGGAACTGCTGTCACTAAAAATACAATAAGAGCAAGATTATCCTACCTTAACACTCATAGCGAGAAAATTAAAACTTAAATCCTCCAGAGAAAAGAACATGACATAAACCATGCAGATAAAACCAAGCAGCTGCACCCATTCACCGAAAGGCAGATCTAAAGAAAAGATGCCACGTAGGTATATATAACAAAAGAGCATGTGACTTAGAGAGCCAATCTAGCAGCAGAAGCAGAAGTAGGAAGTAAACCTTTAAAAGTTTTAAACAATTAAAATATATGTTTCCTTTATCTACTTTAAAATAGCTGAAAAAAGCAAACACATGGCGATAAACCACACAAATAGAAAATTAGCGGAGAGTTAGCAGACAGAGAAGAAAATACTCAAGCACTCGTATAACACTCCTCAGTTTTCACAGTCTCATACAAACTCCCATTTGATAACAAACTATGTCCAGGATTAATTAAAAGGAGAAAATAGCATTTGCAGCATTAGCATTGACGCTCCTTCATGGCGCTTTCTAGGGGTGTCTTATATACTAGGTCTTCCCAAGGGCCTCCACACTGTCCAGTCCTGCCACCACCTCTCGCTTTCCTCCTAGGGGAAAGAAGAATGTATATTGAGACAGCCAACCAAGTCAATGGAACCCACAAGATATACTGGAGAGTGCTATTTTAACATAGGTGGTATACCTGTTCTAGGTAGAATACTGGCAAAAATAGAGCCTGCTACTGAATTTTCAATAAGACAGCAGTGTGCAGCATTCCATCCACCAGCCAGAAGCCTCTGAATAGTTAGTCTTGCACACCAGCAATGAGTGTAGCTCAGAATCTCTGGCATTGAATTTCAACTGCCAAACCTTTGACCACCTCCCTAGCCTTCATGGATTCCTCTGCATCTCCCTGATCCCATTGTCATTATCTACCCTAGCACAGAGCTCGTGTCATCTGTGAAGAGATACAACTTGCCTGGATGCTTTCTCCAATGTCACTGATGAACATATTGAAAAGGGCAGGACCCAGAACAGATCCCTGAGGCATCCCACTCATGACCTTCTCTCTTATGATTTGACCACATTTAACACTACCCTCTGCTGTCTTTCATTCAACCACTTTTCCACCCATTGAACTATGTCCCTAGCCACACCCTGGTCCTCCAACTTCTTCAGCAGTCTTCTGTGTGGCACCAAGTCAAAAGCCTTGCTGAAACTGAAGTACAGTAAATCTACAGCATAGTCTTTCTTTTATTTTTATTTGAAATTTGACTTCCAAGTAGTAGCAACTGAACCACAGGTCTATTTTCAGGCTCAAGCTGGGCCAAAAACTTGGCAAGCATAAAATGCCTACAATTTCAATAAATACTATACAATACAAAACATATTATACACAATTATAAACATAGGGCCATTAAATATAGATGCAGGCATTTTTATGTTTGCTTGCATGCATGTGCAAGAAACACAGTGCCATCATACAAGTTTTCCAGAGGTGGTCAGCCTCTTCCAATTCAGTCAGTGTGTTTGCAGGCGTGGTCGCAGAGCACCAATCACTGCTCCAGCTGTCTATGACAGCTGAAAATGCAGTGGCATACAGTTGAAAGGGAGAACTCCACTTGAGTGAGCAGAGCTCCCCCCCCACACACACACACGTGCGCACACACGCACACTGCGTGCTCATGCACTCCCCCCTCCCCTACACTGTACAGCCGATGGGGGTGCCCAATCCCCTGTCAGCTCCATGCCCCCCAAAGCATCCAGGTGCATGCTGGGAGCCCACCCACATGGTAAAATGTTTTATGGCTGATGGGGTGCCAATCCCGTCAGCTGCACGCCAAGCATCCAGGTGCCACGTGGGAGCCCACCCCAGTGTGGCAAATGATGTTGTGGCTGATGGCGTGCCCAATCCTCTGTCAGCTCCACTGTCTCTCCCCAATGCTGTCACCTATGGGAGTGCCCAATCCCCATCGGCTCCACTGTCTCCCCCAGTACAGGGTGCCATGCTGGGAGCCCACCCCAGCATGGCAACAGATGCCATGGCCGACGGGGTGCCCAACCTCCGTCAGCTCCACACCCCCAGCCATTTCTGTCATGCTGGGAGCCCACCCCAGCATGGCAAACGCCCCGATCGTCTTTACAAAAAAAACCTGTAAAGAAAAAACAGTCCTCGCAGTCTCCCTGCCATCCCCACAACCCGCACCCACCACTGTACACCCTGCCTCCCACCCCCACCCCATACTTATGTCCGGAGTCCGTGCAACGATCTTCAGTGGACTGGGAACACGTCTGCACTCTTCAAAGCCGACCGCAAACTGAGGAAATGCCGGTAAGCTGTATAATGGGATAGATAGGGTTTTATTTCAACTTTGTTGCATATCTCAGGCATTTTTTGGAATTTTTGCACCAAATTTTCAACATGGGGTTTTTGGGACCCCTCCTCATGAATTCTTGCACTGTCATGGCGTTACTCGGGCCCGAAGGGTGATTTCGCAGTCACTGCGTGAAATCACCTTTCTGAATGATTAATAAAATGACACTGCCAGTGTTCATAAGGTGGGCTCTCAAAAGCCTATTTTGAAAATTTGGTGGAAAAATTCCTAAAAATGACTGTTTTATGAGCGTGCGTGTGCAGTTCCTATGCACGCCATAAGTTCACAAATTTTCAATATTTTCACTCCAGATTTTCAACATTGCCATTTTACCACACCTTCTTATGAGCAGTACAGCTGTCATTTTTCACATCTCACCCAAAATGTGTTTCCACCCACATAGCGCACAATGGCGCAGGTGGTGTGCGAAATCAATGTACGGGACACATTAAGAAAATCACAGTGACACTGTTCATGAGCAGAGGTCTTAAAATGGCTATTTTGAAAATTTGGTGAAAAAATTCTTAAAAATGACTGTTTTACGAGCATGTGTTGTAGAGTTCCTATGCAAGCTCGTAAGTTTGCAAATTTTCAATATTTTCAATCCAGATTTTCAACATTGCCATTTTACCACACCTCCTTATGAGCAGTACAGTTGTCATTTTTCACATCTCGCCCACAATGTGTTTCTGCCCATGTAGCACACAATGGCGCAGTCGGTGTGCGAAATCAATGTATGGGACATGTTAAGAAAATCATAGTGACACTGGTCATGAGCAGAGGTGTTAAAATGGCTATGTTTAAAATTTGGTGAAAAATTCTCAAAATGACTGTTTTAGGAGCGCACGCTGCAGTTCCTACGACGCTGGCAAGTTTGGTAAATTTGTAATATTTGCACACCAGATTTTCAACAGTGCCATTTTACCACATTTCCTTGTGAGCAGTGCAGCTACCATTTTCACATCTCACCCAAAATGTGTTTCCACACATGTAGCACACAATGGTACAACTGGTGTGCAAAACAATGTTTGGGACAGATTAAAAAATCACAGTGACACTGATCATGAGCAGAGGTCTTAAAATGGCTATGTTGAAAATTTGGTGACAAAACTCCATAAAATGACTATGTTACGAGTGAGCATTAGCGCAGTTTCCATGCACCGTAGGTTCATGAATTTGTAATATTTTCAGTCCAGATTTTCACCAGTGGCATTTTTCCACACCTCCTTATGAACAGTACAGCTGTCATTTTCCACAACATGGCCGAATGTGTTTTCACACTTTCAGTGTAGAGATGCGTGTCGCTGTGGGAAATCATTGTTCGGGACAGATAAAGAAAATCACACTTACACTGTTCATGATCGGAGGTCCCAAAATGCCTGTGTTAACAATCTGCTGTAAAAAAATCCCCAAACTAGTTACATTACGGGTGTGCGTTGCACAGTTTCTACGCACGCCATGACTTCACCAGTTTTTAAGATTTTCAGCGATTTTCAACATTGCCATTTTTACACCTCCCCATGAACAGTACAGCTGTTATTTTCACATCCTGTTTGAATGTGTTTTGCACCTGTGGTGCCAAATGCCATAGTCGCTGTGCAAAAGCAGTTTTGGCTAACAAACTGATATTGCCACTGTTCATGTGGTGGGGTTCACAAAAACAAATTGAAAATTTGGAGTGAAATACCAATGAATGCCTGAGGCATTAGGGTTTATGACTATAACGCCCCACCCCTGTAGAGTATGACAGGCATCAGGTGTGACTTGGGATTCTTGCCTGTCATGCTCATACCATTCCACCCCCACTCACACCCTGCAGCCAGTGAGAGGCATCAAGGTGTGCCTCGGACTCTTCGGCCCAAACTTCACCCCATTATCCTATACAACACCCTTCTCATGATATTTTCTGATGGAATGGGTGCACATAATGGCCCAAGACCCAAGGCACACCATGACACTTGTCAGTGTCTGCAGGGCAGGGTGTGTGAAATGGCGGTCATTATGTCTGACGACCCAAAGGCACACCCCAATGCCTGCCACTCTCTGCAGGTGGTGGTGGGGTTGGCTTCATAGTTCAGTACTTCACTGCCATTCCTATTATGCAGCTCTGTAACTTCTAAACTACCAATACCAGTGCCAGCAAGCAAACATTCGGCATTGACAAATGCTTGTTTAAATACATCATAAGAAGATGACTTATGAATGGTCTTACATGAATTGTTCCAATAAGTTGAAGCAGCCATAGAAAATGCCATAGAAAAGGCATGAGAGCCTATTTTAGTTTTACAGAATTGAGTTTGCAAAGATATTGCCTTAGAATGATGAATATAGATAATCAGAATTATTTAAAATGACAGAATAATGATCCAGTTTATATTCTTTATTTCTCAAAAACACCTCTGGTAACATTTCCTAGTAGAAGAGTCTACTTTGTCAGACCTATTCCATTTGCTATGCTATCCACAAAACAAAATAAAATGCTAAATTACTGTACATATTTATATACCAACTCATTGCAGCCTTGTGCCACTGTCATCAAAATATGTAAGTGCTCCCAGCACACATCATCTTACATTGCATAGCACAAGCTATTCATCCTCTTCCATACATTTATTTATTTATATATTTTTATTTAAAAGTTTTGGACTGGGAGAGGCAGACTGAGTCATGGCTCATTTCCAGGTGCGGCCCAGGGGAAAGAGAAGGGAAATACGTGTACAGATGTAAACTTGACTTATAGAATCAGATTAAGCTGTTGGTAGTATTTTAGTGAATGGCTAATTGATATAATGTACACACCCTAGCTTACAGTATGTCCAGTGTACTATCATTTTCAAAATATTTTCTATCCATATATGAATCCCAACATGTAAACTATGTACTATATAATATATAATACAGTATTTTCCAAAATGCACACAGTTCTCAGTTAATACTTTTAGTATATCTGTTCTCACTTAATGTGTAGGTTGTTTCTAATACAAATCAATGTTTACTCTTTCCATAATGGGTCATTGCCTCCTGCAAGAAACAATTTCTTTCTTTCTTCTTTTTTGCAATTTCTCTTTATACTCCCTTGTAGATATGAAAGGAAAAGTGTAACTCCTACCAGGACTCAAACCCACAGACCCTCGAACCCAGGAATTTTGTCATTCAGTGGCATGCTTTTAACCACTGAGCTATAGGAGCCTCAAGTCAACCAGCTTCCTGAGTTTTTTCTTGAAACACACACATTCCTTTCATGGTGCTGTGAAATCAACAACTTAACCAGTCTCTCAAAGACTCAAATTACTTTCTATTTCTTTCTCTCCATGCAGTTAGCCACTGCAAGGCAATTTTGAAAATCCAATTGTAGAAATGAAAGGAAAAGTTTGGTTGGGTTCAGATCCCAGTAGCAGTCACACTTTACCTTTCATTTCTACAATTGGATTTTCAAAATTGTCTCACAGTAGCTAACTGCATGGAAAGAAATAAATAGGAAGTAATTTGTGTCTTTATGAGACTGGCTAAGTTGCTGATTTCACAACACCATGAAAGGAATGTGTGTGTTTCAAGGGAAAACTCAGGAAGCTTAATGACTTGAGTCTCCTATAGCTCAGGTGGTTAAGAGTATGCCACGAAATGGCAAGGTCCCTGGATTTGAGTCTCGGTTGGAGTCACACTTTTCCTTTCATTTCTACAATTGGATTTTCAAAATGGCTAACTGCATGAGAGAAAGAAATAGGAGGTAATTTGAGTATTTATACCCCTTCATTCAGCCTGGACTCTTTCAGGACCCCCACGGTCACCCAGTCACACCCCTACCTGCCAATCCGGGAGGAACTACCTCAATTGAGCCTTGGCTTACCCCCAAGTGGGGACAAGAGGGGCAGGGACCTCTTGAACTCTTCTTGTGTCTAATTATGATGCTAAACTCAGATAGCACATGGGAGACCATACTGGTGCCATGGGTCTGTCATCAACCAGTCAGGGCTCAGTGCTTTTTGTAGTTTTCTCCCCACTCCTGTTGGAGTCGCATGTGCAAGGGTGCTAGTGTGCATGTCACAAAGTGACATCACATGCAGCCGGCATGACTATGCCCACCCTTTAATCATGTCAGGCCCAACCATCCCCTGCATCCAGGAAGCAGTGTGGAGGTGACTGATGGGACCCTCCCTCTCCAGGGAAGGAGACCATCCTCTAGGATGCTCAATCCTATCCCCCCACTGGCCCCCAGTGACCTGGGCTCACTACTAAACCCTGGTTGTCGGCATTGCGAGCAGTAGCACTAATGCTGTGACAAAGGGCTGCGCTGAGAAAAAATCTCTTTCAGTATCCTTATACCATCACTATGATTATGAAGGAATATTAATGAGCACCCTTAAAATAAAACACTGCATACCTTATATGGTATACCTCCTTAAATGGCAACAGGACTACATCCTTCTCTTGGGTGACTCAAGTACATACCCCTTCTGCAGTTAATAATAAACAGCCATATTTGTTGGTTCTTATAAATATTTCTATCTCTTGTCTTGGTATTTTAAAGCTTGTACATCATAAAATAGAATGTGCACTCACCCAGCGTAACTAGGGGCCTTGCACTGTTCTTTGGCTGTCTCCCCTGGAGAAAGGGGCAGCCAGAGGAGCATACATGCATAGTTTAAATACTGTAGTAAAGAGGACGGAGTGACATTACTGATGATATCAAGGTGGCTCCTCCTACCACCACTGCTACAGGGGCCCAAGGCAAGGCTGCTGCAAGCCTATGCTTGGTATAATGGAAGCGAACATGAGTGGGAAGCCACTCCAAGCAATGATGCACACTGCAGCTATCCATCCTCTCCCAGGGCAAAGCTCAAAGCACTTTTTGTAGCTCTATAATTTATAAACAAAAATAATTGACAATAGTATCATTATGTAAAATAAGAGCTTAAATCATCATTATGAAAACTTCCATGTGTGTAGCAAGGGACAGGATTGTAAAGCAGACCACTGAACACTTCACATCAATATGAGAAAGTAGCTCCATTTGAAATGTACTGTTTCATTTAAAACCTTTGTATTTTGTGATGTTACTCCTTGTAAATGCCTACAATGTAGTAATGCCCTTCAGTAATTTCCATACAACTGCTAACCTTAAAATACCTGCTATTGTTGTTAAAATAACAGTAGTGTGGCAGTATTTCAAGCAGAATAAGCAATTAGGTAATAGTATGTTCAAACCTTCCATCATCTTCCTACCCCCCTAACAAGGATAAATGAAAGGGGGATGAAAAGTCTCTGGTACTTCCATAGTTGTTATGTGTATTACACGCCAAAATATTTCATTCAAGCAGTTGGAGTAAGCCAAAATAAATTAGCATAGAGGGAACAATGATGGGTACAAGCCAGAGCAAGCAAAACAAATGGGCAATGTAATTATAAGCAGCTGTTGAGTGCTGACGCCTTTCAAATTCAGATAACAAAAAAGGTGCAAGACATAATTAATGGAGTAGTATACCCTCATATCATTTAAACGTTATTTGTTTCCTTGTTAACAAAGTGTAGCTGTTGGGGATATATGTGTTTGTTTTAGTTTGTTTTCGCGTTTACACCAGTCCCTGTAACTAGCCTGGGATGCATCACCACTGGCGCTCCTCCCAGTAAGTCTGTCCGAGCACACTGTCACCTGTGATCATGTGGCAGTATTGTGCTGGATCATGGCTACCTCCTCCCAGAGGAGGAGGAGATCATCCTTTGGGATGCTCAGTCCTCCCCCCCATACTCCAGCTGGCTCCCAATGACCAAGGCTCAGTCTTGAACCTGAGTCACTGATGTGGCAGCAGGTGTGACATCAAGTGTCTTAACCATCTACACCACTGGGCCACTGGCAGAATTTATATTTGATATACTGTAGCACTATTTTTTTTTTTCATATAGCTTTTTTCCCTCCGGGGCTGTGAGGCAGGTATGGCTATGGTCCTCCCTTGGAGGAGTTTGTTCCACCCTATGGCTTTAGGGTTGCCACCTGTCAGGTTTTTTTAGCCGGTGATCAGGTTTTCAGGGTCCCTGTCAGGTAATCTGGTTTTGCTCTGTGCTGGTCAGGTTTTTGAGCCATTTTGAGTGCTCACATGCTTTTGAATCAAATTTTGTCATATCATTCATTCTGTCAGCTACAGGTTATGGACAAGTTCTGTTGTCAATATAGCCCTTTGTTTGTAAAAGCAGTCAGCCTGAGAGGTGAAAAGTATGGCCATTAACACCATTAGCACTTACTTGACCTAATCTTTCCATTGCATCTAAAGTGACGAGTAGCACAGCTGCCCCACCTTTGTAACAGTAACAGAGCCAGTTGTCTTCCACTTTCATTTGCTGGTAAACATTTTCATCTCTAACAGAAATCAGGCATTTTAAATGTTTAAATTTATTTTTTTCTTCAAGAAAGAGTATGGTCACTTCTTTGGCTTTGAAATAGTATTGTGAATATGAACAGGAAATGGAGCCAGAAAAGGAAAAAATGAAAAAACAGGAAACTATTTCTTTATTATGTGTTATTATATACCAAGTATACTGTTGTATACTTGTAACCCCCCTTGTTACCCGGGGTTACTAGAATCCCAGTAAGACGTAGTGGTAGGCAGGGAAGGCAGCTTGTGAAACTCCAGTTAAATGGGTTTCACACTGTCTCACTCTGTTCTCAGTCACAGGTGAGACTTGAGAGATGACATCACCATAGAACTGTCGCAGCTGCATAAGCCACATTGGAATCTGCTGCTCAGGGAGTGAGTTAGAACTTTGGGAGTTTTCAAAGCCAGTTGTCTGTTTACCCCAAGCAGGAAGGAGTTTCCTGTTTACCTCCAAGCAGGAAGGAAGTGTTTTTCTGTTTACCTCCTTGGGAGAAAGTTAGAGTCCAGTTTAAAGTGGTGGAGACCGCTGTCCAGGTCTCAGTGCCCCTCCCTCTGGGGTGGAAGAAAAGTCCTCTGTGGATTCCAGGGGCAATCCCCTATTTCCACTATAGAAGAAAGCTGCCTGTTTACAGTTTCTGTTCTTGTATAACAGTGAAAGAAGTGGTACTTCACTCATGGGCACCTGCAACAAAAGGGTGAGTGTTGTGCTGTATTGAGAGGGCAATAAAATGTTTTCTTCAGTTTGGAAATTATGAAGAAAAAGCTGGGATGTGCACTACTATTTGGGAGGCCTATTGTACTAGGACAAACAAATGGAGTAGTTAAAGTTTAAAGTCTGAATGGATTTCAAGTACTGTTGTAGAGGGGGTGCTTCAGGTCATCCACCGTTCAATCTACATTTTAAAGTTCTAAGTTTCTGTTTGTCCAGAGAAATGGCCGGGTATGGGCTGTGGGAGCTGGAGGTGGGAACACCCCCCATCTTTAGTAACCAGGTCCACCTCTACGGATTTCTACTGTGATTACATTGCCTCATGCACTTGGCCAGTGATGAGGTGGGTACCCAGACATGGGTTGCAACTTGAAAATTTTCTAGGAGTCACAGACTCTAAGTGGTGTGGGGAGCCACAGGATGGGAAAATATACTCCTTGTTTGATGGGAGTCTCCTTGTTTGATGGGAGTTCAAGGAAGTAAGAAATCAAATCTCTAAAAGTCACAGACTCTAAGTAGTGTGGGAGCCACAGCTTGGGAAAATATACTCTTGTGTGATGGGAGTCTCTCAAGTAAAGTTGGGTTCATTCTTTAAATGGACCATCAGTCAAGTGGCCGGCAGGGGAGCCAGGTCAGTCAGGCTGTGTATCCAAAGCGCATGCAAGTCCGGGCTGAGTGCCTGGTGGGTCCAGAGCCAGACCTTAGTAGAAATGTGTTCATTCTTCAAGTGGACCACCTTGTAGTCTCTAATCTGCATATACAGTGAACGTAGCCCCTTGGGGGACCATCTATGCTTTGTTATGTTCAGCTAGTTTATGAATAAAAGCCACACTGAAAAATCCCAATCCTGGTTCTGGACATTACAGTTATTGCTTCCTGTAGTTGGATTCACTTGGGTGCCCCTGTGCAGAGTAGCCAAACCTAGGTCCCTTGTGCCAGGTAACCTCATCCTCCCTGAACCCAGGTCCCCACCAGGTATTGCTGCCAACGCCAACAGCATGCCACCTGTCATTTTAGTAAAAAGGCAGGGGTGGGTTACATACTATTTACAGTATGTCCCTTGTCTCCTCAGATTGTAACTGTAAATGAGATTTCTTTTATCTCTGTATGTTTGTCTAGTAAACCAATGTCAATAAATAAATGCATATGTAAATGAATGACTAGGAAGAACTTAGGAAATTTTAACAGGTAACATTTTGTTGAACTGTTGCTTTAAGTGCTGTCTTTTATTGATCTAACAAATGGTGTTCTAGGAGGAACAATGCATGGTGAGTCATGAAAGGGCGGGTCTAGGTGGAGCTAAGGATCTGTTTTTTGCCTCATGCAAAGGTGGCTTTTAGGGCTTCATTAATCCTGCCTCGGTGCCCCATTTTTCTTCTTCTCTCCCGCTTAACCTGGGAACACAGTTGTGCATGCGCTCCTTGGCTCTGGTGATGGTCCCTTCCTCCTACATAGCCTAATGCCTGGTTTTCCTTGTGGCTCAGTGCTGCCACCTAGCCTCCACTGGGTGGTAGCCAAAAGTTGGGGATACCTACAGCCCTCCCTAGGAGGAGAGGAGAGCTGCCTTGCAGCTGCTCAATCCAGCTCCTCACCCTCCTCCATGGCCACCTCTAATGACTCAGACTCGTTCCCAAACCTGGGCCACCAGCATGGGAGTAGGTGGCTGAGCGCTAGCCTTTCGCATGACTGGGCCAGTTTATACTGTAGCGCTATTAATTTTCCAACTAGGTTTAATAATAAATCTCAAAATGTTACTCTTTTCAACTGGATTTGATGGGAAACCTGGACAGAAGAGAGGTCCATGGGGAACTGTTTCTATTTCATGACCCTGAACTTTTGAAACACAAAATACAATAAAGGTGACTAAAAGTGCTAAGAGAAAGGCAAAAGCAGAAGCACAATGAAGGAAGATTCAGGAAGAACTGAAAAGGGACTTTAAGGAACACTCCAATGCACAGTAGATAACTGTCTCTTTTACTGCTGAACAACAACAGGACATGTCTTTGCAACCTTTGTTTCCAAAAGTTAATCAAACATCTGTAGAGGGAAACTCAGCATTTTCTGTCTAATGAGTTATTATTAGAGATGTGCGAAATTGGAAAATTTAGCCTAGCAAAATATTTTACGTAATTCCGATTACACAAAATTTTTCACCTAGGAGAAACATAATTTTGCTCTGATTCCACTTTCATGTAATGCAAAATTTCACCCAATTTCACTTTCATGTAAGCCAAAATTTCACCATTATCCTGAATTTCATCAATGTTTTTCAATTTCACCAGCAAATTGCAATGCATTGTGGGTAGATAGCTGAAATATCATGTGCAGGCTGTTTCCTGCACAGTATATTGTCTGTTGAGTCGTAGCTTAAGTTCAGTGTGGTGCATCACAATAATAAGCCCTTCAAAACCTTTTTATTTGTGATTTTGAGAGTTAATTGCTCCCAAAATCTCAAGTTTAGTTCCTAGTGCTGGTAGTGAACATTTTTTTTGTTTTTGTGTCTTTGGATAATACTTATTTAAACTTAGTGTTTTCAGTTTTCTGTGTGTCTGTGAGGGAGTTGAGTGGGGGAGGGTTGACCGTGTGGTTGGTGTGCGTGTGTGTATGTGTGTGTGTGTGTGTATGTGAAAGTAGAGCAGGCTAGTTTGTAATATTTTACATATTTCTCACAAGTTGTGAGTGAGTTTCTGTAATTTAAGTCTTAATATTTTTTGTTTGTGTGCTACTTATTTGTTATATTTTTCTTACATATTGACCCTTTGTTGGGTAACTTCATCTGAACAGTTACTACATTCTGACTGAGTAGTTGTGTTCCTGTTTCCCTTTGCTTAATCACTTTTGTGATTTTTTTTTATTGAAAGAATTGATGTACATTGACACTTGACTTGTCCATATACAGGTACACTGCATTGTTGAATTGCTCACAGAAATTAAAATTGCGATCTAGCTTCTGCATTGCAGCATTCCTGTTTTTCTATTGAATTTGCTTACCATATTAACCCTTTCCTCCCTGTTACACCACTGTTGTCTACTACCTGACTTAGGCTACTATATAAAACACTACATAGTTGTCAACTAGATAGTGGTGGTCCCTGCATGAGTTTTGGAGGTGACTTTGTTCATTTCAAATCTTGTTGTCCCTTCCATCTGCTATATCTGTAAGCCAAAACTGTATTTAGTAGGTACTAACACATTGCAGTACTAGCCTTATCCAGACACAACTTATCCGGACTGTAGTTCGTATTTTGACTGAGAAGTGTTATGTGTGGTTGGTTTAGTTTAGTTTTTGTGAACCTACCAGCATCTATTATGAAGCTGTATAATAATCATTCCATTTAAAAGCTGACATTTGATTAAGAACTACTAAAGTACTCTTTTCAGATTTACTGCACAACCTTGTTGTGGTGGTGTTCTCTGTCAGTTTTGTATTGAAAATCTCTTACTTCTGTTCTCCTGTTAGCCTATGTTACATAACTCACGTTTTTGTAATTGAAAAAATAAAATAGTGTTTTCACACTTGAATAGGCTACAGTAGCAGCTATAGGTAGTTATATACACTATAGTGCAGCTACCTGTTCTAATTTCTGTTTGCCCTTTGTAGATAGCACTGCAGGTCTTACACTTATTTAATACAAATACATAATAATATAGTTCCAGACTGAGGAAGCAAAATGAAACAAACATATAACTATGCCTGCCAAGAGATGTTCAACTTCACGTAAAGGTGCTAGGGTGGGAGATGGCTCAAAGAAGTCTGTTGGAAAAAGCAAACCTATTCCTGAATCAATGCCCTCTGTGGCCTCTGCTGCTGCTGTGGCAGCCAGTAGCAGCAAAATCAAAGTTAGAAGTGGCTTCAAGTCTGTGACTCATTTTTTACTGCCCAGTCTGTAGCTAGTATGCCTGTTGGGGATGATACTGGGAATAAGGGAGATACTACACCAGTGGAGGCAAAGAGGGCCAGGAGGAGGTCGAAAAGTTGTCAGTGTGACTGTTGTTCCTGATCAAGGAGAAGCTGATGGTGTTGAGGATGATAGTGCCCAGCTTCAGTCTGTTTCTCCTGAAGAAGGAGATAAAGAAAGTCAGCCCCCCCACAGAGAAGAGATGCCAGATCAGGGAAATGTTTGTCTGGCAGTAGACAGTGATAGGAAGGAGTAGGAAGATATAATATGTTTTGGTACAGATGATGATGATGTGTTGGATCCCCTGTGGGAGCCAGAAGTGAAAAAGATGAAAGGTGATGATGTAGCCCATTTAGATGACAAGACTGAGGGTGAGGATGTCAGCAAGCCTACAACAAGCAGTCCAGTCACCCCACCTCCCAAATGTAGCATGGTGGATATCATGCAAGCTGTACAAAAAGCAAAAACTTCCACATCTTTGGCTCCGCTGTGCAAGTCTCAGTACCATGTCAAATCTAGAGGTGCAAAGTTCCTAGTTTGGGATTTTTTCAAGCTTGATGCAGCTGATGACACCATGGCAATATGTCAGCTGTGTCAAGCATGTGTAAGTTGTTGAAAAAATGGCAGCCACATAGACACCGGTGGCCAGCACACCCACTTGAAAAACAAGCACCCATTGCACTGGCACCAGCATCAGAAAGATACCAGTGCTGTTGGTGTGACTTCCTGGCTGCTTAATGTTAGTGACAGCAGTGCAATAGAGCAGGAGGAGGAGGGCTGTGTGGGTCAGTGGAGGAGGAGTGAGGAATCATTTTCTCTCTCGAACAGTGGGCATAGTAGCAGTGGAGCTGCCACTCCCTCGAGTTATAAAAGTACACCACCAGGCACCAAATCCACCAAAATAACCAGTTTCATACATGCTGCACATCCCAGGCTCCTAGAGTCACTTGGTACTCCAGCAAGAACAATATTGGTGGCACAAGTAAAGTGTTTTTGTCGACCCGCTCCCAAGATGCAGCCCACATTGAAGAGTGTGTTTGAGCAGCACTCAAAGTACCCCCCAATCATGCTTCTGCACGTGAGCTGAATGCAGCCACAGTGGAAATGCTCACCATTGACCTGTTGCCCTTCTCCTTTGTGGAGAACCCAGGATTCTGCCGTTTGATGGCCTGTGCCTATCCCAAATGGCAGGTGCCATCATGAACGTATTTCTCCAAACGTGCCATGCCCAAACTCTACAGCAGAGTTTCACAGTCCGTCCTACATGCCATGAAGCATTCTGCCTCAAAATATATCCACCTTAGCATGGATGTGTGGACAAGTGGGCAAACAGTGGGCAGCTCATATCTGTACATAACAGCACACTAGGCACAGGTACCTTATAGATACATAGACAGTGTCGGCAGATAAGGGCCTACGGCCCACCCAGTCTGTCCATTTGAGCTTGTAAGTTTACTTTATGTTTTCCTGGAAGTCTGTTGCCCCTTAACTCTGACCTCCAGAATTCCTTTATGTCTATCCCATGCATTCTTAAATCCCATGATTGCTTCAGCCCCCACCACTTCCTCTGGCAGGGTGTTCCACTTGTCCACCACTCATTTTATGAAAAAATTTTCCTCATGTTTCCTCCAAATTGTCCTCCTCGACTTCATCCCATGCCATCTAGTCCTGGAACATCTTTTCACTTAAAATAGTGTCTTCCTGCACCCTGTTCCTCCCTGTAAGATACTTGTATGTCTCTATCATATCTCCTCTCTCCTCCTCTCTCCAGAGAGTACATATTCGTTCCTTCAATCTCTCCTCATAGGACTTGTGATGCAATCCATGTACCATCTTTGTTGCCCACCTCTGAACCTTCTCAACCCTGTTTGTGCCCTTATGTAAGTAAGGTCTCCAGAACTGTACACCGCATCTGGGGTGGTTGTTGATTTGGAGCTTGGCAAAGTTGCATAAAGCAAAACTGTAGTGGTAGCAACACACCTGGTATCATCAGAATGCAACTATAACTATACAAAGTGTTACGGGGTCTCTGCCACTGGTGAGAAAATGCTGAATGTGCTGCTAAATCAGATTGATAAGTGGCTCAATGCACACTCACTCACAATGGGGTTTATTGTCAGTGAAAATGGCTACAATGTGGTTAAGTGCCTTACTGATGGTGGCTTTTTCAGAGTTCCCTTCTGGCACACTGCCTTAGTCTAGTCATGCAGCAATTTCTGAACCATGATGAAATAAAGTAAACTGTGTCTGTCACCAGATGCATCTGTGTGCACTTTGCCCATTCTGCAAAGGCCTGTGACCATCTGCGTGAGCTGCAGCACACTAACCATCTGCCTCAGCACCGTGATGAAGCTTGATGTTGTTACCAAGTGGAACACCACACTGTACATGCTGGACTGGCTTTATGAGCAGTATAAGGTGGTTTCAGATTCCTACTGCTGCACACCACCCTGTACAGTGCTGGAGTGTCCATTGCCATAACAACAGAGCAGTGGTGACAAATAGATGGCATAATAGACATTCTGCATCCATTTGAGCATGCAACACAGGCTGTGAGTGGAGACACTGCCTGTATAAGTCAATCAATACCCCTTATACATGTGTTGAGTCAGACACTAGTAAATGTCAGTCACCAGATGGAGGCAAGTGAAGATCACAGTTCTGGTCATGTAAAGGGTCACATGCTCCATATACTGGACAGCAATACACATATCTGTGGCATTATGCAGTCTAATGAGTTTGCTATTGCTACCATGCTGGATCCACGGTACAAACATGGCTTGTCTGCCATGATTGAAGGGGTCATGCGAGTGGACAAATTGACCAATTACCTTGTCAGATGGGTACATGACACAGATGAAAAATGCAGAGACACAAAGGCACATACAGATATACCAGGTGTTGCTACCACCACCACTAGTAAATCAACAGAGGCCACCAAATCAGAGAAAATGTCAAAGTTGCAGCACAGCATGGCAGGTAATCCCATTTGGGATGCTCTGTACCAGGTGGGCATTGAAGAAATTGAAGACAAGGAGGAGGAGGAGGAGCATGATGAGGCAGTAGGACTCAGGGCAGCACAATGTATGGTGGATGCCTACATGGGAGACACCAAGCATCTTGGCATCACTGATGAGCCACTGGTGTACTGCAGCAGCAAAGTGAGTGACTGGCCTGCACTGGCATCTGTTGCTTTTAAATACCTCAACTGCCCACCATCCAGTGTCAGTGTGGAATGGGTGTTCAGTTCTGCTGGGGCCATTGTGCATGACTGTAGGACAAATCTGTCACCGAAGAATGTTTCCATCCTAACATTTATAAACATGAATAAGACTCACATTCCACATAACACAATTATTTCTGCTGGGGAGTGGTGGCTACCAGCTCTGGATGGGCCTAGGAGGGGTCCTCTGCCTCAGCTACCCTGTCCCGAAATACCCACTGTCCAGATGGACAGTGGGTCCCTTCCCAGCAGTCCCATTGCCCCACTTTTCCCTTCCATCAGTTAAAAAAAAGATTTTCTAGAAAGGGAGAAAGGAAGTCACACACACACACACACACACACACACACACACGTGCACACTCTCCACAGACACCTAATAGAAGTTATCAACAAACTCAATCAAAATATATGTTAACTTAGGAAAAAAATAATGTGTACAAAACACACACAATTGCTGGCTGCCTGCTTCCTACAAATCTCCAGCTACACAGAAGGGAAATGAATCACTCACTTCCTGTCTATATGCAGTCACCCATATGACCTGCAGAGAGTAGGCCATGTGAAAAGCCCAATTTTGCCAGATTTCACCAAATAGAAACGCAAGGCGATATCTACGGCAAAATTTGCTGGTGAAATTTTGCCACAACAGCGTAATTATGTGAAATATTTCACATGGCAAAATTTTTGATTTCGCTGATATTTCACTGGGGAAATTAAATTTGCAACATCTCTAGTTATACTGCAGATGTGTACAATCTAAAGTAGGAGATAAGTGTAATCAATTGTTAGAACCAACTAAATATCATATTGTCAGACATGTGATGTCTGCCAAATGGTCACCGCTATTAAAAAAAAATTGTCCCTTTCCAACCACTATCCCTGATTGATGAGCCTTTCTCCAAGGTGGCCATGGACATTATTGACCCCTTGGTAAAAAGCAGTAGTGGGCATTGCTTCATCTTAGTGGTTATTGATTATGCAACCAGATACCCTAAAGTTGTGCCCATGAGAACAGTTACTGCTATCAAAATTGCAGAAGAGATGGCAAAGATCTTTAGTTCAGTGGGAATCCCTAAAGAAATACTCACTGACCAGGGTTCTAATTTTACCTCCAATATGTTAAAATAACTCTACAAACTGTTAGAGGTGACCTTGATATGTATCTCATCCTATTATCCTCAATGTGATGGATTGGGAAAAAGGATGACTCAAACAGAGAAAAAAAGTGTTGAGGAAATATGTATGTGAGGAAGATAAAGACTGGGACATGTACCACATCTTTGTACACCTTTGGCTGGTAGAATCTGTGGAAAATCCAGGATAAGGATTCTATTGTTTCAGATCTCCTGCCAAAGGTATGTCATGGGCTAGGTGTAGGATATCTCTATGACAAAAACCTATACTAAATTTGTCTAAGATTGGCAGGTCCCAGGATCAAAGCCCAGAACGGCAGCTTTGTAACCCTAAGTCAACAAATGATCAAGATATAAACTATCAAGAATCATGATTTAACATGGAAATGCCTGCTCTCCATTTTGTGCAAGCAGAAGTAGGAGAAACTGTTTGCTGGAAGGTGGGTGAGGTTTGTACCTTAACTGCAGGTACCACATTTCAACAAGGGATTAGTAAAGGTTGAAATTCAAGTGTGTGCCTAACAGACCTTCAGTTGGTGTCTCCATTTTGTGTGAGCAGGAGTAGGAGAAACTGTTTGCTGGTATCTTGAACTAGATCTGTGTTTTTGCCCTGTAGTTTATGGAAGTATGTCTTTTTTTACCTGATTGTTTTTGTAGACACTGTGCACCAAAGGAGCTGCCCACCACCCACCCCCTTTCCCCAACCACCCCCTGGTGCACTGCCTTTACAAGGGACGCCCAAGCCACACCTATTTAAAGAGGTAGGAACAGTTGGGCAGCACAAGCAGTAGCCTAGCTGATATATAATCAGAATTATGAAGGATGTAGCTAGTAACTAGGTCCAAGGCGCACATACAAGAGGAGGAAAGTGAAGCTGTAAGTCCCTACAGAAGGAGAGTAAGAGTTTTGGGGTAGTGCTGCAGGTTTACAGCCCTTATAGAAATACAGATACAATTATAAAGAGCTGGGGAACATTTGGAGATTAAGACGGGGGGATGTGGAGGCAAGGGCAAGGAGGCAGGTGGGGGAATGGGGAGAAGTGGAGAGATAGGGATGACTGGAGTTGGGGGCACAGGGAGGCTGGGAGGGCTGTGAGCTGCAATGGGTGTGGGCCAGCACTGATTCTGGGAACCTGGTGGAAGGTGGGTGGTTGTCCAGTGTGCAGGATGTTCAGACAACTTACATTGAAGGTAGAGAGCTTGAGACAGGAACTGGGGGGAGGGGACAGGTATGAGGGGTTGAGGAGGAGATAGGGCAGATGGGAAGGGTGGGTTCCATATCAAGCTAGACCAGGCTTCCATGGGCTGGAAGGGGGTGCTTGGCCAGGGGGGCCCAAGTCCACATGGTGCCAAGAGCACCAAAAGGAGGTGTTGGCAGGTGGTAGGGGACACAAGTAGTCAGAGAGAAAGTAGGAAAGAGGTTCAGGGTAAGCAGAAGCAGTAAGGGATTTCAGGGGAAGGCAGGGGCAGGAGGTTGAAAACAACAAACAGGCACGCAGTACTGGTTGAGGAAACAGAGCAAGAGGTTGGGAAAGCCACCATAGAACAAGAGTCAGGTGACCAGGAGGGATGGGGAAATATGGGGTACAAGGAAAGAGGGAAGATGGTGGTGTAAAAGTGGTCAAGGGCAGGGAAGTAAGTCAAGTTGGCATGAACACACTAAACAAAGGGAGAGGAAGGCCAAAACATGTTGGGGGGGGAAGAAGAGGCACAATGCAGGGGGCAGTGGGAGGATGTAAAAGTAGTGGAGGAGGAGTGGTTGGGAAAGGGAGTAAGCACAGAAAGGACAGAGGAGAAGGAGAACAGGTGGAGGTGCAATTAGAGTAGAAAGGAGGGGGAAGGGCAGGGTATGAAAGCAGAGGACACTGAGGAAGAGGGGCTCATAGGAGGGCAAACCATGGGGGAAGTGCAAGGGATGGGGAGCTGGTACTTGTATTAGAGGATTCTATGCTTGGGGTTGAGATGGGGAGGTAAGAGAGCAAGGAAGAACTGAACATGGGTGAAATGCATACCAGGTATGACAGTGGTAAGAGTAGGGTAGTGCATTCAGAAATGTGTGGAGAAGGTGGGAGAGAAGTCTCATATCATTGTGCACCTAGGAACAAACTACCTAGAGGGCAGTACAGTGGAAGAAGTGGAAGAGTGGTTCAGGGAAGTGGGGGATATCTTCAATTGGGTAGGAAGCTCAGTGGCATTCTTCAAGGTACTCCAGGTACCTAGGGCAAGCACAGCGAGAAAGCAAAGAATACAGAAGTTTATTAGGTGGCTGAAGGGCTGATGTGCAGAAATGGGTTATGGGGTAGTAGGGGGTGGGGTGAGACATAGAACAATAAGGGCGTTATGCCAAGAATAGGCTGCATCTCAATTTCAAGGGTACAAGAGCATTCACATGGGCTAGAGAAGTACATTACAAACAACATAGATTTAACCTGAGAAGGGGGGAGGGGCTGAGTAGGATAGCAGAAAGGAGGCACCTTCCAGGGGAGACTGGAAGGCCTCATGCCCCAGAGAGGGAGGAGGAGAATGAGGGCAACACAAAAGTGGAAGGGGGAGAGATTGGAAGAGAAGGGTCAGGACACAAGGTGGACTTTAATATCCTTGAATGCAAGGAGCTTAGCAAAGAAGGTGGCAGAGTTCCAGGCAATGATGATGGAGGGGGAGGTAGATATTGCCGCCATCTCATAAACCTTGGATGCTCAATGCCATGACTGGGTTCTCATGATGCCGGGATACAAGGTGTTACACATGGGGGAGGGAGGGTGACTATTTATGTCAGAGATGGGATACTGTGTACCAGGGAGGAAGGGGATGAGGGGAGGCCAGAAGCCATATGGGTATTGCTCCAAAGCCCTAAAGGTAAGAAGCTCATGATGGGAGTGGTGTACAGGCCACCCTCACAGAGTGAGGAGGTGGATAGTAAGCTGGGGGAGCAAATCAGGAAGGTCAGTGGCAAAGGCAATACAGTTATACTTCAACCTACCTGGGGTTGACTGGCAGACAGTAACTACAGTACACGCTAGGGAACAGGTGCTGCTGGAGGCTCTCCAAGACAGTTACTTAGTGCAAGAGGTGATGGATCCCACTAGGGAGGGGAACATGCTGGACTTGGTGCTAACAAATGGAGACCAAGTCCAGGATGTTGTAGTACATGACCCTCTAGCAGAAAGCGACCACTGCTCAGTGTGGTTCCTCCTCAATACAGGGAGGGAGTAGGCTAAGACCAGGACAAGAGTGTTGGATTTCAGGATAGCAGATTTTGCCAGACTGGGCAGCATCCTAGAGGAGTATTTAGCTGAAATGAACCCAGGGATGGATGCTGAACAGAAGTGGGAAATCATTAGAAAGGGGATAAATTAGGCCATAAACACTTGGGCCAAATCTCAGAACAAGCAGTCCAGATCAAACAAACCTAGCTGGCTCAGCAAGGAGGTAGAGGGTAAAGTGAGGGAAAAAAAGATTGGCCTTCATTAAGTTCAAAAAATCTGAGTGTGAGGAGGATAGAGAAGTGTTCTCAAAAGCATCTAGGGAGGTGACCAGGTCAGTCATGGCAGCAAAGGCAGCAAAGGAGCTGAAGTTGGCTCAGGGGATCAGAGAGGGGGAAAGGGCGTTCTTTAAATACATAAGGGAGAAGAGGAGTTGTAGGGATGACATCATTACAATCAAGAGAGAGGGAGAATGGGCAGAACAAGGGGAAGATCAGGCATAGGCACTCAATGAGTATTTCTGCTCAATGTTCATAAAAGAAAGGGATGGCTCAATACTGCAGGGGAAAGGGGGCAAGGGTGGCGGGGGGGCAGAGATAACAGATGAGGTCCTCCAAGAGGATAGAGTTCTGAAGGGAGTTAAAACCTTGCGGGGTGGTCAGGGCACCAGGACCAGACAGTATACACCCAAGGGTACTGAAGGAACTGGAAGAGTTGTTGGCAGGCCCTGTGATGGACCTGTTCAACACCTCCTTTTAGATGGGGAATGTACCCAGGAACTGGAGGATGGCTCACATGATGCCCCTTCACAAGAGTGGTCCCAAGGACCAACCGGGTAACTACAGACTGTTGAGCTTGACTTCCATAGTGGGAAAATTGATGGAGACCATTCTGAAGGAAAGGTTGATAACCTTTCTCGATAGCAATGGGCTGCAGGATGAGAGACAGCATAGGTTTTTAACGGGAAGATCTTGCCAGACTAACCTGATTGACTTCTTTGACTGGGTCACTAGGGTGGTTGATGAAGACCACACTGTGGATATCCTGTATCTGGACTTCAGCAAGGCTTTTGACTCTGTGCCACACAGGAGATTAATGAGCAAGCTGAGGGACATAGGGGCGGAGGAAAAACTGGTGGGGTGGGTTAAGAGCTGGCTGCAGGGCAGACAACAGAGGGTAGTTGTAAGGAGGAAGACATCCAAGCCATGGCCAGTAATGAATGGAATACTGCAGGATTCAGTGCTGGCCCTGTTTTGTTTAATGTCTTCATTGCAGACAGTGCAAGAGGGTCAAGAATAAGTTCTGCCTGTTCACGGATGACACTAAGATTTGTGCAAACATGAACGATGAGGAAGGGAGACAGGCAATCAGAGAGGATCTAGCTAAACTCAAATACTGGTCTAGGGAGTGGCAGTTGGGGTTTAATGCTAAGAAGTGCAAGGTCATGCACCTTGAACAGCTACTGGCTGGGTGGAGTGCAGGTAATGGCTTCAGAGGAGCAAAGGGACCTGGGAACAATAGTCACAGGGGACATGAAGGCATCAGCACAGTGTAGGAGGGTGGCAGCAAGGGCAAATAGGATGCTGGGGTGCACTGCCAGAGGGCTCACCTCTTGAAAGGGGGAGGTCATCCTGCCATTTTATAGATCAATGGTGAGGGCACACTTGGAGTACTGTGTACAGTACTGGTGTCCATACCTCAAAAAGGATATGAGGGGTTGCAGCGTAGGGCTCCAAAAATTATTTATTTATTTAGTTTTTGTTTACCGGGTGGGTGCCATAGCAACAAAGTGACTATTTTCAGGCGTGACCCAGGAGGTTACAAACAATAAAAGAATCATCATACAGTAAAATACAATCTGGCAGGATTACATCAGGTAAAGACGCATCTTGTCGGTGACAAGAGAATAAACACACAAAATACAAGTAAGTAATAGAGATGAGAGAAACATACAGTCAGTAATGAATACCATCATTTCTGGATACAATAGTCATACTGGACAAGGTCATGGAAAAAGCTGACTGAGATGTCAAAAAGGTATGCCCCAATGAGTTTGTTGAGTGGGAGGACATGAAAAATGGCACTCAATACTTACATTAGGTCCCCAAGAATTGCAGAAGTGAGCAGACCCTACTCCATCTCTTGCAGGACTTAATAAGTGAGGTTCAGAAGTAAGGAGGCTGTGGAATTGTGTTTCCAGAAACAAGACTGTAGTTCACAAAGAAAAGGAGTTGAGAAAGGAGAAGACCTGAAAGAGCACACGTTTTTCCTGCACTTTGTCCAGGACAGGAGCAGAGAGATGGGGTGGGAGTTCCCAGAGTAGGAGAACATCCCCTTTCTGGAGTGGAAAGAAACTGGCATGCTTCTCTGCCCATGAAACATTGCAGACATGGAAGGAGGGGCTTAGAAGTGAGGAGATAGGGCCCACAAAGGCAGGAGCAGAGAGGTGAAGGAATTTAAGGGCAAAACAATTAGTGCTGCTATCCTTTGAAGAGTTGAGGGACTGTAGAGAGATAACTTAGCAGCCTGGCCTCAGAATAGAAAGAAGGTCTCATCAGAGCCGATACAGCTGTGCAGAGCTTTTGTGAGTGCTGGCAGAATGGTCATTCCAGGCTAATTTTGCCAGCAGAATTCTTCATTTGGCATGGCACTAAGTACCAGAGTACGCCGTACACAAGACAGTGGTGATGATAGAACTCTGTATGCCTGATACTGGCACACATGAAGTCTGACTCACTAGCCATTTTGTGCATGGTGGCCATCACTTCCACAGTTGCAGAAGAAAAAGAAGTACCCCGCAAAGTGGATGTGTTTATGTGGCCAGTGGAGGGGGAGGGCCACATAAACACAGCCACTGGACACTGTGCCAGAGCACTATGGAAACACCAGACAGCAGTCCAGTCACATGCTTCCACAGTTCTCTGTTAAAGATATGATGATGGCATAACATCTGTGGAGCTCTGCCCACACCACTATAACAAGTCTTCAATCAGTTCAAGTCACTGGGAAGTGTCTTTAATTTTTGTGGTGTAGGAATGGGACTATGGAGGACTGTGGCAAGCTGTAGGACAAAAGCACAAGGAAGCACATTAAAATGGGAAGTTCAGAGAGATTTAACACCGAGCCCAGTCAGTGAAGGGAGAATGGAGTTTATTTATTTCACTTTTGTTTAGGAAAATGGAGTCAGTGGTTAGTGCTAGGAGGGGTTAGGAAATAGATACAGGCACAATGCCAAAGCAGATTGAACAGTTTCTCCAGAGCCCAGGGAAGACAGCAGTGTTGGGAGACTTAACAGATTGCAATGTCCTAACTGGAAATGGGAGAGAGAACAAAGACTCTCTTATTTGTATGATTGGGTCTTCTGGAGGACTGATGTAAACTGCACATATAATGAGCTGGAAATTACAGATCTGTGTTGGAAAATTCATATATCCAGTACAATAGCATCTAGGGTATATGGCTTTTCTTCAGTGCGATACATAAATTAAGTGCAGAGGACCACAGTGCAAAGTGAAACATTGTGTTTAACAATGTGCACAAATTAGGTGATTTGTAATATATCAGGCTAACTACAAACTAAGGGGCAAGACATTTTTTTTCTGGAATCAGAAGTTAATGCATGACATACTTGCTTTCCGCAATAATTAAAAATCATCTGCTGCATACAATTTTAGTATCTATCTATCTATCTATCTTTGTTGGAAAATTAATATATCCAGTACAATAGTATTCAATCAATTCAGTTCATCAGGGAGTGTTTTTCTTTTGCCTGTAGGAATGGGGCCAAGGAGGATTGAGGCAAGCTGTAGCACAAAAGCACAGGGAAGCACATTGAGATGAGAAGTTTAGAAAGCTGCAACACCAAAACTAGTCAGGGAAGGGAGAATGGAGGTTTTATTAATTCATTAATGCATTAATTCATTAATATGTTTATTTGTTACTGTTGTTTAAGAAAATTGAGTCCGTGGTCAGGGAGGAAGAAATAAATAAACACAGGCAAAAAAACAAAGTAGATTGATTGAACAATTTCACCTGACCCCAGGGCAGACAGTGGTGCTGGGAGATATAAGAGATGTCATTATCCTGACTGGGAATAGGAGGGAGAAGAAAGACTCTCTTATGTGTATGATTAGGGCTAATTGATGCAAGATGCACATACGATCAGACCTAGTCAATCCCTAAGCATCTGTGTTTGCTAATTTTGTTATGTAATAAAAATGTTGGTAGTAATCAGACACTGACCAGATTATGATTTTATTTCAAGATTTATTACTGTAGAAAATTATAAAAGTTTAAAATGCAACACATATATACTACACTTAGTACAGTAGTTTAGCAGTTTAAATCAGTGTGCTTTAATTAAATGTAAAATAATCCATTATTCCTTTTTATTTTGCATTTCCTGCCCCTTTTGCATTTACTGAGGCTGATCTGGCCAGTTTGGTCCAAAGCCTGATTTGGAAACTCGGGTCAATTTGCTGTGGGCAGATTGTGAATGGAGCAGCAGCATTACAAAACAAACTCTGGCCAGAGCCGATAGGGATGCAGGTAAGGAATCTGCTGTAAAAATATTGAAAATTACCAGTGTTATGAGCCTGCCTTAGCAAAATGTAATGTAGGATCATGAATTTGTTGTTTCATAATATCTGTACATTTTCAACAAAGACTTGATATGACCCTGTCTCATGAAGAAAGGCAGAGCAGATATTCAACTACTGCCCAAAAAGTGATGTGTTTGTTACTGTTCACCTTGTATTACCAATGTCTGTTTATCTGCTGGCGTGGTATTGCTGGGGAGGGTTATTTGGGGAGGGAAATTGATAGGGACAGCTTCTCAGAGGGTTGTACCCCGCTACCATGTAACCCATTACCATTCATTCTTTTGCTGGAGGCACCTTGGTATACAAGATTAATCACCCTCAGTCCAGGCCCCCACCAAAGGTTAGTTAGCTATGACAGGGTGGAGTATGGTTGGACTGTACCACCCAAATAAACCTTACATCTAGATTTGAATTGAGTCTTGTAAATCAGTTCTCAATTATGACACATTTTTTGAATGGGTGGACTAAAGTGGAAGATAAAAGGTAGTAAAATGAAAATGTGGCAGTAGAAGGATGTTTACAAAAATATTCAAGTTCTGGTAAGAGCCGATAAAAGAATACTCGGAGCTCTAGCCGTGCTCTCCAGCACCAGAGTCTATCATGCTTGTGTGGAAATAAATGCAGAAGTACCACATTAAAGTAGTATAGTGTATGCTGACTATATAAGGGAGCTCACCAATGGTCACAAGCATATTGTTATTAGAATGTATCAAAAACTAAAAAGTAGCCATTCAGTTAATTATTGAACTAAGAAAGAATGTTCACATGTGACGCTGAATTATTAATAATCTAAAAAATATTATTGGAAAGAAACGAGCTCAATAATTATAAGCATACTGCCATGGTTTTTTACTCCCTATGAACTGCCATGGAAAGAAGTGTGCAGGAGCACAACCCTGTTATATTAAGACCAAGGGAGTGGGCTACAGCTACCTCTTTTTTTTTTCAAATTGTTTTACCAGGAGTAACACGCTAAGCTGAAAACTTGTTTACAGGTGTGACCTGGGAACACAGGGAAGTTAAGTGACTTGCTCAGGGTCACACAACATGCAAGTGGTTGCTGTGGGATTCAAACCCAGGTCTCCAGATTTGCAGCTCAGAGCCTTAAACCACTGCACAATACTGCCTCCATACTTCTGATACCATAATTAAGGTGGCTTCCTGCCTACAACAAATCTATATTTGCTTTCTCAGAGAAAAATGTCCATATTGATCTTTTCACCTAGTGTAGACCTGCAAATGGGTGTTGCAGGCTCCCCGATACAAACAACTACTGGTTCTTATTCCTATCTGCACCAGCAATTTGAAGTGAGATCCACAGCCCTAGCACCTGGCAGGCAACAAAACAAGCAATTCTCTGGATAATGCCTGAACATCTTCCAGTCTATAAATCTAAAAACTAAGTCCCATACCACTGTAACCTGATGCAAGCCTGCAGTAGATTCAGGCATCCCTTGTGTGAATCCATGTCTCTTGGTGCATAACTTCCTATTTGCCAAACATCTTCCCCCTGCCTGTCATTGCCAGGCTCTGCCAAAGGTGCAAACCTGTTGGTGTGGGTGAAAGAAAGAGAAATCAAAGAAACGGTGGGGAGGGAAGGAAGGTAGAGTCTAAGGGCCAGATATTCAAAGCTTTGCCCCTGGGCTAAATTAGCACTGCCCGGTGGGCAAACTTAGCCCGGAGCATAAAGCAAGCTATATTCAAAAGGAATAGCCCAGGGCAAACAGCTTCTGAATATAGCATGGCAATGAGGCCGGGAAAACTAGACTGGGAGTGCAGGGCAACCTTAGCCCTGGAATAAGACAGCACTGAATATAGCAATCAGGAAGTGCAAACCACAACAACAACACAGTGCACAGCAATGTGAGGGAAGGTAGAGAGGAACAATGTGACCAATGTGTGTGTGCCAGCAGATGCATGGACCCAGTACAGCTGCAGACAGCAGCAGATGTGAAAGAACAGTGATTGGAACTGTAAAATATTCCCCGAATCATTAACACTGCGCTAACACATTAGCACAGAGCTGAGCAGTTTGCCCAGTGCAAACACATTAGCCCAGAGCTAAACCTTGCCATATTCAAAAGTAACATGCAAATGAGCCTACTTAGATAGTCTCTGGGCAAACAGCCACATTAGCATCTCATCATGCCCTGCTTTGCATGCAGTTTGCCCAGCGTTACTGCAGGGTCCCACAGCTCCACCTGTAGGTCAGTCTGGAAGTAGAGGGGCTGGCCAGGCCTGACCACAGCTCCGCCTGTAGGTCAGTCAGACAGTGCATGATGATAGCTGCAGGCTACATGTGAACAGTACAGCATACCATAGCACATTGTAGCCCAGGGGTGAACACAGCATAGGCACAAGTGGTGGTGGTGGTGCTGCATTCAACCATCACACTGTAGGTCATGCTCCAGTGCACAGCAGACACTACAGTAGCAAGGGGGCTGGTAGTGTGAGGGGCACAGCAATGCCTATGGTATGTAGGGCAGTGACGACCACTGCACTGTACACAGTGACAGGCCCAGCTTGCAGGTGTTTCCTGACAGTGGACATTACTGTTATGCTGTTGTGTGATCCACAGATGCTGCACCTGCGGCATGGATGCACACAGTGACATATACATGGCTGGCAGTGTGTGCTGTGGCTTCTGTACAGTTGTGCGGTATGTGGCAGGGGGGCATGTATGCTCAGACAGGCACTCAGGCGGTGGGGTATTCCCACTACTGGCCCATGTGCACTGCATGATGTGTCCCAGCCATGTGGCCACACCTGGGCTGTGGTGAGGTCTGGCCACCCGTACACCCTCCCCTCAATGGTCACCATGCCCACAGTGCTGCATGTGTGTGCTGGCATCTGTTGGTCACCACAGATGTATGGTCTGCAGGTGTGTGCTGTATGGCCACACTACCTAGTTGTCCCCTGTGGGTCAGATCCCCCCTTACTGTCTGTGCTTGGCTGGGACTGGTGGCAGCTGTTGGCATCACTGTGGTGCCCACAGTGAGCAGCATGTGTCCTCCATGTCAGGCATTTTCTAAGTGTCATGCACTTATGTTAGGGTCGCACAAGCCATGCTAATCCCGTGCAAACACCGTGCTATGCACCAGTGACATGCAAAGCTGTTTTCCCAGGGTTAAGACCAGCTTTTCCTGGGCGGTAATTTGTTCCACGCTAAGGGTCGTGCTATGTCACGGTAAACACCTTAGCGCTGCGCGCTAGTCGCTGAATATCTCGTAGCACCTGTATTCATGTTCACTTTGCCCCTTGCATATAATTATGGTTTGCCCAGTGCTAATGCACTTTGCCTGCACTATTTGACCTTTTGAATATGGCAGTCATGCGCTTATCCTGCGCTAAACTCGTGCAAACATTTTTTGCCCGGAACAAAGCTTTGAATATCTGTCCCTAAGTGCTTTAAAGGGGATATGAAATGCCACCAATTAGTTTATTTGAGTAAATAGTGCCTAATAGTCATGAAAACATCTTTTTTTCAATTAAATTTGACTTTTGTAGTTATTTCTGTGATTTTTATTCACTAATCCATATTCCTGTTGAACTTCTATCATGAGAGTTCTATTCTTTGCTCGAGAACTGCTTGACATATTTTGAATTCCCATATGATGTCCCTGTTTAAGCCAGCTATATGGAGTTAATGCAGGCTCAAAAAGAAAAAAAATCCAAGCAACAACTGAAAAGATTGTAAAGTTGTAATCGTTTCTTGTGGAATATTGTTAGTTGTCCTACCATACATGTCATATGAAATTGACCCTGCTGTGTGCTGCTTCTCTGTTTTGAACCACTCACCGGGATGGTTGTTGGCACAGATCAGAACTTATTCATGTTAATTTTTTAAACAGTAAAAATGTTTCTTTGTGTCACCGGATCCGTGGTTTTCTAAATCGGGTCATTCAGTATTTTTGGTAGCACATAATGGCCCAGATATTCAAAGCTTTGCGAGGTGCGCAAATCTTTAGCACGGGTTTAGTGCGGGATTAGCTTGGGTCTACTATATTCAAAAGGCCAAATAGTCCTCACAAACCGCATTAGCGCCAGGCACACCATAATGTATGCAAGGGGAAACTAAACATGAATACAGGTGCTATGAGATATTCAGTGACTAGTGCCATGCTAAGGTGTTTGGCATGACTTAGCGTGACCCTTTGCATGGTACAAATTACTGCCTAAGAAAAGCTGGTCTTAACTCTGGGCAAACTGCTTTGCACAACATTGTGGCCTTGCACAGCATTAGCACGTCCTTGGGTGACCCTAACATAAGACTATGACACAGAGAAAAAGCCATACATGGCGGAAACATGCTGCTCACTGATGGCACCAAAATGATGCCAACTGTTGCCTCCAGTCCCAGCTATGCCAGGCAGTATGTGGTGACCCAGTTCCCAGGGGTCACCATGGTAGTGTGGCCATACAGCACACACCTGCAGACAATACATCTGTTGTGACCAACAGATGCCAGCACACACAAATGCAGCACTGTGGGCATGGTGGGTTTTGAGGGAAGGGAGTACGGTGTGGCCCGGTCTCACCACAGACTGGGTGCAGCCTCAAGGCTGGGACACAGCACACAGTGCACATGGGCCAGTATTGGGAATACTCCAATACCGGTGTGACTGTCCGATTGTACATGCCCCCCAGTCACATACCGCACAGCTGTACATACATCACAGCACACACAGCCAGCCATGTCTATGTCAATGTGAGCATCCCATGCCAGAGTGACAGTACTGTCCACTGGCAGTACACACCTGCAAGTTGGGCCTGTCACTGTGTACAGTGCAGTGGTCATCACTGCCCTACACACCATAGACATTGCTGTGTACCTCACACTACTGGACCTCTTGCTACTCTGGTGTCTACTGTGCACTGTAACATGCCCTACAGTGTGACAGTTGCATTCATCACTGCCACCGCCTGGGCCTATACTGTGTTGTTCCCTGGGGTACACAGTGCTATGCTGTACTGAATACATGTTGCCTGCAGCTACCATCATGCACTGTCAGACTCACCTACAGGTGGAGCTGTGGCCAGACCTGGCCAGCCCCTGTACTTCCAGACTGACCTATAGGTGGAGCTGTGGGACCCTGCAGTAATGCTGGGCAATCTGCATGCAAATCAGGGCATAATGAGATGCTAATCTGAATGGTTGACCAGGGACTACCTAAGTAGACTCATTTGCATGTTACTTTTGAATATGGCATAGTTTAGTGCCAGGCAAATGTGTTTGCACTGGGCTAACAGCTTAGCTCTGCGATAAAGCCATGCAAATGTGTTAGTGTAGCGCTAATGGTTCAGGGAATATTATACAGTTTTGAACACTGTTCTTTCACATCCGCTGCTGCCTGCAGCTGTTCTGGGTCCACGCATTTGCTGGCATACACACTGGCCACATAATTCATCTTTATCTACCTTCACGTCACTGTGCACTGTGTTGCTGTTGTGGTTTGCACTTCCTGGCTGCTGGGAGCTATCTTATTCCAGGGCTACATTTGCCCTGTACTCCCATCCCAGTTTGCCCGGCCTCATTCCCATGCTATATTCAGATGCTGTTTGCCCAGGGCTATTCCTTTTGAATATAGCTTGCTTTGTGCTCCAGGCTAAGTTTGCCTGCCGGGCAGTTCTAATTTAGCCCTGGGGCAAAGTTTTGAATATCTGACCCAATGTCTCTTTACATGTCTTGCTACAGTATGATTAGATACTGCACTGTGATTTCAAACTATTTTCATCTGAATCCGTGTCAGTTTTACTGTCATTTCATTTTGTTTTATTTTGATTGTGAGTAGTCAGTTCAGAGGTCAGTCATACAGGGGTGTTAGTGCACTGGGACATATATTACAACTAGCAGTATGGGAATTGTGGCACTGTATTCTTGTATATCTACTACTTGCACTTCTTTCATCAAACTAGCAAGTGCAGTAATGGAAACAGCTGTAAATGCCGATGAAGATCATCAGGGTCTGTACACTTGTATTCCTTCACCCGTGCAGCCTAAATGGAACTAAAGTTGGCTACAGACCACCTGAAAATGTGTTCTTAATTGTGGTCCTTTTTAAAATAAAAATGAAACTGTCATGTGTTTCTTTGGACACTACAAGAATTTTAAGTCCCCCCCCAAGTGTATTAATTATACTAATTTTATCTTTTTTCAGTTAGTGAGAAAATTATTGTGTTACATTATTTTTTTTTTTTTATTTTCACTACTCAGCACTTGCTCATTTGCAATGTCTAGTGATCCTTGTCTAATGTTTCCCCCTTTCTGAATGGGGTGATAATACCATCTACTCCTCGTTTTGCTGTCAAGAATCTAAACTTCAAAGAGCCCTAAAACATATTTGCAATGGTGACTGCCAGAATCACTTTTTTTCAATATATATAAGGCAGAAAGTGAGAGTTAGTTGATTGTGTTTCAATAAATGTTGCTGATTTTCGGGTGAAACTCTTTATGGGTATGATATTGTTTGTGCAGTCCAGGCATTTTACCCAGCCATGCACATTGATACATTCTAGAAACGCACTTAGTGTTACAGCCTTGGTTTAAAAAAAAAAATAACGATTTGCAGAGTTAAGCCAGTTTTACTGTAGTGCAAATTACCTGAAAAAAGTACTTTGCAAAATAATGTTCTTATTGCTCTGAGAGCATTCGATGCACCCACTTAAATATTTAGAACCTCACTGGATTGTGATTCCACAGAAATTAAACTCTTCCCGAAGTCGATAATGCTGAGACTTCCTCCTTTCAACAATTCATCAGCTATGTGACCACACGGATGTTTGAGTGGGACACCCAAACCTATTCTTGAGATGTCTGGATCTTGTTTTTCATGCTGTCATCTTTCTTCTAACACCTACTCCCCAAAATTACCACTGCTTACTCTGTGCTAACCATTCAGTTCCATTGTTTATGTCCAGTGACTTCTCTGATTGCTTTTCATTCCTCTCCAACTTCTTGTTTTTCTCCTATCCACTCCCATGTTATCTTGTCCCCCCTCCCCCACACACTTTTACTATGATCATCTGCTTATTTTTTGTTGTCACACAGTACACGTCTGTGAGCCGGACTGCCTTCTACTTCCTTTTTACTACCCACTGCTCTGCTGCCTTCTCCTTCTGAGTTACCACTATTTGGAATGCTAACACCTAAAAATGAACAGTAGGAGATACTATAAGCAAGATACAGAAGCAGAGGTGACTATTAGCATAATGCCATCCATGTCAGTTTGAGTCCTGCCTCTTATCACAACTCTCCTCTGCCAATCCATCACTATTTACCCACTGAGTGCAAACCCATCCCATACATTATGCTCCTTTACTAACAACAGCTGAAATATCACATGCTACAACAGTAAGACAGTGGTCAACGGGTATTTTCTTCCTGATGATCTGGATCTTGCTCTTTAAGGATATTGTTATTATCACATACATAGAAGCTGAGTATGGAATTTGCTCAGACCACTGAATTAATACTTTTATTATTTTTATTAGTATTTGTGGCATAGTTAGAAGACATCTGATGGTTATTGTGAGTTGAGCTGCACATGCAAAACTGAGCATTGCTAAGCAGTATGGCAGCCTGGCACTACTAAATCTGCCCCCCCCACCCAACAGCAACCAGATAAACAATAAAAATTGTGATATGAACTTGGTTACAATATTTTGATGAACCTTTTCCACAAACTGGTTTTATTTTTACGTCCGCTTGTGCGCATGCGCAAGGAACGTATTGGCAGAGTAGCACACTAGGAGGTGTGCCTCTCCCACCCAATGCACTGCTCCCTTGAGCAGGCGTGGCAGTCCTGCACCAATGGGAGCTCAGTATGACAGTGGTGTTCCTCTGCTTCAAAGGAAAGCACCGCTGCCATACTGAGCGCCGCTCCCCTCTCGTCGCGCTACATCCCCCCCGCGCACGTCCATCACGCCACCCCCCCAAAGCTTTCATGCCATGATGGGAGCACACTACAGCGTGGCAAGCATTGTTTGCCAATGGGAGTTGCCCAATCCCCTTCCACATTTGCAAAGCCATACTGCTGCCATGCTGGAGCCCACCCCACCCTTGCAAACGTCCCACGCTATTTTTTTCCCTGTAAATAAAATGGTCCCATGGCGAGTCTTGTAGCCCCCTCCCACAACCCTGCACTCCACCCACTGCGCACCCAGCCTCCCACACCCCTCACCCCATACTTACCTCCGACTCTGGCGCTGATGATCTTCGTGGACGGGGAACACGCCTGCACTCTTCAAAGGCGACCGCGAGCTGAGGAAATGCTGGTAAGCTGTATAATGGGCTAGATAGGGAGGTTTCAACATTATTGCATATCTCAGTCATTTTTTGGAATTTTTGCACCAAATTTTCAACATGGGATTTTTGGGACCCCTTCTCATGAATGATGTCATTGTCATGGCATTATATGGGCCTGAAGGGTGATTTCACAGGCACTGCACAGGCACTGTGTGAAATCACCCTTTGGGCAGGAGGCTACGCATATTGAGGTGGGCTATTTTCGACCCATTGCCCTTCGACCAGCCTACTGGTGAGGTGGAGGCTTGTTGGGGAGGACCAGGGTTGAGCTCAATATCACCTGAGAGGGCTTTCTCATTGCATGTAAAAAAAAGAAGTTGTGATAATAACATTGTGCTACCTATCACCCACTGATTCCCACCTATGACTATTACTGTAATGTATTGAATGGTGGAAACCCACGTTGTTTTTTTTTTATTTTTTGCTTTTCCTCTGTAATTGCAATCTTTATAGCATGTGTTGCTAGTTTGATTCACGAATGGTATCCCCTTACCCCATTCAAATATTATAAACTTTATTTTTTTGTAAATTGCTCATGGTCCTTTCACAATATTGCATCATTTATAATGTGTGAGTCCGTACTATACACAACATCCACCCTTTACTAAGGTGCCTATAGTGTGACATCAAACAGCTGTTGCATACAGTTTTAAGACCTCATTAGCAGTCTCTAAATGATGATTTTCCTGAAAAAAAGGGGTCCTAAGTTACACATCACTTCAAAGCATAAAGGAAAAATTGCAACATTTGTATTCACCGTATCATGAGTAAGTTTAAAAAAGAAACCGATAAACATTGGGAAGGCCTCAAAATACATTAGAACTGGAAGATCTATGGATAACGAGGAGGTACTTGCATGGAACACTCATTCAACGTTACCACTACAACCAAAGGGGAAGAGGATACATTTTTTTTTAGATTCATTCCTGTAGCAATCGAGTTTAACACAAAAGGCACAAGTGACTATGTTCAGAAGTTACACAGGAGGACTGTGGTGGTTAAATTACATGCTCAGTTTTACACACTATGCAAGTGGAGGATATGGGATTCAAACCCAGGACTGCTACATGGACCAAGTTAATTTGCAACACATTACACTAAACTGTATTATAAAAAGGGTCTCAGAAATGCTGCAATCTGATTAGATATTAGGATTCCACAGCCTTACATTAATCCATGTTACACTGCCATTTCAATTCAATTCAATTTTATTTTATCAGAGGATACACTACTGAGAAGAGTTGATTTACAAAGCAGTCCTGGGGGACAGGCAAACATTCAATAGTACAAATACAAAGAAAATAAGTCATAAAAAGTGAGAGTACAGTGTCCAATACATAGGGATAATAACAGAAGTAGCATTGAACTGAATAACATTCAAGGGTTTACACCTCAGGAGAGAACATAATGCATAAGATCAAGGTGCAATCTTCTAATACATACACTGGAGGCTAGGTGATAACTAGAAGGGTGGCTAGACAAGAGAGGAAGTGGGATTTGAGAGAGTATTGGAAAGCAAGGAGGTGTCATGTACAGCCTGATCACCATGGTGCATGAATACTTCCTGACAGCATTCCATCTCTACCACTGCTGAATGACTATAATGATGCATTCTGATTCTGAACCAGCATTCTTAAACTAGTGGTTGAAGAACTATTTTATTAAAATTCCCCCTCTAAATGAGGAAAACATTCAAAAATTATACTTTTAACACTTTTCTTTTGGAACTCCCAGAAGTTAGATTAACATACAGTTAATCACCCCCTAGGGGCAATATGGCTATGCCTCGTGCCACATTACACCCAAGGGGGTGATTAACAGACTGTTAATCTAACCCCAGATCATGCCTTATTGCTTAATAATATAATGGCATCAAACAGCATAATTTCTATTGGGTAACGTCAGAGAACAGTTTAGGGCACATTACAACAACAGTGATTGATTTCAGTTTACAACTCATTCACTTTTTTTGTGTGTGTCATTTGAATGAAATTAAGCATACTAGCACTTTTGAAAGGGTCGTGTTCATTTTAATCTATTTGTTACATTTTGGACTACATGGCTTTCTTTGAACAGAGGTTTAATAGAGTCAAGAGTTCATTCATTTAGTTTACTGTACACCAAATCAAATTAGAGACAGGTACATATATAGAGGTACATAATCAGATTTCAGTTGACATCTTTTAATCTATTTATGGCAGCTTAGCTGAATCAACATGCATGCTAAACTACAGAAGACGAACTAAACAAACTGAAGGCAAACATTATGGAGGCAATATGTAACTACTTACACAAGTGCTGTGACTGTTTAGTAAAAATTACTTGATGTCATGAGAGACTAATAAAATGAATAGATTAAACAATACAAAGGAAGCAGAGATGTGTGAAATTGACTGCTGCCGATGTGGAAGAAAAATTTGCACTCGGAGAGTAGATGGTGCCAAAAACTCAAACAACCACATCACAGATTTTCTGGCATGCTCACTTTTTCACAGATAGCACCAGAGTAAAATCTGAAACAGGAACAGAAACAGCCATATTTATAAATCACCATCAAGTTAAATAAAATAAAAAATAAACACACTACTCACAGTCCTTATTAATGACTGAGCTCACGGTATATACGAACTAAGTAAAAAATATGCTGTTTTTCTAAACGGATGTTTTCCATTTCCTGTCCTCTTTAAAAACAGCTTATGTAGTTCTTAAAAGCACATGTACTGGAATCAGGAGACGAGGAGAAATCAACTTCTGTGACACAAACAATCTACTTTCAGCTGCTCAAAACAATTGAATTAAGGACTATTTTATTGACTGGTGGATGCATCACATTATTATGTATTGAATAATTAATTTTATATTTTAGTGTTTTTCTCAACTAGGTCCATTTTATTGTCACAATAATGTACTCTATGGCATGGGTTGTTGTGGGATTAATCCATTTCCTTGTTCTTTAAGGCATATGGTTGCACCTCATGCCACACCACAACAGAAGGACAGGTATTGATACACAAGATGGAGATGGAAAGGATGAGAAGGGACTTGGCAAGGTTGGAGGAATGGTCAAATGTATGGCAGCTCAGATTCAATGCAAAGAAGTGCAAGGTAATGCACATGGGAAACAAAAACCAAGGGGAAGCGTACACAATGGGGGGGTTAGATACTGACAACAGTAAAAATAGAAAGGGACCTGGGGTTAATTATATCAGATGATCTAAAGGTGGCAAGCAATGTAGAAGGCAGTAAGGAAGGCTGGGGATACTGGATGGCAGAAGAGGCATCAATAGTAGAAAACAGGAAGTTGTTATCCCTCTGTACAGACAGTTGGTGAGACCCCATCTGGAGTACTGTGTGCAGTTCTGGAGACCCCATCTCCGCAAAGACATAGACAGAGTGGAGGCTGTCCAGAGGAGGGCAACCAAAATGGTGCAGGGTCTGCACCAGAAAACATAATAGAAAGACTAAAGGAGCTTAATATGTATACCCTTGAGGAAAGAAGGGAGAGAGGGGACATGATAGAAACTTTCAAGTACCTCAAGGGAATTAACAAAGTCCAAGAGGGTAGCATCTTCCAGAAAAAAGAGATGTGCAAGAACAAGGGGGCACAATTTGAAGATAGAGGGGGGACGGCTCAGAGGTAATGTGAGGAAGTATTTTTTCACTGAGAGGGTTGTGGATGCATGGAACAGCCTCCCTGAGGAGGTCGTGGAGTCAAGAACAGTGGGGAACTTCAAGAATGCATGGGACAGGCATAAGGCAGTCCTAGTGGGGGGTAGGAGGAAGCAAGCTGTTGGTTAATTAGGATCTGCAGCTTATCTGTTAGGTAGGAAAATGGGCAGACTAGGTGGGCCAAGCGGTCCTTATCTGCCATCAAATTCTATGTTTCTATGTTTCTATAACTTCCCCAATGGCTAACTCTCAGTGATATCTTATTGCTTAAACATTTACTATTAGTTCCACTCCTATATCTCCTGGTGGCAAGTCTATCTGGACTTTTCCCCCTGGCATTGGCCCCATAGTCTGGCATACCACCTCAGCAGTAGTGATGCAACTCCTTCCTCTGATGACAATGCTAGCAACTTTTATATTGTCATCACCAAAAAGCTCCATATGATCTGGTGTGCCACTGAGAACACAGAGCACACAGAGCTGGTATCAGTTAATGAAGACCTCTCACATACAATGTAATGCTGTACATTTAATATCTTTTCATTTTTAGGATTTTTGATGCATTACTTGTTTATTTTAAGGGAGGAGGTATGCTTATATAATTTTAAAATCAATGTAGTCAGACACAGAAAAATATAGAACGTGGCATGCATGTGAAGCAGAGACTACATGGGAGTATACAGTATGTCTTGAGGTCAGCAATGAATAGTAGCTATTACGGTAGCTCACACTGAGCTGTGACTGTCTCGGTGGGATTTGCAGGCTCTGTCACAACACCGCAAACAAAATATCCACAGCAGATGCATGCCAACAGTACCTGCAACTGGTAAGAGATAATAATTCATATTTATTGCTGACCTTTCTTACCTCCTATTTGTGGTTAGCTTGCACCATGACAATTACTGCATTTGTAGATGAAATAGTTTTGCTGAATTCCAGAAGCTTAACCAAATGTATGGGTTTAAAGACAAACAGAAGTTGCCAATGGCCTATTTCTGTAACCCTTAGTTATAAGACTGTTTAGAATACAGTATGACAATCCTTGTGTACCACCAGATAAATGTGTTGACTGGCTGCAGCTAATTATTTGATTGACTAAATACTGTAATATTAAAAACATTTTTCTATCAGGACCTATAGCTAATGATTTGGTCTTAAACATTGTCCTGTGGAAGAAAGTAAAGTAGAAGACCATATTTCTCAATTAGCTAGAGAAGTGGGAATTTGGTAGAAAGGCCCTTGAATTTGCAGCATAATATACAACATGTACTTTGTATACTTGCCTTTACAGTGCAAAGTGTATATGTCTGTGTGTGTGTCTCACAGGAGCTCCCTCTGTGTCTATGTGGCCCACAAATCTTAAAGCAGATGACAGAGCCATAGCCACATAGACACCATGCACAACACTTCACTGACATTTACTTTTCTGAGCAGTGCTGTTATGGGGAAAAGAGACACACACACACACACACACACACACACACACACACACACACACACGCACTTTATTTTTTCAAAGCACTCAACAGCCGAGTCTCTGTCTGTCTACGTGTCTCTCTCTCTCTCTGTCTGTCTGTCTTTCTCACTCATTCCCTCAGTCAGTGGAAGCTGTTGCCCTGCTGAGGCCCCATGCAAAGCTCAATGGTGGAGCTCCCAGCCGTCAGGGTAAATCACCACCATTATCCTTTTTTTCTCCTCTCCCTTGTCCCTAAAAGCTCCCCTGTATTCTGCTGGGTGCCACAGTTGTTGAATCATCACAGGTCTACAAGCCTCTCACAGGACTGTGTCCGTTGTGATACAGTAAAGAGCCACAGCATGTAACCTGCAGCTACTGCACACCAGAGACACCAGCATTATACATCTGAAACCTTTCAGGGTCTGATCTGATCTGCATACCATGAGTACTAAATCAGACCTTTGTCCCAATCCTTTTAGTTAGCTAGTTAAGGCAGGACTGGGCTGTCTCTTTTGGGAGTGCCCGGGTAGAAGACCTGTATTTTGGTCATTTGACCTTGTTTTGGATTAAAAATAGTGATCCCTTTAATTTTAAACTTAATAACTGTGCAGGTTAAATAGCCACATCTACATCAAACATTGGTCCTATGATGATTCAGCAACTGTGTTACCCAGTAGAATACAGGGGCTCTTAGGGACTGTGGGGATAGGATAATTGCTGTGCCTGTTAGCTGGGACTGTGATTGATTGACAGGGATTAGGGGTGAGAGGTGAGGTGGAGAGAGGATTGAAGGCATTGCCAGTTATTTATGTTTTAACCCTTCCATTTCCTTCCCCAGAGCATTGTTCCTACCTTCCCTAATAAACCTTACTCCATATCCCTTTTTTGTGTTTTACTGCTGTGTGCTGTTTTCTATTGCTTGGTCATTGTGTTATTGCATTGTGTAGTGGGACTGTGTGGGGCTATTAAATCACAGAATAAGGCTGGCAGAACAGCCTAGACATTAAAGTAATGAGCTGTGAATGAGCTCGATACATCCAGCAGAATAGGATTTGATACCCACAACCTACTCTTGCAAATTGTGTGATCCTGAGTAAGTCATTTAACCTTCCTAATGTCCTTGGGTTGCCCTTGAAAACAGGCCCTGTGCCTAGTGGGACTTAGCTTGTTACCAAAAGAATAACTAGTTACAAAAGAGACTGACTTGATAACATTGTCCTAGTACTGACATTTGGAGCTGCATGGCATAGTAGTGCACTCATTTATCAAACAGGACTCATACACTTATAAACGGATACTTCTGTTGGACCAGTAATAGAAAACAAACAAAAAGAAACAAAAACCTATTTAAATCATTATACCCTCTGTATGACTGGTTTTGTAGCTCTAATTTATGTTTGAACTACATAACTTAGACACATGGGAGTGTTGACAGCAGTAGACAGCAAACATTCCTACACAATGACTCCCAGCTTTCAAGAGAATGTCTAAGATTTCGGTAATGGCTTTTAAAATACATTAGTCCATTACCTTATGCTAGTGACACTCATTTGAGCCCAGAAAGGAATTTTTTCATTAAGTCCACTACAGAAGGGAAAAGACTAAAAATTGTGCTGAGCAGATAAGTTGAACTCTTCCAGTTCCTGGTCCGATGGCTTCACCCCATCACTCAGATGCTTTGTGATATCTAGCCAGGCAAAGAGAGGGGGTGTGCCACAGAAAAATCAAAGCAGGACATTTTCTGAATTGTTTGCTGCTGGATATATTTAATTTACCTTTGATATAAATGAAAGTCACTGCCCAACTAACAGGGGCCCTATTAGTTAAGCAATGACTTTTATTTATAACAATGGTTGCTTTAACATACAAAAAACCATTTAAAAAAAATTTCCTCCATTGATTTCTACGTGACACACTCCTGTGTTCTGCCTGGTTAGACATCACAAATTGCCCGAGCATGGGGTTAGGATCTGCAGGTCAGGCACTGAAGGGGTTGCCTGGCCATCTGTTCAGCACAATGTTTGATCACTTCCCTCCCATAGTTGACTTAGCTGGGCTCCCCACCACAGGGACCACAAGCTCCCACCCCCGAGCCACCTCAGCCACCGGACCAATGGCTCATCTCAAGCTGCTGCCTGAGCTCTCTGCCCCAGATCCTCATCCTTCCAGCTGGGCCCCCCACTGCAGTGACCACAAGCTCCCACCGCCGAGCCACCTTGGCCACCAGCTCATCTCAAGCCACTGCCAAAGTTCTCTGCCCCCGATCCTCAGCCTTCCAGCTGGGCCCCCTACAGCAGGGACTGCAAGCTCCCACCACCGAGCCACCTCAGCCACTGGACTGATGGCTCATCTCAAGCTGCCACCCAAACTCTCTGCCCTAGATCCTCAGCCTTCCAGGCACAGCTCTGCCACCAGCCAATTGGAATGAGAGCACCTCTTCAGGGCCCGCTCTGATTGGCCAAAAGCTCTCCTCAGTCTCTGCTCTCCAAAACCAGCATTATTTTAGAGAATTTAAGTACTGTATGTAAAATATATGCAATGTTTACAGCCAGTTTTACAGTTTTAAGTACAATTTGTCTAAAAAGAACTGTGATTACAGGCCTGTCTTGTGGTTTTGTGCTGCTCCAGACTTTTGGCACCCAAACAAGCCTCTCTGTTGTTGTGCAAATTGGGCTCCCTGCCGGGCTGACCACACCTCTGTGCCACAGATGGCCTACTTAATCCCCCCTCTCTTCTTCTCTTCAGCTGGGCCCCCCCAACTGCAGTGACTGCAAGCTTCCACTGTCGAGCCACTTCGGCCACCAGACCGACGGTTCATGTCAAGTTGCCGCCCAAGCTCTCTGCCCCAGAGCCTCAACCTTCCAGATACGGCTCTGCTGCCAGCCATTATTGCTCTGCCGGCACTGCACACCGCTCCCCCACCTCCCACCCAAGCTCGACACTTTTATTTATGCCTCACCACTGGTCACCTGATCAGCTTTTTTCTAACAGCTTACTTCCCCATTGGCTGCTTAGAGTACTCTACCACCAGAGGGATCCACTAGCTGAGCACCTCTAAAACACAGATAACTAGCCCTCTCATTCCTGCCTGTCACTCTGCCCTTCTGGACTTCACCATGGTGTCCTGGCAGGCACTAAAACTTTGGTATCTACCTTTGGTGCTGTCCCTAGCACTACTTATCCCACTCCCTAGTAAGCTGCCGAGGGGCTCACTCACTCTGGTTAAGCCGTCGATGGTGGGTAACAGCACAGTCTGCCTCTCTGCCACAGTGCTCCACCCTGAGAATATACTCCTTCTCTGCTGCCCAGTGGTCCCCTATGCCTCAATAACCTCAGTGCCCACCCACTTCATCACCCTCCTCAGGCTGGTATCCTACCCTATGTTTCAATCTTGCCCCAATAAAAAAGCTAAATGGCTACTCCTTAGCTCCTATAAGGGAAGCAGGCACCCCTTCTCCTTCTTCTCCTACTCTTGCTAGTATCTGGGGATATCCACCCAAACCCAGGCTCTGTGACAGATTATCCACCAGCCGATGCCCTCCCAACCACCACCCCTCTGACTTTACCAAGTGGCCTTAAAATCATTCACCTAAACATAAGAAGTCTCAATCCAAAAATCTCTCTACTACAACCCATGGTACTTGCATATACCCCAGACATCATTGTAATTTCTGAAACATGGCTGACAAAAACATTCCAGATCATGCTATCGTCATCCCTGGCTTTACCATCTTTAGACAGGACAGGGCAGGAAGAGGTGGTGGTGTGGCTATCTACACCTTCTCTACCCTCCAGTTCACTCCCTCCTTCCCTTCAACCATCCAATCCTTCCATGAGGCCTTACTTTTAAAAATCTCCTATCCCCATACCATCCCCATCTTCGTCACTGGAGTCTACTGTCACCCAGGGAAGCCAACTTCCAATGTCATTGACTTGGTCACAAAACTTTCCTCAATGGCCAGTGGCAGTGAACTATTCATCCCGGGTGACCTAAATCTAAACTGGCTGACCCCATCCCTGGCTCATATTCAGTCCACCGTGGATGCTTTAAACCTCCGGCAACTTATACTGAAACCCACTTGACTAAACCATAAGTCACTAAACCATTCCTTGCTTGACCTAGTCCTCACCTCTCATCCCCACCGTGTAGTGGTCTTGGGGAAATTACCCGACTCTATCAGGGACCACCACATGACCTTTGTAGTGCGTAAAATACATAGGTCCAAGCTTCCAGAAAAAACGATTCTCACTCATCCTTTCGCATCTCTTGACCTGCAACTTTTGCTTCAGGATCTTGCTCAAACCAACTTGTTCCCCCGTCCTTAGCTTTCTCAGCTGATGTGGCCCTTGCCCATTTCAGCTCCAAGTTTCTACAAATGTGGAACTCCCATGCTCCGCTCTGCAAAACTAGGGTATGTGGCAGGCACCTACCTTGGCTCTCACCTGTGCTACTGGCCTGCCAATGAGCTTGCAACCTTACATGGCATCAGACTAAAGCCACCAACTGCACAAACAAACTCAAACATTATGTTAAACTCAGAAATGGCTACACTAAATCCATCCACCTAGCCAAAGCTGAGCATTTCAAGTCCAACTTCCAGACTAACACAAACAACCCATCCAAATTCTGAAAGGTCATCCAATCCCACTTCTCACCTTCTTCAAACACTCCACCACCTATCCTCAGGCACAACCACGCTGTCCTTACTGAACCTACGGCCATTGCCGATTGCTTCAATTCCCACTTTGCCACCTGTGTCTCTGTGCTGCTTAACACCCTCCCAAACCTCCCTCTTGCCCCAGTGTCCCTATCTACCTCCCCACTCACTGCTCCACTACCTGCCCCTATCTCATCCCCACAATCTGCCCCCTCCCCCCTGCTGTCCTGCCCCCTATGCCATCCCTCACCCCTACCTCCCCTCCTCAGTTCTTCTTCTCTCCTGTCTCTCCTGGCACTTGATTCTACCAAAGGCTCCTCACCTGATGGCCTTGACCCTAGGCTCCTCTTCCTCTCTTCTCCTGCCATCGCCTATCCTCTATCCTTGATACTAAATCTCTCCTTTGAGTCTGCCACTGTTCCCTCAGCTTGGAAACATGCTGTAGTCCTCCCCCTCCCTAAGGGGGGGGAGACTTCACCTCTCCTGGGAGCTATTGACCTATCTCTCTTCTTCTACCTTAGCCAAACTCCAAGAACACATAGTGCTCAACCAACTTTCCTTGTTCCTGTCTGACTAAGCTTTCTTCACACCTTTCCAGTCTGGCTTCAGGAAAGCCCATTCCACCACCACCTCTCTGTTGAGGCTAACTGAGACCATCTCCTCAGGCTTTGACAAAGGAAACATTACCTCAACTATCTTTGTCGACTTGGCCAAAGCCTCTGACACTGTCTCTCACCCCCTCCTCCTACACAGCTTATCAGCAGCTGGACTCTCCCCTACCGCCACAGGTTGGTTCAGCTCCTACCTGTCTGGCAGGTCACAATCAGTTAAAATAGCTGATGTTATCTCATCCCCACTGTCTATTACCACTGGAGTCCCCCAGGGTTCAGTGCTAGGCCCCATCCTGTTCTCCATTTTTTTAAATGAGTTCCCCCAGGTTTGCTCATCATCCAGCATCCACATGTATGCTGATGATACAGTGCTGTTTACTTTTGGTAAATAAGTCCCAGATGTCACTGCCAGGCTTCAGTCTGACTTCACCAAGGTCCAACTTTGGTTTAACTCACACCAACTATTTCTAAATGCCAAGAAGACAGTCTCCATGTTCTTCGGCACAAGACAGAGTCTTGCTCGGCCAAGCAACCTCCCCTCCTTTCACACCCTTGATGGGACTGCTCTTGAGGATGTCTCCTCATTCAGGTATCTCAGCATTTGGCTGGATAGATACCTCGACTTCTCTGTACACATAGATGCTGTTCTGAAAAAATTAAGGCCTAAGCTTGGTGCCCTCTACAGAAACTGCAGCTGCATCCCTCTTGTCACCAGGCGCGAGCTGGTACAGAAGATGATCTTGCCCATTTTCGACTACTGCGACATAGTCTATGGTGCTGCACCACAGTCACACCTACCCAGACTGGACTCTCTGTCTACAACTCCTTCTGTTGTTTCATTCTTGATGCCCCCCTCCTAACCCATCATTGTGATCTTTACCACTCCCTCAACTTCCTTCCCCCCCACAATTGGCGAGCTTCACATGGTGCTAAGTTCATCTCTAAATTCTGGCTTGGTTCACTCCCCTCATACATCTCCTTCTCTTTTGGTACCCCTTCCCCCTCCCTCTATTCCCTGAGATCCTATGCTGACACTCGCACCCTTTCTATCCCTGGCAGAACCACATCCTCTGGCCAGAAAGCCTTCTTGTATCACCTTCCTAAACTGTGGAATTCTCTGCCTCCTCAAATGTGCTTCTCCTCCTCAATTTTTTTCTATCACCTCTGCACTTTACAACTATCTCAGTCCTTCCTGCACCTGCTCCTGACTCCCTTTTTACCCAACTCCTTTCTCACCTTTTCTCTTGCCCCTTACCTTATGCAAGTGCATGGTTCCTCATGATCTAGAGCTTAACCTAGAGACATGCTCACCTATGTTTACACCCAGGCTACTGCGACTGTTGCAGTGTGCCACCCACATAATACTGTTGCACTCCACCTAGACCCATGTCTCAGCATTGTTCTTAGTTATTCATATATATTATGTATGTATACCTGCATCATTTATGCCCCTCATGTATTGTAAATGGATGCCTCTCATGCGGATGTACTTTTTACTATGTTTCATATTCCTTGACTGTGCATGAATGTACTGTATGTATTGTATTTTATTGTACCTCTTTATTGCTGCATTTAATCACACCTCTGTATTGCTGTACGATTTACCATTGTTACTACTGTACATCCCACTACCCCTTCCTCCAGGATGTACTGTGAGATGAGCACTAAGTTGCTCAGTGTATCTTTCCTGGTGAAAGAATTCAATAAATAAATAAGGAAAACATTCCTTTCTGTGCTCAAATGGCTATCCCCAGAAGCAGGTAATGAGCTACTGTATTTAAAATGCCATTACTGAAATCTTAGACATTTCCTTTCAAGCCTAAAGAAATTAGCATATGTAAGGATTCGGGTGGGCCGGGTCTACTTCTTACATAGGCTATTTTCTTATATAAGGCATCCTGTGTTACACAGGGTGGGCAGTTCATGCCAATATTGCTCTGTCTCCCACGTAACACATGTGCCTAATTAGCCATGTGCTACTGGGTCAGTATTCAGTAAATGTAAGGAGAAAATGAGTTAACGCCTAGGCCACTGAAAGAACTAAAATGAATCTGTTTGAATGAGCTGAGCAAATGCTCATTCTGCAGCCCTACAAGGGTTAAATGACAGCAGCTTCAAAATGTTTTTTTTTGTTTATATCCTGAGAAGTTGGGAGGCACAGTATCATCCCCCCTGCCTTTAAGACAGAGCAACAAATAGCAACAATCAGAAGAGGAGCACACTGTTTTGCATTTGTGGACAGATACATCCAAAAGTCCAAAAAGGAACTTCCATGGTAAGCTGTTTTAGAGGTAATGTAAGAGGTCTGCAAGCTCTGCCTACCTGCAGCCCTAGAAAGCTGATTTGGCTGATTTTGAGACTCAGGGCTTTTAAAATGGGGAAACAGGATCCACACAGGAACACACTTATCAAACAGGATTTTTAATTTTTTTGTAAGCTTTACTGAATGGAGCAGTGTGTGCAGTATATGAGTAAAAGTTTTTCAGCACAGGTTGATTTGGGTTGGAGCTTCACTGAATGAGGCAGCAGCACTTTGAATCGGGGATTGGCACAGACTTTTATATCTGAGATCAACAGCACAGATACTCGGGGGAATGACAGTTCAGTGCAGGTTGAAAATGGGTCACCAGCAGACAGTTTTAAATTAACAGCAGCAGCTGCACTTCAATATTGGAAACAGGCTGATTTGGAGACTCGGGGTGGGGGTGAGAGGGATCTGTTCTGTGCAGGTTGGATAGTAGCAGCTTGATTTGCAGAATCTGGGCTTTTAAAGTGGGGAACCTACAACACAGAAGCAGGACCTACACAGGGACACTAAAACACAGAAACAGACTTGGGTTTTAATTGTTTTATAAAGTTTACTGAGGTTGACTTGAAGACTCAATGATTCCTTTTGGGCATTCTTTTAAAACTTTTTCAGCTCATGACATCCTTTGGTTCAGAGCTAGAGCCTGATTTGGACACTTGGGTAAATTTGTTCTGGGCAGATTGTGAATAGAGCAGCCCACTTTCAACAATAAGCAGAACTTAGTGTGTAGCAGTGTATACTAATTAGGTGATTTGCAGTGTATCAGGTTGACCACAAACTGATGGGCAAGACATTTTTTTCAGGACTCTGAGGTTAATCTATAGAATACATTGCTTTCAGATGAAGTTCAAAATAGAAACAATCACATAAGACTACTTGATTTGCTTTCCTGTAATAAAACTAAGATTACAGAAACAGTTGCAACCATTCATCATTATTCATTGTCCTTGTTTTACTTCCATTTTCCCCCTGCACCATGGATTAGATAGTGTTGGTTTGTATGGGTGGCACAGGCAGTGCAACAAAGCTAGCACTTCAGGGTGACAATGCAGATGTTGGAATCATAAATTCTGCCAGTGTCAGTAAACATCTTCATCTAGCTCAAGTTGTGACTGAGGTGGGGGGCCAGTGGAAAGGGGCTAATTGGCATGGGGAGCAAAAAAAAAATTATGATTACAGTTTATCCCCATTTTCAGGTAAGATGCATGAAATTACATCATCTTATAGAAGTAACAGCTGATTGGTTGACAGTCAGCAAATCAGGTGTTACTACTATATGAGGATGTGAGTTCATTAATTTTACCTGAATAAAGAAGAACGCACAAAACAGTTTTCTCTTTGCTTGGCTGCTAAACCATGGATCTGATTTGAAAGGGGCAGAACATCAAAAAACTGAAACAATGAAGTGACGTACACAGAAGCTCCAAAAACTACAATGTATTCAGGACATACAAGTTCCCCTGCGCTTCAAGAGAGAACCCACTTCATCAGGGGTTCTCTATCAAAGCGCTGGGGAACTTGACTGTCCTGTATAAATTGTTATTTTTGGAGCTTCCATGTGCACTGCTTCATTGTTTGTATTTTTGTGTAATGAAGAGCACACCATGCTCCTCGCTTGGACTGCCTATTTCTATTAAAGTTAAAAATTGGATGCTGAGTGAGGGAGTGGGGCTGGTGAGGTGCGTTGGTAGGGGGTACCTGTGAAATCAGACTGGGTGGGATAGGATATTGCTGTGGAATATACCAGGTGATTTATTTGGGGGGAGCTGTCACATAGTGGAAAATTTGATGAGCAAGCTAGTGCTCCACCGTCGGATCACTTATTTTATTTGAACTTATACTTTTTGTCTCACAAAAAATGGAAACAGAAATGTAAAATAAAATAAAAACATAAAATTATAAAGAAATCTGTGTTACCTTTACTTTATTAATACTTACTAAAAATCAGGATCCATCAGATTTCAGATTCTGACTCAGAATTTGAAGCATAATCTGATTATTCTAAACTTGGAAATTGGCTGACAAATTAGATTTTAGCGATTCCAATGACTCCTGCTGTATACATAGCCCCTCCATGAATAACAGCGCCTTTACTGGTGTAGCCACTGGAAGGTTTTTGTGCAACCACAGAGCTGCTGAGAAGTTTACTCTGCATCCTTCAGGTGCTGAGTGTGATCAGCATAAAGTGCAGTGTGTTAGCCTAGAACATTAGCTTCATAGCAGCTTAATTACATTCATGCCAGTGTTGCCGTTCTTTGGAGGAGGCAGTTATGGCATTGGTGTGGTCCATACATGAGCAGGACAAACCAACATGCTTGTAATGCTATCTGAACTTTCATTTTGTTGAGTGAGACTGTATGCAGTGTCATGGTTTGCCACTGGGGAGGACAGGCAAGAGAGCATTTTCCATTCAACAATTCAGTGTTCCTGTCTCCCCCTCCCCTTCCCCAGTAAAGCAGTGGTAGCATGATGCTTGATCTTAGCCCCAAATTATGATCACATGCATGGTTCAGTTCTGGGGGCTGTAACCAATCCTGTCCCTAACCCAGCCTTCCAATGTTTTTTTTTTTTTTTACATCACACTTTATTAATTACTGTCACAATTTATTATACAAATTACTGACTGCATAAAATGGTGACAAATTTAGGTCAGGCTCATGTTTTCTATAAAGTAGTGAGGGGATATGATTTTTTTCAATGCAAAGAAGTGTATTTAGTCTTCAAACTAACATATGCCTGCTGTATTTGATTTATTAAAAAAAGGTGAACAGTTGTCATCAGACAGTGATGAAGAAAACATAAATCGCAATCTCTACAAGAAACCTCAAGATAATTGGAGTCAGGCAGAAATAGAGTAGGAAAGAAATTGGAAACACAATAGAAAAATATCAGGAAAGGGGGGAAGATGCAGTGGACTAAAAACAGCAACAGAGAGGGGTCAGGCAGTAAAACATTGAAGGTCATGGTGGCAAATGCACGCAGCCTGGAAAATAAAGTCCCAGACATGGAGGCCTTAATAATTCAAGGATACCTGGATATAGCAGCAAAAACTGAAACCTGTTACACAATTAATCATGAGTGGGAAACAAATATACCAGGATATGTTCTATTCAGGAGGAATAGGGAGGGCAAAAAGGGAGGGGGAGTAGCCCTGTATGTCACAGAGGGTATAATGGCAACACAGGTAGTGTGTAGGCAGGGGGAGGCCAAGGCACTGTGGATCACCCTTCAACCTGGAAATAACACAACAATGTGCACAGGGGTGATATATAGGCCTCCAGGTCAGGGACAGGAACTGGACAGGGAGCTAGTGGAGGAAATACACGAGATGGCAATGAAAGGTGAAATTCTACTGATGGGGATTTCAATATGCCAGACATGGATTGGAACACCAGTGTAACTGCTTCAGCCAGAAGCAGAGGCACCCTTGATTCAATCCAGGAGGCTGGACTCAGGCAGCTTGTGTTTGATCCCACCAGATACAGGGCAATTCTGAATCTAGTAATGGCCAATGGGGGATTGAATCACAGATGTCCAGGTATTTATTTTATTTGTTTATTGAATTTTGATAACTGGGCAAGCCCGCTGAGCCCTGAAGGTCCCTTTTTCAGGGTTGACCCAGAATTAGTTACATTTAGTAAAGCATTATGAATTGACTTACACATTTTTGGACAGATCATACAGGATTACAGTTGAGACAGAGTACAGAATTACATAGTACAGCAAGGTTATATATAGCAGGTACAGGGTAGGCAGGGGAGGCTGAGGCATTGTGGGTCACCCTTTAACCAGGAAATAGCACAGCAATGTGCACAGGGGTGATATACAGGCCTCCAGGTCAGGGAGAGGAACTGGACAGGGAGCTAGTGGAGGAAATACACGAGATGGCAATGAAAGGTGAAATTTTGCTGATGGGAATTTCAGTATGCCAGACGTGAACTGGAACACCAGTGCAGCTGCTTCAGCCAGAAGCAGAGGCATCCTTGATTCACTCCAGGAGGCTGGACTCAGGCAGCTTGTGCTTGATCCCACCAGAGACAGGGCAATTTTGAATCTAATAATGGCCAATGTGGATTGAATCAATGCAAAGAAGTGCAAAATAATGCACCTGGGAAACAAGAACCCAGGGGAAGAATATACAATTGGGAGGAAGGTAGTAACAGCAACAAAAAAGGAAAGGGGCCTGGGAGTAATCATATCAGATGACCTTAAGGTTAGCAAGCAATATGAGAAGGCAGTAGGGAGGGCTGGGGGTATACTGGGATGCATAGGGAGAGGCATCAGCAGCAGAAAACAGGAAGTTGTTATCCCTCTGTACAGACAGTCGGTGAGACCCGTCTGAGTACTGTGTCAGTTCTGAGACCCCATCTCTGCAAGGATAGAGACAGTGTCCAGGGGAAGGCAACTAAAATGGTGCAGGGTCTGCAAGAGAAGCCGTATGAGAAGAGACTAAAGGAGCTTAATATGTATACCCTTGAGGAAAGAAGGGAGAGGGGGGACATGATAGAAACTTTTAAGTACCTCAGTGGAATCAACAAAGTCCAAGAGGGTAGCATCTTCAGAAAAGAGACATACAAGAACAAGGGGACACAATTTAGAGATGGGGGAAGGTTCAGGGCAATGTGAGTAAGTATTATTTCACAGAGAGTGTAGTGGATGCATGGAACAGCCTTCCTGAGGAGGTCGTGGGGTCTAAAACTGTGGGAGAATTCAAGAATGCATGGGACAGACATAAGGTAGTTCTTGTGGGGGGTAGGAAGAAATAGGCTGTTGGTTAACTAGGATCTGCGGCCTATCCTGTAGGTAGGGAAATGGGCAGACTGGGCCAAGCGGTCCTTATCTGCCATCAAAGTCTATGTTTCTATGTCTATCACAGATGTCCAGGTATTTGTTTTATTTATTTATTCAATTTTGATAAACAAGTAGGCCCACTGAGCCCCAAAGGTCCCTTTTTTCAGGGGCAACCTGGAATTAGTTATCTTTAGTGAAGCATTATGATTTGACATACATTTTTTAACACATCATACAGGATTACAGTTGAGACACAGTACAGAATTACATAGTACAGCAAGGTTATATATAGCAGATTATACAGTTAAAACAACAACATTTAATTGCAATCACAAACATAAAATAAGGGGCCTATGGGGTACGGCCAAGATATGTCTCACAAGTAGAAGGGCAAATTGGATCCTGTGATCTCAACATTGTGTGGTTCAGTATAGGGACAGAGACTCACTCAAGTCATACTAGGTCAAAGGTTTTGGTTTTCAAAAATGTTGACTTTGCTGAAATGGGAAGGGGTATCCAAAGAGCCCCTGGAGAGAACTGGGGCAGGAAAGAGAATGGAAGAACAGTGGAAGCGTCTAAAGGAAGCCTTACTGGAAGTAACAAACCAATGCATCAGATTGGTATCTAAAGGCAAGAGAAAAAGCCACTGTGTTTCTTGAAAGAGGTGGCGGTAAAGGTCAGGGCAAAAAGGAAAGGGTTCAGAAAATATAAGGAGACCCAAAGGGAGGAGTACCTAGAGTGGCTAAGGGAAGTGGGAAAGGCAGTAAGGAGAGCAAAGGCATGGACTGACCAAGGTTTAGCACAGTCAGTTAAGAAAGGGGACAAGACATTCTTCAGGTATATCAATGAAAGAAGGAAAAACAACGGAGGGTTGCAAGGCTCAAGTGAGAGGGAGAGGAATGCAAGGAGGGTGACATGGAAAAGACAGAAATACTGAATACATATTTCTGTTCAGTATTCACAGAAGAGGGGGAGGTGCAGGGGCCACAGCAGTATAGTAGTTGACAAGGGGGTGAAGAGGTGGACAATAGTCCATTGACAGGGGAAAGAGTCCTACAGGAGCTCACTAGATTGAAGATGAACAAAGCGATGGGACCAGATGGCATACACCCAAGGATATTAAGAGAACTGCAAAGGGAGATAGTAGAACCTCTGGCAGCCACGTTCACCGAGTCATTCAACACAGGGGTGGTACCAGAGGATTGGAGGAGGACACATGTGGTCCCGCTACACAAATCTGGCAGCAGGGAGGAGGCAGGGAACTATAGGTATGTCAGCCTCACCTCAGTAGTGGGGGAAGATCATGGAGACATTGCTTAAAGAAAGGATAGTGGGGCATCTAGAAGCCATTGGAGCCCAGGACCATAGGCAACATGGATTCACAGTAGGGAGGTCATGTCAGACAAATCTAGTTGATTTCTTCGACTGGGTGACAAAGGAAGTAAATCAGGGTGGGGCAATGGACTTTGCTTACCTTGATTTCAGCAAAGCCTTTGACACAGTCCTACATAGGAGGCTGGGTAGGCTGGGCATGGGGGACAGGGTGGTAAACTGGGTTAGAAACTGACTAACAGACAGGAGGCAGAAGGTGGTGGTAAATGGGATGCAGTCTGAGGAGAGGGGAGTGACCAGAGGGGTGCCTCAGGGATTGGTCCTGGGGCCCAATCCTGTTCAATGTCTTTATCGGTGACATTGCAGAAGGGCTGGAGGGAAAGGTCTGCCTGTTTGCAGATGACACCAAGATCTGTAACAGAGTGGATACTGCAGAGGGGGTGAAGAAAATAAGGAGGGACCTGGGGAAGCTTAAAAAATGGTCTGAGGACTGGCAACTGAAGTTTAATTTAAAAAAGTGCACAATTATGCACCTGGGGCACAGAAACCATGGAGAAAGCTACAGGATGGGGGGAGTTGTTGTCAGTAATAAAGGAGGAAAAGGACCTGGGGTTTATTATTTCAGATGACCTGAAAATGTCAATGCAGAGTGTTATGGCAGCTGGGAGGGCCATTGGCATGCTGGGGTGCATAGGCAGGGGTATTACCAGCAGAAGGAGAGAAGTAGTGATGCCATTATATAAAACCATGGTCAGGTCTCGCATGGAGCACTGTGTGAAGTTCTGGAGGCCGTACCAACAGTCTACGGGGGGGGAGGAGTGATTTGATAGAGTAGCAGTGGAGCGTAAGCAAAGATAAAGCCAGGAGTAGAAGGGGAAGGGAAAGCAGTTAATATGACAAATCAATTATACCTTACCAGTGGATAAATATGGCACACATGGGGAAGGAAGAGACTTAATGACAGTTACAGGTGTCATTTATTTTGGCTGAACTTAGCGATTTGTAGAAGTTTATTGAAACTGTGCTAGTTAGTTTCAGTACAGTTTGTAATTAGTTCCAAATGGAGGGGAAGGGCATATGCAATATGCGTTTGCAGAAGGAAGTCGCGTCCTTGGTATGTCAAGCATAATAAGGTCAGATTTTATTAATGTGATATGCACTATGTGAGATACTAATAAGGGAAGAGAGATAGTTGGCAATTTCTGCAGGAGCAGTTTAAGAGTCCATAGCCCAGCATGGAGCAGGCGTCTAGTAGTAAGGGATGTCCAACCAACAGCTGCATATAAGTCACAGTGGTGCGAACGGTAAGGGGAGTTGGTAATGAACCATAACACACGGTGATAAAGGATGTCCAGTTTACTTAGATTTGCAAGAGTGGTGGAGGAATAGATTACATCGCCATAGTCGAGTAGGGGGAGAAAAGTGGCCTGTACAAGCTTGCTTCAAGGGGGGAAAAGGGGCATATTTCTGTAGAAGAAACCTAACCTTGCTTTTAACCTTCTAGAGACATCTTCGCCGTGGTCACTAAAAGATAATTTATTGTCGATCCAGATACCTAGATATTTAAATTTGGTTACAACTTCCAGAGGCTCATTTAGCGTGGTGACAATGAAGTCTTGGGCAAGGGTACTAGGGGGGCCTGAGACAGCACTGCGGGAGAATATCATTGCTTTAGTCTTCTTAGCATTGAGCAGAAGCTTTGCCTTTATTAGATTATGCTCAAGTTACAGTGAAGTCCGCTTGAAGCACTCCCTTGACTTCAGATAACGATGAGCCAGAAGTATACAACACAGTATCATCTGCAAAAAAGTGCAGATTGGACGTAGATATGTTAGCACCTAAGTCATTAATGTACAGAGAAAACAAGATAGGGCCTAAGATGGATCCTTGGGGGACTTCTCTTGCAACTGGCAAGGCAGCAGAAAAAAAGCCTTCCGCCTTTACTTTTTGGAATCTTCCAGTTAGGTAGCTAGAGAACCACTGGGTGGTATGGTATGTGGCACCCAACTTTTGCAAGGCAATTGACTAATAGTTTGTGATCAACAGTATCAAAAGCTTTGCTGAGGTCCAAAAGACTGCACCAGTTACCTTCTTAGCATCTATAGCAGAAATCCAATCATTGGTTACTTTTCTAGTGCAGTGATTGTGCTATGATTAGCCTGGAAGCCAGATTGAGCTGGGTTAATGAGAGAGAGGTTTCCAAGTGAGATTTTAACTGAATATGGATCAGTTTTTGGAGAACTTTAGAAAGGATAGGCATTATGGAGATAGGCCTATAGTTGTTTACATCGCATGGGTCACCAGATTTAAATAGAGGAGGATATATGCTGATTTCAGCAGGGACGGCACAGTAGCAGATGTAATGGAAAGATTGAAGATGTGGAGAATTGGGGCAGTGAGATGGGCATAGCCTGACCTTAGGAAAAGGGGTTCCAAGCCATCGCCCCTGCGCTTTTTTTATGTCTAAGTTAAGAAGAGAATCTTCTACTCTTTATAAGTTATCTCGCCATGAGTTGGAAGGGGCTGGGTGCAGGACTAGATGTGGCGGGAGGGGTATGCTGGCTCACCGCAGCACCAGCATAAGGTGAAGAGTCAAAGCTAATCCAGCTGTGGCAAAGTGGGAGTTAAGTTCCTCCAGGATTAGGGACTTGTTTTCCACAATCTTGCCACTTGCAACTATCTTTGTTGGGACAGAGGGGCCATGGGCATCTCTTCTATAGCTTTGATAGTCTTCCATATTTTATGAGGGTTACTCTTAGCTTGTTCGAGAGTAGAAATATAATAGTTAGCTTTTAGCAGAGCGAAGTTTTTTCACACAGTTATTCTTGTATTGTTCTAAAGGCCTGCCAATCCAAGATTCTTTGGAATGTCTAGCTTTAGCCCAGAGTTTATCTCGAGCTATAAGGGCTGCCTTGAGATCCGAGGTGAACCAGGATTGGAATTGTTCCGCATCTTTACTTTGATGAAAGAGGCATGCTTATTTATTATTGTAGTGAGTTTGTCATTAAGGATGCAAGCTGCCTTGTTGACATCTTTTGCTAGGTAAAGATCCTGCCATCTGATCATGCTCAGGTCAGATAGGAAGTTTACTGCACTGAATTTGTGAAAGGATCTTTTGTTATAAAGAAGGGTTTGGACGGGCCTTAATTTGAGATCTTATAAGCAACAATTCCATGATCGCTCATGTCATTGTGAAACACTGCCAAATGAGATATTTTGTGTGGATGGGTGGTTAGTACCACATCTAGAATGGAACTGTTGGCAGTATTTAGAGTGTTGTTCCTAGTAGGTTCACTGATTAATTGCCCAAGACCTAGCCTGGCCACATAGGGATTTGAGGCTGTGTGATTTAGGTGACAGCCAGTCCATATTTAGATCTCCTAGAAATATTGTTTCAGTTTTTGCATCTCCGAACATGGATTTCAAAAGATTAAGGACTTCATCACCACCAGACGGGGGTCTATAGCCACCTAGGATAGTGATACATTCCGAGGAGGGGAGATGAGGCTCAGCGAAACTAACTCAAATTCCTTGGCAAGAGATTTGCAACTAATATTGGTGACCAAGTACTTAGATTTGGCATAGATTACCACATCCCCACCTCTAGACTCTCTATCTGCTCTAAATAAATTGTAGCCCTGCAGTGATATTTGTTGATCAGTGTTCGTCTTTTTTAACCACGACTCAGTAATTATGATAAGGTCTGAGTTAGCGGTGCAGCCCAGGCTTGCAGCTGTACAAGTTTTAGGCAGGCTTAAAATGTTGACCATCATCATTTTGAGACCTGTGGCCTCAGCAAAATTGATAGGCGAGGTAAGTTGTGGGGGGCCAGGGTTGAGCTCCACATTTCCTGAGCAGAGAAGCAGCAGAAGTATAACTTTCTTTAAGGAGCTTATAAGAATGGAGACTGCTTTTTATTTCTTGGCAGCAACCCATATGGGTGCTGCGCAAGAAGGGTGCCACTGTAATGACAGTTGATTGTGATCAATGTAAGTGCTTGGGTAGACATAGGTGAGGACAGTAGCAAGGGTGTGAGGCTAACCGGGGGAATAGGCTAAAGGGAGAGGAGAATGACATAGTGTCTGCACGGTAGACTGTTATAACATTAGGTATTGATAAGGTACATTGGAGAACTGAACTGCATTGAGGTACTTCACCACCGTATTGTTGAAAACCTGCACCTTAGAGCAATAAAAACACAATAAGGAGAGCCATGGTCCCAGATTGAGTGGTCTCGTGATTTGTATTAGTGCAATATTTTCTAGGCAAGAAATTTGCCCACCTAGGTACTCACTTGAAACCTAGATGAGAAAATACAGCAGAAAGGGGAACAAGGAGAGCAGGAGCAGCTTAGTTAGTGGCCATCCACCCTTCAGACTCAAGTCCCCTTGTAGCAGAACCGGGAAAGAAGTAGAATGATAATGCAGGCCATATCGCCCACGAATGAATACAGTGATTTATATAGAAGACCAAGAATCCCTCTAGTGGCAGATCTGTATAACCTGCTAATGGAAAACTAGCCACTTTAAAAAAAAAAAAAAAAAAAAAAAAAAGGTAGTTAGACTTATCGGCACCAAGGTAGAGTGCTTGGATGGGGGTGCTGCAGGAAGAGCAGTCAGACAGGAAGAGGTAAGCACTTTAAAACAGTAGTAGAAATTACAATCCAGCTAATACAGTTGAAAACTCCTAATAACACAGTTGAAATGTGCTTAGTTCTATGGAAAGTCTAACAAAGTGCCAGGTGTCTATAGCAGGGAAAACTCCTGCCAATCAGAGTGGGTTTGCTGGAAGCACTCTGTTCGATTGGCTGCGCTGTCCCGCACCTTCCATGGGGAGCTGCAGGCGGTGTCCTGGTCTTGGTCGGTGGTTGGCTGGGTGCCAGCCGACCGTGGGTGAGCTGGAGCAGCCCTGTTCAGGGACAAGCAGCTTCCAAGGAGCTGCAGGCTGGTGTCCTGGTCTTGGTCGGTGGCTGGCTGGGTGCCGGCCGACCGTGGGTGAGCTGGAGCAGCCCTGTTCAGGGACAAGCAGCTTCCAAGGAGCTGCAGGTGGGTGTCCTGGTCTTGGTCGGTGGCTGGCTGGGTACTGGCCGACCGTGGGTGAGCTGGAGCAGCCCTGTTTGGGACAAGCAGCTTCCAAGGAGCTGCAGGCGGGTGTCCTGGTCTGTGGGTGGCTGGCTGGGTGCCAGCCAACCGTGGGTGAGCTGGAGCAGCCCTGTTCAGGGACAAGCAGCTTCCAAGGAGCTGCAGGCGAGTGTCCTGGTCTTGGTCGGTGGCTGGCTGGGTGCCGGCCGACCGTGGGTGAGCTGGAGCAGCCCTGTTCAGGGACAAGCAGCTCAGCTCAAAAGAACTCTTCTTTACATTATCCTCTCAAATAGGCCTTTTGCGATTTTGTTTATCATTTAAGTGCAGCAGTTTAATAGGAGGTGGTCACTTGGAGTTAGTAATGAAGTAATTACATTCACTGTAGTTATTTTTAGTCTGCCAGAACGCATATAAGAGTGCAACCAACAGTATTATAAGCTGGAATACAATATAATAAGATATGCATATTTCACTGTCTTTCTAAGACTTGACTTCTTTTTTCCCCAAAGCATTGATAGTTCTTGTAAGCCTTCATTTGCAGCAGATGCCAAGTACTGGATGGCAGGATGGAACGTGAGAGAGAGAAAAACTGTATGTTTTAAATAATATTTTAACAGTTACAAACATTGTTTCAAAATAAGTGTGCTAGCACTATATTACAGCATGTCAGGAGGCTGTACACAGAATTTTGGATCATAGCCAGAGCCGGATTAGCACACAACAATTATGAGTGCTGTTGCCAGAGCCAGAGTGTGCCCTACACAAGATGGCAGTAGGACAGAATGCACCCGTCACTTCCACAGTTGTGGAAGAAAAAGAAGTGCACTGCTAAGTGGGTGTGTTTATGCAGCCAGCAGAGGGGAAGTGCCACATAAACACAGCCACTTAAATTGTGCCACAGCACTGTGGAAGCACACTGACTAGAGGTCCCGTTATGTGCTTCCACAGTACTAATCTGAGATGCTGATGATGGCATCACGTCTGTGGTGTTCCACCCCTGCAGCCATAAAAATAATGTGGAATACCTCAGGGCTCAGTTTTGGGCCCTGTTTTGTTCAATATCTTAATTTCATCAATGCAATCATCCAATAACACCTGGATGTCAAAGTATGCAGATGACTGCAAAATTGGCTGCATTGTAAACTCTTTGGAGGCTGCTGCAAAACTCCAGAAGGAGATAACTTCACTTGAGCTCTGAGCATATAAAAATAAAATGAAATTTAATGTACAAAAATGTAAAGTAATGCACTTGGGCTATAATAACAAAAGAAACAAGAACTTTTTAAATCAAACCTTATTGCAAGAGACAGATAATGAAAAAGATTTGGGAGTAATTATAGATAACTTAAACTTTGAAAATAATACAATTACTAAGGTCAAGAAATGTCAACAAATAATGGCATGTATACTTAAATGTATAAAGAGTGGACAACCTGGTGTTATTTTACCTTTATGTAAGACATTGGTCAGAACACATTTGGACTACTGTGCACCTTTCTGTGCTCCACAAACAAATAGAGGGAAAAAATTAATAGAAGGAGTACAAAGGAAAATGACAAAAAGAATTGTAGGCATGACAAACAAGATTTATGCTGAAAGATTACATGAATTAAACCTATACTCTATGAATTACCACCATACATGCAGAGATCTTTGCTTAACATACAAAGCCATAAAAGATCCTGTAATTACTGAATCCTTAGGTCTAGAGACACATTTTACTGTAACTCAGACTAGATCTCATAACCTTAGACTAAAAGGTACTTATTGCAAAACAAAAAAAGAGAAGTAACTGGTATACCCAGCATGTAATTAACAAATGGAACATCCTTCCAGGTGAAATAATTCAGAGTAATAATATGGAAACCTTCAAACATAGGTTAGACCAGTATATGGGCAATTCTAAATTTGAATATTTATAGAAATAATTCCACCTTTGGGTGGTGAGCTCATATAAAGGCATTGCCTTCTGAGCTTGTAAAACTACTATGATACTATGATGTGATAATAAAACAGTGTACACACCACTAACAAATAGTTGCACAATTTATTTTCAGAATGTGATAGGTACCATGGACTATGTAGGGCCTTGTTGAGGTGCTACAGTATGTATAGGTGTTACAGTAGTTCATAATCCCCATGGCATTCTGAAAAAATATATTATGTAACTACTTGCTCATTATGTGTTCATCATTTCATAATTTTTTCAAAAAAGAGTCACTACATAGTGGCAGCACTTTTAGGGGTACCGGTGTGCACCAATTATATTTTCTTTGGTCAACATGGCCTCAGAACAGAGGTGGGTGATACACCAAACCTTCATTTTGTGAAATTCTTTACAAAGGTCCGACTCTTCATGAAATACAACTTTGCCACTATGGGTAACACAAAGTGTGTGAAGTAACATGGTTCAAGTATTTTACTGTTTGACTTAATGTTAAAATGAAAATATTAATTATACACAATTAATATAATCCTCTACAAATTCCATTTATCCATACTGCAATATTAGACAAATATGTTTGTGATTCATAAATATCACCATACAATTAAAACAACACTTCATATATTTTCCCTAGAGTGTATATTGTAGAGAAATTTTATTGAGCAGCATCAGCAAATTCAAGCAACTATGTTATAGAATTCAGAATGGACACTGAAGTCTTCCAGGCTTGGCTACCTACTCTTTACAGCTTAGTGCAGTCATTGTTCCCCTAGTTCATAAGAAACAGATAGTCTACTAGACTTTAAAAAGTAAGACATGTACAGTATGTGTCACCAACACTTACAGTCTAATACAAAATGTTTACATATAATGATGTGGTTTAGCAAAATCAGCAGATATGATTTATATAGTATCAATAATAACTTTTCCATTAGATTGAAAAAAGTGCTCTTGTAAAATGAGTACATTTGACAAAATGTTATAATTGCCTAGAAATTATTTTTGACAGTTTGCCATATATCCAATAAATTTAAATAAGTCACTATTTCAGAAAATTGTTTATTAAACACAGTAAAATGTTCATAGATTTGGTTATAAGTCCAAGCAGCTACTGTACAAGAGTCATAAATGGATTTGCCACTTATCAGTGGACAAAATCCCATTTATTATCTCCCATATGTTGATCCAGTAAGAACTTGAAGTCGATATACCACCAGCCTCAACCACAGCACTTGGAAGTGCATTCCACACCTTAACTATTCTCTGATTAAACCATCTACCTCTTTTCATAGTTTTGTATAACTCCCCTGCCAACTGGAATGAATGAGACCTACTCTCCCTACCTAACTGTTTTTTCTTACAATCAACAATCAGCCTGCTGACTGTTTCATTTCTAAATGCGTTATAAATGTAACAAAGGTTACCTCTAGTTCTACGATATGCCATTGAGTATAACTCCAGATCTTTCAGTCTCTCAGCATACTGTTTATTTTGTACTGTTTTTACTCTCTTTGTTAGTCTTCTTTGGACCCTCTCTATAAGTCTGGAACATCTTATATTCTGTGGAGCACTGAAGGGCATACCGTACTCCAAAACAGGCCTCACCAAGGATCTATACAGGGGGAACAAAACGCTTGCGCTCCTGCTTTCTATGTTCCTCAAGATGTTACCTGTTGTTTTGTTCGCATGTTTTGTCATCTCTGTATTATATTTGTCAAACTTTAACAGTATTTGAGATGAATATCCCCAGATCTTTTTCATCTTCCATGCCTGTTATAATTTTACCATTAATTTGATGCTGTGCTTTAACATTGTTAAAACCAAAGTGCATTACCCTGTACTTTAACTGATTAAACCTCATTTTGTGTCTCCTTGCCCAGTCCTCCAACTTATACAATTGATCTTGAAGATTTTGTATTAATGCAACATCATTCACAAGTGGACCTACCTTTGTGTCATTTTATTTTATTTATTTAGTATTCTTTAGGATTTACAACCTCCAAGTCAGAGACTCATTTACAAAGGCTCTGCGTCATAAGACAATACAAACACACAATATACAATCATATCAAATAAGGATTTAATGTACAGGCAGTGATAGCCCACAGTATTACAGGTTCTTTACACTATTACAGCTTGGTTGTATAATACAATCAGCAGATAGGCTACAGTTTACAGTGGAACACTAGTGCACAGATATGCAACAGGAGGTAACAACTTTTGAGTATACTAAGGAGTGGAGAAACTAGCATAGGTAACAAGCATGTGTGGCCAATAGAGGCATTGTCAGGTGGTTAAATTCAGCAGCTGTGAGAACTAGGCCTATTGAGTAGTTCCTAAACTAGGTGGTACATTGACAGCTCCGTAAGGTAAGTAAGTGTTCTTTGAGAGCTAGCTTAAAGAGACCTAGATTAGAGATGGAGAAGACATCAGAGGGGAGTTCATTGTACCAGACTGGAGCTCTGTAAAGGAAAGACCTTTGGGCTAATGAGGTTTTGACCCTCGGTACAGACCAAACCTGTTTGTTGGCAGTACGCGTGTTCACTGAGGTGTGGGGGGGATTGGCATACTTGCAGAGCCACACCCCTTCAGATACTTGCACATTGTGTATGAACACATTAAACAGCAGAGGCTCCAAAATTGATCCCTGGGAGACCCCACTGGTCACTGCTCCCAACTCAGACAGGAATCCTCTTATTTGTACTCTTTGATATCTGTCTATGAGCCACGAGCCAATCCAGTTTCTTAGACATTAATTTACTCCAAGCTCTTACAAAGAGTTAATCAGTACCCCATGAGACACTGAATCAAAGACCTTAGCATGATCACGATATATGACATCAACTGGTAGGCATTGATCCAGTGCCTGGCTCACAAGCTCAATAAAATGAAGCAAATTAGTTGTGTAGGACCTACCCACAGCAAATCCATGTTGAATTACATCCACCACCTGTAACCTTCTTAAATCTTCCTCCAAAAAATCTTTAATGAATGCCTCCATCGTCTTACCTACAGTATAATGGATGTGATGCTAACTTGTCTGTAATTTTCTACTATGGTTCTGTCACCTGTTTTATGTATTGGAGTAATGTATGCCATCCTCCATACACTATGGACCTTACCTTCCCTTAAAGACTTGTTGAATAATATTGCCAGAGGCCCTGCAGTCTCTAGTGCAATACTGTTAAGGCACATCGGATGGAAACCGTCTGGATCCCCTGACTTCTATCTATTTAGTTTTTTCAGTTTCTCCACAATTTGTGCTTCAGTAATGTCTATGGGCCAGTTTCCATTACTATTTTCCACTACTGTGTTACATAATCCATCTGACTTATGGTAGACACTAAAAAAATATTTATTAAATGCATTTGACATATCATATTCTTTGTCAATAATTTTATTTCCTTCTTTCAGATTGTCAATCTGTTTGAACTCATTTCTTAAACTGCCCATGTAACTGTAGAATTGTTTGCAGTTGTCATTTTTATTATTTGCCAATTCAAATTCTGCTCTAGCTCTGGCCTTATGTGTCTCCTTTTTAATTTTTTTTTACTATCATCTTATGCTTCTGCCTCCTTTCTTCAACTGGATTAGCCCTATATTTCCAAAAGTTTTTCCTTTTTTATTTATCAGTTTATGTATTTTTGTGTTCAACCATTTGGGGACCTTGCCCTTTTTATCATGTTTTTCAATCTTGGGCACACATTCATTTATACAGCCCTATTATTTACTAGATAATCTATCCTATACTTCTTCTGCTGTACCCAAACATAAAAATTCAATTTTCCAGTTCCAATGGCACCAGGTCGGTTTTATTTTTGTATTGTCAGCCTTTCCATAATTCTTTATTTTGGTTTTACCGGATATCTTGCTGGTTTCCTCCATCACCGAATATGTGACCATAGTATGGTTACTCATTCCCAGAGGTTGAATAACCCTAATATCCCTCTGGGAACCTTCCATGTTACTCAGTATTAGATCTAGCACATGATTTTCCCTCATGTTTTCCTTCACATATTGTTCCATATAACAGTTTAAGTGTATTTCCAGGAATTTATTTTCCACATAGTTACCACCATTGAGGGTATCCCAGTTTATACTGGGGAAATTAAAGTCTCCCATCAGGATATAACTGTCTACTGATGCAATATACTCAATAAGATCTAAAAATAATTCAATCTCAGCCACATTCAGACTGGGGGACCTGTAACACAAACCCAAAGTAATGATCTTATGTTGACAGTTACATGATAAAAATTCCCATAAGTAAGTAAAGAGGTGGGCTTACCTTATGTCTACATATTTTAGACAATGAAGTATTATATGGGTTAAGGTTTCTAATGATCCCAGACCATAATCACATTTTAGGTCACCAGTTTTATGGATGGTCTCTTTAATGTTACATCTATTTTTCAATATCATGGAAGGAAATATTTCAAGCCAAAACAAGGTGAAAATTCCATCTAGTGGCTAAGGAGGAGTATGAAATTAGGGATTTATGTACATGTAATACAAACAACATTGTTTATTTAGAAACCTGTACTAAATGCCTATCATTTTACATTGGAAAGATAACAGAAACTTAAGGAAAGAATTTGCCAACAGATTCGTAGTATCTCAAACTTGGATGGCATCAGTGCACTTGCTCTGAATGTACAGCAAAAGGGTGGGGACCATCAATTCCATTTCCAGATGAATGAAAGAATTTATGAATGTGAAAGGGGGGGAGCTTGACAATAAATTATGCCGGAGGGAAACATTTTGGCAATATAAGCTGAAATCACATATTGACCCAAATTATTTTTTTTAATTGTCTCCATATTTATAATAAAGATGTTGAAGATGTCAATTAATATATAGGCATCCTAACATATAGATTTATCCTCTGATAACTTATATCTTATTTATAGAATATACATCAAGTTTTTCCTTCCTTCCCCTTCTCCCATTCCTTCCCTTTATCAGTCCCCATCCCTGCTGCTTGCCCCCTTTTCTCCCACCTTCCCTGCCCTAATCTTTATGCCTGTTTTTCATGTATACTTGCATGTTATTTATTCACATTTTTGTATTGTCTTTATGTATTCTGATGTCTCTTTTTTGATGGTGTGGTAGTAATTTATGGATTGTATTATTGTGTATTAATTCAGTAACTGTTGCACTGTCACTTTAACCTTGCACTTTATAAATCATGATTCACCACTATCCCAGCAGCCTTAAGAAAGCACTTGTTCAAGTGCACAAATGTTTGGCTGTTCTTGAGAGGGGTGTGGTGTATCTGTGCTGCTATTTTTTTTTAACTTGGAGCAACATGTGCTACCTATTCCTCCTTGAATTGGTGACCTAGATGCCAAGCCTGTCAGTCTGCTACTGAAAATGTTAAAACTGCCTAAGAGTTATTTTTAGCAGTTTGCCTTATATCAACTTTAATAAATTTAGACATCATAAGTCACTATTTCAGAAAAAGGATTTATTAAACATAGTAAAATGTTGACAGTTACATGATAAAATTCCCTAGGTAAGTAAAAAGGTGGGCTTTCCTAATGTCTTTATATTTTAGACTATAAAGTACTATACGGGGTAAGGTATATGAGGCTGTTCAATGTATCACTGGATACAGGGAAAGTTCAAGGGGACTGGAAAAAGGTGGAGATGCAATGGGGCCTGATGGGATTCACCCAAGAATTCTAAAAGAACTAAGAGTAGAACTAGTAATGACACTGACTACTCTCTTTAACAAATCATAGGAGGATGGGGTGGTACCTGAGGACTGGAGGAGGGCAAATATGATTCCACTTCACAAAAGTGGGAGCAGGGCAGAGGCAGGAATCTATAGACCAGTTAGTTTGACTTCAGTGGTAGGGAAAATGATGGAATCACTTCTGAAAGAAAGAACTGTTGAGTACCTAGAGGCCAGTGGGGCACAGAACCCAAGGCAGCATAGTTTCACAGCAGGAAGGTCATGTCAGATGAACCTAATAGATTTCTCTGACTGGGTAACCAAAGTAGTAGACCAGGGAGGGGCTGTGGATATGGCCTACCTAGATTTTTGCAAGGCATTTGACACAGTCTCACACAAAAGATTAATATACAAGTTAGCCAGCCTTAGAGTAGGTCCCAAGGTGGTAGCTTGGATAAAAAACTGGCTGGAAAACAGGATGCAAAGGGTAATAGTAAACAGAGTCCACAGTGAAGAAAGGAAGGTAACTAGCGGGGTACAGGGTTCAGTACTGAGACGGTCCTCTTTAATGTCTTTATAAGTGACATTGGAGAGCACCTGGAAGGAAAGGTATGTCTCTTTGCAGATGACACAAAGATATGCAACAGGGTTGATACATAAGGTGGGGTGGAAAGAATGAAAAGGGACTTGGCAAGGTTGAAGAAATAGTCAAATATGTGGCAGCTCAGATTCAATACAAAGAAGTGCAAGGTAATGCATCTGGGAAACAAAAACTCAGTGGAAGAGTACACAATGGGGGGTGAGTTAATAACAACAACAAAAATTGAAAGAGACCTAGGAGTAATTATATCAGATGACCTAAATGTGGGCAAGCAAAGTGAGAAGGCAGTAAGGAGGGCTGGGGGATACTGGGATGCATAGGGAGAGGCATCAACAGTAGAAAACAAGAAGTTGTTATCCCTCTGTACAGAGAGTTAGTGAGACCTCATCTGGAGTACTGTGTGCAATTCTGGAGACTCCATCTCCACAAAGACATAGACAGAGTGGAGGCTGTTCAGAGGAGGGCAACTAAAATGGTGCAGGATCTGCACCAGAAGACATATGAGGAGAGACTAAAGCAGCTTAATAAGTATACCCTTGAGGAAAGGAGGAAGAGGGGGAACATGATAAAAACTTTCAAGTTTCTCAAAGTAATTAAAGTATAAGAGGGTAGTATCTTTCAGAAGAAGAGATGTGCAAGAACAAGGGGGTACAATTTGAAGAAAGAGGGGGGATGGCTCAGAGGTAATGTTAGAAAGAATTTTTTCACAGAGAGGGTTGTGGATGCATGGAACAGCCTTCCTGAGGAGGTTGTGGAGTCTGGAACAGTGGGATAATTCAAGAATGCATGGGACAGGCATAAGGAAATTCTAGTGGGAAGTAGGGGGAAGTAAGCTGTTGATTAACTAGAATCTGCAGCTTATCCATCAGGTAGGGAAATGGGCAGTCTAGGTGGGCCAAGCGGTCCTTATCTGCCATCAAATTCTATGTTTCTATGTTTCTATGACATGGTACCTTTGCATAAGAGCGGTGTCAAGGAGGAGCCGAGTAACTATCATCTAGTCAGTTTTACATTGGTGGTAGGTAAGATAATGGAGGCCCTCCTAAAAGAAGGAATAGTTAAATACCTTGAGGATAGTGGTCTACAGGATGACAGACAACACAGGTTCATGAAGGGAAGCTCATGCCAGATGAACCTGATTGAATTTGAATGATGAGGGTGAACAATCATGGTGGGGTGGTGGATGTGGCCTATCTGGACTTCAGCAGGGCCTTTGACACAATCCCTCATAGGAGGATAGTGAGTAAATTGGGCAGCTTAGGAGTTGGGATGAAAATAACAAATTGGGTGGAAGATTGGCTTGGCGGTAGAGGACAAAGGGTGGTTGTAAATGTGGTGCACTCCAGAGAGGAAAGGGTGATAAGTGGGGTACCACAGGGGTCAGTATTGTGACCAATACTTTTTAACATTTACATAGAGGATATTGAGGAGGTAGTAAATGGGAAGGTGTGCCTATTTGTGGATGAAACAAAGATCTGCAGTATGGCGAACACACCAATGGGGGGAGAATATAAGACAGGACCTGAGAACGATAAAGGGGTTGTCAGAGAGTTGGCAATTGAGATTTAATGCCAAAAAGTGCAGAATAAATAACATAGGGCACAAGAACCCAAAGGCACACTGGGATGAGAGGAGGCAAGGAAAGGCAAAGCAAGGGCAAGGCAAGACAATTTTATTTATAAGGTGCCTAATCCTGGAGGCTCATGGCACCGAACATAATTAAGGATATACATACAGCGCTAAGTTAAAACATAATAAAACCACATAAAAACCATAACAAGATTAAAATTCAGCATGATAAAAATTTCCAAAAGTAAATCTTCAATGGACTGGCCAAAGCTAAAGACGGCATCAACAGTCAAAGGCCAGGCTGAAGAGCTGGGTCTTTAGCCTCTCCTTAAACATCTCAATCAAGGGAGCCTCCAAGACTGCAGGTAGAAGTGAGTTCCATAGGGTCAGCCCAGAGACACTAAAAGCACAATCTCTGAGGTCTTGAGCTGAACCCTGGGAATGTCCAGGAGGCCCCTCGAGGAGAAGTGGAGGGAGCGAGCAGAGGACACTGGTGTCAGGAGCTCAGACAGTTAATCAGGACCCAGCCCATATACGGCCTTAAAGGTGAGAAGACTTACTTTGAAAAGGACCCTCCACCTGACTGGCAACCAATGCAGAGCACACAGTACCAGAGTCACATGACTTGACCACAAGAGGCCCATCAGCAACTGGGCTGCAGCATGCTGCACTAGCTGCAGCCTGTGGAGGGTCCCTCCCATGACCCCAAAGTACAGATCATTGCAGTAATCAAGTCTAGAAGTCACAATGGCATACACTAGAGTTGGCAGGTCCTCGAGTGGAATGAGGGGCTTAATCAGGGCAATGTTCTGCAAGTGGTAAAAGCCACTGCTGACTACAGCTAACACCTGATCTTCAAAGGTCAATCTGCAATCAAGGATCACATCCAGATTTCACACCCTTGCAGAGGCCACCAATGGAGCAGACTCCAGAACAAGTCCAGAGTTAGCCCGCGGTGGCAACCCATCACACCAGTGACCAGGCTCCATCACCAGCACCTCAGTCCTAGCTAGGCTGAGTCTCAGCCAACTGGAAGCCATCCAGTCATTGATTTTAGTCAGGCAGCTGCTAAGCACATCAATTGCTCCCGATGTTCTTGGTGCAAAAGACAAATACAGTTGGGTATCATCTGCATAGCAGTGAAACTCCACAGTATATTGTCAAATGATCTCGCCCGGGGGCAGCATGTACACTGCGAACAACACTGGTGACAAGATTGAGCCCTGAGGTACTCCACAGAACAGAGGCATTGGGGAGGAGGAGGAGAAATTCCCCATCACCACCCACTGCACTCTGTTCAAGAGATAGGACTCAAACCATTTGATGAACATGCTGGTGAGTCCACAAAACTCACAGAGCCAATCAAGAAGCACAATGTGATCCACAGTGTCAAGAGCTGAGGAGAGATCAAGGAGCACAAGAACTGACCTATCTCCTCTATCTCTAGCCATGAGCAGATCATTATGCACTTTCACTAGAGCAGTTTCCATGCTATGTCTGGACCAAAAACCCAACTGGAAAGGCTCATAGATATCCAAGGACACAAGGTGATCCTCAAGATGATGTGCCACCAGTTTCTCAACAACCTTGCTCAAAAATGGCAGGTTGGAGACCGGGTAGTAATTCGCTAGGATGTCTGGGCTCAGGGAAGATTTCTTTAGAATGGGCTTCACCAGTGCATCTTTCAAAGCAACTGGGAAGACCCCATCTGCCATTAAGCACCTGGCAGTCCTGGAAAACACCGGGCTAATGGCATCGACACATCCTATTAAGAAATGCGTTGGTGCCAGGTCCAGTTCACAAAAGGTGTGCTTCAGTTCCAAGATCACCTTAGTCACTTCAGACACTTCCACTGGCCTAAACTCCTCCCAGGTAGACTGAGTACCTCTGAGACTCCCAACTCAACCACTGTAAGGTGAAAGTCACCCTGGCAGAATCCCTGACTGGATGGTCGACACTCTGTTGGAGAAAAACAGAGCAAATTTTTCACATAAAGTGGTTCAAAAAGTTTTTTCAGCTGGAGACAGGCCTGTCAATGGTCTGAAACAGCTGAGATTGTCTGTTTCTCCCCACAGCAATTTTCCTGGGCAGAAATTCTGCCTTCTTACAGGAAATTGCCCCCTGGTACTCAGCATAGTGAGAATGCAGGACCAGTCTGTTGGACTCCAGCCAGGTTTTCTAGTAATGGAGCAGGAGAGGGATCTGGGGATCATAATTTCTGACAACCTAAAGGAGGCAAACCAGTACAACAAGGTGGTTGGGAAAGCAAATGGAATTCTGGCATGTATAGGGAGGGGTATTACAAGAAGGAGAAGGGAAGTGATAATGCTCTATACAGGTCCATGGTTTGTCCACACCTCGAGTATGGGGTACAGTTCTGGAGACCTTACCAAAAAAGGGATATAGAAAGAGTGGAGAGGGTCCAGAAAAGGGTGACTAAAATGGTGCACGGCATGCATCAGTGAACATATAAGGAGAGGATGGAGGAACTCAATCTATATTCCCTGGAACAAGGGGGGGTATGATAGAAACTTCTAAATATCTAAAGAGAATAAACAAGGTGAAGGAAGGCAGTATTTTCAAGAGGAAAGAGAATCTGAAGATTAGGGGGCACAGCTTAAAGCTGGATGATGGACCATACAGAGGTAATAGGAAGGGAAACTACTTTACAGGTGGGCCCCTGGAATGGACAGCCAGAGATGGTGGTGGAGGTGAAAACAGTGGATGAGTTTAAGAGGGTATAGGATAACTACATGGGTCTAAACAAGAAATGGAGGGATAAGTTCCCGGAAGGGCAAAGGGAAGCTGGAATCCATGAAGGAGGGAGAGGGGACACAGGGGAGGATGTAAGGCTGGGAGGGTCAAGGCTAACATTGCGGATGGGATAGAGGCAGACTGGATGGGCCATTGGGGTCCTTTTCTGCTGACAGGCTTCTATGGCCCTGTCCACACTACGTCTCTGTAACATTACAGAGTGCCCAAACCATTACAGCAGTGGTTTGCGTTTACACCTGTAATGTTACAGAAGGTGTTTTCATAACCATTCTTGAAACCACAAATGAGGTGGTTTCAACAATGGTTATGAAACCAGTTACACCTTGGTAACATTACCAGGCGAAGTGTGGACACATGGTAATGGTCCTCTGCAGGGCCTGTAGCGCAGCACAAGCTGCATCCTGGGAACGGGTGCCGCCGTAATGGTCACCCGGCACCCCTAGTGTGGACCGGTGGTACCGGTCCCATAACAGACACCGCTGCAATGTGGACACCCTGCGCCGCTCCCTGGCTATAATGGATTGCATCTGTTACCGGGCCGGAGTGGTGTAGTGTGGACAGGGCCTATGTTTCTATGTTTATGAATGATCCCAGACCATAATCACATTTTAGGTCACCAGTTTCATGGATGGACTCTTTAATGTTATATCTATTTTTCTATATCATGGAAGGAAATATCTTGAGCCTAAACATGGTGAAAATTCTCTGATCTAGGTATTCACTGAATAATACAAAATGTCAAGAAACATTCCAGGGCTCTGACTGGTCAATGTTGAGCTTCAACAGTGATGTTATTCCAGCACATCATGCCTGTTCAAAAAGCAACTAAAAATATATTTTAGAAATTCATTCTTTCCTTCTTCCTTCCTTCCTTCCTTCCTTCCTTCCTTCTTTCTGCAAGCCGTTTTATAATTTCAGAGATACACTCCAGACTCTAGGGCATGTGTCATGGAGGTAATGTCACTTCTCAGGTATTGAATGCACTTGGTCTACAATAGTGTGATGTTATCCCAGCACAGCACACCCCTGCCATGCAGTATTGCTCAAATGTTAAATATAGTTCCGAAGTATGTTAAATGTTGTTTATATTCCAAGGAGAGGCCTTGATAGGCTATTGATACTTTTCATGGCCCCATATGCTGAACTAGCCCTTAATTGTTCATTAATTATCCTCATATAAGATGAGTCTATAAGGTGTTGCCTTTAATCCAGAGGTGCATTAGGTCTAATGTTTCTAAAAGCTTCCCAACCCCATTTAACCAAGGGAAGAAGGACTGAAAATTAATCCATAATCTCTTTTCTTCCTAACACTTTTTGATTAATCTAGTCTTATCCATACTGATAATTTTTATCCAGTATGCTATCTGTCTGCTCCTTGCCATTATTTCTATTTCAGTTCTGCCAAGCTCTGCCCACACTATTTCTGCAGAAACAGTTTTGGGGATATATAGGATTGCTTTATACCAGTGGTTTTCAACCGGGGGTCCATGGCCCGCAGGGGGTCCACAAACTCATGCTCGGGGGTCTGCAGAACAAGCAGTGAAACTTAAATCACGGTACTGCTTTTTATTATCAAGATTAGTGCAACCACAAGTTATCATCAACAAGCTGCTAGTTCCTAGCAGCTAAAACACCCTCTTTGCACTGTTCCTGGGCAGATTAGCTTGTGACTCTTTCGGTAACAGTGATAGGATATTAATTACTTTATTGTCTCTCCTTGGTGACCCTTGAGTCTAGTAAATCACTATTTTTTTCTAAACCCGAATAGCGCAAGTCTCGTTAGTACCTAATTAATCTCCAAATTACTGTGATGTCCCCCAATTACAGCTGGTGACCCTCGAGTTTGTGAGTAATTAATTTGTTAATCTGAATCAAAACACAAGTAGTGCGAGTCCTGCTGATATGAAATTAGTCCCCAGATTACTCTCCTGATTGATCTCCTCATTGTTTTTACCTGTGCCCACAGTAGCTGTGTAGTGGCCTGCGTGTTGCTGTGGTCTGCTTTCATTCTGCTTTCAGTTTCTCTTTGTAGCTACCAGTTGGTCACTCTTCTCCTCACTCCTCACTTTAAGTAATCCCTTCTTGCTCATAGCTCTCATGATTCTCACATAAAAAATTAAAAATAAAAGCTGTCATTCGCTCTCGCACTCCTGCTTTCTTCTGTTCTGTTCTCTCACGGACTCACGGAATCAAGGACATTATGGAGATACTTATTCATGAATTGACTGGGTAAAGTGGAGTGTCTCTATTTAAGTTTTATGTAAACAGCTGCTTTGAAAAATTTTTTTATTTATTTTTATTTTATTTTATTATTTATTTAGTTTTTGTTGACCGGGTAAGTGCACTAGACAAATCCTGACTATTTTCAGGCACGACCCGGGGGAGGGGGATACAGATGAATGTCAACTGACCTTGAACCAGATTAAGCTGTTGGTGGTATTTTTAGTGAATGAGGGAAATTTGGCCAGGACACTGGGGAAATTCCCCTGCTCTTTTTGATAAGTGCCATGGGATCTTTAACATCCACCTGAACTACCACCAATCTAGGCAGATGGGACCTCAGTTTAACGTCTCATCCGAAAGACGGTATATAAGAAATGTAACAGCAGCACTATGCATAGTTGTGTCAGCTTGTGTTCGATGCCCCCCCAGTCACATGAAAGCAGGGAAAGAATAAATATATGTATTTTTTTTCTTAGTCAGTTGAATGCACATGAAAGAAGTGACAGCATGTGAAATATTCAAGCATACTTATAGTAGGACAAGCAACAACTACTGTTAGGTAGTTTTATTTATTTGTTAATAGCTCTGTCAGTTGACTGCACATGAAAGCTGTGACAGAATAAAGATTTTTTTCAGTCAGTTGAATGCTCAACCCCCCCCCACAAACACACATATGAAGCAGTGGAAGACAGTGGCATGCAGTGATGCTAGGTTAATGCTCATTTCAATGTCCACTACTATTAAGTCCATTTTTTTTATAATTTCAGAACAGAAAGAGTCACATTTAATGATGGACAGATTTATCAAGAAGAGAAAAGGTGATCATTTGCAGCCTGAACCTTCTTCCCCATCTTAATAGAAGTGTTCTAAAAAGTTCAGGAAATATAAGGATCACTATTTGAAATATGGGATTATAATTGCAAAAGTTGTTGGAGCAGAGGGGAGAGGAGCTGACACAATGCATTATTTGCTCCTTGGTGCTTTCTAATGAAGCAATGAAGCTGTGACAACCCACCTCTCCCTCTGGGCTGAAACAGCTTTTAGAGAGATGTGTGTCCTTGGGTATTCGCTGCCACCAGCCGGACTTTCCTTCCGGGCACCTCTTTCAAGTGTACAAACTTGAATAATCACACGTGCAATTGCACAAGTTAAAGTCTGGTAGTGTGTCTCTTTCAGGTGGCGGATGCTACACAGAGTTTACCCTAGCCAGTGGAAACCAAATCTTACCTTAGAAAAATGACATCAGAGACACAACTGTTGAGCAAATAAATAGCTTTTACTTAACAGAAAGTGCAATGAGCATTTACAGGAAATGTATTTACAACACAAGAGAATAACACTTATACAGGAAAAGTAAACAAATGTTTTTAAACAACAGATGGCAAAAGAAGAAGGCTATTACTGAAATATACTATCACTAAACTTACCCTTCCCTGTCCTTACAAGAGACACTGGACCCTGTTCTAACTGCCAGCTCCCACGGACATACCAGGTAGGCTCCAAGCTTATGTTTCCCCTCACAGCTTCCCAAGGCAAGAGAGAGAGTTCTCTGTCTTACAGAAGCTTATATAGTCTATGGAGACTAGGTCATTCCTATTCTCCCCTTAAATGCACCAACCAACTAACATGTATCTATTTAATTGTCCCAATCAGAGTGAACACCTATTGGTGACCAATTATATTCCCTTTTCACCTTAAGTTTATATTTGAATGATCCAATCCATTCAAACTGCCCTGTGTCCGTGTCTGCAAGGTCTGGGTGTGTCTGGAGATGTCCACTCGAGATTTATGACTCAGCTCTTATCTAGCAGCTAGGAATTCCACAAGCTGGTTGCTGCTGGAGGATTTCAGCCTCAGTGTATTTTTTCCACACTGCTAAAAAAATAAGGCATCTACAGAATCCAAACCATTAACTCTTTCCTTCCCATTTCTGTCACAGAAGCCATTTAAAATGGTCAGACATTTGGAAACTAAACATTATGCAGTCAAAGACAATTAATCGAATATTTTCAAAATTGTTTCAAAGATTTACTGAGACAGCGGACATTTATCAGAAAAGCTTCCAGAGTCAGTTTGAGTGCATTAAGAGCCTCATATCAAGTTGCTTTTCTAATTTCACAGTGCAAAAAGCCATATACTGTAGCAGAAAGCCTTGCATTGCCAGCAGCAATTGATGTCTGTAATACCATGTTTGGACATGATTATACTGAGAAACTCAAATCCATTCCTGTCAGAAAACACACTAGCCAGAAGAACTGATGACATGGCAACAGACATAGCAGACCAGTTAATACAGAAAATGTGTACTACACGTGCATTTGAGTTACAACTTGATGAGTCGATATTTCCAATGATGCCCAGCTACTTGCTTTTGTTTGATTTACTGAAGATAAAAATGTGGTGAAAGAGTATCTGTTTTGTAAAATTTTGCCACAGTGAACAACAGGTGCAGAAATTTTTAAAGTGCTTGATGAGTTTATAAAGGAGAATGCCATACCTTGGGAAAAATGTATGGGCTTGTGTACAGATGGTGCTATGGCTATGACAGGTTTAAGGAGCAGACTCATCGGACTTGTTAAAAATGTTGCACCACAAGTCATTTGGACTCATTGTGTGCTACATAGGGAGCCCATGGCATCCAAAAGAATGTGCCCTGAATTTAATGCAATTCTTCAAACAGTTGTAAAGGTGGTAAACTTCATCAAAAACAGAGCTTTAAACACACAGGTTTTTGTTACTCTCTGTGATGAAATGGGTGCAGAACACAGAGCCCTGCTTTATCACTCAAAAATGAGATGGTTGTCTCAAGAAGCAGTTCTAAGCAGGGTTTTTGAGTTACGTGGTAAAGTCTATGAATTCTTAACACAGCACACACAGACAGACCTTGCTGCTAAGTTTACAGATATAGGGTGGGTATCTAAACTTGAATACCTTGCTGATTTATTTTGTGATTTGAACAGGCATGTCAATGCAAGGCAGAAACGTAAATATTGTACAACTGTACAGCAAAATTGAGTCTTTCATGAAGAGAGCAAAAAACAGAGAGAAAGAGTGCAACAAGAAAATGTTTCCATGTTTCCATCATTATAAGAATTGATTGACAACTCAGGGCCAGATAGTCAAAACTTTGCCACAGGGCTAAAGTAGCACTGCCCAGTGGACAAACTTTGCCCGGAGCAAAAACATAGCTATATTCAAAAGGAAATAGCCTGGTGCAAAACCAGCTGGATATAGCAGGCTGAGAAAGCCAGGCAAACATGTACAGGAGTGCAGGGCAAAAATTGCCCGTGATTAAGACAGCACTGAATATAGCAATCAGACAGAGGCGGTGCAAACACCCACATAAACAAAGTGTTAGAGGTGTAAGCACCTGTCCAGGAACACAGAAAAGCAAAATAGCCCTGCCAGACACAACTGCAGTACTAGTGAATGGCATGGAATAACCTGGACCCACAAGTGAAACCAGAATATCACAGAACACTGTCAAATCCTGACTCCCCCCCCAAAAAAAACACAGGACACAGGAATGTCAAGCATAACAAAGTATAATTCAAAAAGGGAACAAGTAAGGCAAAAAGGCAACAGGAACAAATGTACAGAAAAACAAACCAAAACACAGCAGAACACAGTATGCAAAAATGGGATACAACACAAACATAATGAAAGGGAAAAGAGCAAGCTTAGCAAAGGGACCAAAAACAATGGGGAAAACAACAGTAACACTACAAAAAGGCAATTATGTACAATATTTACAGTGGAATGGGTAAAGAATGTGGAAGGGAGAGGGATGTGGACATAGGAAGCAATGGAGGGAAACAGGATGGCAGAAACAGGGCTAGGGACAGTGGGCCAGGGGCAGGAAGCAGGATAACAGAATGGGAGGTAGGAGCTAGGTGTGGGCAGGTGCTGGCAGATGTTCCTCCAGGATGGCTGCAACCCATCTTGTTTCAGCAATCAACAGAGCCTGCTGTTCTATAAGTGTGCGCTGTTGTGGCACCACCCTCCTCAACAGCTCATCCCTACCTTCAGCCTCCTCTGGACAGGTGGCCCACATTGACACCCAACGTGAACCTACAGGAGAAAGGGGGACCATATCAGGACATGACGATGACACAAAGGCACCATGTACCACCACATGGTGGACAGCATGCCCCAACAACCATGCCCATGTGCCAGTACAGAATAAACCACAATGCACACTAGCATGTGCCTGCAGGGCAAGGCAGTATGTAACAAGCAGCATGCACCACCCCAATGTACATGGACATGCATAGATGTATGCTGAGAAACCTAACACAGTGGAATCGAGCCAACACAGTGGCGTGCAGACTGTAACAGTGTAAACAGACAGCCACCTCCTGAGATGCAAATGTCAAGTGGACACTGAATGACATGCACATGGGATTACACATGTTGGGACATGCTGCCCACAGTCACACAGCTATGATACACAACACAGATGGCACCTACTGGAGAAGGTGCCACAGCCACAACCAGGCGTGTAACCAGACATGCCTGTCCCGTACCCCCCCAACAGTGGCCCATCCTCACTGCTGCTCCCCCACTAGAACTGTACAGACTCAGCCAAACTGCCATTCACAATGCCATAATATAGCAGCTGTACAAATGATGTCAGGAAGCCCTGAACAGGTGGGTGACTGATATAAGTGCAGAACAGGGGCAAGTGACACAGACAGAGACTCGGCATGGACCACAGAGACCCAATGACTACAGAGGACGACACTGGCAACAGTACAGTAGGGACTGTGGGACAGGTACCCAAGCAGTACACAACCAGGGAAAGTGCCAATACCCACCCACACCCATTGTCACAACAGAAGGATGAGGAGCCACACTGGTGAAGAGCATGGCATGGAGCTGTGCCACCACCCAAAATGGCAACACCTTGAAGGCACACATGCAAGAAGACACACACATGTGAAACAGAGACACAGGCCATGGTCCACCAGTGGCAGGGCAGCGGTAGGCCAATGATATGTACAGGATAGTGTCAGCCTGGTGGTCAAGGTATGGTGAGGCACACCCCCCACTTGTGGGAGCAGCATCTGCCACAGGGTCTGATACCTAGCATACCATGCTACCACAGAACAATCTCTGCAGCACACCTGCATAACCTATGCACAAACACCATGCACTGCAGGGACTGAGGAACAGCACCCTGTAGGGGACAATGGCTCCTACAACATAGCTGGAGCCAACAGGCAGGGGTGTAGCCAGGGAGGTCACATCTGCACACCAAGTGGACACATTACTACCCCTCTCTCCATTGTTAGGGTGAGCTACCTCACCCCAGAGTGTAGCCAGACAATGTACAAACATACACCAGTACTGTGTTTGTTGCCACCAGTAGCATAATAAATACAACTTATGAAACTCATGACAATAGGCGCTGCCCTACATGGGTAAATACAAATACCATGCATTGCTCCCTAAGACACCCACATACCAGCCCACAGCCTGTACAGTTGTATTGTCCATGGGATACAAAGACAGTCTTAGTGATCAGTCCTCGTATCATAGACCCCAATGAATGAAATCACAGAACGGTACAACATAGTCTGTTAGGCTTCATGGAAAAAGGAAGCAGTTCAGAGCCTATTTGCTACCCCCCCAGAAATAAAATAGCACACCATGGAGTGCTTGGAGGATGCCTGCCTACTCCCATGCTGCAACAGGCACACATGACATGCACAGCCACACAGGCCCATGTGGCACCATAGGCCTAGAGGCCCCCCAACAGCCACTGTGCTTATACACCACAGAGGTCAGACAAGGGCACACAATAACATACTAGTGTCCACACTACAATGGTAATACACTGGTAGGGAGATACAGGCACCACATGATGCTGTGGCCCCCTGTTTGTCATAGTGTAAATAGCCTTGGCAGGCACCAACAACATGTCCTGCATTGACACTGACACACTATACATGGTACTGTGAATGAGACATGCCATGAGAAGTGCAGAACAGTGATGCTATGGCAGACAGGACAACAGCAGCAGCAGAAATAGCCAGCACAGCAGGCTGACCCCAGTAATCCCCCAGCTCCAGGCATAATGACTGGCCAATGGCCATGCACAGACCTGCTGCATCCTGCCACAATGGTGGACATAACAGCAACATGTTGCACACGACAGTACAAGGCAGATAGCAGTGCACATGGCAGTAATGGCAACAGTAGACCAGACATAGAGCCAGTCATGTCACAGGCCACACAGCAGAAGACAAGGCACTGGAGGCACAGAAGACAACACAAATGCATGCAGCCAGCATAGCAGGTCCACTGATGTAAAGGTCATGGGTGCACTGAATGGTGACACTGGTGTCAAGCATCCAGTGCCCCCCATCCAGCACATAGTCAGGTGTGAACACTGTAGCCTCATGTGGCTATACATATTGTAGCCACAATGGCTAAGGGGTCCCTCCAAGTGAGCACCCTGGAATCCAAATGCAACACAGCTAAATCACATCAAGCCTGGATGACCTAGGCAACTGTGCCACGACACCAGACACAACACTCCAATGCCTGCAGTGGCAACACAGACACATAGTAGAAATGCACAATGGCACACAGTACTCATGTAACACACTCCCATCCCTGTTACTGCTCTCTGCTGTGTGCTGTGCCATTGATGGCACCCTCCACCTGTCTGTGGTGGGCCTCTGATCAGCCTGCTGCTTGTCCCTCCTTTCTCTGGTGTGGTCTCTGCACTCTGCAGTGGGAAGATGGTACAGCAGCATTACTACAATGTCAGCCACCATGGTACACTAAAGACCACCCTGGACCCTGGTGGCATGGCACACCACACGCATAACTGGCACACAGACACAGTGCACCACCCAAGCGATGCCAAGCATGACACGGGTCACTGCAGACCGCACAGTGCATGGCCAATGTGTGCAGGGTTGAAGCCTGACAATGCCATCCCGTACACACAAGCTGCAACAGCCCCCCCTCCATCATATGTACACAGCCCCTCTGGATGGTACCTCCTCACAAACAAGGCAGACTGTAAGCAGAGGAGTCCCCTAACCTGTAATTAGGGAACATAAGTATTAGACCCCTCAAGAACAGATGTGGACACACAGACATGACCCAGTGGCATACAACAACCCAAAGGCTACAGATAGAATGACAATGATGACAGAAAGGCATATGGGATGTGACATGCACACAGCATGACTGTACACAACTAAATACAGTGCGTATGTTGACCACACCAGTGATAGTGCGCAGCACAGCAGGGCAACAATGCCATGGATCTGTCACCCGAGCCACTGGACAGTATCATGGCACAGACACAGCAGTGGTGGTTGAGTGCACCACACCCAGACACATACCTCTTAACAATACCACATTCTGAGGAACGTTCCTCAGTGTATGCCACATAAGCTCTCTATACCACATTGTGAGGACTCAACTCACATGCAGTGGACACATATGAATTCACAGAGCCATAGTAAATGATGCAAACCATATATCATACAATGAATAACAGGCCTCTGGCACATAACTGCAAACAATGTGACAGTGTTCTGAGCAGCATAGGTGAAGCTATGTGTAAGTGATCCACAGCTGTCCCACTTATGCCACATTGTAAGAGGCAATGTACCACAAGTGGGTGAGAAATGGTAGGAAGGTTAGCCCAGACACCACACCCAACCACACACTGTGGATGTACAAAGTAGGCACAGCTGCACATAGCCCCCTGGCAGCATGGCAGAACATAGTGTATGTGGCAGGGGGCCAGGTGTTGTGGGTCCATGCCACCACAGTAGGTGGTATGGGGCAGTGTGCCACCACAGTGCAGAGCATTGCAGACAACACTCCTAAGATGCTCCATCCCCTGGACCACACAGTTCACACACACCTGATTGGAGGACCCCATGGCAGAAGACCAACATATAGTAGTAGTAGTAGTAGTAAAACTGTACATTTGTACAGGTAGCAAATGGAAATACTTCATTGGGTCATAAATCCATGTCCAGGATGGACCTGTGTCACATATAATTACACAAGTTGCACAACAGTAATATCATGGTATATTTGTGCCAAACCCCACCAGCACAGCAACACAGTCCCCTTGGATGGCATGTTAATGGGCCATGGCACATGCACACAGGCACACCACCCAAAATGCATCCCTGCCACCCATTACATCACCATGGTGAGAGGCATCACATACCTGGCACAGGCACAGTCCCCTCTTGAATCATCACCCGGCATCATTCCAGCAGTGGGCGCTGCCTGCACCTGAGGTCCACATATCAGTGGCAGCACTTCTCCCCATCACATGGTATTCCTGTGAGTGCTGTGAGGTGATGGACAATTGAAGCCCAGACCTGGCTACAGGGGGTGGTCACCCTCCTGGACCACTCCAAATAGGCACCTATGGCACTGTTGTGTGAGCTGCACAAGGTTGTCCATCTCCACTTCATCCCAACGCCTGTCATGGCCCACCACTGCCCTTTGCCTACATCTCCCAGACATTGCTGACACAAGAGGAGGGAAAGGTATTGCTGTACTGGCAACAGATAGCCCACACACCCTGACACTCCCAAACTGTTCAGACTAGCACCATGGAGAACTATGCAATAGCGCCGTGCTACCCGTAAGTGTGTGCAATTTGCATGCATGACCCTCCATGACCCCATGCAGATGTACCAGGCATGCACAGTGGCAGCACGCTAACATGGTTAGTGCAGCGCTAAGGCACAATAGTGCAGCCAGTTTCATGTGGACTGCTCCAACCTGTGCATGCACTGTACCTGCACTAATCAGCCATAGCGCAGTGCTATTGCAACAGCGCTACGCTAAGCATAGCCGAGATAGCCCGTCGCTATATGGTTTGCCTGGTGCTATCATCTGCCATATTCAAACAGCATATGCAAATGATGGTCATTGTGTATGCATGGTGCTAACAAGGAGATTAGCATATCATTAATGGCCCATTAGCATGCTTAACAGGCTTGTTTGCCTGGCTGTGCTATAGAAGGACTAACAGTGCCCCACCTGTGTTGCTTATTGGTAATACATGTTGTTGTGGGATCACTGCTGTAGCACAGGATGTCACTGGAACAATCACAGAGCCAGCCAGGTATGTACTGCATGTGGGCTGACACAGAGGTACAATTCAAGGGACATAGCAGTAGATTTGTGATGTGGTTTATGTTGACTGGGTGCCTAGTGCCAGGCACAACCTGGCCATACCTCCTAACCTTATGTCCCTCAAATGTGGAACATTGCCTCTCAATATGTGGAACACATGAGCAAACTGTGGAACACGTAATCAAACTTCACCTCAAAGGCCCAGAACACTGTCAAACTATTTGCATTTATGTTTGGGATGTCAGTTAGTAATTGAGCTATATATGTTCTGCATCATTTACTGTGGAAAAGTGCCTTACAGTGTTACCACTGAATGTGTGACAACTCCTCACAATGTCGAAGAGCGTGCTGTTGTGCCGTACAATGAGGAACATTCCTCGTATTATGGTACAGTTGAGAGGTATGGATCTGGGGAAGGGGGGATACAGATGATTACTAACTGACTGTGCCCTGGATGAGGCTGCCATTCATGAATGTTCTGTGTAGTCACCATGCTGCCAACAGTTGGACATCCCCATGTCATGTGTGTATGTCTTGATAGCACTGGATGGCGGCAGATATCTAGGTTAGGGCTGTAACACATGCCTACTCTGCCTGTCATATGGTCTGGTCTGCACAATCCATATGTACTGCCACAGAGGGGTTCTCAGTCCCTGTGACCTTGGGAGCACAGATAGTCGAGGTGACAGAACACAGGTGGTGTATAACTGTGGCATCATGTGTGTGATATATTGTATAGATGTAGTATGTCACATGTGTGCAGTGTGTTACTCTGCACTCTGTTCCATACTGACACCGACATGTGATGTCTCAAGTGGTTCAAGACTACTTACACCACTGCGGTACTATGAGGATGGTAACACTATGCCAGCAAGTCATGCGCTCCTGCAGCAGTGGTGACATCAGTATTGCAGCAGAACATCATAATGACAGCACTACTGCAGCAGCACATAGGGGATACTGGATGGGCAACTATGCAGCACCAGTGTGTTCTGCCACAGAAGGATTCTGAGGCCCTATGACACTGAGAGCACAGCTTGTGAGGTCCATGGAAATCAGAACCCCGACCCGGCAGGGCATGCTGATTGTGCATAGCGCTGCTCTGCTTGTCATATGTATTGCTTATTGTAACGTTTGCTGACCAGGTACGTGCTGTAGACAAATTCTGCCTCTTTCAGCCACAACCCAGAGGGAAAGGGGATACAGGTGAATGCCAAATGTCTTTGAAACAGATTACGCTGCTTGTGGTATTCTTGTGAATGCGGGGAACATGGCCATGACACCGTAGATATTCCCCTACACATTTTGGGATTTGCCATGGGGTCTTCCACCTGACATACCACCAGAGCAGGCAGATGTAACCTAACATCTCATCTGATAGATGGCACCTCAGGAGTACAGCACTGCAGTGTACATGCTGCACTGCAGTGTCACTTATAGGATATTAACCCAGAAGCCTTGTGTGGGACTAGAACCCACAGCCTTCTGATCTCCCAGCCACTGTCATTACTAGTGTATAGTACTGTGTGCAATCTGTGTGATGTAATAGAAGAGACTGTCTGAGGTACAGGTGATAACCATGGTGTAAATACCTCAAGTGAATGCTAGGACATCAGTAAACCTCGAGTGCGCAGCTCGAGAGGTTTAAAATTGCCCTAGTGACCATGAGAAGTGATTACACTATGGTTATCACCTGTACATCAGGTAGTGTCAGGTATAGTGGATGGGACTCATCATGGGAATCGTCCCCCCAAACACGTGTAAGTGGGCCTTACCCCAGTATTGACTCTGCAGTACAGCCACGTGTATGTGTAGGTACTGTACACACAGTATTGGGATACATGGACCAAAGGACTGTGGGCCAGCATAGTACTAGTGTTAACCCCTATCAGACATGGAGATTACTAGATTCAGTGACAGTACACTGGGACAATTGGACTGTTATAGGACTACTGTACTGAGGCTTCCAAGCACATTCCAGGTGTGTAGAATACCAACTAATAGTGGCAGTCTATTTAGTTAACCCGCTGCTAAGACATAGTTGAGATGAGTTCATATGGTCCTGACATCACACCACTGGGATGCCAGGGCTGTAATCTGCTGGATGTCAGTGGGTAATCAGGGCTACCCATACTTTGTAGTCCTGTTCTGCATGGACGATAGGCTGACCCAGACAATGCCAGCCACCTGCCTGTCTGGCAGGACAGGACTTGATTCCAGGTGTAGCAGTACCACATGTGTGGCTGTATCATCCCTGCCATGCACAGGTTACTTCTGTATTGCCTGTATGTAGCAGGCTATGGTATATGTGAACCGTCCAACAGTGGAGTACTGGTAATGGCCTTGGGACTGCAGCTGATGCATGACTGGTGCAGTGTGGCTGGGCATGTATGTGGTGGTGCTGGGGGGAGCTAGGTGGCCCATTGACCCTCTTGGCCGACCCTGTGTGGGTAGTGGTGCCCTACCAGCATAATGCACTGTCCAACACCCATTGTGCAAGCCATGCTTGACTGACTGCATGCTGTGGTGCTACAGATGGCAGTGGGATGTGATCAGCGGTGTGAAGGATGCACTCTGGAGTGGGTCAGTAGTCCACTGTGACTGTAGGGTGCATGTACTCCAGTGTGACAACTGCCATGGGTACCCATGCTGTCATCCATGTCACCGACTGACATCTGCATCACAGACAGCCAACCCCCAACCCCTTTATTGTGCTGTGGGATGTGTGCATGTGGGTCGTGGCAGACAGTATTCATGCAGTTAATAGTGTTGGTACACTGCAGTCCCGGCTGCTGTCTGTCTGTGCACAGCACTGTGCAGCCAGGGGCAGTACCAATGTTGTTGTGGTCCAGGGTGTCTACCCCCATGACAGGCCGGTCCATCTACAGTGTGCACATCCAGGCCATTGCGTGACATGCATTGACACACATGCTGGGGGTGCAGTACCTGTTTTATTGTTGTACAGTACCCACTACTGCAACACATGGTGGATCACACACAGGCCTTGTGCACAGCTGTGCCAGAATCACCTATACACACACAACACACCTGTATGTGTGTGCAATGTAGCTGCACTGATACTTGCTCTGGCACATGCAATGGTGCATAGGCTGCACCACTAGCAGAACATGTGTCCTGGTCAACCATCTAGCCCTGTTAGGCCACAACCCACACTTCCACAACATGTGTTCCATGGTGCTGGGTGTGCAGAGGCCCAGCATGGCACTGGATGTGCTGGGGGGACCATGAGTCAGGCATTTATAGCCATGGCTGAACAGTCCCACACATGTGCACATTAGACACCATCTGTGGCTGTAAGCCTAGTGATTGCCTTGCAGTGCAGCCATGTCCATGCCAACATGTGCAGTCAGGCCACCTCTCACATGCCACAGGCAGCAGCATAGGCAGCACAACTGTGTGCTGCACACACACAGCTGGCTTCCACATGTGCTGGCCTGCAGGACTCCACAACACTGAGATGCATCGTGCATGTCCTGTTGGCATTCCTTAGGGGGTGGGGGCATGCATAGCAGCTGTGTGTTGCATCATGGCAATATGATACTGTTACAGCTGTGCAATGTTTGTTCACAACTCTGTATAAGTTAACACTTTCCCTGCCTTCTGTCCCACACAAGTGAGGCTGCAGGACAGGAGCGGCTCAGGGCCCACAAATTTTCTGGAGATGAGCTGCATGCCCTGGTACATGCAGTGAAGGGCAGAGAAATGGTCCTATGCTGGAACAAGCTGATGGATGCTACTGTTCATCTGATGTGGGAGGAGACTGCCACAGCAGTAAATGCCATAGGTGGTCATGGCCATAGCACTGATGCCATCCGGAGATGGTGGAATGACATGTTGCATAGGCAAAGGAGGAGGAGGCACAGTGGATCCAGGACAGGCTGCAGACTAGTGGGGGTCCACAACCACTTGAGCAGCAGAACTGGGACCCATTGATGGCCATAGTAGCCTCTACCCTGTGACCAGTGGCAGTCAGTGGAGTTGAAGGCGGTGGATGTGAGACACTTCTCACACCACCCAGAGCAGGTAAGTTCATGGCATGTATCCACCCCTCAGTGGACAGCAACACCATGGGGACAAAGGCACACATCGCTACTGTCATGGTGCATGCATAGGGCCCACATGGGTATGTTCCATTGTAAGGGTGGTGTTGGGGCTGCACAGTGGTGGACATCTGCTGGCAGGCACATGTCATGAGTGCATGTGTACCATGGTGCAGAGGCTCCTAGGGCACAGGCTGCAATTGCATAGGATGCACACTGGGGTCTTCATGGGCATGCTGAAGGGCACACATTGCTGGGGGTGCATGTGGCGTTGTTGGGAGTAGAGTAGGGGTGGGTGGGCTGGTCACTGTAGCAGCGACTGACATCAGTCTCTTCCATTTCAGCATTACATGTCCAGCAGGCTATGTCCCAGGTGGGGCCAAGCACAGTTGTACGGGAGGTGGAGGATTCATACACAGCAGAGGTGCACCCTTCCACATCAGGCATGGCAGCCACAGCTAGACCAGCAGTGGCCATGCCGGTCAGCACTATGTCCACTCACAGACATTATGAGGCACTGACATATGCTGTAACATCAGATGAGGAGGATGCAGTCTTCCTGGAGTCCCTGAATCCACTTGAGTATGCCCAGGTGAAGGATCTGAGTGGGAAGCAGGTGGTGATCCTGACTGTCACAAGTGACCATGGCTCAGAGGATGCAGGGGAGGAACCTGACATGCTGGTTCTGTGTACAGCTAGTGACACCAGAGGTTTTGGTGCAGTGGGGGTGGCACCATGCCTGAACTGGGGACAAGGGGTACTCAGGCACATGACACCTATCTGCCCACAGCTGCTATTCTCCTGCCTGAACAGTCTTGCCCACAGGAATTGTCCCAAAGGGCACTGACCGCAGGGCTGGTCCAGCAGCATGCTCAGTCACTTGTGAGGCCATAGTTGTAGCAGCCAACACACTGCCAGCCACCCCCACAGGTCCCTTCACATCCATGACATACTGCCCAGTGCCAGCCACAACACCTGCCACAGGTGCAGGATGCTGATGCTGCACCTGCACAAGATGGCCAGGGTGCACAACCTATGCTCCAGGAGGCCTTGGTCTTACAGCATGCAGTCCAGCAGGACCTGCATGATCTCCGTAGAGAGCTGCAGCATGAGCTGTCACAGCTGTGGGAGACAGTGAGCACTGGTCTTGCCCATGCTGAGCAGTGGTTGAAGGAGTGGATGAACCATGTTCTCACCACCATTGAGCTTTGGTGGCCTAACTGTTGCTGTGGAGGCCCATGCTGTGGTGCTGCAGGACACTATCACCACAGCACTGCAGAGTGCACCCAGACACCAGCGCAGCCATGCCTCACATGGGCAGCAGCGTAGCTGGAGTTCACGCAGGATGGGCGCGACCTCCTCAACCCCTACCTTCCGTTCGTCCAAAGGACATGCATGGCATCGTGGCCACCCTCCCTCCACTCCTGTGCAGGCCTCAAGGCATGGCCAAGGACAGCCTGCCTTCCCAGCCTCACCTCAATCCACCCCAACAATGTCCTTGGCACGTAGCACACCCAGCAGTTTGCCCAGTACACAGGGTGTGCGCCGCAGCAGGCGCAGATGATGTGCTCCACCACATGCGTGCTGCGGCCCTGTCTCCCTCACCTGCATGTCTATGCACACAGTCACATTCCATGTCCCCTGCACAAACACAGTCTTCCATGGCCCTTGTTCACTCTCATGCCACAGCTCCTGCCATCACATATCTACATAGCTGTTTCTTGTGCTCACCTGGGTGGTGGCCATACCTCTTACCCTTTTGTCCCCCGACCATACAACAGTGCCTTTCAGGATGTGATACTACTGAGCAGAATGTGGACCTCATTCTTACTGCATTCCCTCAGCAGCTAACTGACCTGTTACATTCTTTGCTTATCTGTTCAGGCTGTCTTTTCTTAATTGCCTGTTTTTGTTGGCATCGTCTATGATGGGGAATTTCTTTACAGTGTTGCCATTGAGTGTGGGACAGATCCTTACACTCTGGAATAGGGAGCTGCAGTGATGTAACTGTAGTACTGTTCCTCGTACCGTGTTACAGTTGAGGGATATGGTGGTGGCTCACACACATCACACGCACCGCATACATCACATGCACTGCATCACATCACATCACCACACTGGCAATGTGTACAGCACCTATATATTACACTGATTTCACTGTACTGTATATGCACTACCATTAAATGTACTGTTGACATCATTTTATTTGTCTATGTTTTCTGTACTAACCGTCCATCCTGGTTCAGTGTCTCGATGCTGCTGCTCCTGTGCTGTATGGTCCGGCGGGTCATGCGTGGATCCCGCCGCTTAAGTTGCTCTACTATCCCCCTTACCCCTGGCTCTGGCTCACTGTCAGAATGTACCTCAGGTTCAGGTGCACATATCCCATGGTTCAGTGCCATGCTGTGTAGCATACAACAGGCCAAGATGATATGGCATACCTTCTGAGGGCTATACTGTAAGGCACTGCCTAACTGGTCTATGCAACAGTACCTCATCTTGAGCATCCCAAAGAATCCTCTCTATGATGTTCCTTGTAGCAGCATGTGCCTCATTGTACCATTCCTCAGCCACTGTTGCTGGCCGAGGTACTGGTGTCAGCAGCCAGGGTCAGAGGGGATAGACACTGTCTTCTGTGGAGATAAATCAGGTGTTAGTGTTGCTGTCCTGCACAGTGCCCACTGCTGCTCTGAACCATTGCTCCCTACCCCTCCCACGACTACCCTTGTCTATCCCCCCTCCCCTGTGCTATCACCCTGTTGTAGCTGCCCATACTCACTGACTAGATGCCCACGTGGAATCGTGTCCTCCTTAAATACCCAGCACAGCCGGGACTGGTGCCAGATGAAGGCATCATGAGCACTGCCAGGGTACTGTACAAAGACATTGCTAATGTGCCCTGTCACATCGCACACCACCTGGCAATTAATGGAGTGGAAGCCCTTTCTGTTCATGTACAGGTCACTGGCATCACCAGGTGGTGCACGGATGGGGACATGGGTGCAGTCAATGGCACCAAGTGCAGTGGGTAGGTGTGCAACTCGATGGAATTGCTGCATGGTTGCTATGCACTCTGCTGCCTTGCTGGGGAATACTATGAACTTACCAGCATGTGGCAGGTGAGCATCAAGGAACCAGGTCAGGAGGCGCAATGTGGCGGACTGCAATATCCCAATGGTGTTCACCGTTGGGAGCTGAAATGTCCCAGTGGCTAGGATGCACATCGCTGCCATCACCTTTTCCTCGACTGACATGGTGTGTCTGTGCCTGGTGTTCAGCTGCAGCTCCTCATGCAGGAGTTCTCATAGCTGCCTCAACATTCCCCTGTCCAACCTGTACCAGTCAACGATGTGGTCATCAGGTAGGGTCTCAAAGGAGACTCTAGGCCAGTACCATCTGTGTGCAGCATATCTCCTCCTTCGTTTCAGTAATAGGCCTTGTTGGGCCAGCTCTCTTTCATCCTCCTCCACAGCCTGCTCCATCAGGTGCAGCACTACAGCATTGCTAAAGAAAGTCATTGTGTTACACTTCCTGGTCTGGCCACCCCCTTCTCTGTGGATTGCCCTGGGTTTAGGCCTCCCTTTTACAGGTGGTAAGTAGCACTGCACTAAGTGCCGCGCAATGGTGCATTGCATTGCACTATATCTCTGAATATCCCATTGCGCCCATATGCAGGTTCCCACCCCTCCACTTTGCCCCTTGCATACATTATGTTTTAGCCTGGCGCTATTGAGTTTAGCATGTGATAGCTCCCTCTTTGAATATGGCTGTCCTGCTCTAACCCTGCGCTAATCCTGCACAAATGGTTAGCATGGCGCGCTAAGTTTTGAATATCTGGGCCTCAGATTCTAACATTATTTCAAAAATAACTGGAACTATTTGTTCACACTTGGCAGCACTGGAGCAGCAATTTGAAGAGTATTTTTCACAGTCTGAAGACTGGTATTGTGACAGCAATTGGATTCAATTTCCTTTTTCTTCAAACTCAAACAGTGCTTCATCCAACTTGACAGCTAAGGAAGATGACCAGCTGATAGAACTAACCGCAGGCTGTGTACACAGAAACAGATTTGAATCAGCACCATGTCTCGCCACATTCTGAACTGATTGCAAGAATGAATTCCCAGAGCTAGCAAATAAGGCACTAACAGTTGTTCTTCCATTTGCAACCACGTACTTGTGTGAAAGTGGATTCTCAGCATTGATTGTTCTTAAAACCAAATATCAATCATGATTACAACCACAGAATGACCTCAGAATATGTCTTTCAAAAATAATACCAAGGATTGACAGACTATGCTCTTTGCAACAAGCCCAAGTATCCCACTAGTGCCTCATCAATGCTATTGTTGTGTACTTTACTTAATATATATATATATATATATATATATATATAAATGTTCATGGGTATTAATGAAAAACAACAATGTTTTACATACCAATGGCTTGATGTTGTTTTTGTGTTTTACAAGGGGTGGCTGTATAAATGCTGTAAAAACACTAAACGCAGTACAATATGTACAGACTTTTTTTGGTAGGAGGTCCCTGACATGGCTGACAGGTGTCCACGGGGTCCCCGGACCATAAAAGGTTGACAACTACTGGTTAATAATACAATTGGTTAAATGGTTGTTCCAATAAGCTAAGCCCCACAAACTTCAGTTAGGTAAAGTGCAACACTATTCATATTCATCTCTGCAGCCCGCAATGCTGGGAAAAGTGTATAGCCACCATATTTATTACTTAATTTAATCAGCCCATTTTTAATGTGCATCAGCCTAGCCTTCACATAATTCTGGTGGACCACCCATTTGTCATTACTAGAAAAATTTAAACCTTAATAATGATGTTTCTATACCAGATTATTCGGCAATTGGACGGGTTCACTTAAATATAAATATACACAGTGTAACATCAAAGTGGACTGAGTTTATTGTTTGGACTGAGCAGCATTCTTTGATGTTATCACTCTGTCAGAGACATGGCTTACTGTTCAGGTTCATGATTCAGAGATTAATCTCCTTGACTACAATCTCTATAGAAAAGATCGGCTGGGGAGAAGGGGTGGGGGAGTCTGTATTTATGTCACTTCTAGGCTTAAGTCAAGTTTATATTTTGTTTCTGATCCCAATTTAACTTGCAATATGGTTTCTGTGGAGCTTGTTTTGGGACATGAAAAGTATCTCATTTTGAGTTCAGTGTACACCTTTCTTGGTCATATTTCTCCTTGCATGGCCATACTCTCCCAATTTACAGGTGGTCTTCCCTCAAATCATGAATTAATGGTTATAGGAGACTTTAATTGCGATTGGGACTCTGACTGTACCACCTGGGATATTAAAGGTGCACTGCTGGACCTGGGATTTCACCAGATAATGAGTAACATCTTAAGGGCATTAACAAAGTGAAAGAGTCTAACATGTTTCAATATAAGAAAATAGCAGGACAAAAGGACACAGCATGAGATTAGAGGGAGGCCAATTAAGGGGTAATGTGAGGAAGTTCTTTTTCACAGAAAGGGTGGTGGATGCATGGAACTGCCTACCTCAGGAAGTGGTGGATATGAATACAGTGCAGGGCTTTAAACAGGTATGGGATAGGCATAAGGGAGCAATACAGATGAGTATGAATAGATAGGCCATTGACGGAGTAAATGCCTATGGCACATTCATAAGGTAGAAAAACTGGGCAGACTGGATGGGCCATGCGGTCCTTATCTGCTGTCAACTTCTATGTTTCTATATGATGTCACAAGGCCCAACTGCAAGACAGGCTTAGGTACTGTGTTGGACTGGATACTGGTCACTCACCCTGACAGCATTCCCTTTTCAGGGGTCCTGCTGGATAGTATGAGTGACCACTGTCCCATCCACTGCAGTTGGACCTCTAAGTCCCCAATTGGCTTTTCTTCTGAACAATTGGATGCTGCCTTTTCTGCAGTGATTGGTCTCCACCTGAATCTATCTCTGATCCCTCTCTTATGCTTATTCACTTCTCTGATATTTTTCAGAGAGTAGGTAACCAGATTGCCCCTTTTAAGTGAGTGAGAGTTAGGTCAAATAAACAGCCTTGGGTTTCCTAAATGTTGCATAAGTTGTTGCATACTAGAGACAGAAGTTGGAGGGCTTACTGGAAATCTAGAGATGTTTCTCTATTGTAGGCTTATAAAGTACTGTGTAATAAATGTAAAGCTGCCACTAGGAAGGCTAGGACCCATTATTTTTTAACTGCTCTGCAGAATGCTTATGGAAACCCCAGGAAGACCTGAGGAGTGCTTAATCAGCTTCTGGGCAGAAATAAGACCCAGTCTGTTTCTATGATGATGGATAACTCACTAAATAGTGATCCTGCTGCTATCACCAAGGTTTTTAATAACTACTTTGGTGATCTTGCTTCATTTAGGCCTTCTTTTTCCTCTTCCTGTTTGATTCTTCCATACTGAAGGATGACAATCCTCCTAAATTTTATTTTAGGAGTGTATCCCCAGAGCCGATTATAGACTATATCACAAAAATGAACCCCCGACCCATGTCCTGTTCTGATGGTATAGATTACAGGCTGGTTAAACTTGGAGTTAAGTCTCTTCCATATACAGTACTTTATCTCTCATCTTTAATGCTTCTTTAAGCTCTGGTTCTTTTATCATTCTTTGGAAAAAAATTATATAACAAAACCTGTCTTTAAGTCTGGGAACCCTAATCTTCCTTCAAGCTATCATCCTATTTCTCTTCTTCCCCATGTATCTAAGATTCTTGAGATGATAGTTCTTGATCAGACTTCTGAGTTCCTTAATGAACATAGTCTTCTAACACCGTAGCAACATGGCTTTAAGCAATTGCATGGTACCGAGATGGCCTTGATGGGGTTTCCAAGCTGCATTCAGGGTGCCCTTGATAAAGGACCCTCTGTTGCAGCAGTATTTGTGGACCTCACCAAGGCCTTTGATCTTGTTGATCATTGTTGCCAAATATTTTGTTAAGCCTGCATTTTTCCCCAGTAGTTACATGGTTTTCTGATTACCTTAGTAACTGTTTCCATGCCACATCTTTTAATGGTTTTCTCTCTCAATTTACCCACATTGTCTGTGGAGTTCCCCAGGGCTTAATACTGGAACCATTGATTTTTTCATTATACATGAACACTGCTCCCAGTATTTGCACTCAGACCTCAATCATTATGTACACCGATGCTGCTGTGTTATGTAGTTCTTCCCCCAAACAAAACAGCGCTATCTGTAAAGTTCAGACTGATTTCAAGTTTTTTTCAAGACTGGCTTTATTGTAATCATATGATACTAAATGTCCAAAAGACCAAACTTATGGTCTTCTCCAATAAACCTAGTTTTGAGGATCTTATTCCTCTTGTTGACCTAAAAGGCACTCCAATTGAGTGTGTTGACTGTTTTAAATATCTAGGGTTAATTTTGGACTCAAAATTATCTTTTGCGAATCACGTTGCTTATATTAGAAAGGCAATCCATCAGTGTCTCGGTGCTTTATATCATGTTAAAACTGGTCTCACTAAAGAATCTAGGTTTTTGCTTGCCCATAGTTTCCTTTTTAGCAAATTGGATTATGGGTTATTAGTTTACTCATCTAGAGGTCACGTGATGCTAACTTCCTGAGCAGCAGCAAAGGCTTGGAGCTCCCTACTCCCATCAACTTTATCTACTCCAATCTGTGATTCTTGAAGAACAAATTCAACAATTTACATACCATCTGATCTGCTATACTCCACCTATTGGCCTCAGGGCAATTTTTTGCTACAATCCTTGAATATATAAGGGGATGGAGGCGGAGAAAAAACAGGCCTCAATTAGGCATATACCACCAGCTTCTCCTGAAAAGCTGCCTAAAAAGGTGAGGTACCAACCCGGCTCTACTTCCGATGAAATGGGTGATAAAGCACAGCTGCCTAATCTTCTCACTGAGGAGAAATTTCTGCAGGAATTAACTCCTCTGAAGGACATACTGCAAACCATCACTTTGGAACTCAAACCTATTCGGGGAGACCTCTCCTCTCTCACCATGAGGGTGTCTGATTCAGAGGCTAGAATCCACTCCCTGGAACAGTGGAAAACCAAGGCAGAATCCGATCTGACCACGCTAAAGCAACAGGTCAAGGAATTGCAATTAAAAATGGAAGACCTGGAAGGCCGCAATCGGAGAAACAATCTGCTCATTTTGGGTCTACCGGAGCTTGAGGAGGGATCTGATTCCATCGCTTTTCTTCAAAAATTTCTAGCCAAAACAGTGGGCCCTTCACCTCTCAACCCCCACTACCACCTGGAAAGAGCACACAGATCCTTGAGACCCAGGCCTCCGCCGGGCTCTCCCCCACGACCAATGATCATGAAATTTCTCAGCTACATCGAAAGACAACATGTCCTTACTAAATCCCGAGAGATGCAATCCATCATGTGGGGACCGGCCAAACTTCGTATTGCTCAGGATCTCCCCAAAGAAACCAGAATGAAGGGAACTGCATTCCATCCCGTCATCCAGAAGTTAATCACGGCGGACATTCCCTTCAGAATGATGTATCCTGCTACCCTCAAAGTTACTACTGGGGACAACTCCAAAAGCTACGACTCCCCGGACTCGGCCTATAAGGATCTCTCTGCCAAACTTCCCAATCTTTTCAAGACAAATAGCTGAACTTTTAGTCCCCAGTTTCAGCTCTAAGGCGAGGTCCTAAATTGACTTTTCTAGGTTTGATACTTTATTTTACCTGAGTGATTGGTTCCGATGTCGTCCTGGTGAGCGGAGACCCTCGGCAGCCCGGACAGAGGTTGGGGTGAACCGCTGCTTCTAGTTCTCGTTATTTACCCGGAACCAAATAGGGGTGGTAGCAGGATTTAGCCTTGCTGCTTTCAGTGAGGGATCAATTTGGTCCCACCCCATAACCGTTCCCCGGGGAAACACTATAGCTATGGAGGGACAGTACCTCCAGCTCTCGGCCCATCCTGCCATTCCCCAGTTTTCTCCTACAGCCCGGTTTAAGGGGTGAGTAAACTCCTTTTCCTTGGGCTTTTTTCTCTTGAAAATAATAGGGGTTCATTCCGTGGAATCACAATCCCTAATACAAAGATCGTGAAATTAGTTGATGGGGGGGGACAGCTCCTGAGCCCCTTTTAACTGCTGTAAGTTGCATTGCGAGCTTATAGAAGGGGGTGTGTAAACCCAGTCCCACATATAAGATCATCCTTGTTTTACCTGGTTCAGATGAAAATCACCTTTCTGTCTTTGTTTTTGGTTTTTTGGAGACTCTCTAATTTACAAGATCTTAATAGCAAAGGGTATACTGGGTTTGCAACAGGGACCTGGTCCTCAGGCTTTTGTCACAATTGTTCTCAATTTTTGAGTGTTCATGCCTGGTACCAGGATGTATATAGTTGGATTGACTTAGTAAGGGGATATAATAGGGGAGGGGGTCGGGAGGGTTGACCTGTCTGCCTCCTTACATGTATTATTTTATATTAGATCTGCTCTGTTTGTTTATGGCGCAGCTACATTTGATAAACCTTTTTTGGCAGACCATAGTGGGTTGGAGTACTGGGTTTAGAGTGTGCTTGTTCTATTGGGCTACAGTTGTGAGTTCTATTGACTGCCTTTCTGTTATCCTGTTTTTAAAATGGCTGTAAACTCTGTCAAAATCACATCATGGAATGTGCGTAGGCTCAGGGAGAAAGTCAAGAGGAACCAAGTATTTAACCACTGTGACTTATTTCAAACCGATATCCTACTACTACAAGAAACTCATTTAATCAACTCAGAGGCTAAATGGTTGTCTAGATCTGGCTTTTCACAGGTGTTTGTTGCAAATGGGTCACGTTCTAGTAGAGGTGTCGCCATACTCATTAAAAAATATGTCATGTTTCTGGTAGATACAACAATAACTGACCCAGAAGGCAGATTCATATTGATTAAGGGTTCCCTCAACAGTGGTGCTGTCGTTCTAGGCTCAATCTATGGTCCAGTAGGGGGTAGCTCTGAATTCTTTATGACCCTAGCAGATAAAATAAGTACCCTACTTCCCTCCCAGCTTATACTAGGAGGAGATTGGAACGTTCCACCATCCCACCTATTAGACAAAGTCCCTGAATCAAGTCGTCCACTCACTCCGGTTCAAAAGTCCTTACTAGACTTTCTGCATACACTAGGGTTATGTGACCCCTGGCGTCTCTCCAACCCCTCCCTTCGGTCCTTTTCCTTTTTTTCTCAACCCTATGGGTCTTGGTCTAGAATAGACTACATTTTGATTAGCAAAACCCTTCTCCCCGGCCTCTTTCAGTCTGGTATTGAGTCGATTGTGCTCTCTGACCATGCAATAGTATGGGCAAGAATTTCCCCAGACCCGAATCTCCAAAGGGATACTATCTGGAAGCTTAACACTCAACTCCTTAAGGATCCCCAATCAGTGACCCACATTAAAACCCTCATTTCTCACTTCCTTGAGAACAATCTTAGCTCTACCCCGCAACTTGACATCATTTGGAGCTCCCTAAAATGCTAAGAGGCGAATTAATCAAATTGGCCTCGGCGAAGAAAAGAGCTAGACAATCTCGTGCCTCCCTACTAATGAACAAGATCAAGGAGCTTGAAAGCTCTTACTCCCCTTCCTCTCCTCTGTCATCCCTCAAAGCCCTCCTGGCAGTCAAAAACGAGTATACAGATCTCCTTAAAGAAAAAGCTGAGTATAGCTTACTTAAGACCCAAACCAAATATATTGAACAAGGCGAGAAGGCCGGCAGGCTCTTGGCCTTAAGATTGCGTACACTAGAGAGCTCCAGACTAATCCCGGCCCTACAATCTCCTGAAGGCTCCATTAAAACCTCTCCCCAGGAAATTGCACAGATCTTTGAGAATTACTATAGAACCCTCTATAGCATGCCTCCTTCTTCTGCTTCTTTCTCAGATATTTCAGCCTATCTGGCAGATCTCGACATTCCCCAGCTTTTGCCCTCTCATAAGGAAACCCTGACTGCCCCTATTTCACTTTCCGAGATAGAAAAAGCTATCACTTCCATGGCCCCAGATAAGGCACCAGGCCCAGATGGGTTCCCCTCAAATTTTTACAAGGTCTTTTCCAAAGAGCTTGCCCCTCTACTTCTCAAACTATACTATTACATCTTCTCTACCACCACTCTGGACCCCACACTTCTCGAAGCCACCATTGTTTTAATTCTTAAACCTGATAAAACCCCTACTGACCCAGTGAGTTACCGACCCATATCTCTTCTAAACTGCGATATGAAAATTCTTTCTAAGGTCTTGGCCGAGCGGATTAAGAAAATCTGGACCCATCTCCTTAGCCTGGAACAAGCTGGATTTGTCCATTCTCACTCCCCATCAGATCACCTCAGAACCCTTTCTCATATTTCTCATTTCGCCCAATCATCCCATCTCCCAATGACCCTGATTTCGTTAGATGCAGAGAAAGCATTTGATAGAGTCGACTGGTCTTTCCTTCGGGCTACGATGGCCAAGATGGGCTTCCCAACTTCTTTCCTCAAATGGATCCAAGGTTTATACAAATCCCCTTCGGCCAAGATATACTGTAATGGTGTTTTCTCCTCTCTTTTCCACCTTCACACTGGTACCAGACAAGGCTGCCTCTCTCACCCTTCTTGTTCAACCTGTATCTCGAACCCTTCTTCTCAAGCTTAAATCTTCCCACTTATTCAAGGTTGTATGGTGCATCAACAAGAGTTAGTTCTCTCAGCCTATGCTGATGACATACTTCTCCATGTTACTCACCCAGCCACTTCTCTAGGACACGCCCTATAACCCATCACTCAATACGGCAACCTCTCTCAATATAAATTGAATATATCAAAATCTGAAATACTCTCTTTGAACACCCATACATACAAACACGAACTTATTAAATTTGGCATGAGATGGTCCCCTAAATCGATTAAATACCTAGGTATCCACTTTACCTCAGACCCTTCTCTACTCAGGAAACTCAATTTAGATAGCCTTAAGACTCATATCCAGCTAGATTTACAAAGGTGGTCTAATCTCCCTATCTCTCTGTGGGGCAGGATTAACATTATTAAGATGAATATTCTTCCCCGTATCTTTTATCCTCTCAACCTACTAGGTCTCTGGTTACCGCTCTCTTACCTACATCAATTTCACACAATTTTCTCGAAGTTTGACTGGCGAGGGAAAGCAGTTCATCGTTCCTTTCTCAAACTATCCCTCCCTAAGGATAAAGGCGGTCTTAGACTTCCCAACATAGCATTTTATCATTGGGCTGCCCACCTCTCTAAACTAGGTAGATGGTTTTCAACCCATGCTGAACCCTTTCCCCCGATCCGGTTCCAAATTGAGAAGCTGATCCTTTCGGAATCTAAAATAGATCCCTATGCAATTTTCTATACTCCTACCTCGGTGCTTTCACATTGGATATCTGACCAAATAATTCTCACATCCCTTAAATCTCTTTTCCAATGCCTATATTTCCTTAAAATCTTCCCTAAAATGGATCTAGCACAACCCATCATCCTCAACCCCAATATCAAGTTGGGCAACTCAATAATTACCCCTGAGTGGCTTCCACAAGTTAAAGAAACTACTCTAGAATACTACTATGACCAAGGATCCCTCCTTTCATCCTCCAATATATTAGCTAAATTTGCTATTCCCAATAATAAGATCTTCAAAGTATACCAACTAAGACATCTTATTACTTCGAAATTTGGCTCACAGTTTAGAGAACCCAAGGTTCAACCCTTCCTCTCTCACATCTTTACCCTTGCCTCTAAACCACATTCCATTTCTCTAATATACTCCTTCCTACTGGACTACAAATTCCCGAAACCGATCGAAGGTTCTAGCATCTGGCTTTCTTTACTCCCAGATTCCACCCTCAATTGGCCCCATATTTGGATGGACCTGCACAGATACTACACCCAAGATAGGTTTAGACTTACTCAATATTACATATTAAATAATATGTACTATACCCCTAAGAAACTTTTCCGGCTTAAAAAACCATCTCTCTCCCTCTGCTCCAGGTACTCACATAGCGAAGGAAATTCCTTACATATTTTCTGGTACTGTAATAAGGTTGCCCCCTGTGGTCTACTATCCAAGACAATCTAGACCCCATACTTGGCCTTACCAACCTTTTTACTCCTGAAATTTGCATTCTAGGGAACTACTATGCCATAGATTGCTTGGAACGCCGATACCACATGGCCCTTGTGTCTATAGTGGTCAAGAGACTAGTTCTTAAACATTGGACTGACCAGCTGACCCTGACCTATTCTAAATGGTTGGCGGAGCTCTCAACCTACTTCAACATGGAGAGGCTGGTGGCCAGCTCACGTGATCGCATGGACCTGTTCCACAAAAAATGGGACAACCTGTATGCGTTATATTTGCATCAATGATTTCCTGACGTTCTCTCTGATGCCCACTGTGGTTTCCTTTTTTCCTTTCCCCTTTCCCATTTGCTTCCTCGGATTTTGAATACAGGATCAAGATTTGAGTTAATTCTGAACTGGCTAATAGAACTAGTCATATAATTGTGTTGCACACTCTATAAGGGTTTTTTGTGGGGAGGGTACTGTATGATTGGTAGTAGGGTGGTGGGTGAGATTGTTTTGGAAGAAGAAGATGAGGGGTTGTGGAAGGGGGCTTGGTTCTGTTGGGGGGGGTGTTTTTTCTTTTTATTTTGTTATTTTAGTTATACCATGTATGGGCACTTGACATTATGTAATGACCTGTCTATGTTGGTTATGTTAAAATCAATAAACTTAAATTTCAAAAAAAAAAAGTTTACTCATCTACTTGTAAAAACATCTTGCATCCACTCAGGGCCACATACAATTCAATTCTCAGGTTTATGCTTCAGGTTCCATATCACACTCATCACTGTTTTCTTCTTCAGGATTCTTTTTTTTCCTTCGGCCAGTGTAACTCTCTTAGACATCCTGTAGTACCCCCTGACTCTACCTCCATTGCCTGAGAGGCCTCCTGAGGCCTGGCACCAGCCCGGCTTTCCCCCTGGCTCTGAGCCCCCTGAGGTAGGGCCGCCTTATCCACCCAGGGCACTCTATCTACAAATTCGGGCCGGGCTGGGCTCGGCCCAGGTAAGGAGTGCCCCGGCAGTGGAGTATGGTCCTGGCGGATACAGGTGCCATTGCCTATCCATTTCACTGGGTATTTTTGCTTTGTCTCCACCCCCTCCCTCTCCCTGATGGAATCCAGTGTGCATTGATGCCAGGGAACATCTTGCCATAACTCCGCAACCCTCTATTTCTGGCCCTGAGTGTTGCGGTACGTCCGGTCTCCACCATAGGTCACCGCAGTGCCTGGCGGAGACTTCCTGGCCCCCAAAGGAAGGATAGCTGTCCTCTGGATGCTCAATCCTTCCTCCCCCGGTGACCTAGGCTCGCTCCTGAACCCGGATCACCAGCATGGCACGAGGTGTGGTGTCCAGCACCTCAACCCTCAGTGCCACCGGGCCGGGCTTCTTCAGGATTCTAATTGTTTATCTTTTGACTATCAGATACAGTTTAAATATTGTACACTGTTGTTTAAAATTATGTTAGGTCTCCTTCCCCTTTCTATTTTGCAACTATTTACAAAGTTCATTAATGGTAGTTGCACCCGTTCCTGATACATATACTCTCTTCAGATACCATTTTTTCATAGGTCCATCGGGTTAGAGATCACTCCTCTATAGGGCCCCTAAATGTTTTAATTCTCTCCCCACAGATTTTTCCATTTCAAAACCATTGGACACTTTAAACACAAACTTTTTATGTTTTTTCATAGTTCTCATAAATGTACATGCTAATTTTTTTTATATATTCGATGATTGTTTTTTGATTTTGTATTTAATGAGATGTCTCATATATGTATTGTTAATGTTATTTATGCTTTTGAATTGTGTTTGATGTGTAATGCTTGTCGCCTGTGAAAACGGGCAATTTGCTCATCAGGCTCACAAGGGTAAAAAATAAAAAATGAAATGAAATGAAAATAATTATTCACTGTTTCCAAAGCTTCACCTTCTATTTACCATTTTCTTTTAACTTTTTTCCCATATATTAACATCTTCTCCTTATTACTTTGTAATTTATTTCCTAGAAAATATTTTTTTAACCAGAGCAATTTTTGGTGTTAGACAATCGATGATACAGACATTAATGATAAATAATTGATGTACATTAACATTGCTACTGGAGAGCCCTTCATAGAAGAAGAATGACCAACAGTATTTAGTAACTAAGACAAAAGGTCATTATTAAATAAATTAGATAGAACGGGGGGGGGAAGCATCCCTGCTTTACTCATGTTTGAGCTAAACTGTTCTGAAATATTACCCTTAAGTTCATATCTGACCACAGACTACTTTTAAGTGTTTCAATTAATAATTATCCATATAATAGTGTGATTCATATTCAGGGCTTTCAGCTTTTTACATAAGAATGGAAGAAAGCACATTATCTGCATAAGTGATTTTTGATCTTCATTAGCATTAGGGTACAGATCATGTATGGATGACAGTGATGGACCTTGTACAACACCCAGGACATTTAATTCCTAACTTATATTTAACATAAGGATTTCAAGATCTCTAGTTAACAGTTGTTTTTCTTACATCATTTCTTACTTAGTTTCAACAATATATGAAAAAATAGAAAATGGCCCAAAGATTACAACTCCAAGTTTTTTGATTCAGTGGCCAGCCCCTGGTACCTTTCTTGGAAGTAGCCCCACAGGCAGCTTTCCCCCACCCAGCCTCAGGTCCTCCTCCCCCCAGACCTCCATCCTGCACTCCTAACCTGTGAGAGGCCCCCAACTTGTACCACCTGAGACGGGGCCACCATCCACTTACTTGGTGCTGCTTAAATCCAGTCTGCAAGTGGAGTGAGGTTGGAGGATATTGGGAACCTGGTTGGGCAGGATCCAGTGGTGGGCATGGGCTGCTGCAGGCTTGTTGCCATCCTCCCAGCACCGGGGTTTTTCTTTGTTCCTGACATGAATATCACCCCCCCGAAGGTGTGGACATGCAATGACATCCAGCGCAAGGTGAGCACGCTCCCGCACCCATCCCACAGATGTTCATCATCACTTCCACCACTTCCTTATGTGTTCCCCAGCTGTAGCACCCCCAGCCTCCACTGGAAGTCACTGATGCCAGGGATCCACTGGCCGCCCCTCCCCAGGAGAAGAGAGGAGAGCAGTCCTCTGGACATTCAATCTTCTCCTCCCCAGCTGATCGCCAGCAACCCGAGTTTGTTCCTGAGTCTGAGTTGCTAGAGTGGTGCAAGGTGTGGCATCCAGCTCTTCAACTCTCAGTGCCACAGGTCCAGTTTTATTTGTCAACTTCCATTGAGCTTAATAGAACAAATACTAGGAAGTCTGCAAATGAATAGCTTCTAGCACAATGAATGTTCTCCTGGCCATTTGGTATACTCACTTTCATTTCCAAAGGCAGATAGATTAACTTTTGTAGCATTTTTGGATCTTCATTAGTAGTTTTTATGGATTCCTAAGATTTTCAGAACCACCTCATTCCCTTTAAACCATAAATATTTACTGTTGAGAATTATATTTTCCATTTTCTCTTTTTTTTCTCCAATTTTTGTTTATTACTCAGGACTCTCAGCCCTTCGTACCTCCTTCAGGCCCTTCGAGCAACCACCTTGTGCCTTCCTAGTTGCAGTCACCTGCCCCCATAAAGCTCTGGCTTTGCCTCCCCAGCAGGGACAGGGTGGGGGAGAACCCCCTCCAAACTTCTGCATCTTGGGCTGGCACTGCAATCTAGTGCAGGATGGAGACCCAGGGAGCTCCCACAGGCTATCACCATGAAGGTGCCTGAGCCATTTTTCTTGTTTTCTCCCTACCCCAGAAATGCTGCATGCTAAGACAGCAAGGTGATACCGCCCACATGATGCATGCATCTTGACACCAGCATCAGCATCTTCTTCTCCCTCCCATTTGCCTTTCCATCTGTACTACCACCTGTAGTAACCCAGGTGGCAGTATTGTGGTGGAAGATGGCACCCTCCCACCTCGGAGGAGAGGATCATCCTCTGGGATGCTCAATCCTTCTCCACCCTGGTCAGCCCCCAACAACCTGAGAGCATTTCCAAACCCAGGTCACCAGTGTTGTGGTCGGTAGCACTACCACTGTGCTGACAGGCCGGCTTATATCATTTTCATTAAAGTTTCTCCTCACATTTCTGGAGAATCTCAATCATCTCTACATCTGTGACTTTTATTTATAGTAACCTCCACAGTATAACCCCTACTAATAGCTGTGTGTAAATCTGTATGTTTTGTACTTTTACATTTATTTGATATTATTTTTCTTTTTGCCATTTATCTCCTCCTATTTTGTATTGTCTTTACAATGTTGTTTTATTATCAGCTTTAGTAATATCCACAAATATAATAGATTTGTCAGACCCTTTTACTCCCCCCCCCGTGACTGTTGAGTTATCAGCATCATTTGTCATTTTTATTGATTACTGTCTCCCTGATTCAGATACTTTTAATCTTGCATCCTGGAGCTCTTTTGCCTTTTGCTTTCAAACTAATTTTTATTTTTGCTTTTTCTGTCCAAAATTACTTTCCCCATTGACAGACAAATGAGTTTTGTCAATGTGAGTTATTTAAGTGTAATTTATCCATTTACACTTCCCTTTAACTACTGTAGCTCCCTAAGAAATATTTAAATGAGGGCTTCATTATGTGCCAATGTAGTTTTAATAACCGATATTTCATCTTGCAGGATATACAATTGCTCCAGAAAAAAAACACATTAACCATTTGGATGTTCTGTAGGGCTTTGACCATCCTATGGAGAAATGGCACTGAGTAATTATTGACTTGCTCTAAAAAAGAGTTAGAGTCCAACTGATTAGCCACTCCCTTTCTTTCCATATTTATCTCATCATTCACACTTTTGGGTTACAATAATTGGGAATTCTCTAGTGAGCTGGATAAGCTGTCTATCCTAGTAAATGATTTAGGGAAAGGCTTCCATTCATACTCACTTGGGAGGTTACTTGCAAAATAGTTTGTGAAATATCTTCTGCTAGACTGTTTGCTTCTTTATTTCCCTAATCTTCTGTCCTTTATTTCATGAAGCATACAATATGCTAATGACCTTTCCCCACTACAAAGAATTACTGAATAATTCCCCCCATCTTTCCTGTGTTCTTGATTACCTCCTGTTTTTCTTAACTGGGGTGTAGCTGTACAAAGAAATTTCTCTGTTAAACCCTATTTGCATTTCTTGACCATATCTTTTACTGAGGATGTAAGATTAACCAGTATAAGAGAATTATCTATTTTCCACTTGTCACCACAGCGTTGTTTTAAAGTTTCATTTTTCTCTTTACTCCCAGTCTTACTGATTTTTCCCACCCTGTCACCTCGTATCCCTTTTCCCAAATCTATGAGTTCTTCCAAATCCTAATCCTGCATTTTATTTCCGCTATTAACAAACACCATTGTGAACATTTCAGAGATTTTAAAGAGGAAAAAAATACAATAACAGTGATGTTCAGAGAATGTGCATATACAGTGACACTTGCAAGGATTAAACCCCATCCTGCAGCAAGCTGCAGCAGAGTTACTGCAGTAAACAATGTAATTTCAATGGGGAATTAGTCCCTTTTGTCCTGCAGCAAACTGTGACACTGTGCTTCATCCTGGCAGTGTCACAGACAGATGTAGACTGTACTGCATTTTGTTACCATCCCTCAGTTGCTTAGTGATAATAACTCTGTAAGTTACCATTGGCCATATACTGCATACTTTGAGATTAGTTTTAACCTATCTAAGGATTCAGTTTACTGCCATTTGCTGACACAGCTGATTCCATATTCCCACCACTCTCTCTGAGTGAAGCAAAATTATTTCTTATCATCAAAGCCCTGGAATTCTGCAATCACGTGTAATTGTTCACAGAACTTGCATCATGCAGCAAAATATACAATACCAGCTGCCAGGATCAAGCAGTCTTACCAAGGTGTTTGCTGTGATTTCTTGCAGGATACTGCAGAAACTCAATGCAATCCATTTGCAATTATTCCAATTTGTCACAAAGTGATTTTTTTTTATAGCGACATTTTATCCCATTAACTGCCAGTGAGGCTTGGTGGCGGCGTACCGACCATCTGTACTGCTCTTCTCCCTTTTGCAGGGATCACAGAGCATGGCAGGGGGTTGGTCTGATGCACCCCCCTGATAGTTCTGGCACAAAGGACTGGCATTCAGGTGGAAAGTTATGCAGACACGGCTTCCACCAAGCACTTAACAGCCCCCTACCCTCCTGGCACCATCCGCTGGTCAGATCAGTGCCCAACCCTCCCTCAGAGCTATCCAACAGCAGTTCAATCCAGCTCCTACACCCCCACCAACTCCCAGTGACCCAGACTCATTGCCAAACCTGGGTCACTGGTGCAGCTCAAAGGTGTGGCATCCAGCACCTCAAGCCTCAGCACCACCGGGCCAGCTCACAGAGTGAATTGTGACATCTCACACAGAATACTTGATCCTGGTGGGTAACACTGTATGTAGTGCTGAAGAATTTGTTTTTCATAATAATTTTTTATTTAATTTGTTTATTGCATTTATTTGCACAACAAAGGTTGGTACATGACAAACAGATATACAACATGTAAATGCTCTTCGTATGCAATATAAATGCTCTGCATATGCAATAGTGAATTGCTTCAAACATACATACATATGCAGGTTAAGTACAGACAATTCATAATGTGGTATAGTTTAAGGCTTCAGTTTATTATCTTGTATTGCAATAAATTGGGAATGTCCCTTTTTCTAGGGCTACTGCTGTGTCAGGAGTACCCAAACATTTCAGGAGTTCCTACACAATCTGAAATGTCTCCTCTTGACCACTGGCTCTACTTTGGGCTTTCTCTATTTTGAGACAGCTCACAAGGTTTTGGTCCCACCGAGCTGTTGATGGAAGGTCTACATTTAGCCACTGATGAGCAAAGGTTTTTTGGTCTATTATGAATGCCAGATTCCATAGTGGACACTTTCAGGTAGGGCCTTTACTTGTGTCCCAGAAGAAACTCCACAGCTCTAAATTGCAGCGGGTCCCTCCCTGTTTCTTGCAAATGTGATGTACAGCAATCCAATAGGTTCTGAGCCTGGGGCAGCTAATCAGCATATGAAAATATATCACTTTTTCAGTTTTGCATTTAGAGCATACAGGATCTCTGTCTGGGAAGTAGCTATGGACTTTGCTAGGAAAGTGATATGCCCAATACAGAAAACTATACTGTACCTGCCACAATCAATTACTTTTAGCACAGGTCCCTTTGTGCACTACTGCAGCTTGCCAGTGCTCAGAAGTGAGTTTGTCTATACCGATTGTGATGTTGGACAACTCTGTCTTGTGTATACGCAAGCAAATTCATTACACTACTTAGGTGGCACACTGGATGTGTGCCTGCTTTTCAAGCAAAGGGTCATAGGTTCCATTCTAGACAAGGGAACGTGTTTGCCATCTTATCAAGAATATTCATGAATTATGCTGTCGCTATACACATGGTTTCACCATGCTCTTTTGTATCTATGAGACCTCACCTTAAATACTGTGTACAGTTCAGAAGACCATACCTTTGAAAGGTCATTGACAAAATAGACGGTGCATAGGAGGGTGACCAAAATGGTGAAGGGATTACATCATAAGGCTTATGAGGAAAGAGTGAGGGACCTCAATTTGTATATGCTGTAACTAAGAAGGGAGAAAGGTGACATGATAGAAATATTCAAGTACCTCAAGGTCATTAACAAGGTGGAAGGAGACAACATATTCTAGATAATAGTAGTGCCAGGACAAAGGGACAGGACATGAGACTGAGGGGTGGCCGCATAAGAGAAAATGTCAGGAAGGTATTTTTTATGGAAAGGGTGGTGGATGCATGGAATAGCCTGCCACAGGAGGTGGTGGCAGCTCATACAGTGGTGGGCTTCAAACATGCATGGGACAGAAACAAAGGGATAATAGAGATAGGAAGAAAAAGCTAAAGCCAACGACCAGATAGGGTCACTGAATGCTTCATTAGGCAGCTTAAACGGGCAGACTGGATGGGCCTAGAGGTCCTTTTCTGCTGACAACATCTATGTATCTATGTGTATATATTTATTGCAGCCTTTAGTTTCTGTTATGCCTGTGCTATTACTCATTTGAGTTTGAAATACTCCAGCCTTATGTTGTTCCCATCCTTCCCCACCTGAGCACAACCCCAAATGAGCCCTACCAGGCCCTGTGTCCTCCAACAGAATTATTCTGTTCCCCCAGTGGGACCCACCCAACCTAGTCCCACAGTGTTCCCCAGCTCTGGTAGATATTCATGATAGTTATTCATGGATATTCTGAACAGAGTCACAGGCACCAACAGCCCATCTCTTTTCAAGTCACTGGCTCCATCAGAAGAAATTACAAAAGCTTGGAACAGATGCCACAGTGATGCACTTAACAGCTTTGGTCAGTCTGGAAGGTCACACAGTCCACCAGGGAGTATGGTACCTGGAGCCCTCTCGGTAATTTTTGTTTATCCTGAAGCCCCTCTTCTATGTTCAGCATGTGATGTCACTGATGACATCACAACATATTTAAGCAAATGGCAGGACTACTTTCTACCACAGAAATTAAAAAAAACATGTGCAAACTAAAAAAAAAATTGCCACAGGAGCCTAGGAGCTCTACCATAGAAATCTGGATCGAAGTGCCACAGAGAACTATGGATTCTGCCTGTCACCTCTGAATGGCTTACACCGGAGCTGTTAACAGCAGCCCCTAGTTTGCTGTTTTTCTCCAAGCTAAGGGTGTGTCTAAGGGGTTCATCTTCATTATTTTGTAGATTACTACTAGGTTCCCCTTGTTCATCTTCTCCCCAGAATAAACAGTCCTGGGTTGATCAATCTTTACTTGTACAGTGGTGACAACCAGGGTGCAATGCAGTTATGTTGCAATATATAACAAAATGCTGCAGTATACTGCCAGAAACAAAAATAACTCAGTGGCAATGAATCCGTATTTGTCATGCAGTATTTTGTGATATGTCATTTACTGAGATTACTGCATTAAGTCATGGTTGGCTGCACTGTATGCCTTGTGACTTTGATCCTTAATTATCATAGTTGCCCTTCTCTGCATTCTCAGTAGACTAATCACATCCTTACTTAGCTATGAGGACCAAAACTGAGAACAGCAATCCAAGTGTGGTATAATGTAGGACCAGTAAACTTGGCCAATCACAACTGGATTTGTTTACAAAGATATTCGTAATGTATCCTAATATAGGATTTACTTTTTTTTTTTGCTATTTGTTTACAGTCTAGGTTAGGTGTGTGACATTAAGTGATATGGATTCCATTTAGGTAATCATCCACTCCCGAGTTTCTGCTTCCCAAGTAATTACATCCCTATACACATATCCATGTTAAACTTCTGTACCTTCTTCTCAGCCTGCCCCAAGACTCTGTCAATATCCCTTTCTATCAGTTGAATATGCTTTGGTGTTTCTACTGGCCTACGAAGCTGAGTGCCATACTTAAATTCCATTAACCAGTTTTCAAATCCTTCAGACTGAAGTCTCAACTAGTGTTCATCTGCAAAATACCCCAGTCAAAAGTGCATTAAACTATCAGTTGATATCTATTTTTGATCAGAAATTCTATTGTTTATTAGCATCTTGGTTTATGACACATCTTTTATTTATGCACATCTAGTTTTCAGTTATACAGCACTTACCCTTAGACTTGCCTTGTGTGGTGTTCTTTCCATCTTTATTTCCTACATTTATAAAGGGTTCAGGTTTGTAGGTAAACTCCCTCAATGGAGGAATACATTTTGGTTATGGTGAACCATGACACTTGATTTGTGTTAAATACAGTTACTTTCCTTCTTTAAACTTATACTGTAATTTCAAAGTCAATGTAAAACCATGAAATTCACCATGATTTTAATTAATAAGAACACTAAACGCAGATAGATCTGTGCTGCTAGGATATGATTATCAGTTTTCTGAGCCTAGCTGATATTCAGCTTATGCTAAACTTGGAAAAAACCTTCAGATGTGAAGCACTTGTTTTCAACTTATGTTCAACTTGTTGAAAGCATTTAACTAGTGATAAGCTATCAAACTATTTTAATTAATTAAGGGTTCTGCTTTCTGGATGCTCAACTGGCCATGCTCAACTAAAGCTGCTATTTCAGCTAAATGTTAATTTTCAGCTAACTCACTGCCAGTTCATGATCAACTATTATTTTAAATATGGACAGCCTTTATTGTTGGTTTTGGACTGTGGGTTAAGGCATTGGAGTGAGTTTGTATGGTTTGGTGTTGGATTTGGACTGTTGGTTTCTGAGTTGTTCATTCTGTAGCCTAGTGTTCTGGAGACTTTCTTATGCTGTTTTTTCATTTGTCCCAAGCTGCCATGAGTAGCCTTAAAGATAACTTCAGTTACTTCACCTAGCCATCTCAGTTTTTGTCTATTCTTTCAGTCTCAGAAAGACTTTGGCACCGGTGCAGTGGTGTGGAGAGCTGAGGCATCATGCCTTACCTTGTGTCATACCGGCAACCCATGTTCATGGTGCGAGCGGGTCACCAGGGATTGGCCAGGGAGGGAGATGATCCAGAGGACAGCTATTTCTCCCAGGGAGGGTGGGGAACAGAGACTGGCACCTGCCTGATACATAGCTTTAGCTGGGTGTTGGCACCACAGCTCCTGGACAATGTGGGATGGAGGTAGTGCAGCCAACCAATGTACTGCATGCAGAATTATGCGGAGCTCGGCCATTGTTGGCATTGCACACTTCCCCTCTGGCTTAAAGGGTGAACAAGGAAAATGTTCCAGGTGCGTCAGATGACTGCCATCCTCCTGGGCTCTGCTCCCAACAGAAAGCACCTTCCTGAACTGGATCAGGTCTCAGTGGGTTAAGGGGACTCCCTGCCACCCTGCCATGGAGGGCAAGCCATGGGGAAAGGAGAGATGTATATCCTGTTTCTATAGACCATGAAAATTGATTTTAACAACACTGAAAAGTAAAGCAAAACAATCAGGAATAGGTACTGACTGCAGGTTATTAAGAAAATGTCATAGCTAGCCATAATTAAATGAGTTTGGAGCTGACATCTTACCTGCATCTTTGTTGGGCAATACCTGTTTTCGTAGTATACCAAGATATTTGTCTAATGTTGTTTTTGACTTATCAGCTTGCCTGTTACCTATCTTGATACCATTGTCACATGCTTATTTGTAACTATTACCTTAATTTCTGTGTTATTGTCACAGACTCATTTTCCCAGACCTCAGTATGCACTGTACTACCAGTTCTCATGACCCTTCAGATGTCTGAACGGTCATCTCAATATGCTGCCTCCACCTAGCTTGACTCTCACTCAGGATGTCTGTAGGTCAGAACACCACCAAGTACCCTGCTCCCACAGTACAGTGACATTTCCAAAAAGGGCAAACAATCTACCCCTTTAGTCACAGCTGAGAACACTTTGCTTCAGACAGTTTAGTAACCTGTGTTTTAAGGAATGGATCACAGACTTGTCAATTACCCTAGATTATCTATACCTATAAATATAGTCATAGGCAGCATTAAGTATATAACAATTAAGCAATAAGGCACAACGGGGTGTGTGTTATTGTGTAATAACTTCACTCCTGGGGTGGGTCAAAGCACGAGGTGAAGCCGAGTGCTTCCACCACCCCAGGAGTGACGTTATTACACAATAACACACACCCTGGAGTGCCTTATTGCTATTATACAATGGCTCGTTGGGTATTGTAGGTGTGTTTTAAAAAATTGACAGACACAGTTTGATTTTAAAAAATAAGTTTACTTTGTAAAATTTTATTAATTAGCAATTTGACAGAAAATACTCCCTGCACAGCTAATAGGACTTGTAATTCAATTGTGTTGTGCATGGGTTAAATGCAATACTTTTACATTAAATATGTTTTTAAAATCAATGTCATTTAAAACGATCATTTTTTAAAATATTATTTAAAACTTTTTTTTTTTTAACATGCAAAAACTCTCTTTTTTTTTTTAACAAGCAACTGAACAGTGTGGTTTTTAAACTGATTTGCAGGCTTATTTGTAGAAGTTAAAGACACAATTGGTGTTACCCTGTATATTGAAGCAGTCCTTGTTTTGGGTTGATGAGGAGGAACTGTTACTGCAGGTGCTTGGTTGTGGCATGGTTGCAGAGGTTACAGGTTCATTTCCTGCATCGGGTTGAAGGTGGTTTCCTGGTTCAGTTACTGTTGTGTTGGATTGCCTGCAGGTGCTTTGTGCCATGGCATGAGACAGAATTTCACTCCAAGTTTGTCTCTGCTGCAATTTTGCACTCCAGTATGACTTTAGGGACATTTCATTTTTATGCCCGGTGACAGACATAATCTATCTGGTCTGCAGCCCAGGATCGAAAAGAAGCTGAATGGTTGTTGTTCGCAGGCTATGGTTCGTATATTTTGTTGTTAAGCCTGCAAGCTTGCAGATTCTTGGCAGCATGCTGCTTAAGTAGTTTACTCCCATCGGTTCTAGGGTAAACCAGATGTCCTTGTTTTGTAGTTGAATTTGTGGCTTTCTTCGGGAGTGAAGGAACAGGCAGGCCGGGTTGGGTTGTAGTTTTGAGATATATTGTTTGGAGCATTTTACTGGGCAGAGTGGGCTCACGGGAATTTCAAACATGGCCCTGTGGAGGTTCTCTCTGTCACGCTCTTGTACTTTGGAGTGATTTTTAGTTTTTTCATTGAATCCCATAGTGACGTAGGTCAGTCCGTCTTCAGTGTGCTTTATATTAAATGATTCTGGCTTTAGCTGTCTCTGGCCCTCGTATCCACAATGATCAAAGTGGATCTGCAACTCAAACCAGACATGACAGACTAAACCTGTGGTAGTTTCAGGATTCAGGGCTTCGGAGTTTCTTATTTTCTCAAGGTCTGTTTGAGTTATCAGAGGAGGATGGTGGGTAGCTAGATCTTTGCCCTGTCACCTGATGTTTTTTAGATGACCGGCAAAAATGTTGTTTGCTGCCTGGAAATCAGTGGCCATGATGATATTCATTGCCCTACTGTTAGGTGATTCATTCATGTAGCAGTTTATTCCTGCTCTGAGACCAACATAACTCAAAATGCTATATTCATCTCCATTTGTATTTCTAACAGTGGCATAGAACTCTTGGAGGATGCTGTTCAAATTTTGTGCTGTTATGGTTTTAAAGTTGCACTCTATGTTTTTTTCTGTCAGCCAATCTTGTAATACTTGTACTGACCAGGCTGTTGGCCGTCGGGTGTTCACTTCATTGCGGTCAGTTTCTATTTTATCTAGTGTGCCTGCTTCTAGGTTTACATGCCTTGTTTTCTCTTTTTTTTTCCAGTACTCACGGCTGTGGCTGTTTCTGGCTCATTTTTTTTATCTGGAATGCTGAACATTTCATCAGGATTCCTGTCAGACAACATGTCGAACGTCACCTTGAAGCTCATGACAGATGTCAGGTAAGTGATGTGGTCAGTGATCTAGATGTTTACTTTGAGAGGTGATGAGGTTATCAGCATGCCAGACTTAGATACACTGATGTTACTGCTCAATATCATCACTGTCTCTAGCTGGTAGCCAATCAGATTAAAGGAAATGTCCTTGCCATTGTATAATGCTATTTAATACTCCACAATATTTGCATATGGTACAGGATTACACACTCTTAAGACTATGTGAAAACAGAACACTACAGGAACAGAAAACAAAACATTTGAACAGAAAGAATTCTAACAGAATAACTTAAGTTTTGAACTAGGTAGATATTTAAGGCTTACCCCAACTGGGATCTATTGGGTTCTAGCAGACTGGACAGTGATGGTGTGGCTTCCAAATCCCAAAATAAGACTGACTTTTTCTAGGAGGAAACAGGATAGAAAATACCTGCCAGTCCAGCCGCTTCACCCTTATCATCTGCCCTAACTCTCTTACATCACACTCTGAACAGTTCTTTGATTATTTAGCCCACCTTGAAGACAGAACCGGTCTGAACTTGTTGTGTGTATTTGGACTAGGTCCCATTGTTCCCATGGCTTACCATCTAGCAGGGAGCATCTGACTAGCCCAGTCATTTGTTTATGGTAAACAACTTGCCTCTTTTAGATTCAAAGGACTCAGTCATTTGTTATTTCTTAAAATGCAGAGTCTTGTAGATCAAAAGAGCTCAGCTATCCACATACAATCTTTTCCCCCTCTGTGAGAACATAAGAATTTTTGCTCTCAGGCCTACTACAGCAATAGGAAACAAGTATTTTTTCACTCTTCCCATGCATCCCAAACCTGCTTACTTATTTTACAGAGAAAACAGATAAAAATAAATTAAAAAAATACTGCCTGGGTGTCACCTTTATATTGTTAGTGGCTCAGTCAGTAGCACACTCACCTCTGAGGCTGGGAGATCAGAGGGCTGTGGGTTCAGTTCTCACATCTGGCACTTGGGTTAATATCCCAGTACTGACACTGTAGTGCAGCATGAGAGGGGTGCTGCACTTCTGAGGTGCCATCTTTTGGATGAGACGTTAAACTGAGGTCCCATCTGCCTGGATTGGTGGTAGTTCAGGTGGATGTTAAAGATCCCATGGCACTTATTGAAAAGAGTAGGGGAATTTTATTGAAAAAGTGGGCTTTAATACTGAGCAAACAAAACAGTCCACATAAAGAAAATAAAAATAACAGTCAGTGAGTACATAATAAGTCCCATAATATGAATTAAAGAGAAGAAAACCAAGTATCACAATAAATCCATAAGTGATGAGCTTTTTCAGGGGAAAATCACTGGAGGTCCAAAAATGTTATACACTGTAAAGAAAACTGAATATCAGAAAACAGTTCATCATACTGAATAGACCCCTGTTGAAGAATTAACATATGTTGAGCATGCCATAAAAAATAATGAATAACAACCAGCAATAAATAAACTTTATCAGCATGATGGTGTGGAAATACATTCTGGAGGGGTCCATACAACAAATCCAAATATGTCAGAGTAGAAAGTTGAGGGACAGACCAACAGGCAGCAAGATACTGCCAGAAGGCCCGTGCATATGGACAATCAAAAAACAAGTGCAATTGGGTCTGTAAAAGCTATGGACAAGTATCCCGGGGACAATATCTCTCAGAAAGCTGTTTATGTTTGCCTTTTGCTTTCACCCCCAGATATCCATAATTACTCAGCCAAGTACAATCCCAAACAAAAGAGGGAAGATGTGGGTTACTCAATTGTTGAAGTATTAAAGGAACCCATTCCCCGGGGCAATCTGGAAACCCCGGAAAACCTTGTTGTTCTGAAGCCAAGATAGATTTATAAAGTTTCAAAGTCAAAACTGCTGTGGAGTTAGCACTAGGAAGTGGTGCTACCATACTACAATTTATAGTCATGAAAAATACCAAAGTAGAGCACACACACCTCATTAATACAAGGGCACAGGTCAATTAAAGATTAAAGATACATTTTATTAGCAAATACTAAGATACATACTAAAATACTGTAGGAGGCACAAAAGCTAGAAATGCCTATAATGGCCTCACACCTACAATTAAGTTTTTGGGAATTTATTCAAATTCCCAAGAGCATCAAGTCTATTTTTAAAAGTTAATTTATTGTCACTGATTACAACATTAGTTGGTAATTTATTCCACAATGAAACTACACGTTGTGAAAAGAAGTGAGCTCTTTTATTAGTACGATATTTATTTCTAGATAATTGAAGCAGATGGCCTCTAGTATCAGTCTTAGTTTGTTTATGATCAAGACTACTATGAACAAATAAATATTCATTGTTATGCAAATCCCATAAGAGCAACAAATCACCTCTCATTCTTCTTTCTTCCAGTGACATTAAATCAAATTGTGCTAATCTATCCGTATGTGAAATTGTTTTTGAGTATACAAGATATTTAGTTAACCTTCTCTGTACTCCCTCCAATCTAGCCACATCCTTTTTTTATATGGGCTCCACAGATGGGAACCAAAATCCAGATGAGGTCTAACATATGCTCGATACAAAGGTAGACGCACATCTGGATTTTTAGAAGTCATATTATGACAAATGGCCCACCAAATCTTATTTGCTTTTTTTATGGTATTAGTGATATGGGAATCAAAAGACAAATCAACATCAACAGTTATACCAAAATCTTTTTCACTGTCTTTACTAATTAACAACTTGTCATACAGATAATACTGATGTTTTAAGCTCTTTTCCCCAAAGTATAGAATGCTGCATTTTGATGTATTAAAAAAGAGATTCCACCTTTTGGACCAAGTTTCAAGCGTATTTAAGTCTCTCTGAATAACCAAACCATCATATTTGTTTCCACAAATATTACAGATTTTACAATCATTTGCATATTTGATAATGGTACAATCAATATTAATGGATAAATCTGATATAAAGACCTGAAAAATTAAAGGGTCCGAAACGGATCCTTGTGGAACACCACTAAAGTGGCCATCAATCATAACTCTCTGCTTTCTACTTAACAGCCAATCTGAAATCCATCTAACATAAATTGGATTGATGTTAAATATCTGTAAATGCCACCAACCTGATGCATTTCAGATGTACAACACATCCTTTCTCAAAGGTAAAACACCAACAATAAAATGTCTCTTAAATACTCTAACAAATGAGATTCAAACTGTGTCATTAATTAAAACTCCACTGTGATTGGTTAAAACCAGACACATACAACCCACTTAAATTAATATCAATTCATACTATACATCTTAAATACAGCTAAAAAACATATCTATACTTTACTAATAGCAGCCAAACCATTTACATATCTACATTTATAACTAATAAACTAGGAAGGTCCTGTCAAACTAATCTCATAGATTTCTTTGACTGGGTAACCAGAGTGGTGGACCAAGGGGGAGCAGTTGGTGTCACCTACCTTGACTTCAGCAAAGCTTTTGACACTGTTCCACATAGAAGATTGATAAATAAGCTAGGTAGGCTCGGGGTGGGTCAGAAGTTGGTCAACTGGGTGGCAAACTGGTTGACTGGCAGAAAACAGAGAGTGGTGGTAAATGGTATACAGTCAGAAGAGATGCAAGTCACAAGTGGGCACCTCAGGGATCAGTCCTGGGGCCAGTCCTATTCAACATCTTCATTAGTGACCTCACAGATGGACTAGAGGGTAAGGCTTGTCTGTTTGCAGATGACACCAAGATCTGCAACAGAGTAGATGATCCAGATGGGGTGGGCAGAATGAGAAGAGATCTGGATAAACTAGCAAAATGGTCAGAAGAGTGGCAACTGGGATTTAATGCAAAGAAGTGCAAAATCATGCACATAGGGAAGAGAAATCCTGAAGCCACTTATAGGCTGGGAGGGGAGTTTGCTAGCAGTCACAAAGGAAGAAAGAGACTTGGGCATCATCATCACTGATGACCTAAAATCATCCAAGCAGACCTCTAAAGCAGTAGGTAAGGCTAGGGGGATGTTAGGGTGTATTAGTAGGGTATCACAAGTCGTAAGAGGTAGGTGTAATTCCTCTGTACAAGACATTGGTTAGGCCCCATCTGGAGTACTGCGTGCAGTATTGGAGGCCACACCTTCACAAGGACATTAACCAAATTGAGGCAGTCCAGAGAAGGCAACTAAAATGGTGCAGGGACTGCATCAGAAGACAGCATGAGGACAGATTAACGGAGCTCAATATGTATACCCTTGAGCAAAGGAGGGAGAGGTGATAGATCGAGACATTTAAACACCTTAAGGGCATAAACAAGGTGAAAGAGTCTAACATGTTTAAATATAAGAAAATAGCAGGACAAGAGGACACAGCATGAGATTAGAGGGAGGCCGATTAAGGGGAATGTGAGGAAATTCTTTTCACAGAAAGGGTGGTAGATGCATGGAATAGCTTACCACAAGAAGTGGTGGCTATGAATACAGTGCAGGGCTTCAAACAGGCATGGGATAGGCATAAGGGAGCAATACAAATGACTATGAATAGATAGGTCACTGACAGAGCAAAGGCCGATGGCACATTAATAAGGTAGAAAAAGAAATGGGCAGACTGGATGGGCCTTGCGGTCCTTATCTGCCGTCAACTTCTATGTTTCTATGTTTCTAATATAGCCTAAACCAAAAAGAAATTGAATTTTTGATTACAGAATCACCAGTGAGAGCAACTTTCTATATTTTACCAAGAATACACAAGACGCTAATGAATCCACCGGGAAGACCAGTCGTGAGTGGAATAGGCTCATTAACAGAAAGCCTTTCTCAATTTGTTGATTTTCATTTGAATTCATATGTAAGTACCTTACCATCACATCTGAAGAACATGACAGATGTTTTAAAGCTTTTGCAAGAATTATATTTAAAGGATAGTGATTATTTAGTTACTATGGATGTTGAGGCGCTATATTCGAATATACCTCACGAGGGCGCACTTGATGCAGTCGCGAGTTTTCTGAATCAAAGACAAGAAACAGACATGCCGAGTATCACATTTGTGTTGAAATTCATTTTGAAAGACAATGTGTTTTTGTTTGATAAAGATTTGTTTTTACAGATAAAGGGGACTGCTATGGGGTCCACGTGTGCCCCTACTATTGCTAATTTGTATATGGGGGCATGGGAAAATGAAATGTGTTGAATCCAGCAAAGAATGCATTTTTGGATAAAATTAATGCATGGAAGCAATATATTGACAACTTATTTTTTGTTTGGGGGGACTTTAGAAGAACTTGCACAATTTGTTAATTTTTTGGAGAGTAAAAATACTAATCTAAAATTTACTCATCAAGCTTCACAGGACAGTATTTGTTTTTTGGATCTCAAGATTCTTAAGCAAAATAATATGGGGATTAAAACTGAGATGTATAGGAAACCAACAGATGGCAATACTTTGTTGTGAGCAGAAAGTTGCCATCTGAGACATATAATAACCAATATACTGAAAGGTCAATTCTTAAGAACATGTAAGAATTGTAGTGAAGTGAAAGGTTTTGAAAAGGGAGCTGAAGAACTGACAAGATGTTTAGTAAATAGAGACTATAGTAACACTTGTATTAGAGAAGGAAGAGCATATGCTGAAGGGAGAAACAGAGCAGAACTGTTAATGAGAAGACATGGAGAAACCCAGGAAACACAAAAAGAAAGGTTTAATTATGTGACTACTTATTCTACACAAACAAAGGACATAGATAAAATCATTAATAAACACTGGAATGTATTATTGAGTGATATAGGTTTAAGAGAAATTGCAGCCACACCACTGTGAATGGCATATAAAAGAGCAAATACACTAGGAGATAAACTAGTTCATAGCCATTTTGTTGAAACATCTAAAGTAAAAGAAACATGGCTACATATAACATGACAGGCTGTTATCCATGTAAAAGTTGTAAAATTTGTCCAGTGATAAAACAATGTAAATAATTTACATGTATAAATATAGAACGAACCTTGAAATTACACAAGTGATAACTTGCAACACTGAAGAGATAGTTGATATGGCCATTTGTAGCTGTGAAGTGTTTTATGTGGGAAAAACTCAACAAAATGTTACAAAATGTGTAAAAGAATATTTAAAAGCAATTGAAAAAGCAGATCCAACATATGCTATTGCAGCACACATGGCTACAGCACAGAATAAGGAGCAACACATTTTTTCATTTTATTGGAATAGACAAAGTGCAGCATAAACCAAGAGGGGGAGACTTTAATGATCTCCTATTAATGTGGGAAGCATTTTGGATTATAAATTTGAATGCAACAAAAAAAAAGAGGGCTTAATGCAGGCTTTGAATTAAAACCATTTTTAAAGAAGAAAAAAAGAAGAAATAAATAAATTGCTTCGATGGTATATATGATTTTTGCCTTGAGCCATACTTTACAATGAGGAGATAAGTGACATCATGTTAGAGTGTTGCACTAAGAGTATATCTAGGTTTGAGTTTATACAAGTTATAACGATAGCACTTAATTATTACAGTTATGAAGACAGTTTGTGTATGTATGAAAAAAAGCGTTAAGTAATTTTTGGCCTCTCTCTAGGGGAAAGCGATAGAATGGGACTCTTGAAAAATCTGTTTATTGTTCTGTAGACATGAGCAGTATGAGTCAGTTTTTTGATTTAATTAAAAGCATTTTATGTAATGGCTCCCCATCGAATGTAGGAGAAGGGGACATAATTTAGTAAATAGTAGTTTTTTAGTAATTTAGTAAAATATTTTTTTTATTTTAATGGGTTCACCACAATATATCCAAGGCACACTTCCTTAAGGGTAGCTGGTCCATTCCACTGGGGTGTCAAACAGACGAGGCATACTGATGAGTCCTGGTAGGACGAAACACGTGTCTATGTCTTCTGTCAGCACCCTTTGCAAACTGTGAGAGAGGCCTTTCGGCACCATGCTATTCTGCTTAAAGTTGGACCAGCATAACATTCTGTGGTGATTTGCATATGCAGCCCATGATGCTTTGCATTGTGGGAGCATGTGTGATTTTGTATAATTTAGTAATACAGTTATCGTTATGCGTGTTAATATGGTAACATCTAATTATGACAACGATTGAGATAGTTAGTTAGTTAGTCAATATGTGAAAATGTGCCAAGCTATTCTTGCCGTGTTTTCTGTATCTCTTGGTGAGAATGTGATGAGAACCGGTCTTTTTATATAAAAAAATATTTTCATGGATATGTATTCATATTCAGTTATATGTATTAAATGGGTCCAGTTGCAAGGTTCTTTTCTTAGTGTATGAGGAGGAGACACAATGTGGTTATTTAATATTTACATAACCTAAAATGATAGTACCTAGCTAGAAAAATTATTAAGATATTTAGTCTGTTTATATACGAAAGTGCGCTAAGTAAATTCAGTTGCAGCTTCAGCACTTCTCGGAAGGAATGTGATAAAATGGGGGGATTTTGTAGTAATATATTCTATATTCTGTTTGCTATATTCTAACTAAAAAGATGGGAGGATTGAGTGTTTGTAATTGTCTTGTCAGCAATTATGCTCGTTTTCAATAACGTCTCTTATAAGTTTGAGAATTTTTATTTAAAGAATCTCTCCATCTCCCCCCCTTTTTCTTTTCTTTTGATTTAGGCTACATTAGTTATAAATGTAGATATGTAAATGGCTTGGCTGCTATTAGTAAAGTATAGATATGTTTTTTAGCTGTATTTAGGATGTATATTATGAATTTATATTAATTTAAGTGGGTTGTATGTGTGTGGTTTTAACCAATCGCTGTGGAGTTTTAATTAATGACACTGAATCTCATTTGTTAGAGTATTTAAGAGACATTTTATTGTTGGTGTTTTACCTTTGAGAAAGGATATCTGAAATGCATCAGCTTGGTGGCATTTGCTAATAAAATTTGTCTTTAATCTTTAATGGACCTGTGCCCTTGTATTGATGAGGTGTGTGTACTCTACTTTGGTGTTTTTCAGATTTATAAAGTTGTTTTCTAGTCATTGTAACTATCTGAGATGGGGAAATGCCCCTTTTAATGATATTTCTAAAAACATCTGTACCATATGAAGGTACTGGCAAGGAATGAGACAGTGGCCTAATGGACCTTTGTGTCCAAGGGGCCAAACAATGGGATAGCCAAGCATGTACAAAAGATTTCCAAATCATGTCGCCTGGCTTCCAGGTCATGCAAATATGATAAGAAATGAATATACTAAAATAAAAAGCTACTGGATTAACCATATTAACCCCTCCCTCAGTAATTGGATGATAGGTCAAGTCCCTCTTAAGTGGGTTTAATCAGGAGCCCCAAAAGGATTGAAATAAAAGACTAAACAATCTAACAACTACAGCTTGTGAGGGAGGGTATACGTAACATAAATAAAGAAAAACTGGAAGGAGCAAAGTCTTAATGAGAACCACCCTCTTTTTTTTTTTTTTTTGAGAGTTGCTGCCCTTTCTATGTATTCACCAACCTATCCTCCCAATTCAGCAATTCCAACCACCCAGTACCAAATTTCACTTACAAAATAGAATGGGCTCTGTAGATACAAGAATGCCTGCCAAATGGTTAGCAGCAGGTAACAGGGTATTCCCAAGCACCAACCCTTTACATTTATCCAAATTAATTTTAGATCCAGATACTTGAGAAAATAACTCCAAGATGGATACTAAAGACTCTGCTGAACAGGTAGGAGCCAATGTTAAAACCAAGTCATCCGTGTATGCTAGAACCTTTATAGGACATTGAATAGGGGAACCCTGAATACCAACTAGGTGATCATTTGTGGTCAGAAGCCTTAGTAAGATGTCTATGATGAGCACATAAAGAAGTGGACTTAGGGGGCATCCCTGCTTCACCCCCCATCTTATTTTAACGTTCCTACTGAACCACCCATTGACATTGGGGTAGAGGAAGGAATACCCATATATAGTCTGTAACCAGGACACAAAAACAGGAGGGACACCAAAGGCCAATAATGTAGACAACAAAAATTGATGAGAAAGCCTATCAAAGGCCTTTTCCTGATCTAAACTCAAAACATAACCCGAAACCATATTATGCTCCCCCTGAGAAAATAGCTCCTGCAAAAGAACCAAGTTATCATGCTGCATATGACCTACAACAGCACAGGTTTGGAATGGACTAATTAAATAAGGGGCAACCACAGCAAGTCTATTCAATAGGATTTTACTTAGGATTTTAAAATCTGAATTTAAAAGACTAATAGGTCTCCAGTTACAAATATTCTGACGGTTACCCTTTTTGTAAAGCAAAATCAAAACTGACTCCAGCATAGATTTAGAATATTTATTAGAACTCAGCATATGGTTAAACAGGATTACTAGGACCGGGCCCAACTCTTATTTAAAGGTTTTATAAAATTATGTACTGATACCATCAGACCCAGGAGCAGTATCACTTGAGAGTCGAGAAATTGCAGACTCCACTTCTGCAACCAGGAGAGACACATTGCATCCATGACCTGGGGTAGATGTAAAGACCATATATGTCATATACATCAGGTTCAGGAGTGGGAGTGCCAAAAAGGCCCGTAACATGAGAATCCACAACTCTTAATAGGTATTGGGGAGAAGTAACAAGTTGCCCAGATGGAGTAGTCAGAGCTGTGACAATTTATTCTACGTCCATCTCTTACATTTCATAAATGGGTCTAAAGAACCTTTCTGGGTGTTAGTCCCAAAACGAAGCTCTTGCTGCAATGACTGAGCCCTATTGTATTGTAAAGCTGTCATCTGTTTTTTTATAACCGTAATCTGCTCCCCATAGTCAAAATGAGTGCTATTAGATAAAGAGATAAGGCACTGTAATTGGTGTCTCAGCCGTAGATAACGTAAATAAGCAGCAGAGACTTGGAGGTGTGCTCTATGCTGAAAAAAGTGTGCCAGGACTGTTTAGTGTCCTCCCACCAGTGTATCACATTTGAGTAACACTCAACTACTGTGAGCTGAGCTAGGAACTCTCTCCTCCATGCCAATTGCACTGAGGCAGTGGAAAGTACGGACTCATTTAGCCTCCATTGGTTTTTATTGCATCAAGGGGCAGAGGCCCAGGTGCATGTCCGCTTAAGAACCAAATGGTCTGAGAATTCACAGGACAGTAAACTCACATCAGAAAGTTCCAAAACTGAGGATGCAAAAATAAAGTCTATGCACATCTGAAGAGGACCTTTAAAAAGGTGTACCCACCAGATGGATGGATGGCCCTATAAACATCCACTAGTCCAGAGGAATGTATGGTGGCATTCCAACAATTGGAGTCGCAAAACATTTTATCAGTTTGTAGACCTCTATCAGTCCTGGAGAGGCCACAATTGAAATTACGGCCAAGAAGAGAAGATGAGAGGTGTACAAGAAAGGACGCATTTCTTTAAACAAAGCAACTCTCAATGCTTTAGTTTGTGGGGCATAAAATGTAATCAGATGGAGGCGGACAGAAAAATACGAGATGTCTAATAAAAGGTTCCTACCCGGTTGTATATCTACCAGTCTGGAGACCTTAAGAGCTGAATTGGTAAACAGAACTCCCACCCCATCACAGGTATACATACCGGTGGACCAAAAGGAGGGACCAAGGGTCCAGTCCTTAGAGGCCTGATGCAGGTCCAAAAAGGTTTTAAGATGAGTGTCTTGAAGACATATGATGTCACTGCATAAAGTACGCAAAAAAAGCATAGCACCAGCTCTCTTTCGCATAGCCTTAATGCTATTGAGACTGACAGTACTCAAAGTGAGAGTGTGCATAAGGGTATATAGGAGAGAAAAGGAAAACCAAATGGAACTAAAGAAAACAGTTTAAGGTGGTTTACACCGTTGCCTAGTCCTTTTGGCAATGGAGCCTGCATTACCCTGTTCAGTGTCAGTATTCGAGGTTACAGAAGAGGCATCCATTCCATCATCCTCAGATTCTCCCTCCATCTCCTCTAATGGAAGAGCCACAAACTTATTGTCTTTCTTCCAAGAGGAAGTCTCAACCTGCTGTGCAACCCCTGTATGTTTAATTTTCTGAGAAACCTTTCACCCTTGCCTGGGTCACTTTTCTGTAGAGACCAATTGGAAGGGAACAGCTTTTGACCCAGGGGTTGGGGGGGAGGCATAGTGTTGCCAACCCCAGAAGAGGAAGCAACAACCAGAGCAGGGGCCAGTGTTACAGTGTCTGTACCTGATGCTGCAGGGGCCTCATCCACAATCATGTAGGGGTCTGGAACTAGAGGGATAGAAGTGTCTCATCCAGGCTGATCGGGGTGCCTGGCATGTTCTCAGGTGCCGACACTCGCATTGCTTGTTGGTGTTGGGCCAAATTGATAAGACCTTCATGATTAGGACAATCTACCCTGTTATGTGCAGCCCAAGGACAGTGACCATAAGCATACCCTGTCTGTTCACACAGATTGCATTTAAACAGATTAACGCAAGCAGAGGAAACATGATCAAATTCCAAGCAATGGCTACATCGCATGGTGTCACAAGCAGAGCTAAGGTGTAACCGGGAACCACACTTAAAGCAGGACCTGGGCTGCCTGCTCTAAAAGATGGAACCCCTGTCCTTCCCTAGGAAAAAAGTACTAGGTAAATGTACTGGGCCCATATTGGTGGAGTGCAACTTCACTTTCACCTTGCAGCCACCATCCCAGATTTGTTCACTATCCAAAGTTGGAAAAGGTTTACCCAAAATCTCACAACGTTGCCTCAACCAAAACTAGATATCTTCCAGCTGTACACCCTAATTTTTAAACATAACTGTAATTGTTTTAATCAAGGGTTTAGTGAGGGGAACTGTATGAAAAGGGACCCAAACAGGTGTATTCTTTAGAGACTGATATTGGGTCCAGAACCTATCTAAATTGGAAACAAGTTTGAAACTAATATCGAAATTCCCATTTCCTAAACCTATAAGGGCATAAATTTCAGAAGAAAAATAATGCATTGATTTTTTCAATAGATCCTTAGCAACATATAACCTATTAGGAGGATCCTCCAAGCCTCCTTTGTAAAGAAGATGGACCACATTGCATCTAGGGGCCATCTCGCCCCTAGTCAAAAAGAGGTCAGCCAACTTAAACAAAGGATCAGGCACAGATTTACTAGACAAAATGTTCACAGCGTCAATGACTGCAGGGACTGCTTGTGGAGCATCCGGCTGTGGGGATACAACAGATATAGATTATGGAGACAGTGCATTAGTGGTAGGAGAAAAAACAGGGTCATTACCCCAGGGTGAGTTGGAGCTCAGGCATTTTGTAGTGTCCTTCGCTACAGGAGAGGAGAAAGTCTCAGTCAGGTCTTGAAAGGACCGATCCTGAGCATCAGGGGTCCAAGATCCAAAAAGCGCCTGTACCCATCATGCATCCTGCAACACCTTCTCAGGGGTCCACTCAATAGAGCTCACTTTGGAGCACATAAGTTCACTCCAATTCAAGGGACGCTGTGGTAGTGTAGTTGGAGCTGTACAATCAGGCTGTATTGAAGTCTTTGTAGAAGGCATAGTTGGTTTTTCAAGTCCAAGACATCATCCTACAGGCGGCGGGTGTAATAGCGTAAGTGCTAGAGTCTTGAGGCTGTAGGCACATGGAAATAAACCTGTCTTTACTGCCAGCCTCCCGCAAGATGTTCCCCGGGGGAGTACTCAAACCAGGCACTTCCGGGTTAAGGTCCACCAAAGGAGAGAGTTGAGCAGAAACATCCATACCCCGTGAATCCGGGGCTGCAGCAGCATCAACCATAGGAGTAGCCATCAAACTGAGAGCTGTATCAAGCTCTTGTAACTTTTGTAGTTGTTTTGCTTTCTCCAAATGAAGAAAAGCAAGACAGGACAGTACCATTTCTCTAGCGACTGTATTGGGATGGTGTAGAAAAAGTTGAGGTAGTACCATGATTGGAGAAGAATAAGGAGCTGGATGGGAAGCAGCATCCACCAAGTCATCCAAAACTACACCTTCCATGGGCTTCAGAGGTAAAACAGCAGAGTTAGGTAGCAAATAAACATCCAAGGGAGAGACCTTCTCTCCCTCCAAAGACACAACCTTCTCTTCCACAGGCTCTGGTAGAATGGCCAGAGGGTCCCCCCACTGGAGAGTAGGGGCGTTTTATTGAAATAATAACATAAACACAACACAAAAAATTCAATCAGTATACAAGCAAACAGCAAAACACAAGGTGCAAATAATAACAATGGTGATAAAAAAAAGGAGAGAAAACCAAGAAACAAAAGGGAAAAAAAGGAAAGAAAGAGAAAAAAAAAACACATTTCTATAGTACTTAAACTTTATAAAGTGGAGGAACCCTTTTCACCACTTTTGCAATTCAACAAGAGCAACTTTTTGAGCATCCTGAGAATATATTCTAGACAGCTCGTTTGAAACTAAACTACTAAAACAATAATATGGCATTTTCCTTTGGTAGATAACCCATTGACATCTAGCTTGTCACAAATAATGTCTTAGACAACAAAAAATAAAGATAAAGTCTCTTCATGAAACTGGGAGAATGTTGCCGGATATATTCCCAGAATCAATATGTCAAAAGATATAAAGGTAAGCTATTTCAAACCCCATAGTGTTGCTAACAAGTCCCACAACCCCTTTGAAAAGGAGCACTGCAGAAAAAAAAATACTCCATTGTTTCCTCCACAATAATACACTCTAGGTAAGGACAATTCCTTTCTTCCACTACTTTGTATTTGGCATTCCCCTGAACATTCAATCTACCATAAAAAATCAACCATTGAACTTCCCATTGAAACTGAGGCAATCTGTTATTATTTAACTGAGCCAAGACCTTAGGATTCTGGGTGGATGGGCAAGTTTTAAAGCAAGGGTCCTGTGGATATAACTGCCCCATTATCAGTGAGTAAAATCCCTTTACTTTATTATTTAAGATAACTTCTTTAGCAATATTCCATTTATATATTTTTTTTGACAGCCGGATGAAAATATAGTGGAATATGCACACGAGAATTTAATTTAGGTGCTAAGGTATGTCAAGTGGCAAGGTAGTTGCCCAACTCCCGGATAATCCATCTTGTCCCAATATCTTCAGATGGGGTCAACCCACACTTAATGGAACACATAATAAACAAGGAATGTAAAAACATCACTGGATCTACCATTCCTAGTCCTCCTGATCTTGTGCTTAAATAAGTATAACATCGTTTCACAGGGTTTAGTCGGTTGCCCCATAACATCTGAAAAAACACACTAACTCCAGTTTCCAAATGAACCAGAAGGGGAAAAATCATGGCTATATACTGTAAACTGGATACCAAAAATTGTTTAATAATATGAACACGTTTCAATTTTGAAAATTTCCACTGTTTCCAACGATTAACCTTAGCCTCAACCACCTGAAGCACTGAATCCCAATTTTCTACTGGCAGATTCTGGGGCCCAAATAAAATACCCAGAATCTTAAGTGGGGATAGAGAAAAAAAAATACCCTCCTGTATCATATCCACTGGGCCAGTTGCTCCAATAAATAACCCTTTAGTTGTGTGAATATTCAACTTGGCATTGGAAACCCTAGCATAAGTGTTAAAAGCCACCAAAAATTTATACACCTCAAACTGACTAGAGAAATAAAGCAAGAGGTCATCCGCATAAGCCTGCAACATCAAATCTTTATCTCTAGAAAGCCTATCTGGAATTCCAACCCAACTTTGTGAGGCTATTACATATTGCAACAGGGGATTTAGGGAAAAAATGTAAAGAAGAGGACTCAATGGACATCCTTGGCACATTTCAGTCCTTAAACAAAAGCTATGAGCCGTTTTCCCTTTTAAAAAGTGAAAGACCATGTTAAATCAGCTTAATTAGATTAACAAATTGTCTAGGGACTCCATACCATTCTAAAACCAAAAATAAAAAGGGTAAATGCACCCTATCGACAGCTTTCTCAAAATCAGCCACTACCATATAACCTGAAGTTCCAGATAAAGATAAATGTTCAATGACATCATGTATAATCATTAAAGCTGATTGAATTTTTCTCTCTGGAATCCCACAGAATTGATAAGGAGATATCACCAGTCTAGTATAATTTTTCAAACAGGTATTCAAAATACTTGTAAAAATTTTAAAATCGCAATTTAATAATGTGATAGGCTGCCAATTCTTAATGTTCCATTTATCCCCTGATTTAAATAAATGAACCAATAAACCCTCTGAAAAAGAAAAGAAAATAATGGAACTTTTGTTAAAATATTGAAACAAAAAAAACAAACATTGACTCAACTCCACAGAGAAGGCTTTATATAAGTTATTTGAAAGATTGTCTGTTCCAGGGGAAATATTTGTTTTTAATTTCTGAATGACAGCCTGAATTTCTGTTTCAGAAATGGGCTCCAATAATGCTGAAGTCTCATTTGTCCTTAAAGGAACCTTAATGAAATTGAAATAGGAGAGCATAGACTCCTCTGTAATAGGGAGGGAGGGTTCCAATGAATGGTAATGATCTATCATTAACTCCCTGATTTGCCTGCTTGAGATAATAATAGTCCCATCCATTTGTTGTAATAAATCCATAGAAGAAGAATCTTTCAAAGTTTTACAAACTTCAAAAGGATCCACGCTAGGAGATTTCTTAGTCCCATTAATGAGAATAGCTTGCAGTGTTTTAGCCCTGTCATACTGGAAAGCTTTCATATCATTTTTTAGATTATTTATTTGTGCAGAATAATCATACAGAGAGTCATGCACCAAAGTCATGAGTCTCTGAAGCTGTTGCCTCAATGATAAATATTTCAGAAATGTATGATTTTTAGTTTTACTTCCTTGTTTTTTGAACCAGGTACTTAAGTCCAACTTAGTCTGTCTCCACCAATCCTCAATGTTAGAATAAAGAAAAACCACTGATAGTCTAGCCTGTAAGATAAATTGACTGTATGTATGGAAACTCCAGACTAGAAGCATTCAATTTACATCGTACCTTCTGATATTCTGGGAGAACACTTAAAGGCAGATAACATAACAAAAGGGAGTGATCAGAAAATTCACTAGGAACCATCCTAAAGGTTCTTATTTGTACAGAAGGGGGGACAAACATATAGTCTATTAAGGAATGAAAATTCCCTCTTGTGTAAGAAAAATGTGCTCCATGATCTGCATAAGCCATGCAATTAGGTTCTGCAACCTTAATAATATGTGCCAGAGCATGGGAATCACAATATCCTTTTTTATTTTTCTGTGAAGGTGAGTCAAGAATTGAACAATTAAAATCTCCACCCCAAAGCACCTTGATTGATGTCACTAAAAAAGGTTGAACTGCCTTCAAACAGGCCACTGTATCCACCTTTGACTTGGGATTATATATATTAATGAAACAATAACACAAGTCATGCTATTTCCCATCTATTATCAAAACTCTACCCGGTATTAAATCAATTAAATTATGTAAAGAAAAAGAAAAATAATTAAACAAAATGCCTATCCCATCTGCCTTATCCATTCCAAAGGACCAATAAGATGGCCCCCAAACCTAGTCCCTTTTAAGAGGTCAATTGTTCTACAGAGTGCAACCAGGTTTCTTGTAGATAACAAACTGAAATATTCTGCTCATGAACATAATGGAACAGTGCTTGCCATTTGACTGTGTTCAGCAAGTTATGAACATTTAATGAACCCCAACACCACTGCATAATAAATCAGATACTGAATAACCTTTAACTATCATTTCTTTCTTTTTTTCCTCTTTATAATTATCAATTGATTGTGAGACGGTAGATAAAGAAGATTTCTGGGAGTCTGAATCTCCCAACTCCATTTCTGTATCACCCCATGGGGTAAACACTGCTGCATAAGAGTTTCTAGTCTCTACAGCAGGGACAGAAGGTGAAGATTTAGGGTGCACATTCCTAGCAGATCTACGTCGTGGCAGTGGTGACCCCTGAGCCAAAACTTTGACGCTTGACTCTGGAGCACTAGGAGGCAAATCAGTGTAGCACACTGGAGGAAGATCCAATATGCCCAGGGAGCTATTGCCGGGCTTCTTATCTTTAGGTGGGCCTGAGCAAATAGTCTGTGCAACCTTATCAGGCTCAGTTGAAGAACACCTAACAGGATCCAGATGATTAATCTCTACCTGTTTTTTGGTAATAGTCTGTGAAGAGGGAGAGAGGGGGAGGTTGGGCAGGAGGAGGAGGGGTGGGGATTTAGCAGCACTCTGGGCCTTCTGTATCAAGAGATCCTGGCTTATGCAAGATGTTTTATTTTGGGCCGCCCAAGGACACTATTGAAACACGTGACCATACTCCTCACAAAGATTACGCCTAGAATGATTTGCACATTGCATTGTTACGTGCCCCACCTCTCCACAATTATCACAACGTGGCTGATCACAAACGCTAGAAAGATGAGTCCTAGAACCACATTTATAACATGCCCTTGGTTGCCTTCCATGAAAACAAACCCCCTATCCCTACCTAACAAGAAGGAATTGGGGATATGATTCACCCCTGAATCAGATCGCCTTAATTTCACTTTATACTTCCATCCCCCAGTCCAAAATTGCTCTGAATCTAAGATGAGATCAGGAGCACTCAAAACCTCACATTTCTGGGATAACAAAAAGGTAATATCCTCTACATGGACCCCCCTCATTCCTAAACATTACTGTTACGAATTTAATTACTGGTTTAGTTAAAGGTATTACCAAAAATGGGGTCCATGTAGGGGAAAACTTCACCTGACCATACTGCTCCCAAAACAAATCCAAAGCATGAGCTGTACAAAAGCTAACATCGTAGTTGTCCTCCCCCGAAATGTTAATAAAGGCAAAAACATCATTAGGGTTAAAATGAAGTGACTCTTTTAATAAAGTTTTCCCCACATAATATCTGTCCAGCTTGTTCTCCAGTCCCCCTTTGTAGTGAATTCGGACTGCATTTCTACGAGGAGCTGCTTCCCTTTTTGTTGAGGAAAATAAGTCAGACATTAAAGGCTTCTGCTGGGGGGGGTTGTTCCAAAGAAGGATTCTGAGTAGATGCACAAGTGTCCACTGGTGGAGGATCAGATATGGATTTTTGGGGAACAGATGGGAGACTGTTCTTTAGAGACCGTAATAGTAGGTAAAGTTGGAATTGCAGAAGGCAAATCCATGTCCCTTGTAGAACCTTCAGTAGAAATTACAGGTGGTAAAATAGGTTTCCACATTGGGGAATGTTGTGAAAATGCAAATTCTGTGTCCCTGGCTGCATCAGGTGTCCATACACCTGTAGAGGCCTGTTTCCATCCTGCTCCCTTAAGGGCTACTCTTGGTGACCAGTCTTCAGGTCTGTCCCCCGAAATAGGGAGCAAAACCCCTGGCCCCTTAATGTTCCCTGGTGTCGTAACCGGAGTTTTAGCAACAGATTCAGAAAAAATGAATTCAGTCACCCCAGTTTGGGAGACTGCCGTGGACTGATGAACCACGCTAGGCTGAGCATGAGGCTCAGGCTGTTTAAACACAAAACCTGCCGCCTTACTAAGCGATGGTGACTCATTAGCAAAAGGCTGTCCAAAAGGCCCTCCATGACCCGGTGACCAAATTGAACTGGGAACAAGCTTCAGGGGCAAAGTAATTTTTGTTGCAGGCTGTAGGCACTCGCCATGACTGGCGTGAAGATTGCTAGCCTGAGATAAAGTAGTTCATTCATTCTGTACAGAAGTACTAGGGGGATTCTGAAGCTGCACCTTTCCACTTTCTGTAACACTGTCAGCGGCCTTAGTAACCATGGCAATGGACACCGCACTGCGTTTGCAACTGTCTGTGCACTGAGCTGCCCCTCCCGGTGTGATAACATTCTCCTACTGTTTTTGCAGTGTGACAGGGCTAGTCTTGAGCTCCGGCGTTGCAACATGCAATGCTGACAGTTTAGGAGTTTGTAATAAATCCCCTGAAGGCTTCAGGCAGCTGCAAGAAATTGTAGTAACACTGCCAGCCTGCAAAGTTGTAGGGGAGCCATGAACATAGCACATATTGCTTGAAAAGGAAAGGATACACTTATCGCTCCCTGCAGGCCCTCCCACCTCTGTAGTTAGTTCTATAGAAATGACAGCAGCTGCCGTGCTGCTGACAGGGGTAACTGAAGTTGTTAGTGGATGTATAGCGCTACGCCCTGCCACTGTTACAGGTGGTAAATCCATCACAATAACCGGGTTGTTGATAACGCTGCAAACTATTAATTTTTTACTTGAAGAGCCCAAAATATCCAAAGTGACAGACGCATCGTGGAATTCCAAGTTGGAATCAACATCTACCAACTGTAAACAAGTAGCCTCCATGTTGCAAAGAATGGGAGCTGATGCAAACTCTCCCACCAGACAGACATCCTCCTCCTGCAGCGTTGCACTCCAAGTGGCCATCCTGGCCTGCTCTCCTGTCTGCAACACTTCCACACCAGGATCCATGGGAGCTGCAATCTTGGTCCCACAGGAAAATGGGTTCCCTCTGCTCACAGAAGCAGAGTACGGGAATTTCCCCGGTGTCCTGCCCAAATTTCCCTTATTCACTAAAAAATACTATCAACAGCTTAATCTGGTTCAAGGTCAGTTGGCATTCACCTGTATCCCCTTCCCCCAGGTTGTGCCTGAAAATAGGCAGGATTTGTCTAGTGCACTAAACTAAAAACTAAATAAATAAATCAATATTTAATTGTTTAAATAATTTTGTACTCTTTTGGATCCTGTTTAAAAATAGGCATTGTATTGTCCTGTCCAGTGCAGCTACACAGTAAACACAAACTAAAGAAATATACCTGCATTTTAAAAGCCTGAACAGTGTTAACTACCACAGCCATATTGGTCAGGCTATTCCTCATGTTTACCCCCTTCTTTGTGAAGTAATACTTTTTAATGTTTCCACTGAACCAGCCTCCTCAGTTTGAGGGCATGTCTATATCCTCTATAGAGATGTGGTGAAATTCATGCAAAGTGTCAAAAAGTTGCGCTTTAAAAAAGCTTTGCAAAATTTTCCCAGACCTGGGAAACTTCAACTTCACCTGAATCGTGAAATGTTTGCCTCAAATGGTGGAATTTTGCCATACAATTCTATACTTCACAGTCGCCCATCTCTGCCCCTCTAGTATTATGAAACCTTGATCATGTCCACTCTCTGTCTTCTCTTTTCCAGAATTAATATTTTGAGTATCTCATAGCTCTTGCTTCATTTAATTAGCTGGGTTGCCCTATGGTAAACCTTCTAAATCTCTTCAGCATCATTTTTGCACTGTGGTATGGTTTAATCACGGCCATGTACAGTGACAGATTATCTGTCTTGACCAGTTGTTTACCCCACCCCCAATATATTCCAGAACTGCATTAATGTTATTGACTGTGGTAGCTCACTTGCTGTCTGGCTTCCTTTTATGGCACATAATTATACCTAAATCCCCTTTCCCAGTCTTGCTGTCCACTGTTGTACCACACATGGTATATTTGCATCCTAGGTGTAGTACCTTGCACTTCCCCATGTTAAATCTAAAAAATAAACATTGCCCAGCACTCCCAACCCACCATAAATAATCTCAGAGTTCAGCAGGATTTTTCAGCATAAAAAACCTGCTTACTCATAAAATCACTTACAAGTACCGCCACAGCTAAGAATGCAAAACAGCCATTGGTATTCAGCCACAATATTTTGCACAACATACTGTTTGCTTTGTAAAGAATGAGTGCCTCCATTGGGTGAACTGTTTAAATACCTAATAATCCTTTAAAGACTGTGGCCTAGAGTTTATGTTTATAATGGGGATTACTCATAAAGTGCTCTGCTGACATAATGAACTATCATGAAATATACAGCAAACAATAATATGCAGAAGTGCAATAAATACATACAAGATTTAAAAAAAACAGTAACGCTACTCAAAAACATAGCTGAGATTGAGAGTATATGATGGAACAATGTCTGAGGACAAAAAAACTAATGATGAGGGGGAGGAAATGAGGAAGGGAGAGGGGTTAAAGAAAAAGAAACTTTCTTAAAGGAAAAGGTGCAATCCAAACTGGTCACGGAGGAATGGCATGGAAAGGGCTCCAAAGAATAAAATATAGAATAATGCATGGGGAAGTGTGATTAATGAGGATTGTATGCACACCTGAGGTGTGTGATGCCACGTAAACCCTGAGGGCAAAGCCCAAGGGGTTTATCTGGGCATCACACACCCAGGGTATGCATAAAATCTGAGTTCCCAGCACACTTCTCCATGTTTAATTTTTTATATTTACTGGTGGTTAGCGCAATACAAAGTGAGTTTGCACAATGCTGCGTGACTTCGGGCAGCATTACGCAGCTTTGTGCGACTTTGCATGACATAGAACCATTGTTTATGGAACTCCATAATTCACAAATATGAATTATGGAGTTTGTGAGGGTCTGCCCATGGTGGTTTATTGACCCTAACCAGTAAATATTACATTATGTGTTGCTCATATCAAGGGCCTGATCTAGGTATTCACCTCTATTACCCACAGTCAACTGCTCTACACTCACAAAGTGAGGTATGAGTTTTTTACCTTTTCAGAGAGTAAGTACTATAAGTGGCAAAGATACATTAGGCCAAGGCAGTTATTTATCATTGGCATTGAGTGCAGGGTAACCTTTTTTACGACTGTGCTGTGTAGACCTCAAACACCAGACAGCATGTGTGAGCAGCCATTTTCCCTTGTTTATTTAACCAAGGATTCATATCTCAGCCCACACTAGTGCTGGGAAAAAAATTTCTTCTGCCAGTGAAATTCTGATTTCATTTCTGTGATATTTTGCTAAATTTTCATGAAAACTTCATGGAAATTTGCCATAACTGTGTTCTCAATAATTTCCATGCAACTTAAAAAGCATTCAGACCTCTGCCTTTAAAAATGGCTCAGTTATATACCTTCAAACTTCAGAAATTTTAAAATTTGCCAGCCCAGTGGTGCAGAGGGTTGAGGTGCTGGATGCCTTACTTCAGATCACATGGATGACCCAGGTTCAGGAACATCCTTGGATCATCAGAGAGCTGGCACAGGTGGTAGTAGGACTGAGCAGCCAAATGGCAGATCTCCTCTCCTCTTCTGGGGAGTTTGTTGGCCCCCCCATCAGGTGGATGTCCAAAGAGCAGCATAGGTGGGATGGGGCAGCGAGTAGCAGGAGGGTGCCTCAAGGCATGGCATTCCTCCACACATGCGCACACACCCGGGGCATGGGGATGGGCAAAATGGGGGTAAAACTCGGGATAAAAATCTATATAAAAAAAAAAAGAAATTAAAAAATTTAATTTTGCAATTATGTAAACTGCAGAATTTTAAGCCCATATCCCTATAACTTTAAAACATAAGAATGTAATATCACCAGTTTTGATGTTTTCTTTGATGCAAAATGTTAGGTTTGAGGTCACTCTCATGGCTCAGTAACAGACTGTTGCATTGCCATGCTGATAACCTTCTATGGGAATCAAGCCTGGGAAGTCATGTTGGGGGGCTGGCCATGGTCAAGACAGCTGCTGCTCGTTAGTACATCTCAGTTGGTGAATGCTGCCAGTGGGTTCCACCAACACAGTGATCCCTGTGGTTGGGCCAGACAGCCTGCTCCTGACACAGGGGAAGCTCTGGCTGAGAGAGGCTGACAGAGGCACCACCCACACCAGGGGAGATGGGAGGAGGAAAAAATGTTGGAGAAAAACACGGTAGCCAAGTGAATGATGGCCGGATTTAGAAAGTTCATGGTATATCTCTGAACAGGGTATATCTCTAAGAAATGAGCTGCTGGCTAGGAGAAAAATCAATATGAAAAAAAAGTCTGTTTGTGCCAACTTCCTAATCACTTGCTTAAAGTCTGGCCAAATTACAAGCAGCCAAGGATTCCAAAATAATATCAGTAATTAAAGTTAAATTTTGTGTACTTTTGTGAAATTGTGGAATGTTGTGATACTTTTGTTGAACCCTTGTCCATACACTTTTTCCTGTCATACGTTTAAGTTGCCATTGCAGACAATGGTAAAGGCTGGGTAAAGCAGCAAAAAGATAGCATTTATAAGAAGCTCCATAGTGAAAGTATAGTGGCACCATGTGTCAGGTCACTATATTGAGTGATGAACCATGAAGAATAGTCATGGACATCACTGTGCACTAACATGAATTTTTGCAATATGCCAGATAACCACTAGAACTCACTGACTTAACTTGTGGTAGCACATGTACATGCAGCATTGTTTCTATACAATGCCACCTGCTGAGTCTTTAACAACTCTGTAGATAGCAATATATATTTTAACTATTTACAAAGGCTGACACCAAGTGACACCAAACCTTACTACTAGTTGTGACTTAAGCCACTGTGATAGAAGTATCTGGATATCTTTAATCATGATTGAGCATGATGCTGGGCATCACAGTAGTGTTCATGGGGTATTGCAGGGCCATGATGCTAGTGCAGTAAGGTGAATTAGTGGCAGTAAGTACTTTGTGAAAGTCAAATTCCACAAGCAGAATTCTAGTGGCATTACCTGTTATGCGTCCATGAAGCTTTGAGCAAATTTTGACAGTTAATAATTTCTAAAGTATCCACAATATATTTTAACATACTAAACCACATTTCTCCAGCTTAATTAGAGTCCAGGACATATCAGTTTAGTATGCATGCCAAATCTTGAGTTTAAACCTGCAATAGCAATGGAGGCACAAACATCCAAATAGTTTGAAAATGTTTACACAATTATTTTTTTGCCACTCATTTTCTACCACCTTTTTTCTGGCCACCTGAGTCTGCTCCCTCTTGTCCCCACATCTGGTCCAGGGATTCTGGCCACTGGCCACCTTTACCCAGTCGGTCCCAGGTAATCATATGCCCCTGCAGTTGTACTGTCTGCAGCAGGGCTGCAGGGAACACTCCCCGACTCCCCACGAAACACGGATCCAGCCTGGGTGCCCCACCACTGGGTGAAGCTCGTGGACGGCCATCGAGCCACTCAGCTAGGTACCCATTTTCACCCCCGGGGCCCAGGGCATGCAATGACATCACTGAAGGGGGGAACACATGCCTCCGCTCGTGCTCCCTCCAGGCGTCTGTCCTCAGCTCCACCCCTGTATGCAATGGAGCATGTATTCTCCCAGGCTCTGCCAGGATGCAGCCACGCACTGACTGCCATGGACCCCCCCTCCCAGAAGGAGAGCAGTCCTTCAGACACTCAATCCTTCTCCTCCCCAGCCAATCCCTGGTTACCTATGCTTATTTATGAACACCGGTCGTCGGCATGGAGCAAAGTGTGGTGACCAGCACCTCAGCCCTCAGTGTAACACAATTTAACAAATAATAAATTGTGAAATGTTGAACTCCTGTAACTTACAATTTAAACAACAAATTACCATCAGTTTCTATGACTCCTCCAAGAAATTAGGCATATAAATTTTCAATGATCTAGCTCCAAAGGTGGCTAAGTTATAAGCATATAAATATTCTCAGAAATGTTACTTAGAAACATAGAAGTTGACAGCAGATAAGGGCCGCAAGGCCCATCCAGTCTGCCCATTTCTTTTTTTACCTTATGAATGTACCATTGTCCTTTACTCTGTCAATGGCCTATCTATTCATACTCATCTGTATTGCTCCCTTATGCCTATCCCGTGCCTGTTTGAAGCTCTGCACTGTATTCATATCCACCACTTCCTGAGGTAGACTGTTCCATGCATCCACCACTCTTTCTATTTATTTATTTATTTATTTTAATTTTTATTTAAACAGTAGTTTGGAAAACCTTTGAGCCAAAGGCTCATTTACAAAGGTACCTTGTCACAGTAAGACAAATGAAAATACACAGTATAGCAGTACAACACATAAGTATAACAGTAACTTAAGACATAGATACAAACAAGCTGGTACAGGTAGGATTGATGCAAACAATACTAGAGTTATGTTGTCCTTAGCAAGCAGTAGTAAGCTTTGTCATAAGTATTGATGCGGCTTTGACTAATGGCAATTACGGCATCGGTGTTAATAAGGTGGTTCGTAAGGAAGTTTGGAAGCACGATATAGTTAGACTTCGGAGATGGAGGGGGGCAGTGTGTTGAACCAGGAGGGGCCCTAAAGCTGAAGACTCTTTGGCCGTGAGAGGTCCTAGCTCTAGGGATAACAAGAGAAGTTTTCCCAGAGGTCCGAGTATGAACTAGTGGAACAGAGCGGCATATGGTGGTGGTCAATCCTGGCGGGGATAGCCCAAGGAGGGTCTTTTTTGTAAGGGTACAGGTCAGATATTTGAGGCGCTCATCAAGATCAAGTACCAGCGCTTTAGCGTACAGTAGACAGGTGTGTGTCAGCCTAGGTGCCCCAATAATTAACCTGCAGGCCTTATTCAGAGTAATACGATTTTATGGAGTGCGGTCTGATCGGCAGCACCATACACCAGCAGTCCACAGTCCACTAGGGACAGGATAGAGGAGGTGACTCAAGTGGAAGAGGCCTCCGGGGAGGCAGTGTTTATACTGATGTAGATGCCAATCGGATATTAGTGGCAGTGGCTAGGGCAGCGATGTGTCCATGGAAGGAGAGGAGGGATCAAAATGGATCCTTAGGTATTTATAGAGCAAACTTGTTCAGTGGGAAAGAGGACCCAAGTGAATGAGGAGTTTGAAGTTGTAGGACTTGTTTGAGGATGGGTGAAGAACATGGTTTTGTTTTTTAAGATTTATCACCAATCTATGTTCTTGAACCAGCCCTAGGCTTCAGCGAAGGACTTCTGCAGCGGTCCTGGAGGGCAATAGGGTTACGACTTGAGGCAAAGATGACTGCATCATCAGTGTACAATAGAATGTTCCCGAGCAAGAGTGTGGAAGGGTGTTAAGGTAAAGGATAATAGTAAGGGGCCCAGAATGGAGCCCTGGGGAACCCCAGAAAAGATGGGACAGATGTCTGAGTAGGTCCCATTAATTTTTACATGCTGTGAGCGGTCAGACAGATAACTGGTGCACCAGGAGATGGGCCCAGCAGCAAAACCAGAGAGACTAAGGGCATCAAGAAGGAGGGGGTGGGAGACAGTGTCGAAAGCTTTAGAGAGGTCAATGAAGACACCACCAGCCAGAGAACCAGTGTCTAAGGAGGAGTGGAGAAAGTTGGAGAACTCTAGGAGGGCTGTGCTGGTACTGTGGCCCGCTAGGAAGCCATGCTGCTCAGGACATAGGACATTGTAGGTGGAGAGGTAGTCAGAGATTTGAGAGGCCACCACTTTTCCAAGGCCTTGGAGAGAGGAGAGAATGGAGATTGGTGATAGTTTCCAGCCACAGTCCTATCACCACCTTTAAAGATAGGGTAACAGTGGCAACTTTCCAGGCAGTTGGAACCTTCCCCAGGCAAAGAGAGTGGTTGATGAGGCATGTGATCGGGTAAGGACTGTGTCTAAGACCAGCCGTAGGGACACACAGATCCAGGGTGTCACTGCCTGTACTATTACTCTTGAGGAAGTGACAAGGTGCGCCTAAGTTCTTGGGCAGAAACATGGAGGAGGAGAAAATAAGGTGAGAAGATTTACGGCAGGTGCTGGGGGAGGAGGTCAAAAAATTTGTAGGAGGATAGGACTAAGGTCAGTGAATGAGGTGTTGAGGTGATTGGCTATGAGGGCTGGGTCTGAGGAGATCACACCATTAATGTTGATCTGGGTGGGTGGGGGTGTGCAGTCCCATTTAACTGTTTAATGTTATCCCAGAAGGTTCTGGGGTTCCCCATGAGGCAGTGAGTGAGGACCGATGGTGCTCAGACTTGGCCTTTCTGATGGCCCGAGTGCACTTGTTTCGGGTGGCAGCATATAACTGTCTGTCTTTGGGCCGGCCAGTCTCAATGGCACGGTGCCATAGGTTGTCCCTATGTTTGAGTTGGTGGATCAAAGCTGGGGTTACCCAGGGGGCATTCTGCCTTTTAGAACAGCAGGTCAACATTGGGGCAAAGATATCACAGGCATTATTAAAAGTTTGGGTAAAGAAGGAGAGAGCTGTGTCAACGTCAGGAGTTGCCTGTATAGGAGACCAGTCAATTTGGGACGGAAGTTCCTTAAGTTTTATCAGTCCACCAGGTATTAGAGGCCACCAGCATGTGGACTGTGCTATGGGTTTGGGGACTGAGGATGACCAGTAGAATAGAATGGGGGAGTGATCACTGAGACAGTCTGGGAGGACTTGTACATTGGGGATCCGATTAGGGCGGTGGGTAAGTACCACATCAAGCAGGGTACTGGAGCCTCTCTTGGGGTTAGTCCTGGTAGGGTGGGTAACTAGTTGCGTTAGGTCTATTGCAGAAAAGAAGTCTTGGGTAGAGGAGCAGGAGGGGCTGAGCCAGTTGACATTTAAGTCACCCACCAGAATTTGATCAGCGGAAGGAGGTAGTGAGGTAAGGTATTCTGTAAGAATGAAATGAAAAAGAAACTTCCTCACATTGTCCCTTAATCAGCCTCCCTCTAATCTCATGATGTGTCCTCTTGTCCTGCTATTTTTCTTATATTGAAACATGTTCAAGTCTTTCACCTTGTTAATGCCCTTAAGGTGTTTGAATGTTTCGATCATATCACCTCTTTCCCCCTCCTTTGCTCTAGAGTATACATATTGAGCTCCATTAATCTGTCCTAATATGTGTCCTGATGCAGTTCCCTGCACCATTTTGGTTGCCCTTCTCTGGACTGCCTCAATTTGGTTAATGTCCTTGTAAAGGTGTGGCCTCCAGTACTGCATGCAGTACTCCAGATGGGGCCTAGCCAGTGTCTTGTAAAGAGGAATTCTTACCTCCCTCTTCAGACTTGTGATACCCCTATTAATACACCCCAACACCCCCCTAGCTTTAGTAGTCTGCTTGGATGATTTCAAGTCATCTGTGATGATGATGCCTAAGTCACTTTTTTCCCTTGTGACTGCCAGCATCTCCCCTCCCAGCCTATAGGTGGCTTCAGGATTTCTCTTCCCTATGTGCATGATCTTGCACTTCTTTGCATTAAACCCCATTTGCCACTCTTTCAACCATTTTGCTAGTTTATCCAGATCTCTTCTCATTCTACCCACCCCATCTGGATCATCTACTCTGTTGCAGATCTTGGTGTCATCTGCAAACAGACAAACCTCACCCTGCAATAGACCTAACGCAACTAGTTAGGGAAGAGAAACCCTGAAGCCACTTATAGGCTGGGAGGGGAGTTGCTAGCAGTCACAAAGGAAGAAAGAGACTTGGGCATCATCATCACTGATGACCTAAAATCATCCAAGCAGACCTCTAAAGCAGTAGGTAAGGCTAGGGGGGTGTTAGGGTGTATTAGTAGGGTATCACAAGTCGTAAGAGGGAGGTAATAATCCCTCTGTACAAGACATTGGTTAGGCCCCATCTGAGTACTCAGTGCAGTATTGGAGGCCACACCTTCACAAGGACATTAACCAAATTGAGGCAGTCCAGAAGGGCACCAAATGGTGCAGGGACTGCATCAGAAGACATATGAGGACAGATTAATGGAGCTCAATATGTATACCCTTGAGCAAAGGAGGGAGAGAGGTGATATGATCGAGACATTTAAACACCTTAAGGGCATAAACAAGGTGAAAAGAGTCTAACATGTTTAAATATAAGAAAAATAGCAGGACAAGAGGACACAGCAGAGATTAGAGGGAGGCCGATTAAGGGGGAATGAGGAAATTCTTTCACAGAAAGGGTGGTAGATGCATGGAATGGCTTACCACAAGAAGTGTGGATATGAATACAGTGCAGGGCTTCAAACAGGCATGGGATAGGCATAAGGGAGCAATACAAATGACTATGAATAGATAGGTCACTGACAGAGCAAAGGCCGATGGCACATTTATAAGGTAGAAAAAGAAATGGGCAGACTGGATGGGCCTTGCGGTCCTTATCTGCCGTCAACTTCTATGTTTCTATGTTTCTATGTTTCTCCAGTCCATCTGCAATGTCACTGATGAAGATATTGAAGAGGACTAACCACAGGACTGATCCCTGAGGTACCCCACTTGTGACTTGCATCTCTTCTGACTGTATACGGTTTACCACCACTCTCTGTTTTCTGTCCATCAACCAGTTTGCCACCTAGTTGATCAACTTCTGACCCATCCTGAGCCTACCCAGCTTATTAATCAATCTTCTATGTTGAACAGTATCAAAAGCTTTGCTGAAGTCAAGGTAGGTGACATCAACTGCTCCCCCTTGGTCCACCACTCTGGTTACCCAGTCAAAGAAATCTATGAGATTAGTTTGACAGGACCTTCCTTTTGTAAACCCATGCTGTCTCGGATCCTGTGCTCCTATAGATTCCAGGTGTTTCACTATCCTTTCCTTAAGGAGTGCCTCCATAATCTTGCCCACTACTGAGGTAAGACTGACTGGTCTGTAGTTCTCTGCCTCCTACCTGCTACCACTCTTGTGGAGTGGGATCACATGAGCCCTTCTCCAGTCTTCTAGGACCTCTCCTGTGCTCAGAGACTAGTGAAACAGTTCTGATAATGGCTCTGTTAGTTCCACCCTTCACTCCTTTAGTACCCTGGGATGTATGCCATCAGGACCCATTGCTTTGTCCACCCTGAGCTTATCGAGCTCTTGCATGACCCTTTCTTTTGTGAAGGGCCTAGTGCACACCTCCCTCACCCCTGTGTCCATGTTGCTGAGTTGTGGGCCCTGCCCTTCTTTCTCTTCAGTAAACACTGAGCAGATGTATCTATTTAGAATAGTTGCTTTTACATGGTATTCCTCCTCACATGCCCCCCTTATCCTCTTTGATCTTAGCAATACCCCCTCTGGACTTTCTCCTTTCACTAATGTATCTATAGAAAGTCTTGTCACCTTCTTTTACTGTTTGTGCTAGTGTTTTCTCAGTTTGGGCATTTGCCTGCCTTACTGTCTTCCCTGCTCCCCTTAGGGAAGTTTGGTATGCCTCCCTATCTTCATCCTGCTGCATTCCCTTATATGTCCTGAAGGCCAGCCTTTTGGCTCTGACCTTTTCTGATACTGTTTTTGAGAACCAAAGTGGTTTACTTCTTCTTTTGCACTTCATTTTCTCTCTAACACAGTGGCTGTTGCTTCAAGTATTGCATTCTTAATGCTTGCCCACTTTGCCTGTACCCCCTCACCTGTATATCTTTTTGCCAGGGCTAGCTTAACTCTGTTGGTCATCTTATCAAAGTCAGCTCCTCTGAAGTCCCATAGTGTTGCCTTGGAATGGGGTGATTTAGTTCTAGTGGCCAAATTGAACCATACCATGTGATGGTCACTGGCCCCCAGGTGACCTTCTACCTGGAGATCTGTGATCCTTTCCCTGCTAGTCAGTACTAGATCTGGGATAGCCCTGTCTCTTGTGGGTTGTTGTAACAGTTGTTTGAGCCCCCCCACAGGGAATCTACCATGTGTCTAGTTCTGACAGATGTTTCTGCTGGTATTGACCAACCTGTATCTGGTATTGACCAACCTGTATCTGGCATGTTGAAGTCTCTCATTATCAGAACCTCCCCTTTAGCTGTTATGTTTTATGTATCTTCTAACAGTAATGTGTCTATGTCCTTCCCCTGGTCTGTCGGTCTGTACACAACTCCAGTTTGTATGGCTGTCCCATTTCCTGTTTCCAGGGTGACCCACAGTTCTTCTGGCTCCTTACATGTATTCTGAATTTCTGTAGCTTTGATATTTTCATTGACATCTAGGGCCACTCCACCCCTGCTTTTTGCACCTCTGTCTCTTCTGAACCCTCTTCTATAGCCAGGTACTGAAGTCTCCCAAGTGTGGTTACTGGTAAACCATGTCTCACTAATGACTACTGTGTCCAGTTTAGCCTCTGTCTTTATTGCCTGCAGGTCTGGGATCTTGTTTCCCAGACTGTGAGCATTTGTGTACATGATTTTCCATTGGCCAGATTTCAGTGTGTTAGTTGTTGGGCGAGGTCTGGCATTTCCCCTTTGTGTCATATGGGGAGCTGGACCTTTTTTCTTACCTGGTGATGCAAATGAACTACAAACATGCTGAACCCCTGTTTGATCACTAGCTGAGGGGGGAGTGGTGTTCTTCCCATTTGACGTATAGGGTGCTGCACCCCTCTCCCAATTTGCTAGTTTAAATATTCCGCAAAGACGTCAAACTTCTACCCCAATGCACTGACTCCTCCTTAGTCAGATGCAGCCCATCAAATTTAAAGGACTTTTGCTCCCCACACTGTTGCCAGTTCCCTACAAATGTGTGTCCTTTTTCTTAGCACCAGCCCATGAGCCACATGTTTAGCTCCCCTATCTCCCCTTCTCTGACCTTCTGTCCACCTTCCCCCCTCTCCCAGACTGGCAGGATCTCAGAGAAGGAGATACTGGATGAAATGGATATTAGTTTGCCACCCAGCCTTGTCAGGTGTTCCTTGATCTTCACAACTGACTAGCTGGTGAGATCATTAGCCCTATGTGTACCAGGACATCAATGTTTTCTACTGCTTCCTGAACAATTTTAACAATGTGGTCAGTGTCTCTCCACACTGAAGTACCTGGGAAACATCTGACCATTACCCCTGGCTGGAGATAGGTATCAACTCCCTGAATCATGGAGTCTCCTATGATCAGAAGTTTTTGGGATTTCCTTTTTGTTTTTTTTTGTTGTGAGTGAGTTTTGTTGTGCTAGTTCCTGTGCTACCATGTCCTGCTCTGCAGTGTCCTCTGCCCCTTTGTTTGATTTCAGAGACAGAGGCAGATACCCATTTGTAGTTTTATATGGTTTGTGGAGGTGATATGTTGGAGAGCACCAAGTGATGGGGTTCTCAATTTGCCCCTCCCAACCACCTGCCAGCCTTCCAGACCAACTACCCTCTGCGGTCGAGGTGCTTCTGTTGGATGTTGGGGAAATGGTGGGCAGGTCTTATATTTCCTTTTGAATATGCAATTTGAGGCATGCAATCTCTGCCCATGCTGCCTGGAGCTGATCCCTTAGATCTCCAATGGCCCGGCATGTAGGACAGTGTCCTAAATCCAGTAAAACTACCCTTCTGAAAAGTGTTTTGTAGTACCTGCAGTTAATGATATCCATTCCATATAAGTTGCTGGGTTTATAACCTGGTCAGAGTAGTTAGAAGGAAGAAACTGAAAGCAAAAGTTTGATTTTGTGTCTTGTTTGTTTGTTTTCATATAACTTGTTATAACAAGTTAAATTACTAGTGCCCCTCTAAATGAGGTCACTGTGTGAATACCCCTCTGATCCGCACCTTACTGCTTTGCCACGACTGTGTCATGACTATGCTACCCTATAAAAGGAGTGTAGTGTGGGGTGGTTGGGGATGGGGTGGCTGGCTGGGCCCTTTCCTGCCAAAAAAGAACAACCATGGATGAAAAAAACAAGAAGGTAAGAGCAGAAACAATCAGCCAGCAACAAATGCAGTAGGCCTGAAAACTAATCCTAATGATATATAAAACTGTAAAACCTGTAAAGCACCACCTGTAATAATTTTCCACAATTTTCATTAAATTACACCAATTTTCCATATTGTCACATAATTTCGTGAGCTAGAACAATGTATTTTAATGGGCAATATAGGTTCAATTTGTATGTTTTAAAAAATTGCATTGTTTAAAATGCACAGTGTGGGGACATTGCTTGATCCCAACCAAGAAGTCTGCTTAACTGCCTAACTCTAAACCTCCTCTTCTTTAATCTTCAACCATATTTTAAATGGGTAAGGCCCACTTTGCACAAGTGCCTGTTTTCTGGCATGACCCAGGAGCACTGGGAAAGTTATGCTATCTCCCAGATTAAAACTGTTGGTACTGTACTAATATAGTGCTGGTAGAGTGGTATCGATCAAGTGAGCTGCTTATTGAACAAGAAATACTTATTGCTTAGCTGCTGAAACCATCTGAAATCTGTGTATCCTCCTGCTCCAGCTTCAGCTACCATTGCCATGACATCCAGGCTGCCTATATGTCAAGTTGAACTGATATTCTTATAGCTCCTGCATGAGATAAAAGGAATAAAAGTAACAATGACTCAAATCCCTCAAATGGTCATATGGCTGAGCTGGATGCCCGATGTGACTATATTAGAGACATGCACCATAGCTAATGATGTGGCCTATCAGAAATTACAGGCCCAAGCACAGGAGCAGTCTAAATTCATCCGTGTTCTCCATGACAAAATTGACAATCTGTAGAACTGTGAGTGGAGCAACAATCTGTGCTTCATTGGTTTTTCTGAGAAGGTCGACCAGAATAGCACAGTTGACTCTCTCTGTCATGCCCCCCACTGTCTCAAACTTCCAGGAGGTGCATGGTTTGAAACTGAGTGTTCTCACTAGTCAATGGCTCCCCTTTCTAGACAAGAGTAGAAGCCACAGCCAATGTTAGTGTGCTTCCTCAGGTTCCGGGTGAATGAAGACATGCTGAGAAGGGTAAAAGAACCTGGGGCATTAGACTGGCATGTACACCATATTATGGTGTTACATGACTTCTCAAAAGACCTTACTACCAAGCAATGGGCTTAAGCAGCAGCCCAACAAGCCCTCCACCAACTGGGAGTAACTTTCATGCTTTGGTACCCTGCCTAGCTCTGAATACTGTGCAATCAATTGCCACTGGTCCGTAGCATTCCAGAAGCCATGATGGATTTTATCACCCACATGTGGTCAAATAACACCTGTGCACTACCTTTAAATGCTGGGCTGGGCCTCTCAGGGCTGCCACAGACCCCTCCAATGTACACCACCCCTCCTGTCTATGGGCCTACAAACACTTGCAACCAATCTTCCTCAATCTACCTGGAGGAATATCCCTGACAACAACCCCCAAAGGGAGATGTCTGAACCTCAATAGAACTGGAGCAGAAAAAGAAACAACTCCCCTGGGAGTACATTCCAGGTACCATAGCCACAGAGATGCCATCAGAATGTGAAGAGGATCTAACTAAGCTTTTAGCTTAGAATAATATGCCCACTACAATAGTTGCCCCCAGATCCAAACTGGACTGAGACAGGCACCAAAAAAGGCTCACAGGATCTTATGCAGAACATCAAGCAACCACTTGTGGCACATGAAACCCAACCCTCCTCTGTAGAGCAGATGCCTGGTTCCTGGGTAGTAATCATGGCATCAACCATACTACTTCCATTATCCAGCCCATATGGCCCTGAAGAATCTATTGCTGGGATCAAGCAGACGGCAGTGCAAAATGCAGGCCATGCCTCACCATGAGTGACTGAGGTAACATTTTCTCTTTTCCAATATTTCAACTGATTGTAGGCATTTGAGATGCAGGGAAGGGATGAGCTGAATTGATAGCCAGTCCACCAACTCACTGGACTCTCCCAAAATCCCCCCTTCACCCTCACCCTGCTGTTTTCAACTGGCCAGCAAACAGTTCCCAAGTCCTAGCAAGAACTCTTGAGTTTAATTATAGCAGGCAGGAATGTGTTTTTCTTTTTACTACCAATTAAAGGTGACTTATACAATGCAAGGAAATTTCCTGTATTCTGATTGGTCAGCGGGTGCCTGAGACAGTGATGATATTACATAATAACATCACTGTATTGACATTCCACTAGCTATACTCTCTTTTTACGTTATAAAAATCTACTAAAAACATTTAGAATTTGTATTTTTATTTTGTATAACATTGAGCCATTGTATAATTGTAATAAGACACTCCAAGGTGTGTGTTATGTAATAACATCACTCCTGGGTAGTAGAAGCACTCTACTTCGCCTCATGCTTCAACCCACCCCAGGAGTGATGTTATTACACTATGACACACACCTTGTCGTGTCTTATTGCTTAATTGCATCACCTGTTACTGCTCAAAAAAACCCACAGAAATATAGAATTTAACCGCAGATAAGGACCTCTTGGCCCAACTAGTCTGTTTGTTTTCCCTATCTACTGTATCACCACAGACCCAACTTGATCTCCTCCAGCTTATTTCCCACACGTCTTATCAGTAAATTTCCCTTATGTCTATCTCATGCTTTCTGGAACCCTGTACCATTTTTAACCCCACCACCTCCACTGGGAAGCTATTCCAGGCATCCAAGACCCTCTCCATGAAGAAGTATTTCCTCACATCTCCCCTGAGTCTACCCCCTCCAGTTTCATTGCATGACCCCTTGTCATTGAGCATCTTTTTTTCTAAAAGATGCTTCCCTCTTAACCTTATTTATACCTGTACCTGTGGGGTATTTGAAAGTTTCTATCACATCCCCCTCCACCTCTGTTCCTCCAGAGTATAAATATTAAGGATATATATTAAGGTCCTTCAGTCCTCCTCATAGGGCTTTTGATGCAAACACTGCACCATTTTGGTTGTCCTCCTCTGGACCGCCTCCACTCTTTCCATGTCCTTCCAGAGATAAGGTCTACAGAACTGGACTCAGTACTCCAAATGAAGTCTCACCAGTGATCTATAAAGGGGTAACACCACCTTCTTCCTTCTGCTGGTGATTGCTGACCCTCCTCCCTATGCAACCCAGCACCCTGCTAAATCTCCCATCTGCCTTGTCACACTGCCTAGCTACCTTTAGGTCATCAGATATGATAACTCTCAAGTTTCATTCCTGTTTGGTGGTCATTAATGCCCTTCCTCCCATTTTGTACTCCTTCCCTCAGTTTCTGTGCCCCAGATGCATAATTTTGCACTTTTTTGCATTGAAGCCTAGTTGCATTACCTTTGACCACTCCTCTAACCTTTTCTGATCCCCTCTCATTTTTTCCACCCCCTGTGGAGTGTCTATCCTGTTTTAGTGTCATCCATGAACAGGCAGACCTTTCCCTCCAGCCCCTCTACGATGTCGTTAATAAGGACATTAGAGAGAACTGGTTCCAGTACTGATCCCTGAGGTACCCATTGGTCACCCTCCCTCCCTTCCTTGGAGTGAACTCTGTTTACCATCACCCTCTGTCTCCTATCCCTTAGCCAAGTTCTTACCCAGTTTACCACCTTTGGTCCCACACCTAGGAACAAAATCCAACTGGCAATGTACTCAGAAGTCCCTCCACTACATTACTGCATTACTCCAGTGCTCCTCAGGCAGGCTTTAATCTCACCTTGGATCCCTCTGCTGACAGGAGCAATTGGAAAGAAGAACCCCACCTGAGGGCAGCTCAAGCAGTTAAACTGGGAATGCAAGGTCAAGCCCTCACAGATATTTGGTGCAGGATCCACCCTAGAGTATGGATCTATACTTGCTACTCAGCAGGTCATAGCATATATAACCACACTGACAAGTGGTTAGTGTACCAGCAGCTCCCTTCTCTGGTGATCACAGCCTCTATTTTTCCCTTCCAACTAGACATGATCTGCGGCCCACTCCCATAGTATTCTCCCAGATGGCAACTCACTTATTAATGACCCCAAATTCATGCCATGGGTCAAAACAAAACAGATGCGGAGGAATTTTTCAGATTAAATGTCACCAGGGAAACATCACTGGGCACCCTCTGGGGAAACCTTCAAGGCTACACTATGAAAGAAAATGATTAGTTATGCTGCACACAGACAGAGAACGAGAGAAGGAACTGGCAAATCTGGAAAATCTGTTTATACAAAAGGAGTCTGAATTTGAAGCACCACCACAAAACACAGCTAACTCTTCCATCCACACAGCTACTGTATAGTGAAACTGCACCTTGAGATAGGCACCTTAACCACTAGTAAAGCACAGGTTGCACTCCTGAGGCTCAGGCATAAGTATTGGGAAAATAGAAAAGCAACAAGCCTATTATCTTAGAAATCAACAAGCCAAGAGATATATACACCAGGGCTTAAAGAAATGTAGGGCACACTCCATACCTCAGTAGAGGGTGCTAACTAAGCCAATAGACATTGTATTCCTCCTTCTACCACTCCATAGGAGCTCTGCATCAAATGCGAACTTGAGGCTTTCCTCTCCAAGCAGCAGCTGCCAAAAATATTCTCAGTACAATTTAATACAATAGAAGCCCCCTTTACTCTGTCAGAACTTTAAACAGCCCTAATGGACCTCAATTCACACAAGGCACTGGAATGAGACTGCTTCCTACTCACATTGTTTCTGCAATGTTCCTCATAATCAAGGCCCCTAGAATTCTGCAGCCACAGAATTTTGCGCAGAACTTGCAATCTAACGCAGAACTTTTCTGGTGCCGCAGAATCCACTCTTCTTGGTGATTTTTTATTAATATTTCTGTTTATCCATAGAATCTGATTCCCTTCCCCTCTTTCTATATCCAAAACCCCACTACATGCTCAGAATGTGATGTTATCATTGCTATAACATCATACATTAGTTAACAAAATGGCTGCATTCTGCAACAGAAATGTACAGTCACTTATCTACCACAGCTCCCACTGCCAGAGATGGTGGCAGCACATCATGCATGGTGATATTTGCTCAACCTGCTCTACAGCCTAATACAATTTTCAGTCTTACATTATTGCGCTAGGGCCAAATTAAACAAAACCTTGTCAATAGCACAGACTTGTTAAGTCCATGCCTCACTTTGTACAAACCTATTTGTGCCTTTAAGGTATAGCAATGCCATCTGAAATGAATAACTGGTAAAATGAATTTAACTGTCATTTTTAAGAAAAATAAAGTAATTATGCTAAGAAAAGTGGAATTTAATAATGTGTAGACCTGTTGAAAGAACAGACCTGTTAAATAAATAATTGCACTGTAAGCATTTTTGCCAGGGTTATTGATTACATATTGTCATTGGTTGATCGAATCACCTAAAAGTTATGGAGAAATGTTGTGTGCAGGGACAGCTGTTGAGCCAGAGGGTAGCATGCTGTGTTTCCATGCCGGCAACTCAGGTTCAGAGATTAGCTCTGGGAGCTGGCTGGGCAGCACAAGGATTGGTGGAACACATCATTGCTCGGAGCCTGGGAAGGTATGGTGCTGTGTTCTGTCACATTGTGGACACATTGTGATGGGCTAGAAAGCTCTGTTTCACAATCGATTCACACGCATGTCATGGTCTGATGGTGTTACGCAGTGTGTCAGGGTAAGCAGGTTGACATGAAAAATGAGTTTTGCAATAATTCCTCTATTCCATTTCCCATGGGACCTGTATGAATGAGGATGCAAGTTTATGGAAATTAAAAAGAAAAAAATATATATATATATATACACACACACACACACACACACACACACAGTATCTATGTCTCTCTCACACACACACACACACACACACACACACACACACACACATTTGTATGTATGTTACAGATTGCATATAAATATATAAGTGATACACAGTGGGAACCTCATAGGTGAGTGTAGAAAGCACATAAAATATATAAATGATAGACAGTGGAAACCTCATTAGTGGGATAGATAGCATGCATATAGAAATACTTTTACTTATCACAAAGATCCCTCTACATATGTCATTTATGCAATAGGCTAGGACCTTAAGGGAGAGACATTTGTTTTGCTTTTTTAAACATAAAATTATTTTTATAAGTCTGTTATTTTTTGAACTAGTGTTACTGTGCTTTCCACCATCCTGATTGCTATAACCACTGCCATGAAAGTGAAGTCAGGATGACAAGCTGACACTGTGATGTGGTAGTTTGTTAGTGCCACAGAACTTCCGCAGAAATTATAAACCATCGCTGCAGAAGTTCTCTGCCAAATGGTAGTCTTGCCGCAGAACTTGGTCCCACTGTGCCGCAGAAAAGTAATATGCCCAGTACTACTAAGACTAAATTCTGAATCTTCCAGAATAGGTACCTTCCCTCCCATGATGAGGGACTCTACCATCACACTCCTTCTCCAGTATGGAAAGGACTCCACCCTCCCAGCTAGATACTGCCTGATCTCCTTGATAATGGTAGACAGTACGGTGTAGGCTAAGATGATAGCAATGCACCCGGACACAATCCTTTCCTGTCTTATTCACCCTTCCTAAGTAGGCTTTTTTTGAGGCAGGCTAAGCACTGACCATCTACACTCCCTCATAAATATAACGCACTCTGCTAGCACGGCTCCTACTCCAACCACTGCCATGACAATAGACTTTGAAAAGGCCTTCAGGTTGGTGGAGAGGGGGTACCTTCACAAGGTGCTAGAACATATGGGGTTTGGCCTCAGTTCTTATCCAGAATTAATACCATATATATAAACCCAATAGCTCAGGTGCCTATCAACTCAACCCTCTCTTCCCATTTATACTAGCCAACAATGCTAGACAGGAAAGTCTCCTTTCTCCCCTTCTTTTCATGCTGGCTCTAGAACCCCTAACAGCTGCCATCAGACAGCATAGAGACATTTGAGGCATCACTAGAGGACAACAAAGCACTGCTTTATATGGATAATCTTATTGTTCTCCTGGACCAGGCCCCAGTTTTGGATCCCCCACCCCCACCCCGAGCTCCTGACCTCTTTCTCAGGCTTTTTAGGGCTGAAGCTCAACCAATCCAAAACTGGCTTCCTCCCCAAAAACCACCAATGCACATAGCTCCACCATTTTAATCTCTGGGTCTACACTGGACACCCAGCTACAGTATATTATCTACCTAGGGATCAAAATCTCCCCAAATATCAAAAAGCTCTGTGATATTAACCTTTCTCCTGTCCTTGCAGAACTGAAACTGGAATGAGAGAGATGAAAACCTCTTCAATTATCAGTAACAAGAAAGACAGAAGCAGTGAAAATGATTTTTCCACCAAAGATCTTTTGCCTCATCTCACACATCCCAACATACATTCCTAAAAGCTAATTTTTCCAGATGGACAAATTGCTGGGCAACTTCCTGCGGGATGGAATCAATCAAGATATAGTCATCAAAAATTAAGATCTCAATGGCATAAGGGAGTGGGGACTCCCTTAGTTTAATGGGTGTGACTGTGTATTCCATACAGCCAAGATATCCTATTGGTTTGTGGAACCAGACCACGTACCACCATTGTAGCTCATTATGGAGGCTACAAAGATGGGTGGAATCTCCCCACTCTCCCCAATAGTCTGTCTATAAACTACCATGCAGGCATAATATATATTACACTGGCGCAGCCGCACCAGTGTAGTTAGGGTTGAGTAAGCAGTTTAATACTGAATCCCAAATATGGCACCTTAATAACTTTAGAACCATTGAACGGATTTGCACAAAATTTGGAATGCTTGGTCTTGTATGTTAGCTCTCTTGATTTGCCATGTGGTGTTTGGTCAGACTTGCAGTTTCCGTGCAGCAAAGCACTGAAAAATGCATTTTTTGACACTTTTTTGGTGATTTTTTGCCCATCGCATTGCTGCCACACCATATGGCATTTTGGTCTGAGCTTTTCAGGATAGATAAAGATTTGTTTAAAGAATAATCCAGTATTTGTTTGGTGGAAAAATATTAATCTGTTCTAAAGTTATTTAATTTTGAAGTTTCTGGTTCTGAGCATGCTCAGTTCATTTAAAGATGTATATGCATTTTTTTATTTTATTTTTCTATAGATTTTTTTAATATATACACACCAGTTCATAGCACATATATTATGTTACAGTCCCCGTCTCCGGGATTCAATCACAGATTTAGAAATGTTATTATCATTTTCACACTTGGTGGCTGCTAACAAAAAAATTGGAAAACAAAATATAACTTAATTCAACCTTAACATTCCAGTCATTATCATTTATATTGTATTAATTTGTCATCCATTAACTGAAACATTTCAAAAAAGAAAAACAGAAAAAATACTTTCCTGATCTCAATTATTTAAGTACTTCTTACATTTTCTACATTTTCAAATCTTGTTTCAATTTGAGTAGCAGCAGCAACTAGGTCTGAGTCTGAATTCATTGAGTCCATCGCTTCATGTTCTTTATTTTGTGATCTCAAAAGTCCGTCAATTGATCTGGATCAAAAAATATATAAGTCTGACCTTGATATATGATTTTAACTTTAGCAGGGGATTATAGCACAAACCTTGCTCCAATGACCAGGATATCCTCTTTTAAATAAAGAAAACAACGTCTTCTCTCCTGGGTAACAATAGCGTAATCTGGAAAAAATCAAATATTTATTTCCCTGGTGCTCCAAATTCTTACTCAAATGGGCTAACTTCAGAATTAATTCACTATCAGTCTCAAATGCAAACTGAACTAAAATAGGAGGTTTAAGATCATTTGGTCTTCTTTTGGTTGCAACTCTAAAAGCTTTAAATAATATAGGTGGATTGTTTTCTGGCAATTGAAAAGTCTCCTGCAAAACATTTTTAATTAACTCTCTGGTTTCGGTAAACTCAGAATCACACAAGTTTGGAATCCCCAGGAATCTTAAGTTATTGTATCTGTTAATGTTCTCTGTTGCTTCAAGTTTCCTATTAACAGCAGTCTGCCCAACAATATTAGCAGTAACTTTAGCATCTATTGCTGTTGTTTTATTTTCACACGCCTCAATATGCTTCTTAAGTGTCCCTACTTCTTCTGCTGTTCTGTGAGACACTAGCTACAGCTCCTTCATTTTGTTATGCAGCAGTTGAAGAGATGATTCCATGCTGGCAAATCTAGCATCAAGCTTTGATATCCACAAGCTTACATTCTCAAGAGCTTGAATCATCTGTAGTTCCCAGTCTAGGCCATGCGTCTCTGTAAATACTCCTGCTTCTTTAGAATCTATTCCCTGTTTAGTCATGATTGCTTGTAAAAGTTCAACTCCTGATGAAAATACATATTTATTACTTTCTTCTCCAGAAATGCCAAACTGTTGTCGACGAACTGACTGCTGAGGTTCTTCCGGTTTCAATGCTGCCATCAGGGAAGGGTTCACAGACGCGCCGCAGCCCCAGCCCATGCCCCTTCACTTCCCTGGCTCAGTATTTCAATCTTAAAAACTTATCCAATGGACTGTATCGAACAAATGAATGCTCCCAAGAGGATGAGGAACCTCTATTTTTCCATTTTTTTATCCATTTAATGGCTAGAAATCCTCCGGAATCACAAGCAAAAAGAGACTTTTGTCCAGATGTGACCATAAGCTAAAGTGAAACAGCTCACCTAGGGGGAGCCATATTGAATCCCATCAAAATTTAATTTGCATTTTTTTGCAAAAGGGGAGTGGTCTTCCGATTAAGGATTTTATCTGCTCGTGAACGGGGATTCATAAAATCCCCATTTGTGAGAAAAAATTCTTCTTTCATGAACCGCCATCTTGTTTTAATTTTTTCCCCAGACAAAATGCCGTAGTTTGACCCATGGGTGACTTGTTGGTGGAATAAGGCATGGATTTTGTTCAGGGTGTCACCCTCTGCAAACCCATGCCTTTGGTTTCATTTGTCTTGACCAAATAACATCCATTTTAGATTTTAAAATTCTACATTTGTCACTCACTTCTGATCCTCATTCGTAAGGTGACAAAAATCACAGTTCGTGACCCTTTCGCAAGGTAGCAAAATCCTTGATTGTTACTTAGGGACCAGATGGCCCTATCTCATGAATGAAGATTGGCTTGTGAATGGGGATTCTGTCCAGCTCAATCGCAGTGGAAGGACATCGGGGATTTGTCACCTTGCAAAAGGGGAGTGGACTTTGAACCCCTTTAGTGAGCTGACAAAATCCCCATTTGTGAGGTGTCAAAATCACAGTTTGCCAACCAGTCTCCTTTCGTGAGGTGGCAAAATCCTTGTTTGTCATTTCTCTACCAGATGGCCATTCTCACAAATGAGCATTGTCTCCCAAACTGGGATTTTAACACCTCATGAAAGAGGATTGACTGGTGAACAAGGATTTTGTCAGCTTACAAACAGGAATTGATTTTTAGATTCCTCGATCTTGGGCTGACATAATCCTCATTCGTGAGCTGGCAAAATCCCCTTTTGCCAGTCAATCCCCTTTTGCGAGATGACAAAATCCTTGATTGTGATTTCTGGACCAGATGGCCAAAATCTGATGATCAAAGATTACTTATGAACAGGGATTTTGACAGCTCACGAATGGGGACTGATCTTGCTAATGGGGATTTTGACACCTAGCGATCTAGGATTTAAAAAAAAAATTACACTGCACTGTAAATAAACGGGTTGGTCTTTTGGCTTAAAAATTGGAGGGTATAAAGGGGATTTCTCAAATATGTGAATTATGCTATTTAGGTGTTAAAAAGTTAATTAGCTACAAAGATATGCCATCACGAAGTTGAAATTTTTTCCATAGGATAACATTGCAGCATCCACAGTGATTTTCAGTGCTTGTATCTTGGAAACAGTGTGAGATATGGATTTATCGCTACCCACTGCTTTATCCATCTTTAGGTGGACTAAGCATGCGTGGAAGTTTTGGAGTCATAGATTATACCTGCAGTGGAATTTTTTTCATAGGTTGTATGGTTACTGAGAAATTGGCAGATTAGTGTCACAAGGGTTCCTTTTTAAGCCTATAGGGCTACTGTATGTCTCCATTGCTATGTGTTAGTGGGAGTGCAAGGCCTGGAGAGCCCACAGTCTCACACATGCATATCATTATGCAGCAACTGGTAGGTCAGTGGGAGCACAGGGCCTGGAGGGCACATGCTCCCACTAATGCATAATAGGTAGCCCTATAGGGTATTGCATGTCTCTGTTGTAATGTACAAGTGGAAGCACAGGGCACGGAGGACCCATGCTCCCACAAATGCATATCATTATGCAGAAATTGGTAGGTTAGAGGGAGGGTGGTGCCCTGAGGGCCCATGATCCCACCAACACATACTAGTTAGCCTTATAGGGTATTGTACTGTATGTCTCTGTTATGTGTAATTGGAAATGCAGGGCCTGGAGGGCCCATGCTCCCACACATGCATTTCGTTATGCAGAAATTAGTAGGTTAGTGGGAACATGGGGCCAAGAGGGTCTGTGCTCCCACCAACACATACTAGTTAGCTCTTTAGGATATTGTATGCCTCTGTTGTTATGTGTAAGTGGGAGCATGGGGCCTAAAGGGCTCATAATCCCACACACATATCATTATGCAGAAATTGATAGGTTATTGGGAGTGTGGTGCCCTGAGGGCCCGCACTCCCACCAGAACATACTAGTTAGCCCTTTAGGATAGTGTATGTCTCTGTTGTTATGTGTAAGTGGAAATGCAGGGCTGGGAGGACCCGCGTTCCCACACATGCATTTTGTTATGTAGAAATTGGTAGGTTAGTGGGTGTCCAGGGCCCAGAGGGCTCATGTTTCTACCAATACATACCAGTAAGCCCAATAAGGCTATTGTGTGAAGTCATTTTTATGTATAAGTGTGAGTGTGGGGCCTGGGGTAAGGCAATGGGGTGTTAAAATTGGACCAATGACAACTGATATTCCTACTCTTCTTCAGTCACCCTCCCCCCTCCCACACTCCCTCCTGGTGCTGTCTCCCTGCCATAGATATACCTTAACATTTAGAAAGAAGAGACATGAGACTTTTTTATATTTAAAAAAGTTATTCTTTGTTTGTAAAAAAATAAATACATTTACCATATTTGAAAATTTATTTAGCAAAAGATACAAAACATGTAACAAAATATTATTTTCTTTTAATAAATTAAAAAGTAAAATGTCTTATTTTCACATGGGGATAAAAAAAGAACAAAAAATAGTAAAAATATTTTGCACAGAAGTTTAAAATTTTCTTTTGCAAAAAATACAAAATTTACAAAATATTTTTATGTTTTTAATAAATTAATTAAAATGTGTTATTTTCACACACAGATAAAAAAGAACAAAAAAAGAAATAGTAAAAAGGTAATTGGTTTAAAAAAATACATACATTAATCATACTTTGCACAAATATTAACTTTTTTGTGAAAAAAGTAAAAGAAAATATTTCTATATTTTAATAAATGAAAAAGTAAAAACATGTTATTTTCACACAGGGTGGATAAAAAAAGAACAAAAATAGAAAAATTGGGCATAGTTTGAAAGTTACAAAAAAGATAAGAATACTCTTTGTGGCAGTGATGTGCTAGCCCTTGTGTGATGATGGTGTCTTGGGGGAGCTGGAGGAACTAGAAGAGTCCACTGGAGAACCTTGGAGGGTCAAGAGATGGCAACCCTCCTCTTCCGGTATTTCGGTGGGAGGGGCACTTGGTGGAGGTTCCTGCTGCTGAGGAAGCTGGAGGCAGAGTCCATCTCTTGGTAGTGCTGTAGGTCCTGGTGGATCAGGTGGTGTATGCCTTCTGTGACCTACAATTGACTCTCAGTCAGCCACAACATGAGACCGTGGGTGGTCTCTTGGACAGCAACATTGGCCTCCTCTTGTTCATGCAATTGATCAATTGCGTGAGAGATGCCTCTGTTGCTGTCCTCAAAACTATGGACAGCAACCATAGCTGCGTGCCCAATGTGGCCTTGGCACTGTAGCAAGTCTTGGTCATGTGGTCTTGCTTTTCCAGCATCTTTTGATAGTTGCTTGCCAGCACCTGGTCAGGCTGGGCCACAGTATGGTTGCCCTCCTCCATGGCCTTGAACAGCCAGCCAAGGCTTCACTGTATGTTTTTTAACTGTTCTAGTGATTCTGGAAGAGAACAAAGATCATGTAAGCAAGTATAAAATAGTGCTGTTATTTACTTGTAGTGAACTGTGGTTTTTGTAAGTGCACATTCATTTGCTATTTACTACTTCTACTGTTGAACAGCGGCAAGCTATGCAGTTCATGAAAGTCATGCCAGTGATGGTATGTTAAGGAGACGCTGAAATGCAATGCATGGGTAGCAAACATTTTACAAAAAGCTTTATAACTTTACAATTTATGCGTACAGACTGGATTTTGTTAAGTAGGATGGAGCTTTTGTTGTTGACTATGGTTGACAGTATAACAACAGTTTAATTGTGGTAATATAATATCAGTCTGTTGTTCTATGTTGTTGAGTATGCCATAGCAATGATATAATGAAATGAGATAATGAAAAGTTGTTTGATTTTGGTAAGATATTTGGAGGTGTAACAGAGCTACACTTGGTATGATATAATCTGTGTTACCATGCAGTATAAAATATAATGTATGGCTACTGGCTATACAAATTCACTGAAAAATGCTTCTAGAGGGTTTCTTGTAATTTATGAAGATTTTGAGCTCGGTTATTGAGCTTTACAATTATTCAATGGCTGCCTCTTGAAGTGTTAACAGTGTAGTTATTGACCAAAGTACATGCATCATATTTTATGTTTGGATAGTGCAGTTTGGAAGTGATATGCAGAAGCATATAGCTCAGGCTGTGATTTTGGGTGGTTGGCAGGAAGAGAGAGGATATATGTTGTATGTTGAGATGCAAACTGTATGATGCATGTGATTATGCTGAGGTGTAGATTATAAAAGAAGACAGAGAACAAGCAGAGCTTCAGGAGGAAGGAGCTGCTGGTATAACTAAACTTATCTACTGGGACTAAGAACTAGAACTCTTGTACTGGGACCTTCAATTTAGGTTAAAAAAAAGTGTGTTTGTCAGAGTTAGTTGAAGTGAATTGTTATCTGTGTAGTTATCTAGGTGCTTGTCACAGGTGACAGAAGGGAATTGTCTATGAAATTAACTAAGTGTAGAAAGATTTTCAAAGTACAGGGAGTGGCTTAGCTAGAAGGAGCTAGGTTAAAACCAGATTTAAACACTGCCCTAGATAGCTTCTGCCAGAGAACAAGCAGAGCACCAGGAGGAAGGATCTGCTGGCATAACTAAACTTCTCTACTGGGACAATATTGCCCTCCTTCTCTCCCCTCCATCCTCACCCAAAGGCAGTTCTACTTTTATAGGCACAGGATTTAACTGACAACAGGAACATTCTGTTTGAAACATAGAATTTGATGGCAGATAAGGACCGCTTGGCCCACCCAGTCTGCCCATTTCTCTACCGAATGGGTAAGCTGCAGATCCTAGTTAACCAGCAGCCTACTTCTTCCTACCCCAACCCCCTAGAATGGCCTTATGACTGTCCCATGCATGCTTGAATTCCACCACTGTTTTTGACTCCACAACCTCCTCTGGAAGGCCATTCCATGCATCCACAACCCTCTCTGTGAAAAAATACTTCCTTAAATTACCTCTGAGCTGCCCCCCTCTATCTTCAAATTGTGCCCCTTGTTCTTGCACACCTCTTTTTTTGAAAGATGCTACCTTCTTGGACTTTATTGATTCCTTTGAGGTAATTGAAAGTTTCTATCATGTCCCCCCTCTCCCACCTTTCCTTGAGGCTATACATATTAAGCTCCTTTAGTCTCTCTTCATATGTCTTCCGGTGCAGACTGTGCACCATTTTAGTTGCCCTCCTCTGGACAGCTTCCATCCTGTCTATGTCTTTGCGGAGATTGGGTCTCCAGAACTGCATGCAGTACTCCAGATGGGGTCTGACCAGCAGTCTGTACAGAGGGATAATAACTTCCAGTTTTCTACTGGTGATACCTCTCTCTATGCATCCCAGTATCCCCCCAGCCCTCCTTGCTGCCCTCTCACATTGCTTGCCCACATTTAGGTCATCTGATATGACTACCCCAAGGTCCCTTTCCATTTTTGTTGTTGTTAGCATCTCACCCCCATTGTGTACTCTTCCCCTGGGTTTTTGTTTCCCAGCTGCATTACCTTGCACTTCTTAGCACTGAATCTAAGCTGCCATATATTTGACAATTCCTCTAACCTTGCCAAGTCCCTTCTCAAATTTTCCACCCCACCTTGTACATCAACTCTGTTGCAGATCTTTGTGTCATCTGCAAAGAGACATACTTTTCCTTCCAGTCCCTCTGCAATGTTGCTTATAAAGACATTGAAGAGGACCGGTCCTAATACTGAACCCTGCGGTACCCCACTAGTAACCCTCCTTTCTTCAGAGTGGACTCCATTTACTGTTACTCTCTGTGTCCCATTCTCCAGCCAATTCTTTACCCAAGCTGTCATCTTGGGACCCACTCCCTGGCTGGCTAACTTGTATATTAATCTTTTCTGTGGGACTGTGTCAAATGCCTTCCTAAAGTCTAGATAAGCCATGTCCACAGCCCCTCCCCGATCTACTACTTTGGTCATCCAGTCAAAGAAATCTATCAGATTCATCTGGCATGACCTTCCTGCTATGAATCCATGCTGCCTTGGGTCCTATGCCCCTCTGGCCTCTAGATACTCGGCAATTCTTTCCTTCAGAAGTGATTCCATCATTTTCCCTATCACTGAGGTTAAACTAACAGGTCTGTAGTTTCCTGCTTCTGCCTTGCTCCCACTTTTGTGAAGGGGAATCACATCTGTCCTCCTCCAGTCCTCAGGTACCACCCCATCCTCCCATGATTTGTTAGAGAGTGTAGTCAGTGGTGTCACTAGTTCTACCCTTAGTTCTTTCAGAATTCTGGGATGAATCCCATCAGGCCCCGTTGCTTTGTCCACCTTCAGTTTTAAGAGTTCTTTCAGAACCCTTTCTTCTGTAAATGGGTTGGTTTGGGAGCAGGAAGTGAGTGATCACAGAGCCACCAAAGACTCGCCATCCTAAAAGGGCAAGAGTAGTTCTCTGTCCCCACCCCCAGCTGCTGGAGGTCTGACTCTGAGCAAGTAAGGAGACTACTGAGAAATATAGGAACTTCTTATCTCAGAACAGGAAGATCAGGAGCTAAAAGGGCACAGAGGCAATAAGCAGGGACAGAAAAAAAGAAGAAATAAACAAACAGAGGAAAGAGTAAGTATTCTAAGCAAATATTAGGGGGACAGAAATAAGACATGATGACAGTGGTGCAGTGCAGTAGCTGTGGCACAGCAGTCTTCTGGGAGATGTTCTGGAGGATGCGATGTCCCATCTTCAGGCACCTCTCTGGGCTGAGGGAGGAGGTTGCTCATCTCCAGGCTGAGTTTGCCAGGATTTGTGGGACCTCCTCTTCTATGCAGGGACCACCAGGGTCACTGCTGTTGCCTCAGAGGTTGCAAAGAAAGAGGAGTGGTTGGACCACCATGGGCTCAGGGAGGGTGAGGGTGGTGGAACAGAGGTGTATCCCTCCAGTTGTACCTCTCCACAATTTCTGTGCTGTTCTGGAAAAGTGTGGTTCCTATATGGAGGCACCCACAGAGGAGACCAAGGAGGATGCTGGGAACCTCCACAAAGGAGACCCACAGGAGTTTGGCATGGGACCCCATAGGAGAAGGAAACAACTCCTGGTGGGGGACTCCATTTTTAGGAAGGTAGAACTGAGGGAGAGTGAGGTAAGGTGCCTGCCTGACACCACAGCTTGGAGGGACAGGGAGCAAATCCTCAGGATTGCAGGAGCAGCTGCACAGGGAAGGGATCTGGATGTCATTGTCCACCTAGGGACAAATGACCTGGCTAAGAAAGGGATCAGAGCAGTGCAAGAGTCATTTCTGGAGATGGGGAGGGGCCTTAGACAAATAGCATGCATGGTAACCTTCTCAGAGGTGCTGCCTGTCTATGGCATGGGTGAGACTAGGATGCTCCGCACCATGGGATTCAATCAGTTGTTGAAATACTGGTGCAGAGCTCAGGGATTTGGCTTCATTGGGGATTAGGGGTCCATCTGGAGTGATGCAAGCCTATACTGATGTGATGGTCTGCATCTGTCCAGGAGTGGAACCAGGATCCTAGGTGATAGGTTTAAATGCCTCATTGGCAAGCATTTAAACTAGCCAAGGGAGAAGGCACTGGAGAGGAACAGGGAAATCCTAGCCCTCACCAAAAAGGTAGACAACAATATAGAGATGTCAATAGGGAGAAGCACAGGGGTAAATGGAGAAAGTGAAAAATGCAATAAGGACAGGGATGGGGCAAAAAGGGGTAAGGCCATCAAGAAATGGAGGGTAATGAGTATCAACACCCATAGTCTGGGAAACAAGCCCCCTGAACTGGTGGCCTTGATGGAAGAGGGATGCCAGTTGTACCTCTCCACAATTCCTATGCCATTCTGGCAAAGTGTGGTTCCTCTATGGAGGCACCCACAGTGGAAACCAAGGAGGATGCTGGGAACCTCCACAAAGGAGACCCACAGGAGGGTGGCAGGGGACCCTGCAGGGGAAGGAAACAACTCATGCTGGGGGACTCCATTGTTAGGAAGGTAGAACTGGGGGAGGAAGGGGAGAGGGAGGTGAGGTGCCTGCCTGGCGCTATGGCTTAGAGGGACAGGGTCGAATCCTCAAGGATTGCTGGAGCAGCTGCACAGGAGGAGCTGGATGTCATTGTCCACCTAGGGACAAATAACATGGCTAAGAGAGGAATGAAAAGTGCAGGAGAGTTTGTGGAATTGGGGAGGGGCCTTAGTCAAGTAGCCATACAGTAACCTTCTGGAGGTGCTGCCCATCTATGGCATAGGAGGCTAGGGTGTTCTGTACCATGGGATTCAATCAGTGGTTGAAAAACTGGTGTGGAGCTCAGGGATTTGGCTTCATTGGGACTGGGGTCCACCTGGAGTGATGCAAGCCTATACTGGCATGATGGGCTGCATCTGTCCGGGAGGGGAACCAGGATCCTAGGTGATAGGTTTAAATGCTTCATTGGCAAGCTTTTAAACTAGCCAAGGGGGGAGGCACTGGAAAGGAGCAGGAAAATCCTAGCCCCCCCAAATAATCACGGTAGTAAGTGCGGCAAACACCAACATAGAGGTGTCGGTAGGGAGAAGGGCAGGGGTAAATGGAGAAAGTGACAAAGGCAAGAAGGACAGGGATGGGGCAAAGGGAGTAAGGCCATCAGGAAATGGAGGGTAATGAGTACCAATGCCCATAGTCTGGGCAACAAGCTCCCCGAGTTGGTGGCCTTGATGGAAGAGGGATGCCTGGATATCGTAGCAGTCACAGAAACATGGTACACAGAGAACCATGACTGAGATGTTAACATACCAGGGTACATAACATATAGGAGAGAGAGACAGGCAGGGGAGAAGAGGGGGAGGAGTAGCTCTTTATGTAAAGGAAGAGATAAAAGCAACTGAACAATCTTTTGTTTGTTTGTTTGTTTTGTAAACAGGGAGGAGAGGAGGCACTGTGGGTCACCTTGGAGACTGGAAAGGGCACCACAATCTGCACAGGGGTTGTGTACAGACCACCATGTCAGGGGAAGGGAATGGACAAGGATATGATAGAAGGCATTCTTAGAATGGCAGAGAAAGAGGAGATACTGTTGATGGGAGACCTGAATATGCCAGATGTTAACTGGAGCACATTTGCTGCAGCCACATCCAAGAGCAGGGCCATTCTTGATGCCCTACAGGTGGCAGGCATTAGACAGCTAGTTTCAGAACCCACTCATGAGGGAGCAATCTTAGACCTCGTACTCTCAAATGGGGGGCAGTGAGAGGATCTCTGATCTAGAAGTGGGTTGCCATCTGGGGACAAGTGACCATCAAACAGTGTGGTTCACATTAAACTCAGCTACAGAGTCAAGCCATACAAAAGTGAGGGTACTGGACTTCAGGAGGCTGACTTTGGTAAGATGGGAGAGTGCCTTAGAAAAGCACTAGCAAACAGGCTAGAAGAAGGGTGGAGCAACAATGGGGAAATATCAAAACTGCTATCACAGAGGCAACAAGCCTTTTGTGAAGCAAATAAACAAATCAAAATAAAAAAAGCCACTATGGTTCTCAAAAGAGGTGGCTGTGAAAGTCAGGAAGAAAAAGATAGCATTCCAGAAGTATAAGGAAACACAGAAGGAGCAGGACAGAGAGCTGTACCAGTTAAGGCAGAAGGAAGCAGAGGGAAGTCAGAATAGCAAAGGCCCAAACTGAGGAAAAGATAGCCAACTCAGTTAAGAAGGGGGATAAAACCTTTTATAGGTACATCAGCGTGTAGAAAGACAAAGGGAGGGATAGTGAGGCTGAATAGAATGAGCGGTTGGGTGGGCAGAGGGGACAGTGAAAAGCAGGGATACTGAACAAATATTTCTGCTCAGTATTCACAAAAGAGGAGGGAAGTGCCTAATCCAATTAACAGAAGCACTCTTGATAGGGGTTGATCCCAGTCCTTTCACAGAAGAAAGGGTTCTGCAAGAACTCCTAAAACTGAAGGTGGACAAAGCAATGGGTCCTGATGGAATTCACCCAAATTCTAAAGAATTAAGGGAGGAACTAGTGAAACCACTGGCTACTCTTTTTAATAAATCATGGGAGGATAGTGTGGTACCGAGGACTGGAGGAAGGCGGATGTGATTCCCTTCACAAAGTGGGACCAAGACAGAGGCAGGAAACTACAGACCTGTCAGTCTGACCTCTGTGGTAGGGAAAGTGATGGAGTCACTTCTGAAGGAAAGAATAGTTGAGTACCTAGAGGCCAGTGGAGCACAGGACCCAAGGCAGCATGGGTTCACAGTGGGAAGGTCATGTCAGACAAATCTAATAGATTTCTTTGACTGGGTGACAAAGTAGTAGACCAGGGAGGGGCTGTGGACATGGCCTACCTAGACTTCAGCAAGGCATTTGACACAGTCCCACACAAAGATTAATAGTCAAATTAACCAGCCTGGGAGTGGGTCCAGGGTGGTAGCCTAGTAAAACATTGGCTGCACAACAGGACACAGAAGGTAATTGTAAATGGAGTCCACTCTGAAGAAGAGGGGTTACTAGTGGGGTACGCAGGGTTCAGTATTGGGTCCAGTCCTTTTAATGTCTTCATCAGTGACATTGCAGAGGGACTGGAAGGAAAAGTATGCCTTTTGCAGATGACACAAAGATCTGCAACAGGGTTGATACACAAGGAGGCATGGAAAGGATGAAAGGACTTGGCAGGTTGGAGGAATGGTCAGAAGTATGGCAGCTAGGATTCAATGCAAAGAAGTGCAAAATAATGCACCTGGGAAACAAGAACCCAGGGAAGAATACACAATGGGTGGGAGGTAGTAACAACAACAAAAAGGAAAGGGACCTGGGGGTAATCATATCAGATGGCCTTAAGGTTAGCAATCAATCAATGTGAGAAGGCAGTAGGGAGGGCTGGGGTATACTGGGATGTATAGGGAGAGGCATCAGCAGCAGAAAACAGGAAGTTGTTATCCCTCTGTACAAACAGTTGGTGAGACCCCATCTGGAGTACTGTGTCCAGTTCTGGAGACCTCATCTCTGCAAGGACATAGACAGGATAGAGGTAGTCCAGAGGAGGGCAACTAAAATGGTGCAGGGTCTGCAAGAGAAGCCGTATGAGGAGACACTAAAGGAGCTTAATATGTATACCCTTGAGGAAAGGGGGGGCATGATAAAAACTTTTAAGTACCTCAGTGGAATCAACAAAGTCCAAGAGGGTAGCGTCTTTCAGAAAAAGAGACTTACAAGAACAAGGGGACACAATTTAAAGATAGAAGGAGGGCGGTTCAGGGGCATTGTGAGGAAGTATTATTTCACAGAGGTAGTGGATGCATGGAACAGCCTTCCTGAGGAGGTTGTGGGGTCTAAAACTGTGGGAGATTTCAAGAATGCATGGGACAGACATAAGGTAATTCTTGTGGGGGGTAGGAAGAAATAGGCTGTTATTTAACTAGGATCTGCGGCCTATCCTGTAGGTAGAGAAATGGGCAGACTAGATGGACCTAGTGGTCCTTATCTGCTGTCAAAGTCTATGTTTCTATGTTTCTATGGATATCGTAGCAGTCACAGAAACATGGTACACAGAGACCCATGACTGGAATGTTAACATACCAGGGTACACAACCTGCAGGAGAGACAGGGAGGGGGGAGAAGAGCGGTTGGAGTAGCTCTCTATGTAAGGGAAGAGATAAAAGCAACTGAACAAAAGAGTAAACAGGGAGGAGAGGAGGCATTGTGGGTCACCTTAGAGACTGGAAATGGCACCACAATCCGCACAGGGGTTGTGTACAGACCCCATGTTAGCAGGAGAGAATGGACAAGGATATGATAGAAGGCATACTTAGGATGGCAGAGAAAGGGGACACTGTTGATGGGGGACCTTAATATGCCAGATGTCAACTGGAGCACGTTTGCTGCAGCCATATCCAAAAGCAGGGCCATTGTTGATGCCCTTCAGGTGGCATGCCTCAGACAGCTAGTTTTGGAACCTACTCATGAGGTAGCAATCTTAGACCTGGTACTCTCAAATGGAGACAGTGAGAGGATCTCAGATCTAGAAGTGGGTAGCCATTTGGTAACAAGTGACCACCAAACAGTGTGGTTCATGATAAGATCAACTACAGAGTTAAGCCATACAAAAGTGAGGGTTCTGGACTTCAGGAGGGCTGACTTTGGCAAGATGGGAGAGTGCTTTAGAAAAGCACTAGCAAACAGGCTAGAAGAAGGGGTGGAGCAACAATGGGGAAATATCAAAACTGCTATCACAGAGGCAACAATTCTTTTTGTGAAGCAAATAAACAAATCAAAATAAAAGAAAAAGCCACTATGGTTCTCAGGAGGTGGTGGTGAAGATTAAGGAGAAAAAGATAGCATTTAGGAAGTATAAGGAAAAACAGAAGGAGCAGGACAGAGAACTGTACCAGTTAAGGCAGAAGGAAGCAGAGAGAGTAGTCAGAATAGCAAAGGCCCAAACTGAGGAAAAGATAGCCAACTTGGTTTAGAAGGGGGATAAAAACTTTTATAGGTATATCAGGGATAGTAGAAAGACAAAGGGAGGGATAGTGAGACTGAATAAAGTGGAAAAAGGTGGGTGGGCAGGGAGGATAGTGAAAAAGCAGGGATACTGAATGAATACTTCTGTTCAGTATTCACAAAAGAGGAGGTGGGGAGGTGCCTAATCCAATTAACAGAAGCACTCTGGATAGGGGGGTCAATCCCAGTCCTTTCACAGAAGAAAGGGTTCTGAAAGAACTCCTAAAACTGAAGGTGGACAAAGCAATGGGGCCAGATGGAATTCACCCCAGAATTCTAAAAGAATTAAGCAGAGAACTACTGACACCACTGACTACCCTTTTAACAAATTATGGAAGGATGGTGTGGTACCCGAGGACTGGAGGAAGGCAGACGTGATTCCCCTTCACAAAAGTTGGACCATGACAGAGGGAGAAAACTACAGACCTGTCAGTTTGACCTCTGTAGTAGGGAAAGTGATTAAATCACCTCTGAAGGAAAGAATTGTTGAGTACCTAGAGGCCAGTGGGGCACAGGAGCAGGGCACTGTGAGCAGGATGGTCTTGTCAGATGAATCTAATTGATTTCTTTGACTGGGTGACCAAAGTGGTAGACCAAGGAGGGGCTGTGGACATGGCCTACCTAGACTTTAGCAAGGCATTTGACACAGTCCCACATAAAAGATTAATAGTCAAATTAACCAGCTTGGGTAAAACATTGGCTGGACAACAGGACACAGAAAGTAATTGTAAATGGAGTCCACTCTGAAGAAAGAGGGGTTACTAGTGGGGTACTGCAGGGTTCAGTACTAGGTCCAGTCCTTTTTAATGCCTTTATAAGTGACACTGCAGAGGGACTGGAAGGAAAAGTATGCCTTTTTGCAAATGACACAAAGATCTGCAACAGGGTTGATGCATAAGGAGGCATGGAAAGGATGAGATAAGACTTGGCAAGGTTGGAGAAATGGTCAGAAGTATGACAGCTTGGATTCAATGCAATGAAGTGCAAAATAATGCACCTGGGAAACCAAAACCAAGGGGAAGATTACACAATGGGGGGAGGTAGTAACAACAACAAAAATGGAAAGGGACCCTGGATAATCATATCAGAAGACCTTAAGGTTGGCAAGCAATGTGAGAAGGTGGTAGGGAGGGCTGGGGGATACTGGGATGTATAGGGAGAGGCATCACCAGCAGAAAACAGGAAGTTATTATCCCCCTGTACAGACAGGCGGTGAGACCCCATCTAGAGTACTGCATCCCGTTCTGGAGACCCCATCTCTGCAAGGACATAGACAGGATGGAGGCAGTTCAGAGGAGGACAACTACAATGGTGCAGGGTCTGCAAGAGAAGCCATATGAGGAGAGACTAAAGGAGCTTAATATGTATACCCTTGAAGAAAGGGGGAGGGAACGTGATAGAAACATTTACGTACCTCAGTGGAATCAACAAAGTCCAAGAGGGTAGCATCTTTCAGAATAAGAGATATGCAAGAACAGGGGGACACAATTTGAACATAGAGGGAGGACGGCTCAGGGGCACTATGAGGAAGTATTTTTCACAGAGAGGGTGGTGGATGCATGGAACAGCCTTCCTGAAGAGGCTGTGGGGTCTAAAACTGTGTAAGAATTCAAGAATGCATGGGACAGACATAAGGCAATTTTTGTGGGGGGTAGGAAGAAACAGGCTGTTGGATAAATGGGATCTGCAGCTTATCCTGTAGGTAGGCAAATGGACAGACTAGGTGGGCCAAGCGGTCCTTATCTGCCGTCAAAGTCTAGGTTTCTATGTTTCTATGTTAGAAGGTATGAATAACAGTTGTACATGCAGTTGTGAGAGTCTATCATTTAGGCTACTATCAAGCATTGAAAACGGCTACTGCACACTAATGCAACCTTTTTTGTAGTGTGAGTCATATATGGCTTACTGTTGTTTTTTTTCTTGGCAGTGAATGGCATTACGGAAAGAAAGAACAAAAACAGTTATTTTACTGCAGTAATATGCTTTCAAGTACAGACTGTTATAGCAGCATACAAAACAAGCATTTATCAATGCTGAATGTTTGCTTGCTGGTATTAACATTGGAAATGCAGGCATTAGACATATGCAGAATAGGAATGGCAGTGAAGTACTGAACTTCATGCCAACCCCTCCACCATCCTGTAGAGAGGGACAGGCATTGGGGTAAGTGTTTGGGTCATCACCCATGGCATTCATGCTATGTCACCTCACCTTATTCTGCAGACACCGACACGTGTTGAGGTGTGCCTTAGGGTGTTTGGCTTTACAGTCATCTCATTCCATAAGGACATAACGCTGAAATAGGTGCAGCATAGGAGAATGGCGTGAACTCTGGGGCCAAAGATTCCAAGGGTACACCCTCGATGCCTGTCACTGGCTGGGGGTGGGGTGGGAGCAGCAGTACAGTCGGCAACACAGCAGCCATAATGTCCTTTCAGACAGACTGACAGGCATCGGGCGATGCCTGTCGTCTGTACAAGGTGGGACATTATGGTTAGAAACCTTAATGCCCTGGGCGTTTGTTGGTATTTGCACTACAAATTTTCAACATAGCCTTTTTATGACCCCACCTCATGAAAGGATTTGGGATCTCTTCTCATGAAGAGTGGTAGTGTGATTTTGTCAATATGTCCTGAACTTTGAGTTTCAACAACGACCGTGCCATTCTGCGCCACATGTACGAAAACACAGATTGGGCAGGATGTGAAGAATGACACATGTACCATCCATAGGGAGGTGTGAAGAGATGGCAATGTTGAAAATCTGTAGTGGGAATATTAAAAAATGCTCACACTTCCAAGCACACATGGAAACTGTGCAACACATGCACATAACACAGTCATTTTATGGACTTTCATCATCAAATTTTTAACATAGGCATTTTAGGACGTCTGCTCAACAACAGTGTCACTGTGATTTCCTTAATGTGTCCTAAACACTGATTTCCCACAGTGACCACGCTATTCTGCGCCAGAAGTGCAAAAGCATATTTTGGCCAGGATGTGGAAAATGACAGCTGTACTCCTCATAAGGAGGTGCATAAAAATGGCAATGTTGAAACTCTGGAGTGAAAATATTGCAAATTCGCAAAGTTACAAGCATGCATAGCAACTGCACAACACATGCTCGTAAAATAGTCATTTTTTTTTATTTTGTCCACCAAATTTGCAACATAGACTTTTTGAGAGCCCACCCCATGAACACTGGCACTGTCATTTTGTTAATCGGTCCCGAAAGGTGATTCCATGTAGTGACCACAAAAATCACCTTTTGGGACTGAATTATGCCATGACAGTGGCTGAATTCATGAGGAGGGGTCCCAATAACCCCCTGTTGAAAATTTGGTGCCAAAATTCCCAAAAATGCCTGCGCTATGCACCAAAGTTGAAAAAACCCAGTTTATGCCATTATACAGCTTACTAGCATTTCTTCTCTTCATGGTTGGCTTTGAAGAGTGCAGATATGTTCCCAGTCCACCGAAGATCATCATGCTGGGCTCTGGAGGTAAGTATGGGGTGAGGGGGGTGTGAGAAGGCAGGGTGCACAGAAAGTGGGTGCGGGTTGTGAGAGGGGCCACCAAACTCAATGAGGGACCATTTTCTGTTCTACAGGTTAAAAATAAAAAAACAATTGCAGGATTTTTTTTTTTTTTTTTAAGCGAGGATATTTGGTGGTGTGCTGGGTGGGCTCCCAGCTGCCACACCACTAGTAATTTGGGGGCTGTAGCTGGCGGGGATTGGGAACCCCGTTGTACAAAACAAATGTTTTGGAGGGGACATAATGCCAACAGAGCAGGCTCCCCATCGGCAAATTAAACTGGGAAGGGGAACTGAAGCCAACAGGATTGGGCCCCCATTGGCAAACAAAGACTGTTTTAGGGGCACATGATGCTGGGGGATTGGGCACCCCCTTGGCACTGGGGGCTGTGTAATGTTGTTTGTAAACATGGTGGCAGCTTGCCACCACGTTCTCAAGCAATACTACACTAGGCAAGGTACCGCCCTGCAATGACTGGTCGCTCCCTCAATGCAGCAGAATGCCTGATGCTACAATGATGAGGCGGCCCTTGATTGCTGTGGCAAAAACATTACAACTTGGTGGCACTTATGGAAGTCGATGTGATCAGCACACTGTGCCTCCATTGGTCCACCAGTGCCAAGCCCTCAAATGCAATGCCTCCCTTGGCTGCCACTGTGCCACACCTCCACAACCCACTTCTCTACTAAGCTGCTGCATAATGTTTCTTGCTCATGCGTGCAAGCAAATATAAAAAGGGGCTGATAAATACTACTGTTTTACAACAACATTTTAGAGATCACTGTTATGTCAGCATAAGATAGGGACAGTGTTGTTGGTACTGATATATCTCTATATTGTGAGGTGCAGTTAGGCAATAGACCACAAGTAGAGTATCTTTAACCTCTTCATGTGATGGTATCTCAGCAGTAACATTATGTACACTTATCGTATTGGTTACATAAAATGGATCAATAGGTAAGTTTGAAAAAATAAAAAGATTCTAACATGTTTCCAAGTGACACCAAATATATTTTTATATTGCTAAATGATATAGAATATTATGAGATGGCTAAAAAGAATGCTGGCTCCTGACTGGCCAACAGCAGCTTTAAGTTGGGCCGTTATCCCAGGACAATGGCCTAGCTAAAAGTAATATGTTAAAAAAAAGAGGTATGAAATTTAGTAAAAATAACCTATTTCAAGATCGCAATAAGGCACTCCAGGGAGTGTGTTATGGTGCACTAACGACCCTTCTCAGGTGGTGGAAGCACTTGGCTACACCTTGTGCTTCAACCCATTCAAAGTGGGCTGTTATCCCACCATAACCCACACCCCTGTCATGTTTTGTTGCTTAACTATGATCTCAAATGTTTTTAACTTAACAATGTTTTTTTGTTTGACATGTTCAACTTATTGTATTCTTGTTTGCCATGGTGTGCAAGACTTTAGAACTTGTCATAATTACACCATTAAAAGCCCCCCCACACACACACATACAGACTCACAGTATTCACATATTATTTGTTAATCCTATACTTCTAACAGTTAAAGAGAGATACAAATATGGTACAAACAATGAGTGACTTACAGCTGTGGTGCAATAATAACACTACTAAATGGATACAAAGAAGAAGGATGACTGTTCATCACTGAAGTACAGTTTTCACCTGCTAGTACTATGAAGATTTTCAGCATCATCTGCTGTACCTTGTGCAGTAATCTCACATTCTTTCTGAGGTATTGAGACCAGTGTTGTACACAGTGCTACAACTGTAGTCTTACTATTGATAAATACATTGACAGAAAGAGATAATTCTTTCTAGAGGTGAAGTCTCTGGCAATGTCCTGCACTGTAGTGATATGTTCATGTCCCCTCTGAATATTTTTACACGGGTATGTTTTTTTCTCTGAAACTGTTACCTGCACTCAGTAGTAGCCAGTAGCTGGTGCTGGGATTTTTGTCCATGATGTACATGACTTTGCTCTGCTTATCGTTAAAACACAACCTATAACTTTCTATGCCAGTCTTTGAGTTTGGCTAGGCCATATGTGAGTGCCTTGCTCCCTTCCTCATTACCCACTTCTAGATAAATGATAATATTATCTGTGTACATGGTGATCTTACTGAATACAGCACTAAACCCTGCAGTGTTCCACTTGTTACTGGGCTTGGCTTAGGTGTCCCCCCCACTTTACAGCTACCCTCTCTTCTCTGAGGTACAAGATGTGCTCATCCTTTCCACCAGTTTCTTCCCCCACCTCAGTGTCCCTCAGCTTCCTCATTAATTTGCCATGTATTCTTAAGGTTCATCAACATGCTTCCCCTAGGAACTGAGACTATATTGGATTGTGCTAGGTATCCCATCTGGTTGCACACATTACTCACCCTTCCTTCACCTCCCTTCTTCTACTGCCCCTCCACCATACAATGTGTGTACATCCTTCCAGCACACTGTGTATCCTAGGACCCTATACACTTGGTCCCCCTGGCCAAGTACTCCCCTCTAGCCCTTTGAATGATGGTCTAACTTGTGATGGAGGTCTATCTGCCCCTCTAACACATCACCTACTCACCATCTGCTCCTCCTAGTTACCATGTAAAGATCTGTATCTGCAGCATAAGCTGTATGAAGAGCCTTCTCACTGTGCAGGTTTTACAAGATGTCATCAAAATGTGAAAAAGTGATTGTGAGTGCAATAATACACTTGCAGGGTGGGAATCATTGGTTATATAGGGCCTTAAAGGAGGTATGAGCCTATGTGCCTGTGCTGTTGGCTGTCATAACACCGTTGCATGGCTCAGCATAACCAGATGTTGCGCACCCTAGAGGGTATTATGGCTTAAGTTAGTAACCCAAAATAATTTGATTATATACTTCTTACCTTCTAGAACAGTCAAAGTTATTGGACATACAGCAGAGTGTTCTGTTGAAATAAAAGATAAAGGATTAATTTACCACTTTGCAAAACACATTATGATATGGCTTTTGGGAAAGAGATTTGCTCTACCATACAATCTTACTGTTTATTATTTGAAAAAACTTCTATGATATAAACATCCCACTCTCCCTATTGCAACCTCTGCTTTTGAAACCTTGTCTGGTTATCATGCATTGTTATATTCTTACCTTATAGTGATGGTATGTTTTTGATTAAATAATTTATGTGGTCTATGAATTAAAGTATATAATGTAGTTATAGACATTTATTGGCTTTATACTGTAGCTCAGCCCTTGCCCCCTCCCACATGAACAACTCCACCCACCCACAACTGCTCATCTTGCTACAGAATAGTGTAGTTGATGATACTGCTATATGTATTTAAGAATGTACGCTGTTTGTTGGTGGTATCCTAATCATGTTTTGTTATCAAGTCTTAGCTGAACATCTTCACTTATTGATATTTACTTCTTGTGAGACAGCTGATGCAGGCAAAACAGATCTTCGATGAAATCTGACAATCTCTTGCACTCAATAAAGTAATACTGACTTATCAATACAGCTACCTTTTCCTAAAAGCATCATGCTGTCTTAGCAGTTTGTTTTGTACATTTATTAAATGGCTATAAAAATCAAACAACTTTAATTGGTTAAAAATAGTGTTACAGTGTGGTGCAGCATTGTTAGGGATGAAAATATATCCCTCATACAATGTTGTTATGCTGCACTAGCTACGTTGGCTAGTTTCTTATGCTGCACTAGCTACATAGTTAGTGCAGCATAACAACTAGCAACATGATATAGAGCCCTCGGATTCTTGGGGAACACCTGTGGCAGTGAGAAATGGTGCAGGAGGAAAGTGCTGGCAAAAAAAGGTGAAATAATGACACCTTTTGCTGTAAGTACTTACCATACACAATAAAAGATAGTGTATGATTGCTCATTCATGCCAGGGATATTTTCAAACTGTCAAGGTTACCATGGTAATGAGAACTGTTGAACTGTGCTTTCACGGTCTCTGTTTACTACGGAAAACTCTCGAGTGGAATATATCCCTGTTGTGTATGAGTGAGCATACACTATCCTCTATGTGACTGCACAATAATCAAGCATAATATGTGCTCATCCTGGTGCTAAAGTACATCATGCAATTGAGCAAAATAGCCTTCCTACAACCAGAACTATCTTCCATCTGTACCCCTACAACCAGTATTTATCTTCTATCACAAACATGGTTCTCGCCTTCACAATGCATTAAAAAATTTGACTAGGTTGTAAAAAATAAACTATTAAAAATAATATTTTTAAAAAACAAATCTTACAGTAAAACTAGAGAGTATGCTAACATGGTAATGCATGTTACTTACGTTGTTCAATTGTAGGCCTGCCATGACCTGCAGCAACTTGGGATGGACCTGGGTGGGGCTCTTCTGTTGTTACGCTTTGGCCCTTGGCCATTGTTGAGGCAGTTGTGTGGACCACCATAACCACCTCTATGTCACCATCTGTGGCCTGTTGCATGCCCCCAACAGTACCCTCCAACTGATCTTTCTCCTCTGAAAAATAGTACATAATGATATTTTTATGGTGAATTGCATATTCTCTAATAGTTCTGCTGTTTAAATCATTATGTGGTACAGGTGCTTCTGGCTCACTTAAGGTGGAAGACTGTTTTCACCCAAAAATGTGATAGATAGCAGTGGTTTTATGATTAGTTGTAGACACTGGTGGCAAGACACTAACTTAATATTAAAACATTGACAGGTTTCACATACGCATCCTTTATAGTAATGAGAATAGAATAAGGTAAGTACTACATGCAGTTATTAAACCACTTAATGCTGCAATGGTTTGAGAAATGGTGGCTTGTGATTAAGTGGTTGATGCAATTGATAGTGCTCAAATTCTGCCATCACCTCATGGCAGAAGTGTAGAAAATTATTTACTGGGCTTACAAGATTGTGGCTTCCATGTTGTTTTTCACGAGCAGCCAAAATTATTGGAAAATTTAATGAAAAAACAAAATCATATAAATCTATTACTTTTTTTGTACAACATACAGTACTGTGATTGTAATATTGTCCAGCAGTTTGTGGGTGGTGCCAGGTTTTCATCATGTCTGGTGAGTTTTGGACACTTGTACAGTATACTACTGAGCTAATCAAACAGGGAAAAAACAGAATATGGAGTCCTATGCAGCACTGGGCTAGGGTGGGTAGCCACTCTGCATCCTATATGCCTCCTGTGTGGGTTACAGCAAGGGGGTTGTGTAGTTAGTATGTTATTGATGCCCTCACTGCACAGAGTGGAACCCGGCAGAGTATATATTGGACCACCACTCACCCCCTCCCACCCCATAGCCGTCCTGCAGTGACACCTCAGACACAGAAGCACTGCATATGGATGCTGCACTCCCATTCTTGTCTCCTCCTTGAACAGCACTGCCTGGCAATCCACCAGCAATAACAGGATGCACTGTCTCTCCCCTGCCTCTCACACCACTGATTGCTATTCTCCTCCACCCCAGTTATTGTACAGTTCTGGCATGCCACTGGAGGGCTGTTGTCATTGTGCTATGCACAATGTCACAAACCACCATCAGTCAGATGTGTGATAAACACACTTCAAAATATGTAGCACACTGTGACTGGGATACACTGTGGGTCACACTCCATGCATCTAATTTGATTACTGATGGAGTTTATGACTCTGACCCCTTTACAGGTGTCTTGTTTAGTCATACATAATGCATGTGTGTGGGGGGGATGCAGACAGGTGGTTGATGACAGTGAATGCTGCCCAGTACACACCTGTGTGCAGGTGTCCAACTACGTGGTTGGGCAATGCAAGCTTTCTGTGTACTCTCCCTTGCCTCTATAGTGAATAGGACCTATTGATGTTATCACAATGTCAAGTGCAGTAATGATACATCCAGTTTAACAGTAAAGAAAAATAGTAACACTATATAGTGCATTGTGGAACGATTGGCATGTTTGGAATTACATGCCTGGAATATGGCTGTTCTGCAGCAATACTGCCATCATTTTGTTGTTCTGCTGTAGCAGTGATGTCACTACCACAATACAACAACTTGGAATACTGATATACAGTCAGAGTTGGGTAAGTTACTTTTTCTATTATTTTTAGAAACTTGTTCCAGAAAGCTCTGTGCAGTCACTAGCAAGGATGAAGAAGTACTGGAAAAAGTAATACACCTTACAGTTACAATTACTTATGTCTTTTTATACAAAAGAAATATGTAACTGTAACTGATTACATTAATTTGAAAGTAACTAGTAACTAACCTATTTCTTTCAAAACACGTAATCAATTATAGTTATTTATTATTTTTGTATTGTTTTTGTATAAAAAGAAATAAGTAACTATAATTGTAAGGTGTAGTACTTTTTCTAGTACTTCTCCATCCTTGCTAGTGACTGCACAGAGCTTCCTGATACAAGTTTCCAAACATAATAGAAAGTAATAGAAAAAGTAACCACCCAACACTGTATACAGTTCCTTTCCTGTATAAAATTGTGTGGTACAACAGCATTTTAGAAGGTCTAGAGACTACACAATTCATTTTCTTTGTGAAAGAGAGTAAGATAGACACAGTGTACTCATGTCACATACTACCATACACTATGAAAGATATAGAGTGAGCAACTTTATGCATAACCAGGGTGTTCTGCCAACTGAAGGTTCTGATTACCATGAACTTCTCAAGCTTCAGTCTTCAGGTGTCAGGGAAATCAGGACTACTCTGTGGCAGAGCACACAGCTTGTGCATAGTTGACTCTCCTTTATTCTCTATATTATATGTTGCACATTTAAGGACTGTGTCTTGCAATCTACTGATATATACTGAATATGTTTCATCTGACTCAAACTACAGAATTTATATTCTCTGGTAAGTTGGTGTTCATTACATAGCTTAATCATGGCTTTGCTACTACTGAGTTATGATTCTGCATGACTGTTAAAATACTGGGTCCTGATTGGCTGTACTGTCATGATTTACAATGTGTGACTTGTGCCGTCACCTCATGGTACAAGTGGCAGCCAATCAGGGAACCAAACTTCAAAGCCACCATCCATGATATTGCTTTGTTCTCGGTAACTGGAACTTGTGAAAACTAGGAAAGAAGGAGAGAAACCTTTTTCTCTTTCTTTTCTACACTGTGTAATAGTAATATTACACAACCGGGTGTGGTTGATGACAAGATTTATCAACTTGTGGTGTGGTTTCCTGACTTGACTGTGGCTTGTGAGCAAACCACATGAGACATGGGTAAATGCTGTCATCATCCACACCTAGTCATGGTATATTGCTTAATTAGCATACTTGAAGATACTTGTTTCAACATTATATCTACAACTGTGTGTGTGGGATGGGCTGTGACTTTTACTCACCAGCAAAGTCGACTACTAGCAGCTGGCCAACCTCACACTTCTGACCTTCCAGGACTGGTGCAAGGTGGACTCTTCTTTCTGTGGTGTCAGGGAAGCTGTGCTGTTCTGCTTGTGAAAAACAAAAATTAGACAGAAAAAAAAATATATGTCATTCAGTGCCTTATTGTTTGTTGCTGCTTTGAATATCAAACAACAATTTAAAACTACTTATGTCTAGAAAGGATTAGAAACAGAGTGGTAGATAAGCACCATGCACTGTATGTTGTTATCCTGTCACACATGGTACTACATGATATCTAAATACATTGTCTGTTATACTGCTAAGAGTATTGTGTTATTGTGGCACACTAGTATAATCATAGGTTTTGTGCAATATAAGATGCTTATGTTGTGGAGAAAACCATCTACTGCTATTTAAAAAAACAAACTCATTAGTACTGTATGTGCCAGACACTGTTGGTGTGACCAGCGGTGTGCCACATGGGCTCAGTTCTGGGTCCTGTGTTATTTCTGCTATATATAAGTGATCATCTAAACATCAAAAACAATGTCATTAAGTTTGCAGATGATATTAAAATTGGTGGCCCAGTAGCAAATGACCAGCAAAGGACAGAGGTGTCGGAGGATATAAAAAAGATTGAAAACTGGGCCAAGAAGAATGGGATGCACCTGAGTACAGAAAAATATGCAGTTATGAACCATGGGGTACAAAACATAGCCCGGTCTTATACTTTAAATGGAAATAATCAAAGGATTACTACACTAGAGAAAGACTGTGGCGTTCTTGTTGACAATAGGTCATCATTCAAGGAACATAGAACAAACATAATGAGAACACATTTAATGATAAAAAACATCAAAAGGACCTTTATAAATAAAAATGTGGCATTCATGTTGCTTCTGTATAAAACTTATATAAGACCACATTTAGACTATGTGTCATAACTTTGGAGTCCATATAGAAAAACAGAGAATGATACGGTAGAGCGGGTTCAAAGGAGATATATGAAAATGGTGGGATCTTTTTGTAAGAAAAGTTATGACATTAGATTACAGAAGACTGGCTTGTTCTCCCTGAAACAAAGAAGAAGAAGGGGAGATATATTGACATTCTATAAATCTGTGAAATATCCCAGCTTGATGAGAGTGATGGGTATAACATTTCAGGATAAACCGGAAGGTCTGAGGACACAGATTACAGGTCAAAACAGTTACAGCTAGAAATAACAAGAGGCATTTTTCATACTTAAATAGGACTGGGAGACTATAGAATACACTTCCAGAAACAGTTGTAAATGCAAAATCTGATGTTAGCTGTAAAAACCTACTAGATAAGTGGATTCTGACTTCAGAAACTAAATAGGCCCATATTTGTGGGGAACAGTTAATATGGATGATAAGCCTTCTTCCGTTCTACTACCTAGCATGAGAACCTAATATGTTGTTAGATGTCATGATTTTAGCTGCCTTGTATGGATAACTGTTACAGTGTCAGGGGCATCATGCTAATCATTATACATCATCCTTCTCTTAAACATTCTATCATGCAACACTGTTTAGTGAGTGTATTGCTGCAGTTGGAATTTGTTGCACTATTGTTTATGCAGTATAATTGTAATACACTTTAAAAATTAATAATAGCAATAAGGGACTGACAGGACTTAAATTACCAGTAACTTGATTACACCCTGGGGGCAATATTTCACTTGACTATGACCTATGCCACTTTAAATCCCACCCCATCCCCAGGACATTACTGATAGACTATTAATGTAAGTAGTATTCATGGCTGACTGTTCAACTGAGTGTGCACACTTACATGGTTGCTTAACTGTAAATATGAATATATTATTTTAGGAAAACGTTAGCAAATGTCATTCTGATTAGATCAATAAGTGCTTTTTAAAACAACAAACAGCAATATACAACTTACGGTTAGCTTACTGCTCATCAACAGAATGCAGCTGGATGTGATGATATTGCTTTAATGTTAAGTAATGATAGTTATGATATTTTACGAACATACGAAATTTGCCAGCAGATAAAGGCCTAGAGGTCTATCAAGTCTGCTCGAATGTGCAGCTAGCACCCCTTATTCTGCAGCTGCCCCTCCCTTCTACCCTTCCCCTTCATTAACCCTCCCCCTTGTCCTGTCCCATCCCCTTTTGAAGCAGTCCACTGTTCTACTGCATACCACTTCTGCAGGTAATGCATTCCACCCAGCCACCACCCTCTCTGTAAAAAAGTGTCTCCTCATCTCCCTCCTTAACCTTCCTCCTCCAGTCTCATATCATGGCCCCTGGTGCCCTCCCTCCTTACTTTGAACAGCCCCTCTGTACCCATCTTGTTTATTCCTTTCATGTATTTAAAGGTTTCAGTCATGTCACCCCGTCCCTCCTCTCCTCCAGTGAGTACATGTTCAACTCCTTCAACCTCCTCTTGTATGATAAGTCCCCCAGCCCCTTGATCATCTTTGTCACCCTGCGCTGTACCCCCTCCAGTAACTTAATGTCCCTCTTCAGATATGGGCACCAGTACTGCACGCAGTACTCCAGGTGTGGTCTAACTAATGACCTATACAGTGGCCGAATCACCTCCTCCCTCCTCGAGGATATACCCCTTGCAATACAACCCAGCATTTTGTTGGCCTTTGCAGCTGCCTTCCTACATTGTGCTGAGTTGTTCATTCAGCCTGTGATGAGCACACCCAGATCCTTCTCCTCCTCTGTCTAGGCTAGCTGCACTCCCCCCAGCTGGTAAATCCTCCTTGGGTTCTACATCCCAAAATGCAGCACCTTGCACTTTTTGGCATTAAACCCCAGTTGACAGGTGTCTGACCAGGTTTCAAGCTTTGCCAGATCATCCTGCAACCCCTGTCATCCCCCTAGGTCATCCACCACTGTGTCTACCTTGGTATCATCAGCAAACAGACTGATCTTGCTCTTGATGTCCCATGATATGTCTGCAATGAATATCCCAAACAACACTGGTCCCAACACGAGCCCTGTGGAACACCGCTCGTCACTGCCTTGGTGTGAGGCTCCCACCACCACCACCCTCTGTTGCCTTCCCTGAAGCCAGTTCCTACCCAGCTCACCAGCTTTGCACCCACCCTGTGCCTACTAACTTCCTTCCCAGCCTTCCATGTGCACTGGTCGAATGCCTTACTGAAGTCAGATACAGGACATCCACTGCATGGCCTCTGTCCAGTTGCCTAGTTACCCAGTCATAGAACTCGACCAGGTTGGTTTGGCAGGATCTGCCACGTGAAGCCATGCTGTCTGCTGTCCTGTAGTCCTTTGGCCTCTAGGAGGGCCACCAGCCTCTCCTTCAGGATAGTCTCCATTAGCTTACCCACGATGGATGTGAGGTCCACTGGTCTGTAGTTTCTTGGTTCATCCTTGGGGCCACTCTTGTGGAGGGGCACCACATGAGCCATCCTCCAGTCCTGAGGTACACACCCCAAATGTAGTGAGGCATTAAATAGGTCTGCCAAAGGTCCTGCAAGGACCTCTGCCAGCTCCTTCAGTACCCTGGGGTGGATGCCATCTGGGCCTGGTGCCTTGTCCACCCTCAGTGCCTTCAAACCCTCTCGAACTCTGCCCTCCATGATTTCTCCATCTGTCACCACTTCCCCCCCTGCTTCTGGCATTTCTCCTACCTTGGGTGTCACCCCCTCTTCTCTTTAGTAAATACTGAGCAGAAGTACTCATTTAGTGCTTCCGCCTTATTGCACCCTGTTTCCACCCAACCCCCCTCCTTCCTTATCCTTACTATGTGGTCCTCACAGCTCCTTTTCTCCCTGATGTACTTAAAGAAGTCCTTCTCCCCTTTCTTAATGCCTTGTGCCAGCCTGAGTTCTGTAGATGATTTGTCTCCCCTTACTGCCCTTGTCACCTCCTTCGATTCTGTCAAGTACTCCTCCCTGTCCTCCCCCTTCCCTGTTTTCTTGTACTTCCTAAAGGCAGCTCTTTTTCTCCTTACCTTTTCCATTACCTCCTTGCTCAACCAGCTTGGTTTCTTAGCCCTAGCCTTCTTGCTCTGGGCTTTGCAACAGGTTTTGGTTGCCTCCACTATCCCCAGCTTTATGAGCTCCCACCTCTGGTTAGTGTCCATACTAGATTGAATTCTGGCCAGGTACCCTTTTACCACTTCCCCCATCCTCCCAAAGTCAGCCCTCCTGAAGTCCAGCACTCTTGTACCAGATTCCACTCCTTCCTTGCCCATATCCAACGTGAGCCATACTGAGTGGTGGTCACTCCCTGACAGAGGTTCCTCCACTGTAAGTTCTCTCACAAAGTCCCCATTTGCCAGCAGAAGGTCAAGGGTATTCCCTAACCTAGTTGGTTCACTGACCATTTGCAGCAGGAAGCTGTCATGGAAGGCATCCAGCAGTACCTGCTCCCTTCTGTTCCTGGTTGTTGTCATGCTCCAGTCCACTCCTGGCATGTTGAAGTCCCCCAAAATCACCACATTACCCTTCTCGCAGGTCCTCCTGATCCGTCCCGCTAGTTCCCTGTCTAACTCCTCCGTCTGAGATGGTGGCCTGTACACCTCCCATTCTAGAATCTATTCTTGGAATCCTGGATTGCACCAAAGTGACTTTGTACTACCCTCCTCCCTTCCTCCCTTACACACTTCAGTCCTTCCTTCACATATAGTGCCACCCCCTCCTTTCCCAATCACCCTGTCCCTATGAAATAACCTGTACCCTGGTACAGACAGGTCCCAGTCATTGTATTGGGTGGCCCATGTTTCTGTGATGGCTGCAATGTCCACTCTCCCTCTGCCATGAGAACCTGTAGCTCTGCAGTTTTCCTCCCAAGGCTCCTAGCATTAAGGGTAACCACCTTCCACCCATTTCCCCTCCTCCCATCCTGCCCTCCTTTCCTAGCATCACCAATAGTACTTGCCATTTTTCCTTTGTCACTGTTATGGGGGGTAAGCTCAAATGGTTTCCCAACCTGTGGTCTCTGCATATCTCTTCCCCAACTGCTACCCCCCACTCCTAGTTTAAATTCCCAACTTCCTCTATGTACTCCTCCATCCTCTGTTTCAACACTTTCTTTCCCTCAAACTCAAGTGTAGTCTGTCCTTGGCATAGAGACTACTGTCCTCCCAGGTCCCTCCCACCCCCAACAGCCCATACCCTTTAGCACAACACCAGGTTCTTAGCCATCCGTTAAATTCCTCTATTCTCAGCTTTCTTGTTGTGCTTGCCTTTGGCACGAGTATCTCTGAAAAAGTTACTGATCTTCCTGCCCCTCACATAATTGTGCTAGTTCCTCAAACCTCCTCTGGACTGTATCTACTGTCTTGTCAGCCAGGTCGTTTGTCCCAAGATGTATAATTAAATGAGGGCTTGTCCCTACCCTTCTAGCATATTTCAGAACAGACTGTCCCACCCTTTCTGCTGTCATTCCTGGCATGGCCTCCACCCAAATGCGACTATGCCTCTCCCCCTTGCTACCCCACCTGACTCCTCTTAGTATTGAGTCCCCCAGAACTAAGATTCCACCCCTCTTACTCCCTGCTTGCTTCCATTCAGCTCCCTCTCTCATTTCCAGCTTCTCTTCTTCCTCCTGCACATTATTTCCCCCTTTTACCCCTGTTGCAATTCTCCCAGCAGAACTTCCCCCCACTCCAGTTTGGTCCAGTATTTATCAATTACTCCTCTAATTTCATCATTTCCCTCCTCCACCGTATTCCTCTCTAGTAGTGCAAAACTATTTTCTGAAGACCCTTCACAAATGCCCGCTCCCTCTCTCGTCATAGTAACCTGTTCTCTCCTTTCCACTCCATGACTTTTGCCACTTCTTCGCCTCCCCTCACAAGTCCCTATCGCCTCCTTCCATTTGTCTTTTGTCTCCTGACCTGGTTTCCCTGGCAATCGTTCTTCCTGGCCTGGGCCCCTTTGTCTCTGCTTCCCTTCTTCTGACCCTCTCCTCACCACTGTTGGCTTAAATCACCCTCCCTCATCTCTCCTTCTTACTCCATCCAGTATTGGGCTAAACCCACCCCCAATCTGCCTTGCCTGTCTTAGTTCCTCCTGCAGACCCTCAATCTCCTTTCTAAGTTTTTCTGTGTGGTTGCACACTAAACATCCTCCCACACTCCAGGCAATTTTTAGAAAGATTGGTGCACCACAGTTGTTGCAGCCTACCACCCTACCCATTGCTGTCATTGCCCACCAGCGACCCCCCACCCTTCCAGATGCAGGATGCCAAACACTCCCCCAAGTCTCCCCTCTCCCTCCTCTATCAGTGCAAAACATTTTCTTTATTTCCCTTACCTCCTTTGTTGCACACGTTTAGATATATTGAGCAACTGCTTTTTATATTCCTATCCTTCCTATCCACACTCAAAAAGAGACTTTAAGTAGCCATTGCACAACCTTCTTCAAACTCCTACTCCTCCTTTCTCCACTGCAATATCAATGCGAATAAGTAATAATGAAAGCTCCTAGATTTGTATTTACTTCCCTTCCACTGAAATAGCAGTCACCTCTTCACTTGCTGCTGTTCCTTTCCTGGATGTCTGGTTCTGCTATGACAGGTGCTTATCCTTTGCCTGTTTGAGGAAGTGATGTCAGAACCCCTAGTATGAAGGAAATAATGGACCAGGGGTGGGTGGGGTGAGGGGTTTGGGTGGGTGGGACCAGCCCAAGTCTTCCAGAAACAATCAGGTAGCTGAGACCTCTGGCCAGACCATTAACACTCTTCCCCCACTCTGCACTAAAACTTTGCAGCTAGTGAAGCCAGCAACAATGAAACACAATGCTACTCAAGGCCCCCAAAATAAGTTTGCTACCCAAAGAAACAGGACTCCAATTCAAACAGCTTCACCAACAACACATCAAAATAGGCTTGGAATTAGAAGATATAGGTCTCCAATTCAAAGAAACAGACCCAGTTAAATCACAGTTATGTTTTAAAACAGAAGAAATAGGCCTCTACAAATGCAGCCTGTCACACAGTGAATCAAACAAATGAGCCCACTTATAGCTACCAAAACAGGTTTCAAAATTCAAACAGCCCCAAACAATACCCTGCTAGCCCCTTAGTAGTAAGAAATAAAAGAAATAACCTTCTACCAAGTAGAATCCACATAAAACAATGTAAAAAAACAACAAGAAGCTACTGTACTGTAGGTCTGATCCTGTCCCCCTTCTAGTTCCTTTTGAGAAGCCAAAGCACTGACTCCACACCTGATTCAGCTCTGCCTCCAATTTTTATTGGTTAGTGAAGTAGACAGTGTGTCACAGTGCTCTACATTGCATGTTGATTGACAATATTCTGTTAAACTGTAATACTTCTTAAAATTTTAGCATAAAGAAACATTTATTGTACAATGGCTATTGAAAATACTGTCTCCTGACTGGCTGGCTGAAATAATCTACAACCTGTAAATGATGCCATCACTGCATGTTAGAAGCTCCAGGCAATCAGGGTTCCTAACTTCAAAGATGCAAGACACCATATTGTTTTATTTACAGTTATTGGAACCTGCAAAAACTCAAAATAAGAAATTTAAACATCTCTCTACTTGTTTACTACACAATGTAATAATAATATTCCACAATGGGGTGTGGATGATGGGAAGACTTACTCACTTCTGATGTGGTTTACTCATTCAGTTGTGCCTCATGAGCAAACTACAGCTATCGTGGGTTAATCCTGTCAGCACCCATGCCTGTTCGTGACATATTGCTTAAATATTCCACAAACAGGCATGGATGATGGCAAGATTTATACACTTCTGGTGTGGTTTAGTCACTTAACTGCACCTTCTGAACAAGCCACATCAGGCATGGGTAAATTCTGCTGTGATGTATTCCTGGCCATGGTATATCTGTGGTGATGATCACCAAACTCTGACTTCCCTGCCACCACCCACATGTTGTGTGCCACCTTGTACCAGTCTCTGTTCCTCTGGTGGACCTCCCCAGCAGCCTTACTTTTGTAAAATGTCTGCTGGGTGAGCTTCCACTTTCTCCTGCACCCTTCTGGTGTCCTTTCAATGCATCGCTCCCCGAAGGCATGACCAACCTGTGAAAGAAAATAAGCAGAAATATTTTTGTTATATATATATATATATATATATATATATATATATACATATACACACACACACACATACATACATACACACACACATACACATATACATACACACACACACTATATATATATATATATATATATATATATATATATATACACACACACACATATATACATACATACACACACTCACACACTCTGTATATGCAAGTAAATTAGGCTTTCTAACACTGCAAATGTGAGTACAACTGATTTATTTAAGTAATATCACAATGTGTTTTTTTTATTACCCAGGATACTGGACTTGAGAGAATGGATGTTTAGTACAATAGGATTATTCTGAGAAAGTGCTGCTTATTTACATACACAGTGTATGGTTTATATCGTACAATTGTTACTAACAAATTAACTCAATGCAGAATGTGAAGAAGAAGAAGAAGAAGAAGAAGAAGAAGAATCAGCATTTATATAGCGCTTTTCATACATCCAAAGCGCTTTACAAGCAATGCTAGACTGGTAGTGAAGTGACTGAATGTGTGGTGGCAGCCATATCGCACATCATCACCCACACACAGCCTGGATAATTGCATGAACCGGTTTATGGGAAGGGGAATGTTGGCCAGGACACTGGGAATGTTCCCTACTCCTTTGCGAAGAGTGCCCTGGGTTCTTTTACTTCCACCTGGACACCCACCAGGACAACACCAGGATGGGCAGAAGGGACCTCGGTTTAACGTCTCATCTGAAGGACGGCACACCCCAGCAGTACAGCACCCCCCAATACTGCACTCAGATGCCAGCGATTTTTAGGTGCAAGTCCCATCCTGGTGTAGGACGAGAACCCACGACCTTGGGGTCCAGAGGCAGATGTGTTACCAACTGAGCCACACTGACACATGTGGCATGGAAGAAACTTTTGTTGCATCTGTTATAAGGTCATAAAGGCATACAACTACAATGTTAATGTGATAACACCTTCTTTATCTTTGTCTGAACGTTGTATACTTCACTAGCACTAAAGTAACAATAATACCTTTTTGTTTGAACAACTTTTAGTGCTGACATAATATTACTATGTTTTTTACCTTTGCTCAAGTCCGGGACAGGTTGAGGCTGGTTGCCCTCATCACTATTGCTGGATTGACATATTTTTCAATAGCTTCAACGAGGGCAAGCACATCACTATCAGTCCAGTGCTTCAACATGCTTAGTTTTCTTGTTTTTTTTGATGATCTATAGGATAGATGAACAGAAACATGACATGATCAATATCAGGTTTTGCAAACTGAGTGATACTATAGATACACATAATATTGTTGCTGAAGATCATGACATTTACAGTTAATGGTATAAGCAGTTGACATCATCCTCTAATGTCTGCCATTCTTCCAACCACCCTAACCCCACCACCACTGCATCACCTTCTGCACTCAGCACATGTTACATATACCATGACATATCCCTGGCCACACACAGAACCTCCCCACACACACTATAATGAACTAAGTTATAAGATAACAGTGCATGCCAAGTTAATAGTAGTATATATGCAATCAATCTTATTGTCAAGAATTATGCAGAATATTTACCTATTACAACTTGTTTAAAGGTAATGTGTTAGTGTGTCACCCCATGCATACATCAACGTCTTTATTCTAGACTGAGTCTAACAGGCCAAGTAACCATTTTTCCATTATAGTATTACCATTCACAGCCAAAGGCATGGCCAGATGTTTCCTGAAATTTCTGTGATATTTCTGGAGAAATCTTCTGCTTTCTCTATTTAGACATTAGGACAGTAAAGAGAAACTCTTTAGAAATGTTGTGAAATATCTAAAAATATCTGGCTATGTCTGTGGCTACTACTTACATCTGTGGCAGCAAGCAGAGATACAATAGTACTATGTGCCATTTTATGTCAGTGACATTACAGTTGCCCCCCACACACACATATCCCCAAAACATTACATACTACATGCTGAGAACTCACAATGTTTCGAATGAGGCATACTTATTCACAGTCAACTTGCCTGACAACCACAATACAGAATAAAGAAGTGTGTGCTGCTGAGCAATTTTTTAAATGGCAATTCTGTAGCCCAGTAAAATTGCAAGTGGTGTATTCAACAGGCACAACTAAATGTTAACTGCACAGTTTTCAATTGTCATATAACCTCCCTCGAGAAATCTCAGATATTATTTAAGTCTGCGACATTGCATAGCAGTGGTGTAACACTGCTCTCCCCCCAAACAAGCTGTCCTATCAGTAGCAAAGATACAACATTTTTCTTTGAGTACAGAATGTGTGTTAAATGAGTACCTAGTCTTTTACAATCTACCTCCCTTGAAAAGTTGGCACAAGTTGCAAGTCAGGTAGGTTGTACAAATAAACAGTGTCAATAGGTTTTTAAACTGAAACAGCAACATGTCTGTTGTGAAGATGGGACCCAGTCTAAGGTATCACTTCACAGCACAGTATAGTAAACAGCACAGAAAGTATGAACAACATCAAGCTCTACCATACAGCATAGTAACGGTATGGTACTGTATTTGTACTACACTGCCTCTCCCCCCCCAACTCCCCTGCTCCCAATCCCACCCCCTCCCATCACCTCAGACATGAGGAAGTGTATGTTAAGGTTAGACCATGTCCTAAATGAACATCATCACATAATGACCTCTCAAGCACTCAGCAGAATGCGGCTAGTCAAATTGTGAAGTAACACTTGCATCAAACCTAAACACATTTCTATTTTACATGCAACCACAATGACAGCAACAGAGACATCATTCTATCAGATAAAATATCATGTGTTTCAGTCTGTGCTGTGTGTGCTCAGCTAGTTTATTTTAATTTTTTGCTATTCATTTTTCCCTTTCTCCTGGCATACCTGATCTGCACCCTATTTCTGGCAACCTCTTCGGGTAATTCTGGCTGCCGTCCCACAACTGTGCTCCACTCAGGATCACTCCTGCTCTCCCCTGTGGTTTACCCCCCACAGCAGGGTGGTGGGGGCCCCCAACTCACTCACCTCTAATCAGATCCAGAACTCAGGTGCCCCGTCAGAGCCAGTGTTGCCGGATGGCCATCAAGCTGCTCAATCCAGGATGCCACTCTATCTTTTCTTTTTACTTCCCAGGAGCTGTGGGTGTACAATGATGCCAGGTGGAAGTGAATGTGCACTCGTCACCATGCACTCCCTCCAGGTGTCAGCCCCAGCTCCTCCCCATGCTTTCAGAGCATCGCCATGTCCCCAGCCTCTGTCAAGGGGTGAACAGGCACCAACTCTAGAGGACCCCCTCCCCGTAGAAGAAGAGCATTCCAGCAGACACTCATTCTTTCTTCTCCCCTGTTGACCCTCAGTGACCTGTACTCATTCCTGAACATGAGTCACTGGCATAGCACAAGGTTAGGCATCCAGCACCTCATCCCTCAGCGCCACTGGGCCAGCTCGCTAGTCTATTTTTTTATCAATTTTTGTGGCTCTTAAAAGAGCCATTTGGATTTCTTGCACAGTAGGCTCTGCAGATATATAGAGGTACACATTTAGAGAAGTGCAAGAATGCCATCTCATAGGTCCCCAATGAAAATAGTGTTGCCAGTATTTGAGAGATGTACACCATCTTTTAGCTATAGCCAATGTTTAAAATGTCAAATTTGGGGGTGATGTATAGTGTGCGTTCCCATAACATGAAGGAATCCAGATATTTGAATGCCGTTCTTATGCTGTGATCATTCAAGTCCAGGGCAGTATTCCTCACCTCTCCAGATTATCCATAGAAGCATAGTAGTGGACAGCAGATAAGTACCGCAAGGCCCATCCAGTCTGCCCATTTTTTCTGCTCTGTAATATCTGAATACAGAATCTTACAACCAGGTAACATCTCAATAAGAGACCGAAAGTCTGACTGAGCAGCCTCAATCAAATCTACTCCCCTTTTGTGGCCCAAATCATTACCTCCAAGGTGGATGAGGAGTATATTTGGTGCAGAGTGTGTCTCCAGTAAGTGGCACATAGTTGGCATGAGCTGCTCCCATCTCATACCTCCCTTGCCAAACCACAACACATTGCAGTATGGTAGCTGCAAGTTATTACCAAAATAACTTGTTCTACTAAATGCAGCTGCCCTTCAAACCAGACTGCTCCCTTCAATCCAAGTAGTAATTCTTGAGCTTTCTGCCATTCTGAATGTAAAGCAATATTCTGATACAGGCAGTAGTCTCAAAAATGTGTTTTTCTCTGGACAGTCCTCAACCAAATGACATAGCATAAAGCTGTGAGAGTAAAAAACTGCTGTATCTTGTAGCAATGCATACTGTGGACACATATAATTGGTCTCCTGCTGTTGCAAATGACCAATCCAGTCAATACTTCTTGTTGTGTCTATAGAATTATTTGCTATTGGCCTTTTGTTTATTAAACATTCTTTTTATTTTGGTAGGATAATTCTGATGCTTGATTGGGCACGTGCCATTTCATGTTAATATAGAAGATTTCTAATGGTCACTGTCAGTCTCCATAGACTAAGTTCCCTCTCTTTTTGAACTGATAGTATGAGTGGTGAGAACCCCTTTTATGTATGCTTATTAAAATGGTATATTTAATATATTGTAAGTCTGTAAAAAATATATCTAAGAAAAGGTAGCTTGTGGCAGCATTCTGTATGTCTGAGGCATGGTTACTTAAAATTGATGTTGTTGCTTTACATTTATAGGAATTAAATGATTAAAATAGCTGATTAACTATGCTGTTTAGGTGTGGTTGCTTTTAATATTTACCAGTTTAAAAATGCAGCATGGTGCAGGTTTGTAAGACACATCATTTGAAAGCATGGGAACCACAATGTTATGTATATGTGCTACTTTGTAGTTTCATAGGTTTCATAGATTGTACAGAGCATTAAGAAGACAGAGTCCATTTTGCTTGCTATAATTAAGAGTAGCCCCAATGCCCTTATTAATTAAAAAGGTGTCGAGATTTTTTTAAAATTCAGCCATGGTCTTACTATTTACAACTGGGCATTGGAGTATATTCCAAATCTCTGTCACCCAGATATTAAACCATGTTTTTCTCTTCTTTGAGGTGTATATGCCTTTATGTAAATTGGAAAGAATGGTCTCAAGTGTTGTGAGGTTGGGCCCTTAATACCAAACTTAGCTGGTCCCTCATATGTGTGTCATTAAGGGCACGATATATCAGACACATGTCTCCCCTTAATCTATGGTATTCTAATGAAAACATATCCAAGTGTTGAAGTCTCTGTTCATAATTTAGGCCTTTAACATCCTTTATATTCCCTGTAACTTTCCTCTGGATTCTTTCCAGAGCTCTAATGTCCCCTTTATTACCAGGGGCCCAAAACTGGGTGCAATATTCCATATGTGGGTGGACCAGGGTGTTGTAGAGGGAAATAATGATCTCTGTGTCCATACTTTTAATGTGCCTAAGTATACAGTGGAGTATGCTACCTGCTTTTTTAACAACCTGACTACATTGAGTTTTAAAATTAAGGTAATTACATATTACATATGCCTAGATCCTTTTCATCCTGTACCATTTTGAATTGTCTACCTTCCAAGGTGTAATTAAGGTTATTATTGTGTTTTCCAAAGTGCATTACAGTGCACTTATCAAGATTAAATAACAATTTCTTGGTATGTGGCCATGACGCTAGATCAGGAGCAGCCTGTTCGGTGTCTCTATCATTCAGATTGTTCACTGGATAGCCCAGACGAGTATCGTCAGCGAATTTAGAGAGCCATACCCCAGACTGGGGTTGCATTGAAGAAATGTATAAATTAAATAAGCAGGGGCCCAAAATTGAGCCCTGAGGGATTCCACTAGTAACATCAATCCAACCTGAATATTCACCTCTAATACTGACTCGCTGTCACCTCTCATGCAACCAGGACTGGACCCATCATACAATATGCTTATTAAGACTATATTCCTGTAATGCATTGACTAATTCAGTATGTGGAACCTTGTCAAATGCCTTGGCAAAGTCAAGAAAAACCACATACACTGAATGGCCCTCATCCAAGGCTTTGCTAACTTTACCGTAGAATTCCAACAAATTTGTCTGGCATGACCTCCCCTTTGTAAAACCATGCTGTGTTGAGTCATTGGCTCCTATGAGTCCTATGAAATCAATAATATGGTCCTTAATGATTCCTTCCAAGATCTTTCCCAGTACCGGTGTTAAACTAATAGGTTGATAATTTTTTACTTTCTGTCTAGGGCCCTTCTTATAGATTGGAGTGACCACCGCTTGTCTCCAGTCCAAGGGGACCTCACCTGTATCAAGAGATTCCTGAAAAACATGAGTAACTGAGCTAAAGCATCTGCAAGTTCTTTTATCAGTCTTGTATGTATATTATAAGGGCCTTGTGTTTTATTATGGTCAATTTTTTTTAACCTAGCTGCAATGTGTAGTGCACCTAAATTGATACTATAGTCCACGGGGCCATTGCCCTTTATAAAATGGGCATCAAAAATCCAGAATGCTGATTGGCTAAAACCTAGTTTTAGCCGTGTTCTTATCAGCACGTATTGTGCCAACCGGCACTAATTCAGCTAAGCTGACCACACCACAGAAAAATATCACTGTCCCCAACAGCATCGTTCTGAAAAAATGACCCGCAGCTCGCTGCCACGCTAACCAGATCTACAAGCATTCCTCCCCTAACCTGCAGACTTCTCGCTGCCACGCTAACCAGATCTACAAGCATTCGTCCCCTAACCTGCAGACTATCCCCTTGTGTTGCCCTATCCCTCAGCCAACACAATCCCGGGCATTTTTTTTTTTTATTTCAAAACTTACTCTGACCTTTTCTTTCTTGTTTGCCAGCTGAAGAAACCGAAACTGACTGTTGACCTCTCGCTGAATTTGGCACTTCAACAGAACAGAGAAACACCTGTAATTCCTTCCGACTGTGAACCAACACATAAAAACTACATTATTCATCCATCCTTCCTCACAGAAAAAGTTTTATGCGACCGCAATGTCTAACGCATTAACGGAAAACCGGAAGTGATACTTCAGTGACCGGGTCACGCGATAAATATCGCCAGCAAACTAATTTTTTCAGACAGTAAGCATAAGTCCACAACCATCAGCACACTTAAAAAAAATGACACACATCAGAATAAAAAGAATAAATAAAGTAATAAATCAGCAAAATGCAGAGTGACCTAGAGATCAACTGTGGGGGGGGGTCCCTCACCATTACCCTTGCTTCACTCGATGATCTGCATCTCAAAAGGAAGCTGTGAAACAAACAAAAAAAACACAATAAAATAAATCTAACAACTAAAAGAACATGGGGAAGGTTACAACTTAAATCCCACCTGCCAATGAAACACTATTGAAACTCACATAATGAATGGAACTATTTTTCTAGTATTTCAAATCTTAAAAGTTTTTTTTATACTCTTCAGTCCTCTAATTTTTTTCATTATTTACCATGAAATACTAAGCAGCCCATTTTATAAGCGCAATAACACACTCGAGGTGTGGGTTAGTGCTGATAAACACGCCTAGAGGGCATAAGGCACTCAAGCGCCAAGCGCCTCGTGCCTTAGCACACCCCTAGGCGTGCTCTTATCAGCACGTAACCCACACCTCATCATGTGTTATTGCTTACTTATACTACTGATCAAATTAAAAAATGCATTGAAGTAGTATTACTTTCTATACAGTTCTAATGTGGGTAGGAAAAAAAACCCAGCCAGGAGCAGTTTTGCATAGTACTTTTCAAAGTGATATCTTTTGAAAATGCCACATAATACAAACTTGAGAAATAAAACATCTGGTAGAACACAAAATCTGATTTTGAGATATACTACTTTGATATCAGCCCATCCAATCATAATATGTTTTAAAAATGCTGTTTTGTGCAATGTGATTATGAAACTTAAAAACTATACCACAGTAACACTATCTAACAAGTCTAATTTCAAATGCTTGTAAATCAGAATGCCAGATAGCATAAAATTATGGAATGCAACATATAGGAAGTATAGAAAAATCCAATATATAATTTGTGCTACAAAATAAAGGGAAAAGTGTTTTAAAACATTAATAATTTAAAGGGTTACTTACTTTTTTACTATTAAACAAGCCTTACAGGCTCTCACACAAATCCAAGATGGCAGGCTTCCTGTTTCCTGCTTCCCCATTGATGCAGAAAGTTAATTTCCTGTATTTCAAATTCTTGTTCATGAGCATGCAAAATCCTTCATCTTGAGCCACTGTGAATGGGGATCCCCTCTCGCGAGCCGACAAAATCCTCATTTGCGAGATTATCGCAAGTAACATGAATAGAACATTGATAATTATAAACAAATAAATACATGTTTTAAAATGTCATAATTTGTTGGATATAGTTTTGTGTGCCTTTTTGATGTTGTTTAAGTAACTATTTAGAATTTTTATCACTTTTTTTTTTAAAAGGAAAAAAACTGCGATCCTCGTTCGTGAGCATGTAAAATCCTTGATCATGACCCGTGGCAGATGGGGATCCCCTTTCATGATCTAGCAAAATCCTTATTTTCAAGATTAATGCAAGTAACGTGAATAGGCCATTGAAAATTTGAAATGAAGAAATACATGTTTTAAATTGTTGTAATTTGTTGGATATATCTTTTTGTGACTTTTGAAGGTTAAGTAACTTTTTAGAATTTTTGTTTAAGAGAAAAAAAAACACTGTGATCCCCATTCATGAGCATACAAAATCCTTGATAGTGAGCTGTGGTGAATGGGGATCCCCTTTCACCAGCTGACAAAATCCTTGATCGCGAGAATATCAAGAACCACTTGAATTTTATGGTACCACTTTTAAGAAATAAATATTTTTAAACAGTATTTGAGTGTGGAGATGGTTCTTTTCAGCTTTGAATGTAATTTAGAGCATTTTTAGGCAGCCTAGGCATGTTATTATCAAAATGTTACCTAGAAGATCCATGTTCACGAGCATGCAAAATCCTTGGTTGTGAGTGAGTCATGAACAAAGATCCATGTTCGTGAGCATGTAAAATCCTTGGTCATGACAAAAAAAAAAAAAAAAATCAGAAAATACATTTTTGAATATGTTAGCTTATTTATTTGCATGGAGATAGTGAATTTAAAGGTCAGCAATGAGATTTTAATATATTATGAGTAAATGACAGATTATTTTTACTTTAATTTACATAGTATTGATAAAACAAACAAATTAGTTCTGTTTATGGCAACACAGTGGACAGTGTTGTCACTATTGTATTTACCTCAATTATTTACCATCCCCGACACAAACTCCCATGACAGTGCATAGTAGTCACTGCAAGCCCATTGGTCAACAAGGTCCACCAATGTGCTTTCAGTAGAATGTGGCTGTCAGTCTTGCAAAGCTCTGTCAGTGGGCTACCATGGTGGTATGTGATGGGTTGTGCTGCCCGCTGTCCTGCCAGGACAGGGGTGTGTGTGGGGTGGGTTGAGAGTACCCGAGTCAGTGGGGGGCTGCTGCAATGATGGGGGTAGCATTGTTTTGGGTCTGTCGGCAATGTGTGCGTGTTCGGGTGGGGAAGGATGGGTGTTTTGTACAGGGTGCCACTGCCATTGTGTGCAGCTTTACACCAGGATTATCGGCAGGGTGGGGGTCTTCTATGTACATGTTTCTCCCATTGCAGGGTGCTGCTTGGGAACTGGAATCTGGGTAGGGAAGGGGGTTTCTTGGGACATGGCATTACTGCCGCAGTGTACGGCATTCAGAATGGGAAATTTTGCTGGGTGACCTGTGGACCACAGTGGCTCTGTTGTGGGCATTCCCATAACTGGTGAAGAGGCCAGGAATGTGTGGGAGCTGCATACTGCCTCCCTGGGGCTTTGTGAGTCTCATACCTATTGCAGGGCACCTGGTGCATTCCGCTATGCTCAGCTCTGCAAGGCGCATGCAAATGGTTCCATAATAACATGCAAATGGCCTCATTGTGCATTGCATGTCTAATGGTATAATTTGCATATTGTTACCTCTGAATAGCAACACTGGGTGCAGCATATCATGAGATGCACTGCCCCATTGCTTTCCCTAGTCTGCATGGGGGTTGCACTGGTGCATCTAGGGCTGAGCGCAACTGTAGTATTCACAGAGGGGATGCACCAGGAGCTTCCCCCAGTGCATCTGCTGTGAGTACTACTCTTTACAATCGGCACACAACATTTGCACCAGAGCATCTGCTATGCATTAAGCATAATTCCTTTGTAAATCCTGCCCATGTGGTTTACTAATAGGAAACAAAACACAGTCAATATGAATTTATGGCTGTATAAAACAGAGAGACAAACTTTAGTAGTAGGCTGAGCTGGCATGTGGGTGTGTAATTTAACAGTTGTTAAACATACATATAGTTATTTATCGAAAACTATTAAAATAAATGGTGTCCTGTTCACTATTTGGTATATGTCAATAGCCTTTGAATCTAATTATTATTATTTTTTTATAGGTATAATTATTGAAGAAAAGCAGAGTTATTCAGTTCAAGAAGCATTACAGAAATGGCTGCTGTATGAAAAGTGCAGTCAATTTCTAAGCGAAACAGGTATCTTGGTGGTTTTATGTCATGTCAGAATGAGAAAACTAGTATTTCTCATAAACAGAAAACAGCGGAGTATTCTTCTTCTGGAAAAGTTTCAACAAAACGTACACTTGTGAAAAAACGTGTTCATTCTGGGAAACTGTCATTGAAAAATGGCAAGAAAAACTCTGTCTTACTGAAAAGACCTGCAGTATGGCCTTATAAGGCTAGTTGTGCTAGCTCTGTGAAACACACAAACAGTGGTGTTAGTGATGCTTGCAGTGCCACCTATCACAACAGAGCTCGCTTCTTCAAAAAAATGATGCATACTGCTGGATTGAACGTATCATTTCTGCAGTTGTCAGACGTAAAGGGAATAAAGTTTAAAGGAAACTTTCTCTCATGAAACTACGTTTCAGAGCAAGACACTTTGTGAATATGACCATGAACATACTGTACGTTCACAGTTGTGGGCTGTTATGATGTCAGCCGTTTTGATAAACTGAATACATGTAAGGTTTTATTGATTGTGCTTTAAATTGCTTATTTTTGCACAACTGAATGTGACTAATGTACTCTTACTGTACGACTGTTGACTGTGCTTTAGATTGCTTATTTTGCATAACTGAATGTAATCGATGTTCACTTTTACTGTATGACTACTCCTTTTCTAATTTCTTGTGTCAATGAATGCACTATCAATATACTGCACTTCCTGGGTCACCCCTGAAAAAGGGACCTACACGGTTACCAAAATGCAATAAATAAATAAATAAAATAAGTAAACTGAGTGCCATAATTGAAACCATGAGAGACAGACTTATAGCATTTGAACAGCGCAAGAGAGACAGCCTTTGTTCAGTGTTTGGTGGAAAGTGGATGCATTGTGAACATTCTGAGGCATATTTTTGGGAGGAGACATATAATTTTCATAATAGTAAAGTGACTTTGACACTGGCTGTCTGTGGCAAAGTTCAGAACATTTTACTTGTGTCACATGATGATAATGTAATGGGTGGCAATGATGACGCTTCTGCCCACATTCCCCAAAGGAAGTCACATGCTATGAAATGGCCTTGTGACGACATGTGCAATATCAGAGAAGACTCATTCCTTGTCATCAAAAAGTTCCTTTTGATGTTTTTAACAACAAAGAGATTTTTAAGACACAAACTGTTTGCCACTATTGACACGTGAGATACTAGACCTTTCACCGGTCTGATGGGACATTCATTTGTTTGTTTGCAGAGTGGAGCATGTGAGAGTATAGTCCATCACTTTCGCATGATTGCTGTACACAACTCTGGGATGCAGAGATTTGTGCAACATCTGGATTGTACAAGATCTGTTGTGAGAGACTTCACATGTTTTGATTCTTTGTTAAATGATGGAGATGTTGATAGTGTAATTGAGTTTATTAAAGAATTGCAACAAAAAATAAGTTGAGGAAAAGTATTGACACAGATAGTAGCATGGGTGTCATGCAGACTGGCACAGTGTAAGAGGCAGAGTACAAGAGAGACAGTTGTTAAGACAACTTGGCATTGAGATTGCTAAATTTGAAATTAGCAAAACTCAGAAATTTGACATTGTGTGCGTCTCCAGTGAATGACTGTTTTACAAGGAACAGTCCATTCATGTAGACCTGTACAACATTTTACAATGGAATGAGATGTGGGGTCTGCTGGTTGCATATTTGCTGCTAAAGACAGACTTTAACTTATAGGGTCCAGTGTCACTATGTACATACTGTTATTGTGAGATTAAGTCTGACACTTTGCCTCTAGATCTGTACTAAATGGAATGGAAGTACAGAAGACCCCTGCAGTGATTGCTGGCTTGATTATGTTCAAGATAATTTTAATTCAGACAATGAAGCTATTTCAGACAATTCTGCAGCTGAACACCAAAATGAAAGATTTGCCGAAAAAAGAGCTGATTAAGTCATTAAAGGTCTCTTCTATGTATCTGCCCGTACCACTGCAAGAGAATGTAAACACTATCTCAAGAGAGAATAGTGTTGTCATCCTGGTAAATGGTGTGCCAACTAAAACCAAAATAATATGGCAACAGACTGTGAATGTTGAAAAAGTCAAGCATGCTTTGCAGTACCTCAAATAACATAATCTTTTCTATCTGGACATTGACATAGTAACATTTGCTGATGTTCAGATGCAAGTTGACATACATGTCTGTTCAAAGGCCATGATTGAAAAGGTTGAGGTTGCCACCAATGAAAATGTGCATGAGCAATACACTATCCACTCTTTGCATGGGAAGGAGTCAGTTGTGGATAATATAGATGTGTACCAGATGAAACAGGTAGAGGGTAATCCTGTCAGTATCTGGTAGAGTACATTTGAGGCATGTTGCTTTCCTGATCTGTTTCCACATGGCACAGGTGGATGTCTGGATGATCATGAGGTACGGGTTCCTGGAGCTGAGTACAGAGCTTCAAGACCTGTTACATTCAGATGGAAAGTTCCACAGAAATATATCATATCTTTTTCACCTTTTATGGGAGAGTGAACTGAGCATTTTGTTCGTGAGCATTGGACACACATTGCAACAGGGTAAAACATTTCACAACATGACAGTTGCACAGTTGATCAAGAAAGTAGAGAAGAAAGATAAGATACAGCAAGCTAATCTTTCTTCAGTTCTGTACAGCATGCATGACACCAAAGACTATAGGTACAGATGGCACTCTGAGGTGATGTGCATGTTAAGAGAGTTTGGACCAGTGACATGGTTTGTGATGTTCAGTTGTGCAGAGTACTACTGGGATGACTTGGTTGGCCTTCTTAAGGGGGCTAACTCAGATGTAGATGGCATACAGAGTATGATTCTTGGCAAGATGTGTTCACTGGATCCAGTCTCAGTGTCACGGTACTTTCTGCACTGTTACAATTCATACTGTCCAAAAACAATCCACCTCTTGGTATTGTTGAACACTATTTTTGGAGAATGGAATACCAAGCATGCGAAGCACCCCACCTACACATGCTGTTGTGGGTAAAAGATACTCCGGGAATTGGTGACAGTGATGAAGCTGACATTCTAAGATTCATAATGAGATTTGTGACATGCCAGATTCCTGACAAGTGTGACAGCCCAACATTGTGGAAGTTGATGCAGAAATTTCAGTGACTCCTGAGCAGCAAATACTGTCATAGAAAGGTGAAAAACAGAAGCAATTAGTACACAAGATGCTGATTTGGATTCCCAAGATGAATTTGTATACATGCATGCTTAAATGTTCTCTCTGCTATGCAACATCATTTGAAAGATAAATCCACAAAATGAGTGTACGAGTTGCTTCGTAGGGAGACAGAACTACACATCAATGACTACAGCCCTGCTCTATTGTTGATGTGGCAGGCCAACACTGATGTTCAGCATGTTGCTGACAACTCAATGGCTGTGGTGAGATACATCACTTCATACATCACCAAGCATGAACAAACCTGTTTACAATAACTCTGGGAAGAAGTGTCTAACTACAACAGGACTTTCTGTTCTCGACTGTGGTCACTTGGATTGAAAACTCTGTCATACTGCGAGCGTGGAGCTTATGAGGCTAGTGACTGTCTTTCAGGTACCTGCCTGTATGGCAAGTCTGAGTTAATCTGTTACTTAAATGTGAACATTAATGATAAGAGACGTTGTGTGCTTAGAAGTCATGATGAGATTGAAGAGCTTGCTGCAGCTAGACCAACATCAACAAACATACTAAAGAGCAACCTGATTGATAATTACTATCCGCAGCATCATAGTGCAATGGATGATTTGTGTTTATTTGAGGTGCCCAATGGTATGACTACAAATGGGGTGTCCCTTCTGACCCTGAAAAGGGCATATAAAAGGTATCAGGCTTAGATGGCTCTCTGGTCAAGAGGCATAAACTGTGGTTAGTTGATCACTGTAAACTCAGCTTGACAACAACAGAAAGTAAAGAGCACTACTATTTTGCTCTTCTATTTCTGTTTAAACCTTGGGAGAAATGAGAGTACTTTAAAAAGGTACATGTGACACTTTTGAAGAGCAGTTCAATTTGAGCTACAAGTCTTTCAGACCTGCAGTGTCAACTACATATAAAAAGAGACTGGACCTGAGAAAGAACAACTTGAAAAAGTAATGCAATAACTGGAAGATGACACTCCAGGGAACTCATGGGACATGGTTGATACTGCGGGTGAAGGAGCACTTGGTACTCCCCTACCTGCAAATGACCCAACTGTGCTTATGTCAGAGATAGAAAGTGCTATGCACCAAAGTATGTACTGTACTTTACTGATAAATTGGTCAACATTGTAGATAAATTGAATGCTCATCAACAAGTTATCTGTGCCACTGTAATGCATGTTGTTGAACATGGTGTGATACACCATAAAAAAAAAAGGAACGTTTGTGTGACAAACATGTCAGTTAGGATGTTTGTCAGTGGTGCTGCTGGCACTGACAAAAACTTTGTGATTGAAACAATAAGTGCAGGTCTTCATAGACTTACTGACACACCAACATCTGTTATAGTATCTGCTCCAACTGGTCTAGCAACTTAAAACATAGGCTGTTTATGCTGCCAGTTGAGCATGGCAAGACAAGAGAGTACAAAAAGATGTCTTTCGAAATCGCAAGTGAACTATGGTCAATGTTTGACAAGATGGAGGTACTGATTATTGATGAAATCAGTATGGTTTCCAACATTCTTGTTACGTACAGTCACCTATGTCTGCGGGAGATAGTAGGCAGCGATTATGATGTGTCATTTGGTGGCAAAAACATTGTTGTCTTAGGAGATCTTTTCCATCTAGCTTCTGTCAACAGACAACATGTCTTCTTTACTCTTTCAGTGGAGAAAGCTAAGAAGACCATTGGGTGTACAGGTGGCGTAAATCTCTGGGAGTTCTCCTCTTACGTTAAACTCTTCCAGAATATGCGACAGAGAGGTGATATCTCTTATAAAGCATTACTTGAGGCTCATATTGGCAATTTGTCAGCTTCTCATTTAAAAGTACTAAGAGAATGTGTTATCAGTGAGAAGGACAGCTCTATGCATGATGCATGCAAGCTATTTACAGAGTTACAGAACAGTGGACAGCGCATTGTATGCTTGTTGCCGAGACTAAATCAATGTGTCAAGTTCAAATCAGATTATGATATGAACAGTGCAACAACCTATTGTCACAATTACATCACTTGATTCAAATGATGGTATTAGTGTAATATGCACAATGGTGACAAAAATGGTTGATTGCCTCAAAGAACTGACAGATGTGTCGCAAACTGCTGGCTTGGAAGATGTTAAATCATTACATGGCTTTGGCTTTAAGACTGAGATGTGTTTCAGAATGATTTCTATGTTGGTACACACAAGATGTCTGCAACTCATACAGTATGTGGTGCTTTTGATGTGTCACTGTAATACCTCTTAGGGCAAACTCAACTTGTTGTGATGCATTTCATGCTATGTGTGAGTGGTCCTGTTACAGTTAGAGGACTACCAAACAGTATTGCACCTTTTATTGAATATCTCAGCTGTTATTGAGTGACATGGCAGACTGATATCTGCTCATAACAAACACAATTTCAGCTTGCTAACAGTTAAAACTACTATATATCTTTTTCTGTTCTGTTTTTCTTGATGTCTTTACTTACTAGACTGGCATGAGCATAGTCCAAGCAGACTTGAGGGAGCTGGACAGCACTTATATGTCAACAAGTAAGTTATATCTTGGCACATGTAATGATATGATTCTGAACTGTTGTATGACTTTTTCTTTAACGCTGTCATAGCATTACTTATTGTTATGAACCTAAGACCATTGATAGCTGTATGTTATGTTCCTCAAAGGAATATATAATTGTTTCACTGGACATGACTATACAAACCACCAAACTGTGACTCAGTATTGTAAATAAGTATATACATCTGATACTTGTTTTAAGACTGATAGCATCCTGATATTACATTTCTTTCTATTTCTTGTTTTTGAAAAAAATATATATTTTGTTACTGTTCATGCTTTTTATACATATGTTATGTGAGAATCTTTAACATTTAATGTTTTTGCATTACATTAAATGTTATTCAGCAAATTTATGCTGGTAGTGTGCATATATATGTGTGTGTGTGTGTGTGTGTGTGTGTGTGTGTGTGTGTGTGTGTATATATATATATATATATATGTATGTATGTGTGGATTTGTACAATTATTACATTTCATTTCATGGAAGGGTACTTGTGCACATCCATACTACAATGCAAATCATTGGTGTTTCCTGCTCTTTTATAGGATCACCTCTTTGGGGGGGGGCAGATGAGGAATTTTCCAGTTCAATAAGTACTTAATAAAATTATGCAGGATGTGATTTTGAAAGCTCAGATACATTTTACATAAAATATATGTGCTATGACAGGGCTATGTGCACAGTACATTTACAATAGACTTGAACTTTGACATTCCGCAACATATACACCATACAGTGCCTGGTGTAGTGACACCACAGCAATTTGTATAACTAATGACTGAGTGCAGCAATATGTTTGTGCTGGTTATGCTGTGAAGAGGATGATTTTGCTGAGCAGACCCAAATAATGCATCATTTTTTTTTATCAACAGGGGATACCCTAAAAGCACAGTGGACAGAGCACTCTCACGGGTCAGTAACATGCTCCGTAACCTTGACCCCCACAGGAAGGATACTGTCACACAAGAACAACAGTGAATTACACTAGTTCTTCCTTTCCATCAGAGCACACCTTCTCTTCACAGGATCATCACTAATAACTTTCCCATTTGCAAACTGACCCTAACCATAGGTGCTTCCTTTACAGAACCACCTATTGCCTCCTACCGCTGGCCACCTAACCTGCAGAATCTCCTGGTTAAAAGCAGCCTACCTACTCCTAACAGTTCCTCCCTCCCAGGTACCAAACCTTGCAACAGGACTCGCTGCTATACCTGCAAATTTATTTCCAGTGTGACTGAGATTCGGGGGCCTACAGGTGTTTTTCACATCACCAAGGAGTTCTCATGCACCTTCACTAATGTGGTGTATTGTATTCTTTGCAGGAAGTGTACAGCTATTTACATCTGAAAAACTGGTAGGCGTCTTGCTGACCATTTCAGGGAACATTACAGAACAGTCAGGAATGGTGAAACTGCTAAATCCATTGTATCCCACTTTATCTCCAGGGACCACAATGTCAATGACCTTTCTGTTTGTGTCCTTCAGCAGGGCTTCCGGGATCCTGACCATAGAAAAAACATGGAAGCCAAGCTGATCATCCGCCTTGGTTCCCAGCAGCCCTCTGGTTTAAATGATAGACTTATTTTCCACTAACATCTTTCAGCCATCCCTTTTTTCCTAAAGTCTATTTGTTTTTGTACTCATTTAATTTATTTTTCATTTTCACCGTAAGTCTCCATTTCTGTCTCCTTCCCACTCATTTGTCATCTTTCAGCTTTCTTACTAGGCCCTGTTAATTAGTTCCCACCTGGCAACTTCCCCAGCTCTTTCACTCCCATTATGCTTTATCTTTCCCATCATCACCTTTTTGTTTCACAGATTCTCTCTTAATCTTACCATTTATCACTTCTTCCCCCTGAGCCTCCTCTTTCTTCTTTCTCCACATATATATCTCTCTCTCATTTTACCTCTCCTCTACACTAACTTGTCTTTTTTTTTCTCTTTTAGATATTTCCTGAAGACCACCTAAGGTCAAAATGTAGATTTTTAACTCTATTTTCTATTTTCAGAGTGCATTTAATATAACCATTTTGTTTTGCTTTTAGACCACATGCTGACGCAGTGCCTCGTTTTTGTTTTTTACAATAGGTTTGTGCTGTTCTGTTTGCATTCTTGGTATATGTACAATTCATCTACTGAAGTGAGTATCTGCATTGCATTTTAGATGTGCAGAGCCTTGGTACACGGTTTGTTATGTATAAGTCAATGTAGTGTACTTCAGTGATTTACATGCATTACATGTCAACTAAGTTTATGGTTAACTGTGGTTTCAAAAGCCTGTCCTTTTGAAATATAAATGTTGCTCTAAACTTTGTGCAAATAAAAATAAATTTCATAGGTTAAAGTATTGGTATGATAAACAGGCATAACAAATTAACTTGAAAAATCATAGTAATCTATTTAGATTAATAGTATTCTCAGGGAAAAAAGTGGTATATATATAGTTTTAAATTATGTAACTGTAATAACATGAAAAATAGTTTGTAATTAATCAAAATACTCACTTGTCAAAAATGTCAATTTATATATCATAATTATATTTAAAATTAACATAATATAGTACTAATGTTGATGTTATGTTGTAATTGGATCAATTCTACCACTATTTTTAAAAAGCTATAAATATGTATGCTTAGTGATTTTGATACCTTTAGAAATACACTTAGAGCAGTTTAATATACTTACTGCAATAAACTCAAATATATATGCTTTAACAAGTGCTTAATATAAAAACAATAGATAGTATGATGCTTTTAATATTGCTATAGCATCTTGTTAATAATTAGAACAGAGATGTTGTTTTAAGTAAATGAATAATGCCTTGTTGCATTTGTCGCAAAACACAACTTTTTTTGGTAATGCAAGCTACGTGATGTGTTTCGATACAAAACCCATTTGAAGACCACAGTCTCAATAATATTTTTACATTTTGTGCAAAGAACAGTTTTTTCGCCCATCCCAGGAACAACGATCCAATTTGACAATACCTACATTGGAATTTCTTAAATAAAATATTTTAAAGTTATGCTCTGTGTCTTGTGTATTATTTCTCGATCAAGTTCTGTTTAATATGTACTAGATTGCTATTGAATACATCAAAGCAATGCTCTATTTAGAGGTCTAACCATTTATAAATGCTGTTGTGACACTGTTCAAAGGTCATGGAAATGTGATTTCATTCCTGGAACACAGAGATAAATAACTGCCTGTTGAGGACAGAACAAAACAAGTTATGTTTCTAAAGGAGAATCATTGCTGTGGGGTTGGGGGAAGGCAGGTGGCAGTCAGCCATGTGTTGTGATAATAATGGAAAAAAAAACAGTACTTTGACAATAGGCAACATATTTTATTTCATCATAGAACACTTTTGCTTAGTGCCACAAAAAAAGGTTTAAAGGTTTCGTATGTCTTTCTTAAAAAGTAAGGAAATTCATTTAAAAAAACTCTGTTAATGCAACAGTTAGGGTTGCTTCCACAGTGCCAAAAGTGAGGAAATTTGACATTAGGGTTTTCAACCCTAACTCCTAACCCCCCGCCACACACACACACCCACACACACACACACACACACACGTAGGGGACAGTACAAGGCAACACAACCAATCAGACACAGACACCATAAGGTAACAGTAAACACATACAATTCTGTAAACATGTCACAGAAGGCATCCATCATCATGTTTCAGCAACTGTATCATGTCTGTTGCCATCCCAGTGTCTTGGGGGCGGTACACCCACATGCTGTGCAAACATGTGGGCAGGTGTTTAGAAGGCTATGTAAAACAATTTAGATGAAAGTTCTGTCATATGGGATGGTTATGACTATTTCATACTATTTAGGTACACCTACTCATAACTTAATGTATATGATCCACACTCTACTGTATTTCCACAGATGGATACATATGTCTATCTGTGGATGCAACACTATGCATATGTCACATTGTGCATATGTCACAGTGAAAACACAGGGTCCTCTGCTGAAATAGTACAGCACAATCCATGTGTCATGCTATCCATATGTTGCACTGTTCTCATTGTGACATATTTTATTTATTTTATTTTATTTATAGAGGGTTCAGAAAGTACCTTAGAGTCTGAGACTCCTTTAAAAAGGTTCCATCTCACAGAATTTACATACAAAAAGCAGTACAGTTACATAGTTGTTCAGCAGGACACAGTCAGGTTGTTACAGTTGTAAGGCTAACAGTCAGATACTAGGAATAATTAGTGCAATCAATCAATACATATACATATACATATACATATACATATACATATACATATACAGAGCTAAGCTTGTGGGACTCAGGTTAGGGACAGATGGGATAGAAGAAGCCAGACTTAGGCCTTAGTCAGGAAGGGGGTAGGAGCTGGTTCAGTGGCAGTCACAGTGGTTTGAGGACTGGAGACGGTCTCTAAGAGAGGCTTTAAAGGGCCCAAGTCTGCTCTCATCAACAAGTGGGGTGGGTAGGCTGTTCACCCAAGAAGGGGCTCTGTAACTAAAGGACCTTTGGAGTCCAGAGGTTCAGCAATGAGGAACAGAGAGGAGTTGCTTGCCAGAGCTATGAGCATGCTTAAGTGTCAGAGCTGGGCGGATTAGGGGTGCAACCCGGGGAGGAAGAGGCCTAGGGCATATTTTTTGGCCATGAGGCAGATGTGAAACCTAATTCTATTGTCAAGGTTAAGCCAGTTGGTAGCATTATAAAGAGAGCATGTATGAGTTAGCCAGTCACAGCCCAGGGTGAGGTGACAGGCTTTATTTAGGGAGAGACTAAGTCTATGAAGGGCCGAGGTGTTCTCCACACTATAGATAAGTAAGCCATAATCAAGCAGGGAGAGGACCAAGGAGGAGACAGTGAGCCTCGTGGCATTTGGGGTAAGACAATGTCTGAAGTGATACAGTAGTCTGAGCTGAACTTTGAGGGAGGTAGATAGAAGGTGTATATGTTGGTGAAAAGTAAGTGCAGGGTCTAGAGTAATGCCCATGTATTTAAAGGAGTCCACTTGCTCAAGAGGGGTCAGGTTGGCAGTTCGTACTTGGGGGCAAAGTTCCTTCCTAGGTTAAGGGGTGTGAAAAGAACATCGTGTTATAATTCAGGATTAGCTGTTGTGTGGAGAATCATTTTTCAGCACCACTAAAAGAGGATTGAAGGGAGAGGTGGAGTTGCATAGGGTCAGAGTTGGAGGTATATAGGATAGCATCATCCACATAGAGTAATAGGTTGCCAGAGCAGGACATGGGGAGGGAGTTAAGGAAGAGGTTGAAGAGTAGTGGTCCGAGAACGGACTCCTGTGTGACACCAGAGAGCACAGATAACCTATAAGATAGGGTGTTACCAAATTTGACTTGTTGGAAATGATTAGTCGTGTAGTCAGTGAACCAGCCAAGGGCATCCTGAGAGAAACCATTGTTGGAAAGTGTGGATAGTAGGAGGGAGTGGTTGACAGTGTTGAATGCCTTAGTGAGGTCAATGAAGACAGCCCCAGTGATATGACCTCTGTCTAAGGCGGAGTGGATGTGTGTGGTGAGTTCCAGAAGGGCAGTAGTAGTACTGTGCCCTCTCTGGAAGACGTGTTGCTGCTTGCAGAGTAGGTTATATTTGTTGAGGTGGTCAGTGAGCTAATCAGAGATGATCCTCTCTAGGGCCTTGGATAGGGGAGGGAGAATGGAGATAGGACGGTGGTTGTTAGTGAAGGTATGGTCCCCACTTTTAAATATGGGTGTAATGGAGACAGATTTCCACTGGGAGGGAAATTTTCACTGGCATAAGGAGCGGTTTAGTATATGGGTGAGGGGTTAAGCAGAGTGAGCCGAAGGAGTGTCAGGTCTAAGGAGTCGCTACTATATCAGGAGTGGCTTAGAGTTATTCTGAGTTAAAGCTCAGCATACTTGGGTGTAATGCTGTGCAATCGAAAGGGATGGGCTACTTGGGGGGAGGTGGGGGAGCTGGCTGGGGGTGGATCAAAGAAGTTAGGAGGGAGAACCTGGCTGAGGTTTGTAAAGGAGTCATTGAAGGGTGTGGCTATATGGGCCAGGTCAGAGGTCAGACACCCGTCAACCATGATCTGATTAGGGACAGGGTTGGAGTCATTGCCACAGAGGTTCTTAATATTGGTCCAGAACTTTCACCCTGAGCCCCAGGTAGAGGTTAGAGAGGCCAAGTAATATTCAGCTTTTGCTTTGCACAAGGACCAAGTACATTTGTTCCGTGCCTCTCTGTACTTCTGTCTGTCGGATGGCAGGCCAGTCTCATTGGAGAAGTGCCATAGAGAATCTCTGGTCTACATAAGGTCCAGATAGTGGTCAGTGATCCAAGGCACTGAATTGCCTTTGATCACCCTTTTGGTGATGGGGCAAATTTGTCACATATGGTGTTAAAGGAGAGAATGAAGAGGTCAAGGGCTCTGTCAGGGTCAGTGGTATTTGTTATCTAGGACCAGTCCATAGTACTGAGATATGCTTTGAGTTGAGCAAGTTTGCCAGGGCCAAGTTTGCGCTGTTGGATTATTTTGGGAGGGGATTTTGGTGTTTTGCATGTCCAGAAACAGAGGACAGGAGAGTGGTCACTAAGGGCATTTGGGAGGACAGTAGTACTGGTGATTTTAAGGGGGAGGTTGGTGAATACCAGGTCTAGCAGTGAGGAGGACCCTGTGTGCTGGTTCAGTCAGGTTGGGGATGTGACTACTTGTGTTAGGTCTTGGGCAGTGGCAGCATCCATGAATGGTGCGGTGGCTTTATCTAGCCAATTAATATTAAAGTCTCCAAGTATGATTTTTTTCCACTTGAGATGGAAGGGTGGCCAGGTAGGACAGTACAGAGCAGAAGGCTGCCTTCTGGTCCCTGGGGGGAATGTAGACGGCAGTGATGAGAAGGGGGGTTCTGGAACTTACCAGGGTAAGTTTGATAGTGAGGGCCTGGGGTCCAGGATCCAGCTGGGGGGTGGGAAGTAGCTGCCCATGTAGTATGTCTTTAATATAAATGGTGCAACCCCCCCATGCTTACCCTGGCATTCTGCATGGTATATGTTGTACCCAGAAAGGGTTAATGATGAATCTGGAATCCGTGAGGAGAGCCAGGTTTCACCAACCACAATGATGTCAGGCAGATGCTGCTGAACCCAGCCCTGGAAGGAGTCCCACTTTTTTAATATGCTGCAGACATTAAGGGTGGTAATGCACAGCCTGCTAGTAGGAAAGTGAATAGGTGCAGAAGGTGTGGGAGGTCCGGAGTTTGGGTGAATGTTTCCAGACATGAGAAGGAGGAGGAGGAGGAGCCTGAGGACTGGATTCCAGTTTGATTTTTTTGAGAAAGTGAGGGCTCTGTGCTGGGAACCCTTTCTGGGTTGGGAATGAGGGAATGGGGAGACTTAGTATGTAGGGGGTAGCCGGTAGAAGGAGCAGAGGTGAGGGGGTAGGTGGCTGAAGTAGGGGTTGCAGGTGGTGCAACTGAGAGAAGTAGCAGGGAGAGCAGAGGATGCTATAAGTGGTGTGGTGAACATAAGAGATGATAGAAGGAGAGAAGGCTGTAAGGATGAGCCCATCAGTAAAAAATGCATAGGGTGCTAGGGGGGCCAGAGAGATATGACTTGTGATAGTCTCCAGTGTTGCAGTTGGGGATGGTTGCCAGTCAGGCATTATTCTGTGACATAGGGGTTGTGAGTACTCAGGGAGGGTGGTGGGGAGGAGTCACTATCAGGGGTAGCAAAGTGGACAGCAAGAGGACTAAAAGAAGAATAGTATTATAAAGACATGAAGCAGGATTAAGGAAAGCCAGCAGTTAGTGAGAAGGAACAGCGTTGCCTCTAGTGGAGGAATAATATAGGCTGCAGATGGAGAAGTGGGCCCGATTGGTTCATGCACACTTCCCAGACCATATATAAGAGCATGCTCACCAAGGGTGGTGGCGGGGGCAGCGGGGAGCTGACGCAGAATGTCAGCAGGGCCACACACAGACAGTCTTTCAGTGCACAGTAAGATGGAGCTCCAGGGCATGCCGTGCACTCACAGTCCGTAGCTACTGGTTTCGGGGGTGGGGGGGCAGCTTGTCTGAGGCCCTCACAACCTCTGGTGGACCCTCTCTTCAGGATCCTGGTGCAAGATACTGCTGGTTTGGGGGGATAGGGGGGTGGCTTGTCCAAGGCCCTCATGACCTCTGGTGGACCTTCAGGATCCTGGTGCAAGATACTGTGGAGTGTGACTTATGTATTGTGTTGTAGTATGATGATGGAGGAATGGGACTGCAGTGTACGAAGCACCCTGTACTCTCATTGTGACATATAGATAGTGTGACATATAGATTCTGTTGTACTTATAACTTGATGGAGTGACAGGAGTGCAGTATTTGAACAACCATGAGGAGACACTGTAACATATGGACAGAGTGACATATAGATAACATTGTACTATGCTAATGCAGGGATGGTAGGGCATGGTACATAGGACCCTGCGGTCCCATTATGACATATGTACAGTGGTGTTCTGTCTCAATGTAAGGATGGAAGAACAGGGTCCAACTCACCATGCAGTCCTGCCATGACTTATGGGTACTGTTGTACTGTCTGTATGGAGGTATACAGTTCATGCAGTGGCAATCTTACATGATTGCACAGCATGTGGGTGTACCCAAGAGACTGGGATGGTAGCAGAAGTGATACAGTTGGTGAAACATGATGATAGATGCCTTTTGTGGTATGTTTACAGAGTTGTATGTTCTTTCCGTTATCTTATGGTGTCTGTTTCTGATTGGTTGTATTGCCTTGTACTGTCCCCTACTTGTATGTATGTTATGTGTGGGGGAGGGGATTCAAAATTAAGGTTGAAAACCCTAATGTTGAATTTCCTCTCTTTCGTCACTGTGGAAGCAACCCTAACTGTTGCATTAATGGAGTTTTTTTGCAATGAATACACACATATATATATATATATATATATACACACACATATACATACATGCACACACACACACATATCATATATATATATATATACACACACATACATACATACATATACACACACACACACACACACACACACACACACACACACACTACACGGTCACGCTATTATAGTTAGGGTTGAGCAAGCAGTTTAATGTTAAACCTCAAATTTTTCACTTTAACAACTTTGCAACCATTCAATGGATTTGCACAAAATATGGTAGGGGTAGATCTCTTGATGTATCAATTTTCATTTTGATCAGATATGTGGATTCCGTGCTTCACATAGTGAAGAAATTGCACAAGTCACTTTTTTGCCTGTTCTTTCCTTATTGCACTATGACCACACCATTTAAAATTTTGGTCTGAACTTTTCAGAGTTGTAAGAGCTTGACTCTAAGAACAAGCCAGCATTAGTTTAGTGAAAAAATATTAATCCATTCCAAAGTTATTCAATTTTGAATTTCGGGTCCTGAACAAGGTAAGGTCAGTCTTTTGGATGGCTGCATGGTACAAAAAGGGATTTAGGGCTCACAAAAAAGGATTATGACAGCTCGGAAAAAGGGATTCATTAAATCCCTCTTTGTGAGAAAAAATTCCCTTTTCATGAGCCACCATCTTGTTTTCATTTTTCTAGCCCAAACAAAATGTTATAACTTTACCCAGGGATGTCTTCTGGAGACATCAAAGTATGTATTTTGCTCATGTGGATGTAATTTATAGTTCTCTACCTTTGGTTTACTTTACTGTGGCCCCAGAATGTTTATTATTGATTTTTAAAATCCATTTTAGTCATTTACTGGATTTTATTAAAAATATTACACAGGAGGACAGGGTCATCATAATGGATGATTTTAATTTGCCAGGTATCAACTGAGAACAGGCTCAAATGACCTCTAAGATAGAGGCTAGTTTCCTGGAAACCTTTCTAGTGGCTGGACTGGAACAGTTTGTTCTGGAAAATACAAGGGAGAAAGCATATTTTGGACCTGGTATTAAGTAATATAGTAGATAACATCCATGACTGTGTAGTAGAAACTCCCCTGGGTACAAGCTATCATTCCATGGTTGGCTTTAAGTATAAAATAACCAGTGAAAAATATGTGGGAAGTACAGTAGTGTATGACTACAACAGAGCCGATTACAGTGCCATAAGGAGGTATCTGACTATATGGAACTGGGATGAGGAATTTAAGAATAAAACAAACAGTGTGCAAAATGGGGGACAAACTTAGCACCATAATAAAGGAATTGACTTACAAGCATGTTCCTACAAAAACTAAATACCACTATTCTAATAAGGCTACCCCCCGTGGTTGACACCTTCAATTAAAAAAATAATCAAAAGAAAAAATAGGGCATATACTAGGGCAAAGCAAAGTGGAGAGACCAGTGCATGGGATACTTATAAATATTGGTTAGTAAAGGTTACGTTAACCATCTCAAAGGCTAAGAAGAAATTTGAATATGGGCTGGTCACAAAAGTACAGGATAATTATAAATCCTTCTATGCATATATTAATAACAAGAAGGGTATGAGTAAGAAGGTCGGCCTCCTTGAAAATAGTAGTGATAATCTAATATTAGAAAATAAGGAAATGGCAGACAAGTTTAAAACACATATTTTGCTACAATATTTAATTTATGTCATAAGGTCATACTTCCAGAAAGTACTGTTCAAGGGACAGTAAGCCCTAAAATTGAGGCTGAAGATGTTAGGAGGAGGTTAAGTAACCTAAATAAGAATAAAGCCCAGGGGCCTGACAGGATGCACCCTAGAATGCTCATGGAGCTGGCAAATTGTTTGGCGGGGCCTGTAGCACTATTGTTCCAGCAATCCCTGGAAATGGCACAGGTAATTGAGGAGTGGAAGCAGTCTGTAGTGATCCCTATCCATAAGAAGGGATCAAAGCAGGAGGTGGCTAACTATAGACCGATCAGTCTGACCTTGGTCCTAGGAAAAATACTTGAGAGCATTATCAAGGATCAGATTATGAATACAGCTGCTTCAGAGGACATTATCGATGAGACACAACATGGGTTTACGAAGGAACGACCATGCCAGACTAACCTACTGGAGTTTTATGGGAAAGTCAGTAGAGCATTGGATAAGGGTACATCTGTGGATGTAGTATTCTTGGATTTTGCTAAGACTTTTGATAAAGTCCCTCATAAACAACTGATTTATACACTTCTTAAGTTAGGGGTACAACCAAATCTAGTATATTGGATTGAGGACTGGCTGGCCAATAGAAAGCTGAGGGTGAGCGTATTGGGTGAACTCTCGGAATGGATGGGAGTTACAAGTGGGGTGCCACAAGGTTCCATGTTGGGGCCCTGTTTGTTCAACCTGTATATCTCAGCTATGAAAAGACAGATGCAAATCTGGCTTTCGAAATTTGAGGATAATACACACATTGGCTTTACAGTGGACAATCTATCTGAAGCATTAATATTACAGAAAGCATTAGGAGACTTGGCGACCTGGGCATGGGATAACGGGGCAACATTTAACACTGACAAGTGTACAGTGATGCACCTGGGTAGGAATAACTTAGGGGTGGAGTATACACTGGCTGTACAGATGCTTAGGAATGTACAGGAAGAGCGTGATTTGGGAATTGGTGTCAGTAATAATCTAAAAATTAACTTTCATTGCAACCAAGTGGTAAAAAAGACTGGGGGTATCCTGAGCTGTATTCACAGACATATTAAGAGTAGGAGTAAAATGGTTCTGATCCCCCTTTACATTTCCTTGGTGAGGCCACATACCGAATATTGTGTGCAGTTCTGGGCACCTGAAAATAAAGGTGACATAAAAGCCCTAGAGAAATCCAGAGAAGAGCAACTAGAGAAATGAGGGATATCCAGGATATGAAATATGAGGATGGACCAAGAGAATTGGGCCTTTTTTCCTTGGAATACCATAGGTTAAGAGGGGATATGTGCCTGGTCTACCAGGCTCTGTCGGATCACGGGCTTTGGGAATTACTTGGCCTAGAATTTAGATACCAGATCTATAACACATGTGCTCATCCGTTACAGCTAAAAGGAGCGTGCTTTAATACCCGGGAAAGAAAACACTGGTTCTCAGTAACAGTGGTTAATATCTGGAATGTAATGCCCATCAAAATGGTAGGAAGAAAGACAATGATGGACTTTAAGTATTCCCCAGACAGTTATTTTCATGAAAATAATATAACTGGGTATTACTAGATAAACAAGGTGAGCCAAATGGACCTCGGTCTTTATAGTGCTCCGAATACCTATGACCTTTTCATGTCTTGCTTCTGATCCCATTCGGGATGCATTAAAGGAATTTTGACACTTCGCAAAAAGGGATTCTGACAGCTCCTGAAAAGGATTGGGTTGTCATACCAGATGACCCTGCGGGCACTCCCTTTGGGATTTTAACACATCGCGAAAAGGGATTTGGCTGGTGAAAAGGGATTTTGACACCTCAAGAAAAGGAATTCATTTTTCAAATCCCTTTTCATTAGCTGTCAAAATCCCTTTTTGTGAGCCAATTCCCTTTTTGCGAGATGTGAAAAGCTGTTTTCACATCACGAAAAGGGAATTGGATTTGAGAGACCAGATGGCACTCCCAGAAATCCCTTTTTGTGATGCAAAAAAGGATTTTGACACCTCACAAAAAGAGATTTGGCTCACGGAAAGGGATTTTGACAGTCATGAAAGGGGATTTGAGTTGTCAGACCAGATGGCCCTGTGGGCAATCCATTTTCGTAATGCAAAAAGGGATTTTGTCACCTCGTGAAAAGGGATTTGGCTCATAAAAAGGGATTCTGACAGCTTACGAAAAGGGTTTTCTAAAGTTTACCTTTTTTTGCCACTTCACTGCAAAGAAACTGTTTAGAATTGTGTTCTGAAATTTTCAGGTTAGAAAGGGCTTGCCCTACAGATGTGAGTTTTGCTGGTTTGGTGATACCATTTACATTGCTTCTATACTTATAACATTTTAAAGTTTGGAAATGTCCTATAGGATAACATTGTAGTGGACACAGTACCATTTGGTGCCTATATCTCGAAAATGGTTCGAGACACGGATTTTTCCCTTAGCACAGCTTAGTACACCTCGAGGTGTACTAAGCATGTGTGCAGGTTGCCAGGCCATGATTACAACTGTGGTGTAATTTTTCAGTTTTTCTATGGTTACTGAGATATTCCACCATTTGCATCACAAGGGTTACTTAGAATTTCTCTAGGTCTGTGTGCTGTGTCTCAACACTTATCGGTAGGTGGCAGCGCAGGGCCCAGAGGGCCCTGCACTCCCACATATGGATACCATTTTGCAGTAATGGGAGTGCAGGGCCCTCCATTGTGCAATACACAGGGAGATGACAGTTCATTGCAATGCCTCTACACATATGGATAGATTGAAGCGCAGCACCCGTAGGGCCCTGTGCTCTCACAAATAGATACCCTTATGGAGTGATGGGAGTGTGATGGGAGTGCAAGGCTTGGAGGGGCCCTGCACTCCCACAGAGAGATGCAACCACAACATACTATAGAGTGTTGGTAGTGCAGGGCCTAAAGGGCCCTGCAGTCCCTCAAACATACAAGGGTAAGAGAACACTTTCTCAAAAAGTAAGGAAATTCATTGCAAAAAAACTTCATTAATGCATCAGTAAAGGCTGAAGTAACAAAGGTAGGGAAATGAGGTGTTAGGATTTCGAACCCTAACACCCACCCCTACCACCTCACCCTGCCCCCACACACCAACAGGTGTTGTGTTCCTTGGGGTCATCGGGCCAAACTCTTAACCCATTGTCCTATACTGTACCATCTCAGCTTCCTTTTTATTTGGAATGGGGTGAGAAGTAGGGCTGATGACCCCAAGGCACACCCCGACACCTGTTGTCGTGTGGAGGATGGAGTGGTAGGATTCAAAACCCTAATGCTTCATTTCCCTACTTTTGTTGCTTCAACCCTAATGGATGCATTAATTAAGCTTTTTGCAATTTATTATACTGTCTATCTATCGATCTATCGGGGATATATATATATATATATATATATATATAAAAAAAACAAAGAACCTATGTGCGCAAACACTGAGGCAAGGGTTACCCCAAAGGGCATTTGTCTGGGAAGCCAAGTTTCGAGGAAATACAAAATCACACATGCCCCCACAATGCAAAGCATCATGGGCTGCATATGATAGATACACACACACACACAATATATATGTGTGTGTGTGTGTGTGTATATGTATATATATATGTGTGTATGTATGTGTGTGTGTGTGTGTGTGTGTGTGTGTGTGTGTGTGTGTATATATATATATGTGTGTGTGTGTGTGTGTGTGTGTGTGTATATATATATATGTGTGTGTGTGTGTGTGTGTGTGTGTGTGTGTGTATACACACACACACACATATATGTGTATATTAGGGCAAAACTCCGTTTAATGCATTAGTTAGGGTTGTTCCACAGTGACAAAAGTGAGGAAATTCGCTGTTAGGGTTGAAAACCCTAACTCCAGTCACCCCCAGAACCACACACACAGACACACACACACATTCAAGTATGGGGAGGACCAAGTCAACACAACCAATGACAGACATCCAGCAGCAGGTGACAGAAATAACAAACAATTGTCTAAATGTACTACGAGACATCCCCACCCACTGACCAGGTACCGCATGCTCAGTGGAGATCAACAGCAAAACTGAGGTCATGTACACTAGCGTACATCCCTGATTGCAGCTGCACAGCAGTACCACACTTAGTAGTTGCATGGCCTTACCTACCGATGCCCCACACCAGACCACACCACATGTGGTGGGCCACCTGAGCAATAGAGTTCAGCAAAACCAAGGAGTTGTACAGGTATAATATCTCTGATTATAACAAGGGTTTGAGAAATGCAGCTTTCTAATTGACTGTAAACATTGTAACAGCCTTATGTTTAGTTTTTATTAACATACAGTACATGTAGAGCCTAACCATATGATGAACATGGTTTAATGTTGTTTAAAAAACAGTTTTATTATGATAGCAATAAGCCACTCCCAGGTATTATGTTAATGGTCAGTTTATCACTGTCTAGTGACATGTGGCACTCGGCTATGCCTCATTCAATATTAAACCCCTACAGGGTGATTAACAGACCATTTAACATAACTGTTGGTCATGCCTTATTGCTTAATTGTCTTTATGAGTAGGTACTCTCCCTCTGCTAGGCACTGCAGCAGCTTTGCAACACAGTGTCCCACCCAGTTACACCATACACTGTCTAGTTACTGGAGAATGGCTGTGAATATGAACTCATAAAGATGAACAGTGTAACTTGATCATTACAGTCATTGAAACCTTAGTGTGATTATAACTGACAGAGTCAGTGTTAAGAGAATAACCCCTGCTGTCCTAGTACACTTACCCCATTGTGAGTTAAATCAATACTAAAAGACATTCTGTTTATATCTACACCAAACCTACTTGATTCCTGTTGTACCACAATTAACATAGTTATCACTTTGATAGCATCAGTGACAGAAGTGTGGCAAACCCAAACACTAGGCATACAGCCTGAGTATGAAACAACTGTTAAAAAAAAAAAAATCACACTGTGTTCATAAGTGGCATAGATCACTCATTGCAGCAATAGTAAATGCATTACTATTTGAATAAGTTAGTCATCACAGATGCAATGAGATTGTCTTTATCAGGTACAACATACTCAGTAAGTGCCTACAGTAAAATCTATCCTATATACATCTCCGATACAGGTACGTCATTGTTGGCTCAGTAGTGCTATGATATTTAGAAGTTGCTTGGCCTGATCCATGCAATTACAATGTTTCTTACAAGGAATACTTACAGCATCTTTAGTATTGAAACACACTGAAGGTCTATGTATGTACATCAGCAGTACACCTTCATCAGTAAGAATGCATGTGATACTGGCAGTATGAATTTCACAGCGTTGAACAGGCAATGCTTTTCCATACGTTTACATCAGCCTCTCTATCTTGAGTAAACCACTGCAGTAAATGTACTACTATGTAAATCACCTACTAAATGTAACACTACTTTTATCTTGAGCATGGTAGTGTCTTGTACTTAATTTATGTGCTTCTCTTTATTAATGTATACTCACTAGTGTTAAAACCTTTCTACAACTGTCATCATGCACCTTCAGCATTTATATTGACTAACGGCACAGTACCAGTTGTGGTGTGGTGTGGGGCATCGGTAGGTAAGGCCATGCAACTAATAAGTGTGTCGTTGTGTGCAGCTGCAATCAGGGATGTGTCGTTTGGTGTACATGACCTCAGTTTTGCTGTTGATCTCCACTGAGCATGCAGTACCTGGTCAGGTGGGTGGGGATGTCTCGTAGTACATTTAGACAATTGTTTGTTACTTCTGTCACCTGCTGCTGGATGTCTGTCATTGGTTGTGTTGACTTGGTCCTCCCCCATACTTGAATGTGTGTGTGTGTCTGTGTGTGTGTGGTGCTGGGGGGGGGTGAATTTGGAGTTAGTGTTTTCAACCCTAACAGTGAATTTCCTCACTTTTGTCGCTGTGGAACAACCTTAACTAATACATTAAACGGAGTTTTTTGCCTCTAATTTCCCTTCTTTTTGATAATGATAACAAGAAATAGTGAATGTAATGCGGTGGCGGGAGCGCAGGGCCCAAAGGGCGCCTCTCCACATGATGTCTTAGTGGCATAGTAACAGGAAGAGCACCGCAAAACAGAAGGGCTAACAGTGGCGCACATGTGTGTATAATTGCAAATGACAACAGAAAGGGCAATGCACACGGTGGCATAGACGGGAACAGTCTGCCACATGATGTGTTCTCACATAGTAACATGGTGCCTGCAAACAGAAATGTCAATGGGCATGGTGACACAAAGTGAAACAGAAAGAGAAACAGTACTGTAGACACAAATGGCAAAAAAGTAACAGAAACGCAAGCGCAAATGAAAACGCAAAGGATGACGCACGTGGTGGCATTGGGATCGTCAGCCCTAACTCTCACCCATGACATGTGTAAGCAGCAGGAAATATAGGAGAATGGGGTGAGAGTTGGGACCCATCCCAATGCACACTTCTCCAGTTAGGGGGTGGGAGGGTCAAGGAGGTTTTCAACCCTAACAGTGAATTTCCTCACTTTTGTTGCTGTGGAACAACCCTAACTAATGCATTAAATGGAGTTTTTTGCCTCTAATTTCCCTTCTTTTTGAGAATGATAACAAGAAATAGTGAATGTAATGCAGCAGTGGGAGCGCGGTGCCCTCTGGGCCCCGTGCTCCCACCGCATGATGTCTTGTGGCATACTAACAGGGACAGCAACACAAACAGAAATGCTAACAGTGGTGCACATGGTAACACAAGCACGAATAAGAACAGAAAGGGTAACGCACATGGTGGCGTAGACGGGAATGGTCTGCCACGTGATGTGTTGTCACATAGTAACATGGTGCCTGCAAACAGAAATGTCAATGGGCATGGTGATGTAAAGTGAAACAGAAAGATTAACAGTACTGTAGACAGAAAATGGCAAAAAATAACAGAAACAAGCGCAAATGAAAGCATAAAGGATAGCGCACATGGTGGCGTAGGCGTCAGCAGTAAGTGAAATAGAGTGCGGAACCATAAGCGGAAAGGGCAACAGTAACAGTAATAGCGCACAGGCTGGTTTTCCCAAAACCTGCATTGAGAAAGACAGTGAGTACAAATAATGTATGCAAAATAATGAGTATCGCGCGAAAATGAGATCTTGGAATACTAAATACATTATATCTCAGGAAGTGCTATGACGAGAAAAAATTTAAAAGTCATATTATTTACAACTGTCCTGGCTAATTTGAATCTTAGCCCCATTAGAGGCTAAGAGATTTTCAAACGAAAAAGTCCATTATCGCACCGTTTCGAGATACGGGCCCTGTCGTGACGCCGTAATGTTATCCTATGGGAAAAAAAAGAAAAGTTCGATGCGCCATAACTTTGCCTCCCTATAATGTTTTTCACCAAACCACTGAAAGACACATCTGTGGTCTGTTGGCTGTCTTCCTTCCAAATTTCAGGAAAAAAGACCAAACTGTTATTTTGCAGCAGGGATCCAAAGGATTTCTGTTATGCGCTGGGCTCCGTAATGTTATCCTATGGGAAAAAATGTCAACTTTGGAGTGCTGTAACTTTGCCGCTGTGTGATATTTTTTTCACCAAACTACTGAAAGGCACATCTTTGGGCTGTTGGCTGTCTTCCTTCCAAATTTCAGGAAAAAAGACCAAACCGTTATTTTGCAGCAGGGTGCCAAAGGATTTCTGTAATGCGTCAGGCGCCGTAATGTTATCCTATGGGAAAAACCGTCAACTTTGGAGTGCCATAACTTTGCCGCCGTGTAATATTTTTTCAATACAACACTGAAAGGCACATATGTGAGATGTTGGCTCTGTTCCTTCCAAATTTCAGCTCAAAACTCCCAACGGTTCTTTTGCAGCGCAGTGCCAAAGAATTGCTGTCATTTTCCCACAGACTAGAAAACTACTGTCGCATTTCATAAAGCTTGCAAAAATTCCATGACATTTTCGTGGAGCACGAAAGTACTTATGAAGTACTTTTTCCAGAAATTTGAAAACATATTTCTGGGGTGTTTTACCACAAAATAAAGACATGGCAAGCATCCTCAGGGCCCGACTAGGTGAATACAAAAAAAAAATTAGGTTGCTAGAGGGTCCCAAATTTAAATGCCAACCATTTTTATGATCACCAACTGAAAACAAAATGGCCAATTTGCGAAAGTAACAGGCCCATTTGTGAAAGTGTTGAACTTTTTGTTAACTTTTCCCATTGACTTATAATGGGAAACTGTTTTTTGAATAACTTTTGAACCGTTTAATATTTTTTCACGAAATCTTCAAAAGACACATCGGGGACCCTGGCTGCATGTTCCCTGAAGATTTCGGGCTGGTCACGCAAACCGTACGACCTGTAGGTGCGATCACAGAATTCCAGAAAAGCGTAAACGCGCGCACAGATCACACTTAATAACTCCGCAGCCGTATATCTGACCAGTACAAAACGATCCCAAGGCCTATCATTCTTGATCACAAATTCCAAATTTCAGGCAAATCCATCTAACAGTTGCAAAGTTATTAAGGTGCAAAGTTTTGGGGTTTAACATAGAAATTGGCTACTCAACTCTAACTATGGTAGCACTACTGTGCTACCTCATTATATGTGTGTGTGTGTGTGTGTGTGTGTGTGTGTGTATTATATATATATATATATATATATATATATATATATATATATATATATATATATATATATATATATATATATATATATATGCTACCACATTGTAAGTGCTTAAAATGGTTTGGATGTCTGTATGAAGTATGCTGTATAAAAAATATAATGTATTATCATTGCAAATATATTTATGTACAACTGTCATCCTCTGTTATCCATGACTTACACTTATTGAGCATAAATTTGGGCTTCTCCAGGGTTTTATTAAGTGGTAATGATAGTGTTATCGAATATTTGCCAGTCTCCTTGGATTTATTGGGAATGGTCATAGTAGTTGTTTACTCCCCCACCCCGAAAAAACAAATTTAAAAGATATTGAAGGGGTTATAAGCAAAATAGTAGATAATGTAGATAAAAATTCAATTATCCTAATAGGTGATTTAAATTGTGGACTGGCCTAATACTAGAGGAAAACTGCTGAAAGAAATTGTCACTCCATTGGGATTAAAACAATGCATAAAAGAACCCACTCATTATACAAATAATTCATCAGATGGATCAGTTCTTGATTTAATTTTTGTATCCATGGATATTCAGGTGGAAGCCTCTGGGGGTTTAGTCTCCTATTTTAAGTGATCATAATCCTGTATAGATTACTTTACCATTATCGCAATTTCCATTCAGACCCTCGACTCTAGAACAAACTTGATCAAGAGATTTCCGGAAGTTCTCGGAAATACAATTTTTAAGCAGCATCTCCAAAGAAAGATAGGAGAGGTGCTACTTGATCCCAGACATCGATATGGCAGTTGATTATTTTATAGACACAATTGGTAGAATTTTTGATATTCATGCTCCTGTGGTTAGACACAAAATTAAACACATAAAGTTACCATGGATGAATGAAAAATTACTGAAACAAAGTAGGATAAAGAATAGATTATGGAAAAAAGCAATTAAATCAAAAACAGAAGCTGACCGGGCATTGTTTAAGTATAAAAGAAACCAGTGTAAAAAGATGATTAGAGTTGCAAAATGTAGGTATGACAAATATAAAATCGACTGTAATATGGAACCTAAGAAGTTTTGTGGTAATATAAATAAACTAACAAATCCCGGGGGTTATAAATCTCAATCTAATTTGCAACTTAAAGAAGGATCTACCCTAATAAATAATTCAGGGATTATTTTCAATTTATTAAATTATTTTTTTTGTGGACTTCCCCAATGTGACACTCTTATTGTTTCAAATATTCAGGACAGTTTAATCACGTCTACTGGTGCGTTATGAAAGACCTTCCTTTTAGATTTAAATTTCTGACAATCTCAGAGGTTAAGAAAACTTTATTAAATATTAATATACAGAAGACAGCTGACCTAGTTGGCCTTGAGGGCAGATTTTTAAGGATTGCCACCCTCTTTATTGCCCCAGCGGTATCACACATTCAGAACTGGAGCCTTCGGTTGGGTCACTTCCCATCCTCTTGGAAAAAGAGTAAAATTAGACCAATATTTAAGGGTGGTTACCCAACCAAGGTCAACAATTACAGACTAATTGCCTTACGTTCTGTTGTGTCAAAATGTTTTGAGAAAATTATCCATTCACAAATGATCAATTACATAAATAAGTATAATTTGTTAAATTCTTATCAGTCTGGTTTTAGAAAAGTTTTTTCAACTTCTACTGCCCTACTGGAGTTCAACGACTTATTAAATGAGTCGCTGAACTCCAGTCGAGAAACAGCTGTGGTTTATGTGGATCTTTTGAAGGTTTTTGACCTGGTGGACCACCCCTTATTGATTTCTAGACTGCAAGTTATGGGATTTGTAGATTATACTCTAGCTTGGTTAAAATATTGCTTGAGTGGATGTACTCAAAGTGTGGATATAAATGGGGTAACATCTAGGACCCGTAAAGTTATTAGAGGTGTTCCTCAGGGGTCCTATTGTTCCTGATTTTTAATAATGATTTACCATATGTGGCAGAGCATACAGCCATAAGGCTGTATGCTGACGATACCGCCATTGTAGCTTCAGGTAACAATATGAAGGAACTACAGTTAAAGTTGCAGTCTGATTTCAAATATTGAGGGGTGGTTCACAAGGTCAAAGTTACTTATGAATGTTAAAAAAAAAATAAAAAAATAGAGTAACGTATTTTTCTTGTAAATCTGACCCGGGGGGGGGGGGAGCGGAATAGACTTAAGATCCAAACTAAGGACACTACTATTCTTGAACAGGTAGGGTAGATTTTCAACACAAATTTGGCCTTTGCACCACATGTAACTAATACAATAGTAAAAGTAAATAAGAAATTAGGAATGTTAAAAAGATCAACAGGGTTTTTGAATCGGTCCATCAGAAAAAGGATTGCAGAACAACTCATTGTTCCTACTTTAACTTATAATCAGCTAATTTATAGACTTGCAAACAAATATTTATTGGTACATTTGGATAAAATTCAGTTTAGGATTGCCAGATATGTGCTGAAATGCAGTTTTTATACACATCATTGTTGCTTACTAAGGATGCTGAAATGGCAATCATTAGAAACAAGTCATAATAGAACTTGACAGTTATTATTGCACAAACTTAGATAATCTGGTCATCCAATTTCCTGCCATCTATTTTTTAAAAAAGGAATCTCTGAGAGAGAGAGAGAGAGAGTCCTTAACAGATCAGTACATCAAAATAAAATTCTTCCAACTAGACATAAAAATAGGTTTGGGGATAGGATCCTCTCTATAAGGGCAGCCACAGTCTGGAATTCTCAACCTTCAGGTGTCCGTGCGTTATTTCATTATTCTAGATTTGCACAAGCAATTAATAATTCAGTGGTTGATGTATGTAATTGTTAGGTGTGAATTTGTTAATATTTGTTATTGTATTTGATTTTGTCTTTGTGATTGGTCCTAAGTGTTATTTATATTTTGTATAACAATTGTCATGATTTGTAACTTACAGGACTGCCTTGGAAACAGGACTAGATTTGTCCTAAAGACTTGTCTCCTGTTTAAAAATAAAGCTTTTACTTACTTACTTAACCAAATGGAATTTGTAGAGTGTGATTTATATGCAGTTGCCTGTCTCTTGTATCTCTCCTAACCAAGTATATAACAAAGGGAATGAACACAAAGGTGATTTCTACACAGTTGACTGCTTCTGCCATCTTTCCTTTCCAAGCTACATATACTGGCTGAAATATGCATAGCTTTGAAGTAGTCAAACATCTCCTAGCAGCCATAAATAACTGAAGCACTTCTGTCTTGGTCATGACTGAAATTCTGATTGTGTTCTATGTACTATGGTTCCATCCAGTGGTTCAAGTTTTCAAATTCAGGTTTTATTATGGACTACAAAAATGCATAAAACCACAGAGGGTATTGCATTTTACAAAATACATACTAAAAACACACATAAAAACCTAAAAGAATCACTATATAAAAACAGTAATCAATAATAGCACCTTGTTAGAGATGCAGAGAATTTCAAATTTGCTGGCGAAGTCCCGGGCACGTGGCGTTACCAACTTCTCTACGACCAGAGTGGGCAATGCAAAGTGCTCACTTTGCCTTGTCATTACCACTTCACGTTGGCATAATGAGAACATGAAGTAAGGTGAAGTCATTGTTTTTAATGGACTTTGCGTTCCTCATTATGATTCTAAGTGATCCACTTGGTGTTTCAGACATGGCAGCCCCCTCACAGATCACATGACTTACAGTACTGTAAATCACATGCTCTCTAGCCAGGCAGGAAGGAAGTGAGTCACACAGAGAGTTTCACTTTCTCCTGTGCAGACAGAGAGAGAGTAAGTGTGTGTGTACTACAGAGGGGAGTGTTTTTTTTAATTGCAGAGAGACTTAAAATGTAATACTTAAACCAACAGCTTTTTTAAAAGCTACATTTTATGTCTTTTCTGTACTGTTTTTTTATTTAATTTGTTCTTTCTGTAAATTGTATTTTTCTTACCTACTTAGTTGTTTGTCTGTGTCACTGTGTGTGTGTTGTGCTTGTGCCATGAGATGGAGCAGGGTGAGGGAATATCTGGGGCGGGGGCAGCTCTGGGAGACGTGGTAGTATGTGTCGTCATACCTTGTGCATGCATGGGGGGCATGGGCTCCCATTTGTGTTGGACCACTCTAAACCTCTAAGTGTCCAACCCCCGGAAGCAGGACCAGCACCGCCTCTTGACTCTGAGGCAGTTCAACCACCACCACCACCACCACCACCACCACCACCACCACCAAGTCCAGCACAAGGTCCTTTGGAGCAGGATGTGCCTGTTCCCCCAGGCCCAGGTGTGGATCCCACCATCAGAACTGTTGAACAGTGTGAGCAGCCTACTGCCAGTTTATCTGGCCCTCCCCTGCCTGTGCCTGGTCCTCCCCACACCTCCGTTGTTTGACTGTGTTGGCAGTCAGCAGTGTGGTTAAGTGTCACCTTTGTGTGATGGAGGTGTGCTGTGGCCCCTGAGGAGTCACCTGGGGACTGGGGGCCAGCGCACCCATTTGCTTAATCACCACAAGTTGGAGTGGCAGGCTGCCACAGAACAGACCATGTCTGCACCTGCTGGCCATTCCATGGCAGAGGGTGCTGCTGTGCATAGTGGGCACGGCATCCCTAAGAAGAGGAGGGTCACAGCAGCACCACCACACCCCCCACCACCACCAGCAGGTCAGCCTGTCGAAGGAGTCGACACCAGAGAAGTGCGTGCAACACTGTCTGACTTGCAGTTCTCTGGAGTGCTGTTGAGGAGAACAGTGAGAGAATGAGTGCTGTGTAGAAGCGGCTGGATGACATAGAGGGACATCAGCTTCAAATTATGTCCATGCTGGAATTGCTGCTGGATCACCATAGGATCCCTCATTAGTTTTGTTTCCTCAAGGGTCCCACATTAGTTTTGTTTCCTCACTCCATGTCCCCCCCCACCTTCCTTGCTGTGCCATAAAATGTATTCCTCCACCATCCCTGACTCTTGTATGTAATTGTGCCCTTTTTGTTGTCTTCAGTATGCGTTACACTTTGTATTCTGGGACTCCTTCCTTCTGTTAAGTGTCTGTGTGTTTTGTGTATGTGTGTTGTTTTGGTGCCTCATTTTTCTGCATCCGCCAAATGCATCTGTCTTGTGTCCAGAAAATTGACAAGTGGTAACACAGTGAAATGAGAGTGTTTCAGCATATACAAAGTCCCCCAGAATTTATGGCACACTCAGTCATGCACACAAAAGTGGCACAGAGTCCCCAGATTTTTTATGCAGGCCCAGAATGCATCCTCCTTGTGTGCAGAGAAGTGAAAAGTGATAATCTCAACTGGATTGACAGGTGCCCTTTGGATGTACAGTAATAGTAGCCTTGGTGAGTATATACAGTATATATATGTGATGGTGAGGGGGTTTGAACTTGACATGGACATGTATTCATGCTATTGTTCTGCATCACACACAGGTGACTTGTCTCCGAACTGTTGCTGTGCACTATCCAGTGCTCAATGAGAATTTTTTGCACTTAAATGGAACTGGATAATTCTCAAGCACATGAAGGTAAGTATTTCTTTTTTTTGGGGGGGGGAAATCATATTTTCAGTTTTGTCTGTAATGGTTTGTTATTTTTTTATTTCTTCACAGATTTCATCAGCATTCTTCTGGAGTCCGGTTCTTAATGATGGTCATGGTCATGGAATGATAGGATTTCTGCGTGTTGCATGTGTGCCTAAGCTCAGGTCAGGGAGGGGTGTGCCTGATCATGTTGACAAACTATTTTGGATCAGTCCCGGTGGTGGTGGTCCGGGGTGGGCCGACAGACTCATGGTGGCAGCAGACTTGGATAACATCAGTCCCGGTGGTGGTGGTCTAGGGTGGTGGGGGCACACCGCCTTTTAAATACTGCAGTTAAAACCTGCCAACGTTAACCACATCATCATCCTCATAAAGAAAACTGCTCTCACAGTCTTCGATGTCTGAAGTCTAACCACTGGGAAATTCTTTCTCCCTTGTGTTATCATCTACATCAGTGGTGGGCCATTTCAGGCAGCCACTGCCAGTGCCACTAGGATGCTCCATTTCCACATCAGCAAGACCACCATGACTAGGCCGGGGTACAAATACCGACATTGCAGCACAGGCTGGAATGTGCCTCTCATTCATTTTAATGAATGTTAGCAAACTAACATTTGCAGGAGACAGGTTTGTCTGATGATCCCTAACCATTGCACCTGCTGAGCTGAATACCCTTTCAAACACTTACACTGGAGGGTGGGCATGTGAGGTACTTCAGTGCCACTGCAGTCAGCTCTGGCTATTCACTGACCTTTCCACTTCAGTACAAAAGAGGATCTTCACTTATTGTCAGATGCCTGTTTTCAGACAAATATGACTCAACCATTCTCTGTGCCACACTAAATCCGATTGTTGATGTATCAGCCTGTTCCCCGGAATCACTGATGTCACAAATACCCACTTGGGACAAAGCCTCCCAAAGCAAGTTGACGCCAACCACTTTGGATGACAGACCACCAGGAACTACAGTCCCCTTACCCTTGCATGATATGCTTGCTGGTCCTCCAGCTACACCTTCAGCTGGATTATGCTGCTGAGGTCTGCAAACCTTGGCACGTGACTTCTGTGCCCCATGAACCAAGCGAACCAGTTGACTACTGATATTTTTTTACCTGTTCAGGCCCTCCCTCCAGTACTGATGCAATACCATGTTTGTATCGTGTGTCCAGCATTGTTGCCACTATGCTGAATGCTCACAATGTGACAATTCTGGTTGAATACTGTCAGCATGTGTTGCAGCAACACACTGCTGCCACCATCTCTGGCAACATCAAGGCTATGTTGTACATTCACCAATGTCTGCCTCAGCATCTGCAGCAGTGGAATTGATGGGCTAATGGAGGCAGACTCACCACTCACTGCCTGTGTGGCATGTTCAAAAGGCCTCAAAATTGTTATTACAGAGTCCATGAGGTGCCACTGTTCAGTCTTCATAGACATGGAGGCCCCAGAACTGTTACAGCTAGTGTGCATAACAAGATATTCTGTGATGGCTTTGTATTGTTCATACAACCTCTCTGCCATGTATAACGTGGAGTTCCATCGGTTGACAACTTCCAGCTACAAGCAGTGCTGAGGCAGGCTGTTTTGTATCTGCAACTGCCACAGTTGGTCACAGGCCTTTCCAGATCTTGAAAAGTGAGAGCAGATACGTTGTGCAATGGTCAGCATTTCCTTTATGCCAGGGTGCTGCAGAAACTCCTGAACCTCAAGATTTAAACAGTGGGCCATGCATGGAACACGAAAAAAAACCACCATCCATGATGCATTTCACCACATTTGACCCATTGTCGCTGGCTAAGAACCCAGCTCTCAGGGACAGAGGGTTTAGCCAGCTGTCAATTTCAGTCAGTACCATGTCCAACATGTTTTCACCAGTGTGTGAACAGGTCACACTGTGCATAGCAATTGTTGCATGCTGGCGAATTCCGGGAAGATTGCTACCGTGACAATCCACCTTCCTGCACTGATTATTCACACTACCAGCATCACAAACAACCCCTGGCACCTGCGCCCAGTGTGCAGTTATACACAGATATGAACTCCCTGCTGTTTTGCCACTTGTCTACATATCCAAACTTAAATGGATGAATGGAGAAGAGGAGTATTGAAGGGCATGTCTTACTGAGTCTGAGACAGTGCAGAACAACTCAGGAACAGCATGGGTAGAAAAGTATGTCCTGATGGGACTTTTCATTTTGGACAGGCACGGGCAGCAAACCACCAAAACCCAGAATTCTCCACAAAGGAGAAGGGCAAAAGATCGATTGCCAGCATTTCTTCTACAGCAGCATAAAGTTCTTGTGGCACTGTATGATTGGGGGGGTACTTCAGCTTATGCACAAAAACACTCTGTAACGTGGGCTGACAAACGTTTTACAGGGTGTGTGTTGGTCACAAATGGTTGTGCTCTGTGATGAATGGCATTGGCAGGGGGTGGAGTGTGGACATTTGATGAAGATGGTTGCACAGATGATGATGACAAACCCAGAAATGATGTTATTTTTCTGGATTTGCCAACCGGAGTTGATGTACCACTTGCACTAGACATACGCATTCACCACCACCACCACCACCACCACCACCACCACCACCACCACCACCACAAACTGCTACTCTCACCAGCACTAGACAACATTTCAAAGTCATTATGGTCCTCCACCTCATCATCATCATGCTTGTAGTAATCCTCTGCTCTTATTGCTGCACTACTGCACGCGTTTGATTTCCTACTGGGCTTAGCAGTCATGGAAGGGGATAGCATGCTGGCTATGGTTGCCGCCAGTGAAATGGGTGAACGCCCAAGTCTGGTATTAACTGCCAGCTTGTGCTGGATCCACAGAGCCAAGTGCCTATTCTTAAGATGCGTATACTGTCTTCCTGTCCCAAGATGGCTTCCCTTTTTACCTCGACTCACACGTACATGGTAAACCTGGCAGATTGCAACTGAATCATCTTTTGCATCTTGAACAAAAAAATCCCAAAACAAGGGACTGTGATGCTCTTCTTTTAACATGTCCATGATGATGTGTCTTATTTAAGTCTGTTATTTTAAGCACTGAAGTGGGGGGGCATGTGATGTTTCTGTCACTGCACACCTGGACTGCAACTGACCACTATGACTACCTATCAAATTGAGTACTGGGTCGTCATCATCGTCCACTAAAACCAGTACATCACAAGTTTTTACGGGGGTCCTGCAAACAGATTCAGAAATTTCAGACACAGCCACTTTTAATTTCTTTTTCTCAACTGGGGTCAATTAAATCGTCATCATATTCATCAACGTCACTGTCACACACATCTACATCTTCTGCTTGGATGGTAACATGTGGACTGCATGTTGCAACAACAGCAACATTATCATCATCAGCATCATTACATTCATCATCAGCATCTACACCACCATCACGTAATATTTTTTCACCACACTCTGAATCACTGTTGCATGGAAAATGAGTGACGTAAAGTGCCACGGTGGATGGACTATCACATTGTATGCTATCGTTGACATGATCATCAGAATCAGGTTCAGTTAATGGGATGTTACTGGGAAGTATGAAATCATCTACGCTGTCACTCACTTGCACTGCTTCACACTCAATATGTTTGGATACAGTACACTGGTCGGAATTAGAACTTGACACAACAATGCTAATACTACCTCCACCACCACTAACACCAGTAACACTAACACCACCGGCTGGGAAAACATCTCCTCCAACTATCAGTGAAGCTACTGACTGGGCTGTAAAAAACATTGCAGGAGAAATACCTTTCCTCACATCACCAATGCACTTCTCTGTCCGCGTACTACTACCACGCCCACAGACCCTCTTACTGACAACATTGCCATGGCCAGAAACAGCTTTACTTGCATGTCTCTTTGCAGGCATTTTGGGGGATCAACCACAATATTGTTACCAAATTCAGATTTTGATACACTCACTTTCTGACTGGAGGGTCGCTACTATCGCTAGTTGGACGTGAAGCAAAATAAACAACTGTGGCTTCAGCAACAGATAAGGGGACTACTGTGTTGTGACACTGTCACAGAATTAAAACAACTTCAGTAACCAGTGGTGCTGATGGGGCCACAAAAACAATCCAGTCTGGTAAAAAATATATTTTCAACATGGGGGGGGCACTGAATACAGACAGTGCTGATTTTTACAGCACTACAAGCAGCAACACTAAGAACAGAGAACACGATCGCAGTACAAAATCAGGCAGCTGCAGTGGATAGCAGGTTCACACTGCTGCGCTTAGTTGCACTTACACTGATCTGTGTCACAAATTTTAAAAGGTGTATTATATTTGATGATCGCAACACTGCAAACACAACACAGAACACTTTGTGTACAATGCTGAATGAGGAATGCAATGCAAATGCAAAAGTTCAGTGTACTTAGTGCCACGTAATGTAAATTAGTAATTTAAACAACCTGACCTTATGAAATGCTGCACCACATTCACACAATAAGCAGCAAGAAAATTTGTACTATCACTGACAATTTTTCAGTTATATAACAAAAATATTGCCAAAACACAAAGAAATCACTAGTTCTCCAACTTAAATCTACCTACACACAGATACGCCCCTCCCCCACACAGCACACTTCACTGTCTTTCACCACACACACACTCAGTGTTGTAAATTTACATTAAAAATCCACACACAAACAAAAACGCTCGATGATGTGAGCACAGGAGGGTTTCCTATGATAGATTAACTACAGTTGGATCCACCTAAAAAAGCAAAAATGCTTTTTGAACAGCTTTTAAAAGATTTCTACATACAGCTATCGGAGCACACTGTCTCCTACTCCTTCCTACTCATACTACTTTGAACTGAGGCTGTGCAGATCAATATAGAGCCCATATGACCTGAACTCCCATGAATCACTGCAAAATCCTCCTTCGGAGCTCAAAAACAAGGTGAAGTGAGGTGAAGTGAACTGCCACCAATGTACTTCTCCTTAAAAATTGAAAGAGAAGTGACTGGTGGAGATGGACTAACGTGAAGTAACTGTTTTCAATGCACTTCGTGTTCCTCATTATAACGCATAAGTACTCCGCTTAGCATTGCGGAGCACTCTGCGAATCTGCCTTTACTCCGTGGGTCGCCAGCAGACGATTGAACCACTTCTTACCACTGCACTTTGTTAGAATACTTCTTATACAAATTAACAGGGTTGCATACAATTCAGTGCAATTCTTTATAAAGCATGCTTCCGTATGCCATTTTAACTATCTCTGCAAAACTATTTCTGCAAATCATACAACTGCATGTATAATGTTAGTCTCTTCTGTCAACAGTAAACATTTTATTAGTTGCTTATTGTCAAAAGATGATAGATCTTTAAGATCTCCCTTTTTTGTGTTGATTACAGAACTTTTGCTCAGAAGTATTCCCCCAAATTTTTATTAAATCAATAACTAAGTAAATAAACTGTGCATTCATTCCTATATACAATATGTCAAAGTTTTTGCCTTCTGATAAAATATGAGTAATAGACAGTTCAGTCCCCTGGACCTGGACCTGGTGCTGTTTCTCATTTGAAAAAGACTCCCTTCCAGCACCATGTTTACCCCTGTGAGGTACTTGTAGGTCTCCACCATGTCCCCTCTCACTCTCCTCTCCTTTCCTTTCCTGTCTTCTAGGGTGTATATGTTGAGATCCCTCAGGCTGTCCTCGTAGGGCTTCCCATACAATCCTTGCACCATTTGAGTTGCCCTCCTCAAGATTGCCTCCATCCTGTCTATGTCCTTTCTGAAGTGTGTCCTCCAACACTGGACACAGTTCTCAAGGTGGGGACTCCTGAGTGATACATTGGCAACACCACCTCCCTCCTCCTGCTACAAATTCCCTTCCCTGTGCACCCCAGGACCTCACTAGCCCTAACCACTGCTTTGCACACTACCATGCCTTTTTGAAGTAATCAGTTATGATAACCCTAAGGTCCCTTTCCTTCTTAATGACTGTCAGTACCTTCCTCATCCCATCCTATACCCCAATCCTGGGTTCTTATGTCCTAGATGCATGATTCTGTGTATTTTGGCACTGATCCCCAACTGCCATGCTCTTGATGACTCCTTGGGTTTTCCAAGATCCCTGCATATTCCCTCTACCCCCACCTGAGCGTCCACCCTATTAGTTCGATATAAATTTTGAAAAAGGCAAACTTTTCCTTCCAGTTCTTCTGCAATGTCACTTATGAAGACATTGAAGAAAACCAGGCCCAGTACAAAGCGCTGCAGCACCCTGCTGGTCTCCCTCCCATTAGTAGAGTGAGTGCTGTTATCCACCACCCTCTATTACCTATCCATTAATCAGTTTCTAACACAATTTACCAGTTTGGATACCACCCCTAGACTGCTTAGTTTCTTTATTAGTCCCCTGTCTGACACAGTGTTGAAGGCCTTACTCAAGTCCTGATAGTCACATCCACTGCCCTCCCCAATCTATTTCCCTTACCACCTTGTCAAAAAAATTGATCAGATTCATTTGGCATGCTCCTCCACTCCCATGGATCCATGATGCCTGTGGTCTTGCAGTCCATTGGATTCAAGATACTATACCAACCTTTTCTGAAGCAGGGTTTCCATTAATTTCCTCATTACTGAAGTAAGACTGACTGACCTACAGTTGTTAGCCTCCTCCCTGCTCCCACTCTTATGTAGAGAGACCACGTCTGCTCTTCTCCAGTCCTTCAGAACCATGCTTTATTTAGGTGACTGTGCTTTCCTCTGTCTCCCTCCACTCTGGCCGTCCTTTCCCTCAAGCACCCAGTGAGTGCCGGGGCTACGCTCTGCCAGTGGGCGGTCGGTGACCGCAAGGCTGCCCAGGGGACCAGGAGGCCGGAGAGACAGCCAGGAAGAGTGCAGGGAAAGCCCATAAAATTTTTGCCCACCCCCTCTTGGGTGTTTCTTTTATCACGCATCTTCCATGAATTTCTTACCTCCGCCCACAGCAAAATTCTGTCCAATAATCTGTCAGCTGCCCTGCGGTGTCACCTGCTCAGCAGTCCTCCCTTGTCCTCATTGTAGTTAACCCCTAGTTACCGCATCATAATGGGAAGCTCCTCTTACTGTTTCTCTCTCTCTCTCCAACTATAGTGTTCTTTGGACGATGCCATACCGACCCATACCTTACTGAATAATGGCTCACCAGCTAAGCTTCCCTGTGACACCTCCAGTGGGTGCCGATCGGTTCCTCACTATGCCCTACCGTTGCTTCATCATAATCAGTGGGGTAACCCCAAAAGGGTCACAACCTGTCATGTACTTTTTACTCTCGATGCTCCACTATTGGATCTACAGTGCCCCCTTATACCTGTCCACCAAATTAGCACTCTGTGACAGGTTACTAAGCCGCAATCCAGAGTGGATCATCTCAAAGCATTGGCCACCGAGCAAGAAGAGAAGGCCCATTGACTGTCCCATCCTCCTATCCTTCGAAGCCCTCACAAAACTCTTATTCTTTCTGCTGATCTGTATTGGTAATGTTGAAATCAATCCAGGATCTCCAGAGGGCATCACCTCCCCAGCAGATCTAGCATCCATCAAAGGATTAAGCTTCCTTCATATCAATGCATGCAGCCTCCTGAAAAGCTTTCATTAATACAAGCCTGGGTTGCCCACACCATGCCAGACTTTCTGGTAATATCGAGACATGGCTCAAACCTGCAACAACAGATGGGATGTAAATCTACCCAACTACCAAATATTCAGAGCAGACCGCCTGTCAGGGCGGTGGGTAATATTTATATAAAATCGAATATATCTACATCTTGCCTTAGTGCAACATCATTGCCCAAAGAATTCGAATGTTTATCCCTATAAAAACTCTCCCCAACATGGCAGCTTTTCAACTAGTTGGCTGCTATAGGCCCCTCTGCTGATCATAGCTCTTAACCCACCTGGGAACATAATCAAACTGGGCCCTGAAGATATCATTATCTTAGGTGATCTGAATTTAAACTGGCTTTCAAGACAGCTGCACCATAGTATCTTTTTGTAATACATATGGGTTTACTCAACTAATAAATGAACCGACAAGAATCAATTTAAAGAACAGAAGTAGTAGCACCCTACTTGACATCATGCTGGTAAACAAACCCCACCTGTTCTCACACGCTGGAGTACTATTCAGTGACATAAGTGATCACTGTCTTACTGCAGGAATAAGATCATCAGGCAAACCAGCTAACCCAGCAAAATTCCTCCTGAGAAGATCTAAAAAAAAAACAAACCTTAATATCGAGGGATATCTCCACGACCTATGCCACTCTGCACGCTGTCAGGAGTTCTACCTTACATACTCTGTGGAAATAGCACTTCAGGTGTTAAACAGCATAATCATAAGTGCCCTCAATACTCATGCACCAATCACTGGTGTTAGAGCGAAAAGCAAATCTTGCCGCTGGTTTTCAGCCGACCTTAAATCTGCACTGCTTGAGAGAGATAAGCTATGGAAATGGCAAGGAAGACTAAGGAACCAAATGACTGGCTGCTGTTCAGAAAAGCCAGAAATAGCTGCACCAAAAAGTAAAGGGATGCTAAGGCTGCTTTCTATCTGGCTGAACTTGATGCCTCTTATACAACCCTGCTAGATTCTGGGGCACCATCAGAGGGATCTTAGGGCAGGACTCTAGCACTTCTCTGCCATCTCAGGTGCACCTTAATAAGGTTCCTATCTCCGACAAGCAGGAAGTATTGGATGCATTCAACAATCACTTCTAGCGGCTGGCCTTGCTTTTGACTCCTCTCCAGCTAATCTACTGCGGGCACAACTTAAATCCCAGTCTACTGAGGCTCAGAGGGCTGATTCTTCATTCTCATTTAAACCAATTTTACTGAAACAAGTAGAGGATCTATTGTTGCATTTGGACACTAAAAAAGCGCAGGTGCAGACTCTCTTGACCCTATTTTCTAAAACTTGCAATACATGTGCTTGCAGTTCCCTTAACACATCTTTTTATTCTATCTTTAGCCTCTGGGTCTATTCCTTCACTGTGGAAGACAGCACAAGTGTTTCCCCTCCTAAAATCAGGGGACCCCATGGACCTCAACAATTACAGGCCCATATCCATCCTGCCAGTGCTTTCCAAAATGCTAGAAAAATTAGTGAGCATCCAATTAGAGACTACCTTGCTGTTAATAATCTCTTAAACCCCACTCAATCTGGGTTTAGGACTAGGCATAACACCATTTCTGCACTGGCAAAGTCACAAATGACTGGCAAACTGAGCTAGACAAAAAGAACAGCGTCTGTGCTGTATTTCTTGATCTAAGCAAAGCCTTGACACAGTGGATCATGAGCTGCTACTCTCTTCACTGCACTCCATGGCCTGATCCACCCTCTCTTAAGTGGTTCAGATGTTATCTCACTGATAGAATGCAGCAGGTGAAAAATGAGGCGACCTATCCTCATCAAAACCACTCCTAAGAGGAGTACCTCAAGGATCTATCCTGGGCCCTATCCTTTTTGCCATTTACATTAACAACATTGACTCTAATCTCACCAAAGCCAATGTTCACCTCTTTGCAGAGGACACTGTTTTATATGTCAGTAACCCATCACCTTCAAAGGCCTGTGAAATACTACAATCAGAATTCTCCCTTTTGCAATACCAACTACTTGAAAAAAAACTCCTCCTAAATGCAAAGAAGACAAAAGCTATGTTCTTCTCCACTAATTACTATACTAACACCTTTTCACCAAGCAATCTTCCCCAACTATCCACCATCCTTGGAGAAAGCCTTGACTATGTTGACAAATTCAAATATTTAGGGGTATGGATTGACAACAGGCTTGATTATACTCAGCATATTGAAGAACTTCTGAAAAAACTTGCTAGAGAGCTTGGCCTTTTCTTCAGAATTAAACATTATTTAACCAGAGATTCAAGACAGAGACTAATCCAGGCCTCATTTCTATCACTTATTGACTATGCAGATTTCCTCTATGGCCACTGTTCTATTTCCTATTTAAGTAAACTGGATACCTTGTACCATATAGCTCTCAGGTTCATCACAGATCTTCCATTCAACACTCATCATTGCTCTCTCTATGCTGCAGTTGGCTGGACATCCTTACACCTCAGAAGGAACAAAATGCTGCATTATGGATATACAAAACCCTGTCTAACAAACTTCCATCCTATATTTTAGATTGCTTTACACTGGCACAGCTAGGTTATATGCCCTAAGAAGCAACAACCTCATCACTTTGAAGCTACCCAAAGCCAGCACCCGGCATGGGAGATCTGCAATCAGTTACTCTCTAGATGGCATGGAATTCTCTGCAGAAGACCCTAAAGTTGACCACCTTTATACCTCTAACATCCTTTAAAAAGCTCTACACAAGTCTCTTCCCAGAGATATGCAATTGCTTTCACAAGGCTTAGTCCAATCACATTCATTACCCCCCTTTTTCTACTGCAGCTTTGCTAGCCCTTACCAAGACCTCCACAGCTACCCCTGTCACTTACTTCTACCCCATTCACTCACTACTAGTAGACTTAGTCCCTATCCAAAACTCCCACCAGCCCCTCTATGTCATTTTTCAGAGGCTGTTTTCAACATTTTAGTAGTCATCAATCATAACTGTCTGGTTTAGCTTGCCTTGGAGCCTGTAATCTCCGGCTACCCTGTTTGTATATATGTTTATATTATTGTATCTGTTTATATAGATGTGTTTTGTATATGTCTGCTTTTGTACCTTCAAGTTGTTCCTCGACCTATCAGGTCCATCTTGTAAATGAGCTTTGCTCAATGATGTCCGCCTGAATAAATAAAGATTTTGATTGATTGATTGATTGTAGCTGCAAATCTCTCTCCAGCCCCCTTCCCAGCAACCAGGCACATTCCAGCCATGCACATTACAGTGCACAGTAATACGCATGGCTGGACTTACAAGCAACTCTTTGCTCAGTGTGCCTTTCCCAGAGAAACATATTAATAAATAAATAAATGATCCATGCCATGGCTTTGCATAATTGGCAGCTCCTGCAGCCCACCACACACTCCCCCCATAGCCAACATTAGGGTGCCCAGTCTCTGTGTCAGCATGTATCCCCCCTCTCCCCCATAAATGTTGTACACTGGGAGTCCACCCCAGTGTGTTAAACTAATTTTATTTCTGATACAGGAATGCCAACTCCCAGTGTCAGATGACTCCCCCCAAGCCTGAACATATTTTTTGCCAACAATGTGGTGCCCAATCCCCATGTTGGCATGCCCCCCCACCTCCACTATTGTGGAACACTGGGAGCCCACCCCAGTGCGCCAAAGTAATTCTTTGTCTTTTTCCGACACTGGGATGTCCACTCCCAGTGTTGGATGTGTCCCTATGTCCCCTTTTTCTCAGCCAAATTCAGGGTGCCTAATCCTTGGGTCGGCATTGATCCCCCTCCACTAGTCTGGCACACTGGGAGCCCACCCCAGTGTGCTGAAATGTATTTTCATACTATTTCACCTGTAAAAAAGAAAACCATCCCCTGCGTTTTTTTTTAAACCTAAAGAAAATGAAAACAGTCCCTCATCATCCAGACCTGACGATCCTTCTGCGCACCCCCCCTCTCCGCACCACCCTCAACCCATGCTTACCTCTGGATGTCTGGCGCTGTGATCTTCTGTGGACTGGGAACACATCAGCACTCTTCAAACCAGACTACAAACTGAAGAAAATCATGGCAAGCCGTGGTAATAATGGCAGTCACTGGGGGATTTCAACTTAGGTTGCTATATCAGCCATTTTTGGGAGTTTTGGTCCCACATTTTCAACATGTGTTTCTTGGGACCCCACCTCATGAATACTGGCACTGTAATTTCATTTCTTGGTCCCGAAACATGATTTCATGGTCGCTGTGCGGAATCACCTTTTGGGACCAATTAATGAAATGACAGTGCCACTGTTCATGAGGTGGAGTCCCAAAAAGCCCATGTTGCAAGTTTGGTGAAAAAAAAAAAAATCAAAAAAGTGACTGCGTTATGAGTGTGCATTGTGCAGTTTGTAAGCATACTCGTAGCTTCACCGATTTTTAATATTTGTACTCCAAATTTTCAACATTGCCTTTTTGTTTCACACCTCCTTATGAACAGTTCAGCTGCCATTTTTTTCCATCCTAACTAAAATGTGTTTTTACACCTGTGGCGCAGAATGGCACAGTCGCTGTGCGAATTCAACTTTTGGGACAGATTAATGAAATCACAGTGTCACTGTTCATAAGGGGAGGTCCAAAAAAGGCTATGTTGAAAATTTGGTGAAACAATTCCAAAAAATGACTGCTTTATGAGCACGTGTTAAGCAATTTCTATGCATGCTTGTAACCACCAATTTTTCATATTTTCACTCCAGATTTTCAACATTGCCATTCTTTCACACCTCCTCATGAATAGTGCAGATGTCATTTTTCACAACCTGCCCAAAATGAATTTTTCACTGTGTGAAATCACCTTTCAGGATTGAGTATTGAAATGATAATGCCACTGTTCATGAGGTGGAGTCCCAAAAATCCCATGATGAAAATTTGGAATGAAAATACCTATAAACACCTGAGGCATTAGGGTTTCCAACAGAAATGGCCCACCCTGTATGGGCTGACAGGTGTCAAGGGTGTGGTTTGGGATCATTGGCCATAATGCTCATGCCATTCCACCCCCATGCTGCAGCCACCGACAGGCATCGAGGTGTGCCTTGGGGCCTTTGGCTCCAACGTTCACCCCATTCTCCTACACTGCACCCATCTCAGCTTATTTCCTTATGGAACAGGGTGAGCATAAGGGCCAAAGCCCCAAGGCACACCATGACACCCATCAGTGTCTGTAGGGTGGGGTGAGGTGGAATGGTGTGAGCGTTATGCCTGATGACCCAAAGGTACACCCCAATGCCTGTCAGTCTCTGCAAGGTGGGGACTGGGGTTGGCATTAGTTCAATGCTTCATTGCCTTTCCTATTATGCATCTCTCCAACTCCTTCAGTATCAAAGCCAATACCAACAAGCAAACATTCGGCATTGACAAATGCTTGTATTCATTTCCTTCATGCAGAGGCTGGTTGCCCTTCATTATTGTTCTTCACTGTACCTCTACTCCTCCCTGGCAACAGCCTGCACAAGGCAATTTCAGAGTCTCTCACTCCCATTTCAGTAAAATCCACCCTCCTAAAGTCCAGCACTCCTGCCCTCTTGTGGTTTGCCTCTGCTTCTGTCTTTATGTTCAGCCATATGGTATGGTGATCTCTGGTACCTAGGGGACTGCCCACTTCGACATCTGGAATGCTGTCCCTGTTTATGAGCACCAGGTACAGCACTGCCTGTCCCTAATGGGTTCTTTAACTAGTTGCCCGAGACAAGTCCCTTGTAGGGAGCCAAGGATGGCCCTTCTCTGTGCTGAAGCTACTGCTGGAAGGCTCCACTTCATGTCTGGCAGACTGAAGTCACCAGCTAGGAGCAACTCCCCTTACTTGTCATTCTGATGATGGCTTCCCCAAGTGCCTTATCCAACTCCTCTCCCTATGCTGAAGCTCTGTACACTACCCCAGTATGGTTAGCAGCCCAAGATCCTCTTTCTAGGATGATCTACAGCACTCTAGCCCTTATTTTTCATCCAGGTGACCCTACATAGAAATATAGACTTTGAAGGTAGATAAGGACCACTTGGCCCATCCAGTCTTGCCCAATTCTCCCTACTTACACTATCACATCAGACCATGCCCAATCTGCAGCTTTTCCCCCCTCCCCCTTTCCTTTCCACTGTGATTGTTTTGTACATCACTGTTTTCACCCCCACCACCCTCCACTAGAAGGCTATTCCAGGAATCCACCACTTTTTCGATGAAGAAATACTTCCTCATATCTCTCTTGAATCTACCCCCTCCAGCTTTATAGCATGCTACCTTTTCTTCTGAAAAATACTCCCCTCTTGTACCTTATTTACCCACATGAGGTATTGAAAGGTCTCTATCATATCTCCACTCTCTCTCCTGTGTCCAGGGTGTATGTACTAAGGTCCTTTAGTCTTTCCTCATAGGGCTTTTGATGCAGACCCTGCACAATTTTAGTTGCCCTCCTCTGGACTGCCTCCATTCTGTCTATGACCTTCCAGATATGTGGTCTCCAGAAATGGACACAATTTTCTAGATGGGGTCTTACCAGCGAGCTATACAGAGGCAACATCACCTCCTACCTTCTGCTGGTGATATCCTTCCCTATGCACCCCAGCATCCCATTACCTCTCCCAACTGCCTTGTCACATTGCCTGGCCACCTTTAGGTCATCCAGTATAATTAACCCCAGTTCTTTTTCCTTCTTGGTGATCATCAATAACACACCACCTATTTTTTAATCTGCCTTTGGGTTTCTGTACCCTAAGTGCATTATTTTGCATTTTTTCACATTGAAACCCAGCTGCCATACCCTTGACCACTCCTTTAGTTTTCTCAGGTCTCTACGCATCCTTTATATCCCCTGGAGTGTCCACCCTATTGCAGATTTTGGTGTCATAGAAACATAGAAGTTGACCACAGAAAAGGACTGCAAGGCCCATCCAGTCTGCCCATTTCTTTTTCTACCTTAAGAATGTGCCATCGGCCTTTGCTCCGTCAATGGCCTATCTATTCATACTCATCTGTATTGCTTCCTTATGCCGATCCCATGCCTGTTTGAAGCCCTGCACTATATTCCTATCCACCACTTCCTGAGGTAGGCCGTTCCATGCATTCACCACACTTTCTGTGAAAAAGAACTTCCTCACATTACCCCTTAATCGGCCTCCATCTAATCTCATGCTGTGTCCTCTTGTCCTGCTATTTTTCTTATATTGAAACATGTTAGACTCTTTCACCTTGTTAATGCCCTTAAGGTGTTTGAATGTTTCGATCATATCTCCTCTCTTCCTTCTTTGCTCTAGGGTATACATATTGAGTTCTGTTAATCTGTCCTCATACTGTATGTTTTCTGATGCAGTCCCTGTACCATTTTGGTTGCCCTTCTCTGGACTGTCGCAATTTGGTTAATGTCCTTGTGAAGCTGTGGCCTCCAGTACTGCATGCAGTACTCCAGATGGGGCCTAACTAGTGTCTTGTAAAGAGAGATTATTACTTCCCTCTTCTGACTTGTGATACCTCAACTAATACGGCCCAACATCCCCCTAGCCTTACCTACTGTGTGATCTGCTTGGATGATTTCAGGTCATCAATGATGATGCTCAAGTCTCTTTCTTCCCTTGTGACTGCCAGCAACTCCCCTCCCAGCCTATAGGTGGCTTCAAGGTTTCTCCTCCCTATGTGTCATCCTTAAAGAGGCAGACCTTCTCTTTCAACTCTTCTGCAATGTCACTTATAAAAATATTAAAAGTGGACCAGTCCCAGCACTGATACCTGAGGCACCTCAATGGTCACCCTCCCTTCCTTGGAGTGAACTTCATTTACCAACATCCTCTCTTGCCTATCCCCTAACCAATTTCTTATCCAGTTTACTACCTTTGGGCCCAGTCCTAAGTTACCCAGCTTGCTTAACTAGTCTACTATGTGGAATGGTGGCAAACGCCCCACTGAAATCAAAATAGGCCACATCCACTGCTCCATCCTGATCCAATTCCTTGGTCACCCAGTCAAAGAAATCTATCAGATTTGTTTGACATGACCTCCCCTTGTGAAACCATGCTCCCTTGTTCTTGTAACACACTGGATTCCACAGTCTTTTCCTTCAGCAAGGATTCCACTAACTTTTCCATCACCGATGTCAGGCTGACTGGCCTATAATTGCCAGCCTCTTCCCTGCTACTACTTTTGTGTAGTGGGACTACATACACCCACCTCCAGTCCTCAAGAGCCACTCCTCCCTGAACCTCTGTGGCCTTGATTCCTTCCCTCACATATAGTACAACCCTGCCTCACCTCCTCCTTGCCCTGTTTCTCCTAAATAGAGATTAGCCAGGTATAGCATGTCCCTGTCATGGTGCTCAGTATACCATGACTCAGTTATGGCCAGCAAATCGAGGCTACACTCTGCCATGATGGCTTGCAGGTCTGGAATTTTATTTTCCAGAATCCTTGTATTGGCACACGTGGCTTTCCATATCTTACCCCCCGCCTACTTCCCTGCTTCCCCTTTCCTGTCTGTGCTGTCCCCTAATGCTCCACCTGGACCACATCATTCCTTTCTACCTTGTCTGGTCCCTATCTTCTTTACTTATTTATTCTTGCTTGCCTGATTTATACCCCTCTTTTCCTCTGCTTTGTCACAACTCCCCTATTGTTGTACCCCTACTCTAGAGCAGTTTAGTCCCTGCTGACCTTTCCTCCCTAATTCTCCATTATCTGGGGGGTAATTATTGCCTTCATTAGTTTTGCACCCTCCCCCTCCCAGCTAGTTTAAATGCTCATCCAAGTAGTATTTAAACCTCCCAGTAAGGACTGTGGTCCCCTTCCTGAAAGGATGTAGGTCATCTCTGCTAAAGAATCCCATATCCTCCCAGGTTGAATCCCAGCCATGTACATGACATCTCATCATCAGTTTGGCTGGCTGTTTGTGTTTGTCTTTGTCAGTAGTTTAGTTTTTGTGGTTTTTCATGTGTTTCCACTTGGAGGAACTGGACCATTCTTGGACATAACATCTATGAACATTTCCTAGACTAAGAAACTACAAATCATCACCACCAGGTATAGGCATTCTTATCATAAATCAACTTTTTTGGAAGACATCAAAAAGCAAAAGTGAGGTCAGTAAATCTTTTATACAAGTTTCTGGGTTGTGTAGTGCTGCATTGAATCCACATTTCCATCTGACTTTCTTAAAGGATGTGTGCTTGTCTTTCTTGGTCTATTCACAACTGTTTTGGAGAACAAAGGAAGATTCTAACAAAGTTTTTACATCCTGCATATGACCCTAGGCTAATGTTCATCACCTTCAGGAATTTAACACTTTCTGGGTCTTTGATCTACAGTAACAATCAGTTTTCTGGTCCACAGTAGCTCACCATGAGTCACTCAGGAACACTCACCCTTGCTACAGTAAACATTTGCAGTCTCCTATACCTCTCACACTAACCATTCAAGCTCAATACCAGCAACCTGGCACCATGGCAAATCCTCCCTACCCTCACTTGTGGCACCCTCCTACACAGGACTGGGTGCAAATGACAGCTCACGCTGCTGGAAAGTTGACAAATCGACACCTGCTCCTAGCCATTACTCTACACTGGGACACTAAATGACTACACTGTACTCAAACTAACAACAAACAGAGGCGTTACATGTCATACTATGAGCTGTGGCAGATGTCCCTTAAACTCCTGCTCCTCCTCCTTCTGATGTCAGGAAGTGTCCATCCAAACTCTGGCCCTGTTTCTACCAGGGTAACAAATCTAGCAAAAATGGAGGTGGGGTGGTCTCACCATCGCCACCTTAAATATCTATAGCCTCTTTCCAAAACTGGCATCCCTTCAAGTCTTTGCCAGTCAACACAATCCCGACATATGAATATTTCTGCTCAGTATTCATAAAAGAGGAGGGGGAAGTGCTTAATCCAATTAACAGAAGCACTCTTGATAGGGGGGTCGATCCCAGTCCTTTCACAGAAGAAAGGGTTCTGCAAGAACTCCTAAAACTGAAGGTGGAAAAAGCAATAGGTCCCGATGGAATTCACCCCAGAATTCTAAAAGAATTAAGGGAGGAACTAGTGAAACCACTGGCTACTCTTTTTAATAAATCATGGGAGGATGGTGTGGTACCCAAGGACTGGAGGAAGGCAGATGTGATTCTCCTTCACAAAAGTGGGACCAAGACAAAGGCAGGAAACTACAGACCTGTCAGTCTGACCTCTGTGGTAGGGAAAGTGATGGAGTCACTTCTGAAGGAAAGAATAGTTGAGTACCTAGAGGCCAGTGGAGCACAGGACCCAAGGCAGCATGGGTTCGGCAGGGAAGGTCATGTCAGACGAATCTAATAGATTTCTTTGACTGGGTGACCAAAGTAGTAGACCAGGGAGGGGCTGTGGACATGGCCTACCTAGACTTTAGCAAGGCATTTGACACAGTCCCACACAAAAGATTAGTCAAATTAACCAGCCTGGGAGTGGGTCCCAGGGTGGTAGCCTGGGTAAAACATTGGCTGCACAAAAGGGCACAGAAGGTAATTGTAAATGGTGTCCACTCTGAAGAATGAGAGGTTACTAGTGGGGTACCACAGGGTTCAGTATTGGGTCCAGTCCTTTCTAATGTCTTCATCAGTGACATTGCAGAGGGACTGGAAGGAAAAGTATGCCTTTTTGCAGATGACACAAAGATCTTCAACAGGGTTGATGCACAAGGAGGCGTGGAAAGGATGAAAAGGGACTTGGCAAGGTTGGAGGAATGGTCAGAAGTATGGCAGCTAGGATTCAATGCAAAGAAGTGCAAATAATGCACCTGGGAAACAAGAACCCAGGAAGAATACACAATGGATGGGAGGTAGTAACAACAACAAAAAGTAAAGGCACCTAGGGTAATCATATCAGATGACCTTAAGGTTAGCAAGCAATGTAAGAAGGCAGTAGGGAGGGCTGGGGGTATACTGGGATGTATAGGGAGAGGCATCAGCAGCAGAAAACAGGAAGTTGTTATCCCTCTGTACAGACAGTTGGTGAGACCCCATCTGGAGTACTGTGTCCAGTTCTGGAGACCCCATCTCTGCAAGGACATAGACAGGATAGAGGTAGTCCAGAGGAGGGCAACTAAAATGGTGCAAGGTCAGCAGGAGAAGCCGTATGAGGAGAGAATAAGGGAGCTTAATATGTATACCCTTGAGGAAAGAAGGGAGAGGGGGGACATGATAGAAACTTTTAAGTACCTCAGTGGAATCAACAAAGTCCAAGAGGGTAGCATCTTTCAGAAAAAGAGACCTGCAAGAACAAGGGGACACAATTTAAAGATAGAGGAGGGCAGTTCAGGGGCAATGTGAGGAAGTATTATTTCACAGAGAGGGTAGTGGATGCATGGAACAGCCTTCCTGAGGAGGTTGTGGGGTCTAAAACTTTGGGAGAATTCAAGAATGCATGGGACAGACATAAGGCAATTCTTGTGGGGGGGTAGGAAGAAATAGACTGTTGGTTAACTAGGATCTACGGCCTATCCTGTAGGTAGGGAAATAGGCAAACTAGATTGGCCAAGCGGTCCTTATCTGCTGTCAAAGTCTATGTTTCTATGTTTATATACTACCATTGTTGAAACCTGGCTGACACCAAGCACTCCAGATCATGCTATCTCACTACAAGGTTACAATATTTTCAGACTGGACAGGACTAATACGGGGGGGGGGGTTGTGCTATTTACATTAAGGACAACCTCTTTAGCCACCTTGTCTACTTTTCCACCACAAACTCCTCTGTGCAATTTCTCCCTGTCAGGCTACTACTTGGTTCCCAAAATAAAGTGCTTACTGTGGCTGCTGTCTATATCCCTCCTAAAGATCCAGGGTCTGGCCTCCAGACTGTTCTTGAATTTGTAAGATTACAAGCACCTGACACCGAGCTCCTTCTCCTTGGTGACTTTAATATAAATTGTCTCGCATCAGACATTGGGTCCCTCAAGGATTCTATCCTAGCAGCTAACCTAACGCAGATGGTGAGCTCCCCCACTAGAAATAACTACAAAACTGGAACTTGCACTCTCATTGACTGGATCCTTGCTAGCCACCCAGCCCACATAAAAAAAACACAGTTGTTCTCCCGGACTCTCTCAGTGACCACTCCCCTGTGATCTGTACCAGGGCAAATAAGTTCCAAAAACCAAGCAGAGTGCTACTCCATGCAAACCTTATTAAGCTCAAGACCTGTCTTTTACAGCAAGACTGGTCCCCAATATACAATACTCTAGATGTTGAAGCAGCCCTAGATTATTTTATCACAACTTTCAACACTGCCTGTGACACCTACGCACCAGTAAAAAAGCGTAAAATCAAAACGCTCTCAAATCCCTGGCTCACGGCCAAACTACTGGCCCAACTCAAAGCTCGGGACCACCTCTGGGCCATAGCCAGAGCCACAGGCTCCTTGACATCCTTGATATCCATCCAGAAGTATAAACAGGCACAAAACCAATGTACCAAAAAAATCCAACTAATGAACAGCTCCAATTTCAAAAATGCCCTTGCAAACTCCTGGGGTGATGGGAGATCAATCTGGGACAACATCAGAAATATCACTGGTAAGCAGTCCATATCCTCTCCCACTATAATGACAGTCGATGGAACCACTACCCTAGACCCAATGGTCATGGCAAAGGCCTTAAATAAAACTTTCACTGACCTTGGTGGGGTCCTCCCACCGGACTTCTTCTCTGACATGGACTCACCAAAACCAACATCTCCTACTGCCTCACCTGACCAACCGCTTTTCCACTTCAAAATAGTTAAGGCACATGAAGTCTACAAATATACAAAAAAGGCTATCTCTAAATCCAGAGCAAGCAGTGATACTATTGATCTTAAAATTCTGTCCCTTATCCTGGAAGAGGTAGTGCACCCCCTCACCAAAATTTTCAATCTCTCCCCCTGCCTTAGTCAATTTCCCAGCAAACAGAAGTCTACTATAGTCACACCAGTGTTCAAAAGTGGCAACAAGTCCCTACCAGGAAACTATCAGCCTATATCTGTACTTCCACCCCTCTCCAAGGCCCTTGAACGCATTGTGGCTGACCAACTCTCAGACTACCTGCATAAGTATAACATACTCTGCTTGCAGCAACATGGATTTAGGAAAGAACACAGTACGTCGACTGCCCTACTGGAATTTTCAGGAGAAATTCACACTGCCTTGGACAAAGGATATTAAACCGGAGCTGTTTTCATTGACCTAACAAAGGCATTTGTTACTGTTCACCATGGCTTACTTATCACACAACTACACAGTCTTGGGCTCTCAGAAGGACCAGGTGCCTGGGTTAAAAGTTACCTGGCCCTACGCTCTCAATCAGTAAAAGTCTCAGAAGTTCTCTCAGACTCAAAACTGGTCCTCTCGGGTGTTCCACAGGGGTCAGTCCTAGCCCCCTCCTTTTCAGCCTTTTCCTAAACTCTCTCCCCAAATCCTGCCCGGAACAAATAATCCTTTATGCTGACAATGCTGTGATTCTCTCCTCTCCTCTCATAAGGACCCAAAACCCTTAATCCAGAGCCTGCAACTTGCTTTCTCCAATGTTGAAAAGTGGCTCCTCGATCACAAGCTGGTCCTAAATCACAAAAAAACAAAATCCATGCTTTTCTCCAGTCCACAAAACAGAAAAAGACAAATTCTACTTACTATCAAAACATAGCCAGGAAATACCCTTGAACAAGTGTCAACATTTAAATACCTTGGAATCACCTTTGATCAAGGTCTTACCTTTGCGACCCACATTGATAACACAGTGAAAATGGTGAACCAGCGCGTTGGTATCCTGTTACAAAACTGACAATTCCTTACCCAAGCTGTGCTGAGAATTGCTATCCAAAGCTCTGTCATCTCAATCATAGACTATGGCTTAATTATCTATGGCTCTGCCACTACCACCGCACTAAGGCGCATCACAACCACCCTAAACAAGGCCTGTCGGCTGATCACTGGAGTGCAAAGACGTACTTATACATGTGAGCTCTACACTGAAACAGGATGGTTGCAGCTCTCAAATCGCATAAGGTACCTCACATGCTTGATGGCAAAAAAATCCATCTTGGGCCACACTCCGCCGTGTATCCAAGATCTACTTTGCCCGAATACCAGCATCCGTCCCACCAGAAGATCATAACACCAGCCTCTCCAGGTCCCCAGATGCCAGACCACACAAGGCCAAAGATCTTTTGCCTATCGTGTCCCCAGCTGGTACAATGCCTTGAGCTCGATCATTACATCCTCCACGTTACTAGGAGCTTTCAAATCTATGCTTTACTCTCACCTCTCAGCCTCTAGCTCCTGTGACTGCCTTGACTAATGATTCTTCCCTCATGGCTGTTTTTACTGTTTTTCATCCTCCTCCTCCTCTGCTCCTTTCTTGACAAAGGCATCCGAGTACCTCTAACTACTCTAAGTCTGCTCCCCTCCCCATATCTCCTCCTACCCTTCCCACCTTGACCATTCCTCCAAATATTTTTTTTTCCTGTGATGTACTGTTTTATACTGGTTTATTGCAACCTTTATAATTTGCTGACTATTCTATGTAACGTCTTGTTTGTTTGTACATTGATGATGTGGAACCTTTGTAAAAGAGCCATTGGCTCAAAGGTAATAATTCCTAGAAAAATAAACTAAACTAAACAGTTCCCAGTATAGCCAAAGGCCACCTCAATGCATCATTCCTTCAGCCAACTGTTAATGCTCTGATGGGAAGTACCCTTTCCTCTCCCCGGCTATACAAAGGTAACAAGTCAACAAAAGCCAATGTGTGTTCCTTCTGCTTGAGGCTCCTCCCCAGTTCCCTGAAATTATCCTACACTATCCCTGCCCTATCCCTTGCCAGGTCATTTGTTGCCAGGTGGGCAATGACATCAAGCTCCCTCCCACTGCCATTGTAATCCTTTGGATATGCTCTCTATATCCTTCCAAACTGAAGCACTTCTCAGGCAAATCAGCTCAATCTCCCTTCCCCCTCCTTTGCCGAGGTCTATCCCCCTAACAGTAGAGTCCTCTACCAGCAGCTGCTTTCACCTTGGATGGTAGCCAGCTTGTACTGTTTTATGTAAAACCTGTAAGGGTGCCCTGAGCCTTCGTGGAAGGGCACCCAAAACAAATAAAACCTACTACTACTACTAGCCTCTTCCTCCCTCCTTGGGGTCTCCCCTTCTAAGGACCCCACTTATTCTCTTCCTACAGCTATGGGTGCCATTGCCATTGCCAGTATGGCAAAGGAATTCTTCAGTGGTGTGTGCAGAGGATGTTATACCTTTACCACCACTCCTACCCTCCCAGAGTCCACTAAGGTTCAGCTGCTCTGCCTAGACATACCTTGGGAAGTAGTAGCAAACTTGGTGGCCACTGGGTGGGGTAGGTCATCTGCATCCTTTCGTTAGACCTGCAGTCCAGAAATCTCAGCTCTCAACCCAGAATGATGAGTACAAATTGTGTAGCACCTTATCCTACAGAAGGTGTCCCTAAAGACTGCAGCCCCAAACCCATTGCATTACATCACTCGCATGATCCTTCCTTCATTTACATAGTGTCTATTGAAATTTCTCCTCACCACATTGCCTCCTTTCTACTCCTGTTGTATTCCTACCTCTCCCTTTTGCTGGCTTGAAATGTATCTGTTATGCTACCCAAGAAAATATGTCTCTTATTTTCCCTTTTCTAACCCACCTAAGTGTGCTTCACTTGCCCTGGTAGCTACTACCCTTTACCCACTTGCCGTAACTTTATTTGTAACCTTTGCCTTTTGCATGCCTGAAACATATTTTTAATCTACCCTAGCTAGGGTGTCTCTTTATTTTCCTTTTTCTAACCCTCCTGCCTGTAATGACTTTATCCTGCCTGTGTGACTAGGTGGACCAAACGGTCCTTATCTGCCATCAAATTCTATGTTTCTTTGTGTATTGATACTTTCTCACTTGTGGTATGTCTACAACTGGCAGCTACTTTCCCTGTTGCTGGTTGTATATGGTAAACATTAATATATTACCTCCTTAACTTAGTCTGGTGTCCCCCCTGAAGAGTCTCCAGCTGACTGCAGACTATCTGCAGAAGCTCTACAGATGATCCCAATGCAGATGCTCCACTCTTGTACTGTCCCACTTATGCCCTGGTATACAAAACATGATGGGATATGGCTGGTGTTGCTACTTTTATCTCCCATTCCTGCTTCCTGGTGTTGCCCAATTGCCTGCCCCCAGAAAGCCTCTGGCAGCTCCACTTCCCAATCGTACACACCTGATTCACAGGGCATTCTTATTCTACTTACTCCCAAGAGTAATTTCCTAAAAAACTTTCCTGCAGCTACCGACTTACACTGCTACTTTCAGTATACAGAGGAAAAAAAATATATATATACACCTCTAGGTTTAAGCTGGGTACTAACTTTCCTGTTATTGGTATTTTCTCAATTTATCAACAATATGTTATGAAGTGGGAATTAAAACTTGAAAGCTTAATTTGCACATTTCCCTCCAAATTTATATTTATTGATTTCACCATTTGGTCCTTTAAGCATGGATTTATGTGATAACAACAATCACACAAAGGTGATCACCGTTAGGGAGAATGTACACCAGCGAAAATCAGTTTCGTCAATGTACACTGCCAGTGCATGGTAAAACAGCGCCAGGGACTTGCTCTTAAATTTGCTTGAGAGGGTGATTAGAGAATTTTGTATAAGAACAGAAGAGCATCTAAACTCCAATGAATGTAGACCTGTTTTTTGAAGCCTCTCTGGATAGGGTAGTGATGCTAAATGGAGCATCATTTTTGTTGCCCTTCTCTGAACTCTTTCAATCACTTGAATGTCCCTGACCATGTATGGACTCCACACTGGTGACCAATAATCTTTATATGGTCTGATGTATGCTTTAAACAATGGGATAATACATTCCTCTGTCTTAGATATAAACATACGGTTAATGCGCCTAAGTAGTGAATTAATGGTTTTAGGTAAATGATTACAGTAATTGGAGGAGGATAATTTGTCATCTATCAGGATGCCCAAGTCTCTTTCGCATATTGAAGATTTAATGATAAAATGATATAGTGTATAAATTTGTTTGGGATTATTGTAACCTAAGTGGAGAACAAAACATTTGTCGGTACTGAATGTCATTTTGTTTTTATGTGCCCAATGCTCTAATACTGAGAGGTCGTTTACTAATAAGTCCATATAATAGTCAGAATCCACCCTACCACCTAACTTTGTATCATCTGCAAATTTCGAAAGTATGTTCCTGGAGCTAATCTGCATGTCTGAGATGAAAATATTGAATAGTACTGGGCCCAGAACTGATCCCTGCAGTACACCACTGGTCACAGCCATATTACTGGAATAGGTACCATTGATCCTAACATGCTGCATCCTGTTGGTTAACCAGCAATTGATCCATTTTATTATGCTACAAGAAAAACTTAGGTCTGATAGCTTAGCTAGGAGAATATTGTGAGTAACCTTATCAAATGCTTTGCTATAATCCAGGAGGATGACATCCATGGGAAGATTCACAATAAGATTATTGTCTAGTTCTTGGTTGACAGTATTGTAAAGGCTATTAAATTGGTAGTGCAAGAAAAGCCTTGCTTGAACCCATGTTGTGAGTGGTCGATAATGCATAGAGTTTGCATTTCTACCTCTAATATGCCTTTAATAATTTTTTCCATTACTTTATATGGGATGGAAGTAAGGCTGATGGGGTGGTAATTACTCACTATGGGACGGTTACCCTTTTTAAGTCTGATTCCTTGCAGCTTGGGCAGATAGCATACAGATGCATTTTTTTTTTGCCAGTAAAGATTGCTTGGGTACTGTACTGGTATGCCTATGGTTAGAATTATTTTGTTGTTCCATGTGCTGACAATGCTTACCATTTCCAGAAGGTTAGAATATCACTAAACTTATTAGCAGCACACTAGCTGGGTTTCTTGTGATCAGGTGGGCAGGAGCTATTTTCATTGGCTCCTGGTGTATGGCAGTAAGCAGACAGCACATACACCAGAATATACTGCTATGTCCATGCAAATGAGAGAGCCCTCTTGTATACAGGGTGCAGCAGTATAATCAGAGGTTTTGTAAGTGTAAAAAGGCTGCCATTCCAGTGTTATTTAATGTTTACGAAACTCTACTCTTCTTTTTTTTTTTTAATTTATTTAAGTTTTCTCAAACATATATGACATACATGACTTACACACATAGATACCAGGGATTGCCCCCGGTCCCCAGCCCAAAACTGGCTGCGGATACTATGTACATCTAAAATTATGTACATACACAGCTGCATTGAAATTTCTATACCTCTAGTAAGCTGTCTGACAATTGTCTAATCATCAGAATCGGGTAGGCCTTAATTCAGCTCAGATATATAAAATCTGACAGATAATTGCCACCACTAAATATATCTAGGTTGTGTTGACACCTCCTACTAAGGTCAGACTAACAACTGCAGCTGCGTCCCTAGAAAAGAGAGAGTTCCCCAACCCCTTCCTAATTCGCAAATCTTTGTGTTCCTATCTTATATACAGCCAGAAATGCAATTCAATTTATTTGCAGACATGCAAAGGCAAAAACATAGCATCAAGCTTTCAACCATCTTCAACCTTCAACCATTCATCTGCTAATCTCACCCCAACAGACAGACCCCCGCTCCGGGCGCTTACTAGTTGTATAAAATAAACGGCTTCCAAAGCCAGCCACCTTTTCTTATATAATCCCAACTTGCCCTCACCCAACATCTGCCTTCGTACCATTTCCAGGGTTCTCATAAGATCCCCCACCCATTGATCATAAGTATAGGCCAGGCTGTCTTTCCAGTGCTTTAAAACAAAGGAATTGACAAGGGCCTTGAGCAAGGAAATGTGATATTTAGCTGTAACCCCTGAAACCTATGACAGGTCCCCAAGCACACAAATTTCAGGTAATATAAACTCCGAATAATTTAGGATGGGGTCCATATTCTGTTTAGTTTTGAGCCAAAGGGGCTGGATGTTAGAGCAATCCCACATCACATGCAATATGTCCCCCCATTTCTCACCACACTTGAAGCATAGGTCTGTCCGTTCGAGGTTTCTCGCACATAGCTTTGCCAGAGTATAGTACATATTAGAAGAAATAGTTGCATATTCTTGAGTTTAGGTATAGTTATGTATTTACAGCTTTTCCATACAACCTTCCAGTTAGGCTTTAGGGGAGACATAATCTTGTCCCAATATGGGATTTGAGTTGGGAAGCTTGTGCCCACAAAATTCAAAAGCATTTACAAATTTGGGAGATTGGCTTATTTGCAAAATTCACTCCATTTAGTTTTCCCCAGGTAAACCCATTTTCCTGGGGCTCTGCCATCCCTCTTTTCACCCTGTTCAACAAATTAGTAAGCTGCATCTTCTTGAATAAGTGCAGTCCCACACATTGAGGTGTAAGAGCAACACTATCCTCATTTATACAATCAGACAACTTAAGGTCCCATAACTGTCTAGCCCATTGCTTTATGATAATTTGACCACATAACCGAATATTCGGGTTGCCCAATATCGGTTGTTCCCATGCTTTCTCTTGTCACCTACTTTGTGCTGCCATCAAAAAGACCCACCATGCATTAACCATTTTTTCTATTGGAGTCAACTTTCCTTTTTTAGGTAGCTTTTCCAGGTGGGAGAAAAGCAATGCTCCTGGGGAAACTCCCAATTCCTTTAAGATCTGTCTCTCTATGCGAAGCCAAATTGGCACATATTCCTCCCCCCCCGGTCCATTCCACCATCCCATTATCCCTAGCTGCCCTGCCACATAATACAATTTGGAGATCTTGCAACTTGAAGCCCCCTATATCCTGTGGGAGACACATGACTGTGTGTTTTTCCTAGTGGGCTTAGAGTTCCACAGAAAGCTTGGTAACTTTCTAATTTTTATAAACCAGGACTGAGGGAAGAGATACGGCACCAAATGAATTGGGTACAATAGCCTAGGCAATAAATTCATTTTGACCATTCCTAACTGAGCTGTAAAGTTCAGTGGAAGTTTATTCCATCTAAGCATGTCACCCCGGATTGTAGTTAATAGTTTCTCCAAATTAATCTCCACTCCCTCCACTACAATAGGGGTAATCCATATACCCAGGTATTTGATTACTTTGGGGGCCCAGTGAATCTGAAGTGGCTCAAAATCTGCCCTAAAAGTGTGTGGTGTAAGGGGGAGAATTTGTGTTTTACTTAAATTTAGTTTATAATTTGAAACTGTTGAGTATCTTCGTATAAATTCCAGTGCCTGTCTAAAACCATCAGCCGGGTCCTGCAAATGTAAAAGTATGTCGTCCGCAAACACAGACAGTTTAAGTTCCTTCCCCCAAATTTTAATTCCCTGGATCCTGGGATCTAGGTTAAGTGCCCTTAACAAGGGTTCTAAGTAAATGTTGAACAAAATAGGGGATGGGGGGGCATCATTGCCTATTCTCATTCTCTAATTTAATTTCCTGCAATATGTATCCATTGCATAACACCCTGGCAGTGGGGGTTGCATATAAATTTTTTATTCCCCTGAGAAGACCTTCAGAGAATCCCATCCTCTCCATGGTGGCAAAAAGAAAGGAGTGAGAGGCCATGTCAAAGGCCTTCTCAGCATCTAAAGAAATCAGTGCCATAGGTATCTGAGAGTCCAGCGCATAGTTAAGGATATGGTGCAGCTTCCTTAGTGCATCACGAGCCCCACTGCCCGGCATAAACCCTACCTATTCCTCACTGATTAAACTTGGGGCAACTTTCAAGATTTTATTAGCCAGTATCCCAGTCAGAATCTTGATATCCTGATTCAACAGTGCAATCGGTCTATAGCTCTCTGGAAGCTCCTTTGGCTTATCCGGTTTTGGGAGGAGAGTAATATATGCTTGGTAAAGTGGGGAATGAGACACCCCTGCTTGCATTATCCTAGTAAACATATCTTTTAGTAGAGGTAGTACTGTTGAAATATGTGTTTATAAAACTTGGCTGTAAGGCCATCAGGCCCTATAGTTTTACCATTTGGCAATGATTTGACAGCCTCTAAAATTTCCCCCTCACTTATTCGAACTGCTAGCCCTTGTACCTGTGCCGAATCTAGAACAGGGAGAGGTATGCTTTCCAGAAATGCTTGTATTTCCTCCCTATTATCAGTCCCTCCCCCTTGATAAATCCCTTTGTAATAAGTTGTAAAGGCATCAGCCATTTCTTGGGGGTCAGTTATAGTTTCCCCTTCCACTTTTATTAAGTTTACCGTTCGTGCAGCCTCCCATTCCCTCACTCTTGCTGCTAGAAGGTGGCCCGGCACATCTCCCTGCATTAAATACTTGGCCTGGATTTTCTCCAACCAGAAATCCACCTTGGCATAGACCGCCACCTCATCCCTCAGATCCTTAAGTTCAGCATCTAATTCTGCAGATGACCCTTCTAAAGTCGCAAGAGAATCTATAGCCCCTATGAAGAACACCTCTCGGGATTGTCTGAGTTTGTTTCTTCTCACTGCATATCTTTTAGCTAGCCATGCATAAAGAACTTTACAAGTTATCCAAGCTATTTGCTTATCCTGCAATTTTGGTAGTTGAACTTGAATTATCACTCTAAAAGCTTCCTCTAACTTTTCTTGTAGTTTGGTATCAGTCAATAGTGATTCATCTAATCTCCATCTATATGGCTTGGGCGGAGAGGCTTTTAGCTCCCATGTCATCTGAATAGCGGAGTGATCAGATAAGATTCTACTATAGGTAGCCATTTCTTTTATTCCCACCAACGCTTCCTTATTGACCACGAAAAAAATCAATCCTGGGGTGCATTTTATGAGCTCCTGAAAAGAAAGTCATGTTAATCGGTCCCTTACCATGTATCCAAGCATTGTCCACCAATGCCATAGCCTCTAAGAATTGACCCATAGCCTCCTGTGCTCTTGATGGAAGTTTTTTAGAAGGTGGATTCCTATCATCCCACTTGTTTAGGCACAAGTTCCAATCCCCTGCTAGAATGATTGGATGTGCTGGCAACCCCACTACATCTGCCTCTAATGAAGCAAAAAAATCTGGGTTAGGGGGCATTGGGCCATAAATGGAGGCTATTGACAAGTCTGAACCCAGGATAGAGCCAGACAGAAAAATGCCCCTGTTGTCTCCTTTTATTACCACTTTCTTTACCACATATGGGCAAGTCTTCCCCACCAGAATAGCAACTCCCTCCGAAGCTGTTGTGTTTCCCACTCCAAACACCTGACCCACCCACATTTTTTTCAACAGTTCCAGTTCCTTTGATAAAAGATGAGTCTCCTGTAAGGTCACTATTTGTCCCCCCATTCATTGAATATGTCTCAGAATTGCCATCCTTTCTCACCTACCCCTAAGGCGTTAACATTCCAAGAAATAATTTTAATATTTAACATTGTATATGCATACTGCCATATTTATTGCCATGCTACAATCTGCCAATGTCTTGTTCCCAACTAATGAACTCTCTCTCTTTTCTTCCCCAACCCCCTCACAGTTCCCCTGATCCTATGATCGCCCACCTAGAACAATAGCGATCCATGAATAAGCCAGTTCCCGAGTGTCGCCCCGTTCCCCTCTCCAAGCTCATACCAGAAATTATAGATAACCCCATCCTTCCAACATCTCCTTACTCTGGTCCATCATTTAGCTTCTCCTCACTCATCTTCTCCTAACCCCATTGTCCTAGTGGTCTCCCACGTTATAGCTATTTTCAGGCTATTCTGCCTAATTATCTTTCAGTGTGCTTTAATGAATGATGGTGTTTTCTTTGGGCATGCTATTATAGCGCACTTCAAAACCCACTATGCCTCCTGGACCTTCATTGTTTCACAAAATGACCACCTCCCCTGTAGTATAGGTTACTTTTTCCCTGTATTGCGAAAGAAGCCCAACTCTAGCCCTCCAGCCCGATATTAACCCCAAAAATCCTCTCCTCTGCTTCCCCCCCAAAAGACTGCTTACAATACTATGGCTAGCCAGTTGCATGGAAGCATCAAGTTACCAGAGGAGTGAGAGAATAGCTGTTGCTGCTCGCCATTCACCCCAGTTGTGTAATCATAAAACCCCTAGCTCCCTTCCCCCAAGATAAGTCTTCCACATTCATTTCTGAGTTTGCCAAATTAAAGAGCGTCAAGTTCTCTGCCATCCGATACAGTGCCAAACCTGTTTTTGAAGCAAACCTAGGCTGAGAGAAGCACTCTCCCCATATCCGTTAAAACGGGCCTTAACCCACATCCCCATCGCAAAATCATTAAATTACTTAACCTAAGGTACGTCTGCCCTCTAGTGGCATCACCCAGTAATTGCTTCACTGCAGCTCACATTAGCCCTAATTGACCACATAACCGAATATTTGGGTTGCCCAATATCGGTTGCTCCCATGCTTTCTCTTGTCACCTACTTTGTGCTGCCATCAAAAAGGCCCACCATACATTAACCGTTTTTTCTATTGGAGTCAACTTTCCTTTTTTAGGTAGTTTTTCCAGGTGGGAGAAAAGCAATGCTTCTGGGGAAACTCCTAATTCCTTTAAGATCTGTCTCTCTATGCAAAGCCAAATTGGCACATATTCCTCCCCCCCCGATCCATTCCACCATCCCATCCTAATTCCCAGTCTGAGGTGAAGCTGACTACTTTATTCCCTCAAGATTAAATTAACAAGGTAAGAGAAGGGCCAGAGTGCCTTAATGCTATTATTCAGCTAGGCTGCTTCTATATTCAATTCTGGAAAGGACTCAGGTCATTGAGTGCTGTCATGGGGGAAGAAAGATTGAGCATCCCAAAGACAGCTCCCCCTCTGTAGTGAGGGGGGATGTTATGCTCTGTCACCTGGCTGAAACGGAGATACTGTATCACAGTGAAGGCACTCACTAGGGGATGGATGCCGCTAGCATGCCAAGCAACAGTATGGGGGAATGAACCCTTAGTAAAAATTGGGATGAAAACCCTCACAGCTGGTCCCACACTACCAAGAATGGACTTCACCTCACCCACTACAGATGGTCCAGTGTAAATGGTGGAGGTAAGATCCAGAGCAGATAGGACCCCTACTGTAAGGCAAAATATCTGACACACCTATATGAGTTAGTCAAGGCTTGGAGTGATTTCAAAAAGGTCACACTGCACAAGGGAAAATATCAGTGGTATTCCCATTAGAGCCATAGCATACCTGATTTATGACATGCCTTTTATCATGTAATGGCAACAAAAAATAATGCAGGTGCATTCTGATTGTTCAGTGGCCACTGTTGCAGCCCACACATCTTGGCTAGACAGCTGCTGCCAAAATCTCACCTCAAGAACCCCTCTTTCTCTTTTAACTCTTTCCCTCAACTTACCACACCACAGCACTTGCAAATTAGCTATGCTTTATAAATGTCACTATAGTTATCCCCAGCCCCGTTCTGTTTACTATTTTTATGTGCTAATGTCACCTTTTGTCTCACTGCCTAGCCAGTTGTATTATCTCAAGTACTGTTTGACCTGATCTATATCTGATTCATCTGTATTAATGTAATGTATGCGATTTATCTATATTAATGCAATGTATGTGTTTCACAGTTTATGTATGTACTCTCCCGGGTTGTGCCCGATAATAATCAGTCTTAGCTAGCGCATCTACCCAGTTAACAAAAATTAATAAATAAATAGTTTTAATGGGGTTTATTCCTCATAAGATAGCAATAATCTAGTCAGTGAACATTAACAAAATGTTTAGAAAACAAATCGCCACCTAACAACTTTTACCAGACTCATCCCACCACATGATCAATCAACCTACCACAGTGTACTTATATTTTGTTATTTGGTTATATTTATTACTAAAACAAATAAAGAAACTACATTTTCATAGACTATGTCACTTCTAAATTCTGGTGCCAGCTTATAGGCCCTACCACCAAAAGACAACCCCAAACCTGAGCAATTTTAAAGTCAGTCATTCATTCACAGTAGTGTATACCCACCCAGGTCACAACAGACAGAGTTAACTTATAATTTAATTAGAATTTTAGAAACAACAGCTAGGAATCTAAATTTAGGAAATCCAAACAAACTTACCTGTTTAAAAAGCACTCAGCCTGCATGGGTCTCAGAAGGGACAGAAGACATCAGAAAAATACTGACATGTTTGAACTTCCCCAAAATCACCAATGGCTGGAATCCAACCAATTGGATGCATGTCAACAAGGCCCCAAAGTGCTGCTGAAGCTGAGCCCAAAGTACTGTTTGGCTGTTTGCACTGGGGCTGAATGTCCAGTGAACACCCCCCCCCATCATCAGTAGGCTCCCTTGTGATGCCTTTTCTTACTCTTTGACTGACTGTGATTCCCTTCCCCTGCACTGTGGGTGATGCCTGGGCAATTCCTTTTGAAAGCTGACTCTAATCAATAAATCAGTGAGCTCTCAACCCTCTATCAATGAGCCCTCCCCCTCCTTTGTGCTATTTGGTTTGGTTTGGGCTTACAGACAAAAATGTTTAACCCTCCCCATCCCTCATGAGTGCTGTAAATTAACTACTTATCTGTCTCCTGTCCTGAAACTTGAAACTTAAAGCACTCTCACATTTACTGCTTAATTGAGAACCAAGGGCTGAAACATGAATACAAAGCTCTTGCTTACTCCTTCCCATGCAGTTGCCAGGCTTAATTTGTACAGGAATGATCACCTGTCACAGAACACCTCTATCAGCCAGGACCCGACCCACATGCACACCTGTTATCAGCAGTGCTTCCACACAGAACTACAAAAGAAGCCTCTTTTCTAGTTATGTGGCTTTCTGTCAACTGCCACCACCCCAATTCATAAAACATTTTCAGGAATGCAAGGGAGGGGGAGTGTGGCTGTGTTAGAAGAAAACAGCTTTGAAGAAAAAAAGTGACTTTAAAAAAAAGTTTAAAGAAAGTTTATGTTTGTTAACTGCATATGCGGCCCACCACAGCAGTGGACTTCACAGGTGCCTAATGCCAGCCCTGGGGCTGTATTACTGACATGCATAGTTACTGTGCACAGCAGTAGCATGGCTCTACTGTATATTCAGAGAGGCAGCATGCGCTGGATGGGGCATGCTATTTGGCTGAATATAACACCCAGCCTGACCATGTGTTAATCTCATGTGCATTGCTAATAAATGCACGGTGTAAGCAGCTGGATTTAAAAACTGGACCCACATTTTTTAAACAATCCCCCCTCCCTAACCATAGCCCCCCAGTATTGCAAATTTATTAAACTATAGCCCCCAAGATCTCGGTGGGGGGGGGATAAAATGCAGTAAATTGTATTATTTTTCATTACTCACATTCTAGTTCTTCTATAATCCATATTTTGATTTTCTTTAGTCATTGGCTTATGTGATTATCAGTACTGCTCACACAGTGAGGTACTCAAGACTCAATTCAACAGACTAGCTAAGTAAATAGTTACATGAGCTACCTACTATAACTAAAGAAACAGTGTAAATCAAATGAAAACAATAATTTAATCACAGGAGCTATATGCAGCACATGGTCAAAAACAAAAACATTTCTCTGTTACAGTCATTTACATTTATCACCAAAGTAAAAACTTTTAAACATTGTAAACTGTCTGAACTGGGGAAGAATGACAAGTGGATGAAAACCAATTCTCCACTCACAGCCCACAAATGCATAAATTCTCAACATTATGTACAGTACAGTAAATGGAGAAAATGTTTACATGTTAGTAATGTACTTACATTTATGGCACTGGCTGGCCTACTGGCACAGCAGTTGGGTTACTGTGTGCAGCACTGATGACTCATTTGGGAGCAAACTCAAATCATCAGAGAATTGTCCAGGATGAGGAAGAGTGAGCATCTGTAAGACTGTTCTCCTCCAGCAATGAAATGCTGCTGCTCCCATTGCTGTCCTGTCCCCTAGCAGTGGCTGAGGGTTGGGCACCTGGGATGGTAATCAGGGTGGAAAAAGCAGCAGTTACCAACATCCTATGCACAAAAGAGTATGTGGCAAGTGTCTAGGTGACATTACATGCCTTCCTCCTAGGGTGAAACAACAAAATAGAGGAGAAAAGCATGGATGGCCAGCATGACAGAACCAACCCCTTGCAGGTCCCACACCCAGCTCATGGAACAGTTCTTATCTGAAGATCCATTTCATGGCCACTGGACCACCCCCACCGTGGGAAAGGAAAGTCAAGGAGCAGAGGGCTGAGTGATGGTAAGTCCACAAGAGGCCAGGGTGACTGGTTTGTGGGGTGGGTTGGTCACAGAGTGGTATAAATTAACTGCTACTGTTTGGCAGCAGACTGGACAGACAGCAATAAGTTACTGGGCTCACTTGTCAAAACTGTAATCAGAAAAACATTTTAGGGCAGACACCTAATTGTAGAGACACGGCATACAGAAAAAACAGCCACATGGAATTTTCAAATTCTGCTTCTTCTGAAATTCCACAGAATTTCAAAAGTTCTGCCTAATTCTGCAGAATTCTGTCAGCAATGGAATTTTGACATTCTGAAAGTGGAATGTTCACTGCGGAATTGGTATGCTGCAGTTTATGTAAACCATGGATTCCATTTTCCACACATCACAGAATAATATTCTGGCATTTACATAAAAATGCTTTTTGGAATTACACATAATAAAAAAAAAAAAAGAAATCTTGAAAAGTATTTTGGAAACAAAATTGTCATTCAGCAAAAATTCCAAGAGTGGAATTCCACATTCTGTACAACTCCAGAAAGAACGTTCATGCAGTACAAAGCAGAGACCAACCATAAACATTATACTTGTAGTATGTGGTTCATCATTGCTGTGTATGGAAATCCATACACTTTCAGATGCAGCTGTACCACAGCAGTGATGCCAGAATGCTGTTGTACCACAGTAGCTATGTCTCTACTGTTGTACGACAACATAGAGTCCTGTACCTACCAAGATTCTGCATTCACTGCAGAATCCTCATAACAAAGATAACAGCAAGACTGAAAACACCCCAAGTGAACGTTCTGTTAAAAGTTGAACTACTAGAAATGTTGCCAGGTCATGTAGCTATTATTTAAATACCATTAAATGTCTTTCATCTTAGTCTGTTATTTGATGTTTTCTATTTAACTGTCCACAGTTCAAGCCAGAGTTAGAAAGAAGTAAATGGATTAAAACAAATATACAGTATATTATACAGAATAATGTATGGGCAACCATACTCAGCAAGGCTGGTGTTTCCATCTCAAGGTGACATAACATCACAGAGACCTCTTGAGCTTTGTTCTGGAGGTCTATAATGTCATCTCACCCTTGACAGAAATGCAGCCTTGTTGTGTTTAATATCCCATACATTGTTCTATATGTTAGTAAGATCATAGAAATGTAATTGTAGGTGTGGAAAACATTATTGTACCTATAGTGTATAGATTGTCACTTTCCCATAGGGACATGGAAACATTTGACATCACAGCTTTGCTGTACCATTGTTCTGATTCTAATTATTCTGAAAATGCTGTTTTACCATAGTTACAGGTAGGCAGTCAGCACCTGGAAACAAAATAGGAGGAAGTGTGGTCAAGTGGTAAGAACACTGGCTTGAGAACTAAAAGACCATAAGTTCAAACCCTGCTAGAACCAGCTACTCACTGTGTGACCTTGGATAAGTCATTTAACCTCCCAGTACTCCAATTCACATAAGTTAACAGTGAACAGTCATACAGTACATTACAAGGCATAACAAATGGTCAAACAGCACGCAATAATGCTGAGGTCCCATCTTAGGAAACCTTGTAACATCATAGACCACTAGAGCTTCACTCTAAGGATTTTTGACGTCAAAAGTGTTTTTTAAATGAAGCATAGCTTTGTTGTGCACTATTGGGGCAGTCTTTAGACTCCTCAACACACAGTAGTACAACAGTTGCACAATATAGTATAATGACCCTGGGGAATTCAGTGAATGTAGTCTTTTTAGACTTCTCAAAAGTGTTTGATAAGCTCCCACATTATGAATTAATAACCTCACTACATACATTGGGGTATAAGGAGTAACATCATAAACTGGATGGGCTGGATATTCAAAAGGGTTGCGCCATGCGCAAGTCCGAAATTGCGCTATTCTGCCATATTCAGCAGGAGGCAGATGCACCCCCAAGTCAAGCTGAGCAACAGCGCAATGCTAATGAAGGCATGCTGAACTGGTGGGGAGGAACCTTGCATAAACTGCACAGCCCGATGTTCAGCGGGCTGTGCAGAGTTGTGCAGGTGCAACCCCCAACCTGCGCCTGCACAACTCTGAGAAAAAAAAAAGGAGTAAGTCGAGGGCCACCCACAGGTGAGCTGCCACACATTGCAGGGTGGCATGGCGGCTGCCGCCTGTGGGTGGCCTCAACTCTCCTGTGCTTCTCTGGCCAATCGCGGGCATATAGCAACCCCTCCCCGACTGGCCCGATCGGCGGGCAAAAGTGTACAGTAACCCCCACCAGCCCGATCGTGGGCAAAAGTGCACGTAAACCCCCCACCAGCCCGATCGTGGGCAAAGTGTACAGTAAACCCCCACCAGCCCGGTCGTGGGCTGCAAAGTATTCAAACCCCCAGAACATATCCCTGGTGGTCAGTGGACCTCAAAGCCAAATCGCGGGCTGCAAAGTGTTCAAACACCCCCAAGGACCACCTACCCTGTGATCTGGTGAGCCCCCACCCCACCCACCATGAAGCCCCACCACTGCACTCCCCCATCAGCCGGCAGGCGGCAGCATCCCACCGCCAGCCGCCACTGCCCGCCGACTGACTGTTCGAGACCGCATGCCCATTGGTGCAGAGCAAGAGCCAATGGGCATGCAGCCCATACCATACAAGGCAGTAAGTCGGCGGGCAGCGGGCGAGTGGATGCTGCCATCCGCCAGCTGACGGGGGAGCGGGGTGGTGGGGCTTCATGGGTGGGGTGGGGTGGGGGCCACTAGATCATCAGGGTAGGTGGTCCTGGGGGGGTGTTTGAACAGTTTGCAGCCCGCGATCAGGCTTCGAGGTCCACTGGACCACCAGGGTTATGTTCTTGGGGTTTGAACACTTTGCAGCTCGCGATCAGGCTGGTGGTGGGGTTTACTGTACACTTTGCCCGCGATCGGGCTGGTGGGGAGTTACTGTACACTTTTGCCCGCGATCGGGCTGGTGGGGTTTAATACACGCTTTTGCCCGCGATCGGGCTAGTGAGGGGTGGGGGTTTATGTAAACTCATACCCGCGATCGGGCCAGTCGGGGAGAGGGGGAGATTTTTACACTTATGCCCACAATCGGGCTGCAGGGGGCATCGGTCCACGATGGCTGCTGCCTGGCAGGGCGCCAGGCGCAAGTCCTTGGGGATCAGTGCACCTGCATGCTAATGGCATGCAAATGGGGCCATAAATAGATGCAAATGGCCCCCCTGAGCCTTGCATGAATTATGGCCCCATTTGCATGTCACCTTTTGAATATGAGAAATTTGCACATGGCACAATGGTACTTGTGCCACCGCAACTTGAATGCTCCACTCTGACCACTTGCAGTGGCGCAAGTTCTACTGTGCCATGCACAGTGGCTGTGGTGGGGGGGGTGATATTCAAAGGAGTTGCTCAATAGTGCAACTCCGTTGAATATCGCCCTGGCCACATCCCAGCGCAACTATTTTGTGCAGCGCAAGGGCTTGCACCACAGAATAGCGCAGTTAGAATATCCAGCCCGATATCTGCATGGCTAGAAAATAGAAGGCAGAGGGTGACAATAAATAGGATCTTAGATTGGTTAACAATGACAAATAGGGTCTCTCAGGGCTTGGTGTTAGGACCATGTCTATTTAACATATACATATCAACTCTAAAGTACAACAAAGAATCTATATGGATCACGAAGTCTGTTGATGACTGTTGCATGGGGGCCATTATAAATTCTATAGAGGATCATAAATCCCTCCAAGATGCTCTAAATTACATTGAGGATTGGACAAATACATATAAACTAAAATTAAATTAAGAAAAGTGTACAGTCATGCATATGGAGAATAAAAATCAGAAGACACAATATACCCTAAATAAATCAGCACTCAAAACTTCAATGGAGGATCTGGGAATTATAGTTAAAAATGATTTATCATTTAGCTCACATTGCGATCAGATTGTACGAAGAGCAAATGCAACACTAAACTGCATATTAAGGCATATTGCCAGAAGAAGCAGAGAGGTCCTCATGCACTTGTACGGATCATTGGTGCAATCTCAGTTGTAATATTGCTTGCAAGTATAGGCCTCATATAAAAAGGGGGATATGGTGAGATTGGAGAGATCCCAGAGGAGAACAACCATATCAGTTCAAGGTTTGGGAGGACTATTTTACAAGGATAGGATGAAATAGTTAAATCTGTATTCCCTGAGCTATAGGAGATAGAGAGGGGGACATGTTCCTTGTATGTAGAACCTTCACAGATCATAATCTGAGGGACAACCTAGGACTGGAACTAAAACAAAAAATCGTACCACAAGGACACATGAGCTACAACTAAAACAAAATATATAGAGGCTAAAAAAATGTAGACATTGGTTTAGCCAAAGAGTAGTCCCTATATGGAACTCACTACCAAAGGATGTAGTGGAAAGTCCTACTATGGACATCTTTAAGGCCAAGTTAGATGGTTTATGTAAGCACAAAATTAAATACATATACTATACCATACTTGGTGTAAGCACCTAGATATGGCAAGCAAAATGGATGCAAGTCAAAAAATTATGCTTTGTATTACTTATGCGACCTATGAGACTTAGTAGAGTAGACTTTCTGGTCAAGTAAACCCAGCCATCCCATGAAAATTAATTATTCTGGGTCCAGAGAAGTCTCCACTTTCTGAGGACAGCCGGGCAGCAGCGTATGCAAAGCCCTCAACTGTAGCAATGATCTGAGGCCCAGTCAGAGCCAGTGATGAAAGGAGCTAACTGTGACACAGATGGCTGGAAAATCATGTAAGGTCATTGGCTGGCAGGGAAGAATAAACATGGATCAGCTTCATGTGATCTTGGCAAGTAGGCAAGCAGGAGAGAAAGTGCCATGGAGTGGCAGGAAAGGTGGGGACAAGTCTGACTAAACAACTTTCTGTGAGGTGGGCACTATGGGAGAGAATGTGCTGAGGAGTGGATTCCTGTGATCTGGGTGGGGGTGAGAGACAGGCTATGGATAGAGATGTTTTGAAGTTTTAATATGCAGGTGAAATTCAGGCAAATATACTCAATTTGGCTTCACGGTTAAGTCTGGGAATTCCCCTGGTTCATTGGCAAATTTGCCTATAGTAACTTTGCCTTTCAGTTTCACCTTTAAAGTTTGTCTTTGCATTAGAAAGGTGTAATTTACTGAGAACAAAAGTTCTGGTCACATGAGAGATCTTCTGAAGGTCACATGTTGTATTGTCAGGGCAGGAAGTGCGTTACTTTCAGTTTCTGTTAGTGTAGTGAGTGAGACAGTGTGAGCTGAGATTGCAGCAGGCAGGACTGGAGTGAGAGAAAGTCACACATTTCAAATGAAATGCTAACAAAACTTTTATTTTTAAACCTTTTGTTTCTGAACCTTTCTTAATATAACTTAATGTTTGTTTATATTTTTTTTTGCTCTATTTTTTCCTTTACTGTTGCTTTCTGGATGTCTGTTTGTCTCTTTCTCTTTTTCCTTTTTTTTTTATTAAAGTGCCCACCTTTCCCCCAATGGAGCATGGCGTCTGTACACTTGGCCATTGTGGTGTCTGGACCCATGGCAGGTCTGGAGCTATATGCCTGAATCAGGAGCAGTTCCTTAGGGAGCACCCCCCCAACTATACTTACTGCTCGAGAAGTAGCAGAAGAGGCAGGTCCACCTGAGCAGCAGGAGGAGGAGGAGCAGCAGCACCACCACCAGCATGGTGGTGAAGAAGCAATGGAAGAACTCCTGCTCCCCCGTGGTTGCAGCACCACCTCCCCCACCAGAGAAAAGCTCATCATTCCAACAGCAGTGGCCCACTAATGCCACCTTGTGTGGTCCTTTTTTATTAGTGACCCAATTGTAATATTTGCCTCAAGTGGGTCTGCTGGGGCAAGAAAGGTATCCACCTTGGCACAGGGAGGCAGAGGACCCACTTGGTGTTACACAGCTGGACAGAGTGGGAGGACAGTCTTTGGGGAGAAGGAGTAAGTGGGGTGGGGATGGTGGCCCACCCATGCAGGCAGTGAGTAGGCAGACCTGTTGTGAGACTCAGCATGCAAATGCCATGGTGGGGTGGCACCAGGCAGAAGAATCAGGATTCCCTTTTCCAGCTCCTCCTCCTCCTCCTCCTCAGTCTTCTAGAGGAAGCAGCAGCACCACCTCCACCAGCAATAGCAGCAGAGCTGGCCTCAGTGAGGTCAAGAAGTGGCAAATCTCCACCACCAGTTCACTAAGGTCCAGACGGACATTAAAGTTATTCTTGCAAACAAGGAGAAGGTGCTGACAATCATAGAGATTCTCTGATGTGGTGGTGCAGGTGGAAGTGTGGCTGTCTGATTGCAAATTGATCTGTTTTTCATTTTTATATCTTTGTCCTGTTTCAAATTAAGTCTGTTCTACCCTCTTGTAGTCATGCTTTTCAAGTTTTATACCTCTTATAGGATTTCTTTCCAAATTTTATTCTCCTGTGTTCCCCATAAAAACCAAAAAATACACCAAAGATGTATAAAAATGCAAAAACAAACCTGTCCTATCCTTTTTTTTACATGGTGTAGCGTATAGTTGTTCCAGGTTTTGTAGTCCTTCTTCATTAACCCCCAAAAGGAAAAAAAAAAACACCAAAAATAGTGTAAAAATAGCAAAAAAAGGTCCTGTCCTCTTTCTCTTTATAGTCTTTAGTTTATAGACTTTCTTAGTCCTAGCTTTGTAGTCTTTTGATTCTGCCAAAAAAGAAAAAAAACTGAAAAACAACAAAAAATATATACATCTTAAAAATCTGTATGTATTACTCCACTTTATTGTTCCTTTTCTACTGTTTTAAAACAAAATTATGTTTCCTAAATCCTAAATTCTTACCTATATGTCTGGTCTAACTTTCATGTTTGTATCTGCCTATCTCGTTCTTTAGTTTTCTCAGGTACCAGGATAAATTTGTCACACTGTGGTAGAGGTACCACTACATGGTACTATGCAGTATGTGGTAGAGTGCCAAATTATTGTGCTACTCAGTTCTGAAGTGTGCCAAAATCATAACTGACATCATCTCTTCTTCCTGAAAAGTTCTCGAGTGTGTGAAATATTTGTGCAGTCTGCTACATCATGCTGTCACACCATAGTACATAAAGTAGCTGACAAACAAAAGTTCATTGTCATCTTCTACTATAATGGCAGACATCTTTGTCCTGTTTCAAATTAAGACCCAGGTAGATCAGGACATTGTTGCTGGGAGTTCACCCTGCTGTTTGATATTAAGCCATCACATCATTTTTTCCTCCAAATCCTCTCTCCCATCTGCCACAACCACCCACCAAATAAAATCAGATGCAAAAAAAAAAAATTTGGGTGGCACCACTCACCACATCTCCCACTCTCTTTAACAATAATATGCTGGACATGCATAACAGAGAGAGAGAGAGAGAGACAGAGACAGAGAGACAGAGCATGCATGTGCTCAGGAGGTTCAGGTGGCAACAGTTTGTGCTCAGAATTCATGGCATCGTGGTAGCTGCAGCTTAGTAATCGCAGTGAGTAGCACTGGCAGCAGGACGCATTGGGTACATTTTTGGAAGGGCTGGTTGGGTACAGACAGGGAGGAGATATATATACCATGTTGTACTGCTGCTGGGTAGGAACCTGCAGGTAGGACTGAGCAGTGTGTCCAGACCAAGGATGGTTAAAGTCTGCAGAATAGCTAGGGGTGTGCTGTGCCTATTATCAGATTTGGGCCTTGTGGGAGCAGTAGATTAGAGGGGATGGGGATGCACTGTTGGTGCAGACTGGGTAAAAATGGGGTTCAGCAGATGGGAGGGGGCAGGGTATCCAGCATTCTATAGCAGGAAACGGTTAACAGACAACTGACTGGAAAGGGCTTGGCATATAAGGCAGGGTGGATGCCAGCAAATGAAAGTGTCTGTAGACTAGTGTGTGCATATTGGTGAATATTAAATGGGCAGGGGTGTTCACAGTGGGATGAGATGTAGCAGATTGGAATAACAAGAGTATGTACACTGCAGCAGAATAATTGTCAGCAGATAGAAGAAGGCAGGTCTGTGCATACTGGGACGGGAACTGGGCCGCAGATGGAAGAGGCAGGGGTGAGCATACTGAGGCAGGAAGGGGGCAGCAGATTGAAGGGGTAGGGTTGTGCACATTTCATCAGGGGGTCAGCAGATGGGAGAGGTGGGGTATGAGCACTGAGGCAGAAGGGCATCAGCAGATGGAAGGGGTACGGCTGTGCATACTTAGGCAGGATGAGGTCAGCAGATGAAGCATGTATATAACTGGGTAGACAGATTTTCAGCACATGGGAGGGGCTGGAGATATGCACAGTGGAGCAGGTAAGAGGCTGGAGACAACTATACTCAGTAATACCCTTTTTGTACTAGAAAAGAAAAAGTTTGATTATCTGATCAAATAAATTGGAGACAGCAGAAGAATGAAACACAAGCCAATGCACTCAGGTTAGAACAATAGTTTATGGTTTATTTTTTAGTGCCGTTTGTGATGGTTTCAGGTATTATTATTATTATTATTATTATTATTGAGTTCATAAAGGTTCTGATTTAAATCAGAATCAATCAGAACTAATCAGAACTCTGACCTTGATCCTGATCCTGATAAAAAGAATTAGAACTTTTCTTGGTCCACCCATCCCAGGTGCTCAGAGAAGACAAAAAGTACTGTGCTGTTGCTGCTCACAGATGCCTTGTGCAGCTACTGACATACCAGCAAAGGTAAGTTATTTTAGGGGCAGTCAGTCTGGGTGTGAGACAGTGAAACTGTTGCCTTTCTAAACATCTTCTATCACTGTTTCTCTCTTTGCAGGTATTTAGTAAGGTGATTTAGTGCTGCTGTTGTATGGTTTTGTGACTTTGGACAATTGCATAGCCTGGGAAGGTAAGATTTTTTTCCTAAAATCATAGATCCATAGGCATAGGGCAGGATAAATGTAGTCTTCTTCTATTTCTCTCATTTCAGGAATTTCACATATGTGCATTAAAATAATCTGTAAACTGCACGACGCAGCAGAGTCGATGGGAGCCTGGAGGATTGGTTTGCATGATGACTGCACAGCAGATGACAGGAGTTACAGAACATACAGTGCTGAAGGACGACAAGCAATTCAAGTTGGTGGCATGATGTGTCACTCTCAGAGCTGCTATGAAGACAAAACACAAATTATTTAGACACTGTAGTGCTCTTCATACTGGATTGCATACACCTATGAAATGAAAACATAATTAAAAAGTTAGAACAGAAAATAACTTTCACTTAGGTGATGGTCTGGCCTTGCCATGGAATGAAGTTTCCCAGATGGATGCTAACGTGTCACTTGTCAAGAAAGAAAGAGAGATTATTTAGCATGACTTGCATGGCCACTGTGTCACTGTTCACCTGTGAATGGAAAAGACAAGATTAAAAATTAGTCACAGGAAAAAATCACATTGCATACTTACCATCAGATTATTGATGGCCATGCCATTATTGGAACAATGGTGCTACAGCAAGTGGTGCTACTGGAACACTCAGTGACTTGTGTGTACTGTCTAAAGTGAGAGGGAGACAAAAGGAAATTAAAAACAGTTTAAAGCAGCAATATGCATTTCTAAGATTTCTCCATATTTGTCTGCCAAAAATAGTAAGATCCTGATTTTATTTGTCATTTTATTTCATTCCTGAGACAATGTACAGGTCATTCCTGTGCCACACATATATTGAAAAAATTAAATGTTGTGGCACAGAGCTATTTGTTCTGTACCAGAGCAAAAATATGTATTATGGGTATCCTCCAAAGAACACATTTTAAAACAAATTCTGGTCAGAGCCAACCTGGCTGCTATGCTGCTTTAAGAGCACCAGAGGGGAGCTTAACAGCTTTCACAAACAAATGGAACCTGACTAATTGCCCAGCTTGTTCAGGTGCTGAACAACAGGATTACAAAAGGAATCACAGGATAATCTGGATACTAGATTGGATAAGGAATTACTATAAATTAGGATGTCTGAACAGCGTCAGTTATTCAACTTTGCATACGAAGAAGGGGTGGACATGAAGGACCTAAAGTCTTTTTAAATTGCTATGTCACACTGCCTCTCAGGGGTGGACATGAAGGGCCAAGTGTCCCTTATGATCTTAAATTGCTATGTTACTCACACTGCCTCTTTTACATTAGAGCTGGAAAGTCATCACTGTATTCCCCTGCTCATCCCAATGCACTGGAAAGCTTAAAAGCAGAGGGAAGAGTTGGTTTTAGTGTACTGTATCTCAAGCCACTGTCCCTGTCAGTTAATTATACTGAATGCTCATACAAACAATGAGCAAAAAAATGCCACCCAGTTTGCCCTGGCTAACCACCACACACCGTCAGCAAAGAGAGATCATGGAGGTGACACTGCCACTGATATTAGTATTTAAATGTAGTAATAAATAGAATAATAGATATGTTATTATGCATTACAAGGCAGTAATCCCATCCCTGAAAACCTCCTTAAAGGCAGAAATCCCATCAAGAGGTTTTGGGGACATAGGGAACCTTGAGAGCGAAGCTCAAGAGGTTCTCATAACCCCAAAACCTTGAGATGGGATTTCTGCCTTGTGATGCACAGTAACATATTTGTTTTTTTTTCAATATATGGATCTGAGGTGAATTGACTCACCCCCTATTTTGCCAGTGGAGTCAGCAGGTCCATGTGCATGCTGGCAGGGTTTCCCATTGCTGTGTGCATCAGCAGTTGGTGTGGACTTTGTTTAGTCCCGTTTTTTTTAAAACTGTTTGTCGTTGGTGGTATCGGTAGAGTCACGGTTATGAGAAAAGGAGCCAGGAAAGTGAGTCAGATTGCTGATAATCCTGAAGAAAACATTTCAAAAAGGAGTGAAAACTGTTGCTGGTACCGTCAACGATTCTCTCATTAAGCAAGCAAGCGAGTGAGCAAGCTGCTGTGTTTTCAGACTTGTTCTGCCCACCCACAGAAGAAAAGCGGCCAATCAGAAGGCACGCTTTGGAAGACATGGGGGATAGACTTGTGCATGTGTTCTTAAGCTTTGGTGATAATACTGTCATTCAGATACCGAACTATAGTATTACAGCACTTAAACAATAGTATTATCAGTCGGGAACAGTATTATTATCGCTCCAGAAGCAATGGTATTACCAGGATTTTTTTGTATGCTTTACAGTTAAATTATTTTAAGAATCCATATATTAAAATAATGTAATTCCTTCAAGGGGCACAACCTCTGCCATAAACAACAAAGTTTGCATTAACAAATTTCAACACTGAACTCTACATGATATTTACTCTGATGTGTTTATGCATTTACAGATGCCTATCCTCCACAAGACTGCCTCAAGCAGAAAATGACAATTAAACACCCAAACCTTTAGGCAGCCATCCCCATCAATATCTCATGCGAAAAACAGCTTGAAAAATCAAATATGCAAAGTTTAAACTTATGCAACGCATTTAAGGGGGTTTTCAGGGATGCAGGTTCAGACAAATGGTCAGGCAACGTACTGCAATATAAAGTCCTGTCAAAGTATAATTTGGTCTTCTCCATCTGTGTTCATCTCAGGTTCTTTGGCTGCAAAGTCATAGTCATTGTGTGCAAACAGATATTAGTCACTGCAAGATCCATGTACAGATAAATATTGCTTAAGTAAGTGATTTTAATCACTCTAGGTGTTATAAAGAAGCAGTATAGTGCAGTGGTCTAAGGCTCAGAGCTGCAAATCTGGCGACCTGGGTTTGAATCCCACAGCTCCCACTTACACACTGTGTGACCCTAAGCAAGTCACTTAACTTCCTTTTGCTCCCAGGTCACACCTTTAAACAAGCTTTCAGCTTAGTGTGTCTCCTGGTAAAAAAAAAAAAAAGAACTGGAAACACCCAAGGCATGAAGACTCTTCCTAACCTCTATGCAGCCATAAAAAAGGCAGGTAAGCAGAGTGCTTTAAGCAGAAAATGACAAGTAAACACCCAAACTTTGAGGCAGCCAGCCTCATCAGTATCTCATGCAAAAACAGCTTGAAATATCAAATATGAAATGTTTAAACTTAAGTAACACATTTAAGGGGGCTTACAGTGATGCAGGTTCAAACAAACTGTCAAGCAACATACTGCAATATAAGTCCTGTCAAAGTCCTGTTCAGTCTTCTCCAGCCAGATTTGTCTCACCTTCTCTGGCTGCAAAATCAGATTTCTTTGTGTGCAAACACATATTAGTCTCTGCAGGATCAATGAACAGATAAGTATTGCCTAAGTAAGTGATTTTTAATTGTGCAGGAAGTTATAATGAATGGGAAACTCCCAAGGCATAAAGGCTCTCCCTACCCTTGTCAAAACGTTTTCATTGTTGCTGAATGGTTAAGCTGATGTCTGAAAAAGGAAGACCCACCTTGCAGTTGCAGATTACCCTTCTGTTTAACCTGGTTAACTACCTTGTCAAGACTATGAGGTCCCACTGTCACAATGAAGATGGCACGGGGAACATCAATACTTGCAGGCTGCTTTCTAGGAATTATATGGGAGAATTTTAAAAAGGAGCCAGTGAGATCCAGGTCTAGTTATTTAAGGCCATTGCCTAGTAAAAAATAATGCAGACGTGGAGAAGGAGGTAACAAAAGTAAGATTAAAATTGTATTTGTGAGGACTTCCAGTGACGTCACTGCCTTGAATGGCTGCCTTCTTCTGAGCTCCTCACTAATACACTAACCAATTATCCGTAGCGCTAAAATCTCAACAAATACAAATATAAGCACTGAAGATGTCCGGGGGATCTAAGCTGAGCAGATCCCATTCAAAAACGCTGAAAAATAAGATGGATGGAGGTGGATTTTCTGATCAAGAAATCCCCAGCCACAGCTCATCACCCGTTAGCAATACGGCCGGAGGCAATGATACAGACCAAGAAACAGAGTGGCTAACAAGATCACACTTTGAGGCCTTATTAATGGAAATCAAGGCTTTCAGAGCAGAAAATAGAAGGGAATTTCAAGATCTACGTGGCAAAATCCAGGAGGCAGAACAAAGACTAGCACATTCAGAGCAGCGAATAGCCGACACAGAGGAGCAGAATTACCACATGTATTCAGCGGTGGATTTTTTTTGTGGATCATCAGGGAGCCTTACAAGAAAAGTTACTGGATTTAGAGGCTTGATCTCGGAGGGAAAACCTCCATATTTATGGTCTCCCCAAGGGTTTGGAAACCCGCCGAATGAAAGAGTTTATGGAAGACCTCCTGCATGACATCCTAGAGTTTTCTCCAACCTCCAATAGAATGTACACGCAGGTCATTAGTGGCTAAACCATCAGACCCTACTGCAAGGCCATGGTCAATTGTAATGAAATTATCTAGTAATCAAGATAATGACTTTCTCTTGAAAACAGCATGGTCTAAAAATGTTGTGAAATACAATGCAACCTGCTTGTATTTTGATCATGACTACCCAGTCGAGATAGCCAGAAGACGTGAGGCTTAATCACCCATCCTTTATGCCCTCAGAGAGTGGGGACTTAGATTTCAGACCCCCTACCCAGACAAGTTGAAGATCTTCTGGGATTCGGGCCCAAAAGTATATGACTCACCAGAGCGGGCCCAACAGGAACTTGCTGCTAAAGGATGGAGCATACACCCGACCGAACTGGAACAGCAACACCCTTGCACTGGACTCTCATTATGCGGTGCAGAAACAAATACCAGGTGAAGCAGTCAGCCCTGAAGACACTACACGAAGTGAAAACCTTGCTTAGAGATGCGGGGAGTTCGGACAGAACACCATCAGAGACACCAATTGAAGAAAACACCTGAGATGAGTACTTTACCTCGAAGGGGCTATTTTCACTAGCTATTTCATTTGCTCTCTCCCACCGATATTGGGGCCTACCTTCAACAGGAGAAAAGCATAACAGGGCAGCACATAAATGATCCCTGCATTCTGCTTATGTCTAGAGTATTGTATTAGGTGTTGAACTCTTTAAAGTTTAATCTTAAGTTCCCCTCTGTTGGAATCCATGAAAGGAGCCTTAGATGGCAAAAATATCACCTCATTAATGAGTAGAAAATTCTTGGAGTGAAGAGAAGGGGGGGAACTGCAAGAAAAGAGAAACAAAACACTACTGACTCAGTTTGAAAGTTTTTTTTTTCTTCTTTTCTCTGCTTATAGAGATCAATAGAATGAGACTGGGACAGAGCATAAAAAAAGTTTTTTCTTCCAGTAGTACCAGAAACTGTGAATTAAAGTTTAAAAAGGTTAATTCATACAAAGTTTTTGTTTTAACCCAGTTACAACATGGGAACTGTTACATGCATGTATTCTAAACGGAGTTGCTTTACGGTTGGTCTCTTCCCCTGGGGGATTTGGCAAACTGTTTAAGCTTAACATATTGACCCCTCCACATCTGCACAAGGGAAATGAAAGTGGGATTGCAGCTTTCCAATTACAGAATGTGGGCGAGAGGCCACGAAAGGTAAGGCAAATGTCTGGTTTATACAAAAGGGCCGGTATCTGCCTCTACCTCATGACGCTGACCTATGGACTTTCTCTCTCTCCATCATCTGGGACCCGACTTTTTATAGGGTCCAGGGAGGTCTGGCAAGCCTTTTTGCCACCTTACCTCCTATGAGGTGGGGGGAATCGATGAGGTCCCACCCTCTACCCAGTAGAGGGCAATTTTATGAGCCCTCCTGCCTTGGAAGCCAATTTGTACATAGTTCTTATGTTCTTCAAGTTAAACAAGGTTCAGTTATAAATGGCTATATTGTTTGGATCAGGCTTTATATGCTAGTAACAACAAGATTATCTAACAGAATACTGCAAAGGTTAAAGGTTCTTACATGGAAGTTGAAGGGACTAGACATACTTGCTCAGTGCACCAGTCTGGGGGTTGGGGGGTGGGACGGACAGCCTTTAAAAATTTGCTCCATTTTACAGCTTGAGAATGTACAGCGAGCGGTATCTCGCTGGCACAGAGAAGAAGAGGAAAGGGAAGTAGAATGAATAAATCACCATTAATATCAATTAGTTCAAACAATGTGAATAGTTTAAATAATCCAGTCAAATGATACACGGTTTTAAGCTCTCTGAAAAGGCAAAAAACAAGTTTTGTTCTGCTTCAGGAAACCCGTTTAAGTAAAGAAGAGCATCTTAAGCTCACTAAATTTTAGTTCTCCACCATAGTGGCTTCTTCATTTAAGATGGGAAAACATAGGGGGACGGCTGTCTTTGTCCCTCGGTCCACCCCTTTCCAGTTCTCCATATCATATGCAGACCCAAAGGGCTGACTATAGCAGTTGGGACATCAGAGGGACAATTAAAAACTCTGGAATCACTGTATATCCCACCTGGCTCAAAAGCAAATGCAATTAGGCCTTTACTGCAAAAAAATCACAGAACTTCAGAAGGGAACCTTAGTGTTAGGAGGAGACCACAATCAGATATATGATTGGTTAGATACCACTAGCACTCGAGTTTTCAAAAAAAAAACAGAGCAGAAGGCAGCCTAGCATACTTTAAAGAGATGCAGTGGATAGATGTCTGGTGCTCCTTACTGTACATCTGCATCAAAGGGAGTATTTCCATTACTCCTCACCACACAAAGTATATATATGAATTGACTACCTTCACATTTCAAAAGAACACCATTACAGGATGAGGGAATGCTCCATCATGCCTTCCCCACTCTCAGACCACTCGCAACTGCCCTGAAACTGGTGTGGCCTGTGGAAAAATGAAAAACTCTAAGGCACTTTAACAATTTCCTATTAAATTCTAAAGAGTATCAAACATTAATAGTGAATTGAATCCTGCAAATAATCCAGGAGAATGCACATCCTGAAATAGCAAAGACCACCCTATGGGAAACAATCAAAGTAGTACTCTGAGGGGAGATAATCAAATATTTCTCCTTTCAGAAAAAGCAACAATCTGAAAGACTGGACCCGCTGCAGCGTCAGCAGAAGTAGCTGCAAGACCAACACGCAGCCGAGGACCTTGGGGCCCTCCCATTATTGCAGGCACCAAGGAACAATTGCAGAAATTACTAGAAATCAGAACAGAGCAAGCGCTATAGCACCTTAAACATAAATACTACAAGGGGGGACCAAGGTTCATTAGATTATTAACACGCCGCCTTAGACAGAAAACAGTGCATTCCACAATAATCCAAATCAGAGAACCAGGAACAGGGAAATTGGTTTCAGCACCTCTTCAAATTCACCAGGATTTCCAGAAATATTATTAACATTTATACACCCCTGAACAGGAGACAAATCAAATAAAAACCCAAGATTTTTTAAATAAACTTCAGTTGCCATTACTGTCACAGTAACAACAGCAATTCCTGGATCAACCGATAACTACGGCAAAATTAACAAAAGCAATTACAAATATTAAAGCCAGCAAGAGTCCAGGGCCTGATGGATATTCAGGGAAGTTCTTTAAGACCTTTTCCAGACAGCTTACCCCGACCCTACTAAAGGCCTGCAGGGAGGTGCGGGGGGGGTGTGTGTTACCTGACACCTGGAGATATGCCTCAGTGGCAAGTATTCTTAAGCCAGGAAAGGATCAAACTAACTGCTCCTCCTACCAAACTGTTTCAGTATTAAATACTGATTAGAAGTTATTTGCTACTGTATTAGCTAAGAGATTGGAGCAACTCTTACCTGGACTAATGAATATGGACCATACAGGCTTTATCCCAGGCCGGCAGACACAGGATAATGTAAAAAGAACATTACATTTGCTACACCTCTCTGCCCTGTTGAGGGTCCCTTTTCTATTGATGAGTCTGGATGTGGAGAAGGACTTCAACAGGGTAGCATGGCCCTTCTTAGCCCTAACGCTCGGGAAGACAGGCTTTCCAAGGGGCTTTTTTAAAACTATCAATGCAATCTATTCCCATCAACAAGTCTACATCAAGGTGAACTGTTCCATGTCATCCCCGATTCCTCTGAGAAAGGGCACCCAACAGGGCTGCCTATTATTACCCCTACTATTCACATTATACTTAGAACCCCTGGATCAAGCTTTCTGGCAAGTAAACAGAATAAAGAGAATTGAAGCAGGGAGACAGCATCATAAACTAGTGCTATACGCCAATGATCTATTGGTCTATTTGGTACAGCCAGAAAATACTATGGTAATACTATGTAGAGTATTGGAAGATTTCAGGGACATAGCAGGATATAAGCTTAACCCAATGAAAACTGAGATATTACAAATAAACTATGTCTCTTCAGACCACACCAAATCCCATTTCCCTTTCAAATGGAACTCTCAATATAGTAAATATTTAGGAATACAAATTGGGCCCACTTATGAACAAATGTTTACTTTAAATTACTCACCATTGTTAAAAAAAATTAGTATCGGAAATGGAAAGATGGAAAATTCTACCCCTATCTCTATCACAGAGAATTGACTCAGTCCACATGGTACTGTTACACCGATTTTTATATCTAGCCCAGACAATTCCTATACCAGTACCTAAAGAATATTACACATCCGTTAATAGAAAGATATCAAGGTATATCTGGGGATCTCAAATGTCATTGATTTGACTCTCTATCTTGCATTTATCAAGGTAGAAAGGGGCATACCTCTCAACCTCCTGCCTCATAAATCAGGGACAAGGCTTAAAAAAATCAGGGACAAAGGACCAAAATCAGGGACACATTTTTATAATTGGAGATATCCACTCAGAAATCTGGTAGAATATGGGGCTTAGTGCAAATTGCATTTTCTGAAGAAAAAGAAGTCTGTAACTTTAATACTTTACATTATTTTGTGCTTACAGCTCCCACTGTTTAGCCACGAAAACACAAATTTTAGGAGGGACAGAGGAAAATTCTGAGGCAAAATCAGGGACATCCCTGAAAATCAGGGACAGTTGAGAGGTATGGAGAGGGGGTCTATCCCTCCTAAACTTACAATATTACCACCTCGCAGCTCAAATAAGAACCATCTTATATTGGCTCCATCCCAGCTACAAAGCCAAATGGAAGGACATAGAGAGACAAGAGGAAGATCTAATGCAATTACATAGGATCTTACTAACACACCCAATTAGGGCAGACCAGGAGGAAGGAGTAAATCCATACACAAGAATGACTCTGCTGAGTTGGCAAAGTATTATGCACTCTAGGAAGTTAATGCAGTGGAGACTGCTCCTGTACTCCTTCCCTTACTTAGAAGAATTCCGACTGGCAAACATGGACCTGGGGTTTCGTCACTGGGAAAAACAGGGGCTATACATGGTATATCAATTTGTGAAGGAGAGGGCAATTCTTAGTTTTACAGACTTGATGTCACAATTTGGTCTTGCTGCCAAAGATAGATTCAGATATTTCCAAGCAAGAGACTTTATCAAGTCAGTGTCTAGAGATCTGTGGTCCAATTAGCCTCTTTCTTGGATCCTAGAAATTTTGAAACTGGCACTAGAGGGGCGAGCCTCATTGGAACACATGATCTCTTATGTATATGAGGCAATCAGTACATTAGAGGGGGACTCCAAAGATTCAATAAGAACGGCATGGGCCTCTGACCTTAATATGCCCATCTCCAAAGATATATGGGAAAAGCACTTGTATAAAATGTATAAAGGGAGCTTCTGAATATCCTAGAGAGAATTCTCTTGGAAGAACACAATTTGGTTCTTTAAAACCCCAGCATTAACAGCCAAATATACAAAGAATGGGACATCGAAGTGCTGGAGAGGATGTGGAGACTCCCCAGCTACTCTCAGGCATGTTTTTTATTTTTTATTTTATTTTTATTTTATTGAAATCTAGGATTACAAATACTGTTGAGCAGGAACTGTTCATTTACAAAGGTTCCACGTCGAAGGAATGGGGGGTATACATACATACAAAGGTCAACATAATAATACATAGTTACACAATAAAAAGAAGTAAGAGATTGAGGCATATGAAATTCCAATAATTCAAAATGTGCCAAATGTTAGGTAGCATGACATACCAGCCAAGGGCAATCTTAGAAATAAGCACTGCAGGTGAGAGGGAAGGGGGTATGCAGGCAGGAAGACCATTATCAGAGGGTAGAGGGTGAGGTAAGAGCTCTAAAGGGAGGGAGGGAGGGAGGGCTAAAGTCAGGAAATACCCTGGGGTGAGGAAAGGAAGAGGGGGCAAGCAGGTAGGCAGGTAGAAGGGGGCAAGGCGGGATGAGGTAACTGTCAATGTACTATGGAGATACCCAAAACTACATCCCTTTGTTCATGATTTGCAGGAAACCTTATAACAAATCGTACCACCCTCCTTAAGGTTTACCCCTTCTCTTTTTTTTCACATCACAATAGCCTGCAGCCTTTAAAGACCCCCTTGCAATTACATTGATTTCAGTGTCCCAACTGGCAGCGAAAAAGGCTATTACCAAAACGTGATTAACCCAAGACCCCACATAATGGCAGAACATTTCATTTGAGATATACACTGTAAATTGGGTTGTTTGAAAAATAACCAAGAGGATGCCAGTTTCTTACAAATGAACTTGAATGCATTAGCAAACTGGGCTAAAGAGAATGAAATGTCCTTCGACTTTGATAAGTGTAAAGTGATACACATGGGGAAAAAATAAACATGTATTCATATCAAATTAATGGTACCATCTTGTTAACAATTAAAGAAGAAAAAGATCTGGGTGTAATAGTTACGGATGATTGAAAATTTGATACCCATGCTCTAGTTACAGCCAAAAAATGTCAAAAATTAATGGGATGTATACTTGGGAATATCAAGAGTAAAGAGACAGAGGTGATGGTTCCCCTGTACAGTGCATTGGTGAGACCACATATGGAGTACTGCTTCCAGTTTTCTGCTCCTACATCCAAAAGGACTCAGAAATTATCTGAAAATATACAAAGGAAAATGACAAGAAATATAAGATCTACTAAGAACGTGAGTTATGGAAACAGGCTCCTTAAGTTGAATCTTTATTCAACCAAATATGGGCGAGAAAGAGGAGACCTTTGTCTAATATATAAAACCTTACAGTATGTGTACGTGTCAGAAATGCTTGGGTTCAGGAGGAATCCATGTATTGATAGTACCAGAACCCATAAACTGAAATTGAGGGGCAAATCTAATAATACAGTTAACCGAAGAAACTACTACACACAATGGGTGATATCTAAATGGAATAAACTTCCAAGTTATGTTGTTGATAGCCCTAATATAAGTACTTTTAAATTTAATTTGGACAACTTTATGAAAGACAAGAAATTTTGATTCCACCAATGAGTTGGTGGCGAGTTCATTAAAGGGCTACATGCTGTATGAACTTGAAACTCACTATGAAACTATGAAACAAGATGGAGAGATTAACTGCCATCCTAAAGAAGAAAAAAGAGCAATTTTAATTAATTTGGAGAAGGTGAGTGGCATACATTGTACCTCTCCACTTGGATTTCGTGCCATGAACCTGTATTTAATATGAAAGTCTGTGATTATTTATAGAAAAACCTGTCCCTTACATCATCCTCTCAACCCTGTTTTTATAAGAATGTCTGTCTTGTTTTTTTTTTTTTTTTATTTTAGTCTTTGGTAATCAGGTAAGGCCCACTAGACACAAGTGCCTGTTTTTAGGGGCGACCTGGGAGCAATATCCCCCTTTGAATATCGTGCCGGGGCGCATCATGCGCAAACCGTTTGAATACCCTGCCCTATTTGCACAAAGTATGAATAAATGGATCATGATGATAAATTGTCAGAATTTCAATTAATTTAAAAAAAAGTTTAGGATGACATTTTTGGCCAACTAACCAATACTGATGCTTTAATTAACAAATACAGATGCTTGAAATGAAATTACCTTACCATGACAGCGTACACTGTTGGCCTTTGCTGCAGTTCAGGTGGCTGGTGTGATTACTGGCAGCACTGGCAGGATACCCAAAAGCAGGCTGGCTGGCTGGCAGGTTTACTGACCGTGGCACCACTGTCAGGATGGCTAAAAGCGGTCTGGCTGGCTGCTCCAATGTATTTATATGAATATACTGAAGCGAGGCACAACTTGGGGAAACTGTTGACAGGAAAAAAAATGTAATAATAATGAAAAGGATTAAACTTATAAGGAGGAAGGGAGGGATCTAAAATCATATTTTTCTTTATGCGCCGCTACCATCATCACACTCATCAAGGAAGCAGCCCTTGCAGACTCCCAGACCGGAGTTGTCCCCACTTGGGAATTCTTTTACCATGAGTGCCTCATCCACCTCAGTAGAATGCAGTTTTCCACTACCACCATGCTGTTCTACTTCCTCCTCATCACCACCACTACCACCAACATCATGTGGTATAAACAGACATACTTGTCTTAGGTGAAATGTGCCCTTAATTAATTTTAATAAAAGTTAGCATGGCTGCTTATCTAGGCAATAAATTTGTATGCCTGTCCTCTACAATGGTTCTCACTGAACTAAATACCCTCTCCACACTTCTAATACAGGGTGGACAGCTCAGATATTTCACTTCTAAAGAGGTCAGTGCTGGCCAGTCAGCCACCTTGCTACTCCAGTACAGCAGCTGTTTCAATATGTTCAGGTGTGTGGTGTCTGCCACGTGTGCCTCCACCATGCGCTTTGCTGCACGCAATCCTGATTCATCAGCCTGCTCCTAATTTTCCTCCATGTCCACAGTTCCCACTTGTAACAAAATATCCCAAAGTGGATTTGTGGTCACTTGTCTTTCTGTGATCAGCCCTGTTTTTCCAGCCCGCTTTAGTGACGTGGTAGCTACACCTGGTCTGTCATCATTGCTGTGTTGTGGCTTGCAGAACTGTACCCGTGACATCTGTGCCTCATTAACCCATCTTACAAGTTGATCAGTTAAATGTCGCACCTGATCACCCCCACCTTCAAGTATGGATGACAGGCCCCTTTTACATCATGGATCCGGCATTGTGGCAGTTCTAAATTCAGCAGAATGCAGAATAGTTGAAATATGGATATTGCTGTCTAATATTTGCAGCATGTGTTCCATTAACACATATCTTGACCTGTCTCCGTCTGCGTCAAGCACCTGCTGTACATTTAACAAGGCCTGCCTCAGCACCCGTAGCAGTGAGATGGTCTAACTGATAGAGGCAGTGTCCCCACTCACTGCCTGTGTGGCATGCTCAAATGGCCTCAGAATCATGATCAGGCCATCCATGAGTCACCATTGTTCTGTTGCCAGAGACATAGGTGCCTTTGAACTGTCACAGCTTGTGTGAAGCAGCAGGTATTCTGAGATGGCTTTGTACTGCTTGTACAAGTGCTTGATCATGTACTGTGTTGAGTTCCATCTTGTGACAACTTCTAGCTTAAGACAGTGCTGAGGCAGCTTGTTTTGGATCAGCAGCTGCCTATGCTGGTCACAGGCCTTTCCAGAACAAGTAAAGTGGGCACAGATGTGATGGGCCACAGTCAACATTGCCTTGATTTCAGAATATGCCATAAACTCCTGCACTACAAGATTAAGACAATGTGCCATGCTGGGAACCCTGAGAAACCCACCATTGATAATGCATTTCTCCACATTGGAGCCATTATTTCTTGCTATGAAACCTGCTTTTAGGGACAGTGGGTACACCCATTTGTCAGTTTTGGTCAGGAGGAATTCTAACATTTATTGACCTGTGTGTGAGCATGGTACACTCCTTATTACCAGCGTAGCATGCTGGTCAATATCCAGAATGTTGCTACCACCACAGTTGGACTTCACACAGTTTTTTCCCATCCAAGCATCAGATATTACCCTGGGTACCTGTGCTCAATGAGCTGAAATTCTTAGATAAGAGCTACAAGCTGTTTGGTAACTGGTAGACATAGTGTATCATTACTTAAATGGATGCACAGTACGGTAATGCAGAATGCTGTATGGCATGCTTACTGTCAGTGTCACAGTCGTATATAGCTCTGGAATAGCACTGGTGGAAAAATACATGGTAATGAGATCTTCCATTTTGGACAGGCACGTCATCAACCTACGGAACCCTGAATTATCCACAAACAAGAATGGTAACAGGTCAGTTGCTAATATTTCTGTAGTTGCTGCATTAAGTTCACATGCAACAGCATGATTTGGTGGGTATTTGGTGTGATGCTCAAACATGCTCTGCAGTCTAGGCTGCACTGCTCAGGGTTTTGGGCTGGAGACACCAAACAGCTGGGCTCTGTACAATGGTGGCATGGATGATGGGGAAGATTTGGACTGGGGGGGTTACAGATGCAGAACCAATGAATGATGTGATTTTGCATATTTTAGTGATGAGATGGTGTGAGTGGCTGAGTATGCTGCTAATATTCACAACACCACTACTACCTTTCCCACTACTAGGAAAACCCACCAAGCCATCTTCCTCCTCACGCATGTAGTAGTCCTCTACAGTTTCTTCAGAATCCCACCCTGGATTTGTATCTATGACACTTTGGGATGCCTTGCTGAATGAGGTCAATAATAGAGAGGCCCCCTTGCACCAGTTTCCCTTTAGTGCTGAGTGTGCCATGTGCCTGAACGTCAGCTGTGTGTGTTGCTCACCAGTGCCAAGGTGGCTACCCTTTCTGCTGTGGTGCACATGCACTTGGCATAGCTGGTAGAAAGCCACTGTTTCATCCTTCAGGTTCAGAATGTAAAAATTCTTAAACTTGGGATTTTGTATCCCTTGCTCTCACATGATGGCAGTTGATTGGATACTGGGGGTATTGTTGGAGGGCTAGAAATGGGTGTTCTGGGGTATGATTTCCACTCTGCTGCAACTGTTGACTCATCCTGTGTTATTACTTCTACTGTCTCAACAGATCCAACAGCTGGAGACCTGGGGGAGACTTTACTGATGCATGATCCCTGGCCCTTACTTTTCTTTTTCTCTGGTTCCCACATAGGATCCATATCATCATCATCCCCATCCCTTCCTACAATGCTAACCTCCTAAGATATATGTTTATTGTCTTCCTTACTGTCACTTTCATCACCCTGTATTTCCTTATCAGCAGCATCTGATTCCTTAACACTCAGGTCTGCAACATCACACTGTGACTCAGGCTCCAGCTATTCTGCAACACTCTTTGGGACATCAAACACCTCTAAGTCCTCAGCCAAAATTATATTTCTTGAGAAAACTTTTTTGGGATTCCTGCAATTCTCCTGTTGTTCCTGCCTGCACCACCTGCACTGCCAGTACCAGCAAGACCCACCACCATTGATGCCACAGATTTGGAGGAAAAAACTACTCCTTTTCTTTTCCAATTCAAAGTTGTATTCAATTTTATACCATTGCTTGGTATTACTTGATATGAAAGAACAGAAAAAGGCCAGAGTCCATCGAGTCTGTTCCCCACACTATGTGGGACATTATTTATCTATTATCCCTCAACCAAACATCTAATTTGTTTTTAAAGACAGTGGCACTAGTTGCCTCTACCAATTCTTGTGGCAAGGTGTTCCATACAATGGATGCTCTTATTGGAAAAAAGTTTCCCCTTTTGCTGGTTTTATAAGTTTTTACTTCAAGCTGTTTATTATGTAGTCTCGGAACATGTCTTCTTTTGGAGAGTGTTAGACCACATTTTTCCATTAGATCTGGTGAATTTATTAAATTAAAAACCATAAGCATATCACCTCTTAATCTTCTAGCTTGAAGAGAGAAGAGACCAGCAGCTTTTAATCTGTTCTGATAATCCAACTTTGTTAATCTTGGAATCATTCTAGTTACTCTACTTTGAACCTGTTCAAGAATTGCTATGTCTTTTTTTTGGTTTGGATTCTAGAAAGGGGAGCCATAGTCTAGATACGGTCTAATGTATGCCCTATACAATGAAATAAGGCATTGTTCAGTGCGATTAACAAAAGTGCGTTTTATTTGCCTCAAAAGTCTGTTGGTCATGCAAGCAGTTCTAACACACTGATCATTTGATGTAAGTTTATTATTAACATATATCCCTAAATCTTTTTCACAATTTGATGAGTGAAGTGGTAGTCTGTTTATATGATATATCGTTTTTGGATTATTTACACCGAAATGCACTACTGAACATTTGTCTTGATTAAACTGCATATGATTTTCAGTTGCCCAAAGTGTTAATCTTTCCAAATCCTTCTTTAACGCAGAAATATTTTCTTGATTATTAACATTGCCCCCCAATTTAGTATCATCTGCAAATTTAACTATGAAGTTATTTGGCCCTGTTTGTAAACCACTGATATAGAGGTTAAACAATGTTGGTCCCAAGACTGACCCCTGTGGTACACCACTTGTCACACTACCCGAATCAGACAAGATATCATTAATTCTGACTCTCTGAGAATGATTTGTCAACCAGTTTAAAGTCCAGTTGACAATATCGGGTGACAAACCTAGATTATGCATTTTAGTAATGAGTTTTTCATGTGAGACTTTATCGAAAGCTCTACTAAAGTCTAAAAGAATTACATCAGTAGGGATACCCACATCTAGTAGAGTACTTATATTATTGTAAAGATATCAGATTGGTGGTGCAGGAATACTTGGGAGTAAACCCATGCTGATTTAAATAATAAATTCCTAATTTTTTATAATCTTGATCTATTAGAAACTTCATTACTCGTTCCATTAATTTACCAGCCACTGAGATCAGGCTAACTGGATGATAATTTTGCACAGAACCTCTATTGCCTTTTTTAAATATGTGAGTAACTATTGCTGAACGCCAATCATTTGGTACAATGCCTTCTTGTAAGGATTTATTGAAAATAATTGACAAAGGTATAGAAATATTTATAGAGATTTCAATCAGAAACCATGGATTAATACTGTCTGGGACCGGACTAGTATTTTTTTTTTAGTTTTTTGATAGCCTGTATAATGTTAGTTGGATAGAACCTATGATAATCTACGTGGTGAACTTTAAATGTACTAATAGGTAATTTTTGAGAGAAGACAGAACAAAAGTACTTATTAAAGAGATTCGAGGTTTCTGTATCAGATAGAGAAGAGCCATTGGTTATAATGGGACCAATGGTCCTTGATACACTTCTTTTACTATTTATATAGAGAAAAGAGATTGTGACAGTCTTTTGTGTGAGCTAGTTTAAATTCTAGCTTATTTTTTGCCAATTTAATAGAATGTTTTAAGTTTTTCACAGATAGTCTGTATTTATGTAATAGAGTAATTTTAAATGGAACAGAACTATTAAGTTTCCTAAAAAGTTAAATTTTTATTTTAATCTGATTTTTAATTGCCTTGTTGAACCAAGGGGGAATTTTTCCTTTAATATTAAATTTCATCTTAGATGGAATAAAGGTATTTTCCAAATAATGTACAAAGTTTTTAAAAAAGTCCCAAGCTTGTTGTGCTGTACAATTAAGAAGATTAGGGGCCAGATATTCAAAACTTTGCCCAGGCAAAATTATAGCACTGCTGGCCGAGCAAACTTAGCAGAGCACAGAGCACGCTATATTCAAAGGAATAGCCCAGGGCAAACAGCCTCGAATATGGCATGGTAATGAGGCCATGCAAACTGGGTTGGGAGTGCAGGGCAAAAATAGCCCTGGAATAAGACAGCACTGAATAAAGCAACCAGGAAGTGCAACCCACAACAACAACACAGTACACAGCAACATGAGGGCAGGTACAGACGAACTACGTGGCCAATGTGTGTGCCAAAATGCATGGACTCAGTACAGCTGCAGGAAGCAGCAGATGTGAAAGAACAGTGATCAAAACTGTATAAAATTCCCATTACCATTAAGCGCGGCGCTAACACATTAAGCGCGGCATTAGCTATGAGCTAAGCAGTTAGCCGAGCAAAACACGTTTGCCGGGGCTAAATGTGCCATATTAAAAGTGCCATGCAAATGAGCCTACTTACGTAGTCTCTGGGCAAACAACCGGATTAGTATCTCATTATACCTGATTTGCATGCAGTTTGCCCAGCGTTACTGCAGAGTCCCACAGAGCCACCTGTAGGTCAGTCTGGAAGTACAGGGCTGACCAGGTCCAACCACAGCTCCACCTGTAGGTCAGTCTGGCAGTGCATGATGATAGCTGCAGGCTACATGTAAACAGTACAGCATAGCATATTATACCCCAGGGGACAGCACACCATAGGCACAGGTGGTGGTGGTGCTACATGCAACTGTCACATTGTAGGGCATGCTACAGTGCACAGCAGAAACTAAGTAGCAGGGGGCCAGTAGTGCGTGGACACAGCAATGCCTATGGTGTGTAGGGCAGTGATGATGACTGCACTATACACAGTGAGCGCCCAACTCGCGGATGTTTTCTGACACTGGACATTACTGTTACGCTTGTTGTGTGACCCACAGATGCTGCACCTGTGGCATGGATGCTCACAGTGACATATACATTCCTGGCTTTGTGTGCTATGGCAGTTGTACAGCTGTGAGATATGTGGCCGGGGGCATATATTATCAAAGGCACACTGGTGTTGGGGTATTCCTAATACTGACCCATGTACACTGCATGATGTGTCCCAGCCTTGTGGCCACACCTGATCTGTAGCACAGCCTCGCCACCCATATATGCTCCCCTCAACATCCTCCATGCCCACAGTGCTGCATGTGTGTGCTGGCATCCGTTGGTGTCCACGGAACTGTGGTCCACAGGTGTGTGCTGTATGGCCACACTGCCGTGCTGTTCACTGGTGGTAGGGTCACCACTTACTGCCTGGCATGGCTGGGACTGGTGACAGATGATGGCATCATTGTGATGCCATCAGTTAGCACATGCTTCCTCTATGTTTGGCTTTATCTATGTGTCATATTTATTTGTTAGGGTCGGCGCCAAAACCGGCGCTAAACCAGCGCAAACACCAGCATAAAGCCATAATGTCGGCAGAAAAGCTGATTGCCCAGGATTAAGACCAGCTTTTCCTAAGGGGACAGTGATCAGCTAAGTGTCGGGCTTAAGTCGCTAAGAACCATCGAAGGGGCGCTTAGTCGCTGAATATAGCATTGCGCCTGTGGTCTATGTCAGTTTGCCCTTGCATACATTATACTTTTGCCCGTGCTAATGCAGTTTGCCCGCGCTTATTTGGCCTTTTTGAATATGGCAGACCTGCTGCTTCTCTGCTACTTACACCTGTGCAAATGGTTTTTGCCCAGCGCAAAGTTTTGAATATCTGGCCCTAGATTCCCAGTTTATGTTTTGTAAGTATTCATTGATTTTAGAAAAATTTGCTTTGTTATAATTTTTTGTATAGTGTAACTTCCTTTGCGTAGTTTTAAACTGTTGAATTTCAAAAAGAATAGATGAATGATCACCGGTCCCAAGTGGATCCCAAATTTGTAAATTGCTAATTTGTTGCTCTATGTTAGTAAATTATAGATCCAAAATATTAGGACCTCGAGTGGGTTCAGTAACAAGTTGTTGTAATCCAGTACTAACTACCACATCTATTAGTCCTTTCTCGGCATAGGACAGTCCTGAGAATGAGTCCCAGTTAATATGAGGGAAGTTAAAGTCACCAAATAGTACAGTATCTTGAGATTCTGAAAAATGTGTAATTCCTTTTAACATATCAGTTGTGTAATCTGAGTTTGCAGATGGAGGTCGATAGATGTTAACAATAGTTATATAGGACTGCTCCTTCAATAAGATTTAACCCATATACTTTCCAAAGGAAAGGGAGAACACACTTCAAAAGAAGGAATATCACTTTGTATGTACATACAAACTCCACCACCTTGCTTATCTAATCTGTTTTTATGATATAACTTATAACCTGGAATTTCTCTGGACCAAATTGAGGATGCATCCCACCAAGTTTCAGTTACTTCCACCACACCTATATTTAAAGTTTTACATTTGGCTTTGAGTTCTGCTAATTTAAGTTAGTTTAAATATCTTGCTTTCAAAGCTAGGAGTTTACATTTAGTTGTAATAATATTTTGGTAAGTATTCAGAGACTTGGGAACAGACCCATTCTCCCCCATTGTTTTTAGTTTAAACAATGATTTATGATTTTAGTGATACTTTTAGTGATACCATTACAGAGAGAAGAACTGCCAGCAACTACTTCTTGTTAGTTAGTACTACCAGCACTTTCAATCCATGAAGAACTTCCATCATCACAACTGGGAGTGGTTATGGTACCCTTCAGTACCATAGAAGCTAAGCTCTCCTTAGCAGCAGTACCAGAAACTCCATTAGTAGAGCATCTCTTTACGGGCATTTTCTTAAATGTGTAGGTTTTGGAATACAGAATTAAGGGACTGGGGGAGACATGCGGCACAGTACACAACACTTTACAAGACTTTACACAGAAACAACTACACCAGAATTTTTTTCCTTATTTTTTTAATAAACATTAGACAACACAGATTATTTAAGGGGCTAGGGACCCAAGCAAGACTACAAAACATTTATAGCTCTTTACAGATACAATAAACAACAACAACAGAAATATTTTCTTTTCCTTTTTGGGGGGGACAAAACAACACACAACAGGGATGTAAGGGACTAGGGGCACCCACACTGGATCACACAATACTGTGCAAGACTTTCACAAAAGCAACTACACCAGAATATTTTTTAATTTTTATTTTTTGCTAAACAGTACACAACAGGGTCATTTAAGGCACTATGCAACATGACACAACACTTTACACAGCCAGTATGTATACAAAAACAAGAACACCAGAAACATTTTTTTTCCTTTTTTTAGTTTTTAAGAAAAACAGTACACAACAGGGATTTCAGACTAGGGGTCAAACTCAAGGACACGCATGATGCTATATGTACATGAACTAAAGATAACATCTATCTAGCAACAGAAATTAAATCAATTTAAACTATAGAGACAAACATAATTCAGTAAAACAAACCTCACTGTTCTACAGAAGCAAAGTAACAAATCACGGAAAACAGAAAATACAAACACTGAGTAAAACAGCACTACACACTGCCTAGGCTATAAGGCAAGCCTTTTGTTGCTGAAGCTGCAGATAAACTCCCCTCCCACAAAGCACACTTCACTGTCTACAGTACAGAAACTGAAACAAACAATAACTACTTGATGATCTACAGGAACAAGGCACAGTATACACTTAATAGAGTGATTTTGGACAGAAAACTCTGTGGTTTTAGAAGGTTTTAAGGTACACAGCTCCAGAGTACAGCTAACTCCAACTCTTTCTTCCTCACACTGCACTGAATTCAGTCTATGCATGGAAAAAACAACCCATGTAACCTCCTATCCCATGAATCCTTTCTAAAGGAAAAGGGAAAGGGTAAATTGTTTAACCAGGAACCATCATTGATTTCAATAATACACCTAATAAATACATAATAAACACCATTAATACATACCTGGGAAATACCCTTGAACAAGTGCCAATTTTCAAATATCTTGGAATCAACTTTGATCAAGGCCTAACCTTTGCAACTCACATTGATAGTACAGCAACAACTATTAATCCGCAAATTGGGATTCTGTATCGGAACCGACAGCTTCTTACCCATTCTGCACTGAGGATTGCCATCCAATCTTCTATCATCTCAGTCGTGGACTATGGCTTGAGTTATATAGGATCTGCCACCACTACAGCACTTAATGCATTACAACATCCCTAAATAAGGCCTGTCGGCTGCTCACTGGTGCACATCGACATGACCCACACATGCGTACTCCTATGCTGACTCAGGTTGCTGCAACTCTCAAACTGGATAGCACCTTACCTGCCTGATGGCCAAAAATCCACCTGGGCCTCACTCCACCCTGTATCCAAGACCTGTTATGCCTGAGTGCTAGCACCGCTTTACCAGAAGATCAGAACACCAGTATCTCCAAGTCCCTCCGATGCCGGACTTCTCAGGGACAAAGATCATTTGCCTATCGTGCCCCAGCTGGCTAAATGCCCTCAGCACTCATATTACTGCCTCCACCTCTAGGTATTTTCAAATCAAGGCTTTTCTCTCACCTTGCCCTCCAGCTCCTGTGACTGCCCTGATTAAACCTCCTATTTTCTCACTACCCACCCTGTTCTGTTATTTGACAAAGACATGTTTGGGAAACCTTTCTCCTGCTATTGTCTGCTCCACACACCATTCACTTACCCTCTCTGTTCTGGACTTTTTCCTATTTGTTTCTCCTAATCTGGCATGACCTCTTTCTTGTAATAATAATGTGATTATTGATATCTCATGTCCTTTTGCACAAGTGATTTGATATGTATTTGTATATGTTTTCTTGCTCTTGACACAACACAAATTGTTGTGTTATCTATGTAACCTTTTGTACTGTACCTAATTGATGTGGAACCTTTGTAAAAGAGCCTCTGGCTCAAAGGTAGAAATTCCTAGAACAATAAACTAAACTAAACAATATATATATAAGCTAGAGTGTGGACTCCAGTGGCTCAGTTGAAGCCATGCGTCCTCCATATTATGGGAGGATTGAGGTGTCAGCAGACAACAGGAACCCTTCTAGAAACTTAGATAGTGGCACCAGCACACTGCTCTGACAGCAATTGAGTAACACACTGCTCATACAAGGACAGGAAAAAACAGCATACCTTGTTTTTGTCACCACAATGTGCATCTGCATCATCATTTTCCTGATGTTAATGGAGCTTCTCACCCAACTGGATCAGCAGATTGCTGTCAGAACAGTGTGCTGGTGCCACTATCTAACATTCAAGAAGGGTTCCTATTATCTGCTGGCATCTCAATCTTCTCATAATATGGTGGACGTGCAACTTCAACTCAGCCATTGGAGTCCGCACTCGAGTCTCTCTCTCTCTCTCTCTCTCTCTCTCTCTATATATATATATATATATATATATATATATTGAACTCTATGAGGCACACTAAGCTGGAGCTTGTTTTCTGGTGTGACCTAGGAGCACAAGGAAGTTAAGTGACTTTCTCAGGATCACACAGTATGCAAGTGGAGGCTGTGGGATTCAAACCAAGGTCTCCAGGTTTGCAGCTCAGTGCCCATAACCACTTCACTATACTGCCTCCTCTATACTGCCTCCATAACTTCATCTTAGAATTGTAATTCATAGGCAGAGTTAGGCAAAGTTTATTTATTGTATTTATTAGAATTTTGATGATCGGGTGGGCCCACTAGACATAAAAGTCCATTTTTCAGGGGTGACCCAGGGAACAAAGGCATTGCATACAATACAAAGTAACATAGTATTTAGCAGACAAATGTACAGGAACAGAAAGTAAGACATCAATAGTAGCAATCCAATGTGGGCATGGAGACAAAAACCACGATATCATTGGTCCAAAGCAGGCAATAATAGGGTGCACATAGGTATTATACAATGTAAACACATGGCAGTGTATACATTTTACTTACTTCATTTTTACAATATTATACAATATAATATATAAGTATTGCCATAGGAGCTGGGAGAAGATGAGACCAGGGGAGATAGGGGAGTGAGGATAGAGTATTAGGTAGGTGAGTATAGATGGAGCAGAGGAGAGAAGGTGAAGAAGGGGGTGGTGGAGGGAGGTAAAAGTATCAGGGTAGAGAATGGCATGGGGAGAGAGGTGGAGGCTAGAGGAGTCACAGGTTGAGCAAGGGAAGAATTAGGTGCAGCTGCAAGTGGGAGAAGGAAAGAAGATATTTTTTGAAGTACCTTTTGAATTGGGGAAGAGACGGGCATGACAGAAGGCTGTGTGGGAGGTTGTTCCAGTTAGGCAGAGCTGCAGAGGAGAAGGGTCTCCTCCCAATGGCAAGTTGGATTTTGGGGATTTTTAAGATAGGGAGGTGGAAGGATCTGAGGGTCCTGGGACAGGGTTTTAATGTAAGGAGATTGGAGAGGATGGGAGGTGAAGGGAGGTGCAAGAGTTTAAAGACTGTGCATAGAACAGGGAAGTCCATTTTTGCCTCAAATATCAGCCAGCCTAGAGTATTAATTACATCGCAGTGGTGTGCATGTGTAGGAACCTTGGCTGCAAAGTGCATGACTCTATAATAGGCTAGCTTGAGTTTTGTCAGGACAGAAGTCTTGGCAGAGTGGGTTATGGGGGCACTGTAGACTAGACCAAGGAGAAGGGTGGCTGAGGCAATGGTCTTGCAGGCATGAGGTGTTAGATAGGGGACAGTGTAATATAGGAGGCCTAATTTTTGATTTGTTGCCTTGATTACATTTGAGGCATGCATTTCAAAGGACAAATACTTGTTCAGAGTCATTCTTAGATATTTAAAGGTGCCCAACCCTTCTAGGTGCATGCCCGAGGAGGTCTTAACTACCAAGGGAGGCTGAGAAGACTTGTCATAGGAGGTATGATGGAACAACATAACTTTAGTTTTCTTTGTGTTCAGTACTAGATGATTCTCCATGAACCAGGCTTCCAGTAGCTGAAAGTCATTTTCCAGTTTTGACCTAATGCAGGAAACTTCTTTACAGGACCTGTAAAGTATGGCATCATCTGCATAGAGCTGTACAGATGCCCCTGTGGCAGTTAATTTATGAAAATTGAAACTAGAAGAGGCCCAAGGATAGAGTCTTGGGGACCCCATCAGTGATGGGAGATAAGGAGGAGTAGGCACCAGCCCATTTAACACATTGGGTACAATTATATAAGTAGTTAGAGATCCAAGAGAGAGTGTTGAGGTTGAGGAATAGTCATTGAAGGTTAGAGATGAAGAGTGAGTGGTTTACCAGATCAAAGGCCTTCATGAGGTCAATGAATATGGTTCCCATGGCCCAGCCTTGATCCATGGCATGAAATATGTCTGAGGTGACCCTCAAGAGAGCTGACTATCCCATGTGCCTTTCTAAAACCATGTTGATGGATGGTGAGGGAATGGGTTTGCTCAAGAAAGGAGTATAATTGACTGTATAAGATTCTTTCCTGAATTTTTGCAATAGGGCATAATATGGATATGGGTCTATAATTCTCAGCAATGTTGGTCAGACCACTTTTGTGCACAGGGATTACAATAGCTGTCTTCTATTTGTCGGGAATGGATCGGGTAAGAAAGGACCTATTGATTAACTGTGCAAATGGGTGAGCTAGTGCAGGGGCTCCTAACTTGAGGAATTTTGGTGGTAGGGAGTCAAATCCTGGGGAACTATCAGGGTTAAGATCCAGCAGGAGCTTAAGCACTTCTTTCCATGAGGTGACTTTTAGATGGAAGAGTGGTAGTGGGTTTCGGGGGAGGCTCATGCCAGGTAGGGTGGGTAGCAGGTAGGCCTGTCTAATACACATCAAGGTCAGTGAAGAATAGATTTATTCCTGTGGCTATTTCAGAGGCAGAGGATAGTAGGATACCTTTCAATATCATACTTAGGTGGACTGACCACTCTTTGCCTTTTGGTAGAGCGTTAATCTGCACCAAGAAACTTTTGAGATTACTGAGGTGTGTTTTCTGCAAGGATTGGAAGTAGTCCCGCTTTGCCTTGTTGGTTTAGCTTTACAGTAGTTTCGTAGTTGGTGATAGGGTAACCAGTCTGAGTGATGTCCTGTTTTCTTGAAGGTTTTCCAGGTCTTGCCTCGGGAACACATTAGGTGCCGTAATTCATGGGAGAGACATGGGGAATGGAGTCCTTTTGCCCTGCATAGTTTGAATGGGGCATGTGAGTCAAGCATGAAGGTGAAGGTGGAGATAAGATATTCTAAAGTCAGATTTATGTCAGGGAGAGTAGTAATGGGGGTCCAATCAGCAGAAGCCAGACTTTGCAGGAAAGCAGCAGTATTAAAGTTGGTTAGATCCCCAGATCTAATGATTTTGGAAGGGGGTTGGGGGTTGTTATTCTTCCAGATACAGAATGTGGGGGAGTGATCATTCAGAGCATCAGGTAGGATTCCCACAGCCTTGATGTGTAGCTTGTTATTGGTGAGCATCCAATCCAAGAGGTTGTGGTTACCTGATTTCAAGTTAAGTCTGGTTGGGTGATCAACTAATTGCTCCAATTTGGCATTGACTAGAGCTATTTGGTATTAAGGTCTATTTGGTCCATTCCAATCAAGGTTATAATCTCTGCAGAGTATGGTTTCTCTAAGGAGGAGGGTGTACAGACTTGAGAAGAGTGGGACTGTATACTTGGTGTGAGCCAGAACTCAGCGACACATAGGATGTCCGACTTGTAATGCAGGATCCATGCTTCAAGTTCTGTCATTTTTTTGCCTGACACTTTGTATGTTCATGTGGGTTATCTTAAGCTCTTTAGTGTCAGCCCAGGCAGGACATGATGTTAGGAAGCTGGGCTTCATCCTCTTGGGAAGAGCAGGATTAAGTTCTATGTCTCCTGATAGAAGAAAGAGGCACAGATGGGATCTTATACGGGGTGGGTGGAGAAAAAGAGACTAATGTTTATTTTTATTTTTAGCCCTAGGTACAGACATTATTGTATTTCTGTACTGGGTCCAAGGTGAGGGTAGGACACTTTTAATGAGTAAGGGATGGGATAGTTGGGTAGTGGCATGATGACTCTGAAGGTTGGGGGTGAGGTTGGTTCCCAGACTGAGCCCATTTCATCAAGATGGAGATAAGCCACGAAGGAGCAGAGATGAGTAGATTTTTAGTATATTGTAGAGACATTCTTCTTATTGAGTGTATATGACTTATAGTGGTACAAGGAGGATGAAGAGCTGGGATTTAAGGCAAGTTGGTGCACCCTTGTATGCAGTAAAGAAGTAGGCCCTGGTGCACATTAAAAATTGGCCAATGTATAGCCAGTTGGGGGAAAAAGAGAAGATAAGGGATTTATGCTGTGAATATTCTCAAACAATTCAACAGCGATTGTACTATTATAGAGTAGTAAATATTGCCACCAGGTGGCAGAAGATTATAACTTGCAGATAGGAAACCTAGGAGATAGAAGAAATACGTAGGACACAAGAGTGTAAGCGCAAGACTTCCAGCTGCTATATAAGTAATGTCGGGAAAGGGTGAGAGTGGTAGGGGGAGGGTGGGGAGCCTCCCTCCCTCCACCATTTTCTATTTGAAAATTTCTACTTTAACACAAAGTAGAAATTCACCTTGCGGAGTATACGCATGAATTTCAAAAAAATGTGCGAAGTTCTCCGCAAATTCAATTTTTCTAACTTTGCCCACCACTAACTTCATGAAAACTGTGCAAGCAGTGGAGAAAGTGCAGTAGAGGCACACCACAGACTTGTCTGACCATATCCTGGAGAAGGGGAGAGATTTTTTAAATAGAAATGAGAAAGATACAAATAGAAAGGGGGAGAAATTAGTCTGTCCTGAGAGTAAAAACTTGAATTTTGGTTAGTTTTAGGGCTCAGCAGCTAAAATGCACCAAAATGTACAATCTAACATATGCATTTTTATATTCTTTTCAGAGGAATTTTATTAAGGGGTTTGGACCCCCCACCAAATCCTGGCTGTACACATGAGCTGGCTGATTGATTATATTCTTGAAGTCTCAGAGTCAATGAAGTCAAATGCATGGTGCTACCCTTGGGGAGGAAACCAGAGGGTAGTACCTACTGTACACACTGTGTAGGGCACTTCTTGCTGCAGTAGAGGAGGAAAAAGACCTGGGGTCCAAACAGACAAGGGACTGAAGTATGGTGTGTGGCCACCATCAAGAGGACCAGCAGAATGCTGAGGTTCATACGTGCATTGGGTTGAGGGACTGGCAGAAAAGAGGGAAGTAATCCTGCCATTTTAACAGCCCCAGGCCAGGCCTCAAATGGACTGCTGTGTTCAGTTCTGTGCTCCTGGATACAAAGTAAGGAATAATGTGTGGGTGCCCATACACAATGTCTGTATTTCTGTTGAGGGTTGAGATACCACTGTATGAACCTCGAGAGAGAAGCTCTAGAGGTCCATGCTAGTATCTCAACCCTGAGATTTAAACACAGGGCAAGTTGTGTATGGTTGCCCATATTTTACACCTTATAGTTTATATGTTTTTTAAAGTAAAGAATCAGAAACTTTAATAAGGATTTTAGTATACAAATCACCTCCCAGTAGCTTGTACCGACTTCCGCTGACTTCTCTAGCTGTTTTCCTTTACAGCACTTCAATGTGCCTTAGAGAAGTCTGAACAGTGGAAAGCTAATTGGACTGACCTGTCCTTGAATGAGCTGTGTCTGATTTTTTTTTTTGACAGAAGCACTGTTCTGACTTCTCAGAGGTACTTTGAAGTGCCGAGAACGAAAATAGCCAGAGGAGTCAGTGGGAGTCAGCAGGAGGTACAGAGGAGATGATTTACATATGGAATGTGCACAGTAAGGGGGGATTTGCATATGGAACATGCACAATAAGGGGTGGGTTGAATATGGAATGTGCAGAATAAGCCAGGGGGAGAAACACAATAGGGTTACTGACTTGTGCGATTTCAGTGCAGCCGGTGGTCTTGAGGGTCATCGTGTGTCTAGCCTTCCCCACCAAACACAACCAGTGACTGAATCAGCCAGTGGTTGTGAGGGCTATCATGTGTTCTGCCCTCCCCTGAAATGGAGCCGGTGACTGAATCAGCCGGTGGTCGTGAGGACCATTGTGTGTCCTACCCTCCCCCCAAAATGGAGCCGGTGACTGAATCAGGTATGATGCCATGCTACTCCACAGAGTTTGAATGCCAGCTTTAAATTTTATCTGAGTGTGTGTGAGGAACAAACGACTTGTACTTTTCTGTGCCAATTTAAAAAGACACTGGTCAGCAGAGTGATGAAGATAGTTTATTTTTCTTAGCCACTTATACAAATAAGCAGTGTTTCTCCCTCCTTTCAGTGGGGTGCTTTAATTTTGGGCTTAACAGTTAAGCAGTATTTCTCCCCCTTTTTGGAGGTTACCTTAATCGGACTTCTGCCTATAGGCTGTATCCTGAACTTGATGTGCTTAGCCAGCTCATGGGAAGCTAAACGAACAATGCACTCTGTCTTTACTCTTTTAAAGTGTAGCCGTTCCAGTTAGATGCGCAGCTCTGTGTGTGCTTTTAGTTAATCTGAATTCCTGACAGTACTGCAACAAATGTGTATTTAAATGCATAGCTATGTACTTCTTTAAGATAACACAGTTTTGCCTGAAGGCCTTTCTAAATGGGCAGCTGGACCCTGTTAGCTCACTAACCTGCCTAAAAGCTTCTTATATTAGACATACCACCCAAGTACAGCAGCCCCAAGCAGGAAGGCATATTTTAGAGTTATTTCCATTTAGATGCAAGCCTGAGTGTTAAACAGTGTTACATTAGTGAATTTTGTGAGTTTCATTGTAGTTTGCTCTAATTGTCCATATAGAGCAGTCTGGTGGCACAGCTCTAGGCTGCAATTTTGAATTAAATTGAAAGAAATTTCTAGGCCTGCACCTGGGTGCCGTGCTTGTCTGAAAAACAAGTAGATTTAGGAAATAGTAAACACCAGCACCGGTTACTTACTGAGCTAAAGAGTCCTTTAAAGAGGTTGCCACAGTGCCAGAATGAAAATAATGGAAGCAAGACCTTATTTAAGGTGCCGTAAGTGCTTCATTTTATTTTAAAAGATGCACAATACTTCTACTTCCTTGCCTGCTGCCCCCTTTGAATTAGCCCAATCAAATGCTGCTTCCTGCTAATTTTGTGCCAGTTCCTCCTCCTCCCTATCTGATATAACCCATCCATTTTGTTTCCTCCTCAGCCTGTTTTCATGATGGTCATCATGTGTCCTGCCCTCCCCCGAAATGGAGCCAGTGTCTGAATCAGGGACAATGCCACGCTACTCCACAGAGTTTGAGTGCCAGCTCTAAATTTTATCTGCATGTGTCTGACCCCGCCACCCCACACCACCACCCTTGGTAAGCTATAGGCTGGGTCACGTGTGGCTAATCACCAATCAGCTCACTTTCTCATTAGCAGTTTATCTATTCTCACCACTAGTGGCTGCACTTAGCATCCCTGCAGCCTAAACCCAGCAAATCAACATGCTGCCACTATCTCTTGCTATATTGTGCCTACTTACCCCCCAGTGTCCCTCCCACCTGCCTCCTACCCTGAAGCTCAGTTTAACCCCCTTACAATCGACACCAGGGCAACTACGCTCCCCACCACGCTACCTCCACCTTAGGCCAGCCCCTACATTCCATAATAATTAACTGGGACCTGTGATGCTTCCATCTGCCACCCTCCTTTCATGTAGGGCTGTCAGCCTTAAACATCTCTCCTAGAACCTCCCAGCAACCTTCAACCCTCCATAAGGCAAGGTAGGCCATGCTTCAAGCAAAACAGCTAATAACACTTCTACTACTCCTAACCGGGGACATAGAGCTAAACCCTGCAACCCCCCCCCACCTACCATATCCCCTCCCCAACTTTCCAATTAGCTCTGGACTATAAAATTATGCACCTTAACACATGCAGCATCCTGAATAAACTCGCCTCACTACAACCATGTGTCCTTTCCCTGCATCCTGATATTTTGATTATCACTGAAACCTGGCTGAAACCCTACAACCTGGATGCCAAATTATCTATCCCTGGTTACTTCATCACTTGGCATGACCACCAGGTAAAAAAAAGGTGGTAGTATTGCCATATTCAGCTCCTCCAAGATCCAGTTCACCCCATCCAGCTTTTCATGCCCATGCAGTCCTTAGACTCCCTACTAATCAAAATCTCACTCCTACACTCAATTCCTTTTTATGTAGCAGGGTCCTACTGCTCCCCAGACACCCCCCTGCATGTCATTCTAGACCACCTGGGTCTCGCTTCAGGGGGCGAGCTACCCATCCTTGGGGATTTCAACTTTAACTGGCTCTCAAATGGTAGTTCTAAGCTATGAAGCCAAGTGATTGTGCTAAACCTGTCCCAACAAATCACAGAACCCACTCGCCTGAATCATAAATCACAGAATCACTCCCTCCTGGACTGGGCCCTTACCATACACCCCCATCGGATTCTAGAAGCTGGACTCTTGCCTGACTCTCTAAGAAATCACCACATGATATACGTGGTAAGGAAAATAATTAGGCCCCGGGTGCCTCCCCCACAAACACTGCTCACTAGGTCCTACAAATCCCTAGACCTTGCAGCACTCTTAAATGATCTGACAGACACTAATTGGTCTTTCATACCATGTGTATCCTCCATTGACTCGGCCCTGAAACTCTTCAAGTCCAGATTCCTCACCATCTGGGACTACTACGTGCCACTCAGAAGGACCCGTGTAAGGGGTGCCCACCTGCCCTGGGTCACTGCAAATATCATAGATCAATTCCACACCAGGGACCAGTCTTGGAAAACATAAAAGGCAACTGGCACCCAGGCGGCACTCCAACTCTACCTCACACTTCGTAATTCTTGCACTAGGATTATATGACAGGCCAAAGCTAACTACTTCAAGGCCTCCATCCACACAAATCTAAATCACCCAGTGAAATTCTGTGAAACAATTAAATCACTATTCTCCCCCTGCCCAGTCACCTTCCCCTGCACTAAATGTAGCAGACTCCATCATCACCACTGGTTCAGGTGAAGTGGCCTCAGTTTTTAACACATTTTTCACTAACTGTGCATCCTCTTTTCTATCCTTTCTCCTGAACCCCCCCAAGAGTCCACCCCATCCCATTACACCGGCCCCCCAGGCCTCCTGCTTCTCATTTTGTCTGATTACCCCATCCAAAGTGCTAAAAGCCCTGTGGGCACTCAATCCCTCCAAAGGTAAATGCCCCTCAGGACTGGACTCCAAAATACTAAACCTATCTGCCCTAGCCATCGCCATCTCACTGGCCACCCTCTTTTATCTCTCTTTCTCCCTTGCTGCAATCCCATCTGAATGGAAACGTGCCACAATCATCCCTCTCCCCAAAGGAGGCGACCCCTCCTTGCCAGGCAACTACCGCCCTATCTCCCTGCTCCCTATTCTACCCAAATTACAGGAGCAACTTGTTCTCTCCCAACTATTCTCATTTCTTGATTCCTTCTCTTTCTTCACACACTTCCAGTCTGGCTTTAGGAAGTCACACTCCGCCATCACCTCCCTTCTAAGGCTCACCGATGACATCTTTACTGACATGGATAATGAGCACACCACCTCAGCTATTTTTGTCGACCTAGCAAAGGCTTTTGACACTGTCTCCCACTCCCTTCTTCTATCTAAACTCTCCCATGCTGGTCTCTCAGGACCTGCCACCAGCTGGTTCCACTGCTACCTGGCAGGCAGGTCACAAGCAGTAATAATTGGCTCCCACACTTCTGTCCCCCTTTCTATCACTACCAGGGTCCCCCAAGGCTCAGTCCTTGGCCCATTATTCTTCTCCATTTTCCTGAATGACCTGTCCTCGGTATGCCCACACAATTACATTCACATGTACGCCGATGACACTATACTGTATGCAATGGGTCCCTTCCCTGGTGAAGTGGCCTCTAGGCTCCAGCTGGATTTCAATGCTATTCAGCTCTGGTTCCACTCAAATCAGCTTTTTCTTAATCCCAAGAAAACTGTCTCCCTAACATTTGGTACTAGGCAAAGACTCTCCCGACTCCCTCCCACCCCTACTTTCCACAACCTCAATGGGACCCACTTGAAGGCTTGCTCCTCTTTCAGATACCTCAGAGTCTGGCTTGACCAGCACCTTGACTTTTCTTCTTATATCGATGTGATCCACAAATTGCACCTTATATCACAACAGTGGATGCAGCCCTCCGCAAACCCACACAGCAACTGTACAGAAAATGATCCTCCCTATATTTGACTATGGAGACATAGTCTACAGTGTGGCTCCTAAGCCCTTCTTAGCCAGACTTGATCCTTTCTTCCATTCTTTCTGCCACTTTGCCCTGGACTGCCCACCCATGACCCATCTCTGTGACCCATACAGGTCCTTAGACCTACCCTCACTCCAGGATTGGAGACAGGCGCACTGTGCCAGTGTAACAGTGAAATTCTGGGCCCAATCCCTTCCTCCTGACCTAGCAGTTGCCCTTATAGATCAACCTCCCCTGCATACTCTCTCTGGAACACTGACTCCTGGCTTCTCTCTGTCTCCCACATATGTCCTCCTCTAAAGGACAAACTGCCTACAAGTACCATTTGCCTAAAGTATGGAACTCCCTGCCAGTAGACATTGGACACTTTGTTAACACAAAGCAGCTCAACTCTCTCCTCAAGAAACATTTCTCCTCCTTCTGCTCGTGCACCTAGCACTACAGGGTGACCAAGTGTCAAGTTCAAGTTTACTGCAAGAAAACTCCATTGAGCAAGCTCATTCACAAGGAGGTCCTGTGACATAAACACTTAAAGTACAAACACAGATAGGTAATAACAGTATATACATGAAATGCACGTTACATGATACAGGCTGGATATACATACAAGGGTACCACATTGGGTGACCGCAGGTGGTAAACATTGATATGAGACAGGGAAGCGACTTACAGGTTGCGTACTGATAAATGAAACATGAAGACTGGTGTGTGCAATACATATACAGTATTTTGGCAGCTAGAACAAACAACAGTCTACAACTGATATGGGGGGGAGGAGTGATTTGATAGAGTAGCAGCGGGCGTAAGCAAAGATAAAGCCAGGAGTAGAAGGGAAGGGAAGCAGTTAATGTAACAAATCAATTATACCTTACCAGTGGATAAATATGGCACACATGGGAAGGAAGAGACTTAATGACAGTTACAGGTGTCTTTTATTTTGGCTGAACTTAGCGATTTGTAGAAGTTTATTGAAACTGTGCTAGTTAGTTTCAATACGGTTTGTAATTGGTTCCAAATGGAGGAAGGGCATATGCAATAGCGCGTTTACCAAAGAAGTCCGTGTCCTTGGTATGTCAAGCATAATAAAGTCAAATTTTCTTAACGAGTATGCACTATGTGAGATACTAATAATAGGAAGAGATAGCTTAGCAATTCTGCAGGAGCAGTTTAAGAGTCCATAGCCCAGCATGGAGCAGGCGTCTAGTAGTAAGGGATGTCCAACCAACAGCTGCATATAAGTCACAGTGGTGCGAACGGTAAGGGGAGTTGGTAATGAACTGTAACGCATGGTGATAAAGGATGTCCAGTTTACTTAGATTTGCAAGAGTGGTGGAGGAATAGATTACATCGCCATAGTCGAGTAGGGGGAGAAAAGTGGCCTGTACAAGCTTGTTTCGAGTTTCAAGGGAAAGGGGCCTATTTCTGTAGAAGAAACCTAACCTTGCTTTTAACCTTCTAGAGACATCTTCAACATGGTCACTGAAAGATAATTTATTGTCACTCCAGATACCTAGATATTTAAATTTGGTTACAACTTCCAGAGGCTCGTTTAGCGTGGTGACAATGAAGTCTTGGGCAAGGGTATTGGGGGGGTCCTGAGACAGCACTGTGGGAGAATATCATTGCTTTAGTCTTCTTAGCATTGAGCAGAAGCTTTGTCTTTATTAGATTATGCTCAAGTTGTGCGAAGTGTCCCACCTTCTCCCTGACTATGATTATGAGTATGTAAGTGTATTTAAATTTCCTACACTGTGCGCTTAGCCACTGTGCACTTCTAAGAAATTCTATGTATTATAAATTCCTCTGCTTATGGATCTGTAGCTTATGCTTCCACTTGCTGCACATCATTGTACCTAGTGTGTTCTCGGTATTGTAACTCTTCTGTATATTTTGTGTTGTTATATTGCTTGTTCTCCACTCCCCCCTTCTCCAGAACACATCTGGAATTGAGCGTTGCACTGCTCAGTATGCTTCCTGGTAAAACTTTTAATTAAATAAATAAATAAGCCCAAACCATATACTGTAAAGAAACTGAAGCAGTCAGGAGAGTACAATGCAGGACCACCAAAATGATGAGCAGTATGGGAGACTTCAGTTGTGATGAGAAGCTGCGGTCTTAACATGATTACCCTGGAGAAAAGGTGACTGAGAGGGGACATGACTTCAGTCTTGTACATACTGAAGGGTATTAATAATATCTAACAGATAGAGATGTGTGATTTGCTGGGCTCCAACAGCACACTGAAAACATGCCCTAAAGCTCATAGATGGTAAGTACAGGAGTAACGTTTTGAAGTGCTTCCTCTTCCACAGAATGAGAAGCCTGTCAAACAGACTACCAATTGAGACAGTGGATATGAAGATAGTTCAGCCCTTCAAGGTACAATTCGACAAATACTTGATTACAAAGGGATTTACAGGGTACCCTAGGTAGAACAGTGGGTGGGCATCCCTTTGCATTATGTCATCCTTGTATACACTTGATTCAATGTTTAAAAACCAAGTGAGATTGGACCTGATGGACCTAAAGCCCCTTCCAACCTCAAATTGCAGTGTTACCCTGTATGTTATGATGTTACTTGTACAAGGGTTCAGTCAGCTGTTTGGGAGGGAGTCAATATAGATTTGGAAGTAATTTCTAGGGGTGTGAGAGTAGGAAATAATATTTCCTGAATACCATGAATAGTGCACTATTCGTATTTCAATACGAATACTGAATAGGGCTACTATTCATGCCAATTTCTCTTTGGGAAATACCATTAAAAAAAGAATAAAAACATGCAAAAGAAACAGTTCCTCACCCATCTCCCCAGCCCAAATACTTCAATTCAAGCCCCCTGTCACCCACACTGTGTTCCTCCTAGCCTAAATTTTTAAATTCAAGCCCCCTGTCACCCACCCTCTATTACAAATCTCATTACATCCCCGTCCCACCCAGCTCCCACAATTTTATATCTAAGTAGTTAAAACTCTCACAATGGGCAACCGGCACAACCCACCTGCCTCTAAAGTGAATGCCATGTAAGCGCTCATTTGCAATAACAGAACAGTAATTTATCCAAACCCTTGCAGCACCCTTTGACCCCCTTCCTCCCCCCAGCACCTGATTCTTGAATTAAGTGGCTGACTTGGCTTGTGATCAGCTGGTATCACTTTACAGAGTACACAAGCATGGGAGCACTTTCATTCTGTGGCAACTAGCCATGGAAAAGGAATTGTTTTGTGATGGTTGCCTTCTTGTGATAAGGAAATGGCAAGTCAAGATTCTGCCACTTATTTGAAGAATTGTGTGTTGGGGAGGAGGAGGAATGTTCTGCAAGGGTGGAGGGAAATTACTTTTCTTTTGGCACAAGTGATCACTAAGATGGCAGCCATCCGTGGAGGTGGTTGGGTTGTGCCAGTCACCCATCGCAGGAGTTTTAACTACTTAAACATAACATTTTAGGTGCTGGGGGAGAAGGATGGGATTGGGTTTCTAACAGTGGGTGACAGGGGGGCTTAAATCTAAGGATTTAGGCTGGGAGGAGCATGGGGGCTGTTCTTTTCCTTTTATTTTATCTTATCCTTGAATATGAATAACAAATATCATAATATGTTGGGACCTGAATGCAATCTTTGGCCCAAATATCTAAAATAAGGAATTCACTAAGTCCTAGTCATTTTAGTGCTTTTGAAGTCAAAATACTTCTAAGATTCCATGTTTTGGAAGTCAATAACCAATTTTTGGAAGTTAATATAAAATGTTACTGGTAAAATGCTTTTTCTTTAAAAATATTTTGACTTCCATGCCTGCAAACGTTGATGTCACCTAACTGTATTTTTTATTTTCCTTTTTGGAGTCAAATACCCCCCCTTTCACCATCACTACCTCTCATTTTATAATCTATAATTTGGGCTGAGGGTACTGACACACTTAAGGATTTTCATCAGGAACTTAATAACTTCCACCTAACCATAGAGTTTTCACCTGGAATATTCTGCCACAAGTGTTAATTTTCTGGCCACCACTGTCACCATAAAGGATGTAACCTTACATACGCGTATTTACAGGAAGCCAACAGACACACAAAGATGCTTACACAGGAATAGTAAGCACCCAAGCCACACTAAGAAAGTTGTCATGTACAGTCAAGCACTTTGGTATCAACATTTCTGTTCAAATGAGGAAGACAGAAATACACATTTGGTTATGTTGAAAAATACCTTTATTGAGCAGGGACACTCTTCCAGAGAAATTGACAGGACAGCATATTGCTCAACACAAGTACCAAGACAACAACTACTTCAGTATAAGGAAAGGACAACTACCAACAGAATACCCTTAGTAGTCACATAGCATCCTGACCATGAACTTCTGTGTAAGATTATTAAAGATCTCCACCCAATATTTAGTGAGGATAAGACCCTAAATTGTATTTTTGAGGAACTATCACTATTATCTTTTAAACAACCACCAAACTTAGCCAATCTAATTATTACGAGTAAACTTTCACCAGAACAGAATACCATGACAGTAAATGGTACATGGCCCTGTAATCAACTCAGATGTAATACCTGTGAGTTCGTTTCCCCTTCAGACTGTGTGGTTACATCACAAAACAGACAATTCAGGATACAGGGGTATCACAGAATATTGTTTATTTAATTCAGTGCAAGAGATGTCCACAAACAGGTTATGTTGGAGAGACAAACCAACCACTCTGTACTAGAATGAACTCACACAGACATAATATTAATCTGAAGATGACTGAAAAACCAGTGGGGCAACACTTTTCTCAGTTGGACCACTCAATCTCAGATATGTCAGTAATGGTCTTAAAAGTAAATCTCAAAAGTACACAACAGAGACAGGATTTTGAGATCAAACTTATTTTACTTCTCAATATAGTAGAAGATGGCATGAACACAGATTTGGGGTTTATGGCAAATTATAGGACTTAAACATCCACAGACCTTTTCTTCAAAGGACAGGCATATTATAGGATGTCAGTGTCTCCTTGAGTGTGAGTGTGGGTGTGGGTGTGTGTGTGTGTGGGGGGGGTTATGTGAGTGTGGTGGGTGTAGGGGTTGCTGTTACCTTGAGGTGGGATTATATTCAGGTACATGACATAATGGTGTTACAGTATGTTATAACTCTTAGTTTGCAGACATAGTGAATATTATTTCCTTTTTACTAGTTATCTTTCCTGGGGTTGGGGTGGGGTTAATTCCATTGAGTCTTATTCAGAATCCCTAGCCTGTTACTGTACATACAGTAGTTTTATTATATAATGTCACATTTTTTAACTCTGAACATATTGGGGTGTAGGATCTTATTTGCATGGGGGTCCTTGACAGATTAAATTACATGGGGCTAATATTGTAGTAATTTGTGGAAATTAAGGTATGTTAGGACTCTTGTCTCACATACATAGTGTACATTTACTTTAACTAGTTATCTTACCCTGGGGAGGGTGGAAGTTTTATTCAATTGTGGTTCTATTCAGAATCCTTGGACTGTTACTTCACATATAGTAGTATGATTATATAGTGTCATATTTTTTAACTCTGTACATATTAGGATGCATGATCTCTTTTACTTGGAGGTTCATGACAAGTTTAATTCCTTTGGGTAACAACTGAAGTCATTGATGTGAATGATGGTGCATTAGGACATGTGTGTGTGTGTGTGTGTGTGTGTGTGTGTGTGTATCGTCTTACAACTATCTATCTTCCCCCCCCCCGGGGGCGGGGGAGAGAATTTAATTTCTATGATTTCTTATTCAGATTCTTTAGATATTTTCAGTACATCAAGTAGTTTTATTATACACTGAGAATTTATTGAAATCTGTACATATCATGTTCATGATTTTAGTTTTTTGGTGGTCTTTGACAAGTGCTTTTTGTTTGGCTCTTATACTGCCAATTTATATTATTGTATGTAAACTCCTATTACAATACTAAAGGCCTTAAGGTTTATGGAGCAGTTTGAGACTATAGTTGGGTAATGTTTCCAGCTAGGTTTTACATTCCATATAGGAGAAGAAGGAAGGTTTGATACCTTTTATTGGACCAAGTGTCTTGTACAAAGATGGAATTATACACAAGCTTTTGGGGCCACACAGGTCCCTTCTTCAGGTGAACAGCAAAACTGAGCAACAAGCAGTATTTATATCCACTGTGGAGCAATTAAAAATCAGGAAGTGAAGTAGGAAGGTGATAAAGGACACTAGAGTTTAAAATCTAAGATACAAAAAATAAATAAAAACATGAGAAGAAATGGGGAGGGGACATAGTAGGAACAGGTCAGTAGGAGATCAAAGGAAGCTATAGGGAAGACAAACGCATGCAGATAGAATCTGAGATCAAAGGCTGGCTGAAAGGGTAGAATGGACAGGAGATGTCTAAAGATGCAAGGAAATCAAGAAATTAGGAGAAACAAAAGAACAAAGGCCTAGATAAACAGAGGTGTGAAAACAAGAGGGAGCAGGTGGGACTGAGCTCAGGAGTTAATAGAAGAGGCAGGGAGGATGTGAGGTATAGGTAAAAAAACAGAACAGGAAGAACTCAGAGAAAAAATATGATAGTCAGAGAGTTACAGAACCAAAGTGTGATAATAAAGACATGATTTAGAACACAATAAAAAAGAATTACAGTTTACCATAGTGGGTCATGAAACCGATGTCCTGATTCAGTCCAGAAATGTTAGATTTAAATTGTTTATATATTTCAATTCCCATGTCCTTCTGTCTTGTGTGTTTCTGAAGTTGCCTCTAAGTATTAAGACAAATAAATCCAGGAGAGTATGATCTGTAGAGTGCTGATAATCTGGTTTACTATAGTGTGATGGTGGTGATACATCCTGGTTTTCAGTGGTTGGCTAGTTTCCCCACTATAGCAACCATTAGTGCACTTCTTGCATTGAATTAGGTAAACCACATTGCTGGATTGACATATGAAGGATCCATTAATTTGTATTATGTCGTTCTGGCTTGTCTTAATGGTGGTCTGTGCGCATATGTGGGTGCAGGTCTTACATCTTGCCACGTTGCATGTTATCCCTCTTGTTTTCTGGTTATTTTGATCTGCTGGGAGTTTGTTATGAATCATTTTGTTTTAGAGGCTGCACATAGGCAATGACAGGTGGTCCAGGGAAGATGCCTTTCAGTGTTTCATCTTCTCTCAGCATGGGTTGTAGCTCTTTGATAATTTCCTGAAGGGGTTTTAGTATGGGGCTAAAAGTGACCTCTAGAGGTGTGCGGTCAGTTTGATGTCTTTGCCCATATTCCAGCAGATTGTCTTGTGTTATTTGTATGGCCCATTCAAATTCTCTGTCAATTTGTCTTGGAGAGTGGCCCTGCTGAATTAGGGAATTCCGAAGTGTGGAGACCTGTCTGTTTCTTGTTCTCTCATCAGAGCAGATTCGATGGTATCGAATCGCCTAACTGTAAATTACAGATTTTTTTGTATGATTAGTGTGGAAGCTGGAATTATGCAAGTAGTGGTGTCTGTCAGTGGGTTTTCTGTAAAGAGCAGTTTGTAAACATCCATTTTTAGTTATATCGACTGTGGTGTCAAGAAAATGTATGCTGGTGGTGGAGTATTCAATAGTGAGATTTATGGAATGATGAAAGTTGTTAAAATCATGATGGAATTTTTTGAGAGAATCTTCACCTTCGGTCCAAATCAGGAATATGTCATCAATAAAACGGAGGTAGACAGATGGATTATAGGGGTGGTGTTTAAAAAAATCCTCCTCTAAGCAGGCCATGAAAAGATTGGCACATTGTGGTGCCATTTTAGTGCCCATGGCTGTCCCCATGACCTGTAAAAAGTGCTTGCCATTAAAAGAGAAGTTGTTGTGTGCCAAAATAAATTTTATTATGGTGCTGATGGTGGTTTCTGGAATGTCTCCTGTGGATGTGTTTTCCTTTAAAAATTTCTGACATGCTGCTATGCCATCTTATTGTGGGATGTTGGTGTACAGGATAGTGACATCCATTGTGGCTAGGATAGTGGTCAGTGTTGTCCAGTTTGTTTCAGTTTCCTGAGGAAATTGGTGGTGTCCTGAATAAAACTATTAGTAGCTCTTACAAGTGGTTTTAAAATGGATTCAATAAGTCCTGAAATGTTTTCAGTGAGTGTGCCAATGCCAGAGATGATGGGTCATCCTGGATTTCCTGGTTTGTGTATCTTGGGTAGCATATAAATGTCCCTGAAGTAGGTTTGTTTGGAATTAATATTTTTAACTGTTCTTGGATGTTGTTTGGTAGAGATATGATGATTTGTTTAAGTTCTTCTGTTTATTGTATAATAGGGTCTTCAGTGAGTTCTCTACAATAAGCTGTATCTGACAGCTGTCTGTGTGCCTCTTTAATGTAATCCTCTGTGTTCACTGCAACCCCAGCTGTGCCTTTGTCAACTTCTTTTATTACAATGTTATGGTTGTTATTCAGGTTTGTATTGCCCTCTTTTCTAGTGGTGTAATATTGTACAGGAGTTTCTGCTGTTTGCTAAGGATTTGGGAGTTTATTCTTCCATGGAAGCAGTTGATGTAGGTGTCCAACTTGGGGTTGCATCCACTCTAAGGCGTCCAGTCTGATGTTTTCTTTGTGCTGTCATAATGTGTTGTTTGAGTATTGTTTTTATCAAAGAAATATTCTTTTAGATGAAGCAGTCTGAAAAATTCTTCTATCTCCCCACAGAATCTAATGTTATTAAATTCCTGTGTGGGGCAGAAAGTTAAGCCCTTGGATAGTATAGATGTTTCAGCCCGTGTAAGTTCTTTATTAGATAGGTTGACCACTGGTAGTCGTTGCAGTGTATTATCTTGTTCACCAGTATTAGTGCTGTGGTTTACTTCCTCTGGATGAGTCAAGATGCTGTTGTAGCTGCTGTCTTGAAGTTCTCTGAGTTTCCTCCTCTTCTGAGATAGGGCTGCCTGGAGAGCTTTTTGAGAATGTGTTTGGAGAGCGCAAGTATATCCTAGTAATACATGTCGGACACCCAGTTTGTGTGGTTTGACTTCAGCCTTCCCACAGTCAGTGACATTGTGATGATCATCCAATCATTGCGTCCAACCAACTGTGGTTTGGATCCGGGCCCCGCACGTCTTCTAGTGGGCTGTGTGGATAAAATCAGACCAGTCCTTGCTGAGATAGTCTGGAGGTCTCTGGAGAGGGGAATCTTTCCTGATCCTCTGAAGGAGGCTGTGGTTCAGCCCCTTCTTAAGAAGCCCTAGTTGGACCTGGATTGTCTGGCTAACTACAGGCTTGTCTCTAACCTGCCCTTTGTGGGCAAGGTTATTGAGAATGTGGTCGCATCGCAGCTGGATGATCATTTGGCCAGCCACAATGTCTATGACTCTCTCCAGTCTGGATTTAAGAAGAGACATAGTACTGAGATAGCTCTTGTCCAGGTACTAAATGACCTCCTAATAGTGAGAGATCGAAAGACCCATTCCATCTTGGTCATAGATACATACATAGATACATAGACAGTGTCGGCAGATAAGGGCCTATGGCCCACCCAGTCTGCCCATTTGAGCTTGTAAGTTTAGTTTGTTTTCCTAGAAGTCTGTTGCACCTTACCCCTGACCTCCAGAATTCCTTTATGTCTATCCCATGCATTCGTAAATCCCGTGATTGTTTCAGCCCCCACCACTTCCTCTGGCAGGGTGTTCCACTTGTCCACCACCCGTTCTGTGAAGAAATTCTTTCTCATGTTTCCTCTGAATCGTCCTCCCTCCAACTTCATCCCATGCCCTCTAGTCCTGGAACATCTTTTTCACTTAAAAATAGTGTTTTCCTGCACCCTGTTCCTCCCTGTAAGATACTTGTATGTCTCTATCATATCCCCTCTCTCCCTCCTCTCCTCCAGGGAGTACATGTTCAGTTCCTTCAACCTGTCTTCATAGGACTTGTGATGCAATCCATGCACCATCTTTGTTGCCCTCCTCTGAACCTTCTCTACCCTGTCTATGTCCTTATGTAGGTATGGTCTCCAGAACTGTACACTGTACTCCAGGTGGGGCCTCACTAGTGTCTTGTATAGTGGAATTATGACCTCCCTTTTCCTGCTGGTAATGCCCCTGCCTATACATCCCATCATCCTATTTGCTTTACCTGCTGCCTTGTCACACTGTTTCTCTACCTTGAGGTCATCAGAGATGATAACCCCAAGATCCCTTTCCTGCTTGGTGCATGCTATATCCTCACCCCAACTGATATATTGTGCCAGGGTTTTGTGCCCCATATGCATTATCTTGCACTTTTTGCATTGAATTTCAACTGCCAAACCCTGACCATTCTTCAAGTTTCTGCAGGTCGCTTCTCATTCTGTCTACACCCTCTGGTGTGTCTACTCTGTTACAGAGCTTTGTGTCATCAGTGAACAGTGAAATTCTGCCTTCTAGGTCCTGCGCCATGTCACTGATGAAGATGTTGAATAGGACCAGTCCCAGCACTGATCCCTGTGGTACCCCACTGGTCACTCTTCCTCTGTGGAGTGACAGCCATTTACCACCACCCTCTGTCCTGCCACCCAGCCAGTTACCTACCCACCACACTACTGTTCTGCCCACACCCATATTCCCCAGTTTGTAATAGTCTTCTATGTGGCACAGTGTCAAAGGCCTTGCTGAAGTCCAGATAGGCCATGTCCACTGCCCTCCCTGATCCACCTCCTAGTCACCCAGTCAAAAATTCAATGAGGTTGGTCTGACATGACCTCCCCCTGGTGAAACCATGCTGCCTTGGGTCCTGCAGTCCATTGACAACCAGATGTTCCACCAAGCTCTCCTTCAGTAGTGCTTCCATGATCTTCCCCATTACCGAGATGAGGCTGACTGGTCTGTAGTTCCCTGCTTCCTCTTTGTTCCCACTTTTGTATAAGGGGACTACATCTGCTGTCCTCCAGTCTTTGGGTACCTCCCCTGTTTCCAGTGATCGGCTAAACAGGATAGATGGTCCTTCTTGATCTCTCTGCAGCATTTGACACTGTGGACCATGGTGTGCTATTGGAGTGCCTGCGGTTTATTTGCAGGCTGTCTGGTACAGTCCTCAATTGGTTTTGATCTTTTCTCAAGGATAGGTCTCAGAGAGTGGTGTCCAGAATTTTTTCCTCAGCATCACTCCCCCTATCCTGTGGGGTGCCGCAGGGCTCCATTTTGGCACCCATGTTGTTCGCAGTGTATATGCTGCCATTGGGAGTGATTATTAGGTGGTACAGCCTGAGTTTTCACTGCTATGCAGATGATAATCTGCTGTACATGTCCTTTATCCCTGGCCAAGATGCTGCCTTTTCAGTGTTTAACAACTGTCTCGCCGAAATCCAGGACTGGATGAATGTGAGTTGGCTGAGGTTGAACCCAGAAAAAAATGAGGTGTCGGATGTGGACCCAGGTCACCGAGAGGCTGGTTTATTAGCTGGATTACCTTCAGGTTTATGGCTTGGAGGTGTTCAGCTAACTACCTCAGACCAGGTGCGGAACCTGGGCATTGTGTTTGACGACTGTTTGACATTGAAATCTCAGATGTCGGCAGTTGTCAAAGCCTCTTTTTACCATCTGAGGAATATCGCCTGGGTGAAGCACCTGGTTCCTTCTGATGATCTTCCAACTCTGGTCCACGCCTTCATTATCTCCCACCTTGACAACTGCAATGCCCTTTACCTGGGGTTGCCGGGAGTTGATATCTGCCGCTTGCAGCTAGTGCAGAATGCAGCAGCCAGGTTAATGACTGGTTCATCTAGGACCAGTCATATAACGCTTGTGCTCCGCGGACTGCACTGGCTGCCAATATGCTGGCAGATCACCTTTAAGGTCAGTTTGTTGACCTATAAGGCCCTACATGATCAGGGACCTGGTTATCTGAAAGATCTCCTTCATCCCTACTGTCCCTCCCACCATCTCCGATCCACTGACGAGGGATTGTTAGAGATTCCCAGGGTTCATTTAAAGACATCTGGGGCCAGGTCATTTAGTTTTATGGCCCAACCCTGTGGAATTCTCTACCTCATCAAGTGCAAGATTGCCTGACTGTCCAAAGCTTTAAAGTAGCATTAAAAACATTTCTTTTTAGCCGAGCTTATAATGATTTTTAATGTCGCTGTCGTGAATTTTAAATTGATACATGGTTTTAATTATTTATTTATTGATTTATTTTATTATGTTATGTACAGGCACCTTGCTTTTAGAAAGGCGCCTTTTTATAAATAAAGGTTGATTGATTGATACATTGCTGTTGTTTCCTTGAAGGGTATGTGAAAGTTCAGAAAATCTGTTTTTAAGGTGAGATTTTCTAGCATAGATCAGACGAATAAGGTGATTTCTGAGTTTCTCAGATGTCCTGTAACAGTGCATACCTTGAATTCTATGTAGTTTGCAGTGGGTTGTAGATCTGAAGTCCTTTAGGAATAATGTTCTGTTTTTTTGCATGCAGTTAGGAAGTAGATGTCACTGTCAAATTTTGCTTCCTTTTTCTTCATGTTGGAGAGTTGCCATTTTCAGATGGCGAGTTGTGGTACCTTCCATTGTTTTGTAAAAAGAGATTACAGCCATATTGGTCCTTGCAAAACAGGAGAAGAAGGAAGGTTTGATACTATTTATTGGACCAACAAGTGTCTTGTACAAAGATGGAATTATACACAAGCTTTCGGGGCCACACAGGTCCCTTCTTCAGGTGAATAGCAAAACTGAGCAACAAGCAATATTTATACCCACTGTGGAGCAATTAAAAATCAGGAAGTGAAGTACATTCCATATAGTGTGAAACTATTGCTCACTTTAGGTAAACTTTACTTTAAACCTTTTGTGTGCTATATATATTTACTTTTGTAGTTCTATTTTGTGGGGCTTGTTTTTAACTTACAATTATGTCACATTTTTGCATGTCTTTAATCTGAGTGGGTTTTGCTTTTCATGAACTGCATTCTTAAACACACTGGGACACTTATAATTGGGTTATGCAGCTCTCTGCTCGAGATGTTCTTATCTTACTCTGAAGGTATCTCTAAGTCAGTTTAATTTATGTGCAGTGTACTTCCTGCTTGTTGTTATGTTCTAAGCACATCTGACCTTTAGGCCCTTTCAGCTGAAGCTGAACTGGTACTAATCGCTTGTCTGATGTTTCTTCTGTTATTTTTTAAATTACTATTTTAAACCAATGGGAATTTTTTCTGTTTTTTCTTCTGCATGATCTGGGTGTTAAAAGTATGGGATTTTCTAAATAACTGTCATTAAGCTTCCAAGGAAGGACTGGGTTGGTCTGAAAGCTAAAGCACTTTGTTCTTTTTGTTACATCTATGTTGGTCCTATAAAAGGTATCAAATCATTTGCTTCTGGATCACTTCTCATTTTGTAAGTTTTGACCTTATATTTGGAAGTCAACTACTTCCAAAATGGAGCTAACAGAAGCCCTGTAATGCAAAGACGTGCCTCCAGGAACCCCATGGATTAAACCTGCTGACATTTTGAGAAATCAGGCTTATGAAAGGAGTTACTCTTCCCCTAAACTGTGGCCTGCTGTTTCATCAGCTAACATTCAGAAAGGCCTAACTGGTATCTGTGCACAATATTACTGCTCACCTTTAAAGTTCTTCAACATCATTTTTAAGCAATTAGTTTACAGTCTAGAGAGACATGTAGATTTTCTCTCTCTCTGTGCACCTCCGAATACTCTGAATAATATAATACATCGACCAGGACAAGCATAATGATCCCCTATGAGGCTCATGCTGTAGCTAGCTTGGAAATATTATTGCACAAATTGTGTTGAACCAGGTAGCAGGTTCTTTCAGAGTTTTTCTTATTTCAGAGTCCTCTGGAATGCAGTTCACTGAGAGAGATGTGTCCTTGTTAGGGATCCTGTTACTCTTGCCACTATGCCCTTGAGTGTTCCTCAGTCCAGAGCAGGTTGTGCACAGAGATGACATCCCATAGGACAGAGTATAGTTAATGATCCCCAAACTGTGAACTAGCTACTGATTAGCACACTACTGAAATAGCATAGCTGCACACTACTACTTACGAACATATGAACATACGAAAATGCCAGCAGATACAGACTAAGTGGTCTATCACATCTACTCGATTGTGCAGCACACAGGTTAGACTCCTGCTGCTGTCCCCCCTTGCTGCCTTCCCTTCCCCACCCCTTGCTGCCTTCCCTTCCCCTCTCCACTTCCCACTGACTAATATATTTCCCCTGACCCTATCCAACCCCCTTTTAAAGTTCCCCACTGCTTTAAGAGATATCACTTCTTCAGGAAGCATGTTCCATCCTGCTACCACCCTCTCCCTGAAGTAGTGCCTCCTCATTTCTCTCCTGAATCTACCCCAACTTCAGATTGTGCCTCCTAGTAATCCCTTCTCCCTTTAATTGAAACAAGCCCTCTGTACTAACTCAGTTAATGCACTTTAAGTACTTGAAGGTTTTGATAATATCACCCCTTTCCCTTATTTCCTCTAGTGAGTACATGTTGAGGTCCCTCAACCTATCTTCATAAGGTTTCCTCTCCATTCCTCTGATCATATTAGTCACCCTCCACTGGACCCCCTGCAACAGCCTGATGTCCTTCTTTAAGTATGGGTTACAGAACTGTATACAGTACTCCAAGTGCTGCCTCACCAGTGATCTGTACAGTGGCAGAATGACTTCCTCCCTCCTAGAAGTGATTCCTCTTGCAATGCACCCCATCATTCTATTGGCTTTTGCCACTGCTTTCCTACATTGAGATGAGTGGCTTATATTCCTTGTGACCATTATCCCCAAATCCTTTTCCTTCTCAGAGACAGATAGGTATACCCCTCCCAGATGGCAACTGTACCCCGGATTCCTGTCTCCAAAGTGCATGACCTTGCACTTTTTAGTATTGAAACCCAGGTGCCAAGTGACTGACCACTGCCCAAGCCATATCAACTCTTCCTGGAGATCTTCCCCCCCACCCCATCCACCACAGCACCTATTTTGGTGTTGTCAGCGAATAGGCTAATTCTGGTCTTAACCCCAATAACTATATCAGCTATGAAGATGTTAAACAGCACTGGCCCCAGCACCAAACCCTGTGTGACCCCACTGGTGACTGTCCTTGGAGTTGAGAGTCCCCCCACAACCACCTTCTGATGTCTACCACTCAACAAGTTACCAACCCACTTAACCAGTGGGTTGGTAACCCTTCTCCCAGGTTCCTCAATTTACTAGTTAACTTAAAATGGGGTACCAAGTCAAAAGCCTTGCTGAAGTCAGATACAAGACATCAACCACCTGATTGTTACCGATAGCTTTTGCCACCCAGCCAAAAAAGTGAACCAAGTTTGTTTGACATGATCTTCTGGAGATGAATCCATGCTGTCCATCATCCATAAGACCTTTTGCCTCCAAGAAGGTCACCAATCTTTCTTTTAGGATAGTCTCCATGAGCTTACCCACAATGGATGAAAGACTGACCAGTCTATAGTTACCAGGCTTATCCTTGGGACTACTATTATGCAGGGGCACCACATGTGCCATCCTCCAGTCCTGAGGCACACATAGTCTGCAGGGAGGTATTGAACAAGTCTGTCTGTGGTGCTACCAGGATCTCAGCCAATTCCCTCAGGACTCTAGTATGTAGCCCATCTGGCCCTGGTGCCTTGTCCATCTTCAATGACATAAGGCCCTCAAGCAGTCTTCTCACAGGGATCCCCATCCATTATCCTTTCTCTTACCTCAACAACTTTGCCTTGCTTCTGTGGTATCGGCCCATCTCTCTCTCTCTCTCTCTCCTTGGTAAAAATTGAACAGAAGTACTCATTGAGGGCCTCTGCCTGTTCATCTTCTCTACCCAATCTCCATCCTTCTTAATCCTGGTGATTTGCTCCTTGCAGCTCCTCTTCTCCCTTAAGTACTTGAAGAAGGCCTTGTCACCCTTCTTTATCCCCTGTGCAAGCCTTAGCTCCTTTGAAGTGTCGGTTGCCCTCACAACCCTGCTCACCTCCATGTTTTCCTTGCATACTCCTCCCTGTCCACCTCTCTCTCTCTTGGACCCCTTCCATCTTCTGAAGACCATCCTTTTCTCCCTCACTCTTATCTGAACTTACTTGGGCCACCAACTTGGCTTCTTGGTCCCTGCCTTCTTACTACGTTTCTTTGTACAAGTGTATGTGGCCACTACCAGTCCTGCCTTTAGGATGGCCCATTTCTGGATGGTAACCATGTCTGGACTGATTCTAGACAAATGCCCCATGAGGATGTCAGCCATCCTGCTGAAGTGAGCCCTTTTGAAGTCCACCATCTTACTGTCTTGATTCTTGTAGATGTCTCCTCCCTACACATATCCAGGGAGAAGCAGATTGTATGGTGATTGCTGCCTGCTAGGCAGTCCTCAGTCCCTACATCTTGCATGTGGTCTGTCTGTCAACACAAGATCCAAAATGTTCCGCTTCCCTTGTCGACTCCTCCACCTTTTGCAACAGGAATACATCTTGGAAGATGTCCTGAATGACCTGTTTCCTAGTGCTCACTGTGAACATGATTCTCCAATCCACCGCAGTAGATTGAAATCCCCGAGCACCACAGTGTCACCCTTCTAGAGTGTTTCTGTAACTGATCTGCCAGTTTTCTGTCAACATCTTCTGACTGTGAGGGTGGTCTGTACACAGCTCCTAGTCTGACCCTTTGCCTTTATTGTTCTGCAGCTGAATCCATAAGGTTTCTGGCCTACCATCATCACCCTTGTCTTTACTACTCACTATCCCTTCCCTCACAATAAAGCAACCCATCCACCCTTCCCTTTTGTCCTATCCCTACAATACAGTCTGAATCCTGGTATCATGATGTCCCATTCATGGTGGTGGCTGGCCATACTTGAGCATTCAGAAAGTTGACCACTTTAATTAGAACATTTTCCAAAGCTAAGTACTAGCTGAATGTCTTTAAAATGTCTTCACCAATTTGAGAGTGGATTGAGAACAACTACTTCAAATCTGGAGTTTGTTTGTACAGGCATGCAACTCAATATAATTATACAGCCAACAATTACACAGGATTCATAAACAATATCCTCAAGCTATCAAAATCTCAGTGGATATGGACACAGAAAGCATGCTGGCACCCACTTGAAAAAATGACAGCAGAATGACCTCCAAAAAGCACTGAAAGGTGAATGCTGAAGCTGCCCTGATAGGCAGTTCTGGTACTTCAGTGTCATGATACAAAAGTCAGCCACCTTCAAAGCTTGAGCCCTGAAAGCTGGTGCACATACCCATGTGATACATGTCTTCAAGCTTATCAAATGTGGAGAAAATAGATGTTTTCTAAAATTGGAAATAAATAACATACATTTAAATGTTGATGATATGTTTGGTGACTTATGACTTTAAAGTTAGGGATATTAAACCTAGTACACTTATACAAGTTGCACAGAAGTTCAGATATGAAAAATTTGGTGGACTTTGGTAAGTAGTTTTAAAGTTCAATGAAAATAACTGAAATTTAGATTTTTGGAAGAATTTTGTCAACATTTTGTGAAAATTCCACAAAATCTCATGAAATTGGAAGGGAGTGAATGGCATGAGGATGCCACGAGGAGGGGGATCAGGTAAGGAGGAAGAGAGTAAGGTGGGTGCGTGGAGGTTAGTTTACCTAACTGCCAGAAGTTTAAATAGATCAAAAAACTGCAGGCACTGGTGGCAGAGGTTAAGTTACACTTAATGGCCATCACAGAGACTTGGGCCCATGGCAATAATGACTGGGAACTATCAGTTCCAGAGTATATCTTACTTAGGAGAGACTGGAGTAAGGGTAAAGGAGGGGGAATAGTCCTATACTTAGGGAAGGTATCAAGGTAATAGAAGAATGATAAAAAAGGAGGGAGAAGGAAGTAGAATCAATACAGCTGACAACAGCTGCTCATAAGAGGGTTAGGTCTGGGATCATCTACACAATGCAAGGGCAGACAGAGGAGGGAGATATAGAGTTTGGGGAACAAATCAGAAGGGAGGGCTGCAAAAGGGGATCTAGTGTTAGTAGAGGGCCTGCATTTATCAGATATAGACTGGGATATCCCACCAGCAAAGAGCACCCAGATAAGGTACTGCATGATGTGCTTCAGGACTGCTTTATGGTGAAGTGGGTTAAGGATCCCACACAGCAGGATGCTGTACTTGACTTGGCACCCACCAGTTCAGAAACAGAAATGTAGAAACATAGACAATGATGGCACAGAAAGACCAATGGTCCATTCAGCCTGCTCAAGTTCCCTGTTTAGCCCTGGAACCTGGTGTCCTTCCAGGATCTTAGCTCTCTCTATCCTTTCCCCTTTCCCATCCCATCTTCTGCCACCCTGAGCTACCACTATAATCTTCATTATATACCAACTGTGCTTGAACCCACCAACAGTTTTAGCTCCTACCACTTTGGCAGGCAGACTGTTTCACAGCCCCACCACACATTCTGTAAAATAATCATAGGAATCATAGGAATTATACTGAGCCTGAAGACATACGTCCATTATGCTCACCATAGATATCAGTTAACAGTTGTAAAATGTGTTCAGTTTATTTTTAAAAGACTGTGTGGTGCTACTAGCCACCACCTCAGTGGGTAATCTGTTCCAATCATTTACCATCCTTTGATTAATCCAGTTTCTTGATCTCAAAAGCCTTGATTGTCTTGCCTTTAACTGTAGTGGGTGGTATCTAGTGCTATATACTTTGTTAGTGGTTTCTAGGCCCAGGTTTTCCCATAGGTCATTGTTTGTCCATGCTTTGTACACTAGACACATATCTTCCCTTTTTCTCCTGTACTCCAGGTGCTTCCTCAATGTTTCCTCACATCCCATATGAACCTCCCCCCTGTCAGTTTCCACTCATGTCTATGTGACTGTGAACTAGTATTCAAGCTAAATATTTCCCTGCAGTTCACCTTATTAATTCCTTTTAGGAACTTAAAGGTCTGTATCATATCTTCCTTCTCCCTTCTGGTCTCCACCGAGTACATGTTCAGTGCCTTGAGGTACTCCTCATAGGATCTGCCCTGTCTTTTTATTTTTAGCCAGGAAGTGAACTAGGCACAGCCCTTTTTCAGTCACACTTGACAATAAGTTTCAAGTTCAAGTTCAAGTTTATTGCAGGAAAACTCCATTGAGCAAGCTCATTCACAAGGAGGTCATGTGACATGTACACTGATAATGAACATACATAAATAAAAATAAAGATAAATGAAAATAAATGATAGACAATAATATAACATGTATGCATGTGATCGTATAATACAAGCAAGATATTACATATGAGGACACCACATTGGATGATGAGCAAACAATTGGTATAAAGTGATGAACATTTCTAGGTAGTATACTAACAATGCAAGACATGGTATTTGCAATAACACATTTTAGTAAATTGAGCATCAACAGAAAAATATAGGGTAGGGGAAGTATTCAAGGCTTGGTTAGGTAACAGAGTAGTATATGTGTAACAGAGCCAAGAGTAGGACGGTAAAGGGGACCAGGAGTGGGATTGCTGCAGTAAAGGCAGTAGTTATAAAATCAGGAGTCGGAGAATGAAATAGTGTCTTAGTTTAAATGATAGTGCGAACAATAAGCAGTTAACCTCATAAAAGCAAATTCTGGTATTACATGAGAATGTCGGCCTTTTATCTGAATAAGAAGGGGCTTAATGACAGTTGCAGCTATCTTTTATCTTGGCTGCATAGCACTTTATAGAAGTTAATTGAAACTGTGCTAGTTAGTTTCAGCACAGTTTGCAGTCGGTTCCAAATAGAGGGAAGGGCATGCGCAATAGCACGTTTACCAAAGGAGGTCCGTGTCCTAGGTATTTCGAGCAGAATGAAATCAGATTTCCTTAGAGAGTATGCACTATGCGAAATACTAATGAGAGATGAAAGATAACTCGGTAGTTTGTGCAGGAGCAGCTTAAGGGTCCAAAGACCAGCATGGAGCAGGTGTCTAGTAGTAAGAGATGTCCATCCAACAGCTGCATATAGGTCACAGTGGTGCGAACTGTAGGGGGAGTTGGTAATAAACCATAACGCATGGTGATAGAGGATGTAGAAGGAGGAGGTAGAAGACTTGGTTTGCTGGCCAAGGCACCTAGCTTCACCTGAGCTCTTTTCTTGTAAGACTGCTTGAAAGGCAGAGTAGAGAAACTTACCAGAGCAAGGGAAAAGGATTAAGACTTAGTTTGGCTAAGCAGATTTACTGTGTGGTGGTGTTTTTATTTTTTACTCACAGGGATTGCTACTGTTTGTTGCTAACATTTCATTGCTTTATTTTTCTCTGATTCAAATTGTTGTTGCTGGTATACCTTCTTCTGCATTATTACAAGGTGTGCCTACAGGTGTGTGTAACAGATTACTGCTGTAATCTTCTGATTCAAATTGTCTCTTGCAAGGTATATCTTCTGTTACTGCTTCATTTTCTCTGGAGCAAAGTGTTTCTTACAAGGGTATATCTTCTCTGAAATTACTGTATTACTGGTGGAGCTTACATTTTGTGACTTTTTATCATTGGGCTAAGCAAAATTACTGTTTGACACTGTGTTTTATTTTATTCTTGTTTGTTGAAAAGGTTTGTTGTCTCAGAGGTGTTTCAGTCTCCTTCTCACATTGAAGGAGCTAATTGCTTTCCTCACAGCTCTTCAAAGGATTAGGTGTGTATGTGAAGTGGAGCTAGCAAACTGTCAGTAATTTCCAACAGAAAGAAGGGTTAAAAGTCAGGTTAGTTGATATCTTGGAGGTAGAAGACTTGGTTTGCTGGCCAAGGCACCTAGCTTCACCTGAGCTCTTTCCTTCTAAGACTGCTTGAAAGGCAGAGTAGAGAAACTTACCAGAGCAAGGAAAAGGATTAAGACTTAGTTTGGCTAAGCAGATTTACTGTGTGGTGGTGTTTTTATTTTTTACTCAGAGGGATTGCTACTGTTTGTTGCTAACATTTCATTGCTTTATTTTTTCTCTGATTCAAATTGTTGTTGCTGGTATACCTTCTTCTGCATTATTACAAGGTGTGCCTACAGGTGTGTGCTAACAGATTACTGCTGTAATCTTCTGATTCAAATTGTCTTTTGCAAGGTATATCTTCTGTTACTGCTTTATTTTTCTCTGGAGCAGTGTTTCTTACAGCGTATATCTTCTCTGAAATTATTACAGGTGGTGCTTTACAGGTTTTACAGTTTTATCTAACATTAGGATACGCTTTCAGGGTTACTGCATTTGTTGTTGACTGATTGTTTCTGCTCTTACCTCCTTGTTCTTTCATCCGTGGTTCTTCTTTTTAGGCAGGAGAAGGGCCCAGCCACCCACCCCCATCCCCAACCAACCCACGCTACACTCCTTTTATAAGGTACCACAGTTGTGACATTTCCTGTGGCAGAGCAGGAAGAGGCGGATCAGTGGGCCTCCACAAAGGTGATCTCATTTACAGGGGCACTAGTAATTTAACTTGTTATAACAAGTTAAACAAAGCACAATTAAACCATTACTTGCATTTTTTTTCCTTTTTTTTTTCCTTCTAATTACTCTGACTAGGTTACAAACCCAGCAACTTATTTGGAATGGGTTTCATTAACTGCAGGTACTGTGGAACAATTTTCAGAAGGACAGTCTTACAGGATTTAGGACACTGTCCTACATGCTGGGCCTTTGGAGATCTTAGGGCTCAGCTCCGGGCAGCATGGGCAGAGAGTTGCACACCTCAAATTTCATATTGAGAGAAATACATTATAAGAACCACCGCCATTTCCCAGCATCCAACAGAAAAACCTCGATCCAGAGGGGTAGTTGGTCCAGGAGGTTGGCAGGTGGTTAGAGGAGCAAATCAGGTGCCCCATCACTCTCTGCTCTCCAACACATTACCTCAAAAACCATATAAACACTACAAACAGGTATCTGCCTCTATCTCTGAAATCAAATAAAGAGGCAGAAGACACTGCAGAGCAGGACACTGCGGCACAGGAGCTAGCACAACAAAACTCACCCAAATCAGGAACCAAAACAAAACAAGCACAAAGGAAATCCAAAAAACTTCTGATCATAGGAGACTCCATGATTCGGGGAGTTGATACCCATCTCCAGCCAGGGGTGATGGTCAGATGTCTCCCAGGTACATCAGCATGGAGAGACACTGACTGCATTGCTAAAATTTTTCACAAAGCAGGAGAAAACATTGATGTCCTAGTACACATAGGGACTAATGATCTTGCCAGCTGGTCAGTTGTGGAGACCAAGGAACACCTGACTAGGCTGGGTGACAAACTATCATCTATTTCATCCGGCATCTCCTTCTCTGAGATCCTGCCAGTCTGGGAGAGGGGTGCAGATGGACAGAAGGTCAGAGAAGGAGATAGGGGAGCTAAACATGTGGCTCAAGGGCTGGTGCCAGGAAAAAGGACACAGATTTGTAAGGAACTGGCAACAGTTCTGGGAGCGAAAGTTCTTTAAATTTGATGGACTGCATCTTACTAAAGAGGGAATCAGTGCATTGGGCAGAAGTTTGACGTCTTTGCAGAATATTTAAACTAGCAAATGGGGAGAGGGGTGCAGCACCCCATACGTCGAATGGGAAGAACACCCCTCCCCCCTCAGCTAGTGGTCAAACAGGAATTCAGCATGTTTGCCGTTCATTTGCATCACCAGGTAAGAAAAAGGTTTGTCTCCCCATACGATGCACAGGGTACTGCCACCACCCAACAACTAACACACCAAAATCTGGCCAATGGAAAATCATGTACACAATGCTCACAGCCTGGGAAATAAGATCCCAGACCTGCAGGCAATAATGTCAGAGGCTAAACTGGACATAGTAGCAATTAGTGAGATGTGGTTTACCAGTAACCACACTGGGAGACTTCAGTACCTGGCTATGTATTGTTCAGAAGAGACCGAGGTGCAAAAGGGGGAGGTGGCCCTGTATGTTAATGAAAATATCAAAGCTACAGAAATTCAGAATACACATAAGGAGCCAGAAGAACTGTGGGTCACCCTGGAAACAGAAATGGGACAACCATAAGAACTGGGGTTGTCTACAGGCCCCCAGACCAGAGGAGGACATAGACACATTACTGTTAGAAGATATACAAAACATGACAGCTAAAGGGAGGTTCTGATAATGGGAGACTTCAACATGCGGATACAGATTGGTCAATACCAGCAGGAACATCTGCCAGAACTAGACTCATAGTGGATTCCTGCAGGGAGGGCCTCAAACAACTGGTACAGCAACCCACAAGAGACAGGGCTATCCTAGATCTAGTACTGACTAACAAAGAAGGATCACAGATCTCCAGGTAGAAGGTCACCTGGGGGCCAGTGACCATCACATGGTATGGTTCAATTTGGCTACTACATCTAAATCATCCCATTCCAAGGCAAAAATATGGGACTTCAGAGGAGCTGACTTTGATAAGATGGCCAACAGAGTTAAGCTAGCCCTGGCAAAAAGAAACACAGGTGAGGAGGTACAGGCAAAGTGGGCAAGCATTAAGGATGCAATACTTGAAGCAACATCCCATTGTGTCAGACAGAAAAGGAAGTGCAAAAGAAGAAGAAACCACTTTGGTTCTCAAGTACAGTAGCAGAAAAGGTCAGAGCCAAAGGCTGGCCTTCAGGAAATATAAGGAACACAGCGGGATGAAGATAGGAGGCATACCAAACTGCCCTAAGGGAAGCAGGTAAGGCAGAAGGCAGGCAAAGTCCCAAACTGAGGAAACACTAGCACGAACAGTAAAAGAAGGTGACAAGACTTTCTATAGATACATTAGTGAAAGGAGAAAGTCCAGGGGGTATTGCTAAGCAATGGAGAAAGGGAGCATGTGAGGAGGAGGACCCTGTAAAGGCATCTATTCTAAATAGATACTTTGTGCAGTATTTACTGAAGAGAAGGTAGGGCAGGGCCCACAGCTCAGCATCATGGACACAGGGGAGGAGGTGAGCACTACTCCCTTCACAAAAGAAGGGTCCTACAAGAGCTTGCTAAGCTCAGGGTGGATAAGGCAATGGGACCTGATGGCATACATCCCAGGGTACTTAGGAGCTAAAGAAGGAACTAGCAGAGCCATTAGTGGAATTGTTTAGTGAGTCTCTGAGCACAGGAGAGGTCCCAGAAGACTGGAGAAGGCTCATGTGATCCCGGCTCCACAAGAGTGGTAGCAGGGAGGAGGCGGGAACTACAGACGGTCAGTCTTACCTCAGTAGTGGGCAAGATTATGGAGGCACTCCTTAAGGAAAGGATAGTGCAACACCTGGAATCCATAGGGGCACAGGATCCAAGACAGCATGGGTTTACAAAGGAAGGTCCTGTCAAACTAATCTCATAGATTTCTTTGACTGGGTAACCAGAGTGGTGGACCAAGGGGAGCAGTTGATGTCGCCTACCTTGACTTCAGCAAAGCTTTCGACAGTGTTCCACATAGAAGATTGATAAATAAGCTGGGTAGGCTCGGGGTGGGTCAGAAGTTGGTCAACTGGGTGGCAAACTGGTTGATGGACAGAAAACAGAGAGTGGTGGTAAATGGTATACAGTCAGAAGAGATGCAAGTCACAAGTGGGGTACCTCAGGGATCAGTCCTGGGGCCAGTCCTCTTCAACATCTTCATTAGTGACCTTGCAGATGGACTAGAGGGTAAGGCTTGTCTGTTTGCAGATGACACCAAGATCTGCAACAGAGTAGATGATCCAGATGGGGTGGGCAGAATGAGAAGAGATCTGGATAAACTAGCAGAATGGTCAGAAGAGTGGCAACTGGGATTTAATGCAAAGAAGTGCAAAATCATGCACATAGGGAAGAAAACCTGAAGCCACCTATAGGCTGGGAGGGAAGTTGCTAGTCACAAAGGAAGAAAGAGACTTGGGCATCATCATCACTGATGACCTAAAATCATCCAAGCAGACCTCTAAAGCAGTAGGTAAGGCTAGGGGGGTGTTAGGGTGTATTAGTAGGGGTATCACAAGTCATAAGAGGGAGGTAATAATCCCTCTGTACAAGACACTGGTTAGGCCCCATCTGGAGTACTGCGTGCAGTATTGGAGGCCACACCTTCACAAGGACATTAACCAAACTGAGGCAGTCCAGAGAAGGGCAACCAAAATGGTGCAGGGACTGCATCAGAAGACATATGAGGACAGATTAATGGAGCTCAATATGTATACCCTTGAGCAAAGGAGGGAGAGAGGTGATATGATCGAGGCATTCAAACACCTTAAGGGCATAAACAAGGTGAAAGAGTCTAACATGTTTAAATATAAGAAAAATAGCAGGACAAGAGGACACAGCATGAGATTAGAGGGAGGCCCGATTAAGGGTGGAATGTGAGGAAATTCTTTTTCACAGAAAGGGTGGTGGATGCATGGAATGGCTTACCACAACAAGTGGTGGCTATGAATACAGTGCAGGGCTTCAAACAGGCATGGGATAGGCATAAGGGAGCAATACAAATGACTATGAATAGACAGGCCACTGACAGAGCAAAGGCCGATGGCACATTTATAAGGTAGAAAAAGAAATGGGCAGACTGGATGGGCCTTGCGGTCCTTATCTGCTGTCAACTTCTATGTTTCTATGTTTCTATGTCCAATTTACTTAGGTTTGTGAGAGTAGTAGAGGAGTAAATTACATCGCCATAGTCAAGAAGGGGGGAGAAAAGTGGCCTGGACGAGGTTATTTCGAGTTTCAAGGGGGGAGAGGGGCCTGTTTCTAAAGAAGAAACCTAATCTGGCCTTAAGCCTTCTGGAAACATCCTCAATATGGTCATTGAAAGAGAGTTTGTTATCGATCCAGATGCCCAGATATTTGAATTTGGAGACGACTTCCAGTGGTTCATTTAACGTGGTAACAATAAAGTCTTTGGGCGGCGGGGTATGGGAGGTACCTGTGGCGGTACTACAAGAGAATATCATAACTTTGGTCTTCTTTGCGTTAAGCAGGAGCTCTGCCTTTATTAGATTATGTTCGAGTTGAACAAAGTCCACTTGAAGCACTCCCTTAATTTCGGATAGCGTAGAGCCAGAGGTATATAGCACAGTGTCATCTGCAAAGAAATGCAGATTAGACGTGGATATATTGGAATCAAGATCATTAATGTATAATGAAAACAAGATAGGGCCTAGGATGAAGCCTTGGGGGACACCTCTAACAACTGGTAAGGAAGCAGAGTAAAAGCCATCTGCTTTTACTTTCTGGGATCTCCCTGAGAACTAGAGAACCACTGGGTAGTAAGGTACGTGGCACCCAAATTAGTGAGGCAATTAACTAGTAAGTTGTAATCACCAGTATCAACAGCTTTACTAAGATCCAAGAAGACTGCTCCAGTTACCTTCTTAGCATCTATAGCAGAGATCCAGTCATTGGTTACTTTTGCTAAAGCAGAAATTGTGCTGGGATTTGCCCGGAAGCCAGATTGAGCTGGGTTAATGAGAGAGAAGATTTCCAAGTGAGATTTTTACTGATTGTGGATCAGTTTTTCAAAAACTTTGGAGAGGATAGATAGATGGAGATAGACCTGTAGTTATTCACATCACAAGAGTCACCAGATTTGAACAGAGGGAGGATGTGTGCTGATTTCCAGCAGGACGGCACAGTAGCAGACGTAATGGAGAGGTTGAAGATATGAAGAATGGGGGCAGTGAGATGGGCATATCCTATCACTAGGAAGAAGGGTTCCAGGCCATCATCCCCAGCACTTATTTTGATATCTAAATTAAGGAGAGAATCTTCAACTTCTTTAAAATGTATCTCACGCAGTTGAAATGGGTTAGGTGCAGAGCTAGGTATTGGGGGGGGGATTAGGTTGGCTCATCGCAGTACCAGCATAAGGTGAAGAGTCAAAAGCTAGTTCAGCCGTGGCAAAGTGAGAGTCAAGTTCTTCAAGGATTAAAGACTCATTTTCCACTATCTTTCCACTTGTGATTATCTTAGCTGGAATGGAAGGGGCAGTAGGCCGCCCTTCTATAGATTTAATTGTCCTCCATATTTTGTGTGGGTTACCTTTCACTTGTTCAAGGGTAGAGGTGTAGAAGTTAGCTTTGGCAGAATGGATATTTTTCACACAGTTATTCCTGGCTGTTCTAAAAGCCTACCAATCTGAAGATTTCAGTACCATGCAATACAAGACACAGTACAATAAACAACAAACAATACTAGACAGAATCAGTGAACATTATAAGAACATGAGTTAATATTCTCATGAAATTTCTTAAACAAAATTTTAAAATGCTGAATGTTGTTTGTAGATTTAACTAGTGCTGAGATACTGTTCAAAATGGAAGGAGCATATCAAATGAAAGACCACCAGCCTTGGAGTGTGGAGAGAAAAAAGAATATCAGTTTTATTCCTTGTCTGATAAGAACATGAATTTAGTGTAATTTCTTTACAGCAAAAGTGTGGAGTTGAACTTTGAAAAACCCTAAGGGTGGGATATTCAGAACTGCACCAAGCAGGAGCGCAAGCCAAGCGCAGTGCAACTGGGATGCGCCAGGGCGTGGTCTGGGCGATATTCAATGGTGCCGCACCATGGCTCTGCACCATTGAATATGGCACTGTGGCCACCTGCATTGCTCATGGCGCAGTGGCACTGCGTCAGCGCAAGTGGCCAAAGAGGAACGGGGGATGCACTAGCGCAAGTGCCATTGTGCTATGCACAGCAACCGCGATATTCAGCAGTGGACATACAAATGGGGCCATAATGTATGCAAGACACAAATGGGACCATTTGCATGTCATTATGGCCCCATTTGCATGCAGGTGCGCTGATCCCCTGTGACTTGCGCCTGGCGCCCTGCCAGGCTGCAGCCGTCAGGGACCAAAGCCCCCTGCCTCTCAGTGGCAATGCACTCCTATTGCCCGATCGTGGGCTGTAATATTATTTTAACTCCCTGGTGGTCCAGTGGACCTAACTCCTTGCTCGATTGTGGGCTGTAACATTAATTTATCTCCCTGGTGGTCCAGTGGACTGAACGCCTTGCCCAGTCACGGGCTGTAACATTAATTTAACTCCCTGGTGGTCCAGTGGACCTAATGCCTTACCCGCTCATGGGCTGTAATATAATTTTAACCCCCTGGTGGTCCAGTGGACCTAACACCTTGCCCGACCGCAGACTGTAATATTTTCGTAACTCCCTGGTGGTCCAGTGGTACCCGTACACCCTCCCAATCCACCCACTCATTACCGCCACCCTGCTCCCCCCAGTCAGTGGCAGGTGGCAGCACCCCACCCGCAAGCCACCTGGCCACCTGCCAACTGACAGCATACAGTACGGCTGTACTCCCATTGATCCACAGCGTGGTCAATGGGTGTGCAGACCGTACTGTACTACACAGTCCTGATATGTGAATAGATCCATTAACATATTGGGACTGTGTAGAACAGTATGGTCTGCACACCCATTGGGTGTACAGCTGTACTGTACGCTGTCAGTCAGCGGGTGGCCGGATGGCTTGTGGGTGCGGTGCTGCCGCCTGCCGCTGACCAGGGGGTAGTGGGGTGGTGGGAATGAGTGGGCGGGTTGGGAGGAGGACGGGTGCCACTGGACCACCAGGGAGTTAAGAAAATATTACAGCCCGTGATCGGGCAAGGTGTTAGGTCCACTGGACCACCAGGAAGTTAAAACAATGTTATAGTCCATGATCAGGCATGGAGTTAGGTCCACTGGACCACCAGGGAGTTAGAATTATATTACAGCCCGCGATCAGGCAAGGAGTTAGGTCCACTGGACCACCAGGGAGTTAAAACAATGTTATAGCCCATAATCGGGCATGGAGTTAGGTCCACTGGACCACCAGGGAGTTTGAATTATAGTACAGTCCATGATCGGGAAAAGAGTTAGGTCCACTGGACCACCAGGGAGTTAGAATTATATTACAGCCCATGATCAGGCAAGGAGTTACGTTCACTGGACCACCAGGGAGTTAAAATTATATTACAGCCCACGACTGGGCATTGGGGGGAGCTACACCACCAGACAGTGCTGCCAGGACTCAGGTGGCCACCCACAGCTGGCCTGTGGGTGGCCAGTCCTTGCTCCTATTTTTGTCAGGCACATCTTTGTGCCCCCTGTGCGGTGCAAGGTGAGTGTGTGCCTGCATATGCACCGCACATCTCGGGCTGAATATCAGGATGTGATGAATATGCATGGGCACACCCCCTGCACTTGTGCCACAAACATTAGTGGTGCACCACAGCGCATTGGGATTTGCGTGAAGCAGATTCCCCTTTTGAATATCACACCAGGGCACATCAGTGGGATGCGCATGGTACATCACTGTTGCGCTGTGCGCAGTCCCTTTGAATATCCCACCCTAAATGTAAAAACAGCAGTATAATATTATTTTCTTAACTGTGGAGGTAGACTTTTCATCTTGTTGTACAGTAAACAATGATAAGTCCTTTGGGAATACCTTAGTGCAAATTAACATATGTTATTTAAGATTGTTTGGCATTTTAAAATGAATGTACCACCCTGATTCAAAAATAGGACAATACCATAGTCTAAAATCAGCAACAATATTTGCTTTAATGTAGTTATCAGCATTCAAGCCTCATCAGTCAAATTTGATTTCTTTTTTTTTGCCAATTTTATCCAAGTGTCCAGACAGACTCAGAGTTGAGCCCAGATGGACAACTATGGCCCAGATATTCAAACTGCGCCCAAAAAGTGCACAATAGCAGGAGCAAGTGCAAGTCCACTGTGCCCATGCGCAAGAGATGCAATATTCAAAAACTGAGCCGGCCAACCTGCGCCTACAGCCAACGACTGAATATCGCACCACCTGCGCCATAGTGCAACTAGGGAGGGGAAGCTGAGCAGACTGATGCGCCATAGCGCAACAAGGGATGTTCAGCTGAGCAGTCCAGAGGTGCCATAGCACAACCAGGGATGCCCCCCCAGCAGCAGGGCAGCAATGCAACTGCACAACCAGGGAGGTAGAGGCCCACCACCCATGCCACAGATGGGCAGAGGAACACACAGCAGAACAGACATCGTCCCCCCACACCCCATGCACTGCACAACTGGGGAAGGGCTGGAATAACCACTGGCCCATGGAGACAAGCAACCAACCCACATCTGGGCCATGGTGCCCCATCACACCCCCTGGCAAGCTGTGACTGGCACACAAGGAGGGCTGACCACCCCGTGCCACACCATCCCCCCAATGCAGAGCACACCCTGCACCGTGACCCCCAGATACCCTTCCCAGGAGCAGTGTCCACCACTGCAGGAAACCCCATGCATGCCACCACCCCCACTGTGACAATGCAACCCAGTGCACCACAGAACCATGCAAGGCAGCCCCACCATGAGCACCCATCAGCGGGTGGCAGCACACAGCGATGCAACAACTGCATACACAGTGCCACCATGCACAGCCCCCCCGAGGTACAACTGAGAGACTGCCCATGCATCGGCACATGAGGTACCCCACACTGGACAGGGCATGCCCCGGACACCACCACCAGTGGTACAGCACCCTGCACACTTTCCCAAGGACACGCCCTGACTCAGCACTGGCCACAACAGCCAGCGCAGACACCCACAGTGGTGCATGAAAGCATGCACCACACCAGATGCCACACAGTGCATGGACAAATACCCACCCATACCCCTGGGCACAACACAGGGACACAATAGCGGGGCAACCAAGCCCCCAGCATGGGCCCATAGAAACTGTGTACACACAACCTACAGTCCTCAATGGCACAGGAGTGGCAGCCACCCTGCACAGGCACTGTGAACCTGTACGGCACCATCATTTGCCCGGAGCACAAGTCACAGACAGTGGTGCACATCCTCTGCAACACACACAAGCCACAGCATGGAGGTGGGACAACAACTGTGGAGGCCACAGTGTCACCTGAGGCAGACATGCACCACACCAGTGACAGGAGGCAACCCAGCATTGTGACGGGTACAGTGGCTGCCCTGCATGGACAGCCATCACTGACATGCCAGCAGACCGTGCAGGTCACAGACATGCAAGGGTGTCAGCTGCACAGGCCATGGATGGGCTGACAGGGGTGCCATGGACACAGAGCATGCACCATGGACCACTGCACACAGTCATCCGGTGCACGGGGCACAGCACACACACCACAGACACTGACTGATAGCTAACCCCACACCATAGTCACCTCCCCACGGACACAAACATACCCATGACTGCACCACCCCTGATGCCATGCACACCACTGCAGCTGAGCACCTATAGCCCGCTGCAAATCAGAGACCACCACAGTATTCATATCAAAAGATCTGTATTCAAAACCAATATCAAAAGGAACTATTTACTATACTATGTACAAAGTTGGGAGGGGAGGGCCACAAACAAGGTGGGGGTGGGTAAGGGGCAGGAGTGAACAAATGGGACAGGAAAGGAGGGGTGTGAGGGTGGGTCCAGGGGAGTAGGGGATATCAGGGGCAGAGGGATGGTCAACAGGAGTCCCGCTCCCCGCTCTGGCTGCTCTGTCTCCGGTGCCTCCTCTGGACCCCAAGCTGGTCAATCCATTACAGGATCTCCAAAGAAGCCCTGGCCACATTGAGGATCTCTCTTAATGCCTCCCTAATCTCCTGCAGCTAGTGGACACTTAGGACAAGGGAGCACAGCCAATAGGTGTGAATGCACAGCCCCATACAGCCCAGCCACTGTGCATGGCATACAGCCATGGGACATGCCTATATGATGGTGTGTGACCACCCACAGTGATCACATCCACAAGACCTGCTCACCCAGGTGCATACAGCCATGCAGACCACTGCACACACCCACTGGACAAGTCATGCACAACACCACCGTGGCCATTTAGTGACATGGCTATGTGGTGCAAAGGCAGTGGCACAGCCATGTACCTGGTGCACGCATGGACCACCATCGACACACTCCCAGACATGCAGTGCCACTGGATAGTGCTGACTGTAACAAGTTGCGTGCATGGCAGTGGTGTCAATGGATGGTGGTCATGCCCTGCTGCCCACCCTGTTACACAGCATGCAATAGTAATCATAGAGGTATGGCACTCACCATCATCGGGCCAGTCCCTCGGGCACTGTTGACCGTCGCCCCTCCTAGCGGCCCTGTCTTCCTGCTGGTGCTGCATCTCCTGGGCTAGACGCCTCTCCTCCAGCCCTGTGGTGAAAACATGGAGAGAGGAACATCAGTACAATACTGTAGCAAAGTCCCCCTTCCCCAGGTGTGTGCACTCCCACCCAGCCAGACCCACCCACCCCACACCCTGATAACACCACCACAGCCAACAAGGACGGTCCCTCCCCCATGTTCTGGACACATACAACCGTGATACCCATATGGAAGATAAAAGTGTGTGGATGTAACACCTACCTGGCCGTGGGACCGTGCCCCTCCTGGCACGTGACCGCAGGCAGGCAAGCAGGTCTGGTTCCCTCCTCTGCAGGTCACCATACCTGTGGTGGCACTGCTCCACTGTCTGCCACCTTCCTGTGGCCTCCTCCAGTGCATTAGCCACCTCCTCCCACACCTGGATCCTGGACCTGTCCAGGGGTGCCTCACCAAACAGTGGGCCATAGAGTGGCTCTACTATGGCCACTAGGTTGGCCAGTTCTACTTGGCTCCACTGTGCAGACCTCCTCCACGCCATTCTACTTGCTCAGTTGGCACAAAATGGTGCTCTGCAGCGCAGCTCCACCACATGCAGATGCTGCGCAGTACAGCACTGCCATTCCCTATCACGCTGTCACCGAACAGCATGATAGTGGTGCACCCATGTCTGACACATGGTGCCTAGGGGAAAAGGTCGGGCACAGGGTCAAGGGGCTCTGGCACATGGACAGGCACAGCGCCATTAGAGCCCAATGCGTGTAGCATGATTGGATGCCTGTGTGCTACCTCCAGTAGCGGCCTACCGTGCTGTTGCCCCAGTGCGCCTATGATGGCCCAGTGCCACAGTGCCATATAGGTGAACATCACTGTAGCACCACTGGCACAATGGTGGCCATGCCCTGCATTGCTTCCTGTGTACAGCATGTCAGCAGCACAGCAGACGCCTGTGTCAGCAACCTGGGCATGTGCAGTGAGGTGTGTACTGCGCATGTCACAGAACTGCACCCTTGGCTCAGCACGTTCAACACAATTGCGCAAAGCGCAACAGCACAATGTTCAGTCGTCATATGCAAAACAACTAATCAGCCATTCAATGGTGCAGCACTGCAATCTGCATCCACTTAAAGTTGCACCTCACCTCATTTACATAGGTTGCGCTATAAGAGTGTGACATTGGGCTGCACTGGCCATAGTCAGTTACTGCAGTCTATTGGTGAGTTGCATGCTGTTTGGGAGTGTGGACTGTGGATTTTGGGACATGCATGGGACTGCACAGTCACAGGTAACTGTCATTCTTACAGGCTAAATAATGACTAAGCAAGTTGTGGGAGAGAAGGAACACAGTCGTGGGAGAAGGAGGCCTAATTTCACCATGGCCGAGACCGATGCCCTGTTTGAGGCCTACCTGGATCAGGAGCCACTTCTCAGCGGACGGCAGGGAACACCTCAGGCCCGTGCTGCTGCATGGGAGGAGGTGGCACGTGCAGTGAACTTGCTTGGCAGCCACCAGTGCTCCATGCAGGAGTGCAAGAAGAAGATGGGCACAGACAGGAGGAGGATAAAGGAGAAGGTGGCTGCCATCTGGGTAGCACGAGCTGTGACAGGTGGGGACAGCCGGAGATGGTACACCTGACCCCACAGGAGGAGAGGGTTGCTGGAAGCATTCAGTGTTGTGCCACTGTGGGTTTTCCGGGTGGTGACTTCCAGACAGGTGGTAGCCCGTCACTGCATGGTAGGTCATGGTCTTTCTATTGGGGGGGCAGGGTAGGTCACATGCAGTAATGCGACTTTATTTTCCCTTACAGATCCTGAGCATCTGCATGGGTCAGTAGTGGTGGGCCTGTCCACTGAGGATAGTCAGATGGAGATGGAGGAGGGCCCATCCACCTCCACAGGTATATGTGGCTTAGTGCGACAGTGGGCCCACCTGGCTGTCCACACTGATGTTGTTGGAACAGGTGCAGAGGAGGCCCTGCCCATGTCCCAGCATGCCAGTGTCCATGGATGCCAGCTTACTGTGACTTGGGCTGGTGCTGGGTCCATCACCGATGATGATGTTGCTAACGGCATGGGCAGTGACACATGTGTGCCATGGGATTGCCACACAGCAGGTAGCATTGCAGCCATGACTGTGGGTGGTGCTGCCGTGGAGGCCTGCGTGTCATCACAGTCCCAGCCTGTGCCTGTCAGCCCCAGTGGGACAGCACTGGTGTGTGTACAGGACAGTGGGACTGTTGCAGCCACTGCGGTGGCACCAGTGAGCCCTGGGGAGCAGCAGCCAGATGGGGCAGGATCAGCAGTCGGCCAATGGGCTTGGGGTTACAGGGTCAAGGGGCAGCATCAGTGCACCACCTGTGGACATGCCCAGACCTGGTCCTGGTGTGCAGCGCCCACCCTCAAGGGGTGTTGAGCATCAGGCTGTGCACACCCTGAGGGACAGGATGCCGAGGAGGCAGATGACCTCTTAGACAAGCACACCCGCATACTGCAAGCATCAGTCCACCAGCAGATGCAGCTTGCAATGTCAGTGGATGCACTGCGTGCGGCTCTGAAGTGGGCAGAGGAGTGTCACAGCAGAGACACCGCTCTGATCCTGGCAGGGATGGACCAGTTGTGGGAGGATGTGACCACTGCCATTGACAGGCAGACACAGGCATTCACTGCTGTCATGGCCACAATGGGCACACAGTCATGTGCCCATGTGTCGCAGACACCACGCAGTGCACTGTCCACCCCCCATTCCTGGTGTCGTGTGACACTCTCTCTGTCGACACTGAGTTCAGCTGTGAGCATCCCGAGCATGCCTGGCGCAGGCATGTTTGATGTGCTGCAGTCCCCTGCTCGAGTACGGTCGCATTCACGCAGTGGAACCCCTGGGGGACCATCGGTGCCACCCCATGAGGCCAGTGGTTGGCCTGTCAGTGCTGGCGGGTCTCAGTGGGGCTGCCCATGCATCCGTGGTGGCTGGGGCACTGTGTTGCGTGACTGACCTGTCTCCCAACGTGGCTACTGTCTGGTGCTGCCCTGTGTGCATTGTGTCTTTCAGCGGGCATTGCACGGCTGGGTACCCGGTCCTGCACGCGGACACACAGTCCATCTGCACACCCTCCCAGCTGCTGTCCACAGTTGCGTGTGCATGATGATGCCTGCATTGCACTGTACAGCAATTTGCAATGGTGCTCAGCATCTGACACACGCACATGGACAGACAGTGGGTGTGGTGGTCTGTGGACATGTGTGTGGCTAGGGTGGCATTCTGGGTCGGTGTGCCTTCTACCCTTTGTGCATGTCTGGTGCATTGTGTGTGTGTGCAGGGGTGTGTGTCCATCCGAGTGGCATGTTAAACCTCACCCATCCCTGGTTGTGTGTGTGGTTCCATGCCCGGCCACTTCCCTTGATGGAATGCACCCCGGTGTGTGTCCATGCATGTTTGTGGGTTGTGCCTAGTCACTGTTGGTTGCACATGGCCCCATGACTTACCTGGGTTGGCTGAAGTGCTCCTCTGTGATGGTGTCCCGGTGCAGCTGTGCCAGCCAGAGCAGTCGGGGTTCCCGTTGCCCAAGGGGGGCTGCCCATCACCATTGTCACCAGTGACCTCATAGTCCCCATCGCGGTCCCTCTCTTCGACCTGTATGGCTATCCCACATTTGTTGGCCATGTTGTGCAGGATGCAACAGGCTAGGAATAGCCCGCAGGCCTTTGAGGGGCTATACTGTAGGGCACCGCCGGAGGTGTCCAGGCAACGGAAACATGCCTTCAGCATCCCGAACACCTGCTTGATGACATTACGTGTAGTGGTGTGTGCCTCATTGTAGCATTGCTGTGATGGGGTCGTGGGCCACCGGTAGGGTGTAAGCAGCCAGGGACAGAGTGGGTATCCACTGCCACCTGTGTGTAGAGGGTGGAGGTTAGTTTGGTGATCAGCATCGCCCTGCCCTGGGCCATGTAGGCCACTATCATCGTCACCTCTGACCATGCCCCCCCAGGCCCTATGATTATCCATGTGGTTTGCATACTCACCCACTAGGTGGCCAGTGGAGATATCCCCACTCTCGAATCTGTGGCACAGTGCCGAATGGTGCCAGATGAAGGTATCATGTGCTACCCTAGGGTGCGTGGCACAGACATTGATTATGCACCCCCTGGCATCACACACCACCTGGCAGTTGATGCTGGCATAGCCCTTGCGATTTATGTATGCGGCCCCCTCGGGACCAGGTGGTGTGCGGATGGCCACATGGGTGCAGTCTATTGCCCCTAGCATGCCAGGCATACATGCTACCCTGTGGAACTCCTGCATGTTTGCTGTGCGCTCCACCGGTGTGCTGGGGAAATGGATGTACTCTGCAGCATGTGGCAGCAGTATGCTGAGGAATTGGGTGAGGTGGCATGACGTGGCCGACTGAGTTATGCCTGTGGTGTCCCCAGTTAATCTCTGGAAGGTACCCGTCGTGAGCAAGCACATGCGAGCTGTCACTTTCATCTCCACTGACAGGGCATGGCTCCATCATGTGGGTGCCTGCATCACATCACTGCACAGCTCACAGAGCCACCTCAGAATTGCCCAAATCAGGTGGTACCGGCCCACAATCTCAGTATCACTGTACAGCTTGAAGCTGGTGCAGGCTCGGTACTGCCTGTTGGGGGCATACCACCAATGGGCCCTTCCACGGCCACACACCCCTGCTGCCTACCTTCTCACCTCCCTCATTACGGCCTCCATCTGGATGGTGGCACTGGCCATGTCCCTGGTTTGTGTTCACCCCCCCCCGGCAGCTGTTTCTGTATTCCCCGCGTTGTCCTGGCTGCTACTTCCCCTGCACCGGGAACACCTGCCTGTGCTGGCCTCACTGCTGTGTGGTGTACTTTCCCCTTCTGCACTGTCTCCCCACGCCTTCCCCTGTGCCTGTTGCTTCCAGGTGCCCTTTCCTACCTGGCCCTGTGTGTCCCTATAGCCCAGTTTTTCCTGCTATCTTTGGCTCTCATGTGGCTTCTTGTGCCTCTCCCTTGCTTCCTTTTATTTTGGCTCATTTTCGCTATGGTGCAGCTTCCACTTGCTCCCCTATTGCGCATGGTGCTTGTTGTTAAATATTGCACTGCGCCATTTATGCATGGTTCCTCCCCCTTCAGTTGCGCTTGCATTCATTATCATTGCGCTGTTGCTCAGCGTGATTTGGGGGCGCAGAATGACGCATTTTTGGACTTATGCAGGTGCAACCCTATTGCGCATGGCTCGTCTTTTGAATAACTGGGCCTACATATTTAAAAGAAAATACTCTAGAGAGCTCCTTCCCATTATTCCTCAGAATACACAAGTCATCTCAAACTCAGGCCAGTCTCTGTACTGTGCCAAGCAGTAGCACTTTTGTCTTATTTTCATGTAGTTTTAATTTGTTATGCTTCAGCCACCCAATTAATGTTGTGTAATCTTCCTGTAAGGCCTCTTCTGTCCCCTGCACAGAGGGGCTCGAGTTGAAGAATACTTTGTCATCTGCATATAACATATATTCTGTCTTTGAAAAAAAAAGTCTGAACCTATGACAGTAAGAGCAGGGGTTCCTCAAGGATCAGTATTGGGACCTTTACTGCTCTCAATTTTTGTAAATGACTTGCCAAATGTTTTTTCAAAGGCAGAACTGACAATCCTTACTCTCTGTACCTGAGCACATAAATAACTTTTGAACCATCCTAGGCTGGATTCTGAAATATCAAGTCTATCCAATTTCATTGGTATTTCATCAATATTTCATGGTCCACCACACTGAAGGCCGTGGTCAGGTCGACGAACACCACACCCATCATTAATCCTGTGTCACAGGCATTGAATGCAGTGCTTGTTAACCTGGCCAGCACCATCGCCGTGTTGTGTCCTTGTCAGAACCCATGCTGTTGTTCTACCAATAAGGCATGTCTATCTACATAGAACACTAGCTGTTTAAACACACATTTGTATAATAATTTTCCTAGTATTGGCTATAGTTAAATGGGTCTATAGTTTACCATACTTGTCCTATCCCCTGATTTAAATATTGGCACCAACTTAGATTCTTATCAAACCAAAGCTACTATCCCCATATGGATGGCTAGATTAAATAAGTAAGTTAGTTGTTTATAAATAACAGAATCTGCTAGCTTTAGCATCTGAGGATGAAGCAAATCTGGGCCACATCCTTTCCCTTCATGAAGCTCCTTCAATAAGTTTAATACTTTTTCTTCCTTAAATTAGGTAAAATTAAACTTTGCTTTATCACCTTTAATTCCTGGCAGTGGCAGAGATGATGGTGATGCAGTCTGCTCGAATCTCTGATCTCCTATTTCTTCAATTTGAATCTGATTTACTAAAACATTATTGACAAATCAGCAATTTCTTTATTCCCTGTCTTCATTGTAGTTATATCAACCAAACAGGTGATTTCTGACCTGTAACTAGGGTTGCACATGCAACATGCACAGTAGGGTCTCAGACACAGACTCCAGCTGCATACAAATTTTAATCTTTGTTTTTCCCTATATAGGCCTCCTACTGTCCCCCCTCCCTCCCCAGTCGCTACCTTCCTTCCCAGACACAGAAGCATCCCCTCCCAGGACAGGGCTCAAGAGTTAAAGCTGCCTCCTCCCACACTGTTTTCCTGGGGTGTTAGCCCATCAACACGGCACATCAACTACCCCACCCAACCCTTAATTTATAGACCCTGCCCTATCACATGACTGTCTGCACTTTTTCTAAGTTCCCACTTTTCCAGCTTATAACAAACACCCACCAGAGGGCATACACCTGTTCACTCACTTGCTAACTGCACCCAACACTCTCTCCCCTCCCTCCTCAGTTGACCACTAGGAGTCACTATCGTACCCTCTACTCTGCCTCCAGACAACACCCTGATCAGGTCATCTCCCCCTACTGAGTCCCCCTTTTCAGGCTCATTCTCTGCCCCTCCTGCACTGGGACTTGAAACTGGTACCATTGTAACCGAAATCCAGCACCCTACCACTACTCCATAGTGGCAGTCACACTTATGACTGCTATGTTGCGCCTCTTATCCTCATCAATGCTTCATGCACCAAGTGCACTGAGGCTGCCCATGGTCATCGTCTTGCTTCTTATACCAGCCCCACCTCAATCAGGGTTCACACCAACCACCCACAGTATCTCCCCCTCTTATTTGTGCCACCTCCTCCAGACCCCCCCACACTTGACAACCTCCCCATCCCCCTCTCACCTCCCCACCACCTCTGCTACCTCCACCTTCCTGCACCTACCCTGGACTCTTCTTTTCTATGCCATTCCAACCCTCTGTACATTACCCACCCCCTGCACCCCAGAGTCAGGCCCCTTGCCCAAATGCCCTGTGTGGTGCCGCAGTCGCTACCATGCCTCAGTCCAGCTAATCACACTCCTACTGCTATTATTGGGTAACATTCATCCTAACCCCGGCCCCATGCCCATCAATCTTAACAAGCCTTCCCCTGCTCAAGGTCTCTGCATCTCCTCCATGAATATTTGCTGCCTCCTTAAAAAAGGCTGCAGCATTCCAATGCTGGGTTACTCAGCACCAACCAGACATTATTGCCCTTGTTGAAACCTGGTTATACAAATCAACCCCTAACTCCTTTGTCTTCCTCCCAGGATATACCCTCTTCAGGGAAGACTGGGTGGGCAAATGTGGAGGTGGTTGTGCTGTTTACATGCGTGACACCCTCCTTGGAAATGCACTACCACCCCCCAAGCTTGATAGCGGGGCACAAGCCCTTACACTAAAAATCTCCCCCAACCCCTCTAAGGGCCCATTCTTTTTTATTGTTGCCTATAATCCCCTCAAAAAGCAAGAACTTGCTATTCAGTCACTTACTGACTATCTCACTGGTCAACCACTCAAAGCGGGCCAAATAATTGTTGGACATCTTACCATCAACTGGTTCTCAGAAACTGCCTACCAAACCAGAGACACCTTTGCCGCCCTTGACATGACTCAGCTTGTCTCCCGCCCTACTAGGTACAAGCCCTCTACCGGTACCAGCAGCCTCCTGGATATCATTATTACCAACCATCCCCAGAAGGTACTAGATATCAGAGTCCTTCCCAACTCACTTAGTGACCACTCCCCAGTCATATTCTCATGGTCCACTACCAACAGTAAACCAGCCCCACGAACCATCCAATGCCAACGCCTGCTCCCTGGTGGCCTTCGTCGCCTTAAACTGTACCTTGTGCAGCTAGACTGGTTCCCATCGGACTTGCACCATCGATAGATGAGGCCCTGGACTCTTCACGCACTCCTTTAATGCAGCATGTGACCTCTTTGCCCCCTACTCTAGAACATGCACCAAAACGCCAAATGCAATTTGGGTCACCCCCCTTCCTCAAACTTAGAATGGCAGACAACCTCTGGCACATTGCCATGGAATCTGGCAAGCCAGCAGACAGGCAAGCGTATAATGCAGAGTGAAACAAGTGCACCTGGGCCATTCGGCAGGCCAAAGCCCAGTACTACCTGTCCACTCTTGTCTCCTCCTGGGGATCGGCTAGAAATTTTTGTAATAATGTAAAAGAGCTAGATGAGAACTCCTGCTCCCCCCTCCAACTCTCTGTTAATGGCACTGTCTGTTCTGACCCCATTGGCATTGTGGACTACCTAAACCACACCTTCTCGGATCTAAGTTCTGTCTTACCCAGTAATTTCTTCAACCTTGTCCCAGTCTCGATGCTGCCCACCCTCCATCACCCACTATTTATCTACATGCCATCTACCCCCAGGTGGCCAGACCCTTTATCCTAAAAACCATCATTAGTAATATCCCTGGCACAGACCCTTTGGACAATAGGTTCCTATGACTGTTCATGGATGCTATCCTGCTCCCCCTTACTGAACTGCTAAACTGCTGTCTGTGCCTGGGGCAGTTCCCCAGTGCCTGGAAAACTGTCATCATCACTCGCATCCTAAAGAGTGGTGATCAGTCTACCCCTGGTAACTACCAACCTATCTCCATCCTTCCCCCACTCTCTAAGGTCCTGGAAAAAATAGTAGCCAACCAACTCACTGAATACCTGGCCAAGCATGATATCCTTTGCCCTGAGCAGCATGGCTTTCATGCTGGTCATAGCACCTCAACTACTCTACTCGAATTCTCTAAATTTCTGCACTCTGTTCTTGATGCCAGCAATGCCGCCGGTGCCATATTCATTGACTTGTCCAAGGCCTTTGACACGGTTTGCCATCCCCTCCTGCTCGACTCCCTCAGATGCCTTGGTTTCTTACCTGGTCTTCTCTCATGGTTCACCAACTACCTCTCTGCCAGATCAAAGTGCATTAAAATCAACAGCACCTTATCTGACATGCATCCTGTCAACTTTGGTGTCCCCCAGGACTCTATCTTAGGCCCCCTCCTCTTCAGCCTCTGTTTTAATTCACTTCCATCTGCCTACTCTAGTAAAATTCTCCTCTATGTGGATGACGCTGTGCTTTTCTTCTCAGATCCCAACCCCACCACGCTACAGACCACCCTCCAACATGCATTTCATAAAGCAGAACATTGGTTTGTGGCCCAAAGACTGGTCCTGAACCTAAAAAAGACCAAGGCTACGCTCTTCTCACATCGACAAAACAAAGCCAGCGGTGCTCCCTCGTGATCCTACCCAACACATTACACCCCATCGAGCAGGTTTCCTCCTACAAGTACCTGGGTATCACCTTTGACTCAGCCCTTACCTTCCAGCCCCACATCAGCGCCCTTTCTGCTGCTGCCAATGTCAGGATTGGACTATTATACCGCTATAGGGACTGCCTCCCTCAAGAGGCTCTCAGATTAGCAATCACCTCCTCCGTCCTGTCGCTAGTAGACTATGGTTTGCCCATCTATGCTACTGCCGACAATAATGCCCATGCTAAAATCCAGCTCTCCATAAACAAGGCCTGCAGGCTTCTGACTGGTGCCACAAGGCCCACTCACACATGTCTGCTGTACTCTTCCACCAACTTGCTCAACCTTGAAGAAAGGCTTCACTTCCAAACCTGCCTCCTTGTAAAAAAAGACCCTACTTGGGCTCTTCCCCTACCGGGGTTTCTCCCTCCCTGCCTCCAATGGGCCTCCCCCTCAGTATCCACCCACAGCACTGTCAAGACTTCACTTACTGTCCCAAGGGTGAGGACCTCTAAGGCCCAGAGATCCTTCAGCTGCAGAGTTCCCACCTGGTTCAACTCCCTCCCAGCCAACAAAGCTGAGTCCACCAAGCGAGGTTCCTTCAAGGCTGCCCTCAGAAGCCATCTGATTAACTCCTGCTGCTGCAATTGCACATAACCCCCACCCAGGACAATCACCCTCAGGCATGCCATGGTCTCCCTGACTACCTATAGCCCTTTTGGGAACATTGTATGGGATTCTCTGCGAGTCCTGTGGTCAATTGTCTCATCTACTGTCTACTGTAAAAAACTGTCTTTTTGGTTTCAGCTGACGTGGTACTTGTATGTGGTAAAGTATGTTTACTGTGTCCTAACTATTGTTACCCATGTACCACCAGTGAATGTCTGTAACACTGGTCACTCTCTGAGCCATTGTTGTATGTACTGTATTACTGTACTGTTGTTTTGTTTCTCATGATGAGGTGCCTTTGTAAATGAGTCCTTGACTCAAAGGTCTGTAAATCTGATACTTTAAATAAATAAATAAATAGAATTAAGACCAAAAGAATTTGGTGTTCTTAAGATTTTTAAATTGCCGTTGATGGAAGTACAATGATTTAGCCTGTTTTACCTCCTTCTTTACTAGATTTTGCCTTTGCTTACATTCCATCAAATATTTCAAATCCTTAGTTTTTAAATATTATTTCCTTACTCTGTCCCTTAGTCTCAATGCCGCAGGTCCTTTTTACGTCAAGTAGAATAAGTGTCTTTAACTCTTTGTTTGGCACTCAGGGCATCTGTCTCAAAAGATCTAAGTAAAAGTTCTATTAACCATACTGCCATTAGCCCTGAATCATTTTCCCAGCAATCCCAGCACTGCACCATCTCCAGCCTATCTCTAGCCTTCCTGAGCTAAGTACTCCAGAACTGGGTGCAGTGCTCCAAGTGTGGCTTCACTAAGGATCGATATAGGGGAAGTATTACCTCAGCCCTTCTGTTATCAGTACCACTCTCAGTACATCCCAGCATCCTACTCACTTTGATATATGCCTTGTTGCACTGACTCAATTGTTTGAGGGAGTTACTGATGATACCTCCAAGGTCTCATTCCTCAGTCATAGTGCTAAGTCTCACCCCACCTGTCCAGTACTCTGTCATGGGGTTTAAGTTCCCAAAGTGCATTACCTTGCACTTTTTGGCATTGAATTTCAACTGCCAAACCTCAGACCAGCGCTCTAGCTTTTGTACATCACTCTGCATATACCTGATTCCCTCATTGCTGTCAACCCTCCCACAGAGCTTATTGTCATCTGTGAAGAGACACAGCCAGCCCCGGATACCCTCACCAGTGTCACTAATGAACATACTGAAGAGGACCAGTCACAAAACAGACCTCTGCGGTATCCTGCTCATGGTCTCCTTCTCTGTTGGCTTGACCCCATTGAATAAAACCTTCTGCTGTCTCCCCTTTAGCCAGATACCTATCCAGTTTACTCTGGCCTTAGCCATACCTAGATCCTCCATCTTCTTCAGCAAGCATCTATGAGGCACCAGATTCATACTGTTTACTGTCCTGGAGCCTGTTGCTATCCAAGTAGCCCATGAGGTCCTCTTTGGCCAGTGACTCCATCAGCTTCCATACAATAGAGGTAAGACTGATAGATCTGTAGTTCCCAGCATGTTCCTTGTTCCCCTCATGGAGCGGAACTATGGCTGCCACAGTCCAATCCTTCAGAATGACCCCCATCCTTAGAGAACTGTTGAGTAGACCTAGCATGGGTTTGGCCAGTTCTGCTACCAACTCCCTAAGTAACCTCAGATGTAACCCATCTGATCCCAGGGTCATATCTATTTTAGAGCTGCCAGCCCTTTCTGGATCCTTTCACTTGTAAATATTGGCAATGGCTGTCTCATCACTAGGACCCCCTTAGTGGTAGCTTTGATGCCACTCTCTGTTAAGCGTTCACCATTCTCCTTAGTGAAAATGGAGCTAAAGTCATCATTAAGCATGGTGGTCTTTTGTCTATCCTCTTCTATCATGCTACCCCCGTTAACTTTTTGATTCAACCTCCTTTCTTCCTTTTTACCCTACTGTATCAGAAAAACTGTTTTTCTCCACTCTTGACTCCTCTGCAATATGCAACTCCGTGTCTGCTTTTGACTCCCCAGCTGCCCTCTTTGCCTCCCTATTTTTCAGTGCATATTCTCCCCATTCTTTCTCCCTCTGCTTTTCTTTATACTTGTAAATGGCCCTTTTCTTTTCCCTCACCACTTCCTTAACTGTTGCCAAGACCCATAACGGTCTGTTGAACCTGTTCTTTTTTAGTTACTATTATCATGCATAACTTAGATGCCTTGAGAATATCATCCTTAATTTCCCCCAATCTCTGTTCCACCTCCCCATGCTGTTGACCCCAAATCACTTTTCCCTGATGAGTCCCTTAGCCTGCTGAAGTCCACCCTTCTGAAATCCAGGACTTCAGTTCTCAATTGTTTCTTTTTGGACCCATGGGCAAGTTCAAACCAAATGGAGTTATGATCACTGTTCCCCAGTGACTCCCCTATTTTCTCATAGCTCCAATCACCTCTGAGTTGGTGAGTACCACATCGAGAACTGCAGTCTCCCAGGTGGGTTCCTTAACTAGCAGTACCAACTGACAGCCCTGGAAGGCTTCCAGCAAGGCCAGGTGCTCCTGACCACTGGAATAACCCAATTGATGTCTGGCAGATTCAGATCAGACACCACCACTACTTCCCCCTTTGCCATCCCTCTTTCAAGTTCTTCCCTGAGCTCTCTGCCTCTCTCTTCTCCTTGCCCCTGAGAACTATAGATCACCCCAAGTACAATTTATTGCCTGAGGCTGCCATTAATTGCACCCACAGTGACTCAGTCTCTCCATTACTACCTCTGATGCACCCATTTTCCACCACCTCAATGCCCTCCTTAACAAAAAGGGCTACTCCCCCCTCTACCTGTTCATCTATCACTCCTAAACAATGAGTACCCAGGGACCGTCAGGTCCCAGTCATTATTTTCCAAAGCTCGTGCTTCTGTGATGGCCACTAGTTCCACCTCAGTGTCTACCATCAGTACATGGAGCTTACTTATTTTGTTAACCAGGCTCTTGGCATTAATGCACACCACCTTCCATCTGACCTTTGATTCTCCATTTCTACTATCCTTGTGCTTTCCTTGTCCTCTCATCCTTTTTTTTTGTGTGTGTGTGTGTGTGTGTGTGTGTGTGTGTGTCTGTACACTTTGCATTATCTCTCTCTAATATCTTCTCACTTAGTTGATTTGGAGCCACAAGCACTTCTGTACCCCCTGTGTTGCTACAAACCCCCAGATGTGGGAGCGTACTGGCTAGAATCCCCTTCCTTTCACATGCCACTGTGGCTGCCCCATTTCAGTGTCCACACAGTCACTTTAGACATCTGATATACAGTAGACATCAAACTTCTTCTCCAGATGGTGGTAGGGGGGTGACTGTCAGGGAACTCTTGGTGTCCAGGGACCACAAAACTGTGTTGTTCAGACTGGCAGGGGGGAATAATGGACCCCCATTGAATACAATGGTTCTAGTCCTCAAAGTGCAGAATTTGGGAAGCTGCAGGAACTAGTGAAGAAAAGACTGTCAGGTGTAGACCAGATTGAGGGATGGAAGAACAGTAGGGTAGAATTAAGGGTGCACTCCTGGAGAAAGCTGAATCTTGTGCAAGGAAGTTCACCAAAAGGAACAAGCACAAAAAGGATACCTGGTTTTCAAAGGAGGTGAGTGAGGCTGTGAGGACACAAAGAAGGGCCTTCACTAATTACATGATTAACAAGAGAAAGGGAACCTGGAAGGATTATCAGGCTAAACTCAATGAGGCAAGGGTGGAGGTCCAGAAGACAAAGGCAGACACAGAACTGCAGAGTGATGGGAGAGTAAAATGTGGTGAAAAATAATGTTTATGTACATAAAGGAGAAATGAAAGGGGAGATATTTAGGCTAGCTAAAGGAAGAGTAGTGGAAGATGTTGAGCAGAAGGCAAATGTACAAAACAACTACTTCTTTCTGTTCATCAGGGAAGAAGACAGTGGTCCTCTGCCTCAGAATGGTATCAAGGCTGCCACATGGGGGCTCATGAGATTAGCAGAGTACTGATTTTTATTGACAGGGTTAAAAAGGGTCTGGAAACTCTCATGGGTAGACCAGGCATTAGGCCTGGATGGCCTGCACCCACAGGTACTTAGGGAATTGTCAGCAGAATTGGCAATATCCCTAACCTGTCTATTTTACAACTCACTGAAGTCTGGAGTGGTGCCAACAAATTGAAGATCCGCCAACATAGTTCACTCCACAAGGGGGAAATGGGGAGGATCCAGGAAACTAAAGGCCTGTCAGCCTTACCTCCACTGTAGGTAATTGATGGAGACATAAGTCAATGGAAATCATGGTGGCCTACTTAGAGAACAACAGTCTACAGGACAACAAGCACAATGGGATTGTGTCAGGGAGCTCATGTCAGACCAGCCTAATACTGTTTTTTGACTGGAACCCCAAGCTGATGGAGAGGGAAAGGTGTTAGATTTCCTTTATTTTGACTTCAGCAAGGCCTTCAATTCAATACCAAACAGGAGACTGCTGAAGGAGCGGAGGACTTAGGGGTAGAGCAGTGTTTAGTTACATGGGTAGGAAGCTGGCTTGGGGAGATAACAGAGGGTAGTAGTGAGCAGGGCTATACTGGGGGACAGGGAGGTCATAAGCAGAGAGCAACAGGGACCAGTCTTTTGACCTGTTCTATTTAATATGTATATAAGTTACATATTTTTTATTTTATTTTAGTCTTTGGTAACCGGGTAAGGCCCACTAGGCACAAGTGCCTGTTTTCAGGGGTGACCTCAGAGTACTGGGCAGTTAAGTGACTTGCTCAGAGTCACACAGTATGCAAGTGGAGGTTGTGAGACTCAAACTCAGGTCTGGTCTGCTGGATGTACCAAGCTTGTTCACACCTTGTTCCTCGAACCTCTAGGCTATACTGCCAGCCCCAACATATGGGAAGGTTTCTAGGTAAAGATGTGTCTCTGCTGATGACACACAGTTATGCAGTAGGGAAGATCAAGAGGAAGGGCTGTGAAAGCTCCAAAAGGATCCAGAGAAATTAGAGAGATGATCTAAAGTCTGGCAATTGAGTTTCAAAAACTTGAATTGGAGTCCTGTTTCTTTGGGTAGCAAATCTATTTTGGGGGCTTTGAGTAGAATTGTGATTCATTGTTGCTGGCTTCACTAGCTGCAAAGTTTTAGTGCAGAGTGGGGGAAGGGTGCTAATGGTCTGGCCAGATCTCACTCAGTTAGGGAGGCAGAGCTGAATCAGGTGTGGTGTCAGTGCTTTGGCTTCTCAGAAGGAACTAGAAAGGGGACAGGATCAGATCTACAGTACAGGAGCTTCTTCTTGTTGTTTTTACATTGTTTCTTGTGGATTCTACTTGGTAGAAGGTTATTTCTTTTCTTTCTTACTACTAAGGGGCTAGCAGGGTATTGTTTGGGGCTATTGGAATTTTGAAACCTGTTTTGATAGCTATAAGTGGGCTCATTTGTTTGATGATTCACTGTGTGGCAGGCTGCATTTGTATAGGCCTATTCTTTCTGTTTTAAAACATAATTGGTGTGATTTAATTGGGCCTGTTTCTTTGAATTGGAGACCTACATCTTCTAATTCCAAGCCTATTTGGATGTGTTGTTGGTGAAGCTGTTTGAATTGCAGTCCTGTTTCTTTGGGTAGCAAACCTGTTTTGGGGGCTTTGAGTAGAATTGTGATTCATTGTTGCTGGCTTCACTAGCTGCAAAGTTTTAGTGCAGAGTGGGGGAAGGGTGCTAATGGTCTGACCAGAGGCCTCAGCTACCTGATTGTTTCTGGAAGACTTGGGCTGGTCCCCCCAAACCCCTCACCCCCCACCCTTGGTCCATTATTTCCTTTATACCAGGGGTTCTGACATCACTTCCTCAAATGGTCAAAGGATATGCACCTGTCATAACAGAAGCAGACATCCAGGAAAGGAACAGCAGCAAGTGGAGGTGACTGCTATCTCAGTGGAAGGGAAGTAAATGCAAATCTAGGAGCTTTCGTTATTACTTCTTCTCATTGATATTGCATTGGGAAAGGAGGAGTAGGAGTTTGAAGAAGATTGTGCAATGGCTACTTAAAGTCTCTTTTTGAGTGTGGATAGGAAGGATAGGAATATAAAAAGCAGTTGCTCAATATATCTAAACGTGTACAACAAAGGAGGTAAGGGAAATAAAGAAAAGAATGTTTTGCACTGATAGAGGGGGAAGAGGGGAGACTTGGGGGAATGTTTGGTATCCTGCATCTAGAAGGGTGGGGGGTCGCTGGTGGGCAATGACAGCAATGGGTAGGGTGGTAGGCTGCAACAACTGTGGTGCACCAATCTTTCTAAAAATTGCCTGGAGTGTGGGAGGATGTTTAGTGTGCAACCACATAGAAAAACTTAGGAGGTTGAGGGTCTGCAGGAGGAACTAAGACAGGCAAGGCAGATTGGGGTGGATTTAGCCCAATACTGGAGGGTGGAAGTAGGGGAGATGAGGGAGGGCATTTTAAGCCAACAGTGGTGAGGAGAGGGTCAGAAGAAGGGAAGCAGAGACAAAGGGGCCCAGGCCAGGAAGAATGATTGCCAGGGAAACCAGGTCAGGAGACAAAAGACAAATGGAAGGAGGAGATAGGGACTTGTGAGGGGAGGAGAAGAAGTGGCAAAAGTCATGGAGTGGAAAGGAGAGAACAGGTTACTATGAAGAGAGAGGGAGCGGGCATTTGTGAAGGGTCTTCAGAAAATTGTTTTGCACTGCTGGAGAGGAAGAAGGTGGAGGAGGGAAATGATGAAATTAGAGGAGTACTTGATAAATGCCTGGACCAAACTGGAGTGGGGGGAAGTTTTGCTGGGAGAATTGCAACAGGGGTAAAAGGGGGAAAAATCCCCTCAGAACAGATATGGGGTTCCATTAGTGCAAAAAACTACTGACTTTGAACATTACAGGACCACCAACTTGTGATGGGCCTCTTCTAAAAAGTGGTCCAGAACATGGGGTTTGGGAGCTGCTTATTACATATTCAAGCACAAGGGAAGTCACAGAGTTTGGAACTGTCTGATTTTGAAAGCAGCACAAGGGAAGTCACAGAGTTTGGAACTGTTTGATTTTGAAAGCAGCACAAGGGAAGTCACAGAGTTTGGAACTGTCTGATTTTGAAAGCAGCACAAGGAAATCACAGAGTTTGGAACTGTCTGATTTTGAAAGCAGCACAAGGGAAGTCACAGAGTTTGGAACTGTCTGATTTTGAAAGCAGCACAAGGGAAGTCACAGAGTTTGGAACTGTTTGAATTTGAAAGCAGCACAAGGGAAGTCACAGAGTTTGGAACTGTCTAATTTTGAAAGCAGCACAAGGGTAATCACAGAGTTTGGAACTCAGTGCTTTGGCTTCTCAGAAGGAACTAGAAGGGGGACAGAATCAAATCTACAGTACAATAGCTTATTGTTGTTTTACATTGTTTCTTGTGGATTCTACTTGGTAGAAGGTTATTTATTTTCTTTCTTACTATTAAGGGGCTAGCAGGGTATTGTTTGGGGCTGTTGGAATTTTGAAACCTGTTTTGGTAGCTATAAGTGGGCTCATTTGTTTGATTCACTGTGTGTCAGACTGCATTTAGGCTTGCTGATCCAACCAATCAGCAACTTCACTACTCCCCGATAGCCAACTACCAATATCTCTCTCATAATGGGGAGTTTACTTCTGGTACTCCTTTCACTGTCAGCCATGGGGTTCCACAAGGAAGATGTCCCTGTCACACAAACTAGGGTGATCCATCCACCCAGTCTCTCTGAACCATCCCCTTTGGCTGATGCTCAAACCCTCACATATGCTCTACCATTGCTGCATCGTCTACAGTGGTGTGATCACCATAAAGAGACACATACCACCACACATGTATTTCAACCAAGGCTCCACTGCTGGATATACAGATCCCCCCAAGCCTAACCACCAAACTGCTACTTGGTGTCTCGACACAATCTCTTAAACCCACAGGGAGCACCGCAAAAGAGTGGCAACAGAATAAAAGAAGGAGGACCAAAGACAGCCCCCTCTCCCTATCACTGGCAGCCCTCACAAAACTCCTGCTTTTTCTATTACTCTGTATTGGTAATGTGGAAATCAACCCTGGACCCCCTGAATGTATCACCTCTCCATCAGGCATAACCCCAATTAAAGGCCTCAGTTTCCTGCATATTAATGTATGCAGTCTGCTGAAAAAACTCACACTGATACAAGCCTGGATTGCCCATACCTTGCCAGACTTTCTTGTTTTATCTGAGACATGGCTCAAACCCACCACAGCAGACAGGGATGATAACCTACCTAACTACCAGCTATTCAGAGCTGATCGCCAAACATGGGGAGGTGGAGTAGCCATATATGCAAAATCCGGTATAGCTGTATCCTATATTGCTGCAACATCTATGCCCAAGGAGTTTGAATGCCTATCCCTAAAAGTCTCTCTCCCCAATACAGCAGCTTTTCAGCTAGTTGGTTGCTACAGACCCCCTCTGCTGAACACAAGCTCTTATCCCATCTGGAGAACCTGCTCAAACCCAGCACTGAAGAAGTCATTATTCTAGGTGACCTGAATTTCAATTGGCTTACCAGGAAGCTGCACCTCTGGATAATTTCTGTGATACATGGGGTTCCACAGCTAATTAATGAACCAACAAGAATTAATGCAAGGAATAGTAATAACAGCACACTACTTGATATCATGCTAGTGAATAAACCACATCTATTCACACACGCTGGAGTGCTTCTCTGTGATATAAGTGATCACTGCCCCATCGCAGGGGTAAGATCCACCAGCATAACAACAAGCCCTGCAAAATTCCTCGTGAGGAGATCCAAGAAAAACATCAATATTGAAGGATATTTGCATGATCTAGCTTACTCTCCACACTGGCAAGAGTTTTATCTTGCCCATTCTGTTGAAAAAGCTCAGCAGGTGCTAAATAACATTATAATAAATGCCCTTAACACCCATGCCCCAATCTCTAGTATCCGAATAAAAAATAAATCCTGTCATTGGTTTACAGCTGACCTCAAAGCTGCACTGCTGGAGAGAGACAAACTCTGCAAAATGGCAAGAAAAACCAAGAATGCAAATGACCGGATGATCTTTAGGAAAGCCAGGAATAGGTGCACCAAGAAAGTTAGGGATGCAAAGGCTGCCTTCTACTTGGCTGAACTCGACTCTTCCTACCATAATCCTGCTAGGTTTTGGGGCACCATCAAGGGTATGGTGGGGCAGGACGCTAACACCCCCCTTCCAACCCAATTACACAACAGTTATGGCCCTATCACTGGCAAAATGGAAATTCTGGATGCCTTCAATAACCACTTCACAACGGCTGGCCTTGCCTTTGACACCTCTCCAACTAACCTGCTGAGGGAACAATTAAGCTCCCATTACACTGGTGATCAGAGAGTTGACTCTTCCTTCAGCTTCAAATCTATACTGTTGAAACAAGTAGAGGATCTATTATGGCAACTGGATACCAAAAAAAGAGCAGGGCAGACTCTCTGGACCCCGACTTTCTAAAGATTGCATGCCATGTACTTGCAGTCCCCGTAACACACCTCTTTAACCTATCCCTAAACTCTGGCTCTATTCCCACACTGTGGAAGACAGCCCAAGTGGTCCCTTCAAAATCAGGGGACCCTATGGATCTTAATAACTACAGGCCCATTTCCATTCTACCAGTGCTATCCAAGATGCTGGAGAAATTAGTGAGTAATCAGTTAAGGGAGTATCTTGACAATGCTAACCTCCTAAACCCAGCTCAATCTGGATTCAGGGCCAAGCATAGCACTATCACTGCACTAGCCAAGGTCACAATTGACTGGCAATCTGAATTAGATAAAAAGAATAATGTCTGTGCAGTATTCCTGGACCTGAGCAAAGCATTTGATACTGTGGACCATGAGCTACTACTCTCATCCCTGTACTCCATTGGCCTAGATCCATCCTCCCTTAAGTGGTTCAGATGCTATGTCACCGGTAGGTCACAGCAGGTAAAAGCTGAAGGTGATCTATCCCCATTAAAACCACTGTCAAGAGGAGTCCCCCAAGGTTCTATTCTGGGTCCTATCCTTTTTGCCATTTATATGAATAACATTGATTCAACCCTTACCAATTCCTCTGTACACCTCTTTGCTGATGACACTGTTCTGTATGTCAGCAACCCTTTCACCTACAGCTGCTGGTGAAATCCTACAAACAGAATTCTCCTTGCTACAATATCAGCTACTCGAGAAAAAAGCTTCTGTTAAATGCAAAGAAAACTAAAGCAATGATGTTCACAAATCAAAGCTCCACCAGCACATCCTCTCCAATCAGTCTCCCCCAGCTATGCACTATACTTGGAGAAAATCTGGAGTATGTAGAAAACTTCAAATACCTAGGTGTGTGGATTGACAACAGACTTGAGTTCACTCATCATTTAGAAGAACTGTTAAAAAAGCTTCACCAAAGGTTTGGCCTTCTCTATAGATTAAAACCCTTTCTAAACAGAGACTCAAAGATGAGGTTAGTCCAGGCCATTTTTCTATCAGTTGTTGACTATGCAGACTTCCTTTATAGTCACTGCCCCATCTCCTACCATCACAAGTTGGATACCTTATATCATAGAGCAATAAGGTTCATTACAGATCTGCCATCTAATACTCATCATTGCTCTCTTTATGCTGCAGTTGGGTGGGTTTCCCTTCACCTCAGAAGGAACAGAAATGCAGCACTATGGATTAACAGAGCGTTATCAAAAAAACTTCCAAACTATATCCTGGACTGCTTCACCCATACCTCTCCTAGCTCCTATGCCCTAAGAAGCAACAACATTTAAGGCAGAAAGAAGCAGGAAGGGAAGTCAGAATAGCAAAGGCCCAAACTGAGGAAAAGATAGCCAACTCAGTTAAGAAGGGGGATAAAACCTTTTATATGTACATCAGCTAGTGTAGAAAGACAAAGGGAGGGATAGTGAGGCTGAATAGAATGAACGGTAGGTTGGCAGAGGGGGACAGTGAAAAAGCAGGAATACTGAATGAATATTTCTGCTCAGTATTCACAAAAGAGGAGGGGGAAGTGCCTAATCCAATTAACAGAAGCACTCTTGATAGGGGGGTCGATCCCAGTCCTTTCTAGAAGAAAGGGTTCTGCAAGAACTCCTAAAACTGAAGGTGGACAAAGCAATGGGTCCTGATGGAATTCACCCCAGAATTCTAAAAGAATTAAGGAAGGAACTAGTGAAACCACTGGCTACTCTTTTTAACAAATCATGGGAGGATGGTGTGGTACCCGAGGACTGGAGGAAGGCGGATGTGATTCCCCTTCACAAAAGTGGGACCAAGACAGAGGCAGGAAACTACAGACCTGTCAGTCTGACCTCTGTGGTAGGGAAAGTGATGGAGTCACTTCTGAAGGAAAGAATAGTTGAGCACCTAGAGGTCAGTGGAGCACAGGATCCAAGGCAGCATGGGTTCACAGCGTGAAGGTCATGTCAGATGAATCTAATAGATTTCTTTGACTGGGTGACCAAAGTAGTAGACCAGGGAGGGGCTGTGGACATGGCCTACCTAGACTTTAGCAAGGCATTTGACACAGTCCCACACAAAAGATTAATAGTCAAATTAACCAGCCTGGGAGTGGGTCCCAGGGTGGTAGCCTAGTAAAACATTGGCTGGACAACAGGACACAGAAGGTAATTGTAAATGGAGTCCACTCTGAAGAAAGGCGGTTACTAGTGGGTACCGCAGGGTTCAGTATTGGGTCCAGTCCTTTTAATGTCTTCATCAGTGACATTGCAGAGGGACTGGAAGGAAAAGTATGCCTTTTGCAGATGACATAAAGATCTGCAACAAGGTTGATACCAAGGAGGTGTGGAAAGGATGAAAAGGGACTTGGCAAGGTTGGAGGAATGGTCAGAAGTGTGGCAGCTAGATTCAATGCAAAAAGTGCAAAATAATGCACCTGGGAAACAAGAACCCAGGGAAGAATACACAATGGGTGGGGAGGTAGTAACAACAACAAAACAGGAAAGGGACCTGGGGTAATCATATCAGATGACCTTAAGGTTAGCAAGCAATGTGAGAAGGCAGTAGGGAGGGCCGGGGGTATACTGGGATGTATAAGGAGAGGCATCAGCAGCAGAAAACAGGAAGTTGTTATCCCTCTGTACAGACAGTTGGTGAGACCCCATCTGGAATACTGTGTCCAGTTCTGGAGACCCCATCTCCATAAGGACATAGACAGGATAGAGGCAGTCCAGAGGAGGCAACTAAAATGGTGCAGGGTCTGCAGAGAAGCCGTATGAGGAGAGACTAAAAGGAGCTTAATATGTATACTCTTGAGGAAAAGAAGGGAGGGGGGGACATGATAGAAACTTTCAAGTACCTCAAGGGAATCAACAAAGTCAAGAGGGTAGCATCTTTCAGAAAAAGACTTGCAAGAACAAGGGGACACAATTTAAAAGATAGAAGGAGGGCGGTTCAGGGCCAATGTGAGGAAGTATTATTTCACAGAGAGGGTAGTGGATGAGGAAGTTTTGGGGTCTAAAACTGTGGGAGAATTCAAGAATGCATGGGACAGACATAAGGCAATTCTTGTGGGGGGCAGGAAGATATAGGCTGTTGGTTAACTAGGATTTGCAGCCTATCCTGTAGGTAGAGAAATGGGCAGACTAGATGGGCCTAGCGGTCCTTATCTGCCGTCAAAGTCTATGTTTCTATGTTTCTATGTAACATTATCCTGCTCAAATTGCCCAAATTCAACACCAGGCTAGGGAGGGCAGCAATCAGCTATTCTCTAGCTATAGCATGGAACACCCTACAAAAATCCCTAAAACTGCCCAATATCATTCCATTTGCATCCTTTAAACAGCATTGTACAGTCTTCTTCAAAGAGAAATGCAATTGCTACCACTAGAGCTAGCATTGTCATCTCACAAATCTCCCTTCCAAACCATATATGGCATATTCCTTCCAGACAGACACCCAATCTTATGGCACCCAGTAATACCTTCACCATCCTAGTATTACATTATGTTGAGTGTCTGCCATGCCCCCCCACTGGGATATGTATATACTGTACATACTGTAAATATTAGCTTAACTTTCCTGTAACCGTTTTTTATCAGGTGAATTTACTGTACATCACTATGTTTATAAACGTTATTTCCCCTGCATGTATAACTGTCTTATATAAGTGTATGATGTATCTGTTGTGTATCAACTATTGAACCTTGACCTTATCAGGTCCATCTTGTAAATGAGCCTTGCTCAATGATGTTCGCCTGAATAAATAAAGATTTGATGATGATGATGATGATAACGTGCAGGAGGAAGAAGAGGAGATGGAAATGAGAGAGGGAGATGAATGGAAGCAAGCAGGGAGTAAGAGGGGTGGAATCGTAGTGCTGGGGGGCTCAATACTAAGAGGAGTCAGGTGGGGTAGCAAGGGGGAGAGGCATAGTCGCATTTGGGTGGAGGCCATGCCAGGAATGACAGCGGAAAGGGTGGGACAATCTGTTCTGAAATATGCTAGAAGTGGTAAGGACAAGCCTCATTTAATTATACATCTTGGGACAAACAACCTGGCTGACAAGACAGTAGATGTAGTCCAGAGGAGGTTTGAGGAACTAGCACAATTATGTGAGGGGGCAGGAAGATCGGTAACTTTTTCAGAGATACTTCCGGTGCCAAAGGCAAGCACGACAAGAAAGCTGAGAATAGAGGAATTTAATGGATGGGTAAGAACCTAGTGTTGTGCTAAAGGGTATGGGCTGTTGGGGGGTGGGGAGGGACCTGGGAGGACAGTAGTCTCTATGCCAAGGACAGACACACTTGAGTGAGGAGGGAAAGAAAGTTTTGAAACAGAGGATGGAGAAGTACATAGATGAAGTTGTGAATTTAAACTAGGAGTTGGGGGTGGCAATTGGGGAAGAGATATGCAGAGACCACAGGTTGGGAAACCATATGGGCTTACCCCCCATAACAGTGACAAAGGACAAATGACAAGTACTGTTGGTGATGCTAGGAAAGGATAGCAGGATGGGAGGGGGGGAAAGGATGGAAGGTGGTTACCCTTAATGCTAGGAGCCTTGGGAGGAAAACTGCAGAGTTACAGGTTCTCATGGCAGAGGGAGAGGTGAACATTGCAGCCATCACAGAAACATGGGCCACCCAATACAATGACTGGGACCTGTCTGTACCAGGGTACAGGTTATTTCGTAGGGACAGGGTGATTTGGAAAGGGGGGGGTGGCACTATATGTGAAGGAAGGACTGAAGTGTATAAGGGAGGAAGGGGAGAAGGGTAGTACAGAGTCACTTTGAATGCAAATCCAGGTTTCCAAGAATAGGATTCTTAGAATGGGAGTGGTGTACAGGCCACCATCTCAGACGGAGGAGTTATACAGGGAACTAGTGGGACAGATCAAGAGGACCTGTGAGAAGGGTAGTGTGGTGATTGTGGGGGAATTCAACATGCCAGGAATGGACTGGAGTACCCCAACAACCAGGAACAGAGGGAGCAGGTACTGCTGGATGCCTTCTAGGACAGCTTCCTGCTGCAAATGGTCAGTGAACCAACCAGGTTAGGGAATACCCTTGACCTTGTGCTGGCAAATGGGGACTTCGTGAGAGAACTTACAGTGGAGGAACCACTGTCAGGAAGTGACCACCACTCAGTATGGCTCACATTGGATATGGGCAAGGAAGGAGTGGAATCTGGCACAAGAGTGCTGGACTTCAGGAAGGCCAACTTTGGGAGGATGGGGGAAGTGGTAAAAGGGTACCTGGCCAGAATTCAATCTAGTATGGACACTAACCAGAGGTGAGAGCTCATAAAGCTGGGGATAGTGGAGGCAACCAAAACCTGCTGCAAAGCCCAGAGCAAGAAGGCTAGGGTGTCTTCTATTTGAAGGATTCTCTCATGGGACTACCACTCCCCCCGCCTGACCTCGACCATAAGGCCCAGGCACTTACTCTAAAGCTGTCCCCTGACCCAGCTAGAGGCCCATTATTCCTAACCGTAGCCTACATACCCCCCAAGAACCAATCCCAGGCCCTGGGCCCACTAATTGACTACCTCACCTCCCTACCCAACTCGTCGGACCAAATCTTGGTGGGCGACTTGAATATAAACTGGCTCTGCCCCTCGTCCTCCTCCCACTGTGAGGCTTTCGATTCAATTAACCTAACTCAACTGGTCACACAGCCTACTAGAAAAAACCCTAGGGGGGGGACAAGCACCCTCCTGGATGTGGTCCTCACCAACAGGCCAATCCGCATCCACAACATCCAAATCCTCTCTGACTGCCTCAGTGACCACTCCCCTGTGCTTTTCAACTGGGAAACCCCTCGGCCCTCATCCCCAGTCAAAACCACCTCTCGAAGGTGGCTTAGGCCTGGGGGACTCATAGGCCTTAAGCACTTCCTTGCCCACACTGATTGGTCCCCTCTGACGAGGGCAACCAACATTGACTTGGCCCTGGCCTTCTTTGTAAGCACTTTCAACTTTGCCTGTGATATCTTTGCTCCCATAACTGCTAGGAGGTCCAAAGTGAAACCTGCCCCTTGGATCACCCCCTGCCTACTGTGGCAAATTAAACAACATAACAATCTTTGGCACCTTGCTATTGCTACTGGCCGTTCAGCTGACAGGCAGTCCTATGCTGCCACCCGCAACCAGTGCACCTGGGCCATCCGCAAAGCAAAGGCGGAATACTACCAAGCCTCTCTTACTTCCTCCTGGGGGAACCCCAGGTGCTTCTGGGACAACATCAAGCAACTGAATGGTCACTCCCAGTCCCCCTCTCCTTCTCTTCTCAACATCAATGGTACCGTCTCCTCTGACCCTGCCCTCATTGCCACCCACCTCAATAACTCCTTTACCGACCTTAGCTCAGTACTTCCTGGTAACTTTTCAGTCCACCTCCTCCATCTGTACCACCACCCATTGCCCACCCCTCTTTCCACCTACGTTGTGTCACCATGCAAGAAGCTAGGCCTTACTTGCTAAAAGCCTAAAGGTAACACCATCGGTAATGACTCACTTGATCCCTGCCTTTTACGTCAGGTCCTGGATCAGGTCCTCTCACCTATTACGTGCATTTTCAACAAATCACTCTGTCTCGGACAATTCCTCTCTGCCTGGAAGATTGCCACAGTTGCCCCTGTCCATAAAGGTGGTGACAGGACTCTTCCAGGTAACTACCGACCCATCTCAATCCTCTCCCCCCTCTCTAAGGCGTTAGAGAAAATTGTGGCGTCCCAAGTCTCTGACTACCTCTGTAAGTACAATGTTCTCTGCCCTGAACAACAGGGGTTCAGAGCAGGTCATAGTACCAATACAGCACTCCTGGAATTTTCCAACTTCCTCCATGCCTCCTTGGACTCTGGTGCCCTGGCTGGTGCTATATTCATTGACCTGTCTAAAGCATTCAATACCGTTTCGCATCCTCTTTTGCTCTCCACCCTCGACCTAATAGGCTTTGCCTCAGGACCTGTTTCCTGGTGCACCAGCTATCTCTCTGCCCGCTCCCAATGTGTGAAAGTCAATGGTACTCTCTCTGAAACATGCCCCATTCGCTCTGGGGTGCCGCAGGGCTTCAGTTCTTGGACCCCTACTATTCTCACTCTTTCTTAACTCCCTACCCAGCAGTTGTACGGGTAAGATGCTTCTCTATGCTGATGATGCTGTTCTCGTTGCCTCCCACAATGACCCCATGCTGCTACAGAACTCCCTCCAACTAGTCTTTGACTCTGCAGCTACCTGGTTCACTGAGCACCGACTTGTTATCAACCTTAAGAAAACAAAAACGATGCTCTTCTCCCATCCCCAAAATAAGTACAGCAAGTTTCCCTTAGCTGTCCACTCCACACTCAATCTCGTCATTGACCAGGTGCAGTCCTATAAATATCTTGGTATAACCTTTGACACTGAACTTTCATTCCATGGACATATATCTGCCCTAAATTCTGTCGCCAACTCACAGCTAGGCATTCTTTACCGGCACAAGAAATGCCTCCTTCCTGATGCCCTCCGCCTGGCTGTCACCTCCTCTGTCATGTCTCTCATTGACTATGGCCTTCGGTCTATGGCTCAGCAGATCAGACTGCCCTCAACAAGGTTCACCTCACAGTTAATAAGGCCTGCAGACTTATCACTGGTGCTCCCAGACTCACTCACACATGTGAGCTGTACACCCTGGCTACCCTACTGAACCTGGAAGAGTGACTCATGTATCAGACATGCCAGCTCACCTTTAAAGCCCTGCGTGGCCTATCCCCCATAGGCCTATCCAATTCCATTCACCATACTGCACTGACCCTGATCACGTGCAGCTCGTCAAAAGCTACCCTACTTATTCCGAGAGCCAGGACCTCTCAAGGTCAGAGAGCATTCCCCTACCGTGTGCCCCACTGGTATAACTCCCTCCCTGCCAGTGTCTCAAACTCACTAACCTTAGCTTGCTTTAAGCCCAGGCTCAGAAACTTCCTGCTTAGCTCTCGCAAATGCAACTGCCTCTAGCCTAGTGTAAAAAAAATATATATATACTCTGTTTGACAATGCTCACTGAGCGGCTCCCTCCCCTTCCTTTCCCTACTACTTCCTCCTCCCCTATCTCCCTCCCTTCTACTCCCACCAGCTCTCCCCCGACCATAAGTTTTGCACCTTTTGTTATCTTTTGCTTCGTTAGAGATTGTATTCTATTGTAACAAAATTGTAATTGAACTGTAACTTTTTTGTTTATAAGTACTGTGTCCCTTGTACTACTGTTCTGATGTCCTCTTTGTGACGAGGTACCTTTGTAAATGAGCCTCTGGCTCAAAGGTTTCTAAACTGATGTTTAACTAAATAAATAAATAAATAAATAAGAAACAGAGCTGGTTCAGCAAGGAGGTCATGGAAAAGGTAAGGAGGAAAAGAGCTGCCTTTAGGAAGTACAAGAAACCGGGGGGGAGGACAGGGAGGAGTACTTGACAGAATCGAGTGAGGTGACAAGGGCAGTAAGGGGAGCCAAAGCAACTACGGAACTCAGGCTGGCACAAGGCATTAAGAAGGGGGAGAAGGACTTCTTTAAGTACATCAGGGAGAAAAGGAGCTGTAAGGACCACATAGTAAGAATTAGGAAGGATGGGGGTTAGGTGGAAGCAGAGTGCGATAAGGCAGAAGCACTAAAGGAGTACTTCTGCTCAGTATTTATGAAAGAGAAGAGGGTGGGTGACACCCAAGGGGGGAGAAATGGCAGAAACACTGGGGGAAGGGGTGACAGATGGGGAAATCATGGAGGGCAGAGTTTGAGAGGGTTTGAAGGCACTGAGGGTGGACAAGGCGCCAGGTCCAGATGGCATCCACCCCAGGGTACTGAAGGAGCTGGCAGAGGTCCTTGCAGGACCTTTGGCAGACCTATTTAATGCCTCATTACATTCGGGGTGTGTACCTCAGGACTGGAGGATGGCTCATGTGGTGCTCCTCCACAAGAGTGGCCCCAAGGATGAACCGGGAAACTACAGACCAGTGAGCCTCACATCCATCGTGGGTAAGCTAATGGAGACTATCCTGAAGGAGAGGCTGGTGGCCCTCCTAGAGGCCAAAGGACTACAGGACAGCAGACAGCATGGCTTCATACGTGGCAGATCCTGCCAAACCAACCTGGTGGAGTTCTATGACTGGGTAACTAGACAACTGGACAGGAGCCATGCAGTGGATGTCCTGTATCTGGACTTCAGTAAGGCATTCTACTCGGTGCCGCATGGAAGGCTGGGAAGTAAGTTAGTAGGCACAGGGGCAGGTGCAAAGCTGGTGAGATGGGTAGGAAACTGGCTTTAAGGAAGGCAACAGAGGGTGGTGGTGGGTGGGGAGCTCTCACACCCAAAGGCAGTGACGAGCTGTGTTCCACAGGGCTCAGTGTTGGGACCAGCGTTGTTTGGGATATTTATTGCAGACATATCATGGGACATCAAGAGCAAGATCAGTCTGTTTGCTGATGATACCAAGGTAGGCGTGGTGGTGGATGACTTAGGGGGATGGCAGGGGTTGCAGGATGATCTGGCAAAGCCTTAAACCTGGTCAGACACCTGGCAACTGGGGTTTTATGCCAAAAAGTGCAAGGTGCTGCATTTTGGGATGAAGAACCAAAGGAGGAGTTACCAGCTAGGGAGAGTGCAGCTAGCACAGACAGAGGAGGAGGAGAAGGATCTGGGTGTGCTCATTACAGGGTCAATGAACAACTCGGCACAATGTAGGAAGGCAGCTGCAAAGGCCAACAAAATGCTGGGTTGTATTGCAAGAGGTATATCCTCGAGGAGGGAAGATGTGATTCTGCCACTGTATAGGTCATTAGTTAGACCACACCTGGAGTACTGTGTGCAGTACTGGCGCCCGTATCTGAAGAGGGACATTAAGTTACTTGAGGGGGTGCAGCACAGGGTGACAAAGATGATCAAGGGGCTGGGGGACTTATCATACGAGAGGAGGTTGAAGGAGTTGAACATGTACTCACTGGAGGAGAGGAGGGACAGGGGTGACATGACTGAAACCTTTAAATACATGAAAGGAATAAACAAGATGGGTACAGAGGGGCTGTTCAAAGTAAGGGAGGAGAGGGCCACCAGGGGCCATGATATGAGACTGGAGGGAGGAAGGTTCAGCAGGGAGATGAGGAGACACTTTTTTACAGGTGGCTGGGTGGAATGCGTTACCTGCAGAAGTGGTATCCAGTAGAACAGTGGACTGCTTCAAAAGGGGATGGGATGGGACAGGACAAGGGGGAGGGTTAATGAAGAGGAAGGGTGGAAGGAAGGGGCAGCTGTAGAATAAGGGGTGCTAGCTGCACATTCGAGCAGACTTGATAGACCTCTAGGCCTTTATCTGCTGGCAAATTTCCTATGTTCGTAACAAGATGAAGTGCAAGCTAATGCACTTAGGGAGATGTAATACACACAAAGGTTACTAGATGGAAGAGTTTAGACTGGCCACTTCAATTGTACAGATCCCTGGTAGTCCTTACCTGGAGTACGGTGCCAAGTTCTGGAGTCCTCACCTAAAGAAATACATTGACCGGGGCAGATACAATGAGGATTGGCTGGAGGCCCTCAATATGTACTCACTGGAGGCCAGGCTGGAGCTGGGGGACATGACTGAAACATAGTTGTTTCTCAAGGGCGTTTAGCCTTCTCAGCTTCTAATCTTCCTAGTTTGAGGGCATAAACAAGGTGAATAATGAGGATCTGTTTGTACAAATAGGGATGCAGTCACTAGGGAGCACAACTGGAGGCTGGTGGGGGGCAGGTTCAAGAGAAATGTGAGGACGTTTTTCACCATAGAACAGAATGCCGGTGGATGTGGTAGGGCAGCTAACCTTAACAAGTTTAAACACTGTTGGGGCAGGCACGGGGATTAACAGTTCCCAGGGGGAGAAAACATGGGTAGGAGGGGTGAAGGAGCAGGTTAGTATGGTGAAAGACCACCAGTATAGTACTTCAGTGGGCTGACGTAATGTAGTAAGGGAAGACTTAATGGACTTTCAGTATCCCTTTGCCATCAAATTCTTTGCTTCTATGTTTTGAAGTCCAGTTCCATGAGTCTTTGTGAAAATTGTGAAATTTTATAATAACAATGTGGAAACCATATCCATGTTTTACCAGCCATATCTCTGAGCTGCCATAGAGAAGAGTAAAAAGGTGACCAAGAATAGTAATAAAGTTGGAGTCATAGGGGACACTTTTGTAAAAGTAGCAGGAGGGCTGAAGGGGCATTGCAGGACCATGATGCTTATGCAGGTAAGGTCAAATGCATGTGGTCCGTAGCCAAGCACTGCAGCTGGAGGCAAGAGCTGACTGTTATGTGCACTGTGTTAGGGAGTAGGTTCTGAGGACAGGAGGAGGTGATTTATGGAATAAGAGAGCGATGTTCCTAAGGGGAAAGCTATCCAGATTGGTCTTCTCCATTGCCTTTACAAGCCTGAGGCCCATGGCAATGCCAGAAATTAGACAAACTAATGCTAATATTATGTTAAAAGATGGAGGATCTTCTTTTTCTTTCAAGTTACATGGAATTCTGGAGCATTTTTCTAGCAAGTTAGAGGGTATTCCAAAAAAGGAATGCCTCCATGCTCAGGATATGCTGCCATTGTGCCAAGAGGAAGAAGGCACTGGTCACATCAAGGGATCAGGCTGTCTGGAGGATTTAAACTAAAGGACAGGAGTTGGGGAGACAGTAGTGTAGGAGTCACCAGTGGCAGGAGTTATAAGCATGGTTCACTGAGGAAAGGACAGCTGAGTTGGGTAGCATAAGAATAGTAAACCTATAGTTGGAGCAAAAAAGCACATAGTGTCAGCAATTCCAACTTGAATGCGGGTCACACCCAGCATAATTTACTAGCCTGAGAGTCTGAAGTAATTGTAAGTCTTGGACTTAGAGGCCCTCAGAAGGACATGGGGGAGGATGAAGGGAGCATCGAAAAGGAGGAGTCCTGGCTATTCCAATAGGATAGGTCTGACAGGAAACGGTGTAAGTGACTTTTTTAAGAGACTAAATCACTGTAAAGAACAAGGAGAATATTGTGGGGGCCAACAGTTCCACTAAGTCTATCTGGTTGAGCAGACAGAGAGAAAAAATGGAGGGGGAAAAATAGTCACCCAGGGAGGAGCTAGAGGACTGCAAACAGCTCAGCTCAGCTGATCAGATACAGTGATGATAAGTGCTTAATGAGTATTTAATTCCATGTGTAATTCTGGAGGCATTGCTTATTACAATACCATGAATATTGAGAAAATGTTGACAATTATACATGGGGTGGGGAAGACAGGTACCTGATTGGTACAGAGCCATCAGGTGACCATTGATTAATCCCTGATATACGCACAGTTGGCGTGATGGGGCAACAGACAGGATCACTGAGCTGAATGGGACCTGTTATGTAATTAAGAAATTCAAAGTGCACAGCAGCCATTTGTAAACTGATGGAAGCAAGCAGTAGAGAAGCGGAAGTGTCCCACAGTGTTGTGGGCCCCACCATCCCCTCCTGCAGCCTTTGTGGGCACCGTGCATCTTGATTAAAACCAATAAACATCCCTGTAGTTCATCAGTGCTGTCCTGTTTGTCTCTCTCACTATGGCCCCTGGTTTGAAGAGTGTCCTCACCCCCCCCATCGTAACAGTAAACAGTATGAAACATTTCATTGTCGCAGCTTTGTGGTTCCCCACCCATCCAGGAGACCTCCGGGCACCATGGCTGTCAGTTCAGAGTGCTGACTGTGGACAATTTGTATGTCTCTGTCTCCCAGCAGCTGTAGTACAAAGCACAAGTGATTGCCAGCTGAAGCACACAGTGTGTACTGTGTTCTAAGGCTGGAGCACCCCCCCAAGTATTCCCCCCAACACACGACTGGCCGCTCATGTTGTGGATTCTAACTTACTGTCTGTCATGGTTACACCGCTCAATGCCACCCTGCCACTGGACCTTGGCCATTGAGGTCAGCAACTTGCACCACTCTCTCTTCTGTCATCAGGATGCAGTGGTCAGAGGTGAGCTATGCTTTGTCACTGCAGTGTCAGACCTTGCACTGTGGCAGAACAGAGAGATTGGTAGCGCATGAGAGACAATGCTGGCAAACAGAAGAGAGCGACACACACACAGAAAAGCGGAGCAGCACGGTAATCCCTGCTGAAGCCGTAGTACCCATCACAGAGAGCGAGTCAGAGGGAAGCATTCACTGACATTCATGTATGGGAAGAATCATCAGAGATCAATTAGGGTCTGCAGTGACGGATTAGGTAGGGTACATCTGGGCACAGCAAGCGGTCTTCTCTGCTAACAAATTCCATGTTTCTAATACTTGTTCTCCATTCTTTGAAATGCTCCCAGAAGCTGACACATTTACTGTTATCATACTGTGTCCAAGAACAGCATGATCCAAAGTGCTGTGTGTATTCTAGAAGCAGGACACAAGCTGCTGGTTGCTTTGGAAGTGTGATGTGTTTTGACAGCTTTGCCTTGCTGCACTACCCAAAACCGCTCACTTTGTTGTTGTGCATTACTGTGAATGTGCCGTCACACAACAACAGCCAGTCAATGGATTATTCATGTGATGTTTTTAATGTGTTTGTAGCTCCATGCTGTGCATAACTGCATGGTGACTTCCTTGTGTTGTGTGTACAACTTCAGCAGTGCATATATAGTGCAGTTCAGCACTATCAGCACCACAGTAGTTCTGCTGGAGGCAAAACACATAAAAAAGCTCCCATGTTTTCATCACTTAATCATGCTTTCTTGGTGTTTTTTCACCTGTGGTAACACCCCATGTTATAAGCACAACAACGCATTCCAGGGTGTGTGGTTATTGGGGATTAATTAACACCCCGGCTGCTGTGAGGACACTCAGCCTGTGGCCTCGTGCCTCACAATGCACCGGGGTGTTGATTAATCCTCAATAACCGCACACCCTGGAGTGGTTTATGCTTACTAATAATTTGCAATATTTCCATAGTAAATGTAAACTACTAAACCACATTTCCTCAGCTTTGTTAGATACCAGCATCCACTGGCTGCAGATATGCATGCCAAATTAAAGTCTACACCTGAAACAGCAGGGAAGTTAAAAAACATCAACATTACAGAACATAGAAACATAGAAACATAGAAGTTGATGGCAGATAAGGACTGCAAGGCCCATCCAGTCTGCCCATTTCTTTTTCTACCTTATAAATGTGCCATCGTCCTTTGTTGTCAGTGGCCAATCTAGTCACACTAATCTGTATTGCTTCCTTATGCCTATCCCATGCCTAGAACATTTTTACATTTCTTAAAGTGAAATTATGAACCCCTAAAACTTAAAATTACTATACAGTACTAAATCTCTTCGTATTTAGCACATTCCTTGATTCTTCCAAAAGAGTTGTAAGTACTAATTTGCACCTATCTAGCTAATAGGTACTTAATTAAGGGGACTGAGTTGTTGACAGTAGAGCTGTGTGAACTGCTAAAAGTTCTACCTCGCAGACTTTCTGAGTAGTCTAGGTAAAAAGCTCCCCGAAATGGTGGCCTTGATGGAAGAGGGATGCCTGTATATCGTGGCAGTCATAGAAACATGGTACACAGAGAACTATGACTAGGATGTCAACATACCAGGGTACACAATCTACAGGAGGGACAGGGAGGGAAGAAGAGGAGGAGGAGTAGCTCTCTATGTGAGGGAAGGGATCAAAGCAACAGAACTAAAGGGTAAACAGGGAGCAGAGGAGGCACTGTCGGTCATCCTGGAGACTGTAAATGGCACCACAATCCACACAGGGGTTGCATACAGACCCCCGTCTCAGGGGGATGAAATGGACAAGGAAATAATAGAAGGCATCCTTGGGATGGCAGAGAAAGAGGAGATATTGCTGATGGGGGACCTGAATATGCCAGAAGTTAACTGGAGCACCTTTGCTGCAGCCACATCAAAAAGCAGGGCCATTTTTGATGCCCTACAGGGGGCATGCCTCAGACAGCTAGTTTTGGAACCCACTCAGGAGGGAGGGAGCAATCTTAGACCTGGTACTCTCAAATGGGGATGGAGAGATGATCTCCGATCTTGAAGTGGGTAGTCATCTGGGAACAAGCTACCACTAAACAGTGTGGTTCACAATAAACTTAGCTGTAGAGTCAAGCCATACAAAAGTGAAGGTACTGGACTTTAGGAGGGCTGACTTTGGTAAGATGGGAGAGTGCCTCAGAAAAGCACTAGCAAACAGGCTAGAAGGAGGTGTGGAGCAACAATGGGGAATTATTAAAACTGCCATCACAGAGGCAACAAGCCTTTGTGTGAAGCAAATAAACAAATCAAAATGAAAGAAAAAGCCACTATGATTCTCAAGAGAGATGGCTGTGAAAGTCAGGAAGAAAAAGATAGCATTCCAGAAGTATAAGGAAACACAGAAGGAGCAGGACAGAGAGCTGTACCAGTTAAGGCAGAAAGAAGCAGGGAGGAAGTCAGAATAGCAAGGCCCAAACTGAGGAAAAGATAGCCAACTCAGTTAAGAAGGGATAAAACCTTTTATAGGTACATCAGCGAGCGAGAAAGACAAAGGGAGGGATAGTGAGGCTGAATAGAATAAACGTGGGTGGGCAGAGGGGACAGTGAAAAGCAGGAATACTGAATGAATATTTCTGCTCAGTATTCACAAAAGAGGAGGGGAAGTGCCTAATCCAATTAACAGAAGCACTTGATAGGGGGTCGATCCCAGTCCTTTCACAGAAGAAAGGGTTCTGCAAGAACTCCTAAAACTGAAGGTGGACAAAGCAATGGGTCCTGATGGAATTCACCCCAGAATTCTAAAAGAATTAAGGAAGGAACTGGTGAAACCACTGGCTACTCTTTTAATAAATCATGGGAGGATGGTGTGGTACCGAGGACTGGAGGAGGCAGATGTGATTCCCTTCACAAAAGTGGGACCAAGACAGAGGCAGGAAACTACAGACCTGTCAGTCTGACCTCTGTGGTAGGGAAAGTGATGGAGTCACTTCTGAAGGAAAGAATAGTTGAGTACCTAGAGGTCAGTGGAGCACAGGATCCAAGGCAGCATGGGTTCACAGCGGGAAGGTCATGTCAGACGAATCTAATAGATTTCTTTGACTGGGTGACCAAAGTAGTAGACCAGGGAGGGCTGTGGACATGGCCTACCTAGACTTTAGCAAGGCATTTGACACAGTCCCACACAAAAGATTATTAATCAAATTAACCAGCCTGGAGTGGGTCCCAGGGTGGTAGCCTGGTAAACATTGGCTGGACAACAGGACACAGAAGGTAATTGTAAATGGAGTCCACGCTGAAGAAAGGGCGGTTACTAGTGGGGTACCGCAGGGTTCAGTATTGGGTCCAGTCCTTTTTAATGTCTTCATCAGTGGCATTGCAGAGGGACTGGAAGGAAAAGTATGCCTTTTTGCAGATGACACAAAGATCTGCAACAGGGTTGATACACAAGGAGGCATGGAAAGGATGAAAAGGGACTTGGCAAGGTTGGAGGAATGGTCTGACGTATGGCAGCTAGGATTCAATGCAAAAAAGTGCAAAATAATGCACCTGGGAAACAAGAACCCAGGGGAAGAATACACAATGGGTGGGGAGGTAGTAACAACAACAAAACAGGAAAGGGACCTGGGGGTAATCATATCAGATGACCTTAAGGTTAGCAAGCAATGTGAGAAGGCAGTAGGGAGGGCCGGGGGTATACTGGGATGTATAGGGAGAGGCATCAGCAGTAGAAAACAGGAAGCTGTTATCCCTCTGTACAGACAGTTGGTGAGACCCGATCTGGAATACTGTGTCCAGTTCTGGAGACCCCATCTCCGCAAGGACATAGACAGGATAGAGGCAGTCAGAGGAGGGCAACTAAATGGTGCAGGGTCTGCAAGAGAAGCCGTATGAGGAGAGACTAAAGGAGCTTAATATGTATACCCGTGAGGAAAGAAGGGAGAGGGGGGACATGATAGAAACTTTCAAGTACCTCAAGGGAATCAACAAAGTCCAAGAGGGTAGCATCTTTCAGAAAAAGAGACTTGCAAGAACAAGGGGACACAATTTAAAGATAGAAGGAGGGCGGTTCAGGGGCAATGTGAGGAAGTATTATTTCACAGAGAGGGTAGTGGATGCATGGAACAGCCTTCCTGAGGAAGTTGTGGAGTCTAAAACTGTGGGAGAATTCAAGAATGCATGGGACAGACATAAGGCAATTCTTGGGGGCAGGAAGATATAGGCTGTTGGTTAAATAGGATCTGCGGCCTATCCTGTAGGTAGGGAAATGGGCAGACTAGATGGGCCTAGCGGTCCTTATCTGCCGTCAAAGTCTATGTTTCTATATTTCTATGTTTAATTATTGTTTCAGATTAGGAATCTAGAGGGCAGTCTTTCCCTGGCCTCTCTTGAGGCCACTAGACAAGAGCTAATCAAACTTAAAGACGCCTACCTGGGCTTACTTAGAGAGCAACCTGAATTTGCAATTTTAAAATCAAATGCTGTATATACAGATCAAGGTGAGAAGGCAGAGAGGCTGCTAGCCATAAGGATGAAACAACAGGAATCTAACAGGTTCATTCCTGCTGTTCATTCTCTAGAGGACAATTCACTTAAAACCTCTCCCTCAGATATTTTAAAGGAGTTCTTTACATTTTTTCAGGAATTATATGGTCCGGTGCCTGTCCCCCCCCCAGAGGTGCAATTGCAGGGATACCTGAAAGATTTACAACTACCTACCCTTTCTGAGTCCCAGCAAACTGCACTAACTTCCCCTATATCTGAAAGAGAAATAGAAAAGATAATTCAGTCTCTTCCATCAGATAAAACCCCTGGCCCGGATGGGTTTTCAGCCAATTTTTATAAAGTCTTTTCTAAACAGTTGGTGCCCATTCTGCTCCCTCTCTTCTGTTTTCTTCTCTCGGGTCAAGCAACTGATGCCTCTCTTTTCGAAGCATTGATTATTTTATTGCCCAAACCTGATAAGCCTCATGGTCAGGTCTCTAGTTACAGGCCGATCTCCTTTCTCAATCAAGATATTAAGATTTTGACTAAATTGCTGGCTGATCGGCTGAACCAGGTTCTTCCTTCGCTCATTGGTAATGAGCAGGTGGGGTTCATGAGGGGCAGATCCTCAGCTGATCATCTGAGAACCCTTGCACATGTCTTCTCTGCCTCCAGGGATGCCCCCTTCCCAATGGCCTTGGTGTCCCTGGATGCAGAGAAAGCATTTGATAGAGTTTATTGGAGGTATTTATTTGCAACAATGGAGGGCTTTGGGTTCCCCATGGAATTTCGAAACTGGATCCACTCACTGTATTTATTACCCTCTGCCAGGATCTCCTGCAATGGACTGACCTCCGTCCCGATCAAGTTATCTGTGGGAACTAGACAAGGCTGTCCATTATCTCCTTTGCTCTTTAATATTTATGTGGAACCCCTTATACGTAGGTTGGTAATGGCTAAAAACATCCCAGATGTGCCTTTAAATGACTATGAGGCTAAAGTTGCAGCATACACTGATGATCTCCTTCTCCAAGTATCCAACCCATCTACGTCCATCCCCCTCAATTCTCAAGATTATAGAAGAATTTAGTCAGGTTTCTAATTATAAGCTTAACGTAAGTAAGTAAGTCACAGGTCTTCCCCCTTAATCACAAACTTCATAAGTATGAAATTACTACTCTCGGCCTGATGTGGAAGGCTAGGCATTATTTTGTCACGAAATATCTCCCGTCTGAAGCAACTGAATTTAGATTGCTTGGTACAAAAAATCAAGCAGGACCTCCATAGGTGGTCCCTTCTTCCCCCCTCTCTCTCTGGGGCAGGATTAATTTGGTGAAAAATGAATATTTTTCCACATCTTTTCTATCCCATTAATATGCTGAATGTTATACTGCCATTGGCATGGTTTAAAAGAGTTCATAGTATTCTCTCCAATTTTGTTTGGGGACACAAAAAAGCGAGGTTGGCATACCATAAATTGACTGCCCCTAAGGAGAGAGGGGGGGCTTAAAGCTTCCACATCTGAGATTTTATTACTGGGCCAGTCAGGCCGCCAAGTATCTTAGATGGGCATTAAGCAGCCCACCGGGACCTTATGACTACACCCCACTATGGTTGAAGGTAGAATTATCCTTTATCAAAAAATGTGGCAATCTTCCCAAAGCGATTTTATTTGTTAAATTACGTGCCCTTCTTGCAGCTATTAGGAATTCGCCTATTGCCATCTCGGTTAGGATCCATACACAATTATGTACCTTCCTCAAATTTGACAATGGCAGGGACATTTCCCAGCCCATCCTGGCTAACCTCAATATCCAAATAAATAACAAACCGCGATCATTTTCCTGGTTGCCTCAGTTAGGAGAGTCTCGGCTAGAGGATTTTATTCGATTCGAGGGGCAGTGGTCCTCCTCAGAGGATATTATGTATAAGTTTGAAATACCTGGTAAGGGTATATTTAAGGTTTATCAGCTAAGGCACCTTTTGCTGCAAGTATTTGGAGGTACTCCACTTCCTAAATCACATCTTGGTTTCCTATCCTCCCTGATCCAATCAGCAGGCCTCCCTCAAGCTGTGTCTAAACTATATAGTTTGCTCTTTACTTGTGCATACCCCGATATCAATGCACCATCTCATTATTGGCAAGCTTTGTTTCCTGGTAAGGTGTTTGGGTGGTCCCATATTTGGTGGGGTTGCCATAAGTATCTGTTTCAAGATCGACTCAGATTGATGCAATTTAAAATTCTGCACAATATTTATTATTCCCCCCAGAAACTTGCAAAGTTGGGCCTCTTGTCCTCTTCGCTCTGTACAAGCTGCAGTTTGCAGGTGGGTGAACTTCTCCACATTTTCTGGGTATGCCCTAGGGTGGCTTCACTTTGGACTATGATTAAGCAAAGAGCGGATCTGCTATTAGGGATTTCCGATTTGTTTACCCCTTATATATGCATACTGGGAGACTTCTCATCTGTCACTGTGGCTTGTAGAAAGCATCATATGGCCTTGATCTCCGCGTCTGTTAAAAAAATTGTCCTTAGCCATTGGAAAGATTCAGAGAAGTTAAGTTATGTAGAATGGTTACATGAGCTTTTGGCTAATCTGAGAACGGAGAGGACTATTGCAAGCCTCTCTAATAGATTGGAGAAGTTTAACAGGATCTGGGGCCCCTTACAAGCTTTATATACTTTGCAAATGCATAATCCGTTTTCTTCTCAGGTGACTCTGTGCCTTGTTAATGTATTGCTGTGTTGGGTTTGTTGGGGTGGGTTTGGAGGGGGGGGTGGGGCAGGAAGGAGAATGAGCCATTGTAAATTCTGTATACTGCCTGCATGGATCTCTTACTTCTGTGGTGGTTCATTCTCTGTATTATAAACTTTAATAAAAGTTGAATTGAAAAAAAAAAAAGAACAAACAATACTTTTAGCAGCTAGATCATGCAGAAAAAACAGAAAACATCCCCATTGGTTTAGAATACTCGTTTAAAAAATACAGATGATGTTGTCAGAGAAGTTTAACAGTATCATTTTACCTTCAGCTGGAAGGGTCCCGGGGTCAAAGGTGCTGTGTGCAAAACACATACAAAGAATCTTACTGCATATAAATTAAATTGACATAGGATAACACTGCTGGAGCAGATGACTCTTAAATCAAGCTATGAGCGTCACAGCGTGTATAAGAATGTGACTACTGAAAAACAACCCCCACTCAGATTAGAGACATACCAAGATTGTCCAAGACTTCAAGAAGTTTCAATGTATGCATTATAGACAAGATGTTATCAGTAAAGTTGTCTTAAAACCAACAGTGCACACTGTATGATGTGTAAAACTTAGCTGAACCTATCACCCAGCTATACTGTCCGCCTAGATATCATACCCCATAAACTTCAAAAACCTCTAGTATATTGACAGGACTTAATAAATGATAATTAAATATAAATTGACAGTGTTAGTGTCAAACAAAAAACTCTTGTCGAGGCCCATCAAAGAATTAAGACCATGTAGCCTGATATGTGCTGATGTCAATAAAATCTCAGTGTGTAACAACTTGATGTACCAGAAGTGTCTAAGGAATCTGAAAAAGAGATACAAATTGAATTCACGCCTCCTCTTCACACAGACAGTACACCCTACCCCACCCCACATCCCCATAATGCGGGGGGGGATAACTAGCTTTAAGGAGATACACACACACACATACACACACACACACTCCTAATGAACCTTCATTCACATCAATCCCTGCAATAGTTCCCCAAAGGAATTCAACTTGTCATGAAATCTCAAGTAAAAGGGATCATCTATTCTAATACCTACGGACCAAAAATGTGACACTATTTAACCTTAATTCAATCCGTGCAGTGACGTTTCCAAGGATTCTGGATAGAACCACAATGTGACACTATTTAACCTTAATCCTATCTGTGTAGTAACATTTCCAAGGATTCTGGATAGACCACAATGAAATAAAACTGCTGCCCTCCCCAGGGTAAGGTAACTAGAGGTAAATATTAAGTAAGTCTGTAAGACCAGAGGTCTAACATACCTACATTTCCACAAATCACTACAATATTAGCCTAATGTGAAAAGATCTGTCCAGGACCTGTCTGAAGGAAAGAATTGTTGAGTACCTAGATGCCAGTGGGGCACAGGACCCAAGGCAGCACGGATTCATGGCAGGAAGGTCTTGTCAGACAAATCTAATTGATTTGTTTGACTGGGTGACCAAAGTAGTAGACCAGGGATGGGCTGTGTACATGGCCTACCTAGACTTTATCAAGGCATTTGACACAGTCCCACACAAAAAAATGAATAAACAAATTAGCCAGCTTGGGAGTGGGTCCCAAGGTGGTAGCCTGGATAAAACACTGGCTGGACAACAGGACACAGCAGGTAATAGTAAATGGAGTCCACAGTGAAGAAAGGGGAGTTACTAGTGGGGTACTGCAGGGTTCAGTAATGGGCCGGTCCTTTTTAATGTCTTTATAAGTGACATTGCAGAGGGACTGGAAGGAAAAGTATGTCTCTTTGCAAATGACACAACGATCTGCAACAGGACTGAAATACAAGGTGGGGTGGAAAGGATGAAAAGGGACTTGGCAAGGTTGGAGGAATGGTCAAATGTATGGCAGCTTAGATTCAATGCAAAGAAGTGCAAAGTAATGCACCTGGGAAACAAAAAGCCAGGGGAAGAGTACACAATTGGGGGTGAGATACTGACAACAACAAAAATGGAAAGGGGCCTGGGGGTAGTCATATCAGATGACCTAAAGGTGGGCCAGCAATGTGAGAAGGCAGTAAGGAGGGCTGGGGGGATACTGAGATGCATAAGGAGAGGCATCACCAGTAGAAAACAGGAAGTTGGTGGCCCTCTGTACAGACAGTTTGTAAGACCACATCTGGAGTACTGTGTACAGTTCTGGAGACCCCATCTCAGCAAAGACATAGACAGGATGGAGGCTGTCCAGAGGAGGGCAAACAAAATGGTGCAGGGTCTGCACCAGAAGACCTATGAAGAAAGACTAAAGGAGCTTAAGATGTAGTTAGGTGGAGGGTCCTCTTTAAGGTGGGTTTACTCACCTTTAAGGTCCTTCATGGCCTGGGCCCTGGTTACCTGAAGGACATTCTCATTCCTGCTGTCTCAACTCGCTCCCTCCGCTCCTCCTCTAGGGGCTTCTTGCGATACTCATGACGAGGTTAAGAACAGCAGGTGACAGAGCATTTAGTGTCGCCACTCCCGTCCTGTGGAATTCAACTACTCCAGCTGTTAGGGAGGCCCGTTCTGTGGAGGTATTTAAGGCCCGCCTCAAAGCCTTCTTGTATAATCAGGCCTTCCCAGACTGAACTGTATAGTTCCTGCGTCTTTTTAGAATCTTTGTTTAGGTTAGTTCTGGCCTTTTAATATTTGTTGTCATTGTTTAAATTAATGTTTATACACATTTTGGTTGATTTGTAGATGTTTTTTGTTCTGTTTGAGATATCGTTATAGATAATATTTTATTGTTTATAATATTGATCTTTAATTGTTCAGTGCCCAGAGCCTGATGGGCAACTTTTAAATAAAATTTGCCTTGCCTTGCCACGTATAGCCTTGAGGAAAGGAGGTAGAGGGGGGATATGATAGAAACTTTCAAATACCTCAAGGCAATTAACAAAGTCCAAGAGGGTAGCATCTTTCAGAAAAAGATGTGCAAGAATAAGGGGGCACAATTTGAAGATAGAGGGGGAGATGGCTCAGAGGTAATGTGAGGAAGTATTTCTTCACAGAGAGGGTTGTAAAAGGATAGAACGGCCTTCCTGAGGAGGTCGTAGAGTCAAAAACAGTGGGGGAATTCAAGAATGCATGGGACAGACATAAGGCAGTTCTAGTGAGGGGTAGGAGGAAGTAGGCTGTTGGTTAACTAGGATCTGCAGCTTATCCGTTAGGTAGGGAAATGGGCAAACTAGGTGGGCCAAGTGGTCCTTATCTGCCATCAAATTCTATGTTTCTATGTTTCTAGAACCCAAAATATTTCTACCAGGTTATACCAGGTAGAACCAGGTTGTATCTGGTTTTACCAGCCAGGACCAGGTTCTGAAAGATATAACCAGGTTCTACCAGGTGCAACCAGGTTGTACTGGATATAACCAAGCTTCTGCAATAAATAAAGAGAATAGTGTATGGGCAAGCATACATAACAAGGTTGTGTTTCCATCGAGGGTTTGTGATGACATATGGACCTCGAGAGCGAAGCTCGAGAGGTCCCATTATGTCATCACAAACCCGAGATGGAAACAAAGCCTTGTTGTGTATGCTTGCACATACACTGTTTTATATAGTATATAGGTAGGCTCGATTGTACACTGATTTCAATAGCAGTTCAGTACATTTAAGAAGACACTGACAGAAGGATAATGTTTAAAAAAACTGTATTCAGAGAACAGTTAACATTTTTGATTTGCACAGAGAAACAGAGTATGTATAAATATAACGTTTTTTTTTTTCTCAAAAGGATACAGGGGTCCTTCTTGGTTCTGCGCAGTTCCTGTTGAAAGACACAAAAGAGTGTCGGTTTACTTCGGCATGTATTCTTCCCCTACTCCCTGTTTAAACCAGCTCTCGGTGATGTAATTTTAAAAATGTGTACACTTACCTATTCGGAGTCGCTGGAGTCAGTAATAACGGCTATACGTCTGCGCTTTATTGGGTGTGCATGGATCGCGAAGCAAATGTGTACTCCTTGCTGAAAAACACAGTGAGACCCAAAAATTTGAAGAGATGGAGTTGTCGATGGGCTGTTATTTCTCTGGTGCACAGGAACTGAGGTGGGAGCTGCTGTTAGCCAATCCTGCTCCAGTTCAGTAGAGGAAGTGTTTCTTTCTTCATTTTCGGCAGTTAGGTTGGAGAAGATGCACGAGTTTCTCTGCTGTTTCACCTCGGAGATAACACTGTAAGCATTTATACTTTGAATATTACGATGTCCAGAAATTTGTGCCACTTCAGTTGGAGGGAACGTTGTGATCCACCAGTGCTTGGATCGATGTCTTTCGAGTGGAGTGGTTGGTTAATTTTTTTTGTATCTGGCAAGCCAGATGTCATTTTCATTGATTTTTACATATTTCTTATTTTATTTTCACCTATTGGCATTGATCTGTACCATAGGGAAACCTCAGGCTTGTAGTTAAGGTTTGGCGCCAGATAGAAAGGTGAATCAGGGGTGTTCATGGTTTGCGGTCGCTGAGACGCTTATTTTGAGTAGGCAGTTATCGGATCTCTGTCTGGATTTGTGTGTTCGTACATACTAGATTTGACTGCCCTGATATTCCTTGGATTTTCGCCGGTACGGTTTTTAGTCTGCCTTTCATTGGTATTTTTTTACCGGCGGTGTCTGTCAGCAATATGATGTCTCCCCACTTTAGTCTGTATTGATCCATTGTGCGTAGGGCGAAGTACAGTCCTATGTTGAAGAAAATCATGTTGAGCAGGCTAGTCGGATTTGCTAGACTAAGGGTGCCAGAAGTGTACAGCCGAGTTATGTCAGTTTCTGTGAGAGCATCTGCTCTGTTCGGCTTATTCCCTTTACCCTGTTTTTTTAAATATTTTAACTTGGCAGTCATGGTTCTTAGTGTCTGAACAAAAGGACTGTTTTTCCATGGTAAATGGAATACCCATAGTTGTGCTTTATTAGGTATCTATCTACGCTACCTAATATTCCTCTGATAGTGCCCGGTTCATAATCAGACCCATCTATTCTTTTGACAACATACACGAGCTCTGCGAGGAGGATGTCCAGTTCTTCGACAGAGATGGTGTGTAGGGTGGTGCTCACCTTCTTTCAAGAGGTAATTTCTAACGATTTTCATGTCAGCCAAAGTTTTGTGGACAGTGCGAGCGTTTTCTTGCTACTCTATGAATAATTCTCTTTCTGTTGATGGTTTTGACAATATTGTTGCAGCCATTGTACATTGCGTTAGTGCCAGAAAGTCAGCTGAGCGAGGGGTTTCTTTTTTTTTTTTGAACGCTGAAGTGACGGTGACAGCGCGTGACAGTTCAAATGTCTGAAATGTTGTTGTACTATCGATGTGACATCAGAACGATAGTAGAACAACATGTTTGACCTTTGAACTGTACTACAACAACTTCTAAGTTGCTATTGAAATCAGTGTACAGTCGAGCCTACCTATATACTATAACTAAGTTCTACATGGTTCTACTTGACTACAGACCACACAAGTAGTTTGCATGTTGGAAAAGTACATATAGGACTAAGAGGGGCATGTTTTGCAAAGTGTTGGTGCATACAAACATAGAAGCTGACGGCAGATAGGGACTGCAAGGCCCATCCAGTCTGCCCATTTTTTCTACCTCATGAATGTGTCATAGGCCTTTACTCTGTCAATGGCCTATTTATTCACACTCATCTGTATTGCTCCCTTATGCCTATACCAAGCCTGTTTGAAGCCCTGCACTGTATTCATATCACCACTTCCTGAGGTAGGCTGCTCCATGCATCCACCACCGTTTCTATGAAAAAGAACTTCCTCACATTACCTCTTCATCGGCCTTCCTCTAATCTCATGCTGTGTCCTCTTGCCCTGCTAGTTTTATTATATTAAAACATGTTAGACTCTTTCACCTTGTTAATGCCCTTAAGATATTTGAATGCTTTGATCATATCACCTCTCTCCCTCCTTTGCTCTAGGGTATACATATTGAGCTCCGTTACTCTGCCCTCATATATTTTCTGATGCTGACCCTGCACCATTTTGGTTGCCTTTCTCTGGGCTGCTTCCATTTTGTTAATTTCATTGTGCAGGTGAGGCCTCCAGTATGTGCCTTGTAAAAAGGGATTATTACCTCCCTTTTATGACTTGTGATACCCCTACTAATATACCCCAACATCTCTCTAGCCTTACCTACTGCCTTAGTGGTCTGTTTGGATGATTTCAGGTACTCTGAGATGATGATGCCCAAGTCTTTTTCTTTCCTTGTGATTGCCAGCAACTCCCCTCCCAACCTATAGGTAGCTCCAGGGTTTCTCTTTCCTATGTGCATTATCTTGCACTTCTTTGTGTTAAACCCCAGTTGCCACTCTTCCGACCATTTTGCCAGTTTTTCCAGATCTCTTCTCATTCTGCCCACCCCATCTGGATCATGTACTCTGTTGCAGATCTTGGTGTCATCTGCAAACAGGCAAACCTTACCCTCCAGTCCATCTGCAATATCACTGATGAAGATATTGAAGAGGACTGACCCCAGGACTGATCCCTGAGGTACTCCACTTGTGACTTGAATCTCTTCTGACTGTATACCTTTACCACCACTCTCTGTTTTCTGTCCACCAACTAGTTTGCCACTCAGTTGACCAACGTCTGACACACTGCAAGCCTATCCAGCCTATTAATCAATCTTCTATGTGGAACAGTATCAAAAGCTTTGCTGAAGTCAAGGTAGGCAACATCAGCTGCACCCCCTTGGTCCACCACTCCGGTTACCCAGTCAAAGAAATCAATCAGATTCATTTGACAGGAACTTCCTGTTGTAAACCCATGCTGTCTGGGATCCTGTGCTTCTATGGATTCCAGGTGTTGCACTATCCTTTCCTTAAGGAGTGCTTCCATAATCTTGCCCACTACTGAGGTAAGACTGACTGGTCTGTAGTTCCCTGCCTCCTCCCTGTAGCCAGTCTTGGGGAGCAGGATCACATGAGCCCTTCTCCAGTCTTCTGGGACTTGTCCCATGTTCAGAAACTGACTTAGCAGTCCTGCTAGTGGCTCTGCTAGTTCAACCCTTAGCTCCTTTAGTACCCTGGGATGTAAGCCATCAGGTCCCATTGCCTTGTCCACCCTCTTGTAGGACCCTTTCTTTTGTGAAGGGAATTGTGCACACCTCCCTCCCCCCTGTGTCCATGGTGCTGAGCTGTGGGCCCTACCCTACCTTGTTCTCAGTAAATACTGAGCAGAAGTATATATTTATGATATATGCTTTTCCTTGGTCCTACTACACACATTCCCCCTTATCCCCTTTGATCTTAACAATACCCCCTCTGGACTTTCTCCTTTCAATAATGTATCTATAGAAAGTCTTGTCCCCTTCTTTTACTGTCTGTACTAGTGTTTCCTCAGTATGGGCCTTTGCCTGCCTTACTGCCTTCCCTGCTTCCCTTAGGGAAGTTTAGTATGCCTCCCTATCTTCATCCCACTGTGTTCCTTTATATTTCCTGAAGGCCAATCTTTTGGCTCTGATCTTTTCTGCTACTGTTTTTGAGAACCAAAGTGGTTTCTTCCTTCTTTTGCCCTTGCTTTTCTCCTTAACACAATGGGATGTAGTAATCAAGTAGTGCATCCTTAATGTTTGCCCAATGCAATTCACAGCGCTAGTCTGGTAAGTGCTACCAAGGACAACGAGGGGGATTTATATTGCTTGCTGTAAGTGCTCCCCTAGTTGCTGTCCATAGTGCTGGTACAGCACAAGGGTGCCAGAATCCAAGAGACTGGCTGAGCTGCTCCGCTGGTGTGGAGGACTGAGGCATTGAGCAGCTTGGCCAGTTGCATTAGAAACCAGGGTTCTAATCTCCAGCCATTTAACACAGACCAGGACTTTATTTTTTCTTTACAAGGGACCGTGGAAACAGTATTCTACTGCCCCAGAAATGTAACTTACCCTGTGATCCACTCCCCCCTCAGAGTGGGAATCCTTAAGTGTTGGGGATGCGGAGGGCAGAGCCCCCCCATGTGGGGTGGGGTGGGGGTGGAGCCCACCCGCAAAATAAAACTTGATGATGTTATTCCTGCACACTCCTTGCTGACACTGTTATTGTTGGCTCTGTTTAGACCCAGTGCCCTTTCCTGTACCCCCTCAGCGGTATTTCTTCTTGCCGGGGCTAGCTTAATTCTGCTGGCCATCTTATCAAAGTCAGCTTTCCTCAAGTCCCATATTTTTGCCTTGGAATGGGATAATTTAATTCTAGTGGCCAAATTGCACCATACCATGTTATGTTCACTGGCCCCCAAAGGTGACCTTCTGCCTGGAGATTTGTGATCCTTTTCCTATTAGTCAGTATTAGATCCAGGATAGCCCTGTCTCTTGAGGGTTGTTGTACCAATTTTTTTTTTATTTACCAATTATTTTACCAGGTGAGACACACTAAACAGAAAGCTTGTTTGCATGTGCAACCTGAGAGCACGAGGAAGTTAAGTGACTTGCTCAGGGTCACACAGTATGCAGGTGGGGGCTGTGGGATTCAAACCCAGATCTCCAGATTTGCAGCTCAGAGCCTTAAACCACTGCGCCATTGTTTGAAGCCCTCCCCCTGCAGGGAATCCACTATGTGCTTAGTTCTGGTGGATGCTCCAGCTGGTATTGACCAATCCATTTCTGGCATGTAGAAATCTCCCATTTATAGAACCTCCCCTTTAGCTGTCACGTTTTGTATATCTCCTAACAGTAATGTGTCTATTTCCTCCCCCTGGTCTGGAGGCCTGTAGACCACCCCAATTTGTATGGCGGTCCCATATCCTGTTTCCAGGGTGACCCACAGTTCTTCTGGCTCCTTATGTGTATACTGAATTTCTGTAGCTTTGATATTTTCATTGACATAAAGGGCCACCCCATCACCCCCCTTTTTTCACCTCAGTCTCTTCTGAACAGCATAGACATGCTGCTAAATTGCATAGTATGTCGTCCGTGATATGCATTCCAAAACAGATCAATAACCCACTTGTGGGTGTATTGAGGTGCAGTATCACAGTATTTATTATTGAACATGTCAAGCACTACTGGGTGTGTCGAGTTAAGTAGTGAAAACACAGGAAAATTTACTACTGAGCAGGTCAATCAAGCATTTGGGTGTGCTTCAAGTAGTATGAACACATTCATTCACAACCAGGTCAATAAAAACCTCATGGGTACAGTACTTCGAGGTGTAAATGTAGGAATATTTATTTCCAGACAGTTCAATAAAGCACTCGTGGGTGCATCAAGTTAAGTACTGAACATACAGGGAAATTTATTCCCAAACAAGTCAAAGCATTAGTGGGTGCATTGAGTAATGTGAACACAGGGAAATTTATTCCCAAACAAGTCAATAAGGCACTACGCCACCTCAGTAAGTGCAAACACTGGGAAACATATTCCCAAACAGGGCACTAAATTACTTATTAGGTGCATCGAGTGTAAACATGGGAGAATAATCCTGAGTGTGGCAATGAACTAGAAGAAACCCTTTAAGGGTGCCATGAGTGCAAACACAGGGACATTTATTTCAAAACAGGGCAATATAGGCAATATAACACTTGGTGGGTGCATTGAGTGTGAACACAGGAGAATAATCCCAAGTGGAGCAATAAACTAGAATAAACCTTATGTGGCCTCTGTGAGTACAAATACTGGAAAATGTTGAGTACGAACACAGGCAAATAATCACAGTGGTGGCAATAATAGATCACATCTGGGTCTGAGGTATACAAATCCAATGAGGATTGGGTGGGAGAAATTACTGCTAGTAGGCAGGCAGGCACTGCAGCAGTTATGCAGTACAATACAAACCCCTAATAATAAGAATAAAAAATAACTTTGTATTTATATTATTAGCAGCTTATAACCCAATTCCACAGTCACTGTCAATATACTCAGTGCAGTGGCTAATTCTGGTGTTTGAAATGAATTAAGCTTTTGTCAGGCTGCTCCCAGACTGAAAGACCAGTTTGTATTGAGAAAAATATTTTTTTTTAATAAATTCTCTCTCTCTCTCTCACTCTGTGATTTATTTGACTAGTTGACACAATAGCAACAGTCACTGCAGCGTAGTACTGACTAAATAAATATTGCTTAATAGAGAATTCTTAAGTTGCTACTATTTTTTTTTATTTCTCAGTTTCAGGCTCTTTAAATAATAGTTGTGTTGTATCATCTGTTGTGTAAACCTGTATAATAGGGACGAAGTAGGGTTTGTGCAATATACAGACAGCAGCAACAATGTTTTATACGACTGTGACATTAGAGGAGCTGTCTGAACAGGCCCCGCCACCCAACCTCAGATCACTCCTATGCTTGTTTTTTCACTCCCTCCCAATCAGCTTAATAAATGATTTTGTGCAGCCTTAGACCCTAATCTGCCTAATTTGAGTCCCAAGAGTGATTACAGATTTGGCATGAGATTGAGTCACCATCAATATCAAGTGAGAAGAACAAGGGAGACTGACATAACTTTTCCTTCTCCTTCCACTGCTCTCATCACACAGAAATGAAGTGTGTGTAGTGACTCAAGTAGAGCTGCAGGTCACATGGGTCTCTGTAACCCACTCTAATAATTGCTCATCTTCCTAAAGGGTCAGACAGGAAAAAAGAGAGATTCTCCCTCCACCAGCCAATCACCCATTCCTATCCTGACAGAGCTCAAGTCCTCCATTTCTTCCAGGTGGTAAGGTTGTTTCAGTGCTGAGCAGCACAGCAGCACCATGTTGCTGCATCAAGGAGAGACAGACAGTGAACAGAGGATGTGCAGCAATGTGACATAGAGGACCAGTATGTGTGTGTGTGTGTGTGTGTGTGTTTAATCCCTGGAGTGAACTAAAGTTCTCCAGTTCTTTAAACGAGCATTTGTCAATGCCAAATGTTTGCTTGCTGGCACTGGCATTGGTAGTGTAGAAGTTACAGAGCTGCATAATAGGAATGGCAGTGAAGTATTGAACTGAAGCCAACCCCACCACCACCCTGCAGAGAGTGGCAGACATTGGGGTGTGCCTTTGGGTCATCAGGCATAACGACCACGCCATTTCACCACACCCTACCCTGCAGACACTGACAAGTGTCATGGTGTTCCTTGGGGTCTTTGGCCCTTATGCGCACCCCATTCCATCAGGAAATATGGTGAGATGGGTGCGGTATAGGAGAATGGGGTGAAGTTTGGGCCCGAAGAGTCCGAGGCACACCTTGATGCCTCTTTCTGGCTGCAGGGTGTGGGTGGGGGTGGAATGGTATGAGCAAGAATCTCAAGTCACACCCCTGATGCCTGTCATACTCTACAGGGTGGGGCGCTATGGTCGGAAACCCTAACGCCTCAGACATTCATTGGTATTTTCACTCTAAATTTTCAACATGGCTTTTTTTGTGACCCCCACCTCATGAACAGTGGCAATATCAGTTTGTTAGCTGAAAACTGCTTTTGCACAGCGACTATGGCATTTGGCACCACAGGTGCAAAAACACATTCTGAACAGGATGTGAAAAATGACAGCGGTACTGTTCATGGGGAGGTGTAAAAAATGGCAATGTTGAAAATCTGCTGTGAAAATCTTAAAAAAACTGGTGAAGTTATGAGCGTGCATAGAAACTGTGCATCGCACACTTATAATGTAACTAGTTTGGGGATGTTTTTACAGTAGATTGTTAACACAGGCATCTTGGGACCTCCAATCATGAACAGTGTCAGTGTGATTTTCTTTATCTGTCCCGAACAATGATTTCCCACAGCGACCACGCATCTCTGCACTGAAAGTGTGAAAACACATTTCAGCCATGCTGTGGAAAATGACAGCTGTACTGTTCATAAGGAGGTGTGGAAAAATGCCACTGGTGAAAATCTGGACTGAAAATATTACAAATTCATGAACCTACGAGGGTGCATGGAAACTGCACAATGCTCACTCGTAACACAGTCATTTTACGGAGTTTTGTCACCAAATTTTCAACATAGCCATTTTAAGATCTCTGCTCATGACCAGTGTCACTGTGATTTTCTTAATCTGACCCAAACATTGTTTTCGCAAACCAACTGTACCATTGTGCACTACACATGCAGAAACACATTTTGGTCGAGATGTGAAAAATGGTAGCTGCACTGCTCATAAGGAAGTGCAGTAAAATGGCACTGTTGAAAATCTGGTGTACAAATATTACAAATTCGCAAACTTGCCAGCGTGCGTAGGAATTGAGCAACGTGCGCTCCTTAAACAGTCATTTTTGAGAATTTTTTCACCAAATTTTCAACATAGCCATTTTAACACCTCTGCTCATGACCAGTGTCACTGTGATTTTCTTAACATGTCCCATATATTGATTTCGCACACCGACTGTGCCATTGTGCTCTACATGGGCAGAAACACATTGTGGGCAAGATGTGAAAAATGACAACTGTACTGCTCATAAGGAGGTGTGGTAAAATAGCAATGTTGAGAGTCTGGAGTGAAAATATTGAAAATTTGCGAACTTACGAGCGTGCATAGGAACTCTGTAACACACGCTTGTAAAACAGTCATCTTTAGGAATTTTTTCACCAAATTTTCAAAATAGCCATTTTAAGACCTCTGCTCATGAACAGTATTACTGTGATTTTCTTAATAATGTCCCATTACATTGATTTCGCACACCGACTCGCCCGTTGTGCCTTACATGTAGGAAGCATGTTTTGGGTGAGATGTGAAATGACAGCTGTACTGCTCATAAGTAGGTGTGGTAAAATGGCAATGTTGAAAATCTGGAGTGAAATATTGACATTTGCAAACTTATGAGCATGCATAGGAACTACATAGCACACTAAGTAAACAGTCATTTGTAGGAAGTTTTTCACAAATTTTCAACATAGCCATTTTAAGACCTCTGCTCATGAACAGTGTCACTGTGATTTTCTTAATGTGTCCCGTACATTGATTTCGCACACCGACTGCGCCATTGTGCACTACATGGGCGGAAACACATTTTGGGTGAGATGTGAAAAATGACAGCTGTACTGTTCATAAGAAGGTGTGGTAAAATGGCAATGTTGAAAATCTGTAGTGAAAATATTGAAAATTCGTGAACTTACGAGCGTGCGTAGGAACTGTGCAATGCCTGCTCATAAAACAGTCATTTTTAGGAATTTTTCCACCAAATTTTCAAAATAGGCTTTTTGAGAGCCCACCTTATGAACACTGGCAGTGTCATTTCATTAATCATTCCAGAAAGGTGATTTCGCACAGTGGCTGCGAAATCACCCTTCGGGCCCGAGTAACGCCATGACAGTGCAAGAATTCATGAGGAGGGGTCCCAAAAACCCCATGTTGAAAATTTGGTGCAAAAATTCCAAAAAATGCCTGAGATATGCAACAAAGTTGAAAAACCCCTATCTATCCCATTATACAGCTTACCGGCATTTCCTCAGTTCATGGTCGGCTTTGAAGAGTGTAGACGTGTTCCGGTCCACCCGAATCGGGGATAGGGAAGCATGGTGCGCAGTGGGTGGGTGTATGGGTTGTGGGGGGCAGGAGACTCTGAGGGACAGTTTTTCTTTACAGGTCTTTTTTTTTAAAAAGGCGAGTGGAACATTTGCCATGCTGGGGTGGGCTCCCAGTGTGGCAGAGGGATGGCTGGGGGGGCGTGGAGCCAACAGGGGATTGGGCACCCCGTCAGCCATGGCATCTGTTGCCACATTGGGGTGGGCTCCCAGCGCGGCACCCTGTACTGGGGGGGGACAGTGAAACCAACAGTGGATTGGGCACCCCTGTCGACCATTACATCATTTTGCCACACTGGGGTGGGCTCCCAGCGTGGCACTTGGATGCTTTGGGGGCGTGGAGCCGATGGGGATTAGGCACCCGTCACGGCTGTACAGTGGAGGGGAGGGAAGGCACATGAGCACGCAGGTGCATGCGTGGCGCGTGTGGGGAGAGAGCTCCGTCACTAGCGCGAGCTCTCCCTTTCAACTGTATACCACTGCATTTTTCAGCTGTTATAGACAGCTGAAGCAGTGACTGGCGCTCTGTGACTGCAACTGCAAATACACTGACTGAATTGGAAGAGGCTGACACACCTCTGGAAAACTCATATGATGGCACTATGTTTCTTGCACATGCATGCAAGCAAACATAAAAAGTTCTCTCACAGGCAGACTAATGTGAACTGCAGGGATTCAAACTTTTTAAAAATGTGGTTGAACCAAACTTGCAACCCTATATAGATCCTGTCATACATACATGCATGCCTCCACACATGTGTGCTTGTCACAGCATGTTTTCACCCTCAGTGGAAGAAATGCATGGCGGAGAAAATCCCCAAGCCTGTCAGAGCCATGTTGGCGCCCCTCCAGACCACACACAACAAAAAGTCACTTTGTCTGGGAAGGGGGAGAGCAGATTTGAGTGCCAGGGAGGGGGGGTGAGGTGACAAAATTGTATTTTGCAGAACTGGTGATATGAGGGTGGAAAAGGGCGACGCAGGTGGGGAGAGCTGGGGCTTCATTTCTAGAAAACAAAAAAAAAATCTTCTCATAATGCATTTTCCTGAGTTGTGCTGTTCTGGAAGTCATTATCTGGCAAAGTGATCAGATCGCTAGGTGAAGTTCTTCACTTCGTAAACGAAGTGCCACCATGCAAAAACTCTGCCTTGCAAAGTATCTGCTTTGTTAGATGAAGAACTTCACAAAGCACTACTCTGCACTTCATGAAGAGGGAGAAGTTAGTAAAGTAACTTCATGAAGCAAAGTTCTCTAACTTCGCACATCCCTACTTCTTGGTGCATTGCTCTGGTGAAGCCCTACCACCTACACATGAATTTGCATACCTGTAATGCTTTACACTGGGTTTGAGGCTTTACAATTTATGTATATGTAGTGTGGTGAGATGCACAGAAGCCTAACAATTTTCAAATGTTTTCCCCCTTGTATCCTTTAGGTACTGTATCCTACATCCTGCTCCTTTTAAAATCTGCCTCTCTGTTAGGCTACTTCCAAGCTTTCCTGGCTCAAAGAAATGGACTTGGAGGGAGCGCTGAATTCACCATCCTGCTCCTCTCCAATTTTCCCACAGCAGTTCCTGCACTCCTCCCATCAGCCAGCTGATCGAGGAGCTGGGATTTCCATCAGCCAGGTGGGGTCTGCAAGCCCACGAATTTGGTCTTCTGCTGGATTACCTCAGCTGAGCCTTTGTTCCCTGGCTCAAAGAAAGGGACCTGCACAGAGCTGGTGAGAAGGAGTGCTAAATTCATCATCCTGCATGCTCCTGTCTGCTCCAATCTTCCCACAGCAGCTCTTGTACTCCGTCCATCAGCCAACCAATCAGGGAGCCTGGATTTCCATCAGCTAGGCTGGGTCTGCAAGCCCTGTTATTTATGTCTGCACCTTTCTAGTGGCCTGTCTGTGCAGTGGCCCATCTGCACAAAGGACTGTATTGCTAAGGCCATTGAAGAGTCTGCCTGGAGTCAGCCAGAGGTCAGCTGTCAGCCACCCACCCTGCCCCTCTTACCTCCCACCCATTTGCTCTCTTCACCCTTGGCAATGGATGCTACCCAACAAACCAAATAAGGTGACTGTATCTGTGTCTGTTGATGCCTGTTATTATGCACCTTCAGCCATATCCTTCCTGGGTTTACACTGGCTACATGTTCTGTGCTCCCCATTGTTTTGTTGGAGTCAGTATAGCTCAGTGGTTTAAGGCTCTAAGCTGCAAACCTAGAGACTGGGGTTTGAATTCCACAGCCCCCACTTGCATACTGTGTGACCCTGAGCAAGTCACTTAACTTCCTTGTGCTCCCAGGTTGCACCTGGAAACAAGCTTTGGCTTAGTGTGCCTTTCCTGGTTAAACAATTTCCCCTTTCCCTTTCCTTGTCTGCTGGTTTTATTCACTGTTTTTTCACTACCTGCACTAAACAGCCATTTCACTGTTTCCAAACCCATACAGTACATCCAACCTGGTGTCATTGTTTGATCATTGCTTCAGCTGCTCTGTCATGAAGTGTGCTGCCTATTTAAAATTATATCCACTGAGCCACATTCTGCTTATCTCTCTCCTAACTCTCAAGTATAGGTTCTGCACTGTAACCTATGATTGTGCTTAGCTCTTCAGTTGCAGTGTCCCACCTACTTTCATATAGATAGCTAGCCAGTATGCTGTGGAATACTATGTGCTGCAGCCTTATCTGCTTGTTGCTCACATATTTAAATTACAAAGTAGGTCTGTAACCAGGTGTAAGCATTTGCTGCTAAACATTTGTCTAGCACAACCTAACTGCTAATTGCCTACATTTGTCTACTGCTTTACTGCTGTGGTTACTGTTTGATATTTGTGCTTTACTCATTTACTGTAGTTTCTGTTCTGCCATTTTGCCTTTGCTAATATCCTCCTGCTGCAATGTTCCTTGCTTTACTCAGCTTGTTCTACTTCCCCATTCTCCTTTAAACCCCTCAACCCCATCCCCCTTCCAACTCTCCTACCCCCTTTTCCTTTCTTCTCTCCATCCACCCACCCCTGTCCTTTCCCATCTCAACCCCTCCCTCACTGTACACCCTGGTTTCCTGCCTTCCTCTTCTCTCAAACTAGAGTTTCTCTACCGTGCCCCCTATCCCCTAACCACCATTCCTCACCCTACTCTCCTACCTATTCCAAGGGTAGGAAGCCTTAGAAATATAGAAACATAGAATTTGATGGCAGATAAGGACCGCTTGACCCACCCAGTCTGCCCATTTCCCTACCTAATAGATAAGCTGCAGATCCTAGTTAACCAGCAGCCTACTTCTTTCTACCCCAACCCCCTAGAATTGCCATATGACTGTCCCATGCATGCTTGAATTCCACCACTGTTTTTGACTCCACAACCTCCTCTGGAAGGCCATTCCATGCATCCACAACCCTCTCTGTGAAAAAATACTTCCTTACATTACCTCTGAGCCACCCCCATCTTCAAATTGTGCTCCCTTGTTCTTGCATACTTCTTTTTTTGAAAGATGCTACCCTCTTGGACTTTGTTGATTCTCTTGAGGTACATGAAAGTTTCTATCATGTCCCCCCCCCACTCCCTCCTTTCCTCGAGGCTATACATATTAAGCTTCTTTAGTCTCTCTTCATATGTCTTCTGGTGCAGACCCTGCACTATTTTAGTTGCCCTTCTCTAGACAACTTCCATCCTGTCTATGTTCTTGCGGAGACTGAGTCTCCAGAACTGCACGCAGTACTCCAGATGGGGTCTCACCAGCTGTCTGTACAAAGGGATAACAACTTCCTTTTTTCTACCAGTGATGCCTCTCCCTATGCATCCCAGTATCCCCCAGCCCTCCTTACTGACCTCTCACATTGCTTGCCCACCTTTAGGTCATCTGGTATGACTACCCCCAGGTCCCTTTCCATTTTTTGTTGTTAGTATCTCACCCCTCATTGTGTACTCTTCCCCTGGCTTTTTGTTTCCCAGGTGCATTACTTTACACTTCTTAGCATTGAATCTAAGCTGCGATACATTTGACCATTCCTCTAACCTTGCCAAGTCCCTTCTCATCCCTTCCACCCCACCTTCAGCATCAACTCTGTCGCTGATCTTTGTGTCATCTGCAAAGAGACATACTTTTCCTTCCAGTCCCTCTGCAATGTCACTTATAAAGACATTGAAGAGGACCGGTCCTAATAGTGAACCCTGCGGTACCCCACTAGTAACCCCCATTTCTTCAGAGTGGACTCCATTTACTATTACCCTCTGTGTCCTATTCTCCAGCCAATTCTTTACCCAGGCTATCATCTTGTGGGACCCACTCCCAGGCTGGCTAACTTGTATATTAATCTTTTGTGTAGGACTGTGTCAAATGCCTTGCTAAAGTCTAGGTAGGCCATGTCCACAGCCCCTCCCTGATCTACTACTTTGGCCACCCAGTCAAAGAAATCTATTAGATTCATCTGGCATGACCTTTCCACTGTGAATCCATGCTGCCTTGGGTTCTGTGCCCTTCTGGCCTCTTTGGTACTCAACAATTCTTTCCTTCAGAAGTGATTCCATCATTTTCCCTATCACTGAGGTTAAACTAACAGGTCTGTAGTTTCCTGCTTCTGCCCTGTTCCCACTTTTGTGAATGGGGAATCACATCTCCCCCCTCCTCCAGTCCTCAGGTACCACCCCATCCTCCCATGATTTGCTAAAGAAGGCAGTCAGTGGTATCACTAGTTCTACCCTTAGTTCTTTTAGAATTCAGGGATGAATCCCATCAGGCCCCATTGCTTTGTCCACCTTCAGTTTTAAGAGTTCTTTCAGAACCCTTTCTTCTGTAAATGGGCTGGTATCAACTTTTGTATCCAGAGTGTTTCTGTTGTTTGTTTTAGGTACCTCCCCTCCTCATTTGTAAATACTGAGCAAAAATATTTGTTTAGTATCTCTGCCTTTTCACAGTCATTCTCTACCACCCCCCTCCCTTTATTAAGCCTCACTATCTCTCCCATGGTCTTCTTTCACTCCCTGATGTACCTATAAAAGGTTTTATTCCCCTTCTTATTTGAGTTGGCTATCTTTTCCTTGGTTCGGGCCTTTGCTGTTCTGACTGCCTTCCCAGCTTCCTTTTGCTTTAACTGATAGAATTCTCTGTCCTGCTCCTTCTGTGATTCCTTGTACTTCCTGAATGCTTTTTTTTTCTCTTGAAGCTTCACTGCCACCTCCTTTGAGAACCATAGTGGTTTCTTACACCATTTTGTTTTGTTTATTTGCGTCACACAAAGGCGTGTTACCTCTGTGATGGCAGTTTTTATTATTCCCCATTGTTCTTCCACCCCTCCTTCCTGCCCATTTGCTACTGCGTTCCTTAGACACTCACCCATTTTGGCAAAGTCAGCCCTCCTGAAGTCCAGTACTTTTGCCTTTGTATGGCTTGACTCTATTGCTGTGTTTATTGTAAACCATACTGCTCGGTGGTCGCTAGTTCCCAGGTGGCTACCCACTTCTACATCTGTGATCCTCTCTCCATTTCCATTTGAAAGAACCAGGTCTAAGATTGCTCCCTCTCGAGTGGATTCCAATACTAGTTGTCTAAGGCATGCCCCCTGTAGGGCATCTAGAATAACCCCACTCTTAGAAGTGGCTGCTGCAACTGCACTCCAGTTAACATCTGGCATATTCAGACTACCCATCAGCAATATCTCCCCTTTTCTGCCATTCTAAGTATACTTTCTATCATTTTCTTGTCCATTTCCTCCCCTGAGAGGGGGGTCTGTATACAACCTCTGTGTGGATTGTGGTGCCATTGCCTGTCTCCAAATTGACCCACAGTGCTTCTTCTCCTCCCTGTTTACCCTTTTGTTCTGTTGCTTTGATTCCTTCCCTTATGTAGAGAGCTACTCCTCCTCCTCCTCTTTTACCCTCCCTGTCCCTCCAGTAGATAGTGTATCCTGGTATGTTTACATCCCAGTCATGGTTCTGGGTGTACCATGTTTCTGTGACTGCCACAATATCCAGATGTTCCTCCTCCATCAAGGCCACTAATTCAGGAAGCTTGTTACCCAGACTATTGGCATTGGTACTCATTGCTCTCCATTTTTTGATGGCTTTACCTTCTGTAGCAACATCCCCCACTGACTTTTCTGCCTTGGTCTTTTTCTCATTTAGTACCCTGTTTTGTAGGGGGAGGCTGGGATTTTCCTGCTGCTTATCAGTGCCTCCTTCCCTCCCTTGACTAGTTTAAAAGCTTGCCAATGAAGCATTTAAACTGATTCATAAGATTCATAGGAAGATACTGAGCTAGATGGACTTACGTCCTATATACTCACCACGATCATCATCTAATTTCTAGTCTGGTACATATTTCTATCCCACTTTGTTTTAAACTCAGCAATGGATTTGCTGGCTACAACCTCCAATGGCAGTGCATTCCAAGCATGCACTACCCTATGGTTAAACCACCATGTAGTTCTCACTTTGTTGCATTTTGATGCTGTTAGCTGCAATGGGTGGGACCTAGTTTTATACATACAGCTATTAAATTGTAGTCCCGTAGCATCCCACAAATCATCATTTTGCCAAGCTCTATATACCAGGCACATGTTTCCGCACTTTATTTGTTCCTCCAAGGAGTACACGTCCAGCTCCCTCAGTCTAGTCCCATAGTCTTTACCCATCATGCCACTAACAACTCTTGTTGCTCTCCTCTGTACCCTCTCCAACAGGGCAATGTCCTGTTTTTTGAAGGGTGACCACACCTGCGCTCCGTATTCCATAATGGGCCTCACCAGGGATACATACAAGGGCAAAACAACCTCCCTGCTTCTAGATGATAAGTGCCTCAATATACAATTCAGGATTTTATTTCCTTTTTGGGCTATATTTTGGCAATGAGATGAGAAAGTCACATTGCCAGAAACTATTATCCCCAGATCTCTTTCCTCATATGTTATTTTGAGCGGTATATTTCCCAGTTTGTAGGGTAATTTAGGATTTCTAATACCTAGGTGCATGATGAAGCATTTATCTAAGTTTAGTGCCAGTTTAAATTTATTTGACCATATAGCTATATCATCTATTGCCTCTTGTAAATTTGAAGTATTTAATGCAATGTTTACTTCAGCTCCATCCCTACAATCATCAGCAAACTTTTGCAACCAAACAGATTTTTGTTTAAATTGAAGTGTTGACACATAAAGATTAAAGAGACAGGGGCCCAAGACCGATCCCTGGGGCACCCCACTAGTCACTCACAGATTATCAGACAATTCTCCTCTAATGCTCACACGCTGACTCCGATCAAATAGCCAATTTTGTACCCAGTCTATTATATAAGGATTTATATTCAGATTTGTCGTTTGTTGTATTAATTTATGGTGAGGTAATCTGTCAAATGCCTTTGAGAAATCGAGAAACAGCACATCAATGGGAACACCCTTGACCAAACTATCAATAACAGGTTATAAAAGGCCAACATGTTTGTCTGGCATGACCTGCCCTTCACAAAGCCGTGCTGAGATTTATCTATAAGATGGTTTATCACTAGATGTTCCTGTATTTTATCCTGAAGCACCCCCTCCAGGATCTTAGAGGGTATGGCAGTAAGGCTAATGGGTCTATAATTAGTTGGATCTGACCTATCTCCTTTTTTGTAGATAGGAACCACCGTTGCTGATCTCCAGCACTCAAGTACCTCACCGGTATTTAGGGACTGCTGAAAAATATGAGTCAAAGGGGAGTGCTATTGATTCAGCTATTTCCCTAAGTACTCTAGGATGGAGGTCATCAGGACCGGGGGATTTAATAGGGTCCAAATTTGCTAATCGTTCTTTAATCTCTGAACAAGTTATCTTTATACTTTCATATGGGATAGGAATAGATCTTTTAACATGATATACAGATTTGTTTTTGGAAAAAACAGTTGAAAAATAGCTATTTGCTATGTCTGCCATTTCTTTGTTATCAGAAGTACTATCGCCATTTAATTTCCTTAATGGACCTATAGTATTTGAATTTCCTTTAATATTCCTAATATATGCATAGAAGGCCTTTGGATTTCCCTCTACTCTGCTAACCAAATTTGATGCATAATCAATCTTGGCCCTCTTTATTTGCTTTTTTATTAAATTTGTTAATTTTCTATATTGATTTCTAGTTATAAGTGATCTATTTGTTTTCCAGTGTTTATAAAGCTTATGTTTTTTATTTATCAGTAGCCTAATTTTGCGAGTCCACCACTGCGGTTTATTATTTCTCCCTGTATACTTCTGTTTAATGGGAATATTTTCCAATTCTTGCTGTTTTATTTTTGTATAGAATATATCTCAAATGTCATTTAGAGGTCTATCACCAAAATCATAGTTTGTAGTTTTTCCCCTATAAATTGCTACTGGTTCAGCCAATTTAAATTCCACCACAAAGTGGTCAATTGTTCCTAAAGTGACAGAAGTCTTACACTCACACGTGATGTCACCTACATTTGACAAAACTACGTCCAGTGTATGTTCTCCCCTGGTTGGCTCTTCCACATGCTGGACTAGGCCTATTTGATCACACACAATTTGAAACTCCCTTTCAAAAGGTGTTTCCACATGAGATCTTCCCCAATCTATTCCTGGTAGGTTCAAATCGCCTAAAATTAATATCCTGTCTGTTGGATCTAAAGTCAACATGTGATCTATCAAACCCTTGTTGTATTGTGAGGTAGATGATGGGGCTCTATAAATTAAGCCAAAAATGATTTTTGGAGCTTGTATTGGTAGTGTTTTAATCCATACTTGATCCTCCATATCCAAGGATGATACCATTAATTCAGATTTTATGCTTTCTATTACATACAGGGCCACACCTCCACCTTTTCTGGATACTCTTGATCTCTTATATAAGGTATAACCTTCAATATGCTGTCCCCAATTGTCGTTAGCATCCCACCATGTTTCCGTCACAGCAGCTATATGTATATTTTTGGTTGCCAAGATATCTCTAAATTCCCCCATTTTATTTCTTAAGCTTCTAGCATTCACTAACAAGCAGTTCCAATGCTCAAATTTATTTGATTTATTTTCCAATTTTTTGTTACTCGGTGAATTTGTACTAACTAAGCTCCCTTCCCCCCTTCATTCAGTTTAAATTTATTTTTGTAGTTTCTTTGAATCTCTTAGCTAAAAAGCGTGTCCTTGCCCTCTTAAGATGCAATCCATCATAATTAAACAAACTTGGATTATTAAATACTCCTGAATTATCCAAAAACTGAGCCCCTTCTTTGCTGCACAAATCTCTTAACCATCTATTTAAAATATTTATTTTAGAAGTTTTAGATGAATGAAATCCAAACACCGGTAAGATACCTGAAATTATTACAGAACCCCCTTTTTGTTTGATTAAGTTTGAAAATCCAAAAAGATATCCTGTAACCAATTGCCCAAAAGACTTGTTCCCTTCCTGGACAGATGCAGACCATCCTGCCAGTATAGGCTGGTGCCCCTCCAGGTGGAACTCCAGTCCCCAGTGAAGCCAACCCCCTGTGCTCCACACCATTTTTTCAACCATTCATTAAACTGCATGGTGCAAAGTACCCTCACCTCACCCATGCCATTGACAGGCAGCACCTCTGAGAAGGATACTGTGTGTGCTACTTGTCTTAGGCCCCTCCCCAACTCTACAAAGTCCTCCTGCACTGCTCTAATCTCATGATGAGCCAAGTCATTTGTCCCTAGGTGGACAATGATGTCCAGCTCAGACTCCCATGCAACTGTTCTCATGATCCTAAGGATGTTCTTCCTGTCCCTCAGGCCATGGCACCAGGCAGGCACTGTACTTCAGTTTTCCCTGCTCCCCCCAGTTCTATCCCCTAATAATTAAGTTCCCCACCAGGAGCTGCTTTCTTTCCCTGTGGTGTCCTTTGCCTCCTTCCTGAGGGCCTCCCTTGTGACAGTTGTCCGCAACCTCTTTAGTCTCCTCTGCAGGTGCATCCATAGGGGAACTATGCTCCCCCAGAATGGTGTATGGATTGTGGAGTGGAACAACTGACTGGGTGTGCCTCTGTTCCACCACCCTTACCCTCTCTGAGCCCACTGTTGTCCAACTGCTGTGCTTTCTTCACAACCTCTGAGGTAGTGGTGGTGGATCTGGTGTTCACTGGATGGGGGAGGTTACTACTGTCCAGTGCAGCCTGGGGGAAGGTTCACTTACTACTATCCAGTGTGGCCTGAAGACAGCCAACTTCCTTCCTCAGGGCAGAGAGCTGTCTGAAAATAGGGCAGCATCTCAACCTCCAGAAAGACTCCCAGAAGACTGTTGCCCTGCAGACATTACATTGCACTACTCCCCACATGTCTATCTACCTTCTTGTTTATTTTTTGTTGTGTGTGTATGCGTGTGTGTGTGTGATTGGTTTGTTATATAGAAATATATATATTATACAATGTGTATGCTTATATTGTCAGTGCAGTGTGCTAGAGAGGATATGACAGTGATATGCACCTTGCCTTCTTGAGGAAATGATGTCAGAACCCCAGGTATAAAGGAAGTATTTTCAGGGTGGGTGGGTGAGGGCTGGGAAGGGTTTGGGCCTAAACTGTGCCCTCATGAAACAATCAGCTAAAAGCTCTGACCCACCACTGTGATGAGTGCCTTCCTCTCAGCAAGATGCCCTACATGGCAATTTGACAGAGAAAATACCCTGTTAATCAAACAGAGAAAAATCCAAACATCCAAGCCAGACACAGGTAAACCTCCCCAGCCCCAAAACAGCCTGGTGACTTGTTCTCTGAAAGCAGGCAGCCCCAAAACAAGTCTGCTGTGCACAAGGACAGACACAGTAAACATTATTCAGTCCCTCTGGGTTTAAACTCTTCCTGCACTAAAAATCTTAACAATTGTACCAAAAGTAAAGCAAGGTCCACCTCCCTCTGTTGATTGAAAGACTGCCTTTTCTGATAATTCTAAGTTCCTTATTTCACCTTTCAGTTAGATGTAGCCTCCACCTGAAGAATATTAACTTTCCTAATGAATCTACTATAAATCAAAGATAACTGTAAATTGTAAGGACCACTTCCCTCTGTTGTGAGCACAACTCACTTTCTTGCAAATCCTAAGTCCAGTATTGCAGCTTCCAACCAGCGGTAGCTTTACCTGAACAATATTAGCTCCATCCTTCTCTTCTTTCTCCTACTTCCCCTCCTGTCTGGCAACATTCAGTCCAGTCCTGGTCCCTTCTCATTCCCCCCCCCCACTAATGCTGATGGTCCTGGCATCTTCTATCTAAATGCCAGGAGCCTACTTCCTAAACTAGACCTCCATTTTGTTGGTCTTTAATTACATTCCCCTAATATCCTCTGTATCACTGAGCAGTGGCTCTTCTCCTGGACTCCTGACCCTAACTGTCCCTTCCTAATTACCAGTTTTTCAGGCAGGACAGGGGGAAAATGTGATGGAGGTTGCTATTTATATCTGCCAGAGTATCTCTTGTACTGTGGCTATTAGGGAGGCTGTACCCTCCTCCCACAAATTTATACTACTCAAACTTTCATTCCCCTACTCACTACCTGTACTCATTGGGGTTTTCTGTGACTCTCTTAAGCTCTCGCATTCATCCCTGATTGATTCTCTTTCCACCATTATCTCTCCTCCTCCACAGTTGAACTCATCTTCCTTGGGGATTTCAATGTAAATTGGCTCTCCCCATCCTCCAAATATACTATTCATAGGACTGAGTCCCTTAATTTGACCCCCGTTATATAAGAGCCCACATGGCTCAGTCCCCACTCTGCCAATTATACTCTTTTGGACTGCATTCTACCCCCCCACCTCCAGTGTATTGTGGCAGTAGGTATCTTGTAGCATTCATTTAGCCACCACTGCATGACATTCTGCATGAGAAAGATCACCTAAATACATCTAATCTAGGCCTCTCCAGATGCTAAATATAAATGCTCTACTGAGCTCTACCTCTCTGCAATAGACTGGTCAGCCATCCTCAATGCCTCAGATATTGAAGTGGCCTTTACACTATTCAATGGCAAATTCTCCTCCATCTGGGACAAGCATGTCCCCCTCAGGCAATCTAGAGTAAAAATCTCCCACAACCTCTGGATTGCCACCAATATCATTGACTTGGGCAAGTCCTGAGACCTCCCATGGGCCCATTACAAATAATCTCACTTCACTGATGACCTCATCTGTTACAGGGCACTGAGGAAGAACTGTGTGAAGGCTGTCTAGGCTGCAAAATCCCATTATTTCAAGGCCAAACTTCAGACAAGCATGCTGTCTTCAATGAGTTCTTCACAACCTTTGCCCTTTCTTCCCCCTCCTGACTCCTCTCTTTTCTCTCCTCCTCCTCCTCCCTGCCTTCATCCATCCCTCACCAGGTTTCCACTTCCCTCCTGTCACCATCCAGGAAACTTTGCTTGCCTCTTCCTCCTCCAACCTGGCTAAATCCACCCCTGATGGTCTGGACCCCAAGCTTCTTCACCTCTCAGCTCCTGCCAGTGCAGCCCCCTTACTTACATACTTGATCTTTCCTTCTCCCTCCGTGCAGTTCTTCAGTTCTGGAACCTGGCCAAGGTTATCCCACTTCACAAAAGGGGTGACCCCTCCTCCCCTGGCAACTTCCATCCAATCTCTCTCCTTCCATCCCTCTCCAGACTCCAGGAGAAACTGGCCCATTCTGCCTTTCATCCTCCAACTTCCTCTCTCCATTCCAGTCTGGTTTCCAGAAGCACCATTCCACTGTCTCCTCCCTGCTGCAAGTCACTAATATCATCTTTTCTGGGATTGATCAGGGGTATCTTAGGGCTGATATAGTCATCAATCTGGCCAAAGCCTTTGGCTTGGTTTCTGATCCATTCCTCCTGGAAATGTTGAGTTTTGCTTGCCTCTCAGTCTCCGTCACTGCCTGGTTCCATTCCTACCTAATGGGCCAACAGCAATCTGTGCAGGTTGGTGGTGCCCTCTCACCTCACCTTCCTATCCATGCTGGGGTCCCACAGGGTTCCATCCTGTGTCCCATCCTTTTCTCTGTCTTCCTTAATGACCTCCCTACTGCTTGTGCCAACTTGCATATCCACATGTATGCAGATGACACAGTCATACTTACCTCTGGCCCATCCACTGCTGCTGTGGAAAACCTACTGCAGCAGTATTGCATCAATGTTCTGCACTGGTTCCAATCAGCTAACTTAGAGTCAAAACTAAGAAGATGGTGTGCATGACCTTTGGAACCAGTCAGAAACTAGCCAGACTCACTGTCCCCCATGTCTTCACCACCCTGGAAAGCACCCCTCTTGAAGTGGTTCAGTTCTTCAAGTACCTAGGGGTGTGGCTAGACAGTAAACTTGACTTCTCATATCACATTGAAGCCATACTTGCTAAGCTCTGTCCAAAACTTGGTAGCCTATACCATACCAAGGACTGCTTATCTCTGCATGTTTGCAGGGAGTTTGTTACCAAAATAGTACTTCCTGTCTTCAGCTACACAGATGTGGTCTATGGCACTGCCCCATCCCCTTCTCTCTCCAAGCTGGACACCCTTTATAACTCCTTTTGCTGTTTTGCAAAAAATGCTCCCCCCGCACATACCATTGTTTAATGTGTCCATCCCTATCCATCTTTCCCTGCCCTGTCATTGCTAGGCTCTCTGCACCTACTTCATATCTAAATACTGATTTGGCTCCCTTCCATTTTATTTCTCCCTTCTTTGATCCCAACTCCCCCTGTTTACTGCTCCCTCTGTTCTAGGGAGCATCATATTTTTATCATTCCTCACTCCCATACCTCTGCTGGGCAATCTGTCTTCTCCTATTGATTTCTCTCACTCTGGAATAAACTCCCCTTCTCCCTCTGTTACTCCCCATGGCTCCCTCAGCTGCCAGTTGAAACTTCAACCTCTACCCACCTGTTACCTTTCCTCTTGATTCCTCCATAGCTGAACACTAATCCATCAGGTCTATTTGCTCTGGATACTACTTATTATTGTCTAACTTGTTTTCTTGTACTACTTGATGTTTCTGCACTTTATTTTTGTATATGCATTATTTAACATTCATTCTATTGCTGTATCATATTATACTCCATGTTGTCCAGATGTTTTGGACACTTGTTTTGTATTGCTGCTTGTTCCACCTTCCCTTCCCAGGGTCGCACCTGGAAACAAGCCTTGGCTCAGCGTGCTTCTCCCAGTTACCAATTTTCAAATAAATAACTATATACATACATAAATAAATACAAGTGCTATAAATCCCTGCATGCTCTGGACTGACTTGTTATTTAGTTGGTATAGTGACTGCTCTACACTAAGGAGTCCTAATATATTCTTAATATATTTTGACAGAAACAGCCTTGTGTTTCAAGCACACATGGGATAGGCACATGGGTACCCTGGGAGGAAAGGCAGAATGGGTAAGGTCTGGGGGGGCTCAGCAGAGGAGGGATACTAGGCAGACTAAGTGGGCCATATAGGTCCTCATCTGCAGACACTATTATGTATATATGTGTGTAGGATGAAGTGATTGTTAGCAATTTGCTGCTTTCTGACTTAGCTAAAACAAAAATGTCTGTACAGAAGGCAATTTTTGTTTTGGTGAAGCCTTGTCAGTCTACTCCCTACACAAGGATTTGCATGCCCATAATGTTTGCATTGGGTTTGAGGCATCTGAGTATATTTGTGGTTTGGAAACATTTACAGAACCCGACACATTTTATTATTTTGACATCTGGGATGTTGGGACTGTGAATGGGAGGCAGCATAGAAACATTGAATTTGATGGCAGATAAGGACTGCTTGGCCCACCTAGTCTGCCCATGTTCTCTACCTACAGTCACATAAGTTAGAAATATTTCCCAGTGAGCAGTAAAGCATATGAAAAATGTTGGACTGACTCATATGTCTGCAGTACATTACTGTCACAGATGACTGCCAGTGCCAGTCTAAAAGCTTTAGATGTTATGCTACACACTGTCCTATAAAGGTTTTGCACTGCCACTTATGAAAAAAATTTATGACCGAGTAATCCATTTAAAAAGAGCAGTTTGTATGAATGGCTAGATGCCCCCCCCCCCCACAATGAAATGGACAAGAGTTACAATTCCAACAAATTTGTTCAAGTAGTGCATGGTCCCAAAAAGTCTTTCCTGAATACCATGAATAGTAGACTTCCTGAATATTCAGATGGACATCCCAGATAGTCTACTATTCAACCATTCTTCAGGAAGCATTAGTCAGTGAGATTTCAAAATAAAATGTCTGATGCCCAGAAAGCTGCTTCTTTAATATAGACAAATGGTTTAGGATATTTTATTTCAGTAGATACAGGGGTTAAATATTCAAAAGTTTACATGTGCAAATTGATTGTTAAATGAAAGGTTAAAACAACTTTTTGGAGAAAAACAGCTGCCTATTGGCTCCAGTAACATCAACACAACTGAGAAATCTTTTATAGTCTCGTGATTCCCCTGAAGCTCTGGAAACACGTTTATTTTGATCACAGAAATTGTTTCCAAATTTGATACAGCAATGAAACTGCACATACAAATACTTTGAATATCTATCGCAGTTTATGTTGTTTTGCAGCTAGAGAGGAAGATATGATACCTGTCTTCATTACAGATCGGTCACACTGCAGTGCCAGACTGCCACTGGCTGCATGCCTGGAGATATGTGTGTAACATTCTGAAGTTTATCTCTATGCATTCCTCTGTGGAATCCATTAAAGCATGTACTCATTTCTTTCTCTATCTCTCTCACTCTCTCTTGCGCTCTCACTTTTTCATTGTCTGAAATATCCAATGCTCTAGGTGAGGTATTTGTATCCAACACTCTGTCAGGGCTAAGCAGACATTTTTCATTGTTGACATTATAGCTGAATTCTCAGGGTATGTATTATTTCATTCTGCATCATACTATTAAAATAAATGTCTTTTTCTGTTTTGTCCAGCTCCATGGTGAGCTAGCAGAATAAGTTGCATCTCTATGACCAGGAAACTCGGGGGTTGGAATTGAACTCTAGAGGCTTTCAAACTCTCAGATTGTGCACCTAAGCATCATATTTTGCAGTCAGCTGAAGATATTGCTATTTCCAGAGAATGTTCAAGTTTTATTTTGCCAGTAAGGCTAACATTGATAGTCTGCAAGATACTGGAGTTCGTAAATTCATTGGTAGCAAGGATATTAAATCTTTGATGACAGTCAACATGGAATCAGAAAAAAGGTCATGTTAAACCAATCAGATCCAATTATTTGATTAAATCACTGAGATAGGGGACTGGGGCATGCACTGGATATAACATATTTGGACTAAAGCAAGACATTTAATGAGAAACTTGACAAAAACCTTGCATGGTAAACACGTAAAAGTGAAGATTGGTAGTAACTCATTGAAGTGGATAACTGATGTTAACAGTAGTTGTAGAAGTAGTGCATAAAAAGTCTCTTGTACAAGAATAAAGGCTAGCAGAGGGCCACAGGGGGTTGGTTCATCGACCAGTACATTTTAACTTTAATTTTCTTTATACAGTGATAGATACAACACTCCTTCATTAGATACTGTGTGTTTTCTTGGCCTGTACTCCAGTATTGTGCTGCTCACAGTAGGATTATCTATCTATTCCAGTTCTACTGGCAAGGCAAGGCAATATTTATTTAAAAGACGCCCAGAGCCTCCGGGAATGGGCGTCTTTTAAATAAATATTGCCTTGCCTTGCCAGTAGAACTGGAATAGATAGATAATTGCAATGCAGCCCCCTGATCTAGCCAACACATACTGGAACATTAGTTTCACTAGCCCACAGATATTTGTCCATTTTTCCAATCAAAGTAATGTAATGGTAAATTCAATTTAACAGAATTAAGAGAAACCTTTATTAAGAGAGGGTGGATTCTGTTTTTTGCCATTGGGAAATATACATGCCATTGTCAATTTCTTCTCAGATCTGAGTGCCATCCCTAAAGGGTGGGACAAAACTCTTGGGGTTAGGGTAAAATAGAGTAATCAATAGGGTTCAAAATGTACCTCTGAGGGGAAGGCAAAGTCACAGTACTAAACTGTAGGGTAACACAGCAGACTAGATGGGGTGTTAATCTCTGTCCTTTTTTTCTATGTTCTGCATTTTTATGAAACAAAGCAGTGTGTTTGAAAGGGAACAGTCAGCACCAACAGCTCCACACCCCAGTTGGTTCAAACTTTTTTTACTTACTGTTTACTGCAGTACAATAGATTGCAGCAGTCTGATTCTGCAGACTTCCAAACTGAAAATGTTCTGTAACCAGAAATCACAGAATCCTCTGCAGATAACATCAGAGCAGGGCTGCAGCAGTGAGGTATTCAATAACCTGCAATCCATGTTAAAGTTTTTATAAACTCTGATCTTTTGTTTACTGGCCCAGTCATCCTCCTAGGACAAAGTACACTCACATAGTACTTGGCCCTGGAAGAAAATCAAGACCAGGAAACATGTGATCAGAGCTTGTAAAAGCCCTTACATGTGTTACAGGCTATTGAATCTTTAACTTCTGCAGTCCTGCTCTGATGTCAGCTGCAGGGTATTCTAGGATTTCTGGCTTCAGAAAGTATCAGCTTGGAAGAGAGCAGAAACCCTCTGATACTAGCTACTACACTGCAGTAAAAAAGGGTCATGGACACAAAGCTCAGACTGGGACAAGACCCACACTTGGGTATAGGTCTTTTAGTGCTGACTGTTCCCCTTTAATACACCAAATAAAAATGTTAATTCATGGAGCCAATGTCATAAAATCATTAATTTGCAAAACATCTAAAGTGATGCAGACTAGTCTTTGGTACCGCCTGGGGATGGGAGCAATCCTCAGCCTCTTTTCTAACCTCCTACAGCCATGGATTCCTGCATAGGAGCTGTGGGTGGTACCAGGGGTGCTGCAGCCAGGATCGCCAGGCATCAAATCAGATGTCTGAGTTGACACTTCAGTAGTTCCCCCACTCTATATGGTCCATGGGATATGGCAGCCCATGTCAGTCCTCCATGGGTTGCCATATCCCCTATGACAACTGGGCAGTATCTACTGGCAGTCACTGGTGACACCCCCAGCCCTGCACTATGCTCTTGTGGCTTAGGGCTGGAGGAGCTTGGGCCTTTTAGGCCAAGGTTGGTCCAGGATGGTCAGGTGATGAGGAGCTCATAGGCACTGTGGCAGCCATAGGACTGTGTAACATACATCCTCTTTACTGGGTGCATGTGCTGTCTTGGCAGTGCTGTGGATGGAGTGGCTGTCCACACCCTAGCTAGTCCCTGGTGTGGAGCTGTACACGGAACCTGGAATCTGACATGGAGTGTGACTTTTATGCATATACTGGTGTAGACTGTGATGGTGTCTGCTGATGAGGATTGAGATGTGAATGTTGGTAAGGACTAAATGATGTAAGCTCAAGTGGATTGAATGCTGTATACTGATTTATAAATTGGGTAGGGAAATTACTGCAGCCTGATTGGTCAGCAGTCTTGCAATGTCAGACTACTACCACTGGTTAAAAAAGTACAGGCTATCAGAAAACTGCACTCCAATGTACAGTATCAATGTCTTTTGTAAAAAAGTCTTGGCTGCCATTACAAACATGGTCACCACCTTTTCTCCCACTCAAAAAGTCAGCCAGGCCCTAAAAATCAATCTTCCCCAAATTATAAGTAAGCAATAGCATAACCAGGAGGCTGGTAAGGACAGAGGTCTGGGGTTATATTCTGTTTTAACTGAAATATTTGAATAGTTTTGTATGTGAAATTAGTTCTATGTGTTAAAAATTACTACTTTATGTTAGAACTGTTACTTGGGCTGTGATATTGTAACTTTTGAGGCTTGGGAACACTTGTTTGGCAGTGATAATTAGAGTGAAATTTAAATGTGATGTTTGCCTGGTGTTGGGGAAGGGGACATTAGCTGGAATCACCTTGTCTTTCATTGTTCACTTGGGAACATAAGCAGGAGGCTGGTGAGGATATATGTCTGGGGTTATATTCTGTTTTAACTGAACTATTTGAATAGTTTTGTATGTGAAATTAGTTCTATGTGTTAAAAATTACTACTTTGAGTTAGAACTGTTACTTGGGCTGTGGTATTGTAACTTTTGAGGCTTGGGAACACTTGTTTGACAGTGATAATTAGAGTGAAATTTAAATGCGATGTTTGCTTGGTGCTGGTAAGAGCCCTCTCACCCACCTTGCTTTGTAGGCTTTCTTAAATACTGAAAAGCCACTTGGGGTTGGGATTGAAGGGCTGTGTATTTCTGTTTGGGACTGAAATTGGAAGCAACAGGAACTGGTGGGCCTGTGACATCATACGGTACCTGATGTCTGCATAGACACACTGTTAGTGGGACTGGACACACACTGGACTGTATGTGTTTGTGAGACCTGGGAACTTTATTGGTGGGGTTAAAATTGAGTTTGTAAATAACTGCAGTCAGTATAGAGAGAAACTATATTCCAGGGGGAAGGGACTGAGAAAAGGGGGTGTGCCATTATAAACAGAGGGGGACAAACAGGGTGGCCATTTTCCACCATGGCAGGCATCTTTGGAAGGGTTGTAGGCTGCACAGGCTGTGAGATGGCAATACTTCTCAACTGGGCCTGGAGAGAGAGAGAGGCTGCCCACTCTGTAGACAGCTATCTTGTATCAGGAGTGAGGTATATTGGTTAAGGAGTAAGCTGGGGGAGCTGGGGGGTGTCCAAGGATAAGGGGGTGTGGATATGGGCAGCAGAAGGGTGGGAGCTGAGGGGAGGCTGGGGCAACGCTCTGAAATTTCAGGACACTATGTTACAGCAAGCAGGAGGGTGGTATTAGAGACAGAGGACCCTTAGATAGGGATGTTGATGCTAAGGGGAAAGCGTACGGGGTGAACATTCCGAATACAAAGAGAGTGGAGAGGGAAGAGTCAGGAGGGGCTGTTGTGGGGAAGCCTAAAACAGCAGACTGTGGGAAGGGAGCTCCTAAGGAAAACAGAGCAAGAGGGGAAGAAGAGGGGCAGTTTAGAGGTGCAGTCAGGGGAAACTCAGGTTACTTGATGGAGGCTGACATAGAGTGTCACAATAAATTTGAGCTACTAAGCAACCTAGAGGGGGAGGAAGTGGTTGGTGGAAATGAGAAAACTGTTACAGAGGCTGGGGGAAGGGAGTCGGAAACCCATAGGGCATCACAGACCGGCAATGGAAAGGATAGAAATAGTCCAGAGGGAGAAGGGGAAACATAAATGTTAAGCAGATGGGGGAGATGCAACATATTGCAGACATGAGGGAGGAGAGCATGACTGGAGAGAAACTGGGAGACAAGGAGGTGGGAGAGGAGCCCCCTTTCAGCAGGGGGGTCAGTACCAAGGATGGGGCCCTAGCTAAAGGGGACCCACAGAGAGCCTCTGGAGGTAGGGGTACTATTACAGGGGGAGGATAGCGTTGTGGGGGAAGGGGAAACCATCAGGGCCAGGATAAATGGTTCGGATAAGAGAGGTTAAAGGGGACACCTATTCAGAGGGTGTCTGAGTTAAGTGGGCAAAATAATGAGGGAGGCAGAAAGGGGAGGGTGACAAGGGGGTCTCTAATAAGGCAGGAAGACTCCCATGGAATTGAGATCATGAATAAAGGGGGGATGGGGGACTGAGAGGGCAGAGTGGAGGTAACCATAAGGATGATGGCGGTGTTAAGGTTCTTTTATTGGGAGACTCGATGATTAGGGGTATCCAGTGGGAGGGACGGGGGGGTGGATGCCATAGCCTGATGAAGGTAGTGAGTATCTCTGGGCTGACAGTGCACAGAGTAAAGTTCATGGTGTATGAACTGGTTAGGGATTGTGGAGGGAAACTGGATTTTCTGGTGCATTTGGGAACTAGCGATCTAGAGGGAAATAGCATTTTGGAAATCCAAGCAAGGTTCCAAGAACTTGCCAGAGTCTGTCGGGATAATGGATGCAACATTTCCTTTTCAGAGATATTGCCAGTACCAAAGGCCTCAGTGGAGAAAAAAATGAAGATCACAGAGGTTAATGACTGGCTCAAGAAGTAGGGTAAAGAGAGTGGGTTGGGGGTGTTAGGGAACTGGAAAGGAGTTTGGGAGGATAAGGGACTGTATGCCAAGGACAGGCTTCATCTTGCCCCATTAGGGAAGGAAGTCCTTAAACAGGGGATGGCTGACTACATTCAAGAAAGGTGGGGTTTAAACTTGTGAAGGGGGAAGGGATAAGGGAGGGGCTGACCAGAAGCCCTCTCCTTCAGATGAGGGGAGTAGCCTTCAAACCCAAGGGGGGGAAACAGACTGGGGGTGAAGGTTTCAGGAGGAGCAGAGGGAGGATGGAAGTATAAGGAACCTGGGTGGGGTTCGACAAAGGGAATCAGGGATAAGGGTTGGGGGTTGGTGTTAGTAAATGCCAGGAGCTTCGGAAACAGAGTTCCAGGCCAAGCTGTTCGAGGGGGGGTGGATGTGGCGGCGGTCATGGAGATGTGGGCCAACAAAAACCATGACTGGGACCTAAACGTGCGGGGGTACACTATGCTTAGGAAGGATAGAAAGGAGGGCAGAGGGGGCAGAGTGGCTATGTTCATTAGAGATGACATAGAAATTGCTGGGGTAGAAGAGGCAGAGGGAAATGTGGAGGCCTTATGGGTCACCTTACGATCCCCAGCAGGAGATAAGGTCAAGCTGGGTGTAGTATATAGGCCCCCTGGTATGAGTGATGTTCTAGAGGATGATTTTCTGGACAACATCATTGCCCAGTGTGGACCAAAAGGGGAAGGAGTGGTGTTGATGGGGGACCTTAATATGCCAGGTACAAACTGGGGAACCATGTCCGCTAAGGTGGCCAAGGAGCAGAGGCTGCTGAACGGCTTCCAGGATGTGTTCTTAACACAGCATGTGATGGAGCCCACAAGGGAGGGGCATGTCCTGGACGTGGTTCTGGCAGATGGGGATCTGGTAAGGGACCTGGTTGTAGAGGACCCCCTGACTGGGAGCGACTGCAATGCTGTCTGGTTTCAAATAAGCATGGGAGGAGGAGGTGAGATCTAGGACACTGGCAGTGGACTTCAGGGGGGCAGACTTTGTGGGCATGGGAAATATTCTCAAGGATCACTTGAAGGGGATTACATCAATGACAAGTGTGGAAAGGAGATGGGAGGTCATAAAACGGGGACTTCATGGGGCAGTTAGGATCTGCGCTAAGTTGAAACGTAAGGCAGCAAGGTCACATAAACCATGCTGGTGGTCCAGTGAGGTACAGGTAGCGATCAGAGAAAAGAAGGCGGCCTACAAAAAATATAAAAAATATAAAACAACAAGAGGGGATAGGGATAAGGAAATGTACCATCTTGCATCTAGAAAAGTCACCCGGATGGTGAGGGGAGCAAAGTCCAGTAAAGAGCAGCGGCTGGCACAGGGGATACATGGAGGGGAAAAGGGGTTCTTCTGGTACATTGGGGAGCGGCGAAAAACTAAGGGCCATCTCAGCAGATTGAGATCAGAAGGAGGATGGGTGGAAGAGGTGAGGGACCAGGCAGAGGTATTTAACAAGTACTTTGCTTCTGTGTTCACTAGGGAGGGGGATGGGATATCTACAAAACAAGGCATGATGAGGATAGAAGCAGCAGTGAGTGGGCTCAGGGGAGCAACAGAAACGGAGCAAGAGGGAGGGAGAGGTACTCCAGGGGTGTCACATCTGGATAAGGATAAAAAGGCCAGTAAGGTGGAGGGGATGGATGATGTTATCTCCGCCAAAAGGGTGTGGTTAGCCCTCAAGGCCCTAAAGAAAGACAAATCTCCTGGGCCGGATGGCATTCATCTGAGAGTACTATGGGAATTGGCGGACATACTGGCTGCACCCCTGGTGGAGCTCTTCAATAGGTCACTTGAGACAGGGAGGGTACCTAGGGATTGGCGAGAGGCACATGTGGTGCCAATCCATAAAGGGGGGTCGAGGGAAGTACCAGGTAACTATAGACCCATCAGTTTGACCTCGGTGGGAAAATTAATGGAGAGTATACTAAAGGAACGATTGGGGGTGTACTTGGAGGAGGTGGGAGGTCTGGATAGTCGGCAACATGGGTTTGTGCCAGGTAGATCATGTCAAACCAATCTTGTGGAGTTCTATGAATGGGTAACATCAGAACTGGACAGGGGAAAGCCTGTGGATGTATTATTCTTGGACTTCAGCAAGGCATTTGACTCTGTCCCCCACAATGGTCTGGTGGAGAAACTGATAGGGTTAGGAGTAGGCCCTTTGATGGTCAGATGGATTGAAAACTGACTAGCTGGATGCACCCAGAGAGTAGTGGTCTGTGGGGAGCTCTCAAACCCTAGGGAGGTTGGTAGTGGGGTAGCGCAGGGCTCGGTATTGGGTCCGATCCTGTTTAATGCATACATATCGGACATCAGGGAGGGTATAGGGTGTGAAATGAGTCTCTTCACTGATGACTCCAAGATGGGAGCAGTAGTTGAGGGAGAAGAGGGGAGGTTGACCCTGCAAGGGGACCTGGACACCCTGGAAAGTTGGGCTCACACGTGGAAATTAAATTTCAATATCACCAAGTGCAAGGTGTTGCATCTTGAGCGGGGAAACCCTAAACACAGGTACACCCTGGGAGGGGAGGTGCTGGAGGCCTCAATAGGGGAAAAAGACCTAGGAGTCATGGTGGATGTATGTATGAATAACTCTGAGCAGTGCAGGAGAGCAGCTAGCAAGGCAAACAGGATGTTGGGATGCATCGTAAGGGGGATCACCTCTAGGAGCAAGGAAGTGATTCTGCAGCTGTACAATGGACTGGTTAGACCACATCTTCAGTGCTGTGTACAGTACTGGAGACCACACTTGAAGAGGGACATACAGCTCCTGGAGAGGGTACAGAGGAGAAACATAGAAACATAGAAACATAGACTTTGACGGCAGATAAGGACCGCTAGGCCCATCTAGTCTGCCCATTTCCCTACCTACAGGATAGGCCGCAGATCCTAGTTAACCAACAGCCTATATCTTCCTGCCCCCCACAAGAATTGCCTTATGTCTGTCCCACGCATTCTTGAATTCTCCCACAGGAGGGCAACTAAGATGATACGAGGGCTAGGGGATTTGACGTATGAGGACAGACTTGAGGAGCTCTGCCTGTTTTCATTGGAGGAGAGGAGAGACAGGGGGGACATGATTGAGGTCTTAAGGTATCTCAAGGGAATAAATAGGGTAAACATGGAGGGGATCTTTAGACTAAAGCAAGCAGGTATCGCCAGAGGGCATGGTTTGAAGTTGGAAGGTGGAAGGGTGAGGGGGGAAAAGAGGAGGAGGTTTTTCACTGAGAGGGTGGTGGACCCTTGGAATGCACTGCCTGGCGAGCTGGTTCAGAGATCCACAGTGGAGGGCTTCAAGAGAGGGTGGGACAGGCACAGAAAGTGGATGTATCAGATAATGGCCTGTCCCAGGGGGTGGGGATGGATGATAGGGGTTTCTGGAACACAAGGGAGGGGAGGGCCTCGGCACCCAACTAGGGATCTGAGGTTCGAGCAGACTTGATAGACCATAAGGCCTAATCTGCTAGCAAATAGTATGTTAGTAATAATACTCGACAGGGTGGGCATTATTGGGAAATACTGGACCGCCCAGGCGCGTAATGAGGCCCGACGCCGCAGGCGGAGGGCCTTATAGCCCGATGAAGGTCCTGTATTTCCCAATAATGCCCACCTTGGAGGGTATTATTGCACTTAGAAAATGGGCTTATTTGTTTTTATAATAATGATTTCATAAAAAAGTGTAAAATATCATTAAAAAGTAACAAAAAGGTCATATTATGTAAAATAGTGCCTTTACCAGTCTATGCCACTAGATGGTGCTGCCTTTACCAGTCTATGCCATTAGAGGGGGCTGCTGCTTAGGAGAGTCCTTTTTTGAATGAAATCACAGTGCCCATTTCTTCTAGCTTGTTAGTGTTACTGCTGCACCCCCCCCCCGCCAGTCCCACAAGTTTTTTTCATACTGCTATCAATACACGTTTTGTCTGGTAAATTAAAAAAAAATTGTCTGAGCAGCTTAACAGTAAAGCGATTGCGTCGCTGTATCTTGTTTCGGCATGATGATGCAGGGAACAGGGAAGTCAATCAGGAAGTCAACTGATGTCTGAACTGTGGAGAAAAAAAATAGGCACTTCCATTTTCTGCAACAAAATGAACAGTACTGTTCTTGGCAATTTGTATGTGTGGCTGGGTTGAAGGGAACTGACAGTTGATTTTTATATCTCGCTGAGGTGCTCCTGGCAGTGGCTGGGAGAAATGATGAAGTATCTTACTGCCCGACCACAAACGAATAAATACTGGACTTTTTTTTTAAACTTTTGCCAGCACTGAGAGGATGTAGAACTGTAAGATAAGTGAAGTTTTTTTTTTTTTTTTGTAAACAGGGAGCGGCTGCAAGTAAATACTGTTTGGGTTTGCTTTGGGTGGGGAGACCACTATCTCTCGCTAAGCAAGAGGAAAAGATGGCAGGGATTTCAAATTTTCTTCAGGGCATTCAGCCAATTAAAAAACAGGCTGGGCACCACTATGGAATGCTACGCAGTGAGGTGCCACTTGGACAGGCGCTTATATTTTACTGGGCATCTATTAAAAAATAGATGCCCAGGTTGAAGGTACTTTCAGCCAATCAGGATCTAGAATCCATTCTGGCCATTTTCTAAAATAAAATAATAATTAAATATTCTTTCCTTTTAAAATCCCCTTCTTACACCAATTAAAAACAAATGCTGGTCAGAGCCAATACAGCTGTAAAATGAAGGTTAGATGAATGATGGTTGAATTAGTTAAGGATTGTTGTGGTTTATTGTAGTGATATGAAAATATGTTCCTATAATATGTTTTCTTTTTTTGTGTGTAACACAGGTACAATATAGTGTTGTAAGGGTGGTATGTGCAATACATTGTAGCAGCAGTGGTAGTATACTTTAAAATGTAGGTATATATTCAGATTCCTGGTATTACATTTAGACATTTTAAACGTTTTGTCCAGTGTCACAGCCTCACATCTCCACAGGCAGATGGGATAGCAGTTTAAGTCATTGGAAGGACAATCCCTTCCCTACTCCTAGCATTGTTGCCCTGCCTCCTTGGTTCACAACCCCCACCACCACTACCATTAACAAACTGCTTGCCTTGTGTGTTTCCTAGTTCCAGCATTGTTGCCCTCCCCCCATAGTTAAGGACCCCACCACAACCACCATGCCCCAACTGTTTGCCTTCTCTGTCAGTAGACTACATGATTGTAAACATCACTCATTCTGTTCACCCTGTTATTCTGGGAGACTGGAAGTGTGAAGTTTTATAGCTCCTAGCCCTGTCTCCATCTGATTGCTTTGAATTTATTTGTAAAGAACCATGGCAAATACTAGCATTGACCAAGCCTATTGTACCTATTTGGACAGCTGTCAATTTGTTAGGTCAATCACGCAAAATAGCTGACTTCTGAACATGTTTGATATAGAGATAAAATAAAGGTTTGAGAGAAAAAAAGAACAATTAATTTCTCATAGATCATGGCAGCTTGATGCTTTCACTCATGTGACTGCTTGAGTTTTGTTTGGTTGTGAGAAATACTTCTAGATCAGTTTGGGTCACATCTTGGTATGTTTATCATAAAAGCATATGAATAAGCCCTCACACAATGTTTCTGTTAGTTTATATTTTGGCTGTGGGCTCCTGTCATATACTAAAAGCCAATCCCTGTCAATTTCACTGTCATTGTTATGACAGTATGTTTTGTCTGAACAATACTAAACAAGTCTGGTTAATTTAGGAGGCAGTATAGTGCAGTGGTCTAAGGCTTTGAACTCCAAATCTGCTGATATCCAGCAGACTAGACCTGGGTTTGAATCCCACAGCTTTCACTTGCATACTGTATGACCCTGATCAAGTCACTTAACCTCCTTGTGCTCTCAGGTCACTGCTATAAAAAAGCTCTTAGCTTAGTGTGCTATACCTGGTCAAACAACTAAATAAAAAATCTTGATTTTTATAGCATTTAAAAACACAAATTTTGAAAGACACTAATGTACTATGTGCATAGTCTTATTTTCTTTTTGTAGTGTAGCAGACATAGCAACTAATTACTGAAAAAGCTGAGGGTACAGAGGTAAAAGATTGATCTGACATGAAAACTGGACATAATGTGGGAAAGTGTATTCGGTGTGTGTGTGTGTGTGTGTGTGTGTGTGTTCTGCACACACACACACACACACATCTTAGCACAACTGGTGCAGAGATGAAAGAAAGGTTCATTTTAAAAACAAGAGGAAATTACATCTGTTATTTAACATCTGCTAGATGATTTTGCTCCTGATACAGCCTGAGCTGTGTTTGACAGTGGGAAATGCCTTATGCTAAGTTTTGATATTTTATTGTCACCAAGTTGCTTACAAAGTGTCACTGCAGAGTATTCCCAATCACTTTCACTAGTACTCTCTGTTAGTCTGATCCTTTATATGAGTGCAACAATTATCAACACTTTTTGTGGTTTATTTATACACCTCACAAACCTAAGTAAAAAAGAAAATAACCAAGAAAATATCCAATAGTCATGTAACAATAATATATAAAACCATAATGAAGTTGAATTTTTAATGAATCAGTCATAAATGAATAAGGTCTCCCAACAGCATGCAGTTTGCACCATCTATTGCAAAATTCAGTGATTGGAGATTAATTGTTCTATATGCCACTTTTACTTGAAAACAGAAGTGGTTTTACAATAAAAATGACATACAAACCAGAGTTTTTAAATATGTATATTTAATGTTTGTGATATGCGATGCAAGTGACGGTGTGTGTGCCTTTATCTATGTGCCAGTTAATACTGCAGTTCCCCGGTGCAGCTCCAAGTACATGCTGCATATCTAACATAACCAAAAAAAATTATAGACATAAACATGCTTATAAATGCATCTCATGTGTGTTAGTATTATTATCAGCTGGATAGCATTAGGAACACTGACCTTTTACATTAGCATGGACAATTGCAAATGATTGCAAATCTAAATGATAGTGTGTATGTCACTCAGTTGATCACTGCACCATGCTACAATTAAAACAACCTCTGGTCCGAGCTGATAGGGCTACAAATGATGAATTTGGGGTAAAAAGAAAATTACTAAAGTTAGGAACCTGCGTTCAGAAAATGTAACGGTGGCTCATAAAGTTGTTGTGTTTTAATATTTTATACCAAATTGTCAACATAGCCTTGTTATGCAATCATCTGCATCATGAAGAAGGGCAGAGAACATTTTCATCTCTTGTCCTAAAGGTGACTTTGCGCAGGAACTGTGAAATCACCTTTTGGGATGCAAAAACACATTTTGGGCAGGAGTTGAAAAATGACAGCTGTCACATTCATCAAGTGCTGTACATAAATGGCTATGTTGAAAATCTGGGGTAAAAAGGGGAGCAGGAGCTGACCCACCAGGCCTAAGGAAGGGAAGTCAGACTACAGGCTGCAGGTGCTCCAGAGAGTGCACAAGCTGGCACCAAGGCACCGAGAGCCTATGGGGGTCGCACAATGCAGACCACCACCGCTGAGATGGAATGGGAGGACACCATTGTCACCAGGGTGTGGGTTAAAACCACAGTGCGTGTACAGCATAGGCATGTCTGACATGAAGACATGCATACAGCTAATCGGACAAACTGACTGCTGGTGAAAGGCCTCATACAAGTTGAACCATTATTTCAGTACTGCACTGGAATGTGTGACATGCTAGTAAATGCCTGTTGGCATAACCTGAACCATTGTGTGTGTGTGTGTTAATGGGCAATGCACCAGTTGCAGTGGTGGTAGCTGGGGGCTAGTTTTTATTGGGGGTTTACTGGGGATGTGTACTTGGAGTGTAGATGTAGGGGGTGATGTATCCTGGGGGATCAGGGGTGCACCTCTGTGTCCATGGGGGGTACTATGGCACTGCTTCCTGTGGGATGCTATACATTCTATGGATGCTGTGCCATGTACCTCTACTCCCTGGGGTGGATGACCTCACTACAGATAGCTCCCTGCCCCACCACATGTGGATCAGGCCCTAAATGTACACTGGCAGTGCCCCACGGCCAGGCACACTATCCCGTGGAATATATGTCTGCCTATCAGATACTGTGGCTTGTGAACAGTGGTATCTGCTAGCAGATGTGTACTGAAACACATAGGTTGCAGGTGGTACAGTATTACAGGGACACATATCAATGTGTCCATTCCTAATATGAGCTCTGCACCATGATAGTGTGTATTTGATGTTGCCAATGTTCCACACCTCAGGCCATGTCATATACGACTACAGCATGCAATTCAGTGCTATGCCGTGTACCATCGGAACTGTATGCAAGCACTCACCTAATATGGACACAGTATTGTATGGCTAAAGTACATATGTTCAGAACATTGCCCCATGAGATGTGTGTTGTAGATATATGCTAGTAGTGGCCACCATTAGGGCCCTGAGAGCCTGATCCCCAAAGCAGTTTTTCCCATTCTATGCCTGTGGCAACATTGTTGTGAGGATCTGGCCCTCAGTCAGTACCTATGAGCCACGTACTGAATAGATGTGTTACCACAATGTGGTAAGAAGGTATCACTATACTGCAATGAACTGTTAATATATCAGCAATATTAATACTACACAACACTGTGGATGATTACTCTGTTGACTGCACACTGCTGCTGCTTTAAGGGGGCATGGCATGCACATCAGGTGGGAAAACACATGCAGGGCCTTGGATATAAGAGGTTCTGCATATATCACAGCCACTTTCCAGCATGGCAGCACAAGGGAGCAGACTGAGCAACACTAGTGCTGTTTGCACATGCCCACTGGGCTACAATGATGAACCTGCAGTGCCATATGCCCTAGAGTGAGTGGGACCCCTGAATAATACCAATGAGGATGACCGTATATGGGCAGTCATGGAGCCGGCAAAGGTAGGTATCACCCAACAGTGGACATGTGCAATGACACCTTGAGTATGGAACACACAATGTGCATGCATGACCGATATATTGTTCCATCTCCTCCCACAGCCATTTCACAGCCTACCACAACAGTTTGCCTTGCAGCTGATGAACGGACAGTTGTGAATGCCACTAATGGCAGGGACACTGATGGCAGGATGGACCATGGGAGTCCGGGCTTTGAGTCAGCCGGAGAGAAGACTGACAAGCCCTAGGTTCTCCCAGGCCTCTGGGGGGGAATCGTCTGGTGGGCCAACACTAGCTGAATTTTCAGCAGTGGAACATCTCTGGCTGCAGTCTCCGAGGGCAGAGGCTTTTGGGCCCCCACCAGTTTCCAGGTAGACCGGAGCCTGTATCTCTTGAAGAAGAAGAACTATCCTACCAGCTTAGTGTGGACCTGATTTCTAACACAGTCAGACCTCCTCTTTTTCAGTATTATTTGACATTTTCTTTGCAATTTCTCAAGCAGTGTAAGTGCCTGGCTAATTTTTATGTTTGCTTGCACGCATGTGAAAGAAACATAGTGCCATCATCCGAGATTTCGGAGGTGTGTCACCCCCTCTTCCAATTCAGTCAGTGCGTTGGTAGGCGCGGCCCCTGTAAGCCAATGCATGCTGGAGCTGTTTATGACAAGCTCCAAAATGCAGTGGCATACAGTTGAAAGGGGGAGTTATGCTTCAGTGAGCAGCGATAAGATATCACCTGCTCATGCGCAGCTCCCCTACACACACACACACACACACACACACACACAAACGCACACATACTGCGTGCTGCCCCCCACACACACACGAGCAGTCGATGGGGTGCCCAATCCTCCGTCAAGCTGGAAGCAGCCCCCAAAGCCTAAATGCCACACTGCGCCCACCCCAGCGTGGCAAGTCGATGGTATAGCCGACGGGGTGCCCAATCCCCATCAGCTTCACTGTCTCTCCCCCATGCTATCGCTGGCGGGGTGCCCAATCCCGTCAGCTTCACTCCACCCTCGAGTAAGGTGCCACGCTGGAGCCCACCCAGGCGTGGCAACAGTCTGCATGGCCGACGGGGTGCCCAATCCCCTGTCGGCTCCACTCCCCCAGCCATTCTCTGCATGCTGGAGCCCACCCCAGCATGGCAAACGCCCCGCCGCTCCTTTTTTTTTAACCTGTAAAGCAAAACAGTCCCAAGCGTCTTCCTGCCCCCACAACCCACACCCACCCACTCGCACCCTGCCTCCCCACACCCCACACCCCATACTTACCTTCAGAGCTCAGCGCGACGATCTGCGGTGGACCGGGAACACGTCTGCACTCTAAAAAAGCTGACCGTGAACTGAGGAAATGCCGGTAAGCTGTATAATGGGCTAGATAGGGTTTTTTCAACTTTGTTGCATATCTCAGGCATTTTTTGGAGTTTTAGCACCAAATTTTCAACATGGGGTTTTTGGGGCCCCTTCTTATGAATGATGTCACTATCATGGCGTTATTCGGGCCCGAAGGGTGACTTCACAGTTACTGCGCGGTCACTGCAAAATCTACCTTTTGGGACTGATTAACAAAATGACACTGCCAGTGTTCATAAGGTGGCCTTCAAGAAGCCCATTTTGAAAATTTGGTGAAAATTCCAAAAAAACTGTTTTAGACGAGCATGCGCATAGTTCCTACGTAAGTCAGAAGTTCATTTAATTTTCAATATTTTCAATCCAGATTTTCAACATTGCCATTTTACCACACCTTCTTATGAGTAGTACAGCTGTCATTTTTCACATCTCACCCAAAATGTGTTTCCAGCCATGTAGCAGATTAATGGCGAGTTGGTGTCTTGAAATCAATGTATGGGACACATTAAGAAAATCACAGTGACACTGTTCATGAGCAGAGGTCTTAAAATGGCTAGGTTGAAAATTTGGTGAAAAAATTCCTAAAAATGACTGTTTTATGAGCTGTGCTTTGCAGTTCCTATACATGCTCATAAGTTTGCGAATTTAATATTTTCACTCCAGATTTTCAACATTGCCATTTTATTACACTTCCTTATGAACAGCACAGCTGCCATTTTTCATATGCCGCCCAAAATGTGTTTTCGCACATGTAGCGCACAATGGTGCTGTTGGTGTGCGAAAGCAATGTTTGGGACAGATTAAGAAAATCACAGTTACACTGTTCATGAGCAGAGGTCTTAAAATGGCTATGTTGAAAATTTGGTGACAAAAGTCCATAAAATGACTGTGTTACAAGTGAGCATTGAGCAGTTTCCACGCACCTTCGTAAGTTCATGACTTTGTAATATTTTAAGTCCAGATTTTCACCAATGTCATTTTTCCACACTTCCTTATTTACAGTACAGCTGTCATTTTTCACAACATGGCCAAAGTGTGTTTTCACACTTTCAGCACATAGATGCGTGGTCGCTGTGGGAAATCATTGTTCGGGACAGACAAGAAAACCACAGTCACACTGTTCATGATCGGAGGCACCAGAATGCCTCAGTTGACAATCTGCTGTAAAAAAATCCCCAACCTAATTATATTACGGGTGTGCATTGCACAGTTTCTATGTACACTCGTGACTTCACCATTTTTTTAAATATTTTTACTGCAGATTTGTAACATTGCCATTTTTTACACCTTCCCATGAACTAGCTGTCATTTTTTACATCCTGTTCGGAATGTTTTTGCACCTGTGGTGCTAAATGCCGTAGTCACTGTGCATAAGCAGCTTTCGGCTAACAAACTGATATTCCCCCTGTTCATGAGGTAGGGTCACAAAAAAGCCATGTTGAACATTTGGAGTGAAAATATCAATGAATGCCTGAGGTATTAGGGTTTCCAACCATAACGCCCAACCCTGTAGAGAATGACAGGCATCAGGGGTGTGACTTGGGATTCTTGCCTGTAATGCTCATACCATTCCACACCCTGCAGCCAGTGAGAGGCATCAAGGTATGCCTTGGACTCTTCGGCCCCAATGTTCACCCCATTCTCCTATATCGCACCCATCTCACCGTATTTCCTAATAGAATAGGGTGCGCATAAGGGCCAAAGACCCCAAGGAACACCGTGACACTTGTCAGTGTCTGCATGGTGGGGTGTGGTGAAATGGCATGGCCGTTATGCCTTTATGCCTGACGACCCAAAGGCACACCTCAATGCCTGTCATTCTCTGCAGTGTGGTGGTGGGGGGGGGGTTGGCTTCAGTTCAATACTTCACTGCCATTCCTATTACGCAGCTCTGTAACTTCTACACTATCACTGCCAATGCCAGCAAGCAAACATTCAGCATTGACAAATGCTTGTTGTAATCTCTCAGGCAGTGAGAGTGCATGGCTAACTCCTCATCATTAACAACTTTTCTGGATCTAGTGTATCTACATGAGAGGTGGTGCACATAGACCTTATTTGCATATTTGTGGAGGTGTGAGCTCTCTGAACTGAATCACCTGTACAAGAGACATTTGGTGACTGGCTCTACAGGTTTAGCCTAAGTCATTGCCTGGCTGTGGCTATTATAGCCCTATCTTACATTGGTTCTTACTGGTAGTAGGAAATTATTGTGGTATCATGAAGGGTATTGTAAGGGTTGGGAGGGGGAGTTAAAGGGTTTATGTTATTTTAATATAATTGCTTTTGTTTACTACCACTTTAAATAGTTTTTTTTAAACTTCTGTCCTGTCTGTGAGAGAGATGAGGAGTAATTGCTAAACTTATTACAAGAGGTGGAATTTTTTGTGTGTTTTCTTTGACCTCTTTTATTTAATTTGATTCCCCACCCAGTGAGAGAGGATGGTGAATTGAATTGACTTATATATTAAGTTCTGCTGTGGTTGTTTTGGGGGGAGGTATTTTATTTTGGGTTATTATTTCTCTTAAGCTGTCTCTTTTCTGTGAGAGAGAGTAGGGATTGATTTGTTTTAATTGTTTTGGGGAATTTTGTTTTTATTTGTTTATTTTGTGGTACTTGTATTTGTTGGGTGCTTGTGTTTTGGTGTATGATTTGAGACTTTGGGGCATTAAGATGTGCTGGTGGTCTGCCCCCCCGGTCATGTGTTATTCATCCTCCGAATTCCGTGACCTCCACCCATTTGCTTCCCCCGCTTTGCAGTTCACAGTCTACCAGCACTGCAGGGCACTGGGAATCGTCTGTTGGGGGGAGGGGAGGGGGGTTGTGAACGGCGGAGGATAAATGAGCGGGGTTCTCATATTGGGGTAGTTAGGTCCAGGAGATGCCCTGGGGTGAAATGGACTCTGGAACATGGTCGTCCATGTCTAGTTTCCATACTCAAGGGCTCCACCATTGGTGGGAAGGTAGCTCGGGCAGCCCCGGAATCCTGCCCAATTCGAGCAGTGTTATGCAATGCCAGATCTATTAAAAACAAGACTGCAATACTGTAATTGCAGATTTTGTTGGGACTGTAGCTCTGGCTTGCATCACCGAGACCTGGTTGGGCAAGAATGCTGCTGGCCCCATTCTGGAGGCTGCAGTTACGGCTGGGTATTCGGTGGTACGCCGCTCAAGATCGGACCACGGGGGGGGGGTAGCGATGTTTCAAGACCAAACTGGACCTCACAAATGTGCCAGTTGAGGAGACCAACTCATTCGAGTGTATCGTGGTAAAAGGTGTAGGCTGTAGGATCGCTCTCATCTACCGTCCACCTGGGTATGAGAAGCGATTCCTCCAGGAAATAGCGGACTTCATGATCGACATGGCATTTGAGTCATCCAGGTTGATGGTCCTGGGCAACTTTAATGCCTGGGTGAACGCTGAACTCTCTCGATTTGGACAGGACTTCCTCCAGTTGATGATATCACTGGGCTTTACACAGGCAGTTACCTCTGCTACCCATAAGCAGGGTCACTCTCTTGACTTGGTCTTCTTCCTGGGGATCAAAACCTCCGACTTGGTTGTGGAACCCGTCAGATGATCAGATCATCACACTGTGGGGTTCAGTTTTGGTACCTCCTGTGGAGATGGTCAGATACTGCCCTTTATGGGATGTGAGTCCACATGGTCCAGCGGTAATTCAGGAAACAAGTGGGAGTCCAGATGGCCTGGTGCAGGCCTCTAACAAGACTGTTACTATGGCCCTGGACTCTATCGCTCCTGTCCAAGTTTGTCCTCTCTCCCCTTTGCCCTCGGAACCCATGGTTGGATGGGACCTTGAGGAAGTTGCAATGACTTGGACGAAGGCTAGAGCACTGCTGGTGGAAATCCATCTTGGAGACTGACCACCTTAGATTGATGGAACACTATCAAGTCTACCAATCAGCAATCACCCATAAGAAGGCAGAGTTTCTGTCTGGGGAGATTGCTACTGCTCAGAACTGACCAGCTCAGCTCTTTTGAACTGTGGACAGGCTATGCAACCCAGTCTGTCTTCAGTCTCAAAGAGCTTTTTCACAGATTGAGTGTGATGAGCTCACTTGGTTCTTTTGCGGATAAGGAGGCCAGCATCTGTGCAGAGATCCAACCAGCACACTCTATGGGAGCTGCTAGTTATTGGTGCATGATCACTCCTCCTCATTTTGTCTGGAGTTCCTTTGACCGGCTGAAGTTTGCAGATGTTGGTCAGATTGTCCAGGGTATGCCCCCAATGTGCTGTAGTTTGGATCTGGGCCCAACCTCCCTGATTATGGGTTGTTGTGACATTGTTGGCACAGTCCTTGCAAGGATAGTTGGTGCTCCCTTGAGTTTCCTAGCTCCCTGAAGGAGGTGGTGGTGACACCTCTCCTGAAGAAAGCTGCTCTGGATGCAGGTCACCTTGTAAACTACAGATCAATCTGTAACCTCCCCTTTGTTGGGAAGGTGATTGAGAAGATTGTGGCACTACAACTGGAGAACCATTTGACCATCCACGATATTTATGAGCCTCTCCAATCCAGTTTTCATAAGAGGCATAGTACTGAAACCATTCTGGTTTGGGTGCTCAATGATTTCTTGATGGTGAGAGATCAGAAGTGTCCCTCTATCTTGGTACTTCTTGATCTCTCCTCAGCTTTGGAAATCGTAGACCATGGGGTGCTCTTCCAGCACCTGAGGTTCATCTGTGGCCTGTCTGGTACAGTTCTCAGGTGGTTTAAGTCCTTCCTCACTGGCAGAACTCAGAGGGTGGTGTCGGGGATTTTTTCCTCCGATCTATTCTCTCTGCCGTGTGGGGTCCCTCAGGGCTCAGTGTTGTCCCTCATGTTGTTTGCGGTGTACATGCTACCCCTCAGTGACATTGTAAGATGATATGGGCTGAGGTTTCACTGCTATGCTGATGATACCCAGCTCTACCTGTCTTTTGTACCCAACCAGGATAGTGCACACTTGGTATTTAACAACTACCTCGCTGAAATCCAGGATTTGATGAATTCCACCTGGTTGAAGTTGAACTCAGGAAAGACTGAGGTGATGGTTGTCAATCTGGACCACTGGACAGAGGGGTCAGGGGCTGGTCAGCCTTCTGGACTTTGCCTGGGAGGCTCCCAGCTTCTTTCCTCTGAATGGGTGCAGGACCTGGGGGTGATTCTTGATGATGGACTGATGTCAATTCCTCTTTTTACCATCTAAGAAACATCACCAGGGTCAAGCACCTAGTTCCATCCAGTGATCTTCCTACATTGATTCATGCCTTTGTGACCTCATGCCTTGATTATTGTCACTCCCTGTACCTTGGGCTTCTGGGGGTTGATATTCGCTGTTTGCAGCTAGTGCAGAATGCTGTGGCCCGGTTGTTGATGAGGACCCCTTGGGCGTGTCACATCACACCAGTGCTGCGTGAACTGCACTGGCTGCCTATTCAGTGGTGGATCTCCTTCAAGGTTGGGCTTCTGACCTACAAAGCCCTACATGGACAGGGCCCAGACTATCTGAAAGAACTCCTGTCTCCCTACTACCCCAGGTGACCACTCCGCTCAGCTGATGAGGGGTTGCTGGAGATTCCTAGGGTATTTTTGAAGACATCGGGGGCCCATGCATTTATGTATGCAGCTCCAGCCCTGTGGAATTCTCCACCCTGTCAGTTATGGAGTATCCTAAAGACCCACCTATGGCACCAAGCTTACCAAAACTGATTTTATATCTGTACTTATTTATCTGAACTGTGGATTTTAATGTTTTATTTATTCTTACTGTTCAGCACCTTGATAAATGAAAGGCACTTTATAAATAAAAATATTATTATTATTGTTATTATTATGTGTCTGTTGGAATGGCTGGAACTCACGTACATTAATTATGTTGACATCTAAAGTACCATCGGGTACATTAGGAAATCTACTCAGGTACGTTGGTTAGTATTTGTATCTCTTGTTGTGTGCTACATCACACTGGAGAGGGAGGATGAAATGTGGCATCAGGTACAGACATGAGGGGACCTCAGTGGTATTCCTTTCACCCAAGTGGGTGATGTACCCTTCTAAACAAAGGTGATTCTGAATGTTGCACAGCCTATGGCCGGGCAACTGCTACATCAGTGAAAGCCTTCAGATGACAGAGCACCTGATGGCCAGCGCATTGCATCCATCCATGGTTATAGGGTGGTGCCATGACATGATGTTTATGGATGTCTATAAACCTAGTAGGGGACTTGCATTGGACAGAGGCATATTGGCCACTGCAAGTATGTAGCTATGGGGGATGTCTTAGGTGTCCAGGAGCCCACTTCCATCATGGTTACCACCATGTTTTAAGGCACAGTGTATGTACAAAGGGGTAGCTGATATGATTTTTGCACTAGACACCCCAAAGTCTGCTAACCTTGCCATGCCATGGGACCGATATGGACAGTCAACAACTGTCACATCCATCTGGTGCCTGTGCCTGCCATGTTGTAGCCATGTTGGTAAGGGGTTTGGGGGCTAGACCTTGCAGTTGCCATGGGTATAGTATGTAGGCCAAATGCCACATGATGCATGCATGGTTTGGTCAGACAGAATTGTGTTTCTGGCCTGGAGAGCAGTGCTGATTTCATTCAGAGCCCATGGAATGCAGGGGCTGGCTACAGACTGTGGAACATACCAACACTGGCCTGTGGGTGGGCATGGCTGCTGTGGCCTATACACTGAAGTGGCTGTGATGGTTGACACTGTGCCTACAGATGCAGCTGTAAACCCCCAACTTCCATGGCTCTGATGCCTAGGTCATAGCCGAAAGATGTATAGCAGCCATCTTATACATTGTGCTCTGTGGTCTTTGTCATGTATGTCCCCTTCTGACAGTCATGTAACACTGTGTTTGATCCCCACAGGACTATCATGGCACTGTCACCTGGATTGTCTTCTTCTGTGCTGGTCCTGAGAAGCTTGATGAAGGTCCACCACCCAAGCAGGTCCCGATGCTGAATGTGAATCACCATGCTATGACTGCGTAGTTTGCACCAAAGGATCCTTGAGAGGATCCTGTTCATGCTGGCCAGCATACCTGGGATAGAAGATGCAGGTGACTATGTGGAATGGACAATCTAACCTGTAATAGAGATTGATCTATGCTATGGGGACTGATAATGACTAAATATGGATAGATTTGGGGGCATGGCAGCAGGGTGTTACTTTGCCAGAGAATTTCCTGTTCATTGAGGCACTATTCAACTGTGCCATATCAACCAGTATGTATATGGGGGGGGGCCTGCAGTGATGTAACTGCTGTGGACTACTAATGGATCCAGATGGCCTGTCATGGGCCATACTCACAGGCCCCCTTTACCTGCCCTATGCCCACTGCCATATGTATGTTGAGTCTGTATGAGTATACCATGTCCATTAGTACTGTAAACTCTGCCCAGACAATGTGGCATGAGTAAACAGTATATTACACTGCAAATGTCCCTTTATGTTTATTCTGGGAAGGGTGGAAACTAACAGGAATTGGTGTGATGTACAGAGTTGTGGACACACGTGTAATATGCATGTGCTGTTGTAACCTGTGCTTTATGTAGTCCATGGTCTGTTTTGTACATGACAGCACAGACATGTGTATGGCCACCCCAATGTAGTCTCTGGTTATGGTGCACTGCCCTCATTTACACAAATGTCACTGCGGCCTGCCATGTCCATCCTGTTGACCATGTAGGTTCCTGTGCCTACTGTGCCCTTGGTGGCCATCTTCAGTGACGTACACCATTACAGCCACAGCCAAAGACATGGTCAGATATTTCCTGAAATTTCTGTGATATTTCTAGAGAAATGTCCTGCTTTCTGCATTTGCAAAGTAGGGGCAGCGGAGAGAAATGCTTTACAAAATTTTGCAAAATATCTGACCGTGTCTGTGGCTACTACTGTAATTCAACATGGTGATATAGGGGCTGTGCAGACACTGCATGGGGAGACTCTGCATACACAGGTCATGAGGCTATTGCAACCATGGCTGCCTTTGTGCTGAATGTCCCATGCTGACATCTGTTGCTGACCGCGACATACAGCTGTTTCCATACAGGCCACCACTTCTACCCTTGCAGCATCCTTCTGTGATGATGCCTGTACCATGTGCATCATGGATGTATGTTATATGTGCACAATGGCAGTTATCTGAGAGGTGTGTACCACTGCAGTAATGCTGGGTTCTGCTGATGGACAGTCAAATTACAGCCAATGCAGGATTTTTATTTATTGAAATGTTTCACCAGGAAGGCACACTGAACAACAAGTTGCTCATCCCCCGGTGCTACCTGGGGGGTGCAATTGAATGGCTTCTGTGAGAGAACAGGCAGAGAACACCAAGAAGAAGGAGATGTTGTTATAACTACATTTCTCTACTGGGACTAAAGAACTAGACCTCTACTACTGGGTCCTTCAAGTTAGGGTAAAAACAAAATGAAAAAAGTTAGTGTGTTTGTCTGAGTTGGCTGAATTGAGTTGTTATCTGTGCAGTTATCTAGGTGTTTGTCTCAGGTGGCTGAAGGGAATTGTTATCTGTGCAATTAACTAAGTGTAGAAAGAGCTGTGAAGTAGGGGGAGTGGCTTAGCTAGAAGGAAGCCAGGTTAAAGCCAGATTTTAATCCTGCCCTAGATAGCTTCTGCCAGAGAACAGGCAGAGAACATCAAGAAGAAGGAGCTGCAGTTATAACTATACTTCTCTACTGGGGCTAAAGAACTAGAACTCTACTACTGGGTCCTTCAATTCAGGGTAAAAACAAAAAAAAGTTAGTGTGTTTGTCTGAGTTGGCTGAAGTGAATTGTTATCTGTGCAGTTATCTAGGTGTTTGTCTCAGATGGCTGAAGGGAATTGTTATCTGTGCAATTAACTAAGTGTAGAAAGAGCTGTGAAGCAGGTGGAGTGGCTTAGCTACAAGGAAGCTGGTTAAAGCCAGATTTTAAACCTGCCCTAGATAGCTTCTGCCAGAGAACAGGCAGAGAACACCAAGAAGAAGAAGCTGCTGTTATAACTATACTTCTCTATTGGACTATATTGCCCTCCTTCCCTTCTTTCCCCTCTACCCCGACCCTAAGTCAGATCTACTTTTATAGACGCAGGATTTGACTGACAACAGGAACGTCCTGTTTGGGAGCAAGAAGCGAGTAATCACAGAGCCACAAAAGACTCATCATCCTAGTAGGAAAAAAGTAGCTCTCCTTCCCCATTAGCTGCTGGAGGTCTGACTCTGAGCAAGTAAGGAGACCACTGAGAAATATAGGAACTTTTTGTCTCAGATCAGGAAGATCAGGAGCTTAAAGAGCACACAGGCAGTAAGTAAGTAGGGAAAAAAATAAAAAAATAAACAGACGAAAGAATAAGTATTCCAAACAACAGTTAAGGGGCCAGAAATAAGACATGATGGGAGTGGTGCAGTGCAGTGGTGGTGGAGCAGTAGTCTTCTGGGAGACATTCTGGAGGATGCGGTGTTGTCCCATCTGCAGGCACCTCTCTGGGCTGAGGGAGGAGGTTACTCATCTCCAGGCTAAATTGGCCAGGATTTGGGGGACCTCCTCTCCCTCCCAGGGACCACCAGGGCCACTGCCGTTGCCTCAGAGGTTGCCAAGAAAGAGGAACAGTTGGACCACAGTTTGTTCAGGAAGGGTGAGGGTGGTGGAACAGAGGTGCATCCCTCGAGTTGTAACTCTCCACAATTCATACGCCGTTCTGGCAAAGTGTGGTTCCTCTATGGAGGGACCCGCAGTGGAGACCAAGGAGGATGCTTGGAACCTCCACAAAGGGGACCCACAGGAGGGTGACATGGGACCCCAGAGGTGAAGGAAACAAGTCCATTTTTAGGGGGCTAGAACTGGGGAGGAAGGGGAGAGGGAGGTAAAGTGCCTGCCTGGTGCCACGGCTTGGAGGGACAGGGAGCGAATCCTCAGGATCACTGGAGCAGCTGCACAGGGGAGGGAGCTGGATGTCATTGTCCAGCTAGGGACAAATGATCTGGCTGAGAAAGGGATCAGAGCAGTGCAGGAAGAGTTTGTGGAGTTGGGTAGGAGCCTTAGACAAGTAGCATGCATGGTAACCTTCTTGGAGGTGCTGCCTGTCTATGGCATGGATGAGGCTAGGGTGCTCCACACCATGGGATTCAATCAATGGTTGAAAAACTGGTGCAGAGCACAGGGATTTGGCTTCACTGGGGACTGAGGGTCCACCTGGAGTGATGCAGGCCTATACTGGCATGATGGTCTGCATCTGTCCAGGAGGGGAACCAGGATCCTAGGTGATAGATTTAATTGCTTCATTGGTAAGCATTTAAACTAGCTGGGGGGGAGGCACTGGAAAGAAGCAGGAAAATCCTAGCCCCCCCAAAAAAATCAGGGTAGTCAGTGAGGTAAACACCAAGACAGAGATGTCGATATGGAGAAGGGCATGGGGTAAATGGAGAAAATGACAAAGGCAATAAGGACAGGAATGGGGCAAAAAGGGGTAAGGCCATTAAGAAATGGAGGGTAATGAGTATCAATGCCCGTAGTCTGGGCAACAAGCTCCCTGAACTTGTGGCCATGATGGAAGAGGGATGCCTGGATATCATAGCAGTCACAGAGACATGGTACACAAAGAACCATGACTGGGATGTTAACATACAAGGGTACATAACCTACAGGAGAGACAGGGAGGATAGAAGAGGGGGAAGAGTAGCTCTTTATGTAAGGGAATGGATAAAAGCAATGGAAAAAAAGAGTAAACAGGGAGGAGAGGAGGCACTGTGGGTCACCTTAGAGACTGGAAATGGCACCACAATCTGCACAAGGGTTGCATACAGACCCCCATGTCAGGGAGAGGGAATGGACAAGGATATGATAGAAGGCATCCTTAGGATGGCAAAGAAAGGGGAGATACTGTTGTTGGGGGACCTGAATATGCCAGATGTTAACTGGAGCACCTTTGCTGCAGCCACATCCAAGAGCAGGGCCATACTCTATACTCTACAAGTGCTACAAGTGGCATACCTCAGACAGCTAGTTTTGGAACCCACTCATGAGGGAGCAATCTTTGACCTCATACTCTCAAATGGGGGTAGTGAGAGGATCTCAGATCTAGAAGTGGGTAGCCATCTGGGAACAAGTGACCACCAAACAGTGTGGTTCTCGATAAACTCAGCTACAGAGTCAAATCATACAAAAGTGAGGGTACTGGACTTCAGGAGGGTTGACTTTGGCAAGATGGGAGAGTGCCTTAGAAAAGCACTAGCAAACAGGCTAGAAGGAGGGGTGGAGCAACAATGGGGAAACATCAAAACTGCCATCACAGAGGCAACAAACCTTTGTGTGAAGCAAATAAACAAATCAAAATGAAAGAAAAAGCCACTATGGTTCTCAAAAGAGGTAGCAGGGAAGGTTAGGGAGAAAAATATAGCATTTAGGATGTATAAGGAAACACAGAAGAAGCAGGACAGAGAACTGAACCAGTTAAGGCAGAAGGACGCAGGGAAAGATGTTAGACTAGCAAAGGCCCAAACTGAGGAAAAGATAGCCAACTCCGTTAAGAAGGGGGATAAAACCTTTTATAGGTACATCAGGTAGCGTAGAAAGACAAAGGAAGGGATAGGGAGGCCGACTAGAAAGGACGGTGGGTGGGCAGAGAGGGACAGTGAAAAAGCAGGGATACTGAACAAATGATTCTGCTCAGTATTCACAAAAGAGGAGGGGGAAGGTGCCTAATCCAGTTAACAGAAGCACTCTGGATGGGGGGGTCTATTCCAGTCCTTTCACAGAAGAAAGGGTTCTGAAAGAACTCTTAAAATTGAAGGTGGACAAAGCATTGGGGCCTGACGGAATTCACCCCAGAATTCTAAAAGAATTAAGGGTAGAACTAGTGACACCACTGACTATCCTTTTTAACAAATCATGGGAAGATGGTGTGGTACCTGAGGACTGGAGGAAGGCAGATGTGATTCCCCTTCTCAAATGTGGGAGTAAGATAGAGGCAGGTAACTACAGACCTGTCAGTTTGATCTCTGTGATATGGAAAGTGATGGAATCACTTCTGAAGAATTGCTAAATACCTAGAGGCCAGTGGGGCACAGGACCCAAACAGCATGGGTTCACAGTGGAAAGGTCATGTCAGATGAATCTAATTGATTTCTTTGACTGGGTGACCAAAGTAGTAGACCAGGGAGGCGCTGTGGACATGGCCTACCTAGACTTTAGCAATGTATTTGACACAGTCCCACACAAAAGATTAATAATCAAATTAACCAGCCTGGGAGTAAGTCCCAGGGTAGTAGCCTGGGTAAAACATTGGCTGGACAATAGGACACAGAAGGTAACTGTAAATGGAGTCCACTCTGAAGAAAAAGGGGTTACTAGTGGGGTACCGCAGGGTTCAGTACTGGGTCCAGTCCTTTTTAATGTCTTTATAAGTGACATTGCAGAGGGACTGGAAGGAAAAGTATGCCTCTTTGCAGATGATACAAAGATGTGCAACAGGGTTGATACACAAGGAGGAGTGGAAAGGATGAGAAGGGTCTTGGCAAGGTTGGAGGAATGGTCAAAAGTATGGCAGCTTGGATTCAATGCAAAGAAGTGTGAAATAATGCACCTGGGAAACAACCTAGGGAAGATTACACAATGGGGGTGTAGTAACAAACAAAAAGGAAAGGGACCTGGTGGTAATCATATCAGATGACCTTAAGGTTAGCAAGCAATGTGAGAAGGCAGTAGGGAGGACTGGGGGAATACTGGGATGTATAGGGAGAGGCATCAGCAGCAGAAAACAGGAAGTTGTTATCCCTCTGTACAGACAGTTGGTGAGACTCCATCTGAAGTTCTGCGTCCAGTTCTGGAGACCCCATCTTCACAAGGACATAGACAGGATGGAGACAGTTCAGATGAGGGCAACTAAAATGGTGCAGGGTCTGCAAGAGAAGCCATACGAGGAGAGACTAAAGGAGCTTAATATGTGTACTCTTGAGGAAAGGAGGGAGAGGAGGGACATGATAGAAATGTTTAAGTACCTCAGTGGAATCAACAAAGTCCAAGAGGGTTGCATCTTTCAGAAAAAGAGATGTGCAAGAACAAGAGGACACAATTTGATGATGGGGGGGTGGCTCAGGGGCAATGTGAGGAAGTATTTTTTCACAGAGAGGGGTGGACACATGGAACAGCCTTCCTGAGGAGGTTGTAGGGTCTAAAACTGTGGGAGAATTCAAGAATGCATGGGACAGATATAATACAATGCTTGTGGGGGATAGGAAGAAATAGACTGTTGGTCAACTAGGATCTGCAGCATATTCTGTAGGTAGGGAAATTGGCAGACTAGGTGGGTCAAGCGGTCCTTATCTGCCATCAAAGCCTATGTTTCTATGTTTCTTTGTTAAGAATTAGATATACAGTTTAACATTTAACAAACCCAAGAAATTAAACATTTAATTACATTTGTAACAAGACATACAGTTAACAAATATCATAAATAATCATACAGTTGCATTTGTGACATAACATACAATTAAATATATCATACCTGTGAAATATGCATTTAATTACAAGTGGCATATCTGAGGAACATAGACTATAGTATATAGCGGTGAAGGGAGAGGAGATTGTGCAGAGAAGTAGGCTCGGGGCGTGGAAGGTTTAATAGGTGATGTGAGTCATGAAGAGAAGCAGAGGCATAGAAGGACAGTTAAGAAGGGTTAAAGCAGGAGCAGTTAGATGAGAGAAAGTTATGTAAGGCACAGGCATGTGAGTAGGAGGAGGAGTGCCATATTTTGGGGGGGAGTGAGTTCCAGATTTGCTGGAAATTATCGGTAAAGCCTGACTGACTGGTGAGAGTGGTTTGACAGTGGGGCAACAAAGTGTGAGTGCCAGAGGATCTGAGGGAGTGGGAGGGGGTAGATGGGAAGAGAGTGAGCATGAGAGGTAGGAGGGACATTCTCCTAACCAAAATTTAGAAGTGAGTTTGGCACAATGAGAGAGGTGCCTGTTGGCAAGCGGGGGGAGGGACATAGTGTGGTAGAGGTCACAGTGATGAGTGTGTGATGGAGCATCAAGGGCCTGGGAGTAAGTCCCAGGGTAGTAGCCTGGGTAAAACATTGGCTGGACAGAAGGAGTTAAATAGAGTGTCCAATCTGGTTAGGGAGGATTTGGGAGTGGCACCATAGACTACATCACAGTAGTCAAAAATGGGGAGGATCATCTTCTGGACTAGTTCACACCACACTGTAGGACAAACACAACTATGGTTCCTGAATAAGGCACCAAGCTTGGGGTGCAATTTTTCAGGATGGCGTCAATGTAGCCAGAGAAGCTGAGGTGTTGACCCAACCAAATTACAAGGTATCTGAATGAGGAGGTGTCCTCTAAGGTTGTCTCGTCAAGGGTATGGAAAGGCGGTAAAGGGTGGAACCTAGAGAGACTCTGCCTAGTAAAGGTCATGGAGACAGTCTTTTTGGCATTTAGGAATAGTTGATGTGAGGCAAACCATAACTGAACCTGGTGGAAGTCAAGCTGAAGGGTGGTTGCTACATCGGCAGGGCATTTGCCAGAGGAGAACAGGATGATGTCATCGGCATATTTTATGGATAGAGGAGGAGAGGGTGCATACTGAAGACAAGTCATTTAGGAAGATGGAGACGAGAATGAGTCAAAGCACCGAGCCCTGTGGGATTCCTGTGGAAATAGAGAGGGGGGAGAGATTGTATCCTGGATCTTGACTGTGTTCTGCCTGAGAGGTAAGCTCTAAACCAGTTTTGGGCAGAAGTAGACAACCCAGCAGCCATAAGGGGGTCAAGAAGTAGGGCATGGAAGACTGTGTCGAATGCCTTGGTGAGGCTGGCAAAGATGGCAGAGGTAATAAGGCCATTATCCATCCCTGTGAGGATGGAGTCAGTGAGCCTAAGCAGGGAGATGGTAGTGGAGTGGTTCTTCTAAAAACCAGACTGGAATGGGGTAAAAAAAGAAGAGTCATCGAGGAAGGAGGTTAGTTTAGAGAGGACCAGGTGTTCTTGGAGTTTAGCAAGGGCAGGGAAGAGGGAGATTGGGCAAAAATTTGAGGGGAGGAGGGGTCACCACCCTTTGGGAGAGGGAAGACCACCGCATGTTTCCAGAATGAAGGAACAGATGAGGACGAGAAGGAAAGATTTAGGAATAAGGAGAGGGGGTAAGCTATAGCAGCAGCTGAAAGATAGAGGAGTTTAGGATCAAGATCATCTGACGAAGAGCCTTTGGAAGGATTAAGAGAGAGAGAGAAGGGCCACTAGTGTTTCTTCTGGAGAATCCACAGAAAAGGAGAAGGAAGGGTGGGTGTGGAGGGGTTGAGTGCTGGGTGTGGGAGGATGAGGAGGGGGCAGGTTAGAGGGGAGCAACTTTAAAAGTACTGTGGCACAGGAGGCATAATAGGAGTTAAACTCTTGAGCCACTGCGCATGGTTTGGAGACCAATGAGTTGTTTATTTTAAGCACAGGGGAGGTGGATGTGAAGGGGGGAAAGAATACAGTGTGGACCACATTCCAGAATTTGGAGGGGAAATTGAAGTTTTTGAGAAGAGATGATTTAAAATATTCAGACTTGGCAAGCCTGGTAGCTTTTGTGCAGGCATTTCTTAACATGCGATACCTGGCATGATCTGGGGGAAGCTGGGAGACCTTATGCTTCCTCCAAGCTTTGTCTCACTTCATGAGACAGGTCAGTAACTCAGGGGAGACCCTGGGATGATGGTTGCCATGAACTCTAGTGCATTTGAATGGAGCATAGGAGTTCCATGTAGTTAGAAATTTATCTTTAAAGTAAGCGAGGGCTTGGTCAATGGAAGGGGCAAAGGCAATAGGGGACCAATTGGAGCTGGCCAGTTCATTAAGAAGGAGATTAAGGTCTAAAGAGCTGAAGGAATGGAGTTGCACAATTTTGTGAGGCAGTAGAGGTTTATGGACTTTCCTGACTACAAAGATTGGGTGATGATCACTGAGGGCATCCGGGAGGATGCCTGATTTAATGACTCAGTGGGGGTGAGAGTCGAGAGCCCAGTCTATCAGGGAGTGGTTATGGGTTTTATGATTTAGTTGGGTGGGTTCCAGGATGAGTTGGGAGAGATTGAGAGCTGCAATGTCATTTCATGTCTTGAAAGTTGTGGGTGATAGCCAGCTTTGGTTAACATCACCCAGAATGTATAGCCTGCCTTTAAGTGAGAGGGAGGTTATGGAGGTAATGAGATCCAAAGTATCGGAGATGCCTTGGAGCCAGGTCGACAGTAGACAGTAGATGCCAGCTATGAAGATAGGGGAGGAAAAACTCAAGGTAATGTTTACTACAAGTGCTTCATAGGTGGAAGGTAATGAGGATGATAGAATGGTTGAGAACTGAAGTGAGGACAGAATATTCATGGCTACTCCGCCACCCCTGACAGTCCTATCCTGCCTGATTATGGAATAACCTGGGACATTAATGGTGAGATCAGGTATTTTAGCATTTAACCAAGTTTCCATTAAAATTAGTATATCAGGTGTAAGAGAGATGACCATAGGATGTAAAAGGTCAGTTTTTGACACGAGACTGCAGATGTTTAAGTGGAGGATTTTCAGGCCCTTGTGGAGGGCAGAGGGGCGGGAGACATTGGTACATTAGTGGAAGGATTGCAACTAGCAGAGGTGTGTGTGTGTAGTGGGACCAGGACTGGAATGAACATTTCCTGTTGCAAGTAAGAAGAGTGCTATTTTGAGTGAGTGGAGTTTAGGGCATTTGTGATGGGCTGAGGATATTGAAAGTATTTGGGGCGGTGGGGCTAGGTGAGGTGAAAATAAGGCGTTGAAAGAAAGCTAGGTGACTAGGGGCTGAGAATAGAGTAGCAAGGGGGAGGTGAGGGAAGTGAGACCAGAGTATTTGAGGGAGTGTAGAAGTTATGGTAAGGATAAAGATAGGGGATAGGAGAGCAGAGGGGAAAGGTGAGAAAGGTTTATTGGGCTGAGGAGAGTGTGGAGCTGAGGCAGATAAAATTGACAGAAGAAACAGAAGAAGGGGAAGTGGTGAAGGAAGAGTGGGCATATTGTATGGATCGGGGGACCAAGAATAGATCACGGTATACCAATCAGCAGTAGGAAGTAGATAAGTGTCAGTGACAAAAGTAAACTGACTGTGAGAAGAGGTGGACAGTGACAGGTGCCAGCAGCAGCAAGTTGAGTTGTTGCCCTCTAGTGGCTTTGCAGTATAATTTGCAAATGGAAAATAAAAAAAAAATCTCTAAACAGATGATAAAACAGGCTGTTGTGTAGATATTTTTCAAAATAATTAAGCCAGGTAAATCAGATATAAAACAGGCTGAGGAGGCTCCAAAGTTGCCAAGTTCAGAATGGACTGAAAGAAAAGAGGGATGTAGGGTCTAGAGCAGTCTGGGAAGTCCAGGTTCAGCGTACCTTCTTTTGTGAGTGGAGAAGATGGCAGGAGCTTCAGGCTGCACAGGGTGTGGTTCGAAATGCTGGAATTAGAAAGGGATCTGGGAGTTAAAATACTGGGAGGAAGGGGTTGGTAGATGATCAAAAAAATACACTATCAGATAGGCTAGGAGAAAGTGTGTGACAGAGAGAGAGAGACGCATACACACACAATGGGGTTAGGTTTCAGATGAATTAACTTTAAACTCTTAAACTTCAATACCGTCCCAGGATTTCCAGCAGCAGTAGGTGTTAGCTGGCAGAGAGTTCCCTCATATAGTATTTTAGCAGAACAATATTACTGACAACCTTAGATTTAGCTTCAGTGTAGTTCTAGTTATCACAGGTGTGTATTTAAGCAATAAGGCATGACAAGGTGTGTGTTATTGTGTAATAATGTCACTCCTCGGGTGGGTTGAAGCATGAGGCGGAGTGGCTCATTTTAAAATAGTAATAGTAAGTTGTTTTTCAATTGTTTTTCTTTTTTTTTAGCTTTATTTATCTCCAACCCCTGGAGAACTCCTTCCAGCGACCTCAGAGCTCCCAACCTCTACCTCCCGCCATGACCACTCTCTCTCCCCCCCCCTTGTGCCACCAAGCACCACCTCTGGGTCTGAACCCTCTGGAGGTAGGGCAACCTTATCCACCCAAAGTGCTCTTTCTTATAGGGCAAAGTGCCCAGCACACACTAGCCTGGCAGGAGAGAGGAGATAGTCCGGAATTGGGAGTGTGGGCTGTGAAGTTCGAGGTGCCTTCATCTATCCCCAAGATTGGAGTATTTCTTTCTTTTTTCCTATTACATCCCGCCGGAGCTCAGCCAGCAAGGCAACGTAGTGCCATAGCTCCACCCACCACTGGCATACGCCATGCTGCTCAGTAGGCTACCTTCCAGCCACCGTCAGAGGTCGCTCCAAGAGCGAGCGTCTCCCCACTTCCCCCGGGAAGAGAGAGCAGTCCTCCAGATGCTCAATCTCTACCTCCCCGCCAACTTCCAGCTCGTTCTTGAACCCGAGTCGTCGGTGTGAAGCGAGATGTGGCGTCCAGAGCCTCAACCTTCAGTGCCACCAGGCCTGCTTAATTGTTTTTCTTTGTGAAATTTTTATTCTTTTTTGTATGAAAGGCATTTATTTGAAATATAAAAAAAAGTAGTCCACTAGGTGATACTGCTGCTTTATGCCCCTCTTTCTTTGTCCAGTAGGTGGTGCTCCTGTGTTATGCTCCGCTCTCCTCCTTGGTCTGTGATTTTTTCTCTCTCATTTTGAGTGCACCCCCACCCTCCCACCCCATTTAGTTACAGTTTTATTTTTAATTGTGTTTCACATCGAGCACATTTGAAGCCTTACAGTGCCTGAGTGTGGGGAAAGGAAAGCAGAACCGTCGATCAATAAATGAGCATGATGGTTTAAACACCACAACTGACCATTGTGTACACAACACTAGTGTTTCAGACTGGATTTTCCATTCTGCTATGTGTGTCCCTGTGGCCCTCCTCTATGCTGCTCATGGTGGGCCTGTGTTATCACTTTCCAGTCAGTCTCCCTGTACCCCTGTCTGACACAGCTGCATTGTATCCCATCAGGGGGGTACATGGACCTGTGCTGCTCAGTATTCCTCAGGCCTTGTCCTGCACAACTGTGGGTCTGGGCACTTAGTAATACAGGTATGGGCCCCCCTGGTGCTAGCATCGATGTAGTCTGTATTGTGCTCTGTGTGCTGCTGTATGGCACACCTGTGGACCTGTTCTCTGTGCTGCCCTCCACACCACTCACAGTGGCTATGTGTACTGTCCATGCTGCACATGGGACACACCATCTGTTGCATATGTGATGCACACTGTGTCTGTTGCACACATGTGGATATTCACTGCAGGGTGCATTGCCCATCCAGTGGGTACCAGGCAAAGTGTGTGTGTCACAGCTGTGGTGTGTTGATGTGGCTGGCATGGTGCTGTGGTGATATTCATATCAAGTGTATGTTCCTTCTTGCCAGTGCATCCTTCTGTAACCCCAAGGGGGCGCTACCCTTAAGGCTACTACCCCTGCCTGCCCCCACAGAGACAGGGTAAGGGGCCCAGATCTGTTGACGGGTGCCTCCGCCCAGAGATCGGGCTCAATATGGTCAAGACTGCCTCGGTTACAGCCCTCTGGGTTACTGCAACCCCTGTTCGTCCCACTAGTGGCTCACATTGGGTACAAATAACACTTTTCACCAATACACTCACCCCCACGGCTAATATCTCTCCACTCCCTCCGGAGACCCCCTGTAAAATAAGGCACAGTTATATTGCAGTCACCAGGCAGCAGTTCACCAGTAATGTACACAATAGCCAGGGTGTAGCTGCACAAAAACAATCTGATTTATTCAGGGGAGAAATAACAAGGACAGGGGGAATCAAGTTGATTAGCTTATCACTATACTTATCTACCTAGGGCTCTGTGCACAGGCCTGAACCTAGTCTTTATCATCCCTGGGTACCCAAGCCCTAACGGTTAGTTCACACGTGGCAGCTGGTTGGGGCCCTTGACACAGATTACAGTTATGATCCTGAGAAATCAGAATAGGCAGGGGGTTTAATTTTGCAGTTAGAGATGGGTTCATACAATTGAAAACACTGTTGCACACTTGGCAGGGAGCTACCCTGATTCAGTACTCACTACTCCAGTAAATAACGATTTCGTCACCCTGACAGGACTGAGCCTGCATTTCACCAGCCTCCTCACACATTTATATGGCAAACAACAGAGGGGTACCATACCAGGCAGCTGCTTTCAGACTTTAACCAACTTGCAGAAAACTCAGGTAGCCAACTGCAGCTTCAACATCACGGATGGACCGAGCGCACTTCAGCAATCCTCTCCAGTCCCCTCAGGTCGAGCCTGGTAGGTAGCTGAGCTGGCACCAGCCTCCTCCAACTGCACGCCGGCGGATTTAGTCTGAATTTTCATAAGGCAGGGGAAAAGCGGCGCCGCGGTACTCACTTGGCGCTTCCAGCGCGACCACTACTCAGCGCAGAAGCACAGAGCTCCTCTCTCTCTCTAAGCCACACCGCATCTACCCCCAACAGCCAGGGGCTCTTCTGTCAGTTCGGGCGCTACCCGCTCTTATTGGCTGGTGGCACCTGCCAATCAGCTTCTTCTGCTCTCAGTGGTGCGAAAAAGCGCCATAGTCCATAATGCCTTTTCCCAAACTACCAGCGGGTTCCCCATTGGTCAGTCAGCCCTGTCAGGTCCCAAGGCACTGATTGGTCCCATTCAGCAGTTCTGGACCAACATGGAGGAGACAGTCAATACAGTCTTTGCTGCAAAGGAAGGCTGGTTAGAACAGCTGCATTATCATTAGTACTTTACGTTATTTCCAGCAAACAATCACATCCTCTAGCGGAGCTCCCCCTGCACCACTAGTGGTGGCATGAAAAGAGCCATTTTCCAGTGGCCTGGGTGGGACTTGGGCATATAAACACACAGCCTCTTTCCCTGTCAGTTAATTTCGGCTGCAACAGGCAGCCCTTAAAGAGACAGCATACGGAGGCTTCAAAAGCGTTCACTGGTAACACATTTAAGCGGCTTTAACGCCGAACACCGACCAGGCACGGAGCATGTACCCAAGCTCCGAGGAAGCTTTTAGGAACCCCCACTTGTAGGGGGGTTACACCCTCCCTGGCCTGGGAAAAACTTGACATCTGCGCCAAGTAATTACCCGTAATTTACTTGAAGGCACACAGCCTAATTGACACTACATCACATGTTGCATTACATATCTGAATATTACATTCACATTGCATTATGATTTGTACAACATTATACACATAGCTGTCGTTCCCCTTTTACTCAAGTTGCTAGTCCCTATTTACAGCACTGGGATGGGGAAACCCCTCCCTTTTAGTTACTAGCAGATCATCTGATGCGGGGGCACCACACTCAAAGGGTAACACTAGCAGTCTGGAGTCATCCCCCAAGGCCAGCTTAGGCAAGGAACTCGGGGACACATATACCCCTTTGTGGCCCACATTTAAGGGCAAGTCCACAGAGACTCATAACTCAGCTTTATTACCGACCGTATTTCTTGGCCGGATCGTCTAGGGGTCTCGGGAGGCCTGGAAACAGGCTCTGATTCCACTTCAGTTTCCTTACCATTAGTAATGGGAATCTCTGTGGGGGAAAAGGGCTCAACACTCATAGTACTATTAGGGGTCTGACCTTCTACCCCTGGACCCACCCCCCTGGGCTCAGCTGGGGGCTGTCTAGGTACAGGTGAGAAACCATCAGGGCATTCAAAATATTCCTCCGATTCTGGCATATCACTTGCTGGTTCTCCCATCTCACTCTCGTCTTCTGAAAAGTCAGATAACTCAGCCTGGCCAGACAGTTCAACCCTGCTCATCGCTGCTACCCAATTCAAGCTCTGAAGCCATGGGTTCTGGAGACAAAGCTGGGGGCTCAGACAGTCCAAAATGCCCAGCCTCATCTCCAGAGTTAACAAGGGGATTGCCCCGAAATAACTGACTTAGTTCATAAGAGGAATAGTATTCATTATCATCTTCGTCATCTTCTGACACTAATGGTTGATCATTTCCTTCTGCAGACAGTGGGCGAGGCCCTCTGGGTGGGCCTGTTGAAGAATCAATGGGTTTGGTGCTTTTCCTGACAGCAGATCTAGTCATAGGCCTGGAGGGGGGGCATTGGGAGATTCAGCTTCAATCAGGATTTGCCCGATTGGCAGCAGATGGTTTCTATGTATAGTTTTTACATCTTTGGAATTGTTTTCAGGCCGCACTTTATATACAGGTAAATCTATCAATTTTCCTACAACAATGTGGGGGAGGTGATACCATCTATCAGCAATTTTATGTTTCCCATGCAGTCCCAGATTTCTCAGTAACACTATATCCCCTTCTTTTAGCTCCATTACTTTCACTTTCTTATCACATCTTTCTTTGTTGGCCAGGTTTCGTTTAGCAGCTATGGTCTGGGCCAGTTGATTGGCATGGTTCAATTGGGCCTTCAATTTTTGCACGTACTGTAAATGGTTCTCAGCTTGCACCCCATATGGGGAAACTCCAAAACACACATCCACTGGCAGTCTAGCCTCTCTCCCGAACATCAGTCGGTATGGGGAAAATCCTGTGTCATCACTTTTCTTACAGTTGTAAGCATGAACTAGGGTGCTAATCTGCTGGCTTCACCTCGGTTTGTCTTTTGGTTGCAATGTGCCCAACATGTCAAGCAATGTACGGTTAAACCGTTCAGGCTGAGGGTCTCCCTGAGGATGGTAGGGGGTGGTTTGTGACTTTCGTACCCCCCCACAAAGACAGCATCTCTTTAATCAAATGGCTCTCAAAGTCCCTTCCCTGGTTGGAATGGATCTGCTGCGGGGCCCCATAGTGAATGAAAAAGTTTTCAACAAGTATCTTAGCCACCGTGGTTGCTTTCTGATCTTTGGTCGGGAAAGCCTGTGCATACCGGGTAAAATGATCAGTGACCACCAATATGTTAGTGACACTTTTCAGATCAGTTCTAGACTCAAGAAATCAATACAGACCAGCTCCATAGGGGCACTAGTGGTAATGTTGACCAGGTGAGCAGCTCTCTGGGGTAGAGCCTTCCTTTGCAAACAGCGGCTACAGGTCTTGACATATTGCTCTACATCCGCACTCATTTTCGGCCAATAGAATAGAGCCCGTACCAGATCAAGTGTTCAATCTATGCCGAGATGCCCCATTTGATTATGCAAGGACCTCAAGACTAGTTCTCTAAAAGCTGATGGCAGCACCAGTTGGTGTTTGTTTACCCGGCCCTCCTTATTCACAGTCTCTCTATATAGCAGTTGGTTAATCAGCTTCAATTTGGGCCCTTCTTTATACAACAAGGCAGTCCTTAGATCAGTGGAACGTAACTTGGATACATCCCTCCCGGCCTGCAAAGCCTCCACGGCCATTCTTATCATAGGATCACAGGATTGAGCCTGTTGGAGACTATCACTGTTGAGTTGTGGCAGGGAGCTAGTGTCTAATGCAGAGAAATGACAGTAGGCAGCAGGTATGCAGTTTTCAGATGGCCCGAACAATCTACCACACAATCCATCGTGTCAGGAGACACCTGTTCCTCTTTGTCAAATTTCTGGCAGAGAGCTCTTATGTCAGGTTCAGACAACCTGACCCAATCAGTCTGTGGCACAGGCCTCCAAGAGAGAGCGTCTGCATCTATATGGTTCAGGCCTGCCCGGTACTCCACAGCATAGTTGTAGGTGGCCAAGGCAGAAAGCCATCTATGGCCACTGGCATCCAACTTGGCAGAGGTCTGTACATAAGTCAAAGGGTTGTTATCAGTCTTTACCAATATTTTGGCACCATACAAATAATCATGAAACTGATCAACAATTGCCCACAATAATGTTTATAAGGAAAAAATGTTTTCTTGATTTATTTTTCCTTTTTTTTTCCAATTGTATGTATATAAACATTAAAGAAAAACTTAATAAATAGAAAATTAAAAAATGTGCAACAGCAAACAGTGAATGTGCCTTCCAGCTTGAATAGATCACTCCAAAATGCAACTTTTATCTGCAGGGAGCTTGTATTGTAGGGAAGGGATCTGTGGCCTAATTCTCAGTCACAGTTGCTATCAGCACAAATCTGAGGTTCAAAGAGGCACCCAAAACTGCCAGACACAAATGGCTGATTTAGTTGCCGGGTGAGGAGTTTTTCCAATCACTGTTCACAATGCAACCTCTCATCCAGATGTTAGTGGGCAAAAATGAGGTCTGCACTGCTATCATTCTGGATAGCAATGAAGCTGCGGTCCACATGTTGCCAACTGGCCTCTGGCCCGACTTGTCTCTTAGAGGGATGTGCCATGCCCATCGGTCCAAATGTTCACCAGGTTAGTCTCAGAGGGGTGTTTCCCTGACATCTTGAAGGAGGCATTGGTGAGGCCACTTCTGAAGAAACCATTGCTTGACCCCAATGTCCTGGTGAATCATAGACCTATTTCCAACCTCCCATTCTTAGGGAAAGTTGTCAAGAAAGTTGTGGCCCTGCAGCTCAAGGTGCACCTCTCAACCTATGATATCTATGAGCCATTCCAGTCCAATTTCAGAGTGAGGCACAGCACAGAGATGGCACTAGTTTGGGAGCAAATGACCTCCTCAGGGTGAGGGATAGAGGAGAATGGTCAATTGTCGTCCTCCTTGATCTCTCATCAACATTTGACACGATGGACCACATCATACTTTTGGATCACGTTAAAGTGTATGGTGGACACACCAGAACTGTCATTCTGCTAGTGGTGATGGGGAATTTCTCCTCCTCCTCCTCCTCGAAGTCCCTGTCATGTGGATTTCCTTAAGGTTCAATCCTTTCACCAGTTCTGTTCGCAGTGCATGTGCTGCCCTGGGTGAACTAATTAGACAGCACAGTCTGGGGTTCCACTGCTGTGCAGATGATACCCAGCTGTATATGTCATTTGCCCTGGGAACAAATGTCACAGTTGAAGTGCTAAATAAATGCCTGGCTGAGATTTAGGACTGGATGTCCTTTAACTGGCTGAGGCTGAACCCTGACAAGATGGATGTGCTAGTGATTAAGCCTGGTCACTGGTGTGATGAGGGTGCCTCTGAAGTGGTGACAGGTCTGGTCCTAGAATCTGCTCCATTGATGGCATCCCCCAAGGTGAAAAATCTGGGCATCATCCTTGATGACAAGCTGACACTTGAAGCTCAGGTGTCATTTGTGGTCCTAAGTGGTTTCTACCACTCAAGGAATGTTGCCTGAATTAGACTCTTGATTCTGCCAGAAGACCTGCCCTCACTGGTACATGCCTTTGTCACTTCCAGGCTGGACTACTGTAATTCTCTATACTACAGGGTCAATGGAGGGATCCTCTGCTGTCTGCAACTGGTGCAGAACACTGCGGCCAGGTTGCTGATGGGCTTGCCCAGGTCCTGTTATGTAACCTTGGTCCTGCAAGATCTGCACTGGCTGTCTGTCAGGTGTAGGGTCATCTTAAAGGTGGGCTTGCTCACTTATAAGGCCCTATATGGCTCAGGCTCTGGTTACCTGTCTGACCTCCTTACTTCAGCCCAACGTTCCCTCCGTTCCTCCACTGGGGGCCTCCTGGTGGTCACAAGGGCCAGACTGAAAACCTCAGGAGATTACTCCATTGAGGTGGCTGGCCCAGCTCTCTGGAACTTGCTGCCAAAATCTTTGAGGGTGGCCCCAACAGTGGAGGCATTTAAAAGGGGCATGAAGACCTATCTCTTTATGAAAGCATTCTCAGAAAGTTTTAGTTGATTTTACATATTATTGAATTATTTTAATTTATATACAGTGCTGTATGTTTGTATGTTGGCTGTGAACCCTGCTTTTAATATCTGTAATGGCGTCCAGATCCTCTGGGATTGGGCGTCATATATAAATAAAATGTTACTTACAAGGGTTTGGCCATGACACAGTCCTATTTGTCTAGCAAAATGCCATGTCAAAGCCCTGGCTGAATGGTTCTGTCTCTGTTGGTATCACATCACAACAGTGACGGGAATACTGCAAAGACCATCACAGCCAACATTTTCAGCAGATCACTGTGATGGTCTGCTGGGTTCCTGGCACTGTTGCCTCCTGGGTGTTCACCCCTTGCTGAACCAACTCCAACTTGGAGTTGGTTAATTTAATTGTGGGAGGCAGACCCTCCCACATGGGTGGGTGTCTCCCTCAGAAAACACTTGCTTCCTCAGTGATGGCACAACACCAGCTGGCAGTGTTGTGCCATTGCTGTTCTGACAGTTGACAAATTCCGTGTCGCTGCGACATGGTGGAACCACTCCTGTCATCTTCCCCCACTCCTTACACTCACTTCCAAGTCCACTTCTTGGCTGCTGATTCATCTGTCTTTTTCTTTCACTTTCCCTGTATGCCCCCTTCCTTTGTTCAGTACCTACCTCCCCCAGGAGCTCTCAAAGAACTCCTGACTCCCTGAACTCTTAACTGTAAGAACTTTGCTCCATGGAGCCATGTATTATCCCCCAGTGGGTATGGGGTAGTGGTAGTTAGCCTCCTTGAGTCTCTTGTATCATCAGGAAGAGCTGGTGGTCATGCACACCCTAGATAAATGGGGGTCCATCGTTTCTCCCAGGCCTGTAGGATATTAGCATGCTTGGGTAATGCACAATGGTGCACCAGCTATAAGGCTAACTGATGTCCTTCTTTCAGTGGATCAGTGGGTAGCACACTCACCTCTGAGGCCAGGAGATCAGAGGGCTGTGGGTTCAGTTCCCACATCTAGCACTTGGGTTAATATCCCAGTACTGACACTGTAGGGCAGCATGAGAGGGGTGTTGCACTTCTGAGGTGCTGTCTTTCAGATGAGATGTTAGACCGAGGTCCCATCTTCCTGGATTGGTGGTAGTTCAGGTGGATGTTAAAGATTCCATGGCAGTTATCGAAAAGAGTAGTGGAAAGTTTTATTGAAACAAAAGAAATCGTACAGTACCAAAACAAAAGCAATTTGTAAAAACTCATGTGGACTCAAAACAGAAGTAAACAAAAAAAACAGAACAGAACTATGCATATCAACAGACTATCCATCAGGTCACTGCAAAATCAGAGTCCGTGATCCAAGGAAGAGCTTTCCAAAGTTCAAGTAATGTCTCCTTGGAAAATAATGTACGTTCATGTACATAAATGTTAGTTAGGTCTGTTACGATTTTCTTCTCAAGCTCTGAATAAGAACAGTTTTTTTGCTGTAGAGTAAACAGACATTGAGCCATCCAAATATTCCATTTAATTACTACAAAAACCAGATTTAACATGTCCAGAGTCCAAAGGGACCACTGGGGAGAAAAAACACCATACATGATATTCTGGTAAGAAACCGTTTGAAATAATGGAGTGGCCCAGACTCTTGCCAAAAAAAACCCACCAGTGCCGAATAAAAGAACACTCAAAAAATAAGTGCGATATAGTTTCCAATTTAGAAATACACAATAGTCTAGAACATTGTCGGTCTTGAGACTGCTTGTGTTTATGATTATCTTTGACGTTAATTATTTCATGACGACAGCCAATGAAAGTCCCACATGTGAGCAGGCACCCTTTTACACCGTAACAAAACCAATAGGGAAGGAAGATGTTGGCTAGGGCACTTTTCAAAGGGCAACTGTATTGCACAAACGGTCAGGAGCAGATTATTATATAATACTTTATGAGAATTTGTTAACAACATCTTGGTAGATATCCTCCACTGTTTCAAACGTAAAAACATGTATTTAATATATACCGGTATACCCAAAGTTTGTTGTATCACAGTTAATGAATCACATTCCCATAAATGAAACCATAATCTACAAGAATCATAGAACCAAGGGTCCCACCCTCTCTGAGTATTTATCAATAGAGGCCGAAGATTTGCAGTCAAAAAAATACATGAAAAAATAACAGAGGATTAACATGTATAACACCCCCTCAAATAGGTAAGTAAGTAACATTCCGCTTTACTGATTAAGCCGCTTCCCAACAGAGCTTGAAAGAAGAGACCAAGAACTGCAGTTTCTAATTGTTTAGGGATTGGGAATACATAGCTTAAATAAAGAAAAGTCGGTATCAAATAAGTCTTGATTAGGAAAACGCGCTTCTTCTTCCCAATCTGCCCCTTATTCCATGAGGCAATCTTAAGTTTGCCTTGTTGTAATTTAGCAGACCAATTAAAAAGGTCAGAATCTACAGTCCCAAAATAAACTCCCAAAATGAGTTGAGACCCCTCAACAAGTTGTAAAGGACCAATATGTGAAAAAGGGGATATTTTCAATCCTAATCGAATAACAAAACTTTTGGTAAAATTTAAACTCGCACCAGAAAAATCACCAAAGGAAGAACATTCCTGGAGAGCAGTAACCACAGAGGCTGCATTAGCCACAATTATGCAGACATCGTCTGCATATGCAATTGCCATATATGGTGAGATTAAAGTAGAACTAGAAAGGGCATGAATCTGAGGATGAGTATTCAGACGGCGAAGCAAAACATCTAGAAAAAATACATATAACAGAGGGCTCAAAGGACACCCTTTGTGAACCCCTCTTTTTATGGGGATCATAGGTCCAACCCAACCATTCACAACAGTGGCAGTCCTATAAAAAGTCTTAATCCAGCAAATCATTTCACCAGGCACATGCACAAAATGTAGTGCCTTACATAAAAAATCATGGTTAACTGAATCAAAAGCTGCCTTCCGATCTACCGATAAAATAAAACCTGAAACAGAATCTGCGTAGCCATGAGAAAATAATTCTCGAAGGAGAATCAAATGGTCAGATATTCTCCTGTTCAGTACAGAGCAGGACTAAGCAGGGTGCAAAACCACTTCAGCTATCCTCATAAGACGTTGTACAATGATTTTCATTAATAACTTAAAGTCAGTGTTTAGCATACATAAGGGGCGCCAATTCTCAAGAGAATGTATATCTCCTTTCTGTTTGTAGATATAAATCAAAGTACCCTTAGTAAAATCTAAAGGGATAAACACACTAGTTAACAGGGAGGTAAATATTGAAGTTAATTCAGGGATCATGTGGTCACCCAGTACCTTATATAAGGCAGTGGGGAGTCCATCTGGACCAGGAGTCCTCCATAAGGGTAAGGAAGAAATAACCGACTTCAATTCTAACTCAGTAACAGGTATACAGGCTGAGTCAGAACACGGCTGTGAAGGGATAGGGATGTCAAGGTCCCTATACAACACCGCAGGATCAACATCTGCAGCTGGAAAGGAAGAAAAGAGGGCAGTCATATAACATGTCACTATCTGACAGATGTCCGACTGAGAGGTACATAAGGTGCCATTAGAATCAGCAAGACTCAACATATTCTTTAGTGTAATTTGTTGAGAATTAGACTCAAAGGGGCAAACAACAGCCCTTGTGCCTACCACATTAAATTTGTGTTGATAATAAAGTTGCTATGATTGTCTAGATTGGAATTTCAACATATCATTCTGAATTAAGTGCAATTGTTGAGAAAGATCTTGTCCTGTCGTATAAGCTATTGTCAACAAGGACTGAAAATGTACGCTTTACTGTAAGTATTCCAAATATTCTCTTCAACATTTTTAACGACTATATCTTTTCAAAAAGAGCACCAAATCATGTTTAGTGTCCGTCCACCATGCAATAGGGTCTGTGTAACAAATAAAAATGGATTTCCGGGCCTGAATAAAGGATAAAAGGGATTGCATGAAAGTCGGAATTTGCAGCAGAGATATGTTGAATTTCCAGAGTCCTGGTCCTTTGCAAACAGTGACATCAGAACCAAGGCCTATGGAAAGCAGTTTATGATCAGAAAATTCCACAGCTTGTACAGTAGCAGAGGCAACTGGGAGTGTGCGGGACAAAAACACAAAATCAATTCTGCTAGCCCGCTTACCCTTTTGAAATGTAGGAGTATGTTTTTTAGTAAAAGAGTAATAGGCATCCGTGAGATGAGCAGTACGAACCAACTCACGCAATTAGGGAGTCACAAAACAATTTCTGGGTAGTAGCAAAAGAGCTTTTTGTCAAGAAGACTTAAGCCACAGTTAAAGTCACCAGAAAATATCAACTGAAAGGAGGTATGCAAATAAGGCGGAGTAAAGAAAATAAAGCTATACGTGCAGACTTAATTTGGGGAGCATAAATATTAATAACCCGATAAGGGCAGGGCCCAATTAAAAAATCTAAGACTAACACTCTGCCAGGGGCTACGTCAATCAATTTTAGAAAACTAAAATCTGGGATATTGAATAAGATCCCAAGTCCGGAACAGAAGTCCAGGCCAATGGACCAAAAAGAAGGACCTAGAAGCCAGTCCTGTTGTGCCTGTCAAATCTCGTGGGTGGTATGGAGTCTTGTATCCTGCAACAGAAAGATCCCCATAGGTGAAAGCCGTAAACAGGAAAAAATCAATCTTCTTTTTGCCAGACGCTTAATACTATTCACATTAATAGTATGACAAACAAAGTGAGACATAACACAAGGAGAACAGAGACACCTTACGATTTCCTTTTCCCTATCACCTTTTTCCCTTTTAGCTTAACCCTGGCCTTCCGATTCTGAGAAAGACCAGTACCCAGTTGAATCTCAGAATCAGTAATACCATCCGGAAGGGAAGATGCAACAGAGGAAGAGTCAGACTCGCCTCCAGCATCATCGGAAACAGTTTAGAGTAGCTCAAAGGCATTAGACAAAACCACAGGAGGGGGTTCCAAAAGCAAAGGAGGCGATGGTGATGCGGGGTAATTTCGCATAGACCTCCGACGCATAACACTAGTGGGTACCCGGGGGGTGGCACAGTACTCTGGCCTGGAACAGGGTCCAGGACAAGCTGGACAGATTGGACAGAGTCAGGGGTAGGAGGGGTCGTCTCAGTAAGTGATGCCTCACAAGAGGCCACCGGGGGTACCACAACCTGATCTACAACAGGCTCAGGGACCTGCAATAGAGGTTGAGTGACTACTAAAGTCGGCTCTACTAAGGTGGTCCTAAGACGAGCCTTCTGAGCTTGCGTGATTACAAAACGTTGATCAGCAGCATCATCATGTGTGGCCTGATTATGAGCAGCCCACGGACAATTTTGAAATGAATGACCCAGCTCATCACAAAGATTACATTTACACTTATTTAGACAGTGAATCCCCACATGACCCAATTCCCTACAGGTATTACATTTCAGCTTATCACAGACATTACTAAGGTGAGAGGGGTCTCCACACCGGTAACAAGCTTTCGGTTGTCCAGGGTAAAACAAGACCCCCCCCATCATGACCTATAAAAAAAGAATTAGGTAGGTCCACTGGACCAGAATCATTAGAGTGTAACAAAATCTTAACCTTCCAGCCTCCAGTCCAAATATTCTCCGTGTCCGATATTGCCTCAGGCTGACCCTGAACAGTACAACATTGTTTTAGCCAATAGACAACGTCAGTGACATCAACACCTTCATTCCGAAACAGGACGGTAATATTCTTAAAGGCTGGTTTGGAAAGGGGAATGGCCTTAAACGGGGTCCACAGGACAGTATTTCTTAAGGCATGATATCGTGACCAAAAAAGCTCCAAGCCACGAGGCGTTTGGAAGCTGACATCAAGCATAGTTTCGCCGGAAATATGAATCAGTGCATATGTTTTGTGAGAAAAGAATTTCAAAGAGTCCTTGAGTAGTGTCCAAGCTACATACACTCGGTCCGGTGGCTCAGGTAAACCGCCCATATAGGCCAATCGTACCGCATTATGCCACTTTGCAGCCAGAACTGGAAATTTAAACAATGAGGAAAAAGAACGATTTTGCTCTTTTTTCTTTGAAGGGGGCTCCAGTACTGCAGGAGCTGTATTCTCTGTAATGGCAGTGGGAGAAGCAGCACAAATAAGAGAACCCTGCAAAGGTTCCAAGACTGGGTGCTGAGTAAGTTCCAATTCCTTGGGGAGTCACAAGGGGTCAGACATAGGCAGACTTCTGTTTGGTGAATGCTGCAGTTCAGGAAAATCATTGAGACAGGGGGACCGAATGGGGACGGACCAGAAACCCACTTCCCCTCTGTAGGTTCCTACACCCAGCCAGCTCCTTGCAATGCTGTTTCTACAGACCAGGTAGGTGTTGTAGCAGGACTGGTATCAAGAGGTAGCAATTGAGAGGGAGAGTGTGTCACAATAGGCAAACTAGGCACTGTATGCAATGATGTCACTGTAGTCTGCAGGGGCAGCTGAGAAGCAGGCAGGAGTATTCCAGCTGAGAACTCACCAGGATGGGCTGCACAGGACGGCACCTCAGCCGCTTGAAAAGGCAATGTAGGCTGTTGCAAAGTATTATTGTGGGCTGCAGGAGACATACATCCTGCCAATCTGACTTCATGAATCCGTTGCAGTTCTCTGTTCAGATTCTTCTTTGTAATCTCAAATCGACGTTCTGCATCACCCAGATGGTACTGAAGCTCCTTTTCAGCCAAACAGACAGTAGCAGAGTCAAAAGTGGAAAAATCCCTCATTGGGACGGCAAAGGGTAAAGACGTTTGAGACTCCATGTCAGGGTGACCCAGCAGAGGTTCTAAAGTAGTAACCTGTAGTGTAGATTCATTTTCTGCAGTAGACACAGAAACCAGCTTTGCTTCAGTAGTTGCAGACGTGGTCTTTACACACACACAGGCAGGAGTTGAGACCAGGTCTCCCACCTCCATTGCCACCTCCTCAGCAAGCAAGGGTGCGACCGCCATCTTGGACAGAGGTTCCCCCTCTGAAGTGTAGGGGAATTTCCCCGGTGTCCTGGCCAAATTTCCCTCATTCACTATAAATACCACCAATAGCTTAATCTGGTTCAAAGTCATTTGGCATTCATCTGTATCCCCCTCCCCCGGGTTGTGCCTGAAAATAGGCAGGATTTGTCTAGTGCACTTAGTTAAAAAAAACTACATAAAAATAAAAAAATAAATAATTCAGCAATACCATCCGTGGTCAGTCAAATTGTGCTACAGTGGCAGAGACAGAGATCCACCCACCCCGGAGGAGGACAGGTGTCCTCTTGGATGTTCAATCCTCCTCCAGCAGGCCCTCTAATTCATGCTCATTCCCAAACCAGGGTCAGCAGCATCGCAAATGTTAACACTTTTGCTGCACAGATGGGCAGGTCCCTGTTTTCTTTTTATTGCCTTAGTTTAGAATCCCTCTCCTCATGGTTCAGTGGCCCCCTCCCTCTCCTCATGAAATCCACAGTCCCCAATATCCAGTGGAATAACTCCTTCATAACAAAATCTCCTTTTATTTTATATTACTGCATTTGCTTAACTAACATCTGTTTATTTTACAGACTTGAGTTGACTTACTGTGCTCTCCTTCATTTGCCCACAGCTCCACTTTTGCTTATGATCTACAGATCAGCATAGCATATTTTTGATGCATTCTGAGGTATAGAATGCCTTCAGAGGACTTGTTCCTCCTCTTCCTTTCTCACAAGGAGGCTGGGCAAGAACCTCTGGGAAGGGACAGAATGGGGACTACATAGATCTGTTTTATTGACAATGGGAATTTTGATCAAGACATGAAGGAACATTCCTTACTTTTATTCTGACTCAACTTGATTCCACTGTTTTCCCTTGAACTTTATACTTTAAGATAATCTTGTATTTCCATACTTTATAATCTGCATTGTATATTGCCTTTATGTATTAAGTCCCATCTGATTATCTTGTGCTTTGAACTGTTGTCTCTTTTTACTGTATCTTATTCTGTCCTACCCAGGACCTCCTTAAAAATGAGCTTTACTCAATGGAGCTTTTTCCTGGTAAAATAAATTAAATAAGTGTAGCTCCCACCCTTTTGTGGGATTACCTCAGATGTTTCCCATGGCTCCATCAATGCCCACTGCCAGGCAGATGTCCTGCAGAGGTAGTATATCCATGGTTATTTGTTTGATCCTGTTGTTTCACATGAGAGTGCCAAGCTGTGCCTCCGCGCCTGTCACTTTAAGACTTTAGCCACTATGTGTATAATAAATGGTTTGGGCTAGGTCTGAGTGCATCAAAGCTCGCTACCAATCAGATACTGCTTTAATTTGCTCCACTCTGCTGTTGATAAAAGTGCAGTGGGAGCTTTAACCAGTACTGTAAATATTTGCCTGTAACTTGCTGTTATATTTGAATTTGAGAGTTTGTTCTAACCTGCCTTCTTGCAGCTTTATTTATCTGAATGGAAGCCACCATGTTAGGTCTGGGACTTCCATCATTTGGACCAATGGGACACAGGGGACCTTTAAGGGTCCTTAGCTCAAGTGCCTCATGGGAAGGAAAAACTGTAGTTTTTGTAGTTTTTAGGTTGGCACCCGAAGTGAACTGAAGGAGCATCCAAACTATGACTGACAGCTCCCCCAGCCAACCAGAACTCTGGAAACCAAAGAAAATCCCAAGAACTGTTAGAGACAGTGGTTGAGTTGGAGTTAGAGTTTGAAGAGTGAGAAGCCTGAGCTTTCGAGCAGCTGCTCCCTGGAAGGATCTGAAGGAAATCGGCAGGGGAGGCCTTACTTACCTCCCTATTACTGTTCTGCTGCATTAGACTGCCTGGTGGCAGTAACTGGACTAATCTGAAAAGGAACTTCACTTGCTGCAGAAAGCTCCGTGATATTTGAAGGTACAGCCTGAGATATGGACCAAGAGGAAGCTCCTGGAAGCGTTTGGCCCAGAGGTTGTTCGAGACTGATTTAATGATCGAGAGGTTTGCTCAGTGAATCTACTGCAATAGCAGCCAGCCTGATTACCAAATTGAGAGTTAGAGAAGTTAATGTTTTCCTGTTAAATGTGCTGAATGTTTATTGTGGACTGTGGCCTGTTTTGCCAGTGACTGAACTGTGTTGCCAGCTGGAGGCATTCACCAGCAAACAAAGTGAACTTTGTCATAATTGCTTTGTTCAGCCTTGGGCCTATGCTAATCTTGGACCAAGCCAACCATTCCTGCACCAGAGACTGTTCCTTGGTGAGAGACTGGCCTTGGGGATCCAGCCCTTGCACAGAGACAACTCACTGGCTGTGGCCACATGGCGGGAAAGGCCGTGAAGTGGAGGTGTGTCGTTTCGGCCCAGCTTCCCCATGCTCATTGGTGATCTACATGAGGTCTCCATATCGCCAGCAACATCACAGACAACTAGTAGCATGAGTAAATTCAGGGTAGCTCTCTGCAACAGATCCTTTAATTACAGTATCTGTGGTACTATCTGATTGTTTCAGTGAATTTTCTGAGTTACAGTAGACTGGGCCAACCGACCAGGGTTACAAATAATCAACAGCGCTGTTTGCATGCTAACTGCCTTTCTTTCCATCAAGGGCCCAAACAAGAGCTGCAAAACCGGCCACCCCCCCCCCGGGTAACGCCTCTGGCTAGACAAAATAACATCCTGGGTACCCAGTGTTGTAGACTTAATTACTTGGGACTAAAAAGTACATGCCAAGAATCTGAATTCAGTCAGTATAGTAATCGTTTAACTAAATTCACTCCCTTTACTTGTTCATGACCCCAAAATAAACCTGATTGTTATTTCACGTTTAACCTGGCCTAGGTGCATATTTTTGGTTGGGTTACTGTGTTAAAGTGCATACCTGCTGTGATAACCTTGCTTTTACACGGGTTTCCAGGGCGATTGCTGAAGGCCAGACCCTGGTGGTAAGTGTAAAGGGTGTGTGCATACTGTTAATGTTATTTGCTGACTGTGTTAACTGCTGTTAAAGATAAAAAGCCACTAGGAGGGTTTGTGGGTGGTTATAGCTTCCAAGAGGGCTGTAACAAGTTTGATAGATACCCCCACTATTGTTACTCTGGGTGGAGGCACTTTAATATCGAATCCAGGCCCCTCAACCTGTGGTTAGGAGTACAGGCAGGGGTAGTAACCACAGGAATAGCAATGCCTAGGGGTTACATCTTGGAGGCACCACTGGAATTAGCGCCTCCTTGTGGTCAAAATACAAAAATTCAGTTAATTGTTACATTAGTGCCCCTTAGTTGCCACGTCACAAAATTGTAGTAATGCTCCTCCTGGAGCCCACTGTCTTATAGGTAACTACCTGTGGTCGTCCTCCAGTATGGACAATATTACTGGCACTGATTCTGACTCCCTCACTAAAGAAATGGCTGTGCAGCAGTTAGTTAATTGGTGTATGGGGAGTGATATTGATCCCTACAATGCCCTGTTATTGCTAGATATACACCTGGTACTGACAAAAGCACTATTGAAGAAGCCCTCATGAAAAGTGAGTGTCTGTGTAAGGCTGTGATAGTGAGTTGAATGGCTGACCCCACTGCCCAAACTTTAATGGCTTTAGTGGAGTGTAGCAACCCAGTGGATAGTACTAAAGTGCCTAAAACTATTGCAATTTATGGGTATCTGGCCACCTGGAGGACTAAGGACTAACTAAGGTGAGTGAGGATCCCTCAGAGCCTGAACCCCCACCCTTATCTGAGAGTTTAGAGAAGAAGCTTGCCAAGTGGTTACTGGAGGAAGACCACACTCTTGAGGACTTGAATAAGTTACTTCAGCTTCCTGGGGTACCTCTTCCCCAACACCTAAGTCTGTTCTGGTACCAACCTCACACTAGCTCCTGTGCCTACACCAGTGCCAGCACCTATGCCTGTGTCCTCGGGCAGTCATGACTATTACCACAAGTTGAAAGTGTTTTCTGGCATCTTGCCCACACCTAATGGGGAAGATGACTGGGAGACTTGGATAGACTGTTTTTCCCCTCTAGTGCCAAATGACAATGTTCCAAGGCAGAGAAGAGGAAAAGGTTGAGTGAAAGTCTCTGAGGTTCCGCTCTGGCTACTATCTGCGCAAAACAGGCTAATAACCCCGGGGCAACTGCACAGGACTATGTGGCTGTTTTGGAAAATGTATTTGGGAGCCCAGACTCTGGCAAGGATCTTTTGTGGATGTTTAAAACAACTCATCAATGTCAAGGGGAGCTCTTGTGTATGTATGTACCTTGGCTTGAGAAGGCCTTACAGAAATGATTTAGGAAAGGTAGTGTGGCTCCAGACAAGCTAGCTTGAATTAGGTTGAACCAGATATGTAAGTCTGCTTCATTTTCTGAATTATTGTTGCTTAAGTTACGTCTGGCAGACCAGCTGGATTCGCTTCTACCCTATGATGTACTGATGAGAGAAATCTCTGAGGCCAAACAAAGGAGACCTCCCTGGGGGCCCCCTCACATATCTGCCACTGCCATTCAGGTTACTGAAGGGGATCAGGCAGGTGAAATTCGAGGGCTGAATGTAGTGCCACATGAGCACAAAGAGACTGTAAGGGACTCTCTGCAACTGACAGAGATACTTAAAGAAATCAGAGAATTAAATGCTGGTGCCACCACTAAAGCTATTTCCAATAAAGACCCAGGCACTCTTCAAAATGCATCTGCTATGGAAGTGGGGGTGCATGCTCAGGCGCTCCCTGTAGATGGCAGCCCAAAGACTGAACTAAGTGAATTGACTGCTATGGTAAGATAATTAATGGGCCATAGTGTGCAGTCTCCAGCCTGGCAAACAGAAAGAGAAGCCAAACCAAGACCCTGTACTGTAATATCGCAGCCGAAGCAGACCAGATATGGTACATTTTGCTTCAGTTGTGGAAAGAATAGTCACCACAAGAGGGAATGTCGATCCTGAGAGGATGTAGCCAGGGTGAGAGACAGACTGCTTGCAGAAAGGTACCCAAGACAAGGTAATGCCAGGGGAGCCCCATCTCCATCTCAACACAATTCATTTGTGGCCAAGTTGTTTGTTACAGCTCCTGCAAATACCCCACTGGATTGGGAAAAAATGGTGGGCCCCTCCATGGAGACTACTGTACGTATTGACAGTTTCCTGGCCCAAGCCTTGATAGACAGCGGGTCCCTGGTCACTATAATATTCAAAGATTGGTATCACCAACACTTCTCTGACCATCCACTACAACCCCTAGAAGGACTGCATGTATCAGGTTTGAGCGCTAAATCTTACCCTTACCTTGGTTACTTACAAATACAGCTATCTTTTCCTTCTACTGTTGCTGGCATGGATGAGACCATGGAGACTCTGGCCTTGGTCTGCCCATCCCTTGGAGTATATGATGGCATTCCCATACTGATCGGCACTAAAGCATGCATGTTTGGCCCCTACCAGAAATGTGTCAAGAGAAGGGAGCTCAGAAGACCGGATGAGCCTTACCTATTCACGCACTAGTACAAAAAGTTTATGAAATGCAGCTGCAGAGCTGAGCGCGTGACAAAGATGGTCCAGTGGGATATTCTGGAAAAAGGACCCATCACCTCTCATCTTGCCACCTAATTCATTGTGTTATGTCAGTGGGGAGGTGCATATCAAAAAAGATGTCACAAACAAGATTCTTATGCTGGATGCCCAGGAGGAGGGGAAGCTGCCTAATGGACTTTCAGTTAAACTCAGTGTGCTACCTGTTAGAGACCATGCATATGCAAGGAGAGTAGTAGTGCAGATGTGTAATGTGACTGACAGAGACCTTAAAGTCCCCCTGGCACTGTACTGAGGCCCAAGTACACTGCGCCGATACCATTGTGTTATCAAGTAAATGTTGCCAAGAGCAAGGCAATTCATGGGATTTTTTCATAGGCTAGATTACCAGGTCAAGTAGCGTTAGCCATATGATACCTGTACATTTTAGGTTATGTACTGGAAACACATGCTACCATGATATTTGTCCAATGCATTTTTAACCCCCCCCCCCATAGTTTCACTAGAAACCAACTCAGGAAGTAAAGCATTCCACTTTGGCACCACTCTCTGGGAAAACCAATGTTCTCACTGTCTTTTTTTGAAAGAACCTCTTCCTAGTTGAAACTGGTGCCCTCTGTTTTTGGTGGTTGCCAATCTTATTTGGAGCCCCAAGCACTCCCACAATTTTCTCTCCTGAAATGCCCTAAATACTAAACACATATCACCTCTATACCTGTGATACTGTAGCAAATATTCCCCCAGATCTAAGAGTCTCTCCCCAAATGTCATTCCATCCATTCCCACCACCATCTTCGTAGCCCACCTCTGGACCCCCTCCAATCCAGCAACATCCCTCTTCCGTAAGGGCGGCCAAAACTGGCCACAGTACTCCAGGTGGGGGCACACCAGAGACACATACAGAAGCATCAGCACCTCTCTGGCCCTGCTCCTAATGTTCCTCCCTCTACAGTCCAGTATTCCATACCCCTTTTTAGCTGCCCTAATACAATGCTCCAAGAAATCCAGAGTGTTTGATATCTGGATATCCAGGTCCCTCTGTGACTCCATACATTTTAGTTGAGTGCCTTTAATGTTATAAGAAAATTGTGTCTTTTTCCCAGATGCATAATTGTACATTTACTTAGACTGAATCTGAGTTTCTTACTATCAGCAGTTTCTGTTAATTTATCAATATTATCCTGGAATAGCTTAGCATCATTGGAATTTGTGACCAGGACTCCCATTTTTATATCATCCCATTCCTTCAGTGAGAGCACTTGACTCTGCTGTGCAAGCTTGCAACTGATTCTGTCTTTCCACTCACTGGAAGAGCATGAGGCTCAATGAGATATGTTTGACTTTGAAGAATCTCCTATTCCCAGTGAGTGAAAAGACAGAATCAGTTGCAAACTGGCACAGTGGAGTCAAGTGTTCTCATTGAAGGAATGGGATGTCGGATGCATCACTGGTGCTGAACACCAGCCTCACGACAAGAGGCCATTTCAAGAAAGGTTACACAGATTAGTACCTGCAGACACTGATGATGTTCGGAGCCAACTCCAAGAGATGTTAGCAGCTGAAATCATCCAGGAATCCCACAGCTCTTATGCATCCTCATTGTTGTGGTTCAAAAGAAACACAGCTCGGTGAGAATGTGTGTGCCTTGCAGAACCCTTGACCAAAGGACCATACCAGACCAGTATACAATGCCTAGCATCCAGGATGCCCTTGATTGTCTCAATGGGAGCCAGTGGTTTTCCATCCTTGATCTCAGGAGTGGGTACTACCAGATCCCGGTGGTGCCAGAAGATAGAGAGAAAACTGCATTTATCTGTCCCCCAGAATTTTACAAATTCTTGTGCATGCCCCAAGGAATCTCTGGAGCACCCACCACCTTCCAAAGATTAATGGAGTGAGCTGTAGGAGACAGGAACCTCCTTGAATGTTTAGTTTATCTGGACGATGTCATTGTGTTTGGCAAAATACTCAAAGAGCATGAGGCTCATCTATTCAAGGTCCTAGACTGGTTAGAGGAATTCAGATTAAAATTGTCCATCGACAAATGCCAATTTTTTTTCAGAAATCTGTAAGATATGTGGGACACATTGTATCCTCTGAAGACATTCAAACTGATCCAAGCAAAGTAGAAACCTTAACTACTTGGCTAGAATCCAATAATCTCAAAGAGCTGCAACGGTTCTTGGGTTTCTACAGGTACTATCACCGTTTTGTAAAAGATTACACCAAAGTAATTCCCCCCATTATATCTGGCCCAAGAGTATCCACCCACCAATCAGAGGTATAAAAGAATTGCTGTGAAAGAAGAGGATAAAGGCTATTTCAAGATCAATGAACCATTTGGGGCAAGGTGGACCAAGGAATATGACATAGCTTTTTACGATATTATTCTTCAGCTCACACATGCCCCTGTACTCGTTTACACAGATCCAACTAAGCCATATGTGTTACATACAGATGCCAGCTTGAAAGGACTTGGGGCCATGCTTTGTCAGGAGTATGAGAAAGGATTACTCCCTGTGGCATTTGCTAGTAGATGCCTGATGCCATTTGAGAAAAATTACCCTGTGCATAAACTTGAATTTCTTGCATTGCAGTGGGCAATAGTAGACCAATTCCATAAATACCTCTATGGTGCCAAAATTCTGGTAAAGACCAACAATAACCCTCTCATGAATGTCCAAACTTCAGCCAAATTAGATGCAACAGGACGCCACTGGCTATCAGCATTTTCCATGCATGATTGTTTGGTGGAGTACCATCCAAGCCTCAATCACATTGATGTTGATGCCCTGTTCAGAAGGCCTGCATCCAGTCCTGAGTGAGTGAGAATGTCAGAACAATCTGTTAAGGCTGTATGCCACAAGTCTGACAAAGATGAACACCCATCCTCTGAAACTATAGATTGTCTAGCTGATTGCCTGGGACCTCCAGAAACCTATCTTCCTGTAACCTGCTGTAATTTTGCAACACTAGATCTAAGTGCCTTACCACAGCTCACCACAGCTCACCACAGTTGACATTCAAAAAGAACAGTGCCCAGACCCCATGATTAGACCTGTCTTAAATGATTTCTACTGCATGGAACATGTCTCCAAGCTATATTCCAATGATCAACAAACTGCCTTACTGCTTAGAGAGGGTCCCAAACTCAAGCTCCGAGAGAGAGAGAGAGAGAGAGAGAGAGCCTGTTATACTGAGAACTAACCAACAATAGCCAGGGAACAGTGTAAGAAAACAACTGGTGTTACCATCAAAGTGCAAAAATGTGATTTTGAAAGCCCTCCATGAACATTTGGGTTATGAGAGAACTTTGGACTTAGCCTGTGCCCATTTCTACTGGCCCAAGATGGGTACAGACATTGACCAGTATATCAAATCTTGTAGCAGATGCCTCCAAAGGAAGGCCCAGCCACAGAGAGCAGCACCCTTGGTTAACATCACCACCAGTGCACCTATGGAGCTTGTATGCATTGACTTTTTAAGTTTAGAGCCTGACTTCAAAAATATTAACAATGTACTTGTTGTAACAGACCATTTCACTCATTATGCACAGGCTTATCCAACCAAGGACCAGAAAGTAGCCACCGTAGCTAAAGTGCTGGTCAAAGGTTTTTTTCATCCACTATGGTGTCCCACAGTGGATCCATTCTGACCAGGGAAGGGACTTTGAAAGCTGTTTAATAAAATAAATGCTCTCCCTCTGGGATGTAAGAAAGTCAAGAACTACTCTATATCACCCACAAAGGTACCTGCAGCCCGAAAGATTTAATAGAACACTGTGGGACATGTTGGGCACACTTCACCTGAAGGACAACCCAAAGTGGAGCCAACAAATAAGCACCTTGGTGCATGCCTACAATTGTACTCACAATGATGCAACTGGATTTTGCCCACATAAACTGATGTTTGGTCGAGAAGCATGTTTGCCTGTACATATTTATTTTGGAGTGTCACCAGATGAAATTCCAACAGACAATTATTTAAAGTATGTACAAAAATTCAAAGCACAGCTTAATCATGCCTATCAACTTGCGTATACAATGGCTGCAAAGAAAAACTTGGCCAACAAACAGAGACATGACAAATGTGTTAAAGCTCAAGAGTTACATCCTGGAGACTGTGTATGAATGAGACATTTGGCTTTGCAAGGAAAACACAAAATAGCTGACAGGTGGAGTGCGTGGGGAGGACGACAACAAATGAGCGGTGGGTGGGGAGGTCTACTGGAACACCTAGTATACATGGGTCACTGTGGGTACCATTACACTAGGACAGCATTTCAGGACGAGCAGAGGAAATTGGCATCGGGGCTGGGAAGGGGGATTTCACGATAGCCCATGAGGGCTTATACACCCAAACTATTGGGAACAGGATGGAGGGGAGAAACAAAATATCCCACGGTGGGCTTTTACAGTGCAACTGGTGGGAACTATGACCATGTGAAGGGGGACCCAAGACAATGGCACTACAGAGGAATGGAAATTTTGGGGGATGAAGCCTGTGACAGATATCCATTTTGCAGCACTGGCTGCACATTGGCAACCCCTGGTGGATGACAAAACCACTTTCACCACCTTACAGCAGGTGTAAGTGTTCTTTGACGGATGTCCACCCATTGTCCTTTCTGAATCCCAATTGAAGGTCTTTGCAGCCACCATTGCTGAATAGGGTACAACTGCTGCCATAAAACCCCTTACGCCATGTCACAAGGGGATTTTAGGCTCACTAGTCCGCTTGAGCAAAGGCTGCCAGCAGCATGTCACAGGCTGCCTTTCTAACTCCCACCACGACGCAACTCATGATGCAAGTACTACTTGCACCATTTCTTAAGGAACACAAGTAGCCTTGCATCAAGAGTTGACGTTTGAGAATCTGGCCCCTCTTGAGTATGGGAAAAGGGATCTCACCTTTCTTATTTGTTATTAAACACTACATTGAGAATGAGTCAATTGACAGATGTTCATAATGAGAAAAAATTACTGATAACATTTACAGTTATTTAGTTCATCATCTAAAGCAAACAGCAAAAATGTTTGATTGTCAGATGGAATCATTCAACATGTGCTAAAATAACAATTGAAATCTTACGCAGAGGGTAGTAGAAAATGAGAAGCACTCCAGGAAGCTAGGGATGAAGAGTGGGGTAACACAGGGTCTTCCTGGAAAAGTGTGCCTATTCCGGGATATGTAACAGGATAGACACGTGGTGGTGGGGGGGGGATTAAGGCAGAATCTATGCAGGCTGAAGGAGTGGACGGCAAAATGGCAAGTGCAATTCATTATGGGGAGGTGCAAAACAATGCACATAGGGAGAAATAATCAAACAGCAAATTACTGCCTTGGGGATCAGTCACTGCAGGCCACAGAAGAAGAGAAGGACCTAGGTAAATGGATCACTGACAGTGTGCGTGACCTGTGATCACTTGGAGGAGCTGTGCCCGGGGGACCACATTGGTGGCAGAGGAAAATCGGTGGCTGCAGAAGTGGGCAAAGGCTGCAGGAGGACCGGACAAGAGTGTTTACCCGGTGGCTGCAAACTGGTGGCAAGCCAGGGCAGGACCATGATCTGCAGGGATGAAACAAGCTGCGGGATGGAGCGGGCCAATCTACAAGCAAGGCACTAGGTTTAAAATCGCCTGTGCCCCACATCACCATAGAGGAGCTGTGATCGCTTGGAGGAGCTATTGGGACCCACTCTCCAACCACCCCAGCCCTGACCTCTATTAAATAGCAGGTGGGGGAGAACTTGGGAGATAGGAGTGGCCTGCCTACTAAGGGGGCTGTGACATGTGACAACATACAGTGGGGGATGAACTTGATGCCTGTGACAAATCACAGTGGGTGTTGCTCTTGAGGCCTGGGCCAAATTACAGTTTATGTTGGATAAGCGGGGTGGGGGGCATGTTTGTGGGGTGACCATGACACTGGAAAGGGCTTCGAGGTGTAGTGATCAGCTGGTGAGCCAACACAAGTCACATCTTAGGAAGGAGGTTGGCAAAATCAGGAGGCAGACGTGGGCTTGGAGGAGAGAGGAGGGTTCTAGGGGACCCTGTCAAATGGGACCCAAAAGGTGGACATTTCTGCAGCAGTAGGAAAGAGACTGGGGTGTCCAGAGGGAACCAAGAAGGGAAGTAGGGAAGAGAAAGGCATTGGGGGACGGGCTATGGCTCACAAATTGTTTTAACCCTCAATGCCCGTTGGTAGAGGAGGTGAATGGGGGGGGGAGAAGGATGTGGATGATGAAAATAATGATGATGATGTTGCTGGTGAAGCTGAGGCATTAACAGATAGGAAGACTGAAGAGGGCAAGAGGCAGGGATTGAAAATGGGGAACAATACGGGGGACCTGAACAGGATAGGGGAAGAGGAGTATTGAGGGTGGGGTGTGTGAAAAATATGAGGATCAGGTGAACAAGAAGGAGGCTGAGGGTACGGAACAGTGCAGCACGACAGGCAGGAAGGCACAGGATGTAAATGGTAAGATAGCAAGCACGAAGCAAAGTAGACAAACGGATAGGGCAGATGGATTACTCTGGAATGGGGATAGAAAAACAGAGACGGATACTGGGATGGGGAGAATGAAGAGGGGTTGTAACTGTTAATGAGAAATGGTATTGGTATTGGAGGAGGGAGCATGGAGGCTATTTGGGTCACCCTACTGATGCAGGGAGGTAAGAGAGTAAAGGTTGGTGGGGTACCTAGCCCACCTACACTGGCATAGGCTCTGGAAGAATGTTTGCTGGAAAATCTTGAGGGACTCTGCAGTTTGGGAAAGAGAAGGATAGTGGTAATGGGGGACCTCAACATGCCAGAAACCAACTCCGGGACTATGTTGTCACCAGTGGCCAGGGAGCAGAGGCTGCTGCATGTCTTTCAGGATGCGTTCCTGACCCAGCAGGTTGGTGACCCAACTAGGGAGGCCTGGACACTGGACATGGTCCTGACTGACAGTGATCAGATTAGGGACCTAGAAGTCAGGGACCAGTTCACGAGAAGTATTCACAGCACATTATGGTTCTTCCTAGACCTAGGGGAGGGAGAAAAGCCAAAGAAGAAAGGTACTAACCTGCTTTAGGGGTGCAAACTTCAGGGAGATGGGAAGGATCATTACAGATCATTTGGTCAGGATAAAGCTGGATATGGATACTGAAAGCAGGTGGGAGATGATTAGGTAGGAGATCAATAGGACAGTAAATCAGGAGGTTGTCAGATCCTGCGCAAGGAAAGCCGTACATTTGGTATGGCCAGAACTCCCTGCTGGTGGATCCGGGAGATTCAGGAGGTGGTGATGGATATAAAGGTGGCCTATAAATGCTCAATGAGAGAAAGGGATCAGAGCAAATATGAGCTGCCAGCCAACAGAGTCACCAGGGTGGTGAGAGCAGCTAAGGCACAAAAGGATCAGTCCTTGGCCAGGAAGATCCAGAAGGGGGGACAAGGGACTCTTTAGGTATATAGGGGAAAAATGGAAAATGGGCCAGATCAGCAGGCTAAGGATAGGGGAGGGTTGTGCACAGGAGGCAAGGGAACAGGAAGAGGTCTTACATGAGTACTTTGCATCACTGTTTACCATGGGGGATTGGGAGGGGGTATGTCATGCGGGGGTAACATGGGCAAATCGGATGAAGGGATGGGACCGGTAGAGATCAAGGGCCCTGATGGGTATGGGGAAAGGGACTGGCCACCACAGACAGGTGGGGGGCCAGCAGTACAGGGTGGAAAGGAGGGGAGGGGGAAGCTGATATGCTGGTAGATAGAGTACAGGAAGCCCTCAGGTCCCATCGGACAGAGAAAGCACCTGAGCCAGATGTATAGGAAATTGACTCTCTAAGTATACTCAGAGAGTGGTGGTTGGGAGGCTAGCCTCATCCCCGAGGTTGGATACTAGTGGGATGGCCCAGGGGTCACTGCTGTGTCCACCCCGGTTCAACGCCTATGTCTCAGACATAAGGAAGGGGATCAGGAGTGAAATGAGTCTCTTTGCAGATGACTCAAACCTGGGTGCAGTGATAGATGAGGAGGAGGAGAGGAGGGTGACCTTGCAGGAGGATCTGGAGGCTCTGGAAAGGTGGTCAGGAAAATGGAAACTAAAATTCCATGCAGGGAGGTGCAAGGTATTGCACTGGGAGTCAGAAATCCAGCCCAGAGGCATAACCTGGGAGAAGACAAAATTCAAGTCACAGAGGGTGACAGGGACCTGTGGGTAGTGGTAGATGTCAAAATGAACAACTCCAACACCTGTTGGAGGGCAATGGCATGGGCAAATTGGATGCAGGGATGCATCACCATGGGGTTTACCTCCAGAAAGGCAGAAGTGTTCCTTCTCCTGTACAACTGCTTCATTAGGCAACACCTCGAGTGTTGTGTGCAGTTCTGAAGACCATATTTTAAAAAGGAACACTGCACTCCTAGAGAGTGTACAGAGGAGGGCAATGACAGTGATCTGGAGCCTGGGGGAAAAAACCTATTGGGATAGGCTCGAGAAGCTCAACATGTACATCTCGGAGTGGAGGAGGAATGGGGGGGACTTGATAGAGGTCTTTAAGTACATAAAAATGAATCAATAAGGGGGGACCCAGTCAGGGTGCTCCAAAGGAAGGAGGAGGGGGCAATGAGAGGAAACGGGTGTGAGCTAGAAGGGGGCAGGCTAAGAGGAGAGAGTAGAAGGTGTTATTTTACTTACAGGGTGGTGGAGCCATGGAATGTGCTGCCTAGGGAGCTGGTAAAGGTGGAGACTGTGGACGGGTTTAAGAGGAGATGGGACAAGTACAGGTGGAGGTAAATCTGACCAGGTTCAATTCAGGTAGCACATCTGTGACTGGGCACTCAAGGGGGAGGGGAGTACACCAAAATCAACCCCCACTGTCAGTGCTGAAAACTGACCAGACTTGAAAGACCGTTAGGTCTATTCTGCTGGCATTTTAGTATCTTACTATAGTATGTTAGTATATTACAGATTAGGAGTCACTGTGAAAGGCCAGCGGGTAAGGCAACAAAAAAGTTGGCATGCCTAGGGAGAAATTTCACAACTAGGAGTAGGAAGGTAATCATGCCAGTGTACAAGACACTGGTGAGGTCATAGCTGGAGTATGTGGTACAGTTCTGGAGACCCCATATACAAGGAGACAAGGATAGGCTAGAGAGGGTACAGAGAAGAGTCGCTATAACGATCCGGGAGCTACATGACAAACGATATGGGGAGAAGGTGGCAGAGCTTGGTCTATATACACTGGACATGATTAGGGATGAGGGGACATGGTGGAAATTTCCACATACATGAAGAGAAGAAATAAGGCCAAAAGGCCTAGCATCTTGAGATACAATGAAAACATCCACCAGGGGCCACACACTCAAGTGACAGGGAGGGCAGGTATAGGGGAGATGTAAGGCGAAATTACTACTCACAAAGGGTGGTATGCCATTGGAATAAGTTGACAAAATGAGAGGAAGATGTGGATACAGTAGCAAAATTCAAGACAGCATGGGATACATTCCTGGGGCTATGCAGGGGTAATGAGAGAGAGGGCAGAGGGCTGAAAGGGAGGGGGAGATGGTCTATCATCTTTCGGGCAGACTTGGTGGGCTCTATGGTCCTTTTCTGCTGGCAGGTTTCTATGATTCTATGATGCAGTTTTTCAAAATATGTGCCAGTGGCCTAATGTTTCCAATTTCTCCCAACACAATGTCACATAAATACCTACATTTATCACACAATATATACAGGGATAGAAGCACAACACACCCCCACTATAACCATGCTATGTGCTACATAGAGAATACTGATTAGACAACTGTGCACAGTCACTGTTTTCTGCCACACAGGCTTCTGATTCCCTCTGACATCAAGAGCAAAGCTTGAGAGGTCCATGGGACTCAGAACCACGAGGTGGGAAAACACTGCTTGAGCATCGACTTGTTCTCCCAGAGTTTGTTTTACACTGCATGGTGGAGTGTTGTCTGTGCAGAATTCCATCCCTTTCAAAATGCTAATATGTAACAGTTCAAATGTATAACACGCTAATATATAATAGTTCAAACTCTCTACTGCAGTAGAACAGCATTCTATAACCTGTAGGGACTGCATGAGTCCATTTCATTTTGAAAGAACTAACAAACCATATTTCACACATTACTATACACTACAAAATAAATAAATAAATAAATCAACTCTATGCATAACCAATGTGTTTTGCAACCTCAGGGTTCTGACACCCATGGAACTGTCGAGCTTCGCTCCCGAGATCAGATAGAATCAGAACCCCTCTATGGCAGAACACATTGGTTCTGCATAGCTGCCCATCCAGTATTCTCCATATACTGTATGGCACCATGTGAAATATGACTCTTTGAGTTCATTTCCTTTCTAAATTAAATGGAGTCATGTAGTCCCTAGAGGTTACGCACTGCTGTTGTACCACAGAAGGGTATAATTATATTCCATGACCATTGAACCGAGATACAACAGCATTTTGAAAGGGTTGAGATTGTGTACAGAACACGCAACAATACAACACAGATGTCTACAGAATATGTATTGGACGTTAATAACCGTCATATTTACTGACTGTTTTGTGGATAAATATGGAGCACTGTGTCTCCTGTTTATGAATCTAGTAATAGTTAGGCATACAATTTACCTAACCGACACTTTTGACAGAGGACACAGTCTGCCTCAAGTGGATACACCAGCTGTAACAAGTTAGAGGAGTGACGATTTAACTTAAATGTGAAGTGGAACGTCATCTCCTTTTGGACCATCTAGATGGATGAATTCATTCAAGGATGACCGTAGTACATATTTATCCATGCAACATAACTGGAAACCAGGGTGATCAGTTATGCAGTCCAACTCCTCAAATTCCTCCATGTGATACGATATTTCTGTGTAGTAAGTACAACATCAATTCTCTCTAACACTTTGCATGCTGCAACAGTTCCCACATTTACACCTATAGCAATATAAGAAAAGAGGACCAATTAATCAATAGCATACAAAAAAATAGCATATAAAGAACAAAAGCCAAAAACATCCCTGTCTCTCCCACACTAACCCTTATCATACCCTGACCTGACTTCCCTGTCATCTTCCCTACCTGATATAGCTGTTAGCTTATTTTCAGAAAGCAAGGCCCATCCCCAACCCCCACCCCAGCCCTCAGGTCTACCTCCTCACTTATCCATCCACCTCAGCCCATTCAATTCAGCCTGCTATGCCCGGGACCATCCCCGTATCACCACAAGGCTCCCTACTATTTTCCTGCCCTCCACCATTTCATACCTTTTCATTCTTCCTTTCCTCTACACTCCTTACCACATATGCTGGTGTAGGTGTGGAGTGGAGGAGGTTATAGGGGGTGGCACATTTAGAATGGCAATTTCTGGAGGTACCATTACTTGCTACTACCAAGAGCAGCATCATAGGATCATGAAAGTGCCAACATCATGACCCCAACCCCAATCTGGTACATATACATGTGTTTACAATTACAATAAAAATGAGAGAATGCACCTGTCAATTGTCAGGCAGCATGTGAATGCTGAAACTATGCAAGACAACATTTAAAAATGATGGGGGGGGGGGGCCTAACTTGCATCTGGGGCTTGTCTCATGGCCACAAGATGCAGGTCCAGTAATCTGCATGGAACAGGGTGTGGGTAGAGTAAACAAGAAAAACAGTCAGTTGTCCTATGGATTCCATATTTTGAAACCAGTAAGATGATGCACCTGTAAATTCAACTGTGGTCTCACACAAATGGACCTACACTCTGAAAAGGGTGGCACCAGCATAGCTCAGAAGGTTGAATTGGGGGAGGACAACAGGAACAATGCCTTGAAACATCAGCAGTGGACCAGAGATCAATTTAATGAGGTTGACCAATTCTGTTTGTCATATGGTGGCAGAGTCCTAAGCACACCACATGGCAATCGTTAAAGGGGCTCTTACTTCCTGCACAGAGCAAATACTTACTTGCAATATATTCAGAACAAAATTGAAAGGGGGACGGGGAGTGAAGAAAAAAAAAACACTTATCATCTGTCTGTACACCTAGACACTGTGAACACAGCATATGTCAAGGATGGGGAGGAGTCTGCTTTTGACACTTGTCACAAAAGGGTGACAACTGCACACACACTAGGAACTTTGCTGTGACAGGGAGGGACAGAGGAGCTTCATATTACATTACCATGGAGACTGGCCAAAGCATAATCACATATCAATATAGGCAAATAGTGATCGAAACAAAAACATAGTCAACAAGAAAATAAACAGCTCTAACAGTATTGGACAGGCGATAACTGAATTATGCAGCAATGCACATAGTCACCTTTATACAGAAAGACAATAGCAGTTGCAAACACTTGAATGCCACAATACACTACAGTCACAGAAAATATACAGCCATGCTGTATGCTGTTGAGTGCAATGCTTGAGCGAACACCCTTTATACCTTGTCACTGATCACTTTACATGCAGCCTTACAGTACCCACACAGTCTATTAGGAAGACTTATACAGTGTCAGACATAAAAATACAATAAAAAAAGTTACCACTTACACTGCACATACATACTTGATATTTCAGACAGTCTGCATATCTGAATTACCTCACTGTGACGGCACAGATACTAGATACCAGATACCACACATTACTCTCGAATGCAAACAATGTGAGGCCCATAACTACAACTACAACAAAACAGTACACGCCATTTACACCACACAGTTCTTTCATGCAGATTCACAAAAGTGCCCACATAATATAAATATAGCACCCCAGAATAATCTACATCAGGAAGCATGGCAGCACTGCACACCCACCCTATTTGTACCACAGAAGTCTCATGTCAGAACAGACAGCAGACCATCTATAGGACCATACCATTTCCCTGCCACCAAAGCATGAAGCGCTATGCCACAGACAGGTAAAGCAGTGCAAAAGCACACAAAAAAGCACAAATTACCATTCCTCAAGTGCAAGTTCAGGCTCCTTCTTAGAACTTCCACTATCTATAGAAGTTCCTATAATTTCTTGCACTCCACCACTGGTCCCAGCACCACTGTCGGCAAGAGGCTCAAATGAGTAGGGCACAATTTCAGCATCAAGAACAACCGCATCTGACACAACGTACTTGTCATCAGATGACATTACAAAGAGAATATGATGCCACCAATCACACAGATTCACTGATGACAACAGAAAAACACTTTCTTAATGTTCTCTCAGACCAATTTGTGAGCGTAGGCTCTAGGTAGCACAAACTTGAAATCTCCCGCACTAAAATGATGTCACACACCAATCCAGTGCCAGAGTGAGAGATGCCAAATCCTTTGCGTGCCTGCATGCTTGGCTTACTTTTTGGACTGTGAACATCATTAACCAGTAAAAACTTAAAGAAATAAAGAAGTAAACCAGACCACAGGGAACTCCTTGAAGAAAAAAAATCCAAATCCAAAGCACAACAAATAATGAGTTTGCTAATGATCTTTAAGGTTCCACTGGAACAAAGTTTCAGTCTTCTTCTCCCGACATTTCTTTGTACTTTCTATAATGGCCTGCACTCTGGGCCAGCAAAGGAACAGAGGGCACACCCTGCTCCTGCAGACAGCTCTTCATCTCCTGACAGTATCATTTGCATCAGTCCACTTGGGAGCAGGATGCCCATTTTTTAAAAATCAGTAAATACAAAATATCTGGTGAACCACTTCTCCCTCCGAGGTCCCACAGGAACCGAGTGTCTCCCTTCCTCTTCCAACAGGATGCACTATAATGTGTCGTGTTGGTAGAATGTCTGATCTGAGTTTTTTTCTTTTTTTTTAACAGCCTACTCTCTAGCCAGCAAAGGAGCACTCATTGCTCCTGGGGACACCTAGCATATCCCAAAACACTGACTGTCATCATTTACATCAGTCCGGTCAGAAGAAAGGTGCTACTTCTTTTTTTCATTAAATTAAAAAAAAAAGAGGAAAGGCCTAATATCTTGAAACAGATTTAATAAAAAATAATTCTTCACTTACTTTAAGACACATTTTCAGCTGTCCTCTTTACAATTAAGAATGGCACTCTGCTTGGGGGAGTGTGCTCATTGGAGCAAGGTGGTAACATGTATGTTTCAGTGCTAAACTATAACACAATTGCTTTCATTGTTTTTCTTGCATTATAACTGTTTTAAGGGGTTCAGATACATTCTTAAACCCATAGGTGACTATTGACAGCAACATAATGCAGCTTGAAAAGTTTTTCACCCCAAATTAACGAATGTGACTGTGACTCTAGGTGCAGTTGCCTCTCCAAAGACTGTCATGACTCTGACTTCTCCCTCTATTTGTCTGTCTGTCTGTCTCTATATCTATTTATATGTCAATCTATGTAATTATCTATCTTTCTATCAATTGCATCTATCACTATTTTTACCAATTTGTAAATCAGACCTGCATATCACATTTGCCTGCACTCTGAGCACATACTTACAATGCAGTGCATATTTGTTTTTATTTATTAAATTCTCGGATTACAAATACCTTTGAGCAGAAACTGCTCATTTACAAAGGTTCCACGTCAAAGGATGAGGATCAACATACATATAGAGGTAGTAAAAGAATGCACAATAAACAACCATAACAAATAAAAGAAAAAATAAAGATACTCAGTTATAACATACTTTGAGATAATATTCATATAACGAGCAGCTTGAGTAGGCAGCTGGCTACGGTAACAATAAGAGATAGGGGGCACCATAGGCAGTTAGTATTGCAGGCGTGCGACCGGAAGAGGAAGTTGGCAAGCTAATGTCCGATGGTGGTGGAAAATGTCTTGTACCAGTGGAGATGTGAAATAGGAAAGGAGTCACAAGGAAGGCCCGGTGCCAGAGGGAATGAGACTGGGAAAGGGTGGGCTGTGAGACATGAGTGAGCTGGGAGGTGTTTAGAGAGATCTCTGTTCAGAGAAGCAGTCATATTGAGTGGTAGAGGTGAGGTAAAGTTTGAGATTCCTTTTGAAGGGTCCAAGTGTAGTAGAGGAAAGTGCTTCTTTATTGAGGGAATTGAACCATTGAGCAGCTCTATAGATAAAGGACCGCTGACCCATGGAGGTACGACATCTGGGAACCTGAAAGGTTAGAGATTGGGCACCACATGTTTGTTGAGTGCCACTGTAGGTAGTAAGGAGTGAGCTAACACCAGGTGGCATGAGACCGAGGAGAATCTTTTTGGTAAGTAAGCAGGTCTGGTATTGTATTCTGCTGAGTAGGGGTAGCCAGCTGGCCTGTGCATAGAGGTCACAGGTGTGAGTTTGTCAGGCCACACCCGATAGTAGTCTACAGGCTTTGTTGAGAGAAACTGAGATCCTGCAGAGGGCACTTGTTGAGGCAGAGCCATAGATGGCAAGGCCGTAGTCAATGATAGAGGTGACAGAGCTGTAGATAGCTAGTTTAAGGGTATCCACAGGCACACAGTGCTTGTGTTTGTGTAGTAGTCCAATCCGTATATTGGCAGTCTTGGCAACAGTGTCAATATGCTGAGTGTAGGAAAGGGTACTATCCAGGGTAATACCAAGGTACTTGAACTCCTTGACATGTTCGAGTGGGTTCCCAGTGTGGTTCTTAATGGTGAGGGACAGAGAGTTGTGCCTGCTCCATCAGTTACAGAAGGACATGGCTTTAGTCTTGCTGTGGTTCAGGACAAGTTGATGAGAATTGAACCAGTCTTCGATGTGCTTGAAATCGAGCTACAGCTGGGATTCAAGGACTGTAATGTCATGGTGGCTGGAAAACAGGACTGCATCATCTGCGTATAGTAATATTTTTTGGTGGCAGGCACTGGGGAGATTGTTGATGAAGAGGGAGAAGAGTAGAGGGCCCAGAATAGACCCCTGGAGGACTCTGGAGTGGACCGATTTCTCATCTGAAGAGATCCCTGCAATCCTTACATGTTGGATCCGATTATCAAGGTAGCTGGTGAACCATCGAAGGGCATCGCTGGAGATCCCAATGGAGGACAGTTGCTTGAGCAGTAGGGGGTGGTTAACTGTGTCGAATGCCTTGGTAAGGTCTATAAATACTGCCCCTCCACAATTCCCTTTGTCAAGCGTGGCATGGATGAAGATTGTAAATTCCAGTAGTGCAGTGGTGGTGCTGTGCCCTTTTCTGAAGCCATGCTGCTCTGGACACTGTACATTGTACTTATCCAGGAATTCAACTAGTTGGTCCGACACTATTCGCTCCAGCGCTTTAGATAGTGGGGGGAGGAGTGAGATAAGTCTGTACTTGGTGTGCAGTGTCCTATCTCCGCTTTTACGAACCGGTGTGACAGTGACTTTCTTCCAGAGAGAGAGGAATTGGCCCAATCTAAGTGAGAGATTGAAGATCTTTGTAAGTGGTTCTAAGATTTCATCAATGACTTGTGCCAGCAGTTTCAGGTCAAGGGAGTCACCACTGTACCCTTGTTTGCTGATGGCCTTTTGAATGTATTTTCTAGCTACTTGTGGTGGGACATCCTTAAAAAAAACTTTGGGGTTGTACGTTCTAGTTGGGGGTAACTTGGGAGGAGCTGCAGGGGAGGTCGTCGAAAAAATTTGGTGGAAGGATACTGTCCAGGTTTGTAAATGCATTATTAAAAGTGCTAGTGATGGTACCTAGGTCGAATGTAGGAGTGCCATGAAGGTTGAGCATAGTGGGTGGTGCTTTAGGATCCTTACCTGTGAGTTCTTTCATGTTGTTCCAGAATTTGTTTCCCTGGCCCCAAGAGTTGGTCAGAGCCTCTTTGTAATAGCTTCGTTTAGCATTCCGTATTTTTCGAGTGAAATCATTTCTGGCTGCTTTGTATAGTTGCATGTTTACTTGCATCGGAGTTGCAGGAGCACAATGCCAGAGGTGGTCTCTGTGCTTGAGCAGAGTTAAAAGGTCAGTAGTAACCCAGGGGTTGGTCTGTCCTTTGACCGTCATCTTTTTCACTGGTGCATAGATGTCACAGGCTTCATTGAAACATTTGATAAATAGGTCCAGAGCTTTGTTGGTGTCACTGAGAGAGTCAAGCACTGCCCAGTTCAGCCTGGTTAGATGGGATTTTAACAGCTGGAGGTGCCCTTGTTTGATAACCCTGGCATAGATAAGCTTGGGAGGGGGCTTGTGGTATTTGTTTGACCAGGAGCAGATGACAGGCGAGTGGTCACTTATTGTATCCAGGAGTACAGAAACATTGGAGATGCATTCAGGGCGGTTAGATAGAATCCAGTCTAGAAGCGTAAGGGAGCCTGTCCTGTAGTTACACCTAGTGGGGCCATTGACCAGTTGAGTGAGGTGATGCGCCGCGGCTGCATCCTTATAGTTAGCGGCCTCAGCAGAGAGCCAGTTAATGTTAAAATCACCCATGATCATGGTTTCATAATTATGTTGCTGGACCCTTAGATATTCCATGATGCTATGGAAGCCAGTAGCCTGGTCTCTTGGGGGTAGGTAAACTGAGATGAGAGTGAGTTCCTTGTTATGTGCACCAAGGAGGATTTTGATTGTGAGGACCTGAGAGGAGTTGCTCAGGCTAGGGGATGGGATGATGTGACCCATAAGGGTATCCTTAAGATAGATGGCGCAGCCCCACCCCATTAGCAATCCTGTCTTACCTGAAAATGCAGTAGCCAGGATAGAGACTGAGGTATCCAGGGATTTTAGGGTTTAGCCATGTTTCCACAACTGAGAGGACATCAGGGTTGTGCTGTAGGATCCATGTTTGGAGGGAATCAAGTTTGTTGAGGATGCTGCAGGCATTGATGGATGCCATGGTGAGTGTCCCTGTCCTTCTGCTTGGTGCCACTGCTGGCTGCCCAGGTGGTCCTGGGTTGGGGTGAACATTTCCTGAGAGCAGGAGCAGCATAAGGAGAATTTGTAGGAGAAAGGATTTCAGCATCTTGTAGATACCTGGTGGTTAAGTCATAAGCCAAAAGAAATTATCAACAGCTGAGGTTCAGAGTCACAGAATGTGTTAGAATTCCTGAAGGTGATGAACTGTGCCTGTGCATATGCAGGATGTGAAATCCTTTTGTCTGCATGCTTCTTTGTCATTCAAAGAGGCTGTTGAAAAGCCCATATACAGATCATGGAGCAGGTCAGACGAAAATGTGAATTCAAGCAGGACCTAGAGTCACTGAGTTTGTCAGACTTACTTGCTTGACTTATGTTTTGTATGTATTTGTACTCCACTCCTGCATACTGTCCTACACTGACTGTCATAGTTTACATCAGTCCAGTCAGAAGAAAGGTGCTACTTCTTTTTATCATTAAATAAAAAAAAAGAGGAAAGGCCTAATATCTTGAAACAGATTTAATAAAAATGATTCTGCACTTACTTTAAGACACATTTTTCAGCTGTCGTCTTTATAATTAAGAATGGCACTCTGCTTGGGGGAGGGTGCTCATTGGAACAAGGTGGCAACATATATTTATTTAGTTGTTTAACCAGGTATAGCACACTAAGCTGAAAGCTTTTTTACAGGAGCGACCTGGGAGCACAACAAATATATATACAACAAATATATGTTTCAGTGCTAAACTATAACACAATTGCTTTCATTGTTTTTCTTGCACTATAACTGTTTTAAGGGGTTCGGATACATGCTTAAATCCATAGATGACTATTGACAGCAAAATAGTGCTGCTTGAAAAGTTTTTCACCCCAAATTAGTGAATGTGACTGTGACTCTAGGTGGAGTTGCCTCTCCAAAGACTGTCATGACTATGATTTCTCCCTCTGTCTGTCTGTCTATCTATCTATCTATATGTCTATGTAATCGCCTTTCTATCAATTGCATCTATCGCTGTTTTTACCTATTTGTAAAACAAACCTACAAATCTACCTGCACTCTGAGCACATACTCACGATACAGTGCATATTTGTACTCCACTCCTGCATAGACCTCATGCTGTCCTGATATTCCCATTATCACAAGCATAACTACCTTAACCTTATCAACAGTGACCCCTTCTGAAAGTTACTATCACATTTTCTCTCCTAACAGAGTCCATCATTACACCTGACTGCCTGACATCAACATATTGCTTAAATATAGCTTACATCACCTCATGGACAAAAACCCTCTTTCTCTATAAAACTATGTAAATAATCCCAAGACTGAACATATGCCAGCCATTACTTTTTCATGTATTGCCATCTACTGTACCTTTCAAACCTATATTGCTTACCATTCCTTCCATTGAAATGCACACCTCCATATCTTTTCCTAATAATGTGTATGCCTTCCTTAGAATAGAAAATAAAACAAATCTTACTACTTCCAAATCATTGTATTGTTTCTCTATGCCTCCTTAGCAATTCCAGACAACCTCACTAACTTCATTATGCAGCCGTGGTGGATCTAACCAGAATTTGTTTACTATGACACATAAATCATCTGTGTTTGCTAAAATCTTGACAGTATCTTCATGCTGATTTTCTGATACCCCCAATATATAATTCCTTGTGATAAGTTTTCTAATCAAGGGGCCTATTGCAGAAGTATAAAGCAAAGGACTCAGGGGCACCCCTGCCTAACTCCTGTCCTGATTTGCATTGTCCTTCCTTCCACACCAGCAATTACCGGAGCAATCATAGCTGAATCTTATAATAGCCGAATCCATTGTACAAAGAGGGGAGAAATCACATATTTAATGAGGACAGTATGCAGGTAATCATGATGGATTTTGTCAAATACCTTATGTTGATCTAGGGATATTAAATAACCATTAGTGTGTTCCTTTTGACAGAATGCAAAAATATCCCTTATTATACAGAGATTATGATGTATGCTTCTGTCTGGAATAGTACATGTCTGAGCAGTATGAATCAAGGTCGTGACTACTACTGTAAGTTTTTTCTGTAGAATAAAGTTCAATATTTTAAAATCTGAATTTAATAGACTGATGGATCTCCAATTCAGCATCAATGTACTATCACCTGCTTTATGTAGAAAAATTACTAGGCCCTTAGAGAAAACATCTGGGATAGAATTATGAGATAAAAAATAATTAAAAATCTTAGCCAAGCAATTTGCTAGAATATCATTAAATGCTCTATAGAATTAATTTGGGATCCCATCTCTGCCAGGAAAGACTCCAAATGTTTAAGAATTAATAGTATCCAGCATTTCCTGGGGGTGACAGGCTCGCTGAGATTCTGGAGATTAAGAGATGCTAAACTGGGTAAATGTAAATCCTCTAAATATTCTTGTATCTCTTTTAATGTTTTGGTGCTGCCTGTGTAAACATTTCTAAGTTCTGTTTTAGGATAGCCTGCATACAAGCAGAACTTGTAAACACCTTTCCCTGTGCATCCTGTAGTTTGGAAATTCTAGACATATTTTCCCATTCTATACATGCTACACATGGATCTGAAGGACGAGTTTTAATTAATTCAAAATTTATTTCTACCTAAAGGAAGCGGAACCTATCATACTGTACTTCTCTTATGTCCAGTTTAATTTTAGCAATCTGATCAGTTAAATCATAATCATATAGATAAGCATTGGACATAAGCCTATACAATTGAATCCTTAGGTTTAAATAGGACATGAATTGGGAGTTAGATTTTTTCTTTCCATATTCCTGAACCCAACTTGTTATATCTAGCTTGGTTTCTTCCCACCATTTACCCAGATCTCTGTAAAGACATAACACAGAAAGCCTGGCAGTAAATAAAGATAAAATGCTCAATTTGACTGCAGAGTCCTCCAATAAGCTTATGTTAATTTTCCACCTGGACTTTGTCATTGCTATCCAAATGTCAGATGAAATAGTGGTTTTAACTAGTAAATGATCTGTAAATTCTGTTGGAATGTCAAATGCAGTCAAAATCAGTTTATTTGTTATAAAGGTGTAAGTAATTGCAGGTGATGCTGATTTTGAAACGTCTTGTAGTTCCACCGTATCTACACAATTTCTCAGTGCGGTGGAGTCACAATATTTTCTTTCCACTTTCTTTTCTTCCTTTAACATCCAATGAACAGTTAAAATCTGCCCCTTCCAGATAAATATTTTTAGCTGTAGCCAGAAAGTGTTGAATTTGTCAGAATAACTGCACCCTATCTGCTTTTTTTTTTGTGGTGCATACACATTAACAAACCTGCTGGGTTCGCCTTTCCAGATTCTATCTATGATAAAAGCCTAGCATGGGATGAGATCTACTGATTTTTACATTTGAACACTGGTCCTGAAAATAATATCCCTAAGCCATCAGCTTTTTCTAAACCATAGGACCAAAAAGAGGGCCCCCACTGCCAGAGTTTTTCAACAATAATATTTGTCTTATAATAATATAATAATATATATAATAATATAATAATAACAATGTCTTCTGCCAACAAACATACCCCCCAAAAAAAGATCAGAGTTAAAGGTCAAGAAGCCAGGTGGCTCACATGAGACCTGAGGAAACTCATGGGATACAGAGACAGGGCGTGGAGTACATATAAATCCTTGGTTCAAATCACCAACTGGCAGAAGTATAGGGAACTCAGGAACAGATGTAAAGCAGAGTTAAAAAAAGCCAAAAGGAAACATCTTAGACATATCCAAGAAAAGAATCTATCAAATCCTAAACAATTATGGTCTCTGATTAATGCCCTTATCAAGGGGAACAACAAACCTGAAGGAGGTGACATTATAACAAACGGTACCCAATACTCAACCCCAGTCGAGGCGGCCAAAGCGTTCAATAAGTTCTTTACTGAACTACATACCCTCAAGTCCCCCTGCCCAGGGCCAACCACACCACAAGTCACCAATAAAAGCTGCCACAATATTCCTGACTTCCACTTTAAATTAGTTTCCAGTTTAGAAGTCTGGAAACTATTACAGGGTATTAAAACCCATGGTGCAGCAGGCTATGACGGGCTGGAACCCAAACTAATCAGTATTGCAGCCCCAGTTATTGCAACCCTAATCTCATGGTTAATCAACCAATCGCTCATGAAGAGAAAAGTCCCCTCCCTCTGGAAAGTGGCCCTGGTTACCTCTATCCACAAAGGTGGTGCCAGAGACTCTGTGGAAAACTACCGTCCAATATCCTTACACTCTACACTAAGTAAAGTGCTGGAGAGAGTGGTGTATTCCCAGGTCATGGATTATGTGGAGAGACATAATATATTCTCCGTGGCCCAACATGGCTTCAGAAAGAACCATGGTACTGACACTGCTCTGCTTAACCTTACCACCGATATATTCTCTGCCCTTGATAAGGGACTGCTCACTGGTGCAATCTTTATTGATCTCACCAAAGCATTTGAACTGGTAAACCACCAACTACTCCTGGCCAAACTGACTCATATCAGTCTAGATTCTTTAGTAGTACAATGGTTTAGTTATTATCTCCTGGACAGGTCCCAATTAGTTAAATGGCAGGGTGCCATATCTGACAAGATTGAAACAAGAGATGGTGTCCCTCAGGGATCTATCCTAGGACCACTGCTGTTCTCCCTATTTATTAATAATCTGCCAACTTTCTGCAGTGGCCCAGAGGTCATCCTCTATGCAGATGACATTGTTATCTATAGATCAATGGAAGATCCTGACAAATTCAGCAGAATGCTATCCAAAGACCTAAAATCCCTGGAAGAATGGCTGTCCACAAATAAACTTCTACTGAACTGCAAAAAAAAAACAAAGGGATGCTGTTTGGGCCCAAAAACATTGCACCTAATAGATCAGATACACTAAACCTCTCTCTATCATCCGGGGAAAAGGTGGTGGTAGCAGATTCACTAACATGCCTAGGTCTCACCATTGACCGGGAACTCAACTTCAAGGCCCACATAGATCAACTATCTAAAACACTGAACCAAAGGATAGGTCTCCTGTACCAACTCTGCCCCTACCTTAGCCTGGGGTCATGAGCCAAGATTGCCCTTGGTACCCTGCTACCCAAATTACTGTATGGCTCCCCTGTGCTCCTCTCTGTTAAAAGCACTGAGATGAGTAAACTTAAGACACTATACAACAGGATCGGCAAAATCGCTGTAGGGGCACCCCAAAGAGAACACCATTGTCAGATCCTACAAACCCTAAAATGGCCCACCCTGGAAGGTAGACTACACTATCCATCTTTATGCCTAGCCTATAAACTCAGATTGACCACTGCTTCACCTAGCCTGGCAGAGTTACTTCAACCTAAAATAAATAGCAGGACTTTAAGGTCATCAAACAGACAGCTTCTCAAGGTTCCCCGGACACAGTCCTCTCAAGGGTCCAGGGCCTTCTCATCCCTCATTCCTCCCTTATGGAATACGCTTCCACCTAAACTCCATGAATGTGAATCACTCAGGGGCTTCAAAAAGGGACTTCAAACACACTTGCTGGAATTAAACCAATGCACTTGTACTCGCTGAATTTCACACTAGGTATCTGTTGCTTGCATGATCTCTGAGTATGATTGTTGACCTCACCTAATGTGTGTGACAAGAACTGATAATAGTCCCCTTTATATACTCTGTCCATCTAAATGACTGTCTCCTTTTATGAACTATAATTTAACTTAATTTAATTTAAGCAGGACAAGGGAAATCACAGAGTTTGGAACTGTCCGATTTTGAAAGCAGCACAAGGGAAATCACAGAGTTTGGAACTGTTTGATTTTGAAAGCAGCACATGGGAAGTCAAAGAGTTTGGAACTCTAATTTTGAAAGCAGCACAAGGGAAGTCACAGAGTTTGGAACTGTCTGATTTTGAAAGCAGCACAAGGGAAATCACAGAGTTTGGAATGCAGTGCTTTGGCTTCTCAGAAGGAACTAGAAGGGGACAAGATCAGATCTACAGTACAGTAGCTTCTTGTTTTACATTGTTTCTTGTGGATTCTACTTGGTAGAAGGTTATTTCTTTTCTTTCTTACTACTAAGGGGCTAGCAGGGTATTGTTTGGGGCTGTTGGAATTTTGAAACATGTTTTGGTAGCTATAAGTGGGCTCATTTGTTTGATTCACTGTGTGGCAGACTGCATTTGTAGAGACCTATTTCTTCTGTTTTAAAACATAATTGGTGTGATTTAGCTGGGTCTGTTTATTTGAATTGGAGACATATATCTTCTAATTCCAAGCCTATTTTGATGTGTTGTTGGTGAAGCTGTTTGAATTGGAGTCCTGTTTCTTTGGGTAGCAAACTTATTTTGGGGGCTTTGAGTAGAATTGTGATTCATTGTTGCTGGCTTCACTAGCTGCAAAGTTTGAGTGCAGAGTGGGGAGAGGGTGCTAATGGTCTGACCAGAGCCTCAGCTACCTGATTGTTTCTGGAAGACTTGGCTGATCTCACCCTTGGTCCATTATTTCCTTAGACTAGGGGTTCTGATATCACTTCTCAAACAGGCAAAGGATATGCACCTGTCATAGCAAAGCAGACATCCAGGAAAGGAACAGCAGCAAGTGAAGAGGTGACTGCTCTCTCAGTGGAAGGAAGTAAATGCAAATCTAGGAGCTTTCATTATTACTTCTTAGCATTAATATTGCATTGGGGAAGGGAGGAGTAGGAGTTTGAAGAAGGTTGTGCAATGGCTACTTAAAGTCTGTTTTTGAGTGTGGATAGGAAGGATAGGAATATAAAAAGCAGTTGCTCAATATATCTAAATGTGTGCAACAAAGGAGGTAAATGAAATAAAGAAAATGTTTTGCACTGATAGAGGAGGGAGAGGGGAGACTTGGGGGAGTGTTTGGTATCCTGCATCTGGAAGGTTGGGGGGTCGCTGGTGGGCAACAACAGCAATGGGTAGGGTGGTAGGCTGCAACAACTGTGGTGTACCAATCTTTCTAAAAATTGCCTGGAGTGTGGGAGGATGTTTAGTGTGCAGCCACATAGAAAAACTTAGAAAGGAGATTGAGGGTCTGCAGGAGGAACTAAGACAGGCAAGGCAGATTGGGGGTGAGTTTAGCCCAATACTGGAGGAAGGAAGAAGGGGAGATGAGGGAGGGAGATTTAAGCCAACAGTGGTGAGGAAAGGGTCAGAAGAAGGGAAGCAGAGACAAAGGGAACCAGGTCAGGAAGAACAATTGCCAGGGAAACCAGGTCAGGAGACAAAAGACAAATGGAAGGAGGAGATAGGGACTTGTGAGGGGAGGCGAGGAAGTGGCAAAAGTCATGGAGTGGAAAGAAGAGAACAGGTTACTATGAAGAGAGAGGGAGCAGGCATTTGTGAAGGGCCTTCAGAAAATAGTTGTGCACTGCTAGAGAGGAAGAAGGTGGAGGAGGGAAATGCCGAAATTAGAGGAGTAATTGATAAATGCCTGGACCAAACTGGAGTGGGGGGAAGTTCTGCTGGGAGAATTGCAACAGGGGTAAAAGGGGGAAATAATGTGCAGGAGGAAGAAGAGGAGCTGTAAATGAGAGAGGGAGAGGGAGAGGGAGATGAATGGAAACAAGCAGGGAGTAAGAGGGATGGAATCTTAGTGCTGGAGGACTCAATACTAAGAGGAGTTAGGTGGGGTAGCAAGGGGGGGAGGCATAGTCGCATTTGGGTGGAGGCCATGCCAGGAATGACAGCAGAAAGGGTGAGACAGTTTGTTCTGAAATATGCTAGATGGGGTAGGGACAAGCCTCATTTAATTATACATCTTGGGACAAATGACCTGGCTGACAAGACAGTAGATACAGTCAGAGGAGGTTTGAGGAACTAGCACAATTATGAGGGGATAGGAAGATCAGTAACTTTTTAGAGATACTTCCTGTGCAAAAAGGCAAAACACAACAAAGCAAGCTGAGAATAGAATTTAATGGATGGCTAAGAACCTGGTGTTGTGCTAAGGGGTATGTGCTGTTGGCGGGGTGGGGAGGGACCTGTGAGGACAGTAGTCTCTATGCAAGGACAGACTACACTTGAGTGAGGAGGGAAAGAAAGTGTTGAAACAGAGGATGGAGAGTACATAGAGGAAGTTGGGAATTTAAACTAGGAGTAGGGGTGGCAGTTGGGAAGAGATATGCAGAGACCACAGGTTGGAAACCATATGAGAAACACCCCATAACAATGACAAAGGACAAATGGCAAAGTACTGTTGGTGATGCTAGGAAAGGAGGGCAGGATGGGAGGGAAAGGGTGGAAGGTGGTTATCCTAATGCTAGGAGCATTGGGAGGAAAACTGCAGAGTTACAGGTTCTCATGGCAGAGGGAGAGGTGGACATTGCAGTCATCACGGAAACATGGGCCACCCAATACAATGACTGGGACCTGTCTGTACCAGGGTACAGATTATTTCGTAGGGACTGAGTGATTGGGAAAGGAGGGGGGTGGCACTATATGTGAAGGAAGGACTGAAGTGTGTAAGGGAGGAAGAGGAGAGGGTAGTACGGAGTCACTTTGGATGCAAATCCAGGATTCCAAGAATAGGATACTTAGAATGGGAGTGGTGTACAGGCCACCATCTCAGATGGAGGAGTTAGACAGGGAACTAGCGGGACAGATCAGGAAGACCTGCAAGAAGGGTAGTGTGGTGATTGTGGGGACTCAACATGCCAGGAGTGGACTGGGTAACAACCAGGAACAGAAGGAGCAGGTACTGCTGGATGCCTTCCAGGACAGCTTCCTGCTGCAAATGGTCAGTGAACCAACCAGGTTAGGAAATACCCTTGACCTTGTGCTGGCAAATGGGGACTTTGTGAGAGAGAACTTACAGTGGAGGAACGCTGCTTCTCAGGAGTGACCACCGCTCAAGTATAGCTCACTTGGATATGGGCCAGGAAGGTTATTGGAATCTGGCACAATAGTGCTGGACTTCAGGAGGGCCGACTTTGGGAGGATGGGGGAAGTGGTAAAAGGGTACCTGGCCAGAATTCAATCTAGTATGGACACTAACCAGAGGTGGGAGCTCATAAAGCTGGGGATAGTGGAGGCAACCAAAACCTGCTGCAAAGCCCAGAGCAAGAAGGCTGGGGCTAGAAACTGAGCTGGTTGAGCAAGGAGGTCATGGAAAGGTAAGGAGGAAAAGAGCTGCCTTTAGGAAGTACAAGAAAACAGGGAGGGAGTACAGGAGGAGTACTTGACAGAATCAAAGGAGGTGACAAGGGCAGTAAGGGGAGCCAAAGCATCTACGGAACTCAGGCTGGCACAAGGCATTAAGAAGGGGGAGAAGGACTTCTTTAAGTACATCAGGGAGAAAAGGAGCTGTAAGGACCACATAGTAAGGATTAGGAAGGAGGGGGGTTGGGTGGAAGCAGGGTGCGATAAGGCGGAAGCACTAAATGAGTACTTCTGCTCAGTATTTACTAAAGAAGAGAGGTGACACCCAAGGTGGGAGAAATGGCAGAAGCAGGGGAAGTGGTGACAGATGGGAAATCATGGACAGCAGAGTTTGAGAGGGTTTGAAGGCACTGAGGGTGGACAAGGTGCCAGGCCCAGATGGCATCCACCCCAGGGTACTGAAGGAGCTGGCAGAAGAGGTCATGGGACCTTTGGAGACCTATTGTAATGCCTCACTACATTTGGGGGTGTGTACCTCAGGACTGGAGGATGGCTCATGTGGTGCCCCTCCACAAGAGTGGCCCCAAGGATGAACCGGAAACTACAGACCAGTGAGCCTCACATCCATCGGTGGTAAGCTAATGGAGACTATCCTGAAGGGAGGCTGGTGGCCCTCCTAGAGGCCAAAGGACTAGGGACAGCAGACAGCATATGCTTACGTGGCAGATCCTGCCAAACCAACCTAGTTAAGTTCTATGACTGGGTAACTAGAGCAGCTGGACAGGGTCCATGCAGTGGATGTCCTGTATCTGGACTTCAGTAAGGCATTCGACTCAGTGCCATATGGAAAGCTGGGAAGGAAGTTAGTAGGCAGAGGGGTGGGTGCAAAGCTGGTGAGATGGGTAGGAAACTGGCTGCAGGGAAGGCAACAGAGGGTGGTGGTGGTGGGTGGGGAGCTCTCACACCCAAGGGCAGTGACAAGCGGTGTTCCACAGGGCTTAGTGTTGGGACCAGTGTTGTTTGGGATATTCATTGCAGACATATCATGGGACATCAAGAGCAAGATCAGTCTGTTTGCTGATGATACCAAGTAAAGCGCAGTGGTGGATGACCTAGGAGGATGGCAGGGTTTGCAGGATGATCTGGCAAAGCTTGAAACTTGGTCAGACACCTGGCAACTGACTTTAATGCCAAAAGTGCAAGGTGCTGCATTTTGGGCTGAAGAACCCAAGGAGGAGTTACCAGCTAGAAGTGCAGCTAGCCCAGACAGAGGGAGAGAAGGATCTGGGTGTGCTCATTACAGGGTCAATGAACAACTCGCCACAATGTAGGAAGGCAGCTGCAAAAGGCCAACAAAATGCTGGGTTGTATTGCAGGGGTATATCCTCAAGGAGGGAGGAGGTGATTCTGCCACTGTATGGTCATTAGTTAGACCACCTGGAGTACTGCGTGCAGTACTGGCGTCCATATCTGAAGAGGGACATGGAAGTTACTGGAGGGTGCAGCGCGAAGCGACAAAGATGATCAATGGGCTGGGGACTTATCATATGAGAGGAGGTTGAAGGAGTTGAACATGTACTCACTGGAGGAGAGGAGAGACAGGGGTGACATGATTGAAACCTTTAAATACATGAAAGGAATAAACAAGATGGGTACAGAGGGGCTGTTCAAAGTAAGTGATGGGAGGGCCACCAGGGGCCATGATATGAGACTGGAGTGAAGAAAGTTCAGGAGGGAGATGAGGAGACACTTTTTTACAGAGAGGGTGGTGGCTGGGTGGAATGCGTTACCTGCTGAAGTGGTATGCAGTAGAACAGTGGACTGCTTCAGACGAGGATGGGGCAGGACAAGGGAGGTTAATGAAGGGGAAGGGTAGAAGGGAGGGGCAGCTGCAGAATAAGGGGTGCTAGCTGCACATTCGAGCAAACTTGATAGACCTCTAGGCCTTTATCTGCTGGCAAATTTCGTATGTAACTGTATGTTGTTGAATCTAATGTAAAAGTTATATCCTGTTGTACTATTGTGTAAATAACCCCGGGTGGCCCCTGAAAAAGGGACTATTACTGTTCACAGCGGGCCTACCTGGTTACCAAAATTTAAATAAATAAATAAAATTGCCATAACCTCTGAACTACAAAGTTGGTATTAAACCATGTTTTCTGCAGGAAAATGATGTCCAAATGCTGGTCCTGCAAAAGAGTAAACACAGGTACTCTTTTTCTGCTGTTCAGTAAACTATGGACATTTAAAGAGGCAATGTTAATAACAACCATTTAAACAATCAAGTTCATTTTTTTCCTTTTATTCTTCTTTTCTTGCCTGCCGACTGTTGTTCTTCTCAATCTGGAATGATGGAGTGTGAGAAAGAAGAGTCAAATTCCATTTCCCCTGATTCTGAGTCTCCCCAATCTGTGATGCCAAAGCTGAAAAGGGATTAGCAATGTCCACCTCTGATTTGTTGGAACCTGACCCAAGGCTTCTAGAGCTCTGACGTGGAGCCTTCCTCTGTTGTGAAGGGGACATGCGGGAGGTAATCTGTTCATCCCTGGATTGTGAAATGATCTCAGGCTCAGGTATTGAAGCATTTATACTGTATCAGTAGTTGCAGCTGATTTTTGCAAGTTGATGTCTTGTGATGGAACCTCTACTACAGGGATAGGGGCATCTGCCTCGGTAGAATTCCTGGTAGAATCTTTTGTCAGCACAACCTAATGGTCTGATCTTTGTATTTCCCCTTTTTGTTGCACTTTCTTAATGAGGTCACTGGGGTTAAGTTGCGTTCTTTTATTATGAGATGCCCAAGGACAGTCCTGGAACATATACCCATGTTTCTTGCAAAGATTACATTTGCTGTGATTCATGCATTGTGAACTGATATGGCCCAATTCCCCACAGATGTCATATCACAATCTGTCTCACAGGTTGGAAAGATGTGTCCAAGCCCCACATTTATAACAGGCCTTAGGTTGGTCTGAGTAAAAACAATCCCCCCATCTTTCCCCAGAAAAAAAAACTGTTCGATAGGTGTACTATGCCTCCTTCCTCACTGCATAGCTTTACTTGGAATCTCCAGCCTCCGGTCCATATAAATACTGTTTCTACGATAGCTTCTGGAGCATTTAAAATCTCACACTTTGCTGCAGCCAGTGCAGGATGTCCCCCACATGGACCCCTTAATTTCTGAACATAACAGTTATAAATCTGATTGTACAATTTGTAAGGGGTATTGCAAAAAAGGGGGTCCACGGGGGGAGACTTCAATTGATTATATTTGTTCCAAAATCTTTCTAAAGAATGTGGAAACTTGAAACTAATATTGAAGTTATCCTTCCCTGAGATGTGAATTAAGGTGTACATTTCAGAAGCCATGAAATGCATTGACTTCTTTATGAGCAATTTACCCATATACAAATGGTCTGGTCAAGTTTCTAAGCCCCCTTTGTAACACAATCTAACTGCATAACAATGGGGCGCTAGGTCATCTCTATTGAATAAGTCCAAAAAATGATGTTCCGTTCAGTTCCCACCTTCTTTTTTCTCTGTAAGATTTTATTTCATTCTTAATATATTTAAACAAAATACATGCATCAAACATCAAACAGTCCAAACAAAATACATTAAATACATCAGCGACTCATTACTACAAATATGCATTATATAGAAACATAGACTTTGACGGCAGATAATGACCACTTGGCCCACCCAGTCTGCCCATTTCCCTACCTACTGGATAAGCTGCAGATTCTAGTTAACCAACAGCCTATTTCCTGCACCCCCCCCCACTATAATTGCCTTATGTCTGTCCCATGCGTGTTTGAATTCCTCCACTGTTTTAGACCCCACAGCCTCTCCAGGAAGGCGGTTCCATGCGTCCACCACTCTCTCCGTGAAAAAGAATTTCCTCACATTACCCCTGAGCCGCCCCTCTAACTTTAAATTGTGCCCCCTTGTTCTTACACATCTCTTTTTCTGAAAGATGCTACCCTCCTGGACTTTGTTGATTCCCTTGAGGTACTTGAAAGTTTCTATCATGTCCCCCCTGTCCTTCCTTTCATCAAGGGTATACATATTAAGGTCTCTCGCATTGTTATTATGCTTAAGACATATATGTAACAGGAAGATAAATTAGTAACCTTACACCAAATAGGGGTATGAAACCACTAACCCATTATATAACATTCCCCTGAAGTAATACTTCTATATGAAAACTGTAGCAAAAAGAAAACATAGAAGTGCCGACAAGATGGGACAGAAACTGAGAGGAAAAATGGTCACATTTCTTATTATTGATTGTTAGAGTTAGTGAAGAAGCTGTATAGAGTGGCCCATTTAGAATTAATAACAGTGGACTGATCTATCATTAGATGGGCAAGCCTTTCAATTCTCAGAGCCTCCAGGCACTCTACCCCATTCATTGAGTAGGGGCACGTTCCTCCAGCCATAGCTTAAGTACACAGTTCCTAACTGCTAAAGATATGATGGTTATAGTGCAACACTGTTATTCAGTCCAAATTTCCAACTCATCAAAATGCCCAAGTGCCGTCTTTTCACTGAATTTCCCTCTTAGTCATGTAATATATTTTTTAGATAATCAGCAATCATGTTCCATAGAAGAGCAATTTTAGGACAGGACCAGAACATGTGTATCAGATCACATTTAGTTTCCTCGCACCTCGTACAGTTAGAGGTTGCCCATAAACACGTCTTATTCATATTGAGTGGAGTATAATAAAATTGTGCAGCATCTTAAACAAGATGAGTTCGGCATTGATTGACTTAAAGGTTCTGACCGAATCCAGCCAAATTTTGAACCAATTCCAATGATTGGCTTCATCACCAAAGAAGTTGTCAGACCATCTTATACACAGGGAGTCTGGTCTCTTCGTGGTGGTCAAAAGTAAATTATAAAAATGTGATTTTCTGGGTCTAATCTGAACACATGCTAGTGTAACCCCCCTGCAAATGGGGGTTCCCAAAAGACTTCCAGGAGCTTGCTTGAATGCTCCAAGCCTGAATGGTGTTTGGCGTTTAAGCCATTTATCAGTGAGTGTTTTAAGAGCCTCTGGTACTGTCTCTTTAAGAGCTGTCTGCTTGCAGACATAATTAGTTTGTATGGGGGGACTGTGAGCTTCTCTGCTTGAGTACCACTCGAGCTGCTGCCAATTCACTCCATTTTTGCAGTCACTAGGATGCAAAGGAACCTATCCGAAGATGTAACTGTTTGCCAGAAATCATTTAGAGTAATAATGAAATTACAGTTTGTCTAACCTGCTTTCTTTGCAGTCAGAACTGTGTTTGCCTAGGTCCCCATTCGAGTTTTGAACTGCTGAACTGGACCAATCAGTGTGGGTTAAGGTAGCTCTAAAATGGTGCCTTGGACGAATCAGAACTTGGACTCATAATCTGAGCCAGCCACAAGAGGATTGTATGGGCAGTGACTCTGTGAGATGTAGTTTAGACTTCTGCCCTTTGGACCAACAGGGCAGTCTATTGTGAGTGACAGCCAATCCAGCCAAGAACTGGGAGGAACTCAAAGGAAGTGCCCGGTTTGTCTGCTGGAGTTTCAGTTGAGCTCTGGCAGTGAAGAGGGAAGGAGCCCTGTGCTTTTTCGGTGTGCAGTTTTAGTTGTGAAACTGTAAAGGCCCAGAGTTCGGGTCTGCAGCTTGTGTAACTGCTTGTTAGGACTAGATCCATACTGTGAAGAGAATCAAGGATATCTGAAGAGTAGAAACCAGGCTCACCCTGTAGAAGACTGGAGAAATTGCTGAATTGCACTTGGTCTGTCAGGAACTGGAATCTGCTGTGTGTTCTCCCAGGTATTTGTGCAGTAATTATAGTGATAGAGAAGCAGCCTGCCTGATATAGTACTTTTCTTTTTACCATATAAATGTGTGAGGAGCTTGTGTAGCTCAAGTGAATCCTGCTGCCATTAAAGGACTTTTGCCTGTTACTGTTCACCATATAAATGTGTGAGGAGGCTTGTGTAGTTTCAAGTGAATCTTGCTGCCATTAAAGGACTTTTGCCTGTTGCAGTTTGCCATATAAATGTGTGAGGAGTCTAGTGGAGCTCAAGAGTAACCCTGCTGACATTGAAGGACTCTATCTTGTTTGGAGGTCGTGAGTACTAATTCAGGGTCGCTCCTGTTGAATTGCCACATTGAATCCAAATGGAATTAATGTACTGCTGACTGTTTAACTAATTTTTCTTTTCTCTCAGGAAAGGGCCCCTACCAGCTGCCATGGCTTGGACTAGCCACTAGGCTTGGGTACCCAGGGACAAAGTAACTGGTAGGGGATAGGCCTGTGCACAGAGCCAGGTAGATGAGTAAAGTGATAAGCTAATTAACCTGATTCCCCTGTCCTTGTTGGTATCCCCTAAATAAATCAGAGTTGCTTGTTTCAGCAAAAGTTATACTGCCTGAGGTATTTGTTTCATGTTAAAGTATTGTACTGTTGATTGTGTACTGTATCTTATTTTACAGGAGGTCCCAGTGCCTGAACCCAGTCCTGGGGTAAGTGTATACTTGTGAAGGTGGTTCTGATATATTGTGTGGGCCACTAGTGGGAAGAAAGCGGGGTTGTAGTGTCCCAGAGGCTGTGACCAAGTTAGTTTAACTGTTGCGAACCCTGACCTCTGGGTGGAGGCACCCGCCATCGGATCCAGGCCCTCAACCTGTTAGTGGCAAATCAGGCAGGGGTAGTATTCCGGGATAGTGCCATCTAGGGGTTACATCTTGGAGGCTCACCGCTGGGATTGTGTGTCCTCTAGTGGCCATATTTATGAACCACTGTTAAGAAAAAAATGGGTACCCCGGCGAAGTGGCTGTGCACCGCTGGTGGAGTGGTGTACTGGGGAGGAGATTGACCCCGAAAGTGCTAGTGCTTATCCTGACATCCCCGGGTATCAATACGGACACTGTACAGGGAGTACTTTCCAAGGTGGAAGGTTTACAAAACCCTGTGGTGGTGGGTCGGCATGCTAATCTGCTCACCCACACTTCCTGGCCCTAGTAGTTTAAGGATCCCATAGATAGCTCCAAGTGCCACAGACCATTACCCCAGAGGGAGCCTCACTGCCTGAGAGTGATAACTATGTACAGTAAAGACCTGGGGAATGAGCCCTACCACTGTCTGAAACTTTGAGGAGAAATTTACAAATGGTTGCTGGGGGAAGGAAAACTGTGGAGGACTTGAAGAAACTATTCTTGCCACTGGGGGTGTTCCTCTCCCAACACCCTCTCCGCTCCAGTACCTGTAATGGTGGCTGAACCAATGCAGACTCCTATTTCTGCACTGCCATTGGTCACGACTCTTACAGAGGTTGAGGATCTCTCTGGCACCCTCCCACCCCCAAGGGGAGGATGACTGGGAGACCTGGATAGACTATTTTGCCCCTACGTGCTAGAATGGCAATGCTCAGAAGCTGAAAAGCAAAGAGGGTTAGTGAGAGCCTCCCGAGGTCCTGCCCTGGCTACCATCCATGCAAACGGGCCAGTAACCCTGAAGTGACTGCACAGGCCTATCTTGAGGCCTTGGAGAATGTGTATGGGAGTCTGATTCTGATGAGGATCTGTGGTGGAGAATAAGATGCACAACAGTACCAAGGGAGTTGTTGTCTGTGTATGTATCTCGGCTGGAAAAATTGTTGCAAGAATGCCTCAGAAAGGGTAGTTTTGCCAGTGATTGAACTGGACGAACCAGGCTGGCTGGACCAGGATCATGAAGTCTGCCCCTTCTCAGAACTGCTGTTGCTTCAGTTACGCCTGGCAAATCGACTGGAATCCCACCTCCTATGATGAGTTAATGAGAGAAATCTGAGGAGTTGAGAAAAGGTGACCTCGGAGGACCTGCACCAATAGCTGCGGCTACGACCCAAGTGACTGGGGTGGCCCATCAAGTGAAGTTCAGGGCAGAGGTTGGCTGTCAATGAGTGCTCTGACAAGGAAAAGAAATGCCACAATTGGGGCGAACTGTTGGAGAGAGATCCGGGAATTCAAAACAGTCCTTTATGAAGGCCACGCCTGCAAGTACGGGCTCTGACCTCCATATCCCGATTGCATCTGCTATGGGGGTGGGGGTACCCACCCGTATCTCCTGCTGATAACAGCTCCAAACTCAATTCCTTGACCATGGAAGTGGAGAAACTGACGAGATGTCTCCAAATGCTTATCACATACAGACAGAGATGGCACCAAGGTTTCCAGTTAGTAGTACCTGCCCTGGCTCCCAGTGTGGCGCTTTGGCCAGCTCAAACTCCAGAAAGTATGTTTTGCTATAATTGTGGGAAGGATGGGCACATGAAGAGGGAATGCCGGTCCCCAAAAGACACTGACAAAGTTGCATATAGGCTACAAGGAGAGCTTCGGAGAACAAATCAGTGGTTAAGAGGTGTACAAAATGATCCCAGTGAGGGCACCAAAAATGCTAACTCACATCTTTTTGTGGCGAGGTCAGTTGCCCAGGCCCCCATTACCGCCTCTTCAGACTGGTCCAGAATAGTGGGTCCTTCCATGGAGACCACTGTAAAGGTGAATGGAGCATCTACAAGAGCTGTGATAGACAGTGGCTCCCAAGTGACAATTATGTTCCAGGATTGGTATCTGAAGCATTTGTCAGACGTCCCTTACAACCATTAGAAGGACTGCATGTATGGGGTTAAGTGAGAAGGCCTACCCCTATTCCGGGTATATCCAAATTTGGCTGTCTTTCCCCACCTCCCGTGGCTGGAGTGGCCGAACAAGTAGAGACCCTAGCCTTAGTGTGTCCCCCACTGGACTGTATGATGGTGTCCTTTGTTGAGTTAGACAAATGCTCATATGTTCGGGAAGGCTGGCACAGTTGTGTTATGAAAACAGGGGTCAAAGACTATTAGAGCTTTAAGTTCGGCTTTTAATTAAGAAGACCTATGAGGCACAGAGAGATGCTGAAAAAATAGAAACCAGAGGAACCGGTGGGATTGTATGGAAGAAGGATCCGAGTCTCTGATCCTGGCGCTAAATGCCCAGTGTACCTTACAGGAGAGGTCCCATATCAGAAAGGATGTTAAGAATAAAATATTAATGTTGGATGCACCAGGCAATGGAAAATTGCCAGAGGGACTGCTGGTCAAGCTTAGTATTTTGCCCGCTAGAGCCCTATGCTTATGCCAGAAGGGTAATGGTCCAAGTTCATAATGTGTCTGAAGAGACATTTGAGTAAATAGAGGTTGCATCCTGGCTAATGTGCATTGTGAAGACACTGCAGTGCTACCCAGCAGCAAGAGTTCGGGAAGAATGACAGATGGACGCCTCACTTGTTTGATTTTGGTGACTCCCCATTGCCAGCTGAATGGAAAGTGAGGATCAGTGAGAAGCTTGCCCAGAGAGACCAGGTGTTTTCTTTAAAGGAATGGGATGTAGGATGTGCAAGGAGCTGAGCACAATATCCGGCTGCATGACGTAAAGACCATTTCGTAGAGGTTTCGCCTATCACCATTTGCTGATATAGATGATGTGAGACGGCATCTGCAAGAGATGTTAGCTGGTGTAATACAAGAATCCAGAAGCCCTTATGTTTCCATTGTGGTAGTGAGGAAAAAGAATGGGACAGTAAGGATGTGCGTGGATTATCGCACCTAAACCGCGGACTATCCTGATCAGTACACAATGCCCTGCATTCAGGATGCTTTGACTGCCTAAGCGGGCGCAAGTGGTTCTCTGTGCTGGATCTCCGCAGTGGTACTACTAGATCCCGATGGTCCCAGAGGACCGTGGAGAAGACAGCCTTTATCTGTCCTGCTTCTTTATGAATTCATGAGGATGCCTCATGATTTCAGGTGCCCCAGCCACTTTTCATCGATTGATGGAGCGTGCAGTGGGACATGAACTTACTAGAGTGCCTGGTATACCTAGATGATGTTATTGTGTGGCAGCTCACTGGAAGAACATGAGAGCAGATTATTTAAGGTATTGAACTGACTGGAGGACTTTGGCCTTAAACTGTCCATTGATAAGTGTCAATTTTTCAAACATCAGTAAAGTATGTGGGACAATAGTATCCACTGAGGAATAGAGACCGACCCAAGTAAAGTTGAGGCCTTGATCACCTGGCCACAGCCCAAAAATCTAAAAAGAACTGCAAAGATTCCTGGGATTCTGTGGTTATTATCGGCGTTTCACAAGGACTATTCAAGAGTGATCCGCCTTTACTTAACCTTTACTCAAGGGTATCCCCAACCCACAAAAATACCAAAAGTCAGTGTCCCTCAAGACTGAAAGATGTTTTCATCCAGTGAAGTATTTGGGGCCCGCTGGACTCCTGATTGTGAGACTGCTTTTCATGAGATCATATCAACTTACCCATGCTCCAGTGCTGGCCTATGCCGATCCAAAAAAACCTTACGTCCCGCACACTGATGCTAGCTTGCAAGGGCTGGGGGCTGTGTTGTACCAAGAGCACGAGAATGGCTTGAGACCAGTGGCCTTTGCCAGTAGAAGCCTGATCCCATCCAAAAGAACTATCCTGTACATAAGTTAGAGTTCCTAGCTTTGAAGTAGGCTATTGTTGACCAATTCATGAGTACCTTGTAGGGGCTAAAATACTAGTAAAAGCAGCAATAATCCTTTGACCTATTGCAGACCTCAGCTAAGTTGGATGCCACTGGCCATAGGTGGCTTTCTGCATTATCTACATATGACTATGCTCTCAATACCGAGCAGGTCTGAACCACATAGATGCTGATGCCTTCCGAGGCCTGTTCCCAGAATGATTGGGTCCGATTGGCAGAACCTGACATTCGGGCACTCTGCCGAAGTTTGACAGGGAGGAACAAATGTCCACGGACGCTTAGTGGACTGCATGGTGGATTGCTTGGGACCCTCTGAGAATTGCATACCTGCCTTATTGACACTTTTCTGCAATAGACATTGGTGCACCGCTCAGCTGGACAAGACAGTATTCAAGCGGGCTCAACTCGCGATCCCATGATCAAAGCAGCTTTAGAGCCCTCTATGCAGGAAAAGATGTGTCCAAATTACGCCCACTGATTTGAGAACTGCACTGTTGACAAAGAAGGTCCTAAGTTGAAACTGATCAATAAACTGTTATACAGAGAAACAGTAGACAGAGGGGACAAGTAGACAAACAACAACTAGTGCTGCCCACTGCCTTTCGAGACTCAGTACTGATGTCCTTGCACAACCACATGGGACACCTTGGTATAGACAGAACACTTGACTTGGTGAGATCCAGATTCTATTGGCCTAAGATGGGGGCTGATGTGGAGCAACGTTCTGAACTTGTAGTCGCTAGCTTACAGAGGAAAGCTTTGACCCAGAGGGCTGCCCCTTGTAAACATCACCACCAGTGCACCCATGGAGCTGGTCTGTATTGATTTTCTGAGTTTGGAGTCAGATCAAAGAAATATCAGTAATGTGCTGGTGGTCACTGACCATTTCACGAGATATGCCCAAGCTTTCCCACCAAAGACCAGAAAGCATCCACTGTGGCCAAAGTACTTGTAGAAAACTTTTGTTCATTATGGGGCTCCACAAAGAATCCATTCTGATCAAGGAGAGATTTGTGAGTCATCTGATCAAAGAGATGCTTTCTCTGTGGGGAGTGGGAAAGTCCAGAACCACTCCTTACCACCCCAGGGGACCCACAGCCTGAACGCTTCAACCGCACTTTGCTAGATATGCTAGGCTACCCTGCACCCAAAGGACAAGCCTAGATGGAGCCAACAAATTAGCACCCTGGTACATGCTTATAACTGCACCAAAAGTGATGCACTGTGTTCTCCCCCACTCTGATGTTTGAAGAGAAGCTTGACTACCGGTAGATGTGTGTTTGGGGTCTCCTGATGGGGTTCAAGCTGACAACTATTTACAGTATGTGCAAAAGTTAAAGGCCCAGCTAACTCATGCGTACTAACTGGCTCAAACCATGGCTGCCAAAGAAATCTGGCCAACAAAGAAAGGGTATGATAAAAGGTGAAAGCACAGGAACTCCAGGAGGGAGATCGGGTATTGCTAAGAAATCTGGGACTGCATGGCAAACACAAGATTGCTGACAGATGGCACCATCTCCCTCACATTGTAGTGGGCAAACTAGATGATCTGCCAGTGTACAAAGTAAGGCCTGAGAATAATTCAAAAGATGTAAAACAATGATTAGAAATCATTTACCGCCCATTGACAAATCTTGATTGAGTCTGAGCCCCAGAAGATGCCCCTCTGGACCAGTGACTAGAGCTGCTGCTAAGAAAAGATCAAGAAAGTCTACCTACAGAAGCAGAGTTAAAGTGTTCCCTTCCACAAGTCCCAGTTGAGCATGACTGTCAGTCCATATCAGAAGAAAGTGAGAGTGACTTTGAATACTATCCTTCTTACGAACTGAGTCAATTGTTTCGGGGCAATCCCCTAGTCAATACTGGAGACGAAGCTGTGCCTTCTGGACTGTCTAAGCCCCCAGCTTCGTCCCTGGAGCCAATGCTCCCAGAAAGTGAAGTGCAAAGCATCAGATCAGATGAAATGGAATCATTGTGCATGGTTGAGCTGTTTGAGCTTTCGGGGGAGGAAAATGATGGATTGGGGCAGACTGGTGATACACCAGAACAAGAAGAGTATTTTGAGTGCCCTGACAGCCACTGCCAGTGTCCGAAAGCTCTCCATGCGAGCCAAATGTTGTGGACTCAGAAACTGTAACTCCTGGAGCTGAAAGTGCCCCAAGTTCTAGCCTCTCTACCCCCATGGAGACTCCCCTGACAAGTGAGAACAATGCTGAAAATGAGGCTCAGAGTGCAGAAACTGTAACAGTTCCCCTAGAAAGACTGGCGAGCTGTAAAGCCTGTGGTGCACCTCAGTTATGATTCCCTTGGGAGGCTGCGGACTTGCCTCTCAATGTTGTCCATAAAGGAGTGTATGTGTCCCAGCTCATTGCCCAAACTGAGCGTCAGTGCTAACTCAAGTTACTTGTGTTGCCCTCTAATATGGTGCCTTGCCCCATCCAGCCCTAAGGTAACTGATAGGAAGGGCCCCTCTCTTCAGGTTTCATGTACAAGAGGTAATAACTTGAGTTATGGTACAATGTGTGTAATACTGTGTAAAGAGTGAGCGACTGCAATGTTTCAGAAATGTGTTCTTGGTAAAATGATGTATTGACTGATGATTACATGTGTGAGCCTAATGCAAATGTATATGTTTGCAGTTGAAACTATGGAGTACTTGCTTGACGCGGATGTCAAGCTTTCCCAGGCTAGGAAGGTGTAACCCCCTGCAAATGGGGGTTCCCAAAAGACTTCCAGGAGCTTGCTTGAATGCTCCAAGCCTGAATGATGTTTGGTGTTAAGCCATTTATCAGTGAGTGTTTTAGAGCCTCTGGTACTGTCTCTTTAAGAGCTGTCTGATTGCAGACATAATTAGTTTGCATGGGGGGACTGTGTGCTTCTCCGCTTGAGTACCACTCGAGCTGCTGCCAATTCACTCCATTTTTGCAGTCACTAGGAGTGCAAAGGGAACCTATCTGAAAGATGTAACTGTTTGCCAGAAATCATTTAGAGTAATAATGAAATTACAGTTTGTCTAACCTGCTTTCTTTGCAGTCAGAACTGTGTTTGCCTAGGTCCCCATTCGAGTTTTGAACTGCTGAACTGGACCAATCAGTGTGGGTTAAGGTAGCTCTAAAATGGTGCCTTGGACGAATCAGAACTTGGACTCATAATCTGAGCCAGCCACAAGAGGATTGTATGGGCAGTGACTCTGTGAGATGTAGTTTAGACTTCTGCGCCTTTTTGGACCAACAGGGGCAGTCTATTGTGAGTGACAGCCAATCCAGCCAAGAACTGGGAGGAACTCAAAGGAAGTGCCCGGTTTTGTCTGCTGGAATTTCAGTTGAGCTCTGGCAGTGAAGAGGGAAGGAGCCCTGTGCTTTTTCCGGTGTGCAGTTTTAGTTGTGAAACATGTGTAAGGCCCAGAGTTCCGGTCTGCAGCTTGTGTAACTGCTTGTTAGGACTGAATCCATCCTGTGAAGAGAATCAAAGGATATCTGAAGAGTAGAAACCAGGCTCACCCTGTAGAAGACTGGAGAAATTGCTGAATTGCACTTGGTCTGTCAGGAACTGAATCTGCTGTGTGTTCTCCCGGGTATTGTGCAGTAATTGCGATCGGGATAGAGAAGCAGCCTGCCTGGTATAGTACTTTCTTTTTACCATATAAATGTGTGAGGAGGCTTGTGTAGCTCAAGTGAATCCTGCTGCCATTAAAGGACTTTTGCCTGTTGCAGTTTGCCATATAAATGTGTGAGGAGGCTTGTGTAGCTCAAGTGAATCCTGCTGCCATTAAAGGACTTTTGCCTGTTACTGTTCAACATATAAATGTGTGAGGAGGCTTGTGTAGCTCAAGTGAATCCTGCTGCCATTAAAGGACTTTTGCCTGTTGCAGTTTGCCATATAAATGTGTGAGGAGTCTCGTGGAGCTCAAGTGAATCCTGCTGCCATTAAAGGACTTTTGCCTGTTGCAGTTTGCCATATAAATGTGTGAGGAGTCTCGTGGAGCTCAAGAGTAGCCCTGCTGACATTGAAGGGCCCTATCTTGTTTGGAGGTCGTGAGTACTAATTCAGGGTCACTCCTGTTGAATTGCCACATTGAATCCAAATGGAATTACTGTACTGCTGACTGTTTAACTAATTTTTCTTTCTCTGTGTGAGAGGCCCCACCAGCTGCCACGGTTTGGACTAGCCACTGAGGGCTTGGGTACCCAGGACAGTAACTGGTAGGGATAGCCTGTGCACAGAGCCATAGGTAGATGAGTAAAGTGATAAGCTAATTAACCTGATTCCCCTGTCCTTGTTATATCCCCCTAAATAAATCAGAGCTGCTTGTTTCCAGCAAAGTTATACTGCCTGAGGTATTTGTCTATGTTAAAGTATTGTACTGTGATTGTCACGCCTGTATCTTATTTTACAGGAGGTCCCAGTGCCTGAACCAGTCCTGGGGTAAGTGTATACTGTGAAGGTAATTCTGATATATTGTGTGGGCCACTAGTGGGAAGAAAGGGGGGTTGCAGTGTCCCAGAGGGCTGTGACCAAGTTAGTTTAACTATTGCAAACCCTGACCTCTGGGTGGAGGCACCCGCCATCGGATCCAGGCCCCTCAACCTGTTAGTGGCAAATCAGGCAGGGGTAGTAGCCCCTGGGATAGCGCCATCTAGGGGTTACACTAGGAAGCTCTGAGAGTTGACACTGTCATCTGTAATTATCCCTTCTTAATAAATAAGACCAAGAATAATTCTGATCATGCTGTCAAACATGTCCACATCCTCTGGGGGAAAGTCATGTTTATGAGCTAGGGTACTGAAGGAGGGAAGTACCCTTTCATGCGTTAAGTCCTTAACCTTTAACAGATCCTTCCTTTCCCAGTTAGGATTGTTATAGATCAAACCATTCTGTGTAACATTGGGATTGTAAAAGATGGGCTGCAACATAGACCTCCTTAGGTCTAAGTCTAGGAGACCAGATCATCTTTCAGGGCCAATAAGCTATCTACCAGTATTCTATTCCTAGAGGATTTTGCTGGTTTTGCAAATATTAGAGCGATAAGTTTGGCATATGTGTCATTAGCCAGACCCACTTTGATTTTTAACCATTCTGGATTATTGGATGCTCCTACTTAACTGTCATACCATTTCAATACTTGGGCCATTCTGCAGAAAAGAAAGTAATAGTATAAATCCAGTGCTTTGAGATACCCCATATCCTTAGATTTAGAGAGCCTGTCATACAATATTCTGCATTTTTGGTTTGCCCACAATAATTTTGAGATTGAGTTCTGCACCCCTAGGAACCAACTTTTATAAAGGGATTTCGGCAAAATCATCATTTTCAATGGCTCAGGTCTTCTCCAGAGTCCTAATGGTAGGTTGTTCCATTTAACCAATCTCTATTGTGTAGACTGTTTAAGTATAATCAAGTTCTTACTCAGTGTTTTTGTCATGGTCTTAAATACCTTAATGCCTAGGTAATTTGGTTTTTATATTTCCAATGCTATGCCCAGCTCTGTTATATCCTGCTTAAGGCAATGACAGTTTAAGGGAAGGAAGGAAGATTTATCTTTGTTTAATTTGTAGCCAGATATAATATAAATGTCTGAAATGATCTCCAATGCTTTTTTTAATGGAGCTACCCAGATCTGAGACTGACATCAGTATGTCATCAGCATATACAGATACGAGATATTCCCTATCCTGAATTCTTATTACTTTTATGTCTTTGTCAATCAAACGTTTTCTTATTTGTGGATCCAGGGACAGGTTGAAGAGAGGAGAGGATAGAGGACAGCCCTGCCTAGTACCCCTTTTTAAGGTGAAGGTAGGGGAGATTATGAGAAAAATCTACACAGTAATATTCTTTTCTAAACTCTGCCAACCATGTCTGCGAACCTAGCTTTAAACCTAGTTACATGAAACATTAGAGGGCTAAACCATAAGATAAAAAGGTACACCATCCTACGACACCTAAAAAAGCTTAATCCACATATTGTATTTCAACAGGAGATACATCTAATGGAGCAGCATTATAACTTAATGTTTAGAAAGTGGCTGGGTCAGGTAATAGGCACTGGTTTCAGTTCAAAAAAGACAGGAGTCCTTATTCTAATAAAAAGAGGATTACATTTCTGAGTAACAGACACAGTAGTGGATGAAAATGGGCATTACATTTTTGTAAGGGGATGTCTGAATAATGAAGAAGTTACATTAGTAAACATTTATGATCCAAATAATTCCTTGCACTAGGTATATAAGGATATACATAAGATCCTAATCAACTACACAAAACCAATTATCATAATGGCAGTGGATATGAATAGTATCCTGAACCCTGTTTTAGACAGATCTAACTGAAGGCACACAAACACCAGCTCTGAAAGGGATCTCAGAGATCTAGTTGAGATGTTAGATTTAGTAGATGTTTTGTGAGTCCTACATCCAGATGGAAAATAATTCACATACTGGAGTACCTGCCATGAATCAGGTTCCAGAATTGACCATATTTGTGTTCACAGGAATATGATTGCTAGATTAATCAATTCCAAACTAAAAGAACAGGTCATATCAGACCACTGTCCAGTATCAATCTCATTTTTGGAGGAGGGGAACCAACAAGAGGGATAGATGGAAAACAAATAACTTCCTATTAAATGACATTGAAGTCATAACCCAGGCCAGAAAGACAATACAGGAGTTTCTAGAATGTAACAACCCCTCAGATACCTCATGGGTCAATAACTGGGATAGTCTTATATGTGTTCTCAGGGGGACTCTGATTAGCATCTCTTCTAAAGAAAAAGGGAACAGAAAGCAAAAACAGAGGAAATCCTTTGCAAAATAAAACCGTTTGAAGAAAGGCTTTCAGCAGACATACAGGACAAAACTTGGGAAGACTAGTCCAAACTCAAAACTGAATACTACAAATTGATTAGGGGAGAAGCTAAGTTTGCTCTTCGTAAGTCTAAACTTAATTACATTGATTCTGGCCCTAAGGCAGCCAAAATGGTTGCCATTAGATTAAAACAGCTAGTTATGCTACTAGAATTTGCTCCGTCAAAGATGCCCACAAAGGTTCATTGGTCACAGGGGACAGAAAGATTAATGAGGTGTTCCTGCAAGTTTACAAAACATTATATGACACGTTTAAACCCATCCCTGTCTCAATATTGCTAACCTTTGTGCTGGCATAGAAATACCTAAAGTTACAGATGGCTACCAAGAAAATCTTAGGTAGGGCATCAGCCTAGAGGAAATAAAGGAGTTTGTTGGCAAACTCACAAGTAATGAGGTCCCAGGACCAGATGGACAACTTAGTAAATTTCTACTATAGACTGTTAGATAAGGTTGCACCTGTTCTGCTGGAAGGGTTCAGGGAAGCCTTCCTCAAGGGGGAATTATCACCTAGTATGTTTCAAGAGCTCATCACCCTCATTCATAAATCAGGTAAAGTCCAAAATGATTGCAATAATTATAGACCCATTACTCTCATAAATACTGACACAAAGATTCTAGCAAAAATACTGGCAGATAGGTTGGAAAAGGTGATACCCATACTAATTGAGAACAAACAGACCAGCTTTATCAAAGGTAGGTTAGCTGCTGATAACACAAGGAAACTCTTCCACCTGATGGAGGTGGTAACTAAAAGTAATACTGTGGCTGGCCTTCTTGCTCTTGATGCTGAAAAGGCATTTGATAGGGTACTTTGGTCTCACCTGTTTGATGTATTGAGTTCCTATGGCTTCCATGGGAGCAGAAAGAAGTGGGGAAGGCAGTCAGAAAAGCAAAGGCCCAAACCAAGGAAAGGATAGCCAACTCAGTTAAGAAGGGGGATAAAACATTTTATAGGTACATTAGGGAACATAGAAAGGTTAAGGGAGGATAGGAAGATTAATAAAGGAGAGGGAGGTGGGCAGAGGAGACAGTGAAAAGCAGAGATAATGAATGAATACTTTTGCTCAGTATTCACAAAAGAAGAAGAGGAGGAGTTACCTAAACCAAACAGTAGAAGCACTCTGGATAGTGAGGTTGATACCAGTCCATTTAAAGAAGAAAGAGTACTGAAAGAACTTCTAAAACTCAAGGTGGACAAAGCAATAGGGCCTGACGAGTTCACCCTAGAATCCTTAAAAGAGCTAAGGGAGGACCTAGTGACACCACTAACCACACTTTTTAACAAATCATGGGAAGATGGGGTGGTACCTGAGGACTGGAGGAGGGCAGATGTGATTCCCTTCACAAAAGTAGGAGCAAGGCAGAAGCAGGAAACTACAGACCTGTTAGTTTGACCTCAGTGGTGGGAAAAATGATGGAATCACTTGAAAGAAAAGAATTGTTGAGTACCTAGAGGCCAGGGCACTGAACCCAAAGCAGCATGGATTCACAGCAGGAAGGCCATGTCAGACAAATCTAATCGATTTCTTTGACTGGGTGACCAAAGTAATAGACTAGGGAGGGGCTGTGATATGGCCTACCTAGACTTTAGCAAGGCATTTGACACAGTCTCACACAAAGATTAATAATCAAGTTAGCCAGCCTGGGAGTGGGTCCCAGGGTGGTAGCCTGGATAAAACTGGCTGCACAACAGGACACAGAAGGTAATAGTGAATGGAACACATTCTGAAGAAAGGGGGGTTACTAGTGGAGTACCTCAGTGCTCAGTACTGGGTCCAGTCCTCTTTAACGTCTTTATAGGTGACATTGCAGAGGTTCAGAAGGAAAGGTATGCCTCTTTGTGGATGACACAAAGATCTGTAACAGAGTTGATACACAAGGGGGGGTAGAAAGGATGAGAAGGGACTTGGCAAGGTTGGAGGAATGGTCAGACATATGGCAACTTAGATGCAATGCAAAGAAGTGCAAAGTAATGCACCCGGGAAACAAGAACCCAGGGGAAGAATACACAATGGGGGGGGGAGGTAGTAACAACAACAAATGGAAAGGGACCTGGGGGTAATCATATCAGATTATCTTAAGGTTAGCAAGTAATGTGAGAAGGCAGTAGGGAGGGCTGGTGGTATACTGGGATGCATATGGAGAGGCACAGGCAGCAGAAAACAGGAAGTTGTTATCCCTCTGTACGGACAGTTGGTGAGACCCCATCTGGAGTACTGTATGCAGTTTTGGAGACCTCATCTATGCAAGGACATAGACAGGATGGAAGCAGTCCAGAGGAGGGAAACTAAAATGGTGCAGGGTCTACATCAGAAACCATATGAAGAGAGACTGAGAGAGCTTAATATGTATACCCTTGATGAAAGGAGGGACAGGGGGACATGATAGAAACTTTTAAGTACCTCAAGGGAATCAACAAAGTCCAGGAGGGTAGCATCTTTCAGAAAAAGATGTGTAAGAACAAGGGGGCACAATTTAAAGTTAGAGGGGGGACGGCTCAGGGGTAATGTGAGGAAATCTCTTTTCACGGAGAGAGTGGTGGATGCATGGAACCGCCTTCCTGGAGAGGTTGGGGTCTAAAACAGTGGAGGAATTCAAACATGCATGGGACAGACATAAGGCAATTATAGTGGGGGGGTTGCAGGAAATAGGCTGTTGGTTAACTAGAATCTGCAGCTTATCCAGTAGGAAGGGAAATGGGCAGACTGGGTAGCCCAAGTGGTCCTTATCTGCCATCAAAGTCTATGTTTCTATGTTTCTATGATTTCATAAGGTGGACCCAATTGCTCTAGAGTAATCCCACTGCCTCCATAATTATCAATGTTTCCAGCCTTCTGGGGGGGGATTTGAATATTGAGATTGGGTGCTTTCAGTTTATAGTGCCAAAGAGTGAGTACCCCTGAGTCCTGCTGAGTCAGTTACCTCTAAAATGGGTATTCTCTCAGACCAAGACATGTCAGGATTACTGGTGTGGAGCTCTAGCTCCACACCAGTCTGCTGCTGGTGTGGAGCTAGAGCAGCTGAAACTGTGTCTGAAATTACTGTACCGGCTATTGTCTGTGAATTTAAGTTCAATAACTGTGGGTCTTTGTCATTAGGAGTTGTACCAGTATCAGTGTTATTTGGTGCAGAGACCCCTACTTTATCTTGTGACTCTGAGGAATCGCCCCCCAACTACATTGTTCACAGTAAAAGTATATTCTTTTACCTTGTTTAGCTGCAATCCTCCTTTATCCAATGCTGCTGTTTACGTGGGCCTTGCTGTGACTTGTGCAGAAGCCAGATCCCAATCTGGATCTGATATCCACTTGCCATCCTGCAGCCTTTTCCATTCGACTCCTTCTAGGGCTGATTGTGGAATCCATTCTCCAACTTCACCCAAAGATTCAGGCAAACCAAAAACTGTACACATCTGTGCACTAACGGTCAGTGGTGCACTCCCTTCCTGATCATTCGGGCTGTTATCTGCATCTGGAAGTAGTGCTCCATTAGTGCCACTTGAAGTTGAACAAAGGGAATCATCATTCGCTTTCTCCACAGTCAAAATAACAGCCTGTCCCTCCAGTTTTGATTTATTTTTAAAAAGTGCTTTTTCATTTTTTCATATCTCTCCTCATCCTCTGCCAAAATTAAGAAGATGGCTTGTCTCCTGTCCACCAGCTCCTTCTCCAGCTGTGCTGTGGCTTTCTTGATGTCCTCTGCGGTCGTTGCTGCAGGTACATCTTTACCATTCTTTATAATATCCATAGCATCCTCCATCAGTTTATCCTCTGAAGATTCTGCAGTGAGCAATTCTTCTTCTTCCTCCTGTTGAACTCTGGCTGAGTTGGAGGACTTTTCCCCAGCCAACAGCATAGTGGCTTCCACTACAGCCTCAGAATCCTCCATCTTGGATTTGGGACTGGCAGTGCCCCCTCCCAAGAGTAGGGAAATTTTTATTGAAAAGAAATTAAACATTACATCATATTGAAAGCAAGAACATGTCAATACAAATGAAAAACAAAAGTTAATGCAACCAAAATAAAGAGCCCTATACATCCATACAAATACTTGCTCTTATTACAGTCCTTATTTACCCTTTTGATAATTCCCCTTATTCCATTAGACAACATTGTCCCTTCCATTTTTAAAACAAATTTTCTAAATTTTTCAATAAATGTGTCACTTTCACTGGTGCGTACTTCTGTTTATCCCTTTCTTTAACTTTTAGTATCTGTGCAATTAATACCATATTTTTTGTTGAATTTGTTGTAATAAATACTGTCATCTACACTGCCAGAGACAGTACTTTATAATTGCAAAAATAGGAGGGTGCTGTGGAGCAGCAATATGGCGGTTGGAAAACAAAACAGCTGTGCTTCTCATCTAACATTATCTGGAGATAAACTATTTTAAGTCCCTTATAACTAATCAGTGAAACCACTAGATTGTGTCAGAAACCCTGCTGAACACAATGAACCTGAAAAAAAGATGCTAGACATGCTATGCAGGATCTGTATGTGTACCTTTCATTGTCGAGCTCCTCAAAAAGCCCAGGCCCTGCTGCTTCAAGTAATGTATCAATCCATGAACTTCCGATGGCCCAGATTTTAACAATGCTCACAAAAATACAGGCAACAGGTGACGAAACTAACAAGAGGCTGGCTGCTTTTGAAGCTAAACTTACTGAATCTGACACCCAAATTGCTGAGAACTCTGCTGTGATACTGGAACTCCAGGCAGCGACCACCAGGCAAGTTGATTGCAATGCTACCTATATTAGGGACCTGGCATTCTTGAAAAATAAAATTGAGAGCCTGGAGAACACCCAAAGCCAGGCCAAAGTCCATATTGTCAGGTTCCCACCTGCTTTGGTACATAGACGGAGCTATTACCAGCAGTAAACAAACTGGTCTTTATGGACCTAAAACTTTTCCCAGCTGACTCAAACATTTTATTTATTTGTTTAAAATTTGATAACCAGGAAAGGCACAGTGAGCAGAAGCTCATTTCCAGATGTGACCCGGGGCAGGGGTACAAACAAAGGGTAGACAAATGTAAGTCACCTAGTAGTGCAGTGTACATTAAACAGTTAGAAACAAGTGACAAAATATATGTTAAAATTTAGAAACAAGTGACAAAATATATGTAAAAAACTGACACAGATATTTATAAAATATGTACATATAATACAGAGTATATATATTCACATATACAGGTTGGTTTTTTTTTGTTATTCTGGGCCAGTGATTTACAGAAGGAGATCAGCTATAATGGGAACAAACATGATGGGAGCACTGCTAGCACTTAGATTGAGCAGAGCCTGCTAAAACAAAGAAGGTGCTAAAGAGAAGCAAGCAGGGGGCAGAGGGAGGCGAAGCATTAGGAGTGGGAAAACAGATGCAGGAAGAGGAAGGGGAGGCTCTCAGTAGGCACTTAAGGGCAGGAAAGGAGGGGTTGAGGCGGGTTTGGGGGGGAATGCTGCTCCAGAGGGAAGGAAGCATATAGGAGAAGGCCAACTTGCCGGCCAAGGTGCAGACACACAGGAGGGTGAAACGAATGGTCACTGACTGAATGTGAAGTACAGGGGGAGAGGGTAGCAGATTTGAGGAGGGAGACAAGGTATGGAGGAAGAGCCTCAAACCAATATTTAGATATGAAGGTGGCAGAGTGGGAAAAGCATCTCTGGGAGAGAGATTGGAGGGATAGGGAGTAGTAGAGGTCCCAGTGGTGGGTTTGCAGGGGCAGTGCTGAAGACAACGTCAGCATAATCAAAGGCAGAGAGTATCCATTTAACCAGTAGGTTGCATCTAATGGAGAGAGGAAGGTTAGCCTTATGTCGGTAGTGTAATCCCAGTTTAGGTCGCATCTTCGACTGGGAAGCACTGAAGTGGGAGAAGTCAAGTAAGGGATCAAACCAGACTCCAAGGTACTTATAAGAGAGGACATTTTTGAGGGGATTGGACACTTCAGAGAGGAAGGAGGGTAAGGTGTGGATCCTGTCCAATTTTTTGCTTGGTTCTGAAAGTCATCACTACAGTTTTCTTAGTATTTAATTTTAGACAGTTTGCATTAAACCAGGAGGTGACAGCTGAGAAGTCATTTTGCAAGGGAGTTTTGATGACCGAGATGGAGGGGCCAGAAAGAAAGAGGATAGTATCATCCACATACATGTGGATCTTGGCATGGGAGCATGCTGAGCTGAGGGGAGGTTATTTATGAATACAGAAAAGAGTACTGGCCTGAAAATTGAGCATTGGGTTACACCGGCCAGAATAGGGAGGGGGGAAGAGAGAGCATTGCAGATTTTGATGGATTGTGAATGGCCAGTCAGGTAAGATCTGAACAAGGATGCAGAAGATGGAGAAAGACCCAGGCATCAAGTTTGTTTAGGAGAAAAGGGTGGGACACAGAATTGAAGGCCTTAGTGAGGTCAATAAAAATGGCTGAGGTAATCTAGCCTTGATCCATGACGAAGTGGATGACATCTGTCAGGCGTAGAAGGGAGGTTGAGGTAGAGTGGTGCTTCCTGAAACCAGATTGAACAGGTGATAGAGAGTTAGAGGCCAGGAGGAAATCGTTTAGCCTAGAGAGGACTAGGGAATCTTGTACCTTGTCAAGTGAGGGGAGAAGTGAGATAGGGTGGTAATTGCCAGGGACAGTGGCATCACCCCTTTGAACAGTGGGAGAACCATGGCAAACTTCCAGGCAGTGGGAACAATAGCAGAGGAGATGGACAGGTTGAGAATAAATGTAAGAGGTGCAACTATGGAGGGGGCAGAGAGTGTAAGGAGCTTATGGTTCAGGCTGTCAGGGCTGGATTTGGCAAGACTGAGGGAGCTTTGAGGACTTCAAAGGGGGAATATCAGTGGCAGTTGGAAGGCAGGGGAGCATGGGGCAAGGTAGAGGCACAGGCCATGGAAGAGGCGGATCTTTCGGAATGGCAGAGATAGTGAAGAACTTATTTAGAAGCTCTGCGACAAGGGTGGGGTCCGAGATAAGTGAACCCACCTCGTAGAGGGTGGGGGGGGGATGCATGGGGAAAGTGGAGAAGTGATCGGATATCATGCCAGAAGGAGGCTGGGGTGCTGTTCGTGGCTTGCAGGCAAGATCTGAAAAATTCAGCCTTGGCCTGGCAAATGTGTTTGGTACAACTGTACAACATTCAAATTCTCTAAGCCTTTGCCATACCTCAGTGGGCAAGACCATGAGGGGATCCATCATGGAGACTGATGACTGCCATTATAACATTCTCTCTTCTGGAAGGGAAGATACCCTTGTTGCAGGTGGTTTGCTTTAGAGGGGACATCAAATGGGATGGTAACAGAATAGCCCTCTTCCCGGACCTCTTGGCTGAAACCCAGGTTTGGAAAAAAGAGCTGAAAAAAATTGAAAAGGGGCTTCTCCCCAATAGAATTGATGCACAACTGAATTATCCCACTTACCTGCAAGTGCATTACAACTCCCAGGCCCACATTTTTGTTGACCTGGATTCTGCTGCTGCATTTGTGAAGAAAATTATTTCTAAACAGCAACCTAGAGAAGCGGCCTCAGATGACGATGAGGGATGATGCACTATTGGGCTGACTAAATATTTCTAGCACTGACTCTGGTATATGGGACTATATTATGGTATATGGGACTGACTATACACTATTACATTTTGCAGCAATACTACTGCTGTATGTATGCAAATAACATATATTCTAATGATCAAATTCTGGGGGGTGTTTTTCCCTTACCAGGGTCTGAATTAGAGACTGTTGTTTTAACACTGTTTTGGACATGTTTTACTACTTGTTAAATGTAGCCATTTGTGCTGCTCTTTTGAATGTTCTTTTTTTATATCTAATGGTATGTTAGTACTGTAGAATTTATAAAAGGTGGTGTATACCTACCCTTCTCAGTTTGTAAACGTGAGCTAAATCCTATTTGTTAATTCCTGTATACCCACAGGGCAGATTGCCTTGTCTTGCCCTTATCTGTGGGAAAGTCTCATAACTTAACAGAGCCCATACCTTCTTTATAAAGTCCTTTCTATTATTAATGAACTCTGTATTGTATTTTGTACATCCAGCTTAGGGATCTGCGCATCTCTATCTATTTTATGTACTACAGATTACTGTGATATCATAAAATATACAAATAAAAAGTAAAAAAAAAAATTGCAAAAATAACATTTAACGTACTTATATGAAAAGTCTTCCAAATTCCCTGATCCCCTAATATGAGAGTGTTGTAGGTTATTTTATTTAAAAAAGGCCAGTGCCATCTGTCTGCCAAATTTATCCCAAACTGCCTTCTATTTGGGCAGTCTATATAAAAAGCTGTATTGTTTCTTCTGCATTGTTACACATGAGCCTAGGACAGAACAGCCTTTCCTGAATAGCCTTATGATTCAGGTTTCCCAATACTCCTAACTTTCCCTGACTACATAACCATGAGATGTCACACATCTGTTGAGGGATCCTGTTATCAGATATTGTCACCAACGCCTGAGACATTTTTGAGGGTACACATTCTGGGAATATTAATATTACTTTTTGGACTTCATACACCACATGATTGTATAGTTGTTTTCTTCCTAGTGTCTGGATAGTTTATCTATTTTCCATTGTCTTACTTTCTGCAATGAGACTATAGCATATATTGGTATTTTATAAGTTGCCAACATTTTTGGGGGGTCCCTGTTCACATTTAGAAGTATATGTTTGTAGGGATTTTTGTATCCAGAGCTGCCAAGTCCACTGTGTAGGTTCAAACCCCACATCAGGGTGTTTTTGATAAAAATTGTGTGGTAGAAAACTAGTGGATTTATCTTGTTCAATCCTCCTTCCTTATATGGTAAATACATAAAGTCACTTTTTACTGGATTGAAGCGACTTTCACAGAGCATTTGAAAAATACTACTGAGTATCCTGGTTTCAAACTGCGTTGGTGGTGCATACACATAGCTTAAAAATGTGAAGATAGGTAGCAATCATTTTTTTTATTATTAACATAATTTTCTTTTTCCCCAACTTCCAGTTTTTCCATATTCTTACTTTTGTTTCACATGCTTCTAACTGCTTCTCCCAATTTAATACAGCAGAATCTCCTTTCCCAAACCATATGCCTAATATTTTTTGTCGAGAGTCAGAAAATTTGATTCCTGCAATTTCATTTACATTTTCTAGGGGAGTTCCCAATGGTAGAAGTATGCTTTTTCCTTGGTTTAGGCGCGCTCCTGAGACTAGGGTAATGAAATGTTTGTACTGCTCTTTTCCTGGATGTAATATCTTTAATGAAAATGCACACATCATCAGCATATGCAAAAATCTTCTATGGGTTAAGATTAATATGTGGGGCTAGCCCTGTTATTTGATTATCCCATTTGATTTGCCTAATAATCGGATCCAGCATGAATGTGTATAGTAAGGTACTTAATGGGCATCCCTGCCTCACCCCTCTCTTAAGGGGTAAGTTTTCTCCTAAATTTCTTTTCACTGATGGAATAAAACATGCTCCTTTATATAAACTCTTGATCCACCCTAGCATTTTTTTTGGAATCCCGTAAACCGGTAAAACCTGGAAAAGATATTGGTGTCCTACATGAGCGAATGCTTTAGACTGATCCAAACTGATCCAAAGTTATTATATAACCATTTACATTTTGGTTATTGCTACTTTCGAAAAGTTCTCTTACTAAATGTAGGTTGTGTCGCATTTTCCTATTTGGAATGGCACATATCTGTATAGGATCTATCAGTGTTTCTGTGACCTGTTGTAACCGTTTCCAAATTAATTTTGATAGGATTTTATCATCACAATTAAGAATACTTATAGGTCTCCAATTAGATATGTTGGGCCTGATATTCAAACTGCGCTATTTTGTGGCGCAAGCCTTTGCGCTGCACAAACTAGTTGCACAAGGGTGTGGCAGGAGCGATATTCAAAGGAGTTGCACTATTGAGAAACTCCTTTGAATATCACCCCCGCCACAGCCACTGTGCATGGCGCAGTGGAACTTGCGCCACCGCAAGTGGTCAGAGTGGAGCATTCAACTTGCGGTGGCGCAAGTACCATTGCGCCATGCACAAATTTCTGATATTCAAAAGGTGACATGCAAATGAGGCCATAATTCATGCAAGGCACAGGGGGGGCCATTTGCATCTGTTTATGGCTCCATTTGCATGCCATTAGCATTCAGGTGCGCTGATCCCCGAGGACTTGCGCCTGGCGCCCTGCCAGGCAGCAGCCATCGGGGACCGATGCCCCCTGCAGCCCAATTATGGGCAAATGTTTAAGAAAGCCTCCCTCCCCCGACTGACCTGATCGCGGGCATAAGCTTACATCACCCCCCCACCAGCCCGATCGCGGTCAGCAAAGTGTTCCCCCCCAAACATATCCCTGGTTGTCCAGTGGAACGATAAGCCCGATCGCGGGCTGAAGAGTTTTAAACCCCCCCAAATGTATCCCTGGTGGTCCAGTGGACCGATAAGCCTGATCACGGGCTGAAGAGTTTTAAACCATCCCCCAATGTATCCCTGGTGGTCCAGTGGACCGATAAGCCCAATTGTGGGCTGAAGAGTTTTAAACCCCCCCCGAACGTATCCCTGGTGGTCCAGTGGACCAATAAGCACGATCACGGGCTGCAAAATGTGGTGAAACCACCCCAGCCCCCAAGACCATATCCCTGGTGATCTAGTGTCCCCACCCCACTCCACCCATGGAGCTCCACCACCCCGCTTCCTCTGCAGCAGGCGGGTGGCAGCATCCCACCTGCCTGCCGCCCCGCCACCCACTGACTGACTGTCCGGTAGGGATGCACGCCCATTGGTGCAGAGCAAGAGCCAATGGGCATGCAATCCATACCATACAAGGCAGTCCAGATATGTGAATGAAGTCATTCATGTTGCATATACAGTACATGCCTATAGTATGTGACTCCAAGATCCTTCTTAAGCTGTCTATAAGCATCCTTTAAATTAGCCCCAACCAAAATTTGTTTTAGTGCATGTGAATCACAGTTAACTTTTCTTAAAGTTTCTCCTCAGGATTTATTATCTAAACTGCAGTTGAGATCCCCTCCCCATACCATATGTCTCCTAATGTAGAGGTATGGCTTTATTGCATTGAACAATTCTATTCTAGATGCCTTAGTCCGTGGTGCATAAGTATTTATAAACCTAAAGAAAAAGTCCCTGTATTTACAGTCAAGCACAAGTGCCCTTCCTGGTAAGATATATATTACTCTAGTTATTGAAAAGTGAGTCCCTCTGAATAAAATCCAAATCCCGGCTGCAACATCTGTCCCAAATGTCCAGAATGATGGTCCCTATACCCAACTTCTCCATAGTTGTTCTACTTCAAAGAGAGAATTCAATCGTGTTACCTGTTGGAACACTACATCATTTTCCAACTGTTTGAGATATGATAAGACTGAGATGCTCTTTTTTTTGTAGCTTTTTAAGCCACAAATATTCAAGGAGGCTAGGTTTAATGTGCTCATTTAGGTGTGTGTTTGAAGTTTAGGGTCAATCATTTTCTCTCTGTAATGTTTTTATTTTCCTTTTTTTCCCCTTTTTGTTTTTTTGTTAGTTCCACAGGCCTGTTATCTTCCTCATCAATTTCTGATGTAATCCCTGAGCTAACTGAAACATAAGACTCTAGCTTTGATTCTCCCCCTCCTTTCTATAAAGGGGTGAAAAATTTTGTGTAGGAAGAATGAAATGTACGGGTGTCTGTTTAGCTGCTGCTCTGGTAATTCTATGGTTTGATTGTATTTTCAGAGGGGGGTGCTTTTTCTGATGCTTATCTACTATCTCCACTTCATCGTGTTCCTGGGCTTTGACCATTTCCGTCTGAAGATTCTCTGTACCCTGAGCCTCCATGGGGTGAGGGGGGGTTGCAGGTTGGGAGTTACTTTCTTCCTCCTCTCTAACCTCTGGTTCTTTTTGTCTCTCTATTTCCTGGTTGTCTGAGTAAGGGTCATGTTCAGAGGTTACAGCTGGTGGGTGGTGGTACTGGGGTAGTTATGGGGCCCCTTCTCCTATGCTGTGCATGTTGCACCAGGTCATCTTGGTCCCAACCTTCATTTCTATTATGTCACCCATGGGCACTGGCGGAAAGCATGGCCTTTGTCATTACATAGGTTGCACACTGAAAAATGTTTTCACACAATTCACTTGCATGGCCAAATCACCCACATAAAAAACATTTCAACATTTCACATGTGCAGTTAAGATGATATTTAGCCCAACACTTGTAGCATGCCCTAGGCTGCCCTCTGTAGAAACATTCCCTAAGATAAAGCTATTTGGCAGGTGTATAACTTCTGAGTTAACCTGAAACAGCTTCACTTTAAACTTTCACCCTCCAGTCCATAACTTTTCTAAATCAATGATTGCCTCAGGGGTCCCAAAAATATTGCACCTGTTTTGAAGCCAGTGATAGATGTTACTCACATTTACCCCTTCATTCCTAAACATTATAGTGACTAGCCTTATCGGTGATTTTGTCAAAGAGATTGTATAGAAAGGGGTCCATAGTGTTGTTTGTTTTAAATTATTGTACTTCCACCAAAATCTTTCTAAACCTGCATTTGTTTTAAAGTGAATATCAAAGATGTCTTCACCAGACATGTGAATTAATGCATAAATATCTGTAGGTATAAACTGTAATGATTCCTTCAGCAAATGCCTTGCTGCATAATACCTGTCTGGGTGCACTGAAAAGCCTCCCTTATACCTCAGCCTTACTGTGTTCTTTCTAGATGCCTGCTCCAATTTATTCTTAAACAGATGTGACTCAGTACACCCCCTAGCACCTCCAAATGCACCCCTAGTATTATTTGCATTATTAGCCCCATTGTCATTGGAAGATCTTCTTGGATGTGTTCCAGGAAACGATCTTTCACCAGATGTGCCAGGTATTTCACTGTCAGGAAAACTTGTTATTATTCAGGGCTGTTGCACATTGTGGGGCCCTAAAAATATTTGATTGATGAGATACCTGCAATGTCCCCTGCTGCATGCTGCTCGAGCTCCCATCTTTACTCCTTATCGGTTCTGCTGTATCTTTGGTTGCAGGCCTGTTAGAAGGTGTCCCTTATTGTGAGCTCATTTCCTTGTCCCACTTTGGGTCTGGGACCTACTGTCCTGTTTTGTCTTGCACCCAACCAGCATTCCTCGAAGCTGAGTCAACTGACCAGGCTCCCTCCTGCGGCGGCTCGCTGCTTTTTTTCTTAAACTGTTGCCGCATCTGTTGTGTGATCGATATAGGGTCCAGTTTTGTCAGCCCTCTAATGCTTTTTCCCATCAGCTGTTCCTTGTTTCCAGCTGTCTCATGTGGCTGAGCTCCCTCCTCGGGTGAGGAGTGTACTTGGGAACTATCTGTAGCTTTATTTCCCATACTATTAGTGCTTTAAGTGCCCTTGCTGGATACTTGCTCTTGGTCTGGTAAGCTAGTTCTCTCAGGCACAAAATATACAGTCGCATTCTCCTCTCTGGTTTGTTGCTGTAATATCTCCATTTCTACATCACGAAATGCCTCCATTTCTTCATCCTTTGTGGCTCTCTCAGCTGGGAGAGAGGACTACACCAGAGCCTCCATTTCCATCTCCTCCATACCCGGCTCCTCCATTTTGGCATTGCTCAGCAGCGCCCCCTACCAAGAGTAGGGGAATTTCTCCAATGTCATGGCCAACATTCTCTCATCATTAAAATAGGTCTATTTAACACCGCCCCTTCCCCCAGGAGGCACCTGGAAGCAATCTATAATGGCTTAGTGTGCCTTTCCTGGTCAAAAATAGTAACTAAGTAAACAAATCAGTAAAAATTGTGTATCATGTACAGTACTTCCCTGTTATAATGAATCCATTATAACAAACCTCTTATATAATGAACACACACCATAGACACCACGAAACTCAATTGCTTTCAATTAGCCTATTTCAGTTTGTGTTACAAAGCCCATTGATTCTCTTTCCCTTTTAATTATTATGCTCACCAGCAAACATTTTGCTATGTACAGGATTTTGAGAGGTGTGTCATGGTGGTCCAATGCAGCAGACTCTACACTGTTCAGTCATAAAAGTGTGTGGACTTCAAAACAATGTGTTGACAGACACATTCATAAATTATCTATTTCAGCAAGCACAGCTGATCTCTTCATGTGCTCTTAGCCTGCCTGCTCACTTCCTTCTCAACATTACAGCAATGGAACTGAAACATCATGTTAATATCAGTTGCCTATTAAACTGGAGACTAATTTATCTCCTTCAAAATGCAACAACTCACACATTGAACTACTTGGCATTTAAACATTGTCTTGCTACTAGCTTCAATTGGCAGATATTCTCTTTCAAGAAAGATTCATACCTCATAAATGTCACCCTTTCCCAGCAAAGAACCTTCTAAAAAGATTTACACTGTTTTTTTTAACCTCTTAAGACACTATCTGACAAGCCCTGTCTCAGACATATGACATGTCTTCTGTGAACTATCCAGGCTAAATATATAGCAATCAGGAGGATTTCTTTAATATGCTTTTTGGGGAAAAAATATTTATATTGAGCTATAGCAAACACACACACACACACACACACACACAGCACACACTATACACATCATCCTCATTGCCACAACAGTTGAAATAAATACTGCAATCTAATATGTTGTAAAACAATAAAGAAACTGTTTGTTTATGTCAGTCTTGGTTGTGTGGAACACAGTGAAGTTCAGTTGACAGTACATTTCCTTTAAATATTTCTTATCCTATATGTTGTATCCTGGATAGCATAGGGGAGATGCTACATCTCATTCTCATAGGAATCCTAATTTTACACATTTTTGTACTGTGCTTTCTCAGGATGTCCCAGATTAGATGCAATATCTTGTTTTCAGTGGGGTCATGATTCTACCATTTTATAATGTATTTATTCAGGGTAGCCTAGTCTAGATGTAAAATATTGTTTTCAGCATGTTCTAATTTTCGCAACACAGCATAATATTGTGTAGCTGTAGAACCCCACTGAAAATAAGATGTCACATCTTCTGTGAACTATCCAGACTAAATATATAGCAATCAGCAGGCATATTCTAGGAAAACACATTGTAAAAATGTGTAAAAGGAAGACCACATTGAAACTACCTCTCAGCCGATCTGCATTGTGCAAATTCATTAAAATGAATGGGTAAAAGCATGATCACTCCAAGTGATATTTTACAGATTATGCCAGTTGAGATTCGATATATCATACATCAAATCTCAACTGGCATATCCTGTAAAACTTCAATGCTTAAAATGGTTTAAATGTTTTAACCAAATGAAATAAATATTTTAACTATTGACTTGGCTAGTTTTTCCTCATAGGTCATATCCCATATTCCCTGTGCCATTGTAGTTGCCCTCCACTGCGCCGCCTCCCCCTTATCTATGATTTTCTCAGATGGGGCCTCCAGTACTTGATGCAGTATTCCAGGTGCAATCTCATAAGTGTTTTATAGAGGGACAAGATGACTTTCCTCTTTATACTCCTGATACTCCTTCCTGTGCATCCAAGCATCTGGCTAGTCTTTACAGTCACCTTACCGCACTGTCAAGTTTCTCTTAGGTCCTGCGAGATAATAATTCCCAAGTCCCTTTCCTACTTTGTGACTGTCAGTACCTTCTCACATAGTTTGTATTTTCTACAGGATTCTTGCACCCTATCTGTTTGATCCTGCACTTCTTTGCACTGAATCCCAGCTGCCATTCTTCAGACCATTTCTCCAGTTTTGTTATTGTATTTGTGCTCCTGTTTTTTTCCCCATTTTCACCAGACTCCCCGCACCATGGCCATACATGCACCTGTAGAGGCACATGCATACTGTGCTTCTGCAGCACCCTCCCTCTTCTTGCCAGCTGCCTGCCTGTGCTACCTTCAGGCCTCCACCTGGGGGCAGTGGGACTGCAGGAAGTGAGAGGGTACCTCCCCGGGAGAGGAGAGCCTTCTTGTGGCTGCTCAATCCTGCTCCCTCCCTAGCCAGCCTTCTATGACCCAGGCTAGCTTCCAAACCAGGGTCACCAGTGTAGCATGAGGTGTAGCATCCATTGGCTCAACACTCAGCACCACCAGGCTGGCTCTCCAGTTTTATAAGGTCTTCCATTATTCTTTCAACACCCCCGGCACGTCCACCCTATTGCATACCTTTGTATCCTCTGCAAGGAGGAATGCCTTCCCCTTCAATCCCTCTGCAATGTCCCCAACAAAGACATTGAGGACGCCCGGCCCCAACACCAACCCCTGCGGCACCCTGCTCATCTCCTTCTCCAGAGTACTCCCTGTTTACCACAACCCTCTGACTCCTCCCGTTCAGCCATTTTCCACCTACAGAACTATTTTAGGATCCACTTCTAGGCTGTGCAGTTTGTTAATTGGCATGAGGTCATAATGTTGCAAGACATTATGCTGCATGCAAAAAGCGTGCTACCAATACTGCGCAATTCTTGCATGTGGCATGTCTTTTTTTTGTGGTGAGCTCCACACCCCCACACCCCCATTACAGGGGACTGTGCCCCCTAACCCACAATAAGAATTCTTAACTTGGGGGGTTAACAGTAGAATCACGTAAAGTCCAAAAAATTAAAAAATGTACTTGCGTCTGGGACCAGGAATCAAACCCGATCTGAAATGCTCTGCTTGCATTCCCTGCTGCCAGTGGCTCATCTCATAGAGGCATGGCAGCTGCTTGGTGGAAGCCCATCTCAGCAGAGTTATTATCCTCTGTCTGGGACAGTGAGAGGGTGCAGTATTGTGCACAGAAGCATTCACGGTATTGCGCCCTCTCATTCTCATGTACAGCGCTATTTTGGTTTAGCCCTCATGTTGTATGCTATTAAGCATACAACATATTTACCCGGTAGGTTGTTAATCAGCCTTCTATGGAGGATGGTGTTAAAGACCTTTCCGAAGTTCATATAGGCCACATCCATTGCACCTCCCTGGTCCTACCTTAGTTATCCAGTCATGCAGTAGATTAGTACAATGAGTTAATGCAAAACACAGTAAAAGTTAGGCTTAGATGTATAAGTAAATAAGTGACATATAATGGCTCCACCAAGGCAGAGTGACGGAAATTTGTCCGCAATCCTTCACATTGACACAATCAGACTGACATTGCTAACGTGTCCCAAAACAACCCACAACATGCCAACACTAACTGCCACACTTAACTGTATCAATGCAAGGGGGCTGTGACCCTCGTACCCCAACATCCCCTCTTCTTTAAATATCTAACTCCATGTCATGCAGACAGTAGAGTCAGGTGCTTAGCCTCCGTCAATGAAAAATCTCCCTATCGTTGCAAAGTCCATCGACATCAGGGGTTTCCAGGTCAGGAAATCAATGTCAAAACGTCAATATTTGAACAGTATACCCCATATAAGGCAGTGTATGTGTGTTAGTGTGTGTGTGTGTGTGTGTGTGGGTGTGTGTGTGTGCAGACAGTGGACTGCTATGTTATACTGTAATACATATTTATATATGTGTATTTGTATTAGTCAACATGTTTGTATCACAGCAATTAGAAAGCACACTTAGGATGCTCGTTGGTTAGTACAAAAAGTGCTAGTCTAGATTGCCCCAATATCTAGATCAATTTCAGCCTTCTGCCTGTCATTGCGTATTTAACTGATGTGTCTAGTGGCAACTCCCCTCCCTCTGATGTCCCTCAGAGCCTGAAAAGAAGAAAATGATCCCTTGATGTCTTTTCTTTTACTCTGTAAACATGTGTGTAGATTGTGCACTGCTATGTCATACTCACTGGAATATACCTGTATATATGTGTATATGTATTAGTCAGTGTGTGTTTATCACAGCAATTAGAATGTGAAGTTAAGTGGCTCAGTGGTTAGTGCAAAAATTGCTAGTCTACATTCCCTCACTATCTAGATCAGTTTCAGCCTTATGCGTTTCATTTTTGATTTAAATGAGAGTCTGTTGTGCCCAGCCATAACTGTCTCCCCCACCCTCCCAGCCCATTCCAAGCCCAGCCCATACAGTATTAGTCTTCTGGGATGGGAATCTGCTCATAGACCAAATACAACATCAATACCAGTGGCAAACATCTGGCATTGACAAATGCTTGTTAATCATGGGAGGCAATTGGGAGGCAGTATAGGGCAGTGGTTTAAGGCTCTGAACTGCAAATCTGGTGACATCTAGCAGACCAGACCTGGGTTTGAATTTCACAGCTTCCACTTGCATACTGTGTGATCCTGAACAAGTCATTTAATTTCCCTGTGCTCCCAGGATGCTCCTGTAAAAAAGCTTTCAGCTTAGTGTGCTACTCCTAGTTAAACAACTGAAAAAAAATATCACTGTTACTGCTGCTGCTTGTAAAACTGATGCTTCTGTGAATGCAGCTGTGCTGTTTTTCATTGTGGCTGATTCAAAGAAAAGGAAGACTTTAGATGTCAGTAAGAAGTTGGAGATCCTGAACTGTCTAAAATCCAGTGAAGGTGTTGCAAAGCTAGCCACCAAATACCTCCTCTTCAAATCAACAATCTGCACACTCCATAAACAGTAACAGTCACTGAGGGTATTCCCAGATCAGTACTGCGAGAAACAGGGTCTGCAGCAAAAGAAACTCTGACCAGCAAGACATGCAGTCATGGACCAGGCTGCCTGTGTATGGTTTGAAAGTTAGAGAGTAGCTAGTGTTCCACTGCCAGGTGTGACTTTTTTATTCAGCTTTTTACTCCAGGGAGAGCCCTGCTCCTTGTCCCACCCACCCACACTGGCACACACCTCCGCCAGGCCTACCAGGAGTGATTCCCCCACAGATTTCCCCTTGTGGTGAGGCCAGGGGGGAGGCCTTTCCTCCCACTATGTGTACTCATCCAGAATTGCTCCAGATGTCCAGGTGATGGTAGGGTCTGGGGAGGTGCACAAGGAAGTGCTTCACCCTTGGATACAGTTTTCTGTTTTCTTGGGTGAGCCTCTGCTGTGGTGACATGACAGGACATGTATGCAGAGGTGCACATGTCCTGTAGAACTGTGGCCCCTCTCTTCAAGCCTCTCACTGCCTGCACTGCCACCTGACATCTGCCAGGTGGTGGTCAAAGGCCGAGTCAGTTAGCCTACCCTACCCTGGAACGGAGAGAAGTTCCTGGGATGCTCAATTCTCTCCCACCCTGCCGAACCCTGGCAAACTGTGATTGTTTTCAAACATGGGCTGGTGGCATGGCAGGAGATAGGACATTCAACATCTTAGCCCTCAATGCCACCGAGATGGCTGCTAGGTACAATTTTTAAAGAAAAAACTGACTCATAGATACATAGATAGTGTCGGAAGATAAGGGCCTATGGCTCACCCAGTCTGCCCATTTGAGCTTGTAAGTTCAGTTTGTTTTCCTAGAAGTCTGTTGCCCCATACCCCTGACCTCTAGAATTCCTTTATGTCTATCCCATGCATTCTTAAATCCCGTGATTGTTTCAGCCTCCACCACTTCCTCTAGCAGGGTGTTCCACTTGTCCACCACCCGTTCTGTGAAGAAATTCTTTCTCATGTTTCCTCTGAATCGTCCTCCCTCCAACTTCATCCCATGCCCTCTAGTCCTGGAACATCTTTTTGCTTAAAAATAGTGTTTTCCTGCACCCTGTTCCTCCCTGTAAGATACTTGTATGTCTCTATCATATCCCCTCTCTCCCTCCTCTCCTCCAGGTACATGTTCAGTTCCTTCAACCTGTCTTCATAGGACTTGTGATGCAATCCATGCACCATCTTTGTTGCCCTCCTCTGAACCTTCTCTACCCTGTCTATGTCCTTACGTAGGTATGGTCTCCAGAACTGTACACTGTACTCCAGGTGGGGCCTCACTAGTGTCTTGTATGTAGATGATGACCTCCTTTTCCTGCTGGTGATGCCCTGCCTTGCATCCCAGCATCCTATTTTGCTTTACCTGCTGCCTTGTCACACTGTTTCCCCACCTTGAGGTCATCAGAGATGACAACCCCAAGATCCTTTCCTGCTTGGTGCATGCTATATCCTCACCCCCAACTGATATATTGTGCCAGGGTTTTTGTGCCCCATATGCATAATCTTGCACTTCTTTGCATTGAATTTCAACTGCCAAACCCTTGACCATTCTTCAAGTTTCTGCAGGTCGCTTCTCATTCTGTCTACACCCTCTGGTGTGTCTACTCTGTTACAGAGCTTTGTGGCATCAGCGAACAGTGAAATTCTGCCTTCTAGATCCTGCGCAATGTCGCTGATGAAGATGTTGAATAGGACCGACTGGTCACTCTTCCCTCTGTGGAGTGACAGCCATTTACCACCACCCTCTGTGTCCTGCCACCCAGCCAGTTACCTACCCACCACACTACTGTCCTGCCCACACCCATATTCCCCAGTTTGTGTAATAGTCTTCTACGTGGCACAGTGTCAAAGGCCTTGCTGAAGTCCAGATAGGCCATGTCCACTGCCCTCCCATGATCCACCTCCCTAGTCACCCAGTCAAAAAATTCAACGAGGTTGGTCTGACATGACCTCCCCCTGGTGAAACCATGCTGCCTTGGGTCCTGTAGTCCATTGACAACCAGATGTTCCACCAATCTCTCCTTCAGTAGTGCTTCCATGATCTTCCCCACTACCGAGGTGAGGCTGACTGGTCTGTAGTTCCCTGCTTCCTCTTTGTTCCCACTTTTGTATAAGGGGACTACATCTGCTGTCCTCCAGTCTTTGGGTACCTCCCCTGTTTCCAGTGATCGGCTAAACAGGATAGCCAGAGGTTCAGCCACCACCTCTCTTAGTTCTTTAAGGACCCTGGGGTGCACCCCGTCTGGCCCCATTGCTTTATCAACTCTTATTACTTCCAGTTCCTTCAGGACCCTTTCTCGTGTAAAGGGACTTGTGTCCATTTCTGCACCATTCTCACCCCTTGTACTCCCTTCAGACCCATTACCCCCTCTTCCTCAGTAAAGACTGAGCAGAAATACCTGTTCAATATGTCAGCTTTACTGTTGTCATCCTCCACGCGGCTCCCATCCTCCCCCTTCAGTCTCACTATCCCTCCCTTTGTCTTTCTTTTTTCACTTATGTACCTGTAAAAGGTTTTGTCCCCTCTACCCACTGATTTTGCAATGTGTTCTTCTGTCTGAGCTTTGGCTTCCCTTACTGACCTCCCTGCCTCCCTTTGCTTCTCCTGGTACTTCTCCCTATCCCCTTCTGCCTGTGTCTTTTGTATTGCCTAATGCAATCTTTTGGCTTTCACTTTCTTTTGCTACCTCTTTGGAAAACCATAATGGTCTCCTCTTCCTTTCCTCTTGCTAACCTGCTTAATGCATAATTCTGTTGTTCTTGTAATCCCCTTTAAATACTGCCCACTGTTCCTCAACCCCTGATTCCTGTCCCATTCCTCTTAATGCCTCTTTCAAGTATCTCCCCATTTTCCCAAAGTCTGCCCCCCTAAAATCCAGGATATGTGTTTTTGTGTGGTTTGGTTCTGCTCTTTCTGTGATTTCAAACCACAATGACTGGTGGTCACTGTTACCCAGATGCTCCCCCACTGTTACCCCCATCACACTGTCCCTGTTTGTGAGCACAAGGTCCACTATTGCCTTCTGCCGAGTTGGTTCCATGACCAGTTGCTTGAGGAAGGCACCCTGAAGGGAGTCCAGGATAAATCTGCTCCTAGTTGATGCTGCTGCTGGGATGCTCCAGTCCACGTCTGGAATATTGAAGTCTCCAACCAGTACTACTCACCTTGTCTGCCATCCTTTAGATGGCTAGCATCAACTCCCTATCTGTTTCTTTCTCCTGGGCTGGTGGTCTATAGACCACACCTGGTGCGGATGGCTGTCCCCATTTTCCTTTCCAGCTTAACCCACAGATCTCTCTCCCCATTTTGTTCCTCAGGATCTCTGTGGCCCTTATGTCATTTTTCACATACAGTGCCACTCCTCCTCTTCCTGCCTGCTCTGTCTCTTCTGAATATGTAGTAGCCAGGTATGGCCATCTCCCAGTCATGGTTATCATTACACCAGGTTTCAGTGATGGCCAATGTCCAGGTCTGACTGTACCATGACAGCCTCCAGATCTTCCATCTTGTTGCTAAGGCTCCTGGCATTTTGCACACATGGCTTTCCATGATTTGACCTCCTAGACTGCTTCACTGTTCTCTCCAGCCCCTTCCTTGGTTGTCATTTATCCCTGGTTCTTCTTGCTGTCTGCCCTTCTGCTGAATTTTGCCCCTTTTCTGCTTATCCACCTCTTGGGCACTAATCTCCATCTTTTGCACTGCTTTGCAGAGATAGCCACTCCTCTGGTTCACTAGTTCCACTGCTAGCTGTGGGGGGTGAGCAAGTAGGTACCCTCCTTGCTGGCCTGCCACCCCCTTTAGCTAGTTTAAATGCCATCAATGTAGCATTTAGAACTTATCGTTGAGTGCTTGGATTCCACTCCAGGATGGATGCAGGCCGTCAGGCTTGAACAAACCTCCATCCCTCCAGGTGGGTCCCCAGTCACCAATGAATCCAAACCCTTCCTCACAGCACCAGTTCTTCAACCATGAGTTAAAGTTCCTGGTGCATGCACTCTATGCTCTCCCTTGCCTCTCCAGGTAGTACTTCTGAGAAAGTGACAGAAGTAGCTACTACTTGCAGAACCCTCCCCAGTTTCCTAAACTCTTCCTGAACTTCCTTTGGCTCCCCATTTGCCAGGTCATTAGTACCTAGGTGGATAATGACATCCAGCTCACCCTTCCATCTTGCCTTCCCAGTGATCCCCAGGATCTTCCTTCCATCCCTCCATGCCGTAGCACCTGGTAGGCACCTCACCTCCCTGTCCTCCCCCTCCTGTGTTCCTAGCTGGATTCCTCTTACAATGGAGTCCCCCACCAGGATTCACTTCCTCCTCCTCTGGGGTCCACTGCTTTCCCCGCTGAGGTCACCTCCCTGGCTAACCTCCACATCCTTTCCTTCCACTTCTCTGGGTACCTCTATTTGGTTGTCCTCATTTGCCAGTGTGGCATATGAGTTCTTGAGTGGAATAGGATCTGAGATGTGCCTCTGCCTGACTGCTCTAACCCTCCCTGAGCCCACTGTCATCCAAGTGCTCCTCGTTCTCGGCATCCTTTGAGGCAGCTGCATTGGACTGGGTGGTCCCTGGATAGGGGTGATGGTACTCCTGACCCAGTTTACTTCTGCTCTGAGTCTGGCTACCTCATCCCACAGTCCAGAGAGATGCATGCAGATAGGGTAGCACCTCAGTGTCCAGAAGGTCTGCCTGAATATGGCTGCCCCACAGCCACTGCATTGCACCACTCCCCACATTATACTGCAATTCCACTACTTGTCTGCTACTGAAGCTCTCCTAGTTCTCTTTTTATTAATTTACTGTACTAAAAATCCTGTCACTAATCCTCAGATATTTTTTTTTAAAGGAAAAAGAAACCAATAAATAAATAAATGAGTCAAAACACTTGTTGTGCTGAGGGTGGGCTTCTTCCCCCTTATGCCCCTCCTACTTCACACCCCTTACTATACCCTGTGTTTAGCTCCTGTCAATCAGATTTATCAGGGCATATTTGCAGCAATTAAAGACAGCACAGAATTACACCACCACTATGTTTTAAATTTTCAACAGCCCAAAAACAATTATAAGTAAAGACAACAAAGAAAGTATAGTGTCACTAAACGCCCACAATCTAAGTTTAAAAGAAAAATAGCAATTACCAGTTACTCTAAAGCACTGAATTGAATATGTTTCCTTCCTTTCCCTTCTGGCTTCTTCTGAGAAAATAAACCTCTGCTTGCTACTTTAACTCTGACTAAGCCCCACCTCCAGTTATCACGTAGCTGAGGTCAGAGGCCAGACAATTAACACCCTTCACCCAACTACAGGGCAGTCAGACAAGACAAGATAAAATCGCAGCAATTAAAGACAGCACAGAATTACACCACCACTATGTTTTAAATTTTCAACAGCCCAAAAACAATTATAAGTAAAGACAACAAAGAAAGTATAGTGTCACTAAACACCCACAATCTAAGCTTAAAAGAAAAATAGCAATTACCAGTTACTCTAAAGCACTGAATTGAATATGTTTCCTTCCTTCCCCTTCTGGCTTCTTCTGAGAAAATAAACCTCTGCTTGCTACTTTAACCTGACTAAGCCCCACCTCCAGTTATCACGTAGCTGAGGTCAGAGGCCAGACAATTAACACCCTTCACCCAACTACAGGGCAGTCAGACAAGACAAGATAAAATACAGCAATTAAAGACAGCACAGAATTACACCACCACTATGTTTTAAATTTTCAACAGCCCAAAAACAATTATAAGTAAAGACAACAAAGAAAGTATAGTGTCACTAAACACCCACAATCTAAGCTTAAAGAAAATAGAATTACCAGTTACTCTAAAGCACTGAATTGAATATGTTTCCTCCTTCCCTTCTGGCTTCTTCTGACTCCTTTGCAAGACAGCTGCTGGGAGAACAGTGCACCTTTAAAGCATCCCTGGATGGCTCTGGTACTTCAGAGGAGAAACAAATTAGACAGCTGCAAATCACTGGGGAACAGCATTCAGTTGATGCTGCTGCTGCTGAACAATTCATGCCTAAGTTGATTGACATTTTAGAAGCCAGTGACCTGTGTCAACTATACAACATGGAAGAAATGGGGCTTTTTTTAAATCATTAACAGACTGCATACTAGTGGCAAGATCAGAGTAAGATGCCTCAAAGGGATACAAGATTGATAAGGATAGGCTAACTTTGTTAGTGTACGCTAATGCTACAGGAGAGCACAAGCAGCAGCCACTATCTACTGGCAAGTATGTTTACCCCAGGTGCTTTCATCACATTAATCGTGATGCCCTGCCACTGCTTTATGATAACAGTGTCAGTGCCTGGATGACCTTGGATGTTTTCTAAGATTGGTTCCATATTACTTGGTATGAAAGAACAGAAGAAGGCCAGAGCCCATCGAGACTGTTCTCCACACTATGTGGGACCTTATTTATCTATTATCCCTCAATCAAACATCTAATTTGTTTTTAAAGACAGTAGCACTAGTTGCCTCTACCAATTCTTGTGGCAAGGTGTTCCATACAATGGATGCTCTTATTGGAAAAAAGTTTCCCTTTTGCTGGTTTATAAGTTTTACTTCAAGCTGTTTATTATGCAGTCTCAGAACATGTCTCCTTTTGGAGAATGTTAGACCACATTTTCCATTAGATCTGGTGAATTTATTAAATTACAAACCATAAGCATATCACCTCTTAATCTTCTAGTCTGAAGAGGAAGAGACCAGTAGTTTTTAATCTGTTCTGATAATCCAAGTTTGTTAATCTTGGGATCATTCTAGTTACTCTTCTTTGAACCTGTTCAAGAATTGCTATGTCTATTTTGGTTTGGATTCCAGAAGGGAGCCATAGTCTAGAATCGGTCTAATATATGCCCTATACAATGGAATAAGGCATTGTTCAGTGCAATTAACAAAAGTGTGTTTTATTTGCCTCAAAAGTCTGTTGGTCATGCAAGCAGTTCTAACACAGTGATCATTTGATGTAAGTTTATTATTAACATACATCCCTAAATCTTTTTCACAATTTGATGAGTGAAGTGGTAGTCCATTTATATAATATATCGTTTTTGGGTTATTTACACCGAAATACATTGCTAAACATTTGTCTTGATTAAATTACATATGATTTTCATTTGCCCAAAGTGTTAATTTTTCCAAATCCTTCTTTAATGCAGAAATATTTTCTTGATTATTAACCTTGCCCCCCAATTTAGTATCGTCTGCAAATTTAACCATAAAGTTACTTGACCCTGTTTGTAAATCACTGATAAAGAGATTAAACAATGTTGGTCCCAAGACCGACCCCTGTGGTACACCACTTGTCACACTACCCGAATCAGACTAGATAATCATTAATTCTGACTCTCGGAGAATGATTTGTCAACCAGTTTAAAGTCCAGTTGACAATAACAGGTAACAAACCTAAATTGGACATTTTAGTAATGAGTTTTTCATGTGAGACTTTATCGAAAGCCCTACTAAAGTCCAAAAGAATTACATCAGTAGGGATACCCACATCTAGTAGAGTACTTATATTATTGTAAAAAGATATCAGATTGGTGGTGCAGGAATCCTTGGGAGTAAACCCATGCTGATTTGAATCATAAATTCCTAATTTTTTACAATCTTGATCTATTAGCGACTTCAGTACTCATTCCATTAATTTACCAGCCACGGAGGTCAGGCTAATTGGACAATAATTTTGCACAGAACCTCTTTTGCCTTTTTTAAATATGGGAGTAACTATTGCTGAACGCCAATCATTTGGTACAATGCTTTCTTGTAAGGATTTGTTGAAGATAATTGACAAAGGTATAGAAATATTTATAGAAGTTTCGATCAGAAACCATGGATGAATACCATCTGGGCCCGGACTAGTATTTTTTTTTTAGTTTTTTGATAGCCTGTATAATGTCAGTTGGATAGAACCTATGATAATCTACATGGTGAACTTTAATGTACTAACAGGTGATTTTTGAGAGAACACAGAACAAAAGTACTTATTAAAGAGATTTGAGGTTTCTATATCAGATAGAGAAGAGCCATTAGTTATAATGGGACCAGTGGTCCTTGATACACCTTTGTTACTATTTATATAGGAGAAAATAGATTTGTGACAGTCTTTTGTGTGAGCTAGTTTAAATTCTAGCTTATTTTTTTCCAATTTAATAGAATTTTTTAAGTTTTTCACAGATAGTCTGTATTTATGTAACAGAGTAGTTTTAAATGGAACAGAACTATTCTTAAGTTTCCTAAAAAGTTTATTTTTTATTTTAATCTGATTTTTAATTGTCTTGTTGAACCAAGGGGATTTTCCTTTATTATTAAATTTCCTCTTAGGTGGAAAAAGTATTTTCAAATAATGTACAATGTTTTTTACAAAAGTCCAAGCTTGTTGTGTTGTGCAATTAAGAAAATTAGATTCCTAGTTTATGTTTTGTAAGTATTCATTGATTTAAGAAAATGTGCTTTATTATAATTTTTTGTACAGTATAACTTCCTTTGTGTAGTTTTAAACTGTTGAATTTCAAAAGAATAGATGAATGATCACTGGTCTCAAGTGGATTCCAAATTTGTAGATTGCTAATTTGTTGCTCTATGTTAGTAAATAATAGATCAAAAATATTAGGACCTCGAGTGGGTTCAGTAACAAGTTGTTGTAATCCAGTACTAACTACCACATCTATTAGTCCTTTCTCGGCATAGGACTGTCCTGAGAATGAGTCCCAGTTAATATGAGGGAGGTTAAAGTCACCAAATATTACAGTATCTTGAGATTCTGAAAAATGTGTAATTTCTTTAAAAATATCAGTTATGTAATCTGAGTTTGCAGATGGAGGTCGATAGATGTTACCAATAGTTATATCAGACTGCTCCTTCAATAAGATTTTAACCCATATACTTTCCAAAAGAAAGGGAGAACATACTTCAAAAGAAGGAATATCATTTTGTATGTACATACAAACTCCACCACCTTGCTTATCTAATCTGTTTTTATGATATAACTTATAACCTGGAATTTCTGTGGACCAAATTGAGGATGTGTCCCACCAAGTTTCAATTACTCCCACCACACCTATGTTTAAAGTTTTACATTTGGCTTCGAGTTCTGCTAATTTGAGTTGGTTTAAAAATATTGCATTCAAAGCTAGGAATTTACATTTAGTTGTAATAATATTTTGGTAAGTATTCAGAGACTTGGGAATAGACCCATTCTCCCCTATTGTTTTTAGTTTAAACAACGATTTATGATTTTAGTGATACTTTTCCCCATAAGTGTACTACACCTACGACTGAGATGTAAACCATCCCAGCAAAACAAGGAAGAATGATCTGAAAATGATTCCCAGTGGGTAATAGAGAGTATATCCTGCTTAAAACACCACTTTCTCAGCCATTCATTTAGGGCTTTGATTTTCTGCATCATGGTAGATGTTGCTCTGGGACAGGTAAATTTCAGATATATATACACAGCATCTCCTATCAAGTAACAGGTTACATAGCCATAGTCCTGTTGTAACTGATTAAATGGGGTGTTGTTTATATCATTAACACTGGCGTGTATGATAAACCAGTGGATTTTCCCCCGCATTTTGTAAAATTTTAGGCATCATGGAGGTAATGTCAGATACCCTGGCCCCACAGAAGCTAAAACAAGTGCAGTTGCTCCTGTCTCAATTGCATACTGCCCTGTCAATGTGCATAATGATTGAATCTCCTAGGACTAACACTTGTTTTGAGACAGTAGGGGGTACAAGAGTCAGAAACGGGTGATTGTTTAACACACTCTGGAGCAATTAACTTAATAGATATTGATTTGGTAGCTTGAGACTTACTAGGACAAATATTCATGGGCATTAACTCCTGATTGAAAGTGTTTTAAACCTTTATTAGGTGGTGCAGAGCAGGAGAATGAGGTGGGTAGGACCGACGACTCCCAACACACACCCCGATGCCTGTTGGTGGGGCAGGGTGGGGATGAGGTACAAGGGGAACCAACATCCTATTTCATCACTTTTGTTGCTGTGAAACAACCCTAACTGATGTATTAAATGGAGATGGTGGGGTAGATGGGAACAGTAATGTAAACGGAAACACAAATGGTAACAAGCACAGTCACGGTATCGCATTAGTAAATGCAAATGCTAATGGTAGCAGTGATGATGCCAAAGGAAATGCTAATGGAAGCACATATGCAAACGCAAATGGTAATGCACATGGTGATGCAAAATGAAATGCAAACAAAACCAGTAATGAAATGCAAATGTTAACAGTAATGCAAATGCAAGCACAAACGAAAATGCAAAGGGTAAAGCACAAGGTGGAGTAGATGGGAATGGTAATGCAAATGGAAATGGAAACACAAGCGCATATGGAAACACAACTGGTAACGCGAACAGTCATGGCACCACAATAGGAAATGCAAATGCTAATGGTAACAGCAACAATGGCACCAAAGGAAATGCAAATGGAAGTGTGAATGCAAACGCAAATGGTAATGCACATGGTGATGCAAAGCAAAATGCAAACAAAAAACACTAATGGGAACGCAAATGTTAACAGTAACGTAAATGCAAGTGCAAACGAAAACACAAAGGGTAATGCACAAAGAGGTGTACACGGGAACGGTAGCATAAACGGAAATGGAAATACAAGTGTGTAAGAAAACACAACTGGTAATGTGGACGGTCATGGTACCACAATAGGAAACACAAATGCTAATGGTAACAGCAACGAAGACGCCAAAGGAAATGCAAATACAAACAGAAGCACATACGCAAATGCAAATGGTAATGCTCACAGTGATGCAATATGAAACACAAACAGAAACAGTAATGGAAATGCAAATGGTAGCAGTAATGCAAATGCAAGTGCAAATGAAAACGCAAAGGGTAACGCACACAGTGGCGTAGATGGGAACGCTAACGCAAACGGTTATGGAAACGCAAGTGGGAACGCTAACTGTGACAGTAATGAAAGCGCACGCCCTATTTTTCACCAACAGCTGCATAGAGAAACACAGTGAATACAAAGAATGCATTCGTAATAATGGGCCTCAGAGCAGAAAATGAGCATTTGGAATACTAAATTGCTTATATCTCAGGAACCGTATGACGTCGAAAAAAATACAAAAAATTCATATAAATTATGACTTTCCTGGCTAGTTTTGTACTTGCCCCCTAGCATTTATGACACCGTTGAACTTTTTGTTAACTTTTGTTAAGCAGGGAGCTAAGCATTCTTCTGACAAAAAGACCATATCTTGATGCGTTTCTGAGATACGGGACCTGAAAGGCTCTGCGGACGCTGTAATGTTAGTCTATGGGAAAAAGTATCGACTTCGGAGTACCATAACTTTGCATCCTTGTAATATTTTGTCACCAAACCACCAAAAGGCACATCTGTGGGATGTTGGCTTTCTTCCCGCCAAATTTCAGCCCAAAAGACCAAATCATTATTTTGCAGTAGGGTGGCAAAGAATTCCTGTTAATTTGGCAGTAGTGTCACAAAGTAGTACTGTGATTTGCGACACTTTGGCAAAAAAAAAATCACAAACGTGTCAAATGTGTGACACTACTTTGTGACACTACAGTTTACAAAAATTTCAAAAACATATTTCTGGGGTGTTTAACCCCCCCCCAAAAAAAAGACGTGGCTAGCATCTTCAGGGCTAGACTAGGTGAACACAAAAAGAGTTGTGTCCCTAGAGGGTCCCAAATTTAAATGCCAAGCATTTCTGTGATCAGTAACTGAAAAAAATGGTGACTCACGACACTACAGGGTCATTTGTGATACTAAAAACTGCATTTGTGACACTGTCAAACTTTTTGTTAACTTTTCCCATTGTCTATAATGGGAAACTTGTTTTTTGAATAACTTTTGAACCGTTTAATATTTTTTCACAAAATCTTCAAACAGGCACATCGGGAACCCCAGCCATATGTTCCTGAAATTTTTGGACTGGTAGTGCAAACTGTACAACCTGTAGGTGTGAGCAAAGAATGCACAAAAAAAAGCATAAATATGCTACAGAATGTTACTTTATAACTCCACAACCATATATCTGACTGTTACAAAACGTGGTGGATCCAGAGATCTATGGTACCACTCTGTGCCTGCCAAATTTCAGACAAATCTGTCATCCAGTGACAAAGTTATTAAGATGCAAAATTTCACATTGTAACTTAAAAATGGGTACTCAACCTAACTATAGTGGCACTGCCGTGCACACTATAATATATATATATATATATATATATATATATATTCATTACAAAAAACTCTGTTAATGCATCAGTTAGGTGAATACCACAGCAACAAAAGCAGGAAATGAGGCATTAGGGTTTCCAACCCAAATGCCTCACCCAGGATCCCACCCTACTACCCCTCTCACCCCCACCCTCCACACACCAACAGGCATCAGGGTGTGCCACTCGGGTCATAAGACCCAGCTCTCACCCCATTCCACATGTAAACCAGCTTACATGCTGCAGTATATGACAATGGGGTGACAGGACTGATGACCCAATGGCACACCCCAGTACCTGTTGATGTGTGGAGGGTGGTAGGGGTGGGAATGCTTGGGATGGGGCATTAGGGTTGGAAACCCTAACACCTCATTTCCCTGCATTTGTCACTGTAGTATTCACTCTAACTGATGCATTAATAGAGTTTTTTGCAATGAATGTCCTTACTTTTGGGAAAAGTGTATTGTCTTCATTAATTAGTAGCTAGAAGTATATACTGTATATAGACAGGAGCAACAAACAGTGCAGAACACAGCATATGTTGTAAAAGAAAAAAAATTAAATGTACCATTTTCCAACACATAAAGAAGAACAGTAGGGCCCAGATATTCAAACTGCGCCCAAAAACTACGCAATAGCAGGAGCAAGCGCAAGTCTATTGCACCCATGTGCAAGAGACGTGATATTCAAAAACGGAGCAGGCCAAACTGCGCCTACAGCCAATGACTGAATATCACACCACCTGCACCATAGTGCAACTAGGGAGGGGAAGCTGAGCAGATCTGATGCGCCATAGCACAACAAGGGATGTTCAGCTGAGCAGTCCAGAGGCACCATAGCGCAACCAGGGATGCCCCCCAGCAGCAGAGCAATGTAACTGCACAACCAGGGAGGTAGGGGCCCACCACCCATGCCACAGGTGGGTAGAGGAACACACAGCACAACAGACATTGTCCCCCTACACCCCATGCACTGCACAACTGGGGGAGGGCTGGAATAACCAGTGGCCCATGGAGACAAGCAAACAACCCACAGCCAGGCCACGGTGCCCCATCACACCTATTGGCAAGCTGTGACTGGCACACAAGGAGGGCTGACCACCCCATTCCACACCATCCCTCCAATGCAGAGCACACCCTGCACCGTGACCCCCAGACACCCTCCCATGAGCAGTGACCACCACTGCAGGAAACCGCATGCATGCCACCACCCCATTGTGATACTGCAACCCTGTGCACCACAGAACCATGCAAGCCAGCCCCACCACGAGCACCCATCCGCGGGTGGCAGCACACAGCAATGCAACAACAGCAGACACAGTGCCACCACACACAGTCCTCCTGAGGTACTGCTGAGAGACCAGCCATGCGTTGGCACATGAGGTACCCTGCACAGGACAGGGTACACCCTTGACACCACCACCAGTGGTACAGCACCCTGCACAGTAGTCCAATGACACACCCCGACCCACCACTGGCCACAACAGCCAGCACAGCCACCCACAGTGGTGCATGGATGAATGCACCACACCGGATGCCACACAGTATATGGACAGACACCCACCCATACCCAAGGGCACAACAACACAGGGACGCAGTGGTGGGGCAACCAAGCCCCCATTGTGGGCCCATGTAAACTGTGTACACACAACCCACAGTCCTCCATGGCACTGGAGTGCCAGCCACCCTGCACAGGCACTGTGAACCCATACACCACCATCTGTCACCCGGAGCACAAGTCACAGACAGTGGGTCACATTCCCTGCAACACACACAAGGTACAGCATGGAGGTGGGACAACAACTGTGGTGCCCACAGTACCACCTGAGGTAGGCATGCACCACACCAGTGACAGGAGGCAACCCAGCAATGTGACGGGTACAGTGGCTGCCCTGCAGGGACTGCCACCACTGACATGCCAGTGGACCGTGCAGGTCACAGACATGCAAGTGTGTCAGCTGCACAGGCCATGGATGGGCCGATGGGTGCACCATGGACACAGAGCATGCACCATGGACCACTGCACACAGTCATCCAGTGCACAGGACACAACACACACACCACAGACACTGACTGATAGCTACCCCCACACCATAGTCACCTCCACATGGACACACACACACACACACACCCATGACCACACCACCCCTGATGCCATGCACACCACTGCAGCTGAGCACCTATAGCCCACTGCAAATCGGAGACCACCACAGTATTCATATCAAAATTAAATGTATATGTAACAGTCAACTATATACAATGTTACATGAACTATATACAGCATAACATATGAACTATATACAAGGTTGGGGGCCACAAACAAGGTGGGAGTGGGTAGAAGGCAGGGTGGACAAATGGGATAGGGAAGGGAGGGTGTGAGGTGGGGTCAGGGGTAGGGAATACTGGGACCAATCTATCCCTGGCAGGGCCTCTCCCACTCTGGCTCCTCCGGGCCCTGTGCCTCCTCAGGACCCTGGTTTCATCTATGCATCACAGGATGTCCAGCGATGCCCTTGCCACCAACAATATCTCACGCAGTGCCTCCCGGATCTCATGAAGCTGGTGGGTACCTAGGACAAGGGAGCACAGTCAATAGGTGTGAATGCACAACCCGATACAGCCCACCCACTGTGCATGGCATACAGCCATGGGACATACCTCTGTGATGGTGTGTGACCACCCGCAGTGATCACGTTCACAGGACCTGCCCACCCAGGTGCATACAGCCATGTGGAACGCTGCACACACCCACCGGCCAAGTCACACACAGCACCGCCGTGGCCGTTTAGTGACATGGCTATGTGGTGCAAAGGCAGTGGCACAACCATGTACCAGGTGCACGCATGGACCACCATTGATGCACTCCCAGACATGCATTGCCACTGGACAGTGTTGACTGTAACAAGTCACGTGCATGGCAGTGGTGTCAATGGATGGTGGCCATGCCCCGCTGCCCACTCTGTCACACAGCATGCAATAGTAATCATGGATATATGGCACTCACCTTCATCGGGCCGGTCAGGTGGGCGGTGAGGGCCCTCGTCCCACCTGGATGCACCATGCTCCTTCCAACGCCACTCTTCCCATGCACGGTGGTGTTCCTTTGGGCCTGTGGGGCAAACATGGAGAGAGGAACATCAGTACAATCCTGTAGCAAAGCCCCCAGGTGTGTGCCCTCCCACCCAGCCAGACCCACCCACTCCACACCCTGTGAACACCACCACAGCCAACCCCAGACAGTCCCTCCCCTATGTGCTGGACACATACAACACTGTTACCCATATGGATGATAAAAGAGTGTTGATGGAACCCCTACCTGGCCGTGGCACCATGCCCCTCCTGGCACATGCCTGTAGGCATGCCAGTAGCTCTGGCTCCCTCCTCCGCAGGTGCCCGTATCGGTGCCTGCACTGCTCTGCACTCCTTCCCCATCCAGTGGCCTCCTCTAGGGCAGTGGCCACCTCCTGCCACACCTGGGTCCTGGCTCTGTCCAGGGGCACCTCCCCGAACAGATGCCCATGGTGTGGCTCCACAATGGCTACTAGGTTGGCCAATTCAATAGCAGACCACTGGGCTGCCCTTCTGCGTGCCATTCTCTGTATTCTAGTTGGCAATATGGTGCTTTGCAGCGCAGCTCCCCATGTGCAGATGCTGTGCGGTACAGCACTGCAATTCCCTATCGCGCTGTCACTGAACAGCACAATAGAGGTGCACCCATGCCTGATGCATGGTGCCTAGGGGGCAAAGGTTGGGCACAGGGTCAAGGGTTTCTGGTGCCTGGACATGCACAGTAACCATTGGAACACAATGCGGTAGCACGATTGGTCGCCTGTGTGCCAGTGCCATAGTGGCTACCGCGAGCTGGCCCATTGCACCTATGATGGCCCAGTGCCACAGCCGCCATGTAGTGACCATCGCCATAGTGCCACTAGCACAATGGTGGCCGCGCCCTGCATTGCCTACCGGCACAGCATGTCATCAGCACAGCAGACGCCTGCGTCAGACAACCCGGCATGCGCAGTGAGGTGTGTACTACGATGTCATCACAGAATCGCGCCCATTGGCTCAGCATGTTCAACACAATTGGGCGCAGCGCAACAGCCGATATTCAGCCGCCATATGCAAATCATCTAATCAGCCATTCAATGGTGCAGCACTGCAATTTGCATCTACTTAAAGTTGCTCCTCGCCTCATTTGCATGGGTTGCACTATAAAAGTGCGACATTGTGCTGCAGTGGCCATAGTCGGTTACTGCAGTCTATTGGTGAGTTGCATGCTGTTTGGGAGTGTGGACTGTGGATTTAGGGACATGAATGGGACTGCACAGTCACAGGTAACAACTGCCATTCTTACAGGCTACATAATGACCGAGCAGGTTGTTGGAGAGGAGGAACACAGTGGTGGGAGGAGGAGGAGGCCTAACTTTACAACGGCTGAAACCAAGGCCCTGTTCGAGGCCTACCTGGATCAGGAGCCACTTTTCAGTGGACGGTGGGGAACACCTCAAGCCCATGCTGCTGCATGGGAGGAGGTGGCATGTGCTGTGAACCTGCATGGCAGCCACCAGCACTCCGTGCAGGAGTGAAAGAAAAAGATGGGCATGGACAGGAGTAGGATAAAGGAGAAGGTGGCTGCCATCAGGGCAGCATGTGCTGCAACAGGTGGGGGACAGCCGGAGGTGGTACAGCTGACCTCACAGGAGGAGAGGCTTGCTGGAAGCATGCAGCACAGTGCCATTGAGGGTGTTCCCGGTGGTGGCTTCCAGTTGGGTGGTGGCCCATCACTGCATGGTAAGTCATGGTCTGTCTATGGGGGCAGGGTAGGTCACATGCAGTAACACAACTTTGCTTTCCCTTACAGATCCTGAGCATCTGCATGGGTCAGCAGTGATGGGCCTATCCACTGAGGACAGTCAGCTGGAGTTGGAGGAGGGCCCATCCACCTCCACAGGTATACGTGGAGCATTGTGACAGTGGGGCCGCCTGGCTGTCCACACTGATGTCGTTGTAACAGGTGTGGGAGGAAGCCCTGCCTGTGTCCCAGCATGCTGGCATCCATGGATGCCAGCATGCTGTGACTGTGGCAGTGCAGAGTCCATCACCGGTAATGATGATGCTACCATCATGGGCGTGACACGCGTGTGCCACGGGATGGCCACACAGCAGGGTAATTCACACCCATGGCTGTGGGTGGTGCTACCGTGGAGGCCTGTGTGTCAGCACAGTCCCAGCCTGTGCCTGTCAGCACCAGTGGGCAGCACTGGTGTCTGTTCAGGACAGTGGGACTGCTGCAGCCACTGTGGTGGCACCACTGAGCCCTGGGAGCGACAGCCGGAGGGCAGCATCAGCAGTCAGCCAATGGGCTTGGGGATACAGAGAGTTCAGTGGTGGCATCTGCACTGCCTGTGGCCATGCCCAGACCTGGTCCTGGTGCACAGCACCCACCCTCAAGGGGTGCTGATCATTGGGGCCGTGCACACCCTGAGGGACAGGATACCGAGGAGGCAGATGACCTCTTGGATGAGCACACCCACCTACTGCAAGCATCAGTCCAGCAGCAGATGCAGCTTGCAACATCCATGGATGCACTGCGTGTGGCTCTGGAGTGGGCAGAGGAGCATCGCAGCAGGGACACTGCTCTGATCCTGGCAGGGATGGACCGTTTGTGGGAGGATGTGACCATTGCCATTAACAGGCATGCACAGGCATTCACTGCTGTCATGGCCACAATGGGCACACAGTCAGGTGCCCATGCATTGCAGACACCATGCAGTGCACTATCTACCCCCCATTCCTGGTGTCGTGCGACTCCCACCTTGTAGACACCAGGTTCAGCTGTGGGCATCCCGAGCACTCCTGGCGCAGGCATGTTCGGTGTGCTGCAGACCCCTGCACAAGCACGGTCACGTTCATGCAGTGGAACCCCTGGGGGACCATCGGTGCCACCCCATGAGGCCAGTGGTCAGTCTGTCAGTGCTGGCAGGTCTCAGCTGGGCCACCCATGCATCTGTGGTGGCCGGGCCACTGTGTCGGTGACTGACCTGTCTCCCAGCATGGCTACTGTATGGTGCTGCCCTGTGCATTGTGTGTTTCAGTGGGCAGTGCGGGTGGGTACCCAACCCTGCGTGTGGACACACAGTCCACCTGCACACCCTCCCACGGCTGCTGTCCGCAGTTGATGTGTACATGATGATGCCTGCATTGCACTGTACAACAATGTGCAATGGTGCTCAGCATCTGACACATGCACATGGACAGGCAGGGTATGGTGGCCTGTGGACATGTGTTTGCTAGGGTTGGCGTTCTGGGTTGGTGTGCTTACTGCCCTCTGTGCACGTTTGGTGTGTTGTGTGTGTGCATGTGTGTGTGTCCATCCATGTGGCATGTTAATCCTCACCCATCCCTGGTTGTGTGTGTGCTTCTGTGACCTGCCACTTCCCTTGAGGGCATGCACCCCTGGTGTGTGTCCATGCATGTCTGTGGGTTGTGCCTTAGCCACTGGTGGTTGCACATGGCCCCATGACTTACCTGGGTTGGCTGAAGTGCTCCTCTGTGATGGTGTCCCATTGCAGTTGTGCCAGCCGGATCAGTCGGGGGTCCCGTCAGCCAAGGGGGGGCTGCCCATCACCATCATCACCGGCATCCTCATCGTCCCCATCACTGTCCCCCTCTTCGACCTGTACGGCTATCCCACATTCTTTGGCCATGTTGTGCAGGATGCAACAGGCCAGGAATAGCCCACAGGCCTTTAAGGGGCTGTACTGTATGGCACCACCAGAGGTGTCCAAGTAACAGAAATGTGCCTTCAGCATCCCGAACACCCACTAGATGACATTACATGTGGTGGTGTGTGCCTCATTGTAGCATTGCTGCGATGGGGTCATGGGCCACCGGTAGGGTGTGAGCAGCCAGGGACAGAGTGGGTATCCACTGGCACCTGTGCGTAGAGGGTGGAGGTTAGTTTGGTGATCAGCATCGCCCTGCCCCAGGCCATGTAGGCCACTACCCATGTCACCTCTGGCCATGCCCCCCCAGGCCCTATGATTGTCCATGTGGTTTGCATACTCACCCACTAGGTGTCCAGTGGGGATGTCCCCACTCTCGAATCAGTGGCACAGTGCTGACTGGTGCCAGATGAAAGAATTGTGTGCTCCCCCAGGGTGCGTGGCACAGACATTGATTATACGCCCCTGGCATCGCACACACCACCTGGCAGCTGATGCTGGCATAGCCCTTGCGACTAATGTATGTGGCCCCCTTGGGCCAGGTGGTGTGCGTATGGCCACATGGGTGCAGTCTATTGCCCCTAGCATGCCAGGCATACGTGCTACCCTGTGGAACTCCTGTATGTTTGCTGTGTGCTCCACCGCTGTGCTGGGGAAATGGATGTACTCTGCAGCATGTGACAGCAGTGCGCTGAGGAATTGGGTGAGGTGGCATGAATTGTACAACTGGGTTATGCCTGTGGTGTCCCCAGTTGGTCTCTGGAAGGTACCCGTGGCGAGCAAGCATATGCAGGCTGTTACCTTAGTCTCCACTGACAGGGCATGGCTCTGTCGTGGCGGGTGCCTGCATCACATCACTGCACAGCTCACAGAGTCACCTCAGAATTACCCTATTCAGGCAGTACCGGCCCACAATCTCAGTATCAATGTACAGCTCAAAGCTGATGCGGGCTCGGTCACTGCCTGTTGGGGTATACACTGCCGACGGGTCTTCCATGGCCACGCCCCCTGCTGCCTCTTCCCACCCCTCTCATAATGGCCTCCATCTGGAAGGTGGCACAGGCCATGTCCCTGGCTTGTGTTCACCCCCGCAGCTGTTGCTGTATTCCCCTGCTGTCCTCCCTGCTACTTCCCCTGCACCAGGAACACCTGCCTGTGCTGGCCTCTGTGCTGTGTGGCACTTCCCCTTCTGCACTAGCTGTGGCTCCCACACCTTCCTGTGCCTGGGTGTTCAGAGTGCCCTTCCTGGCCTGCTCTGTTTGGCCCTCCTGCCCCATCTTTCTGCCTAGGGTTCGGCCTCATGGGCTTCCCTGTAGCGTTCTTGCACCTCTCCCTTGCTCCTTTTCATTTTGGCTAATTTCCGCTATGGCACAACTTCTGCTTGCTCCCCTATTGCGCATGGTGCAAGTTGTTGAATATCGCACTGCGCCATTTATGCATGGTTCCTCCCCCCTTCGGTTGCGCATGCCTTCATTATCATTACGCTGTTGCTCAGCATGATTTCGGGGGCACAACTGCCTCCTGCTGAATATCGCAGAATGGCGCAATTTCAGACTTGCACAGGCGCAACCCTATTGCGCATGGCTCAACTCTTTTGAATATCTGGGCCTAGGTGATTTGCCATAATTAAAAAAAAAAACAGAAAAACAGCAGGTTCTAAACTTCTTAGGAAAATACATTGTCCAGGCTTGAACCCACAACCCTGTGACCATAATATGCTTTATAATTTCATTGCATTGTCTCAGTTTACCACCAGAGAAACACATTTATATAGTTTTTTTTGCAAGGATTTCTAATTCATAATGAATGAAACCCTAAAAAAAAAGATGTGTGAAGATAAAGTAACACATGACCCATAAGACAGGTAGTGCGAACAAGTAATTTATTACAAATCTGTCCATGAAGTTATGAAACAGCAAGGAACAACAATATGTATCATGCATCACTGTCAACACCTTACTAAACAGAAACATTGTTTTACAGTGTATCCAATTTTTATATGAAAAAAGATGCACACAAGTTGCCTAGCACATTATGTCTCTCAAAGAACATTTAGTGTCACTCACAGTACACTTTGTTTAACAAAGACTACAATAGTAAAACCAAAGAAATAACTGTCAGTTACTATAACAATGCCATTTTGTTGTAACCGGTGTCAGCAACAAACGAATGTCTGAATAACGTTCTTTTCAAAGAGGACCAAAAACAAACTAACATACTGTAATAGTAACATATACCTTTTGCCAACAGCCACAGTATAGTACTACAAAACATAGCTGAATGCACGCTATCCTTGTCTTTTCACATCTTCACAAGGTGCACTCCTGACATTGATTGCCCCATAATTTGTTTAATTTGTCCTAGCTCATTCATTTCATGAAAATGGACTGATTCTGAGTACAGAAGATTAAGGGAATATCTCTGTTATGTATATAACGACACTAAGAATAAATTCTTATGGGAATCAATAGGACTGCAGAAAAGTTTGAACTTAATGACTACAAGATCACATAATCTGCAGTTAAAAGGGGACTTGTATAGGATTAGTATGAGAGGCAAGTGGTTCAGTCAGTGAGTAGTTAATGTTTGGAATGCATTGCCAGAGAAAGTTGTGACATGTAGTTCTTTGACATTTGAATCAATATATGGGAGATGAAAAATGCAGGCACTACCACTAACTAGTGATGAGTCATTATAGGTCATTTGATCTTTAGACTCGTAATTTACCTATGATACCTATGATTTTTGCCAGTCAATAGCAACATGCAAATTCTAAGCTTGTGCCTCAATATGTTGAAGATCCATTAGCAGTTTAAGAGTTTCACCGATTGCAGCGAATTCCCTTTCAATGACACCTGTGAGATGGTCCAATTTCTGCAGTTGTGCTGTAATGAGAAAGAATGTACAGTTGTGCTGTAATGAGAAAGAAAGACAGAAATACATGGTTCAAATTTTATTTTTAATATAACAATTTGAACATTTCATATACTCCATTATCTGCAACTTTACCTGATGGTTTCTCCAAACCATGTTCTTCTGTGACATCATCTGATGATCCCTGCACTTCAGCAGGAGAATCATCCCTCATACTGTATCCCTGTCAGATCCTTGTTCTAACATCATTTAAAAGAGACAGAGAAATAGTGGAAAACGTACAGTGAGTCGCAAATGTACTTTACCAACAGAAATCAATAAGTCTGCATAAGTAGCAGATTTCTGGCGCAATATTACCTGAAGGTTTCATCAAGGAATCATCTGTTGCAACTTCATCAGATGATGTTTCACCTTTCACTTGAAGAGTCAGTTGCAAGATCAGGATCCCTGGTTGTGGAGGAAGCTGTTTGCCAAGGTGGTATTCCTTTTATATGTTCTAGAAAAGAAACAATACATAATGTTGTTGCCACCCTGTGCTATAGAGCAGCACACCAAGTTTCTGTTACTTTTCAATTAATTGTAGTTTTTCTTACTTCCATAGTGGCATTCTTCTAGCTTTGGCTTTCTTGCTGCTAACCAGCAGTTTGTGAAGGGAATCATATCACTCTCTGTGTTTCAGTGGTGCCTTTCCAGTAGACAGGATTTAAAAAACTGTTGGTGTAACAGTCTCCATTTTTTCCTGCAGCATAGACCTGTTTTCTGCACATTACACCACTGTTCAATAAGGGCACTTATTGCACCCCACATTTCAATGAGGGTTGATTGCTACCGCATTATAATTCTGGGGTCCTCTATATAATTTACTGTGTCAACAGCAAGGGAATTTCACTTTTCTTCCATAGACGTGGTGATCTCTCCTATAAATAGTAAAATTAATAGATGTAATTAATTCAGATGCAGTAGTTGTGCTGTTGTTTAAAGAAAAGCATTACATTACAAGTGCAGGAGACATGACATCTGCTGTGTTAGGAAGTATATAATGTGAGATGCAGTAAACACCAGAGGATGGCACATGCTATAACAATGTTAGTCCTTCTTACATAGCATTAATTTTACTTACTGCTTTAGCCATTAGAAGGTATCTTCTGCTGATCGAGATTGAAGGAGAAAGCGCTGTAGTTCCTCTGAAGTACAGTCAAAAAATCCAACAGCTACTGTTGAAGAAATAAAATGTTAACAGAGCAGCTGATATTAAGTGTAGCAATGAGGTGCCACCTACTACATATGCACAGTTTGTTTTCATTAAAAAAGTGCCAAAACTGAACACTTTTAATGTGCACATTCAGTATTACAAGGTTTCTGCCCACAGCCCTCCTCTCAGCACCATGGCTGGCCGCCCACTGAGCCACTAGACCATCAGGGTATTTTATGGGAAAAGAAACAGTCTTGGAGTACTGGGCTCCTACGCACATCTTGGGATAGGAGTCTTACTGAAATAAACTGTCACCATCAGGGATAATTAAAAAACAAAACAAAGAAAAACATGACAATTGTAAGCATCAAACCATGGACTCACTATACTATGCAGCAGAAATGTAACATATTGTGTGCTCAGCTTTCTCTTTTTCTGCCTCAGAAAATGTGCCGCACCAGACATCTAACTTTTCCCATAGGAAATAATGGGGAAATAAAATTTAAATAACTTTTGAAAGGATTGGTATTTTTTCACCAAACCTTCAAAAGGCCACCTGTGCCCCAAAAGCTTTCTACTCTGAAAATTTCAGCCTACAACATAAAGCCATTTCTGAGATTCAGGATGACAAAGAAATGTCAAAACAGCCTCATGTTTCTGTTTTTTTTCAACACTTTATATCTCAGAAACCACTTGACTGATTCTCACCAAATTTGGCAAGTCAAGAGACCTAACCCTAGAAGTAATGCATGCCAAATTTTATGCAAATCTGTTGAACAATTCCTAAGCTTCAAACTTTGGACTTTAACAAACAAGTGGAGTTTCACCCTAACTACACTGGCGTGACGCCAGTGTAATATAACAAGTGCTTAAACTGTAGCTAACCTTCAGGCAACTGAAACAGAGAAGAATACAACAGCAAGTGGCATGCCCTAGGCGACAACAAGCAGAGGCTTACTACTGACAGACTGGCCAAAGATATATACCTTTTTATGAAATAGAAAAGTGCTTAAACTGCAACTAGCTCTTTGGATAATTGTGAAAGAGCATTACTCATGCCCAATGCTTGTCTGCCAGACTCTGCTTCTGCTCCAGTCTCCATCTCTCTCTCTCTCTTTTTTTTGGGAGGGGGTATTTTCTTTCAGGTATTTTTTCAGTGCAGTTTAGCTCTAGCCCCCCACATGCCGAATGCCCACAGCCATCTTATCAGACCCAGCTTCTGTTCCAGTCTCCATCTCTCTCATTAATTTTTTTAAAGATATTATATTTTATCAGGTATTTTTTCATTGCAGTTTAACTCTAGCCCCTTCTTTGCCCCATGCCTACAGCTGACCTGAACTGCCTCTTACTAGGCCTTACTTTTGCTCCAGTCTCTGTCTCTCTCTGATTATTTTTAAAAGGCTTTATTTTTTCAGGTATTCTTTTCAGTGCAGTTTAGCTCTAGCCCCCTGCATGTGACCCCAATGCCCAGTGCCCACTACCTGGACTGCTGCTCAACCCAGTTCTGCTCCAGTCTCTGTCTCACTGAAGTTTTGAAGAATATCTTTCTTCAAGTATTTTTTCAGTGCAGTTCAGCTGTAGCCCCTTCACTTCAATGCCCAGTTCCCACTGTTTGCCCTTGACAGCCTGCAGGCCCTGCCGCTACTGCTTCAGTCTCTCTAATTAAAATTTTTTGATGAGGGGCAGTGGAGGAGGTGATTGGGAACAGAAAATAGGAAGGAGAGAGAGAGAGAGCTACTGTATTTATAATTTTGGGGCCAGGATGGTCTGAGCTTGAATGAACTGATAAATTTAATTACCTTTCTACACTAGTTTGGATTTTTCAGTGGATTTCCTTTCTACAAGGGGTTTAAAATCTTTTGGGGTTGTAATTTAAAATGTTCTTTTCTTCTTTTCAGTCATTACTTTACCTGTTTCATTACCCCCATTTGGGCACCATTAGTAATAAAAGGGGTGGAGTATGTATCAGTGCTACACCTGTTTACAACTCCATATTAGCACTTTAATCCAGATTATATAGCATTTTTGAAAGATTAGTGAGGAAGGAATCCTTATCTATTGTGTCTGTTGCAAAAATGTTTCTCCATTTAATTTTGAGAAAACTGCATTCAAAAAGAAATGAAGATGCATAGTTACTACACCATTGCAGGTCTGTTTGATTCAATGTACATCCGCCACTTAGTGAGCAGCTATGTTTGTGTGATGTTGTTGATAGTTTTAAGGTATCTGAATGAATGTGTTGTTGACTTTCATACATTGATACTTTGGCCATTCGCACAGGGCCAGTTTACCATGACGGCAAAGGAACCCTCTTGAGGAGGGTTCCACCCCTAGAGGGGACACCAGAACTTAATTTCTTTAGGCTAAAGGTACTTTACGAATGAGCCACAATGAGAGAGGTGTGCTGCTGGAGGAGAAGAAGTAGGGAGGATGGTGGGCAAAAGAAATAGTGCTTCAGAATGAGGCCAGAGGGAGCTGACTTAAAAAGCTCAGGAAGGACGGCATGGCTGGTTCCCCCCATCCATGGAATTGCAGGCATAGCCTTTTAATTCAGTGGGCATATGCAACTTAATGAGGAGTTATGCTTGTGCAATGCTTTTAGTAGGCTGAAGGTAATTGAATGAATGTGTTATTGACTGTCATACTATGGCCATTCACCCTCTCTGTCCCATAGGAAACTACCACTCAGTCAGAATACCGTGAATTCAAAGGAACCCTCTTGAAGAGGGTTCCACCCCTAGAAGTGCCACAGGAACATAATCCCTTCAAGCTAAAGGTATCTTAGGAAGGAGCCAAATGGTAAACATAGAGACTGAGTGAGGATAGAGTGACAGCAACTAGTGACAACTGATAACAGACAGAGACCGAACTAAGCAACAATTGACAGTTAATGGTACCAGATAGTGGACAGAGCCATGACTTCTGGAAGGTCTCGTGTCCTCTCCTGCCTCTTTTGTGATCTCACCACCCCCTCCTGCAGCTGCTGTTAATTATTGGCCTCTCCCTGCCCTTCCCGCTCTGCCAGCTCCTCTCCCTTTCAACTTCTCTCATCTGATTTCTCTCTTTCTCCCCTGCCTGTAACTGCTCTTAAGTGTTGCCCCTCTTTCTCCCCAGCCCCAATTCTCCTATCTCTTCTCTTCCATTTTTCTCATACTTCCTTCCCAGCTGTCTCCTCAAGTCCTAGTCATATTGTAATTCCTGAATTCCCTATTTTCACGTTCTCTGTTATTTCAGTTGTATTTTCTCAAGCAGTCCAGCACTTACAACTTTGTAGTTCTCATCATGTATTACTTGTGTTATTTTTGAAAAAGTTATCTCGTGTTACCTATCTACCATGCCTTGTTTATTGATATCTTCCTCCCCTTCCCCCAGGATGCATCTGGAAATGAGTAGTTTGCTCAGTATGCCTTTCCTGGTGAAACTTTTTAGATAAATAAATAAATACACACATGCATACATACAAACAAACATACATACAGAAATAAATAAAGAGGGACTGACAGGATGGGAAAAAAACTCATCCAACCTTAACTCACAGCAGAAACCTCCTAGGGTAAACACTATACTAATCAAGATATACTACATTACAGACCAACAAAAGCAACACTCAGCACTCTGTGGTTGGCGTTGATGTAAACATAAGTTTAATGACATTCAGTTCAAAATGCCAAGCCTCACAAAATTAAGGCAGCACAACTAGATAATTTAACTGGTTTCGTGCACTCAGCACGTCATCAGGGGTAGTTACTTAGTGATGTAAAACACATATTTATAGGGAGACACTAAAGAAACAGCTCCACAAAAAGAGCTTCTAAATCTGACTATATACTAAACATACATATATAAAAAAACATAAAAAATACATTCTATGGTACACTACAATGCAGGTACCACAACTATATCCACATTAATACATACTATCACTATTCCTAGTTAAGGATATATATATATATATAAACATCATATTATAAACTCCCTATATCTTAAACAAATATGTTTGTTATAAAAAGAACAGAAGATGAGCAGCAGAACCAAAGTCAAAAAATGATTCTATGTAGATCTAAACAAGCAGACACTGCGTACTTTAATCACTATAAAATGTAAATTGAAAATAAATGTATTATGTTATACAGTACTAGACAAGAAATCAGCTCCCAGCCATCGGGACACACCGAATGTTCCATGTCCAGATATTTTGTAAACGGCAACATGAATCTGTAAAAAATCAAAAATATATTAATATTGTGACAACACAAACAGAATTTTTTATGTAACAAAGAGTTTGAGAGGGATCAACTTGACTATCTGAATAATCGAGTCTGGGACTGGTATCAATGTAAATCTTCACACCAGATTGCTAAACAGGCCCCCGTTTTTTGTAAAAGGGATAAAGGTGCCTCTCCCAATCAGCCCAAATCCATCTTGCATAATAGGGGTAATTCACCTTATTATACCTTGGCTAGTGAATCCGAACAGGAGGATTTTTTCAAAGAGGACTTGGCCCCTCTGGACAAACAACGGTCGGTCCAGTTTTGGAACCAAGGAATCTGAAGAATATGAAGGCAAGGAAATTGGCATCAGGAACCATCTGAACACAGGAAATCCATCAGAAGAGGAGGGAGGAAACATAAGACGAGAGGCAGAAGGGCAGATAGCCCCACAAAATATTGTTTTAACATCTCCAGTGTGACTTTGAATGAGGATCAAATTGCAGTTCTACAGAAAGGACTTTCATTTGTGCCTACACAGGACTCCAAACAATTTCAATTATATCTGGATTTACATCATTTTACCAGGAATTTGAATTTGAAAGCCTTTTACAACAACAGCACCATGTGTCTTGGACGGAATATTGAAGTGGAGGAGGTTCAAGACATACCATCTACAATAATGGAGGTAAGCCAATTTAAACCCAAATCCACCTTTATGCCTCCATACAGTGAGGCAGTTTTGGTATTTGAGAAAATCTGTGAAAGACAATTTAGAGCCCTACTTGATCAGGACTCTCCTTCCACCTATATTAACATTTCTAAGGTGGAACTTATGGCACTTAGGAGTTTGGAGAAGAATAGTGAATTGACAATCAAGCCTGCAGACAAGGGTGGGTCGGTGGTAGTAATGAATACTTCCAGTTACATACAGGAAGCGTGGAGACAACAGGAAGATGTAACTTTTTACCAACCTTTAAGCACTAATCCCACTATAGTCTACAAGGCACAAATTGGCAGTTTCCTTTTTTTCTGCTGAATGTGAAGGGTTACTTGGACATAGTGAACTGTTATTCTTGGAAGTAGAAAATCCTGTAGTGGCATGTTTTTACATGTTACCTAAAGTACATAAAGATTTGTGGAATCCACCTGGGCACCCATAGTGGCAGGGATAAGTAGCTTTTAGAACCCATGTCTCAGTATGTGGATTCATACATTAAGAAACATGTTAACACATTACCATCTTTTATTAGGGACACAGGACACTTTTTGGAGATTTTGGATGACATGGGTGGCTTTTGGTGTCCATAGATATTACATCCCTGCATACCAATATACCACATGAGGGGGTTCTTTATGCATTAGAATATTACTTGTTACAAGATACACAAGTCTCCCATGGTAAAAATAATTTCCTATTGGAATGTGCAGAACATGTATTGACAAAAACTTTCTGTTTCAGGATAAGTTTTCCTACAAATTAAGGCTACTGCTATGGGTGCTACTTTTGCACGAATTATGCCAATCTGTGTTTGGGCTTATGGGAGAAGAAACTGTCTATGATAGGGACATAAATCCTTTCTATGATAACATCGATATCTGGTGTCGTTATATTGATGACATCTTTATGGTGTGGCGTGGCACTTTGGACAAACTTTTGTTGTTTGTAGAATATCTAGAAAAAAGCAATGAAAATTTGAGATTTACCCTACAAACGGACTCTACATGTGTATCCTTTCTAGATGTGAGTGTAACTAAGGAAGGAGATGGTAGTTTTAGTACTAGATTGTTTTGTAAAGAAACAGATAGGAATTCCCTCCTACACGCTTCTAGTTGCCACCCACGCCATCTAGTGTCCAGTATACAGCCCAGATGTTGAGAGGGAGAAGAAATTGCAGTAAAGATGTGGATTTTATTACTCAGGGATCAGACTTGTGTGACAGATTTGTAGAAAGAGGTTATGCCTATAGTACAGTTCAGGAGGCTTTTCAAGAAGCTGCAGGTGTAGAAAAGGATTGATCTTGTTAAACCAAAAAACAAATACCTAAAGAACAGAGGGCAAATTTTGTCACCACCTATACTAGACATTCTAAAGCTGTTGAGCAGATCATACAGAATAATTGGAATGTCCTGTGGGTGATCCACGGTTAGCGCAAGTCACCGTTATAGTCCTAGGTTAGTATATGGGAGGCCAAAACCCTCGAGATAGGCTAGTACATAGTTATACTGCATCTTCACATATGGGTGTTGACAAGGTTTCCCTCATGTTCCATGTGGTATGTATAACTGTGGCAATTGTAAATTTTGTAAGTCTGTACTAAAAGTGTAAGACCTTTACTTAGCTGCAATTGTGCTAAGAGTTATGAAATCAGAGATTTATTACATGTAGCACTATGAATGTAGTTTATTTAGCCACTTGTCAATGCAGAGCATTTTATGTGGGTAAAAGTTTATGCCCATTAAAGGTATGGATGGGTGAACATTTAAGATCTATTTCGAATAAAGATACTTGAAGTGCACTTGCAATACATTGTGACCAGAGTATGAATACAAACTCGGCACATGTATTTAGATTTATGGAATTGAGGTAGTCAAGTTAGAGGCCTCGGGAGGAGATTTGGATGCTAAGTTGAAGTATAGAGAGTCCTTTTGATTTATACATTAGGGGCTCTAGCTGCCCCAGGATTGAATGACAAGATGGAATTGTTGAGCTTTTAAAATTGAAATAAACGTACACAATTTTTTCATTTCTTTCCTTTTTTCTTTTACCCCTCTCTTTATCTCCCTTTCCCCTCTTCCCCATGTTTCTTCTTCACCTTTTTCCCCATTTTCCTTTTTCTCCCTCCTTTTTTCCTTCTTCCTTCGTTTTCCCCTTTACTTTTTCCTACTCCTTTTCCTCTTTACCTTTCTTTTCTCCCTTCCTTCCTTTTTCTTTCCTCCTTTTTCTTCTTACCCCTTTTCCCCTCCTCATTTTCCCTTACTCTTTGTTATATAAAAAATTCTGTTTGTGTTGTCACAATATTAATATATTTTTTTATTTTTTACAGATACATGTTGCTGTTTACAAAATATCTGGACAAGGAACTTTCAGTGTGTCCCGATGGCTGGGAGCTGATTTCCTGTCTAGTATTGTATAACATAATACATTTATTTTCAATATACATTTTATAGTGATTAAAGTACGCAGTGTCTGCTTGTTTAGATCTACATAGAATCGTTTTTTTGTCTTTGGTTCTGCTACTCATCTTCTGTTCTTTTTATAACAAACATGTTTGTTTAAGATATAGGGAGTTTATAATATGATGTTTATATATATGTCCTTAACTAGGAATAGTGATAGTATGTATTAATGTGGATATATTTGTGGTACCTGCATTGTAGTGTACCATAGAATGTATTTTTTATGTTTTTTTATATATGTATGTTTAGTATATAGTCAGATTTAAAAGCTTTTCTTGTGGAGCTGTTTCTTTAAGTGTCTCCTATAAATATGTGTTTTGCATCACTGAGTAACTCCCCCTGATGACGTGCTGAGTGCACAAAACCGGTTGGGAATTATCTAGTTGTGCTACATTATTTTGTGAGGCTTGGCATTTTAACTGAATGTCATTAAACTTATGCTTACATCGACGCCAACCACAGAGTGCTGAGTTTTACTTTTGTTGGGATTTTCACATCATTACGAGCACCTGTGTACATGGAGGAGCTGTTTTTGCTGTATGTATACATTACAGACCACCTCCTGCAGAGATTACCTAGCACTATGACCTTCAGAGTGGAGAAGAGGAAAAACACCCATAAGGAAAAAACCTCTGAGGATCCAAGGCCTTGGTTACCTTCCCTCCAGGCTAGTGATAAAATTAGTGGCTGCTCGGCTACTGCAATTTGGAGACCCAATTCAAGGGGAAAATTTTAGGGGAAGGGCTCTCACTCTATCCCTCTAATGGGAACACTGTGGGCGTGCCATGAGCCAATCTCTGTACCTAAAGGAGGTTACATAGATACATAGACACTGTCAGCAGATAAGGGCCTATGGCCCACCCAGTCTCCCCATTTGAGCTTGTAAATTTACTTTATGTTTTTCTAGAAGTCTGTTGCCTTACCCCTGACCTCAATAATTCCCTTATGTCTATCCCATGCATTCTTAAATCCTGTGATTGCTTCAGCCCCGACCACTTCCTCTGGCAGGGTGTTCCACTTATTCACCACCCTTTCTGTGATGACATTCTTCCTCATGTTTCCTCTGAATCACCCTCCCTCCAACTTCATCATATGCCCTCTAGTCCTGGAACATCTTTTTCACTGGAAAATAGTGTACTTCACCCTGTTCCTCCTGTAAGGTATGTGATGTCTCTATCACATCCCCTCTCCCTCCTCTCCTCCAACAATTACATATTCAAGTTCTTCAGCCTGCCCTCATAGGACTTGTGATGCAGTCCCTGTATCATCTTTGTTGCCCACCTCTGAACCATCTTTACCCTGTCCATGTCCTTACATAGGTAAGGTTCCCTGCAAAGGATGCACCCCCACAAGGTTGTAGGAGGAGAGCAACAATCTCTGAAAGGCACTCACCTATCCTCCCTGAGGCAAGGCTTACAGAGGAATCCAAACCCTTGGGGGTAAGACATAGGAATTGGGCCCATGAGGAGCTGTGACTTGTATAATTGTATGATCTTTATCCTTGAGGGGCAGAGAAAGGGAAAAGGTGGAGACCTGATGAACCTTTGGTAGCCATGCAGTGGAATAGCTTCTGAAGGTACCACTGATGTGGTCTGCACAGCTAAAGGAGCCCTGTGGACTTGAAATCTTAAATGCTACATCAAGAGGTGCCACTGAGTCAATCGGTATGGCCAAAGCTTCCCCAGAGTGTAGGACCTTCTCACCCGAAGGGCAGAAAGAGAAAGACACCATCCAAGTCAAGAGACCCACCTGCAAGAAGAGGTCTTTAAGGGCTAAGAGTGAGACCATCAGAATAGAGGTCAGGGTGCTCTGTAAGCCATGTTATGGTTGCGGCTGGCATGTGTTTGAGTGCAGGAGTAGTGGGAGGCCAATCCAAAGCCTGATGGCCATGAGTACAAGCTAGAAACAATCCACAGGCAAGGCTCAATGACTGGCTGAGCCATCAAATAACAACTAAGACATGGTATGAGACTGATTGAAAATGGGCAAGATTGCTGGAGCTCTCATTGGCAGAGAGCCACTACAGAGGGTACATTAAGTTTTAATAGACGCCCACTTTAAACAAGTGCCATTTCGGGATGCCCCATTACTGAGGGTATCCACCAGCACCCTGAATTCAGCAGCTGCCATTTTTTTGCCTCTTGCTTAGCGAGAGATGCCCCTGAGCTCAACCAAGACCAATCCAGCCATGCTCATCGCTAAAAAAGTAAACAAACCAATTTTATTGCTATTTCCAATAGTAGGAGGTAATCTGGAAAAAAAGATGGTATTTCTGTTTCAAGTAGCAGTGGTAGCATGGCGCGTGGTAAGCGCTACTGTAGGAGTGCCCGCTGCTTCAGAAAAAAACTGTCGTAACTGCTCTTCGGCCTTGTTCTCCCGATCTCGACACAGACCTCACAGAAACTGCACAGCTGAGTCAGTGTTGCTTAAATTTACCTGTCTTCGTAGGATATTTTATTTTCTTGGCAGCTTGACCTCGCTCGATGTGTGATGCCTTGCTGTGCCATCCACCCTATCATATTATGTTCATTCTAACATTCAGCTGATTGCTCCCCATGCATACAAAATTTGTTTTTTATGTAAGAAAAACAAAAACGTCTAGCACTGCTGTCAATAAATTAAACTCGGTGGGGGGGGCTACTGGAAATGAAGCCATACAAAATAGAGAGACACTACAACATAGAAAATAAGGCTTATCATATGTAACAGCACCCTCTAGTAGCATTTCCTAAAGGACTATTTAACAAAAGCTCCTGTTTCTGTATGTTAATTGCTATTTTACCTGTTTTTCCTTAGAAAATCATTTTTATAAAAAAAATTTCTAAGCGCAATAATGCCCTCCAGGGTGAAGCGTTATGGCAATACGGACCGCCCATGGCTATAATGCCCTCCGCCTGTGGTGTCGGGCCTCATTACACCCCTGGCTGGTCCAGTATTGCCCGTCACCGCCCACCCTGTCAGGCAGTATTGCTTGCATCATTCATGCCTGAACTGAACGGTGAATGCATGCCAACAACGTTCTTAAAGGAAGTTAGTGTTAGTTGCTGATGCACTGCAGGCCAGGTAGGCTGAGGCAAAGGGATGAACAAATGAAAGTGCTGGGAAAAACAGTCCGTATGAGAGCTGAAAACTAGGAAGCAGAATGCTGCTGGATTGAATACAATAATTAAACCACCAGAACTCAAATGGGAGTGTCTGCCTTGCTAGGATTCCAGTTGAATCAATTAAGAGTATAGCTGAACTGGGAAACTGCAAATGGTCTGGAAGAAACAGAAAATGAGAGCCTGAAATAGTACAAGTCAAAATAAGAATGAGAAAGGCAGAACACTGTGAAAACTAGAAATGCTCACAAACCAAACTAGAAAGAAACACAGGAATTACATGAAACATGAGTGAAGCAGGAGTAGCTGATTGAGAGAAGCAGAAACTGCAGTCAGGAAGGTAGAAAAGCAAAATACTGACCTAGATGCTGCAGGAGGCACAAACCAAACAGAAAGCACAAAAACATAAAGGGAAAGCTAGAAACAAAGAAGGGGGGGGGGAGGAATAGCCTCTGGCTACAGCAAAGAAACAATGCTTCTGAGTGAGGCCGGAGGAATCCAACTTACGAACATACAAAATTTGCCAGCAGATAAAGGCCTAGAGGTCTATCAAGTCTGCTCAAATGTGCAGCTAGCACCCCTTATTCTGCAGCTGCCCTTCCCTTCCACCCTTCCCCTTCATTGACCCTCCCCCTTGTCCTGTCCCATCCCCTTTTGAAGCAGTCCACTGTTCTACTGGATACCACTTCTGCAGGTAACACATTCCACCCAGCTACCACCCTCTCTGTAAAAAAGTGTCTCCTCATCTCCCTCCTGAACCTTCCTCCCTCCAGTCTCATATCATGGGCCCTGGTGTCCCTCCCTTCCCTTACTTTGAACAGCCCCTCTGTATCTGTCTTGTTTATTCCTTTCATGTACTTTAAGGTTTCAATCATGTTCCCCTGTCTCTCCTCTCTTCCAGTGACTACATGTTCAACTCCTCAGCCTCTTCTCATATGATAAGTCCCCAGCCCCTTGATCATCTTTGTCACCCTGCACTGCACCCCTCCAGTACCTTAATGTCCCTCTTCAGATATGGGTGCCAGTACTGCACACAGTCCTCCAGGTGCAGTCTAACTAATGACCTATACAATGGCAGAATCACCTCCTCCCTCCTCAAGAATACCCTTGCAATACAACCCAGCATTTTGTTGACCTTTGCAGCTGCCTTCTACCTGCTACAAAAATAAAACCAAAGCTCAGCACAACTGGTACTGGTAGAATTGGCACAAAAGGTGCTGTTCTACACTGTGAGTGTTAAAAGTGACAATCTGGCACATAGATGTCCCCATGGCTTAGCTTGCCATTCACATCATCAGAGAGCTGGGCATAGAGGACTCTGTTGAAAGCATAGCGGGTGAGGGATGCAGGATCCACCAGAAATGAATTAAACCTACCAAAAATAAGTAACTAAATATAGCATCTAAGGCTGTTTTGCTTACCTGGGAACTTTACATTCCACAGCATTACTGTGGGGTACATAAGCGTTTCCCTTTAAACAATACTGTATATATCAGTAATATGATAATTCCTGACCTTGCTGATTGTTAATACCTTTTAAAAGTGATAGTGCTTGGTCTTTTGACCATGTTTACTTACATGAACTTTAAATTTTTTTTTCGGGGAGTCGCTGTGGAGCCCAAGCAAGATGGAGGCTTAAGTAAATTTCTCTCCACATAAGCAGTGACAAATAGCTAATGTATCACTTATAGCAGCATAAAATAACAACTTTATTTGAGGAAAAGGTCTTTGGAGCAAATAAGTCTCAGGATGGGTAACCCACGTAAAGATAGACAGCAACAGCATGGTAAGAAAACCAAAATGCTCACCGGCCCTCCAGCCATGAGGTAGACCCTGGGAGATTTAGCATCAGCCTCTACGGAAGAAAGAGAAGAAACTTGCCAAAGCGTGGGTCATAAACATACCCAGTTGATTTGTTCTGTCACCAGCCTGTCAGACAAGTTTGACTCACTAACAAATAGAGTGGGCAAGGTCGAATCGGATATGGTTAAGGGAAAAACAGAAACTTTAGAATGTAAAAAAAGATCTGATGCGGCTCTCTGAGCCACTGCGAACTTAGTGAATGAGAATAACCATTTGAATGCTTGATTGGAATGCTAGAAAATCAATGAGCCCTCAGTGTTTGAGTTTTAAGAATTCCCAGGCAGTGAAGGGAGACCACATTGTCCTTTTTTTTGAAGGAATGTCTAGATTCACAATTGGAGACTCCTCGCAAATAGGCCAGTGCATATACAGAAGGCCTATCGGGTGGCAACTCGGGGACAACCAGTTAGCCCAGATGCTCCAATGGCAATTGTGATGGTTCTCAAAGGTGTGGGTGCTTGAGACTTTCTTCTCAGTTTGGCCAGACAGAAGAAACAATTATTGTGTGATGGGCATCAAGTTAATTTTTATCCAGACTTGAGTTTTGCGACCAGAATGAAAAAGAAATGTTTCAACGGAGTTCGTGCTCTTTTAAGGGAAGCCAGAATTATACATGGAATGATTTTCCTGGCCTGACTCCATGTAGTACATCAGTGGAAAATCTTCATATTTTCTGACCCAACGGAGGCATTAAAATGGGCTCAGAAGAATACCTTAACTCAACCTCCCTGAGAAGAAGATACAGACTCCGAGGAAGAAGAGGAAGACATTTCTTGAAGGACTGATGGTCTTGGTCGCAGGTTTGCTCCTTAAACAACAACCTGAGCACTGTTTGCTCATAATATTAAAAACGTTCTATGCCTTAAGCTGCTGTTAATGATTAAATGAGTGCCATTTTAAGTGCAGTGGATGTTTGTAGCATTTTTGCTTAAATTACTAATGTGTTAATCAGCTGATAAAAAAAATTTTGGAGGCAGTAATATACTGTCCAGCCTTAAATTACACTCACTGTTAGCTGTTTTTAGGCTAAATGTAATGGTTTATGCATGTTTACTTTTGTTCTATGTTTGAACTAAAGATATTGGTGAATATAATTTTAATCTCTACTTATAACTACATGCTGCTCCTGGACTTCTATAAGCAGAAATATATTTTAATAATAGCTGGATCATTTCTTTAGAAATACCCCCAAGGATGTATCTTATGTTTACAGTGTGTGTATAACTATACTGAATGTATGAAGAGGTTTGGCACCCTCAATGTATTGTAAGAAATATAGCCTTATGTGCTGTATCAGAAAACCATATGCTTGTTTCACAGAAAATAATAAAGTTAAAAAAACATTTTCATGTTTTGTAAGTACAATGCATTAACTTTTTCTCATTAATGTATTTGTTTACTTTATGTAGACCCTACAAAAGATGCCTATATTTGCTGATGTGCTATCTCTGGCCAATGATGATGTCATAGTTCGCTACTGGTGTGATATGCATGTTCTCTGCCAGCATGTTTCCTTTTGGGTATGTACACTGAACACAATATATTGTGGTAAGAAATAATCTTTCTTGTGTCTGCTTTTTTTGGCCCACAGGTTTTGTCTGCTATGTGTTGTTTCTTTTTGCTCTGCATATTTTTTCAGTGCAGTTTTTGTTTAGAAAAATATTTTCTTTTTAGTTTTAAATTCTAATGGCCTCTGCATCTACAAGCCACCAAGCTGACCAACACTGTGTCTCTCTCTCTCCTCTCTCTCAATACGAATTCTCCCTAACTATGATGCCTGCTTCCGCAACATGACTACCCACCCATCCCCAAGCCCCATTTCTCAGGATCCAGTCATCCAGCCATTCACAGCCACTGTGATCCCTCCTTCCATCCCTTGACAGGCACCATACTGAGTCCAATTGCCTGCCCCCAGTCATCATAGGTGTTGAGTGATTTGTTTATCTCATCTACCATTCCCTTTCCAGTCACATTATCACCACTGCGACTGGGTTCCTTCCCCTTCAACCTCAGCCAGTACCAGCCACTCCTTCTCTCCAATTAGTGTCATTGCCACCATTAGGTTCCACCTCTTTCAGCCACAGCAGCCAGTGCAGCCTATCCTTGTCCATCAGTCCCCCACCCCAAGCCCTCCAGTGGCCATCCACCTGTCCAACTACCCCCATCAGCCAGCCCAGGCTGGCACACTTACTCCTCACCTCCAACTCAGTCCACACAACACCACACCCCAACTCTCTCTCTCTCTCTGTTGCTTCACTGACCGTCACAATGTCAGACTAGGAGGAGGAGAATACTGCAGGGCCCTAGTGTTCTGCTACCTTCTGGCTTGTCCTAGAACCATATAAAAAATTAATGTGGCAATAATGGCCATTTGCAGCAGTGAGCAGGTTGAAAATAGGTCAGACTGTCAGTGGTTGGATTCTGGCTCACCAGATCAGGTTGGGCAATACCCAGCCAGCCTGAATCTCTATCCCAGCCTCTGCACATCCCTAGTCACAGTGGCCATCCCATCCCTTGCAGTGATAGCCACCATACAAGAAAATGGAACCATACAACATGAAACTATATTGCCTTATTTTGAGAATATTTGCTAAGGTTAGGGTAACCCACATATATAAATGGCATGGTGTGACCCTAGAAACATCACTGCACAATCTCCCAAATACTGGTTTGCTTTATACCCAAATGTTTGAATTTTCTAACTTTTCAGGGTTCACCTGTCATCTTTCAAGCAATGATCCAGTTTCTGGAATTTTTTTATTATTATTATTATTCAGACACAGTTTAGCTTTCATTCATTTAATTTTCTATATTGTCTCCCCTCTTTCTTTATTATTGAGGTCATTTGAAAGAAAACATGATCTTTGTGTGACAGACTCTGTTTCATCCAATTACTTTTGCCATAGTCCACTGTCATTCCTCACAGGTCCCTCGCCCATGACAATCTTGGAGATCACTCTGGATACCAATTCCTTTAGAAATATCTCTAGTTCTGCAAATTGCCACCTCATGTCCTAAGGACTTGTTCATACTTTGTCATTTATGTCAATGCAGACTGCAACAGTCAGCATCTCCCTCTAGCTGCCATGCTTGGCTATGGATTTCCCTCCTTTAGCCTGTGCTGCAGGCAGGCAAATTACCTTACCTGCACTGGCATTATGGTCCTACAATGCCCCACCATTTCTTCTGCTACCTTTACTGTGGAGTTCTCGATGAATGTTTCTAATTACCACTCTAACCAGCCTATTCCTTTCTCTTCCTCCTCCATGGCAGGTCAAGTATTGTATATGGCTAAGCAAAGTTTATGTATATGGCTTAAACAAGATTCCTCAATTTTCACAAAACAAAAACCCTCATTAAATTCCACTTTAAGTACTTGTACTGTTGTGTAGTGTTTGACTGCTACCAGCTCAGCACATCTTTCCTGGTAAAACTTTAGAAACAAATAAATAAAGTATAACTTGGCCATTCTACAAACAACAGATTAGAATGTTAAAACACACACCACTGCCTTTCTAGGATAAATGAACCTTTCTAAAATTGGTGACATTGCATTATATAATTAAAATAATTTAAATTAAAAATTATATACTTTATTTTCATTACATATATGTACAGTTTGTTTCCACCACTCTATGGCAATGTTTTTATTGTAAGGAATGCTTATATTCCCTGGGTCATCCCTGAAAAGGGACAATTCTGTCTCAGTGGGCATACTCAATCAACAAAATTCAAATAAATAAATAATAAAATTGCTGGCCAGCATTTTAATACCTAAATAACCATATTGCAATTTTGGTTACAGCTGGTTGTGTGTAACTGCAAGTTGTCAATCAAGCTCATGCTGCTCAAGCCATGTGCACCAGGATCACAACTGCCTCTCATTTAAAATGTTAATGTAGCGTCCCTCACAGAAAACAAAACCTTTCTCATAGAAAATCTCAGCAAACATTGAAAATAAAAATAAAACTGTACCTTACTTTTCTAGTTCTGCACAGCATGCTGTGGGTGATTCAAGATGCTAAAAAAAAACAAGCTAAATGGAGATCCATTTTAACATTGCTGTGGCTAGTAAAAAGCAACTAAGCTTAAATGTTACCAACTGAATTTTTACTGTTTGAAAGCAAGTAACTTAAACTTTACATAACTGAATGATAAGTCTATCAGTAAGTTTACTTTATCACTGTTAAATCATGTTGCAGACATAAAAATGTGATGCCCAATTCTCAAAGTTTGGGTGGGTACAACGGGCTTTGCATCTCAATGATGGGTGCAGGTGCCCCTTGTGCCAAATGATGCCCTGGGAGTGATTCACATAGGCAGCCTCATTGCTCACAGGTTGCCTACCCCAAACCGTGCTTTTGCTACCCCTGTACCAAAATATGGGCTGCAGCAAGGTGTAAAGGGTTTGCAGCAGACATAGACTGCCAAGGCTCCTGGATCATGATTCACAAAACTCTACAGAATGTGAATTTCTACACTCTTAGACCAGCCAGGGCTGGTCTGAGAGTACTTAAAAACTCATACTCTGGGTGAGTTGAACACTTTGTGGCAATGTGCCACCATCCCTAGCCCCAACCCTGTTCACTCCTTACAGTAAAAATTAATTCCCTGGTAGTCTAGTGCAGCCCCAAAGTCCCGATCACCCATGTTATTCATATGTAACTCCCTGTTAGTCTTGCAATCCCCCAAGCCCTGATCACCAGTGTTATTAATAAATAACTCTGTGGTAGAGTAGTGCCCCACCCCTGCACTGATCACCCATAATATAACATGTATATCCCTGGTGGTCTAGGGGACCATTCTGGCCCCAATCCCCCATTTAGTAACACCCTGACATACCTGGTGATCTAGTGGACCCCAACCCCACAGTGCCCTACCACTCCATACCCCCCATTCCATTACCAATCCAGTGACTGGCACAGCCCACCACTCACCTTCATGGCCAGCTGACGAATGAGGATATATATGTTATATATGGGTGATCTGGGCTGGGGGGGTGCTAGATTACCAGGGACCCTTACACTACTTCCAGGTCACTCAGCTGCTATTTCACTTGGCCCTGCTGTGAGCAGGTGAGTGTAAGAGTCAGGAAAACCACAAACTCTATTGTAGCTAGGAAAGGGCATGCACGTTGTGCAGTTTTAAACTAAGCTACTGAATTTTATACTGTAGAGGGCATGAATTTGATCATTGGAGCCCTGCCTTCTAGAACCAGGAAGCAAGAAGAGAGCATTGTAGTCTGTAGGGATACTCTGGGACTACAATATTTTCTATTTTTATTGTTTTGTACCATTTGGTCAATATTGATCCTGTGCCTGGGTCACGAATGAGTGACAGATGTGCAGTGAGCTGTTAAAATCATATTTTAATATTGCAACATTTTGAGAGGGGCCGTGGCCCCTCACACTACTTCTGGGTCACACAGCTGCAATTTCACTCTGCCCTGCTGCAAGCAGGGTGAGTGCAGGCAGGGCGCACACTCATCACGCACAGAGACATGTGCAGAGACATGTGCATTGGCACGTGTTGGCTGTGTCAGTTGAGACAACTGATGATGCCATTGAGTAGTGCCCAGTAAGGTAATTAAGTTAAAATGTTGCTCTGTATCGAGTGTGGTATATTCAGACATGGTGATGAAATGGCTAACTATGTATGTAGTAAATATTTTGAAATCAGGGAGCTAAACGCTGAGACTGAGGCACTTAAACAAAGAATGACGGTCCAGTCAGAGATTACCACATTAGAGCAGTTTATTGACTCTATGACTGAGGGAATCAGTGAGGAAAGTCAACATGAAACATCAAACACTGTAAAATATAAAGGTACCTATAGTGCTGGGGATGTTAGCCCTGAGGAGTGGTGTATGGTCCAGAATAAACCTTCACAAAAAAGGGGCAGGAGAAATATAGGAGGCTCATCCAACATTCTTACTCCAAACAGATTCCAGGCCTTAGCTCCACTTGTTGACACTAAAGCAAAGGAACCACTAAGCACCCAAACTGGCCCAGACACATCAAATCAAGTACACACAAGCACTGGGTATTGAGAGTAAGAAACAAAACAGCACAACTCCAGAAAACATCACTCCCAAAATATATTATATATAGGTGATTCTGTGCTATGCTATGCCGATCATGTGCTGTGTAAACATCAAAATGAATACACCACTGTTAGTGTATTGCGAGGAGCTGGCACTGGAAACATAAATCATCTCATACCAGGTCTTTTGGAAAACACAACAACACCAGTTATGGTTTTGCATGTTGGGGTAAACAATGTGGGCAAAAGAGGTCTTTCAGACATACAGAGGGATGTTGAGTCTGTGGGGACATCCCTTAAAAACAGTGGGTGTGATCTATTGATCTCTGGACTTTTACCCATCCCTCGGGCAAATGACGAATTAAATAGGGATAGTTGTTGATTAAATGGCTGGCTAAAGCGCTGGTGTGTCAGGGAAGGACATGATCATTGGCAGGACATCCAGGGATTCCAACTGTATGCACATGATGGACTGCATTTAAATAAACTGGGAAATGCATATTGGTTCAACAACTAAAAACACAGTAGACAGCCATTTAAACTCTATCAGCAGGGGATGCGGGTGCTTCAAAACCCAGGGCTCCAATTACCAGTAAGACCGCAACCAGACTAGAATTTTTATTAATCAATGCTAGAAGCCTCATGAATAAACATGATGAGCTTCAATTAACATTACTTGCTTTAAATATTCATGTTTGTGCAATTACAGAAACCTGGTGGCAACAGGAGGATACCTGGGATAAACATATCCCAGGATATACACTCTATAATAAAGATAGGTCCCAATTCAAAGGTGGGGGGTGTGGCTCTGTACATTTCAGATTGCAGTTCTTCAGAATGTATGGATACATCTAAATGGGCAGATATGGAAGTATTATGGATAAAGATTTTCCCACCAAAGGCAACTAAAATCAAGCTAGGTCTTGTGTACAGGTCTCCCTCTATAAGGGCTCTGGAGGATACTATTTTATTGGACTTAATTAATCAGTTAGCATCAGCAGGGAATGTTATGCTGGTAGGTGACTTAAACCTTCCTGGAATAAATTGGGAGATGCAAAAGGCCAACACTAATATGGACACTAATTATTTGGAAGCTTTTAACCTAGCTGTACTGGAACAGCATGTATTAAATAATACTAGAGGTACCCATATTTTGGACCTGGTATTGAGCAATCATAATAATAATATTCAAAATTGTACACTGAGGCCACCTTTAGGTTCCAGTGATCATTCTATGACTAGTTTCCAGTACTCAGGATCTCTGGGGAAAACTATTGGCAAAACAACAATTTATTAACATGATTTAGCAAATTTTGACCACAGGAGATCTCAGCTGGCCATATGGAACTGGAATTTAGATTCTGAAAACCAAACAGTCTCTGGGATGTGGATAAGATTATAAATAAGATCCACACCTTGGTCCATAAGTATGTACCAATAAAATATAATGGAGTTAAAAATCCTCCCACCATGGATGACCCTCAGTAAAAAAAAAATATTAATAAGAAGAATAGAGGTACAAAAGGCAAGGCACAGTCAAGACGAAGTAGGTTGAGAGCATTATAAAAATGCTTAAAATTGCTAAAAGGGTATAACTTTAGCTAAAAGAAATGAGTATAAATTAGCTACGAGGGTCCAGGACAACTATAAAACCTTCTACTCATATATAAATAGTAAAAGAGGAGGAAATAACACTGTTGGTCCCCTAAAAGCCCAGGACAGTACTCTCATTACAGAAAATTGTGATATGGCAGAAAATTATAACAGTTACTTTTCCTCTGTTTTTAGCAAGGGGTCACAAATAAAAAAGGATTTGGAGAAAAAGGCAACTCCTGAACCCAGTTATATGGTGGATGCTGATGTTGTTAAAAGACTAAAGAAAACAGACCAAAATAAAGCACAAGGGCTGGATTGTATGCACCCTAGGGTAATTAAGGAACTGGCAGATTTATTGACTGGCCTGGTCACCTGTCTGTTTCAGAAATCTCTGGGTGAAGGAGAGGTCCCCAAGGTATGGAGGTAGCCAGTGGCTGTCCCTATTCATAAGAAGGAATCCAGGCAGGAGGTTGAAAATTATAGGCCCATCAGGCTGACTTCAGTATTGGGGAATATTTTAGAGGGCATCATCAAGGATTACATCATAGACTTTTTAACCACATCAAGAGATAATGATAATAGTCAGCAAGGATTTACCAGCAGGCGGTCACGCCAGACAAATCTTTTGGAGTTTTATGGCAAGGTTAGAAAGCCATGGACATTGGCAACTCCATAGATGTTATTTTCTTGGACTTTGCCAAAGCATTTGACAAAGTCCCACATGAGGAGCTGGTAAAGGCCTTAATCAAATTGGAACTCCTTGTTAAAATATCTCAGTGGGTGGAGTTTGGTTAAATGGAAGACATCAGAGGGTATGCATAAGGGCAAATATTCTGGATGGGTCAATGTGACTAGCGGATACCTCATGGCTCTCTTTTGGGCCCTTGTCTTTTAACTTATATATTTCATCAAAGCATGTTCAGTCGGGGTATCTTGGTTACCCTACCAATAACCTGAATATCAGGATTTTTACAAGCAGCCCTGACTAACCTAGAGTCATGGGCCATACAGAAGAAATCCATATTTAATATGGACAAGTGTACTGTTATGCATTTGGGGAAAGGAAACAAACAATTTACATGCACATTGGGAGGTAGTGAATTTAGAGTTGTCCATGATGAAAAGACCTAGGTATAAGAATAAGCAATGACCTCAATTTTAGAATGCAGTGCAGTCAGGTTGTTAAAAAGGCAAGTAGTATACAGCACTGCATTCATAAGTGTATAAAAAGTAGGGTTAAAGAGGTCTTGATTCCCCAGTATACATCACTGGTGCATCCCCACATCGAGTACTGTGCACAGTTCTGGGCTCCAAATAATAAAGGGAATATCAAAGCCTTGGAGAGGGTTCAAAGGAGGGCAACAAGGAGGATAAAGTGCACCCAGGCCAGAGATATGAACAAAGGCTGCAATATTTGGATATGTATTCCTTGGAGTTCTGCAGATTGAGGGGAGATATGTGCCTGATTTATAGGGCTCTGACAGATGTACAATTGTGGGAACAACTTCGCCTGGTGTCAAGGGATCAACTGTATAACACCAGAGTTCACCCATTTTAATTAGTTAAATATAGATTTAATACCAATAAAAGAAAATATTGGTTTAATACAAGAGTAACTGAGATTTGGAACACCTTGCTCTAAGAGGTTGTGGTTAGTAAGATTATGACTGAATTTAAAACCAAGCTCGATAACTACCTTATAAGCAAGGGTATCCGGGTTATTCATAATATAATATTGGTGAGCTTAATGGACTTATGTCTTTACATGCTCAGTAATACCTATGTAACCTATGTATTAATAACACTGGTGATCAGGACTTGGAAGCACTAGACTAACATGGATTATCAGGGCTTGGGGGACAGTTTGCATTTGGCAGGGAGCCTGTGGCTGACCTTCCCATGTGCCATGTGTTTGTTGTATGGGAGAGGTTGCAGCAAGTGTGGGACTTAGGTGCCAGGACCCTCTGTACTGCAGTCTGTTGCATGGTCCCAGATGCAAGGGCTTTGGCACAAGCTGCTGTCTAATGCATGTTGTGCCGATCTAATCCCCTTGGGAATCAGGCCTGTGAGCTTCAAATACACTCTTTTGTTGTCATTATGTGTCTCTAACACCCGATTTACAATGCCATTCAGTAGTTATAAAAACATAACATCCAATTGTATGTGTACCACACAGGATTTTATACACGTGCTAGTTGTTGGATGCTTTTATAAACTCATTGAGCTTTGCTCTTGGGGTTCTTGTAGCATCCAACATCACAGGTGTGTATCAAAGTCTGGTTACACACTCCTACAGTACCCAAGTATTATTTTCTATTTAAAGTTACACATGGTTAAAATCTAACTGTTTATTTTCCTGCAAAATTTAGTAAATTTTGTGAGGATATGTGGCTGCACATAACTCAGTCCCCTTTAAAGCTAGAGATCTGGCACTTTGCTTATGTTCACAATCAGTACAGGCTTTCACCTGTCCTTAATATGGTGCTATTAAAATGTATGGGTTTAAAATTTGATGTGAAAAACTAAACATTTCATTTTGGCAGCATTTCACAAATATACTGTGGAAATTTCACTGAATTGTGGGACACAGAATTCTGACACTGCATATAGTACTGGCAGAATTTACATACATTTGTTTATACTCCTCCAGTACAAGCTTTATTATCTTGGCCCGACCCCAACCCATCACCTGGCATCCCAAGGACCAGGCTTGACCTCTATTCTTCCCACATGGCTCCTCTTTCCTGCTAGAAAATAGCTCTGGTTCATGGTTGAAGGGCCTGTCATTGGTGTGGAGCCTGTGAAGGGTCAGACCTCTCATCATTACTACGTCTGGGATTTTTTGCTCCTGGTTTGCTCCTCTGAAATGACAGTTTTGGGTGATATACAAGCTTATACACAAGTGTGGAGCACATAACCACTGGCGCCCTCCCAGTAAGTGTGTCCAAGTGCACGGACACTTGTGGTCACCCAGGGGCAGTTTTGTGCTGGAGCATGACTGCTTTCTCCTCCCTCCTCCCAGAGGAGGAGATAATCCTTGGGGATGCCTAGCTCCTCCCCTCAACTGGCCCCAACTAGAGACATGCCAAAGTTTTATTTTACGGTGAAATTTATGAAATTGGCAATTTTTGCTGAAATATTTCATGGAATCAGAGACATACAAAAATTTTGCAGGAGCAAATTGCCAAAATTTCACCTGTGAAATGTGATATTCTGCCCAGAATGGCTAAATTTCACCCACAGCTGGTTGAATTACACCATTCCCTGGTGGTCTAGTGAACCCCTTCCTCCCTATCCCCTTGATCCCTTCCCAAACCCCAAACCCGCCTAATATGTTTTTTAAATACATTTCCCAGGTGGTCTAGTGGCCCACCACACCTCCCAACCCAGCAAGTATGGTTCCCCATCCCAAAACAGAGGCCACTGCCACATCCCTCCACTCTCCTCCACAGCTGGCAGTCACTGACATATGAATGAATGAGCACATGCTGTGCTGTGCAGATGCTCATTCATTCATATAAGGCAAAAAGTTCTGTGGCATTGGAAAAAAAAATTAACCCAGGTGGCTAGAGGTCCCTCCCCATCCCCATCATCTGTCCATCAGCTCATAGTTCTTTTTATTTATTCCCTGGTGGTTTAGTGGCCCTCAACCCAGCAAGTACAGTTCCCCATCCTGAAACAGAATGGGCCACTGGCACAGTCCTCCGCTCTCCTCCATGGCAAGCAGCCCGCTGACATATAAATGAATGCACATGTACTGTGCACACACTCACTCATTCATTCATATAAGGTAATATGTTTTGTGGCACAAAAAATAAATTAACCCTAGTGGCTAGTGGTCCTTCCTCCAACCCCATCACCCATCCATCAGCCCATAGTTCTTTTTTAATTTATTCTCTGGTGGTCTAGTGGCCCACCCACCCCCAACCCAGCAAGTACTGTCCCAGCCAGCTCCCTCCCATCCTGAAACAGAGTGGGCTACCGCCCAGGCCTCTGCTCTCCTCCACGGCTGGCAGCCCACTCAGATATGAATGAATAAATGAATGGATGAGCACACGCACATGCACTCATTCATTCATTCATTCACTTTTTAACTATTTCTATCCTCCTACTGCTGCCACTGATCTCTCTCTCAGAGCTCTCCTCATAGATCCCAATCTGTAGCCTTCCCAGGAGTCTTCCCTAGAATGCTAACACTACCCATGTACCTCTTCAGGGCCTCGGACTACCTCCAGGCAGGGCGGCGGAGATCCTCATATCTCCCCTGAGCATTGTTTGGGAGCTTGCACAGCAGAGTCTACTTCTTGGTGCTGCCTTGAACCAACACTGAGGCTCGCCGCCTAGACCAGAGCAGGGTATTTTCCAGTGTTCTGGTGGATCCTCTCCCTAATGTTGGTGCAATGGGGACAAGGCTGCTGGTGTGTAGAGATGCACATCAAAGCCAGTCCCTGCCAATGTCTACCCTTGTGTAGAGCTGCGCCGACCACCCTGAGGTTCCCCAACAGGTGGCGTTATCGCAGTGAGAGTGTGCTTTCCTCCCGGAGAAGGAGAGCAGCTGTTGGGCACTCAATCCTTCTCCCTCATTAACCTGAGTCTGCTTCTGAACCCCAGTTGCCGTGTGGTGGATGGTGTGGTGTCCAGCACCTCAACCCTCAGCGCCACTGGGCTGGCCCCATTCATTCACATTTGAGCAGGCTGCCAGCTGTGGAGGAGACTGGAGGGCTGAGCTGGTGGCCCATTCTGTTTTGGGATGGGGGAGCAGGGTGTGATAGTACTTGCTGAGTTGGGTGTGTGGGGTGGGTTACTAGACCACCAGGGAATAAATAAAAAAAAAATTATGGGCTGATGGACAAGTGATGGGATCAGGGGGAGGGACCGCTAGCTACCAGGGTTAATTTCTTTCCTTTTTTTTTTTACACACAACTTGTTGCATTTCAGGATGGGGGAGGGAGTGGTGTGGGTTGGGGGGCCAGTAGACCACCTGGGAATATATTAAAAAAGCATACTGGGGTGGGAGATCAATTAGGCAAAATTGATATGCCCGATGAAGGATTTTGTGAAATGTGTGAATTTACAAATATTTTCATTAGGCGTAAATATATCAAGTTTGCACTACTCTACTCCTAACAACCCAGGCTTGGTCTTGAACCTGGGTCACTGATGTGGCATCAAGTATCTTAACCTCAGCACCACTGAGCCGCTTGCAGAAGTTATTTGATATACTGTAGCACTATTAATTTTCCAACTACGCTTAATAATAAATCTCAAAATGCTACTCTTCCAATTGGAATTTGGTAAGAAAGGTGGACAGAATAAAACTGGGCAATTTCCTGATGCTCAGCTTCATTTTTTCTGTATTTTGAATAATAAGGTACCCAAAGTTAGCCCTGAAGTGACCAAGTTTCATGAGTTTGTTAATATTTCTTTACCTGACTTCATACAGTTGCTGAGTTGGGTCTAGTTACAGTTTACTGGAGCTGCTTGGGTGCCAGCAAAAATGTAAACACAGTACAGTACAATTCCCATTAAACTGTCTCATCAATGAGTTGATTTTACATTGCTTTTTAGAGCTGTGCGAACCACCTGCAGTTTGGCCATGCAAACCTTGAACGTTGAACAGTGCAAGGTTCACCTAATTTTCTCAAAGGTGAATTAGTTCAGCCTGGTTCACTCGTTTAGGTAGGGTAAAGCAATAGATTGGGAAATTGCTGCTTTAGACAGCAGAAGAATGATGCATCACCATGGGTACATGACATTTGACTGATGACTGGCAGAGAAGAGAGTGACCTTTGGTTCTTCCTTCACTTCCATTTGAAATGGGTGTGCAATATGTGCGATGGGAGCTTAACAATATGTGGCAGTCTCCCACATGCAGCTTGGCTTCTGTGCAGGCTGGTTTTGTGGTGTCCCCTGGGACTGTACACCAGAAATCCAGATATTCTTGGGCCAGCCCGGTGGCACTGAGGGTTGAGGACTGGATGCCACACCTTACTCCATGCTGGCAACCTGGGTTTGGTGATGGACTCAGGCCACCAGGGGTCAGCAAGGGAAGAAAGGGATTGAGCACCCAGTGGTGGCTCTCCTTCTCTGGGGAGGGTGGTGTGTCTGTCCCACGGCTATATTGCCATCTCCCAGGTGAACTCAGGACTGGCGATACAGGTCAGGACACACAGTGGGAGGGCAGCATCAACCAAGAGCCCTGGGAGGAGTTGCATCTCGACACATGCCTCCCAATTGGCTCTGCTAGTGTGCCAGCAACTGCAGGAGTAGGGCACAAAAAACAGGAAAATGGAGCCTGTCATTTCTAGGTGACGACTCCTCCAGCGCAGGACCACGTCAACAAGACATCACCAGGGTAGATTGTGTTGTGAACCACCTACTCCACCGTTGTTCGGGGGAAAAGGTAAAGAGTGTGCCTTCTCTCACCCCACCCGGGGGGTATACTGGGGCACCTACCTAAGGAGTCTCTGAGTGGGGGGACACTCTAGGGGAGAAGACTCCTGGGGCAACAAGGGGGCAATATGAAAGCTGAGGGGTCTGAATGAGTGGAGGATGGAGAGAGTAAGGTGAATAAAGAGCAATGTGGAAACAAAAAGAAATCCAGATTTTTTTTGAGAGACTTAGAACATAGGAGCAAGAACACACTTCCTGTTTGGGGCTGCTGCTGACTACTAGCCTCCTTGTCAGACACCTCCCTGGATGTGAACAGCTCTACACACTTCTGCGGTCTCCAGTCACCCTTTTTGGCTACTCTGAAGTTGGACCGAATTACCTGATCACCAGGTGAGCACAAGCACATCGAACTGTTCTTGTTTTTATGGGGAAGGGGGTACACTTACAATTACATTAGGGGAAAAAAGACAAAACATTTTGATGGAACTCTTCTAAAAAATTCTTCTGTGTGTCAGATACAGATATATGCTAGATTTCACTAAACAGAGTGTGAGACAATGTGTGACATGATGTATTATATCTCTTCTGATTTAAAGGGTTGGGCATGTGTCTTTTGCTACAAAGAAAATTGATTGACTTTGTTGTCTGTTTGCACTGCAGCAACTTTTTCTAACCTTAGATGCGAACTGCAGTTTGCAGTTTGAGTGGTTCAACTGGCCTGCACCATTCAGAACAGGTCAAACCCGTCAAACCAGAAAGTCCACCTATTTACAGTGAAAGTTCGCTACTGATCAAAAGAATTGAACACCTGAGAACAAAACTTGCAGCCCTATTGCTTTTAAACTTGATAATACATTGACAACTTTGAGTGTGCTCTTTGTGAACACCTAACCATCTCAAGGGCATGTCTTATCACATTTTTTTTTAGATCAACAAGAATACATCTGCCATTCTGTCACAATGCAATGCAAAACTGAGTTGTAATGCTTAGGAAACAGTTTTTGCAAGGGCTTGTGCTGCCTCCAGCACCACTTGTGCATTGAGAAATGTTAAAGCAACTCATTGGTGTCACAGTTTAATGTGAATTATAAAATGGCAAGAAAAAAATCTAGAAATTTCATTGACCAAGAGATGTCACCTGACTGTGCATTAAATCTCTATAAATGCATGGTCAGCTGCCAAATCTCATTTTCCTCCATAAACTACTTAGGGCCATTTTATAAGTGTAATGAGCCCTCCAGGGTGTGCATCATAGGTTTTAATGCACTTCCCAGGGATGTAAAGACACTGCTTTCAGCATTGTGCCTTACTGCACCACTGGGGTGTGCATAAAATCTATAATGCCGCCCTGTTGTGGCTTATGACTTACTTGTACTGTATTATACATTCATATATGAGGATTTTAAATTATTATAGATTAACATACTCCTTTCATAAGGAGAAGAGTAAAGGATAGCAGTAAAGGATGGTTTCATAAATCCTTTTTATCTTTAATTAAAGAAAAGATACAGCATGGGGGCAGGATTCATTGCAAAAAAACTACACTAAAGCATCAGTTAGCTTTGAGCTTATTGCTACAAAGGTAAGAAAATTGATGTTAGGGTAAATCATCACAAAGATTGCTAATTTTGTGGCTCTATAGGATGGTGGTACCTCACTCTAAGGATGCATGCAAATGCTCAGCAAAAAGAGAAGAGCACTCAGCTAACCCTAGCACATCTAAAAACATCCCTCTTGTACAGTTCCAAAAAGGTCCTTTATTTAAGTAAATCCTGTGGATACAAAATGCTGTCTGAGGTACAAAGTGGGAGGTGCAACTATCGGCTAAGATGCCACGATGACAGTGGGAGTACAGAGCAATGTATAAACTAGCCTCATCAGAGGAAATGTTTAGAAATTTCACATTTTCTCTACTTCCTGGTTAACAAAGAAAAAAAAACATGAACTAAATTTCTCTAAGACTGGCAGGTCCTGGGAGCACAGCCCAGAATGTTAGCTTTGTAACCCTAAATCAACAATAAATTATCAGAAATCAATGACTTAATATGGAAATGCCTGTTCTACCCAGAAAACTCAAATTAAGATTGGTTATTCTACAGACATTGTGTGACAAACGCATCACTTTACAGACAGCAGCAATCAGAAAATCACAAGAAATCACACAAACTGGCAAAAATTCTAAATAAAATAATCAACCCTATCAAAAAAGCTAAGACTGACAAGCTATTAGTAGTTGATACAAAAATGCACTGACCAATCAACTATGAGAGTGCATTTTTAACTTGTCTTTTGTTTGACTGGAAAAATATATTGATTTTCTCTATTAAATCAGTAACTGAAGATGATATCAAAACTTTGAATAGACCAAAATATTATCTGAAATCAGTAACCATTAAGGAAGTTTACAATTTGCTTCTGACCCTACAAATTGACAAGGGGCAGACAGTGATTGAATTACAGACCAAAACTGGTAAATATGTCTGCCTCAGCAACAACAAAATTATTAAGAAAACTATTTGATTTTTTTTGACTATATGAAACTATTTAGTTTGTCATTTACTTTTGCCCAAATTCTGAATATCTGAAAACTAGCACTTATCATTCTTGTTCACAATGGGGATATGTTCTGCCAAATAGAGAACTATGGGGATGGCCATATTAAATGGAGAACTCCTTTTATTTGATATGTGATGAAAGTTCTAAAGCAGACTTAAAATGGGAAGAATGGTCATCTTACCAGATGACAAAAGGGGAATCTAAAATAGAATAAAAAATCTAAAGATCCACATTTTTTGACAAAAACATGCATTGCTACAGTACTTAATCACTAAAAGAGATTAAAAACTTTGAGGTGTTGTGGATGTGAAATGTAATGTAGAAGGAGTGTCCATGGGGTTATGTTGGAGTTGGGTTGCCAAACAGTAACTAATAGTAACAGCAGGGAGCAACATTTCAGCTCTTGAAGTGATCCTTCTTAATTAGTATGTCTGCATGAAGTACTGTAATTCTCCAAACTGCAAATGAAAATTAGATTACACAAGGAACATCAGAGAATCATGTAGCTAAGGAATAATTTGTTATTTGGACATCAATAAAGACAAGTATAGCTAACGGTCAGAATTCTCAGCCTCAATCATGGTAGTCTAGAGATTGGGTAAAGTAATGTGCATTAAGTCTTTCTGCTACAGTAAATATATTATTAATACAACACATTTTGCTTCTCTGAAATATCTTGTTGCATGAGGTAGAAACATAGACAATGACAGCAGAAAAAAGAGTCAAGGTTAGTCTAGTCTGCCTGGACTTACCTATCTGCCCCAGGACCTATTTTTCATACAAGGTTTTATACTTGCTGGTCCCACCCCCACCCCGGCTCTCCTCCCTACTGCTATCGACCTGAGCAACCATCAAACCCTTCAATCTGTCCCAGCCATGCTTGGAACCATTTACAGTCTTGGTGCCTACCACCTCCTCTGGCAGGCTGTTCCATGGCTCCACCACCCTTTCCATAAAATAGAACTTTATCACATCACTCTTATATGTTCTCCCTGTCATTTGTCTCATGACCTCGGGTTCTTGACTCTGTACTCCTGCTAAATAGTTCCCTGCAGTTCACCATAATTTTTTTCCTCTTCAGGATCTTGAAGGTCTGTATCATATCCTGCTTCTGCCTGGTCCCAGTGAGTACACGTTCAGTGCCTTCAGACAATCTTTGTAAGATCTGCCCTGTTGGCTCTGAATCATCTTGTTCACCATGTGTTGCACCATTTTGTCCCAATCCTTCCTTAGGTGAGGATTCTAGAACTGAGCACAGTATTCCAGATGCAGCCTCAACAGTGACTTAGAGGTAGTAGTATCTCCTTTTTCCTGCTGTCAGTACCCCTTCTGATAATACCCAGCATCCTATTAGCCTTACTATAGGCCTTGTCACTGTGGCTTGATTATCTAAAGGAGTCACTAATGATGAGTCACAGATCCTTTCCTCAGCCATAGTGCTCAGTTTAACCTCTCTCATCAGTACTCCATCCTGTGTTTTCCCCTAGGTGTCATAACCTTGCATTTCTGGCATTGTAGTAATTCGTTTTATTGTTTAGCCATACATGGCCATTACAAAAAAGACAGAAAAAGCATACTATATAAATTACATATATCTTACTGTAAAATCTCCTTAAGTTCAACCCTCACAGTGCTTAAATATTAAATATATAAATCTTATAATGAAAATATTCAAAACATATCTTCCACCGTATATTCATATACAGAAGTACAGATGTGACAACAGTTTCACATAATCTACAATGAAGCAGCATAATTAATAAATTTAATCTATAGTATCCAAAAAGAATTTATTTCACTTTTAGAAAGGGGATATATAAATTACATATTGTGCAATCTGAATAACTAAATCATCCAATATCTCCTAGCATGACTGATTATACTGACAACTTGAATAAAGGAAGACAATTCCAATTTGTGAAATTCTAATTCATTATATCAATAATATCATCTCTCTATTTTTTCTTCCTAATTTTGAAAGCATATTTGACATAATTCACAATTCTCTTGACAGTGATTTTATCACTTGTGTTTATGACAATGAGTGTAAGTTCACTATTTGTTATTCCATGCCAGTTAATATATGAATCTAGACAATACTGTTGAATTCTAGTGTACCATGGACATTGCCATAGAACATGATTAAGATCCTCTCTCATTCCCATATTACAATCACAGAATTCATACTCCTTTAACAGTTTATAGTATCTAGTTCTCAAGATATTATTTTCAAAAAGTTCTAATCTGGCTTTAAAGAAGATATTTCTATCTACCTTGCTTTCTAATATATCCCAGTAATTCCTATACATTATATTTTTAGGGTTAGAAGCATACCAATTAGAAAATCTGGATAGATGAATTTTATCTAAATCCTGTTTTTTCCAATATTCATTCAACTTATTTTGGATAAAAGATTTGTAATTATTACTTATTTTAATATTCTTTACAAAATATGATTTTAGAAATATTAACCCATATTGATCTAATTTCTTATAAATATCCTGCAACCAACATTTTTCCCCACGATCATTTTTAATCCAAAGTAGTTATTCTAGAAGACACTGCTTAACTAAATTATCTTTATCAGTTCTTGTTAAATGTAACCAGTATTTTAATTTTCTACCTTCCGTAAGTGCATTTACATTAATCAATCCAAGTTTTGCTTGCAAATACTGCTGGACAGGGCTGGGAATTTGTATTTCTGACCATAGAACCTTATACACTGAGGCCATACATTGTTCTGCATTCTTACAGTTCCAAATTTCAGATGCATAAGATATCTGTATCCAACTTTTAGCTTTAATAACTCTCAGTAATAGATTAACTGAGAATCCCCCATAAGAGTAATTAAATTTCTTTAGCCCATTCATAGCTTTTTTATTTTATTATATATCATATCTCTTTGTTGTTTCCACATGACAGTATTTGTAAAAATTAGACCCAAATATGTATATTGTTTTGCTGCATCTAAATTGTGTTTACCAAATTTAAAATGGGATTCAGTAATATTAGAACCAAAAGTTGTAGTTTTGGTTTTAGTTACATTTATTTTTAATTTCAAATCCTTAATGCTCCTTTGTAGAACATGTATTTGAATTTGGAGACCTTTTTTAGTCTGAGAGATCATTACTAGGTCATCTGCATAGGCTAAGATGGAAATACGCCTCTGATTTACCTTTGGCCCATCTAAATCACTATGTTCTAACTTCCTAATAAGAGGATCTACATACAAATTAAATGAAGTGGGGGTTAATAGACAGCCTTGTCTTACCCCATGGTTAATTTGAATAGGAGTGGATGTTTCTCCAGCAGTACTATATCTAATCTGTGCCCAAGTATTATTATAAAGTTCAGAAATTATTGAAATTAATGTCTTATCTAATCCTCTTTCATACATAATAACCCAAAGTTGTGATCTACAAACCATATCAAAGGCAGCAGACAAATTGATAAATACTGCATATCATTTTTGCTTTCTGATTTTGACATATTTATGAATTAAATGATTCAGAATAAAACAGCTGTCTATTGTTGATGACCCACTGCAGAAACCCAGTTGTGCCTTACTGAATCCTCCTGTTAATTGAATTTGGAGTTTTAAGTGATCTAAAATAATATGTGTAAAACTTTTAAGACTCATGTCTAACAAACTGATAGGGCGCTACATAGTGGGGTCACCCGTGTCTCCCTTTTTGTGTGTGGGTATAATTACCTCTCCTTTCCAAGAATAAGGGAAGGAAAGAACTTCTATCCATTTGTTGAAGCAAAAACAGAGTATTCTACTCCAGAAGGGGGCATTACATTTATAAACTTCTGCTGGTATTTTATCTCTCCCAGGGGCCTTATTGGATTTCATTGCATATATCACAAAATATACATCTTTACTGGTAATTTTGAACTGACAACTTATATTTTGGACAATCACTTCCGACTCATATATCTCTGGATCATAGAATATCTTTCCAAAATAATCAGTCCACTGTGATTCTGATATATAACAATCTGCGTTGGTTTTACTACTTAAAGAACCTTGAGCAACAAGTTGCCAAAAGCCCTTATCATTTTTCCTTCTGATAGTCTTAAGCATAAGAGACCATTTTATTCTTTGAAATTCACTCCTCTTATTTTTTAACATTTGTTTATATTCCTTTTCTTCATTTTAACCTGTTCCATTAATTGTGCATTCATTTGTAATCTTGCATGTCTTATTATTTTCCTTAGTTCCTTTTTAAACAAAAGCATTCCTCGTCAAACCGAGTTTGAATTTTTCTATGCTGGCACATCATTACTTCCTTATAGATGTTTGTCCTCAAATCTTTGAACAATTGTTGCACCAAATCCCACAATGCTACTACATCTTGGATTGAGTCTTTACTTTTACTCAGTACATTATCATATAATGAGGTCTGTTCTCTTATATTTCCTTCTAAGTAGCCATCCCATCTAACTCGTTTCATAATTCTTATTTCAAGTGGAACCACAGAACACATTATTGTTCACAATATCCACTGTTCAGTGCATAGTAGTAAGGGAAGTGGTCACTTTCAGCTCTACTGGATACACAGAAGACCAAAATTTAATATCACCTGATCAGAGGGCCAAATCAAGTAATGTTTTATGATGGGCTTTGACATACATTAAAGTTCCTATTTTGTCTCCATGAATTCAACCATTTAGGGATATAAATCCAATTCCAAAATTAATTCAAATTAGGATCTTACCGATTATTAACAACAAGATCCTTAGAGGCCCTAGTTGAGAAATGGTAATTGGAATCATATATAAATAGACAATTATCTGTGTATCCATCAAAGATACCTATTCTGACATTGAAATCCTATAACTAAAATATTTATATTGGGAAAAGTTCAATTATATTTAGTTATCTTGTTTTTTAATATCAGCCATAATCCATCACTATAATGCACTGAAACACATGGTGGGAAATATACATTCACAACTATCATATTCTTTTTTTAATTTTTTAATATAAACAGAGATGAGATTTGGCATAATGCATAAAGCCTTTACCTTTGAGTCAGGACAAATTCTACAAAGTGTAGCAATCCCAGCTGAATTCCTATCACAGTTAGCCCCCTTATGGCTATGATGAGCAAATGTTATATACCCCTTTATATTAATTAAGTCATCAAGCCCATGCCAAGTTTCTTGAAAACATAAGATTTCAAACTGAATTACAAAATTAACCCAGGAATTGTCTGCTACTTTAGTCTGCCAATCAGAAATATTCCAGGAAAGAACTAAGGAGTTCCCATCAATTATTTGTGTAGAGACACTCTCATTAAAGGGCTAATAAGATCCAAATCAAAGTCATTCTGATTCATCTGTTAGAATTCAGAATTTATTAGATGTAATAATTTGGCAATTTGCAGCAATGTTAGACTCTCCCAGCTTATTTAATACAGAGTTTGACCGGATATCCTCCCACCTTACCATATGGAAACCCATTTTATCCAAAATGCCTTCTTTGCTTCTATTAGGTCAGCCATTTGTGAATCCCTTATTAATAAGTCTATCTGACTACCATTTGGGTTTCTACTCACTTCCAAAATCCCATCCCTACCTAAGGGTATTCCTAATATGTTATTAAAATAATTGCATAACACTCCCTTTAATTTCCTATTAGTTTCATTTTGAATTTCAGGAATGCCAAAGATACTAAGCCAAATAGTGCAAGATTTTCCCCCCAGGACCTCTGTAGTAAAAAGATTTCTATTCTCAAAGTTCACATATAGTCCAAAGACCTGCAAGGCTTCACCATTATACCAAATATCATTGGCTAGTCTTGGTGAGAATAAAACAATATCACAGACAGAAACATTAGATTCATCATCACAGAGCTTAACACTTTGTATGTCCAATTCAGTAATAGAAACTCCCATATTGACCCTAAATAAAGCAACTAATTGCTTTTCAAGTTTTAAATCAGATCCTTGTATCCAACAAGAGGTTCCCTTTAAGCTAATTCTAGGCAAATTGCCTTTGAGGTAAATATTTCCCTTATTTCCCATGTGTATCTCAGCTCTTAATTGAAGAGAATCCACCCCAATATGGGCTGTCTTTACCAAATCATCAGATCCATAATTAATACCACTCTGCCTAATTGTTTGCATTGGATAGACATTATTCCTGTCTGATATCCCAGCTAGGCCCGTTACAGTCACTGAGCACTTGGTCAGGAAATTTCCAATTTCTTTTTTCAATTTATTTAAATTTGTCTCCAAATTCTCCCTAGATTATTAGTAATGTTTAAGGAATCCTGATTGGATCTACATGGCTGTCCGGCTCTGGTCAGAAGATTTTCCCCACATCAATTTTTTCCATCAGGTTAGTCTTAGATGTTTTAACTATCTCAGTATAAACATTATTGGCCTTCAAATTACCTCCATTATCTTGAAGACTATTATTGAATACTAAAGGACTGCCACCACCACTACCTCCTGGACTACCATCATCATATGGATTTTTGTTTTCTCTCTTCCCCCCTTTTTATTTCTTCCCCCCTTTTTTTTGGTTGTTTTAGATGTTTTGGGTGTATCTGGAATAATCAGCATAGAAAACTGTTCCCGTATATCCTTAGACGCAATCCCCTCTTCATCAAGGATAGGGCTAGAAACTGATTTCTCCAGGGGTCAATTAAAATGTTCCATCTTATTGTTTGTATCTTCAGTGGTGATCTGATTATTAAATAAACTGATGTTGACCATCTCTAAATCTTATTTAATTGCTATTAATTGCTACATAATTAGTACATTCACTGAAAAGGTAGATTTGAGCATATGTAACAAATCGTTATTCAGAGATGTGGGATATTTATTATTATCACCAAAATCTATCAAGTTGTTATTTGAAGGAAGTTCAAACCCCGATGCCCTTATAGGGGATCCAGCAGATCCTGAACTTACCACTGGGTCATTCATTATAGCCTGAGATATATTAAGATGTATATTTAGTGTCAAGCATCTTCAGACCCTTAATTGTGGTTTGAAGGTCTGCTGAAATAGCTTTAAGTTTATCGTTTATGCCAGCCAAAAGGCTTGGAATTGTATGTACCAAGTCTGATTTGCTTTCTGAAGCTCCTATTTTCTGCATAATTTTAGAGATTCCAGGGTATCAGGGCCTAATAAACTTCCTAATAAACTATCAGATACAGGGACTGATAATGAAATATCAGAAGAGAGACAGAGCATCCATCACATATGCTAATTCTCCTTCTATGTTCATTCACGAGATCATTCATCTTCATAATATCATTGTTATTATTAGCAATGTTAGCAGAATTGTTCATATTTAAATCGTCAGACTTACTATTGGGAACATTAAAGACATTAGAGACAATGGAAACATTCTGAGTTTTGGGAAAATTAATGAAGATGGCTGTAATAACTGGGTATTACTATGTGATAAATAACTAACTTTAACAGTTTTAATAGGAGTATTACAATCCATAGCAGCAACAAAGGAGTCCCAAGATGTCATCAAGTTGGTATTATGTTGAGTTACAGGGTAGAAATTTTCTCATGACTATTAATAAATTTCAGATGGTCTGTGATTTTGGATTGTCTCATAGATGCAGCATCTGATTTATGTCTTCTGTGCTGCTTTTTCATATCAACTTTAGTCACATTAGGAATATCAGCTAATTTGGTTTGGGCCTGCAGGGCCTGTTTCTAGTAAATGCCATTTTGTTCAATAAAGTCGAGGCACAGAACAGGCGAAGACCCCAGAAAATTAACAGATACAGTCCCTTTGTACTTGAGTAGATCAAATCAAGTCAGTTCAGATGACAAAATTAGTTGTAAAAAACAAATGGCTGGAAGGGCTTGTTATTTCATTTTCAAGCACAGGCCAAATTGTCCTTTAAATCTTCTCTGTTTGGAGTTTGTTCCTCCCAGGATAATCAAATGACCAACATCAGGGGTATACCAAATGGAAGTCAGGTATTTACACAATACAAAATGATAAATAACCTAAGGGGAATAGGGGAGAGTAGAGACAAAAAAAAAACTCAATCAGGAACCATTGATTAAAAAAGTGAAACAAAAAGGGACTTTAAAGCTAACAAAGCTAACAAAGTAGAAAGGAACTGCTGTCACTAAAAATACAATAAGAGCAAGATTATCCTACCTTAACACTCATAGCGAGAAAATTAAAAACTTAAATCCTCCAGAGAAAGAACGCATGACATAAACCATGCAGATAAAACCAAGCAGCTGCACCCATTCACCGAAAGGCAGATCTAAAGAAAAGATGCCACGCAGGTGCATATATACAAAAAGAGCATGTGACTTAGAGAGCCAATCGTAGCAGCAGAAGCAGAAGTAGGAAGTAAACCTTTAAAAAGTTTTAAACAATTAAAAATATATGTTTCCCTTATCTACTTTAAAATAGCTGAAAAAGCAAACACATGGCGATAAACCACACAAATAGAAAATTAGTGGAGAGTTAGCAGACAGAGAAGAAAATACTCAAGCACTCGTATAACACTCCTCAGTTTCACAGTCTCATACAAACTCCCATTTGATAACAAACTATGTCCAGGATTAATTAAAAGGAGAAAGCATTTGCAGCATTAGCATTGACGTTCCTTCATGGCGTATCTTTTCTAGGGTGTCTTATATACTCAGGTCTTCCAGAAGAACCTCTCCACACTGTCCAGTCCTGCCACCACCTTGGCTTTCCTCCTGGGGAAAGAAGAATGTATATTGAGACAACCAACCAAGTCAATGGAACCCACAAGATATACTGGAGAGTGCTATTTTAACATAGGTGGCATACCTGTTCTAGGTAGAATACTGGCAAAAAATAGAGCCTGCTACTGAATTTTCAATAAGACAGCAGTGTGCAGCATTCCATCCACCAGCCAGAAGCCTCTGAATAGTTAGTCTTGCCACACCAGCAATGAGTGTAGCTCAGAATCTCTGGCATTGAATTTCAACTGCCAAACCTTTGACCACCTCCCTAGCCTTCATGGATTCCTCTGCATCTCCCTGATCCCATTGTCATTATCTACCCTAGCACAGAGCTCCGTGTCATCTGTGAAGAGATACAACTTGCCTGGATGCTTTCTCCAATGTCACTGATGAACATATTGAAAAGGGCAGGACCCAGAACAGATCCCTGAGGCATCCCTCATGACCTTCCTCTCTTATGATTTGACCACATTTAACACTACCCTCTGCTGTCTTTCATTCAACCACTTTTCCACCCATTGAACTATGTCCTAGCCACACCTGGTCCTCCAACTTCTTCAGCAGTCTTCTGTGTGGCACCAAGTCAAAAGCCTTGCTGAAACTGAAGTACAGTAAATCTACAGCATAGTCTTTCTTTTATTTTTATTTGAAATTTGACTTCCAAGTAGTAGCAACTGAACCACAGGTCTATTTTCAGGCTCAAGCTGGGCCAAAAACTTGGCAAGCATAAAATGCCTACAATTTCAATAAATACTATACAATACAAAACATATTATACACAATTATAAACATAGGGCCATTAAATATAGATGCAGGCATTTTTATGTTTGCTTGCATGCATGTGCAAGAAACACAGTGCCATCATACAAGTTTTCCAGAGGTGGTCAGCCTCTTCCAATTCAGTCAGTGTGTTTGCAGGCGTGGTCCGCAGAGCACCAATCACTGCTCCAGCTGTCTATGACAGCTGAAAATGCAGTGGCATACAGTTGAAAGGGAGAACTCCACTTGAGTGAGCAGAGCTCCCCCCCCACACACACACACGTGCGCACACACGCACACTGCGTGCTCATGCACTCCCCCCTCCCCTACACTGTACAGCCGATGGGGGTGCCCAATCCCCTGTCAGCTCCATGCCCCCCCAAAGCATCCAGGTGCCATGCTGGGAGCCCACCCCACATGGTAAAATGTTTTATGGCTGATGGGGGTGCCCAATCCCCCGTCAGCTGCACGCCCCCCCAAAGCATCCAGGTGCCACGTGGGGAGCCCACCCCAGTGTGGCAAAATGATGTTGTGGCTGATGGGCGTGCCCAATCCTCTGTCAGCTCCACTGTCTCTCCCCCCAATGCTGTCACCTATGGGAGTGCCCAATCCCCCATCGGCTCCACTGTCTCCCCCCCAGTACAGGGTGCCATGCTGGGAGCCCACCCCAGCATGGCAACAGATGCCATGGCCGACGGGGGTGCCCAATCCTCTGTCAGCTCCACAACCCCCCAGCCATCCTTCTGTCATGCTGGGAGCCCACCCCAGCATGGCAAACGTCCCGCATCGTCTTTTACAAAAAAAAAACCTGTAAAGAAAAAAACAGTCCCTCGCAGTCTCCCTGCCATCCCCCACAACCCGCACCCACCCACTGTACACCCTGCCTCCCACCCCCACCCCATACTTATGTCCGGAGTCCGTGCAACGATCTTCAGTGGACTGGGAACACGTCTGCACTCTTCAAAGCCGACCGCAAACTGAGGAAATGCCGGTAAGCTGTATAATGGGATAGATAGGGTTTTATTTCAACTTTGTTGCATATCTCAGGCATTTTTTGGAATTTTTGCACCAAATTTTCAACATGGGGTTTTTGGGACCCCTCCTCATGAATTCTTGCACTGTCATGGCGTTACTCGGGCCCGAAGGGTGATTTCGCAGTCACTGCGTGAAATCACCTTTCTGGAATGATTAATAAAATGACACTGCCAGTGTTCATAAGGTGGGCTCTCAAAAAGCCTATTTTGAAAATTTGGTGGAAAAATTCCTAAAAATGACTGTTTTATGAGCGCATGGCCCGCAGTTCCTATGCACGCTCATAAGTTCACAAATTTTCAATATTTTCACTCCAGATTTTCAACATTGCCATTTTACCACACCTTCTTATGAGCAGTACAGCTGTCATTTTTCACATCTCACCCAAAATGTGTTTCCACCCACATAGCGCACAATGGCGCAGGTGGTGTGCGAAATCAATGTACGGGACACATTAAGAAAATCACAGTGACACTGTTCATGAGCAGAGGTCTTAAAATGGCTATTTTGAAAATTTGGTGAAAAAATTCCTAAAAATGACTGTTTTACGAGCATGTGTTGTAGAGTTCCTATGCAAGCTCGTAAGTTTGCAAATTTTCAATATTTTCAATCCAGATTTTCAACATTGCCATTTTACCACACCTCCTTATGAGCAGTACAGTTGTCATTTTTCATCCTAAGCCCACAATGTGTTTCTGCCCATGTAGCACACAATGGCGCAGTCGGTGTGCGAAATCAATGTATGGGACATGTTAAGAAAATCATAGTGACACTGGTCATGAGCAGAGGTGTTAAAATGGCTATGTTTAAAATTTGGTGAAAAAATTCCCCAAAATGACTGTTTTAGGAGCGCACGTTGCGCAGTTCCTACGCACGCTGGCAAGTTTGCAAATTTGTAATATTTGCACACCAGATTTTCAACAGTGCCATTTTACCACATTTCCTTGTGAGCAGTGCAGCTACCATTTTTCACATCTCACCCAAAATGTGTTTCCACACATGTAGCACACAATGGTACAACTGGTGTGCAAAAACAATGTTTGGGACAGATTAAAAAAATCACAGTGACACTGATCATGAGCAGAGGTCTTAAAATGGCTATGTTGAAAATTTGGTGACAAAACTCCATAAAATGACTATGTTACGAGTGAGCATTGCGCAGTTTCCATGCACCCTCGTAGGTTCATGAATTTGTAATATTTTCAGTCCAGATTTTCACCAGTGGCATTTTTCCACACCTCCTTATGAACAGTACAGCTGTCATTTTCCACAACATGGCCGAAATGTGTTTTCACACTTTCAGTGTAGAGATGCGTGGTCGCTGTGGGAAATCATTGTTCGGGACAGATAAAGAAAATCACACTTACACTGTTCATGATCGGAGGTCCCAAAATGCCTGTGTTAACAATCTGCTGTAAAAAAATCCCCAAACTAGTTACATTACGGGTGTGCGTTGCACAGTTTCTACGCACGCTCATGACTTCACCAGTTTTTTTAAGATTTTCACAGCAGATTTTCAACATTGCCATTTTTTACACCTCCCCATGAACAGTACCGCTGTTATTTTTCACATCCTGTTTGGAATGTGTTTTTGCACCTGTGGTGCCAAATGCCATAGTCGCTGTGCAAAAGCAGTTTTTGGCTAACAAACTGATATTGCCACTGTTCATGTGGTGGGGTTCACAAAAAAAACAAATTGAAAATTTGGAGTGAAAACACCAATGAATGCCTGAGGCATTAGGGTTTATGACTATAACGCCCCACCCTGTAGAGTATGACGAAGGCATCAGGGGTGTGACTTGGGATTCTTGCCTGTCATGCTCATACCATTCCACCCCACTCACACCCTGCAGCCAGTGAGAGGCATCAAAGTGTGCCTCGGACTCTTCGGCCCAAACTTCACCCCATTATCCTATACAACACCCTTCTCATGATATTTTCTGATGGAATGGGTGCACATAATGGCCCAAGACCTAAGGCACACCATGACACTTGTCAGTGTCTGCAGGGCAGGGTGTGTGAAATGGCGGTCATTATGTCTGACGACCCAAAGGCACACCCCAATGCCTGCCACTCTCTGCAGGGTGGTGGTGGGGTTGGCTTCATAGTTCAGTACTTCACTGCCATTCCTATTATGCAGCTCTGTAACTTCTAAACTACCAATACCAGTGCCAGCAAGCAAACATTCGCATTGACAAATGCTTGTTTAAATACATCATAAGAAGATGACTTATGAATGGTCTTACATGAATTGTTCCAATAAGTTGAAGCAGCCATAGAAAATGCCATAGAAAAGGCATGAGAGCCTATTTTAGTTTTACAGAATTGAGTTTGCAAAGATATTGCCTTAGAATGATGAATATAGATAATCAGAATTATTTAAAATGACAGAATAATGATCCAGTTTATATTCTTTATTTCTCAAAAAACACCTCTGGGTAACATTTCCTAGTAGAAGAGTCTACTTTGTCAGACCTATTCCATTTGCTATGCTATCCGCACAAAACAAAATAAAATGCTAAATTACTGTACATATTTATATACCAACTCATTGCAGCCTTGTGCCACTGTCATCAAAATATGTAAGTGCTCCCAGCACACATCATCTTACATTGCATAGCACAAGCTATTCATCCTCTTCCATACATTTATTTATTTATATATTTTTATTTAAAAGTTTTGGACTGGGAGAGGCAGACTGAGTCATGGCTCATTTCCAGGTGCGGCCCAGGGGAAAGAGAAGGGAAATACGTGTACAGATGTAAACTTGACTTATAGAATCAGATTAAGCTGTTGGTAGTATTTTAGTGAATGGCTTAATTGATATAATGTACACACCTAGCTTACAGTATGTCCAGTGTACTATCATTTTCAAATATTTTCTATCCATATATGAATCCCAACATGTAAACTATGTACTATATAATATATAATACAGTATTTTCCAAAATGCACACAGTTCTCAGTTAATACTTTTAGTATATCTGTTCTCACTTAATGTGTAGGTTGTTTCTAATACAAATCAATGTTTACTCTTTCCATAATGGGTCATTGCCTCCTGCAAGAAACAATTTCTTTCTTTCTTCTTTTTTGCAATTTCTCTTTATACTCCCTTGTAGATATGAAAGGAAAAGTGTAACTCCTACCAGGACTCAAACCCACAGACCCTCGAACCCAGGAATTTTGTCATTCAGTGGCATGCTTTTAACCACTGAGCTATAGGAGCCTCAAGTCAACCAGCTTCCTGAGTTTTTTCTTGAAACACACACATTCCTTTCATGGTGCTGTGAAATCAACAACTAACCAGTCTCTCAAGAACTCAAATTACTTTCTATTTCTTTCTCTCCATGCAGTTAGCCACTGCAAGGCAATTTTGAAAATCCAATTGTAGAAATGAAAGGAAAAGTTTGTTGTCTAGATCCCAGTAGCAGTCACACTTTTACCTTCATTTCTACAATTGGATTTTCAAAATTGTCTCACAGTAGCTAACTGCATGGAAAGAAATAAATAGGAAGTAATTTGTGTCTTTATGAGACTGGCTAAGTTGCTGATTTCACAACACCATGAAAAGGAATGTGTGTGTTTCAAGGAAAACTCAGGAAGCTTAATGACTTGAGTCTCCTATAGCTCAGGTGGTTAAGAGTATGCCACGAAATGGCAAGGTCCCTGGATTTGAGTCTCGGTTGGAGTCACACTTTTCCTTTCATTTCTACAATTGGATTTTCAAAATTGCCTCACAATGGCTAACTGCATGGAGAGAAAGAAATAGGAGGTAATTTGAGTATTTATACCCCCTTCATTCAGCCTGGACTCTTTCAGGACCCCCACGGTCACCCAGTCACACCCCTTACCTGCCAATCCGGAGGAACTACCCCCCAATTGAGCCTTGGCTTACCCCCAAGTGGGGACAAGAGGGCAGGGACCTCTGAACTCTTCTCTTGTGTCTAATTATGATGCTAAACTCAGATAGCACATGGGAGACCATACTGGTGCCATGGGTCTGTCATCAACCAGTCAGGGCTCAGTGCTTTTTGTAGTTTTCTCCCCACTCCTGTTGGAGTCGCATGTGCAAAGGGTGCTAGTGTGCATGTCACAAAGTGACATCACATGCAGCCGGCATGACTATGCCCACCCTTTAATCATGTCAGGCCCAACCATCCCCTGCATCCAGGAAGCAGTGTGGAGGTGACTGATGGGACCCTCCCTCTCCAGGGAAGGAGACCATCCTCTAGGATGCTCAATCCTATCCCCCCACTGGCCCCCAGTGACCTGGGCTCACTACTAAACCCTGGTTGTCGGCATTGCGAGCAGTAGCACTAATGCTGTGACAAAGGGCTGCGCTGAGAAAAAAATCTCTTTCAGTATCCTTATACCATCACTATGATTATGAAGGAATATTAATGAGCACCCTTAAAATAAAACACTGCATACCTTATATGGTATACCTCCTTAAATGGCAACAGGACTACATCCTTCTCTTGGGTGACTCAAGTACATACCCCTTCTGCAGTTAATAATAAACAGCCATATTTGTTGGTTCTTATAAATATTTCTATCTCTTGTCTTGGTATTTTAAAGCTTGTACATCATAAAATAGAATGTGCACTCACCCAAGCGTAACTAGGGCCTTGCACTGTTCTTTGGCTGTCTCCCTGGAGAAAGGGCAGCCAGAGGAGCATACATGCATAGTTTAAATACTGTAGTAAAGAGGACGGAGTGACATTACTGATGATATCAAGGTGGCTCCTCCTACCACCACTGCTACAGGGGCCCAAGGCAAGGCTGCTGCAAGCCTATGCTTGGTATAATGGAAGCAGACATGAGTGGGAAGCCACTCCTAAGCAATGATGCACACTGCAGCTATCCATCCCTCTCCCAGGGCAAAGCTCAAAGCACTTTTTGTAGCTCTATAATTTATAAACAAAAAATAATTGACAATAGTATCATTATGTAAAATAAGAGCTTAAATCATCATTATGAAAACTTCCATGTGTGTAGCAAGGGACAGGATTGTAAAGCAGACCACTGAACACTTCACATCAATATGAGAAAGTAGCTCCCATTTGAAATGTACTGGTTTCATTTAAAACCTTTGTATTTTGTGATGTTACTCCTTGTAAATGCCTACAATGTATATGTCCTTCAGTAATTTCCATACAACTGCTAACCTTAAAATACCTGCTATTGTTGTTAAAATAACAGTAGTGTGGCAGTATTTCAAGCAGAATAAGCAATTAGGTAATAGTATGTTCAAACCTTCCATCATCTTCCTACCCCCCTAACAAGGATAAATGAAAGGGGGATGAAAAGTCTCTGGTACTTCCATAGTTGTTATGTGTATTACACGCCAAAATATTTCATTCAAGCAGTTGGAGTAAGCCAAAATAAATTAGCATAGAGGGAACAATGATGGGTACAAGCCAGAGCAAGCAAAACAAAATGGGCAATGTAATTATAAGCAGCTGTTGAGTGCTGACGCTCTTTCAAATTCAGATAACAAAAAAAGGTGCAAGACATAATTAATGGAGTAGTATACCCTCATATCATTTAAACGTTATTTGTTTCCTTGTTAACAAAGTGTAGCTGTTGGGGATATATGTGTTTGTTTTAGTTTGTTTTCGCTGTTTACACCAGTCCCTGTAACTAGCCTGGGGATGCATCACCACTGGCGTCTCCTCCCAGTAAGTCTGTCCGAGCACACTGTCACCTGTGATCATGTGGCAGTATTGTGCTGGATCATGGCTACCCTCCCTCCCCAGAGGAGGAGGAGATCATCCTTTGGGATGCTCAGTCCTCCCCCCCATACTCCAGCTGGCTCCCAATGACCAAGGCTCAGTCTTGAACCTGAGTCACTGATGTGGCAGCAGGTGTGACATCAAGTGTCTTAACCATCTACACCACTGGGCCACTGGCAGAATTTATATTTGATATACTGTAGCACTATTTTTTTTTTTCATATAGCTTTTTTCCCTTGGGGCTGTGAGGCAGGTATGGCTATGGTCCTCCCTTGGAGGAGTTTGTTCCACCCTATGGCTTTAGGGTTGCCACCTGTCAGGTTTTTTTAGCCGGTGATCAGGTTTTCAGGGTCCCTGTCAGGTAATCTGGTTTTGCTCTGTGCTGGTCAGGTTTTTGAGCCATTTTGAGTGCTCACATGCTTTTGAATCAAATTTTGTCATATCATTCATTCTGTCAGCTACAGGTTATGGACAAGTTCTGTTGTCAATATAGCCCTTTCTATAGATACATTAGTGAAAGGAGAAAGTCCAGAGGGGGTATTGCTAAGCTTGGTGGAGAAAAGGGAGCATGTGAGGAGGGAGACCCTGTAAAGGCATCTATCCTAAATGGATACTTTTGCTCAGTATTTACTGAAGAGGAGGTAGGGCAGGGCCCACAGCTCAGCATCATGGACACGGGGGAGGTGAGCACTACTCCCTTCACAAAAGAAAGGTCCTAAGAGCTTGCTAAGCTCCAGGGTGGATAAGGCAATGGGACCTGATGGCATACATCCCAGGGTACTTAAGGAGCTAAAGGTGGAACTAGCAGAGCCATTAGCAGAACTGTTCAATGAGTCTCTGAGCACAGGAGAGGTTCCAGAAGACTGGAGAAGGGCTCATGTGATCCCGCCTCCACAAGAGTGGTAGCAGGAGGAGGCGGGGAACTACAGACCAGTCAGTCTTACCTCAGTAGTGGGCAAGATTATGGAGGCATTCCTTAAGAGAAGGATAGTGCAACACCTGGAATCCATAGGGGCACAGGATCCAAGACAGCATGGGTTTACAAAGAAGGTCCTGTCAAACTAATCTCGTAGATTTCTTTGACTGGGTAACCAGAGTGGTGGACCAAAGGGGAGCAGTTGATGTCGCCTACCTTGACTTCAGCAAAGCTTTTGACACTGTTCCACATAGAAGAGTGATAAATAAGCTGGGTAGGCTCGGGGTGGGTCAGAAGTTGGTCAACTGGGTGGCAAAGTGGTTGACGGGCAGAAAACAGAGAGTGGTGGTGGTAAATGGTATACAGTCAGAAGAGATGCAAGTCACAAGTGGGGTACCTCAGGGATCAGTCCTGGGGCCAGTCCTCTTCAACATCTTCATTAGTGACCTTGCAGATGGACTAGAGGGTAAGGTTTGTCTGTTTGCAGATGACACCAAGATCTGCAACAGAGTAGATGATCCAGATGGGGTGGGCAAACTGAGAGAGATCTGGATAAACTAGCAAAATGGTCAGAAGAGTGGCAACTGGGATTTAATGCAAAGTGCAAGATCATGCACATAGGGAAGAGAAACCTGAAGCCACCTATAGGCTGGGAGGGAGTTGCTAGCAGTCACAAAGGAAGAAAGAGACTTGGGCATCATCATCACTGATGACCTGAAATCATCAAGCAGACCTCTAAAGCAGTAGGTAAGGCTAGGAGGTGTTAGGGTATATTAGTAGGGGTATCACAAGTTGTAAGAGGGAGGTAATAATCCTCTTTACAAGACACTGGTTAGAGCCCCATCTGGAGTACTAGTGCAGTATTGGAGGCCACACCTTCACAAGTACATTAACCAAATTGAGGCAGTCCAGAGAAGGGCAACCAAAATGGTGCAGGGACTGCATCAGAAGACATATGAGGACAGATTAACAGAGCTCAATATGTATACCCTTGAGCAAGGAGGGGAGAGAGGTGATATGATCGAGGCATTCAAACACCTTAAGGGCATAAACAAGGTGAAAGAGTCTAACATGTTTAAATATAAGAAAAATAGCAGACAAGAGGACACAGCATGAGATTAGAGGGGCCGATTAAGGGGAATGTGAGGAAATTCTTTTTTTCACAGAAAGGGTGGTGGATGCATGGAATGAGCTTACCACAGAAGTTGTGGCTATAAGAATACAGTGCAGGGCTTCAAACAGGCATGGGATAGGCATAAGGGAGTAATACAAATGACTATGAATAGATAGGCCACTGACAGAGCAAATGCCGATGGCACATTTATAAGGTAGAAAAAGAAATGGGCAGACTGGATGGGCCTTGCGGTCTTTATCTGCCGTCAACTTCTATGTTTCTATGTTTCTATGTAAAAGCAGTCAGCCTGAGAGGTGAAAAGTATGGCCATTAACACCATTAGCACTTACTTGACCTAATCTTTTCCATTGCATCTTAAAGTGACGTAGCAGCACAGCTGCCCCCACCTTTTGTAACAGTAACAGAGCCAGTTGTCTTCCACTTTCATTTGCTGGTAAACATTTTCATCTCTAACAGAAATCAGGCATTTTAAATGTTTAAATTTATTTTTTCTTCAAAGAAAGAGTATGGTCACTTCTTTGGCTTTGAAATAGTATTGTGAATATGAACAGGAAATGGAGCCAGAAAAGAAAAAATGAAAAACAGGAAACTATTTCTTTATTATGTGTTATTATATACCAAGTATACTGTTGTATACTTGTAACTCTATGTTACCGGGGTTACTAGAATCCCAGTAAGACGTAGTGGTAGGCAGGGAAGGCAGCTTGTGAAACTCCAGTTAAATGGGTTTCACACTGTCTCACTCTGTTCTCAGTCACAGGTGAGACTTGAGAGATGACATCACCATAGAACTGTCGCAGCTGCATAAGCCACATTGGAATCTGCTGCTCAGGGAGTGAGTTAGAACTTTGGGAGTTTTCAAAGCCAGTTGTCTGTTTACCTCCAAGCAGGAAGGAGTTTCCTGTTTACCTCCAAGCAGGAAGGAAGTGTTTTTCTGTTTACCTCCTTGGGAGAAAGTTAGAGTCCAGTTTAAAGTGGTGGAGACCGCTGTCCAGGTCTCAGTGCCCCCTCCCTCTGGGGGGGTGGAAGAAAAGTCCCTCTGTGGATTCCAGGGGCAATCCCCTATTTCCACTATAGAAGAAAGCTGCCTGTTTACAGTTTCTGTTCTTGTATAACAGTGAAAGAAGTGGTACTTCGCCTGCGGGGCACCTGCAACAAAAGGGTGAGTGTTGTGCTGTATTGGAGAGGGCAAATAAAATGTTTTCTTCAGTTTGGAAATTATGAAGAAAAAGCTGGGATGTGCACTACTATTTGGGAGGCCTATTGTACTAGGACAAACAAATGGAGTAGTTAAAGTTTAAAGTCTGAATGGATTTCAAGTACTGTTGTAGAGGGGGTGCTTCAGGTCATCCACCGTTCAATCTACATTTCAAAGTTCTAAGTTTCTGTTTGTCCAGAGAAATGGCCGGGTATGGGCTGTGGGAGCTGGAGGTGGGAACCCCCATCTTTAGTAACCAGGTCCACCTCTACGGATTTCTACTGTGATTGCTACTTGCCTCATGCACTTGGCCAGTGATGAGGTGGGTACCCAGACATGGGTTGCAACTTGAAAATTTCTCTAGGAGTCACAGACTCTAAGTGGTGTGGGGAGCCACAGGATGGGAAAATATACTCCTTGTTTGATGGGAGTCTCCTTGTTTGATGGGAGTTCGAAGGAAGTAAGAAATCAAATCTCTCTAAAAGTCACAGACTCTAAGTAGTGTGGGGAGCCACAGCTTGGGAAAATATACTCCTTGTGTGATGGGAGTCTCTCCAAGTAAAGTTGGGTTCATTCTTTAAATGGACCATCAGTCAAGTGGCCGGCAGGGGAGCCAGGTCAGTCAGGCTGTGTATCCAAAGCGCATGCAAGTCCGGGCTGAGTGCCTGGTGGGTCCAGAGCCAGACCTTAGTAGAAATGTGTTCATTCTTCAAGTGGACCACCTTGTAGTCTCTAATCTGCATATACAGTGAACGTAGCCCTTTGGGGGACCATCTATGCTTTGTTATGTTCAGCTAGTTTATGAATAAAAGCCACACTGAAAAATCCCAATCCTGGTTCTGGACATTACAGTTATTGCTTCCTGTAGTTGGATTCACTTGGGTGCCCCTGTGCAGAGTAGCCAAACCTAGGTCCCTTGTGCCAGGTAACCTCATCCTCCCTGAACCCAGGTCCCCACCAGGTATTGCTGCCAACGCCAACAGCATGCCACCTGTCATTTTAGTAAAAAGGCAGGGGTGTGGGGTTACATACTATTTACAGTATGTCCCTTGTCTCCCTCAGATTGTAACTGTAAATGAGATTTCTTTTATCTCTGTATGTTTGTCTAGTAAACCAATGTCAATAAATAAATGCATATGTAAATGAATGACTAGGAAGAACTTAGGAAAGTAATTTTAACAGGTAACATTTTTGTTGAACTGTTGCTTTAAGTGCTGTCTTTTATTGATCTAACAAATGGTGTTCTAGGAGGAACAATGCATGGTGAGTCATGAAAAGGGGCGGGTCTAGGTGCGGGAGCTAAGGATCTGTTTTTTGCCTCATGCAAAGGTGGCTTTTAGGGCTTCATTAATCCTGCCTCGGTGCCCCATTTTTCTTCTTCTCTCCCCGTTTAACCTGGGAACACAGTTGTGCATGCGCTCCTTGGCTCTGGTGATGGTCCCTTCCTCCTACATAGCCTAATGCCTGGTTTTCCTTGTGGCTCAGTGCTGCCACCTAGCCTCCACTGGGTGGTAGCCAAAAGTTGGGGATACCTACAGCCCTCCCTAGGAGAGGAGAGGAGAGCTGCCTTGCAGCTGCTCAATCCAGCTCCTCACCCTCCTCCATGGCCACCTCTAATGACTCAGACTCGTTCCCAAACCTGGGCCACCAGCATGGGAGTAGGTAAGGCGTTGAAGCGCTTCAGCCTTTCGCATGACTGGGCCAGTTTATACTGTAGCGCTATTAATTTTCCAACTAGGTTTAATAATAAATCTCAAAATGTTACTCTTTTCAACTGGATTTGATGGGAAACCTGGACAGAAGAGAGGTCCATGGGGAACTGTTTCTATTTCATGACCCTGAACTTTTTGAAACACAAAATACAATAAAGGTGACTAAAAGTGCTAAGAGAAAGGCAAAAGCAGAAGCACAATGAAGGAAGATTCAGGAAGAACTGAAAAGGGACTTTAAGGAACACTCCAATGCACAGTAGATAACTGTCTCCTTTTTACTGCTGAACAACAACAGGACATGTCTTTGCAACCTTTGTTTCCAAAAGTTAATCAAACATCTGTAGAGGGGGGAAACTCCAGCATTTTCTGTCTAATGAGTTATTATTAGAGATGTGCGAAATTGGAAAATTTAGCCTAGCAAAATATTTTGCGTAATTCCCGCATTACACAAAATTTTTCACCTAGGAGAAACATAATTTTGCCTCTGATTCCACTTTCATGTAATGCAAATTTCACCCAATTTCACTTTCATGTAAGCCAAAATTTCACCATTATCCTGAATTTCATCAATGTTTTTCAATTTCACCAGCAAAATTGCAATGCATTGTGGGTAGATAACTGAAATATCATGTGCAGGCTGTTTCCTGCACAGTATATTGTCTGTTAGTCGTAGCTAAGTTCAGTGTGGTGCATCACAGCAATAAGCCTTCAAAACCTTTTTATTTGTGATTTTGAGAGTTAATTGCTCCCAAAATCTCAAGTTTAGTTCCTAGTGCTGGTAGTGAACATTTTTTGTTTTTTGTGTCTTTGGATAATACTTATTTAAACTTAGTGTTTTCAGTTTTCTGTGTGTCTGTGAGGGAGTTGAGTGGGGAGGGTTGACCGTGTGGTTGGTGTGCGTGTGTGTGTGTGTGTGTGTGTGTGTGTATGTGAAAGTAGAGCAGGCTAGTTTGTAATATTTACATATTTCTCACAAGTTGTGAGTGAGTTTCTGTAATTTAAGTCTTAATATTTTTGTTTGTGTGCTACTTATTTGTTATATTTTTCTTACATATTGACCCTTTGTTGGGTAACTTCATCTGAACAGTTACTACATTCTGACTGAGTAGTTGTGTTCCTGTTTCCCTTTGCTTAATCACTTTTGTGATTTTTTTTTATTGAAAGAATTGATGTACATTGACACTTGACTTGTCCATATACAGGTACACTGCATTGTTGAATTGCTCACAGAAATTAAAATTGCGATCTAGCTTCTGCATTGCAGCATTCCTGTTTTTCTATTGAATTTGCTTACCATATTAACCCTTTCCTCCCTGTTACACCACTGTTGTCTACTACCTGACTTAGGCTACTATATAAAACACTACATAGTTGTCAACTAGATAGTGGTGGTCCCTGCATGAGTTTTGGAGGTGACTTTGTTCATTTCAAATCTTGTTGTCCCATTTTATCCAAAATGCCTTCTTTTGCTTCTATTAGGTCAGCCATTTGTGAATCCCTTATTAATAAGTCTATCTGACTACCATTTGGGTTTCTACTCACTTCCAAAATCCCATCCCTACCTAAGGGTATTCCTAATATGTTATTAAAATAATTGCATAACACTCCCTTTAATTTCCTATTAGTTTCATTTGAATTTCAGGAATGCCAAAGATACTAAGCCAAATAGTGCAAGATTTTCCCCAGGACCTCTGTAGTAAAAGATTTCTATTCTCAAAGTTCACATATAGTCCAAAGACCTGCAAGGCTTCACCATTATACCAAATATCATTGGCTAGTCTTGGTGAGAATAAAACAATATCACAGACAGAAACATTAGATTCATCATCACAGAGCTTAACACTTTGTATGTCCAATTCAGTAATAGAAACTCCCATATTGACCCTAAATAAAGCAACTAATTGCTTTTCAAGTTTTAAATCAGATCCTTGTATCCAACAAGAGGGTCCCTTTAAGCTAATTCTAGGCAAATTGCCTTTGAGGTAAATATTTCCCTTATTTCCCATGTGTATCTCAGCTCTTAATTGAAGAGAATCCACCCCAATATGGGCTGTCTTTACCAAATCATCAGATCCATAATTAATACCACTCTGCCTAATTGTTTGCATTGGATAGACATTATTCCTGTCTGATATCCCAGCTAGGCCTGCTACAGTCACTGAGCACTTGGTCAGGAAATTTCCAATTTCTTTTTCAATTTATTTAAATTTGTCTCCAAATTCTCCTAGATTATTAGTAATGTTTAAGGAATCCTGATTGGATCTACATGGCTGTCCCGGCTCTGGTCAGAAGATTTTTCCCCCACATCAATTTTTTCCATCAGGTTAGTCTTAGATGTTTTAACTATCTCAGTATAAACATTATTGGCCTTCAAATTACCTCCATTATCTTGAAGACTATTATTGAATACTAAAGGACTGCCACCACCACTACCTCCTGGACTACCATCATCATATGGATTTTTGTTTTCTCTTTTCCCCCCTTTTTATTTCTTCCCCCCTTTTTTTTGGTTGTTTTAGATGTTTTGGGTGTATCTGGAATAATCAGCATAGAAAACTGTTCCAGTATATCCTTAGACGTAATCCCTCTTCATCAAGGATAGGGCTAGAAACTGATTTCTCCAGGGGTCAATTAAAATGTTCCATCTTATTGTTTGTATCTTCAGTGGTGATCTGATTATTAAATAAACTGATGTTGACCATCTCTAAATCTTATTTAATTGCTATTAATTGCTACATAATTAGTACATTCACTGAAAAGGTAGATTTGAGCATATGTAACAAATCGTTATTCAGAGATGTGGGATATTTATTATTATCACCAAAATCTATCAAGTTGTTATTTGAAGGAAGTTCAAACCCCGATGCCCTTATAGGGGATCCAGCAGATCCTGAACTTACCACTGGGTCATTCATTATAGCCTGAGATATATTAAGATGTATATTTAGTGTGTCAAGCATCTTCAGACCCTTAATTGTGGTTTGAAGGTCTGCTGAAATAGCTTTAAGTTTATCGTTTATGCCAGCCAAAAGGCTTGGAATTGTATGTACCAAGTCTGATTTGCTTTCTGAAGCTCCTATTTTTCTGCATAATTTTAGAGATTCCAGGGTATCAGGGCCTAATAAACTTCCTAATAAACTATCAGATACAGGGACTGATAATGAAATATCAGAAGGGGAACCCAGAGCATCCATCACATATGCCTAATTCTCCTTCTATGTTCATTCACGAGATCATTCATCTTCATAATATCATTGTTATTATTAGCAATGTTAGCAGAATTGTTCATATTTAAATCGTCAGACTTACTATTGGGAACATTAAAGACATTAGAGACAATGGAAACATTCTGAGTTTTGGGGAAAATTAATGAAGATGGCTGTAATAACTGGGTATTACTATGTGATAAATAACTAACTTTAACAGTTTTAATAGGAGTATTACAATCCATAGCAGCAGCAAAGGAGTCCCAAGATGTCATCAAGTTGGTATTATGTTGAGTTACAGGAGTAGAAATTTTCTCATGACTATTAATAAATTTCAGATGGTCTGTGATTTTGGATTGTCTCATAGATGCAGCATCTGATTTATGTCTTCTGTGCTGCTTTTTCATATCAACTTTAGTCACATTAGGAATATCAGCTAATTTGGTTTGGGCCTGCAGGGCCTGTTTCCTTGTAAATGCCATTTTGTTCAATAAAGTCGAGGCACAGAACAGACGAAGACCCCAGAAAAATTAACAGATACAGTCCCCTTGTACTTGAGTAGATCAAATCAAGTCAGTTCAGATGACAAAATTAGTTGTAAAAACAAATGGCTGGAAGGGCTTGTTATTTCATTTTCAAGCACAGGCCAAATTGTCCTTTAAATCTTCTCTGTTTGGAGTTTGTTCCTCCCAGGATAATCAAATGACCAACATCAGGGTATACAAATGGAAGTCAGGTATTTACACAATACAAAATGATAAATAACCTAAGGGGAATAGGGGAGAGTAGAGACAAAAAAAAAACTCAATCAGGAACCATTGATTAAAAAAGTGAAACAAAAAGGGACTTTAAAGCTAACAAAGCTAACAAAGTAGAAAGGAACTGCTGTCACTAAAAATACAATAAGAGCAAGATTATCCTACCTTAACACTCATAGCGAGAAAATTAAAAACTTAAATCCTCCAGAGAAAGAACGCATGACATAAACCATGCAGATAAAACCAAGCAGCTGCACCCATTCACCGAAAGGCAGATCTAAAGAAAAGATGCCACGCAGGTGCATATATACAAAAAGAGCATGTGACTTAGAGAGCCAATCGTAGCAGCAGAAGCAGAAGTAGGAAGTAAACCTTTAAAAAGTTTTAAACAATTAAAAATATATGTTTCCCTTATCTACTTTAAAATAGCTGAAAAAAGCAAACACATGGCGATAAACCACACAAATAGAAAATTAGCGGAGAGTTAGCAGACAGAGAAGAAAATACTCAAGCACTCGTATAACACTCCTCAGTTTTCACAGTCTCATACAAACTCCCATTTGATAACAAACTATGTCCAGGATTAATTAAAAAGGAGAAAATAGCATTTGCAGCATTAGCATTGACGTTCCTTCATGGCGTATCTTTTCTAGGGGTGTCTTATATACTCAGGTCTTCCCGAAGGGCCTCTCCACACTGTCCAGTCCTGCCACCACCTTCGGCTTTCCTCCTAGGGGAAAGAAGAATGTATATTGAGACAGCCAACCAAGTCAATGGAACCCACAAGATATACTGGAGAGTGCTATTTTAACATAGGTGGCATACCTGTTCTAGGTAGAATACTGGCAAAAAATAGAGCCTGCTACTGAATTTTCAATAAGACAGCAGTGTGCAGCATTCCATCCACCAGCCAGAAGCCTCTGAATAGTTAGTCTTGCCACACCAGCAATGAGTGTAGCTCAGAATCTCTGGCATTGAATTTCAACTGCCAAACCTTTGACCACCTCCCTAGCCTTCATGGATTCCTCTGCATCTCCCTGATCCCATTGTCATTATCTACCCTAGCACAGAGCTCCGTGTCATCTGTGAAGAGATACAACTTGCCTGGATGCTTTCTCCAATGTCACTGATGAACATATTGAAAAGGGCAGGACCCAGAACAGATCCCTGAGGCATCCCACTCATGACCTTCCTCTCTTATGATTTGACCACATTTAACACTACCCTCTGCTGTCTTTCATTCAACCACTTTTCCACCCATTGAACTATGTCCCTAGCCACACCCTGGTCCTCCAACTTCTTCAGCAGTCTTCTGTGTGGCACCAAGTCAAAAGCCTTGCTGAAACTGAAGTACAGTAAATCTACAGCATAGTCTTTCTTTTATTTTTATTTGAAATTTGACTTCCAAGTAGTAGCAACTGAACCACAGGTCTATTTTCAGGCTCAAGCTGGGCCAAAAACTTGGCAAGCATAAAATGCCTACAATTTCAATAAATACTATACAATACAAAACATATTATACACAATTATAAACATAGGGCCATTAAATATAGATGCAGGCATTTTATGTTTGCTTGCATGCATGTGCAAGAAACACAGTGCCATCATACAAGTTTTCCAGAGGTGGTCAGCCTCTTCCAATTCAGTCAGTGTGTTTGCAGGCGTGGTCGCAGAGCACCAATCACTGCTCCAGCTGTCTATGACAGCTGAAAATGCAGTGGCATACAGTTGAAAGGAGAACTCCCACTTGAGTGAGCAGAGCTCCCCCACACACACACGTGCGCACACACGCACACTGCGTGCTCATGCACTCCCCTCTCCCCTACACTGTACAGCCGATGGGGGTGCCCAATCCCCTGTCAGCTCCATGCCCCCCCAAAGCATCCAGGTGCCATGCTGGGAGCCCACCCCACATGGTAAAATGTTTTATGGCTGATGGGGGTGCCCAATCCCAGTCAGCCGCCCCCCAAAGCATCCAGGTGCCACGTGGGAGCCCACCCCAGTGTGGCAAAATGATGTTGTGGCTGATGGCGTGCCCAATCCTCTGTCAGCTCCACTGTCTCTCCCCAATGCTGTCACCTATGGAGTGCCCAATCCCCATCGGCTCCACTGTCTCCCCCAGTACAGGGTGCCATGCTGGGAGCCCACCCCAGCATGGCAACAGATGCCATGGCGACGGGGTGCCCAACCTCTGTCAGCTCCACAACCCCAGCCATCCTTCTGTCATGCTGGAGCCCACCCCAGCATGCAAACGCATCGTCCTTTACAAAAAAAAACCTGTAAAGAAAAAACAGTCCTCGCAGTCTCCCTGCCATCCCCACAACCCGCACCCACCCACTGTACACCCTGCCTCCCACCCCCACCCCATACTTATGTCCGAGTCCGGTGCAACGATCTTCAGTGGACTGGGAACACGTCTGCACTCTTCAAAGCCGACCGCAAACTGAGGAAATGCCGGTAAGCTGTATAATGGGATAGATAGGGTTTTATTTCAACTTTGTTGCATATCTCAGGCATTTTTTGGAATTTTTGCACCAAATTTTCAACATGGGGTTTTTGGGACCCCTCCTCATGAATTCTTGCACTGTCATGGCGTTACTCGGGCCCGAAGGGTGATTTCGCAGTCACTGCGTGAAATCACCTTTCTGGAATGATTAATAAAATGACACTGCCAGTGTTCATAAGGTGGGCTCTCAAAAAGCCTATTTTGAAAATTTGGTGGAAAATTTCCTAAAAATGACTGTTTTATGAGCGTGCGTTGTGCAGTTCCTATGCACGCTCATAAGTTCACAAATTTTCAATATTTTCACTCCAGATTTTCAACATTGCCATTTTACCACACCTTCTTATGAGCAGTACAGCTGTCATTTTTCACATCTCACCCAAAATGTGTTTCCACCCACATAGCGCACAATGGCGCAGGTGGTGTGCGAAATCAATGTACGGGACACATTAAGAAAATCACAGTGACACTGTTCATGAGCAGAGGTCTTAAAATGGCTATTTTGAAAATTTGGTGAAAAAATTCCTAAAAATGACTGTTTTACGAGCATGTGTTGTAGAGTTCCTATGCAAGCTCGTAAGTTTGCAAATTTTCAATATTTTCAATCCAGATTTTCAACATTGCCATTTTACCACACCTCCTTATGAGCAGTACAGTTGTCATTTTTCATCCTAAGCCCACAATGTGTTTCTGCCCATGTAGCACACAATGGCGCTTGATCGGTAATCTTGAAATCAATGTATGGGACATGTTAAGAAAATCATAGTGACACTGGTCATGAGCAGAGGTGTTAAATGGCTATGTTTGAAACTAGTGAAAAATTCCCCAAAATGACTGTTTTAGGAGGCCGCACGCTAAGTTCTTCACAAGACGCTGGCAAGTTTGCAAATTTGTAATATTTGCACACCAGATTTTCAACAGTGCCATTTACCACATTTCCTTGTGAGCAGTGCAGCTACCATTTTCACATCTCACCCAAAATGTGTTTCCACACATGTAGCACACAATGGTACAACTGGTGTGCAAAACAATGTTTGGGACAGATTAAAAAATCACAGTGACACTGATCATGAGCAGAGGTCTTAAAATGGCTATGTTGAAAATTTGGTGACAAAACTCCATAAAATGACTGTGTTACGAGTGAGCATTGCGCAGTTTCCACGCACCCTCGTAGGTTCATGAATTTGTAATATTTTCAGTCCAGATTTTCACCAGTGGCATTTTTCCACACCTCCTTATGAACAGTACAGCTGTCATTTTCCACAACATGGCGAAATGTGTTTTCACACTTTCAGTGTAGAGATGCGTGGTCGCTGTGGGAAATCATTGTTCGGGACAGATAAAGAAAATCACACTTACACTGTTCATGATCGGAGGTCCCAAAATGCCTGTGTTAACAATCTGCTGTAAAAAAATCCCCAAACTAGTTACATTACGGGTGTGCGTTGCACAGTTTCTATGCACGCTCATGACTTCACCAGTTTTTTTAAGATTTTCACAGCAGATTTTCAACATTGCCATTTTACACCTCCCCATGAACAGTACCGCTGTTATTTTTCACATCCTGTTTGGAATGTGTTTTTGCACCTGTGGTGCCAAATGCCATAGTCGCTGTGCAAAAGCAGTTTTTGGCTAACAAACTGATATTGCCACTGTTCATGTGGTGGGGTTCACAAAAAAAACAAATTGAAAATTTGGAGTGAAAACACCAATGAATGCCTGAGGCATTAGGGTTTATGACTATAACGCCCCACCCTGTAGAGTATGACAGGCATCAGGGGTGTGACTTGGGATTCTTGCCTGTCATGCTCATACCATTCCACCCCCACTCACACCCTGCAGCCAGTGAGAGGCATCAAGGTGTGCCTCGGACTCTTCGGGCCCAAACTTCACCCCATTATCCTATACAACACCCTTCTCATGATATTTTCTGATGGAATGGGGTGCACATAATGGCCCAAGACCCCAAGGCACACCATGACACTTGTCAGTGTCTGCAGGGCAGGGTGTGGTGAAATGGCGTGGTCATTATGTCTGACGACCCAAAGGCACACCCCAATGCCTGCCACTCTCTGCAGGGTGGTGGTGGGGTTGGCTTCAGTTCAGTACTTCACTGCCATTCCTATTATGCAGCTCTGTAACTTCTAAACTACCAATACCAGTGCCAGCAAGCAAACATTCGGCATTTGACAAATGCTTGTTTAAATACATCATAAGAAGATGACTTATGAATGGTCTTACATGAATTGTTCCAATAAGTTGAAGCAGCCATAGAAAATGCCATAGAAAAGGCATGAGAGCCTATTTTAGTTTTACAGAATTGAGTTTGCAAAGATATTGCCTTAGAATGATGAATATAGATAATCAGAATTATTTAAAATGACAGAATAATGATCCAGTTTATATTCTTTATTTCTCAAAAAAACACCTCTGGGTAACATTTCCTAGTAGAAGAGTCTACTTTGTCAGACCTATTCCATTTGCTATGCTATCCGCACAAAACAAAATAAAAATGCTAAATTACTGTACATATTTATATACCAACTCATTGCAGCCTTGTGCCACTGTCATCAAAATATGTAAGTGCTCCCAGCACACATCATCTTACATTGCATAGCACAAGCTATTCATCCTCTTCCATACATTTATTTATTTATATATTTTTATTTAAAAGTTTTGGACTGGGAGAGGCAGACTGAGTCATGGCTCATTTCCAGGTGCGGCCCAGGGGAAAGAGAAGGGAAATACGTGTACAGATGTAAACTTGACTTATAGAATCAGATTAAGCTGTTGGTAGTATTTTAGTGAATGGCTAATTGATATAATGTACACACCCTAGCTTACAGTATGTCCAGTGTACTATCATTTTCAAAATATTTTCTATCCATATATGAATCCCAACATGTAAACTATGTACTATATAATATATAATACAGTATTTTCCAAAATGCACACAGTTCTCAGTTAATACTTTTAGTATATCTGTTCTCACTTAATGTGTAGGTTGTTTCTAATACAAATCAATGTTTACTCTTTCCATAATGGGTCATTGCCTCCTGCAAGAAACAATTTCTTTCTTTCTTCTTTTTTGCAATTTCTCTTTATACTCCCTTGTAGATATGAAAGGAAAAGTGTAACTCCTACCAGGACTCAAACCCACAGACCCTCGAACCCAGGAATTTTGTCATTCAGTGGCATGCTTTTAACCACTGAGCTATAGGAGCCTCAAGTCAACCAGCTTCCTGAGTTTTTCTTGAAACACACATTCCTTTCATGGTGCTGTGAAATCAACAACTAACCAGTCTCTCAAGACTCAAATTACTTTCTATTTCTTTCTCTCCATGCAGTTAGCCACTGCAAGGCAATTTTGAAAATCCAATTGTAGAAATGAAAGGAAAAGTTTGGTTGGGTTCAGATCCCAGTAGCAGTCACACTTTACCTTTCATTTCTACAATTGGATTTTCAAAATTGTCTCACAGTAGCTAACTGCATGGAAAGAAATAAATAGGAAGTAATTTGTGTCTTTATGAGACTGGCTAAGTTGCTGATTTCACAACACCATGAAAGGAATGTGTGTGTTTCAAGGGAAAACTCAGGAAGCTTAATGACTTGAGTCTCCTATAGCTCAGGTGGTTAAGAGTATGCCACGAAATGGCAAGGTCCCTGGATTTGAGTCTCGGTTGGAGTCACACTTTTCCTTTCATTTCTACAATTGGATTTTCAAAATTGCCTCACAATGGCTAACTGCATGGAGAGAAAGAAATAGGAGGTAATTTGAGTATTTATACCCCCTTCATTCAGCCTGGACTCTTTCAGGACCCCCACGGTCACCCAGTCACACCCCTTACCTGCCAATCCGGAGGAACTACCCCCCAATTGAGCCTTGGCTTACCCCCAAGTGGGGACAAGAGGGGCAGGGACCTCTTGAACTCTTCTTGTGTCTAATTATGATGCTAAACTCAGATAGCACATGGGAGACCATACTGGTGCCATGGGTCTGTCATCAACCAGTCAGGGCTCAGTGCTTTTTGTAGTTTTCTCCCCACTCCTGTTGGAGTCGCATGTGCAAGGTGCTAGTGTGCATGTCACAAAGTGACATCACATGCAGCCGGCATGACTATGCCCACCCTTTAATCATGTCAGGCCCAACCATCCTGCATCCAGGAAGCAGTGTGGAGGTGACTGATGGGACCCTCCTCTCCAGGGAAGGAGACCATCCTCTAGGATGCTCAATCCTATCCCCACTGGCCCCAGTGACCTGGGCTCACTACTAAACCCTGGTTGTCGGCATTAGGCAGTAGCACTAATGTTGTGACAAAGGGGCTGCTGAGAAAAAATCTCTTTCAGTATCCTTATACCATCACTATGATTATGAAGGAATATTAATGAGCACCCTTAAAATAAAACACTGCATACCTTATATGGTATACCTCCTTAAATGGCAACAGGACTACATCCTTCTCTTGGGTGACTCAAGTACATACCCCTTCTGCAGTTAATAATAAACAGCCATATTTGTTGGTTCTTATAAATATTTCTATCTCTTGTCTTGGTATTTTAAAGCTTGTACATCATAAAATAGAATGTGCACTCACCCAAGCGTAACTAGGGGCCTTGCACTGTTCTTTGGCTGTCTCCCTGGAGAAAGGGCAGCCAGAGGAGCATACATGCATAGTTTAAATACTGTAGTAAAGAGGACAGGTGACATTACTGATGATATCAAGGTGGCTCCTCCTACCACCACTGCTACAGGGGCCCAAGGCAAGGCTGCTGCAAGCCTATGCTTGGTATAATGGAAGCAGCATGAGTGGGAAGCCACTCCTAAGCAATGATGCACACTGCAGCTATCCATCCCTCTCCCAGGGCAAAGCTCAAAGCACTTTTTGTAGCTCTATAATTTATAAACAAAAAATAATTGACAATAGTATCATTATGTAAAATAAGAGCTTAAATCATCATTATGAAAACTTCCATGTGTGTAGCAAGGGACAGGATTGTAAAGCAGACCACTGAACACTTCACATCAATATGAGAAAGTAGCTCCCATTTGAAATGTACTGGTTTCATTTAAAACCTTTGTATTTTGTGATGTTACTCCTTGTAAATGCCTACAATGTAGTAATGCCCTTCAGTAATTTCCATACAACTGCTAACCTTAAAATACCTGCTATTGTTGTTAAAATAACAGTAGTGTGGCAGTATTTCAAGCAGAATAAGCAATTAGGTAATAGTATGTTCAAACCTTCCATCATCTTCCTACCCCCTAACAAGGATAAATGAAAGGGGATGAAAAGTCTCTGTACTTCCATAGTTGTTATGTGTATTACACGCCAAAATATTTCATTCAAGCAGTTGGAGTAAGCCAAAATAAATTAGCATAGAGGGAACAATGATGGGTACAAGCCAGAGCAAGCAAAACAAATGGGCAATGTAATTATAAGCAGCTGTTGAGTGCTGACGCTTTCAAATTCAGATAACAAAAAAAGGTGCAAGACATAATTAATGGAGTAGTATACCCTCATATCATTTAAACGTTATTTGTTTCCTTGTTAACAAAGTGTAGCTGTTGGGGATATATGTGTTTGTTTTAGTTTGTTTACGCTGTTTACACCAGTCCCTGTAACTAGCCTGGGGATGCATCACCACTGGCGTCTCCTCCCAGTAAGTCTGTCCGAGCACACTGTCACCTGTGATCATGTGGCAGTATTGTGCTGGATCATGGCTACCCTCCCTCCCCAGAGGAGGAGGAGATCATCCTTTGGGATGCTCAGTCCTCCCCCATACTCCAGCTGGCTCCCAATGACCAAGGCTCAGTCTTGAACCTGAGTCACTGATGTGGCAGCAGGTGTGACATCAAGTGTCTTAACCATCTACACCACTGGGCCACTGGCAGAATTTATATTTGATATACTGTAGCACTATTTTTTTTTTTCATATAGCTTTTTTCCCTTCGGGGCTGTGAGGCAGGTATGGCTATGGTCCTCCCTTGGAGGAGTTTGTTCCACCCTATGGCTTTAGGGTTGCCACCTGTCAGGTTTTTTTAGCCGGTGATCAGGTTTTCAGGGTCCCTGTCAGGTAATCTGGTTTTGCTCTGTGCTGGTCAGGTTTTTGAGCCATTTTGAGTGCTCACATGCTTTTGAATCAAATTTTGTCATATCATTCATTCTGTCAGCTACAGGTTATGGACAAGTTCTGTTGTCAATATAGCCCTTTGTTTGTAAAAGCAGTCAGCCTGAGAGGTGAAAAGTATGGCCATTAACACCATTAGCACTTACTTGACCTAATCTTTTCCATTGCATCTTAAAGTGACGTAGCAGCACAGCTGCCCCCACCTTTTGTAACAGTAACAGAGCCAGTTGTCTTCCACTTTCATTTGCTGGTAAACATTTTCATCTCTAACAGAAATCAGGCATTTTTAAATGTTTAAATTTATTTTTTTTCTTCAAGAAAAGAGTATGGTCACTTCTTTGGCTTTGAAATAGTATTGTGAATATGAACAGGAAATGGAGCCAGAAAAAGAAAAAATGAAAAAACAGGAAACTATTTCTTTATTATGTGTTATTATATACCAAGTATACTGTTGTATACTTGTAACCCCCCTTGTTACCCGGGGTTACTAGAATCCCAGTAAGACGTAGTGGTAGGCAGGGAAGGCAGCTTGTGAAACTCCAGTTAAATGGTTTCACACTGTCTCACTCGTTCTCAGTCACAGGTGAGACTTGAGAGATGACATCACCATAGAACTGTCGCAGCTGCATAAGCCACATTGGAATCTGCTGCTCAGGGAGTGAGTTAGAACTTTGGGAGTTTTCAAAGCCAGTTGTCTGTTTACCTCCAAGCAGGAAGGAGTTTCCTGTTTACCTCCAAGCAGGAAGGAAGTGTTTTTCTGTTTACCTCCTTGGGAGAAAGTTAGAGTCCAGTTTAAAGTGGTGGAGACCGCTGTCCAGGTCTCAGTGCCCCTCCCTCTGGGGGTGGAAGAAAGAGTCCTCTGTGGATTCCAGGGGCAATCCCTATTTCCACTATAGAAGAAAGCTGCCTGTTTACAGTTTCTGTTCTTGTATAACAGTGAAAGAAGTGGTACGCCTCATGGGCACCTGCAACAAAAAGGGTGAGTGTTGTGCTGTATTGAGAGGGCAAATAAAATGTTTTCTTCAGTTTGGAAATTATGAAGAAAAAGCTGGGATGTGCACTACTATTTGGGAGGCCTATTGTACTAGGACAAACAAATGGAGTAGTTAAAGTTTAAAGTCTGAATGGATTTCAAGTACTGTTGTAGAGGGTGCTTCAGGTCATCCACCGTTCAATCTACATTTCAAAGTTCTAAGTTTCTGTTTGTCCAGAGAAATGGCCGGGTATGGGCTGTGGGAGCTGGAGGTGGGAACACCCCCCATCTTTAGTAACCAGGTCCACCTCTACGGATTTCTACTGTGATTGCATTGCCTCATGCACTTGGCCAGTGATGAGGTGGGTACCCAGACGTGGGTCGCAACTTGAAAATTTCTCTAGGAGTCACAGACTCTAAGTGGTGTGGGGAGCCACAGGATGGGAAAATATACTCCTTGTTTGATGGGAGTCTCCTTGTTTGATGGGAGTTCGAAGGAAGTAAGAAATCAAATCTCTCTAAAAGTCACAGACTCTAAGTAGTGTGGGGAGCCACAGCTTGGGAAAATATACTCCTTGTGTGATGGGAGTCTCTCCAAGTAAAGTTGGGTTCATTCTTTAAATGGACCATCAGTCAAGTGGCCGGCAGGGGAGCCAGGTCAGTCAGGCTGTGTATCCAAAGCGCATGCAAGTCCGGGCTGAGTGCCTGGTGGGTCCAGAGCCAGACCTTAGTAGAAATGTGTTCATTCTTCAAGTGGACCACCTTGTAGTCTCTAATCTGCATATACAGTGAACGTAGCCCTTTGGGGGACCATCTATGCTTTGTTATGTTCAGCTAGTTTATGAATAAAAGCCACACTGAAAAATCCCAATCCTGGTTCTGGACATTACAGTTATTGCTTCCTGTAGTTGGATTCACTTGGGTGCCCCTGTGCAGAGTAGCCAAACCTAGGTCCCTTGTGCCAGGTAACCTCATCCTCCCTGAACCCAGGTCCCCACCAGGTATTGCTGCCAACGCCAACAGCATGCCACCTGTCATTTTAGTAAAAAGGCAGGGGTGTGGGGTTACATACTATTTACAGTATGTCCCTTGTCTCCCTCAGATTGTAACTGTAAATGAGATTTCTTTTATCTCTGTATGTTTGTCTAGTAAACCAATGTCAATAAATAAATGCATATGTAAATGAATGACTAGGAAGAACTTAGGAAAGTAATTTTAACAGGTAACATTTTTGTTGAACTGTTGCTTTAAGTGCTGTCTTTTATTGATCTAACAAATGGTGTTCTAGGAGGAACAATGCATGGTGAGTCATGAAAAGGGGCGGGTCTAGGTGCGGAGCTAAGGATCTGTTTTTTGCCTCATGCAAAGGTGGCTTTTAGGGCTTCATTAATCCTGCCTCGGTGCCCCATTTTTCTTCTTCTCTCCCCGTTTAACCTGGGAACACAGTTGTGCATGCGCTCCTTGGCTCTGGTGATGGTCCCTTCCTCCTACATAGCCTAATGCCTGGTTTTCCTTGTGGCTCAGTGCTGCCACCTAGCCTCCACTGGGTGGTAGCCAAAAGTTGGGGATACCTACAGCCCTCCCTAGGAGAGGAGAGGAGAGCTGCCTTGCAGCTGCTCAATCCAGCTCCTCACCCTCCTCCATGGCCACCTCTAATGACTCAGACTCGTTCCCAAACCTGGGCCACCAGCATGGGAGTAGGTAAGGCGTTGAGCGCTTCAGCCTTTCGCATGACTGGGCCAGTTTATACTGTAGCGCTATTAATTTTCCAACTAGGTTTAATAATAAATCTCAAAATGTTACTCTTTTCAACTGGATTTGATGGGAAACCTGGACAGAAGAGAGGTCCATGGGGAACTGTTTCTATTTCATGACCCTGAACTTTTGAAACACAAAATACAATAAAGGTGACTAAAAGTGCTAAGAGAAAGGCAAAAGCAGAAGCACAATGAAGGAAGATTCAGGAAGAACTGAAAAGGGACTTTAAGGAACACTCCAATGCACAGTAGATAACTGTCTCCTTTCTGCTGAACAACAACAGGACATGTCTTTGCAACCTTTGTTTCCAAAGTTAATCAAACATCTGTAGAGGGAAACTCAGCATTTTCTGTCTAATGAGTTATTATTAGAGATGTGCGAAATTGGAAAATTTAGCCTAGCAAAATATTTTGCGTAATTCCCGCATTACACAAAATTTTTCACCTAGGAGAAACATAATTTTGCCTCTGATTCCACTTTCATGTAATGCAAAATTTCACCCAATTTCACTTTCATGTAAGCCAAAATTTCACCATTATCCTGAATTTCATCAATGTTTTTCAATTTCACCAGCAAAATTGCAATGCATTGTGGGTAGATAGCTGAAATATCATGTGCAGGCTGTTTCCTGCACAGTATATTGTCTGTTGAGTCGGCAAGCAGTTCAGTGTGGTGCATCACAGCCAATAAGCCCTTCAAAACCTTTTTATTTGTGATTTTTGAGAGTTAATTGCTCCCAAAATCTCAAGTTTAGTTCCTAGTGCTGGTAGTGAACATTTTTTTTGTTTTTGTGTCTTTGGATAATACTTATTTAAACTTAGTGTTTTCAGTTTTCTGTGTGTCTGTGAGGGAGTTGAGTGGGGGAGGGTTGACCGTGTGGTTGGTGTGCGTGTGTGTATGTGTGTGTGTGTGTGTATGTGAAAGTAGAGCAGGCTAGTTTGTAATATTTTATATTTCTCACAAGTTGTGAGTGAGTTTCTGTAATTTAAGTCTTAATATTTTTTGTTTGTGTGCTACTTATTTGTTATATTTTTCTTACATATTGACCCTTTGTTGGGTAACTTCATCTGAACAGTTACTACATTCTGACTGAGTAGTTGTGTTCCTGTTTCCCTTTGCTTAATCACTTTTGTGATTTTTTTTTATTGAAAGAATTGATGTACATTGACACTTGACTTGTCCATATACAGGTACACTGCATTGTTGAATTGCTCACAGAAATTAAAATTGCGATCTAGCTTCTGCATTGCAGCATTCCTGTTTTTCTATTGAATTTGCTTACCATATTAACCCTTTCCTCCCTGTTACACCACTGTTGTCTACTACCTGACTTAGGCTACTATATAAAACACTACATAGTTGTCAACTAGATAGTGGTGGTCCCTGCATGAGTTTTGGAGGTGACTTTGTTCATTTCAAATCTTGTTGTCCCTTCCATCTGCTATATCTGTAAGCCAAAACTGTATTTAGTAGGTACTAACACATTGCAGTACTAGCCTTATCCAGACACAACTTATCCGGACTGTAGTTCGTATTTTGACTGAGAAGTGTTATGTGTGGTTGGTTTAGTTTAGTTTTGTGAACCTACCAGCATCTATTATGAAGCTGTATAATAATCATTCCATTTAAAAGCTGACATTTGATTAAGAACTACTAAAGTACTCTTTTCAGATTTACTGCACAACCTTGTTGTGGTGGTGTTCTCTGTCAGTTTTGTATTGAAAATCTCTTACTTCTGTTCTCCTGTTAGCCTATGTTACATAACTCACGTTTTTGTAATTGAAAAAATAAAATAGTGTTTTCACACTTGAATAGGCTACAGTAGCAGCTATAGGTAGTTATATACACTATAGTGCAGCTACCTGTTCTAATTTCTGTTTGCCCTTTGTAGATAGCACTGCAGGTCTTACACTTATTTAATACAAATACATAATAATATAGTTCCAGACTGAGGAAGCAAAATGAAACAAACATATAACTATGCCTGCCAAGAGATGTTCAACTTCACGTAAAGGTGCTAGGGTGGGAGATGGCTCAAAGAAGTCTGTTGGAAAAAGCAAACCTATTCCTGAATCAATGCCCTCTGTGGCCTCTGCTGCTGCTGTGGCAGCCAGTAGCAGCAAAATCAAAGTTAGAAGTGGCTTCAAGTCTGTGACTCATTTTTTACTGCCCAGTCTGTAGCTAGTATGCCTGTTGGGGATGATACTGGGAATAAGGGAGATACTCACACCAGTGGAGGCACAGAGGGCCAGGAGGAGGTCGAAAAAGTTGTCAGTGTGACTGTTGTTCCTGATCAAGGAGAAGCTGATGGTGTTGAGGATGATAGTGCCCAGCTTCAGTCTGTTTCTCCTGAAGAAGGAGATAAAGAAAGTCAGCCCCACAGAGAAGAGATGCCAGATCAGGGAAATGTTTGTCTGGCAGTAGACAGTGATAGGAAGGAGTAGGAAGATATAATATGTTTTGGTACAGATGATGATGATGTGTTGGATCCCCTGTGGGAGCCAGAAGTGAAAAAGATGAAAGGTGATGATGTAGCCCATTTGATGACAAGACTGAGGGTGAGGATGTCAGCAAGCCTACAACAAGCAGTCCAGTCACCCCACCTCCCAAATGTAGCATGGTGGATATCATGCAAGCTGTACAAAAGCAAAAACTTCACATCTTTGGCTCCGCTGTGCAAGTCTCAGTACCATGTCAAATCTAGAGGTGCAAAGTTCCTAGTTTGGGATTTTTTCAAGCTTGATGCAGCTGATGACACCATGGCAATATGTCAGCTGTGTCAAGCATGTGTAAGTTGTTGAAAAAATGGCAGCCACATAGACACCGGTGGCCAGCACACCCACTTGAAAAACAAGCACCCATTGCACTGGCACCAGCATCAGAAAGATACCAGTGCTGTTGGTGTGACTTCCCTGGCCAAGCTTAATGTTAGTGACAGCAGTGCAATAGAGCAGGAGGAGGGAGGGCTGTGTGGGTCAGTGGAGGAGGAGTGCGAGGAATCATTTTCTCTCTCGAACAGTGGGCATAGTAGCAGTGGAGCTGCCACTCCCTCGAGTTATAAAAGTACACCACCAGGCACCAAATCCACCAAAATAACCAGTTTCATACATGCTGCACATCCCAGGCTCCTAGAGTCACTTGGTACTCCAGCAAGAACAATATTGGTGGCACAAGTAAAGTGTTTTTGTCGACCCGCTCCCAAGATGCAGCCCACATTGAAGAGTGTGTTTGAGCAGCACTCAAAGTACCCCCCAATCATGCTTCTGCACGTGAGCTGAATGCAGCCACAGTGGAAATGCTCACCATTGACCTGTTGCCCTTCTCCTTTGTGGAGAACCCAGGATTCTGCCGTTTGATGGCCTGTGCCTATCCCAAATGGCAGGTGCCATCATGAACGTATTTCTCCAAACGTGCCATGCCCAAACTCTACAGCAGAGTTTCACAGTCCGTCCTACATGCCATGAAGCATTCTGCCTCAAAATATATCCACCTTAGCATGGATGTGTGGACAAGTGGGCAAACAGTGGGCAGCTCATATCTGTACATAACAGCACACTAGGCACAGGTACCTTATAGATACATAGACAGTGTCGGCAGATAAGGGCCTACGGCCCACCCAGTCTGTCCATTTGAGCTTGTAAGTTTACTTTATGTTTTCCTGGAAGTCTGTTGCCCCTTAACCCTGACCTCCAGAATTCCTTTATGTCTATCCCATGCATTCTTAAATCCCATGATTGCTTCAGCCCCCACCACTTCCTCTGGCAGGGTGTTCCACTTGTCCACCACTCATTTTATGAAAAAATTCTTCCTCATGTTTCCTCCAAATTGTCCTCCCTGCGACTTCATCCCATGCCATCTAGTCCTGGAACATCTTTTTCACTTAAAAATAGTGTCTTCCTGCACCCTGTTCCTCCCTGTAAGATACTTGTATGTCTCTATCATATCTCCTCTCTCCCTCCTCTCCTCCAGAGAGTACATATTCGGTTCCTTCAATCTCTCCTCATAGGACTTGTGATGCAATCCATGTACCATCTTTGTTGCCCACCTCTGAACCTTCTCAACCCTGTTTGTGCCCTTATGTAAGTAAGGTCTCCAGAACTGTACACCGTACCTGGGGTGGTTGTTGATTTGGAGCTTGGCAAAAGTTGCATAAAGCAAAACTGTAGTGGTAGCAACACACCTGGTATTCATCAGAATGCAACTATAACTATACAAAGTGTTACGGGGTCTCACACTGGTGAGAAAATGCTGAATGTGCTGCTAAATCAGATTGATAAGTGGCTCAATGCACACTCACTCACAATGGGGTTTATTGTCAGTGAAAATGGCTACAATGTGGTTAAGTGCCTTACTGATGGTGGCTTTTTCAGAGTTCCCTTTCTGGCACACTGCCTTAGTCTAGTCATGCAGCAATTTCTGAACCATGATGAAATAAAGTAAACTGTGTCTGTCACCAGATGCATCTGTGTGCACTTTGCCCATTCTGCAAAGGCCCGTGACCATCTGCGTGAGCTGCAGCACACTAACCATCTGCCTCAGCACCGTATGAAGCTTGATGTTGTTACCAAGTGGAACACCACACTGTACATGCTGGACTGGCTTTATGAGCAGTATAAGGTGGTTTCAGATTCCTACTGCTGCACACCACCCTGTACAGTGCTGGAGTGTCCATTGCCATAACAACAGAGCAGTGGTGACAAATAGATGGCATAATAGACATTCTGCATCCATTTGAGCATGCAACACAGGCTGTGAGTGGAGACACTGCCTGTATAAGTCAATCAATACCCCTTATACATGTGTTGAGTCAGACACTAGTAAATGTCAGTCACCAGATGGAGGCAAGTGAAGATCACAGTTCTGGTCATGTAAAGGGTCACATGCTCCATATACTGGACAGCAATACACATATCTGTGGCATTATGCAGTCTAATGAGTTTGCTATTGCTACCATGCTGGATCCACGGTACAAACATGGCTTGTCTGCCATGATTGAAGGGGGTCATGCACGAGTGGACAAATTGACCAATTACCTTGTCAGATGGGTACATGACACACAGATGAAAAATGCAGAGACACAAAGGGCACATACAGATATACCAGGTGTTGCTACCACCACCACTAGTAAATCAACAGAGGCCACCAAATCAGAGAAAATGTCAAAGTTGCAGCACAGCATGGCAGGTAATCCCATTTGGGATGCTCTGTACCAGGTGGGCATTGAAGAAATTGAAGACAAGGAGGAGGAGGAGGAGCATGATGAGGCAGTAGGACTCAGGCAGCACAATGTATGGTGGATGCCTACATGGGAGACACCAAGCATCTTGGCATCACTGATGAGCCACTGGTGTACTGCAGCAGCAAAGTGAGTGACTGGCCTGCACTGGCATCTGTTGCTTTTAAATACCTCAACTGCCCACCATCCAGTGTCAGTGTGGAATGGGTGTTCAGTTCTGCTGGGGCCATTGTGCATGACTGTAGGACAAATCTGTCACCGAAGAATGTTTCCATCCTAACATTTATAAACATGAATAAGACTCACATTCCACATAACACAATTATTTCTGCTGGGAGTGGTGGCTACCAGCTCTGGATGGGCCTAGGAGGGGTCCTCTGCCTCAGCTACCCTGTCCGAAATACCCACTGTCCAGATGGACAGTGGGTCCCTTCCAACAGATCCCATTGCCCCACTTTTCCTTCCATCAGTTAAAAAAGATTTTCTAGAAAGGAGAAAGGAAGTCACACACACACACACACACACACACACACACACACACACACGACACTCTCCACAGACACCTAATGAAGTTATCAACAAAACAGACAGGGCAAGTGGCACAAACAGGGCAGGCCAGGAAAGGCCACAGTGAACAGCCAGGCACAGGAAGGTGTGGGAGCCACACAGCACAGAGGCCAGCACAGGCAGGTGTACCCGTGCAGGGGAGGTAGCAGTCAGGACAGCGGAGGGAATACAGTAACAGCTGCGAGGGGTGAGCATAAGCCAGGGACATGGCCAGTGCCACCTTCCACATGGAGGCCATAATGAGGGGGGTGAGAAGGTGGGTGGCAGGGGGTGTGGCCGTGGAAGGGCCTGGGTTGCGTATGCCCCCAGCAGGCAGTACCGAGCCCGCACCAGCTTTGAGCTGTACACAGATACTGAGATTGTGGGATGGTACCACCTGAACAGGGCAATTCTGAGGTGGCTCTATGAGTTGTGCAGTGATGTGATGCAGGCACCCACATGATGGAGCCATGCCCCGTCAATGGAGACCAAGGTAACAGCCTGAGGACACCACAGGCATAACCCAGTCGGCCACGTCATGCCACCTCACCCAATTCTCAGCGCACTGCTGCCACATGCTGAGGAGTACATCCATTTTCCCAGCACAGCGGCAGAGCACACAGCAAACATACAGGAGTTCCACAGGGTAGCATGTATGCCTGTTAATACTAGGGGCAATAGACTGCACCCATGTGGCCATACGCACACCACCTGGCCCCGAGGGGGCCACATACATAAATCGAAAGGGCTATGCCAGCATCAACTGCCAGGTGGTGTGCGATGCCAGGGGGTGTATCATCAATGTCTGTGCCACGCACCCTGGGGGAGCACATGATTCTTTCATCTGGCACCTGTGGCACTGTGCCACAGATTCGAGAGTGGGGACATCCCCACTGGCCACCTAGTGGGTGAGTATGCAAACCACATGGACAAATATAGGGTCTGGGGGGGCATGGCCAGAGGTGGCATGGGTAGTGGCCTACATGGCCTGGGGCAGGCTGATTCTGATCATCAGACTAACTTCCGCCCTCTACACACAGGTGACAGTGGATACCCACTCTGTCCCTGGCTGCTCACACCCTACCGGTGGCCCACAACCCCATCACAGCAATGCTACAATGAGGCACATGCCACCACACATAATGTCATCGAGTGGGTGTTCAGGATGCTGAAGACACATTTCCATTGCCTGGACACTTCTGGTGGTGCCCTACAGTACAGCCCCTCAAAGTCCTGTGGGATATTCCTGGCCTGTTGCATCCTGCACAACATGGCCAATGAATGTGGGATAGCTGTACAGGTTGAAGAGGGGGACAGTGATGGGGACGATGGGGACGCCTGTGACAATGGTGATGGGCAACCCCCCCTTGGCTGACGGGACCCCCGACTGCTCCGGCTGGCACAGCTGCACTGGGAGACCATCATGGAGGAACGCTTCAGCCAACACAGGTAAGTCATGGGGCCATGTGCAACCACCAGTGGCCAAGGCACAACCCACAAACACGCAGGAACCCACACTGGGGGTGCATGCCATCAAGGTAAGTGGCAGGGCACAGAGGCACACACACAGCCAGGGATGGGTGGTGATTAACATGACATGCTGAAGGACACACACACACGCACACACAATGCAACAAATATGAAGAGAGGGCAGAAGGCACACTGACCCAGAATGCACACCCTAGCAACACACATGTCCACAGGCCACCACGGCCACTGCCTGTCCATGTGCGTGTGTGTCAGATGCTGAGCACCATTGCACTTTAGTGTACAGTGCAATGCAGGCATCATCATGCAGGAACTATGGACAGCAGCCTGGAGGGTGCAGGTGGACTGTTTGTCTGCGGCAGGGCCGGTACCCACCCATGCACTGCCCACTGACACACACAATGCAGACAGGGCAGCACCAGACAGTAGCCATGCTGGGAGACAGGTCAGTCCCGCGACACAGTGCCATGGCTGCCACGGATGTGTGGGCGGCCCCTGCCAAGACCTGCCAGCACTGGCAGGCTGACCACTGGCCTCATGGGGTGGCACCGATGGTCCCCCAGGGGTTCCACTGCGTGAACATGACCGTGCCCATGCAGGGGTCTGCAGCACACTGAACATGACTGCACCAGGAGTGCTCGGGATGCCCATAGCTGAACCCGGCATTGACAGGGTGGGAGTCGCACGACGCCAGGAATGGTGGGTGGATAGTGCACTGCGTGGTGTCCGCGATGCATGGGTACCTGACTGTGTGCCCATTGTGGTCATGACAGCAATGAACGCCTGTGCATGCCTATCAGTGGTAGCGGTCACATCCTCCCGCAAACGGTCCATCCATGCCATGATCATTTCGGTGTCCCTGCTGCGACGCTCCTCTGCCCACTCCAGTGACACACGCAGTGCATCCACGGACAACACAAGCCGCATCTGCTGCTGGACCGGTGCTCACAGTAGGCAGGAGTGCTCATCCAAGAGGTCATCAGCCTCCTCTGCATCCTGTGCCATCAGGGTGTGCAAGGGCCTGATGTTCAGCACCCCTTGAGGGTGGGTGCTGCGCACCAGGACTGGGTTTGGACATGTCCACAGGTGGCGCACAGATGCCGCCGCTGAACCCTGTACCCCCAAGCCCAGTGGGTGACTGCTGATGCCACCCCTCTGGCTGCCACACCCCAGGGCTCAGTGGTGCTGCCGCAGTGGCTGCAACAGTCCCACTGTCCTGAACAGACACCAGTGCTGGCCCACTGGTGCTGACAGGCACAGCCTGGGACTGTGCTGACATGCAGGCCTCCACGGTGGCACCACCCACAGCTATGGGCATGAATTGCCCTGCTGTGTGTCCATCCTGTGGCACACATGTCACTGCCCAAGACGGTCATGTCATCATCACTGGTGCTGGACTCTGCCCCGCCACAGCCAGCACGCGGACACAGGCAAGGCATCCTCCATGCCTGTCTCAACAAAATCAGTGTGGACAGCCAGGCGGCCCCACTCTCATACTGATCCACAGATACCTGTGGAGGTGGATGGTCCCACCTCCGACTCCATCTAACTGTCCGCAGTGGACAGGCCCACCACCGCTGACCCATGCAGATGCTCAGGATCTGTAGGGAAAGCAAAGTTGCGTTATTGTGTGTGACCCACCTGCCCCTTGACAGACCATGACTTACCATGCAGTGATGGGCCACCACCCATCTGGAAGCCACCACATGGAACACCCTCAATGGCACTTCGGTGCATACTTCCAGCAAGCCTGTCCTCTGCTGGGGTGAGCTGTACCACTTCCGGCTGTCCCCCACCTGTTGCAGCACGTGCTGCTCTGATGGCAGCCACCTTCTCCTTTACCCTCCTCCTGTCTGTGCCCATCTTCTTCTTACGATCCTGCACAGAGCGCTGGTTGCTGTCATGCAGGCTCATGGCACGTGCCACCTCCTTCCATGCAGCAGCACAGGCCTGAGGGGTGCCCCCCTCCGTCCACTGAGCAGTGGATCCTGACCCAGGTAGGCCTCAAAAAGGGCCTCGGTTTCGGCCTTAGTAAAATTCAGCCTCCTCCTCCTCCTCCCACCACTGTTGTCCTCCTCTCTTAAGAATGTGCTCGGTCATTATGTAGCCTGTAAGAATGGCAGTTGTTACCTGTGACTGTGCAGTCCCATGCATGTCCCTGAATCCACAGTCCATGCTCTCAAACAGCATGCAACTCACCAATAAACTGCAGTAACCAACTATGGCCACTGTAGCACATTGTCGCACCTTTATAGAGCAATCCATGCAAATGAGGTGAGGAGCAACTTTAATTAGATGCAAATTGCAGTGTTGCACCATTGAATGGCTGATCAGATGATTTGCATATGACGGCTGAATATCACGCTGTTGCGCTTTGCGCAATTGTGTTGAACGTGCTGAGCCAATGGTGCAGTTCTGTGGCATGCATAGTACACCTCACTGTGCATGACCGGGTTGCTGATGCAGGTGTCTGCAATGCTGATGACGTGCTGTGCACAGTAGGCAATGCAGGGGCACAGCCACCATTGTGCCAGTGGTGCTATAGCGATGGTCACTACATGGCGCTGTGGCACTGGGCCTTCATAGGTGCAATGGCCCAACTGCCCGATAGTCCACTGTGGTGCTGGCACACAGGCAGCCAATCATGCTACATGCATTGTCATCCAATGGTGCTGTGCGTGGCCTTGTGCCAGAGACCCTTGACCCTGTGCCCGACCTTCGCGCCCTTGGCGCCATGCATCAGGCATAGGTGCACCTCTATTGTGCTGTTCGGTAACAGCGCCAATAGGGAATGGCAGCACTGTACAGTGCAGCATCTGCACGTGGGGAGCCGTGCTGCAGAGTGCCATATTGCCTACTATACCTATTGGAATGGCGTATAGAAGAGCTGTTCCATTGAGTGCCATTGAACTGGCCAATCTAGTGGCCATAGTTGAGCCACACCATGGGCCTCTCTTGGGGAGACCCCCCTGGATAGTGCAAGGACCCAGGTGTGGCAGGAGGTGGCCACTGCCCTGGATGAGGCAACAGGCAGGAGGCATTCAGCTGAGCAGTGCAGGCACGCTCATGGTGACCTGCACAGGAGGAAGCCGGAGCTACTGTACTGACTGCAGTCACGTGCCAGGAGGGCATGGTGCCACGTCCAGGTAGGGTTCCGTCAACACACTTTTATCGTCCATATGAGTCACAGTGTTGTATGTGTCCAGCACATAGGGAGGGACCGTATGGGGTTGGCCGTGGCGTGTGTTCACAGAATATGGGGTGGGTGGGTCTGGCTGGGTGGGAGGGCACACTCCTTGGGGCAGGGTGACTTTGCTTCAGGAATGTACTGATGTTCTTCTCTCCTTTTTGTCCCCACAGGCCTGGAAGAACTATGCAGGGTGCGGGCAGAGCAGCGGAGGGGTGTGGAAACTGCAGCCAGGTGGGCCGAGGACCAGCAATGCCCACCTGACTGGCCCAATGTGGGTGAGTGCCAGATATCCATGATTAGTATTGCATGCTGTGGTACAAGGTGGGCAGTGGGGCATGGCCACCATTCATTGACATCACTGCCATGCACACCACTTGTTACAGTCAACACTGTCCAGTGGCAATGCATGTCTGGGTGTGCATCACTGTTGGCCCATGAGTGCACCAGGTGCATGGCTGTGCCACTGCCTTTGCACCACATAGCCATGTCACTAAACAGCCATGGTGGTGCTGTGCATGACTTGGCCGGTGGGTGTGTGCAGCATTCTGCATGGCTGTATGCATCTGGGTGGGCAGGTCCTGTGGATGTGATCACTACGGGTGGTCACATACCATCACAGTGGTATGTCCCATGGCCGTATGCCATGCACAGTGGGCGGGCTGTATGGGGTTGTGCATTCACACCTGTTGACTGTGCTCCCTTGTCCTAGGTGTGAAACATCTAAGGGACATTCAGGACACCATGAGGGAGCTCCTGAATCTGGCCCGCGAGAAGGTGGAGATACTTAGGAGGCTGGATGAGTCGGGAGTACTGCGGCGCCACAGAGCAAGGCGGACCCGGAGCCAGGAACAGCAGTACCTTTAACTGTCCCTTGGTCCCTGACTTCCCCACCCCCCTTGACCCACCATCACACCTCCTATCCCATCCCATTTGTCCACCCTTCCCCTGCCCACCCCACCTTGTTTGTGTCCCTCCCCAAGCTTGTAAATAGTTTTTATTATTGTATATAGTTAAGTTTTATATTTTTACAATACATTTGAATTTTATATGAATACTGTGGTGGTCTCTGATTTGCAGCGGCTATAGGTGCTCAGCTGCAGTGTGTGCATGGCATCAGGGTGTGGTGCAGTCATGGGTATGTGTGTGTGTCCGTGTGGAGGTGACTATGGTATGGGGATAGATATCAGTCAGTGTCTGTGTTGTGTGTGTTGTTACCTGTGCACTGGATGATTGTGTGCAGTGGTCCATGGTGCATGCTCTATGTCCATGGCACACCCATCGGCCCATCCATGGCCTGTGCAGCCAACACACATGCCTGTCTGTGACCTGCATGGTCTGCTGGCATGCCAGTGGTGGCATTCCCTGCAGGGCGGACACTGTACCCGTCACTTTGATGGGTTGCCCATGTCACTGGTGTGGTGCATGCCTGGCTCAAGTGGCACTGTGGGTGACATGGTCATTGTCCCACCTCCATGCTGTGGCTTGTGTGAGTTTCAGGAGATGTGCCCTACTGTCTGTGGCTTGTGCTCCGGGTGACTACTGGTGGTGTATGGGTCCACGGTGCCTGCGTAGGGTGGCTGGCACTCCAGTGCCATGGTGGACTGCGGGTTGTGTGTACACGGCTGACATGGGCCCACAGTGGGGGCTTGGTTGCCCCACCACTGTGTCCCTGTGTTGTTGTGCCCTTGGGTATGGGTGGGTGTCTGTCCAGACCCTGTGTTGCATCTGGTGTGGTGCATGCTTCCATGCACCACTGTGGGTGTCTGTGCTGGCTGTTGTGGCTAGTGGTGGGCCTGGGTGTGTCACTGGAATACTGTGCAGGCTGTACCACTGGTGGTGGTGTGAAAGGACATGACAGCCCGTCCCATATAAGGAACCTCTTGTGCCAACACAAGGTCGGTCTCTCAGCAGTACCTTGGAGGATCGTGCATGGTGGCACTGTGTCTGCTGTTGTTACATTGCCATGTGCTCCAACCTGCTGATGAGTGCTCACATGGTGGGGCTGGCTTGCATGGTTCTTGTAGGCACAGGGTTGCATTGGATACAGTGGGGTGGTGGCATGCATGGGGTTTCCTGCAGTGGTGGTCACTGCTCATGGGGGGGGTGTCTGGGGGTCAAGGTGCAGGATGTGCTGTGCACTGGGGGGTGGTGTGACACAAGGTGGTCTGCCCTCCTTGTGTGCCAGTCACAGCTTGCTGGTAGGTGTGATGGGGCACCATGGCCAGGCTGTGGGTTGGTTGCTTGTCTCCATGGACCAGTGGTTATTCCAGCCCTCCCCTGGTTGTGCTGTGCTTGGGGTGTGGGGGGACAATGTCTGTTCTGATGTGTGTTCCTGTGCCCATCTGTGGCATGGGTGGTGGGCCCCTACGTCCCTGATTGTGCAGTTACTTTGCTCTGCAGCTGGTGGGCTCCCTGGTTGCTCTATGGCACCTCTGGACTGCTCAGCTGGACATCCCTTGTTGCGCTATGGCGCATCAGATCTGCTCAGCTTCCCCTCCCTAGTTGAGCTATGGTGCAGGTGGTGCGATATTCAGTTGTTGGCTGTAGGCGCAATTTGGCCTGTTCCTTTTTTGAATATCGAGCCTCTTGTGCATGGGCACAATAGACTTGCGCTTGCTCCTGCTATTGTGCACTTTTTGGGCGCAGTTTGAATATCTGGGCCACTGTATTTTAGTCCTGTTTCTTTGAGCTGTGTTTTAATATAAAAGAAGGTGTCCCTCTTCTGTATAGTCTCAGGAGCTAGATCATTAAAGACCTTGATTTTGCAGCCTTCAAAATTGATGCTCCACTTGTCTCAAAGGGATCTTTGAACATGTACTTTCTGTTGAAAATTTAAAAATCTCAGAATAAAGGACCTAGGTCTTTCTCCAATATTTGGTTTAGGCTTCAGAGATCTATGGGCTCTTTCAATCACATAGCATTTAGTGTCCACATGTGGACCAGCAATTTTATAAGAAGATTAGTAGCAAAGGAAATAGGATCTGTTCCTTCCATGCCTTCTTGAAGACCAAACAATCTTAGATTATTTCTTCTATTTCTATTCTCTAGATCCTCGATCTTAGTTTCTAACTTACCAATCCTACGGTTATCTGTAATTCTGTCTGTTTTTAGTTTATTTACTGTGTCCTCCAGGCTACTTATTCTAGTTTCAGCATCCGATATTCATATACTGTGAGTCACAAGCTCTTGTTTGACATCTCTTAAAGCAGTATGCTTCTCAGGCATCTTGGTGCTTAACCTAGATATTTCAGACATGATGATATTGAAATGCTCTACTGTTAATGTAGAACTAGTAGCTGATTTCTTTGGGATATGGTCACCCAAACTACTATCAGAGTCTGACAGTGGATGTTTTAATGCTATAATTTCCTCTCGCATAGTCACAAGATTCTGATCTGAATCCATATTTTGTAAATAAATGCAGTTAGAGCCTTTAATAGAAGAGAGGGCTTGAGATTTAGAAATACCTCCCAATAAATGATTAAGCTAATTAACTTGCAGTGTAGAGTTAGTTAGAGTTAGGCTCCTATGACCCCAACACACACCCTGATGCCTGTTGGTGGGGGTGGGGAGGGCATGGGGTACAAGGAGTGGCAACCCTAACACCGAATTTCATTGTTTTTGTCGCTGTGGAACAACCCTAATTGATGCATTAAACTGAGTTTTTTGTCATGAATATACAGTATGTATATATATATATATATATATATATGTGTGTGTGTGTGTGTGTGTGTGTGTGCACAACATCCCTGGTGGCTAGCAGTCTCTCCCCCCTCCCAATTCCCTGTATATTGAATTGACACCATTCCCAGGTGGTCTATTGGGCCCCTTTCTCTATCCCTGAACCCTGGTAAAAGCATGAACTTCCATTCCCTGGTGGTCTAGTTGACTCCCACCACCCCACTCCCCCATCCTGACCCTGAGCCAATGAACAGCACAGCCACAGCTGGCCACTGACTGAGCTTTCTAGGAGTGCGTATTGTATACAGTATGCACTCATTAACAACTCAGTCAGTGGCAGACTGTGGTGGTGAGAGGAGGGTTGTTCCAGTCACCGGCTCATGGTAGGGATGGGGGGAGCATGGTGGTGGGGCATTACCTGTTGGGGTGGGGGGTCCACTAGACCACCAGGGAATGGATGTTCATTATATTACCAGGGTTTGGGAATAGGGAATGGAGTCCAACAGACCACCAGGGAATGGTGTCATTTCAATACACATGGGATCGGGTGGGGAGGGACCAGTAGCCACCAGGGAAACTCTGTCATTCCGGGCCAGCAATCAGAGGTGGAGGGACTGTTAGCCACTAGGAAGTTGTATATTTACATATATATATATATATATATATATATATATATATATATATATGTATATATATTATGGTTAGGTAGAGTAGCACTTTTAAGGTTAAAGGGTGAAACTTTGCACCTTAATAACTTTGCCACCCTTCAATGGATTTGCCTGAGATTTGGTATGCAGGGTTGGGCATGCTAGATCTTGGGATCTGACAATGTTTGTATTGGTCAGATATAAGGCTGCAGTTATTAAGTAACATCCGAATGCACAGTTATGCTTTTTTGCACATTCTTTGTTCATGCCTACAGGTCACACGGTTTGTGCTAACAGTACAAAATCTTCAGGGAACGTGCAGCAGGGGTCCCCGATGTGCCTTTTGAAGATTTCATGAAAAAATATTGAACAGTTGAAAAGTTATTCAAAAAACAAGTTCCCATTATAAGTCAAAGGGAAAAGTTAACCAAAAGTTCAACACTTCCGCAAATGCACTTTTTAGTGTCGCAAATGGCCCTAGTAGTGTTGCAAATCTGCCATTTTTTTCAGTTACTGATCAGAAAAATGCTTGGTATTTAAAATTGGGACCCTCTAGGAACACAATTCTTTTTGTGTTCACCTAGTCGGACCCTCAGGATGCTAGCCATGTCTTTATTTTGGGGTTAAACACCCCAGAGGTATGTTTTTCAAATTTCTGGAAAAAGTAGTGTTGGAAAGTAGTGTCAAGAGACGGTGACACTTTCGCCAAAATTTTGCGAAAAGCTTTCTGTAATTGCGACACTACTTTTCAGACTATGGCCAAAATGACAGGAGTTATTTGCCACCCTGCTGCAAAAGAACGGTTTAGTCTTTTGAGATGAAATTTGGAGGGAAGGCAGCCAACATCTCACAGATGTGCCTTTCTGTGGTTTGGTGACAAAATATTGCATGGATGCCATGTTACAATACTCTGAAGTTTACTTTTTTTTTCCATAGACTAACATGGTGGCGCCCACCATGCCTCGGCTCGAGATCTCGGAAATGGTGCGAGATACGGAGTTTTTGTCATCACCATGCATAGCCCTATGGGCTATGCTTACAGTGAAAACCTAGCCAGGAAACTCACAAATCATGTGAAATTTGTATTTTTTTCTATGTCATTTGGTTACTAAGATATTACCATTTCAGTATTACAACTACTAATTTTCTGCTCCGTGGCAAGTTATTATGCATACATTCCTTGTTTTCACTGTCTTTCTCAGTGGAGCTTTTGAGGAAAAATAGGGTGTGCACTCCACTTACTGTTACACGTAGGCTTTACACTTGTGTTTCCGTGCCAGTTTCCCATAGCGTTCCCGTGTACACCACTGTGTGTGTTACCATTTGCATTTATGTTTGTGTTTGCATTACTGTTTTCTTTGGTGTTACTGTTGCTGTTACCATTACCATTTGCATTTACATTTGTGGTACCATCACAATGCATGCTACACTTTGCGTTTCTATAAGCGCTTGCATTTGCATTTCAGTTTCTGTTCTCTTTGGCGTTATTGTTGCTGTTACCATTACCATTTGTGTTTACAATTGCAGTACCATCACCATGCACATTACAGTTTGCATTTCCATATGTGCTTGCATTTCTGTTTCTGTTTCCCTTTCCTGTTACTGTTGCTGTTACAGTTACCATTTGTGTTTACAATAGCGGTACCATAACCATGCGCATTACAGTTTGCGTTTCTGTATACGTTTGCGTTTGCCTTTCCATTTCTGTTTCTTTTGGCATTCTTTTTGCTGTTACCATTACCATTTGGATTTGCAATTGTGGTACCGTGACTGTGCACATTACGCTTTGCATATCTGTATGTGCTTGCATTTGTGTTTCTGTTTCTGATCCCTTTGGCATTATTGTTGATGTAACAGTTAACATTTGCATTTACAATAGTGGTACTATGACCGTTCATGTTACCAGTTGCGTTTCCCTTTGCACTTCTGTCTCCGTTTGCATCACTGTTCTCTGTGGTGTCACTTTGCGCTTGGCATTTCTTTTAACATTTGCTTTACCATTTATGTTTGCGTCACCATGTGCGTAACTGTTAGTGCTTGCGTTTGCATTGCAGTTACCGTTAGTATGTCACAAGACATCATACCTCGCGATCCCACCACCACATTCCATTCACTATTTATAGTCCTCATTCTCAAAAGAAGGAAATTCATGGCAAAAAATCCATTTATTGCATCAGTTAGGGTTGTTCCACAGTGACAAAAGTGAGTAAATTCAGTGTTAGGGTTGAAATCCCCCCTTGCACCCCCAGCTCACCCCCAACCAGTATTGGGGTATGCATTGGGGTCATTGGTCCTAACTCTCACCCATTCTCCTATACCTCAGCTTGTTTACACATGTGATGGGGTGAGAGTTAGGGCTGAAAACTCCAATGCACACCCCAATGCCAGTTGCAGGGGCAGGCTGGGGGTACAAGGTGGGTTTCAACCCTAACACCAAATTTACTCACCTTTACCACTGTAGAACAACCCTAACTGATGCATTAAATGGAGTTGTTTGCCATAAAATATATATATATATATATATATATGTAATAGATTATCCACTCTAGGGTGTATTGTCACACTTTGATATATGCATGCCTTGGTGTGCATCCGACCACTCAAGAAATGCATATATCAGAGCTCAACCACACAACCTAGAGTGGATTATCTGTCTTATAAATGGCCACAAATATTTGGCGGGAATAGAAAAAGTAGTTCCTGTCTGCACAAATAAATATTTAATTTGCAGTAGCTGATTTGGTTGATCCTGCAATAATTTTATCTGGTTGGTCCTGCCTTGGTTTGGGTGCAAGGGGTGGCAACCCTAACACCAAATTTCCTCTCTTTTGTCTCTGTGGAACAACCCTAACTGATGCATTAAACTGAGTTTTTTTTTCCATTAACAATTTTTATTGAGTTTTAAAACAGAACAAGACAAACAAGAACATACAATAAAATGAGAAAGGATCCAACAGATCATTGTACATATCACAAGAATAAGGGTACCATGTACAGGAGCTGTTCTCATATCCTCCTCTTCTTCCCCCAACATACCCCAAACAAAGAAAAACACACATCCCCCCACCCCTCCCCTCCTGCAACACAGCTCGGCTATACAGTTGTGTAATTCCAGTGAATCTGAAAAGGAACAAATCAAAAATATACACAATAGACATGTTAGAGTGAAAACAATATATGCAGTGATTCCCATTTCTTCTTGTATCGCTCAGGTTTATTATTAAGACTGGTGATAGTTTTCTCTGTCCTCAAGTTGGCAAGTAGCTCATTGAGCCATTCAGAATAGGCAATGTCATCACTATCTTTCCAGTGCCTTAAAATTGTGTTCTTAGCCATCATAGAAATAAGAGCCATGTGATATCGCTCTAACAGATATAGTAATTTTACTATAATCGCCTATTATACAGATTTCAGGAGTAAATAAATCATTCAGACCTAATAAAGGGTCTGTATGTCATTGAATATTGGCCCACAGAACTGTATCTTTAGGGCAAGTCCAGAAAATATGATATATAGAGCCTTCTTCTTTATGGCATTGGGTACAGGACGGGGCAGCTAAGAGACCAAATTTAAATAATTTTTGTGGGGTATAATATAAATTATGCAGTATATGAAATTGAGTAAGGCGTAGTCTATCTTGTGAAACATATTTGTGGCAGTTCTTCCATAAAGTTTCCCATTGTAGTTCTTGAGTGGGGAAAAAGGAAGTCCAGAAGTCTGAGGGAGCAAAGCACTTAGGATAAGCCCAGTTATATAACATTTGATAGCATTTAGAAATCATTTGTTGAGCACCAATTAGAATGCCAATTCGCTCCTAAAGGCTATTGGCTTTGGTTGAGGGGGATAGCCCAAATACCTTTACAATAAGATGTCTTAATTGATAAATTTTAAAGATATATGTTACAGGTAGCTTCAAATTAGATATTATCTCGGTAGAAGAGAGCCAAATATGTTCCTTTGAAATTAATGAAGCGAGAGATAAATCCTTAATAGGAGCAAGCCAGGTGGTGGAAAGTAAGTCATTGTTTATTTTCAGATTAGGGTTACCCCCAATCAGTTGGGTTAAATCCCATGTATAGTTATATTTGAGAAAATTACACAACTGTGAGTGAACTTTAATGGAGATTGCTATAGGCATGACTTTTAACTGAGCTGGCAAAGAGCTAGCCTTGATATGAAAAAAGTGCTGCCAGAGTTAAACCATGGGCAGCAATAAGGGAAAGTTTGATTTTAAGCCAAAGAGGAGAAGATGAAGACGAGAAGATTTCTTCTCTAGGTGAAAGCCAGTGCAAATATTTAGAAATGTGTCCAGCCCAGTAATAGAAAGTGAGATGTAAACTGAGTTTTGTGCCATGAATTTCCCTCCTTTTTGAGAATGTTCACTATAACTAGTGAATGGTATGTGGTAGTGGGAGCACCATGCTGCCCATGCCTGCAAAATAACCATAACAGTAACACTAACGCTAACAGTAATGGTAACGATGAGTGAAATGCAAATGGTAATGGTAAGTGTAACACCAACAGAAACATGAATGCGAACGCAAGCTCTAACTGTTATAGTAATGCAAACAGAAATGGAAACCCAAGTGATAATGGAAATGGTATCGCAAACGGTAACAGTGATGCAAATGCAAACGTGAAAGGCAACAGTAATGGAAACAGTAAATGTAACCACAAACTCTAACAGTCATACTAAAAGTGACGTAAATAGAAACAGAAATGGTAACATAAATGGAAGCACAAACGCAAACCGTTACACAAATGGTGAAGGAAATGCAAACGTAAACACAAATGGTAAAGCAAAAGGAAATGGAAACAGCAAGCTGCTATAAGGCAACAGTAGTGAAAAGTCTGTATCCCCCTTCATTTACAAGATAATGGCACAAAGGCAATGTGAGACAACAGTAATGAAAAGTCTGTTTCTTGCCTCGTTTCAAGATAACAGCACAAAAGTGATGTGAGGCAACAATAGTAAAAAGTATGTATCTGCTTCATTTCCGAGATAATGCTACAAAGAGGATGTGATCCAACAGTAGCGAAAAGTCTGTATCTCGCATTGTTTCCAAGATAACGGCAAAAAGGTGATGTGAGCCAACAGTAGCGAAAGGTCTGTATATCGCTTCATTTCCAAGATAATGACACAAAAGTTAATGTGAACCAAACCACTTAAAGGCACCTCCGTACCACTAGGGCTACCTAAGCTATAAATTTCAAGTCACTAGCACCATTCATAATGCAGTGAGCAAAAACGATAAGTGCATCACGCAGTATCTCCATAGTGAATTACTTTCCCAACATGTAAACAGCATAATTCATATCTCCAGGATATCCACTCAGCACTTTCCAAATGTCATGTGAAAAGACCAAACCGTTCCAGAGATATTCAAAATTCAAGTTTCTGCACCTTTAAGAAGTCTTCCACCACAAAATGGCGGAAATCGCTGCTGAAAATGCAGAAAAATGGCAGAACTCAAGACCGAAAAATCGCTGACTGCGAAGGGGGGCAACTTCAAATGCTTATAACTCTAGAATGAAACAAGATTTGTTCACCAAACAAAAAACTGGCATGTTCCTTGAAGAAAGGGCTTTCTATGTGCCAAGTGTCAGACCAATGAACCACACAGTGGCTGTGCTATGCATCGTGCAAGACAATGCAGAGAAAAAAGCAGAAACAGAATGTTTTGCACTGCACTACACAATAACAATATGCACCAGTAAAATATAAACAGGTAAATAAATAGGTGCACCATTCCACTCCACAAATCTTATCCACATCTCTTCAACAGTTGCAGAGCAGCACGAGTGTAAGACTTCATATGAGTGGCAAAAAATACATTTTTGACCGCTTCATTCTGCCAAAAACTTGCAGATGTCAAATGAAAATTGGTAAATACACAGAAGTACCATAGTAGACCAAGTATTACAAATGTCACAGACATGCATGGAAACGCAAGCATTAACACAAACAACAACAGTTACACAGCTGGTAACATAAACACAAGCGCAAACCTTAATGCAAACACAAATGGTTATGCAAGCTGTAATGAAAATACAAAAACAGAAATGGTAACATAAACACAAACGGTAATGGCAACAGTGAGGTAAATGAAAATAGTAACGCTAATGGCAACGCAAACGCAAGGGCAAATGCACATGGTGACACAAACAGAAAAGATAACGCTAATGGTAATACAAACACAAATGCAAGCACAAATGTAAATGCGAACACTAATGGTAATGCAAATGGTAACGCAAACACTAATGGCAATGGAAACGCAAATGGTAAATGAAAATGCAAACGGTAACAGAAACGCAAACGATAATGGCAACGGCGACACAGAAGGAAGCAGTAACGCAAATGACAATGGAACCAATACTGAAAACACAAATGCTAACACCAAAGCAAACGGTAACGCAATTGGAAACGCAAACGGGAACGGTAACACCAATGATGAAGCAAAAGGAAACAGTAATGAAAACAGAAACGCAAACACAAGTACAAATGCAAACACAAATAGTAATGCACATGGTGACGCAAAAGTAAATGCCAACGAAACGGCAACGGAAACGCAAATGGTAACAGTAACGCAAAAGCAAGTGCAACGCAGCGGTAACGCAAAGACATGGTGACGATAATGAAATGCAAATAGCAACATAAATGCAAGCAGAAATGCTAATGGTAATAGTACCGCAAATGCACATACTTTTTTCCCAAAAGGGTGCATTCAGAAGCACAGTGAATACAAAGAATGTATGATAGTAATGGCCACGGAGCAGAAAATAAGCACTTGAAATACTAAATTGCTTATATCTCAGAAACTGTACAACGATAACAAAAAATTAAATCTCATATTATTTATGACCATCCAGGCTAGTTTTCACTTAGCCCCCTGGTGGGGGACTAAGAAATTTTGTGACTAAGAGACCGTATCTTGAAGCATTTCCAAGATACGGGACCCGAAAGGCACGTTGGACACTGTAATGTTATCCTATGGGACAAATTGTCAACTTCAGAGTGCCGTAACTTTGCAGCCCTATAATATTTTGTCACCAAACCACCAAAACACACATCTGTGGGATGTTGGCTTTCTTCCCTGCAAATTTCAGCTCAAAAGACTAAACTGTTGTTGTGCTGCAGGGTGGCAAACATTTCCTGTTGTTTTGACCATAGTGTCTCAAAGTACTTTCGCAAATCATGACACTTTTGCAAATAAAATCACAAAAGTGTCACAAATTGAAAGTATTTTGTGACACTACTGTTACAAAATGTAAAATGTATTTCTGGGGTGTTTTACCCCCAAAAAGACATGGCTAGCATCCTCAGGGCTCAACTAGGTGAACACAACAAGAATTGTGTACCTAGAGGCTCCCAAATTTAAATGCCAAGTATTTCTCTGACCACCAACAGAAAAAAAATGGCTGAATCGCGAAAGTAAAAGGGTCATCTGCGACAGTAAAAACTGCATTTGCGACACTCAAATATTTTGTTAACTTTTCCCATAGACTATAATGGGGAACAGTTTTTATTGAATATCCTTTGAACCGTTTAATATTTTTTCACAAAATCTTTGAAAGGCACATCAGGGGCCCTGGCTGCGTGTTTCCTGAAAGTTTTGGACCAATGACGCAAACCGTGCGACCTATAGGAGTGAGCAAAGAAACGCACAAAACCCTGTAATTTATGTTTTCTGGCTCTCTGTAGCTCCGCAAACGAACATCCAACCGTAATGAAACTTGGCAGATCCAGTGCTCTATAGCACCAGACCATGCATACCCATCATATGGTTACAAAGTTATTAAGCTGCAAAATTTCAGATTTAACCTGAAATGGGGTGCTCAACCCTAACTATAGGGCACTACTGTACCACTATAATATATATATATATATATATAGAGATAGATATGCTTATAAACATAGGCAACAACTTGTGCATCGTATTTAGTTGTTCCACAGAAGTGAAATTGGGGTTGAAACCCCTGGCCACCACCTTCCAATCAGAATTGGTTTTGTCATCAGCCCTAACCTCACCCCATCACATCTGTAAAACAGTAGAAGTATAGGAGAATGGGGTGACAGTTAGGACCGACGACCCAATGCACACCCGATGCCGTTGGGGGTGGGGGGGTCCAAGGGGATTTTCAACCCTAATAATCGAATTTCACTTTGTCGCCGTGGAACAACCCTAACTAATGCATTAAACAGAGTTTTGCCTCTAATTTCTTCTTTGAGAATGATAACAAGAAATAGTGAATGTAATGCGGTGGGAGCGCTGGTCCCAACCACGTGATGTCTTGTGGCATAGTAACAGGAACAGCAACGTAAACAGAAGCACTAACAGTGGCGCACATGGTAATGCAAGTGCAAATGAGAACAGAAAGGGTAACGCATGAGCGGCGAGGACGGAATAGTCTGCCACGGATGTGTTGTCACATAGTAACATGATGCCTGCAAATGGAAATGTCAATGGGCATGGTGACGCAAAGTGAAACAGAAAGAGAAACAGTACTTTAGACACAAATGGCAAAAATAACAGAAACACAAGCGCAAATGAAACGCAGGATAACGCACATGGTGGCATAGACGCCAACGGTAAGTGAACGGTACTGAACCGCAAGCAGAAAGGGCAAGCGTAACAGTAATGTAAGCTTATTGGCTGGTTTTCCCAAAACCTGCATAGAGAAAGACAGTGAGTACAAAGAATGTATGCATAATAACAGGTATCGGAGCAGAAAATGAGGACTTGGAATACTAAATAGGTTATATTTCAGGAACCGTACAACGAGAAAAATTTGATAGTCATATGATTTATCACTGTCCTGGCTAGTTTAGTATTTTTCCGATGAAAGTCCGTATCTCCTAATCGCTTCAGATATGGGCCCTGAAAGGCGAGCGAATGCCCTAATGTTATCCTATGGGAAAAAGAGAAGTTCGGAGCACCATAACTTTGCCTCCCTGTAATATTTTCACCAAACCACTTAAAAGCACATCTGTGGGCTGTTGGCTGTCTTCCTCCAAATTTCTGGAAAAAGACCAAACCGTTATTTTGCAGCAGGGTGCCAAAGGATTCCTGTAATGCGTCGGGCGCCATAATGTTATCCTATGGGAAAACTGTCAACTTTGAAGTGTGGTAACTTTGCTGCTGTGTAATATTTTTTCAACACAACACTGAAAGGCACATCTGTGAGATGTCGGCTGTGTTCTCCAAATTGCAGCCCAAAACTCCCAACCGTTCTTTTGCAGTGCAGTGCCAAAAAATTGCTGTCGTTTTCCCACAGACTAGAAAACTACTGTCGCAATTTGCGAAAGCTTTCGCAAAAATTTGCGACACTTTCGTGAGCACGAAAGTACTTTGTGAAAGTACTTTTTCCAGAAATTTGAAAAACATGTTTCTAGGGTGTTTTACCCCAAAATAAAGACATGGCTAGCATCCTCAGGGTCTGACTAGGTGAATACAAAAAGAATTAGGTTGCTAGAGGGTCCCAAATTTAAATGCCAAGCATTTTTCTGATCACTAACTGAAAACAAAATGGTGGATTTGCGAAAGTAACAGAGCCATTTGCGAAAGTAAAAATGCATTTGCGAAAGTGTTGAACTTTTTGTTAACTTTTCCCATTGACTTATAATGGAAAATTGTTTTTTCAATAACTTTTGAACTGTTTAATATTTTTTCACCAAATCTTTGAAAGGCACATCGGGGACCATGGCTGCATGTTCCCTGAAGATTTCGGGCCGATCGCACAAACCGTGCGACCTGTAGGCGCGACCGTAGAATTCCAGAAAAAGCGTAAACGCATGCACAGATCACGCTTAATAACTCAGCAGCTGTATATCCGACTGGTACAAAACGCAGTAGATCCCAAGGCCTATGGTTCTTGATCACGTATTCCAAATTTCAGGCAAATCCGTCAAACGGTTGCAAAGTTATTAAGGTGCAAAATGTTGGGTTTAACATAGAAATGGCTCCTCAACCCTAACTATGGTAGCACTACCGTGCTACCATAATATACATATATATATATATATATATATATATGTATATATATATGTATATATATATATATATATATATATATATAGATGTATATAATGATCAGAAACTGTTACTGTGTTTTCCCCTTCAACACATTTACTTTCATAGGTGGAGAGTAGAGTGACTGAGCAGGGTTAAAACTGGTAAACAACATGGTAGTAGAAGATTAAAATAAGTCATGTCATGTTAAAATATGTATGTAAAGTTGTTTTTTATGTGCAGCTTATTTAGATTTTAGTGGCTTATTTAGATTTTAGTGCAGGAAGCTGTTGAGTGTATAGTGCAGACAGCAAGTGAGTCGACTTCAGAATAGAAGGAGCAAGCTTGAGCGAGTGTTGCCATAGAATCAGCCGCTCCAGATTGCGTCGCCCTTCTGAAGCTGCTGACTCAGTCGTTGTCTGCTTTATGTACTCAGTGGCTTCCTGTGATAAAATCTAAGTAGGCTGCACATAAAAACAATTGTACATACTTACTTTAACATAAGATGGCATGTTTTAATTTTCTAGTACTGCACTGTTTAACCTGCTCAGTTATGCTACACTAGAGCTACAAAAGTGAAAGTGTATTGTGCTGCTAAGACAACATTGGCTCTCCGTTGCTCATTTGCTTGTGAAGCTGCGGATTTGATCGCCTCTCAGTTCATGTAGAGTCTGTAGCATTCTTTCACCATAGCTAATAAATGTGGAGTGAAAACACAAGGATTACTTTTTTACCAAAAAGGCATTCTGTCATTCAAGGTTGCAATTTTTATTTTACTGTAATGAAGGTCGCTCAGTCACGCTACAGCATGAGTTGAAAGTGAAAGGAAAAATGATGCTGGGTAACTGAGAAAATGTTTAAAACACAAGCATCAACCAGCTAAATACTTTTTTGCTTTGTTTGTTTACATACTGTTCATATGTATTTTGTAGGAAGTATGGGGTAGCCTTTGTGTACTGTGCCAATGCTATGGAGATTTAAATATGTTAGTGGCTGACAGCATGTGTATGCCAAATGTGTGTATATGTGTGTGGCATTCTTTCTGTGCCAGGTGTGGTGAAGTGATTTCACCAGTGGTGAGGAGGTCCTGAAGGCTGGAAAGGGCCTGAAAAGTAGTTCAGGTGTGTGGTTGTACTGGGAGGTATGCAGTCATTGTGAAATAATGCATGGTCATGTGACATGTTTCATCCAATCTGGACAGTGGATTTTCACAGATTTTTCTACACATTATATATATATATATACATATATATATATATATATATATATATTTAAGATCGGACAATGATCATGAGAGAGGAACCCACTGGCACCAGGGACTATTCTTGCTTTTTCTTGGGCCCATGATTGGTGGGGGGAGGGACCAGTAGCCACCAGGGAATACTTATATTTTTACAATGGGGCCAGCAATCGGCAGGGAGACCACTAGCCACCAAAGAATGCTTAACGTCTTACTCTCAGACCGGTGATCAGTGGGGGGGCGGGAGAGGCACTACAGTACCTCTGCCAACCACTAGGGTTGTGTGGGATTAAAGCAAGGTCCCAGTGTGAGTGCACAAACTGGGCTTCTGTGAATAACAACTCAGCACAAACCCAGTTTGCTCATGCTAAACCAGGTTTGCATGGGGGCAAAGTTTTGTAAATCTAACCCCAGAACAAGGTCTTTACTTTGTGATCAGTAGGTATGTGGAATTTGCTACCAAGGAAGTGGTTGAGGCTAGGGCTCTGCAGAATATAATGGAATATGCCCATGGAATTACAATTCTGATTCCAAGGAATTTCATGGAGTGTGAGTGGAAATTCCTTGGAATTTTGCCAAATTTTAAATTTTAGTTATTTTGGTCTAATTTTCAAGGTACATATCCAAATTATACCAAATTTGGCAGCCATATGTGTATTGATGGCTTGTATAATTGTACCACATTTCAGGTCCTAGATTTAAAGGGAGATGAGTTATGGGTGGACAAAATGTAATTTTCAGTTTTTTTCATCCAATTTTAAATTTTCTTATCCAAATTTCTCCACAACTTTAGAATTTAGAGAAACATGCAACATGATTGTGTGCACCAAGTTTTAAGTCTCAGGCTTTAAATGGGTCTGTACTATATGCTAGCCAAACATTTTGCCAACATTTAGAATTTAATTTAGTATCATTTTGAAAGCATTCATTGAAATATTACACAATTTTGTTGGTATATGGCTTATTACTAGTTTTAAATATGTACCAGATTTCATATTACTAACTCTAAAAGGTGCCTAAGTTATATGCAGATACAAATGTTCATGACATTTCCCACAAAAAATAAAATAACACTTTGAACACTTAGGCCCAGATATTCAAAGAGTTGAGCCATGCACAATAGAGCCTGCGCCTGTGCAAGTCCGAAAAAATGCACTATTCTGCGATATTCAGCAGGAGTCAGTCGCCCCCAAATCATGCTGAGCAACAGTGCAATGATAATAAAGGCACGCGCAACTGAAGGGGGAGGAACCATGCATAAATAGCACAGTACGATATTCAACAATTTGTGCCATGCGCAATAGGGGAGCAAGCGGAAGTTGCGCCATAGCGGAAATGAGCCAAAATAAAAGGGAGCAAGGGAGAGGTGCAAGAACACTACAGGGAAGCCACATATGACAGCAAAACACAGCAGAACACACTGGGCAGCAGGGACACACAGGTCCAGGCAGGAAAGGGCACCTGGAAGCAATAGCCACAGGGGAAGGTGTGGGGAGACATTGCACAAGGGGGAGGTACACCACACAGCAGTGAGGCAAGCACAGGCAGGTGTTCCCGGTGCAGGGGAAGTAGCAGTGAGGACAGTGGGGGGAATACAGTAACAGCTGCCGGGGGGGTGAACACAAGCCAGGGACATAGCCAGTGCCACCTTCCCATGGAGGCTGTTGGGAGGGGTGAGAGGCGGGCAGCAGGGGCGTGGCTGTAGAAGGGCCATCGTGGTATGCCCCAATAGGTAGTACTGAGCCCGCACCGGCTTCGAGCTGTACAGTGATACGAGATTGTGGGCGGTACCATCTGAATCAGGCAATTCTGAGGCGGTTCTGTGAGCTGTGCAGTGATGTGATGCAGGCACCCATATGACGGAGCCATGCCCCATCAGTGGAGACGAAAGTGACAGCTTGCATGTGCTTGTTCACCATGGGTACCTTCCAGAGACAACTGAGGACACCACAGGCATAACCCAGTTGGCCACGTCATGCCACCTCACCCAATTCCTCAGTGCACTGCTGCCACATGCTGCGGAGTACATCCATTTCCCCAGCACACTGGCGGAGCGCACAGCAAACATACAGGAGTTCCACAGGGTAGCACGTATGCCTGGTGTGCTAGGGGCTATTGGACCCAGGACTGCACCCATGTGGCCATCTGCACACCACCTGGCCCCGAGGGGGCCACATATATGAATTGCAAGGGCTATGCCAGCATCAACTGCCAGGTGGTGTGCGATGCCAGGGGGCGCATAATCAATGTCTGTGCTATGCACCCTGGGGAGCACACGATGCCTTCATCAGGCACCAGTCGGCACTGTGCCACAGATTCAAGAGGGGATATCCCACTGGACACCTAGAGGGTGAGTATGCAAACTGCATGGACAATCATAGGGCCTGGGGGGCATGGTCAGAGGTGACATGGGTAGTGGCTTACATGGCCCGGGGCAGGCGATGTTGATCACCAAACTAACCTCCATCCTCTCACACAGGTTACAGTGGATATCCACCTGTTCCTGGCTGCTTACACCCTCACGAGTGACCCACAACCCCATCACAGCAACACTACAATGAGGCACAAGTCACCACACGTAATGTCATTGAGCGGTGTTCAGGATGTTGAAGGCATGTTTCCATTGCCTGAACACCTCCGGCGGTGCCCTACAGTGCAGCCCCTCAAAGGCCTATGGGCTATTCCTGGCCTGTTGCATTCTGCACAACATGGCCAATGAATGTGGGATAACCGTACAGGTCAAAGAGGGGGACAGCGATGGGGACGATGAGAACACCGGTGGTGATGATGGTGATGGACCTTGGCTGATGAGACCCCCAACTGCTCCAGCTGGCACAGCTGCACCGGGACACCATCATGGAGGAGCACTTCAGCCAACCCAGGTAAGTCATGGGGCCATGTGCAACCACCAGTGGCTAAGGCACAACCCACAACCATGCATGGCCACACACCAGGGCTGCATGCCATCAACGGAAGTGGCCGGGCATGGAACCACACACACAACCAGGGATGGGTGAGGTCTAACATGCCATGCAGATGGACACACCCATGCACACACACACACACACAATGCACCAAACTTGCACAAAGGGTAGGAGGCACACCGACCCAGAATGCCACCCCTAGCCACACACATGTCCACAGACCACCACGCCCACTGCCTGTTCATGTGCGTGTATCAGATGCTGAGCACCATTGCACATTGGTGTACAGCACAATGCAGGCATCATCATGCACACACAACTGTGGACAGCAGCCGGGAGGGTGTGCAGATGGACTGTGTGTCCGCGTGCAAGGCCGGGTACCCACCCATGCACTGCCCACTGAAAGACACAATGCACACAGGAAAACACCAGACAGTAGCCATGTTGGGAGACAGGTCAGTCACGCGACACAGTGCCCGGCCACCAGGGATGCGTAGAGCGGCCCGCCAATTCCGCCAGCTCGACAGTCCGATCACTGGCCTCATGGGGTGGCACCGATGTCCCCAGGGTTCACTGCATGAATACAACCGTGCTCGCGTAGGGGTCTGCAGCACACCGAACATGCCTGTGCCAGGTGTGCTTGGGAATCCCACAGCTGAACCCGGTGTTGACAGGAAGGGTGTCGCATGATGTCGGGAATGGGGGGTGGACAGTGCACTGCGTGGTGTCTGCCACGCATGGGCACATGACTGTGTGCCCATTGTGGCCATGACAGCAGTGAATGCCTGTCAATGGCAGTGGTCACATCCTCCCACAACCAGTCCATCCCTGCCAGGATCAGAGCGGTGTCTCTGCTGCGACACTCCTCTGCCCACTCCAGAGCCTGCACGAGGTGCATCCACCAAGCGTCTGGCTGCATCTGCTGCTGGACTGATGCTTGCAGTGGTGGGTGTCTCGTCTAGGAGATCATCTGCCTCCTCGGCATCCTGTCCCTCAGGGTGTGTGCAGCCCTGATGCTCAGCACCCCTTGAGGGTGGGCGCTGTGCACCAGGACCAGGTCTGGGCATGTCCACAGGTGGTGCACAGATGCCACCGCTGGACCCTGTACCCCAAAGCCCACTGGCTGACTGCTGATGCTGCCCCTCCAACTGCCACTCCTCAGGGCTCAGTGGTGCCACTGCAGTGGCCGCAACAGTCCCACTGTCCTGAACAAACACCAGTGCTGCCCCACTGGTGCTGACAGGCACAGGCTGGGACTGTGCTGACACACAGGCCTCCATGGCAGCACCACCCACAGCCATGGCCACGATGTTACCGGATGTGTGGCCATCCTGTGGCACACACGTGTCACTGCCCATGCCGTTAGCGACATCATCATCGGTGATGGACTGGCACTGGCCCGTGTCACAGCATGCTGGCATCCATGGACACTGTCATGCTGGGACACAGGCAGGGCTTCCTCTGCACCTGCTACAACAACATCAGTGTGGACAGCCAGGTGGGCCCACTGTCGCACTGAGCCACGTATACCTGTGGAGGTGGATGGGCCCTCCTCCATCTCCAGCTGACTGTTCTCAGTGGACAGACCCACCACCGCTGACTCATGCAGATGCTCAGGATCTGTAAGGGAAAACAAAGTTGCGTTACTGCATGTGACCTACCCTGCCCCCCATAGACAGACCATGACTTACCATGCAGTGATGGACTACCACCCGTCTGGAAGCCATCTTCTGCAACACCCTCAATGGCACAATGCTGCATGCTTCCAGCAATCCTCTCCTCCTGTGGGGTCAGGTGTACCACCTCCGGCTGTCCCCCACCTGTTACAGCTTGTGTTGCTCTGATGGCAGCCACTTCTCCTTTATCATCCTCCTGTCTATGCCCATCTTCTTCTTGCACTCCTGCATGGAGCGCTGGTGGCTGCCATGCAGGTTCACAGCTGCACCTCCTCCCATGCAGCAACACGGGCTTGAGGTATTCCCTGCTGTCTGCTGAGAAGCAGCTCCTGATCCAGGTAGGCCTCAAACAGGCTTTCGGTCTTGGCCTTGGTAAAATTAGGCCTCCTCCTCCTCCTCCTCCTCCTACCACTGTGTTCCTCCTCTCCCACAACTTGCTCGGTCATTTTTTAGCCTGTAAGAATGGCAGTTGTACCTGTGGCTGTGCAGTCCATGTATGTCCCTAAATGCACAGTCCACACTCCCCAAACAGCATGCAACTCACCAATAGACTGCAGTAACCGACTATGGCCACTGCAGCCCAATGTCACTCTTTTATAAGCGCAATCCATGCAAATGAGACAAGGTGCATCTTTAAGTGGATGCAAATTGCAGTGCTGCACCATTGCATGGCTGATTAACTGTTTTGCATATGACGACTGAATATTGTGCTGTTGCGCTTTGCACAATTGTGTTGAATGTGCTGAGCCAATGGCGCAGTTCTGTGACATGCGTAGTACACACCTCACTGCGCATGCCCGGGTTGCTGACGCAGGCATCTGCTGTGCTGCTGACGTGCTGAGCACGGGAAGCAATGCAGGGCTTGGACACCATTGTGCCAGTGGCGCTATAGCGATGTTCACCTACATGGCACTGTGGCACTGAGCCATCATAGGTGCACTGGGGCAACAGCACGGTAGGCTGCTTCTGGCGGTAGCACACAGGCAGCCAATCATGCCACACACATTAGGTTCCAATGGCGTGAGTGCGTGTCCGTGCACCAAGACCCATGACCCTGTGCCTGACCTTTGCCCCCTAGGTGTCATGCGTCAGGCATGGGTGCACCACTATCGCTCTGTTCAGTGACAGCACGATAGGGAATGGCAGCACTGTACCACGCAGCATCTGCACATGGGGAGTCGCACTGCAGAGCACCATATTTGCAGACCGAGCAGAAAGAATGGTGCTCAGGAGGGCTGCTCAATGGATGCAGGTGGAACTGGCCAACCTAGTGGCCATAGTGGAGCCACACCATGGACCACTGTTTGGGGAGGCACCCCTGGGCAGGTTCAGGAGCCAGGTGTGGGAGGAGGTGGCCCTGCACTGGAGGGGCCACTGAATGGGGAAAAGTGCTGAACAGTGCCGCCATAGGTATGGAGACCTGCGGCGGAGGGCGCGGAGCTGCTAGCCCACCTGGGCGGGCGTGCCGGAGGGGGGCACAGTGCCATGGCCAGGTAGGTGTTACGTCAACACACTTTTATCTTCCATATGGGTATCATGGTTGTATGTGTCCAGCACATGGGGAGGGACCATCCGGTGTTGGCTGTGATGGTGTTATCAGGGTATGGGGTGGGTGGGTCTGGCTGGGGCGGATGGTACACACCTGGGGGCAGGGGGGCTTTGCTATGGGATTGTACTGATGTTCCTCTCTCCATGTTTGCACCACAGGCCCGGAGGAGCGGTGCCTGGCCCTTGAGCTGCAGCACAATGAGGAGGAGAGGGAGGCCAGGTGGGGCGAGGGTCCACAGCGCCCAAGGGACCAGCCTGATGATGGTGAGTGCCATACCTCCATGATTACTGTTGCATGCTGTGTAACAGGGTGGGCAGCGGGGCATGGCCACCATCCATCAACACCACTGCCATGCACGCAACTTGTTACAGTCAGCACTGTCCAGTGGCAATGCATGTCTGGGAGTGCATCGATGGTGGTCCATGCGTGCACTGGGCTGTGCCACTGCCTTTGCACCACATAGCCATGTCACTAAATGGCCATGGTGGTGCTGTGCATGACTTGGCCAGTGTGTGTGTGTGCAGTGTTCCGCATGGCTGTATGCACCTGGGTGGGCAGGTCATGTGGACGTGATCAATGTGGGTGGTCACACACTATCACAGAGGTATGTCCCACGGCCGTATGCCATGCACAGTGGGTGGGCTGTATGGGGCTGTGCATTCACACCTATTGACTGTGCTCCCTTGTCCTAGGTATACACCAGCTCAATGACATCTGGGAGGCACTGCGGGAGATACTGCAGGTGGCAAGGGTGTCCCTGGATATCCTTTGCCAGATAGATGAGACCGGGGTCCTGAGGAGGCACAGGCAGCGGAGAAGGCAGAGTGGAGAGTGGCACTTCCATTAAAAGTCCCTCTGCCCCCGATATCCCCTAACCCCTTGGGGCCACCCTCACACTCCTCCTTTCCTGTCCCATTTGTCACCCCTGCCCCTTACCCACCCCCACCTTGTTTGTGGCCCTCCCCACCTTGTATATATTGTTGTACATAGTTACCTTTTATATGTTGTTTTAATATAGCTATTTTGATATGAATACTGTGGTGGTCTCTGATTTGCAGCGGGCTATAGGTGCTCAGCTGCAGTGGTGTGCATAGCATCAGGGGTGGTGTAGTCATGGGTATTTGTGTGTGTCTGTGTAGAGGTGACTATGGTGTGGGGGTAGCTATCAGTCAGTGTCTGTGGTGTGTGTGTTGTGCCCTGTGCACTGGATGACTGTGTGCAGTGGTCCATGGTGCATGCTCTGTGTCCATGGCACCCCTGTCAGCCCATCCATGGCCTGTGCAGCTGACACCCATGCATGTCTGTGACCTATACGGTCTGCTGGCATGTCTGGTGGCTGTTCATGCAGGGCAGCCACTGTACCCATCACAATGCTGGGTTGCCTCCTGTCACTGGTGTGGTGCATGTCTGCCTCAGGTGACACCATGGCCTCCACAGTTGTTGACCCACCTCCATGCTGTGGCTTGTGTGTGTTGCAGGGGATGTGCACCACTGTCTGTGACTTGTGCTCCTGGAAAATGCTGGTGGCATACAGGTCCACAGTGTCTGCGCAGGGTGGCTGGCACTCCAGTGCCATGGAGGACTGCGGGTTCTGTGTACACAGTTTACATGGGCCCACACTGGGGGCTTGGTTTCCTCACCACTGTGTCCCTGTGTTGTTGTGCCCTTGGGTATGGGTGGGTGTCTGTCAATGCACTGTGTGGCATCCGGTGTGGTGCATGCTTCCACGCACCACTGTGGGTGTCTGAGCTGGCTGTTATGGCCAGTGCTGGGTCAGGGTGTTTCACTGGGAGAGTGTGCAGGGTGCTTTACCACTGGTGGTGGGGTCCAGGGCATGCCCTGTCCCATGTGGGGTACCTCGTGTCCCGACGCATGGTCGGTCTCTCAGCAGTACCTCGGGTGGACTGTGCATGGTGGCACTGTGTATGCCATTGTTGCATCACTGTGTGCTGCCACCCACTGATGGGTGCTCGTGATGGGGCTGCCTTGCATGGTTCCACGGTGCACAGGGTTGCAGTGTCACAGTGGGGGTGGTGGCATGCATGGAGTTTCCTGCAGTGGTGAACGCTGCTCCTGGGCAGGATGTCTAGGGGTCATGGTGCATGGTGTGCTCTGCATTGGGGGGATGGTGTGGCATGGGGTGGTCAGCCCTCCTTGTGTGCCAGTCACAGCTTGCTGAGGGGTGTGATGGGGCACCATGGTCCAGCTGTGGGTTGGTTGCTGGTCTCCATGGGCCGGTGGTTATTCCAGCCCTTCCCCAGTTGTGCAGTGCATGGGGTGTGGGGGGACGAGCTCTGTTCTTCTGTGTGTTCTTGTGCCCATCTGTGGCATGGGTGGTGGGCTCCTCCTCCCTAGTTGTGCAGTTGCATTGCCCCTGCTGCTGGGGGCATCCCTGGTTGCGCTATGGCACCTCTGGACTGCTCAGCTGCACATCCCTTGTTGTGCTATGGTGCATCTGATCTGCTCAGCTTCCCCTCCGTGGTTGTGCTATGGCACAGATGGTGCAATATTCAGTCATCGGCTGTAGGCGCAGTTTTGGTCAGCTCAGTTTTGAATATCACGCCTCTTGCGTAGGGGCGCAATGGACCTGCGCTTGCTCCTGCTATTGCACACTTTTGGGAACAGTTTGAATATCTGGGCCTTATTGTTTTGAGACAATGTGTCTGAATGTCATGATATTTGGCACACCATTAGAACTCCTATCATCAGATAATAATGCCAAATTACAAATGTCTAGCTCAGTAGAAGGTTGAGTTATGACCAAATTAATTCCTTTTAAAAGATTTTACTTTCTTTATCGTGTAACACCTTTCTACCTTGCAACTACACTCCTGCTGCATATCCAGCCACTGCTCCTCTGTTCCATCACTGACCCTGAAGCTCGCATGCCCAGCTGGCAGACACAGGTATACCTGTGAAAGGGGGGCCCCTCTATAGCCCCCGCACCCGGCAAGGAACCATTACCGGCACATGCCCCCAGGCATCATTGGCCAGAGAAACTGCAGCCATCAAGCTGCCATGGACTTGTGCTGCCATTTTTCCCTGCACAGGAATGCAAGGATGTCAGCACACTAACGTGCAGACATCTGCCATGCTTCCCGCTACTAGGCACCCGCACATCTGCAGTACCTCCGGGTGTCCCCAGGGACCAGCAGAGCATGGTGTGCATTCACCCCTTCTCCCCAGGACCAAGAGAGCTGTCATCAGATGCTCAATCCTAGTTCTTCCCTGCCAACCCGGGCTCGTTCCCGAACTCGGGTCACCGGCGTGGAGCGAGGTGTGGCGTCCAGCGCCTCAGCCCTCAACACCACTGGGCCAGCTCAAAAATTCTACTTAATTTCATCAGATTTTAAATTTCAGCTATTTTGGTCTTGTTTTCAAAGTATGTCTCCAAATGATACCAAATTTGGAAGGTATACAGGTACTAATGTCTTCCACTAGTGTACCAAATTTCAGAGTCTTACACTGAAAGGGGGTGAGTTGGGGGATGCCATACATTCAATCAAAATTCAGTGTTTAGTTATTTCCATCTAATTTAAAAAATTCTTATCCACATGCCACTACATTGTCAAGATTTAGAGAAACATGCAACATGGATATGTGCACCATGTTTTACGTATCGTTTTAAAGAGGTCTGTGCTACAGATACCCAAACAGTTTGCCAACATTTTGATTTTAGTTATTTTAGTATAATTTTGAAGGCATTCATTGAAATGCTGCAAAATTTTGCAGATTATAGGGGTATTATTACATTTATACATGGATCTAGTCTCAAATGTATATCTCCAAATGAGCTTGAGTTATGTGCAGAAAACATTTTCATGAAATTTTCCACAAAAAAAATAAAATGATACATTTTGAGCACCTATAATTTTGAGACTATGCATCGTGATATCAATATATTGGGGGAACATTTGGAGCATCTATCAATAAGTAATCATGCCAAAGATCAGATCTCTAGCCCAATTGACAGCTGAGTTATGTCCAGAAATAATAAATGTCAAAAATGCAGGGAAATTTAATGAAAGTCTGAGAAATGTTGTGGAATTTCATGTAATTCCACCAAAATGTCATGAATTCAGAATTTTTCATTCCACACAGTTCTAGTTGAGGCTGGTTCATTTGTAGTATTTAAAATCAGGCTATGTACATTTTAAATAGAATGGGAACTCTAAAGCCCACTAATGGTGGAGATGGACTCAATGGACAATAGCCTTCTTCTGTCTTTTAAATGAAGTAAATCAAGTAAATCTGGAAAGGCAAGGAACCACCTTTGAGAACTTCAGATTATATATCACTTACCCTGGTACCACTTAAAACAAAAATTGTGACAAGAAGGAATTGAACATTGTTCATGCTTGAACACTTGCATGAGCAATACAAAACACTCATTGAATACATGCTAATATATACAAGCTGGGACAGTGCAGAGACTTCCATCTAACTCACAGCTGAGCAGTGGCAGCTCATTCTTATTTTGAAGTTGTTTCAGCAAGTTACTGAGGAAGCAAACAGGGACACTGCCTTCATGAGCTATGCAATCCTACTACTCCACATTCTGAGGAAGATCCTTCTTAACATTCAGCAGCAGTTGGAAGGTAGGCAATTTGGCCAACATATGCTGCAGGTTTTGTAGCAAAATTCTTTCTTCAATAAAGTGGCCCACAGAGTTCATCATTGTCACAGATCTTTGTTAAAAGTGTGGTCTTTCTGTGATCATAGAAGGTGTCTGTGATCAAGCTGAAAACACACATGGATTACAAGGCTCTTATTTCCATGGGGCTATGTTTTTTTTTTGGGAGACAGCATGCGAGACCACAAATGTATCCAAGTAATAACACATGCACTCAATGGGACAGGATGAAGCTAATCCACTGTGATTGTGCTGTCACAGGTAGGCATTCAGGATTATACACAAGAAACAGAGGAAGCTGAGAAGGCTTCCTTGAAGGCAGCAGAATGCATGGTCAGTGCATACCTTGTAATAATAAGCATCTTGGCATTGACAATGAATCCCTGTTGTACTGGAACATTAAACTGAATAACTGCCCTGCTTGGTCAAGTACTGCTTTGAAATACTTATGCTGCTCACCATCCAGTGCTCTTTAGTCAGTGCTGCAAAGGCCATCATTCATGACAAGGGTACAAAACTATTACCAAAAAATGTTGGAATGCTGACTTTCATCTAATTCAATGTGACCACATTATTGTCTTAATAGTGCAGCATAGTTTAGTTTAGTTTATTAGTCTAGGATTTAATACCGTTGAGTCAGGGCTCTTTTACAAAGGTTCCACGTCACAAAGAACATTTAACAAAGCACGATACACATTACAGGTAAAACCAGACAGGAAAGTTACATCATAAATTTGCTATTAACAGTTTAAGGCAGTAACGTTTTAAGTTTCATAGAAAAACAAGCTATAACAGGTTCAAGCGAGTAGACAATTTCGAGGTTAAGGAAACTTCCAGGAGAGGGTGATCATTAGGTGCCAAAGGAGGCTAGAGAGGAGAGAAAGGTGGTGAGTGGGAGAGTAAGTGAGAGGGACAGGAAAAAGGGGGAGTGAGTTTGGGTGGGAGACAGGAAGTAGTAGAGGTACCAGAGGGTTCATTAGTCAGGGAGGAAGAGGCCTCAGATGTGAGGATGGACATGAGGAGTAGTAGTCTTTATCTAGCACAATCACAGTTGCTAGTGGTGGTGAGGTGGGCATAGAGCATGGATTTGAAAGCTTCAAGCGAGGTTGAGGATAGAGTAGGTGGACTAAGCGCATTGAACCATGTCGGGACCCTGTATGCGAAAGATCTTTGTCCCTGTGCAGTCCGGCATCTCGGAACCAGAAAAGGTTGACGTTCAGATCTGGTGGAGGGTCGTGAGCCAGGATTCAGTCGGAGTAGGTTTTGAATACATAGTGGAGTCAGTCCCAAGATAGATTTTTTTTGCCATTGTGCAGGTGAGATAAATAAGACGATTTGATAGGTTCAACCAGCCTGATTCATAGTACAGATCACATGTGTGAGTCAGTCTTTGAGCCCCCGTGAGGAGCCGGCAGGCCTTATTTAGAATGATTGAGATACACCTTCGATCAGTGGAGGTAGCTGAGCCATAAATAATAAGGCCATAGTCAATGATTGAGATTATGGAACTCTGTATAGCTATTCTCAATGCCGCTTGATTTAGAAATTGACGGTTACGGGATAGTATTCCAAGGCGTTGGTTCACTGTTTTCGCAGTGTTGTCAATGTGGGTTGCAAAGGTGAGCCCTTGGTCAAAAGTGATGCCAAGGTATTTGAAAGTATTTACTTGGTCCAGTGTAATTCCCAGAGGTTTGTATGGTGAGTGGAGTATGCCTATTTTTGTTTTGGTGATTGGAGTAGAGCATGGCTTTTGTTTTATTGTGGTTTAGCACAAGTTTACTATCCAGGAACCACCTTTCAACACTAGAGAAAGCAAGTTGCAGGCTTTTTCGTAGGGAGTTTGGATCCTTGTGGGAAGAGAGAATTACAGCATCATCAGCGTATAAGATTATTTTCTCCTGGCAGATATCTGAGAGGGAGTTAAGGAACGGGCTAAAGAGAAGCGGTCCACGAATTGATCCCTGTGGTACACCCGAGAGAACTGGTTTGAAGTCGGAGAGTTCATTAGAGATATGACAGCATAAGCAGAAAGGTGATGATGGTGAAGGGCAATCACAAAAAAACCTGAGGTTGATGATTATTTCAGGAAAGCACTTTATCCATCTGGTGAGAATTCAGACATCAATAAGTGTGAGGATGGTTTCTTGCATGAGACTGGAGGAACTGACTCACAACATTTAGATTCAAATTAGGAGATGCAGTGTTGCATATCCACTATCGCATTTCCCACCCACTTAAACCTTACCTTGTCTTGCCCTTTTACTGTGTAGCTGTGTTTTATTATAAAGTGTCTCAAAGAAATCTATCATGAGTTTTTATCACCCATGCATGCCCTCTTAGGGCTATATTATTGTCCTCTGTGCTGCTCCCCGTCCAGTACCTGGGATGTCATTCAGGTGTCATCATGCTTCCAACCCCAAGGATTTTTGCTTCCTAGAGGCATGGATGTGCAATGATATCAATAAGGGAGGTGTGTACTCCTGTACTTATCCTGCAGACATCTATCATCACCTCTGCCTCTACTGGGTGTCACTTGCATACTGGGACTCCACTACCCTTTCCTCCCAGAAGAGGAGGAGTGCTATCTGTGGGGCACTCATTCTACCAGTTTTATGTGCTAAAGGTGAGTCTGTTATCTCACTGACAAAAACAGCGAACACATATGCGCCCAAAACAAAAAGGGGGAACATCATTCCACCGACCATCGTAAACAGCGGCAGTAGCTTGCTCCCTGAAGAACAGTAAACAAAATTAAATGTTTTATGTGGAGGGGCTGTGCCCCCACCACCCAATCTAAAGATTACTAACTCCAGGGGGGAGTGGACTTAAAGGAATGACAAAAAAAAAACACGGAAAAAAATCTCTCCCACAGTCACACCTGAACGTGGGTCCACCAGCTCCAGCAGCAGTGGCTATAACCACTATGCCAAATGGCCAGCTCAATAGGGGGGCATGGCCAAATGAATACCTATATCCTGTTACAGCAAGTGCAGATCACTGCTACACTCCTCTGTAACCTGCTAATCAGTATTGTTTCTTCATCACTCTCAAAATGAGCATTATTAAGTTGCTCAAATTGAAACACTCAATAATACTTGTTCACATCACTGTATACCCATTCTACCTCCTCCTGTTAGCTGGCTGATGCTGCAGGCTTGTTCTCAAACTTGGGTCATTAGCCACAGCGATAACGCCACCACTGCATTGGTGGGTAGGCTTATTTAAAACAGTTTTTGCATTAATTTTATCCAGTCATCTAGGTTAGAGGGCAATTTTTCTTTCCATTAACACAAGAGCATTCTTTAAATCCTGAAGCTGCTAATAGTACTCATTTCCTTTTAAACTGATTCAGGAAAAACAAAGAAGAGGTATCCCCAGAATAAATATCCCAGGGTTAAAGGGAATGTATTGCTTTAACACCTGAATGTGTTCTTTCCATATTAGAGTCCAAGTTTTGGTAATCTTAGAACAACCCCATAGTATGTGCGGGAAATTAGCCTGGGGGCTGTTACATCTCCAGTATATACTGTTTTCAGTCAAACCAAATTATAGAACAACAAAGCAAGGTGCTGCATCAGTGTGTGGTTTGAAAACAAAACAAAATAGTAATATTAAATGCACACTGAAAATAGAAAATAGAGTTAAAATCAATATTTTTACCATAGTTCTTCCTCAGGAATTACTGTCTCTAAAAGTGAAAAAGGCAAAGTTAGTGGTAATAGTTAGTTCCACTAACATTGCTTTTTTCTCTTTTAAATAATTCCTGAACAAGATCTATGGTCAAAATGCCAATTTTAATTCTATTTTTTTATTTTCAGTGTGCAAATTATGTGTAGGTTTTTATATTGGATGAGACGGCCTTGACATCCTTGCTTATCTCATATGCATTCCTCCAAATCGGGTCCCAGGAGCCTTGTGTTATACCATATATCAACATCTCCCATACATTTTCATAAATTTAAGGTCAAACCAGGGCAATGATCTCTGAATAGCCTATAAATTCTACTTGCAGCACCCTTCACATTTGCTAATGTAATCAGATTACTCCATTAGTTAACAGAAATGGACATTTTAGGATCTAAGATAGCCTCCAATCCATTTCTCAGCTGTAGGTAAGAGTGAAATTAGATAAATGGTATTGAGAATTTTCTTTTACCTCTTCAAAAGAGTAAAGTTCTCTACTACCCTGGTCTTTTATGACAGAAATGCCTTTCTTTTCCGGGTTTTCATTTGTTAGTTCCTACTTATCAAATTTAATTTGAGGGTTTCTCAAAAGTGGAGTAAATTCTGATGGGAATGGATCATACCTAGCAATTTAGCATGTCTAACACAGGTAGTAATATATTCTTTAAGCATGGGTGGCTTCTAACCTGTGTAAAATATATACCAAAGATTAAATGCATCAGGGAGTAAGGCTCTGGAACTCTTGTTCCATTTTGACCCATAAATGTGTCTGTTGTTGAGGAAGAAACCAGTAGCTGGCCTGTTTCATTAGAAAGACTTAATGATAGGCTTTAAAATGGGAAAGTCTGAAGCCTCCTTTCTCCCAAGAGGCTCTTAATTTTTCTAAACTTAATTTAGAGGATTTTCCTTCCCATATAAAGGACCTAATTATATAATCATGTTTGTTTTTGGTTTTTTAATCATATCTGGTTGTTCAATCTGCAGGTTTTGTAGCAGCTATAAAATTCTGGGTGCAGAGATTATTTTAAAGGCATTCATCTTACCACATAAAGACAAATTCAGTCTGCCCCACTTCTCTGGTTCCATTTGTACCATTTTTATTATTGGCTCCAAATTTATTGTGGCTAAAGTAGCATGATTACTTGGTATTTTGATAGCCAACTAGGTTATATGCAAAGTCACCCATTTAAGGTTCTGTATTGAACAATTTTACTTCAGTCTATTTCCAGGGTCATGCGGAGCCAATGCTTTTGACTCACCCCAATTGATTGTCATGGCAGACAGCATCTCAAACTTCTCTAAGATCAGCCTAAGGGGGTTAATGGCTTTGCGTGGATAACTTATTGTCAAGGATGGGTGGGTACTAAAATACCTGACCACCAAGACAACCCACAGGTACCCCAAAAGTACCCAAGAAAAACCTTGAATGAAAACTGAGTAGTTGGGTCGGGTAGTCACTACCTGACCTGTTCTACTACTTGATTACCCAACCCTGGCCATAATAGAATCATGTAAAGACTGTTTTTGTGGAGACTATTACACTGTCTGCTAGGTGCCTTGATTCATTATATCCATGGGGGCATTGCTGAGGCAGGTACAAGAGGCACAGGCTTTCTTATCAAGTATGCTGCTGTTTCCAAAAATTATACCCATGACAGGCATTGCTGAGGTAGGTACAAGAAGTGTAGCTGCTCTGAGTGGGCCTGCTGCTGTTTCCAAAAATTATACCCATGGCAGACATTCTGAGGCAGGTAGAGAGGTGTAGCTGCTATGAGTGAGCCTGCTGCAGTCTAAAAAAAAATACCCATAGTGGGTATTGCAGAGGTAGGTATGAGAGGCACAGCTGCTCTGAGTGAACCTGCTGCTGTTTCCAAAAATGATACCCATAGTGGGCATTGCTGAGGCAGGTACAAGAGGCACAGGCTCTCTTAGCAAGCCTACTGCTGTGGACAAAAAATATACCCTAGGTGGGCATTTCTGAGGTACATATGACAGGTGCAGCTGCTGTGATTAAGCCTGATGCAGTTTTAAAAAAATTATACCCATGGCAGGCATTGTTGAGTTAGGTACGAGAGGCACAGCTGCTGTGATTAAGCCTGCTGCTGTTTCCAAAATTATACCCATGGTGGGCATCGATTAAATGTTCATAATATAAGCTGATGACTGACAAATGAAAACTAAGAGTAGTACTAGTGTGGCACATGTGGCTGGCATGGTGGCAGTGGTGATGGTTCCATTTGTTTTGTACACAACCTAGTCATCATATTCAGTATCACTGTTTACAGACTGTTGTTCATTGTTCATTTTCAGGGTCAAACTTGCATAAATCAGTGTTTGTGACAACTGAAATTGTCAGCAATCATTTTGAGAAATATAGGCCATTCCACATTTGCAAAACTAAGCAGTGTTCTGTGGTCAGTGATTATTCCTCCAGATGCACTAAATGTATGTTCTGAATACACGCTTGAAGGTGGACAACTGAGGTACATTATTGCAAGATTCGCTAGATCTAGCCATATTATTCTCTTTTGTTTCCAATACAGTAATGGATCTTCTTCGAGACCAATCACAGTATGGTCCGCAAGGTCTGCAAGGATCATTGTGCTACATGAGACAACCATGAGATGAACCTGCTGCACTTTCTTTAGAGGATATCAATCAATTGTTACAGGTGACTCAGAAGTGATTTGCCTTTCTGATCCTGAACATAGGATGCCCAAGAAGTAGCTGTGCATATCCTTTCCTTGCTGATGATACTGCTGACTGTGAAGAATTGAACAGATGGCTATTGTCTGTGCCAGAGGCACACTGTGATGGTTCTGCAGCCAACACATAGGTGTCATTCTTAAACATGGCATTTATTCTCTGATCAGTCAACAGTCTGAGACTCAAGTTATCAGCCAGCATAACAGCAGTGGTGTTGTCTTGTGACTGAAAGTTTTTCTTTATGTTGTCAAGGAAAAAGAAGAAATCTGATTTAAGAAAGAATTTGACTCAGAGTTGAACTGCCTGTACTGACATCATGTGTGGCAGCCTCAAATGACTCCAGTAAGGTGACCAAAAATTCCAGTAGAGTCCAGCTGCTGGAACTAAACATGATGTCTACTGTACCTATTTGAATCTGCATGGTGTAGTCATGTACTGCTTTTTTCTGTTCAAGAAGCCTTTCCAACATGTAAAATATTGAATTCCAGTGGGTTGGAACCTCCTGCTTTAATGTATGCAAGGGTAAGTTGTTTGACCTCTGCAGGCCTTTCAGGATGCTTGGAGTTTTCACAGAGTGACTGAAATGCCCACATATTTTACTAGCAAGATCTAACAGGTTTTCAACATTTCTGTTTCCATTTAAGAAACAAGATTTAAACAATGTATTTATAGGTACATTAGGAGTGAAACAAGACCAAGGGAGGGATAGTAAGGCTTAATGAAGGGGAGGGTGGGTGGTTAGAGAGGGACAGTGAAAAAGCAGGAATACCGAATGAATACTTCTGCTCAGTATTCACAAAAGAAGAAGGGGGGAGGTACCTAATCCAAGCAATAGAAGCAATCTGGATGGGGAGGGGTCAATACCAGTCCTTTCACAGAAGAAAGGGTTCTGAAAGAACTCCTAAAACTGAAGGTGGACAAAGCAATGGGGCCAGATGGGATTCATCACAGAATTCTAAAAGAACTAAGGGGAGAACTAGTGACACTACTGACTACCCTTTTTAACAAATCATGGGAGGATGGGGTGGTACCTAAGGACTGGATGAGGGTGGATGTGATTCCCCTTCACAAAAGTAGGAGGAAAGCAGAGGCAGGAAACTATAGACCTGTTAGCTTGACCTTAGTGGTAGGGAAAATGATGGAATCACTTCTGAAACAAAGAATTTTTGAGTACCTAGAGGCCAGCAGGGGACAGGATCCAAGGCAGCATGGATTCACAGTGGGAAGGTCATGTCAGATGGATCTAATAGATTTCTTTGATGGGGTAACCAAAATAGTAGACTAGGGAGGGGCTGTGGACATGACCTACCTAGACTTTAGCAAGGCAGTTGACACAGTCCCACACAAAAGATTAATAAACAAATTAGCCAGCCTGGGAGTGGGTCCCAGGGTGGTAGCCTGGGTAAAAAATTGGCTGGACCCACAACAGTGGGTACCCTTATCTCTGCAACAATACTTCCTGCTGTTAGGAGATACGTTTCTCACTTAATGCATGTACCCCTTCTAATAGGGCCTGGCTCCTGGTCACTATCATGGAAGTGAAGAGAGCACTGCTAGTGAAATGGAGGAAATCTATGCCCCCCACACTTTCTCAATGGCGGGCGGCCATGGTCAGACTGGCCACATTTGAAAGACTGACGGCAGTAGCTAGAGACAAACTGACCAATTACTATGTAAAATTGGATGCCTATCTTCACTCACATATTTGCAGAGTGCCCCTTCCCCTTTACAGATACCTCCTATTACTTAATAGCAAAGAGGAGTTGAGGATGGTATGCTTTATGCCATGCATCCTCCTCTGTGGTGTGTAGACCCTATAAATACTCTTTTCTTTCCCTCTTTTGCTTAAGTCAATGTTCTTCCTATATTGTCTGCCTGTTGTCTCTCTCTTAACTCTAGTTTCTATCTGTAGCTTAAGCACTACTTTGTGGGTTTGTAGGATATAAGCCGATTAGAAGCACATAGCTAGTGTGCACCTAATGTTTAAATTGAGAGGTCTGCACTGTAAGGTAATGCTCTATTGGACCTTACGTTCTAGTATTTATCTATGTCCATTTAAAGGTTGCAGTAACTAGTATATTGTTTATACAAGCCAAGCCTCCTATCAAGGTTAATGGAGACATAGATTTTGCACAATAGAAACACAGTATGGTTGTAATCTGGTAACTAGGATAAGCTCTGTAAAATAGCAGTGACAAAAATTGGATGGACAACAAAACACAGAGGGTAATAGTAAACAGAGTACACTTCAAAGAAAGGGGGATTACTAGCAGGGTACCGCAGGGTTTAGTACTGGGCCGGTCCTTTTTAATGTCTTTGTAAGTGATATTGCAGAGGGACTGGAAGGAAAAGTATGCCTCTTTGCAGATGACACAAAGATCTGCAACAGGGTTGATACACAAGGAGGGGTAGAAAGGATGAGAAGGGACTTGGCAAGGATGAAGGAAAGGTAAACAGTATGACAGCTTAGATTCAATGCAAAGAACTGCAAAGTAATGCACCTGGGAAACAAAAACCCAGGGGAAGAGTACACAATGGGGGGGTATTAACAACAAAAATGGAAAGGGACCTGGGGGTAGTCATATCAGGTGACCCAAAGGAAAGCAAGCAATGTGAGAATGCAGTAAGGATGACTGGGGGGATACTGGGATATATAAGGAGAGGCATCACCAGTAGAAAACAGGAAGTTGTTATACCTCTGTACAGTTGGTGAGACCCCATCTGGAGTACCGGATGCAGTTCTGGAGACCCCATCTCCGCAAGGACATAGATAGGTTGGAGGCAGTCTCAGAGCAGAGCAACTAAAATGGTGTAGGGTCTGCAACAGAAGCCACATGAAGAGAGACTAAAGTAGCTTAATATGTATACCCTTGAGGAAAGGAGTGAGGGGGGACATGATGGAACCTTTCAAGTACCTCAAGGGTATCAACAACATTCAAGAGGGTAGCATCTTTCAGAAAAAGAGATGTGCAAGAACAAGGGGACACAAAAGTCTTGGTTTTCTGGCCAAGGTGCCTAGCTTCATCTGAGTCCTTTCCTTCTAAGGTTGCTTGAAAGGACAGAGCATAGAATCTTAGAGCAAGGGAAAAGGATTAAGACTTCTTTTGGTTAAGCAGATTTACTGTGTGTTGTTGTTTTTATTTTGTACTCACAGGGATTGCTACTGTTTGTTGCTAACATTTCATTGCTTTATTTTTCTCCTATTCAAATTGTTGTTGCTGGTACACCTTCTTCTGCATTACTACAAGGTGTGCCTACAGGTGGGTTCTAACAGATTACTGCTGTAATCTTCTGATTCAAATAGAGTTTTGCAAGGTATATCTTCTGTTACTGCTTTATTTTTCTCTGTAGCAAAGTGCTTCTTACAGGATATATCTTCTCTGAAATTATTAAAGGCGGTGCTTTACAGGTTTTACAGCTTTATGTAACATTGGATAAGCTTTCAGGGTTGCAGCATTTGTTGTTGACTGATTGTTTCTGCTCTTACCTCCTTGTTCTTTCATCCATGGTTCTTCTTTTTCAGCAGTGGAAGGGCCCAGCCACCCATCCCCATCCCCAACCACCCCATACTACACTCCTTTTATAGGGTACCACAGTTGTGACATTTCCTGTGGCAAAGCAGGAAGGAGCCGGATCAGTGGGCATCCACAAGGGAGCTCATTTACAGAGGCACTAGTAATTTAACTTGTTATAACAAGTTATATGAAAACAAAACACAAACTCAAACCATTACTTGCATTTTCTTCCTTCTAATTACTCTGACCAGGTTTTAAACCTAGCAGCTTATCTGAAATGGATATCATTAACTGCAGGTACTGTGAAACACTTTTAGAAGGACAGTCTCAGCAGGATTTAGGACACTGTCCTACATGCTGGGCCATTGAGATCTTAGTGCTCAGCTCAGGCAGCATGTGCAGAGTTTGCACACCTCAAATTTCATATTCAAGAGGAAATACATTATAAGAACCACCCAACATTTCCCCAACATCCAACAGAAGAACCTCGACCACAGAGGGTAGTTGGTCCAGGAGGTTGGCAGGTGGTTAGGAAGGGCAAATCAGGTGCCCCATCACTCTGTGCTCTCCAACATATTACCTCCAAAAACCATATAAACACTACAAACAGGTATCTGCCTCTATCTCCAAAATCAAACAAAGGGGCAAAGGACACTGCAGAGCAGGACACTGCAGCACAGGAGCTAGCACAACAAAACTCCCCAAATCAGGAACCAAAACAAAAAAGGAAAAAGGAAAAGGAAATCAAAAACTTCTGATCATAGGAGACTCCATGATTCGAGGAGTTGATACCCATCTCCAGCCAGGAGTAATGGTCAGATGTCTCCAGGTACATCAGCATGGAGAGACACTGGCCGTGACTAAAATTGTTCAGAAAGCAGGAGAAAACATTGACATCCTGGTACACACAGGGACTATCGATCTTGCCAGCCAGTCAGTTGTGGAGACCAAGGAACACCTGACCAGGGTGGGTGACAAACTATCATCCATTTCTATCTGACATCTCCTTCTCTGAGATGCTGCCAGTCTGGGAGAGGGGAAAGATGGACAGAAGGTCAGAGAAGGGGAGATAGGGAGCTAAACTTGTGGCTTAAGGGCTGGTGCCAGGAAAAAGGACAGATTTGTAGGGAACTGGCAACAGTACTGGGAGCGAAAGTTCTTTAAATTTGATTGACTGCATCTGACTATGAGGAGTCAGTGCATTGGGGCAGAAGTTTGATGTCTTTGCAGAATATTTAAACTAAGAATGGGGAGAGGGGTGTAGCACCCCATATGTCTAATGGAAAGCACACCCTCCCCCCCCAGCTAGTGGTCAAACAGGGATTCAGCATGTTTGCAGTTCATTTGCATCACCAGGTAAGAAAAAGGTCCGCCACCCCATACATATCACAGGAAAATGCCAAACCTGACCAACAACTAACACTTCGAAATCTGGTCAATGGAAAATCATGTACACAATGCTCACAGCCTGGGAAATAAGATCCCAGACTTGCAGGCAATAATGTCAGAGGCTAAACTGGACATAGTAGTAATTAGTGAGACGTGGTTTACCAGTAACCACACTTGGGAGACTTCAGTACCTGGCTATGTACTGCCAGAAGAGACCAAGGTGCAAAAAGGGAGGAGGTGCATTGGCCTGTATGTCAATGAAAATATCAAAGCTACAGAAATTCAGAATGCACATAAGGAGCCAGAAGAACTGTGGGTCACCTGGAAACAGGAAATGGGACAGCCATAAGAACTGGGGTTGTCTACAGGCCCCCAGACCAGTGGGAGGACATAGGCTCATTACTGTTAGAAGATATACAAACATGACAGCTAAAGGGGAGGGTCTGATAATGGGAGACTTCAACATGCTGGATACAGATTGGTCAATACTAGCAGGAACATCTGCCAGAACTAGACACATGGTGGATTCCCTGCAAGGGGAGGGCCTCAAACAACTGGTGCAACAACCCACAAGAGACAGGGCTATCCTAGATTTAGTATTGACTAACAGGGAAGGGATCACAGATCTCCAGGTAGAAGGTCACCTGGGGGCCAGTGACCATCACATGGTATGGTTCAATTTGGCCACTACATCTAAATCAGCCCATTCCAAGGCAAAATATGGGACATCAGAGGAGCTGACTTGATAAGATGGCCAACAGAGTTAAGCTAGCCCTTGCAAAAAGAAACACAGGTGAGGGGTACAGGCAAAGTGGGCAAGCATTAAGGATGCAATACTTGAGGCAACATCCCATTGTGTTAGACAGAAAAGGAAGTGCAAAAGAAGAAAGAAACCACTTTGGTTCTCAAATACAGTAGCAGAAAAGGTCAGAACCAAAAGGCTGGCCTTCAGGAAATATAAGGGAACACAGCAGGATGAAGATAGGAAGGCATACCAAGCTGCCCTAAGGGAAGCAGGGAAGGCAGTAAGGCAGGCAAAGTCCCAAATTGAGGAAACGCTAGCGCAAGAGACTTTCTATAGATACATTAGTGAAAGGAGGAAGTCCTGAGGGGGTATCGCTAACCTCAAAGGAGAAAAGGGTGTGTGCGAGGAGGGGGACCCTGTAAAAGCATCTATCTTAAATAGATACTTTTGCTCAGTATTTACTGAAGATAAGGTAGGGCAGGGCCCACAACTCAGCACCATGGACACAGGGGGAGGAGGTGAGCACTACATCCTTCACAAAGAAAGGGTCCTACAAGAGCTCGCTAAGCTCAGGGTGGACAAGGCAATGGAGACAGAAGGCATACATCCCAGAGTACTTTAGGAGCTAAGGGAGAAACTAGCAGAGCTATTAGCAGAACTGTTTAGTGAGTCTGTGAGAACAGGAGAGGTCCCAGAAGACTGGAGAAGGGCTCATGTGATCCAGCTCCACCAGAGTGGTAGCAAGGAGGAGGCATGGAACTACAGACCAGTCAGTCTTACCTCAGTAGTGGGCAAGATTATGGAGGCACTCCTTAAGGAAAGGATAGTGCAACACCTGGAATCCATAGGGGCACAGGATCCAAAACAGCATGGCTTTACAAAATGAAGGTCCTGTCAAACTAATCTCATAGATTTCTTTGACTGGGTAACCAGAGTGGTGGACCAAGGGGGAGCAGTTGATGTCACCTACCTTGACTTCAGCAAAGCTTTCGACACTGTTCCATATAGAAGATTGATAAATAAGCTGGATAGGCTTGGGGTGGGTCAGAAGCTGGTCAACTGGGTGGCAAACTGGTTGACGGGCAGAAAACAGAGAGTGGTGGTAAATGGTCACAAGTGGGTACATCAGGGATCAGTCCTGGGGCCAGTCCTCTTCAATATCTTCATTAGTGACATTGCAGGTGGACTAGAGGGTAAGGCTTTTCTGTTTGCAGATTACACCAAGATCTGCAACAGAGTAGATGATCCAGATGGGATGGGCAGAATTAGAAGAGATCTGGATAAACTAGCAAAATGGTCAGAAGAGTGGCAACTGGGATTTAATGCAAAGAAGTGCAAGATCATGCACATAGGGAAGGAAACCCTGAAGCCACCTATAGGCTGGGAGGGAGTTGCTGGCAGTCACAAAGGAAGAAAGAGACTTGGGCATCATCATCACCGATGATCCAAAATCATCAAACAAGCAGAACTCTAAAGCAGTAGGCGAGGCTAGGGGATGTTAAGGTGTATTATTGGTATCACAAGCGCTAAGATCCCTCTTACAAGACAATGGTTAGACCCCATCTGGGATACTGCATGCAGTACTGGAGGCCACACCTTCACAAGGACATTAACCAAACTGAGGCAGTCCAGAGAAAGGCAACCAAAATGGTGCAGGGACTGTATCAGAAGAGATATGAGGACAGATTAACGGAGCTCAATATGTATACCCTTGAGCAAAGGAGGGAGAGAAGTGATATGATCAAAACATTCAAACACCTTAAGGGCATTAACAAGGTGAAAGAGTCTAACATGCTTAAATATAAGAAAAATAGCAGGACAAGAGGACACAGCATGAGATTAGAGGGAGGCTGATTAAGGGGGAATATGAGGAAATTCTTTTTCACAGAAAGGGTCGTGGATGCATGGAATGGTCTACCTCAGGAAGTGGTGGCTATGAATACAGTGGAGGGCTTCAAACAGGCATGGGATAGGCATAAGGGAGCAATACAGATGAGTATGAATAGATAGGCCGCTGACAGAGCAAAGGCCAATGGCACATTTATAGGGTAGAAAAAGAAATGGGCAGACTGGATGGGCCTTGTGGTCCTTAACTGGCATCAACTTCTATGTTTCTATGTTAAGATAGAGGGAGGATGGCTCAGGGGCAATGTGAGGAAGTATTTTTTCATTGAGAGGGTGGAGGACACATGGAATGGTCTTTCTGAGGAGGTCATGGGGTCAATAACAGTGGGGGAATTCAAGAATGCATGGGACAGAGATAAGGCAATTCTGTTGGGGGTTGGAAGAAGTAGGCTGTTGGTTAACTAGGAACTGCAGCTTATCCTGTAGGTAGGGAAATGGGCAGACTAGGTAGGCCAAGTGGTCCTTATCTGCCAAAGTCTATGTATCTATTTTTCTGATGTGCAAAACAAGGTATGTGCTGGTGGTTACCATCTCTAACAGCCTTGACTATGTTGGCATCATTATCTGATACTATGAGCCCTGGAGATAAGGAATATGAAGTAAGCCATGTCTGGAATAGATTTTACAGCTCCTGCAAAATATTCACAACAGTGTGGTTTTCTTTAAAAGTAGTGACACATAGTACACACTGCTTCCTACTACTTATGGTTGAGTGGGAATTATTACTTTCTGACTGTAAACTTGCCCAATGACCTGTAACAATTGTGTAGTCGATTGTTTGGTTACTGGTCCATATATCCGTAGTTACGTGAACCTGCTTCACCTCAGAGAGTTTCAACTGTTTAGTGACCACACTACACACAAAGTCATGCAACTGTGAAACAGACATTTTTGAGAAATATGTTCAGCAGGAAATGGTGTACTATGGTTCAATCCAGTTCATGAACTTGAGGAAATCTTTCTGGACAACAAAATCAAAAGAGAGCTGACAATCAGCCAACAGCTCTGCAATCGGCTCTGTTTAACAGCTGGCATGTTGGATGCTTGCAGGTAAATGTTGATGCCCTTGCAACAATTCTTTTAATGTTAGCTGATGAGAGTGATGAGATATTTTTAATTTGGGGATTGTAGTTTTCACATCTTTTTCACTTGGAGTACTTCTGTGAGATTTTGCAATACTTGGTGTCAGAAGAAAACAATCAATATTTGTCTGGGAAGACCGCATGGACATATCACGTGATTCAGTGTGAGTTCCTGCTTCCAGTTCATTGCCAGTATGGTCACCGTCATCACCACCACCTCCACTACACACATACCAGTCACACTGTCCCTTGCTCTGCCCACTCAGTTGGGTGTTTGCCTTTGCATGTCGTATCATTACTGGTGTTGCAAATTGTCCCACTTTGCCACCATGACAGACACTCTTTTTGCACACCTGCAAATTGCTTGACAGTTGCTGCAGGGTCAATATAAAATAAATTCCAAACTAAAGATTAACCCTTTGTGCTTTGTACTTGTGCCTGGCACTATTTCTTGTACAGTTAAGTGACCTGGAGGAACCCCTATACTGCCATTTCCTTGTTCACATGAATTTTCCCATTCATGGTCATCTTCTTATTCCTACATTTAGCATATGATTTTTTTCTGCACTTGCCTCTCTTGCCCTACAGTGACATTCTCTCAACCCCTCATTGAAACTAGCACTGGCCTCATTGTCACAAGATGCAGAAGAACTGTAAGTGCCATCATCATCAGGTGGGTAATAGTCTGGGCTATTCATTCCCCAGTCCCACTATCACCACCATCTTTAATGGCATTTGCTGCCTCAGCATCGAGGTTATATATGGGAGGATGCCTCCCCTTCCATGCATGCTGCTTCAGCAGCTGGAGTCTCCTGGCACATGTGACAAAATGTTCAGTGCCTATCAGGTAACTCCTGTCAGTTGTTTCCAAAACTCTACTATCATTTCATTGGTAACATGTTTCTTTGGTTCAGGAGGACATTTAGTGCCAGTTCTAGTGATGTTATTGTTATTATTGTCACTACATTCTTCATTAGTGCTAGGATTCATATTGTTCACATAATTTTCAGTTGCATGTGCACCAGCATTGTGCTTGTTTTTAGTAGACTTAGTCTGGGAAATACGAGACATAGTAGACACAGCCGTGGCTTTCACTGTGACACAGATAGATATCACACTCAATGTAGCTATGACAGAGCTCAGGGCACCTAACAGGCTAACAGATAGTGTAATATAGCCTAAATGACTTTCGCCATACTGCAGAGAGACACAGAGTAGCTATATCACAGACAGGGCTTGGGGCACTTAACAGACAGTGTGTGATACAGCCTAAATTGCTTTCATTATACTGCAAGGAGAAACAGAGTACCCATGTCACATGCAGGGCTCAGGGCCCCTAACAGACAATGTGTAGTACAGCCTAAATGACTTTCACTATACTGCAGAGAGACACAGAGTACTAGGTCACAGACAGGGCTCAGGGCATCTACAGACTGTGTGTGTGTGTGTATAGCCCAAATGGCTTTCGCTATACTGCAGAGACCCACAGAGTAGCTATGTCACAAACAGGGCTAAGGGCACCAACAACAGACAGTGTGTAGTACAGCCTAAATGGCTTCAATATACTGCAGAGAGACACAGATTATATGTCACATAGAAACATAGAAAATGACGGTAGATAAGGACCGCTAGGCCCATCCAGTCTGACCGTATTCCCTACCTGCATCAGTTGACACTGACCCTACTTGGTCATTATCTTTAGCCTCTCCTTCCCCCTCTAAAGTTCCCTTATGTCTATCCCAAGCATATTTGAATCCCCCCACTGTACTGGCTCCCACCACCTCCTGGGACAGGCTATTCCATGCATTCACCATCCTTTCTGTGAAGAAAAACTTTCTCACATTCCCCCTTATTCTGCCCCCCTCTAGTCTCATATCATGCCCCCTGGTCCTTGTACATCACCTATACTGTAAGCTGTCTCCCACTTGAACTTTGTTTATGCCATTAAGATACTTGAAGGTTTCTCTTATATCTCCCCTTTCCCTCCTCTCTTCCAATGTATGCATACTGAGGTCCTTTACTCTCTCTCTCTCCTCATACGTCTTCTGGTGCAAGCCCCACAGCATCTTTGTCAGCCTTCTCTGAACAGCCTTCACCCTGTCTATGTCCTTATGAAGATGCAGCCTCCAGAACTGTACACCATACTCCAGCTGAGGTCTCATCAGTGTTTGTACAGTGGCATCACCACCTCCCTTCTTCTGCTCATGATACCCCTTCCTTTGCACCCCAACATGGCATTGGTCCTCCCCACAGCCTTTGTACACTGTTTGGCCACCTTTAGATGATCTGAGATGATTATTCCTAAATCCCTTTCTTCCCTTGTAACTGACAGCAACTCCCCCACCATCATTTAATGCTCTGCAGGATTTCTGCATCCCAGGTACATGGTTTCACTCTTCTTTGCATTAAAGTTTAGTTGCCACACTTTGGATTATTTTTTCAGCTTTCCTAGGTCCCTCCTAATTTTCTCGACCCCCTTTGGAGTGTCTACCCTGTTGCATATCTTGGTGTCGTCTGCAAATAGGCAAACCTTCCCTTCCAGCCCTTCAGCAATGTCACTGATGAAGACATTAAAAAGGATGGCCCTAGCACTGAACCTTGAGGCACACCACTGGTCACCTCCTTCCACAGATTGGATCCCATTTACCACCACCCTCTGCTTTCTGTCACTCAACCAGTTTCTAACCCAGTTCCCCACATTATGGCCCACTGCCAGACTACCCAACTTGTTAACCAGTTTTCTATTTGGAATGGTGTCAAGGCCTTGCTGAAATCAAGATAGTCAACATCCACTGCTCTCCCGATCCACCTCCTTCACCCCGTCAAAAAGTTTATCAGATTTGTTTGACATTACCTTCCTGCTGTGGATCCATGCTGCCTAAGATCCTGTACTCCTCGCTGGATTCCAAGTGTTCCATAATCTTTTCCTTAAGCAGCACCTCCATAATCTTACCCACTACTGAGGTGAGGTTGACCAGCCTATAGTTTCCTGCTTCCTCCCTGCTTTCACTCTTGTGAAGAGGGACTACTTGTGCCTCCTCCATTCCTCTGGAACCACTCCTGTATTGAGCGACTCACTAATCAGTGCTGCCAGTGGTGCTGCTGAGTGCTGCGAGCACCATCCATAGTTTTTTAATATCCTATGGTGTATACCATCTGGTTCCTGCTTTGTCCACCCTTAGTTTTGTGAGTTCCTCTAGGGTCTCTCTTCTGTAAATGTACTAGTATTCACCTCCCCTTTGTTTCTTTTTTAATCAAGTAAACTTTATTAAATTTCATATAACAGAACAAAGAACTGCATACTGATGATGAAATAGGCAGTGTCAATGACTGTAGTGAAATATTGCTACAATACCAATACTAAACAAATGGAGAACAGACCAAATTAATTATCCCTTCCTCTCACCCACGGCACTCCTACCCCTCCCCCAATGCCTTTCCCTTGAGCCTATAAGTACAGTCAATGAGTTAGAATAAATCTAGGGACTCAATGACTTAAAAAAAAAGAACATTATCTTGTATGTTAATAACGGGGAGGTCAATCATTGATCTGGTGAAGGAAGGGATATTAAGATGTATAAGGGCTCTCAAATTGTGTGGTAACAGTGTGGACATAGATGCTATATATTTTTTGACCATTAAAGATAGGAGGATTTCTTGATGCCATTCCTTATAATGAGGCACCATAGTATTCCTCCAATTGTGAAGTATAATGAGTTTGGCCACTGCCATGATAAACACCATATGGGCTTTATGTATTTTAGCTAAACTAGGAGGATATATCCCAACTAGGCAAATCTCTGGGGTAAATAAGTCCTCCAATCCTAAAAGGGGATCTAGAGAATTTTATTATCATCTACCAGAATGAAGCTATAACAGGGCAATCCCACAGCATATGTTCCGTCCACATCTGTGACATAAATCGGAGCGAAGTCTGCCCATTTTAAATAGTTTCACAGGTGTAAAGTACAAATTGTGAAGTATATGAAACTGAATTAGATTAAATGTATCCTGCTTACGGAGTTTTTAATGAGCCTGCCACATAGATTGCCACTGGGGTGCTTCAAGATATGTCAAGGATTTGACTCCAATAGAACCATATTCCTGAAATATTACGAGATCCGAGTATTAAAAGAGCTTATAAAGTTTGGACAATAGACGTGATTGAGAATCTAAGGAAAAAAGGGAGTCAGGGACAGGTGAGTCCCACAAAGTCCAGGGTTTAGGGCCCAGTAAGGAAGAAATGGAATGGATAATCTGGAAATATCTGAAGCAGTCTGATGTGGGCAGATGAAAGTGCTCCTGAAAAATGGAGAATGGGAGAGAGATGTCCCCATCTAGTTTGGACTGTAAAGACAGGCCATCTAGTTGGGGGCAAAAGGAGCTTTGTATGGGATATCTTGCAATAACAATATTGGGGTTACCTAGCAACAGTTGAGTAGCCACTTTGTTCCATTGCCATCCCATGATGTAATGCCTGAAGGAGCAGGCAGCAGCATGTACCGCATAGGTCAGAGCAACAGGAAAGGTTTTATATAAAGCAATCTATTAAAGGATATTCCTTGTTGACTACACACTGAACATTCCATTTCCACCCATAGTGGAATGTAGGCACACGGGGAGTGGTCCCTCTCTAACATAGTCCATTGCAGTGATTTGCTGCAATGCAAAGCCCTGTAGTACAGGAAAAAGTTAGGAAGCTGTAGTCCTCCATTCAGCTTAAACATCGACAGCTTAAAGTATACTCTCCTAACTGTCCCACGCTGCCATAGAAATGTATTAATCATATACTGTAGTCGATTAAACCACATTTTTGGAAGATATACATTCAACATACTCAATGGGTATAGAATGCAGGGTAGGCCATTCATTTTAACAACATTGATATGCCCCTAATTGAAAGAGGATAGAGGATTGTCTATTAAAGTCTTGTTGTAAAGAGTTTAATAGGGGATAAATTGTCCTTAATTAACCAAGAGGGTGACCGGCCTACACAAATTCAAAATACGGAAGACTACCAGTTTCCCAAGACAATCCGAGTTGGTCAATTTCCTGCCTACAGACTAAATTATTAAGTGGTAGAATATTAATCTTTTGTAAATTCAATATATATCCTGAAAGATCGGAGAATTTCTTAAGTACTTGTAGAGCCGATGAAAAAGATATTGAGGGCTCATCCAAGTGAAGTAATAAATCATCAGTATAAGCTGATAGAATGTATCATTTTGTGCCAACTTGTATATCCCTAATCTTAGGGCTATGTTGAAGAAGATATACCAGGGGTTCTAAATAGAGGTTAAAGAGGAAAGGGGACAGGAGGCACCCCCGTCTAGTGTCCTGTTGAATTGAGAAATTGTCCCAAGAGAACGCTATTACAACGAATATGGGCTAATGGACCAGTGTATAGCACCTGAATCCATTTAAGAAACTCTGGGAGGGAAACCAAATTTACCTTAAGTGGCAAATAAAAATGGCCATGCGACCCGATCAAACGCCTTTTCAGCATCTAGGGAGACCAGAATCACGGGGGATTTGCTCTCCCCAGATACCAAGATGAGATAATGCAATTTTCTAGGATGATCACTTGATAGGCCATAAAACCAGCTTGAGCTGGGCCGATCAACCTATCCCATACCTGCATCACCCTATTTGCTAAGACCTTAGGCAAGATCTTAAGATCAGCGTTTAATAAAGAAATGAGGGGATAGCTATCAGGAAAAGTTGCAGCCTTGCCAGGTTTCTTAATGACTTTGATAAGGCCTCAGTGAAAATGTGATTTGAAAACCTGACTAATTCCAGAAGTTCTAGACATTCAAAAGGACAGGAACCAATTCTTGAGCAAACATGATATAGAAATTATTAATAATTCCATCTGGTCCTGGGGCCTTGTCTAAAGGAAGTTGTTTAATAGCACGGTGAATTTCGATGGCAGATGGGGGGCTTTAAGGAAATCTTTTTGAACCAGATTGAAAGCCCAGAGAGGGATACCATTAAGATAATCTGTGATATCATTCAACGAGGGAGAGGTGTTAGAGTCAAAAGCATAAAGATTGGAGTAAAAAGAACGGAATACTTCCGCTATATCCCTAGGGTGATTGGTCAGTGTATTCTGGTTGAGTTTACATAATTGAGGGATATAATTGTCAGATCCCCCCTTTGTTTATGATGCCCAGTTGTAATCCCTGTCCCTCCCACTCTTCAGTGAAAACTGAACAAAAGTATTTATTCAGTATTGATGCTTTTTTCAGGTCTCCTTCCACACACTCCCCTTCAACCTCTCTGAGCCTTACAATCCAACCCCTGGCCTTTCCTCTTTCACTAATGCACCTATAGAATGTATTGTCCCCTTTCTTTACCATCTGTGCTAATCTTTCCTCTGTTTGCACCTTTCCGCTCCTAACTGCTTTTCTTACTTCCTTCTGTCTATCTAGGTACACCGCCATATCCTCTTCCTTCTGTGTCTCTTTGTATTTTCTGAAAGACACCTTTTTGGCCCTTACTTTCTCTGCCACCACCTTTGCCCTTGTTTCTCAGCCTAATGCACTGATTTGTCACCTCCACTATGGCTCCTTTTAGGTGTGCCCACTGGTCTTCAATCCCCCTCTTGCATCATTACTCTCTAGGACTTCTTTGATACCTATCCCCATCCTAGCAAAGTCCACTGTCCTGAAATTCAAGATCCTCGCTTTGTGTAGCTCGACTGCAACACTGTACCTGTATTTAACCACACTGTGATGGTCGCTGGAACCTAGGTGACCATCCAACTGGACCTCTGTGATTCTGTCTCCAGTGGTCAGTACAAGTTCCACAATCATTTTGTCCCTGGTGGGTTCTAACACTGACTGCCTGGGGCCTGCCCCTGTAAGGATTTCATGATGTCTCGGCTCCTGACTGAGGCAGCCGCAGGGATGGTCCAATCCATGTCTGACATAATAAAATCCCTCAGGAGCAGTGCATCCCACTTGGCTGCCATCCCATATATTTCTTCCACTATCACCCTATTTATCTTCTCCCTCTGTGCTGGAGGTCTGTAGATCGCACCTGTGTGAATTGCTGTTCCATTGCCTACCTCAAGGGTGACCCACAGTGCCTCGGCCTCACCCACCTACCCTGTACTGCCATTGCTTTAATACCTTCCCTGACATAAAGGGCCACCCCTCCCCCTTTTTTTATCCGCCTTATCCCTCCTGAATAGAGCATGTCCTGGTACATTTACCTCCCAGTCATTGTTTCTATGTACCATGTCTCAGTAACTGCCACTATGTCCAGGGCCACCTCTGCCATCAAGGCACCAGGTCTGGGATCTTATTTAACTGTGACTATGGCTTCAGATAAAATGGGTGGTAGATGTGACTTGACTCTGGCTTCCTTACATATATCCAATAGTCAGCTGTGTACCTCTTCAACCAGGAGATGTTAGAATTCTCAAGGAAGCCCATCAGTTCCAGGTGTTTGGAAATTGGCATGGCTTTAATGCTCTCACCACTTCCTCAGTAGTAATGGAGGTTGTCAGTTTATCTTTAACAGGTTTAGGGACAGATGGGAAATTATCTTTTTTAAGAAATTCTTCAAGCTGTTCCTGCCTAATGGTGCTCAACCCTCTGTTCTGCTTCTCCTCTGATGGACCTTCAGTGCATATTTCAGACAAGCCTTCCTCTGTGAACCTGATGCCTGATGACTGATGCTACATCCTTTTCTGAAGACAGTAAAATAATGCTAATCATAAACTGATGGTAATTATTACATTTAGTAAATTTGTATTTTAATGCGATATACCTTATGCGGTTTGTTTCATGATTGCTTTCCATTATACCTGATGTTGATGCAGTTTTTTCACCTCTCATTCTCCTTGAACTATGTGCCCTCCAAACTAGACTCTCTTAATTGGTCCCCACTTGAGGACCCCTCAGCTCATTCATGCTTACCATGCCTTTTCTTACCCATCTCATTTTTGTTTTCCAACTTCCATTCTTATCATGCTGATTATCACTTTTTTCCTAGATCCTCCACCTATTTTATTTACACACACACACACACACACACACACACACACACACACACATCCTTTATTTCTCTTATATCTCCTCTAACTTTGCTTTTTTTTTCTTTTACACAATTCCTGAGGAAGATCTAGGGTGGAAATGTTGATTCTCACTCTATTTTCTATTTTCAGATAATCATTTTGTTTTGTTTTCAGATCACATGCTGATGCAGCACTTTTTTTGTTCACCAAGACAATGTCACCTTTAGCATATGTAAAGTATAACTATATTACACTTTCCTTCATTTTCTTTCTTTCTTTCTTTCTTTCTTCCTTTTTTTCTTTCTTTCTTTCTTAGAAAGTTTACAATAACATGAACTGATGCTCCACACCCTCTGGAGAAACAATCACAGCAAACCAGGAAGTAGCCTTAGGACTTTAAAACCCCTGATGCCACCAAACTCTTTTGGCTGCCCCAGCAGAAGGGGAATGCAAAGGGGAGGCTGGACTAATACTGAAGAGCTGTCTCACCCTTTTTATTCATCAAAGAGCTTGTGATCTCCAGAGGAGCTACCTGACAATTGAGGGACTGGTGGGGGCCAATCAGTGCACCTGACACACCCCACACCCTCTGAAGAACCAATCACAGTGGACCAGGAAGTGGCCTTAGAGTTTTAAAACCCCTGATGCTGTCAAAACCTCTTGGCTCCACATCAGAAGGGGAATACAAAGGGGGGTTAACTAATACTGAGGAGCTCTCACACCCTTTTGTTGTTCACAAAAGAGCTTGCAATCTCCAGAGGAGCTACCAGACTATTGAGGGATTGGCGGGGACCAATCAGTGTGCTCTATACAACCCACACCTTCCTGAGGACCAAAGACAGTGGACTAGGAAGCAGCCTTAGGGCTTTATAAAACCAGATACTGCCAAACTCTCTCAGCTCAGAAACAGATGAGGAATACAAAGGGGGGAGGCTTGACTAATACCGAGGAGCCCTCCCACCCTTTTTTCATTCACAAAAGAGCTTATGCTCTCTGGAGGAGCTGCCAGACAATTGAGGGATTGTGGAGACTAATCAGTGAGCCCGACATACCCCACACCCTCCGCAGAATGAATTTGCATGTCACTCTGATGACAATCATCCTTGACCTACTTTTTTAAGGAAGGAACCACCAAATAGCCCTCCACACTGCAACCCTCCATGTGAAGGGTAAACACGGCAAGGACATCACAGTAAAGTCTGCACACTAGAGTCAGCCCATTGAGGCAGCTGGCAGTCAGGAGCTCTGCACCACAGCAGGAAAACAGGAAGCCACTCCAGTGTTTCTCTAAACAAGGACCTAGAATCAGCAGGCATTGGCAGGAAGAAGAAGAAGGGGACTAGGACATTCAGCCTGAAAACTGTGGTAAGTGTCCTGTTAAACTAATGTTGTAGCTTATACAGCACAGGAGTAAGAAGAGTTAGGGGCACATAAAAATTAGGAATGGGTGAAATACCATGTCTAGGGTAGGGGTAAAAAAGGGGCTAAAAAAGCATTAAAAAGGGTTTGAAGTAAGTTAGGATCAACACAAATTTGGGAGTAGCTGAAACACCCTATCTAGGGTAGGGGTAAAAAAGGGTTTGAAGTAAGCAAATAAGCAAAAACAAAAAAAGGTGGGGTAGTAAATAGATACTGTATGCTGGAAGTGGTGCAGTGCAATGGTTGCTGGGAGGCAGTTTTCAGAAAGACTTTCTGCAGACTACAGTACTGCCCCATCTGCATGCACCTCTCTGGACTAAACAAGGAGTTTGTTAGACTCCAGGCCAAGCTGGCCAGGATTCAGGAGGCCTCCTTCCCCCCATGCAGGGACCACCAACTCTGCCACAGCTTCCTCAAAGGGTGACAAGGAGGAGAAGGAGTGGGTGGACTACAGTGGGCTCAAGAAGGGTGAAGGTAATGGGTCAGAGGCACATCCCTCTTACAGTACCACTACACAATCCCCACACCACCCTGGAAGAGCGGGACTGTCCCATTGAGGCACCCAAAGTAGTGACCAGAGAGGATGGGGACGCCTGTAGTGAGTCCCTAGGGATGGTGGCAGAGGATCCCAGAGAAAGAGGATGCAGCTCCTGGTTGAGGACTACATTCTGAGGGAATAGTTTGGAGGCAGAAAGGAGGAGGAGAGGAGGAGGTTAAGTGCTACCCGGCACCATGGATCAGAGGGTTGGGAAGTGAATCCTGAGGTCTGCTAGGGCAGCAGGATGGGAGGGACAGCTAGATGTCATTGTCCACCCAGAGACTAATGACGTGGCTAGGAATGAGGTTAGGATAGTGCAGGAGGAACTCTGAGAGTTGGGGAGGAGTCAAAGGCAGGAAGCACACTCAGTGACCTATTCTGAGGTACTACCTGTCTATGACAGGGGAAGGATAAGGTACCCCTGACCAGCAGCTTCAACCAGTGGTTGTAGAAGTGGTGCAGAGGGAGGAATTTGGCTACATTGGGGACTGGGGTCCACACAGAGGGTAAATACCTATACAGGGGCCTGCATCCATCTGGGAGAGGAACCCAGATCCTCAGTGATTGGTTTAAATGTTACATTGGCGAGCATGTAAACTAGCCGGGGGGGGGGAGATGGAAGAAAGCAGGGAGACATACACTGTTCCTCCCTGCAAGCTGAAGCAGTCAGTTGGGAGAACCCAAAGGGAGGTAAATCCCCAAGGGTACCTGATAACTAGAAAAACAAAATGGTAGAAATGAAGAGGGATGGTAGAGAGGGTAAAGTGAGCAGGCAAAAGGGAAAGGGGGGTTGACAGGCAGGGTGGTAGCAGAATTTGGAAGCCATGTGCAAATGCTTGAAGTCTGGGGAATAAAATCCCTGACCTAGTGGCCATTATGGCAGGAGGCCGACCTGGACAATGTTGGAATTACTGAGTCATGGTATAATGAGAACCATGACTGGGACATAGCACATACCAGGCTCTACTTTGTTCTGGAAGGACAGGGTGGTTAAGAAAGGAGGAGGAGTGGCTCTTTACTTGAGGTATAGCATAAAAGCAATAGAGATACAGGTAACACAGGGAGGGGCAGATATACTGTGGGTCACCCTAGAGATGGGTAATGGAGCTGCTATTCACACTGGCAAGATCTGTAGACCTCCAGCACAGGAGAAGGAGGAGATGGATAAGATTCTGGTGGAAGACATCCAAAAGATGGCAAAAAAGGTGGGGGGCTGCTGGTGGGGGACTTTAATCTGCCAGATGTAGATTGGAGCATCCCAGCTGCTGCTTCATTTAACAGCAGGGACATGCTAAACTCCCTGCAGGCAGTGTTCCTCAGGCAACTAGTAAAGGAACCCACTCATGAGGGGGCAATGTTGGACCTTGTACTCATCATGGGGATAGTATTGCAGACCTCATGGTGGGTGGCCACCTGGGAACCAGGGTTCACAATACAGTGTTGTTCAATATAAGAACTGTGACAGAAGCAAACCACACAAAGGCAAGGGTCCTGGACTTCCAGAGAACCAATTTTACAAAGATGGGGGGATGCCTCAGGGATGCCCTGACAGGGAAAGAGGACTTGGGTGGAGTGGAAGAACAGTGGGCAAAACTAAAAGTGTAAACAGTGAAGGCAACAAACCTCTGCATCAGGCAAGTAAGCAAAAGCAAGAGGAAACAGAGACCATTGTGGTTCTCAAAAGAGGTGGATGGGAAAGGTAAGGACAAAAAAAGTTAGCAATCAGGAGATATAAGGAGACATAGAGGGGAGGGGGAGGATAGGGAGATGTATCAGGAGAAGCAGAGGGAGGCAGGGAAGGAAGTCAAGAGCACAAAGGCACAAACAGAGGAGAAAATAGCCCAGGTAGTAAAGAAAGGGGACAAGACATTTTGCAGGTATGTAAGTGAAAGGAGGAAGACTGGGGAGGGATTGTAAGGCAAAGGAGGGAAAGGGGGAGTGTTTAAAAGGGGACTATTAAAAAGCAGGCATCCTGAAGGAATATTTTTATTCAGTGTTTACTGAGGAAATGGAAGCAGAGGGACCACAGATAAGTGTCAGGGGCATTGAAGGAAGGGAGGTGGACACAAGTCCATTTACAGAGGAGAGAGTCCTGAAGGTACTCACAAATCTGAAAGTGGACAAGGTTATGGGGCAAAGATGAGACACATCCAAGGATATTGACGGAGCTCAGATAGGTCCTGGCTACACCTCTGACAGTCCTGTTCAACCACTGTTTGAAGATGGAAGTGGTAGTAGGGAAGAGGCTGGCAATTACAAGCCAGAGAACATGAAACAGGAAACACGCTCACAGAAATAGAATGAGGTCCACCAGAGGTTTGCAAGCTTAGTGCTTTTTATTTGCTGGTGCAAAAAAATAAAGTGAGTGCGTCTCCTGTTTCATGTTCTTTGGATTAAATACAGGTGGTACCTGCTGAGGAACGCCCTAGCTCTATCCGTTTGTGCACACTTCGTTAGTTTTTTGTTAGTTATGGGCCAGTCGGGTTTGACTTCAGTAGTGGAGAAACCAATGGAACCACTACTGAAGGAAACTGTGGAATATCTGGAATCCAGTGGCTTACAAGATCTGAGACTGCATGGATTCACTGGTGGGAGGTGATGTCAAATGAATCTGATAGATTTCTTTGACTGGGTGACCAAGAAATTAGATCAGGGTGGAGTGGTGGATGTGGCCTGCCTAGATTCCAGCAAGGCCTTCGGCACCATTCCACATAGGAGACTCATAAGCACACTGGGCAGCCTGGGAGTGAGTCCAAAGGTGGTAAACTGGGTAAGAAATTGATTGAGGATAGGCAACAGAGTGTGGTGGTAAAAGGATTCACCCAAGGAAGAAAAGGTGACCAGTGGGGTGCCGCAGGATCAGTATTGGGGCCAGTCCTCTTTAATGTCTTTATTAGCAACATTGTGCAGGAGCTAGAAGGGAAGGTATGCCTTTGCAGATGACACTAAGATCTACAATAAGGTAGACACTCGGGGGGTGGACAAAATGAAAAGGGATCTAAGAAAGTTTGTGGAGTGGTCAAGAGTGTGGCAACTAAGTTTCAATGAGAAGTGCAAATCTTGCACAAGGGGTACAGAAATCTTGGGGCAGAGTACAAAATGGGGGAAGTGGCACTAGCAACCACCAAACAAGAAAGAGACCTGGGTTAATCATATCTGATGACCTAATGGTGGCCAAACAGTGTGACAAGGCAGTGGGGAGAGCCAGTGGAATGCTAGGGTTCACAGGAAGGGTATCACCAGCATAAAGAGAGTGGTGGTTATACCACTGTATAAATCACTGGTGAGACCTCACCTAGAGTACTGTGTCAGTTCTGGAGACCATATCTCAGGAAGGACATAGACAGAGTAGAGGCAATCCAAGAGGAGGACAACTAAATGGTGCAGGTTCTGCATCAAAAGCCCAATGAGGAAAGACTGAAGGACCTCAATATGTAAATCCTGGAGAAAAGAAGGAAGAGGAAGATATGACAGAGACTTTCTAATACCTCATGGATATAAATAAGATTCAAGAGAAGCCTTTTCAGAAAAAGATACTCAAGAACAAGGGGTCATGTTATGAAGCTGGAGGGGAGTAGGCTCAGGGGAGATGTAAGGAAGTACTTCTTCAGAGATAGAGTGGTGGGTGCATGAAACAGCTTCCCAGCGGAGGTGGTGGGGACACAAACTGAAATGGGATTCAAGAAGGCATGGGATAGGCATAAGGAAACCTTAGTAGTAAGGAAATGAAGGAAGCTGGAGATCAAGTAGGGTCTACAGTGTTACAGTAGATAGGAAAAATGGGCAAACTGGGTGGGCTGAGTGGTCCTTGTCTGCCATTAAAATCTATGTTTCTATGTTTCTATGCCAGTTGCCATATGGGCGCCCATGATGCCAGTGAGTCAGATAAGCAAGGGGGTGGCAGGGTGTGTGGTCACTGTCCATGGTGCAGGGGGCCGCTAGATGACAGGGAATATGTGATAGTATACGGGGCCGGGATCGGTGGGTGGAGGGGTGCTGCTAGATGCCAGGGAGTAATTTTTTTATACTGGTGCAAGAGATCAGAGGGTGGGGGGGCACTGGACACCAAGGAGTTATGTTTTAATACTGAGACTGGCAATCAGAGCAGCGGGGAACCACTAGGCAGGAGGGAGTTATGTTTTAATAGAAGGGCTAGTGATCAGAGGGCAGGGGGACCACTAGGCATCAGGAAGTTATGTTTTATTGCCAAGGCCGGTGATCAGAGGGTGAGGAAGAACATTAGGCACCAGGGAGTTGTTTTATTGAACTGGGGCTGACAATGGGAGGGCGGGGTGACCACTAGGCACAAAGAAGTTATGTTTTAATACAGGAGCTGGTAACCAGTGGCAGGGGGAACCACTGAACACAAGGCAATGTTTTGCAGTTTTGTGGGACAGCGACCAGAGGGTGGGGGAAGACCACTGGACATCCAGGACAGTTTTACAGTTATACGGGATTACATTTGGAGGGTTGGGGGACCACTGACCACAAGGCACTTTCTTTATTTTGATAGAGCCATAATTCAGAGGGTGGGGGGTGCCACTGGCCAGCAGGGAATAGGTGTGCTCCCCCACCACCAATGTGGTTGTTGGCTGCAGGGGCCAAGCCAGCCACTAGGGTTGCCCAGTGTAAGGGCCACTAGGGTTGCCTGGATGGCATACACTCAATTATACAGAGGGAACTAGCAGAGAAGCTTGCAGGACCACTGGCAGGTCTGTTTAATAGTTCACTGGAGTTAGGCATGGTAACATAGGATTGGAGAATGGAACATGGTGTCGATCCACAAGAGTGGTCCGAGGATGCCCCAGGGAGTTGCAGACTGGGCAGTCTGATCTCAATCATCGCAAGCTCATGAAGACCATACTTAAGGAAAGGTTGCTAGAGCATTTAGAGGACTATGGTCTTCTAGATGTAAGGCAGCACAGGTTTGTGGGAGGGGAAATTATGTCAAATGAATCAGATCAACTTCTTTGACTGGGTTACTAAGACAATAGACAGGGGCCAGGCAGTGAACATCCTTTATCTGGACTTCAGCAGTGCCTTTGACTCTGTACCCCACAAGAGGTGGATCAGGAAGTTGGTGTATCTTGGGATTGGGGGAGAAGTTGACCAGATGGGTAGAAAACTGACTAAGAAACAGGACCCAGATGATGGTGGTGGTGGAAGGAGAGTTATCTAGCACCAGGGAGGTCACCAGTGGGGTCCCGCATGACTGGTGCTGGGACCAGATGACATTAAGGACAAAATGTGTGTATTTGGGAATGATACCAAACTCTGTGGAAGGGTGGACACAGCCTAAGGGACACAAGACCTACAGGACAATCTGAAAAAAGCTTGATAAGTGATTCGGGATTTGGCAACTTAGCTTCAATGCCAAGAATTGCAAAGTTATGCACATTGGAACTAAGAATCCCAGGACAGAGTACTACCTTGGAGGGGTCTGTGTATTTGCAACAGAGGAGCAGAAGGATCTGGGAGTGATGATCACTAGTGACCTGAAGCACTTCATGCAGTGCACGAAAGTAACAGCAATGGCAAATAAGATGTTGGGATGCGTAGCTAGGGGGATCAGTAGTAGGTGAGAGAAGGTTAGTCTGCCCTTGCACAGGTCACTAGTGAGGCCACATCTAGAGGATGGAGTATGGTGCTAGTGCTCATACCTCAAAAAGGACATCAGACTACTGGAGACTGTCCAGAGTAGGGCAAAAGAGATGATCACAGGTCAGCAGGGTAAAGCATATGAAGAGAGGTTGAGGGCACTTAACACGTGCTCCATGGAGGAGAGGAAGGAGAGACAGGACATGATTAAAACCTTTAAGTACTTGAAAGGGATAAATAGGGTGGATAAGGCTGGTCTCTAATCTACAGTAAGTGGCAGTTGTAACACAAGGAGACACAGTCTTAAGCTGAATGTTGGGATGCTGAGAGAGAGAGATTAGAAAGCCTTTCCTCGCAGAGAGGGTGGTGGCCAGTTGAAATGTGCTACCAGTAGAGGTGGTCTCATTGAAGATAAATGGCAGCTTCAAAAGAGACTGGGACAGACATAAGGGGAATGTAAGTGTCATGGGTGGGGTGGATGGAAAGGATGGGAAGAGTGGAGGGGGGCAGGGGCAGTAGCTCAAGCTGTGGACCCTGCAATATGAGCAGGCTAGATAGACCAATTGGACTTATTCTGCTGGCTTCTTCATATGTTTGTATATTCATTTGTAAGTTGGGCTTTTTCTCGGTGGTAATTACGCAGCACAAAGTGCCCTGTGATATTCCCTTTGCACAGCACTACCGCACTGAATATTGTGCTGCGCCAGGATTCCCATCCCCAACCCTCTCTTTGTCCATCACATACATTAATTTTTTTAGTGCACTCTAACCCTTTTAACATGTGCCACAGCCCCCTTTAAAGACTGTGCGTTGGTGCAAACCTCGGGCAAAAAGTGCACAATCACTTTGCCACCAGGCAAAGTTTTTGAATATCTGGCCCCAGATGTTTGCTGACCCCACTTTTCTCTTGTGGCTAAGTACAGTCCTTTGTGACTGAGTCCTGAGAGGTCAACAGGACCAGAAAAAAAAAAAGATCAGGGGCTGGATTCATAAAGCGTTGCCCAGGCGCAAACCAGGTTTGCACTGGGTAAACTGAGATTTTGCCCAGAGCTGGTTTCTAGAAAAGCACACCTGGGCAATGTAATAGAGACACATAATGCAAATGAAGTGAAGGACCTACATATCCCCACAATCTCATTACGCAATACTGCTGTCAAAAATCTGGTGAAAATACTTTCAACCCTAGTGGTTTGTAGTGGTACTGTGGCTCCATCCATTCTCCAGTCTCCAACCTGAAATGAAAACATTTTTTCCATAGTCAGTGTCCCTCCCCAGTCACCGATCTCCCACCTGAAAGTGAAACATATTCTTTCCATAGTGTAGTGGCCTTCCCCGTTCCCTGATCTCCCACCCGCAATGGAAAAACATATTTTCCATAGTGGAATGTCCCTCCCCATTCCCCGATCTCCCACTCAAAACTGAAACACATGTTTTCCATAATGTAGTGTTCTTCTCCCCTCCCCAATCACTGATCCACATATAAAGCACCCATTTTCCATAGCTGAGTCTCCCACCCCCCCTCGATCACCAATCCCCATATAAAGCACCCTTTTTTCATAGTGTAGTGTCCCAACTCTCTCCCTGATCACCAATCCCCATTCAAAATACCCATTTTCCATGGTGTAGTGTCCCCCCCTCCTCCCTGATCACCGATTTCCATATAAAATACCCATTTTCCATTGTGTAATATCCTACTCCCCTCCCTGATCACCGGTCTCTGTATAAAATGCCCATTTTCCATAGTGTAGTATCTCACCCTCTTCCCGATCACTGATCCCCATATAAAATACCCATTTCCCATAGTATAGTGTCCCACCCCTTCCCGATCACCAATCTCAATACAAAATACCCATTTTCCATAGTGAAGTTTACCTCTCCCTCCCCGATCACTGATCCCTGTATAAAATACCCATTTTCCATAGTGTAGTGTCCCACCCCCTCCCTGATCACTGAACTCCATATAAAATACCCATTTTCCATAGTATAGTATCCCCCTCCCTGTTCACTGTCCCAAAATTCCAACACCCCATCCCTAGTGGTTGAAGGACCCTCCTGCCATCCCCCAGCCCGTCCAGTGTGACCCACAACCCCATTCCTCCATCCTACTCAGCGATCGGCGCCAGAACAGCCCTCCTCCACCACCACAGCTAGCTGCCAACTAAGCCCTCAAGGAGCATGTACTGTATACAGTACAGCTCCTTGACTGTGATTGACCAGTCACACTTAGTAAGCTGTACTGTATACAGTACACACTCCTTGAGGGCTCAGTTAGTGGCCAGCTATGGTGGTGTGAGGAGGGCTGTGCTGGTCACCGATCACCAAGTGGGATGGGGGAGTGGGGTGGTGGGTCTCACTGGATGGGGTGGGGGGCTGGGGGAAGGGACCCTAGACTACCGGGGCATGGGGTGTTGGAATTTGAGTATGGCAATCAGTGTAGCAAGGTCAACCAGGTTTTATAGTTATCCTTTACAAGATGTTTGAATAATCAGTGATATTTCTTGTAAATATGCCAGTCCCTCTACTTTAGACCTGGAGTTTCGGCTGTGTGTATTATGTGGTAATGTTGTAAACCACTTTGTCAGCCTTTTGGCCTAATAGTTAAAGTTCTGTAATAAGTCTGAAGTCTTCCAATAAAAGACTAACTGTAAAAAACAGTGTGGCAATCAGTGATCGAGGAGGGTGGGACACATACCATGGAAAATGGCATTCTATACAGGGATCAGTGATCGGAGGTGGTTGGGACACTACACAATGGGAAATGGATATTTTATACAGGGGATCAGTGATCAGGGAGGGGCTGGGACAGTTTTATGTGATTAAGGTGAGTTTTTAATCTCACTGACCAAAAAGAGCAAACAGAAATGTGCCCGAAACAAGAAGGATGAGCAACATTACACCGACCATCTCAAACAGCAACAGTCGCTTACTCCCTCAAAGACAGCAATCAAAACAACAGCTACAACCACTCCAATTTAAATGTAATCAACTCCAGGAACAGCGGACATAGAGGAATGAAGAAAAAAAAATTCTCTCTCAGTGGGACCTGAACACAAGTCCTGCAGTTGCAGAGAAAGTGACTCAAGCCACTCACCAAATAGCCAGCTCAGTAAGGCTTGGCCAAACAAATCCCATATCCTGCTTTAGCAAGTGTCACTCACTGCTACTCTCACTCTACAGTACTCATCAGGTGTTATTCACTACTTGTTCTTACTACAGTGATTTTATTGAGTCACTTAACTGAGACACTCAATAAAACTTGCTCACATCACTGCACACTTGTGGGGCACTACACTATGGAAAATGGGTGTTTTATAGGGGATCAACAACTGGGGAGGGTGGGACACTACACTATGGAAAATGGGTGATTTATACAGGGATCAGTGATCAGGAAGGGGCAGGGACACTAAACTATGGAAAATTAGTGTTTTATATTGGGTTCAGTGATCGGGGATGGGAGTGGGACACTACACTATGGAAAGGGGGTTTACCAATATTGGGTGGGAGACTGAGGACCTGGGAGGGACACAACACTATGGAAAAGGGTTCTTCTATTTTGGGTGGGAGATCAGGGACCGAGGAGGGACATTACACTATGGAAAATGGGTTTTCTATTTTTTGGTGGGAAATCAGGGACCGGACAGTGACACTACACTATGGAAACTTAATTGAACATGTTGGGTCAGTGATTGGGGTGAGGAAGAGCATCACTAGACTACCGGGGAATGCTGCTGCATGGGGCTTGGGCTGGTGGGGGCACCAGGCAACACCACACTAATGCCATGCAAATGAGCCCATAATTGGCATTTGTATGGAAAAAACGCTCTTTGGGTCTCAGCCTTCATCTGCTCCTCCAGGTTTTCTCCTCCACAGAAGTCATCCTCCACTGCTTTTGAGACTCTAAGTGTTTCCCAAGCAACAAGTTAGGATAATTAGGAGTTCAGCATAGAACCTTGGTACCTGGCTTAGACAATTATTGCAGTACACTGGAGTGCAACAGGATGAAACATGTCTGAGCATTGTCATCCTCGGTTTATACTGCTTCAGATGTACCAGCCTGGTTAAAAGATGATCTCTGTTCTGCTGGAGCTTTGTTAGCCTGACATGCACAAGGATTTGCATATTCATGATGCCTATGATTGAGGCTTTAGAGTGTGTGGTTTGAAAATATACACTAATAGTAAACAGTGTCAGGGAAGGCTGCAGTTGACCACATGGTTATTCTGCTTTGAGACAAACTCATAGACCAATTATTTAGCTCAGATTCTTTCTTTCTTTCTTTCTTTCTTTCTTTCTTTCTTTCTTTCTTTCTTTCTTTCTTTCTCAGTGTCAGATATGCTTAGTATAGAAAAGCTGCTCAGTTCCTCTGCATTGAACCACTAAACTGCTGGTTATCTATCTCATTGCAAGCTATTATGTCTGATAGAGATGCCAAATGAAAAACCTTAGTTACAGTAGCTTGCAAGAAGTTCCCAAATTGCCCTTTTCCAGAGACAAGTGTCTGAATACTAATGGCCAAATGCTGTTCCAAAATGTTGTGCTCTAGTTGACAGTTTAGCAGTTTGCATTAGACTGTCATGTGATTAGCATTGCATATTCTTGTCAATAATATGTACACACTACTTCAGTGACAGTGAAGATGCGATTAAAACACTATTTATGAGCAGAAAGCAGTGATTGTTACTGTGGGACTGTGGGGACTGATGTAAATGAAACATACAAGCAGTCTAATTGCATTGTGAAACTTTTTTATTACTGAAGCCCTGTATTTCTGGGGACAGGAAACAGGAAGAGGGTAGTGTGTAGTATCATTACTGACCCCTACTAAAAGTGCCTTTTTTTAGCATTCTTTTACCAGATCTGAACTGTGAAAAACTTCAGGACCTTAAATAAAACTTCTGGGGGAATTTTGTGTTATTTCCATATAAAATCCACATTTTCGGCTTACGAGTGAAGCCGTGACCCCAAACAGCTACTTCCGGGTCATTGGGCTTATAAAACTCTCTCCTGCAGCAAGCAGGGTGAGTGTGTGTAGGGCGTGTGTCAGCGCACATGGAGACGCGTGCAGAGACACGCGGGTCTGCGCATGTCTGCTGTGTCTGCTGAGACCGAGGGACATATGGCATAAACAAGATTAGTATAGTAAGTATTATACTTAAAGAAAAGAGACTAACAAGAATTGTATTCTAGCTTGTTTAGTAATCTGATAACATGGCAAAGACTAAAACAAAGAAAAAAATCATAAATCATGTTTATCCTGTAAAATATTTACAGAACAAGAAATTGTGGAAGAATTTATATGTGATAACTGTATTCAGCTACAAGCCTTGCAAACAGAAATTGAACAAATAAAGCAGAGACTTGAAGAAAATAATCAAGTAGAATTACTGAAAGTCCAGAAAGAGATAGGGGACCTTGAGGCATATATAGATTCATTTTAGTAGAGAATGAGCGGAATCAATCTAATGATGAGGTTCCACAACAGTCCTTGACTAAAACTCAAAGCAGCCATGAGGAAAACCAATGGAACAGCACACCCATACATTCCACTAAACAACAAGTGACAAAGCAGTACCCAAAGTTGGAAAATAGATATACTATGTTAGACCAGGATAGACAATGTATGAAAGAGCCCTCAGAAAAAATAAATCTATAGATAAAAAAAAAAGACTTCAACCATAATTTGAAAAAGTAGACATGGAGCATAAACAGGGAACTACATTTCTAAATAAAAACAAAGGAATACCACTCATATTAGATATTACAGTAGAAAAGGATGTTACAAAACAAATAGAAAAAGAAGTCATAAAGCAAAAAAAAAAAGACATCATAATAATAGGAGATTCCATAATAAAAAGGATAGATTCCATAGTATGTAAGGACAGAAAAATGTACACAACAGTGAGCTCTTTGCCTGGAGCCAAAATTTCAGATATTGGTCATTTATTAGATGGACTAATGGAGGGTCTATATGAACCTTTAATTATAATACATGTTGGCACAAATGATGTGGGTTTCCATGGTATAGATGACATCATAAAAGACTATCAAAACCTTGTGAATAGCATGAAAGAAAAGGGGTGTGATATAATCATATCAGGTTTGATTTCAGGACATGGGAGACATGAGTTTAAAAATTCAGGAATAGAAATGTTAAACAAGTGTTTAAGAAATTTTTGTAGTTATAATAGCATTGGATTTATGGACAATTCTTGGAGTCTTAGAAAAAAATACCCTTTATAAGGGAGACGGACTACATTTAAATAGAGCAGGCATTAGAATACTGAGTACGAGAATAAACAGTGTTATTTCGTTCCATTTAAACTGGATAAAGAGGAGAGGGAGACACATGACATAACACACAAAAATGTGAATCTTCAGGATGGTTGGAAATGTATACTAATAAATGCACATAGTCTAGTAAATAAATTTGAGGAATTACAACATCTATTACAAAAAAATAAAATACATATAGCACTTATTACAGAGACCTGGTGGACAAGTGAGGACAGTTGGGACAAATAAATAAATGGTTACAACTTATATTATCAATCAAAGCAAACAAGAAAGGGAGGTGGTATTGCAATATATATAATACATTCAGTACAATGTGAAGAAATAACTAGGACTAAAGATCATCTTGAAATGATATGGTTAAAAATCATACCCAAAGGTCAATCAAAAATCAAACTAGGTTTAATCTATAGACCTCCCTCAATCAGCATGGAAGCTGAACTAGAACTATTAGATAGTATCAGGAGCTTGGATCCTACAGAAAGGATAATATTAACTGGGAATCTAAATTTCCCTGATATTGACTGGACAAAATTTGAGGGTAAGAATAAGAAAAGTATTCAATTTTTGGAAGCAATTAACCAAACAGGACTTACCCAACTCGTATCTGAAAACACTAGGGGGAAATAACATTCTTGATGAAATTTTAACAAATATGGATTAAACAATACAAAATGTATTTATAAGTAACCCATTAGGAGCTAGTGACCATCTATCTGTCCAGTTTTTAATAAAAATGAGGAAAAAACACCTAGAGAAGGGAAGACTAATGTTTTGAACTTCAAAAAAGCCGACTTTTCAACCATGAAGAAAGTTTTGGAAAATTGGAATCGGAAAAAGGAATTTGGAAATCAAACAACGCACAAAATGTGGGAATTTATTTTAAATAAACTGCATGCAACAATGAATCAATGCATACCAAAAAATGCCAAACATAAAAATAATAAGGATATTCCAAAATGGTTAACATCTAAAATTAAAACATTAATTAATAAAAAAAAGATGGTTTAAGAAAATTAAACATAATATCAATACACAGTCACAACTACAGTATAGAGAATTTGTTAAAAAAGTCAAGTATGAAATAAAAAAAGCAAAAAAGGAGTACGAATTAAAATTGGCAGTATTGGTTAAAGACAATTACAAAACTTTTCATTCATATATAAATAATAAACAAAAAAGGGGAAATACTATTGGGCCCTTTAAAAATGAAAATGGAGAAATACTCAATAATAAAGATTGTTCAGAAATCCAAAATAGATATTTTGTTCTGTTCTCAACTCAGATAATTTCCTAAAACTTAAAGTTAACATGAATCATGGATCAGATGGCATACAAATACATCTACAGGAAGTCCTGGATAAATTGAAAGCAGTACACACAAATAAATCACAAGGACTGGATGAAATTCATCCTAGAGTATTGTATGAACTGGTGGACCAACACATCACCCTTAACTTATTTTTCAAAATTCTCGAAATACAGGACAGGTACCACAGGGTTGGCATGAGGCATTGGTGGTTCCTATACATAAAGGTGGCTCTAAATTGGAATTGAAAAATTATAGACCAATTAGCCTGACATCGGTCATGGGGAAGATGATGGAATCTATTTTGAAGGATCATATAGTTGAATATCTGGAAAAAAATGGCCTACAGCATCCAGTGCAACATGGCTTTCACAAAAATTGCTCCTGTCAAACAAATCTTTAACATTTTACGAGAAGGTTGGGAGGCATGGATACAGGAAATTGTGTCGATGTTATCTTTTAGATTTCTCGAAAGCATTTGATAAGCTTCCACACCTGGAACTGGTAAATACTTTAAAACAGTACAGTATGCATTTAATAATAGCATAATAAATTGGATAGAGGCCTGGTTGGTGAGAGAAGGCAGAGAGTGGTGATCCAAGGTGAAAAATCAGAGTGGGCAGCAGTGACTAGTGGGGTGCCTCAGGGGTCGGTTCTTGGACCATTTCTATTTAATATTTATGTAACCTCTTTAAAAATATCAAATACGGATATTTGGGTAACAAAATTTGCAGATCACTGCAGAATTGGAGCTATAGCAAATAACACAAAAAACAAAAATGATATACAGGAAGCATTAAATAAGGTGTATAACTGGATAAAAAGTAAGCTAGAACTAAAAAAAATAAATGTATAACCATGTATCTGGGTAAAACAAAAAATAAAATAAACTATTCTGTAAAATGGATAATACAGTACTCAATAATACAAATGAAGAAAGAGATTTGGGAATAATAATTAGTTCAGACATAAAATTCAGTTCCACTGTAACAAAGTAATAAAAGGGTAACCAGATATTGAATTGTATTTTGAGACATATATCAAGTAGGGATAGGAAGGTGCTGATGCCCGTTTATGGTGCCCTGGTGAGACCAAATCTGGAGTATTGCGCACAGGTTTGGGTCCTTATAAAAAACTGATATAAACAATATAGAAAGAATTCAGAGACGAGCAGCAAAATCAATTGAAGGATTAGAAAAAAGACTTACCCAGAGAGACTGAGGTAATTGGATTTATATACCTTGAATATAGGAGAATTAGGGGCGACTATTGTTTACTTTTTAGAGCTATTAAAGATGATTTATTGTTATCAGAATTAGGGCTTGCTTGGAGAAAATCCAGATATGAACTGAGGGGACATCCATTTCAGTTTGAAGTTAAAAAATGGCAAAGTCTACAACGCAAACATTGGTTTAGCAATAGAATTGTGTCTGGTTGGAACTCACTGCCAATAGATGTAGTATCAAGCACAAGCATGGACTCTTTTAAGGTTAAACTGGATCATTTCCTTTTGAAGATATAATTAAAATTTTTGGCAAGCATCATGGACGAAAGTCTAAATAGCTTGAAATGACCTGTGAACCTATGAAGATTCAACACCTTGCAACAAGGGGATCAATATGTCATGATACTTAAAAGATATTGTCAGAGAAGTGGACTGTGCAAATAAGTAAGCATTAAGCCACAACAAAGGAGAGTTCTACTTGGGAATTAATCCCTGGTCAGTGGGGAATGGCCTCGTCCCCCAACCACATAAACAGGCATTAATTCCCCAATAGAACCCTCCTTTATAGTGGCTTAATGCACTTGTAACATGGCAAGCATTTCCAGAAATAAGCAGATTTATTATTTGTGCTGCTAACTTGTAATGCAAACACACACAGTTATATTTCTTATCTTTAACAGTGAATTGATAGTACACATTCTGTTGAATGTAACCTGTCTTACATATATTGTGGATGTAGGAAGGCATTACTTTACAACATTTTGATTTAAGTGCATCATGTTATTATTGCCAAATATACTTTTATAATTTTTACTATTATGGTACTTTTTCTCCTAACTTACTGTCTGGATCAGTGCTAGATACTTTAATTTTCATCAGTGTGTATTACAAGATATGAGTTGCACTGCATGATGGGACCATGCTAGGGTACATCTTCATATTTTGTTCCTGCAGTTCCTTGGCAGGCCAACAGATGGCTAAGAAACAATGCTAGCAGCACATCACTGTTTTACAGCCATCTGTTGGGCTGCCATTAAACTGCACTTAAACAAAGAATTTACTCTAGTTTCATAAGTTTGATTTGAGACAAAAGCTTTCACCAAGAAGTCTCTTAGCTAATATGTAACATTTTTTTACGTGCCCCTAAGTTATCCCTGTAATTCTGTAGTAGGTGTCTAGTTTTTCCTTTAAGGTAAGCATGGTATCACATTTCACTACCTCAGGTGGGAGTCTATTCCAAGGAGACACCACTCTCTTGTTCACCCAGGCTTCCCTTTTATTAGATTTGTACAGTTCCCCTTTCAATTGATACTCATGTTCTTGTAACTTTAGAAGGATGTCTACTTTGTAAACCCAAGCACTCCAACAAATCTCTATTCCTATGAGCAGAATATACTAGACATAAGTCCCCTCAGAGTCTATGATACTCGAGAGCACATGTCCAAATCACCCAACTTGTGCCTTACGGATGGGACCCAATATCTCATTATCTTCTCTGGTTGCCCTCCTCTGAACCCTCTCCAGACTTACTACATCAGATTAATGGTAAGAGCTCCAAAACTGCTCACCATACTCCAGTAAAGGCCTGGCCAATACAGTGTACAAGGGCAGCAGCACAGTTCTGTCCCTGCTTCCTATATTATGTAGAATACAGTAGAGCATTTTGTTTGCTCTATTAACTATTCTGGTGGTATGTTGCCTGAACGATAAATCATTGGTCACCAAACACCTAGGTTCCTCTCACATTCCACACTTTTGATAATGTGACTGCATAGGTTATATGTACCCTGAATATTATTTTGACCAAAGTGCATAACGCTGCACTTGGCTATATTAAATTTCATCTTATGTGTTATAGCCCAGGCTCTAATAGGATCTAATTATGTCTGGAATTTTAGGACATCTTCATCCATTCTTACGATGGCACCAGCTTTGCTGTCATCAGCAAATTTTGTTATCCATGCATGGTTCACAAAAAGCAACAAGGCATTACTTAATATTAATCCCCATATACCAAGAATATTAGGTTATTCATAATCTGGGCCCCATTCAGTGCATTCATTATTTGGATTGCACCCTAAAAATGTTTAATATTTTTCAAAAACCTTTTTCCTCATCTAAGTGGCAAGTGACAGTCCCATGGCCACATTCCAAATTACCCATTTATTTGCCACCCCTACCCTCTCCCTGTTCCATCCTATATCATATGAAAAATGTGACATCCTAACAGCCACATCTCTACCCAATATCTTTTAAAATGTACCCTACTCCCTAACTCGCAAACCCAGTCCCATAATTATCTGGGGCAATGGGCTCATTTTATTATTTTCAACCTTCCAACACCAATCCTCAGTTCATGATGAGGGAGGCAAAAAAGATGGTCTTACTGTCATATTATCTGGTAGTATTCCAGACCCCTCTTCCACTCAGCACTGTCTTAACCCACCCCTGGCTCTGTATTATATGAGGCAAAGGCCCAGATTATATTTGTTGCCCCCTAATCCCTGATCAATGATGATCAATAGAACCAACATCCTGGCTCCTCAGCTGGTCCCATGCATAGTCTAGTATTCATAGTTTCTGTATGTGTGTTGGGGGGAGAGTGTTATCTGCCTAGCATCATTGACTGACACTAAGCTGACTGTTATAGGGAACCAGATGGGAAGTCACTAATGCATTATGTATATTTATGTCTTCTTCACATCACTCACGTATGCAAGGTTGCTGGCTCGTGGCACTGCAGGTTGAGCGCTGGACACCACACCTCTTGCCATGCTGATGCCCCAGGTTTGGGAGTGGATTCAGTGTGTCGGGGGTCGGCAGGGGGATGAGAGGATTGAGCATCTGGAGAACTGTTGTCCTTTCCTGGGGTGGGATCTAGGGCTTCCCCGCTTTGAAATGACTCCCAGTGGAGACAGGGAGCATTACATTCAAGTGGAGATGTGGAAGGAGGAGGCAGCGGCAGACATCTGCAGGAGGGGGCAGGTACACACCCTCTATGTGCTGACATCATTGCACATCTGCTGCTGCAGGGGAAACACAACATGATGGTGGAAAACCCCAGCCACTAGAAGGATGACAGTGGTCCCCACGGGGTGGTGCATATGTCCACTGTTGGTCCTTACCTGGCCAACTCTCCTGGGTCTTCTCCTCTCAGGGTGGTGGAGAGGACTCTATCCTCGATTCCTCGGCTAGGTGGGATTCAGGACAGAATTCAGGACTGACACTAAGCTGACTGTTATAGAGAACCAGATGGGAAGTCACTAATGCATTATGTATATTTATGTCTTCTTCACATCACTCAAGTATGCTAGGTTGCTGGCCCGTGGCACTGTGGGTTGAAGCGCTGGACACCACACCTCTGGCCATGCCAATGCCCCGCATTTAGGACCAGACTCAGGGCGTTTCAACCTTCCAATGCCAATCCTCAGTTCATGATGAGGGAGGTGAAAAAGATGGTCTTACTGTTATATTATCTGGTTGTATTCCTGACCCCTGTTCCACTGGGTTTGCCGAGTTAGGGAGTAGGGGACATTTTACATTTCAGGATTCAGGTGGTGCTACCACCATTCAAGTGGCTTTCACCCGAAGGGGGCCCTAGTGACTGATGATGGGAGCAAAAGAAAGTCCACAAAAAAAAAAAAAAAGAATGCTAGGCTGATCACTTCCCATCCACAAGCTATGGAAATGAAATACTGTAGAGGGGCTGACTTAGAAATAGAGGGCCCCCAATCATGGATTAGTGACTGGGGACTGAAACAAAACAATGTGGGCCTTTAACCCATGAGTGGTTAGGTCAGGCCACTTGCATTTAAAAGGAAAACCACTTTTGGCACTCTCACCATGGTTCTGGGCTCGCAGGTTGGGATTTGAATTTTCAATAAAGCAGCAAGTTGCCAGTGTTAATGATGAAACTAGTGATTTGTGTTAAGAAGGGGTCCTTTTCAGAAGATAGTGTCAAGTGGGGGACTTCTGGCAGGACATTAGGTTTATTATAAGGTAATGGTTGGAGGGACCAAAAATAGGGTGGGGTGGGAACCAGGAAGTGGGAGGGGGTGGGTGATAACTGATTGGAGGTGCACAGGACAAACATTGGCCATCTTAGCAAAGAAAAAAAGTGTTATATAGCCTTTTATTAGCAAGACTGAAGAATGAATAATAATGAATATTTTCAGGCCCTGAGTATGAATATTCACTGAGTAGTCATGAGAAGTTAATCACATACCTCTGGTGAGCACTACCATCTGAATGTGAGGCACTACAATGTAGAGGATAATGGGTGCACACCAGTTAACAAAAAAGCTGTGTTCCCTTTGAGAGGTTCTCATGACAACCTAGTAAACATCAAGAGTGAAGCTTGAGAGGTTTACTGTTGTCATGACAACTTCGAGAAGTGAATGCAGCATAGTTATTTACTGTTGCCCATCCATTGTCTTTTATAATGTATGGGCAATAGTGACCAACAATGGAACATTTCTCGACCATAAGTGATCATCTCTCACACACCTCTCTGAACACCACACATGTCTCTGCCACACAGACTTATGTTTCTTATGAGTGACAAGTAAACAGTGCTGCCAATTGAATTTCAGTAGACCAGGATCACGTGGTAGTCTCAAAGGCACCCCACTTCCATCTGCAGTAGCAAGATCTATGAAAGTACTGCTGAGAAGACAGTGGAGCCAACAGAGTTGACTTTTCCTACTGTGTCAAACAGGGTCTGGTCAATGACAGTATTTAAAATGAAATCAAGACACGTTTTTTTTTAACTTTAGCTAGATTTATGTTATGGCCAAGGAGATTACTGGAAACAAAGTGTAGTGTGGGTCCAGAGTGCTCCAGGGGAGTGCCACAGTGACATAGTGAAGAGTATATTTTTATAGTGAATGGGAGAATGTGATTATGAGTGCTTGTTTTTTTCCCCAAAGTAAAAAAAAAAACAAGTGATTGGCATGACTGTCAGGATAATGGGAGAGCAAGGGCATTCCAAGCTCTTGTACCATCGTAGTGACATACTCAAGACGGTACAACAATCTCTTGAAGTCACTACAATGGTACAACAAGCCTGGGAATTCAATGAATTCCATCATTAATCACACCCTCCCATACACTATAAAAGAGTTCTATATTGCAACAAAATCACCCTCTGGATGGAACAGGCTGAAGGAATGGCTAAGATAAAAGTGCAGCAGGACCAATAAGAAATTCTGTTTAGATAAATGATTAGAGCTGCTTGCTGTCTTAAGGACTTGGGGCATAACCATTTTGAAATACCATACTGCACATTTAAAAGGCTGTATGGCACACTATTCAATTCTATTCTGTTATGTTCTGTTTTCTGTTCCATTCCATTCTGTCCTGTTGTGTTCCATTCTGTTTTATTCTGTTCTCCAACAAGGAAATTAATCATACCAAGCAATTTTGTTAGAGAAGACAAGCAACTGAATACTGTAGCAGCTTTCTGACATATTTAAAGAGCAAAAGATTTAAACTCTTACAATGTGTTTACTGTTTCATTCAAAAATCAGAGTAGAATGAAATGACTGAAGGTACAGTAACCCATACCAAGCTGTCCAGAGTGACAGAACTTCATAAAAGGCTCTCAGTGATTTAATGCTACACAGTTATACCAGCAAATTGATGATCTTAGATCATGGGACAAAGCAGGCCAATCAATCAGACTACACTTAAACTCTAAAAGATGTGCCATAAGTTCCTAATAGCATTAAAAAACATTTATCCATCTCAAAACATGATATTCATGCTATCAGTCAACAACTGAGACATTATATTGTACTCTAAGCCCACAAGTTGTATTTAGGATCCAAGCTACAGTATACTTGTGAAACCCCTCCGCAACAAGACTTTTGGCTTAACTGACAACTACAATTGCCAGTACAATGCAATAGCTTACTCTGTGTATTCTCACAGCAATCTATGATTCTGGAGGTCAGTTTGATTTGTCATGTTACTGAATTCTGTACATTTCATAATGTTCCAATATGCTATTGCATTCCAAAGTAGGATGGTAAGACTCAAACTAAGTACAAGGTTGCATTTTAGAAAAGTGGTTGGCTGTCCAGCATAAAAAGATAACTTAGCAAATCTATATCTCTTGCAGTTTTTTAATATAATTTAAAATGTGGGCATGTGTGAGTGAACTCTGTTTACATGCCCTGTATACTGCTATTGGTTTGAAAAAGTATTATTAGGGCCTATTTACCAAGGGTGGTGCGATACGCGGGTGCACGATGTAAGTGAGGGTGCGCAACTGTGTGCTGTGCAGAGCATTGTGCAGATGTACCGTGCACAAAGAAGCATGCAACACCCCCAACAGGCATGGGCAATGTCAAAAGACATGCATGGGTGGTCCTGAGGCAGTGAGGAGACAAGGGAATGCTGCATGATTCCGCCATATATGGCAAGATGGAAATGTAATGTGCCTACGCTATGCACAGTGCAGAACTGGAATATCTGCAGAATACACACCAATGAACTGTGGTCTGGAGCAGCGAGTGGCCCCCGTGCCACTGCAGCCCACACCCACCACTTACAGCTGCGCACCAGCTGGTGGCAGCAGTAGGTGGCAACAGTCCATTAACTTCACCGGCACACAGGTGGCAATACTGGTCACAGACATAAAGCAGTGCTACGATGTGCTGTATGGGAGATGGTCCCTTTCAACCCCCGCAGAGACAAAGGCCCAAATATGGCACAACATTAATTCCAAAAATTCATTTCAAAACAATATAACCATGCTTGAACAATGGGCTAGAAATAATAACAGGACTTTTAATATAGAGAAATGTAAAATCATTCACCTAGGCCATAGCAATCCAAGTTTTTCTTATTACTTAAATGGTCATAAAATCCAGACAACAACAAATGAGAGGGACCTAGGTGTATACGTCACCCATGACTTGTCTTATGACACAAATACAAAACTCAAGGTTAAATAAGCATTTGTCAATGCCGAATGTTTGCTTGCTGGTATTAGCATTAGAAATGCAGGAGTTAGACAAATGCAGAATAGGAATGGCAGTGAAGTAGTGAACTTGACATGAACTGCACCTTCATGCTGTAGAGATGGACAGGATGTGGGGTAAGTTTTGGGTCATCACCATGTTGGTCAAAGCCATGTCACCTCAACCTGTTCTGCAGACAGCGAGATGTGTTGACCTGTGCCTTAGGGTGTTTGGCTTTACAGTCAGCCCATTCCAAAAGGACATACATTGAAATGGGTGAAGCATCGGAGAATGGTGTGAAGTCTTGGAATGAAGAGTTCAAGGTACACCTCGATGCCTGTCTGTGGTGGGGGTGGGGTGGGATGGCATGAGCAGTATGGTCGGCAATCCAAAGACACACCCAATGCCTGTCTGTCTGTACAGGGCAGGATGCTATGGTTAGAAACCCTAATGCCTCAGGCGTTTGCTGGTATTCACAGTATAAATTTTGAACATGGCCTTTTTGTGAGTTCACCTCATGAAAGCATTTGGGACCTCTTCTCATGAACACTGGCAGTGTGATTTTGTCAATGTGTCCCGAAAAGTGACTTCCAACAGTGCCATTCTGCACCACATGTATGAAAATACAGATCGGGCAGGATGTGAAGAATAACAGCTGAACTATCCATAGGGAGGTATGAAGACATGGCAATGCTGAAAATGTGTTGTGGGACTATTAACAATGCTTGCAGTTCCAAGCATACGTGGAAACCGCACAACGCATGTGCATAACAGTCATTTTATAGAGTTTCATCACCAGGTCTTCACGATAGGCATTTAACAACCTGTGCTGATGAACAACGTCACTGTGATTTTGTTACTGTGTCCTGAACACTGATGTCCCACAGCAACCACGGTAGTCTACACTGGAACTGCAAAAACACATTTCAACCAGGATGTGAAAAATGACAGCTGTACTGTTCATAAGGAGGTGTGGAAAAATGGCAGTGTTGAAAATCTGGAGTGAAAATATTACAATTGTGCAAAGTTATAAGCGTGCATGGAAACTGTGCAACGCATGCTTGTAACACAGTCACTTTATGGGCTTTCATCTCCAAATTTTCAACATAGGCATTTTAGGACCTCTGCTAATGGAGTTTGCCCTTTAAGGGGCAGACCATGTTGTCCAGGTGCACCCCTTCCCTCCTGATTGGGATAGTTGTGCTCAGAAGGGGAGGGGATAGGGAAGGGGAGGAGCTCAGAGCCAGAACAATGGCCAGGTAACAGGAAGGGAGGGAGAAAGGGGGTACATAAAGGACAGCACAAGGGGGCCTCAGCCACTTTTGCTGGAGTTTTTGATTTCCAAGAAACTGCAGCACTTCAGATTGGCATATTGGTGGGGAAGGTTAGTTCAGGACAGGCCGGAGGTAAGAAGTCAAGCTACAATGTGTAGGTTACAGTTTTTAAAAAAAAAAAAAAGGAGAGTAAGTAATAATAGAGCTGATCAAGAACAACGTTTGCTTTGTGTTGAAAAGAGTGAGGAAGCTTTTACTGGTAGCAGGTGTGGTTTGGTTGCAGGAAATTGCTTGTTGAGAACGGGTGTTAGGACAGGGAAGCATGACTGGCTGGAAAAACTTTAAAGTGATTGTTGGTGCAAGTTGTGGTGGAGAGCAGTGGTGTGCAGCTTTTTGGTGGTTTAAGTTGGTTGGAGCAAGGAACGGAAGTGGGTCGCGGGACCACGTGGCGTCATATGCCGCGGGGAAGATGGAGGATGAGCCGGGAGCTTTTTGGTGGATTAAGCTTACAGGGGCTGCTAGTAGTGTGGGTTTTGTCGGAAGGGAGGCGGGGAGGGAGCTAAGATCCGACCCTGCGTTGGATGGAGTGCAGGCGGGGAGCCACATCGGGCGTGAGGTACAAGAGTTTTTAGTCCCTCTTAAAGGCCTGCATTGTGTTTTGAGGAGGCAGGAGAGATGAGGAGGCCAAGACATGGGTAGGCCTAGAAGGAGGCCGGTCAGAGTAAGGAATGGAAGCAGGTCATGGGACCATGTGGCGTGACATCACATGTCACGTGGGAGACAGGGGACGAGCCTGGTGGTGTCGAGGGCCTGGCTGTTAGTGTGAAACAGGGATGAAACAGCTATGTGACCGCTGGGATCGTGGAAGGGTTAAGTTTGTGGACTCCAAAGGAGGGCATGGCAAAATAGAGCGCCTAATAAAAAAAAAAAAGAAATTTTAATAGGACTGGAGGACATGGTGGGCAGGCAGGCCCTGAAAAACTGAGGGAGCAGCTGGTGAGAGAGCAGGAGGATGCCTCAGGACCATGCGGCCACTCGCACACCGCGTGGGAGATGAGAAACGTCGATGGCCTGGTAGGAGGTGGTAGGTTCCTGGGGGTTGGGGAGCGGACAAAGCAGGGTGCTGGGTATTAAAGACTGTGGGTCAGACCAATTTACAGCCCAGGCCCTTGGCGATGTTGAGTGGACAGTGCCCATCCCTAAAGAGGGGGTCGGGGGGTATGACTTGTGAAACATGTATACAGCAATTTCAATAAGGAACAAAGCACTTTTCGTTTCTGACGTGGGAGGGGTGGGGCGTGTAGCCCGGAAATGAAGAGGCCTGGGAGAATGGAGGCCTCGGGAGCAGGAAGGGGGTTTTGATTATGGCCACATGGGCAGGGGGATGGGAAGCTAGCCATTGGTGTTTTTCTGGGTGCTTTCCATTATGGGCCGTGGGCCTCAAAGGATAAGGGATCTGAAGGCAGAGAGCAGAGGTGGAGGCCCAAGTGTGGCCGGGCAGTATAGTGGGCCGGAGAAATGGCTGGGGAAAACAATACATATATGTAATGGTTACAGTAGAGGATAAGTTGGGAACATTATTACTGCCCTACGGGGGGTCCGTCTTGGGCCCAAAGGTACAGTGGTTGGCAGGGAGAAGGCCTGTGGGCGCTTGACCCAGTGGGCTATCGCTCGTGAATAATCCGGGAGTCGAGGGCCTAGGGCGCGGACCCCAGGTAGTGAGCAGACGAGGGGCACACAAAAAAAAAAAAAAATATATATATATATATATATAAAAACTAAGACAGGGTGGTGCAGCTGGTGGACACACGCAGTAAGAGGGTGAATCTAAGGGTTTTTGCCTAAAGTAGCATGGGAGGCGAGCCCAAAGGAAGGCTTTCGGCCTATATAAAAAAAAATAATAATAATTTTTGGCAACTGGTTTTGATTAAGATGGTAACGGTTTTAGTATTCTGTAGTTGTCTTCACAGGGCATCAGCGAAGTGCAGACATGGCACCCGGAAGAGCAAGCTATCGAAGGAAGGAGGCTTACAAGGTGATAATCGAGGCTTGCGGAAAAGGCAAACAAAATGTGGGAGCTGGTGGAAGGAGAGGACCCGGGAAGCCGGGGAAGAAAAGCGGATGGGAAAAAGGTGGCAAAGAAAAGGGCACCTGGGGAGGAGGCAGCCTTTCTGGGGTAGCGCCGAGGGCAGCAGGGACTGCCAGGGCTACCGAGCTCGCTCCTATGCAGCCAGGTGATGCAATGGCACCCACCCCTGAGCAAAGGGAACCCCTCTGCAAGAACCGAGGTCGGAGGCTCGAAGCGGTGGGTCCGACCTACACCTCCCGGCAGACCATCTCCCACTTCCACCTCACCCACAGGATGAAGCAAGGGAACCCGGGGAAGCTGGCAGACACACCGGACAAGAAAAGGGCTGAGGTACGCACCCAATATGGTCGGGGATAGCATAAAAAGGAATATATAGGGCAAATAGTGGTGGCACTAGGAACAGATAGGTGGGACAGATGGAGTTGGCCCTGGTGGAACTGAAGGCAAGTAAAGGGGTGTTAAGAGACACAGAACAAGGAGAAGCAAGAAGGTCTGGGGACAAGGAGAGTGGGTGCACGGGGATGAGGATTGGGGAGCATGTGCCGCTGCCACAAGAGAAAAAATATGGAGAGGGAATATGTGGACATATTTGCCCTAGTGAGCGGAAGTGACAAAATATGAAGAGGCGGAGTATAGGGAAAAGCGAAATGGCAGCAGCCATAGTGTTGCTCGGTAAAAAAGAGGAAGACAAATTCACAAAAGGAAATACTTGAGATAGGTGGTTCCTAGGTTTTGCAATCTTTTCAGCCACAACGTTGGAAAGAAGACCAGAATTAGGTATCCCGCTCATCACTTATTCATTGATAATACGGAGAACGAAGGCAAAAGGCGGACTGGGGTGGTTGTATTACGATGAATATTTTCGGCAGAGCATGGCAACATTTGGGGATGTAAGGTGGGACACTAAGCAAATAGATTTATGGACGGATTATGTAACGGATCAGTTCACACCCGATGGAGGGTGGAGTAAGAGAGGGGCCATACCTACTAGATGCTGTTGGGCATATAATAGGGCATTCTGCGCATGGCCCCAGTGTCATTTTCGTCATGCCTGTGCAAACTGTGGGGGTGGGCACTCGGCTATCAAATGCGTTAACATTACAGGAGTACAAAGTACCCAAGGGTACAGGGGACAAGGGTCGAGCCAGCATTTCTTTCGAGATAACCAGGTTTTTAGAGGGCAGTCATGGAGCAATGGAGGGAGGGGCAGAGGTAATGGGGTAGAGGAGGGCAAAAGCACTGAGGCAACAGAAAGGGGGTGGGCAGGATGGGGGGTACAGGGGGGGCGACAGGGCTCGATTTGAGATGGCCAGAACACCTGTGAACATAGCGGCCTTGACGTCGCGCCTGGCAAGATACCCAGATACAAGGACCCGGGATATGATTTTGCAGGGGTTTGACACAGGTTTTTCATTACAGTCTACAGGTCCCAGACAGGCGAGAGAGGCGAGGAATTTAGGGTCGGTAAAAGGAAAGGAGGACATGTTAAGGAATAAGATTGAGAAGGAGAGGGCAGCTGGTAGGGTAGAAGGTCCGTTTGCCGACCCCCCATTAGAGAACATGCGGATATCACCGTTGGGTTTGGTTCCTAAAAAACAAGAAGGGGAATATCGGTAATACACCCTTTGTCTTACCCAGACGGTGACTCGTGAATGACTATATTAGGAGGAGCATAGCAGGGTGACCTATGCAATGCTCGAGGATGCAATCCGGATAATCCGGGCAACAGAGGATGCATGGATGGCAAAAACAGACAAAGAATCAGCTTTCAGGCTGCTTCCAGTAAGGAGGGAAGACTGGGACCTTTTGGGTTTTAAAAATGAAGGGAGATATTACTTTGATAAGGCTATGCCTATGGGGTGCTCCACAGCATGTGCAACATTTGAAGCTTTCAGCACATGCCTACAGTGGATATTCCAAGAGGAAACTGGGTACAGGTCCGTTATCCACTACCTGGATGATTTTCTCCTCATAGGTAAGGGTGAGGAGGAGACACGGAGCATGTTGATTAGGTTTCAGCAAATGTGCCAGGGATTGGGGGTCCCACTGGCACAGGGTAAGACAGAAGGGCCCAGCAGGGTGATAGAATTCCTAGGGATAGAGATTGACGCGGTGAACGAGGTTTTAGGTTGCGGACAAGAAGGTAAGGAGATTGAAGGAGCTAATTAGTACACATGCCAGCAAAGAGGTCCAGTTGAAAATAGTTCAACAAGTGTTGGGGCATCTGAATTTTGCATGCAGGGCAGTGGGACCGGGAGGCGTTTACAAGAAGGTTGGCCAGAGGCGACAGCGAGGTCACGAAACCACACCACTGGATTAACTTGGCGTGCAGTATCAGGAAGATTTTAGCGTATGGGAAGAATTTTGAAGGGCTATAATGGGACTTCATTCTGGCAGGAGGAGTGGTTGTATAACACAGACTTGGAGTTATACACAGACACAGCAGGAGGTCTGGGCATGGAGGTTATCTGAGGCAAGTGGTTCATGGAACCATGTCCTGCGGACTGGGTTAGAGGGGGAAAAGTGAAGGACATAACACTCCTGGAGATCATGCCCATATGGGCATGTACTTTCGTTCGTGGGGAGGAATTATGAGATCAGAAGGTAACATTTTGGTGTAACAATAGAGCGATGGTGGACGTACTTAACCGTAGAGAGGCCAGATCCAACGCAGTCATGCAGGTGGTACGATGGCTGGTTCTAAGGGCTCTGCAGCTGAACATGTCTTTTAGAGCAAAACATATCGAAGGGGTACGCAATACCCTGGCTGACAGCCTTTCCCGTCTGCAGCTGGACCATTTTCAGAAGCTGGCGCCAGCAGCGGAGGAACAAAAAATGCCCATACCAGAGGACATCTGAGACATTGGCAGGATGGAGCGGAGCTGTTGTTTCGTAGCTCATGGGCACCCTAGACTCTGAGGGCGTATGATGGGGCCTGGCGTGTTTTTCAAGCATTCAGGGCAGTGCACCAGATGGAGGTAAGTGGGCCATTATCGGAGGAACAGGTGGAATGTTCCTAGTGGATCAATGGCAAAGGAGAGCTCACGCCACGATGGGGGTTTATCTGGCAGGGATCAGTGTGATCTGCATCCTGTAGGGATGGCGGGACCCGACAAGGACGATGTTCATTAGGAGGATGATGCAGGGATGGGGTAGGTTAAGGGGAGGACCAAGGACATCCGGAGGCCAATAGGGAGCAATGGTTAATGAAGGTAGGGGAGGCACTCCCGGCTATATGTATTTCAAACGGCGTGGCCCAGCTATTTCATGCAATTTATGTGACAATGTTTGCAGGGGCTCTGAGGGTGAGCGAGTTAGTAGACCATAGGAAAATGACATGGAAGGTGGTATGGAGTGGGAGGATGTGAGTTGGGGGACAAAGGAAATAAGGATCAGATTAAGATGATCCAAGACTGACCAAAAAGGGCAAGGTTCCATAATAACCCTAAAGGGACGAACAGAGGTTGCAATATGCCTAGTACAAGCCCTGTGGGTTTTCGCCACAGGGCAAGTAATCAGGACTGGGAAATTTTTTACACACAGGGATGGAAGAAGGGTCACTAGTTACCAGGTCATGGCAGTGTTAAAAAAGGCGATGGCATTTCTGTGGGAGAACCCAGCTAATTACTCATCCCATTCCGTGCGGATTGGGGCTGCTTCACAGTGGGCGGCGAAAGGGGAGTCTGTGGAAGACATTTTGGTGAAAGGCTGGTGGTCGGCCAGCTACAAAAGATACATCAGAACTCTGACATAAAAAAAAAAAAAAAAAAAAAAGAGGGGGAAGGGAGGTAATATTGTACTGAGGTTACTGAGCATTGGAAGTGAAGACAGAAAGGTCATGGGAGAATGCATGTTATTTAAATAACTTTGTGTTGTTATATCCCAAAGGTAGAAGGAGGAGCACAGAGTCTGGATTTGCAGCCACTCCTATATTTACTAGGCTGGTAAGAGAGCGGAAACAAAATCTGGAGGAAAACAGCTATATCAAGATGCCAGGCAGTGTAGGCTGGTATGGCACGGCGTGTGGGGAATGAGATGGGCACAGCTGCTCCCTGCTTTGGAAGAGCTCAAGAGACATCGGCCCAGTCCAGACCTAATCATTATACACTTGGGGGGCAATGATCTGGCAAGCAGACCATGGGCACACATACTGGCAGATCAAGAGGGACTTAGAGATGTTAAGGCACTGGTGGCCACAGGTGTCCCTTGCATGGTCAGACATAATACCTCGGAGGGTGTGGAGACAAGAACACAGCCACAGGGTGGTGGAGAGAGCCAGGAGGAAGATGAATAGGAGAGTGGGAACACTGATAAGGCAGATGGGAGGACAGGTGATACTGCGAGGGTCGAAGAATGGGTGGGCAGATTTTACAGACCAGACGGATACACCTGTCAGACATAGCGGTAGATATGTTTAATGCAGAAATGATGGAGTTTATAGAAGAATGGAGAGACAGAAAACAAATTAAAAAAATAAAATATATAATATATATATATATATATATATAGATATATATATATATAAATATAGAAAGGGGGAGGGAGGGAGGTAGCAAGAGGCAAGGAAGGGAGGGGCACCCTAGTTTTGGGGGGAAGCCAGTCATCCAGCAAGTTGGAGACTGGCTAGTGGGGAAAAGGGGGGGAGGATGAAAAGGGGGGAAGATAAAAGGAGTAACATGAGAGGAAGAAGAAGATGAAGGAGAAAACGGTCTCGGTTCTCACCGTTACCTAGCAAGAAAGGGAGAAGAAGAAGGCACCCAAGTTTTCGCCCCGGGGGATGGAGAATTAGAAAGTGATATATGTATGGAATAATGGAAATTATTGGATATATGAAAATAAGAGATGGAAAAGAATTATGATTGATGGATTTTAATAAATTAATTGCCAATATGAGCACAATAACAAGTAATGGCTCCGTGTTTTTGTGAGGGATGAGGGGGAAATCCGGGACAATGGAGTTTGCCCTTTAAGGGGCAGACAATGTTGTCCAGGTGCATCCCTTCCCTCCTGATTGGGATAGTTGTGCTCAGAAGGGGAAGGGATAGGGAAGGGGAGGAGCCAGGAGCCAGAACAATGGCCAGGTAACAGGAAGGGGAGGAGAGAAAGGGGTACATAAAGGACAGCACAAGGGGCCTCAGCCACTTTGCTGGGTTTTGATCCTCCCAACCCACCCTAGAGGAATAGGAAGGCAGGGGTATAGCTGATGGGGGTAGGAGGGTCTGTTATGGTGGAGGACAGACATGCCTACCAGAGCATTGGACTGCCAGTGGTGAATGGCAGGGAAGATGATATGGTATGGACTGCCAAAGGTGGATGGCAGGAAAAAGGGGTCATGGACTGCCAAGGTGGATGGCAGAGGGTAAGAGGATGATGGACTGCCAAGGTGGATGGTAGGTGAAAAATGGTTATGGACTGCCAAGGTGGATGGCAGGGGAAAATGGTAAGGGCTGCCAAGGGGAAGGGCAGGTGAAAAATGGGGAGGATTACGAAAGGGGAAAGGGGGACAAGGGAAGATAAAAGGAGTAACACGAGAGGAAGAAGAAGATGAAGGAAAAACGGTCTCGGTTCTCACCGTTACCAAGAAAAGGAGAAGAAGAAGGCACCCAGGTTTTCACCTGGGGATGGAGAAATCAGAAAGTGATATATGTATGGAATAATGGAAATTATTGGATATATGAAAATAAGAGATGGAAAAGAATTATGATTGATGGATTTTAATAAATTAATTGCCAATCTGAGCACAACAACAAGTAATGGCTCCATGTTTTTGTGAAGGATGAGGGGGGAATCTGGGACAATGAACAGTGTCACTATGATTTTTGTAATGTGTCTCAAACAGTGATTTCCCACAGCGACCGTGCTATTGTGTGCTGGAAGCGCGTAAACACATTTCGGCCAGGAGGTGCAAAATGACAGCTGCACTGTACATAAGAAAGTGTGGAAAAATGGCAATGTTGACAATATGGTGTGAAAATTTTGCAAATGTGCGAAGTTACGAGCATGAGTGGAAACTGCACAATGCACACTTGTTTTATGGACAATTGTCACCAGATTTTCAGCATACCCATTTTAGGACCTCTGCTAATGAACAGTGTCAGTGAGATTTTCCTAATGTGTCCCAAACATGGATTTCCCACAACGAACGCGTTAGTCTGTGCCACAAGTGCAAAAACACATTTGGGCCGGGATGTGAAAATTGACAGCTGTACTGCTCATAAGGAGATGCAGACAAATGGCAGTGTTGATAATCTGGAGTGAAAATATTGCAAATATGTGAAGGTACGAGCATGTGTAGAAACTGCACAATGCACACTCATAGCACAGTCATTTTATGGACTTTTCTCACCACATTTTCAACATAGGCATTTTAGGACCTCTGCTAATGAACAGTGTCACTGTGATTTTTGTAATGTGTCCCAAACATTGATTTCGAGCACCTACTGCGCCACTGTGCGCTACATGCGCAGAAACACATTGTGGGCAAGATGTGCAAAATTAAAGCTGTGCTGCTCATAAGAAGGTGTAGTAAAATGGCATTGTTGAAAATCTGGAGTGCAAATATTAAAAAGTTCATGACTTACAGAGCTGCGTGAGGACCTCAAGAACGCATGCTCATGAGAAACAGCTCGCCTTTTAGGAATGTTTTTACCAAATTTTCAACATAGCCATTTTAAGACCTCTGCTCATAAACAGTGTCACTGTGATTTTCTTAATCTGTCCCAAACATTGATTTCACACACTGACTGCGCCATTGTGCGCTACATGCACAGAAACACATTTTGGGCGAGATGTGAAACATGACAGCTGTACTGCTCATAAGAAGTGTGGTAAAATGAAAATGTTGAAATATGACTTACAAATATTAAAAATTTGCGCACTTACGACGTCAAGTGAAGAACTGGCGCAGCTTGATGCTACATGAAACAGTCATTCTTGGGGAATTTTTCCACCAAATTTTCAACATAGCCATTTTAAGACCTCTGCTCATGAACAGTGTCACTTTGATTTTCATAATATGTCCCAAACATTTATTTCACATTGACTGCGCCATTATACGTTACATGATGAAACACATTTTAGGCAAGATGTGAAAAATGACAGCTGTACTGCTCATAAGTAGGTGTGATAAAATGGCAATGTTGAAAATCTGGAGTGCAAATAGTACAAATTCACGAACTTACAGTACCTGCATAGGAACTGTGCAGTAATGCAGCTCGTAAAACAGTCATTCTAGGAATTTTTTTATTAAAATCTAGGATTACAAATACCTTTGAGCAGGAACTTCTCATTTACAAGGTTCCACGTCAAAGGAATGGGGGTATACATACATACAAGGTCAACATAATAATACATAGTTACACAATACAAAGAAGTAAGAGACTGAGGCTTAGGAAATTCAGTAATTCAAAATGTGCCAAATGTTAGGTAGCATGACATACCAGCCAAGGACAATCTTAGAAATAAGCACTGTAGGTGAGAGGGACGAGAATATGCAGGCAGAAGGCCATTGTTGGATGGTAGAGGGTGAGGGTAAGAACTCTAAAGGGGAGGGAGGGGAAGGATAAAAGTCAGGAAATGCCCGGGGGGAGGAAAGGGAGAGGGGGCAAGGGGGTAGGCAGGTAGAAGGGGGCAAGGTGGGGAGAGGTAGCTGTCAAGACTGAAGTGGAGGGCAGTGAGCAGTGGGCCCCTGATTAGGCGAGGCAGTCACAATGACTAGTTGAAATGAGATTCACCAGATTTGCAACATAGGCTTTTTGAGAGCCCTCCTCATGAACACTGGCACTGTCATTTCATTAATCGGTCCCAAAAGGTGATTTCGCCAGTGACCACAAAATCACCCTTAAGGCCTATTTAATGCCATGACAGTGACATAATTCATAAGGAGGGGTCCCAAACCCCATGTTGAAAATTTGGTGCCAAAATTCTAAACAATGCCTGAGATATGCAGCAAGGTTGAAAAAACCCTATCTATCCCATTATACAGCTTACCAGCATTTCCACAGTTCACGGTCGGCTTTGAAGAGTGCAGACATGTTCCCGGTCCACCAAAAATCATTGCGCAGGACTCCGGAGGTAAGTGTGGGGTGAGGGGGGTGTGGGGAGGCAGGGTGCGCAGTGGGTGGGTACAGGTTGTGGGAGGGGGGCCTGGGAGACTGCGAGGGACCATTTTTTCTCCACAGGAAAAAACAAAACAAAAAGACAATGCCAGACAGTTTTCTATTTTGCAGGGGCATTTGGCACACTGGTATGAGCTCCCAGCATGCCAGCGGACTGTTTTAGGGGAGACTGTAGCCGATGGGGATTGGGTACCCCATCAGCACACAAGAAAAGGGGGCCATAATGCCAATGGGGACTGGGCACCCCATCGGCACAATGAGAATGGGGAGGAATCATGCCGATGGGGACTGGGCACCCAGTTGGCACACAACAAAACGGGATGGGTTAGATCATGCTGACAGGGAGTGGGCTCCCCATTGGCAGACAGATGACAGGGACATTTGCGCACTGAAGCTGGCGGTATTGGGGCCCCGGCAAACAAAGACCATCTGGTGGGGACTTGCTGCCAAGAGGATTGGGCACCCCTCAACATAGAAGCAGCATAATATTGTTTGTGAATGTGGCGGCAAGAGCTGCCATGCGTTCACAAACGATATTACTGAGTTAACGTTCACCTTGCAATGACGGGAAGCCGCCCCTCATTGCAGCACAATGACTGATGCTGCAATGACGAGGTGGCCCTGATTGCTGCGGCAAAATGTTAGAAGATGGTGAACTTTGGAGACCAGTGTCATCACCACATTGTGCCTCCATTGGTCCACCATTGCCAAGCCCCCTAATGCAGTACCTCCCTTGGCTGTAACAGTGCCGCGTTTCCACAACCCGCTTCTCTCCTAAGCTGTCACGTCATGTTTCTTGCATACGCATGCAAGCAAACATAAAAAGGACATAGTATTTTAGGATGCATATTTTGGTGTATCAAAAGCCGAGATCCAGAAGTCACCATACACTTATACACAAGTTTGGTCAGGCCACACTTTGAATACTGTATACAGTTCAGTGCACCACAAATTTCTATCGGCTCTAGTATTATAGAAAAGGTTCAACAAAAGGCAACAAAGAAAATCAAAAATATGAACAATCTAACATATACTGATAGACTAAATAGACTTGGCCTTTACTCTCTTCGGTATAGAAGAACAAGAGGAGACCTCTGTCTTGCATACAGAACAAAATGATCCATTTCTTGGAACAACAATAGGCATTGTCAATCAAACCAAAATTAAAATACAAGATCGCACAACTGTCAAATGAAAGGGAAAACAATAGAATGGCAAAAAAGTAAATGGTACACTCAAATTATCATATCTAAATGGAACATTTTACCACGGGATGTAATCGATAGTGAGAGAATCATTTCATTCAAAAGCAGTCTAGATAAAGTCATGGGAAGCAAAAAATACAAATTTCACCCATAAATGTTGGGTGCAAGTTCAAAATGGGTGTAAGCCTGATGAACTTGTAACATACTATGAAACTATGACACTATGGTAGGACCTGCAGGAGGCGATCAACGCTGTGGGACCAGAGGCACACTTGCCGTGATCAAGGACAAGTGGTGGGACCTCCGGTCACAGGTGAAGAAGATGTTTAGCAGGGCACACCAGTCACAAGGTGTCACAGGCAGAGGTCCACCACTGCCAGACCCACCGCTCACACCCATTGAGAAACTGGTCACAGACACCATCAGCAACATCTTGACAGACGGTGAAACCAATGGACTTAACAGCATGCCAGATGAGCATGACACATGGGGACACACACAACACCAGCCCCTCAAAGCACATACACAACTGGACCTGATCACCTATGTGCATTCTATCCAGAGTGCAAAATAAGAATAGCAGCAATGAGAGTCCCTCGGGTGCCAATCGAGATATAACTCAGACATCAGCTGGTGATGGTAGGTAGTGCGACACCTGAAGTGCCATGTGCTAAGGCAAATGGACAGCCATGCTAAATGCTGTGTCCTCCCCCACCAGAGTCACAGTGGCAGGACATGAAGAGCACACAGGAGGATGCCGCACAGTTGCCAGCACAGCCTCAATGTCCAGGACATGGACATGCCATGGGCCCAGACCAACAGCACCAGGGGACCATGCGCAGTGGGGCATGGCCACAAAGACCCTAGCCACAGTGGAGGGATGGACACCAGAGGCCATGGAGTTGGACGGACACCAGACACCAGCGTCCAAAGACAGCAGTGATGCAGAGGCTGACGACAGAACAACAGCAATGTAGCCACTGTGGAGACCAGCTGTTGAGGAGTTGTGGGATAACAGATGGACCAGACACAGAACTTCAGGTTCAACACACAATCTCTATTTAAAAACAGGGGATAACCTTAAGCAATGGCATAGCCCTTCTTCAATACATCAGTTTGCAGCAAGAGACTATGCATGTCCTTCTCTGCACTTGGTCAGCTCCTACTAGCCCACTGATCTATCTCGCTAGTGAAAACTATTTTATTCCTTATGTTGGTCTTGTGTGTTTGGGTGATGGGGAGCTGAAAAAAGAAAACCCCCAAAACAAGCTAAAGACAAAGAACCTCAGTACAAAGGCACTGATGCAAGGGTTACCCTAAAGGGCATTGGTAATAAAGCCAAGTTTCAAAGAAAGACACCATCACACATACCCCATGATGCAATGGGATGATGTAATTGGATCTATATGCAAATCACCATGAAATTTTAGGCTTGTTCGGCTTAAAGCAGGAATGTATGGTGCCAAAGGGCCTCTCAAACAATCTGCAATTTACATGCATTTTAAATAACACAACTAACTTAATTTTTATAATGCAGTCCCCTAGTAACTTTGAACTTTATCAAAAACACCTAGTGCTGTGGCATTTTCAACATTTACAGATTTCATAAACATAAAGCATATACATTGAGGTATTTTATCACATAGTGCTATTGCATACTAACTCCAACAATGAGAAACACAGCATGTTGTTTTACATTAGCTCAGAGGTCACCACAATAACCTCCCTGTACGAGGACCTGAGAGGGAAAAGAAAACTTAAACAGGACACTACAGCATAGTCATGAAAGGGAAGGGAGTGCGCATACATAGATACATAGATACATAGACAGTGTCGGCAGATAAGGGCCTATGGCCCACCCAGTCTGCCCATTTCAGCTTGTAAGTTCAGTTTGTTTTCCTAGAAGTCTGTTGCCCCTTACCCCTGACCTCCAGAATTCCTTTATGTCTATCCCATGCATTCTTAAATCCCGTGATTGTTTCAGCCCCCACCACTTCCTCTGGCAGGATGTTCCACTTGTTCACCACCCGTTCTGTGAAGAAATTCTTTCTCATGTTTCCTCTGAATCGTCCTCCCTCCAACTTCATCCCATGCCCTCTAGTCCTGGAACATCTTTTCGCTTAAAATAGTGTTTTCCTGCACCCTGTTCCTCCCTGTAAGATACTTGTATGTCTCTATCATGTCCCCTCTCCCTCCTCTCCTCCAGGGAGTACATGTTCAGTTCCTTCAACCTGTCTTCATAGGACTTGTGATGCAATCCATGCACCATCTTTGTTGCCCTCCTCTGAACCTTCTCTACCCTGTCTATGTCCTTACGTAGGTATGGTCTCCAGAACTGTACACTGTACTCCAGGTGGGGCCTCACTAGTGTCTTGTATAGCGGAATTATGACCTCCCTTTTTCCTGCTGGTGATGCCCCTGCCTACATCCCAGCATCCCTATTGCTTTACCTGCTGCCTTGTCACACTGTTTCCCTACCTTGAGGTCATCAGAGATGACAACCCCAAGATCCCTTTCCTGCTTGGTGCATGCTATATCCTCACCCCCCAACTGATATACTCTGCCAGGGTTTTTGTGTCCCATATGCATTATCTTGCACTTCTTTGCATTGAATTTCAACTGCCAAACCCCTGACCATTCTTCAAGTTTCTGCAGGTCGCTTCTCATTCTGTCTACACCCTCTGGTGTGTCTACTCTGTTACAGAGCTTTGTGTCATCAGCGAACAGTGAAATTCTGCCTTCTAGGTCCTGCGCAATGTCACTGATGAAGATGTTGAATAGGATCGGTCCCAGCACTGATCCCTGTGGTACCCCACTGGTCACTCTTCCCTCTGTGGAGTGACAGCCATTTACCACCACCCTCTGTGTCCTGCCACCCAGCCAGTTACCTACCCACCACACTACTGTCCTGCCCACACCCATATTCCTCAGTTTGTGTAATAGTCTTCTATGTGGCACAGTGTCAAAGGCCTTGCTGAAGTCCAGATAGGCCATGTCCACTGCCCTCCCTTGATCCACCTCCCTAGTCACCCAGTCAAAAAATTCAACGAGGTTGGTCTGACATGACCTCCCCCTGGTGAAACCATGCTGCCTTGGGTCCTGTAGTCCATTGACAACTAGATGTTCCACCAATCTCTCCTTCAGTAGTGCTTCCATGATCTTCGTCACTACCGAGGTGAGGCTGACTGGTCTGTAGTTCCCTGCTTCCTCTTTGTTCCCACTTTTGTATAAGGGGACTACATCTGCTGTCCTCCAGTCTTTGGGTACCTCCCCTGTTTCCAGTGATCGGCTAAACAGGATAACCAGAGGTTCAGCCACCTCTCTTAGTTCTTTAAGGACCTGGGGTGCACCCCATCTGGCCCCATTGCTTTATCAACTCTTATTGCTTCCATTTCCTTCAGGACTCTTTCTTGATGTAAAGGACTTGTGTCCATTTCTGCACCAGGTGCATAGGTGGCCAAGCATGTATGGACTACAAATTGTAAAGAATAGATTAGGCAAAGAAATAGAAGAACTGTTGCAACAGATTTAAGAAAGGTCAGTCCTCAAGAGTGGCAGGATCTCCCTGTCATATATCCCCACCTTAAGAGGAAGCAGATATTTCAGACTACTTACCACCTTCCTGTCCCAGGAAGGGATGGAGCTTCCACCCATCCATCTTCAGAAACTCCATCTCAGGGTCCCTATTACCAATAAACATTCAATCATAAACATAGTAGATATTATCATTCTTTTCCCTGAGGCGTTAACACATTTCTCAGCAGAGACTAACAGTACCTTCCCTGCACTATTTCCTTTTAGGGAAAGTCCATCATATTTCATTGACATCAATTCCTGCTTCATATCTAAACATGAAATCAGCATTTACATGTTTTGTCCCTGCCTTGTGGGACACAGTAAATCGATAGGGCTGAAAAGCTAAGTACCACCGCATTATACAGGGATTTTTTTCTCTCATTTGGTGCAACCAGCAAAGAGGGTTATGATCAGTTACAACCTTAAAGTCAGCCCCCCACAAGTAATATTTCAGAGACTCAATAGCCCACTTTGTCTGTAGGCATTCTTTCTCTATTGTGGTATAGTACTGAAGATCGTAAAGCACCTTTATCTCCACAGACATGACCATGGAGCACCATGTGCTTGGCTGGTTCGTCCTCAAAGAGGTAAAAGATGTGCTGTAGCATCTCATGTTCTACATGGTAGTGCTGTGCTGTGTGTTACAGGGGACCAGGAGAAGGAAGTCACATTTGGTGTTGGAGCTCATGGAGATGGGTTCAGGTGGCACTGGACAGGTGATTTCACCCAGGAGCAATCTCCCACATGATATGCCACACTGCTTCTCCCTGCACCAGTCCACAAGGGGCATGTTGTATCATGACAATGCCAGAAATATGTGGGCCATCTGTGTGTTGTCCCAGGTAGTTGGGGCTGCAGGCCTTGGTGTTTGTGTGTGTGTGTATATGTACACTGTCCACTAGTGGCAACACTGTCACTGGTGGTGGTTCCCCTCTGTGTGTTCATGTCATTCCAGTGTTATCAGGGACCTATGTAGTGGATCGTGCTGGAGGAGCGGCCCTTCAACTATACCACTCCACCCCAGTAGTTGTCCACTCCACCTCCACCTTCAACTTTGGGTCAGAGAACTCTGACTAGGCACTTGGACTGTAAGGCATGATTGTTCTCTGCTTGTTGTGGCCCCTTGTCTCCCCCCACCATATTGGATGCTGTGCTGCAGGCTATGGGTGCCTGCGTGTTTTACTGCACTCTTCTGCAGCCATCAGCACATACCATTATTCAGTAAACACTGATGTTTATGCAACCTCTCTCTGTGTGTGTCCCTTATTGTCCCTGGCAGGGTACTGCATGGGTGGGCGTCTGTGTTTGGTGTTCTACTGTGTAGCATAGGATTGGTTGGTGACCAGCATGGACACATGCTGTTGCTGTGGGCCTGTCCAAACATTGGCAGTGCTGTGTGCTGACTCTTGCTGTGGTGGCCATGGCATCCCTGTGGGTCAGTCACATGGTGGACACGTGTTGTGTGGCAGTTAGTGTGCTGTGTGGCACCCCATGCATGTGGCAGCCTACCTTGTCATGGTTCCCCGTGCCATGCCTTCTTTGTGTTGCTCTTTGCAGCCCTGTGGCACTGCACCTGCAAGCATGGGGTTTATGACTGCCTCCAGAATGCATAGGCCATCCATGTGGCCGCTACGCATCATGCCAACATAAACCACATCATGCATGCGCGTATGTGGTGCTGCGCGGGGGATCTACATGGCCCCACCCCTTCACACCTACATATCTCCAGGGGCATGCATGTTCATGTCATGGATGTATGCAGCATCATATGCACAGTTCATACATGCCATGTAGTGGGTGGGTTTGTGGGTTTCACATGTATCCAGCTGTGCACAGGCCTTGAGTGCTGTGCATAGGCCCACACAGCATTTGTGAATAGGGCCCATTGTTTCCTTATTTAAGATCCCTTGTTAAATGAAAATGTACAGTTAGAAAAGCCTTAAACTTACTAGTGCCTATGCACTACCAGGTGGGAAATGCACACCAAAGGCCCATATCCCACCTGCCCAGCTCCACACCTGTGGACAGGTGTGTACCGGCCATCATTCACCAATGGCCACCACCTGTCCATGGCTCTGCCCTGCCCAGCATACAGGTCCATGCAGGGCAGCTGCGGGTGGAGTCACAGACCCAGCTGTGCACCCAATCAGATGCCCACCATGGGTCCTGCAACAGTGCAGGTCTGGGTGCGAGAATGCCTACTGCAGGTACCCAGACCAGTGCCGTATGGCCCCAATGTCCTGTGGCCCTGCACCAGGTGCTCATCAAGGCACCCTCCCAGTGCATGGACAGACCCCCAGTGGACTGACCCCACCAATGGCCCCCAGGCTGCCCCCCAGCACAGTAGTGCCCGTACCCCATAGTTACTTCCCCCAAGACCCTGACCCCATATCTGGTGCCCCCAAGTCACACTGTTGGTCAGCTCCCCCTTCACACACACACACACACACACAGAGGACCCAATCTCAAGGGCACATGGTACCCCTACCCCCACATTGGTGACCAGTGTACCACACCAACCATTACAGCATCAACAACCCCCTGCCCCGTGCCCTCCCATTGGTGAAGCAGCTAGCAGCCAGCTGTGCTGCCTATAAATAGTCAGCACACTCCCAGCAGCACTTGGACAGCTGGCAGCCGAGGAGGTGTGGATGGGCTCTGCTGCTGGCCGGTCCTGGCCGCTGCATAGATGAGAGGGCACGGGGGGGTTGTCGAGGCAGAGGGATGGGAGGGGTACACTGGCCACCAATGTGAGGGGTGGGGGTGGTACCAGTGACTACCCTCAGCGAGACAATAGCACATGGAGCATTCATCACTGGATATACAGAACAACAGTACCCAGAGGCAGACCATTGCCTGGAAGACATGAAGCACCGGGGAGGAAGCATGCCCACTGACCGGGGCAGGTGCTCCACTGGTGGGGGCTGTAATGCTGGGATCGGTAGAGGCTGCCATTTGTTGAGGCAGAGGGCACTGAACCATACTGGGGTGGGGTGACATGTGTTGGCGGGGGGGTTGACTGGTGACAGACTATGCGGATGGGTGCACCTCCTGGGTACGGATCCACAATGGCAGACACCATGTGCTGTGATGTGTGGGCACTCACCCGATCAGCTGCCCCAGCCCTCCCCGTCTGCTTAGTGGGCTGGGGCAGCACAGTGGATGTTTTCTGGGTCCACTGTGACTGATGGGGCATGTACCAGGGCGTGCATAGTGAGTTATAGGAGGGTCTCCCCTGCAGTAAGCTGCACCTTCTTCTGCACCCCTGTGGCCATCACTATGCACCTTAGTGCATGGCGTGTAGTACTGAAATGCTCCCAGCCTGCCCTGGTGCATTGTGGTCTGTGGAGCCAGGGTTTGGATGTGTAGCAGTTGTGTGCTTCCCCTTAGTGCATCCCATGTGGGGGCGCAATGGGTACAGAGTGTCTCCCTGTCACACATACGCAGCACAGAGGCACCCTACATCATCATGCATAGGCCCATTTGTGTGGGGATGCCTCCAATTAGCACTTTCAGTGATAAAAATCACTTTTTACTTACAGTGTTTCTAAGTAATCTGGTTCATCTAGCCATGCTGATCCCTGTCCCGAATGTAAGGGAAGTAAGTAAGAGAGAATAGAGTATGTAGAGAGGCTGTATGGCATAGCAGTTAAGAGCACTGAGCTGCATCACAGTGTTTACTCAGATACCCAGTTTTCCACCCAGCAAGATTGCACTACTGTCTCTTCTTCTCAGTTCTACAATGCTGCCTTGTGTTTAATCAAGTAGCTAGGGTTGCTCCACAAATGTGTTATGCACTTTCATCCATACAGTGTTTACCTATGCATTGTATCCTACTCTAACTGTTTATACTTGGATTGAATTGTATATTTTCAGCCTCTTATGACATTACTATGTGTTTTGTACCTGTACCTTATCCATTTGCCATCTTTATGGCCTGGGTCATGCCGGAAAATGGTCCTTTGGATCAGTGCACCTACCTGGTAAACAAATGCAAATAAATAAATAAACTGGGTTGGAATCCCACAGGCACCACTTGCATAGTGTGTGCCCATGACAATAACCTGACTTCTCTGTGCTCCCAGGATGCACCTGGAAACAAGCCATTTCTTAGTGTGTGTTTCCTGGCCAAATTTGTAAAATAAGAAAAAATCAATAAACAATGCTCTGGGGCATCATCTCACAATCATGGACAAGCAACCTATGCTTAGTATGGGGAGAGGAGCAAGTGCAGCAAGAAGCAAACTGCAGCTATTCATAGCTAAAAGGGTATTAATACCATGATCACTTCCCCACGGCTGCTAACCAGCTATTATGTCAGCCGCATGGGATTGTGGGATGCTGCTTTGCAGTTTTGTTCACATTTGGGAACAGAAGCAACATGGCAGGATTCACTACAGTACTTAGAAGAAGAATACATTTTTATATAGCACTTTTCATACAGATTGCATCCTAAAGTGGTTTACAATCAATCAGAGACAGGCAGTGAAGTGACTGTGAACTTGTAGTGGCAACCATTCCTGACAATAATATCCACATACACAATTTCAGACAATTGCATGAACCAGTTTTATGTTAAGGGGATGCTGACATGGACACTGGTGAAAATCCATTATTTTGGCAAAAAGTGCCTTGGGTTCCTTTACTTCCACCTAGCTGCACCATAACATGCAACAACAATGAAAGTGCTGTTGACTAGCACTGTATGTGGTCATTTGAAAGACAGTAAAGGTGGTTCCTGGAAAATACTTTTTAAGGTGTCATCCTCTCTGAGATTGGCTTTTGGTCTTTACTAATATTTTTTGTAGGGGCTCTAGATCTGGGTTATGTATAATGACCAAGAGGGTCCACTTGATGGTGGTCTTTTCTTCATATTGTAGTAGCTGTTCTCTTGGCATAAGCAGGGCATGTTCTGCAGTTCTTTCAATTTTTCTGAAGAGTGTCCCTGTTTATTAATTTTTTTTTTTCAGTGAGACAAGGGGCCCAATTCTCAAAGCCCTTAGATTTATGCAAGGTGCTTGTGTCAAACAGAAATGATGCAAGTGGCACCTGGGCTCCAACAATGTGCCCTGAGCTATTCTCAAAAGCAGCCTGCGTAAAACGCAGGTTGCATGCCAAAGGGGGCTTGTGCCAGCCTTGCACCACAAAATGGGCTGTGACATGGTGCTAGGGGGCTTGCAGCAGATGCAGGCTGCCATATCCCCTCATTTGATATTTTCAAAACCCTCCCAAAGGGTCTAAGTACTGTTAGACCAGTCCAGGGCTGGTCTAATAGTACTTAGAAATCCTCTGGGAGGTTGTGCCAATGTGCCAGACCCAGCCCTGATCCTTTTTGTATGTTATCAATAATATCCCTGAAAGTTTAGCAGCCCCCCCAAGCCCCGATCTCCTGTAATAATAATTAAAATATCCCTGGTAGTCTAGCAGTCCCCCAAAGCCAATAACTCCTGTTATAATAATTAGAATATCTCTGGTGGTCTAGCAGACTGCCTCAGTCCCAATCCCCCATTAAAAGACATTGTGAAATTCCTGGTGGTCTAGTGGACCCCCAACCCAGCAGTGCCATACTACTCCACTCTCTCAACCCGTAACTGAACAGGCAACTGGCACAGCCCACTGCTCACCACCATGACCAGCCACCGACTGAGCTCTGAATGAGCATGCACTATATACAGTACACATTCATTCACAGCTCAGTTGGCGGCTGGCCATGATCGTGAGTGGTGGGTTGTGCCAATCCTGCTGATTATGGGTTGAAGGACTGGAGTGGTGGAGGGCACTGTGGGTGGGGGCACTCAGACCACCAGGAATTTTGGAATGCCTTTTAACAGGGGCTTGATGATCTGCTAGAACAACCAGGTATATTCTAATTATTAAAATGGGATATTGGGGCTTGGGGCAACCACTAGTCTACCAGGGATATTTTAATCATTATAACAGGAGATCAGGGCTGGAGCAGTCCACTAGACCACCAGGGATATTAGCATTTCTTTTTAATGAGGGATCAGCACTGGGGCAGTCTGCTAGACTGGCAGTGACTGCTTGGGGATATTGCCACACGGCCATCCACGGCTTGCGGCAACCTGTCTAGGCACACCCTCTGTTTGGCACACCACTACTGTTGCTGAAAGCTGCAGGACTTTGCCACTGGTACCTCCCAATACAGAATCGAGTGCAGGATCCGTGGTGCACTGGTAATTATCACAAGCCACCTTTTGGCGTGGCTTGTGCTAAATTTTGAGAATCGAGCCCAAGGTGTTTATCTCTGTCTTCCTCAGTAGAGACATTGTGTCTACTTGAGGTAGAGATGGGCTGATGTTTAATTTTGTGGGTGAAGTTCCATGGAATTGGCAATTTCGCTGTGCAAAATATTTTGCTAAATTTGAGCGATCCGCAAAATATTTTGCAGGTACGCAATTGCAAAATTCCACCCGTGAAATGCGGTATTTCACTTGCAAAGTGCAGAATTTCACCTGAAAATGTCTGAATTTTGCCCAAAAGTGGTGAAATTCCACTGTTTGTGGGTGAAATTCTGACATTTGTGGCTGAAATCTCACACTTTGAGGGCAGGATTCCACATTTGGTGGCCAGAATTCTGCATTAGCATCCACAAATAATTTCGAGAAATGTGCAAAATTTTTTCTGGAGTTTGACAACTTTACCCATTTCTACTTGGGGTGGGAGTGAAATCAGACGATTCCTTTTTATTTTCTGATGGAGTGCTGCTGTTTAGGGTTTCTTTGTTGTGAACAAATTCTTTTAGTCACAGTCGAGGGAAGTACTCCTCTAGTTCACTAATAGAAGCAAATTTTGTCAAGGTCCTTTGTTGGGCAGAATGAAAGTCCCTTAGAGAGTACAGATGATTCAACAGTGTTAGTGTGTGGTTGAATACATTAATAACAGGGAGATGTTAAGCTGCATTACCTTGCTGTTTCATGTTACTATTGTCTTCCTCTGTACTAATGCTGTAAACTCTGGCTTGTAAGAGGATATTGAGCTTCTTCTTCTTCTTGTGCAATGCAGTTGGGTGAATCTCTTTCTGGAGTTCTGGTTTGACTTAACTGTCTTTCCCTCCAGCATATCAGATATATTTTAAACTCTTCTTTGAAAAGAACTTTCTTAGAGCATATTCTGTGAATGAGGTGATTTCTCAGTTCCTCTGAAGTCTTTTGGCAGAGCTGTTCAGCATATTTTGAAGTGTAAGTGGTTCTTAGTAAATTATAGATTGTTTATACAGAACAGGCAAAATCACGGTCAAGGTTTACTTTAGTGTTATCTCAAATAGTTATTGTTTTGCACCATGAGCAAAGAATGATGTTGATATTTTACACTGTAACTTACTTTAACTACTGATATGAGAAAGGGTTTAAGCTGTATCACCAGTTTTATATCTGTTAGGAATTCAAGAATGACAACCACACATGGTAGTGCTTCAGACAGAAGAGAGTACATTCAAAAGATACAGTGGGTGATAGGCACCTGCGTTAGACACATTAGGCAGTAACAATGAAATAGGAACAGGAGCAATTTACCTTGTGAAACTTGTTCTTTATTACAGTGAATGCAAGGAGCAGAGAAACAGTTCAAACAGTTCAAACTACATTCTGGCTGACAAAAGGACACCATGACCTAGGTTGTGACATTAGAGGGGGAGTCCTGGTGTCCTTTTGTCAGCAAAAATGTAGTTTGAACTGTTTCACTGCACCTTGCATTCAGCTTAATAAAGAAGAAGCTTCACAGGGTAAATTGCTTTTTTTCCTGCTTCATTTTTATTGCTTTATGTATCATACTAGGAGTCATACTAGGAGAAATAAGATGCACAGAAGGCTAAAAGTCCATTAATGTTCATCTCCCGGAAGTGGGTTATACCCAACCTTGTTGATCAAATAAGTAGTGGTCTAATTTGGATTTAGAACTGGAAAAGGAGCCAACTTCTACAACCTCCTTTGGTAATTGATTCCATAAGGCTATTTTAATTTGTGAAAAGAAGCTATGCCTGGAATTACCTCTGGGGTTAGATAACAAGCTGATATACATGGCTTCTTAAGGAAATATTCCTTATGTTAAAGGTTAAACCTAAATCTGAAATTAGGACACTGTCTTTTGTTATTCTGAACATTACTAATAGGTCACCCCTTGTTTTCCTCAGTTCCAGTGGAAAGAATTTTAATGCTCTTAGTCTACTGTTATAAGCCCTATTCTGAAGGCCATTAATTATTCAAGTTATTCTTCTCTGTACATCCACTAATTTATTGGAGTCTTTACATAATGGGGGTCCATAAGGGAGAGCAATAGTCCAGATGAGACTGGACATAAGCTCTGTACAGTAGTAGAATACATTCCTGACTTTTTTTTTTTTTACCAATTATTTTACCAGGTGAGACACTTGTATTGAGACTTCTATTGGTGAATGCTCTCTTAATACAACCAATAATCCTGTTAGCTTTTAGGGCTAGCTCAGTGCAATGCTTACTGAACTTCATATCACTAGTGATTAATACTCCCAGATCTTTCTCACAGTTAGAAGATTTCCATCCTTACTACCCAGTTTATACAAATTACATGGGTTCTTAGAGCCCAGATGCATGACTATGCATTTTTCGGCATTATAGTTCATACCATTAGTAAGACCCCAACATTCTAGTTTATCAAGATCTTCTTGAAGAGTTGTTTTCCCCTGGTCTGTTCTTACATCTGCAACAATTTTAGTATCATCAGCAAATTTTATTGTTAAATTTTTTTAAGTCATTGTTTAAGTCTGAAATGAAGAAAGAAAACAATGCAGGGCCTAATACAGATCACTGAGGTACCCCACTGGTGACAGGGATCTTGGTTGATGTAAACCCTCGAATTTTTACAATTTGGGCTCTTTCACTCAGCCAAACATGTGTCCAATTAGTAAGAATGTCACTAATTCCCTTAATATTCATCTTATTTATCAAAGTGAGGGATCTTGTCAAATGCCTTACATAAATCAAGGTAAACTATATCCACAAAATTTTTCCTTCCAATATAACACTAACTCTCTCATAGAATACCAAGTTGGCAGTAAGGCATAACCTCTGTTTTTTAAACCCATGTTGGCAAGTGTCAGTGATGTTCTTTTCATGTATATATTTGCAAATCTATGTTTGACAATGGATTCCATGATATTCCCCAATATACTTGTAAGGCTGATTGGTCAATAATTTGTAGGACTGCCATGGCTTCCCTTCTTAAAAATAGGAACAACACGTGCCAATCCCCCATCTTGTAGTACTTCAGCAGTACTAAGGGACATGTTGAATATTGTAAACAATGGTTCATCCAACCAAGATTCTATCTTCTTTAATAATCTCAGGTGTAATTGGTCTGGAGCAGGGGAGGTGTGCATTTTTATCTTTCTTAGTTTGGAGAGGATATCTTCCCTAGATATTTCAGGGAGTATGCCATTTTGTTTGCTACTGTTTGGTACTAAGTTTCCATTTCACTTGGGACTGAATATGGAAAAAAATAGTTATTGAACTCTATAGCCATATCCTTAGGGTCAGTGATATTAGTACCATTTCTCTTTAATGGACCAGTGATACTAGTGATATTTTTCTTATTATTAACATTCAAGTAAAATGATGTCCCTCCATCTTTAATATGGGCTAAATTGAATTCGATATTGTGCTTTTCATCCTTAATGGTTTTCTTGCATCTTTTCAGAGACTCTCTATATTTATGTTTATTATAGTCATTACTGTCTCTTTGAGAGCTCTATATAGTCTTTTTGTTTGAATAGTTTTCTTTACCATAGCTGTGTATCACACTGGTACCTTACCTTTTTATTATGTATTTTTTTATTAGGTATATATTCATAACTTAGTTTGAGTATTTTGTTTTTAATTTTCAGCCATAGTTGTTCAACAGCGGTATAGTCCCTAGTCCAATCCCACTGGTATAAGTCTCTTAGGATACATTTAACATTGGCTTTTTAAAAATCCTTTGTCGTGGATATACTTTCTTCTCTGACATAGTTAGCTGTAGTGGTGAAGGTGACTATATTGTGGTTACTATTTATAAGGGGTTCAAGTATCTTAATGTTATTTATTTTGTCTGGGCAATCTGTAATAATGAGGTCATTCATACCTCTAGTGGGTTTATTTACAAGTTGGTGAAGACCATTACAAATACATAGATCATGGAGCGTATGTTCCTGAGCTGTAGTGGCCGAATATTCTGCCCATTTTATCCCAGGCATGTTAAAATCACATAAGATTATAATTTCTTTATTGACTATTTTGTCTTTGATGTTATGCAGTAATTTATTATGTTCTAACTGGCTAATGTCTAGGTCCATAGCAAACCCCAAAGAGTAGGTTACTAACCAGATGCCTATAGATATCAACCCATATGATTTCACTGGTATTATTTATATCCTCTTCAGACTGTGTAAATCTGATATTTTGTCTTCTATAGCTGCCAATTGTATGTCAGCCTAGTGTGTTACTTACCTAACCCAAACTGAAACTCAAATGTAAACATGAAACTCATGTAGCCAAAATTATGTACTATAAACTACAGCAACTGGACAATTTTGGAGGCCCAAGGAAATTTTGAAAAAAACATATGTAATAGGTATAATTGGTCTTAGAAAACTGAGCTAGGCAATATATTGGTTGGTGATACTGAATATACTGATCACATGGCTATTTCTGAAATCTTCAGTTTTACATTTTGGGCAGCAAGTGATAGCTTTCACCTACTGTTACTTTGTGTACTCTTTTGTAAAGATTTTAGGGATTATTATTACGTTTAGTTTGCTTGAATTGGCTGTAGTGAGACCTATGTAGTAGCATGCCAAAAGGAATGTAGCACCTGTCAAATTATTGTCTGTTCAGTATATTCCCCAAACACATAGACAAAACACAAATGTGTGTACCCATGATGCTTTATGTTGGATTTGAAGCTTTTGATTTTATGTACAGTGGTGCCCACCAAAATGTAAGTTAGTGTCATACATTTCTGCATAACGAGAGGGTAACTGCAACTGAAATGTCATTTTTCCCCACAGTACTGTAACTCTGCTGCAAAATTCTGCAGTATTGTGTTGTATCGGGGGGGGGGGCTCCACTGTATGTTTAATGAAACAACACAAATTGGAAAGTATTTGCCTTTTTGTATAATTAAATCATGTTACAGTTTTCTTTCTGTAACCTCCACCCATCTGCCCCCATGTTTCTACTTGCAGGGCTGCTCCTCTCACATCTAGGCACCGAGGGGGGGGAGTAGTCACTAAATATCTTGCAAAACTCTGTGTGACCCATTAATTCTACTATGGAACCTGCCATCCTTAGACAGGCAACCCAAGTGTGGCAACAACCTGGCTCACACCTGGGGGGACCATTTAGCATGGCCTTCAACCTGGGTCCCTGGGAGAAAATATTTGCTCAGCATTATGCTAGGTTTGTACTTCTTGTCAGGGGCACCCAAGTAAATCCGGACATTGGAAGCAATAACTGTAATGTCCAAACCAGGTTGGGATTCTAGAGTGTGTCTTTTATTCACATAACACAGAGAATAAAGCAAAGATGAACCCTCACAAGGCTACACTCACTGGTAATGCAGATTACAGAGGTACAACACGCTTCCTCACTATGAACCCTCAGGTTCTGAATGGATCTGGGCACACACGGCACAAACTGGTACACTTCTCTTCCTTGTCTTGGCACCCTGGCCAGTACTAGAACACTTTTCCATATTGCATGGAGATTGATGGTGGCTCCCTAAACCACCTATGAGCACTTTCCAGCTCTAAGGGAAAATCCAAAATCCCATGTCTGGGTGCTTTCCTCAGGAATTGGCCAAATGCACCAAGAGAATACATAGGTGACCAAACCTAATCCAGAGAGTTAAACCTGGTTGCTACAGATGGGGGGGTCTCCCACCTTTTGCTCCCAAATCTATACTTGGCCATTCATTTGGTTACAACACCTTTCTTTGAAACACTGTTTGTAGATGCTCTCCCAAAATGTTTTATACATTTAACAATCTGCTTTTCACTGAAGGTGTTCTGACTTTAAAAATTCTGCATGTGGCTATGTCTTTACCCTAGACCAGCACTGTTGCAGATGCTTCTAAGTCATGCACAGTCTAAAAGTTCTGTACTTGGCAAGTCTCTATTTGACCTCACAGTAGGCAGACACTTTTACTTCAAACTCTATCTCGGTGAACATAGTCTCTTTATCAGAGAAGAACTCATCACAGTATGCAGGTGCCCCAGGGCTTTTCTCACACAAATGTCTCAGGCAGTTTCTCCCTCTCCAGGCTGTACCAGGGGATTGCCCCTGAATCCTGGAATTCCCCCCATCCCTCTGGGGATGGGGCACTGTACCAACTTTCCAGGAAAGGTCTCTACCACTTCACACATCTGGTCTTCTGTGTTCCTCTCTAGAGTGAGAACACACAACCCCTTTTTCTAAGGTAGCTCTATATCAGAGCTAGGCTTTGAGGAGCTGCACTGTGCAGCACTCCTCAGTCTCTTGAGTGTCTCTTGAAACTGGCTTGAATACCTCAGTGTTCTACTGCTAACCCCTGCAGCTAGCATTCCATTATGGCTTACGCTGCTGTGAGAATTCTAAGGTGACATCATCACTTCAGCCCAGCAGAAACTGAGAACAGAGTGTGACAGTGTGAAACCCATATAACTGGCATCTCACAAGCTGCCTTTCCCTGCCTGCCACTGATTCTAAGTGGGATTCTAGTAACCCCTGGGAACAAGGTTACACCCACCCTCTGCCAGGAAATGACTGTCCGCGGTTGATTATCTACCTGGCACTGAGCCATCCTACCCTATGTGTTGACTACGGGGGTAGCCATAGAAGGTCTACCGTCTCCCCTACCATGTGCCAGGCACAGGCAGACAACACTAAGGTCCCAGAGGCCACTGGCTGACACATCAGTCCCTACACTACAATCTTACTATGGATAACCAGTGGCCCTGGAAGAACTGTCCAGAGCATAGCCCTAATAGATCAGCACTGCGGCTCCTATGGCTGGTCAGAACCACAGCCTGTCTATCCCTCTAGCCCTCTAGGAAAAACTTATCTGGCCAGAAACAAAACTACCCAAAACAGGGGAACCTCTCACCTATACTTGGACACCTGCAACCAAACCAAGGAGCTAACACTACATCTAAGCATTACACTCCCACACTCCCCCACAACTACACCTGTGGAAGGAAAAGTTAACACATGTTAACAACAACACTGTACTTTAAACAAAACTACTTTAAGGCACATGATGAACCCTGTTGAGTCCCTCCTCCTCTTTTGACTTCTCTTCTGTCTTCGTCAGGAACCACCTGAAAGAAAAAGACAAAAAGCACTGCTAATCTTCAAACACAGTACACAGTCCTAACCATTACCATCAAGACACTGGAGAATCCCTAAAAATATTTTTAGAAAAGTAGAAAAACAGTAGAAAACAGTAGAAAAACATCATCATTATGTACAATACATGTTTTGGGGATGGAATGCCTAAAGTCCCAACTAGTGACAACAGTGCCGAAGGCAGGTCCAAGAAAGAGTCTCTCCTGGGCCAGAGCCTGGTGAAGCACAGTTCTTGTGGGACTGTAGCCCTGAAGGGAGAGTCTTTGTGGGCTGTTCAAACAGTCTGTAGTCTGCCAGGTGTAGGATGTGTATTGCAGTGTCAATAAGGTAAGAAAAGTCTGGACTTACCAGTCCCTTGAAGAATGAAAATAGTACGGCACCTGGCTCTCCGGCAAAGACTCTCCCTGCAGCATTTTTCAGATACAGCTGGGTGAAATCTTCCAGAAATGACAGGATGGCACATCTGGAAACTGCTGGGGTGATGTCATCTCTGGCTGACGTCATCTGGAGATGGAACCTTAGAACAGGAAAGGAACAGCTGGTCTGAAGTCATCTGAAATCCCAGGTGATGAATCAGGAGACAGCTGAGCTTATGTCTCTCTGGATGATGTCATCTGTAAGGCCAGGCAATGGAACTGGAAGTCACACTGCAAGGCTGATGAATCTGGAAGCAGCTTTAGATCCTGGAACACCAGACTGGTGAAACAACATGGGTACGGCAATGGCTGGATGGCAGCACATGCTACCACTGCTCTGCTTTCCACTTGGTAGGCATGGGCGCATTTGCGGGAACTTAGTTGCATTGAAGGTAGTACCACAATGGGTCAGGTGCAAGAATTATTACCCCATCTGGGTGCTCATAATTCATGTTATGGAAAGTCTTATTACCTTTTTGATCCACAATATGTACAGTATCTGTGAACAGTGTCCTGCCCACTTTCCAATACTTGAATCTGTCTTTGATCACTTTGTCTCTAACAAATCAAGTGGCACATGGATGCAAGTCTTTAGTTGCCTCTTCCACTATCCAGGTTTTTCTGTTTCTCTCAATCTCCTCCCAGACTCCTGAGGAAAGGTAGGAAAGGATATCCCATAGATCTCATTTGCCTTCCTATGAACCAGTCTTTCTTCCTTACTACACTTGGTCAGCTTAAGACCACTGGCCTGGCTTGGGGGTAGCCAGTCCTGGTTCTGCCAGTGACACATGTTCAATGCTATGTAAAATGGATCTCTGACTCTCCTCCTTGTGGGGACAGGGCTGTGGAGACACTAATCTCTTCTTCTGGTTCCTCTGAGGCAAAAGCCCATGGCTGTGGACTAGCACCTTCCTCATAAGGATACATAGTTTCCCCCCCTTTTCTTCCTTGCTGAGGATCTGATCCCAGGAGTGAGCAGTCATCCTCACTTCTGAGACTGTTCAGTCTTCACTGGGCATGGAGGTTGACACCACCCATTCTAGAGTCTCTTGCATCTCATCTTCTCCTATGAGACTTGGGCTTGGCCCCTCTCTCCATGGATCTACTGAAGTTCCTCTGCAATGTTCTTCTGTGACCTGGACATGGAGACATCATCACTATTCTGCTCTGCCAGTACATCCACACCTCTTCCTTTGTACCACACTGCTGGGCTTCCCCAACATGCTCCACCTGGTGCAGTGTGCTGCCATGCAGGATCTTGAATCTTTGTCCGTGGGAGCCAACCGAATCTTGGGTGCATTAGTTAGCCTTGCTTCTAGGCACCAGAACAGTGAGAAATCAGGAAGACATCCCTTGCAGCCTTGAGGCACATTATGCATACTCTCACTGGGTATCCAGGAATTGCCACATGAGGAGGTAACATGTCTCTATGTCTTTCAGCTTGTTAACCTCTTCCACTATCATAGCCTGGGCATGATCCAAGTAGCAGGATGATCTCGAAGCCATGACTAGAAAAAACACAAAAGTTCACTGTTATCTTTGATCTCACTTTGGTTGGAAAAGTCTAATAAAATGGCTCCCCTGCTGCTGTGTTTACATTACTACCCCACCCTGTAATGGCAGCAGCAGCACTCCTGGTGCATCAACATTCTATATCTGACTCAAGCCACTGCACGTTCAATTTACTGCATACTGATAAAGTTCACTCAAACTGCACAGACTGCACTGTTTTTGCTCCCTTAACATGTCTATATGATTTTTCTAGGATTTTACATTAGCTTTCAATCACTTATTCTTAAAGTCACTAAACTCACAGTATTTCGTGAACAGAATTGCCTGTTTTGTTACATCTCTCATACAACCCACAGTGTCTCACTTTGCTCAGAAAATTACACTGTTGCTGAATCCATAATTGTGCTCAGTCTAATGCTCATAATTCTTGCTTAAGTTTGATTTACTTTACACAGTCCTTCTTTGCAAAACAATCTCACTGTTTATACACAGATCCAGTTGGCTTTTGAAAAATCACACACAGTTTGAGCTGTTTTCTGAATCGTACTCACTGAATCATTAGCTGGCGTTTACATGGAAATTTTCCGATCCTGGAGGCCTCTGGATTGAAATGGGCTGGCGCTCTTGCTGATTGTCCTTGTGAACACCATGCTCTCTCACAGTCACTTGGAATATGGGTTGAGCCTGATTTAAAACAGAAACATCTGATATTTACTTTTTATGATGTTTGCAGTCACCACAACACTCCTCCTGGCAAGCTAGCTCACACACTACTACTGCTCTCCCTCTCGAGCTGGGCAGCACTCTGAAGCTGGCTTGTGGATGGGACTGATTGTAGTCTCACCAGTCACTCAACACCATGCAAATGAGCAGCCTCTCTTCTCATGCTCTTCTCCTCCACGGCGATCGTTGAGCAGGCAAAATTTTAACTGCAAAGCAACTTTTTCTTTTCAACTGTAACTCCAGCAGGGAGCACCATTTTAACCATTTTTCATGGCAATTTCCTTAGTGACTCCCAGTCTTCACAGCAAGCATTTTAAACTTCTAGGGCACAACTGTCTCTTTGTTTCCCAAGTTCTCCATACTTTTTCTTGTCACAACTTAAAAATTAAAAGCTGGCAAATGTTCTTTTGATGCAGGACAAGGGGCACACACACAATCTGGCTTTACAGCTCCTTGGTAAACGTTGGCACAATTACAGCAGCACATGAACAGCAGCACACAGTGGCACATACTGATGGCACTTCTCTGGTCAATCCCTTATGCGCAAAGCTTCCGATTCTTTGGGCTACCAACTGCCAGAGAGACAAAGCGCTAGCCACAATCTGAGCAAATATTTCTTGTTTCTCCCAAATTCCAGACAAATCCTAAGCAGTGCCTCCATTTTGTAACCTCCCGCACTGGCCCCCATGTTTCTACTTGCAGGTTACTCCTCTCACATCTAGGTGCCACCGAGAGGTGGGGGGTAGTCACTACAAATATCTTGCAAAACTCTGTGTGACTCATTACTTCTACTACGGAACCTGCCATCCTTAGACAGGCAACCCAAGTGTGGCAACTACCTGGCTCACACCTGGGAGGCCATTTAGTAAAGCCTTCAACCTGGGCCCTGGAGAAAACATTTGCTCAGCATATTGCTAGGTTTGTACTTCTGGTCAGGGGAACCCAAGTAAATATGGACACTGGAAGCAATAACTGTAATGTCCAAACCAGGTTGGGATTCTAAAGTGTGGCTTTTATTCACATAACACAGAGAATAACAAAGCAAAGACAGACCGCACAGGGCTACACTCACTGGTAATGCAGATTACAGAGGTACAGAGCACACTTCCTCACTAGAACCCTCAGGTTCTGAATGGATCTGGGCACACACAGCCCGAACTGGTACACTTCTCTTCTATTCCTTGACTTTGCACACTGGCCAGTACTAGGACATTTTCCATATTGCATGGAGATTGATGGTGGCTCCCTAAACCACCCATGAGCACTTTCCAGCTCTAAGGAAAATCAAAATCCCATGTCTGGGTGCTTTCCTCAGGCATTGGCCAAATCGCAGAGAAAAACATAGGTGCCCAAACTGAACCTGGAGAGGTAAACCTGGTTGCTCCAGATGGTGGGTCTCCCATCTTTTGCTCCCAAATCTATACTTGGTCATTGATTTGGTTACAACACCTCTCTTCAAAACACTGTTTGTAGATGCTCTCTCAAAATATTGTATACATTTAACAATCTACTTTTCACTGGAGGTGTCCTGACTTTAAAAACTCTGTATGTGGCTATGTCTTTACCCTAGACCAGCATCGTTGCAGATGTTTCTAAGTCATACACAGTCTAAAAGTTCTGTACTTGGCAAGTCTCTCTTTGACCCCATAGTAGGCAGACACTTTTACTTCAAACTCTATCTCGGTGAACATAGTCTCTTTATCAGAGAAGAAGTCACTACGGTATGCAGGTGCCCAGGGCTTTTCTCACACATGTCTCAGGCAGCTTCCCTCTCCAGGCTGTACCAGGGGATTGCCCCTGAATCCTGGAATTCCCCCCATCCCTCTGGGGATGGGGCACTGGAACAACTTTCCAGGAATGGTCTCTACCACTTCACACAACTGGTCTTCTGTGTTCCTCTCTAGGATGAGAACACACAATCCCTTTTTCTAAGGTAGCTCTATATGAGAGCAAATCTCTGAGGAGCTGCACTCTGTAGCACTCCTCACTCTCTCTTGAGTCTCTCTTGAAACTGGCTTGAATACCCCAACGTGAGTGTCAGTGGCTCAGTAGGTAGTACACTCACCTCTGAGGCCAGGAGATCAGAGAGCTGTGGGTTCAGTTCCGACATCTGGCACTTGGGTTAATATCCCAATACTGATGCTGTAGTGCAGAGTGAGGGGAGTGCTGCACTTCTGAGGTGCTGTCTTTTTCTGGAGACCATACCTACGTAAGGACATAGACAGGGTAGAGAAGGTTCAGAGGAGGGCAACAAAGATGGTGCATGGATTGCATCACAAGTCCTATGAAGACAGGTTGAAGGAACTGAACATGTACTCCCTGGAGGAGAGGAGGGAGAGAGGGGATATGATAGAGACATACAAGTATCTTACAGGGAGGAACTGGGTGCAGGAAGACACTATTTTTAAGTGAAAAAGATGTTCCAGGACTAGAGGGCATGGGATGAAGTTGGAGGGAGGACGATTCAGAGGAAACATGAGAAAGAATTTCTTCACAGAATGGGTGGTGGACAAGTGGAACACCCTGCCAGAGGAAGTGGTGGGGGCTGAAACAATCACGGGATTTAAGAATGCATGGGATAGACATAAAGGAATTCTAGAGGTCAGGGGTAAGGGGCAACAGACTTCTAGGAAAACAAACTGAACTTACAAGCGGAAATGGGCAGACTGGGTGGGCCATAGGCCCTTATCTGCCGACACTGTCTATGTATCTATGTATCTATGTATCTATGTATCGATGTAACGTTCTATTGCTAACCCCTGCAGCTAGCATTCCACTGTGGCTTATGCTGCTGTGAGAATTCTAAGGTGACATCATCACTTCAGCCCGGCAGAAACTGAGAACAGAGTGTGACAGTATGAAACCCATTTAACTGGCATCTCACAAGCTGCCTTTCCCTGCCTGCCACAGATTCTAAGTGGGATTCTAGTAACCCCTGAGAACAAGGGGGGTTACATTTCTTATCAGCATTTGATTTACTTCACCTCTTTCCGCAAACTATGACAAGTAAAATGGAAATTCAAATGTATCTGCTGTCAGGTGAAAGAAGAAACAGTAGCTGCCCACCATTATGGGATTCATTTAATTGTCAATTATATTGGAGTAGCTTTTCATTCTGTCACAGCAGTCCAATGTATTGGCTATAGTTATTGACAAGTTTTCCATTGCCAGATCTCAGTCCTTTCTTGAAGATGAAGATGGGAAAACGGTGGTGCACCCTTATAGCATATTCTCTCAAGTAACATATTTCACTTAGCCAGATCAGACTCAAGCAGCAGGTTTGCACTTGTGGCTGGTTTCTCCAACAAACCAACTCATGGCCATGTTCACCAGTTGTTCTTCAAAGTATCTCTATTCTCAATACTATTGACTAGTACGTCTCCCTGCTGCCATAGATAACAACACAGGCGAAGGGTGGCTGTAAGTAGGTGCCTCTTTTGTCAAAATGTGTAGGAGGGATGATCCAATGTAAATCCTTAGACTGGTGGACATTGGCAACCAGAACCACAAGATAGGAAAGGGATACAGTGTGCCACCAAGTTATCATAGCAGGTAGTGCTGTTTTGGAGTTTATGAGGACATGTTATGCCCATGACATTTGTAGTAGTATGATGGTGGTGCAATATATTTATGATGCAATTAATTAGACAAATAGTCTACTATGGCTGGTCTACTATGTCCAGCACTCTGTTCCTTACTGTTGAGAATTTTACTAGAAAAAAAAGTTCAGTTATTTCCTTCAGTTTACCTCCCCCACCACCACACACACACACATATGGATTTGTATATCCCTGATGCTTTCTACTTGGGCTGAGGTTTTTGATTGGATAGTATTTGTGTTTACAGAAACCATACAAACTGGAAAGTATCTGCCACTTTGTATCATTTATACATCCTACATAAATGTTCTTCTTTTGTTGTTTTCAGCATTTAAATAACTTCACCTCTGTCTAACTACCCAGAGTCAGAAGCCTCTTATGGCCCTTGGGGCAGTACTCTTCAGAGTCCTACAGTCCATGCAGGGAGAACAACTTGAGGGGATCCTGGGGGCCCCAATGTCCTCCTTGCAGAAGATTTACAATTCACACCTCATTCCTAGGGTTACATCCAAGGAGATGTATGAAAATGATCTTACCCCTCTTAGAGGATTTCAAGGATCATGGGTATCCTAGGGTTATGCTGGACACCAGGACCAGAAGGGATGTTCCCCTAAAGTTTAGAAATGTTTTAACAGTTTTGTTTATGACAATGTGGTTTACATGTGGTTATCAGACTATAATTTTGAAATTGATGTTAAAGACATTAATCTTTAGGTTCCTGGTGCCTATTGGAGCAGGTTTACAACTACCCTGGCAAGGACCAGACATTACAAAAGGGCACCGTGGAGAGTCTGGATATAATAGTGAGTTATATAAAACAAAAGTAATGTGGAACCAAGTCAGGAGTCAAAGAATGAGTGCCATCTGCAGTTACATACACAAACATAGAAACTGACAGTTTGTATCTCTCCTATAGTGAAACATGTCACCCACTTACACCTTGTTAATGCCTTTAAAATACATACAGGAGAAGAAACCTACAAAGGGCAGAGGGGCAATGGCCCACTGGTAAACAAACAGGCATAATCTGTACTTTGGTGGGGTCAATATGGATTAATAACCCTTTTCAAATACGTCAAGGTAGCAGTCCTGGATTATGGATAACCAACTACCTATTGTGGCCACTTTCTGGAATGTGAGGGGCCTAAAGTCACCGATTGAGGAAAAAGGTGCTTTTCAGGTTGAAACAACTGAAGACACATGTTGCCTTTTTTCAGGAGACCAAATTAAACAGAAAGAAGACCCCAAAGCTAACTAGAGAATGGGTGGGGTGGGAAATGCACAGAGTGTCAGGAAAGGCTAAAAAAGGGGTTTCAATACTTTGTCATAAGAATCTAAAATGGCAGCAATTAAAATCTAGTTGGATAAGGAAGAGAGATGGGTTCTAGCCAAGATGGCAACACCAGTGGGCCCAATCTTCCTGGCCAACTTAATGCCCCAATGAAGATTCTCCAGAGTTTTTTAACGAGGTTTCCCAGAAGCTAATAGATATGTCATTTGACAACCCAGACCTTGTTGTGGGGGATATTTTAATCTAGCCTTAGACTACATCCTTGATAGGTCAAACTCCAAACCAGAGCCCCGTGTTAAGACTAGGTTAGCTCCGGGTGACCTTCTCAATTTATACCAGATGTCATACATCTGGAGGCTTACTCACCCTGCTGAAAGAGACTACTTTTACTTTTCAACAGCCTGTAATATGACCAGCTGGCTGTACTACTGGCTCACCTCTCCGAGGCTGACCTCACAAGTTAAAGAGGCCCAGATAGTGCCTCTCTACATCTTGGATCATGTGCCCCTAACTATGCAACTTCAAATTGCCCGCACCCTTCTAAAGTTCTTAAACTGGAGACTGGACCCTATTACTGAAGGATAGAGACTTTTAGAATGGATAGGAAGCAAAACACAGCAGTATTTTCTGGATAATCCCCCAGGGACAGCTGCCACTGGGATGATCTGGGAAACACTTAAGGCTACAGTAAGGGGTAAAATTATCAACATGGGGTCATAATGTTGCAAACAAAAACAGCAGAGCAATGTACCACTCTGACAATACAGCGGGTACATTGCCAGCACTTGCTAATCATAGAGAAAGGACAGATTAGTGAAAAACAGTTAACTTCTTCATTTTTGTGTTGATTCATGCATGCACAAGAAACATTTTGTGGCAGCTTGCTGCAGAAGCAGGACAATGGGGCGTGACATTGTGTGGCCAGTACCCCCACTGCCTTTTGAGGCTAGGCCCACTGTCCCCAATGGGGTGGAACACTGCTGCTGACACTAGTTCAGCCAGCATGCCACCACCTTGAAATGTTTTAGCCACTGCAATCAGAGGCCACCTCATTATTGCAGTGTCATCTGCTGCAATGAGGAGCGACCCATCATTGCAGGGCTCCCTTGCATTCCCTGACCAGTTTGCTGACAAGGAGCCCAGTCCCAGATGGTTTGTTTTGCTTGCTGAGGGGGGTGCCCAATCCCCCTCTGCAGTATGTCCCCTCCCCCTGGTTCTTTGCCGATGGGGGTGCCCAATCCCCGTCAGCATGTCCCTCCCCAGTTCTTGTGTGCCAAGGGGGTGCCCAATTCCCATCAGCTCCAGTCCCCCACCCCAAAACATGCAGGTGGCATGCTGGGAGCCCACCCCAGTGTGCCAAAGTACCTGCAAAAGAAAAACATCCTCGGCATCTTTTTTATTTCTAACACTGAAAGAAGGAAACAGTCCTTGCCATTTATGCCTCCCCAACCCGCACCCTTCCTGCATACCCCACCTCCCACACACCCTCTCACCCCATACTTACCTGTGGAGCCCAGTGAGATGATTCGAGGACGGGAACACGTCTGCACTCTTCAAAGCCAACCGTGAACAGAAAGAAATGGCGGTAAGCTGTATAATGGCATAAATGTTTTTTTTTCAACTTTGGTGCACAGCTCAGGCATTTTTTGGAATTTTGGCACTGAACTTTCAACATGGGGTTTTTGGGACCACTCCTCATGAATTCAGCCACTGTCATGGCGTTATTCAGCCCCAAAAGGTGATTTTGTGGTCACTGTATGGAATCACCTTTCGGGACAGATTAATGAAATGACAGTGCCAGTGTTCATGAGGTGGGCTCTCAAAAAGCCTATGTTGCAAATTTGGTGGAGAAAATAAAAAACAAGCATTTGTCAATGCCGAACGTTCGCTTGCAGGTATTTGCAGTGGTGTTTGGCATGTATGGTGCTTTACCCTAATGCCCTGTGCGATTGCTGGTATTTGCACAATAAATTGTCAGCATGACCTTTTTGTTACCCCCATTGTGCGCTACATAGGCGGAAACACATTTTGGGCAGGATGTGAAAAATGACAGCTGTACTGCTCATAAGGAAGTGTGGTAAAATGCCAATGTTGAAAATCTGGAGTGGAAATATTGAAAATTCGCAAACCTAACGAGCGTGCGTGGGAACTGTGCAATGCGCGCTCGTAAAACAGTCATTTTTAGGAATTTTTTCACCAAATTTTCAACATTGCCATTTTAAAACCTCTGCTAATGAACAGTATCACTGTGATTTTCTTACTGTGTCCCATACATTGATTTCACACACCGATTGCGCCATTGTGCACTACATGGGCGGAACGACGTTTTGGGTAGGATGTGAAAAATGACAGCTGTACTGCTCATAAGGAGGTGTGGTAAAATGGCAATGTTGAAAATCTGGAGTGAAAAATATTGGAAATTCGCAAACTTACAAGCATGCGTAGGAACTACACAATGCACGCTCGTAAAACAGTTATTTGTAGGAATTTTTTTCACCAAATTTTCAACATAGCCATTTTAAGATCTCTGCTCATGAACAGTGACACTGTGATTTTCTTAATGTGCCCCATACACTGAGTTCAGCACATCGACTGTGCCATTGTGCGCTACATGGGCAGAAACACGTTTTGGGCAAGATGTGAAAAATGACAGCTGCAGTGCTCATAAGGAGGTGTGGTAAAATGGCAATGTTGAAAATCTGGAGTGAAAATATTGAAAATTTGCAAACTTACGAGCGTGCGTAGGAACTGCGCAATGCAGACTCATAAAACAGTCATTTTTAGGAATTTTTTCACCAAATTTTCAGCCCAGCCATTTTAAGACCTCTGTTCATGATCAGTCTCACTGTGATTTTCTTAATGTGTCCCATACATTGAATTCACACACCGACTGCGCCATTGTGCACTACATGGGCGGAAACACGTTTTGGGTGAGATGTGAAAAATGACAGCTGTACAACTCATAAGAAGGTGTGATAAAATGGCAATGTTGAAAATCTGAAATGAAAATATTGAAAATTCGCGAACTTACGAGCCTGCGTAGGAACTGCATAACGCAGGCTCGTAAAACAGTCATTTTTTGGAATCTTTGCACCAAATTTTCAACATGGGGTTTTTGGGACCCCTTCTCATGAATGATGTCACTGTCATGGCATTATTCGAGGCCAAAGAGTGATTTCGTGCAGTGACTGCACAGTGCTGCAAAATCACCCTTCGGGCTCAACTTAACACCATGACAGTGACATCATTCATGAGAATGGGTCCCAAAAACTCCATGTTGAAAATTTGGTGCAAAATGACTGAGATATGCAATAAAATTGAAACTCCCTATCTAGCACATTATACAGTTTACTGGCATTTCCTCAGTTCGCGGTCGCCTTTGAAAAGTGCAGGCGTGTTCCCGGTCCACGAAGATCGTCATGCCGAGTCTGGAGGTAAGTATGGGGTGAGGGGGTGTGGGGAGGCTGGGTGCGCAGTGGGTGGGTGGAGTGCGGGTTGTGGGAGGGGGCTGGGAGACATGCCGTGGGACTGTTTTGTTTTACAGGTTTAACAAAAAAAGATGGCGTGGGACATTTGTCATGCTGGGGTGGGCTCCCAGCATGGCAGAGATAGCTGGAGTGGGCGAGGCCCGACAGGGATTGGGCACCTGTCGGCAAACTATCTTGAGGGGCCGAGGCCGATGGGGCAAATGAGAGCAGACTTTGCCACACTGGGGTGGGCTCCCAGCATGGCAGCAGGATGGCTTGGGGGGCCGTGGAGCCGACGAGGGATTGGGCACCCCATCAGCAAACAACATTTGCCACACTGGGGTGGGCTCCCAGCATGACACCAAAGCTTTGGGGGCGGCGTGACGCATGCATGGGGGGCATGCGTGACGTGAGGGGCGGCGTGGCGGCGGCACTCAGTATGGTAGCGGTGCTTCCTTTGAAGCAGGGAATACACGCTGTCATACTGAGCTCCTGCACCATTGGTGCAGGACCACCATGCCTGCTCAAGGGAGCAGTGCATTGGATGGGAGAGCACACCTCCAAGTGTGCTACTCTTCCAAAACATTCCTTGTGCATGCGTGCAGCCGAACATAAAATGACTGTTTTATAGTGTGCATTGCACAGTTGCTACGCACACTCATAACTTCGCACATTTCCAATATTTTCTCACCAGATTTTCAATATTGCCATGTTTTCACACCTCCTTATGAACAGTACAGCTGTCATTTTCCCCATCCTGGCTGAAATGTGTTTTCGCACTTCCGGCACAGAACAGCGCAGTCACTGTGTGAAATCAATGTTCAGGACAGATGAAGAAAATGACAGTGACACTGTTTATGAGCAGAGGTCCTAAAATGCCTATGTTGAAAATTTGGTGATGATAGCCCATCACATGACTGTGTTACAAGTGTGTGTTGTGCAGTTTCTACGCGCCCTTGTAACTTTGCAGATTTGTAATATTGTCACACTAGATTTTCAACACTGGCATTTTTCACACCTCCTTATGAGCAGTACAGCTTTCATTTTTTCACATCCTGACCGAAATGTGTTTTCGCACTTCTGGCAATGAATATGCAGTCGCTGTGGGAAATCAGTGCTTGGGACAGATTAAGAAAATGAGAGTGACACTGTTCATGAGCAAAGGTCCTAAAATATCTATGTTGAAAATGTGGTGATGAAAGTCCATAACATGACTGTGTTACAAGCGTGCATTGAACTGTTTCCATGCACCCTTGTAACCATAAATCTTAGTAATATTTTCATGCCACATTTTCAACACTGGCATTTTCACACCTCCTTATGAACAGTACAGCTGTCATTTTCATCCTGGCCAAAATATGTTTTGCACTTCTGGCCTAGAATAGCACGGTCGATGTGGGAAATCAGTGTTTGGGACAGATTAAGATCGAGCCAGTGAGAGGGAGTGACCGAGTTCAACTGAGCTCTGTCGGGACTGCTGCGGATTTCTTTGTGGGCAGAAAAAGGCCTCAACGCAGGAACCCAGTACAAAAGGGCAGCCTGCAACACTGGAAGAAACAGTATGAGCAAGTGAGAGAGGGGGACTGAGTGAGCTCAACTGAGCTCTGCCAGGACTGCTGTGGATTTCATCGAGGGTAGAAAAAGGTGCCAATGCAGACAGGTGCTCAGTACAAAAGGGCAACCTGCAGCAACTGGAGAAATGGAAGGAGCGACTGAGAGGAGGAGCTCTGTTGGGACTTCTGCGGATTTCTTTGTGAGCAGAAAAAGGCACCAATGGAGGCAGGAGCCCAGTACAAAAGGGCAGCCTGCAGCACCAGGAAAAACAGAATGAGTGAGTGAGAAAGAGGGAGTGAGAAACCTCAATAGAGCTCTGTTGGGACAGCAGTGAACTTCTTAGTGGGCAGAAAAAGTCTCCAACACAGGCAGGAGCCCAATACAAAAGGGCAGCCTGCAGCGCGGGGAGAGACAGAATGAGTGAGTGAGAGGGGGGAGTGAGCTCAAAGGAGCTGTGTTGGGACTGCTGCGAATTTCTTTGTGGGCAGAAAAAGGTGCCAACAAAAGCAGGTGACCAGTACAAAAGGGCAGCCTGCATCATCGAGAGAAATTGAATGAGCAAGTGAGAGAGGGGGAGTGAGCGAGCTCAATGTAGCTGTACCGGAATTTTAGAGTTGCCCATCCTCCCACCCAGGGTCCTCTGTGGTCCTATATTACAGCGGGGTCTCTGGAGTGGAGACAAAGCAATGACTCGATACACCCACACTTCCATATGAACAGTACAACTGCCATTTTCACATCCTGGCTGAAATCGTTTTCACACTTGAAGCAGAATAGTCGGGTGCTGTGGGAAATCAGTGTTGGGACACATTAAGAAAACCTCAGTGACACTGTTCATAAGCAGAGGTCCTAAAATGCCTATGTTGAAAATGATGTGATGAAAGTCCTGAAAATAACTGTGTTAATGTGCGTGTTGTGCAATTTCCATGCACCCTTGTAACCATTGCAATCAGTAATATTTTCATGCCAGATTTTCATCACTGGCATTTTTTCACACCTCCTTATGAATAGTTCAACTGTCATTTTTCACATCCTGGCCAAATGTGGTTTTGCACTCCGGCACAGAATAGTGCAGCTGGTGTGGAAAATCAGTGTTTGGGACAGATTAAGAAAATGACAGTAAAACTGTTCATGAGCAGAGGTCCTAAAATCCCTATGTTGAAAATTTGTTGAGGAAAGTCCATAAAATGACTGTGTTACAAGTGTGTGTGTTGAACTGTTTCACGCACCATGGTAACTCTAAAATTGTAATATTTTCTCACCATATTTTCAACACTGGCATTTTTCACACCTCCTTATGAACAGTACAGCTGTCATTTTCAAATCCTGGCCAAAATATGTTTTGCACTCCTGCTGCAGAATATACGTTTGCTGTGGAAAATCAGTGTTTGGGACAGATTAAGATCGAGCGAGTGAGATGGAGGAGTGACCGAGCTCAACTGAGCTCTGTCGGGACTGTTGCAGATTTCTTTGTGGGCAGAAAAAGGCCCCAACGCAGGGGCCCAGTACAAAAGAGCAGCCTGCAGTGCCAGGAGAAACAGAATGAGCTAGTGAAAGAGGGGGGGTGAGTGAGTGACCTCAATGGAGCTCTGTTGGGACAGCTGTGGACTTCTTTGTGGGCAGAAAAAGGTGCCAACACAGGCAGAAGCCCAGTACAAAGGGCAGCCTGCAGCACAGGAGAGACAGAACAAGCGGGTAAGAAAGGGGTAGTGAGTGAGTTCAACGGAGCTGTGTTGGGACTGCTCCAGATTTCTTTGTGGGCAGAAAAAGGCACCAATGCAAGCAGAAGCCCAGTACAAAAGGGCAGCCTGCAGCATAGGGAGAAACAGAATGAGTGAGTGAGAGACAGGGAGTGAGCAAGCTCAATGGAGCTGTGCCGGAACTTTAGAGTTGCCCACCTTCCAGCCCAAGGTTCTCTGTGGTCCTATATTACAGCAGGGTCTCTGGAGTGGAGACAAAGCAATGACTGAATACTTTTAGGATTGCTCTAATAATACAGATTAAGTTTTTCTGTTTATTTCTCTAACTCAGCTGAGTAATAAATTTGGTAGACAAAATCCAAAATATGACTATTTTATGAGTGTGCATTGCGATTGCTCATTACTTCACAAATTTGCAATATTTTCACTCCAGATTTTCAACATTGGCATTTTCCACACCTCCTTATGAACAGTACAATTGTCATTTTTCACATCCTGGCCGAAATGCATTTTCGCACTTCCAGCGCCAAATAGTGCTGTCACTGTGGGAAATCAGTGTTCAGAACACATTAAGAAAACCACAGTGACACTGTTCATGAGCAGAGGTCCTAAAATGCTCATGTTGAAAATTTTGTGATGAAAGTCAATAAAATGACTGTGTTACAAGCGTGTGTTGTGCAGTTTCCACGCACCCTTGTAACTTTGCAAATCAGTAATATTTTCGCACCAGATTTTCAACACTTGGCTTTTTTTCACACCTCATTATGAATAGTACAGCTGTCATTTTTCGCATCCTGGCCAAAATGTGTTTTCGCGATTCCGGCACAGAATACCGCAGTCGCTTTGGGAAATCAGTGTTTGGGACAGATTAGGATCGAGCAAGTGAGAGAGGGGGAGTGACCAATCTCAACTGAGCTGTGTTGGGAGTGGTGCAGATTTCTTTGTGGACAGAAAAAGGTGCCAATGCCGGCAGGAGCCCAGTACAAAAGGGCAGCCTGCAGTGCTGTGAGAAACAGAATGAATGAGTGAGGGAGGGGGAGTGAGTGAGGTCAACGGAGCTCTGTTGGGACTGCTGCGGATTTCTTTGTGGGCAGAAAAAGGCATCAATGCAGGCAGGAGCCCAGTACAAAATGGCAGCCTGCAGTGGCGGGAGAAACAGAACAAGCGAGTGAGAGAGGGGGAGTGAGCAAGCTCAATAGAGCTCTGTCGGGACTGCTGCTGATTTCTTTGTGGGCAGAAAAAGGTGCCAACGCAGGCAGGAGCCCAGTACAAAAGGGCAGCCTGCACCACCAGGAGAAACGGAGCGAGCGAGTGAGAGAGGGAGCATGAGCGAGCTCAACAGACTTCTGTCAGGATGTCTGCAGATTCCTGTGGGCAGAAAAAAGGCACCAATGCAAGCAGGAGCCCAGTACAAGGGCATCCTGCAGCGTGGGGAGAAATAAGAACGAGCGAGTAGAGAGGGGGAATGAACGAGCTTAATGGAGCTCTACCAGGACTTTACACTTGCCCACCTCCCACCCAGTGTCCTTTGTGGTCCTCTATTACAGCAGGGTCTCTGGAGTGGAGACAAAGCAATGATTGGATGCTTTAGGATTGCTATAATAATACAGATTTACTTCTTCTGTTTCTTTCTCTAACTGAGCTATGTACTGAGCTATACTGTTATGATTGCTGTAATAATACCTATTTATTTGATATGTTTATTTCTCTAACTGAACTGAGTAATGCTTGGACTGCAGTAGGATTTCTAATTGGGCTAAGTGAAACTATATGAGAGCCAAGAACAAAAAGTATGGTAGCTGAGGGGGGAAAAATGGACAAGGAGGCTTTAGGATTGCTACAGTAATACAGTGTCTAATGGATGACATTTAAGCCTGAATTACCCCCTTCAGCAAGGGGTCAGTAAGGGGACTATTGTGGAGGACAGGAATTTGAGTAAATAGGCCCTACCACTTGTAGTAGGGTACAGTACCTGGGAGTAACAGCCCTAACATAAGATGGAGACCACAATGGTGCAGGTGCCATGTCACTAGAGTGGGCATCTTTGGAAGGTGAAGGGTGTACAGGTGTGGGTGTGCCATGATCCTGGACTGGGCTTGGAGGATGGGGGTGTATGGTCTGTAGATGACTGGCTAGTTTGAGGGAGGAACTGTGGAGTTAGGGAGGAGCATAGGGCAGGGCAGATGAGTATGATAGGCATCCTGGGGGGATAGGGAATAGCAAAGGGGGACAAAGGAAGAATAACTAGGGACTGAAACCGACCCCAGTATCAGAGGCACTAGCAGAAAAGAGAGGAGAAGGGAGGGGGTGCCCAAGGCAAGGCCGGTGCTGCCTCCTGATGGGGGAGGAAGACACCATGAGGAGTACCAGAGGAGAGAGCAGATGGCTGTGGGTAGGGAGGCACCAGGGGTGGCAGGGGGGGGGAACTAGGAGGAGGGAAACTGCTATGGGGAGGAGATGTAGGACAGGTATTGATTACGAATAGACTGGAACCTCTGCTATGGAACAGAGAGGGGGAGCAGGAACATACTGAATGGGGGAGCACAAGTAGGACTTGAGAGGGATGGCAACAGGTAGGGGAAGAGATTGCGAGGACAAAATTGTTGAAGGAGGCTAGTAAGGAGGAAGGGGGTGGTAACTGGAGAAGAGAAGGCTACGGGAAGGGGGAAGGATGGGAGGAGCATCACTATCGGGGTAGAAGGGAACGGGGACTCTAAATCAATAACAGCGGGGTAGGACAAGGGTTGGAAATCAGCAGGGGAGGAGGGGAGGTCGACTTGGGAAGCCCAGTAAGAAGCAATCAGGCTGGGAAGGGGTTCAAGGGGGATGGGAGGAATAAGGCAGAGAAAAGGGTGAGATGGAAGTAGGGTGTACAGATATAGAAGTCACAGAGGGTGCAGTTGGCGGAAGTAAGGGACAGGGAAGAATACTGGGGTGGTGGAAGGGGCATTAGAAGGAAAGGGGTAAGGGGCAGGGGGTACTCTTCCTGCGGGATTCTATACTGAAATGGGTGAGATGGGGTGGAAAGGGGAAAGGCACCATATTTGGATTGAAGCTGTCCCCAGGTTGAGTGCAGGAGGGCAGGGCAGGCACTGCTCAAGTGCAGTGAGGGCAGAAGAAACCTCATTTACTGTTGCATGTGGCTTCAAATGACTTGGAGACACTGTGGAAGTAGTGAGGAGAGGTCTGAGTACTTGGCAGGTGGGTGGGAAGTCGGTGGCATTCTTGGAGGTACTGCCAGTACCACAGCCCTCCCCAAATGCACACATACACACTCCCCAAAAAGCTGCTTAAAAGCCTGCAATTCATTCAAATCAATTCCATTTTCTTACTTACTTGGGGTTCAATGCCAGTAAGTGTAAAATCATGTACCTAGGGCACAGGAACCACGATGCTGGGTATAGGATGGGGGGAGGTACTGATACTCACTAGACATGAAAGGGTCCTTGGGGTTATTATATCAGAGGACCTCAAGATAGCAGTACAGTATGACAAGGCTATGGGCAGTGCAGATTGAATTCTGGGGTGCATAAGGACTGGCATCTCCAGTAGGAGGACGAGGGATGTTGTGCTGCCATTGTATCACTCTCTGGTATACCCCCAGCTGGAGTATTGTGTCCAGTTTTACAGTCCACACTTCAGGAAGGACATAAGGTGGAGGTTTTCTACAGGAGGGCAACTAAAATGGTTCAGAATTTTCACAGAAATCCCTACAAGCAAAGGCTGAAGAATCTCAACATGTACACTCTGAGAGGAGAAGCCGAGATATGACATGATCAAGACCTACAAAAGTACCTCACAGGGGTAAAGAGGGTACAGTTGGAAAGTTTCCTTCAAATGTGGATGAGCACCCAAATCAAGGGACATACAATGAAACTGTGGTGGTGGGGGGCATTGAGGAAAGATGTGAAGAAATATTTCTTTACTGAAAGGGTGGCAGATGCCTTGAACAGACTGCCATGAGAAGTGGTGGAAGCTAAAATGGTAGGGGGCATTAAGCATGCATGGGATAAACATAAGGATATATTACAGAGAGGAGAAGGAGGGGGGTCAATGGAGATCAATAGAGCCATGGACATGGAGTAGGTTTAAGTTCACTGCAGGAAAAATCCATTAAGCAAGCTCATTCACAAGGAGGTCCTGATATACATGAGGCAGAATAAGACATGCACTAACATGTACAGGCAGGACTTACATGTAGGCAGAGAACACTTGGCCAGACTGGGTGGGCTGGCGGTCCTTTTCTGCTAACGAATTCTATGTTTTATCATATGATGTGTTAATTCAGGTGCAGTGTTTAAAGCTGGGCCTACCATACATCAACATATAAGCTATAGTAAGTTACTGAATTAGATGCAGCCACGTACACTGCAATAAACAGAACCCCACTGCTTTGAGAAGCCTTTACTCTTCATAGGGCAGCTTAAAGATCTGGGGTTCTATTTGCAGTGTCCACACCAATATGTTGATCTTAAAATCGACACCACATCTGAATGAGTACTTGATTCTTGCTCACTCCATTTCTTCCCCACTTTGAAACCTGCTTGTTCTGAGTTACTTTTGGGCTGGCAGCACCTTGCCTGTGTTGGAAGATGACCAATAAGTGACACTGAAAGACGTCAGACTTCACAAACTGTGAAGGCAGCTGCTCATGGACAGACATAAGGCAATTCTACTGAGGGTAGGAGGAAGTAAGCTGTTGATTGAGTAGAATCTGCAGCTTATCCATCAGATAGGGAAATGGGCAGACTAGGTGGCCCAAGCGGTCCTTATAAAGTTGGCAACTTGTATGTTTCTATGTTTCACCCACCATCTTTGGTGTAAGAAGAAGGCTGAATCTGTGGCCACTGATGACTGCTTCAGTGTAGGGATGAGGGGACCAAAGAGGACAGACATAAAGAGATAAAATCATAATAAAATTGTGAGACCTTCACCAGCTTTCCAAAATGCTTACCAATAAAAGAACGCTCTATGAAGTTTTTCATTTTTTTGCATTCAATATACTTTATTAACTTTTCTTGCAGCATACAGAAAATACAAAGCAGTAGACAAGGAGCTGCAGTATTTTCAAAAATCAACTAAGAAAACTATATAAAACCAATACAGAACAAGTGCAAGGAACCAGACACAAAACACATTCCCGCCCCCTAAAGAAAACAGAAACAAAAACACAAATACCCAACCCCTCCCCAAAATCTGCGTGCTGAAAAAATACTCTGGGAATATTAGCGAAAAAAAAAAAAAACAGACAATGAAAGACACAGTCAGGGATAATAATCGGACCATAAAATTTTAACAGCAACAGTAAGGACAAAAAGGCTCCCATGTACTTAAGTATTTATGAGGCCTATGTCTGCAAATGTGCAATGTGTTTCTCTAACTGAATGGCCAAGAGGATTTCTTGATACCATTCTGTAAGGGTGGGAAGAAATCTTCTTCCAGTGCCAAGCATGACTGAGGTTGCAGTGACAGCAATTAGGGCCAAATGGGCTTTACGTATGAGGGTGTCCTGGAGGGAAAATTGCCAACAGACAACACTCCTGGGGTAAATAGTGAGTCTAACCCAAGAAGAGGATCTAGTACTGTTGTACCTCTTTCCAGAAAATTTGAATAATGGGGACACAGCAACAACATGTGATACAACAAGCCCAGAGCCTGTTCACAACAAGGACAAATGGGAGAGGCACAGTAACCTAGTCTATGTAATTTGCAAGGGGTGTAATAGATATTATGTGGGATTATTAAACTGAACTAGACATAATCTGTCCTGCTTAATATATTTATAAATCGTTCCCCAAACTTTCACCCAGTATTCAGTATCCACTGGAAGGGACAATTCCTGTACCCAATAGCATACTCCTTTGGAGAGACACGAACCAGAAGCCTAAAGTTGTCTGTATATTCTTGATACTGCATGGGGCTGGTCTGTTTGTTGACTCTACAGTCCACTCCTGATTGCTTTAAAAGCTAATATAGCCAATTTAATTTGCAAATATTTGAAGGTGTCTTGGGATTTAAGCTGAAAACGAGACTGAAGGACCTGAAAAGGGATTGAGTCCATACCCTGAATAAGGTCTGCCAGGGTACACTTAAGCTGGGGTAAAAAGAGGGTAAAGTAGGACGTGTCCAATCTGAATATGACAGTTATTAAAAGGGGCTAGGGCAATTGAAGTGTGCCAATTCTTTGATAAATGTCTTTGAATTTGCTGGAAGAGCCTTGAGGACCAGACAATCGGGGAAGCTTAAGAAAGCAAGTCAGGAAGGTTTTAAGTAGACTAATGCTTGCAGGGAGCTAGCAACACTACTGGCAAGACTATGTTCAATATCCAGCCAAATCGGGAAGTATGCATCTTGCGTGCTTGGAATGTCCCCTTTAATCCAATATACCAACTCACTTATATGCTGGGCCCCATAATAAAGGAAGAGGGATGGGAGGGCAAGTCCTCCCTTCAGCTAGGGTGCTGTTAACTTAACATACACCCTTCTCACTGGTTTACCCCTCCAAAGAAAATTATTAAAAATCTCTGGAGCTTCAAGAACCAGGATTTGGGGAGAAATACGCCCAACATACTGAGCGGCTAAGGAAGTCGTGGCAAACATTCATTTTAAGAGTGTTTATACGGCCCCAAAACTAACAATGGAAGAGCACCCTATCTGTCCAGGTCTGATTGCAGAATTTGCACTAGATAAGTCAGATTTGCTTTACTCATCGAAGAGATGTTCCTAGTGATCTTAATCCCCAAATATATAAAGACCTTAAGTTCCTAGGACAACCCAGCGAAGTACAATTAACTCTTGCAGTATAATGATTTAATGGAAAGACCTTGGTTTTGGAAAGATTCAGTTTGTAGAGGATACAACAGAGAATCTATCCAATTCCTCAAGGAGGGCTAGTAGGAGATCTCAGGGTCCTCAACATGCAACAGGAGATCATCAGTGTAGGCTGAGATAACGTATCTCTCCTTGGTTGTATGCCCTTTAAAGAAGGAGGAAGCCAGTTTACATATTAAGGCTCCAGATAACAATTAAAAAGAAGTGGAGAGAGGCAGCCCTGGCAGGTGCCTCTTTCGAGGGCGAAAGGTCTGATAGACAACCATTGCACCACGCCTGTGCTGTTGGGGAAGTGTATAAAACCTGACCCATTTAACAAGACTATCAGGCATTCCAAAATGTCAGAGGAAGCAAACAGGAAGCCCAGGAAACACTATCGAATGCTTTCTCAGCGTCAAAGGATACCAGGACTGAAGGGACTCAGCATCCCTCGACGAGCCATCAGATGTATTAGCTTCTCATGCGATCAACTTAATATATGCCCCATCATGAAACCGACTTGTTCTCTGCCAATAATCCATCCCATTATCCGAGCTAGACGGTTTGACCAATGTTTTAGCAAGAATCTTAATATCTGAATTTAAAAAGTGATATTGGATGGTAACTTGCAGGACATAGTAAGTCCTTGTCTGGTTTAGGGATCAAAAAATCCATGCTGTCAGAAAACAAGGATGTACTATTCCCGCTTTGAAACCAGAGATTGAAGACGCTTCATCAGGACTGTGACCAGCTGAGGGAGACAACTCTTATATAGGTTATTAGGCATTCCATCTGGCCCTGGAGCTTTATCCAATGGCAGCTGCTTGATGGCTTGCTCCATTTCAGCCAAAGTAATCAGTGCCCGAGGCTCTGCTATATGGGAAGGTAACACGAAGATTAGCAGAGCACAAATACTCTGCAATCTCCTGATCTGTCACAGCTATCGAGTTGGTTGAAGAGTAGAGTGTGTCATAGTACCTACCAAAATAGCAGCTATGGGATGGGAGACTATGTCACCACTTAGGGAGATCTCAGCCCGAAATGAATTTGCCACTCCAGCCTGCCTCAGTCTCAGGGCTAGAAGCTTCCCTGCCTTTTCCCCTGACTCTAGATACTTCAGCTTGGTAAGGTGAATGGCCAACTCCGCTTTCAAGCCATCAGGTCATAATAACTTGTTTGCAAGCGATGGAGTCTTGTCCATTCCTGCGCTGGGGACTATATGACAACATGAATTCCAACTGTCGGATTTCTCCTATCAGTGATTCAAGGGCAAGTCTATTTTTCTGGGCATGGGTAGCAGAAATATGTATAAACTCCCTGGAAGGAGCACACTTAAGGGCAGCCCAGACCGTTATCGACCTCTCTATGGACCCCAAGTTGAAATTAAGAAACTTGGATATAAAATCTTGTACATGTCAGAGTCTCAGGACATCCAAGTACCATGTACTGAGGTGCCACATTACATCTCTCTGAATCCCTGGGCCCAACATATAAAACACACCTACTGGTGAATGATCAGACAATACCCTGGGGAAAATGGATGCATCTACAATGCCCGGGAGGCAAAAGGAACTCACCAACCGAAAATCAATCCGGGAAAAGTTGGCATGTGGGGTGGGGAGTAATAAGTATACTGTTGCTCGGAGGGGTTGAGGGTCTGCCATACATCAACGACGCCCACCCCAGATAGGACATCTCGGAGGGCCCGCTGTGCTGATGACAACCCAACTCTTTTTACTGTCTGAGGATCCATCTCTGTTTGGGGGCCAAATTCCAGTCTCCAAGTCATGGTTATCATTACACAGGTTTCAGTGATGGCCACAATGTCCAGGTCTGACTGTACCATGACAGCCTCCAGATCTTCCATCTTGTTGCTAAGGCTCCTGGCATTTTGCACATGGCTTTCCATGATTTGACCTCCTAGACTGCTTCACTGTTCTCTCCAGCCCCTTCCTTGGTTGTCATTTATCCCTGGTTCTTCTTGCTGTCTGCCCTTCTGCTGAATTTTGCCCCTTTTCTGCTTATCCACCTCTTGGGCACTAATCTCCATCTTTTGCACACTGCTTTGCAGAGATAGCCACTCCTCTGGTTCACTAGTTCCACTGCTAGCTGTGGGGGGTGAGCAAGTAGGTACCCTCCTTGCTGGCCTGCCACCCCCCTTTGCTAGTTTAAATGCTCGTCAATGTAGCATTTAAACTTATCGTTGAGTGCTTGGATTCCACTCCAGGATGGATGCAGGCCGTCAGGCTTGAACAAACCTCCATCCCTCCAGGTGGGTCCCCAGTCACCAATGAATCCAAACCCTTCCTCACAGCACCAGTTCTTCAACCATGAGTTAAAGTTCCTGGTGCATGCACTCTCTATGCTCCCTTGCCTCTCAGAGTAGTACTTCTGAGAAAGTGACAGAAGTAGCTACTTACTTGAGACCCTCCCCAGTTTCCTAAACTCTTCCTGAACTTCCTTTGGCTCCCCATTTGCCAGGTCATTAGTACCTAGGTGGATAATGACATCCAGCTCACCCTTCCATCTTGCCTTCCCAGTGATCCCCAGGATCTTCCTTCCATCCCTCCATGCCGTAGCACCTGGTAGGCACCTCACCTCCCTGTCCTCCCCCTCCTGTGTTCCTAGCTGGATTCCTCTTACAATGGAGTCCCCCACCAGGATTCACTTCCTCCTCCTCTGGGGTCCACTGCTTTCCCCGCTGAGGTCACCTCCCTGGCTAACCTCCACATCCTTTCCTTCCACTTCTCTGGGTACCTCTATTTGGTTGTCCTCATTTGCCAGTGTGGCATATGAGTTCTTGAGTGGAATAGGATCTGAGATGTGCCTCTGCCTGACTGCTCTAACCCTCCTGAGCCCACTGTCATCCAAGTGCTCTCGTTCTCGGCATCTTTGAGGCAGCTGCATGGACTGGGTGGTCCCTGGATAGGGGTGATGGTACTCCTGACCCAGTTTACTTCCGCTCTGAGTCTGGCTACCTCATCCCACAGTCCAGAGAGATGCATGCAGATAGGGCAGCACCTCAGTGTCCAGAAGGTCTGCCTGAATATGGCTGCCCCACAGCCACTGCATTGCACCACTCCCCACATTATACTGCAATTCCACTACTTGTCTGCTACTGAAGCTCTCCTAGTTCTCTTTTTATTAATTTACTGTACTAAAAATCCTGTCACTAATCCTCAGATATTTTTTTTAAAGGAAAAAGAAACCAATAAATAAATAAATGAGTCAAAACACTTGTTGTGCTGAGGGTGGCTTCTTCCCTTATGCCCCCTCCTACTTCACACCCTTACTATACCCTGTGTTTAGCTCCTGTCAATCAGATTTATCAGGGCATATTTGCAGCAATTAAAGACAGCACAGAATTACACCACCACTATGTTTTAAATTTTCAACAGCCCAAAAACAATTATAAGTAAAGACAACAAAGAAAGTATAGTGTCACTAAAGCCCACAATCTAAGTTTAAAAGAAAAATAGCAATTACCAGTTACTCTAAAGCACTGAATTGAATATGTTTCCTTCCTTTCCCTTCTGGCTTCTTCTGAGAAAATAAACCTCTACTTGCTACTTTAACTCTGACTAAGCCCCACCTCCAGTTATCAAGTAGCTGAGGTCAGAGGCCAGACAATTAACACCTTCACCCAACTACAGGGCAGTCAGACAAAGACAAGATAAAATACCAGCAATTAAAGACAGCACAGAATTACACCACCACTATGTTTTAAATTTTCAACAGCCCAAAAACAATTATAAGTAAAGACAACAAAGAAAGTATAGTGTCACTAAACACCCACAATCTAAGCTTAAAAGAAAAATAGCAATTACCAGTTACTCTAAAGCACTGAATTGAATATGTTTCCTTCCTTCCCCTTCTGGCTTCTTCTGAGAAAATAAACCTCTGCTTGCTACTTTAACTCTGACTAAGCCCCACCTCCAGTTATCACGTAGCTGAGGTCAGAGGCCAGACAATTAACACCCTTCACCCAACTACAGGGCAGTCAGACAAGACAAGATAAAATATGCAGCAATTAAAGACAGCACAGAATTACACCACCACTATGTTTTAAATTTTCAACAGCCCAAAAACAATTATAAGTAAAGACAACAAAGAAAGTATAGTGTCACTAAACACCCACAATCTAAGCTTAAAAGAAAAATAGCAATTACCAGTTACTCTAAAGCACTGAATTGAATATGTTTCCTTCCTTCCCCTTCTGGCTTCTTCTGACTCCTTTGCAAGACAGCTGCTGGGAGAACAGTGCACCTTTAAAGCATCCCCTGGATGGCTCTGGTACTTCCAGAGGAGAAACAAAATTAGACAGCTGCAAATCACTGGGGAACAGCATTCAGTTGATGCTGCTGCTGCTGAACAATTCATGCCTAAGTTGATTGACATTTTAGAAGCCAGTGACCTGTGTCAACTATACAACATGGAAGAAATGGGGCTTTTTTTAAATCATTAACAGACTGCATACTAGTGGCAAGATCAGAGTAAGATGCCTCAAAGGGATACAAGATTGATAAGGATAGGCTAACTTTGTTAGTGTACGCTAATGCTACAGGAGAGCACAAGCAGCAGCCACTATCTACTGGCAAGTATGTTTACCCCAGGTGCTTTCATCACATTAATCGTGATGCCCTGCCACTGCTTTATGATAACAGTGTCAGTGCCTGGATGACCTTGGATGTTTTCTAAGATTGGTTCCATATTACTTGGTATGAAAGAACAGAAGAAGGCCAGAGCCCATCGAGACTGTTCTCCACACTATGTGGGACCTTATTTATCTATTATCCCTCAATCAAACATCTAATTTGTTTTTAAAGACAGTAGCACTAGTTGCCTCTACCAATTCTTGTGGCAAGGTGTTCCATACAATGGATGCTCTTATTGGAAAAAAGTTTCCCCTTTTGCTGGTTTTATAAGTTTTTACTTCAAGCTGTTTATTATGCAGTCTCAGAACATGTCTCCTTTTGGAGAATGTTAGACCACATTTTTCCATTAGATCTGGTGAATTTATTAAATTACAAACCATAAGCATATCACCTCTTAATCTTCTAGTCTGAAGAGGGAAGAGACCAGTAGTTTTTAATCTGTTCTGATAATCCAAGTTTGTTAATCTTGGGATCATTCTAGTTACTCTTCTTTGAACCTGTTCAAGAATTGCTATGTCTATTTTGGTTTGGATTCCAGAAAGGGGAGCCATAGTCTAGATACGGTCTAATATATGCCCTATACAATGGAATAAGGCATTGTTCAGTGCAATTAACAAAAGTGTGTTTTATTTGCCTCAAAAGTCTGTTGGTCATGCAAGCAGTTCTAACACAGTGATCATTTGATGTAAGTTTATTATTAACATACATCCCTAAATCTTTTCACAATTTGATGAGTGAAGTGGTAGTCCATTTATATAATATATCGTTTTGGGTTATTTACACGAAATACATTGCTAAACATTTGTCTTGATTAAATTACATATGATTTTCATTTGCCCAAAGTGTTAATTTTTCCAAATCCTTCTTTAATGCAGAAATATTTTCTTTGATTATTAACCTTGCCTCCAATTTAGTATCGCTCTAAATTTAACCATAAAGTTACTTGACCCTGTTTGTAAATCACTGATAAAGAGATTAAACAATGTTGGTCCCAAGACCTAATTCTGGTAACACCACTTGTCACACTACCCGAATCAGACTAGATAATCATTAATTCTGACTCTGGAGAATGATTTGTCAACCAGTTTAAAGTCCAGTTGACAATAACAGGTAACAAACCTAAATTGGACATTTTAGTAATGAGTTTTTCATGTGAGACTTTATCGAAAGCCCTACTAAAGTCCAAAAGAATTACATCAGTAGGGATACCCACATCTAGTAGAGTACTTATATTATTGTAAAAAGATATCAGATTGGTGGTGCAGGAATACTTGGGAGTAAACCCATGCTGATTTGAATCATAAATTCCTAATTTTTTACAATCTTGATCTATTAGCGACTTCAGTACTCATTCCATTAATTTACCAACCAGGAGGTCAGGCTAATTGGACAATAATTTTGCACAGAACCTCTTTTGCCTTTTTTAAATATGGGAGTAACTATTGCTAGGCATGCAATCATTTGGTACAATGCTTTCTGTAAGGATTTGTTGAAGATAATTGACAAAGGTATAGAAATATTTATAGAAGTTTGATCAGAAACCATGGATGAATACCATCTGGGCCCGGACTAGTATTTTTTTTAGTTTTTGATAGCCTGTATAATGTCAGTTGGATAGAACCTATGATAATCTACATGGTGAACTTTAATGTACTAACAGGTGATTTTTGAGAGAACACAGAACAAAAGTACTTATTAAAGAGATTTGAGGTTTCTATATCAGATAGAGAAGAGCCATTAGTTATAATGGGACCAGTGGTCCTTGATACACCTTTGTTACTATTTATATAGGAGAAATAGATTTGTGACAGTCTTTTGTGTGAGCTAGTTTAAATTCTAGCTTATTTTTCCAATTTAATAGAATTTTTTAAGTTTTTCACAGATAGTCTGTATTTATGTAACAGAGTAGTTTTAAATGGAACAGAACTATTCTTAAGTTTCCTAAAAAGTTTATTTTTTATTTTAATCTGATTTTTAATTGTCTTGTTGAACCAAGGGGGGAATTTTCCTTTATTATTAAATTTCCTCTTAGGTGGAAAAAAGGTATTTTCCAAATAATGTACAATGTTTTTTACAAAAAGTCCCAAGCTTGTTGTGTTGTGCAATTAAGAAAATTAGATTCCTAGTTTATGTTTTGTAAGTATTCATTGATTTAAGAAAAATGTGCTTTATTATAATTTTTTGTACAGTATAACTTCCTTTGTGTAGTTTTAAACTGTTGAATTTCAAAAAGAATAGATGAATGATCACTGGTCTCAAGTGGATTCCAAATTTGTAGATTGCTAATTTGTTGCTCTATGTTAGTAAATAATAGATCAAAAATATTAGGACCTCGAGTGGGTTCAGTAACAAGTTGTTGTAATCCAGTACTAACTACCACATCTATTAGTCCTTTCTGGCATAGGACTGTCCTGAGAATGAGTCCCAGTTAATATGAGGGAGGTTAAAGTCACCAAATATTACAGTATCTTGAGATTCTGAAAAATGTGTAATTTCTTTAAAATATCAGTTATGTAATCTGAGTTTGCAGATGGAGGTCGATAGATGTTACCAATAGTTATATCAGACTGCTCCTTCAATAAGATTTTAACCCATATACTTTCAAAAGAAAGGGAGAACATACTTCAAAGAAGGAATATCATTTTGTATGTACATACAAACTCCACCACCTGCTTATCTAATCTGTTTTTATGATATAACTTATAACCTGGAATTTCTGTGGACCAAATTGAGGATGTGTCCCACCAAGTTTCAATTACTCCCACCACACCTATGTTTAAAGTTTTACATTTGGCTTCGAGTTCTGCTAATTTGAGTTGGTTTAAAATATTGCATTCAAAGCTAGGAATTTACATTTAGTTGTAATAATATTTTGGTAAGTATTCAGAGACTTGGAATAGACCCATTCTCCCCTATTGTTTTTAGTTTAAACAACGATTTATGATTTTAGTGATACTTTTCCCCATAAGTGTACTACACCTACGACTGAGATGTAAACCATCCCAGCAAAACAAGGAAGAATGATCTGAAAATGATTCCCAGTGGGTAATAGAGAGTATATCCTGCTTAAAACACCACTTTCTCAGCCATTCATTTAGGGCTTTGATTTTCTGCATCATGGTAGATGTTGCTCTCGGGACAGGTAGAATTTCAGATATATATACACAGCATCTCCTATCAAGTAACAGGTTACATAACGGCACATAGTCCTGTTGTAACTGATTAAATGGGGTGTTGTTTATATCATTAACACTGGCGTGTATGATAACCAGTGGATTTTCCCCCGCATTTGTAAAATTTAGGCATCATGGAGGTAATGTCAGATACCCTGGCCCCACAGAAGCTAAAACAAGTGCAGTTGCTCCTGTCACAATTGCATACTGCCCTGTCAATGTGCATAATGATTGAATCTCCTAGGACTAACACTTGTTTTGAGACAGTAGGGGGTACAAGAGTCAGAAACGGGTGATTGTTTAACACACTCTGGAGCAATTAACTTAATAGATATTGATTTGGTAGCTTGAGACTTACTAGGACAAATATTCATGGGCATTAACTCCTGATTGAAAAGTGTTTTTAAACCTTTATTATCAACAGAGGGTGATGCACAGGATAAATCATGTTGTACTTCATTATTTGATACAGTCAATTGCTTAAACCTATTATGAGATTCAATAGGGGCACTATTGTGCATTTGATCGCCCCTCCTTTTTTTAAGAAGCTTTGTGAGAATGGTCCAGTCATCATTATCATGAGAAGAGGGCGGATAATCATCCACCTTATAAGAGGGGGCAGAGGCAACAGGTGTACTAGTACTAGTCGTTACAATTGTCTCCTCATCAGGAGGCATAGAAATTCTACCTAAATGTGAAGGAAATTGTTCATTAGAATGAAGTTGTTCATCCATAAGATCAATGTAACTTTCCAATTCCTTAATATCAGTAGAAACTGGTTTAATATTAAGCAGAAATGCTATCTCTGCTCAAGAGTAGTAATCAGATGGCAATTAGCACATACATACTTGCTCACATACTTTCCCTCACTATACATCAAACATTTCATACACTTACTAAGTTCTTTTTCCATTATTAAAGGTGTATATTTACTAAGTACAGGATATGCTAAAATGATCTTATCTAAGTTTGTCTAATGCCAGCAGTTTCAGCGTGCCCAGCGGATACACGCAAACGCGCGTGTCTCTGCGTGTGTCTCCATGCGTGACCCCACGCACACTCACCCCGCTCACTAGAGGGACAGGTTTTAAGCCAAAAAATGGAACTAAGCTTCTGTTCACTTCTGGTTTCGGTGCGAAGTAAAAATAACTATATGTACTTAAATTCAGTGAGATTCAGTGAGTTGAAGGTTTACAAGCCCTTAAAAGGGCAAGAGAACCACCAGGCAACAGTGCTTTTAATAGAGAGATGTTGTTTTGGGGTAGGAGGTATACTAGCCTATTAGTTGTCCTCCAGGTTCCCACAATGCTCTGCTATTCACTGAAGAGTCAGTTACAAGCAAATGGTACCACACATGGTTGACAAAACCAATGTTTCTCTATGATCCTTCCCCGTCCTACTTCCAAACAGGAAAGTTCCTGTTGACAGTCAAATCCAGTAGCTATAAAAGTAGAACTGGCTTAGGGTAGGCAGATGGAGGGGTGGGATGGAGGGCAATTAGTAAGAAAAAAGGCTAGCAACAGGAAGTTGTAATTTGAGTGGCCTGCTTTTATAGTGTCTAAGCCACACCCCCAATTACGCTCTCTCTCCTCCTACTGGTTTAGCAAAGTAAGTTGATACAGTACCCTTCACAGCACAGAACACACACTGATTTTCTTTCTTTTCTTTCTTTTTTTAACCGTAAATAAGACCCCTTCTACTTCTAATAAAGTATCTGACTGCTTAATCTCAACAGACCCTGACTCCTGCTGAGATATGTGTTAAATTAATAAGAAAATGTAGCTTCTTTTAGTTAGCTGCTTTCTGCTCTACAAGCAAGGCTAGCAACAGTGCTTTGTCCCCAATGTCTGCCAGTTTTTAAGGAGTAAAGGGACAGACAGTAAAGTAATACTACTTTTAGACCAGTGCCTGGCCACCCCACTGTGGAATAGCTAAAGAGCAGAGATGACAAGATCAAAGTTCTGTACCTCCCTCCTAACATGACATCTTGGATTCAGCTGATGGACAAAGACATCATTGCAAATTTTAAAAAGCTGTATCAGAAGAAACTGCTTTGTGAAATCATTACCAGAGACACTAACACTGAATTTGTGGCATTCCTAAAGTCATTTACCATAAAGAATATGTTTTACATGACAGCTTCGGCATGGGAGAGCATCATGACTGAAAAGACCATTAATTGTTGGTGGGATGTGCTGGGACCCATATTTGAGGAAAGCACCTCATCCACACCTGAACTTCAGCAGTCATGAGCTGCAAATCCAAAGGGCATCACCATTGCATGTGAGCCTGGTTTAGTGTAAGGCACTCCTGCTGAAGCTGAGCAGCAGTTCAAAACGTAACTCATACTTGATGAGCAATGCCCCGTTGCTGAACTACTGTCAGACTTGGCTATCATCACCAAAATCCAGGGAAAAACTAGTGAAATAGAAAAAACAGACTCTGACAATGAGCGAGACATCCAGGCAGGTGTGAACTCTCAATAGGGGATTACTGGACTTGAATATGGGCTCCAGGACCTAAAAGAAAACCCTCCTTGTCTTCCTCCAGCTGCTCCAGCTGAGACCATTGATAACAACTGCTAAAAAAGAAATTTTGCAGACCCAAATGGTTCAGACAACCATGGAGTCTTTCATAACAAAATGAAATATTTTTATAACTGAACAAAGTTTTGAAAATAAAGTTTTAAAGCACAGCTGATTTTTAATAAATATCTGATACTGTGTACAGCTATAGGTGTCATTATTAATGACATGCTATTGCTAAAATCACGTTTTACTTTTCCCATTGATTTAATAGGATTTCTTGTTATAGGTAACTCTCATTATAACAAACTCAAGGTATGGATCTGGAGATGTTCGATATAACAAAGGAGTACTATAATTGGCATGAACCTCATTCACAGATTTTATATATATAATCCATGAATGATATTCATGCCAATTACAGTGCCACTACAGTTAAGAGTTGAGGGATAACTTCTATGTTAAAGCCAAATATGTGAACCTTAATAACTTTGTAGTTGTTCAATGGATTGGACTGACATTTTGTATGCATAATCTCTTGGGGGTAAGTCTCTTGATGTGGTGAATTTTGTGTGAATCTGTTGTGTGGTTTATAACATACACAGTGTCAAAAATCCCAACATTTATGTGTATTATTTGCTGTTTCTTTGTCCACCTGTATCTTAGAAACTGTTTTAGGTTGTGGTCTGAAATTAATTTTCAGAGTAGAAAGCCTTTGCCTCACAGATGTGCCTTTTGAAGGTTTGGTGAAAAAATATTAATCTGTTCAAAAGTTATTACATTTTGAATTTCCCTTTATTTCCTATGGGAAAAGTCAGATGTCCTACATGAAAATAGATTTGTTTTCGCAGGAGCTACTGTATTTTCGCAGACAGGGCCATACAGTGTCACAGGGAGCCTAGTACATTTTTGCAGAGTGCTCCTGTGTCTGCCATCTTGTTTTTCAGTTAATGAGAGACATAAAATAAAGAAAACGCATAAAAATAAATGGCATAGAAAGAAGATACATTAGAACTTAACTAAGCGGGACCTGTTTAGTTACATTCTGGTGTTTGATTTTTAAAATTATGCATGGACATACCTTTTCTGGGCACCCAAAAATCTCAGATTCCCAGCTTAGGGAGAGGTGTGCTTTCCCACAGTCTCTGTATTAGAACAGGGGGGATTTCTTGACTTCTACAGCCAGAGATGAACTTGTACTTCTGGCTGCAGTGAGATGAGTGAGTTACTCTTTTCCCTGGTGTTTAGTGGCAGCCCCCTCACCCAACAATTGTTGTCTGCCACTTCCCATTTGCTGTCTCTGGTAGTCTAGTGGTCCCTCTCCCCTCCCTGATTGCTGTCCATTTATAATGTACATTATAAACTAAATATCCAGGTAGTCTAGTGTTCCCTTCCCCTCCCTCAATGTCCAATCTCGGTGCTGATATATAAAAATGAACTTGAAGCCTAGTGGTACCTCCCGTCTCCCAGACCCCCTCCAGGGAAAAAACTTTTTCCTGGTGGTCTAGTGGCCCTTCACCCTCCCACCCTCTCAGGTAAGCACCCATCACCCTGCCCCCCCCCGCATCCCAATGGGCAGTCTGCCGCCACCACAGTCCTCCTATAACCTCCATGGATGGCCGTAGACTGTGCTATGAATAAGCTCTGTAAATCGCACTCACTTGGTGAAACCACCTTTTGGGTAGAATTTGAAAATGTTTATGAGGTGGGGTTATAAGAATGCTATGTTGAAAATATGGAGTCAAAATATGGAAAAATGGCAAAGTTATGCGCATGCGTTGAAACTACAAATGGATAAACTTGCAAACCCTCGTCATTTCTGGAGCTCTCCTCTCTCCTAAGTCACATAGCCTGATTATAACTTTGAACTTCCCCACCATCCTACTAACAGACCCATCTGAGGTTGCCCAGGTGTTCAACAGTGAATTCACTGGCCTCTATGCCCACCTTAACAAACTCCCCCCCACCAGCAACCTCATTCTGCAAGTGTGCACATGTGTGACCCAATCTTTCCTACTCTCCCATCTCACACCCCCCACCCCTGCCTTTCTACTTCATGGTCATCTCCCAGAATATTATCTCTAAGCTCCTCAGTAGCCTCCCCACTCAGGGAAGCCTGGGTACCGACAGCCTCTACTATTCCCTGCTCGAACTTGTTGCCCCCGCCATATCCAAACCATTGATGTTTATTTTTAACCTTGCTCTGACCACTGCCACCATGCCTGTCTCCTGGAAGATAGCCAAAGTAGTCCCTATATTTAAATCTGGAGACCATCTTTCTTTTGACAGCTACTGACCAATCTCTATTCTCCCCCACCTCAGTAAACTCCTAGAGAAAATTTTGCATCACCGACTTTCTGACCAGAATGATAAGTACTATCTTCTGTGCGATCAGCAACATGGCTCCTGCAAAAAACATAGTACTGCCTCTTCCCTCTTCACAGACTATATCTACAGAAATATGGATCAGGGAAAAGCTACTGGCGCAGTGTTTGTGGACCTGACCAAGGCCTTCAACCTGGTCATCCACCCTCTACTGCAAACCAAGCTCTACCAGCTTGGATACTCTGAGACCTTGCGCTGGTTCCACAGCTTCTTAAATGGATGTTCCCAATCAGTAGTTATTGGAGCTGCCACCTCCTCTGAATTGCCTGTCTCTATGGGTGTCCCCCAGGGCTTGATTCTTGGCCCACTCTATTCATAAACTCCCTCCCTTCTAATAGTCTTCACTGCTCTGCTCTCTTGTATGTGGATGACTTAGTCCTTTTTCATATCGATAAGTCACTTCAAAACATATCCTCAGTACTTATCCACAGCTTCAGCTCTGCCCATAACTGGTTCTTATCTAATATGCTCCTGGTCAATGAGAAGAAAACCAAGGCAATGCTACTTGGATCCAGGCCCTACCTGGCTGGTATAGTAAAAACCAATGCCTCTCTCACTGTGCTCTCCCCATCTGGTCCTCCTCTGCAGACTTTCCCCTACTTCAAGTATCTGGGAGTTACCTTCGACCCCTGCCTCTCATATACTGAACATATTAACACCATCATACACAGGGTAAACCATAAGCTGGGCACTGCCTACCAACGAAGGAATTTCCTAACCTCGGATGCCCATCTAGCCATTGCTCGGGCAACCTTCTCCCTATCTTGGACTATTGCTGTCCCATTTTTTCCCCTGTTATGTCCTCAAACTTTCACCACAGATTCAATTCAGTCTATAACAGTGTTTGCAGTTTTGCTTTGTTGGCTCCTTACGTAACCCACCACTGTTCCTTGTATCAGTCACTAGGGTGGCACTCATTCAAGGTCTGCCACGACTCTGCCTTAGGAAGCCTCATTGATAGCTCCCTATGTGATGGTGCGGATTCACTGTATGTTTCTTTCTCACAGCAAGGGTGCCAACACTGTGTCTCTGCGAAACATTGTCCCCCCCCCCCCGCGGTGGTCCCCAAAGCCTCTTCAGTTATGGGTAGTTGAAAAACACTGTTCTTCACTGTCCCATCTCTCCAGAACAGTATCCCTGCATCCGTCCACTCAGCCAGTTTACATCTTACCTTCAAGCCCCTACTCAAATCCTGGCTATTATTTGCAACCAGCTGTTTCTGCTCACCAGCGTAACCCCCCCTCCCCTATTGTGTACCCCCCCGGAGACTTTATTTCTCTGTGGAAACTCTAAACCTTCACTTGCACTTCAGCAGTTGCAGATGGCAGCTTTTTGCTCTGCTCTATGTACCATTTTTATTGTACTGTCTTGTTATTACCTATGCATCTTCTCATAGACTGCAATCTCTGGAATTATGATGAGCTGTTGTGCATTTCATTTTTATGTTGATTGCGCACATGCGCAAGAAACAAATTGTGGCAGTTTTCTCCAGAAGCAGGTTGTGGAGGCGCGGCACTGTTGTGTCCAATGCCCCCACAACCTGTAAAGGCTTGGCCCGCTTTCCCTAATGCTGTGGCATGCTGCTGCTGACACTAGTTCAGCCAGCATGCCACAACCTTGAAATGTGTCAGCCCGCTGCAATCAGGGACCACCTCATCATTGCAGCATCAGCAATTTGCTGCAATGAGGGAGCGACCCATCATTGCTGGGTGGAACATTGCTACTGCAATATTGTTTGTGAACATGGTGCCGCCTTGCCGCCATGTTCACAAACAATATTAATCTGACCCCAGTGCTGAGGGGGTGCCCAATTCCCCTCGGCACATGTGCCCCTCCCCACAGCAGCGTGTTTTTGCTGATGGGGCCCCAATCCCCATCGGCTTCCATCCCCGGTGCTAGTTGACTTGCCGATGGGGAAGCCCATTCTGTCAGTATTATTTCTCCCCGTTTGATGTGCCAATGGGGAGCCCACTCCCCCGCCAGCATCAGGTGCCCCGCCGAAAGAGTAGTGGAGAGTTGTCACTGGGGTGCCAAATCCCTAGGCTCTTGCGCCCCCACTTTTGTGCAGATGGGGTGCCTAATCCCAGTCAGCTGCACACCCCAAAACATTCAGGTGGCACCTCGGAGCTCACCCCAGCATGCCCAGTGCCCCTGTAAAGTAAAAAAGTCCATCAATTTTTTTTTTTAAATCTGTAAAAAACAAACGATACTTCATGGTCTTCCTGCACCCACCCACTGCACACCCTGCCTCCCCACACCCCCTCACCCCATATGTACCTCCAGAGTCTGGCGTGACAATCTTCCGTGGACCAGGAACACATCTGCACTCTTCAAAGCCTACCACAAATTGAGGAAATGACAGTAAGCTATATAATGGAATGAATAGGGATTTTTCAACTTTGATGCATATCTCTAGCATATTTTGGAATTTTGACACCAAATTTTCAACAAGGGGTTTTTGGGACCCTTCCTCATGAATTCTGCCACTGTCATGGCATTATTCAGCCCCGAAAGGTGATTTTGTGGTCACTGTGCGGAATCCCCTTTCAGGACTGATTAATGAAATGACAGTGCCAGTGTTCATGAGGTGGGCTCTCAAAAAGCCTATGCTGCAAATTTGGTGGAAAAAAACCAAAAATTACTGTTTTATGAGCGTGCATTGTGCAGTTGCTACGCACGCTCGTAACTTCGTGAATTTGCAATATTTTCACGATAGATTTTCAACATTGCCATTTTTTCACACCTCCTTGTGAACAGTATAGTCGTCATTTTTCACATCCTGTCCGAAATGTGTTTTCGCAGTTTCGAGGCAGAATAGCATGGTCACTGTGGGAAATCTGTGTTCAGGACACATTATGGAAATGACAGTGACACTGTTCATTAACAGAGGTCCTAAAATGCCTATGTTGAAAATTTGGTGACGAGAGTCCATAAAATGAGTGTGTTATGAACGTGCGTTGCGCAGTTTCCACACATGCTCGTACCTTTGCAATATTTTCACTCCAGATTTTCAACATCGCAATTTTCCCACACCTCCTTATGATCAGTGCAGCTGTCATTTTTCACATCCTGGCCAAAATGTGTTTCCTTTCTTCTTGCGCAATTGCACAATTGCGCGGTCGCTGTGGGAAATGTTTTCGGGACACATTACGAAAATCACACTGACACTGTTCATGAGCAGAGGTCCTAAAATGCAAATGCCTATGTTGAAAACTGTGTGATGAAACCCATAAAATGACTGTGTTGCGAGCGTGTGATGAGCACTTTCCACGCACCCTTGTAAGTTTGTAAATTAGTAATATTTTCACTCCAGATTTTCAACACTGGCATTTTTTCACACCTCCTTATGAACAGTACAGCTGTCATTTTTCACATCCTGGCTGAAATGTGTTTTCACAGCTCTGGTGCAGAATACCACAGTTGCTGTCGGAAATCATTGCTTGGGACAGATTAGGATCAAGAGAGTGAGAGAGGGGAGGAGTGACTGAGCTCAATTGAGCTGTGTCGGGACTGCAGCAGATTTCTTTGTGGACAGGAAAAGGCGCCAACACAGGCAGAAGCCCAGCACAAAAGGGCAGCCTGCAGCGCCGTGAGACACAGAATGAGCGAGTGAGGGAGGGGGAGTGAGTGAGTTCAACGGAGCTCTGTTGGGACTGCTGCAGATTCCTTTGTGGGCAGAAAAAGGCAGAAATGCATGCAGGGGCCCAGTACAAAAGGGAAGCCTGCAGCGGTGGTACACACAGAATGAATGACTGAGAGAGGGGGAGTGACTGAGCTCAATGGAGCTCTATCATGACTGCTGCAGATTTCATTGTGGGTAGAAAAGGATAGCAACACAGGCAGGAGCCCAGTACAAAAGGGCAGCCTACAGCGCCAGCAGAAACTGAACGAGCGAGTGAGATGGGGGAGTGAGTGAGGTCAATGGAGCTCTGTTGGGACTGCTGCAGATGTCTTTGTGGGCAGAAAAAGGTGCCAACAGATGCAGGAGCCCAGGAGAAAAGGGTAGCCTACGACCCCAGGAGAAACAGAATGAGTGAGTGAGACGGGGTTTAAGCAACCTCAACGGAGCTCTGTCGGGACAACTGTAGATTTCTTTGTGGGCAGAAAAAGGTGCCAATGCAGGCAGGAGCCCAGTACAAAAGGGCAGCCTGCAGCAATGGGAGACACAGAATGAGATAGTGAAGGAGGGGAAGTGAGTGAGCTCAACAGATCTCTGTTGGAACTGATGCTGATTTCTTTGTGGGCAGAAAAAGGCAGCAATGCATGCAGGGGCCTAGTACAAAAGGGCAGCCTGCAGCTGTGGGAGAAACAGAATGAATGAGTGAGAGAGGGGGAGTGAGTGAGCGACCTCAACGGACCTGTGTCGGGACTGCTGCAGATTTCTTTGTGGGCAGAACAAGCCACCAACAGAGGCAGGAGCCCAGTACAAAATGGCAGCCTGCAGCACCAGGAGAATCAGAATGAGCTAGTGAGAGAGGGGGAGTGAGCGACCTCAACGGAGCTCTGTCGAACAGCTGCAGATTTCTTTGTGGGCAGAAAACGTGACAACGCAGGCAGGAGCCCAGTACAAAAGAGCAGCCTGCAGCACTGAGAAACAGAATGAGCGAGTGACAGAGGGGCTCAACAGAGCTCTGTTGGGATTGCTTTGGATTTCTTTGTGGGCAGAAAAAGGCAGCATTGCATGCAGGGTCCAGTACAAAAGGGTAGCCTGCAGCAGTGGGAGAAACAGAACAAATGAGTGAGAGAGGGGAGTGAGTGAATGAGTGAGCTCAACAGAGCTCTATTGTGACTGCTGCAGATTTCTTTGTGGGCAGAAAACGTGCCAATGCAGGCAGGAGCCCAGTACAAAAGAGCAGCCTGCAGCACTGGGAGAAACAGAATGAGCGAGTGACAGAGGGGCAGTGAGCGAGCTCAACGGACCAACGCAATCAACATTCGGCATTGACAAATGTTTGTTTGATATTGTAAGTGCTAAAACCCATGCTACAGATTGTATGCTTCACTTCTACTGTAATGTACTTGTATCCTGTATTTTATGTTATCTGTGCCACCTCTGTGGCCCAGGTCATGCCTGAAAATGGTCCTTGTATCAGTGCACTAACCCAATTACCAAAGACATAAATAAATTGGGTAAATAAAATAAAATAAATATTGCTACACTTGCTCGTAACTTTGTTATTTGTAAATATTTTGCCCCCAAATTTTTAACGTTGACTTTTTTTACACTACCTCATGAACCTGAGAGCTGTCATTTTTCAGATCCTGGCCAAAATGTGTTTTTACCCTCTAATGCACAACTACGTTACGGTGGTGTGGAATGATGTTTTGGCAGGGATTTGAAAATTCTTAGCATGGCATTCATGAGGTGGGGTAATAATGATGCTATGCTGACAGTTTGGTTGCTGTTTTGGCTGAAATGCAAGTGCAGGGCCCGGAAGGCCTTGCACTTCTGTGGCAATATACATGTACACATCTGTGGATTTCCACAGGCAAATGAGAATTCAATTATTCTATCTAAAAAAGTAAGGAAATAATTTGCAAAAGACTGTGTTAATGCACTAGTTAGGGTAACGTAATGCCAAAAAACTAGGGAAATGTGGCATAAGTGTTTTTCACCCTAACCCCACCCCACCCCCAAGCAGCCAAAGAATAACAAATTAGGGTTTTGGGTCTCTAGAGTCCTGGTGAATCAGTTGTGGGGTATTCCTTGGGGGTTGTCAACCCTAATGCTCACCCCTCCCCCTTTAGGCCCTGCGTCAAGAAAGGAGATCATGTGTGATGCTGCTTGTTCACGGTATTGCTCACGAAATGGGGTGGGCATTAGGGTTGACATTTTGCCTAGTTGGGGAAAGGGTCATGAGAAGAGACAGTGTGTGGTATTGCACCAATTTCTGTTAAGTCCTTTGTTTCTTCCTATATAATGAAGAAATGTTGTTCTTTTTCTTGTGTCTGCTCTGCTGCAAAATATCTGGAGACATGTGGAATTTCCGTACTGTTATATGTCTGACATGTGGTTGAAAAAGAAAGGCACCTTCTTGGGAACAAACAGTTGAATGAGTATATGAATGTACAGTGGGATTTGATATAACTATAATTCTGTTGGTACTTATTTTACCCACTTTCTGTATTAAGAAGCACTGTTATACTTTCAGTTTCTGTGGGGTGGTGGTCCTTCAGCTTGAAAATGCCAAGGGGCCTTTTCAGTGTTAATTACTAATTACTTCTGGTAACCATGAGGAAATTAAAATAATTAAGGACTACAGGGCCTGATATTTTAAGTTAGTATCACGATAACAGGCTTTGTGACATGCTAACTGTGAACAATTATGTACTCAACTTAATTATACAACAATAACTGTGTTGTAATCTGTGATTATAAAATGCTGGTTATAATGGAAAGTGCAAGACAGCTGAAAGCTGTCAATCAAAGTATAGTAGTGAGACCATGCTCTATATAAAACTGCCAAAACCGACACCAACCACTGAAACGACCAACTTTACCAATGCACCAAAAAAGCAGCCCACTGAGTTCTTGGTTCCTGAATTTCAAAGCAGGCAGCAAAGTTTGGCCCCCAGTGCACATTCTGAATAATCCCTGGCATTCATTGATCCTCTCTGTCACACTTAGTGTCAGTTCTAAATAATATCTGGAATCAGGTGGTTCCCCCTCCCACTTCTGGTTCCCATTCTGAATAAACCCTGGCATCCATTGGTCCTCTCTCTCTCTTACTTGGTGCCATTTCCAAATAATCATTGCCATCCTGTGATCCTCCCCTCCCACTCCTGGTGCCCATTGTGAATAATCTTTGGCTTCAGGTGGTTCCTGCTATTGCTCTTGGTGCTCTTTATGAATATTCCCTGGTATCCATTGGTCCTCCATCTCACACCTGGTGCCCATTCAGAATAATCTATAGCATCTTGTAGTCTCCCTCAGACCCTCAATCCCCCCCACCATGATAGTGGATAGCACATACCCTCTGCTCACCATCATAGCCATTAGCTATCTGGTGCACTCAAGAGGTGTATCACTACACAAGAGTGCAGTTTGATACATACATGTGGGATATCTTTTCAAAATTGCAGAGCTTTCAGGAGTTTTAAAATACACTGGACATGCAATGCATCGATATATATGCTGTACAATAACACACTACCTGTGTATGGCAGATGACGGCCAGCCATGGAGGTGAGTGTAGGGTATGTTCCAGGTGCTACCATGGTGGTGGGTTGAGGGGTCCATAGTATACCAGAGAATATTCAGAATTGGCAGTGGGTGTGGGACCACTGGATCTCAGGTATTAAAAGGGTCAGACACCAGGAGTGTGAGGGGGGTATCTACCAGAAGCCAGGGAGATATTTCAAAGGAGGGTAGGTTGGGGTGCCACTGGATGCCAGGGACATATTTTGAATAGGGTTCCAGTGAGGGAACAGGGTGACACTAGATGCTGGAGTAATGTTGAAAAGGCCAAGGAAGGGCATAATTTTGTACCTGGCACTAACCAAGATGAGCAGAGTTTAGGAAACTGTAAAGGTGGCTGACCCTATGTGGCTCCAGTGACAAAACACATGAAGATGCATGGGCCTATAATTACAGGGACATGGCTATCAGCATCCTACATGTTGAGTGGGGTCACTTGAATTTTATGTACGAATACTGCAGGTTGATCTTTAAGCGCTCTGGTTTTTGTACCACAAAATCTGCCTTGTGTAGAGTGGTGCTGCTCAGCTACCCAGATCTCTGTTTTGTGCCAGTGAAAAGGTAAGGTCTTTCCTGTTGACTGGGCTGCCAGGAGGTATATTACAACTGGAACCTCTTTTTTAACCCCAGGCCACTTGAGCAAGATAAAACCCCATCTGGACAGTAGATCCTGGGGCAGATACATAGATACATACATAGATACATAGACAGTGTCGGCAGATAAGGGCCTATGGCCCACCTAGTCTGCCCATTTGAGCTTGTAAGTTCAGTTTGTTTTCCTAGAAGTCTGTTTCCCCTTACCCCTGCCCTCTAGAATTCCTTTATGTCTATCCCATGCATTCTTAAATCCCGTGATTGTTTAAGCCCCCACCACTTCCTCTGGCAGGGTGTTCCACTTGTCCACCACCCGTTCTGTGAAGAAATTCTTTCTCATGTTTCCTCTGAATCGTCCTCCCTCCAACTTCATCCCATGCCTCTAGTCCTGAAACATCTTTTTCGCTTAAAAATAGTGTTTTCCTGCACCCTGTTCCTCCCTGTAAGATACTTGTATGTCTCTATCATATCCCTCTCTCCCTCCTCTCCTCCAGGGAGTACATGTTCAGTTCCTTCAACCTGTCTTCATAGGACTTGTGATGCAACCCATGCACCATCTTTGTTGCCCTCCTCTGAACCTTCCCTACCCTGTCTATGTCCTACGTAGGTATGGTCTCCAGAACTGTACACTGTACTCCAGGTGGGGCCTCACTAGTGTCTTGTATAGCGGAATTATGACCTCCTTTCCTGCTGGTGATGCCCCTGCCTATACATCCCAGCATCCTATTTGCTTTACCTGATGCCTTGTCACACTGTTTCCCTACCTTGAGGTCATCAGAGATGACAACCCCAAGATCCCTTTCCTGCTTGGTGCATGCTATATCCTCACCCCTCAACTGATATATTGTGCCAGGGTTTTTGTGCCCCATATGCATTATCTTGCACTTCTTTGCATTGAATTTCAACTGCCAAACCCTTGACCTTTCTTCAAGTTTCTGCAGGGCCCTTCTCATTCTGTCTACACCCTCTGTGTGTGTCTACCTGTTACAGAGCTTTGTGTCATCAGCTAACAGTGAAATTCTGCCTTCTAGATCCTGTGCAATGTCACTGATGAAGATGTTGAATAGGACCGGTCCCAGCACTGATCCCTGTGGTACCCCACTGGTTACTCTTCCCTCTGTGGAGTGACAGCCATTTACCACCACCCTCTGTGTCCTGCCACCCAGCCAGTTACCTACCCACCACACTACTGTCCTGCCCACACCCATATTCCCCAGTTTGTGTAATAGTCTTCTATGTGGCACAGTGTCAAAGGCCTTGCTGAAGTCCAGATAGGCCATGTCCACTGCCCTCCCCTGATCCACCTCCCTAGTCACCCAGTCAAAAAATTCAATGAGGTTGGTCTGACATGACCTCTCCTGGTGAAACCATGCTGCCTTGGGTCCTGTAGTCCATTGACAACCAGATGTTCCACCAATCTCCCTTCAGTAGTGCTTCCATGATCTTTCCCACTACCGAGGTGAGGCTGACTGGTCTGTAGTTCCCTGCTTCCTCTTTGTTCCCACTTTGTATAAGGGACTACATCTGCTGTCCTCCAGTCTTTGGGTACCTCCTGTTTCCAGTGATTGGCTGAACAGGATAGCCAGAGGTTCAGCCACCACCACCTCTTAGTTCTTTAATGACCCTGGTGTGCACCCCATCTGGCCCCATTGCTTTATCAGCTCTTATTACTTCCAGTTCCTTCAGGACCCTTTCTCGTGTAAAGGGACTTGTGTCCATTTCTGCACCATTCTCACCCCTTGTACTCCCTTCAGATCCATTACCCTCTTCCTTAGTAAAGACTGAGCAGAAATACCTGTTCAATATGTCAGCTTTATTGTTGTCATCCTCCACGCTGCTCCCATCCTCCCTTCAGTCTCACTATCCTCCCTTTGTCCTTTCTTTTTCACTTATGTACCTGTAAAAGGTTTTGTCCCTTTACCCACTGATTTTGCAATGTGTTCTTCTGTCTGAGCTTTGGCTTCCTTACTGGCTTCCCTGCCTCCCTTTGTTTCTCCTGGTACTTCTCCTATCCCTTCTGCCTGTGTCTTTTGTATTGCCTGAATGCAATCTTTTGGCTTTCACTTTCTTTTGCTACCTCTTGGAAAACCATAATGGTCTCCTCTTCCTTTTCCTCTTGCTAACCTGCTTAATGCATAATTCTGTTGTTCTTATAATCCCCATTTTAAATACTGCCCACTGTTCCTCAACCCCTGATTCCTGTCCCATTCCCTTAATGCCTCTTTCAAGTATCTCCCCATTTTCCCAAAGTCTGCCCCCCTAAAATCCAGGATACGTGTTTTTGTGTGGTTTGGTTCTGCCTTTCTGTGATTTCAAACCACAATGACTGGTGGTCACTGTTACCCAGGTGCTCCCCCACTGTTACCCCCATCACACTGTCCCTGTTTGTGAGCACAAGGTCCAGTATTGCCTTCTGCCGAGTTGGTTCCATGACCAGTTGCTTGAGGAAGGCACCCTGAAGGGAGTCCAGGATAAATCTGCTCCTAGTTGATGCTGCTGCTGGGATGCTCCAGTCCATGTCTGGTATATTGAAGTCTCCAACCAGTACTACCATGATGGGGAACTCCTTGTAGACTAGATGAACACTGGCTCTTTTTCTGCCATCACTGTCTATGTTTCCATACTTCTATCATTCCCATTGCATCTTTGTATGTGCCTTGCAGACTTTAGTGTGAGCATACAACCCTTTCTTTACTTGTTAGCATAAGTTTCTGCTATGGAGTATGAACTGGCATGGAAACTGATGAGTTCAAGGTAAAGCTGATTGCTTATTTACTAGTTCATGCCTAATTAGTCAGTTTCCTATGATAACATCCTGTGTGGAGGGTCTTATTATAGTTATAGTCTGATAAAGTTGCTGAAAAGTTATATTTTTAAGACTTTTCCTGTTTTTATATTGATTACACGCTTGTGCAATAAACATGTTGCGTCAGCTTGCTGCAGAAGCAGGCTGTGGAGGCGCAGCACTGTTTTGGCCAATGCCCCACTGACTTTGGAGGTTTAGCCCGCGTTCCCAATGGGGTGGCACACTGTGGCTGACACTAGTTCAGCCAGCATGCCATCACCTTGAAACATTTTAGCTGCTGCAATCAGGGGCCCCCTCATCATCCGATACAATGAGGGAGCGACCCCTCATTGCAAGGCTTGCCGACGGGGTGCCAAATCCCTGTTGGCTTCAGTCTCCCCTTCCCCTTGCTGACAGGGAAGCCCACTCCCCATTGGCATAAGTCCACCCACTTTCATTCTGTGCTGTGGGGAGTGCCCAATCCCCCTAGGCTCTTGTGCCCCCCCTTTCTGTATGTGCCGACGGGGGTCCCCAATCCCCCATTGGTTACAGATCCCCCCAAACACTCAGGTGGCACTCTGGAAGCCCACCCCAGTGTGTCAAATGGGCCTGAAAAAGAAAAACCATCCCACAATGAGCTTTTACCTCAGAAAGAAAACTGTCCAAGGGTCTCCCTGCCCTCTCCCCAACAGTACCTACCCTCTGCTTGCTCTGCCCCCCACCCCTCCCTCACACCATACTTACTCTGGAGCTTGGCACAAAGATCTTCAGTGGACTGGGAACACATCTGCACTCTTCAAAGCAAACCGCGAATTGAGGAAATGCCGGTAAGCTGTATAATGGCATAAACATGTTTTTTTTCAACTTTGGTGCATATCTCAGGCATTTCTGGGAATTATGGCACAAAATTTTCAACATGGGTTGTTTGGACCCCACCTTATGAATTTAGCCACTGTCATTATGTTATTCATTCCTGAAAGGTGATTTCATAGTCACTACATGGAATCACCTTTCCAGACCGATTAATGTAATGACAGTGCCAGTGTTCATGAGGTGGGCTCTCAAGAAGCCTATATTGGTGGAAGGGGCATTGGAAGGGAAAGAGGGTAAGGGGTGGAGGGGTTCTTGTCCTGGGGGATTCTATGCTGAAATGGGTGAGATGGGGTGGAAAGAGGGAAAGGCACAGCAATATTTGGGTTGAAACTGTCTCCAGGTTGACTGCAGGAGGGGCAGGGCAGGCACTGCTCAAGCATTCAGTGAGGGGGAGGAAAAAAACCTCATTTACTGTTGCATGTGGGTACAAATGACTTAGCGGGGACACTGTGGAAGTAGTGAGGGGGAGGTTTGAGTACTTGGGCAGGCAGTGCGAGGGGGTTGGGAAGTTGGTGGCATGCTTGGAGGTACTGCCAGTACCATGAACAAGCATGGCGATAAAGGGTAGACTTGAGGAGTTCAAGTAGCTGAGGCATTGGTGCCACACAAAACATTATGGGTTAGTGACTAACTGGGGTAGGGTCTGGGGGGAATAGTGCCTTGTAAGCAGGGGACAGGGTACACTGGAGCAGGATATGGAGGGGAGTATTAAAGGTAGCATTGCCTCCAGGCCACTGGCACTGAGAGTTGAGGTGCTGGACGCCACACATCACACCACACTGGCAACCTGGGTTCGAATGCAAGCCCGGGCCACCAGGGGTTGGCAAGGGAGGGATAGGATTGAGCATCTGGAGGAATGCTGTCCTATCCCAGGAAGGATCCAGGGACCCACCGCTTTGTAGCAGCCCCTGGTGATGACCACGGGTGCTAATACAACAGTGTAGTAAAGGGTGGCAGAGTGTGGTTGACATTGGCATACTGTGCCTAAGTTTCATTGCATGCCCACACTCTGCAAAGGGGAGAAAAGTGGAAAATGAGCTATGGTCAGGCAGCATGAACTTCCAACCCCCTGCCCACCCCGAATGGTGCCTCCTCAACTGGATCCTGTTCCAGTGGGTTGACCTGGGAAGCACCTCACCACCCCTCCATGGGGATAATCTGTCAAGGTGAGCAGCTTGGCCCGATGTCAGAGGCAGGGCTACTGGGGTCGGTCAGGTTGACCAAGCCAATAGTAGCCCAGTGAGAAAATATGTAAAAAAAAAGGCAGGATTAGAGGGGCATATCTCTACTAAGGTGGATTTACACAAATGGGGGGTGGCCAAAAGACTGAGGTTGGTAGAAAGGTCCGTACAGGGGAGCCTGATGAGGTCACCACCCTAGATATAGGTAAAGGCAGAGGTGTAGTAACCCTGGAAGGGGGCAGGCAGAGTAGTCTGAGTGTAGTACAGAAGGCACCACCACCCGGTAAGAATAAGGAAAAGAAAGGGTGTGGACTATCAGGATGAGGGACACTGGCCAAGGAGAAGAAGAGTGAGGAGAAGGAGGGGTATTGGTGGAAGGTGGCCTGACTAAATGGATCTAGAACTGCTTACAGAGGAGGGTGCAGAGGGGGGAGGTGGTGGTGGGGTACCTCTCGGCACCAGAGCAGTGACAAGCGGAGTGCCGCAGGGCTCAGTGCTTGGCCCAATGCTATTTCGGCTCTTTATCTCTGATATAGCACACAGACTGGGGAGCAGGGTGAGTCTGTTTGCACATTATACCAAATCAAAAGCAAATAGTTATAGTAGCAGAGCTTCCCCCACTCACACACATACACACTCCCCGGAAGCTGCTTAAAAACCTGCAATTCATTCAAATCAATTCCATTTTCTTACTTACTTGGGGTTCAATGCCAACAAGTGTAAAATCATGTACCTAGGTTATAGGAACCCCGATGCTGGGTATAGGATGGGGAGAGGTACTGATACTCACTAGACATGAAAGGGTCCTTGAGGTTATTACAAGATGGCAGTACAGTGTGACAAGGCTATGGGCAGGGCAAATTGGATTCTGGGGTGCATAAGTAACATAGAAACATAGAATGTGATGGCAGATAAGGACCGCTTGGCCCACCTAGTCTGCCCATTTTCCTACCTAACAGATAAGCTGCAGATCCTAATTAACCAACAGCTTACTTCCTCCTACCCCCCACTAGTAGGGGGGGGTTGGAGTAGTGGCATCTGCAGTAAGAGGAGGTGGGATGTTATACTGTCATTGTATTGCTCCCTGCTATACCCCCAGCTGGAGTACTGCATCCAGTTTTAGAGTCCACACTTCAGAAAGGACATAAGGTGGAGGTTTCCCAGAGGAGGGCAACTAAAATGATTCAGAATTTTCACAGGAATCCCTACAAGGAAAGGCTGAAGAATCTCAGCATGTACACTCTGGAAGAGAGGAGGGTGAGAGGTGCCATGATCAAGACCTACAAAGTACCTCACAGGGGTAAAGAGGGCACAGTTGGGGAGTTTTCTTCAAATGAGGATGAGCACCCAAACCAAGGGAAATACAATGAAGCCGGGGGGGGGCATTCAGGATAGATGTGAAGAAATATTTATTTACTGAAAGGGCGGTAGACACCATGAACGGACTGCCAGGAGAAGTGGTGGAAGCTAAAATGGTAGGGGGGCATGAAGCATGCATGGGATAAATATAGAAGTATATTAGAACAAGCAGTTGTCAATACAGAATGTTTGCTTGCTGCCTTTGGCATTGGTAGTGTAGGAGTTAGAGTGCTGCATAACAGGAATGGCAGTGAAATATTGAACTGAAGCCAACCACGCCACCACTCTGCAGAGACTGACAGGCACTGGGGTGTGCATTTGGGTCACCAGGCATAACGGCCATGCCATTTCACCACACCCTATCCTGCAAAAACCAAGTGTCACGGTGTGCCTTGGGGTCTTTGGCCCTTATGTTCACCCCATTCCATCAGGAAATACAGTGAGATGGGTGCTGTATAAGAGAATGGGGTGATCTTTGGGGCTGAAGAGTCCAAGGCACACCTTGATGCCTCTCACTGGCTGCAAGGTGTGGAGTGGTATCAACATTTACAGGCGAGAATCCCAAGTCACATCCCTGATGCCTGTCAATCTCTACAGGGTGGGGCGTTATGGTTGGAAACCCTAACGTCTCAGGCGTTCATTGGCATTTTCACTCCAAATTTTCAACATGAGTTCTTTGTGACCCCCACCTTATGAACAGTGGCAATATCAGTTGTTAGCCAAAAGCTGATTTTGCACAGCGACTATGCCATCTGTCACCACAGGTGCGAAAACACATTTCGAACAGAATGTGAGAAATGACAGCTATACTGTTCATGGGGGTGGAAAAAATGACAATGTTGAAAATCTGCAGTGAAAATATTGAAAAAACTGGTGAAGTCACGAGCGTGTGTAGAAACTGTACAACGCACACCCATAATGCAATTAGTTTGGGGATGTTTTACAGAAGATTGTCAACACAAGCATTTTGGAACCTCCGCTCATGAACAGTGTCACTGTGATTTTGATGTTGGCATGCTTGTGCAGCCAACATTTTGTGGCAGTGGGGATTTGGAGGTGCAGTCACTGTTGGACGAATGCAGGGCATGCATCAGTAGGTGCATCCATCATTCCCCAATCAGCCTGCATGCCGGTGCCACACCTTGCATACCAATGTGGTGAGCACATCTAAGGAAAGGTCTGCTGCAATCTGAGCAAAGCTAGTCAGACGCGGCCGTCCCTTCCTACGTGCTCACCACATTGTTAGCATGGTGGGCGGCCTCTCAACTGCTGACTTCGGGGGTGCCCAATCCCCCTGCCAGCTTACTCTGGCCGCAAAAATTTGCTGACAGGGGAACACACTCCCTGTTGGCATAAAGCAGTCCCCCATTTCTTATATGCTGGGGTGCCCAACTCCTCAGCATAAATTAATCCCCTTTTTGTATGCCAACGAGGATGCCCAATCCCTGTCAGCTGCAGCAACCCCAAACAGTTAGGTGGCACGCTGAGCTCACCCCAGCAAGCCAAGTCCCTTGAAAACAAAACTGTCCCACGATGTTAGTTTTTTTCCCCTGTAACATAAAAACAGTCCCTCGTAGTCTCCCTAGCCACCACCCACACCCACCCACTGCGCACCCTGCCTCCCCACACCCCCAACCCCATACTTACCTCCAGAGTCTAGTGCGACACTTTTCGGTGGACCAGGAACATGTCTGCATTCTTCAAAGCCAACCACAAACTGAGGAAATGCCGGTAAGCTGTATAATAAAATAAATAGGTTTTTTCAACTTTGATGAATATCTAGGGCATTTTTGGAATTTTTGCAGCACAATTTTAACATGGGTTATTTGGGACCCTCCTCTCATGAGGTGGGCTGTCAAAAAGCCTATGTTGCAAATTTAGTGGAAAAATCCAAACATGGCTGTTTATGAAGCGCATGCTAGTAGTTATACTCACGCCATAACTCGCCGAATTCATAATATTTTCATCACAGATTTTCAACATTGTCATTTTCTGCACCCCCTCAGAACAGTACAGCTGGCATTTTTCACATCCTGGCCAAAATGTGTTTCCGCACTTCCGGCGCACAATACCGTGGTCACTGTGGGAAATCAGTGTTTGGGGAAGATTACAAAAATGAAAGTTACACTGTTCATGATCGGAGGTCCTACAATGCCTATGTTGAAAATTTGGTGATGATACTGCATAGCATGACTGTGTTATGAGAGTGCATTGCGCAGTTTGCACACAGGCTCGTAAGTTCCCGAATTTACAATATTGTCACTCCAAATTTTCAACATTGCCATTGTTCTGCACCTCCTTGTGAACAGTATAGCTGTCATTTTTCACATCCTGACCAAAATGTGTTTCGCAGTTCCGGCGAAGAATAGCGCGGGCGCTGTGGAACATCCGTGTTCGAGACACATTATGGAAATGACAGTGACACTGTTCATTAGCAGAGGTCCTAAAATACCTATGTTGAAAATTTGGGGCTGACAGTCCATACAATTAGTGTATTATCAGCGTGTGTTGCACAGTTTCCGCACACACTCATAACGTCTCAAATTTTCACTCCAGATTTTCAACATTGGCATTTTTCCACATCTCCTTATGAACAATACAGCTGTCATTTTATACATCCTGGCCAAAATGTGTTTTTGCACTTCCAGCGTAGAATAGCATGGTCACTGTGCAATATCAGATTTTGGGGCAGTTTGAGGAAATGACGATGACACTGTTCATGAGCAGAGGTCCTAAAATGCATATGCTGAAAATTTGATGACAAAAGTCCAGAAAATGACTGTGCTGCAAGTGTACGTTGCGCAGTTTCCACGCAGCCTTGTAACTTCATACATTTGCAATATTTTCATGCCACATTTTCACCACTGGCATTTGTGCACACCTTATCAACAGTACAGCTGCCATTTTTCACAGCCTACCCAAAATGCGTTCCCACAACTGTGGCGCACAATGGCATGCTCGCTGTGGGAAATCACCTTTTGGGACACGTTAATAAAATCACTGCGCCATTGTTCATGAGGGGAGGTCCCAAAATACCTATGTTGAAAATGTGCCTAAAAAACAGATAGTTGGGTTGCGGGCGTCTGCTGCGCAGTTTGTATGCATGTTCATTGCTTCACCAATATTTCATATTGCCACTCCAGATTTTCAACGCTTCCATTTTTTACACCTCCTCATGAACAATACAGTTGTCATTCTTCTCATCCTGCCCAAAGCTGTGTTTTCATCCCCCTGTCACCAAATGCCACAGCCGCTGTGCAAAACCACCTTTCAGCTAACAAAGTGATTGTGCCGCTTTTCATGAGGTGGCCTAACAAATAGCCCATGTTGAACATGTAGAGTGAAACTACCACTACATGACTACGGTGTTAGGGTTTCCAACTGCAGCACCCCACCCAGTATGGACTGACAGGCGTCAGGACTGCGACGTGGGATCATCGGATGTAATGTTCATGCCATTCTACCCCCTCCACGCCCATCCTGCAGTTACTGACAGGCATCATGGTGTGTCTTGCACTGTTCGGCCACAAACTTCACCCCACGCTCCTATACTGCACCCACATCAGTGTATTTCCTTATGGAATGGGGTAAGTATAATTCCCAAAGACCCCATAGCACACCATGACACTTGTCAGTGTCTACAGGGTAGGTTGAGGTACAATGGCATGAGCATTATACCTGACCACACAAAGGCACACCCCACTGCCTGTCACTCTCTACAGGGTGGGGGTGGGGTTGGCACCACTTCTATACTTCACTACCATTTCTATTATGCACCTCTAGCTCTGCCACTGCCAATGCCAATGCCAGCGCGACAACATTCGGCATTGACAAATGCTTGTCTTAATCTGTCCTGAACAGTGATTTCCCACAGCGACAACGCATTTCTGCACTGGAAGTGCAAAAACACATTTCGCCATGGTGTGAAAAATGACAGCTGTACTGTTCATAAGAAAGTGTGGAAAAATGCCAGTTGTGAAAATCTGGACTGAAAATATAGAAATCCATGAACTTACGAGGGTGCGTGGAAACTGCACAATGGTAGCTCGTAACACAATCATTTTATGGACTCTTTTCACCAAATTTTTAACATAGCCATTGTAATACGTCTGCTCATGAACAGTGTCACTGTGATTTTCTTAATCTGTCCCGAACATTGATTTCGCACACCGACTGCACCATTGTGTGCTACATGCGTGGAAACATGTTTTGGGCAAGATGTGAAAAATGACAGCTGTATGAGCTAAGGAGGTGTGGTAAAATGGCAATGTTGAAAATCTGGAGTGAACATATTGAAAATTCACGAACTTACGAGCGTGTGTAGGAATAGCGCAACGCATGCTCAAAACACGGTCAATTTATGGAGAATCGTCACCAAATTTTCAACATAGGCATTTTAGGACCTCTGCTCATGAACAGTGCCACTGTCAGTTTCTCAATCTGTGCAGAACACTGATTTCCCACATCGACCGTGCTATTCCGTGCCAGAAGTGTGAAAACACATTTCGTCCAGGGTCTGAAAAATGACAGCTGTACTGTTCAGAAGGAGGTCTAAAAAAATGCCAATGTTGAAAATCTGGGGTGAAAATATTGCAAATTCGCAAAGTGACAAGTGTGCGTAGCAACTGCACTGCTTATGCCTTTCGTAAAACAGTCATTTTTTGATTTTTCCCACCAAATTTGCAACATAGGCTTTTTGAGAGCCCACCTCATTAACACTGGCACTGTTGTTTTGTTAATCGGTCCTGAAAGGTGATTCCATGCAGTGACTGCAAAATCACCTTTCAGGGCTGATTAACGCAATGACAGTGACAGAATTCATGAGAAGGGGTCCCAAAAACTCCATGTTGAAAATTTGGTAGCAAAATTACAATAAATGCCTGAGATATGCATCAAAGTTGAAAAAAAACTATTTATTCCATTATACAGCTTACCGGCATTTCCTCAGTTTGCAGTCAGCTTTGAAGAGTGCAGACATGTTCCCGGTCCACCGAAGATCATCACGCCAGACTCTGGAGGTAAGTATGGGGTGAGGAGGGGGTGTGGGGAGGCAGGATGCATAGTGGGTAGGTGCGGGTTGTGGGAAGGGAGCCAGGGAGACTGCCAGGGGACCGTTTTTCTTCATTACCGGTAAAAATAAAAAAAAGACATCGCAGGACTGTTTTTTTATTTACAGGGCAATGTGGCATGCTGGGGTGGGCTCCCAGCATGTCAACTGAGTCTTTGGGGGCTGCTGTAGCTGACAGCTGGATTGGGAACCCTGTTGGCACACAACAAGGGGGCATTATGCCGACGTGGATTGGGGCACCCTGTCAGCACACAACGACGGGGAGGTTGATTATGTTGACAGGATTGGGCACCCCATCGGCACACAACAAAAGGGGGGACATTGCCAATGGGGATAGGCACCCCGTCAGCAGACAAGAAAAGTGGGGGAGACCGTTACATACTGCCAATGGGAAGTGGGCTCCCTGGTCGGCAACATACATCTGGGGCACTGCAGCTGACAGGGATTGGGGCCCCCATCTGCAAACAAATGTGTTGGGGGCACATGCTGCCAGGGAAATTGGACACCCCCTCGGCAGGGGAGGGGGTTAATATTGTTTGAGAACAGGTGGCAAGCCACCACCATGTTCCCAAACAATATCAATGCTGCAAGGTCCCGCCCTGCAATGAAGGGTCGCTCCCTCATTGCAGCAAATGGCTGACACTGCAATGACGAGGCAGGCCCTGATTGCAGCGGCTATTTTTTCACAAGTTGGTGGCAAGATTCCAAACTAGTGTCATTGGCTGTGTCACCCATTATTGGTGGACATCACACATGCCCCAAAATGCCATGCCGTTATTGGCCTCAACAGTGCCGCACCTCCAGAACCTGCTTTGGCACCAAGCTACTGCAATACGTTTCTAGTGTTGCATGCAAGCAAACATAAAAAGGGGAAGGAGGGGGTCAACGGAGATCAACAGGGCTATGGAAGTGGAGTAGGTTCAAGTTCATTGTAGGAAAAATCCATTAAGCATGCTCAATCACAAGGAGGTCCTGATGGATGCAATTAGAGTAAGACAAGCAGTAACATATACAGGCAGGGGTTACAATTAGTTTTAGGACAATTAGGAGTTTTTTTTTTTTAACTGTTGACTTTTCCATTAGCAGATTATATCCTCTCACCACTAGAAGGCTATATCTCTATCTCTTTATCTAGTCCGTAAGCCATGTGGGCTCTCTCTGCCTTTCTCTCGCCTCTCCTCCTCCTCCTTGCCCTGGCCCCCCTCTTCTCTCTCCCTGGTCCTAGCCACCCCAACCCCCACCCCACTCCCGCCACCCTCTACTCTGGTTTCCACTGCTACTCCAAGGGAACTCTCCACTTCCACTCGAGTCTTATGCTTGGTGCACCGAATGGATATTCCTGGTTACTTAACCCCACCACTACTCTCAATAAGTGTGGCCACCTCTCTACACTGTATCACCTTGCAGTCCATATGGGACACCGCCTGGAACCTTGCAACTTCTACTCCAGGAAACAACAACCAAAACTATCGCTCAAAGAGCTGCAACTCTGCTCCTTAAAACTCCTACTCCTCCTCCTTCTCATCTCAGGCAGCGTCCATCCCAATCCTGGCCCTAGAAGTTCAGGCCACACACAAACTCCAGGTGCCCTTATCCTTGCAACTATTAATATCTGCAGCCTACTACCAAAGTTGGATGCACTCCAAGCCTTCATGTGCCAACACAATCCTGACATCTTTGCAGTGGTGGAAACTTGGCTGACACCTAAAGTTTCTGACTCAGCAGTAACAATACAGGGCTACAACGTCCACAGGCTGGACCGGATATCCAAAAAAAGGTGGTGGTTGCGCAATCTATATCAAAGACTCCCTGTCTTGGCACCCTGTAGCAACTCCATCACTTTCTGCCTCAGCCCAGATTCTGCCAATGAAAATTGTCCTAGGTCCCAGCCATAAAGCCCTGACTATTGTCTCCATATACATCCCGCCCAGGGACCCTAACCATGGATTCAATGACATCCTAAACTTTATCAACTCTCATCCTTCTGAAGCTGAACTTATTCTACTAGGGAATTTCAACATAAACTGGTTAGCATCGAGTGCCAGTGCCTATAAAGACTCCATCTCAGCTGCTAACCTCATGCAAATGGTAAACTCCTCTACTAGGATTAACTACAAGACTGGCACCAGTATCCTCTTGGATTGGGTCCTCACCACTCACCCCACAAGGATTTCTCATACGACCATTCTCCCAGACTCACTCAGTGACCGCTCCCCAGTCATGTGTGCATGGTCTAACAAATTCCTTAAGCCCCCTCCCAAAATTATCGCTAGCAGAGTCCTTCCTCATGGAAGACTTCCACATCTCAAACAACACCTGCTTCTACAAGACTGGCTACCAATCTATGAAGCAACAGATGTTAACTTGGCTCTTGATCACTTCATCTCAATTTTCAACAAAGCCTGCGACCTCTTTGCCCCTGCTAAAAGGCGCAAAACAAAATCTCTCTCTAACCCATGGGTCACTGCGGCTCTTCTCTCACAGCTGAAATTAAGGGATCACCTCTGGGCAGTTGCCAGGGCCACTGGCAAACAACTGGACATCCAAAATTACAAACAAGCATGAAATGCCTGCACAAAAGCCATATGGTTAATGAAATCCACCTATTACAAAGACGCTTTCACCAATACATGGGGAAATGGTTGTGCTTTCTGGGACAATATCAAGGATGTCACAGGGAAGCAGCCAAAAACCTCTCCAGCCATGTTAATGGTTGATGGATCCTCAACCCTTGACCCCAAGGTGATCGCAAACTTCTTTAACATGGCTTTTTCAGACCTTAGTGCTGTCTACCCATGACTTTTTCGAAAACAGGGCCTACTCCCCAAATACCTCAGCCCCTCAGTCTAACCATCCCCTCTTCTACTTCAGGAAGGTAAGGCTGAATGAAGCTCGCCGCTATATTACTGCAGCTATCTCTAAATCTAGATCTAGTAGCGACACCCTGGACCTTTAGCTTCTGTTGTTCACCCTCGATGAGGTAATTCATCCATTAACAAAAATCCTAAACCTCTGTCTCAGCTGTGGAAAATTCCCAGACCTATAGAAAACAGCCACCGTGACACCTGTCCATAAAAGTGAGGACAAGACGATTCACTCAAATTATCGCCCTATCTCTATACTGCCCCCACTCTCTAAGGCACTTGAGCTCATCGTGGCTGATCAACTTACCGACCACTTGGATAAATACAATATACCTTGTCCACAACAACACGGCTTCTGGAAAGGTCACAGCACCACCACAGCCCTTCTTGAGTTCACTGGAGCTTTGCACATATCCCTTGACAAAGGCCTTCTCACAGGGGCCCGTTTTCGTCGACCTCTCCAAGGCCTTTGATACAGTACACCATGGACTACTAATACACCAACTACTGAATGCCGGGCTATCACCTGACTCTTCTCTCTGGTTTAAAAGCTACTTAGAAAACCGGTCACAGAGAGTAAAAATTGCAGACGCTCTTTCTAACACCCTGCCTGTTCGCTCGGGTGTCCCACAGGGATCCATACTGGGACCCCTCCTTTTTAGCCTTTTCTTAAACTCCCTCCCTTACCACTGCTCTGAGCAGATCATACTATATGCCGATGATGCTGTTGTATTCTCCACTCACAAAGATCCTGCAACTCTCACCAAGCTCCTCCTCCTGGGGCTGTGTGGGTGGCTGTTTGTGCTTGTCTGTGTCTGTAGGTTAGTTTTTTGTTCATTTACATGTTTTTCTGCTGGGAATACCTGTGCCATTCTTGCACACAACATTGGTGAAAGTCTCCTGGACTGAATTTCTGCAAATCGCCATCATCAGGTATCAGCTTTTTAATTTTAAATCAACTTTCTTGAAGCCTCCCCAAGGAAGCATATGCCTTACAACTAGTCTTACAAACATGGTGATGCTGGGTCCTGCAACTGAATCAACATTTTCAACATTCTCATCTGACCACTCTTAAAGCAACTGCACTTGTGGACTTTAAAGAACAAAGGAATTTTAACACATTTTGTGACTGAATCAACATTTTTGTCTGACCTTTTCCAAAGGTATTGTACTTGTCTCTGAGGACTTTGAAGATCAAAGGAAACATACAGACAAAAGGATTTCACACATTGCATATGCCTACTGTCTGACCTACTCCCAAGGTATTGCACTTATCTCTGAGGACTTTGAAGAACAAAGGAAACATATAGACAAAAGGATTTTACACATTGCATATGCCCAGGCCACAGTTTATCACCTTTCAGGAACTTTAATATATTATGTGATCCTGGATCTCAACAGTACTATAGTACTTCTCTTAAACCCTCTGGCACCAAACCCTCCCAGTCTTTTTTTTTAATTTTTCTCTGTACTTCGCCATAGTGCTTAGCTATCCAGCTTAGCCCACTAAAATCCGTACCCCACCACCCTCCTATTGCTCGCCACCCCCCCCCGACTGCCTAGCCCACACTACTTCTCGGCTCTCTCCTGCCTCGCTAAAAAAATGCTTTGGCTTAGTCCCCACCACCTGTTCCTGCTCACCTTCCTTTTTCCTTTATGCCAACTCCCTCCGCCTACCCTACCCCTCCACCTACTCTCACCTTTCTATACTACTACCCAAACATGGTACCATGGCTTTTACTCTGAAGTCTTAAACAAACATCACCCAATTAATACCTGGGTGCAAAGAGCCATATTTCCTAATTGGAAACTGCCACATCATTATAACTCACTAACGATCACCCTCTACTGGGACTCCAGAAGACAATCCAAGCATCTTAAAAGTACAAGCAGAAACTCACTCCAACCTATTATGAATCATATAATGGCATCGCTGAAACTCCTGCTCCTCCTACTTTTAATATCTGGTGGATACACCCAAACCCTGGTCCTGTTGCACTGAAGCCGACAAAACAGGGAAAGCTGGTAGTGGTCTCTCCATTATCACGCTAAATATCTGCAGCCTCCTTCCCAAATTGGCATCTCTTCAAACTCTCGCTGGACAAAACCCTGATATACTAGCCATTGTGGAAACCTGGCTATCTCCCAGCACCCCGGATCATGCGGTCTCGCTTGAAGGCTACAATCTTTTCAGACTCGACCGGGCAAGCAAGAAAGGTGGGGGCTGTGCTATCTACATAAAGGACAACCTCTCCTGTCAACGCGGCAGCTTCACCCCCCACAAATACACAGATGCAACTCCTCCCTATCAAACTGCTTCTTGTGCACAAAACAAAGTTCTCACAGTGGCCGCAGTCTATATCCTCCAAAAGACCACCGTGCCAGTATTAAGTCTGTACTTGATTTTGTTAGTCTGCAGCCCTCTGAAAATGAGCTCCTCCTCCTCGGGATTTCAACATAAACTGGCTCGCCTCTGACACTGGCTCTTACAAAGATGACATCCTAGCAGCAAACCTGACTCAGATGGTAACCTCCCCACCCGGAAAAATTACAAAACTGGTACAAGCACCCTATTGACTGGGTTCTCACAAATCACCCTGACCGGATAAAAACATTAAAGTCCTCCCTGACTCCCTCAGTGACCACTCCCAGTGTCCTGTACCTGGTCTAATAAATTTCTCAAGCCACCCCCAAAGTTATAACAAGCAGAGTATTGCCTTATGGGAATCTTATCAAGTTGAAAACCCATCTCCTACAACAGGACTGGAAGCCAATCCTTGAATCAACTGATATTAATACCGCACTAGAATACTTCATTAAATCTTTCAACTCTGCATGCGACTTATACGCCCCAGTAAAAAAACGTAAAATCAAAGCACTATCAAATCCATGGATTACTGCCAAACTACTTGCCAAGCTCAAGGTTTGGGACCACCTCTGGGCAGTTGCCAGAGACACAGGCTCACCTCATGATACCCTAAAATACAAGCAGGCACGCAATAGATGTACCTCACAAATTAGACAAATGAAGAGCGCCTATTTCAAAAATGCCCTTGAATCCACCTGGGGTGATGGAAGAGCTTTTTGGGACAACATCCGAAACATAATGGGTAAACAATCAAAATCGTCACCTACCATTATGAAAGTTGATGGATCCACCACTCTTGACCCAAAGTTTATTGCAGATGTGCTTAATAAGACATTCACAGACCTTAGTGGGGTCCTCCCCCCATATTTCTTCTTGGACTTACCTGTGCCTAGCCTAGTATCACAAAACACCCCTCGTGACAAACCACAATTTTACTTCAAGAAAATCAAAGTGCACGAAGCACACAAGTACATAAGAAAGGCCTGCTGCAAATCCAGAACAAGTAGTGACACGCTAGATCTAAAAATCCTGTCTCTCACCCTGGATGAAGTAATTCACCGCCTTGCAAAAATTCTTAATCTGTCACTTTGCCAAAGTCAAAACCAGTGCACAAAGGGGGGGACAAAACCTCAACAGGAAACTATCGACCAATATCAATACTCCCTCCCCTCTCCAAAGCACTTGAACGAATAGTGGCAGACCAACTCTCTGATTATCTGGACAAATACAATCTACTCTGTAATCAACAGCACGGCTTTAGGAAAGGACATAGTACAACAAAAGCCTTACTTGATTTCTCTGGAGACGTCCACTCAGCCCTGGACAAAGGGTGCCAAACAGGTGCAGTCTTTATCGATCTTACAAAAGCTTTCGACACAGTCCATCATGGCCTACTTACCTCCCTACTTTCTAGCCTAGGCCTGGAAGGTCCTTGTGCTTGGGTAAAAAGTTACCTGTCCAATCGGTCACAGACTGTAAAAATCTCTAATGAACTCTCCGACTTCAAACCAGTTCTCTGGTGTACCACAGGGATCAATTCTTGGACCGCTCCTCTTTAGCCTGTTCCTTAACTCCCTCCCAGATATCTGCCAGGAGAAAATAATCTTATACGCTGATGATGCTGCAATTCTCTCTTCCCACAAGGATCCAAACTCCCTACGAAAAAGCCTGCAACTCGCTTTCTCTAGTGTTGAAAGGTGGTTCCTGGATAGTAAACTTGTGCTAAACCACAATAAAACAAAAGCCATGCTCTTCTCCAATCACCAAAACAAAAATAGGCATACTCCACTCACCATACAAACCTCTGCGGGAATTACACTGGACCATAGAAACATAGACATAGAAGTTGACGGCAGATAAGGACCGCAAGGCCCATCCAGTCTGCCCAGTAAATACTTTCAAATACCTTGGCATCACTTTTGACCAAGGGCTCACCTTTGCAACCCACATTGACAACACTGCGAAAACAGTGAACCAACGCCTTGGAATACTATTCCGTAACCGTCAATTTCTAAATCAAGCGGCATTGAGAATAGCTATACAGAGTTCCATAATCTCAATCATTGACTATGGCCTTATTATATATGGCTCAGCTACCTCCACTGCTCTAAGGCGTATCTCAATCACTCTAAATAAGGCCTGCCGCTCCTCACGGGGCTCAAAGACTGACTCACACGTGTGATCTGTACTATGAATCAGGCTGGTTGAACCTATCAAATCGTCTTATTTATCTCACCTGCACAATGGCAAAAAAATCTATCTTGGGACTGACTCCATTATGTATTCAAAACCTACTCCGCCTGAATCCTGGCTCACGACCCTCCACCAGATCTGAACGCCAACCTTTCCTGGTTCCGAGATGCCAGACTGCACAGGGACAAAGATCTTTCACATATAGGGCCCCGACATGGTTCAATGCTCTTAGTCCACCTACTCTATCCTCAACCTCACTTGAAGCTTTCAAATCCATGCTCTATGCCCACCTCACCACCACTAGCAACTGTGATTGCGCTAGATAAAGACTACTCCTCATGTCCATCCTCACATCTGAGGCCTCTTCCTCCCTGACTAATGAACCCTCTGGTACCTCTACTACTTCCTGTCTCCCACCCAAACTCACTCCCCCCCTTTTTTCCTGTCCCCTCTCACTTACTCTCCCGCTCACCACCTTTCCCTCCTCTCTAGCCTCCTTTTGGCGCCTAATGATCACCCTCTCCCTGGAAGTTTCCTTAACCTCGAAATTGTCTACTCGCTTGAACCTGTTATAGCTTGTTTTTCTATGACACTTAAAAACGTTACTGCCTTAAACTGTTAATAGCAAATTTATGATGTAACTTTCCTGTCTGGTTTTACCTGTAATGTGTATCGTGCTTTGTTAAATGTTCTTTGTGACGTGGAACCTTTGTAAAAGAGCCCTGGCTCAAAGGTATTAATTCCTAGACTAATAAACTAAAAACTAAAACTCTTCAACACAACCTTCAACTTGGTTTCAGTTCTGTAGAGTCGGTTTCTTAATCATAAACTGGTCCTCAATGACAAGAAAACCAAATCTATGCTCTTCTGCAGCTCTCATAACCCACACAAGCTACACCACTTGGCTATCTCCACCACCCAGGGCAACACTCCAGATCAGGTGGTGTCCTTCAAATACTTAGGGATTCAGCTTGACCCTAATCTGTCCTATGGACTTCATGTAGATAATGTAGCTAGAGCTGCTAATACACGGCTTGGTCTCCTCTACAAACACAGACCACACCTCATGCCAGAAGCTTTGACGGTTGCAGTCCTGAGCTCTGTGATCTCTGTAACAGAATATGGTCTCATCATTTATGGCTCGGCCACAACCACAACTCTTAGATGCCTCTCAACTGCCTTAAATAAAGCATGTCGGCTCATCACTGGTGCTCACCGTCTCACCCACACATGTGACCTGTACACTCAGACTGGCTGGCTCCAACTATCAAACCACATAAAGTTTCTCACCTGCTCCATGGTCAAAAAAATCTACCTTGGCCTTGCACCTTCTGGGGTCTCAACTCTGTTACAACACCGAATTAACAAACGGTGCCTTAGGAGATCCACGCTACAGCTACTGAAAGTCCCCCACTGTCACACTTCACAGGGACAATGCTCTTTTACTTATCAAGCACCACTCTGGTTCAATGGCCTCAGCCCAACCATCTCCTCTGCCCCAACTATTGGTATGTTTAAAACTAGGCTCCAGGACTATCTCACTACCAACAGCTCCTGTGACTGCCCAACTTAACCATGTTTCTCCACTTCCCTTTCTACTCTAGTTGTCCCCCCCCCACTGGATTCTCTACTCACATCTTGGTATACCCAATGCTGCACTTTTCACCCTCTTGCCACCCTTCCTACATTCCTTCTCCCCCCCTACCCTCTCCCTATGACTCTGGCACTTCTTATCTGTTGTCTATTTTCTCTGACAAATGCCGCTGGCTGCCTTGTTGCAATGCTACCCCTGAATTGTATTATTCTGTACTCTGTTTGCAATGTCCACATTGTTGTAATGCCTGTCTTGATGTTCCCCATAATTTGTATTTCTCTGACGTGCAACCTTTGTAAAAGAGCCATGGCTCAAAGGTATTTGTAATCCTAGACTTGATAAATAAAATAAAAACAATTAGGTAGAGAACACTTGGGCAGACTGGGTGGGCTGAGCGATCCTTTTCTGCTGAGAAATTCTATGTTTCTATGGCACATTGTGTTAATTCAGGTTTAGTGTTTATTTAAAGTTGGCCCTATCATACATCCAGATGTAAGGTACAGTAAATTACCGAATTAGATGCAGCCCACTTACAGTACAATAAACAAAACCCCAGTGCTTCGAGAAGCCTTTACTCTTCATAAGGCTGCTCAAAGAGCTGGGGTTCTAGTTTTAGTATTCACATCAGTAAGCTGATCTTAAAATTGACGCTGCATCTGAATGAGTACTTGATTCTTGCTCATGCCATTTCTTCCCAATTTGAAACCTGCTTGACCTCAGTTAGTTTTGGCCTGGCAGCACCTCACCTGTGTTGAAAGATGACCAATAAGCTACATTGAAAGACGTCAGACTTCACAGACTGTGAAGGCAGCTGCTCACAGACAGACATAAAGCAATTCTACTGGGGGGTAGGAGGAAGTAAGCTGTTGATTAACTAGAATCTGCAGCTTATACATCAGGTAGGGAAATGGGCAGACTAGGTGGGCCAAACGGTCCTTATCTGCCATCAAATTCTATGTTTCTATGTTTCTCACTCACCATCTTGTCAAGAAGAAGGCTGTAGTTGTGGCCACTGATGACTGTTGGGGTGTTGGGATGGGGGGACCAAAGGGGACAGACATAAGGAGATAAAATCATAATAAAAATTGTGAGACCTTCACCAGCTTTCCAAAATGCTTTCCAGTAAAAGAACTCTATGAAGTTTTTCAAATGGCAACACAATCTGGTGAGCCCTCTGTCTGCCATCTGACACCAGGCATCAACCAGCATAAAATTGCCTAAAGAAGGCAATGTAGTCATATGGTTACTGAAATACTGGAGATTACAGATTTATAAGAACAAAGGAATATCACACAGAAACTGGTACAAATGTCTATAGCAGCTGTCTCCTGCTTCTCAGTAGTTATATTTATACCCTTGAGGTACTTGAATGTTTCTATCATATCTCCTCTTTCCTTCCACTCTTCCAGTGATTATATATTGAGGTCCCTTAATTTCTCCTCATAAGTCTTGTGTTGCATTCTCATTCGCCTTTCTCTGGACCATCTCCAGCCTGTTAATATCCTTGCGAAGGTGCGACCTCCAGAACTGCACACAGTACTGTATGTGAAGCCTGACCATGGTTTTATATAATGGCATCACTACCTCCCTCCTTATGCTAGTGATACCCCTGCCTATGCACCCCAGCATGTCACTGGCCCTCCCAGCTGCCTTACCACTTTGACTTTTTCAGGTCATCTGAAATAAGAATCCCCGGGTCCCTCTCCTTCTTTGTGACTGTCACCAACTCCCCGCCCCCCCATCCTGTACCTTTCCCCAGGATTTCTGTCTCCCAGGTGCATAATTTTGCACTTTTGTGAATTGAACTGCAGTTGCCAGTCCTCAGACCATTTCTCAAGTTTCACCAGGTCCCTCCTCATTTTCTCCACCCCCCTGGGGTATCTACTGTGTTACACATCTTGGTGTCATCTGCAAACAGGAAGACCTTTCCCTTCAACCCTTCTGCAATGTAACTAATGAAGACATTGAACAGGACTGGCCCCAGGACCACTCCCTGCAGCACCCCACTGGTCACCCCCTCTCCCCAGACTGCGCTTCACTTACCACCACTTTCTGCCTCCTGTCTGTTACCCAGTTTCTAACCCACTTTGCCACCCTTTCCTCCATGCCCAGCCTACTCAGCTACTTTATCAGCCTCCTATGTGGGACGGTGTCAAAGGTTGTGTTTACATCAAGGTAAGCCTTGTCCACTGCCCCACCCTGATTTACTTCCTTTGTCATCCAGTCAAAGAGATCAACCAGATTTGTCTGACATGACCTCCCCACTCTGAATCCATGCTGCCTATGGTCCTGGCCTCCAATGGCTTCTAGATGCCCCACTATCCTTTCTTTAACCAATGTCTCCATGATCTTCCCCACTACTGAAGTGAGGCTGAAAGGCCTATAGTTCTATGCCTCCTTCCTACTGCTGGATTTGCATAGAGGGACCACATGTGCCCTCCTCCAATTCTCTGGTACTACCCCTGTGTTGAATGACTCAGTCAACACAGAGGTACTGCTATTTTCCTTCACAGTTCTTTTAATATCTTTTAATATCCTTGGGTGTACGTCATCTGGTCCCATCACTTTGTCCACCTTCACTTTACTCACCTTCTGCAGGATTCTTCTGCCTGTGAATGGACTATTGTCCACCTCTTCATGCCTTTGCAACTGCAGTACTGCTGTGCCCCTTGCCCCTCCCCCTCTTCTGTGAATACTGAACAGAAAGACACAGTGGATATCTTGGGGGACCCATGACAGTTCTTAGCCATGGTACTTTCACTTCCAAATACTTAAACAGCACATATAAGCAATCAACATTCGGCATTGACAAATGCTTATTACTTTATGGTGTTGCAGGTGCACCTTCAGAGAAATTATGGCGGAAGAGAGAAGGTTGTCAGCCAATCAAATTGCCTTTTTCCCTGTTTGTAAACATTTACAATTCTGTCAACATACAGGAGTAAAAAAATGCATGGATCTGTAGTTTAGTCCATATGTAGACCTAACCTATCTTTCAGCCATCAGATCTGTCCAGATATAAACATAGAAACATAGAAGTTGACGGCAGATAAGGACTGCAAGTCCCATCCAGTCTGCCCATTTCTTTTTCTACCTTATGAATGTGCCATCGACATTTGCTCTGTCAATGGCCTATCTGTTCATACTCATTTGTATTGCTCCCTTATGCTTATCCCATGCCTGTTTGAAACCCTGTACTGTATTCATATCCACCACTTCCTGAGGTAGGCCATTCCATGTATCCATCACCATTTCTGTGAAAAAGAACTTCCTCACATTACCCCTTAATTGGCCTTCCTCTAATCTCATGCTGTGTCCTCTTGTCCTTCTATTTTTCTTATATAGAAACATATTAGACTCTTTCACCTTGTTAATGCCCTTAAGGTGTTTGAATGTTTCAATCATATCACCTCTCTCCCTCCTTTGCTCTAGGGTATACATATTAAGCTCTGTTAATCTGTCCTCATATGTTTTCTGATACAGTCCCTGCACCATTTTGGTTGCCCTTGTCTGGACTGCCTCAATTTGGTTAATGTCCTTGTGAAGGTGTGACCTCCAGTACTGCATGCAGTACTCCAGATGGGTCCTAACCAGCGTCTTGTAAAGAGGGATTTTACCTCCCTCTTCTGACTTGTGATAAACCTACTAATACACCCCAACATCCCCCCAGCCTTATTTCCTGCTTTAGTGGTCTGCTTGGATGATTTCAGGTCATCAGTGATGATGATGCCCAAGTCTCTTTCTTCCCTTGCTACTGCCAGCAACTCCCCTCTCAGCCTATAGGTGGCTTCAGGGTTTCTCTTCCCTAAGTGCATGATCTTGCACTTCTTTGCATTAAACCCCAGTTGCCACTCATCCGATCATTTTGCTAGTTTATCCAGATCTCTACTCATTCTGCTCACACCATCTGGATCATCTACTCTGTTGCAGATCTTGGTGTCATCTGTAAACAGACAAACCTTACCCTCCAGTCCATCTGTAATGTTGCTGATGATGATATTGAAGAGGACTGGCTCCAAGACGGATCCCTAGGGTACCCAATTTGTGACTTGCATCTCTTCTGACTGTATACCATTTACCACCACTCTCTGTTTTCTGCCCATCAACCAGTTTGCTACACAGTTGACCAACTTCTGACCAACCCCGAGCCTACCTAGCTTATTAATCAATCTTCCATGTGGAACAATATCGAAAGCTTTGCTGAAGTCAAGGTAGGCAACATCAACTGCTCCCTCTTGGTCCACCACTCTGGTTACCCAGTCAAAGAAATCTATGAGATTAGTTTGACAGGGCCTTCCTTTTGTAAACTCATGCTGTCTTGGATCCTGTGCACCTATGGATTCCAGGTGTTGCATTATCCTTTCCTTAAGGAGTGCCTCCATAATCTTGCCCCCTACTGTGGTAAGACTGACTTGTCTGTAGTTCCCTGCCTCCTCCCTGCTACCAGTCTTGTGGAGCGGGATCACATGAGCCATTCTCCAGTCTTCTGGGAACTCTCCTGTGCTCAGAGACTCACTAAACAGTTCTGATAATGGCTCTGCTAGTTCCAACCTTGGCTCATTTAGTACCCTGGGATGTATGCCATCAAGTCCCATTGCCTTGTCTACCCTGAGCTTATCAAGCTCTTGTAGGACCCTTTTTTTTTGTGTGAAGGAACTAGTGTACACCTCCCTCCCCCTGTGTCCATGGTGCTGAGCTGTGGGCCCTGCTCTACCTTCTCTTCAGTAAATATTGAGCAGAAGTATCTATTTAGGATAGATGCTTTTATATTGCCCTCTTCCTCACATGCCTCATTATCCCCTTTGTTCTTAGCAATACCCCCTCTGGATTTTATCCTTTCACTAATGTATCTATAAAAAGTCTTGTCACCTTCTTTTACTGTTTGTGCTAGTGCTTCCTCTGTTTGGGCCTTTGCTTGCCTTACTACCTTCCCTGCTTCCCTTAGGGAAGTTTGGTATGCCTCCCTATCTTCATCCTGCTGCGTTCCCTTATATTTCCTGAAAGTCAGCCTTTTGGCTTTGACCTTTTCTGCTACTGTTTTTTGAGAACCAAAGTGGTTTCCTTCTTCTTTTGCACTTCTGTTTCTCTCTAACACAATGGGATGCTGCTTCAAGTATTGCATCCTTAATGCTTGCCCACTTTGCCTGTACCCCTCACCTGTATTTCTTTTTGCCAGGGCTAGCTTAACTCTGTTGGCCATCTTATCAAAGTCAGCTCCTCTCAAGTCCCATATCTTTGCATTGGAATGGGGTGATTTAGTTCTAGTGGCCAAATTGAACCATACCATGTGATGGTCACTGGCCCCCAGGTGACCTTCTACCTGGAGATCTGTGATCCTTTCCCTGTTAGTCAGTACTAGATCTAGGATAGCCCTGTCTCTTGTGGGTTGTTGTACAGTACCAGTTGTCTGAGGCCCTCCTCCTCCAGGGAATCCACCATGTGTCTAGTTCTGGCAGATGTTCCTACTGGTATTGAACAATCTGTATCTGGCATGTTGAAGTCACCCATTATCAGAACCTCCCCTTTAGCTGTCATGTTTTGTATATCTTCTAACAGTAATATGTCTATGTCCTCCACCTGGTCTAGAGTCCTGTACACAACCCCAGTTTGTATGGCTGTCCCATTTTCTGTTTCCAGGGTGACCCACAGTTCTTCTGGCTCCTTATGTGTATTCTGAATTTCAGTAGCTTTGATATTTTCATTGACATAAAGGGCCACTCCACCCCCCTGTTTGCACCTCGGTCTCTTCTGAACAATACATAGCCAGGTACTGACGTCTCCCAAGTGTGGTTACTGGTAAACCATGTTTTGCTAATGGCTACTATGTCCAGTTTAGCCTCTGTCATTATTGCCTGCAGGCCTGGGATCTTGTGTCCCAGATTACAAGCATTTGTGTACATGATTTTCCATTGGCCAGATTTTGGTGTGTTAGTTGTTGGACGAGGTCTGGCATTTCCTCTGTGTGTCATGGGGAGCTGGACCTATTTCCTTACCTGGTGATGCAGATTAACTACAAACATGCTGATCTCCTGTTTGACCACTAACTGAGGGGGGAGGGCTGTTCTTCCCATTAGACATATGAGGTGCTGCACCCCTCTCCCCATTTGATATTCTGCAAAGACATCAAACAGCTGCCCCAATGCACTGACTCCCTCCTTAGTCAGATGCAGTCCATCAAATTTAAAGAACGTTCGCTCCCAAAGCTGTTGCCAGTTCCCTACAAATGTGTGTCCTTTTTCCTGGCACCAGCCTTTGAGACACATATTTAGCTCCCCTATCTCCCCTTCTTTGACCTTCTGTCCATCTTCCCCCCTCTCCCAGACTGGCAGGATCTCAGAGAAGGACATGCTGGATGAAATGGATGATAGTTTGTCACCCAGCTGGTCAGGTGTTCCTTGGTCTCCACTACTGACCAGCTGGTGAGATCATTAGTCTCTGTGTGTACCAGGACGTCAATGTTTTACCCTACTTCCTGAACAATTTTAGCAATGCTGTCAGTGTCTCTCCATGCTGAGGTGCCTGGGAGACATCTGGCCATTACCTCTGGCTGGAGATAGGTATCAACTCCCTGAATCATGAAGTCTCCTATGATTAGAAGTTTTTTGGATTTCCTTTTTGCTTTTTTTGTTTTGGTTCCTGTTTTGGGTGAGTTTTGTTGTGCTAGCTCCTGTGCTGCAGTGTCCTGCTCTGCAGTGTCCTCTGCCCCTTTGCTCAATTTTGGAGCTAGAGGCAGATACCTGTTTGTAGTTTTTATATGGTTTGTGGAGGTGATATGTTGGAGAGTACTGAGTGATGGGGCACCCTATTTGCCCCTCCTAAGATAGTGCCTTTCTGTGTCTGAACCAGTATGATGTTTGCTAATTGACTCTTTGTTTCTCTGCACTGTCTAATTTCCCATCCATCAGTTCAGGCACTCCCTGTCAGATCAAAGCAACCAATCTAGGGACATATAATTATGCCTTTACGTATTGCCAAACTACCTCACCAGGGAAGATTAATTGACACAGATGTTTCTTTTTTCCAGGAAGATTCTAGTGTGGAAACAAAATGATGGCATCAAAGTGTTCAGGCTTTAGAACATCAACAATTTGTACATAAATTAATTAGCAAGCATGGATTAGGCTTCGTAAACTACAACTGTGATTTTTTTCCCCAACAACAACTAAGGAATTCTGCATTGTAATTGATCCGAGAAGCACAATCCATTAGGGAGCAAGCTCTTTTGCAAAACTTGTGCTTGTTGCAGTGTTCGTACAATTAGGAATTAATAAATAATGTTTATTCAAAGGCCTCAAAGAATACCGACTGTTTAAAATAGATTAGAACAGAGAAATACCCTGGAGCCTGCTCATAAAATATTTATGGATTAAGCATGCAGAGTAATACTTTTCACATTTTGAAACATTTTCAGTTAATAACAATATTATGTTCTCTATAAGTTAATTCACTGCATGTAGCAGGGGTTCTGGGCCAAGAAGTTTTAGGAGTATTTAGGTGAAGGAGTCACTTGTAGTTCTAGCAAGGTACTGTTTCCTTCTCCTCGCCCACCAGCACATTAGTCCACCATGGCTGCACAGCACCCCACAGCACCCTGCTGTGGAAATGTCACTGCATCCATCTTAACTTTCTTTAGCCCACGTGGGTGGTTGCTGTGTGCAATGCTGACACCCCAGTCAAAACAGAGAGCACTGTTTTCTGCAGCAGTGCTGTCTCTGGGCCACTCAAAACTTAGGGGCCCATGTTCATGTTACTCAATCACGGGGTGCCTATATCGAAAAACAGAGCACTAATGCTAGTCTGTAGGACTGCCCCACTCATTCCTTTCTTTTACCTTTATTTTAAGAATTTTAAGGAATGCACTGTACGTAAGAATTCATGAAGCACTCATATTTGTATACAGAACCACAAAACCCACTTTATTTCAAAAGCCATCTAGTATCATATTGACCGTTATTTTTATTTTTTTTTTTTAAATCACCTTTATTCATTTTCAGTAGACCAGACAGACAAACAAACATACACATGCCTGGCCAAGTCAGGGACACAACCCAAAACTGGCTGTGCAAACTATGTACATCCCCTATGTACAAGCACACTGGAGAGCCGCCCCACATTGTGGTCAAGTTCCAGAATCAATAGTGCCTTAATATAGTACGCTGACCAGTGTTAGAGTACACCCTTCCCCTCATTGACTCAGTCTTCCCTTATATATCCACTTGCAAGGGTATTATATCCTACGGCCCCCAAAGGAGGCTGACTCCTGCAGGGACGGCTTCCCCAATGTGTCCCTTGGAAAGAGAGAGAGTCCCAACCCTTAAGCCCCTGCAGACCAAAACTAGTCCCCTTTTATCTTGGTAATGGACCCAGTATGACCCCCATTTTGACCATCTAGGAAATTTTTAAAGTCCAGATATTACCAAGAATATTGGGGATAATAAAGGAAAAAGCATCATACAAGAAGGCACAAAGCAAAATAGGCATTAAACACTCCAGCATATTTTCCTTTGCTAATCACTATCTGACAGACAGACCTGAGTTCCAGTGTTTGTAACTTGCTGGGAGTAGATCGCATCTAATATTGCCCATCTTTTAACGTATAGCTCTTGTCTCCCCTCAGAGAATAGGTGTCTCTTTATCTTGGCCAATACCCCCAAAAGCTCTCTCACCCATTGCTCATATGCACAAGCCTGATCGTCCTTCCAATGCTTTACTAAGAACGCCTTGACTACCGACACCATTAAAGAAAGGTGGAATTTGGGTGCAATCCCTATAATCTGAGAAAAGTCACCCAGAACACATATTTCTGGAGTTATAAAAGCTGTATAATCCAGCATTGGATCCATGCCCCGTTTAATCTCCCTCCATAAGGGTGAGATTTTGCTACATCCCCACATTACATGTAACAGGTCACCCACTTCCTTCTCACACCTGAAACACAGGTCCGTCTGTCTCAGCCCTCTGCCATATAGCTTTACAGGGGTATAGTATATGTTGTGAACCACAAAGATCTGCATGTTTCTATATTTGGGAATCACATTGTATTTGATGCTCTTCCAAATAGTTTCCCACCTAAGATTTCTAGGGGCCATCACCTTGTCCCAGTAAGGGATTTGTGTGGGGTATTTGGGCCCAGAAGTCCAAGAGAAGTTTATAAACTTGTGAAAGTGGGTTAGCTTTCGGAAGGCTTCCTTAAACTCCCCACGAGAAAAAGTTATCTATGGGGTCCCCCATCCCCTTCCGAAACCCTGCTAACATTTGTTTAAGCTGTAACCTTTGGAAAAAGGACAATCCCTCGCATTGTAATGGCAGGACTATTTTATCTCCCTGCATTACGTCCTTCAATCTTAAACCACACAAATAATTGGACCACCGATGTCCAAGTACCCGACCCCCTATAACCAAATTAGGGTTACCCAATATGGGCTGGTCTCTGGACTTTGTTTGATAGCACCTTTGTACCGGAGTGAGAAAGGACCACCAGGCCTCCGCAGTTTTCCTGATTGGATTCCCATACCCCTCCCTAAATAAACCTTTTTTAGGCTTAGCATATAGCATCGATTCGGGGGTAAGGCCGGAGCTCAATAACAATTGCTTCTCAATTTGCAACCACGCAGGTATATAATTTTCCCCCTCGTCGCTTTCCGCCCATTGAGCCATAAGGCCTAACTGACCTGCCACATAGTAAGCATGGAGGTCAGGTAACCTGATGCCCCCCTCCTTATACGGCAGTCGCAATACATTATACTTTATCCTGGCTGGTTTGTTATTCCATAGAAATCCTGAAATTAGCCTTCTGATTGTACTAAACCAATTATTAGAGATACTATATGGGGCTAAATATACCGGATATAGCAGTCTCGGTAAAACATTCATCTTAATGAGGCCCAGACGTGCCGTAAAGTTCAAAGGTAGCTTATTCCATCTTATAATATCCCCCTTAACCGCAGATATTATCCCCCCCAAGTTGGCATCGGCCCCGGACTCTTGGTTTGCTGTAATCCAAATGCCCAGATACTTCAATTTATCTGTATTCCATTGTACTCCCAGGGATGAAAAATCTGCCCTAAATACATGTGGTGTCAAGGGTAAAATTTGTTTTAGTAAGATTCAACTTGTAGTTAGAGACCTTAGAAAAGCGGTCTATTAAATCTCTTACTCTCTCAAAGCTGGATACTGGATCTTGTAAATGAAGGAGTATATCATCTGCGAAGACTGAGAGTTTTAGCTCCATTCCCCCAATCCTTATCCCCTGGACCTTAACATCCCTATTTATAGATCTCAGAAGGGGTTCTAGATAGATGTTAAACAGTATCGGTGAAAGAGGACACCCTTGACGAGTCCCATTATTTAGTTGAAATTCCCTCGACATATAACCATTACATAATATTCTAGCCGTTGGATCAGCGTATAAATTCTTAATACCTCTAAGGAGCCCCCCAGGGAACCCCATTTTCTCCATTGTAGCAAAGAGAAAGGGATGTGAGACCCGATCAAATGCTTTTTCAGCGTCTAGGGAAATCAGGGCCAAAGGTAGCTGAGAGTCTGGGGCAAAATTCAGGATATGATGGATTTTCCTGAGAGCGTCTTTCGCCCCTCTCCCCAACATAAAACCTACTTGTTCCTGACTGATTAAACTGGGAGCAATAGTCAAGATCCTATTTGCCAAGATTCTAGTGAGAATCTTAATATCTTGGTTTATTAACGCTATAGGCCTATAGCTACCTAATGCGTCCCTGGGCTTGTCTGGCTTGGGTATTAAAGTAACATACGCCTGGTAGAGTGGTGAATGGTAAATTCCCTCCCTCATTATAGTGAGGAAAAACTCATGGAGTACAGGGAGTATGGTCTGAATATGGGTCTGGTAAAATTTAGCAGTAAAACCATCAGGCCCTGGTGATTTACCTAGGGAAGAGACTGCACCACTTCAACAATCTCGGATGCTCTTATTGGAGCTTCTAGTTCCTTGGCTTGGGCAGGATCCAGAATTGGTAACTGGATTCATTCTAGATAACACTTGGCCTCCTTCTCCCCACCAAGTCTTTAGCTTGGTAGATTTCTGAAGTATGATGCAAAGGCCTCAGCCATTTCTTGTGGGTCTGTAACAAGCTTCCTTCATACTGAACTGATATGATTGTCCTGCTTGCCTCCCACTCTTTAATTTTAGCCGCTAAGAGGCCGGGGCGTCACCCTGCAATAGGAATTTGGCATTAATCTTATTTAGCCAGAACTCTGTTTTCCCATAAACAATTTCTGACAGTTCCTTTTCAGACTTTTAAGTTCCGCATCTATTTCCCCGAGGACCCTTCTAGCCGTGACAATGAATTTATCGCTATCAAGAATTCTCTTTGGCCTTCTGAGTGACTTGTCCCTTGCCGCTAGGGCCCTAGCTGCCCCGGCATATAAGAACTTACAGGTAGGCCAAGCTAATCTTTTATCCCGCAGTGTGGGGAGCTGGAACCTAATGATCTCCTGTAAGGCCCCCTCTAATTCATCCCTTCTCATGGCCTCTGTCAAGAGCGAGACATGAAGCCTCCATCTGTAAGGTCTAGGCGGTGTGGGTCTTGGTTCCCACTGCATCTGAATGAGAGAGTGATCAGAGAGGGTTCTACCCTCAGTCAGCACTTCTCTAATCTCTGCAAGAGCTTCTCTATTAACCAAAAAGAAGTCAATTCTAGTATGACTCTTATGAGCTGCCGAATAAAATGTCATGTCGCTGCCCCTATTTGAAAGATTCTTGATTGGATCAGCCAATGCTGCTGTCTCTAAAAACTTAGCCAGGGCTAACTGGGCCTTGGTCTTCGGCCCGCTATGTGGAGGTATCCTGTCCTCCTGGTTATCAAAATAGATGTTCCAGTCACCAGCTAGGATAAGTGAGTGTGGGGGAAGGGTAGCTATATCCCCTTCTATTGAGGTGAAAAATTTAGGATCGGGGGGAGTTGGCCCATATTTGGATGCAAACAAGACTGCCGCACCAAGCAAAGTGCCCTACAAATAGATCCCCCGACTATCTTGCCCAGTTAGCACTTGCACCACTTCATATGGGCAGGATTTCTTTATTAAAATCGCCACCCCCCCGGAGGCCCTGTCCTTTCCCACTCCATATATCTGTCCCACCCATCGCTTCCTGAGACCATCCAACTCATCAGTCAATAAATGTATCTCTTGTAGCACTGCAATGTGTACCCTTTGTTGTTCAATATATCGCAGAATGACCATTCTTTTACGTCGACCCCTGAGCCCTTTTACATTCCAAGAGATTATTTTAAAACATGCCATCATTAAACATCAGAATTTTTCAAGTAAGCCCAAATATTGTGCCTCTCTAAGGTCTGCATTCTTATTGTTCCCATACTTGGACTCACTCTCTTTCCACCCCTGTCCCCCCCTTTGTCCCCCGATCCTTAGATCGACCAGCTACCTGATGTTGAGTCATGGATGAACCCGTTCCCATGCCCCCCCAGCCCCATCCTCTGACATTGAGCCCCAGGATCTGGCCCCTGGGTCCCCTTAAATCTTGAATGTGAAGGCCCCATCTTCTCTGCAGTCCATCACCCCCTTATGTTTTCCATAAGTGAAAGAAAAAATAAGCAAAAAGGAAATTGAGGGAATCCCCCTCAAAGCCCTCCTTGATAAATTATATCTCGAGCCAGCACTGCTCCACTTTAAATTCCCTTGCATCCCGGGGTGATATCCCTCCAATTACTAGTGCTACTTGGATCCAGATCCCTTTGGCCACTCCCCTCTCCATCCTTCCCCAAAGCTGACAAAGGCCCGCTTATACCTAACAGTGCCCACTAGCAGGTATAGCACTGGCTATTTGACCCTTTTGTGATAAAATTTCCCTCATCACCCCCTTCTAACAACTCCCTCCGATGTTCCAGGGTCACGAGGATATTCTTGGGTCTAGTAACACAAATAGTAGGTTTAGTGATCCCCCTTCCCCCATGACCACTACTTAATGTGCCAAAATCTTGTGGATTGACACCTCGTGACCCATCGCGGATCCTATAAACCCAGCCCTGGCTAATCCCTTGAGCGTCCAAATTTTAACCAAAAACAATAGAGCCAACCAGCCATGAAAAGTTTAAACTCCCTTGCTCTTCTTCCATCACAGCACTCAGATAGGCCCGACCTTCTTTTGTCCACAAGCAGTCATGTTGGGGGTTTAAATAAATCTGGGAGCTCAGCCCGTAGCCCCTCCAACGCATCCTTCGCCCGGAAGAACCTCTTCTCTCCAGCCTGGAGATGCACCACCAGGGTAGCAGGAAATTGAAGTCGGAATTTTATTCCTGCAAGATAAAGCTTCTTCTTAATGTCGGCATACTCCTTTTGCTTTTCTCGAATCGCTGGCGTTTGATCTTGAAAAAACCATAATGAAGCACCATTCCATTGCAGAGACTTCTTTTGTCTGGCAGCAAGCAGCACATGGGACTTTTCTTTGTAATTAAGGAATCGCATGATTATCACTCGGGGCCTCGCCTCCGGCGGTGGCATATCCTACAGTGCCCGGTGAGCTCTTTCCAGATTATAACCCTCCCTGAATGGTGTAGGGTCTAGCAACTTTAACAGGAGCTCCTGCATAAAGGAAACACAATCGGGGTCTTCAGCCCTCTCTGGTAGCCCCGCCAGGATCAAGTTATTTCTGCGGTTTCTTGATTCCTGATCCTCCACCCTCTCCTCCAGTTTCTTCAGCTTTTTCCGAATTGCCCCCACCTCCTGATCGAGCACAGAAACCTTCCTCTCCTGCGAAGAGATCCGGGCTTCAGTATCGCCCATTCTTTGTGCCAGGGAATGTAGCGCCGGTTTTACCTTGGCAAAATCGATCAGCAGCCCTTGCAATAGTGCCTTAATTTCTCGAATGTCCTCTGCATTTGAACCCAAGCCCCCTTCCTTCCCTGGTTCCTCGTCCTGCTCAGGTATAGTAGGCAACTGGGACTTAGGCCTCTTAGTGGCTGGAGCTCACCCACCAGGGGCTCTGCGAGTTCAGCTTCCATCTTCCGGCAAAGATGCGGCCTAAGCTTGCCAATGCGCCCCTAGTATTTGTTCACTCGCCGCTCTTCAAAACTTCATGGCCCTATGATAGCTGGCAAGGAAATGCACCCACGCCGTCTCCGGAGCTCTTGACGGCTATTTTAAATTGTTTATTGCCAGTCCCGGAGTAAATAAACTTAAAAATTTATGCTGCGGGGCCTCGGAGACGCTCGGGAAACGTCTCTTCCGAATCAGCTCATCACATGACTCCCCCATATTGACCGTTATTAAATGGATAGGGAAAATATTGCATCCTGATTAGCTAGAACCTGTGCACTGAGTTAATACAAGGCACAGGTAAAAAAAAAAAGTGCTGGCAATCAGGGCACAGCTCACTAAAATATCAATGCCTTTTTTTAATTTGTTGTTGCCATTACCAACATGGCTGCCACCTTTACTAACTGAAAACATCACCTAGGTCATAAAAATGAAAGAACAAACACACAGAATAAGTTTTATATCCTTTTGTATTGCTGCCCTTACACACATATGCATAAATTAAAATTAAATAGTACTTACAGTTTTGTTTTTGGAGCTTCCTTTTCTGACTATGGGGCTCTCTCATAGCTGCTTACCAGTGAAGTCTTTGCTGCTTGCTCTGCTCCAAATTCAATGATTACCTGGCTTTAGTGAGGTCTTCCGTTGTGTGTGTTTGTGTTGGGAGAGGTGAGTGTTCAGCTAGTAAAATTCTGCAGATCTTTTAATTTCTGCATCCCAACATAAACAAATATTTCATCTAGCAAATGTGTGGATAGACAGATGCTTCACAGTTGAGGAGGGATTACTTCTTAATAGTTTCTTTTAAGAAACCAAAATACCTGCCTAACTAAAAAACAGTTGGCCTTTTGTTTTGGTTTTTACATTTTCACAGTTTACCCATTTTATAGGGGTAATAATATACTTCAAGATGAGCACTGTGCTAGTACAACACGCTTTCAGGGGCTGAATGCACTCCACCTGCGATGTCGTGCCTCACTATGACCCTAGGTGTGCATTGTGCCAGAATATTGCACACCATATTGTGTCCTATTGCTTATCAAATTCATAAAATAACTTGGTCAAACAAGCACACTGCTTGATCAATAATGATCACATGACTGTGTATTACAGTCACATTACTGCATGGGTCAGATTTTACTTTCTTTTTTTCTTGATTTGTTGAACTTTTAAAAACATTTTACAAGTGCAGTAACACACGCCAGGGTCTGTGGTAATATAAATTACTGCATTTCTTAGGTGGTTGAAGGCATTCAGCTGCACCTTGTGCCTCACAACACACCTGGGGCATGTGGTAAGTTAGCAATACCACATAGCCTGCTGTGTGTTATTGTTTACTTAATAAATGAAATGAGAAATGAATAATCCATGGCAACCTTTCCAAAAGCAGAACAACAGTAAAATGTGCTATGGGGGGATGCTCAGCTAATGTTTACTCATTTCTAATTGAAGAATAAAAAACAATCCAAATGAGTGGGTAATGTTTATTTAGATTCATGAAAGGCATGACATTTAGAAAAGTGCGAAGTGGAGTACACAGGTTTGTGCTGTGCTTTGTAATTGCCCAGGGGTCAAAGGATGCTATATTCAGTTGTATAGGGCACAAGCAAAATCTGACTGAATATAAGGCCATGTCGGCACAACGCTATGTCAAATAGCACTGCCCAGACATGGCTCCTGAAATGGTCCTCAAGAGCAGATATCACCAGATCGCTATCTGCAATTTTCAAGGGACCCATGCAAATCAGTCTGTTGGGCATGCAAGGCTCTAAGGGACCATTTGCATGCCCATTATGTGCCAATTTGCATGAGTACTGGAGGAAGGTTAGTGTGGCACTGCCCCCCAACTCCCAGTCCAAAACATATGTAGCCATCCCTGGAGCTACTGGTCCCTTCCTCCCTACGGTCATGAGCCCAGTGTTTAAATAACATTGTCCTGGTGCTAGTAGTCCTCCTCCCTGACCACTGGCCCGATGTTTAAAAAACACTGCCCTGGTGCTAGAGGTCCCCCTCCTGATAGCCAGCCCAATGATGAAATAACACTGCCTTGGTGCTAGTGGCCCCCCTCCCCAACCACCAGCACAATGTATAAATAACACTGCCTTGGTGAGAGTGGTACCCCCCCAATCACCAGCATAATATATAAATAACACTTCCCTGGTGAGAGTGGTACCCCCCATCTAATCGCCAGCCCATAGTATAGTAGTCACAGAAGGAGAGGTAACCACCCCTTCCCTTCTATCTGCACACCCACCCACAAGTAGTGCTGCCTAAGGGATATAGACTGGCACCTGGGTTTGTGGTTAGAATTGGCTTGGCAAGTGGCACGGTGCCTCCACCTCTGGGGAGCCTTATAGCAGTGTACTGCCAGGGTGCTTCCCCACAGAAAATGAAATACAGCACCGTTCCTTGGTAACAGGTAGGACAATACACACTCCACTCCCCACTTATTACTCTAGGCATGCAAATATTACTCTACACAATAATGCAAACAATTCAGTAATTGCAGTAAACTAAACAAGGGGGTTTATTTTGGTGCTGGATAATGAGGTAAGGGACAAAGGAAGCAAAGGGTAATAAAACATTTCAACAAAATCTTATAATAACTACTGTATGCAGGCAGAATAAACAGGTACCACAAAGCAGTATTCCTTGACCCAGCCCCTCTCCCCTCACTGGTGCACCAGTTAACCCCACAGTCCCTGTGGGAGCTCCCAAGTACCTTGTGTGCACATTGAGGAGTTGCAGGCCTGTGACTAGTAGATACTGGGTTCAGCACTGTTGCAGTGGTTAAATGTTGCAGATGTAAATTACCAAACTACATTGGGGGTGTAAGAATACAGTTTATCTCTGCTGTAACTGTTGCTGTGGGAATAGCTAAGGTCACACAGGAAGCCCAGCTGGAACATTAACTAGCTAGCTAGCTGAACAGTTAGGAAAGCATTTGGTTGGGTAAAACCCAGTACTCACGATCTTTTGGTAAACAGGAGATGCAGGAGCTGGGGGATGTCTCCCTTGCAGGAAATTCAGAAAAACATGCAACTGGCATGGAATGCAGGCGATGATTCTCTTCACCCCACAGAGGGACTTGTCTTAACCCACCTTAGCAATAGGCAGGCCATCGTCTTCACCCCACAGAGGGACTTGTCTTCACCCACCTTTCAGGTAGGCCAGCAGTTGAACAGGCAGGCAGGACCTCAGAGCTTAGGTCCCTCTGGCAGGAATTTCAGTCTCTTGTGTCAGGACAGTGAGTCAGTGAATTGGTCACCTCAGCCAAGCACAGATGAAAGACTTCTTTCAGCCATCACTGATATCTGGATTGTCAAATATCAGCAGTTCAGTCCAGGCTGAGGTAAATCCCCCTGTCTCTGAGATTTATCATGCAATTTGCAGTTCTCAGTTCGTTTTTGGCACATATTACTTCAGTTTTAGCTGTGACAGACAGCAGCAGTAGCTGTCACAATCAGTTGTTTGATCTTCAAAACTCTCACACCGACTGACAGGATCAAACTGTCAGCATCAGAATGTTTGGTATGAATCTCGACACCTCATTGGGACACACTAGTCTCAAGCTCCATGTCCTGATTGAAAGTATAGCAGCTACCAATAGGATTCCATTCTGTCCTCAAGCAACCTCAGCAAAGATGGCCGCCACCTGACAGTACTTGATCATCAAAGTCCATTTTAAATAAAAGAAAACAGTCTTGGCAGCATCTCGCTGCATGGCTACGACCCTCTTGGTTCCATCTGATGGTCACTAGGGCCAGGGGGCACTTTGGGGGAACAAGAGCTCCGTCAGAAGCTCCATTTTGTAGGCTCCCAGGAGGAGCAGTGTGGCAAAATGGAAGTTATGGCTCTACGTATCATGGGACTTGTAGGCCCAACAGATGCCACATTGTCCCCTCACTGCCTGACCCACTGAAGGCATTAATTGTGTTGGGAGCCTTCATAACACTTTTTATTTTGTTTATTTTAGTTCCCCCAGACCCCTTTGCTGTCCAATAGGGCTGGGTAGATGCTTCCCACAACTGGTGCTTCTGCTGCATCCTTAATGGGTGCATGAGGTGCCATAACACTTTGTGGCTTTCTCCCTGTCTCCCCGCCCTGCTGTGTGGCAGTTTGGGGGTGGAGGAGCAACACAAGTGTGCGGCTCACTGGCCGCTTCTTTCTCAGGTGCAGGAGGCACCAAAGTTGTTGGTTGCTCTCCCCAGCCCTGGCAGCAGTCCAGGATTGGGCTGGGGGAGTGAGAAAAGTAGCTACTCACTCACCACATGGGATCGGGTGCGTAGGCACTACACTAAAGTTATTATGCTCCCCGGCCCTGTCGGAAGTCCAGGAGTGGGCTGGGGTAGCAACACAAGAGAGTGGCTACAGAGGAGCTTCGGGTGGAGGAGGACTCGGGGGCCCTCAGAAAAGCTCCCAACTTGGAAGAGGTGGTTACATTCTTCCCCCACTGAAATCCTTGGCATCTTCATCAAGGCCTGAAACATCAAACTTTGTAATACAATACATTACATGCTATCTAATACACCTGATACCTGTCTAACCATTAGCATTGCATTTCTTAACACACACTGCACACACTGAAATTACTATTTTACCACCATGGTTTACATGTACTACTCCTTATTGTGACTTTTGGGAAGAACAAGGGGGCAGCAATAGCGGGCTTAGTAGCAGATTAACCCTTTTATGTATCACACTGACAGGGAGATCAGAAGAGACACCAGGAACATCATAAGTGAGTTTTAGTCTATACTTGACTTCTCTAGCAGAGCGGTGGGGTACTACAGGTTCCTCAGCAATGATTTGATCAGGATCGATACAGGGTTCTGCATACTCTGTCACAGAGGGGTTGAATCTTTCAATGTCCTGCATTGGCTGTATTACTGGAGTCTCAACATTCCCTGCATTTGGAACATAATTCATGCCCAGTGTCAGTCAGAACAAAGGGTACTGCAGCTGGATTCGATGGCCTCGACTAACTCACATTACTCCCGTCAGGTGCTGAAAGTGGACAGTCTATGGGATATGGTGCAGTCCAATAGTGACATGGTATTGGACAAATGTAAGCTTCTTCACCTTCAAACCTACTGCTAAATACATCAAACTGCATCACCGGAAGGGTAACAGGTACTGGCGGCTGAACTTGACTATTTCTGTTGTGCTTTGTCTCATTTCTAGTGACCGATCTCTGTGGAGGTGAGAGAGGTACTGAATTACCAGCTTCTGGCAACAGTAGACCAGTTGGCAATAGGTGGTTTCGATGCAGCATTTTAACCATCATGTTTCCTCTTTCCATTCTTAATCTGTATACTGGCAAATTTGGAAGCTGTTTTACAATTACATAAGGATCAGATTTCCATCAGTCCTCTATCTTGTGTTTGCCTCGTATCCCCAAGTTTCAAATCAATATTCGGTCTCCGGGCTGAAGAGCTTGTTCTGAGACTCTGTTGATGTATTTGTTTTTGTTTGCTAGGCCGGACTTTGCAGCTGCTTCTTGGGCCACCCAGTAGGCTTCTCTTAGTTGTGCTTACAGCCTCCTGGTATACTCCAAGTATGTCTCTGGTAAGGTGCCATGTGCAGACACCTGAAAACATAAGTCCACTGCAAGTCTGGCTTCTCTCCTGAACATTAGAAAATAGGGCGAGAACCCCATTGAGTCATTTTTAGTACAGTTGAAGGCATGGACTAGGAAAGGTACTTGCTGACTCCAGTATGGCTTTCTGTTAGGAGCCAATGTTCCCAGCATATCAAATAGTGCTCTATTGATGCTCTCTCTGGCTGAGAGTCACCTCGAGGGTGGTATGGAGTTAGTATGAGACATCTTTATGCCCATAATGCTTGTCAGTTCTTTGATGAGGTGACTCTCAAAGTCTCTCCCTTGATCATAGTGCAGGCATTTGGGGAGTCCATAGTGCACAAGATACTTTTCACACAATATTTTAGCCACAGTGGTTGATTTTTGGTCTTTTGTGAGGAAAGCCTGTGCATAGCGAGTGTTATGGTCAGTTACTATTAAAATGTTACTAATCCCCTTTTGATCAGGTTCAAGGGAAAGGAAGTGTGCATACAGACCAAGTCCATTGGCCCACTTCTGGTGATGTTTACAAGAGGTGCTGCTCATTTGGGTAAAGTCTTACTGGTAATCACCTATTACAGCTTTTGCAGTGTCTTTCCACCTCCATAGCCATAAGAGGCCAGTAGAAATGGTCTTGTACCAGGCCCAAAGTCTTATCAATTCCCAAATGTCCCATGTTTTCATAAAGTGCTTGCAAAACCATACAGCGATACTTTTTGGGCAGCACCAGTTGCTCTTTGGGAAACTGAATTTGTGTTTTTGAGATACAATACAACAGTCCATGCTTTAACGAAAACTTGCCCCACTCTCTCAGGAAAAGTGATGCATCTGGCAGGTTTGTTTTGTCTTGAGAGGAAGACAAACCCTTTTCTTTGGCTTAGATAATGTCTCTTAAACTAGGATCTACTCACTGTGCTTTTCTTAAATCTGTAGGAGATAAATGAGGTGAGCAAGTGTGCAGTGTGGTGAATCATGTGTACACTTCCGGCATGGCATCAGGATGTACTCCAAGTGGGTCCACAGCTTGGTCTGGATTGGTGATGGCAGGTCGGTCATCAGGCATCATCATTTGGCAAACAGTTTTCATTCCATCTTCTGAAACATAGGTCCAGGGCCCCTCTGTAGGAGGATTATTATGGGGGTGTTTGGACAGTGCATCTGCATCTATGTTGTTTTGCCCAGGACAATATTGCATGCAGAAATTGTAAGCTGATAGTGCAAAAATCCATCTATGCCCAGTGGCATCCATCTTGGCAGTGATCAGAACATATGTTAGTGGGTTATTGTCCATTAGTACAATGAATCTGGCTCCATACAGGTACTCATGGAATTGATCAGTCACTGCCCATTTCAGGGCAAGGAACTGTAACTTATGGGCTGGATAGTTCTTTTCAGAGGGAGTTAAACTTCGATTGGCATAGGCGATGGGTCTCATACCTTTGTCATGTTCTTGGTAGCGTACGGTACCCAACCCTTCCATGCTGGCATCAATGTGAAGAGTGTATGGCTTGGTGTAGTCAGCAAAGGCTAGAACAGGAGTTTCTGTTAGGAGTCAAATCATTTCTTGAAATGCCCTCTCACATTCATCAGTCCATCTTCCCCAAAATGTTCATTGTCTTGAAATATTCACTGGAGGATGTCTTTGTGGCTCCTAGATATTTGCTCTTCTGAGTTGGAGGATATCCCTGAGTTAATCTGTAAAAAGGCCTCACCACCGAGGAGCAGTTTTTTATAAATCTCCAGTAGTACCCACAAAATCCTAAGAAAGACTGAAGCATTTTCAAGTTGTTGGGTCTAGGTCAGGTGGTAAGAGCTTCACTTTTTCTGGATAAGTGCTGATTCCTTGATCAGAAACAATATGTCCCACATACTTCACAGAAGTCTAGCAGAAATTACACTTGTCCAGGCAGCGTTTCAAATAATGGTCATTAGATCAGTCCAGTACCTTGAGTAGTCGAGTTTCATGTTCTTCCAGTGTTTTTCCAAACACTATCTGGTCATCCAAGTAACCTAAGACTTCTAAGAGATTCTTGTCACCCACCATCTTCTCCATCAGGCACTGAAACATTTCTGGGGTGCCAGATATTCCTTGTGGCATTCTCTTGAACTGGTAAAATCCCAGTGGACAAATTAAAGCAGTCTTCTCCTTATCTTCCTCAGCCATCTGTATTTGGTAGTAACCACTGCACAAGTGCAGAACAGAAAACCATTCCCCCCCATGTATATTTATAAGGTATATAAGCTGAGACATCTTCTGCTGCATAAATTCAGAACAGCTCATGTCCCATCCGGGTTAACCACGTTACTTTCCCAGATTCAAGATTCAACTGTCCAACCACATGGGGTCTCATTAATATCTAATTGCCTCCTTTCTACTTTCTATCCTACCCCCTTAGCAGGCTCCAAAATATGGGACTCTCTAACCCAGACTATGGGGCTAATTGGTCTAATATATGGAAGGACCTGTATACTTACAATACACAAGACTGGCTAAGACTCACCCAGTATCAGATACTCCATAATATGTACTATACCCCAGTCAAATTAGCAAAAATGGGATGCTTGTAGTCACCATCTTGTGTTAGATGTGGCAAAGTGGATGGGACATTACTACATGTTTTCTGAACTTGTGAAAAGGTTTCACCCTTGTGGAACACAATCAAATCCCAAATGGACCCTCTGTTAGGTTTAGATGATCTTTTTACTCCGAGTATCTGTATACTGGGGGACTTATCTCAAATTATGGTTAGAGAAAGGAAATTTCATATCTCCATTATCTCCATTGCTGTGAAAAAACATGTACTTAAACATTGGTTAGACCAGTCCACCATGTCCTACACAGAATGGTTATATGAAGTGTCCTTTTACTTCAGAACAGAAAAACTGATAGCAGGTATTAAGGACAGACCATCTTCCTTTAACCGTAAATGGGGCAAACTGTTTGCTCTCTATATGAACTAATATGGCAAGGTTCTCTAGCTCCCTCTAGATGCATTATTCTCTACATACTGAACAGGGTAATGGCTGACTATATGAAGTTAATCGGGTAGCTCCAGGGGGGTGGAGAGGGAGGGTTGGGGGATAAGGGAGGTTGGGGGCGGGGGGAGGTAGTTTATTGCTATGTTACTATATCTACTGCTTTGTACAATATTGTGCTTTTTAAAATGTAATAAAGTTTTCTAAATTAAAAAAAATAATTGAAAACCATCTACTACCTTTAAGACTGTCTAAGGTGTCTTGCACTTTAGGCATGGTGTATTGATTGGCCACTGTCCACTGATTCAGGGTGTGATAGTCAATGCACATTCTTATGGCACCATCCTTTTTCCAGGCTACCACTATAGGCGAGGCATAGGGACTGCGAGATTCAATAATTATCCCAGCATTCAGGAGCTCTTGAAAATGTCACCTAACATCCTCAAAATCTGTGGGCGCCAATCTTCTCGACCTTTCACGGAATGGGCGATCATCATGTAGGCAGATGTGATGCTCCTCGTCTTTCGCACACCCCACATCCCATTTGTGGCAAGGAACTACTTCTGATCAGTCTACTAATTCCTTCTTTAATCAGTTCTTCCAGCTGATGGGAATGGGAGATGAACCGAAGTTGAACACCCCTTCATCCAGTCGAGTAGTCTTCTCTGGATAGGATGTGGCCACGACCACATTAGCTGTGTACAGATTGGCCCTTACTGTACCAGAATGCACCATTAGATCCTTGTGAGTCTCATTCTTTAGCTTTATATTGATTCTCTTGACCATCATGTTGGTTCCAGGCAGTACTCCTCAATGGGCCATCAGACCATTTGGCAGAACTCTTCCTGGTAATGCCACAATAACAATTTGGTCTGACAGTGACTCATTGCAATCCACCGCTCCTTCTGCCACACACTCAGCACAAGGTGGCACTACCAGAGGATCTTTCCCTTCTTTTTTGATGACTCCTACAATCTCCTCCTGGTGGCTGCAAGCCTTGGTCTCTCTCTCTCTCTCTCTCTCTGTCTCCAGGTGGGCAGTACTCTCAGTGGCATGAATTGGTAAAGTCTGGTAGGCTCTTTCCCCTGCCTTCTGCAGGCACAGGTGAGCTAGGCATCCAAACATACTGGCATTTGTTCCAATCAACACTGGTGTCTTGTCCTATATCTGGGCATCAGGACAAATGAGGCCTAAAGTGTCGATCTTTTGAGGGATTCGAGCAAAAGTCTCAGGAAATTCAATTTGCACAGTGATGTAGCCATCATAGGGATAGCTGGCATTGCTCAACACCTACACAGAAAGTCCAGGCTGCAAAGGCAAATGCTTTAAGTAGCTCTGGTAAAAAGATTGATAAATGATTGTGATCTGTCACCCACTGTCCAGAAGCGTGTCACATGGGCATCCCTCAATAGAAATCTTTATGGTTGGAGTTGGACCCATCAGTATAGACAGTAACTTTTTTCTGACAGTTGCAGTAGGGCTGGTCCATCTTACAGGGCGGTTTACTCTCAGAGTCCTGGGCTGCTCCCTCACCAGGCTCCATTGTCGTTTCCCTGTGGCTGTTGCTGTCTCTCCCATTTCTGATTCACTAACTGCTGATTCTCAGGCCTAACACAACCTCGTGCAATATGTCCATCTTCTCCACAATGAAAACAGAACCAGTTATCTCTGGGTACAGTTGAGGATTGAGGGCTGACTCTTGAATCAGAGGAAGGATTCAGAGGGCATCCACGGCCAGGTGGCAAGAAATTGGCTCGTGGGCGGGGCGTCTGTGTCATCTGCATGGCTTTGACACACTCAGTGAGTTCTTTTAACTGTGTTTCTAGGTCTGAAATATAATTTTGTTCTTGGCTACTGTCAGCTTGAGGCTGCAAGGGGAAGGCTTTCCCAATAGGCACTCGGAATGACTTGGCAATGGCTTCCTGTGACTCTTCCTCTCTCACCTCATCAAGAAGCTGTCTGAAATTAGGAAGGTTGGCTGAGTGCTCTTTTAGTCTTAAAGTTATCAGAGTCCACCAGAAATACACAGCACCATGCAATATTTGGTTGAGTCCCATTTGGGCAACCTGTGCAGGGGTTACTCCTCCAGCGTCAACTGTTTTAAGAATCATTGTCTCTACTCGGGTCATGTAATAGGACAGTTTCTCTCCCACTTTCTGGGGGGTGGCTCCTACCTGAAAAATAAGATCTTCCTTACACTCAAATGCTCCAAAGGAACTTCTCAGTAGGGCGAGATGGTCACTAGCAGTGCAATCTGGTTGGCTGGCTCACAGTGATCCGATGACTTCCAGTGCAGTATCTCTCAAACTCTCCACTATGCGTTTGCATTTCTCATCATCCAAACATTTCCATACTTGCTTTATCCTGGTGGCTTGACTAATCCATCTCTCATAGTCATCCACACCAGAAGGAGTGGGGCTAGTCCCAGAAAAAGTATGCAGTTTTTTATACTATTCACAAGGTGGAATCAAGTAAGGGGACCACTCAGGTCCTCCAACCCAGGGTTGGCCAGTGGGTTTCTTCTTTGTCTGGTTACTTTCTTGGAACATAGCTCTAATGTCTTGAACTGTTTTTCTCTCAGCTGCTAACAGCAAAGCGTAACTTCTTTTCAAAGTCACTTGGTTCTTTAGGGTCCCCAGCAGGAGGATCCAGGCTGGCATGGGTAATTGGGACTCATGTGGTGGGGTCTCCATCAGCAGGGAGCTGATCAGGCACTCTGGAAGGATCAACATCCTCTTGGCACTCTGTCAAAACTCTATATATTTGCTGATCAAAACTGTAAATCCTCCCCACATTCAATAACTTTTCCCAAACATTTTATGCTGCCTATGACACTTTCAACACGGTCCCTTGGGGTTGCATCAGAGATCACTTATACCAAAATTGCTTTTTTCAGATCAGTGTCCACACCCTTGCACCAGTTTCACAATGAGATGTGATCCATAATAACTTTGACACACCCACCCGCAAGTGGTGCTGCCTAAGGGATATAGGTTGACATCTGGGTTCATGGTTAGAATTGGCTAGGCAAGTGGCACGGTGCCTCCACCATTATGGATCCTTATAGCAGCATACTGCCAAGGTGCTACCCCTCAGGAAATGAAATAGAGCCCCTTCAGTTGGTAACCGGTAGGACAATATACACTCCCCTCCCCACTTATCAATCCAAATATGCAAATATTGCTCTACACAATAATGTAAACAATTCAGCAACTGCAGTAAACTACACACAGGGGTTTATTGGTGCTGGATCATGAGGTAAGGGACAAGGGAAGCAAAAGGTAATAAAACATTCAACAAAACCTTATAATAACTACTGTATGCAGGCAGAATAAACAGGTACCACAGTATTTTACAACCCAGCATTCCCTGTCCCAGCCCCTCTCCCCCCACTGGTGCACAAGTTAACCCCACAGTCCATGTGGGAGCTCCCAAGTACCTTGTGTGCACACTGAGGCATTGCAAGCCTGTAACAAGTAGACACTGGGTGCAGTACTGTTGCAATGGTTAGACGTTGCAGATGTAAATTACCAAATTACATCAGGGGGTGTAGGAATGTAGTTTATCCTGGCTGTAACTGTTGCTGTGGGCATAGCTAAGGTCATGCAGGAAACCCAGATAGAATGTTAATTAGCTAGCTAGCTGAACAGTTAGAAAAGTATTTGGTTGGGTAAAACCCGTACTCATGAACTTTTGGTAAATAGGAGATGCAGGAGTTGGGGGACGTCTCCCCTTACAGACAATTTGGAAAAACAAGCAACTGGTGTGGAATGCAGGTGATGATCCTCTTCATCCCACAAAGGGACTTGTCTTCACCCACCTTGCAGGTAGGACAGCAGTTGAACAGACAGGGAGGACCTCAGAGCTTAGATCCTCCTGGCAGGAATTTCAGTCTCTTGTGTCAGGACAGTGAGGCAGTGAATTGGTCACCTCACCCAAGCACAGATTAAAGACTTCTTTCAGCAATTGAAGGTTACCAAATATCAGCAGTTCAGTCCAGACTGAGGTAAATCCCTATGTTTTGGGATTTACCAGGCAGTAAGCACTACATCCTACAGTTCTCAGTTCGTTTTGTCACAAACTACTTCAGTTTTAGCTGTGACCACAGCAGGAGCTGTCAAAATCAGTTGTTTCTACTTTAAAACTCTCACACTGACTCACAAGGTCAAACTGTCAATCCCAGAATGTTTGGTTTGAATCTCGACACCTCATTTGTTCACACCAGTCTCAAGCTCCACGTCCTGATTGGAGGTACTGCAGCTACCAATAGGATTCCATGTTATCCTCAAGCAACCTCGGGGAAAAATGGCCACCCCAGAGAGTACTTGCTCATCAAAGTCCATTTTAATTCATTACCTCCAATGGCTCCATATGAAGTCCGAGCTATCCATTGTTTACATGACACAAAATGGCCGCCAAGGAGGTAATGAGTTAAATAAAAGGAAACAGTCTTTGCAGCATCTGGCTGCATGGCTAGGACTCTCCAGGTCCCATCTTGTGGTCGTTAGGGTGAGGGGGCACTTTGGGGTAACAGGAGCTCCGTCGGAAGCTCCATTTTGTAGGCTCCCCTGGAGGAGCTGTGTGGCAAATCAGCAGTTCTGGCACTAGGCATCATAGGACTTATAGTCCCAACAGGCACCATGTTGTCCCCTGACTCCCCGACCCACTGGAGGAAATGATTGCATCGGGAGCCTTCATAAAAGTTTTTATTTTGTTTATGTTGGTTCTCCCCAGCCCCCTTTGCTGTCCAGTAGGGTTTGGGAGCTGTTTCCCACAAGCGGCACTTCTGCCGCATCCTTAATGGGTGCTCGAGGTGCAAGAATACTTTGTAACCTTGTCCCTGGCTCCCTGTCCCACTGTGAAGCAGTTTGGGGGTGGGGGAGCAATACAAGTGTGTGGCTCACTGGCCACTTCTTTTTCAGGTGCAGGAGGTGCCCAAACTGTCGGTTGTGCTCCCCGGCCCTGGCAGCAGTCCAGGATTGGTCTGGGAGAGCAAGGAGGCAAGCGGCTCGCTCACCACATGGGATTGGGTGCAGGAGGTGCAGCACTAAAGTTATTATACTCCCCGGCCCTGTCAGAAGTCCAGGAGTGGGCTGTGGGAATAACACAAGTGAGCGGCTGCAGCAGGAGCTTCAAGTGGAGAAGGGCTTGGGGGCCCTCAGGTAAGCTTCTGACTTCAGAGGGGGGTACAGAGATAAAACCTTCTTCCAGTATGTAGCAAGAGGAGAAAGCCAATAGAGAAGATAGGCTGACAAATATCGAAGGGGGGTTGGTGGAAGATGATCATGAGAAAGTGGTCATATTAGTAGGGCTGGCAGTATAGCCTAGAGGTTAGAGGAATGAGGTGTGAATGAGCTTGATACATCCAGCAGACCAGACCTGAGTTTGATTCTCACAACCTCCACTTGCATACTGTGTGACTCTGAGCAAGTTACTTAACCGCCCAGAGCTCTCAGGTTGACCCTGAAAACAGGCACTTGTGCCTAGTGGGTCTTACCCGGTTACCAAAGACTAAAATAAATAAATAAATATGAATATTAAACAGCTATTTCTGTTGATTATTCATGGTAGAGAAGGATGGGGAGGGTAGGGAAGCCAGGGAAAATGAGGTGGTGGGGGTTGACTCCAGTCCATTGCAGGAAGAGGAGATCATGAGGGAGCTAGAGAGGCTGATGGTGGATAAGGCCATGGGGACAGATGGGGTGCACCCCAGGGTTCTGAGACAGCTTTGTAAAATACTAGCAGGACCTCTGACCTACCTCTTCAACAGACCCTTGGAGTCAGTGGAGGTCCCTAAGACTGGAAAAGGGGTGAATTTGGACTCCCTACATAAGGTGGGGGGACAAGGAGGAGTCAGGCAACTACTGACCTGTGAGCTTAACATTGGGGGATGGCAAGCTCATGAAGAAATTGCTAAAAAAAGAATTTACTAGCTACCTAGAAGCCAGTGGCTTACAGGACCAAAAGCAACACAGGTTCACTGAGGGCAGGTCATGTCACATGAACTTGATAGAGTTCTTTGACTAGGTCTCCAAGGTAGTGGACCAGGGGGGTCCGTAGATGTTGCATACCTCGACTTTCGGAAGGTGTTTGATTCTGTACTGCACAGGAGGCTACTGCTCAAAATGAGATGTCTAGGGCTGGGGTCAGTAGTAGTAAGGTGGGTGCAAAACTGGCTAGGAAGCAGAAGGCGAAGGATAACAGTGAATGGGGTACCATCAAAGGAGGGCATGGTTAGCAGCAGAATGCCTCGGGTCAATGTTGGGGCCACTCCTATTTAATATCTTTATAAGGGACATAGCAGAAGGTCTGGAGGGAGGTAATGTCTATTTGTGGATGACACAAAGGTCTGCAATAGAGCTGATACACCGGAGGGAGTTGAGAGTATGCATAGGGATTTGGAAAAACTGGAGGAGTGGTCCACAGAGTGGTAACTGTCCTTCAGTACTAAAACGCGCAAAATCATGCACTTGGGTAAAAGAAACCAGAGAGTGGAATACTGGATGGGGGGGGTGTCCTAGAGAAAATTGAGCTGGAAAGGGACCTTGGTATAATCATTTCACAAGGCCTGAAGGTAACAAAGCAATGTGAGAGGGTGATGGCAAGAGCCAGTTGGTTGCTGGGTTGTATCAGTAATGGAATCACTAGCAGGAAGTGGGAAGTCATACTGCCCTTATACAAACAACTCTCAGTCTGCACCTTGAGTATGGAGTCCAGTTCTAGAGGCCATACCTAAAGAAGGATGTGGATAGAGTGGAGCGGGTCCAGAGGAGGGCAACAAAAATGGTGAAGGGCCTCGGACACCTGTCATACGAGGAAAGGTTGAAGAACCTAAACATGTACTCCCTAGAGCAGAGAAGGGAAAGGGGAGACATGATTGAGACCTTCAGATATATCAGGGGTATAAACAGGTTGCAAGTAGGGGACATTTTCCAGCTAAAGGGGCAATCGAAAACAAGAGGGCACAATTTGCAGATAGTAGGGGGGAGGTTCAGAGGAAACATTAGAAAATTCTACTTCATGGAGAGGGTGGTGGATAGCTGGAACAGATTCCCAGCGCAGTTGGTGGTGGCAAGGACTGTGGTTGGATTCAAGGGAGTGTGGGATAGACACAAGGGTCTGCTGGAGCTGGGAAGGGGGGAGTTAGGAAATGTAAAAGACCTAGCAGTTTAGCTAGGTAAACTGGGCAGACTGGGTGGGCCTGGAGGTCCTTTTCTATCGACAACCTCTATGTTTCTCTGTTTTTAAGTATAACTTAACTCCCTCCCCTCTGGTGTCCAGTGGTCCCCCCAGTACCAATCCACAGTACATCTGGTCACACATCTGTAATCCCTGGTGTCTAGTGGCCCCGCTGCTGCAGCACCAAGCACCCCCACAGTCACCTTACCAGAATCCTCAGTGATGCGGGTCCACATACAGTGATCAGTGCAGCCCTCCTCACACTACCTCAGCTGGCCACCATATGTCCAGGCAGGGTGCACACAACTTATTTATAGGACAGAGCATGCCATCCCTTCCTATAAAAAAAGAATCACACTTCCTGCCTGGACATACGGTGGTCAGCCAAGGTGGTGTGAGTAGGGCTGTTCTGGCCACCATGTGGACCTGTGGCATAGAGAATACTGGTAAGGTGACTGGGGGATGGCTACACAGTGCCACAGTGGGGGCTGCTAGATGCCAGGGATTAGAGACATGCGACTGGAGGTATGGTGGATCAGTGCCGGGGGAACCACTGGACAAAGGGGTGCTTAAGTTATACTACAAGCTGGTGATTGGGGAGAGACCACTGGCACCAGGGCAGTATTATTTAAACATCAGGCTGGAGATCGGAGGGAGAGGAGGCCACTAGCACCTGGGCAATGTTATTTCAACATTAGGCTGATGATCAGAGGGATGGGGGACCACTAGCACAAAGGCAGTGTTATGTAAACATCAGGCTGGTGATCAGGGGGAAAATAGCATCAAGGCAGTGTTATTTAAACATTTAGACTGGCGATCGGAGGGAGGTACCACTAGCACAGGGGATTTTTTTTGTAACTACAGGCTGGCAATTGGAGAGGGGGGTACCCCGGACCTGGGGGTGGATGTTCTTATCTAGTGGCCAACTGGCTAATTGGCTGCATTACCTCCAGTAGCCACTAGGGTTGCATGGAGTAAGAGGGGTTTTTGTTCAGCAGTATTTGTGCAGTGCAAAAGGAACATGCTAATCCCTTTTGCGCAGCATCTATCTATTGAATATCGGCTTGCACCAATATTCCTGTCCACGCCAATCCATTTGCATAACCCAATTTTGGTTTGCACCAGTGCTAACCATGTTTGCTGGTACAACCAAGCCTTTTGAATATTGGGCTCTAGCGCAAAACCTGGGTTGCACAGACAAACACTAGTTAATGCCCGCGTAAACTATTGAATATTGGTCCTGAAATTTTTCATCAAATGTTTGCATCTAACTAGCCTATTTGTCTAATGTGAAACAAAAATGAAAATTTATATGTAAAATACGTAACCTTACACCTACTGTCTAGTCCTTGATGTAGATACAGCTTGGATAACAGATCTAAATTTTATTACTGTATTTCTGATACACAACAAGTCCAGGCATAACCATTGCAATAGATCTTTAAAGATGATTCAAATGAAAACCTGTTTTTCATCATGTATTCCACAATGACCTATTTATTTAATCTTTAACCTGTTTTTACTAACATACATGCCATTAATTATACATTAGATATATTGTAAAGTTTTACTTTGCTGACAAAGTTCAGGAGAAATGATAAAATTCACCTTCACAAAAAAATCACTAATTGACCACTTCGTGACTTTACCACTTTGCAATCAGTTTTCCTAGGGAAGTAGCACTTTTGCAGGTAAAGACAGGCAAAGTCATGGTGAAGTTGCAAATTCACCAGCAAATTGGCATGACTTCCCTTTAAAAAGTTCCACTTAACCTGCCAAAAACTTTGCGAATTTGCGGCCGGCCCAGTGGTGTTGAGGGCTGAGGCACTGGATGCCTTACCTCAAGCCACGCCGGCGACCAGTGTTCGGGAACGAGCACGGGCTGTCGAGGGTCGGCAGGGAGGAGCAGGATTGAGCATCCACAGGACTGTTCTCCTTCTTCGGGGTGGGGGATTTCAGTTGTCAATGCTCCACTGGCCTTGAGCGGCTGCTGAGGGGCAGCGCCCTGACACTGCAGCTAAGGGGAGGAGATGGGGCTGACACTTGGAGAGAGAGTGTGCGGAAGCATGCACGCTCTCACCACAGGTGTCATTGCACGCCCCACCTCCACACACAAAGGAGTAAAGTGGAAAATAGCCCCGGAAGAATTAAGTTGTCCCTGCAGTGCCGCCCCCCGAGAAGGCATTAATCCATTGGGGTGGGTCGAGTCGCTCCCCACCACCCTACCATGAAGGATAAGTCATGGGTGCACAAGGGAAGGGTCTGACCTTTGGGGGTTGATGCTGGGGTGACGGCTGATGGCAGGCTTGCAGCTGGGAGCTCAGAAGAAATATCATACAAAAAAAAAAGCTTTGCAAATTTGGCACTTTACACTTCTTGAATTTGGCAGACTTTGCAAATTAATTTGCGAGGTGAAGTTTGCCAACTTTGCACATTTCAAATTAATATGTATTTTTCACATGTAATGAAACTACAGCTATAAAAAGGCATGACACTGCATTCTGCTATATCAGTAGTGCTGCAGATGGCTGCATATGATTTCACTACCACCTTACATACAGTTCTTGATTTGTATTGGTTGGATGTCATCAGCAGCCCTCTACAGGTAATAGATCAGAATGCTGTTCAAGGATTTCTATACTCACCCTTAATTACTTATATAAAATCAATGCTTTAAATTTAGAATTCTATACAAAGGAATAATACTGAAATGAAGAAGTAGTTTTGGGAATAAATAATTCAAAATATGAGACTTTTTCCATTTTCATTGCTGGTCACCCTTAAGATATTGTGGTCTGGAATGGTTGAGCAAGGCATTCTCTGATTCAGATCATGATTTGCAGAAAGTTCCAGTATACATAATCAGGAAGCCACTCCAGGAAAATGGATAATTTGAGAATCTGCATAATGTTCCCAGATAATGACTTGGATACATAACTGATATCTGAGTCATGTAACAAAATCTGAGCCACTCACCCTCTGCCACGCTGGTCACCAGTGATGTCACAATGCTGATGATGCATGCAGAGGAATAGCACTTGATATGTCTAATTAGAGAAGGGGAAAAAAATTATTTTTTCAAATATAATTTTTATTAGGGAAAAAATATTTTCAAAATAATAAGAAATACTGAAACATAGGCAAATACTATAGACACTGTTGACAAATAAATGCCTTATGACCCATCCAGTCTGCCAAAAGCCATGTCCAGTACTGCTGTGAAATGTCTGTAGTGGTAATTTCCTTCCTACCCCTCTGCCGTCCCACCTGCATCCTTGCCATGTGCCCCAGTCATGGTATCCCCTGCACACTGTAGCCCGCATCCCATGTAGTCCCTTTTCCCCAGTGTATGCCCCGAGTTGATTATATATTAATAGTGGGGGCTCTCTGCATTAAATGTTTGTAATATTGTCCCTATTGCCCGACATTGCGCTATTGCTGTGTTGCCATTCGGTGAGATGGCCGCAGAGCTGACGTTGTGTACTCGCCATTCAAAAGTGGCTATCATGACATAGAACTGCTGTCTCCCTTGTTTATTCCAGAGGTACATGTACATCTCTTCTACAATGTTCTCTCTCTCTCTCTCTATCCTCTCTTCTGATGTATACATATTGAGGTCCACAGCTGCTCCCCCTGCTATTCCTGGATCATTTTGATTGCCTTCCTGTACACTAACTCCAGCATCTCTAGGTTCCATGTGATAACAGCGACAACGTAATAATGATCACCATTTGGGAGAGTCTGCATCACTGCAAATTAATTTCGGCGATGTAGACTCATGGCGAAAAACAGGACAGTCCCCAAGATGTAGGTTTTCTGTTTTTTATGTGGGTGGCTGTGCCCCCCAACACCCCCTACTAAAGCATTCTCAAATCCAGGGGGGCACATGTCTGGGGAGTGCAAAAGTGAAAAAAAAAAAAGAAACTGACCCGGAACAAAAACGAGCATGCCCAGAACCAAACCCAGTACCCTCTCAACCCCAGCCTGCCATCAACCCACCATGCCAAATGGCCAGCTCGGCAGTCCACCACCGCACTACACCCCACAAACCTTCCTTCCCTCCCCTTCCGCCATTACATGACGTAGTCCCTTCCTACCCCCTGCGTCCATGTATACATAGTGACATCCTGTCGCTATATGCACTGAACCCCCATCTGGTTGCCCTCCCTGCCAGACAGCCCTGTGCAAAAGCACTGTGATTGAGTCACCCTTTTTGAAAGCGCTCAATCGCTGTCGCCTTGTACACGGGATACCCATCTCTGTCCTATTTCAAGTGCAGGCTCCAAAACTGCTGTGCACTCCAGGTGTAGTCATACCTGGGACCTGTAAAGGGTCAGTATCAACTTTCTTCATCTGCTACAGATTCCTCTCCCCATGGATTCCAGCTACCAATTTGCTCTGCACATATCCTTCATACACTGTGCTATCTCTTCCAAGTTCTCCATTATTTAATTTTTATAGATATATTTGTTCTCCTCGGCCTGCGTGGGGAGCTTCCTGCCTTACCCCAACTGGCAACTGACCTCTCAGTGGACCTACCTGCCCTGGCAGTGATCCCCATGATTGGCTTCCCCCCCTTGCGAGGCCAGGAGGGGAAGGGCCATCACCCCCCAGTGCTCCCAGTAACAGAAAAAAATGTAGATCTTTGGTAATAGTGTTGATATTGAGAAATGGGCAGACTAGATGGGCCAAGCGGTCTTTATCTGCCATCAAATTCTATATTTCTCAGTTACACATCCAGATGTCGGGCCAGCATCCTCAGGTGGCAGTATTGGTGGGATGCTGGCAGGCCGGGCTTCATTAAACCCACTCAGTTGCTTTTTCCATTTTTCTTCCTTCCCCATGCTACGGTGAGGACATCAGTGTGTGCTGTGTGAATGCTGCTGTTTTAAACAGGCAGCCCTCCTTATTCTTATCCTCCAACTTGCACTACCATCAGGTTTCCACCTGGTTGCAGTGAATGACAGACAGGCCATCACTCCCTCCTGAGAGAGGAGAAGAGTCCCTCAGATACTCTATTCCCCCCCAGCTGACCCCCAGCAACCATAGTCTGCTCCTGAACCCAGGTTGCCAGCATGGTGGGTGGTAGCTCTTCTGCCATCCCACTGGACCAGCTCAGGTTCTCCATTATTAACACTTCCAAGTCCCTTTCATCTGCTGTCCTTTCCATCCCCACCCACCCATCTTGTATTCTGTTCTTTGGATTTTGGCCCTCATATGCATTACCTTGCCTTTTTGACATTACATTTCAGCTGCCACACTCTTGATCACCTCTTCAGATCATCCTTCATGACCCTTATACTCTCTTCATAGTCTACTATTCCACAGATCTTAGTATCATCTGTTTAAAGACATGTCTTTCCCTGGACCAACTCTCCAATGTTAGGTGTGAATATGTTAGAGAGGACTGGTCTCAAAACTAATTCTGGGGAGACTCCTGTTGTGACCTCCTCCCCACTCATGAATAATTCCCATTTTGGTCTACCCGCTGGGTCCTCCTATTCAGCCAGTTTCTCACCCACTTAGTTATCTTATTTCCCACCCCCAGGTCGCCATTTTCCTAACCAGCTGTCATGTGGAATGAAATCAAAGGATTTGCTGAAACCTAGGTACAGGACATCCACTGCCTAATCCTTTTCCACCACAGCCCCTGCCACTCAATGAAAGTATTCCATCAGGTTCATCTAGTGGTAAACCCATGCTACCTGGTGTCCTGCAGACCATTTTCCTCTTGGAATCCTACCAGCCATTCCTTTATTATTGTTTCCAATAGTTTCCCCACCATTAACAGAAGACTGACACGGTCTGTAAATGCCTGACTTACCCTGTCTCCCACTTTTGTGCAGAGGGATCACATCTGCTGTCCTCCAATCCACCTCAGTGTTTAAACAGTTGAAGGGATCTGCCAGAAGTCTTATAAGACATACCCCATCTCTTCTAACACCCTCAGAAGCATCCCATCTGGACCCATTGATTTTGCTACTTTTAGTGCCTGTAGGCCCTTTAACAACCTCTTCTCCATGATAGGTTCCATGCTGGCACTCATTAATGACCCCCCCCCCCCACTGCATTGATGTTACATTCTGGCAGCTGGCCAGCGTCTTACACTATAAACACGAAACAGAAATATTAATTCAGTTAGTTTGCCTTCCCTTTTCACCTTCATCCCAACCCCCTCCTTCCTGAGCCTCACCACCCCTTTCCTGGTTTTGCACTGCTTTTGTATGTATGTGGATGTACTGTATTAACTGGATGCATTGTCACCCTCTTCACCCCCCCATACACCCCAGCTCCACATCTGCTTTCACCTGTCTCACTGAATCATTGGTTACACTAAGTCTTTCTTGATAATCCCTACTGTCCTCTTCTGCCTGTCTTGTCTGTTATCTGATGAAAGCATTTTTTCCCCTCAATCCCTTCGCTCTCCTCTTGGAAAACCACATTGGTTTCCTCCCCCCTTGCCCTTCTCCACCATAGCTGAGCCCCATCACCTCCAGCAGACCCTTTTTTTTATCAAATTCCATTTTCTGCCTACTCCTACACCCTACAATTTTCCCCTAACACTTCCTTCATCCAACCAAAATCAAAAATCTAGGACTCCATTCCTGAAGTTTACCCTATTTGTCTGAAGCGTACTTCAACCAACATAATCCTGTGATTACTTGATCACAGTGGTTTCTCCACCTTGAACTCCCTCATGGTCTTCCTGTTTGTTGATCTTCATGTTTGTCAGGCTAAGATTCAGTATCACTTCTTTCCTAGTGGGTTCCATGATCTTCTGAATTAGACATGCCTACTGCATTTTATCTAACAGGGTTTGGCTCCTTGTGCTTCCTGCCATTCAGATACTCCAGTCCTCATCTAGCATGTTGAAGTCCCCCAATATCAGCACCTCCCCATTTCAGCCATCCTCTTTATCTCTTCACCTAGGTCTCTGTCAGTTTCTTCTTTCTGTACCGGAACCTGTACACCACTACAACCCTAAGCACCTTCCCTCCACATGCAATAACCTGCACCTAAACTGCTTTAGAAACCATACCCCTCCTTGCTTCCTGCATTTCTGAAGCTTTGATTACATCCATAATATAAACTGCCAACCCACCCTCTCATCTTTATTTTGTCCCTCCTGAACAATGTGTACCTTAGAACTCTTAACTGCCACACATGGTGCTGTCTGTCCATTTCAGTTACAGCCACTGTGTCCAGTTGTGCCTCATCCATCATTGTTTGAAGGTCACAGGTCCTGTTCCCCAGACTCCTGGCATTACCACACATCACCCTCCATACTTCCTGATTCCTCTCTACCGGCCAGTTCCCATCATTTCTGTACCCCCTAATATCCCCAGCTACTGTTTCCACTGTGCTTCCCCCTGCTTCTCTTTATCTTCACTGCCCACTCACTACCAGTTCCTCGGTACACCTGTCCTGTCCTATCAGTACATCTGTTTTTTTTATTCCTATTAGTCCCCTCCCCCACTTTCATACCTGCCTGACTTGCCCCATTTGTCTGCTCTAATGCTAGAGGGACATCCTCTTGGCCCCATTCAGCTGTGTGGTTGTGCCTGTCCTCACTATGCTGACCCCCCCTTTTCTTAGTTCAAAGGCTTTACTGGAGGATGTGTAAACCTATGCTGAAGCACCAGGGTGCCCTCTTTATTGAGGTACAGGCTATCGGCTATCCCTTTTAAATAGCCCCATTTTCCAGCCCCATCAAGTGTGGCTCCAAATTCCTAAAAACTGTAAAACCTCCCTCAGTACCAACCCTTAAGCCATGCATTGAATTAGTCCATATTGCACTGCTCCCTGCTAATATAGCATGGCTACACTAGGACCTTAGATAAGGTCACTGCCCCTACTCTTACTCCCTTAGAATTCAACCAATGGTACAGAAAATCTTTATCTCTTTTACACTGCTCCTGATCAGATTGTCTGTGCCAACGTGCACATTTAGATTCAACCTCCCTCTTCCTTCCAATTCTTTCTTTCTAAGGATATCCACTGTTACTCCAGGGAAACAGTGGACATCATGCTTGATTTCCAGTAGGGAACTCACTCTCCCACCTGTACCCTAATGGTGTCATCTCCCCAGTACCATGGCCCTTCTCTTTCCCTATTTGGGGCTTCCAGCCCTCCATGGCTTATTTCCAATGGACAGAGCATGGTAGGATTAAGACTGAAAAGTCCCCTTGGCATTTTCAAGATGAAGGCCAACCCCCCCCCCCCACACACACACACACTGAAACTGAAAGAATGAGATTCATTCATTTTACAGAAAGTGAGTCAAGTAAGTACCTACAGACTTACGGTTGTATCAAAACCCGCTGTCCATTCATATGCTCATTGAACTATTTGTTCCCAAGATGGTGCCTTACTTTTCCAACCACATGTCAGAGAAATAACAGAATGGAAATTCCACATATGTCCAAGTTTTTTGCAGCAGGGCAGACACAAGTGAAAAGAACAAGATTTCTTCATCATTATATAGAAAAGAAAACAAGCAAAGGGCTTATCAGAAATTGGTGCCAAACCACACACTGTCTTTTCTCCCGACCCTTTCCCTACCAGCTAAAATGTGTGACACACAGTCACAGACACACTTATTTAGACCCCTGAGCAACAATAATTGCTCTTTATGGTTGCTGTGTGTGCACGCACATTGATCATTTTGCTACAAGAGTAGCTTTTGAAGGGTGCGACACTGTCAGTCCAATGCAGAGTGGTCTGCAAGGGGCTTGTCAATGTCACACCAATCATCAGCCATGCTGATCAAGACAGTGTTCTGGCTTACTGGGCAGAAACTTTGTGTAGTTCAAAGGAGATAGCTGATTCAATCATAGAGAGGCTCTTTCCTTTGATCTACATAATGTTACCCAGCAAGCAGAGCTGGTCTGTCATGATCAGCTGGCTCAAAACCATCCCTAGTAGTTTTTCTTTTAATTACACCTGTAAAAGAGAAAAACATCCATCAATGTCTGTTGCTGCCACCGCTGTAACTGTTCCCCCAGCCCAACCCATATTTATATTCTGGCACGGGGTGCCCAGTCCCTCGTACAGGCTGCTACCCCCCACACGATGCTTGTTTTACTTTTGCAGTACCAGGGGCTCACCCCCAGTGCTGCCAAACATAATGCTAACACTGGGAGTGCCCAACCCCCTGGGTCGCCACCTGAAGTAAAGAAAACTGCCCCTCATAGTTTTTTTTATTACACCTGCAAAAGACAGAACCATCCATCGATGTCTGTTGCTGCTGCTGCCATAACTGCCCCCCCAGCCAAACCATTTTAATATTCCAGCACGGGGGGTTCCCAGTTCCCCCATACTGGCTGTTACCCCCCACTCTGCCCATTTTAGTTTTGCAACACTGAGGAGTTCACCTCTGGTGCTGCCTAACATAACACTGACACTGGGGATGTCCAATCCCCCAGTGTCACCACCTGAAATAAAGAAAACTGTCCTCATAGTTTTTTTTTAATATACCCTGCAAAAAAGAAAACTGTCCATTGATGTCTGTTGCTGCTGTAGCCATTACTGTCCCCCCACCTGACCCTCCCACTTAGCACCCACCACCCCCTAGCCTTCACTTACCTACTGGGAGTTCAACTCTGCAGTCTTCTCTGGACCGTAGACACATCTTCACTCTTCAATGCTGGAGGATGAACTGAGGAAATCTGGTCTGCGGTTCAATGCATTTCAATGGGGTTTTGAACTTATTGGCATAATCTGGCCCTTTTTGAAAATTGTGTGTCCCAGATTTTGAGCATGCCTTTTTGGGAACTCACCTCATGAACAATAGCGGTGAAATTAGGCGAATCTGTCCCGAAAGATGATTTTGCGGTTGCTGCGTGAAATCACTGTTTGGGCTGGAGTTGAAAAATGTATATGCCCTTTTTCATGAGACGGGGTCATAAGAAGGCTATGCTAAAAATGTGGGGTAAAAATATTAAAAAACAACAGTTATGAGCCCACACTGATATATTTTTTTTATTTCTTTTTATTATATAGAGGCGACAGAAAGAGATATAGTTGATACAGCCATTGACATACCGTATAAACTTCATAGTTTGTATACAAATGCTTCTTGTCTAATAATCTTAAGACTGATAAACCATTCTGTTTTGTCCCCCTTCAAACAGGTGATTGTTCAGCAAATAACTGAAAATTAACTGTAAAGACATATAGCTCTCAGAAATTTTTTTGAAATGAAATTTCCCCAGGACAATGGACTGGTCCTTGAAAGAAGGGCTTACATCCCCTAACCATGTAGGACCTCTTCACTCCTAAGGATCCTGAAGATTGATGTATGGAGAGGCTCAGGGGACAAAGTCAGGATCATGCCCAGAAAGATACATTACCCACAGCTTCCACAACGGTTCAAACACTTAGTTGCCTGTTATGAAGCGTAGCCATTAGGGATTCCATATAATAAATTTTGGCCACCAGCCCCCTCCACTCTTTAACTGTAGGAATGATGGGAGATTTCCCACATCTTGTTATGGCCTTTTTGGCTGCCAAGATATAAATGGGTAGCAGGGTTCGGTACTAAGATGGGTTATGAGGAGGGAATATAGACAGCAATACCATCTCAACATCTCAACTGTGAGTTCGAGCATCTCTCCCAGGTAGTCTGACATTTCTTGTTGTAGAGAACACCAAAATGGTATTAATTGGGGACATGACCAAAAAACATGGCTGTGATCAGTGAAGTTGCATGAGCGTCTCGGCCAACGTTTCCCGAATGAGGACGGGAGGTATTTGGTTAATATAGCCAGAGAACAAAAAAAGCAACTTCAGCATATCCACGCAAATTCACACCACTTGGTAGCATTTGTGACTTTACATGCCTGGGGGGGATGCCCGGAGCCACTCCTGTTCTTAGATATCTAATTCTAGGTTCCTACACCAGCTATTCAAAATTGAAATTGATGAGTCACCCATCCTCTCTCCTCCTGTCACAACCCAACATAACCCACCTGGTGGGGCCCCAGCAGGCCTTTAATATTATCCTCCAGGTATTTCCAGGCCATAGGTATTGGTTCCGGTATTTTAGAAGTGACATATTTTTGCCGCAGGAGGTCATTTCTAACCTAAGTGTATCTAATATGGTCATTGTTAGGGAGGCCAAAGTTAGTTTTTAACATTTCAAATAGAATGATACTGGATGGGGAGAGAAATTGTTTGAAAAATTGAAGCCCTAGCCCTCTCCATCTTGAAAAGGTATGGTCAAGGGATGCCGGGAGGAATTGGTTGTCCTCTGAAATATATGTGTAACCCCCTTGTTACCCGGGATTACTAGAATCCCAGTAGGCAGGGAAGGCAGCTTGTGAAACTCCAGTTAAATGGATTTCACACTGTCTCACTCTGTTCTCAGTCTCAGCTGAAACTGAGGGATGACATCACCATAGAACTATCGCAGCTGCATAAGCCACAATGGAATTTGCAGAAGGAAGTTAGAGTAGAATGTTAGGAGGTTTGAACAATCAGTCTATGTTCAGTTGGAGTTGGAGATTGTTGTGAGAGGAGCACAGCAGCTCTGTGCTCAGGCTCTTGGAGCCTCAGCCCTGAAATAGGGTTACATTTAGGGAAAGGTGTGTGTTTCCACCTAAAGAGAGACACAGTAAGCTGTTTTTCAAAGTGGTGGAGACCACTGATTCGGGTCTCTCTGCCCCATCCCTCAGGGGATGGGGCAGGAAGGTTTGCCTGCTATTCCAGGGGCAACCCCCTGGCTTCTGCTAGAGAAGGAAGCTGCCTAATTTTGTCCATGTTTGTGGGGTACAAGAAGATTTTGTGATTCGCCTGTGGGGCACCTGCAACCAAAGGGTGAGTTCTGCTCTTTCTAAAGGGCCCATGTTTCATCCTGAACTGTGTAAAAGTGGGGATTGGACTGCTGAAGTAATGGGAGGCCTAGAGTAATAGGTTTAGCCAAAAGTAAAAGTATGTTCAAGTCCAGCACACAGGGGAAGTCAAGACATGTAGAGGAGATGTGATATACATCTACCCAGTAATCTACGTTGCCAAGCTTTCAAAAGAGTTGTTTAGTATCCAGAGAAGTAGCCGGGTATGGATTGTGGGAGCTGGAAGTGGGAGACCCCCCATCTTTAGTAACCAGGTCCACCTCTATGGATTTGCTCTGTGGATTTCTACTTTGCCTCATGCACTTGGCCAGCAATGAGGGAAGTACCCAGACGTGGGATGTGGCTTGACCCAATTTCTGAATGTTGATGCACAGGAGTGCTGCTGCCGCCATTACAGGGTGGGGTAGTAAAGTAAACACAGCAGCAGAGGAGCCATTTTAAAAGTAAAGAAAGTGTTCAGTGAAGTGGGACTTTCAGTAACAGCGAGCATTTGTTTGTTTTCCCTGCAGTTATGGCCTCAGTACCAGCTCGCTACCCGGATCACGCCTGGGCTGCAGTAACAGCAGTAGTGAATAGATTAAGGGAGACTGAAAGGTGTCATTATGGAGGACAACTGCCTTCTCATCTGGTGATTTCTGGATATCCAGTGCATGTGTGTCAAATTTGCTTAAACGCTGGAAGGGACGTCTTCATGATACCTCACTGTTCTGTGTGCGTAGAAAAATATGGCTTGTATAAAGTGCCCCAGATTCAAGTGGCTCCCACATGGACAAAGGCTCAGGAATCTGTAGTTAGCAGCACACAGCACCAGGTGGATCCTGTTGAAGAAGGCCCCTTGGGGGAGTGTGGCACAAAGCTAGAGAGCGCAGATTTAGAGACAGAACCAGATGTTGAAGTTTTGGATGCTGGATCTCAGAAGGAAAGTTCAGATAAAGCATCAGTAGACCCCTGGGGGGGCTAGCCCAAGTCTCATAGAAGAAGATGAGATGTGGGAGGCCTTTGAATGGGAGGTGTTGACCTCCATGCCTAGTGATGAGTGGATAGTCTCAGGAGAGAGGACGACTGCTCACTCCTGGGCTCAGACCCTCAGTGAGGAAGAAGATGAGGGGGAACCTATGTGGCCTTGTGAAAAAGAAACAGGTACACAGCCTCAAGCTCTTGCCTCGGAGGAATGCATGGAAGAGAGTGGTGATGCCACTGCCCTGGCTATGCAAGAAGAAGAAGTCAGGGATCCATTTTTAATCTCATTAAGGATACGTAGCTGGCAGAACCAGGACTGGCCACCCCCAAGCCAGGCCAGCGGTCTCAGGTTGACCAAAGCTAGTAAAGAGGGGAGACTGGTTCGTAGGAAGGCGAATGAGATCTATGGGATGACCTTTCCTCGGAGAGTCTGGGAGGAGATTGAGAATAGCAGGAAATCCTGGATCTGGACTGAAGCAATGAAATGTGTGCATCCTGGTGCAAACAAGCACATCAAGAACAGACTGTTTCATGAGAAATATACCCAGTGGAAGAGAGGCAGGAGGCAGGACACTGTTTATGGACAGAGTGCGAATAGTGGACAGAGTGGGACGTAAAACCTTCCACTGTGTGAATTATGTGTGCCCAGACAGGGTAATAATTCAAGTTCCTGACCCCCAGTACTATTGGCCTCAATGCAAGGACCTACCAGCAAATGTGCCCGTATCCGTGCCTACTAGATGGAAAGCCGAGCAGTGATAGTCAATACTACCACACCAGTCTGTGAAGTGCCTTTACTGATCCGCCAGTATGGACATTCAGGACTCAGGTGCCCCACATTCATCAGTTCTACAGTGTACTGGCCTTTCCAGAATCCATTGACTGGCCCACCAGATGACTTCGGATCCAGAGAGGACACCAGTCCAGCTGTATCCTGCTTCATCGCCTGGTAATCGGATGACGTCAGACAAGCTGTTTTCCTTTTTTGTTCCTGTTCCAAGGTTCCATCTCCAGAGATGACATCAGCCCAGTAGTTCCCAGATGAGCCCTCCTGTAGTTCCTGGAAGATGTCCGCCCAGCTGTATCAGAAGAAATGTTGCCAGGGAGGGTCTTCGGCTGAGGAGCAGGTTGGTGCAGATTTTTCGTTCTACAAGGGACTGATAAGTCCAAAATTTTCTATCCTTATGACATTGCAGTACACACCCTACACTAGCAGACTCCAGAATGTGTGAACTGTCCTCAAAGACTTCCACCTTTGGGACTTTGGCCTGCTGAAACTGTGCTTCACCGGGCTCCAGCCCAGGAGAGACTCTTTAATGGACTAGCCTTCGGGCATTGTGGTCACTAGTTGGGACTTTTAGGGCACTCCATCCCCCAAATGTGTATTGTAAATAATGTCATTGTCTTTCTACTGTTTTATAATGTATGTACTGTTTTTCTACCTTTTCTAAAAAAAAAATATATATATATATATTTTTGGGATTCTCCAGTGTTTTGATGGTAGGGGTTTTAGGTAGACTGTGTATACAGATTAGGAGTGTGTGTTGTCTTTCCTTTTCTTGCCAGTGTTCCTGAAGAAGATAGAAGAGAAGACAAGAAGAGGAGGAGGGGCTCATCAGAGTTCCTCACTAGTACTTTAGTGTGTAGTAATTTAAAGTACTGTTGTTGTTATTGTTGTTGTTACTGTAGTAACCCTTTTCCTTCCACAGGTGTGGTTGTGGGGGTAGGGAGGAAGTAAAGTGATGTAATGGTGTGGTATTAGTTTCTTGGTGTGTGGTTGCAAGTTGCCCAAGGTTGGGGAGGTTCCCAGGTTGTTTTTGATTTGGGGTGTCAAGTTAGAGGCAGACAGATTTTCCCTAGAGGGCTGGGGGGGATAGATAGGCTGTGGTCCTGAATGGCCATAGGGACTACAGTGCTGAGCTGTTAGGGCTGTGCTCTGGACGGTTCTACCAGAGCACTAGGTGGCCATAGTAAGTGGGTAGAGTAGAGGCTGATATGTCAGCTAAAGGCCTCTAGGCCCTTAGTGTTGCCTGCCTGTGCTCACACATGGTAGGAGGGGGCCTGATCACCCCCCCTGCAGGCAGCACATAGGGTGGGATGGCCTAAGCCAGGTAAACAATGACTGCGGACAGTCATTTTCCTGGTCAAGGGCGAGTGTAACCCCCTTGTTACCTGGAGTTGCTAGAATCCCAGTAAGACCTAGTGGTAGGTAGGGAAGGCAGCTTGTGAAACTCCAGTTAAATGGATTTCACACTGTCTCACTCTGTTCTCAGTCTCAGTTGAGACTGAGGGATGACATTACCATAGAACTATCGCAGCTGCATGAGCCACAATGGAATCTGCAGAAGGGAGTTAGAGTAGAATGTTGGGAGGTTTGAACAGTCAGTCTGTGTTCAGTTGGAGTTGGAGATTGTTGTGAGAGGAGCACAGCAGCTCTGTGCTCAGGCTCTTGGAGCCTCAGCCCTGAAATAGGGCTATATTTAGGGAAAGGTGTGTGTTTCTGCCTAAAGAGAGACACAGTAAGCTGTTTTTCAAAGTGGTGGAGACCACTGATTCAGGTATCTGTGCCCCATCCCTCAGGGGATGGGGCAGGAAGGTTTGCCTGCTATTCCAGGGGCAACCCCCTGGCTTCTGCTGGAGAAGGAAGCTGCCTAATTTTGTCCACGTGTGTGGGGTACAAGAAGATTTCATGATTCGCCTGTGGGGCACCTGCAACTGAAGGGTGAGTTTTGCTCTTTCTAAAGGGCCCATGTTTCATCCTGAACTGTGTAAAAGTGGGGATTGGACTGCTGAAGTAATGGGAGGCCTAGAGTAATAGGTTTAGCCAAAAGTAAAAGTATGTTCAAGTCCAGCACATAGGGGAAGTCAAGACATGTAGAGGAGATATAATATATGTCTACCCAGTAATCTACATTGCCAAGCTTTCAAAAGAGTTGTTTAGTATCCAGAGAAATGGCCGGGTATGGATTGTGGGAGCTGGAAGTGGGAGACCCCCCCATCTTTAGTAACCAAGTCCACCTCTACGGTGGAATAAAGGACATCCCTGTCTTGTGCCTCTTTGAATATGGATTGATTGGAATAGGGAGCCATTAACCTGAATGTAGGCCCTTGACTGAGAATATATGTTTTTCTGGCAGGTAATAAAGGAATCTGGAAAGGAAAATTTAGACAAAGGAACCCATAGGTATTCCCAACTCACCCCGTTGAACGCTTTGTCGGCACCTAAGCTAATAATAGTGGATGGGATCTTCCTTGCATGGATGTGTTTTAAGAGTACTATGAGGTGGCGTAAATTATCCGAAGTACTTCTCTGTTTTATAAATCCGGATTGGTCATGGTGGACTAACTGTATGAGGATAGGTTCCAGCCTTTTGGACCATATGGCCATAAATATGTTATAGTCCACGTTTAATATTGAGATTGGGCAGTATGATGATGGGGGAGTAGGGTTTTTTTTGGGCTTAAGTAAGGGAGAAAGAACTGCGTAGTTCCAGGAAGGAGGGAGTCTATCCTTCCACCACTGCTCGGCACACTAATAAAAAATGGGGGAGCAATTGGAGAATAAAAGTTTTGTATCACTCTGGGCCAAAGCCATCAGGGCCCGAGCTTTTTAGTGGTTTTAAGTTTTTTTACCTGAAAGAGTATCTCTTCAGGGCTAATGGGACATTCTATTAGTTCCTTTTGGGACTCAGCTAATTTGGATAAATGCAGCTTATTTAAAAAGTTAGATATTGCCTCTTCCTGGTCCTGTGGTGGGGGGGTAGTGTATAGAGCTTCATAAAATTGTGTAAAGGCCTGTCTAATTTGCTTTTCCTTGTAAGTGGATATGCCCGAGGTAGGAGACTTTATTTTTAAGATGGTAGAGGCCCTTTTATTAGCTCTTAATTTCTGAGCCAAGACCCGGGCTCCTCTGGCTCCCCCTTCATAGTTGTAGTGTCATAAGTAATTCAGCCTCTGGAGGGTCCTATAGTCTATTATTTTTTGTATATCTTACTTTATAGATCTAATGCAGTGCTTGAGGGCCATATCACCTTCACGGTATAACATTTGGTATGAAGCAAGGAGATCTGTTAAGAAACTGAGTCTTGCATTCACCTCTTTTTATTTACGGGATGAGTATTCAAACATCTTCCTGCACAATCCCACTTTTAAAGCATCCCATTGAATGGGGCAGGAGACCTCAGGAGAGGAATTATCCTGTATCTCCTGCGGAATGCATTGCTTAAAGTGGTCTAAGAATTTTTGATCCTGTAGCAGGGAATTATTGAACTTCCAGAACCTGAGTTTCTTCTGCTTTCCTAAATTAATCTTAAAGATTAGAGGATTATGATCAGACAAAACCCTTGGTTCAATTAAAATGTCTTGTACCAGGGTAAGGAGTTCTCCTGTCACAAAATATAGTCTAAACATGAGTACGTATTGTGCCTCCCAGAGAAAAAAGTATATCTTGGGGTAGATGGGAAGATTTTTCTCCAGGTGTCCTCTATGTCCAAAAAGGATAAATTCCCCTTTAGGTATTTGGCAGCTGTAGAAAGCCTAAGTGGTTTGGGATTTAAGGAATCAAGATGGGGTGGAAAAAGATATTAAAATCCCCGCGCATTATCAAAATGCCCCTGAGCCTCTCCAACACCCTTTGCAGAAAGGTCCTTATTATGGGGAGTGAGGTCGGAGGAGGAGTACAGTGTTACTGTAAGGATCACATATCAACCCTGAGGGTCTGAAAAAGTATCCTGAATTTCTAATGGAGTGGAAGCAGGAACTAAAAACGCCATTCCCCTCTTATGGCCACTTGGGTGAGAGGATGCTAGGACCTGGTAGCGACCACTCCAGTGTAACTTTGAATATTCTAGAGATGCGAAGTGAGACTCCTGTAGAAAATATAGATCTGCATTCTGTTTACCTAAATATTGCATAATTTTGTATTGTTTGATAGGGGAATGCAGGCCATTCACATTCTGAGAAAATTTTTTTACCGGTATTTTAACCATGATCCCAGGAAAGAGGTATCAATAATATATTCCTGGCAGAGCATCTGGAACCAAAAGGCCACAAGTAAATGGTCAAAATTATATTAAAAGCATCCCACATCTTGTACAGGGGTCCAATTGGACCAATTCCAGCACATCTGGACTTAGTGGCATACCTGCACTTCATGACCCTTCGGTCTCCAGCGCATCCATCCAAGAAGGGGGTTACATATCTCTTAGCAAGCATTGCGTCACCATCCTTTTTTATCTTTACCAAAAGAACAAAAAATAACAGTCTAAACCATAACTTGAAACAACGATTAGTAACTGGTCTCCTATGGGAAAAAACTATATACAAGCGTTCTTCCACTAGTAGGGAAGATATATCCATCTTCAACCCAGGTACCAAGGTAAAGGGAATCCTTTCCTCCTAGGAAAGTGGGGGATGACCCACCAAAGGTGGGTCTAAGCCCACTTGATATGGAACACCTTCTCTAGGAACAGGCCCACCCTAGAGGCTGCTCTTGTAGTGGTGGGATGTGGACTTTGTACAGAATTCAAACCATAGGCTAACCCATATGATCTAAGGGAGAGCCCCCTGCACCACCAGAGAGTGAGTATTTGGTCCCCCTCAGGGTCATGGGAGCAAAAGAACCTGAGTTATAAGGCCAGAGACAGAACTGTCCCTTTGTTTTTGCTGGAGAACTTATTGTATTCAAGGAGAATCCTCGTTAAACCACAAGATCAGTATCCCCACTCTTTGTTCCTTGCCCTAATCCCTAATTACCCAATGTGGAGAAATACCCCCTTTTACCTCTTGGGGTTTGACCTTAAGAGCCTCCAGGGTTTCAAATTAGGAGCCATCTCTAAGAATATGGCATCTTGAAAATATCATATGGGGATCAAAAGCGAACTGGACTGGGCCCATCAGGAAAATACCCTCCTTGGTCTGAAATTGGGACTCTAGATTATATGCAGGGAGACATCTCTCTCAAAAATTGTAGGTTGAAAGTAATTGAAGAGACCCCCCCCCTCCCCAGAGGACTCCTTTCGAGCTAAATGGTCCAGGAGTTACAGAAGGTGGTAAAACAACTGAAATCCAGCTCCCAAATCTGGGTTCCCCACCCCTCCCCAAATGTAACGCTAAAGCATTTATTGTCACCTCCACCATAAAAAAAATGCTTAGGGTATAGAGTCTCAAACCATAGTCTCTGAAGATTTTTTTAGGCCATCAACTGCCAAAGAAATGTAGTGTCTGTGTTCAGAGCATTTTGTTTCAATGGGCTGATTGCCATGCATGGCCAGGTTTTAGTCTGAATGGGCTCATGCCAGAGGAAGCTCTGTTTAGTTCATGAAGTTGGGAGAGGGAGTTTGCATGCCTGTAAGCCTACGGTCTCAGAGGATGGGGGAGGAGGGATCAATAGGCCACTCCACACCAATTAAGGGGAGAGTGGAGTGCTCCACAGGCTGCACCCATGGGCCAGATCTGTATTAGAGGCCTTCATGTAATTTTAATTGGGTAATGGCCTTTACTGGAGCAATAACTTGCTCACAACCCTCCAACCCATATATGTGTCTGACCCCCTAACCCAGCTCAATCGGTACCTCTCTTATGGGCTTGTCAGCGCAGTCTACTTGTAGAGTCAGGTTCCTTAAAAAATGCACTCTGTCCAGTAATTTCTGCAGTTTTTGGTTGCTGATCTCTGGTCGAGCAGCCTCCTGGGACATTGGCCTTGAACATATCTGCCAGTCCCTCACAACTAATTTAGGATCATTATTGGAGATCATCCCTCGCTGGAGCAGGTCTGCCTTAACTTCTGTTGCTGTGCAGTAAGTAATGGGGTTGTTGGGGAACTGAATAGTCAACGTTGCTGGATAGGGAGTCCAAAATTTTAAGTTTTTAGCTCATTAAAGGGGAAATAAGGGGGAGTACTCCCTCCTCAAGCGCTGGGTAGCAGGTGCATAATCATTATCAAATATAATTCGGTGATCTCCCAGCATCACTTTTTGTTTATGCCAAGCTTTTGCCAGTAGTTGATCTTTTTGGAAAAAGCTGGTGAATCGCATGATGAACGATCTGGGTCTGGCTTCTGGTTTTGTAGGATGGGGGCCTAGTACGTGATGAGCCCTCTCAATGTCTATCTGGTAATCTGGGCCCAAATCCAGGGCCAAGCGTAGGAGGTAATCTGCAAATGCAATAAGGTAATTTCCTCCTCTCCTTCTGGGATCCCATACACCCTTATGTTTTTTCATTGACCCGATTCTCCATATCCTCTTGTCTCATTGAAAGGTGCAATTGCTCTTCAGCCAGAATGTAAACGACTCGTTCTAGGATAGTTATTTTGTTGGCATTCTCAGACATCTGGACGTCTGCCTCTGCGACTAGTGACTGTAAATCCCCCAGATCGGTGCAGATCTCCTTCAAGGCATCTCGCATCTCAGTCCAAAACTCGGAAATGGAAGAAAGAATTGCTTCAGACTACAAGTTTTCCTGCATTGGTTTCTTTTTTTCTCTTTTTTCCCCCATTTATTGTCTGGTTGGGGAACTGTGCAAGAGGGTGTTTCAGTGTCTGGTAGGCTGCAGTCCTCCACCTCTTGTAGATCCTGTAAGGGCTGGTAACAATTTCTCTCTTGCTGTGCCATGCCTCAAGGGGGTAAATTGATTTCTTCTGATGTCTCTCCCAAAGTAAAATGACAATAGAGCTGTAGTTTTGGCTGGTATTTAAGGGTTATAATGGGAGAGAGATGTTGTTTTTAATGATGGTTAGGAGGAGCTCAAAACCCTGCGTGTTCACATCGCCATGTCTCCACCGGAAGTCCTACATTGACATTTATGAATGCAGGCTCATAACTTTGATAATTTTCAGTATTTTGACTCCAAATTTTCAACATAGCCATTTCTTCACAGCACCTAGTGAATGTGACAGCTGTAAGTTTTCAAATCCTGGCCAAAATGCATTTTCATGCTTGTGGTGTGAAATCATCTTTTGGGCATGATTTGAACATTTTCTCCAGTATTGTTCATGAGGTGTCAGCAAGGCTGTGTGGGGTCATTAAAAGGCTGTGCTGAAAATTTGATGCACAAATATGAGAAAACAACAGTTATAAGTCTATGTTTCAATTTTTTCAATGCACGAGTGTAACCATGGCAATTTTCAATATTTTGACCCTAACTTTTCAACATAACCATTTTTTCACACTACCTCATTAATGTGAGAGCTTTCATTTCTCAGAACCTACCCAAAATGTGTTTTAACACTTGTAGCACAATTTGACATTTCAGCCATTGTTGTATAAATGACATCTGTCATGCTCAGGAGTGGTCAAAAAAAAGATTATGTTGAAAATTTTAGGTAAAAATCTGAAAAAACAATTAAGTTATCAGAAAATGAATTGTTCCAACACTTACTCATAACTTTACTTTTTTGCAGATTTTGCCCCTAATGTTCAACATATCCCTTGTGTGGTGAACTGAATAAGTGTTGACCATTAAGATCGCTTAATCTGTGCTGCACCACCAGCGTCTCCTCAAGCAGGTAGGATGGTGAAACAATGCTGTGATTTGAATGGGGTGGGTGGATGGAGGCACCCGGTAAGGAGAGGCAGGAGACAATCTATACGTTTGATACCCAACGGGCTTTCTTCATACCACAAGGAAAGATAGACACGGTCACAAGGGAAGAGGGGAACCAAAAAACAAACATAAACAGTATGTAAACATTCTACCAAGTCCCTAAGAGGTGCACCTTGGCTTAAGGCCACTATCTGTCAAGCTCTATTCTATGCATATACTAAGCAGTTTGGTGAACAATTCCAGAACAACAACGGACCCAGGAAGTAGTTCTGTAGTAACTCACTATTGATCTAGAATGATAATAAAACAATAACTGCAGTAAATGACTGTTACTATTAGAAGAATGAAACAGTTGCAGACCCCGAGGGGCTGAGTGGAATAACCACTTCCAAAAGCCTATTTTTATTTATTTAGTTTTTGTTGACCTGGTAAGTGAATTAGACAAATTCTGCCTATTTTCAGCCTCAACCTGGGGGAGGGGAATACAGATGAATGCCAACTGACCTTGAACCAGATTAAGCTGTTGGTGGTATTTTTAGTGAATGCTATTGGTGCTAAAAGAAGTCTAACTTTTTCCCTGATGTCTTCGTGCACACAGCTGATGAATGAAGAAAGCAATTGGGCAAAAGGAAAAACAGGGTTTCTACTTGGTACCAAGCTAACACCTTAGTGAGAACCTAGGAGAGGTTAAAGGGGATATGAGAGACTTTTAAACAGACCCTGATTCTTCAGCCAATCCACTCTCTAAGGTTGCCAGAATAATTTCACACAAGAGAACTGAAATCTGTTGAACTCTTCCCCAGCACAAACCCTTGACCAGGGCTGCCAAGGATGAAGGAACAAGGACTTGCCAAAGTTTTCCTTGCACAAACCCTTGACCAGGGCTGCCAAGGGTGAAGAAACAAGGACTTGGCATTGAATCTACGTGCAAGGATTGCCAAGGATGAAGATCTGCTGCAATTTCCCCGGCACCAAACTTCGACCAGGGCTGCCAAGGATGAAGACATGTTGAAGCTTCTTTGGCGGAGAATCCATGAGAGGATCACCAAGAACAAGTTGGATCCCAGAAGACAGGACAGTGCAAACAGGATGAGACAAGCAGGAAGAGTAGGACGCAGGACAAAGATCAGAATCCTGACATGTCCAACGTCAGAAAACAACAAACAGGCAGACGTGGATACACACTGACCACGTTGGACTCGACCATTGGCAAATGACTGGGAGTGACAGACAAGGCTTCTTCCAGGACGTTCCACTTCCAGGTTTACCAAAACACAAGAAGACCAGGAACTGGTGGTCATGAGTCACACAGGGTTACGTCGATTCTGACCAGTGGCGAACGACAGGGAGGAGTGGTGCTGTGAGGTACTTTACAGGCTGGAGACTGCTTCAGTGAAGAACTGGCTATGAACAATCCCACCAGGGTGTTGCGGAAGAAGATAGAGTCCATACACATAAGTTGGCAATAATAAAGCTGGCAAATACACTTTTCCACTACACCAAAGTAATTGCTTGGAGATGGGTCAATTTGCCAGGACCAGGGGCAAATTACCCGAATCTGGGGCAATCATTTGTTGCAGTGGCAAATAACCAGATTTCCAGGGCAATTGTTCATTACAGGAGCAATTTGTTAGGAATGGGGCAAATTACCAGAATCCTGGGCAATTGTTCATTGCAGGGGCAAATAGCCAGATTTCTGGGGCAATTGTTCATTGCAGGGTAAATAACCAGAATCCCAGTAACAATATAGTCTTGGTACTTTGCAATAACACAACAGTTCAGAAATCAGCAAACAATGCACATTTTCAGCAAATGACAGTCACTAGAAGGCAGTTGTGTACAAAGCAGTTCTCTATCACTGACCCTTGTCAGAAGTAATGAACTGGTGGGACCCTACTGAGCTCTGGGCCTATGATGCCCTTGGAAGCGTGGACTTGTAGTCCGCTGGGCCCCCCCTTCTACCAGGACCTGGATACACCTGAAAACACTGGGCTAGATTCCTTCTTTCCCCTGGGCCTTCCTTACCCTTATTACTGCTGGGCCCCTTTATATCTAGGGCCTTGAATGTTGTCCCTTTAATGGCTACCTTGACTATGCTGCTGGGCCCTCTCTGTGGTGCTTTGCCTGTTAGGCCCCTTTAAGCTGTGGGCCTGTCTTGCTGAGCACCTTCAAACCTTTTGTGGGCCTATGATGCCCCTTTAATCTCTTTGGGGCTTGCTTTTACCCTCTGAAATCTTTTGGACTGCTTGATGCGCCTTTAAATCTGCAGGCCAGCCCAGGGCCTTGTTGCCAGTCACTCCCCCTTGCCCTGCCTCAGCATCGCCCTTTTCATAAATATTTAAAAGTTTTCCCCTATGGCTTTAAGGCAGGCCCCTTCCCGTGGGCATCACCGTGCCCTGAATATTTAAAGTATATAGCTGTTCTTCCCACCCAGTCCTCCGATGGTGCTCTGAGCACCCAACAACAATTTAAACTTATTTTAAAATGAGACAGGTGGCCAGCACTCTTCAACGTGCTGCCACTGATTCACTGTCCTGGTCTGGAGAGAAGCTGTTGCTGGGAGGAGGGAGGCTGTCTGGAGAGTGAGGGGAAACTGGACAGGCACCACCACAGATGGCAGAAAGCCTCGAGAGGGCTGACAGCTTTTTCATCACGATGAGGCTGAAACACAAAAAAGAAAATGGAGCATTCTTCACACCAGGCACAACAGGACCACCAGGACACTGCTGAACTCTTCACTGGCTGTAGGAGAGGCACCAGAGGAGTCATTGGGACCGCTTCAACAGACACGATAAGCCGAGTCCCGACACAGTCTTGGGCTCTCTTCCACTACACGGCCAGCCTGAAACTGCTCAGAACAAGCTAAATGTTTGCTTGCTGGTATTAGCATTGGAAATGCAGAAGTTAGACAGATGCAGAGTAGGAATGGCAGAGAAGTACTGAATTTCACTCCAACCCCACCTCCACCCTGCAAAGACAGACAGGCATTGGAGTATGCGTTTGGGTTGTCAACCATAACGTTCATGCCATTTCACTTCACCCTATCCTGCAGACACCGACAAGTGTTGAGGTGTGCCTTGGGGTGTTCGGTTTTACAGTCACCCCACTCCATAAGAACATATGCTGAAATAGGTGCAATATAGGAGAATGGGGGTGAACTCTGGGGCTGAAGAGTGCAAGGCACACCTCGATGCCTGTGACTGGCTGCAGGGTGGAGGTGGAATGGCATGAGCATTATAGTCGCCAATCCAAAGGCACACCCCTGATGCCTGTCAGTCTGTACAGGGTGGGACATCAGGGTTAGAAATCTTAACGTGCCTGGCATTTGTTGGTATTTGCAATACAAATTTTCAGCATGGCCTTTTTGTGACCCCCACCTCATGAAAGCATTTGGGACCTCTACTCATGAACAGTAGCACTGTGATTTTGCCAATGTATCTCAAACTTTGAGTTACCACAGTGATCATGCCATTGTGCGCCAGATGTATGAAAACACAGGTTGGGCAGAATGTGAAGAACGACAACTGTACCATTCATAGGGAGGTGTGAAGAGATGGCAATGTTGAAAATCTGTAGTGAAGATATTAAAAATGCTCAAACTTCTTAGCATATGTGGAAACTGCATAATGCATGCGCATAACACAGTCATTTAGTGGAATTATTTCACCAAATTTTCAACATAGGCATTTTGTGACCTCTGTTCATGAACACTGTCACTATGATTTTCTAAATCTGTCCTGAATACTGATTTTCCACAACAACCACGCTATTCTACGCCAGATGAGTAAACGCATATTTTGGGCAGGATGTGAAAAATGACAACTGAACTGTTCATAAGGAGGTCTGAAAAAAATGCCAGTGTTGAAAATCTGGAGTGAAAATACTACAAATTTGCAGTTACGAGGGTGTGTGGAAACTGCATGATGCACGCTTGTAACACACAGAGGATAGTGGATGGGCAACAGTGAATATCAACACTGTTGTTCACTTCGAGAGGTTGTCATGTCAACCAAGAAAACCTTGAGAGCGAAGCTCGAGAGGTTTTCAGTTGGCATGAAAACCTCGAGAAGTGAGACACAGTGTTGTTTACTGTTGCCCATCCACTGTCTTTTATAGCTTATGTTCAACAGTAAACAAATTTGCTGTTGACTGCCTCCACTGTCACGCCGTGATGTCAGTGACCCCTCTGCCCGTGTCTGTAAATAAACTGCACTGCTTTCCATGTGATCATAAATATTTAAAAATAAAGACAGCTGTCCTGCTGTGTGCTGGCCACTCTTTAAAAAAAATGTCACTTACTGCGATTTCTAACTGTCCTCCTGTGCCTCCGATGTACTACGGTGCCCATTTTTTTGTCTCCATGAACCGCAAGTCGCGCATGCGCACAAGTGTTCAGTGCTGTTGTACCATCAATGTGACGTACTCATGATGGTAAAACAACATCATGACGTCACATCAATGGTACAACAACACTAGGGAAAGCTAGATTTTCAATGGATACAACATTCTAACATACACTATAGTCATTTTATGGACATTTGTCACCAAATGTTCCAACATAGGGATTTTAGGACCACTGCTCATGAACAGAGTCACTGTGATTTTACATACGAACATAGGAATCTGCCAGCAGAACACACCAATTGGTCTATCTAAGTCTGCCCGATAGTGCAGCTAGTACCCTACATTGCAGCTGCCCCAGCCTCCTCCCACTCAGTTCCTCCCCCACTTGTCCCAGCCCCTGCCCCCCCGACTCTTCCTCTTGCTTTATCCCACTCCTTCTTAAAGCTATTCCTACATGTCCTACATGTTACCACCCCCTCTGGCATTCCAACTAGACACTACCCTCTCAGTGAAGTAGTGCCTCCTCATTTCCCTCTTGAAACGTTCCCCTTCCAACCTTAGTCTGTGCCCCCATGTCTCTTTTTCACTCCTCAGTTTAAACACCCCCTTAGTGCTAGGTTTATTTACCCCCCTCAGGTATTTAAATGCATCAATCATATCCACCCTATCTCTCCTCTCCTCCAGTGTGTACATGTTCAGCTCCTTCAGCCTAACTTCATATTCCTTTCCTTCCATTCCCTTTAACATTTTTGTTGCCCTCCTTTGCACCCCCTCCAGTAACTTTATATCTCTCCTCAGGTATGGCCTCCAGTACTGCACACAGTACTCTAGGTGCGGTCTGATCAATGATCTGTAGAGAGGTAGGATCACATCCCTGTGTCTGGATGAGAACCCCCTTGCAATGCACCCCAATATCCTGTTTGCCTTCGCTGCTGCTCTCCTGCACTGGGCCGGTGTTGGTGCTCCCAGTTACCAATACCCCTAGGTCCTTCTCCTCCTCTGTGATCCCCAACCAATAGTCCCTCTTCCGGTTCTTAGCCCCGAAGTGCATCACCTTACACTTCTTTGCGTTGAATCCTAGCTGCCACTCCACTGACCATGTCTCTAGCTTGGTTAGGCCTTAGCTTTTTTCACCCTCCTGGCCACCTCCCTTGACCAACTCCTGAAAGCCTCCTTATCCTCTCCCTTCCCTGTTCTCCTGTACATCCGGTATGCAGCTCTCTTTGCCCTCACTCCTTGCAGCACTTCCTTGTTCAGCCAGCATGGTTTCTTGGCTCTGCTCTTCTTACTCCTGGCCCTGGTGCAGGCTACTGTGGTCTCTGTTAGCCCAGTCTTTATGACTCCCCACTTCTTTTCTGCATCCATCCCCGGCCTTATATCCTGGAGTCTGCCTTGCAGTATTGCTCCCATCCACCCAAAGTCCACCCTAATAAAGTCCACCACCTTAGTGCCCATGCCTTCTGTCTTCCTGCCCAGTGTAAGAATGAGCCACACTGTTTGGTGGTTGCTACCTGCTAGTGGGTCCTCCACCCTTACCTCCCTCACTGCCTCCCCATTTGCCAGCACTAGGTCTAGAGTGCGACTAAGTCTTGTAGGCCCACTTACCAATTGTGTTAGAAGGCCATCTTGGAAGGCATCAAGGATCACCTGCTCCCTGATATTGCTACTGGCCGGGGTGCTTCAGTCAACCCGTAGTAGGTTAAAATCCCCCACTATCACCACACTCCCCCTGCTATACACCCTCCTTATCTGCTCTGATAACTCCCCATCCAGTTCCCCAGATTGGGCTGGTGGTCTGTACACCACTCCCAGCCTCAGCTTTTGCCCTTGGAGTCCAGGAGCTGCACCCAAAGCACTTCTGTCCTCTACTCTTCTCCCTCATCCCTTATGCATTTAATCCCTTCCCTCACATAGACAGCAACCCCCCCTTCCAACCCCCAAGTCCCTCCTGTATATCCTGTATCCTGGGATTGCTAAGTCCCAATCATGGTACTCTGTGTCCCAAGTCTCTGTCACTGCAGCAATGTCCACCTTCCCCTCTGAAAGGAGTGCCTGAAGCTCTGCAATTTTATTTCCTAGGCTTCTTTTGTTGAGAGAGACCATCTTCCACCTGTACCACTCCTTCTCCTCACTCTTCTCCTCCTTGGCCTATGTCCCTCCTCCCGGTAGTCTGCACACTTTCTCCTCCTTATTCTTACTGGGTGGTGGTGCCTTCTGTATTACACTCAGACCACTCTGCTCACCCTCTCCCAGGGTTACTACACCTCCACCTTTACCTATATCTAGGGGGGTGAGCTCATTAGGCTCCCCTGTCTGGACCTTTCTACCAACCTCAGTCTTTTGATCACCCTTCCCCACTAGTTTAAATCCACCTTAGTAGAGATATACCCCTCTAATCCTGCTTTTAATACTCCCCTCCCTGCTCAAGTGTAGCCTGTCCCCTGTGCACAAGTCACTATTTCCCTAGACCATACCCCAGTTAGTCACTAACCCATCATTTCTGGTGTGGCACCAATCCCTCAGCCACTCATTGAACTCCTCAATCCCACCCTTCCTCCCCATGCTTGCACATGGTACCAGGAGTACCTCCCAGAGTGCCACCGACTCCCCCACCCTCTCACATTGCCTGCCCAACTACTCAAACCTTCCCCTCACCAATTCCACAGTCTCCCCCACCAAGTCATTTGTACCCACATGCAACACTAAATGAGGTTTCTTCCTCCCCCTCACTGCACATTTGAGCAGTGCCTGCCCTGCCCCTCCTGCAGTCAACCTGGGGATAGCTTCAACCGAATACAGCTGTACCTTTACCCCCTTCCACCCCACTTCACCCCATTCTGTATAGAATCCCCCAGGATGAGTATCTCCCCATCCCTTACCCCTTTCCCTTCTAATGCCCCTTCCACCACCCCAGTATTTGTTCTTCCCTGCCTCTTACCCCTGCCAGCTGCACCCTCTGTGACATCTGCATCTGTACCCTCTACTTCCATCTCACCCCTTTTCTCTGCCTTATTCCTCCCATCCCCCTTGAACCCTTTCCCAGCTTGACTACTTCCTACTGGGCTTCCCAAGTCAACCTCCCCTCCTCCCCTGCTGATTTCCAACCCCTCTCCTATCTCTGTTGTTGTTGATTTAGAACCCCCATTCCCTTCTACCCCAATAGTGATGCCCCTCCCATCCTTCCCCTTCCATAGCCTTCTCTCCTCCAGTCACCACTCCCTCCTTCCTTACTAGCCTCCCTTCTAGCCTTTCATCCTTGCTATCTCTTCCACTACCTGTTGCCATCCCTCTCATGCCCTGCTTGTCCTCCCCCCTTCAGTATGTTCCTGCTCCTTCTCTGTCTCCCACAGCAGAGGCTTGAATCTATTCCTAGCTGAGACCCCTCCTGCATCTCTTCCCCCTATCGGTTCCCCCTTCCTACTTGTTCCCTTCCGTACCACCTCTGGTCCCAACCTTGGTCCCTCCCTCTACCCGCAGCCATCTGCTCTCTCCCCTGGTACTCCTCATGGTCTCTTCCTTCCCCATCAGGAGGCCCCCCCTCACCTCAGGCACCCGCTCCCTTCTCCTCTCTTTTCTGCTAGTGCATCTGATACTGGGGTCAGTTTCAGTCCCTAGTTGGTCTTCATCCGTCCCCCCTTGCCATCCTCTATTCACCCCAGCCAGGATACCTACCATTCTCATCTGCCCTACCACTTAGACTCCTCCTTAACCTCCACAGTTCCTCCCTCAAACTAGCCAGTTGTCTACAGACCATAACCCCCCCATCCTCCAAGCCCAGTCCAGGATCATGGTGGACCCACACCATGTACACCCCACCACCCTTCCAAAGATGCCTGCTCTATTGACATGTGGCACCTGCCCCATTTTGGCCCCCGTCTTATGTTACAGACTCTTACTCCCAGTTTCTGTACCCTACTACAACTGTTAGGCTGCTATTTGCTCAAGTCCCTGTCTCCCCCCCACACTAGTCCCCCATTGCTCCTTTGCTGACTGGGTTAATTCAGTCTCAAATCTCATCCATTAAATACTGTATTACTGTAGCAATCCTAAAGCTTCCTTGTCCATTTTTCACCCCTCAGCTACCATACTTTTTGTTCTCAGCTCTTATATAGTTTCACTTAGCCCAGTTATAAATCATTTTGCACTCCAAGTATTACTCAGCTCAGTTAGAGAAAGATACAGAACAAATAAATATGTATTATTACAGCAATCCTAATAGTATAGCTCAGTACTTAGCTCAGTTAGAGAAATAAACAGAACAACTAAGTCTGTATTATTACAGCAACCCTAAACGTATCCAATCATTGCTTTGTCTCCACTTCACAGACCCTGCTGTAATATAGGACCACAGAGGAAACTGGGTGGTAGGGTGGGCAACTCTAAAGTCCTGGCAGAGCTCCTTTGAGTTTGCTCACTCCCCCTCTCTCACTCACTCACTCTATTTCTCCCGGCGCTGCAGGCTGCCCTTTTGTACTGGGCTCCTGCCTGCATTTTTCTGCCCACAAAGAAATCTGCAGCAGTCCCAACAGAGCTCCATTGAGCTTGCTTACTCCCCCTCTTTCACTCACTCGTTCTGTTTCTCTTGGCACTGTAGGCTGCCCTTTTGTACTGGGCTCCTACCTGTGTTGATGCCTTATTCTGCCCACAAACAAAGCCGCAGGAGTCCTGACAGAGCTCCGTTGAGCTTGTTCCTCCCCCTCAATCGCATGTTCTATTTCTCCCGGCGCTGCAGGCTGCCCTTTTGTGCTGGGCTCCTGCCTGCAATGGTGCCTTTTTCTGCCTACAAAGAAGTACACAGCTGTTCCGACGGAGCTCCGTTGAGTTCACTCTCCACCCCCTCTCAGTCGCTTATTCTGTTTCGCCCAGAGCTGCAGGCTGGCCTTTTGTACTGGGCTCCTACCTGCATTGGTGCCTTTTTCTGCCCACAAACAAATCCGCAGCAGTTCTGAAAGAGCTCCGTTGAACTCGCTCACTCCCCCTCTCTCACTCACTCATTCTGTTTCTCCCAGTGCTGCAGGCTGCCCTTTTGTACTGAGCTTCTGCCTGTATTGGCTCCTTTTTCTGCCCACAAAGAAGTTTGCAGCTGTCCCAACAGAGCTCCGTTGAGTTCACTCACCCCCCTCCCAGTTGCTCATTCTGTTTCACCCAGCGCAGCAGGCTGCCCTTTTGTACTGGGCTCCTACCTGTGTTGGTGCCTTTTTCTGCCCACAAACAAATCCGCAGCAGTCCTGACAGAGCTCCGCTGAGCTTGCTCTCTCCCCCCCCCTCTCTCAATCGCTTGTTCTGTTTCTCCCAGCGCTGCCGGCTGCCCTTTTGTGCTGGGCTCCTGCCTGCATTGGTGCCTTTTTCTGCCCACAAAGGAATCTACAGCAATCCTGACAGAGCTCCGCTGAGCTCGTTCACTCTCCCTCTCTTACTCGCTTGATCTTAATCTGTCCGAAACACTGATTTCCCACAGTGCCCGCGTTATTCTGCGCCAGAAGTGCGAAAACACATTTTGGCCAGGATGTGAACAATGACTGTTCATAAGAAGGTGTGAAAAAAAAAGGCCAGTGTTGAAAATCTGGTATGAAAATATTACAAATTTGCAAAGTTACAAAGGGTGCGTGGGAACTGCGCAATGCACACTTGTAACACAGTCATTTTATGGACTTTCATCACCAACTTTTCAACATAGGCATTTTCAGACCTCTGCTCATGAACAGTGTGACTGTCATTTTCTTACTTTGTCTTGAAAACTGATTTCCTACAGCGACTGTGCTATTCTACGCCAGAAGTGCGAAAACACATTTTGGCCAGGATGCATAAAATTACAGCTGTACTCTTTATAAGAAAGTGTGGAAAAATGGCAATGTTGAAAATCTGCAGTGAAAATTTGAGACATTATGAGTGTGTGCGGAAACTGTGCAATGCACGCTCGTAAAACAGTCATTTTTGGATTTTTTTCACCAAATTTACAACATAGGCTTTTTGAGATCCCACCTCATGAACAGTGGCATTGTCATTTTGTTAATCAGTCCCAAAAGGTGATTCCCCACAGTGACTGCGAAAGCACCTTTTGGGACCACAGTGATTGAATTCATGAGGGGTACCAATAACCCCATGTTGAAAATTTTGTGCCAAAATTCCCCAAAACACCCGATATATGCACCAAAGTTGAAAAAAAAAAACTATTTATGCCATTATGCAGCTTACCAGCATTTCTTCAGTTCATGGTCATCTTTGAAGAAAGCAGACATGTTCCCGGTCTACTGAAGATTGTCATGCCAGCCTCTGGAGGTAAGTATGGGGTGAGGTGGTGTGTGGGAAGGTGGGGTAAGTAGAAGGTGGATGCAGGTTGTGGGAGGGGGCAAGAGAGTCAATGAGGGACCGTTTTCTTTTGTTAAAAATTTTTTATTTTTATTTTACATGGACGATGTGGGACTTTTGCCATGCTGGGGTGGGCTCCCAGCATGGCACCTGGAAGTTGTGGGGGGGCAATGGAGCAAACAGGGGATTGGGAACCCCTGTTATCCATACAGTGTGTGGAGATGGGACACATTAGGGTGCTGGACTTCTGCCACGCTTGGGTGGGCTCCCAGTGTGGCACCTGGAAATGTTTTTTGGGGGAGGGGCACTGGAGCCGACAGGGATTGGGCACCCCCATCGGACATACAGTGTCCTGGGGGAGTGTGCAAACTGAGAGGATTGGGTACCCCCTCAGCACACAACAAAGGGGTGCATGCCATACAACCACCGCTGTGATCAGTGGTGGTGGCGTGAAGCAATTTTCTACTGCTGACAGCAGGGCAGTATGCAAATTGCCTACACGCTACTCACCACTGATTGTAGTGGTCATTTACTTTCAACTGTACACCACTGCAATCTGAACTGCTGTCCTAGACAGCTGGGACATTCATTGGTGCGGTGGGGCCGTGCCTGCAATAATGCTGAGGGCATTGGAAGCAGGGGCATCACACCTACTAAAACTCATATGGTAGCACTATGTTTCTTGCACATGCATGCAAGTAAACATACAAATGGCTGTTTCTCTGTCAAAAGTGCTCAGGGTTCCAATTCCAGAATCCCGAGCCAATGCCTTCTAGTTGACTAGGGCACTACGTGCAGGCTAAGGACAGCAGCCCTGCGCGTGAGTGCCCATTTTTCCATCTGCCTACTGCTTGCTCCTGGAGGGGGGGGTGATTAGAATGGAGCAGCAGCAGCAGTGAAGAAAAAGGAAAACCCTTTCCTTTTTTTTCTTTATTCTGGTGCCCTACCTGGTGATTCTGAGGAGGGGGAACATACAACAAATGGAGCCCCAAGCACATGGGGCTCTCTACCTGTCCACTGGCATTTGGACAGCAAAGGTGATCCCAGGGCACTTCTATAACCCCCACACCGACCCCATACTTTGGGGCTCTACAGATTCAGGCCTGCCTAAAAGTACATGTGCCCATGTATTCCCTTTTAATACTTTACAAAAGCCTTTTTTTCCTTTTTTTTATTAATGGTGAATTTATAATACAAAATATGACATACACCAAAAGCACAAGAGAAATTAATTCAGTTGATCATACTACACGACAGGCAACTGTCCCAAAACACTGATTTCTATTTCAAGAGAAACTTGCATTAGGAATAGGAAGGGGTATCCCACCAAAAACACTATGCTTTTATAAATGTGATTGCAAAGCAAGTACAAAAGGGTGTCCATATTTGAATACATTTTCCCATTTTTTAAACATTGTGATAGTGTATCCTTTCAATTTGGTGAATAGTTATCATAGAATTTAACCAGTTATCGAAGCGGGGAGGGTCTTTGTCATTCCACTTCATTAAAATCACTCTAAAAGCACTGACCATACTGATATTAACCAGAGTTTTATTATCAGTGTGCATATTGCTAATGGGACCACCGTTATCTGAGTAGCAACCAGAGAGGATCCTTAAATAAGTTTTTGGCTCTGGCCCGAGGAAGAAAGACAATGTAGTTGCCCACCATGTGTCCAAAGCTGCACGTTGAATGAGCATATGTTCTAAGGTGCCGATGGAGTGCTGGTACCAAGGACAGGTATTGGAAAAAGCAGGATTCATGATATTTAATTGGTAAGGAGCGTAATAAGTACGTTATAAAATATTAAATTTGATCTGCCTTAGCTTAAAATATTTAAACCCCCATCCTTTTATATTATAAATCTTTTTTCCAAAGGGAGTTAGAAATTGGCTGATTCCATTTTTTTCCCATTTAAGTTTAAGGGGATGAAGTTCCAAAAATAAATTAGGTGCTATAGTTTGTTAAATCTTTGAAATAATTTTATAAAGGTGGGGCCTGAGATAAAATGTGTTCAATCTGATTATAGTGTATGGTGGAATGCTGTTCTGCATGGAAATCCATGCTTGGAACAGCATTGTTGTGCTGCACTCAGTATATCATGATCTTGTTGTGCTGCACCGGTATATCCCGGTGGCACAACAAGATCAACATTATGCATGCACAATGGAGTGTAACGCAACATGGAAGTAAGCGCGCTGGTACAGATACCGAGGTAAGCCTTATTTTTTCTTCTAGACTTGTTTGGGGGATCATGGAGTGCTGATTATGGTTGCCCATACACTATAAAAGATTGTGTATGAGCAATCATACACAAACAAGGCAGTTGAAAGATCTCGAGGTTTCTGTGGTAATGGTCCTCTCGAGCTGTGCTCTCAAGGTCTCCAGTTACCACGGAAACTTCTCGATCACAACTGCCTTGTTGTTTATGCTTGCTCATACACAATCCTCTATGAGTTTATCATATTGACTCAAATAAAGTTTTTTCTTAATAAATTCTCTAACCTGCAAATACCCATAAAACTAAGTGTTAGAGATGTCAAATATGGTTATTAAAGATTCAAAATCCATAACTTCATTTCCTGAAAACAGTTGTCCCACCTCGCATAAGCCCTTTGAATACCAGCTTTTAAAAGTAAAAGTTTACAAAATCTTTCTTAACTATTACTTCTATAGGAGTTTATAAAATGTTTTTAACACTTTAACGTTTCACTTAAATCTCTATGTAATCTTACTTTAGTTAAAACACTCTTAAAACATCTATAACTTTCTTATTAGTTACTACAACTTTCAGTAGAAACGTTCTTATTTAATAAACTAAGTCACGGTGTCTTTTAATTACTCTTAACTACTAATTTTAAAAGAAAGATTCAACATGAAGGGCTTCCATTATGTATCTCCTAAGAGGGTTACTAAAAGTAGACCTCTGGGACCTACGAGGATGAAAAGCTGCTGGTTCTACAGGAATACACTCTGGTTCTAAAGGAATACCCTCTAGTTCTGGCAAATCTGGAGGTTCTAGATTTACTAGTGGTTCAACTACAGGGTGATTGAGTGTACATGGGGGGACCTAACCCAGGGATCCATACACCACTTTATTGGTGATTCCAGTTCCATCATTTTGCGGGTAGGGTTCTCCTGTTTCTGTCCTCTGGCATAAAGTCCCTTTTAGTCTCAGTTGTAGAAATATCTGAAGGTACAAGATTTAAGAAGATTTTGATGCACAATCTTTGTGCCACTACCAGTTTCTTTTTGAATCTTGTACACGGGTAAGTCAAGGTAGGGGATTTCAACAATATGGAAGGTTCTGTTTCTCATCTGGTAGCTAACTTGTAACATTTCTGGGTCCTTCTTGGCAATACCCATTCTCCTAGCTGCAGTGGGGTTGCCTTGGCTTTGGCATCATATGTTATATTTTGCTTCTGTTGCACCTGATCCATATGTTGGCTTACAATTTGGCAAGCTTCCTGCAATCTTTTGCTGTGTTCTTGTACCCAATCTGAAATAGGTGGTTCATCCGGTTGGACTTCAAGCATTAGAGCCATGAGTTGTCTACCATTGTGACCAAACATCTGGCAGTGCGGTGTATATCCAGTCGAACAGTAGACAGTGTTGTTGTGCAAATAGGCGAGTTCTGGAAGTAAGGCTGGCTAATATGATTATTTGTATTCAGGTAGGGCTCTTAACATACACAGGAGTGTCTGATTCATTCTTTCACATAGTCCATTGCACTGAGGATGATACAGTTGGTGGTGGTTTTTAGTTTATGACTGTCATACAGGACACAGAGTTCTCTAAAGAGCTGGGATTCAAAAGCAGGTCCCTGATCGGTCAAGATCTTCATTGGATATACATATGGATGAACAAAGAGTTTAAAAAATGTTTCAGCCATGGTTCAAGCAGACCAATCTTTGACGGCACTGACAAACATGAATTTGGAGTAATTGTCCACCAATGTCAGGACATACGTTTGACCATTAGTACTGGGTTCTAACTAGAGATGCTCTTAAGTAACTAATTTCAGAGGTGCTTTACTGATTATGGGATGGAGGGGAGCTCACTGATTGATCTTTCCAGGACATTTTAGACTGCAAGCTGGGCATTCTTCGTACCATTTACAATATCAGTTCTTGTCCCAATCCAATAACATAACTTACGTATGATGGCCTCTGTCTTTTTGTGACCGAAATGTCCAGATTGATCATGGTAGGCCTCAAGTACCACTAGCGCACTTCCTCTAGGAACAATTGTCTGGGACACCTCAGAATGGGTAATCAGATCTCAGCTTTGTTGAATGAGTTGAAAGTTCTTCACAATTAGGCATGTTCTGTGCCTCCATAGCTTCACTGCTTCAGGATCCATTCTTTTGCATTGTTGGGGGACCAGACTCTGTCCAGTCGAAATATATGTTTTTATCTGGTTGACCACTGGGTCTTGGTCTTGTAACTGCACCCATAAGTTGTTTTATTCTACAGATTTGTCAGAAAATTCTGGTTTTTGCTCCACCTCTGTACACACAACTACACCGATTTGACAATGGGCCTGTACTATCTCCATCAGTACCTGAAGGAAAGGTGGTATCTCCACATTTTCCAAAGGTGCATCATCAGTCTCACCTTCTGTTTGATTTGGTACTCTAGATAGTGCATCTGCATTGGCATTGGACTTGCCTGACTGATATTTTATTGAAAACTGGTAGTTGGCCAATTTTGACACAAGTCTTTGTTCAAGAGCTTCCAGCCTTGCGGTGTTAAGATATGCCAGCGGATTATTGTCTGTAAATACAGTGAAGGGGCAGCTGCTAAGTAATGCCTGAATTACTCAGTGACTGCCCAGACCAAGGCCAAAACTTCCAACTTAAAAGAGCTGTAGCAGGCATCATTCCACTCCAACTCTCTCAGACCACAACTTGCATATGCTATCACTTGCTCGATGTCTCTTTGTTCTCGTGCCAACACTGTGCCCAGTCCTTTGTTGCTTGCATCAGTGTATAGCCTGAATGGTTTAGAGTAGTCTGGATAAGCAAGTACAGGTGCTTGAGCTAAAATCTGCCTCAACTTGTCGAAGGCCTCTTGTTGCTCTGCGACCCACTTGACCGGCTGATTTTTGGGTATCCACCCTGCTTTTATTCCTCAGAGAAGTTCATTTAATGGCAAAGCTATTTTGGAGAAATCTTTGACAGACCGCCGATAGTATCCAACAAAACCTGGGAATCTTTGGACATCCTGAACTGTTACAGGGACTAGCCATTCTTGCATGGCTTCCAGCTTTTCGGTGTCGGGCAACACACCAGTGGCTGACACTATGTGGCCCAGATAATTCACTTGTGATTTAAGAAGATGGCCCTTGGATGGTTTTATCTTTAGACCATACTGGGTCATAGAATGACGTGATGGCATCCAACTAAGCAGCAGCTGGGATACTGAGCTCCCCCCTCTGGCCACCTTTATTGAGCATTTTTTCAGTGCATCCTGAAGTTTTTTCGACTAATTTAGCCAAAAAGTAGTTGTGGTAACAGCCAGCCATCATTTAACGACCTTGTTGGGGGAAATTAAGCGTTTGTTGGGTCGCGATGGAGGTGGATGGGAAGCAGGCCCCAACCAAGCACACTCCCCCTGCATCCCTGGAGAAGGCCGTGAAGAAACAGAGAAACCAGGCTCCTACCAGGCTGGACCGCGGAGGAGATAAGATGTTGCAACTTACTCCACTGACGGAGGATAAATTCCTCCAAGAACTCAACCCTCTGAAGGATATACTTAAAGAAGTGACTGGAGAGCTCAAATCTCTGCGCAATGACCTCTCCTCTGTTTCTAGGAAAGTCTCAGATGTAGAGGTTAGAGTTGCCTCAGCGGAGCAGTGGAGATCCAGAGCCGAGGCGGAGATAGGCAAGCTTAGACAGCAAGTGAAGAAGCTGCAGCTTAAAACCGAGGATCTGGAGGCGTAACCGCGAAACAATCTGTTAATAATGGGCCTGCCTGAGCTGGAAGAAGGCTCAGACCTCGTGGTTTTCCTGCAAAGTTTCTCTGTAAAGTGGTGGGTCCATCCCCATCAGTGCCTCCTACCACCTTGAAAGGGCTCATCGCTCATTGCGACCTCGACCTGCAGCTGGATCTCCCCCACGCCCTGTCATAATGAAATTTCTTAGTTATGTTGAAAGGCAGCACGTTTATCTGAAGGCCCGTGAACTGAAAGAAATTCTCTGGGGAGCATCGAGGATCCGAATTGCCCAGGACTTACCTAAAGAAGTTCGGGAGAAGAGAGCAGCGTACCACCCTGTCGTACAGAAACTGATAGCTGCTTCGATCCCATTTAAGATGATATATCCTGCGACATTAAGGGTGACTGTTGGAGGTCTATCGACCAGTTTCAACACTCCTGAGGCTGCTCGCAAAGAACTTGCTAATATACTGCCTGATCTGTTCAAAATGCCTGGCTGAAAGACCCTACTTTCTGTTCTGGGTTTGCAGCTTCAGGGCTCTCCTGGAATAATTTAACTTAAAGTTTTTGCCTGTGTCTGTATTTTGCTGGTTGCCTGGTTCCTGGCCTGTCGCTAGCAGATGGGTATCTCACTCTCACCTACCTCTCTTTCTGCTCTCTCTGTAATCTGTTTTCTCGCTTCTCTGGCTGTTCTGGTCTCTCCTCTCTGGCCTTTTCCGTGGGGGTTTCTGGGGCTTGGGAAAGATGAGGATGGCCGAGGTTAGCGCCTTGCTGGGTCTCCCTGTCCCATTTTCGCGTATGCATCCCCGCGGTGGAACCTTTGTTTTGAGGTTGCGGTTCCCAGGTGGGAACTTCCTGAATGATGGACTGTTTTGGGTCCTTCAGTTTAGCGGTCCCCTCGGAAACAGCAACCCTTGGCCTGATTGTTCCCAAGACTACTTCCTATTGCCCACTCGGATTAGCGCTTGGACGGCAGGATTTTCCCCCTTCATGGGCTGTATGGATTCGGGTAGGTGTGCTACTTATACTGCTTTGGCGGGGAGAGGATGGGAGGTGTGCTGGTTCGATTGGGGCGGCTGATGACTGGTCTCTTTTTTGTGGCTAGGGATATTGATGCCTTCTTACCTGTTCTGTTTTCCCTACCTCATGCCCTACCTTTTCTTCGTTCTCTTTGCTTCTCTTATAGTATATCGGAGGGCTGTGGTGGGGGAAGGTGGCTGTGGGGGAGGACTTAGTGGGCTTGCTCGCTGGATGTGGAATTGCGAGTGTGTTGGGGGTGGCTAACCTCTGCCCGGGCTGGGCTGGATGGGGAAATGGCTTATTACAGTCGGGTTATCCCTCTTTTAGAGTATACCTGATGTTTGCAATATATGGGTACCTGCTCCGGCTCTGGGGGTTGGAGGTTCATGTGGGGTTTAGGAGGTTTGAGATTTGGGGTGACAGTTTATATTCTGGGTTATCTTTGCTCGGACCTCCAGTTGTATATAGTTATTCCGGGGTTTATATAGGGGATCGTTCGTTGGGGGTTGGGGTCAATATATGGTATTTTATGGCACCGGTTTCTTTGGCGTTTTTGGGGAGGGTTGTTTCTCCCTTCAAATTTGGGCTCTTTGTTAATTCTAGAACTCTGGCTGGTGGAAGGGGTATGGGGGATGGGGTTTATGGACTGATACTCCATTTAACTTTTTTGTATGTTGGTTTGTTCTGTCAACTTGCTCTTTCCTGGAAGATATGATTATCGGTGGGATGGGAGGATGGGGGGATTCTTTCCCCAGGAATTGGTCTCCTTCAATTTTCTGGTTTTTGGGTTTGGGGAAAGGGGTGAGGGGAGGGAGATATGCGGTTTATGACTTAGATGTTCTGTATGATTTCTGGTCTGTTTTGATAGGCTATCTCTGGGGGTTTGACAGCTCAACATGTTTCTGGGGTCTTAAGGTTGGGGGATTGCCTCGGGACTATTTCTGCTTGGCCTGGGTCTCACGATTGGGTGAGCTTATTTTGGGATACTGGGTCCCAGACCTTTATATGGGGGTGCAGCTTGCTATTGTATGTGATAACGGCTCTGTCTGGATATCTGATTGGTTTATTATATTTTTAAAATGGCTATAAACACAGTTAAATTAGCGTCTTGGAATGTTAGAGGGCTTAGGGATCGGGTCAAATGGCTACAGGCCTTTAACCACTGCTCACTGCTCCACATTGATATTCTTTTTTTGCAAGAGACACACTTATGTCATGATGAGGCTAGGTTACTTTCCCGATCTGGCTTCTCTCAATTCTACCTTGCTGGAAACTCTTGCTTTAGTAAAGGGGTTGCGATTCTTCTCAAAAGGCATGTTTTGTTTATGAAAGATTTAACTGTCTCAGACCCAGAAGGGAGATACGTCCTAGTGAAAGGTACTCTCAATGGAGAAAACGTGGTCCTTGGTTCTGTGTCTGGCCCGGTGGGGGGAGAACCCCGAGTTTTTTATGACTTTGGTGGATAAATTGGCTGGCTTTTTGCCCGCTCAAATTATATTGGGGGACTGGAATGTGCCTTTTTCATCGACTCTGGATAGGGAGCCACAGGATAAACGTCCACCTTCCCCGGCTCAGAGAGCTTTCTGGGAAATGACCTCGATGTTGGGTCTAGGTGACCCCTGGTGCCTCGCCAACCCTTCTTGTTGTGCTTTTTCCTTCCAATCCCAATCACATGGTACTAAGTCAAGATTAGATATGGTATTAGTCAGTCTTTCTTACCTCCTGAATATCTCTCTGTCTGGTATTGAGCCGATCATCGTGTCGGATCATGCTATAGTTTGGATACAAATGTCCCTAAATCCTGATTACTCTCGTGACTCTATGTGGCGGTTAAATACTCAGTTATTAAAAGACCACCAATGTGTTTCAGAAATTAGCTCCCGGATATCTCTTTTTCTGGCTGACAAATTTGAACTCCACCCCGAGGATTGATATGATATGGGGAGCTCTGAAGTGCTATCTCAGGGGTGATCTTATTAAAATGGCTTCCTTTAGGAAGAAGACACGGCTGGCCAGATCGTTGGCTCTGGTAAGCAGGATTAGGGAGTTAGAAAGTAACTACTCGGCAACCTCTTCGGTATCAGATCTCAAAGAGCTTCTCTTAACCAAGAACGAATACTTGGACCTCTTGAAAGAGAAAACAGAATATTGTCTGGTGAAACCAGGCTAAATATCTGGATCTCGTGAAAAATCCGTAAGCTACTGGCCTTGCATTTGCACTTGAAAGCTCGAGGTCATCCTTCTTTGTCTTCCCCATCTAGTAATATTGTCTCCTCGCCTAGGGATATTGCACATATTTTTAAGGAGTATTATTCGGGCCTTTATAGTTATTCCCCGGCATCCCATCCCATTGCAGTTGTCAAAGAATACATAAGAAGAATAGGTATTCCTTGTATATCAGAGTCTCAACAAGCGAGTCTATTAGTCCCTATTTCAGCTGAAGAAATAAGGAGTACCATTGCTTCCTTGGCCTCAGATAAGGCGCCGGGACCGGATGGTTTCCCGGCAAACTTTTACAAAGTCTTTGTTAAAGATTTGATCCCCATTCCTCTTAAATTATATAACTATCTGCCGGTTTCCTCTGAGCTCGATCCTGCTTTATTTGAGGCTACTATAGTTTTAATTCCAAAGCGGACAAAGACCCCACCGACCCGGCTAATTACCGCCCTATTTCTCTCCAAAATTATGATATCAAAATTCTAGCTAAAATACTTGCTGAAAGGATCAAAAGATCTGGTTGGAGCTTCTGAGCCCTGAGCAGGCTGGCTTTGTTCCCGGGAGGTCGGCGGCAGATCATTTGAGGACTTTGTCACACATCTCTCAGTATGCCCAGACTGCCTCAGGTCCGGTTGCTCTAATCTCTCTTGATGCTGAGAAAGCGTTTGACCGGGTTGACTGGTCCTTTTTGTGGACAGTAATGGAGGAAATGGGTTTTCTGATTTCCTTTTTGAATATGATACGGGTATTTTATAGTTGCCCTTTCACTAAGATCTACTGCAACGGGGTCTTGTCTTCCTCTTTCCGTCTTTTTGCTGGCACCAGGCAGGGTTGTCCCCTTTCTCCTCTATTATTTAATTTATACCTGGAGCCTTTGCTGATTAAACTCAAGTCGTCCCCTCAAGTGAGAGGTATCAGGCTTCAACAACGGGAACTAGTTCTGTCTGCATATGCAGACGATGTTTTGCTGCATCTAACGGATCCAGTAACATCTTTGAAGGCAGCTCTTGATATTATCATGCAGTTTAGTTCCTTCTCTGGTTACAAATTAAACATCTCTAAATGTGAGATTTTCACTTTAAATAAATATACGTATAAACAAGATTTTTTCTCCTTGGGAATGAGGTGGACCTCCAGATCAATTAAGTATCTTGGAATCTACTTTTCCACTGATCCTTCCCTTCTGAAAAAATTAAATTTGGTCAGAGTCAGAGACTCGATTAGCCAGGATTTGCAACGTTGGTCAGCCCTCCCTATTTCACTTTGGGGTCGAATTAATATTATCAAAATGAATGTTCTTCCCCAGATCTTTTAACCACTGAACCTGACCAATCTCTGGGTCCCTCTTTCCTTTTTTCAACAGCTTCACCGATTGTTTTCCAGTTTTATTTGGCGGGGGAAGGAAGTGCGATGCTCTTATGCCACCTTAGTCGGCTCCCTAAGGACAGGGTGGCTTAAGGCTCCTAATCTTCTTCTATATCACTGGGCTGCCCACTTGTCTAAGTTAGGGAGATGGTTCTCCACGAATACAGAGAGCCTCTGCCCAATCTGGCTTCAGTTGGAGAGGGCCCTTCTCTCTGAACTTAGAGTAGATATGTCTGCCTTGTTTTACCTGCCCTTGAAAGCTCTTTCACAGTTGGTTCCGGACATACGGTGATAGGTTCTCTTAGATCGTGGGCACAGTGTCTTAAGCTCTTTCGGATCTCTAATGTTGTGGATTTAGGACAGCCAATAGTTCTAAATCCTAATATTAGACTGGGGAATTCTTGGATAAGACCAAATTGGCTCCCACAACTTAAGGATGTCAGGGTGGAACATCTATTCAATCAGGACTCGCTCCTTACGTCGGATGATATTCTAACGAGGTTTGATATATCAACCAAAGGCATTTTTAAGGTATTCCAACTCCGGCACCTGGTGGGTAACAAATTTGGCACTACGGTTAGACACTCAGTTGTGCACCCCTTCCTATCTAATATTATCAGCCTTGCCTCTCAGCCTCACTCCATTTCGTCAATCTACTCTTATCTCCTGAATTTTTACTTACAGGAGGGTGTTGGGGGTCCTTTGGTTTGGACACGTCTTCTCCCTGAGGCTGTACCGCTCTGGACTAATATTTGGCTTAATTTACATAGATATCATACCCAAGATAGGTTTCGGTTAGTACAATATTATATTGTAAATAATCTTTACTATACTCCCGTTAAACTTTTTCAGCACAAGTTGGCCTCTGTTTCAGATTGTTTCAGATGCTCACAAGCCGAGGGTAACCTAATTCACATTTTTTGGGAATGTCCTAAAGTTGCCCAACTGTGGTCCCTGATCCGAGATAATTTGGATCCCTTTTGGGTCTGAGCAGGTTCTTTTGCCTGGAAATCTGTGTGCTGGGTGATTTTTCTTATGTAGACAGTGTGGAGCGTAGATACCATATGGCTTTAGTGTCCATGGCGGTCAAGAAGTTGGTTTTAAGACATTGGAAGGACCAATTGGTTTTATCATATGCTGACTGGTTGAAGGAGATAATGTCGTATCTTCAATCAGAGAATCTGATTGCCAGCTATAAGGATCGTATGGATCTGTTTCATAAAAGATGGGGCAAACTCCAATCTTTATACTTGCCTTAATAGCAAGGCCTGGCCACCCATCCCTTGGCCTCATATAGTACATATAGTACCTATAGTACTCTTTTGTATCACTGCAGATTCTAGACCTGTTCCTTTCTCTTATGTGATCTAGATTGTTTAAAGCTGATATATTGTACTGTAGATATGCTGTGATATCCAGTTTTAAGGGCTTTTGTCCTTTGTTGGTGCACCCTTGGGAGGAGGGAGGAGGGGGAGGGTGTGGGAGGGGGTTATGAATTTTGGAATTTGGCTGTACGATATGTATGTTGTTTTTCTTTTTAAGTATTTACTGATATGCTGTGTATTTGCTTTGTGGGGGAAGGGGTTGGGTCTGTTTTGTTTGGTTTTGTTTTGTTGTTTTCTGTTTGGTTGTATTTTGGAAACCAATAAACTTAAATTTAAAAAAAAAAATACTGGGTCATAGAAACAAAGAAACATAGACCAAAGATGGCAGATAAGAATCGCTTGGCCCACCTAGTCTGCCCATTCAGTCAGTCGAGCAAAGACCTTTATCTAGATGCAACAGATGCTCTTTGTGGTTTTTAGGCTACATAATAACGTCATCCAGGTATAACAGCAAAATGTCAAAGTTTTGACTTCTCAAACAGCGTTCCACTAATCTTTGAAAAGTTTCTTGGGCATTGCATAGGCCAAAAGGCATGCGGGTGATTTCAAATAGGCCCATGGGTGTTATAAAGGCAGTTTTCTCCTGATCTTCTGGAGCCATTGGCACTTGCCAATACCCACTTGTCAAGTCAAGAGTGGAAAATAGTGCAGCAGACTGTAGGGCTGTAAGAGAATCCTCAATTCTGGATAAAGGGTAGGCATCCTTGTGAGTGATATTGTTCAGTTTCCTATAGTCTACACAGAACCAGATTTGTCCATCTTTTTTCTTGACGAGGACGATAAGAGCAGCCCAAGGACTGTGACTTTCTTTAATGACTCTGGCTTCTTTCATCTCTCTGATCATCTCCTTCACAGGCTGGTACATTGCTGGGGAATTGGTCTGAATTTTTCTTTTATTGGCGGGAGCTGATTGGTAGGAATGTGGTGCTGCACCTCTCGAGCTAACCTGAAATCTACTGGATGTTGACTGAAAACCTCTTGATTCTTTATCACTACTTGGATGACCTTTGCCTTCAGTTGTACTGTAGTCTTGGGGGTACCCAGGTTGATCTTCCGTATCCATCCTGGTACACTGGGGTTATAGTGGTTCTCAGTCTCTTCCACCCCAATGGCTTGTGTTCTTTGGTCATTCTGGATCTGTTTCTGTGGTTCCAAAATGTCTTGGAGAGACATGATGTGTAACTGGGCAACTGGCTGGTTGTGATGGAGTCTCATGTCGTGATTCCCATAATTCATAACCTGGACAGGGATCCTTCCTTTCGTGACCGTGGCAACACTTCTGGCCACCAAAATGGGTTCTTTCTTCTCACTAGGTTAGGATTCGACTAGGGCATCATAATCCTGACCATGAGGGCCCACCTTGGCCTTACACCACAAGGTGGTCTCCATTCCTGGTTTCAGAATGATAAGTTATGCGTCAGACACTCGAACCTTTCCAATCTTGCCAGTCACACTTGCACAGTCACACAGCAAAGGCCCAAACCGAGGAAAAGATAGCTAACTCAGTTAAGAAGGGGGATAAAACCTTATATAGGGACATCAGGGAGCAAAGGAAGACCAAGGGAGGGATAGTGAGGCTTAATAAAGGGAGGGAGGGTGGGCAGAGGGAGACTGTGAAAAGGCAGAGATACTAAACAAATATTTTTGCTCACTATTTACAAATGAAGAGGGGGAGGTACATAAAACAAACAGTAGTAACACTCTGGATACAGAAGTTGATACCAGCCCATTTACAGAAGAAAGGGTTCTGGAAGAACTCTTAAAACTGAAAGGTGGACAAAGCAATGGGGCTGATGGGATTCATCCCAGAATTCTAAAGAACTAAGGTAGAACTAGTGACACCACTGACTACCCTTTTTAACAAATCATGGGAGGAAGGGGTGGTACCTGAGGATTGGAGGAGGGCAGATGTGATTCCCCTTCACAAAAGCGGGAGCAAGGCAGAAGCAGGAAACTACAGTTAGTTTAACCTCAGTGATAGGGAAAATGATGGAATCACTTCTAAAGGAAAGAATTGTCGAGTATCTAGAGGTCAGAGGGCACAGGACCCTAGGCAGCATGGATTCACAGTGGGAAGGTCATGCCAGACGAATCTGATAGATTTCTTTGACTGGGTGACCAAAGTAGTAGATCAGGGAGGGCTGAACATGGCCTACCTAGACTTTAGCAAGGCATTTGACACAGTCCCACACAAAAGATTAATATACAAGTTAGCCAGTCTGGGAGTGGGTCCCAAGATGACAGCCTGGGTAAAGAATTGGCTGGAGAATAGGACACAGAGAGCAATAGTAAATGGAGTCCACTCAGAAGAAAGGAGGGTTACTAGTGGGGTACCGCAGGGTTCAGTATTAAGACCGGTCCTCTTCAATGTCTTTATAAGCGACATTGCAGAAGGACTGGAAGGAAAAGTATGTCTCTTTGCAGATGACACTAAGATCTGCAACAGAGTTGATGCACAGGGTGGGGTGGAAAGGATGAGAAGGGACTTGGCAAGGTTAGAGGAATGGTCAAATGTATGGCAGCTTAGATTCAATGCTAAGAAGTGCAAGGTAATGCACCTGGGAAACAAAAACCCAGGGGAAGAGTACACAATGGGGGGTGAAAAACTAACAACGAAAAAAATGGAAAGGGACCTGGGGGTAGTCATATCAGATGACCTAAAGATGGGCAAGCAATGTGAGAGGGCAGCAAGGAGGGCTGGGGGGATACTGGGATGCATAGGGAGAGGCATCACCAGTAGAAAACAGGAAGTTATTATCCTCTGTACAGACAGCTGGTGAGACCCCATCTGGATTACTGTGTGCAGTTCTGGAGACCCAATCTCCGCAAAGACATAGACAGGATGGAAGCTGTCCAGAGGAGGGCACTCAAAATGGTGCAGGGTCTGCACCTGAAGACATATGAAGAGAGACTTAAGGAGTTTAATATGTATAGCCTCGAGGAAAGGAGGGAGAGGGGGATGATAGAAACTTCAAGTACCTCAAGGGAATCAACAAAGTCCAAGAGGGTAGCATCTTTCAAAAAGAGGTGTGTAAGAACAAGAGGCACAATTTGAAGATAGGGGTGGCTCAGAGGTAATTTAAAGTATTTTTTCACAGAGGGTTGTGGATGCATGGAGCAGCCTTCCGGAGGAGGTTGTGGAGTCAAAATCAGTGGCGGAATTCAAGCATGCGTGGGATAGTCATAAGGCAATTCTGGGGGGTTGGGGTAGGAAGAAGTAGGCTGCTGGTTAACTAGGATCTGCAGCTTATCCAGTAGGTAGGGAAATGGGCAGACTGGGTGGGCCAAGCGGTCCTTATCTGCCGTAAAATTCTATGTTTCTATGTTTCTAAAGCATTGATGGCACTGAAGAAGCTGGATGGTCTGTTGCAAAGCTTGTTTATCTACACAAGGAGACCTTTTTGCTTGGGTCTGCAGGATCTGCACCAAATCCTGAAAGCAGTGCTGGAGAAAGTTCATTCCAAGGAATGAGTGGTGGCAAGTTGTCACTTTCCGTGTCACTGATGATTATTTTTTGACGATCTTGTACATTCTTTCCCAACTGGATACTCACTTCCAAATACCCTAAGTATGGAACCTTGGCTCCATTTCTGGTGATACAAAAGTAATCCAAGACTTTGGAGGTGACTAAAGATCTTCGATTGTCCAATGCTGCTGGAAATATCGCCCTTGCATGGTCATAACCTGGGACCCTGTATCTAACAGCGTCATCAATTCTACTCCATCTATTTTGACTGGGATGGTCAGACTTCTGCCAGTAAAACAAGATCAATCCATTACTGTGGATGGACATGGTCGACCACTCTCTGAAGATTGGCCCCCATTGCCAAAGTCTACCTGTTTAATGTCATTGCATGTTCTGAAGGCTGTTGACATCACCTCTCTATATGACCGCTGATGCCACATCTCTGACAAATTGGCCTTTCTTGACTGTAGAACTGGTCAGTTGTATGCCTTCCTTCTCTCCTTCTGGGTCAGGCTGAGGTTCATTGAACCTCCTTCCTCGTTCGAACTGAATCCAGTGTGTGTCTCTCCTCCAATCTTTTTTAAGTCCTTCCACTTCTTGACAGACCTCTTTCATCTTCTGAGTCAGGGTAGCTATCTGTTCCACAAGTTCCAAGTTCAGACTGGGGTTGGTCGAATTGGAACAGACTGGTGTCTGAGCCATCTGACTGCACATGGGTCTGGAGTCTGGGAGATAGCCTGGGTATCCACCCGTCAGTTCTCAACTGTACACCCTTTCTTCATTGGACAATCCCTCACTCAATGGATGCCTGTGCCAAGGGTATTCTCATGCCAATCCTTCGATTGGATACCCTGGTCATGCTGCACCCACAGGCATTGCCATTTGGGGGCAGGTCATAATTTCTTCTTCCGCTCGACCTGGTCCCAACACCTTGATGGCTTTCTCCTTAAAGTCAAGGAAATCTGCTTCAGGGTCCTGGAGTTGTAACATTCTGAGCTCTCTCTTTAGGGCTTCACTATGTGCCCCTTCTACAAACTTCTCCGTTAAGAAGTGGTCTGGATCTGTAATTTCTTTGGCATCCACTCTCTCAGTTGCTCTCAACAGCTCCTGAAGACTCAATGCATACTCTCAGAGAGTTTCTTGAGGCCTCTGGGTGCATGAAAAGAATTTCATTTTCAGACTGGATATCGTGCGAGTATTAAATATCTGTTGTAGCCTTTGGCTCAGCCGTGGTCTTTGCACCTGTGGGCAAGGACTGGACTTCTCTGTGGGTCATGCCTTTAAGTTGCCCAATAAGTATTTCTACTCTTTGTCATTCCAGGATTTGATATAGCTGAAACATGGCTTGCATCTTAGAGCGGAACTCATCCAAGTTACTAGTCCCACTTCCATCCCTTTCTCCTGTGAATTGTGGAAGCCAGGGTGCCCCAAAGTAGTATGGCATTGCCAGAGGTGAGGGGGGGTATGTTCTCTCAATCTTCTATCACAGTCTGTATGGATTCATTACCTACAAATTTGTTATCCCCTCTAGAAAATCCACTACTGCAACCCGGTACTGCTTGTATCTTATTTTAGAAGCTCCGGGTTTGGACTCCTTAAAAGTGATCCTGACAACAATGGCAAAATATTTTCTCTGAATGTGGTGAATTGCCTAAGTGCTGACCACGAAGATTCTTAATCTCAACTGCACCACCAGCATTGCCTGAAGCAGATTGGATGGCGAGACAACGCTGTGGTTTGAATGGGGTGAGGAGAGGCAGGAGACAATCTATAAGTGTGATGCCTGATGGACTTTATTCATACCACAGGGAATGATAGACACGGTCACAAGGGAGGAGGGGAACCAAAAAACAAACATAAGCAGTACGTAAACGTTCTACCAAGTCCCTAACAGGTGCACCTCAGCCTAAGGCCACTATCTGTCGAGCTCTATTCTATGCATATACTAAGCAGTTTGGTGAACAATTCCGTAACAACTATGGACTCAGGCAGTTGTTCCGCAGTTACTCACTATTACTCTAGAATGATAGTAAAACAATCATTGCAGTAAATGACTATTACTCTATTAGAAGAATGAAACAGTTGCAGACCCCGAGGGGATGAGTGGAATAAACACCTCTAAAAGTCTATTGGTGCTAAAGGAAGTCCAACTGTTTCCTGACATCTTTGTGCACACAGCTGGTGAATGAAGAGGGCAATGGGACAAAAGGGGAAATGGGCTTCCTACTTGGTACCAAGCTAACACCTTAGTGAGAGCCTAGGAGAGGTTGGATGGGATGTAAGAGATTTTTAAACAGACCCTGATTCTTTGGCCAACCCACTCTCTAAGGTTGCCAGAATAATTTCACACAAATGAACTAAAATCTGCTGAACTCTTCCCTGACACAAACCCTCAACCAGAGCTGCCAAGGATGAAGGAACAAGGACTTGGCATTGAATCCACTTGAAAGGATTGCTAAGGATGAAGATCTGTTGCAATTTCCCCAGCACAAAGCCTAGACCAAGGCTGCCAAGGATGAAGAAACAAGGACTTGCTGAAGTTTTCCTTGCACAAACCCTCAACCAGGGCTGCCAAGGATGAAGAAACAAGGACTTGGCATTGAATCCACTTACAAGGATTGTCAAGGATGAAGATCTGCTGCGATTTCCCTGGCACCAACCCTCAACCAGGGCTGCCAAGGATGAAGACACATTGAAGCTTCTTTGACAGAGGATCCATGGCAGGATCACCAAGAACAAGCTGTATCCCAGAAGACAGGACAGTGCAATCAGGATGAGACAACCAGGAAGAGTAGGACACAGGACGAAGATCAGAATCCTGAAATGTCCAGAACCAGACAATAACAAACCAGCGGACATGGATACACACTGGCCACGTCAGACTTGACCATCGGCAAATGACTGGGAGTGACAGACAAGGCTTCTTCCAGGACATTCCACTTCCAGGTTGACCAAACCACAAGAAGACCAGGAGCCGGCAGTCATGAGTCACACAGGGTTATGTCAGTTTTTGACCAGCGGCGAACGACATGGAGGAGTGTTGCTGTGAGGTTCTTCGCTGGCAGGAGACTGCTTCAGTGAAGAATTGGCTGTGAACAACCCGACTAGTTGTGACAGAAGACTAAGTCCATATACATACGTTGGCAATAATATGCCAGATGTTAACTGGACGACATGTACTGCAGCCACACCCAAGAGCAGGGTCATTCTCGATGCCCTACACAGGGCATGCCTTAGACAGCTAGTGCTGGAACCCACTTGGGAGGGAGCAATACTAGACCTGGTACTCTCAAATAGAGAGAGGATCACAGATTTAGAAGTGAGTAGTCATCTAGGAACATAGACTTTGATGGCAGATAAGGACTGCTAGGCCCATCTAGTCTGCCCATTTCCCTACCTACAGGATAGGCCGCAGATCCTAGTTAACCAACAGCCTATTTCTTCCTACCCCCCACAAGAATTGCCTTATGTCTGTCCCATGCATTCTTGAAATCTCCCACAGTTTTAGACCCCAACCTCCTCAGGAAGGCTGTTCCATGCATCCACTACCCTCTCTGTGAAATAATACTTCCTCACATTGCCCCTAAACCGCCCTCCTTCTATCTTTAAATTGTGTCCCCTTGTTCTTGTTAGTCTGTTTTTCTGAAAGATGCTACCCTCTTGGACTTTGTTGATTCCACTAAGGTACTTAAAAGTTTCTATCATGTCCCCACTCTCCCTTCTTTCCTCAAGGATATACATATTAAGCTCCTTTAGTCTCTCCTCATACGGCTTCTCTTGCAGACTCTGCACCATTTTAGTTGCCCTCCTCTGGACTACCTCCATCCTGTCTATGTTCTTGCGGAGATGAGGTCTCCAGAACTGGACACAGTACTCCAGATGGGGTCTCACCAACTGGCTGTACAGAGGGATAACAACTTCCTGTTTTCTGCTGCTGATGCCTCTCCCTAGTATACCCCCAGCCCTCCCTACTGCCTTCTCACATTGATTGCTAACCTTAAGGTCATCTGATATGATTACCCCCAGGTCCCTTTCCTTTTTTGTTGTTGTTACTACCTCCCCACCCATTGTGTATTCTTCCCCTGGGTTCTTGTTTCCCAGGTGCATTATTTTGCACTTCTTTGCATTGAATCCTAGCTGCCATACTTCTGACTATTCCTCCAACCTTGCCAAGTCCCTTTTCATCCTTTCCACACCCCCTTGTGTATCAACCTGTTGCAGATCTTTGTGTCATCTGCAAAAAGGCATACTTTTCCTTCCAGTCCCTCTGCAATGTCACTGATGAAGACATTAAAAAGGACTGGACCCAATACTGAACCCTGCGGTACCCCACTAGTAACCCCTCTTTCTTCAGAGTGGACTCCATTTACAATTACCTTGTGTGTCCTGTTGTGCAGCCAATGTTTTACCCAGGCTACCACCCTGGGACCCACTCCCAGGCTGGTTAATTTGACTATTAATCTTTAGTGTGGGACTGTGTCAAATGCCTTGCTAAAGTCTAGGTAGGCCATGTCCACAGCCCCTCCCTGGTCTACTACTTTGGTCACCCAGTCAAAGAAATCTATTAGATTCATCTGACATAACCTTCCCACTGTGAACCCATGCTGCCTTGGGTCCTGTGCTCCACTGGCCTCTAGGTACTCAACTGTTCTTTCCTTCAGAAGTGACTCCATCACTTTCCCTACCACAGAGGTCAGAATGACAGGTCTGTAGTTTCCTGCCTCTGTCTTGGTCCCATTTTTGTGAAGGGGAATCACATCCGCCTTCCTCCAGTCCTCGGGTACCACACCACCCTCCCATGATTTATTAAAAAGAGTAGCCAGTGGTTTCACCAGTTCCTCCCTTAATTCTTTTAGAATTCTGGGGTGAATTCCATCAGGACCCATTGCTTTGTCCACCTTCAGTTTTAGGAGTTCTTGCAGAACCCTTTCTTCTGTGAAAGGACTAGGGTCGACCCCCCTATCAAGAGTGCTTCTGTTAATTGGATTAGGTGCTTCCCCCTTCTCTTTTGTGAATACAAATGACCACCATACAGAGTGGTTTACAATAAGCACAACCATGGAGACAAGCAATACAGGAACAAGGATATTGGACTTTAGAAGGGCTGACTTTGGCAAAATGGATGAATACCTAAGGAATACACTAGCAAATAGCCAAGAAAGGAGGGGTGGAAGAACAATGGAGAAAAATCAAAGCTACCATCATGGAGGCAATAAGCCTTTGTGTGAAACAAATAAAGAAAACAAAGCGGAGTAAAAAAACACTATGGTTCTCAAAAGAGGTGGCAGGGAAGGTTAGGGAGAAAAAGGTAGCTTTCAAAAAGTATAAGGAATCACAGAAGGAGCACGACAGGGAACTGTATCAGTTAAAGCAGAAAGAAGTGGGGAAGGCAATCAAAATAGTGTAATGCCCTAGAGTAGGGGCACCACAGTAAAAATATAGAAATAGTAAAAGCCTAGGGATTAACAGGTGCCCAGGGTGCCTGCTGTAGGTGTGGGCAGCAGGGTACAATCAAAAGGGGCCCCTCCTAAGTACAATTTCCCCTCACTAAAAGTGGGAAATGCTGTAAATAATAGAAAAGTGCCGTGTGCACTTAAAACCTGGTCAAAAGATAGATTTAATGCAGCTGTAGAGACAATGGCTTGGATAGAAATAATAAAAGCCTAGGGGTTAACAGGTGCCCAGGGTGCCTGCTGTAGGTGTAGGCAGCAGGGTACAATCAAAAGGGGCCCCTCCTAAGTACAATTTCCCCTCACTAAAAGTGGAAAATGCTGTAAATAATAGAAAAGTGCCATGTGCACTTAAAACCTGGTCAAAAGATAGATTTAATGCAGCTGTAGAGACAATGTCTTGGATTGAATGCTGTGCTGAGCTGCTCATGCACAGCATCCCAGTCCAAACACTCTAGAACCAGAAGTTTAGTTTTAAAAAACAGTTTACCAGTTTTCCGTTAGTTCCTGCTGGCTGAGGAGAGGACACAGAAGGTTAAGGGGAACCTGTAAAGGGCTTATCGTGTGGCTGAAGCCATTCCCCAAGGGCCATTCTGTGTGCCTGCTCTGGCTCCAGTCAGTGAAGACTCCTGTATGGCTCTGGTTCAGTCAGTGGTGCCATTGGGGCACCACGAAGAAAGTAAATGGCCATTGTACTCATGTTTGGGCTGTGAGCCCCGTCTTTTTCTTATTTTTGCCCCTTCTTAAGTTTTAAAAGTTAATTTCGATTCCCCGTCAGTGGCTAGCAAGTGCCGCATCGTCAAGAAGCTGTTGGCCGTCCGAGGCACCCCTGACATCCTCCCTGCTGCCTGTTTGTTACCTTCCCACTGCCAGAACACCTCCCGCCTCCTGATCCACACCAGTGCAGCCAGAAGAGTGATGAGTTGGCAGCAGCACATGAGCAGCTGCTACCACAGCAGCTGTCTTCCCACCTAAGAGAGAGACTGCATTTTATTTATTTAAAAGCATGCAGTGGGTGCAAAGAAAAGCGGCTGAGTGCCGCGGGAGCATCAGGTCAGTAGGATCCTGAATGAATTATTCAGAAGGGCAGGGAATGTAGCATTGCCCAGGGGAAGGCCAGTAGCACAGCAAAGGGGGACTTTATGAATATTCATAAGGGAGGCGGGGTTGAGCAAAAAGGAGTGACAGCAGGCTCTCAGAGAGCCTTAGGAATTTAAAGGGGCTCAACCACATTCTGGCCATACAATAAATGAAAGGGGCAATTTAGGCCCGTGATATTAAGAGGACTACCAAGCCCATGAGATTAATAAGGGCATCAGGCCCAAAGAAATAACTCTTTATTCGTTTGGCAGCTTAGGCCCAATTTAAAGAGGGTGCCAGGCCCAGGTTTTAAAAGTGCACCAGGCCCGTGGTATTGAGAGGGCTACCAGGCCCACAATATGAGTTAGGGCTTCCAGGCCCGAAGTGAAGTGGGCACTAGGCCCAGGGTAATATAGGGGCTTCCAGGCCCAAAGTGAAGAGGGCGCCAGGCCCACAGTTAAAGAAGGGCAACAGGCCCACAGTAGTAAAGGGGCAGCCAGGCCCAGTAAAGGAAGGGCACCAGGCCCATGGTAGTAAAGGGCGCCAGGCCCAGTAGAGTAAGGCCAGCCAGACCCACAGTAGTAAAGGGGCACCAGGCCTAGTAAAGGTAGGGCATCCCAGCCCTTAGGGAAGAGGGCAGCAAGTATATGGGCAATTAGTATAACCAGGCTAAATAGCTGGGGCAATTACATTAAAGGGCTCAGGAGTAGCCAGATTCTAATGAAGACAGACCGCAAGAGGAAAAGGGTCAGACTAAGGGGTGTTTAAGCACACAACCTGTTACAAAGTGATTATTAGCTGTTGTACTGTTTCTACAAACTGTTTATTCTTCTAGCATTTCAAGTGTTGTGTCTATTACATGAAGCAGCAAGACTGTATTGTACTGTATTAGGACTGTGATCATTTGCCCCTGATAGTGAACAATTGTTCTGGATAGTTGCAATTTGCCCCTGCTCCAGGCAAGTTGCCCCTGCCAGTGAACAATTGCCCTGGATTGTTGCAATTTGCCCCTGCTCCAGGCAAGTTGCCCCTGCCAGTGAAGAGTTGCCCTGGATTGTTGCAATTTGCCTCTGCTCCAGGCAAATTGCCCCACCAGTGAAAAAATCCCTAGATTGTTGCAATTTGCCCCAGCTCCAGGCAAGTTGCCCCTGTGAGTAAACAACTGCTCTGGATTGTTGCAATTTACCCCTGCACCAGGCAAGTTGTCCCTGCCAATGAACAGTTGCCCTGGATTGTTGCAATTTGCCTCTGCTCCAGGCAGGTTGCCCCTGCCAGTGAACAATTGCCCTAGATTGTTGAAATGTGCCCCTGCTTCTGGCAAGTTGCCCCGTCAGTGAACAATTGCCCCAGATTGTTGCAATTTGGCCCTGCTCCAGGCAAGTCACCCCTGCCAGTGAATAGTTGCCCTGGATTATTGCAATTTGCCCCTGCTCCAGGCAAGTTGCCCCTCCCGGTGAACAATTGCTCCAGATTGTTGCAATTTGCCCCTGCTCCAGGCAAATTGCCTCTGAAAGTGAATATTTCAGTATATCATGCTAACAGAAGTACCATTGTGCAGCATCAGGTCCTGATTCAATCTTCAGCCTTCATTGACTCTTCACCATAGCAGTCTTCAGCCTTCATCGACTCTTCACCATAGCAATCTTCAGCCTCCATCAACTCATCACCATAGCAATCTTCAGCCTTCTTCGACTCTTCACCTTAGCAACCTTCAGCCTCCATCGACTCTTCACCATAGCAATCTTTGGCTAGCAGAAGCCTTCAGCAACTTCTTGCCCTTTCGTCCATCGTAGTCGAAATTGACATCGAGTAGTTGCGTCTGCCAGTTCCTGATCAGCTTGGAAGAAAGACAACTGAAAAGTGTCTCATCCTTCCCTCCCATATGCCCGCCGGTAGACGAGTCCATTGTAGACAAGTGTGGTCATGGCCACCGTTTCTTATTTTGTTCTTCATCTTTGTGGAATCCTGATCTTCACCTTCTACTTCTTGCTTATTTCATCCTGCATCACCAGTGCAATCCTCAGGGTAGCAGCTTGAGTTTGATGGTCCTTCAAGTTGATGCCACAGAAAGCAGCTCAGCAGTTCTTCTTCTTCTTTGTCCTTGGTAGTCCTCCTAGTGGATTCTTCACCAAGTCCAGTGTTTGTTTGGCAGCCCTGGTTGAGGGTAGATGCCAGGAAAACCCGCAGCAGTTCTTCTTTGTCCTTGGCAACCCTGGTTGAGGGTTGGTGCTGAGGGGAAAGCAGCAGATTCCTTCTCCTGTGGCAATCCTGCAGGTGGATTCATTGCCACATTTTTGTTCTTCATCCTTGGCAGCCCAGTTCGAGGGTTTGTGTGCCAAGAAAGAGCATTCCTCAATTTAGTCAGTTCATGCTCTGGTATTCTGGCAACCCTGGAGAGCGGGTCGTCTGATGCCTATGGTCTGTTTACCAATCTCTCTATGCCCTGTTTGCAACCTCTCATAGGTTTTCTGGTGAGCTTGATGCTAAACAAGGGTTCCCCTTTCTCTTGACCCCTATTCTTCAATTGTGCATGAAGATGATTGGCATCTACATCTAATGGTCTTTTGAGACTGTGAGACCATTTGCTGATTGTATATTGAATGCTTGTCACATGGTATGGTAAAGTAATAAGGTACTCTTGATGCATAGAGCTCTGTGTAGAAAATTGTAAGAATGATAGATAAGAATATTATAGAGTGGCCTGAGGCCAACATACATATGGAGTGATTAGAGTGGTAATTGTTTGTTATTGTCTATAAGTAAGGGTTATCCCCCGATTTTCCCTTGTGACCGTGTCCACCTTTTCCTGGTGTAAATAAAAGACTGCTGGGCATCAAACTTCAGATTGCCTCCTGCCTCTTCTTAAAGGGTATTTCCTTGCACCCAACTTGATTCGGACCACTGGGTTGTCTTGCCAGTCCACCTGCTTGAGTTGATGCTGGGTGTGCAGCTGGGACAGGTGATCTTCTAGGATAGCACCCCAGTTGATAAGATTACCAAAATATCAAAGGCCCAAGCTGAGGAAAAGATAACCAACTCAGTTAAGAAGGGGGAAAAAACCTTTTATAGGTACATTAGGGAGCATAGAAAGGTTAAGGGAGGGATAGTGAAGATTAATAAAGGAGGGGGAGGTGGGCAGAGGGAGACAGTGAAAAGGCAGATTTACTGAATGAATACTTTTGCTCAGTATTCACAAAAGAAGAAGAATAGGAGTTACCTAAACCAAACTATAGAAGCACTCTGGGCAAAGGGGTTGACACCAGTCCATTTACAGAAGAAAGAGTCCTCTTAAAACTCATTGTGGACAAAGCCATGGGGCCTGACATGATTCACCCCAGAATCCTAAAAGAACTAAGGAGGTACCTAGTGAGACCACTGACCACCCTATTTAACAAATCATGGGAGGATGGGGTGGTACCTGAGGACTGGAGGAGGGTAAATGTGATTTCCCTTCACAAAAGTGGGAGCAAGGCAGAAGCAGGAAACTACAGACCTGTTAGTTTGACCTCAGTGGTAGGGAAAATGATGGAATCACTTCTGAAAGAAAGAAAGAATTGTTGAGTACTTAGAGGCCATCAAGGCACAGAACCCAAGGCAGCATTAATTCACAGCAGGAAGGTCATGTCAGATGAATCTAATTGATTTCTTTGACTGGGTGACCAAAGTGATAGACCAGGTAGAGGCTGTGGACATGGCCTACGTAGACTTTAGCAAGGCATTTGACAGAGTTCCGCACAAAAGATTAATAATTAAGTTAGCCAGCCTGGGAGTGGGTCTCAGGGTGGTAGCCTGGGTAGCAAACTGGCTGCACAACAGGGCACAGAAGGTAATAGTAAATGGAACCCACTCCGAAAAAAGGGGGGTTACTAGTGGTGTACCTCAGGGTTCAGTACTGGGTTCAGTCCTCTTTAATGTCTTTATAGGTGACATTGCAGAGGGTTTGGAAGGAAAGGTATGCCTCTTTGCAGATGACACAAAGATCTGTAACAGAGTTGTTACACAAGGGAGATGGAAAGGATGAGGAGGGACTTGTCAAGGCTGGAGGAATGGTCAGATGTATGGCAACTTAGATTCAGTGTAAATAAGTGCAAAGTAATGCACCTGGGGAAAAAAAAAAACAAGAGAAGAGTACACAATGGCAGGGGAGGTACTAACAACAACAATAATGAAAATGGACTTGAGGGTAGTCATATTAGATGACCTAAAGGTTGGCGAGCAATGTGAGAGGTCAGTAAGGAGAGGCAGGGGGGTGGTCACGTGATGCAGCTGAACGTGTAAGACATGCTCCATCTGAGCTTCGCTCACCTGACTGATATTACACAGCTTTATTGCAAGTATTTTCCAAACTAGCTCAGAAATTGTACCAGCAGTGAACGGGGGAACTGTTCCTGTATTGAACGGAGTAGTCTGGTGAAAGAAATGGAGGCAGAGATGAGACAGGCACACAACACATGCTGCCTGTAAAACCAGAGAAGGTGCCAAAGAAACCCAGGGTGCAGCTTTCAAATACAGGCCGTATACATTCCATGGCAACTGCTCCCTCGGTGGCTATAAAATTGACTCCTCTAACTCTGGAGTGATTTCTTCTTGAATTTCAAACTTTTAAGGAGGGGGTTCGGTCTCTGGCAACTGATATTAGAGCTTTATCTGACACTTTGGAAGAAATTTCATGGAAGACTATGGATAATGAGGCCTAGACAATTTCGGTGGAAAAGAAGGCAGCTAAAATGGATTCTTTAATAACGGCGAACCACCAAACCCTGAAAAAGCTTGAATCCAAAATCGAAGATCTAGAAGGTAGAAGCAGGTGCAATAATATGGTAGTAATCAGGCTACCAGAGAAAAGAAGAAGACACTGATACCATTCAAGTCGTACAAAAGTTAGTAAAACTGGTAGGGCCTACCCCATATGGATCAACCTATATTATTGAAAGGGCACACTGGGCATTGCGGCCCATTCCGCCTCCCAAGATGCAACCCAGACCTCTGATATTCCGATTCCTAAATTTCCAAGAGAAGCAGCATGTTCTTATGAAGCTGAGGGAAATATAAGATGTGTTATGGGAAGGCCAGAAGATAAGAGTCACACAAGATCTGCCAGCCACCATCCGACAACAACAGGCAGCTTTCCACCCAATTGTTTCTAAGTGTATTGCGGCAGGGATTACATTTTGGATGGCATAACCTGCAAAATTGCAGATATTAATAGATGGTGCCTGGACATCATTTGAAGAGGTAGCTCCTGCAATGGATTTCTGCAAGCAAAAGTGGCCCACTCTATTCTCTGACCATTGAGAGTTTCCAGAAGGATTTACACCCCGGTGAAGGACCCTAATTAAGAGTAAAATTGTTGGGACTTGATTTAAGACTGAACTGCCCAGAAGGTTTACCAGATTTGTGACCCCAGGACTATGAAAGAATAGTCCTCTGAAAAGGAGGATCTATGCAACTTTAAATTTCGAGGGAGATTTGTTTCCCCCAGCCTTGCTATAATATACCCCAGTACTTTGGAGAACTTAGTTCTTTCATTGTTTTTTCTTTTTATTTTTATTTGACAATTTTCATTTCCTCCTTACAATGATATGGAATGTATTAGGATTTCCGGATGAGGGGAATGAATATGGTTCATAATTCAAGACATTCCGCCATGGTGGTACTTTTTGATCTGAGGCCACAATTGTTTAAACTGGTCAATGGATTTGGTTGTTTGGTTAATAATCTAGGGATATTATAAAGTAAACCAATTTTGAGTGGTTAAATGGACACCATCTAAGTAGAGGTCACTAGTTTACATTTTAGAGTTTAAAAGTGTAAAAGTATCGGGGGAAGAAAGTCTCCCATCTTTTTTCCTAATTAGTAAGGGTGGCACCTGGGGTGTCGAAAGACTTGATAGGGAAGATTGAAAGTATATATGAGTTTGCTATGTGACGTGGTTCTGCTCTATGGCATACACAAAGCTCACTGAGATTTGGTAAAGCGTTGAGAACCTGTGAGATAGGGGATGTTTTCCCCCCTTGCAGGGTTAAAGTTACTTTTTTGAAGGTTTGCAGTTGGGTGACGGGGAGGGTCACTGGTAGACTGATCATCATGGGCCAGTACGAAGAGGAGGAGGGTAGTTCATATTATCGTATAGTATTTCAAGAAGTTGAGATTAAAGGGCATGTTCGTGGTTCTACTTACCAACTTTATTTTATTACTGGTTCATTACAGAGGGGTGGGTATTTGGGGATAATTTGGGGAGAAGAGGATGTGGGGCTGTTTAAAGGTAAGGGCGAGAATGGAGCCAACATAAGAAAAGCAAAATAAAGAGTGCACCCGAAGAGTTTGTTCCTAGGACATTCCAATACTGTGAAAAGGAATGATGGCGCAGCTTTTTAAATTTGGTTCATGGAATATGAAAGGGGTGAGACACCCTCTTAAGCATATGAAAATATTGAAGTATTTGGGGATTTTGCACAAAGATGTTATTGTGTTGCAAGAAACTCATTTGCTAGAAATAGAGGGTACTTTACTGAGGAGACAGCAGGTGGGGCAAACTTTTACTGCAGGATATAGCCGGAATAGTAAAGGGGTAGCAATCCTGTTTTCCAGATGCTTCTCATTCTCCTGTGAAAATAGCATCAGAGAGAAAAACGGATGATACGTTTTTGTCAGAGGTAAAATCCATTCCATTGAAATACTTTTTGGATCCATTTATGGCCCTGCCTTTTACATGGAACTTCTGTCCATATTAACTCTCTTCCTTAATATTTCCATATTCCTAAGAGGGGATTGGAATATCCCTTTTGATCCCCTTCTGAATAAATCTCATGGGTCAAGTTTAAGGGGGGGTCTCCCCAGCACAGAGAGCCATGATGGAGTTAGTGGACCACATAGGTCTTTGTGACCCATGGAGACTTCTCCATCCAACTGATAATGAGTTTACATTCCACTCAGCAGTTCATGGCTCAGCCTCCAGAACTGATTATTTCTGGATTAGTAAATCTCTATTGCATGGCTTGTTAGATAATAAAATGGAACCTGGCATAGTGTCTGATCACTCTTTTATATATTACCATCTTTCCATTTCTCTCAGTTGGGGGCCAGACACATTATGGAGACTAAATAACCAATTATTAAATGATAATAAGATAACTGATATCATTACTACATCTCTAGACCAATTAAAAATAGACAATTGGGGATCTATTAACTCTCCATCTAGGGAATGGAGTGCATTAAAGTGTTTTATCAGAGGAGAATTTATAAAATTAGTTTCCAATAAAAAATGGATGGAAGAACAAGAAAGAACAAGAAAGTAACATACTTTTAACTCAGATTACAGAGATGGAGAAATATTTATCATCCCAAACTACAGAAACAATTCTAAAAGAACTAATCACCCTGAAGGACAAATACTCTGAACTACTGAGGGAGAGAGTGGAATGGTCTATAATAAAAACTAAAACAAAATATACTGAACAGAGGGAGAAAGCTGGATGATTACTGGCCCTTAGGCTTAAAAAATATGAAACATCAAGATGTATCACTGCAATAAAAAAAGAACCCCAAGGACTCCTCCTAACACGAGCTAAAGAAATTAATACTGAATTCAAACTATACTATAAGACGTTATATGACCAGATGCTGAATCAACCATCTCAAAATAGAGTAGATCAATATTTAGCTGGTCTCCACCCTCGACCCTTACTACAGCTCAAGTTGAGGGCCTCTCTTCCCCTTTCACAGAGGAGAAAATTCTCTGGGTTATTAAGGCCTTACCTCTTGACAAGGCTCCAGGAGCAGACGGTTATTCTGCTAATTTTTTTTTTGTAATTTAAAGTTTATTCACACATTTTCCATCATAAAAGGCAGCATACAAAGAAGCTGACAGAGACTCATTGATGCATAGTAAAATGAGGCTGCTCCCCCACCTCCCCTTACCGCAGTAACTCATTTCAGTGACTGTAAATGCCGAGCCTCTAATCAAAAGGCCATATAAAAGCATTAAGCCTATTATAAGCTTAGTTTGGAACCAGAGAGATTAATGAGTGAAGAGGATCCCAAATTCTAGCATAAACTGCCAGTCTGTTATGTAGGCTGGCTATTGCTTTTTCTGTGCACAAATTGGATAATACTTCTCTTACCCATTCCTGGAAAGAAGGGGAGGACCTGTCTTTCCAATGACGGAGAATTATTTTCTTAGCTGACAAGGCGACCATGGATATGTGAAATTTACGCACCTTGACTCTAATAGAAGACAGGTCCCCCAACACACATACCTCAGGGATAAAGTGTTCTTGAAGGCCCAACAAGGGGTCTAAGGAAGTTTGGATTGAAACCCAAAAGGTGGAAATACTTGGGCAAGACCAAAGCATATGAAAAAGTGTACCCTAATCTTGCAAACATTTATTGCACTTATTGGAGTCTAAGTAGCCCCACTTGTGAAACTTAACCAAGGAATAGTATAGGTATTCTGCTATTTTTTATAAGAAGTTTGCCAGACAACTAACCCCATGGTTAAGGGAGGTAAACTCTTCCATGTTACAGGGTGAGGATTTTGATCCCAGATTACTAGAAGCAATTATCGTAGTACTCCCTAAACCGGATAGAGATTCAACACGAGTCTTGAACTATCAGCCTATATCCCTTCTCAACTGTGACATGAAAATCCTAGCTAAACTTTTGGCTCTTAGGCTGGACAGAGTACTCCCCCTCTCTTATAGGTGCTGATCAGGTTGGATTCATGGGAGAGAGGTCCTCTGTCGACCACCTTCGCAGGCTGTCACACGTCTTCTCCGTGTTCTGGGATGCTAGTCAGGCTATGGCATTGGTCTCCCTCAATGTGGAGAAGGCATTTGATCAAGTTGACTGGCAGTTCCTGTTCAGGACACTCCATAGATATGGTTTCCCTAATACATTTATCTCCTGGATACAGGTGTTGTACTCTAATCCCGACGCCCATATTTTTTGCAATGGGATCCTCTCTCTCCAATTCTCCTTGATGACAGGAACTAGACAAGGATACCCCGTGTCACCATTGCTGTTTAATCTATATTTAGAAACTCTTATTTTGGCCATCAGGACCTCCCTGGAGATAAGAGGCAACTGAGCTCTAAGGAGGAAAAAGTTGCAGCCTACGCAGATGACATTTTGTTCCATATCACCGATATTTCCTCCTCAATCCAAAGCCTTTTGAAGTTAATACAAGAATATGGTAACCTGTGAAGTGGGTGCATGAGGAAGGGTGCCGTCCATTGCGGCGATACCTTCCCGGTGCAATCCACTCATGGCGACGGAAAGATAGGGTGACCGGATGAGGGGGTGGGCAAACTAGGTGATGGGATGTTGCTATACATACGCGTGTGGGGGGATGGAAGCGAGCATGGCGAGCGTGGGCTGGGAGGTGGTGGAGAGGCTGTAGGGGATGATGCTGCAGTTGTCGGTCGAGCTGTGTCGTGGCATCGGGGATTGGCTAGTGGCCAGGGTGGCTGAGGTATCGGGTTCAGGTCTGGGTACTGGTGTAATTTTTTGCACCAGTCAAAACCTTTTATTTTACTGCTTCACTCGACGTGCACCGCCCTGGAGTTGAGAATCCTTATATGGGGGAGTGCAGGGGCGAAGCAGTAAAAATATGTCCTGGTGCCATTGTGCTGGTGTGCCGGGGGTGTCAGAGTGCCAAAAATGTGTTCAGCACTCTGACTGAGTGATAATGGTGATCGCCTTTAGGCATTCACCATTATCACATAGTACCAAAGAATATAGTTCATTTTCCAACTACAAACTTAACACAGATAAAACAACTGTTTTTCCCCTGAATAATAGAGTTCTTAAACAATATATTTTAAACCTAGGTTTGCCTTGATCCCCTAAAACTCTGAAATATTTAGGCTTATATCTTGCCACAAGTGAAACCCAAATGCAAAAGTGGAACTTAGATCCAACAGGACTTAAAAAGATGGCAAGATATCCCCCTAACATTATGGGGAAGGGAGAACATTATCAAAATGAACATATTGCCATGACCTTTCTACCCACTAAATTTATTGAATCTTTGGATTCCTAAATCCTGGTTCAAAAGGATTCATTCTTATGTATCCGAATTTCTGTGGAAGGGAAGGGAAGGTCACCAAGAAGAGCTTTTCATAAATTGGCTGCCACTAAGACTTTAGGAGGTTTGAAATTACCACCCTTTGGGCTATATCACTGGTCTAGTCATTTTAGTAAATACATAAGATGAGAAGAAACTCTAGGACCAGTAAAGCTAAGAAGCTATGTACCTACTTGGCTAAGGGTGAAACAGGAAATGATAGTTTCAGTGAGCATAAATCCAGTGGCAATGCCTTTCCTTAAAAAAGGGAAACTCCGTTAGGTATACGTAACACGCCTTTGGGTAACTCACTTCACACACATTTCCAATTATGTAACACTATGGGATATACAAATATATATGATATACCGCAACCCATATTTCAGAACCCCAATCTCCTCCTGGTAGGGCATATGATTCCCTATAACTGGGTCCCAATAAGGCAGAACTGTACAGCAAATTATTTTCATACTCACGACACAGGTTGTCTGACCACGCAGGATCTCCTTTCTAAATTCAACCTGGCTTCAAAATGGTCTTTCAGAATTTATCAAATATGTCATATGCTGGTGACTTATTTTAGGTCAAAAATTGTTTCTGGGGATCAAGGGGAATGGGTCAACACCTCTAGGATTACGGCTATGAACCCACATGCTGTCTCATTGTTATATGCTTCTCTACCTACCTGGGTCTTCCCAAAAGAAAGTGGCGTTTCCAAATACTGGGGTGACATATTCCCCAACTCGATTGCTAAATGGCCAAAATTTAGAGAGAACTGTCATAAATATATTACCCAGGACAGACTACATCTTACGCAGTTACAATTTCTTAATGATATATACCTGACTCCATACCAACTACACAAAATGGGTGGGGCAGAGACCCCAATGTGTAACAGATGGTACTTAGAAGTAGGAACTTTATACCATATGTTTTGGGAATGCTCAAAAATTGCTCCTCTGCGGGAGCTTATTAAATCAAGGGTTGACCCCTTATTAGGTTTACACGACTATTTCACTGTGGAGGTATGCATGTTAGGTGACTTTACAGGTTTTCCACAAATGGGTGACCGGATTTTGTTAGGAGATGATTTAGTGGGGCAAGCAGTGGGTCTGAAACCTTGGGTGGCATTTTCTCGGGCTGCAAATATTAAAGATGAGGTGGTACATAGTAGAGAGTGTAAACATAATGTTTCTGAATTGACTTTTTGGATACCTAAAAGAACAAATGGTTTTTATACCTGTAAGAGATGTAATATCTGTAAATATGGGGTCACTGGTAAAACATTTCAACACCCTTTAAAACAAAATTTTAAAATAGATGTGAGAGAGTTGATTACATGTGATACCACATATGTAGTTTACATGTTGTGGTGCCCATGTGACCTTATATATATTGGCAAAACTGTAAGACCTCTGAAACAGAGAATACAGGAACATGTTAGATCTGTTCTCAATAAACGGCAGGATACACCTGTTAGTATGCATTATGCGGTATATCATAATTCAGATTTAAGTGGTCTTAGATTTATGGGTTTAGAACATGTTCCAACCCTGCCGTTTGGTGGGGACAGATCTAAAAAGTTATTGAAAAAAGAATGCATGTGGATATTTAAAATGGATACTATTAGACCAAATGGATTGAATGAGAAGTGGGACAGAAAACCATTTCTTTAGGGCGAGGTGCTTTGTTCATTATAATATTTATTTCTTTTGCATTAGTTTACTGCTTTTTTGCTAGTAAAGTTAAAATGAATATAAGATCTATAAATGTAACGAATTTAATGGAGGTATTATATTATTTGCCTATGGTAACTATTAGATTATTACCTGTGTGAGATTTTGAAAGATTTAAATATTTTGTATTTGAGTCCTTCTTTTGTTTTTCTTCTTTTCTATGTTGCAGTTTTATTATAATCAAACTTTAATATCCAGCACTATAACTGTTTTGAATAATAAAAAAGGAAAAGAAATCCTTTTTATAAATGTTAATGTAAAATTTTAGGTATTCTATCCCTTTAAATGCTGTTAAGACAGCTCATTAATCGTTAATTATTTGAGCATTTAAAAGTGCTGTGGATATTGGTTTGGTTACCCCCTCTGAAGACTCGTTTGGGTCAAGGCGCTAGGGGTGTTCTGTTCGTTACAACACTTGGCTTTTTTGCACCAGTTTTCTACTTTTTTGTTAGTGAAGTTAAAATAAATGTACAAATTGAGTTATATAAAAAGTGACTTCGCTTCATAATTTATCTGGTGCCATTCGCTTTTGCGCTCCCGATTTTGGATTTCTTGTTTGTGGGGCTTGCAACCCCTCGGTGAGCTGCATGGTTGCTGTAGGAGTTCTGTTCGCAGTGTGTCTTTGGATGTGGTTTTCTGCTTTTTTTCAACATAAGCATCTCTTCCCCTGTCACTTTTTATACAAATAATCTACCCCACCAATAATACTGATGTGCACGTGGTCTCTAAGATAAAAGCTTTGAGGGAAAGAATGTCAAATAAACACAGGCATTCTGAGTGTTAAGCTGAATGCTGCTCATAGAAAGAAAACTCCAAGTTCCAGCAGAATTACCAATGTTTTTCCCCATCTGACATTTCTTGCAAGCTCTGAGGAACTAAAACATTTATGGCAAGTCTTTATCTCAGTTTTGGGTCCAAATTAAAAAAAAGGGGAGGCAGTATGAAAAGAAAACCCCTGCTGTCTTTATAGCCTAAAGAAATTAACCTGAAGCCAGTCAAATTACCCAGTCACTCATGTTTCCCATTATGTAGTGGCACTTCTCCGATGCAGGACCAAACTGTGTTCAGGTATCCAGTGCTTACAAAGATGTTGAAGCCTACTTATTTTGCTTGTTTTGGTGAAGACGTTTGCTGCCTGCTTTTCTCTGTGGGAGTGAGTACTTTAACGAGGAGGTAATCTCTTGATATGCCGTCTGTTGTTCTAACGATATTTGTGATCAGGCTCCATCCTTTTTTGTTTGCCCTAGCTGACAAGATTGTTGGACTGTGTACCAGCGATGGTTATCTAACTCCTTCACTGTCTCAGGCTCCAACAATCCATCCATGGAGATGTTCCATTGCAGCAGGAATTTTTTGTCTTCCAATATTGTTGGATAGGTGTAAGTGTCTGAATCAATGGTAATCCGTAGAACTGCAGGTAAGTCAAGTCAGGCTTTTACTCCTTTTGCCTGCAGTTGCTTTACAATAGGGAACACCTTGTGTCAGTGGTGTATCATTGCCGGGGCATAGTCTTGCTCAAAAAAGAGTTGGGTATCTCTGAACACTATCTCCTTTTTTTCCCAGGCTCTCCGCAACACATCTGATTTGGTTCTATAGTCAAGGAAAGCAACAATCATGGATGTAAGTCTTGCCTTGGGGTCAGTAGGTCTCATGCTCAGTAAGCAATGTGCTAGAATAATATTAAGGGTATAATCTGTCTCCAGCCCCAATACTTCACCCAGGAAGCTCTTCATTAACGTCACCATGTCCACCAACTCGGTTCCCTCCAGGATGCCATGAATCTGGATATTTATTTGCCAGGACCTATTATCTAGGTCCTCAAGCTTTTGTTGCAACCAGATTTCCTGGTCATGGAGATGGAGGATTGTTCCATTGTGCAGATCGTCCATCTTAAAATGCTCTGCTGCATTGTCCTCCAAGTCTACAATCTTCCAACCCTTAGATGGTGATCTTTTTGGATGTCATCAATATCTTGTTGTATTTGGGTGACTGTACCTCCCAGCTGTCTTAATTCTTTAAACAGTTTTTTTGATGTGATTGTAAATGCCCTTATTCATCAAAGCTTCTGGCATCTTCTGAGGCGGGTTCTGGTGAAGTAAGCCACTTCAATAAAGTGTGGACTGCACCCACCATCTGAGAGAGCTTATTGGGTGCATCTTTATCCATGGCTCCAGTCACAAATTCTTTCAGCCTTTGGTGGGTGGTCATTAATATATCTTCTGGGTGACATTTTTTATTAAGCTCAGCCAGCTTGTTTGGGAAGATAGTGATGGATTTCAGACTAACCCAAGAGAGCCACAGAGAACCTAGTCTGACATAGAAGGTGACATCACTGGAAGTCCAAGAGGTGATTGTTGTTTAGGGTAAAGTGATGGTGTTAGATGGCTAACAGCAACAGTAGGTGGTACAGTACCATGGGTCTGTTGCGATGCTACAGCCTGGCTCAGTGTTACCCTCCTCATGCATACTAGATGGCAGGGAAGCAATGGGTTGTGTGGTGGTCAGGGGTGTTGTATAAATCATTAGTGAGTCAAGGTGGGTCGGCAATTATTGATACCCACATACAAAGATGTTTACATTCTCAGATGATGGCTACATGCCACTGCATGCTCAACAGCAAAAGAGGCAAGAGGAAATTGAGGGAGAGAGAGAGAGAGAGAGAGACAGATATCGCTCAGTCACACTCCACTGACAGACTCTCATCACACCATCTCACTAGGAGACCCAGTGTCTCAGATAGCAGCCTTATTCTCTTTTCACACACTGACTAGCTGGCAGTGACTGGCCTGGCTAACACTCAGGCAAAAAAAAAAACAAAGATTAATTTCTATGCCCTGTAATACCTCCAGTCAGTACAACAACAATTATTTTTGTCAAATAAAATGTTGAAAGATCCCATCTGTCTGCTGAAGTTTGTGCCCTGAGTCAGGTCAACAGCTGCAAAAAAAAATTAAAATAAAACCCAGAATGCACTCTCCTCTCACCTACAGAAGTGCTCAAACTTTGTTGACCTGCCTGAAATGATAGCTAATTAATATAGCTAACTAGAATGATTATGCATGTTTTTTTTTCTTAAGACTTGAAACTTTTTCTAAAGGTTTTTTTTTTTTGCTTTTCCTCCTCATACATCACTGTTTTGGCAAAGAAATTAAATGCTCTCAGGTTTCATAGTTTGATATTAGTTTACACGCTCAGGAGGCAAGTACCTTTAGTTGAGCATGCCACCCAAAGGTGGGTAGAGATATTCAACTTTTTTTATACTCCTGTGTAGGTCTAATTGTTCTTTAAAATTTTCCAAACTGACAGTTTCAAGGAAAGGTTCCCTTATAACTTTGTGTGTTAAGCATAGGTCTCCGTGAAGTTGCCTATACTTTATGGAGCAAAAGTTAAGATGTTGCAATCTTTCATTATACTCTGGGTTTTCCAAATCATTGATCTTTTTAGTTATTTTGGGTGCCACATTCTCCACTGAGAGAAAGCTGGAAATTGCACCAAGGTGTGTGCAGTGTGGGGAGTTCTCAGTCTCCAGCATTACTGATCTACAGCTGCAGGTCATGTGGCTTGCATTAGCTCTGAGAGTGCTCACTGAAAAAAAAATACTTTAGAAAGTGCCATAAAGTTAAAGTGAAGCCAAGTCCCTTTGGACCTGATTCGCCAACAACAAACATTTGATTTTTTGATGCTTCCCCTGAATGCCGTATCAGGATCGGCTCACCCTTACATCAAAGATTGCTCTACGAACCTGGAAGCAGATATTGTAAGTAATTAAAAGGCAAAACACAACTTCAAATGTATGGTTGTCATCTTTACTACTGTAGCTGTTGCTTCGTTTGAAGAAACACACTGTCTCTGCATTACCATTACCGCATTCAGTGAAATGTATCTTTAAAAACTGTATATGAAAGGCACAGTCTAAATTTTAATTCTCTTCTATAAAATAATTAAGGTTCAGTTAGTGTTTGTGTCAAAATCACTGTTTCAGAAATGTATAACTCAGCCATTGTAGGACCTTGGTGTTTCAAAACTGGCATGTACAGTGGCGTGAAAAAGTATTTGCCCCCTTCCTGATTTTCTCTATTATTGCATATTTGTCACACTGGATGTTTTCAGGTCTTTAGACAAAATGTAATATTAGATAAAGGGAACCTGAGTGAACAAATAACACTTTTTTTTTTTTTTATTTCACTTATTTAATGAAAAAAAGTTAACCAACACCAATTGGCACTGTGTGAAAAAGTAATTGCCCCCTTACACTTAATAATTGGTTATGCCACATTTAGCTGCAATGACTGCAACCAAACACTTCCTATAATTAAATATCAGTCTTTCACATCACTGTGGAGGAATTTTAACCCACTCTTCCTCGCAGAACTGCTTTAATTCAGTAACATTTGGTAGGTTTTCGAGCATGAACTGCTCGTTTCAGGTCCTGCCACAGCATCTCTATTGGGTTTAAGTCTGGACTTTGACTAGGCCACTCTAAAACATTAATTTTACTTCTTTTTAGCCATTCTGATGTGGAGTTGCTTTTGTGTTTTGGATCATTGTCTTGCTGCATGACCCAACTACGCTTCAGCTTCAGCTGACGGAAGGATGACTGGACATTCTCCTTAAGAATTTTCTGGTACAGAGCAGAATTCATGGTTCCTTTAATTATGGCAAGTCATCCAGGTCCTTAGGCAGCAAAGCATCCCCACACCATCACACTACCACCACCATGTTTGACTGTTGGTATGGTGTTCTTACTGTGGAATGCTGTGTTTGCTTATGCGAGACATTATGGGTTCCATGTTGTCCAAAAGTTCCACTTTGGACTCATCTGTCCATAGAACATTTTCCCAAAAGGCTTGTGGATCATCCAGGTGCTTTGGCAAATGAGAGATGAGCATTTATGTTCTTCTTGGTTAGCAGTGGTTTTCGCCTTGCTACTCTCACATGAAGCCCATTTTGCCCAGTCTCTTTCTGATTGTGGAGTCATGAACACTGACCTTAGCTGAGGCAAGAGAAGCCTGCAGTTCTTTGGATGTTGTTTTAGGATCCTTTGAGACTTCTTGGATGATTTTACACTGCGCCCTTGGAGTAATTTTGGCAGGTCATCGCTTCCTGGGAAGGGTCACTACTGTTCCAAGTGTTCTCCATGTGGAGATTATGGCTCTCACTGTGGTTCGATGGAGTCCCAGAGCCTTAGAAATAGCTTTGTAACCCTTTCCAGACTGATAGAGGGCAACACAATGTTTTTCTGATCTTTTCAGGAACTTCCTTTGATCATGGCATAATGTGCTTGTTGAATCTTTGTGCTGGCAATGTGTCTCTGATGGTAAGGGCCAAAATAAGTGAGGTTTATATTGAGCACAGCTGACTCTAATTATCCCTTTAATTGGGTTGATTTAACTAGGGGGCAATTACTTTTTCACAAAGTGCCAGTTGGTGTTGGTTAACATTTTTCATTAAATAAATGAAATAAGTAAAAAAAAAAAGTGTTATTTGTCCACTCAGGTTCCCTTTATCTAATATTATATTTTGTCTAAAGACCTGAAAACATCCAGTGTGACAAATATGCAATAATAGAGAAAATCAGGAAGGGGGCAAATACTTTTTCACGCCACTGTACCTACTCAGTCCTAGGGGTTATTTGCATGCTTATTTACAGATGACTACAGGTCAAAAAGCACTGGCACTATTAAGCTCTGAAATTATCAAAGCATTTCCAAAAATTAAAACCTTTTTTGTACACAGGTAATTAAAAAAAAGACTGATTTAAAATCTGAAACTTTCAGGTTCATAAGATATTGAGCCACAGAAGGGTCTTTCATTGGTTTTATGATTAAATAAATAAGATGTTAAGATTATTGACATGTTATCTTCACAGAGTAGGCACATGCATACTAGAAAAATGGGAGGGGGATATATGAAAAAACACAAGCCTTTTTATTATTCAGGATTGATTTACAAGGAAGTCAATTATGTATGTAAAAGGCTTGTGTTTTTGCCTTCCACCAGAACTATCTCCCTTTGATTTTCCAACACTGGAAGCCCAATCCTGATGCTTGAATGTAGCTTTTTGTTTAAAAAAAAGATACTTTTCCCTATCCCCTGGGGGTCAGACCCTAGTGACTCATTACTGTCCCGACCCCAAATTTCATCACCAGGTCCCTAGTCCATGTATCACCACCCCCCAAACACCAGGAACAACATCCCTTAAAAGTAGTAACATTCCCCCCTCACTGTACAATTACTCCCCCAACTTTTTTCTTCGCCATGCCCATTACGTAAAATAAACACCCACCTTCACCCTCCTCTGTCACACATGCCACCCTTTCCCTCCTCCCCATGGCCACCCCAAAACATACATTTACTGTGGTCCTACAATGGGTCACTAGCACAATCCCCCCCCACTGGCCACCATCATCTGCAAAAGTGTGCTGGCTGGGCTTTGGGGGAAAACTGGCTGAGAAAATTAAGTAAAAAAAATCATAGAAAACACTGCACATGCTTTTTTTTGCCACAACAAAGGCTGAATTTGTTATCCTGTAAAACATATTTTGGGACCAAATTCAAACGTGCTGATTGGGTGGTCATGAGGGTGGGGCTAGTAACCACTCTGTCCTTCAAATTTGGTAAAACATATATTAAAAACTGTAAGGTTACAGGTGGTTGAAAAAACCATCATCCCTAAGAAAATGCTTATGCACTGGGACTGGGACTTGCATTTTTTTCAACCCCAAAAGGAATAAAATGTGGCATTAGGGTTTTCAGCACTAATGCCCACTGCCTCTCCATCACCTACACTCATGACCCAAGGTGAAGCTACTGGTCTGTGGTTGTGTCCCCTGGATCTGCTGCTTCAAGCTGCAGGTCTAGGGTAATCCCCCACAGGTGCAAAATTGGTGTCTTATTTGATGTAGGATGGTATGAAAAGAAGCAGAGTTGTGCACACCCTGCTTTTTGGGGTCAAAGGAGCAGATCCATGGTGGATGGTCCCAAGATGGTGGTCTGTAAGCATAGCAGTGGACTTGTGGGGTATAACCCTGGACCTGTAGCTTGCTTTTTTCAGGCCCTGTGGTTCATGTGTGAAGTAGAAGACACATGGACAGAGCTCTAGATGTGTTGCTGTTTTGTGTAAGGCCCTGCTGGTCCTATATAAAGCAGTAGACTCAGACATGTACCTGCAGGTCCTATGTAAATGACCAGAACCATCAAACACAACCCTAGACCTCTAACGTACGTCACACTGTACTCTGGAGGCCCTATGCAATGCAACAGACTTGTGGGCCCAGAGATGTATCTTAAAGCAGCAGACCCATTGGAAATAGCCTCAAACCTGTAGCTGGAAGCAGCAAACTCATCAAGCATGGTCCAGTCCTATAGCTTGGCCTTGAGTCATGATGTTAGGAGATGGAGGGTGGGTGTTACTATTGAAAACACTTACACCACATTTCCCTCCTTTTGTAGCTCTGTTACCCTAATGTATGCATTAACAAAGTTTTTTGAAATTAATTTCCTTATTTTTTGAGAAAGTACAGTGTCAGATGGAACTGGCTTCATGTAGGTAGTTCAATCATAACTCCCATTGTGGGTCCTGTGTGAAGCAACAGATGAAGTGTCCCCAGTAGGCATGGTGCTGGATCTGTAGCTTGCATCATATAGGTGCCTTCGGGCCCTAGGTGAAGTAGAAGACCTATTGGGCACAATGTCAGATTTGTAGAACATGTCACTCAAGGCCCTGTGGACCCAACATAAAGGGGAAGACCTTTTGTGTCGGTGTTAAAATTGCCACTTGGGTGGTTTTGACGAGTGAGGTAAGTAGCCAATTACCGAAATTTGGACTTAAAAAGTTAAAGAACTGTGGGACAGAAAAAAAATGTAAAAAATAAAATTATGTCCCTGAGCATGTGCAGTTTAAGTTTTTCTTTTATTTTTTACTTAGAATTGTTGAGGAATGTTTTATTCAATTATTTATAACATTATTATGTTTAAAAAATATTTTACCAAATTTGTAGGTTGGTGTGCTTAACAGCTACCCCCCACCCACAACTACGAAAGTGTGGTGTTTGAATTTTAACCCAAAATACATTTTCATGGACTATAAATTCAGTCTCTTTGACTGAAAAAATCTAAGTCCCTGCCTGTGCTTTTTTTTTAATATGTAGGTTATTAACATATTTTTTCTTTTAGCTGTGATCAGCACCGTGGTAGCAAAGCAGAAGGTGACAACTGGCTGAGGAGGTGGAAGTAGGGCTCTGCTGGTCACCCACTGTGGGAACCTGGACGCAGTAAGTGTGTGGGTGGTCATGGAGGGGAGAAGGGTGACCTGGTTTCAAGAGGATGGATGACAGTGCAGAGATAGTTTTAAGATGGGTGCGGGGAGGAGGGTGGCATGGGTTCTAGAGGTTGGGTGAGAGATTTTTTTATTTGTTCATTTTTCACAGGTTCATGATGAGAAGGGAATGCAAAATAGAGTGACTGACTGAGGTGGAAGGGTGGCTGTGCCAGTCACCTGTCTCAGGATTGCAATAGGTTGGAATGTGGAGGGAACATGTGTGGCAGAGGAGCTAGTGGGTGTTTTTTTTTTTTTGCACATGCTAATGATTGGTGAGGGACACATAAGTTAATGTTCAGCCATGGTGGTGGGAACGCTGTCTTAGTCACCCACCACAGGATTACAATAATTGAATTACTGGGTGGAAGTGTGGTGGAAAAGTGTGGCATGGGAGCTAGGGAGTTATTTTATTGGCACATGTTAGTAATCGGTGAGGCACACAGAAGTTGGTGTCAACCATGGTGGAGGGAGTGCTGGGCAAGTTGCTGACAATGGGATCACAATAATTGTGAATACTGTGGTGGAAGCTGAAGGTAGGAGGGTGACATGAGTGCTGGAGAGTGGGTGAGAATGAGCACTTGTTTTTTAACTTGAGCAGTGGAGTTGTAAGCAACATCTGACACTGGGATGGTGCATCCAGCTTAGGGATGGTGTTTAGGGAGTTGTAAGCAGCACCTGACAAGGGAATTGAGCACTCAGTGTTGGGAAGGTGCTTGGGAGTATATCAGGCAATGAGATTGAGCACATGGGGCCAGATATTCAAAAGAGTTGTGCCATGCGCAATAGGGTTGCTCCAGTGCAAGTCCAAAAATACACCATTCTGTGATATTCAGCGGGAGGCAGATGCACCCCCCAAGTCACGCTGAGCAAGAGCGCAAAGATAATGAATGCATGCGCAACTGAAGGGGGAGGAATCATGCATAAATGGCCTAGTGTGATATTCAACAACATGCACCATGAGCAATAGGGGAGCAAGCGGAAGTTGTGTGATAGCGGAAATGAGCCAAAATAAAAAGGAACAAGGGAGAGGTGCAAGAACACTACAGGGAAGGCACATGTGGCTGAACTCTAGGCAGACACACAGGGCAGGACTGACACACAGGGCAGGACAGAGAAAGGGCACCCTGAACCCATAGGCACAGAGAAGGTGTGGGGAGCCACAGCCAAGCAGAGTGCAGAAGGGGGAAGTGCCACATAGCACTGAGACCAGTAGAGGAAGGTGTTCCCGGTGCAGGGGAAGTAGCAGCCAGGACAGTGGGAGGAATAAGGAAACAGCTGCTGGGGGGGAACACAAGCCAGGAACATGGCCAGTGCCACCATCCAGATGGAGGCAGTAATGAGGGGAGTGAGAAGGCAGGCAGCTGGAGTGCACGGCCGTGGAAGGGCCCATTGGTGGTAAGCCCCCAAAAGGCAGTACCAAGCCTGCACCAGCTTCAAGCTGTACAGTGATACCAAGATCGTGGGCCGGTACCACATGAATCGGGCAATTCTGAGGAGGCTCTGTGAGCTGTGCAGTGATGTGATGCAGGCACCCACACAACAGAGCCATGCTCTGTCAGTGGAGACAAAAAGTGACAGCTTGCATGTGCCTGCTCACCATGGGTACCTTCCAGAGACCAACAGGAGACACCACAGGCATAACCCATTTGGCCATGTCATGCCACCTCCCCCAATTCCTCAGTGTACTGCTATCACATGCTGTGGAGTACATCCAGCACACTGGCAGAGCACACAGAAAACATGCAGGAGTTCCACAGGGTAGCACGTATGCCTGGTGTGCTAGGGGCAATAGACTGCACCAATGTGGCCATCTGCACACCACCTGGCCCCAAAGGAAGGGCTATGCAAGCATCAACTGCCAGGTGGTGTGCGATGCCGGGGGGTGCATAATCTATGTCTGTGCCATGCACCCTGGGGGGAGCACATGATGCTTTCATCAGGCACCAGTCGGCACTGTGCCACTGATTCGAGAGTGGGGACATCCCCACTGTCCACTTAGTGGGTGAGTATGCAAACCACGTGGAAAAACATAGAGCTTGGGAGGGGCATGGTCAGAAGTGACATGGGTATTGGCCTAGATGGCTCAAGGCAGAGCAACGCTGATCACCAAACTAACCTCCACCCTCTACACACAGGTGACAGTGGATACCCACTCCATCCCTGGCTGCTCACACCATACCGGTGGCCCATGACCCCATCACAGCAATGCTACAATGAGGCACATGCCACCACATGCAGTGTCATAGAGCGGGTGTTCGGGATGCTGAAGGCACATTTCCATGGCCTGCACACGTCTGGCAGTACCCTACAGTACAGCCCCTCAAAGGCCTGTGGGCTATTCCTGGCCTGTTGCATCCTGCACAACATGGCCAATGCCTGTGGGATAGCCATACAGGTCAAAGAGGGGGACAGCAAAGGGGACAATGAGGATGCAGGTGAAGATGGTGATGGGAAGCCCCCCCTTGGGCAACGGGACCCCTGACTGCTCTGGCTGGCACAGCTGCACCGGGACACCATCACAGAGGAGCACTTCAGCCAACCCAGGTAAGTCATGGGGCCATGTGCAACCACAAGTGGCAAAGGCACAACCCACAAACACACATGGACACACACCAGGGGTGCATGCTGTCAAGGGAAGTGGCCGAGCATGGAACTGCATGCACCACCAGGGATGGACGAAGTCTAACATGGCACGCGGACATACACACACACACACACACCTCACAAGACATGCACAAAGGGTAGGAGGCACACCAACCCAGACCGCCACCCCTAGCCACACACACATCCACACACCACCACGCCCACTGCCTGTCATTGTGTGTGTGTCAGACACTGGGTACCTTTGTACAGTGGTGTACAGCACTACGCAGGCATCATCATGCACATGCCACAGCGGACAGCAGCCGGGAGGGTGTGCAGATGGAACATGTGTGTGCGTGCAGGGCCAGGTACCCCAACCATGCATTGCCAGCTGAACGACACAATGCACACAGTGCATCATCAGACAGTAGCCATGCTGGGAGACAGGTCAGTCATGCGCCACAGTGCCACAGCCGCCGCAGATGCATGGGCAGCCCCACTGAGACCCACCAGCAATGATAGGCTGACCACTGGCCTCATGGGTGGCACCGATGGTCCCCCAAGGGTTCCACTGTGTGAACACGACTGTGCTCACGCAGGGGTCTGCAGCACACTGAACATGCCTGTGCCAGGCGTGCCCGGGATACCTACAGCTGAACCCGGTGTCGAAAAGGATGGTGTAGCATGACGCCGGGAATGGTGGGTGGACATTGCACTGCTCGGTGTCTGCGACGCATGGGCAAATAACTGTGTGCCCATTGTGGCCATGACAGCTGTGAATGCCTGTGTCTGCCTGTCAATGGCAGTAGTCACATCCTCCCGCAACCGGTCCATCCCGGCTAGGAGCAGAGTGGTGTCTTTGCTGCACCGCTCCTCTGCTTGGTGCAGAGCCACACTCAGTGCATCCACTGCCATCACAAGCTGCATCTGCTGATTGACTGATGCTTGCAGTATGCGGGTGTGCTCATCTAAGAGGTCATCTGCCTGATCAGCATGCTGTCTCTCATGGTGTTCACGGCCCTGATGGTCATCACCCCTTGAGGGTGGGTGCTGCACACCAGGGCCAGGCCTGGGCATGTCCACAGGCAGTGCACTGATGCCACCCCCTGACACTGTACCCCCATGGCTATTGGCTGACTGCTGATACTGCCCCTCCGGCTGACACTCTCCAGGGCTCAAAGGTGCTGCTGCAGTAGCCACAACAGCCCCACTGTCCTGGACACACACCAGTGCTGTCCCACTGGTGCAGACAGGCACAGGCTGGGACTGTGATGTCACGCAGGCCTTCACGGTGGCATCACCCCCAGCCATGGCCACGATGTCACCTACTGTGTGGCCATCTTGTTGTCCACATGTCTCAGTGCCCATGACATTAGCTCTATCATCATTGGTGTTGGATCTGGCACCAGCCTGAGTCTGAGCATGCTGGCATCCATGGACGCTGGCACGCTGGGACAGGGGCAGGGCCTCCTCTGCACCTGCTCCATCAACATCAGTCTGGATGTCTAGGTGGGCTCACTGTCACCCTAACCTCCATATGCCTGTGGAGGTGGATGGGCCCTCCTCCATCTCCATGCTATTGCCCTCAGTGGAAAAGCCCACCACCGCTGACCCATGTAGATGCTCAGGAGCTGTAAGGGAAAAACAGTAGCATTACTGCGTGTGACCTACCCTATCCCCCCCAATTGACAGACCATGACCTACCATGCGGTGATGGGCTACCACCCATCTGGAACCCACCACCCGGAACACCCTCAATGGTGCAATGCTGCATGCTGCCAGCAATCCGCTCTTCCTGTGAGGTCAGGTGTTGCACCTCCAGCTGTCCCCAACCGGTCGTAGACCATGCTGCCCTGATGGCAGCCACCTTCTCTTTAATTCTCTGCCTGTCCACACTCCTGCATGGAGCGCTGGTGGCTGCCATGCAGGTTGACAGCACGTGACACCTCCTCCAATGCAGCAGCACAGGCCTATGGTGTTCCCTGGCATCCGCTGAGCAGTGGCTCCTGGTTGAGGTAGGCTTAAAACAGGGCATCTGTCTCTGCCTTTGTGAAGTTTGGCCTCCTCTTCCTCCCACGTCTCTGTTCCTCTTCGACAACCTCATGATCGGTCATGACTCATCCTGTGAGAATGACAGGTGTTACCTGTGACTGTGCAGTCCCATGCATGTCCCAAACACCACAGTCCACACTCCCAAACAGCATGCAACTCACCGCAATAGACTGCAGTAACCGACTATGGCCAGTGCATCCCAGTGTCGCATTTTTATATCGCAACCCATGCAAATGAGGCGAGGTGCATCTTTAAGTGGATGCAAATGCAGTGACTGCACCATTGAATGGCTGATTAGATGATTTGCATATGCCAGCTGAATATCATGCTTTTGCGCTTTGCGCAATTGTGTTGAATGTGCTGAGCCAAGGGTGCAGTTCTGTGACATGTGCAGTACACACCTAACTGCACATGCCCGGGTTGATGACGCTGGCACCTGCCATGTTGCTGATGTGCTGTGTGTGGGAGGCAATGCAGGGCACGGCCACCATTGTGCCAGTGGTGCTACAGCGCTCTTCACATATATGGCGCTGTGGCACTGAGGCGTCGTAGGCACACTGGGGCAAACAGCGATGTAGGCCACTACAGAAGGTGGCACACAGGCACCCAGTCGCACTACATGCTTTGGGTTCCAATTGTGCCATGGCTGTCCGTGTGCCAGAGACATGGGTGCACCACTATCACACTGCTCAGTGACAGCATGATAGGGAATAGCAGCACTGTACCATGCAGCATCTGCACATGGCAGGACCGCGCTGCCGAGCACCATTTTGATTCCACCACACTGAAGAGATGGTGCAGAGGCATGCGGTAATGTGGAGCCAGGTTTTGCTAGCCAACCTGGTGGCAATAGTTGAGCCCCATGCTGGGGCTTTGTATGGAGATGCACCCCTGGGCAGGGCCAGGAGTGCAGTGTGGCAGGAGGTGGCTGACGCCCTGGAGGAGGCCACCGGTATGGGGCACAATGTGAAGCAGTGTCACCATTGTTACAGAGACCTGAGGTGCAGGGACCCGGACATGCTTGCCTGCCTACGGGCACATGCCAGGAGGGGCACGGTGCCACGGCCAGGTAGGTGCCACATCCATACACTATTATTGTCCATACGGGTATCACAGTTGCATGTGTCCGGCACATGGGGGGGCCATCTGGTGTTGGCCGTGGTGGTGGTATTGGGGTGTGGGGTGAATTTGTATGGCTGTGTGGGATTGCACATACATGGGGGTGGGGGGGACTTTGCTGCCGGATTATACTGATGTTCCTCTCTCCATGTTTGCACCTTAGGGCCCGAAGAATGCCGGCAGGCCAGAGAATGGAGGCACCGCCTGGAGGAGCAGCAGGGCAGGAGGGATAATGGCAGTCAGCGGTGCGTGGACCAGCCTGATGATGGTGAGTGCCTTACATCCATGATTACTATTGCATGCTGTATAACTGGGCAGGCAGTGGGGCATAGCCACCATCCATTGACACCACTGCCATGTACGCAACTTGTTACAGTCAGCACTGTCCAGTGGCACTGCATGTCTGGGAGTGTGTCAATGGTGGTCCCATGCAGCCATCGGACACATGGCTGTGGCACTGCCTTCACACCGCATAGCCAAGTCACTGTCTGGCCATGGTGGTGCTGTGCAGGACTTGGGCGGTGGGTGTGTGCAGTGGTCCACATGGCTGTGGCTGCCTGGGTAGGCAGGTCTTGTGGACAGGGTCACTGTGGGTGGTCGTACACCATCACAGGGGTGTGGCATATGGCTGTATGCCATGCACAATGGGTGGGCTGCAGGGGGCTGGACAGTCACATTTATTGACTCTGCTCCCTCATCCTAGGTGGACGGCGACTCCAGGCAATAGAGAGGGATATATGGGAGCTGCTCCAGGTGGCAAGGGAGACACTGGAGCTGCTACAGAGGATCCACCACCACGGGGTGAGGAGGAGGAGGAGCAGCAGCAGTTGTCGGTGCCATGTAGAGGAGGACCAGGGTGCACATAAGTGTCTCCATGCCCCTACTACCACCTTCCCCCCTTTGCCCCACCCTCATACCCCTTCTTCCCTCTCTCATATGTTCACCCCTGCCCCTTACCTGCCCTCACCTGTTATGTGGCCCTTCCTCCCCTCTTGTAAATAGTTGTATATAGGTTTGTTACTTCTTTTAAATATAAGCATTTTGTTATGACAACTGTGGTGGTCTCTGATTTGCAGCGGGCTACAGGTGCTCAGCTGCAGTGGTGTGCATGGCGTCAGGGGAGTTGCACTCATGGGCGTGTGTGTGTGTGTGTGTGTGTGTGTGTGTGCAGAGGTGAACCGCCTATGGTATGGGCAGGGGGATCAGTCACTGTCTGTGGTTTGTGTGTTGTACTCTGTGCACTGGATGCCTGTGTGCAGTGGTCCACAGGGCCTGCACTGTGTACATGGCACCCCGGTCCGACTGTCCATGGCCTGTGCAGCTGACACCCTTGCATGTTTGTGATATGCACGGTCTGCTGGTGTGTCAGTGGTGGCTGTCCATGCTGGATAACAACTGTACCCGGCACAATGTCAGGTTGCCTTCCATCACCAGTATAGTGCACTTCTGCCTCTAGTGGTGCTGTGGCCTCCACTGTTGTTGTCCCCCCTCCATGCTGTCACTTGTGTCTGTTGCAGGGGATGTGCTCCAGTGTCTGTCACCTGTGCTCCGGCGGCATGCTGGTGTCATACAGCTTCATGGTGCCTGTGCAGGGTGGCTGGCACACCTGTGCAATGTAGGGGTGCTGGCCGTGTGTATACGTCAGCAGTGGCCACATGCCAGTGGCTTGATTGACCTGTTACTGTGTCCTTGTGTTGGTGTGCCCTTGGGTATGGGTGGGTGTTTGTCCATGCACTGTGTTGCATCCTGTGTGGTGCACGCTTCCATGCTATGCTGTGCGTGTCTGTGTTGGCTATTGTGGCAAGTGCTGGGACAGGATGTGTCCTTGGGAGGGCGTGCAGGGTGCTGTACAGCTGGAGCATGCCCTGTCGCATGTGGGGTACCTCATGTGGCAACGCATGGTTGGTCTTTCAGCTGTACCTCAGGGGACATGCAGGGTGGCACTGTGTATGCTGTTGTTGCACTGCTGCCATCCACAGCAGGGTGCACATAGTGGGGATGCCTTGCATGGCTCCATGGTGCACAGGGTTGCATTGTCACAGTGGTGGTGATGGCATGCATAGGGTGTCCTGCACCATTGGGCACTACTCCTGGGAAGGGCATATGGTGATTGTGGTGCAGGGTGATCTCTGCATTGGTGGGATGGGGTGCCACGGGGTGGTCAGCCCTCCTTGTGCGCAGGTCACAGCTTGCCAGGGGGTTTGCTGGGACACCATGGCCCGGCTGGGGGTTGGTTGCTGGTATCCATGGGCCGGTGGTTATTCCAGCTCTCACCTGGTTGTGCAGTGCATGGGGTGTGGGGGATGATGTCTGTTGTGCTGTGTGCTCCTCTGCCCATCTGTGGCATGGGTGGTGGGCCCCTGCATCCCTGATTGTGCTGTTGCATTGCTGCCCTGCTGTGGGAGGCATCCCTGGTTGTGCTATGGCGCATCTGGACTGCTCCGCTGAGCATCCCTCTTTGCGCTATGGTGCAGGTGGTGTGATATTCAGTCATCGGTTGTAGGCGCATCTTGGCCTGCGCAGTTTTTGAATATCGCACTTCTTGCGCATGGGTGCAGTGGACTTGCGCTTGCTCCTGCTGTTGCGCACTTTTTGGGTGCAGTTTGAATATCTGGCCCATGGTGTAAAAATGTGAGGATATTATTTTATTTTGCAACTGACTTTGTAAATTAATCACGAATAAAAAAATAATTGGGCCAGATATTCAAAACTTAGCCCTGGGGCAAAATTAACACTGTGTTAAAACAGATGGTTCTGTGTGTGTGCTAAATTAGCCCAGAACCATTTGCATGCTATATTCAAAGGAACAGCCCTGGGGATAAAGCAGCTGAATATAGCACACAAATGAAGCTGTGCAAACAGGGCTGGGAGTGCAGTGCAATATTAACCCAGCAAATAAGACAGCTCTGAATATAGCATCCAGGAAGTGCAAACCAAAACAGCAGCCCAGTGCACACAGACATGGAAGAATGTAAAGGCGAACTACCTGGTCAATGTGTGTGCTAGCAAACAAGTGGCTGTACTAAAGCTGCAAACAACAGTGTAGACTAAATATGGCAAAACAGTGTTATGGTTCAGACAGGTTTGTGTGGCGCAAATATATTTTTGCAGCTTTTCCACGGGGCTAACATGTTTGCCCAGTGCTAGGATTTTTCCCCAGGGCAAAAATTTGCTATATTCAAAAGTGACATGCAAATGCATGTGCAAGAGTAGGTTACATACATGATTGCCATTTTTGGTGGCATTTAAATTAAAAATTAAAGGTAGCAAACAGACAAACACAAGCTATGTTTGGAAGTGTGTGTCTTGTCAGTTTACACAGTCTTTAGTGTTTGGCAGTGCAGGCTGAATGACAGAAACAGTGTGCACAAGACACACTGGCCCAGATATTCAAAGCTTTGTGTGGTGAGCAAACCATTTGCTTGGATTTAGTGCAGGATTAGCGCGGGTCTGCCATACTCAAAAGGACAAATAGTGCACGCAAACTGCATTAGTGCCGGGTAAACCATAATTATATGCAAGGAGCAAAGTGAACATGAATACAGGTGCTATGAGATATTCAGCAACTAGCACCGCGCTAAGGTGTTTAACACAATGTAGTGTGACCCTTAGTGCAGTACATATTACCACCCAGGAAAAGCTTGTCTTAACCCTGGGCAAACAGCTTTGTGCAACATAGAAACATAGAAACATAGAACATAGAAACATATAATTTGACAGCAGATAAGGACCGCTTTGCCCACCCAGTCTGCCCATTTCCCTACCTACTGGATAAGCTGTAGATCCTAGTTAACCAGCAGCCTACTTCTTCTTACCCCCAACCCCCAGAATTGCCTTATGACTGTCCCATGCATGCTTGAATTCCACCACTGATTTTGACTTCACAACCTCCTCCGGAAGGCCGTTCCATGCATCCACAACCCTCTCTGTGAAAAAATACTTCCTTAAATTATCTCTGAGCCGCCTCTATCTTCAAATTGTGCCCCCTTGTTCTTGCACACCTCTTTTTTTGAAAGATGCTACCCTCTTGGACTTTGTTGATTCCCTTGAGGTACTTGAAAGTTTCTATCATGTCCCCCCTCTCCCTCCTTTCCTCGGGGCTATACATATTAAGCTCCTTAAGTCTCTCTTCATATGTCTTCTGGTGCAGACCCTGCACCATTTAGGATGCCCTCCTCTGGGCAGCTTCCATCCTGTCTATGTCTTTGGAGATTGGGTCTCCAGAACTGCACACAGTACTCCAGATGGGGTCTCACCAGCTGGTCTGTACAGAGGGATAATAATCTCCTGTTTTCTACTGGTGATGCCTCACCCTATGCATCCCCAGTAACCCCCAGCCTCCTTGCTGCCCTCTCACATTGTTTGCCCACCTTTAGGTCATCTGATATGATCACCCCAGGTCCCTTTCCATTTTTGTTGTTGTTAGTATCTCACCCCCCAATTGTGTACTCTTCCCCTGGGTTTTTGTTTCCCAGGTGCATTACCTTGCACTTCTTAGCATTGAATCTAAGCTGCCATACATTTGACCATTCCTCTAACCTTGCCAAGTCCCTTCTCATCCTTTCCACCCCACCCTGTGCATCCAACTCTGTTGCAGGTCTTAGTGTCATCTGCAAAGAGACATACTTTCCTTCCAGTCCTTCTGCAATGTAAGCTTATTAAGACATTGAAGAGGACTGGTCCTAACTACTGAACCCTGCGGTGCCCCACTAGTAACCCTCCTTTCTTCTGAGGTGGACTCCATTTTAGTATTACTCTCTGTGTCCTATTCTCCAGCCAATTCTTTACCCAGGCTGTCATCTTGGGACCCACTCCCAGACTGGCTAACTGTATATTAATCTTTTGTGTGGGACTGTGTCAAATGCCTTGCTAAAGTCTAGGTAGGCCATGTCCACAGCCCTCCTGATCTACTACTTTGGTCACCCAGTCAAAGAAATCTATCAGATTTGTCTGGCATGACCTTCCCACTGTGAATCCATGCTGCCTAGGGTCCTGTGCCCCTCTGGCCTCTAGATACTCGACAATTCTTTCCTTCAGAAGTGATTCCATCATTTTCCCTATCACTGAGGTTAAACTAACAGGTCTGTAGTTTCCTGCTTCTGCCTTGCTCCCACTTTTGTGAAGGGGACTCACATCTGCCCTCCTCCAGTCCTCGGGTACCACCCCATCCTTCCATGATTTGTTAAAAAGGGTAGTCAGTGGTGTCACTAGTTCTACCCTTAGCTCTTTTAGAATTCTGGGATGAATCCCATCAGGCCCCATTGCTTTGTCCACCTTCAGTTTTAAGAGTTCTTTCAGAACCCTTTCTTCTGTAAATGGGCTGGTATCAACTTCTGTATACAGAGTGTTACTACTGTTTGTTTTATGTACCTCCCCCTCTTCATTTGTAAATACTGAGCAAAAATATTTGTTTAGTATCTCTGCCTTTTCACAGTCTCCCTCTGCCCACCCTCCCTCCCCTTTATTAAGCCTCACTATCCCTCCCTTGGTCTTCCTTTGCTCCATGATGTACCTATAAAAGGTTTTATCCCCCTTCTTAACTGAGTTGGCTATCTTTTCCTCGGTTTGGGCCTTTGCTGTTCTGACTGCCTTCCCAGCCTTCTTTTGCTTTAACTGATACAGTTATCTGTCCTGCTCCTTCTGCGATTCCTTGTACTTCCTGAATGCTTTCTTTTTCTCTTGAACCTTCACTGCCACTTCTTGTGAGAACCATAGTGGTTTCTTACATCGTCTTGTTTTGTTTATTTACTTCACACAAAGGTTTGTTACCTCTGTGATGGCAGTTTTTATTATTCCCCATTGTTCTTCCACCCCTCCTTCCTGCCCATTTGCTAGTGCATTCCTTAGGCACTCACCCATTTTGGCAAAGTCAGCCCTCCTAAAGTCCAGTACTTTTGTCTTTGTATGGCCTGACTCTATTGCTGTGTTTATTGTGAACCATGCTGTTCTATGGTCGCTAGTTCCCAGATGGCTACCCACTTCTACATCTGTGATCCTCTCTCCATCTCCATTTGAGAGAATCAAGTCTAATATTGCTCCCTCTCGGTGGGCTCCAGTACTAGTTGTCTAAGGCATGCCCCTGTAGGGCATCTAGAATAACTGCACTCTTCAAGTGGCAGCTGCAACTGCATTCAGTTAACATCTGGCATATTCAGATCACCCATCAGCAATATCTCCCTTTTTCTGCCATTCTAAGTATACTTTCTATCATTTCCCTGTCCATTTCCTCCCCCTGAGAAGGGGGTCTGTATACAACCCCTGTGCGTATTGTGCTGCCATTGCCTGTCTCCAAATTTACCCACAGTGCTTCTTCTCCTACCTGTTTACCCTTTTGTTCTGTTGCTTTTATTCCTTCCCTTATGTAAAGAACTCCTCCTCCTCTTTTACCCTCCCTGTCCCTCCTGTAGACAATGTATCCTGGTATGTTTATGTCCCAGTCATGGTTTTGTGTGTACCATGTTTCTGTGACTGCCACGATATCCAGATGTTCCTCCTCCAGCAAGGCCACTAATTCAGGAAGCTTGTTACCCAGACTACGGGCATTAGTACTCATTGCTCTCCATTTTTTGATGGCTTTACCTTCTGTTGCAGCATCCCCCACTGACCGTTCTACCTCAGTCTTCTTCTCATTTAGTACCCTGTTTTGTAGGGAGAGGGTGGGATTTTCCTGCTGCTTGTCAGTGCCTCCCCCTTTGACTAGTTTAAAAGCTTGCCAATGAAGCATTTAAACGATTGCTCAAAAGACTTGTTCCTTCCTGAACAGATGCAGACCATCCTGCCAGTATAGGCTGGTGTCCCTCAGGTGGAACCCCAGTCCCCAATGAAGCCAAACCCTGTGCTCCACACCATTTTTTCAACCATTCATTAAACTGCATGGTGCCAATTACCCTCGCCTCTCCCATGCTTTTGACAGACAGCACCTCTGAGAAGGATACTGTGTGTGCTACTTGTCTTAGGTCCCTCCCCAACTCTGCAATGTCCTCCTGCACTGCTCTAATCTCATGATGAGCCAAGTCATTTGTCCCTAGGTGGACAATACGTCCAGCTCGAATCCCTTGCAGCTGTTCTCGTGATCCTGAGGATGCGCTTCCTGTCCCTCCAAGCCATAGCACCAGGCAGGCACCTTACTTCATTTTTCCCAGCTCCCCCCAGTTCTATATCCCTAATAATTGAGTCCCCCACCAGGAGCTACTTCCTTTCCCTGTGGTGTCCTCTGCCTCCTTCCTGTGGGCCTCCCTTGTGACAGTTATAATCAGTCTTCTCTGCGGGTGCATCCATAGGGGAGCTATGCTCCCCCAGAATGGTGTATGGATTGTGGAGTGGAACAATTGACTGGGTGTGCCTCTGTTCCACCCTCCTCACCCTCCCTGAGCCCACTGTGGTCCAACTGCTGTGCTTGGTCAAACCTCTGAGGTAGTGGTGGTGGCGCTAGTGCTCCCTAGATGGGGGAGGTTCTCTTCCTACTGTCCAGTGTGGCCTGGGGGAAGGTTTCCTTACTACTGTCCAGTGTGGCCTGAAGACGGGCAACTTCCTCCCTCAGGGCAGATAGTTGTCTGCAAATAGAGCAGCATCTCAGCCTCCAGAAAGACTCCCGGAAGACTGCTGCCCCACAGCTATTACATTGCACTACTCCCCACATGTTTATCTAGTTTATTTCTTTATTATATTTGTGTGTGTGTGTGTGTGTGTGCGCACACGCGTGCGTGTGTGATTTGTTATATAGAAATATATATATTATACAATGTGTATGCTTATATTGTCAGTGCAGTGTGCTAGAGAGGATATGACAGTGAAATGCACCTTGCACTCGAGGAAATGATGTCAGAACCTCAGGTATAAAGGAACAATGTTGCTTTGCACTGTGTTTGTATGGCTTTTGCATCGCTTGTGCAACCCTAACATATGATTACGACTCTTAGAAAATGCCAGACATAGAGGACACATGCTGCTCACTGATGGCACCACCATGATGCCAACTGCTGCCACCTGTTACAGCCAAGAGCAGGCAGTAAGGGGTGATCTGGCCCACAGGGGACATCATGGTAGTATGGCCATACAGCACACACCTGCAGACCATATGTCTGTGGTGACCAACTGATGCTAGCACACACATGCAGCACTGTGGGCATGGTGGCCATTGAAGGGAGGGTGTACGGGTGGCCAGACCTCACCATAGCCCAGGTGTGGCCACAAGGCTGGGACACATCATGCAGTGCACATAGGCTAGTAGTGGGAATACCCCACCACCTGTGTGCCTATTGGAGCTTACGAGCGCCCCATCCACATACCACACAACTATACAGATGCCACCGCAGACACACAGCCAGCCAGCCATGTATATGTCAATGTGAGCATCTCATGCCATAGGTGCACCATCTGTGGATCACACAACAGTGTAACAGTACTGTCCACTGTCAGTAATCACCTGCAAGATGGGTCTGTCACTGTGTACAGTGCAGTGGACATCACTGCCCCACATACCATAGGCATTGCTGTGTCCCTAACACTACCAGCCCCCTTGCTACTGTAGTGTCTGCTGTCTTGCTGTGCACTGTAGCATGACCTACAGTGTGACGGTTGCATGCAGCAGCAGCACCACCACCACCTGTGCATGTGCTGTGTTGTCCCCTGGGGTGCGATATGCTATGCTATGCTATGCTATGCTATGCTATGCTGTACTGTTCACATGCAGCCTGCAGCTATCATCATGCACTGCCTGACTGACCTACAGGTGGAGCTGCAGTTGGATCTGGTCAGCCCCTGTATTTCCAGACTGACCTTCAGGTAGAGATGTGGGACTCTGCAGTAAGTTTGGGCAAACTACATGCAAATCAGGGCATAAAGGGATGCTAATGTGGCTGTTTGCCCAGAGACTACCTAAGTAGGCTCATTTGAATGTCACTTTTGAATAAGGCAAAGTTTAGCACCTGGCAAATGTGTTTGCACCGGGCAAAAAGCTTAACTCTGTGCTAATTCTGTGCAAATGCGTTAACTCTACGCAAATGGTTTGTGGAATATTAAACTGTTTCACACACTGTACTTTCCCATAGGCTGCTCCCTGTAGCTGTACTGGGTCCATGCATTTTCTGGAACACACATTGGCCAAATAGGTCACCTCTCCCTACCTTCACATCGCTGTGCACTGTGTTGCTGTTGTGGTCTGCACTTCCTGGTTGCTATATTCAGAGCCGTCTTATTACAGGCCTACGTTTTCCCCTGCACTCCCAGCCCAGTTTGTCCAGCCTCATTCCCATGCTATATTCAGAGGCTGTTTGCCCTGGGCTATTCCTTTTGAATATAGCTTGCTTTGTGCTCCGGGCTAACTTTGCCCACCGGGCAGTGCTAATTTAGCCCCAGAGCAAAGTTTTGAATATCTGGCCCATTGCATTTAAATGTCCCACTCAGAGCATGAGAAAAAGAGGGGACCTTTATGCAATTTTTTAAAATAAAACAGATTTTCTAGTGTTACCACTCCAAGGTTATAAATCCTGTCTAAGCTAGTTATATGGCATAGTACAGTGCAGTTTTTCAGACTGGAATTGATAAATTATGTGAATTAATGGCATGTAAAGAGGGTATGGCATATATGTACCCATTTAGTGTGGACTAACCCAAACTCCATAATTCACACTTGTGAATTACAGAGTTCAATAAACCATGGTTCTATGGTGTGCAAAGTCGTGCAAAGCCACACAAGGCTGCATAAAGCTGTGCAAAGTCATGCAAACTCACTTTTGTGCAGTGCTAAGCACCAGTAAATATAAAAAGTAACACATGGGGAAGTCTGGGAACTTGGATTTTATGCACACCCTCGGTGTATGTGATGCCCAGAGATACACCTCTTGGGCTTCTCCCTTGGGGTTTATTGGACATCATGCACCTTGGGTGTGCATAAAATCCTCGTTAACCACACATCCCCATGCATTATTCAATACTTTATCTCCTTGTTGTCCAGATAAGCTCACTGGACCAAGGCACATTGTCAGTAACCACCCAGATTCACTACATGTGTGGCTGAGATGATACAGAGTACAATAAATACATACCATTAACAACAACACACAGTTCACAATGTGCAACATAGTGTCACATTTCAAACCATTTCTGCAGGTGCTGTTTCATCTCAGTTTTATCAATGACAACATGGTTGGCTTCTAAGCAATATAACTGCATTGTATTCCACAGTTTGACTGCCTGTGCATATGGGGTGGCTGACCACTCACACTGCCTCCTCACTGGCTGCATACATCCCTGTTCCCTGTTTCTGCTGTGTCCACACACCCCCATCCTTGGTTTGCCCAGAGTTAAAGCTACCTTTTCCTGGGCAGTAATTTGCACCATGCAAAGCATTGCGCAAAGTCATGCAAACACACTTTGCACAGCGCTAATGCAGTTTGCCCATGCTATTTGACCTTTTGAATATAGGGAACCCGCACAAACCCAGTGCAAATTTTGTGCAAATGGTTTCCGCCCAGCACAATGTTTTGAATATCTGGCCCATTGTGTTCGGGGCTATTTTCCAGAGGTGGGTAGTGGGCAAGAATGTAAGTTTTTGGTTTGTTAATGACTTGAAAAAGTCAGTCATGAATAAAAAAAATATTACAGCTACTTTTTCATTCAGTCAGTGCATGTGTGAACTTTTAAAACTTTTAACCGTTATAGCTTAAAATGAAATAAAACCTCATTTTTATGGCTGTGGGCAGAGCCTACAACCTACAGCCATCTTGCTGCCTTGTTGGCTGTAGCTGGAAAAATGGAGAAACGTGCAACACTTTTTTTGGACATTTCAATATATCCTTCCACATCTATAAATCACTACGCCAAATGAAATAAAATACTCCCTTCTTTCTGTTTAGAATGTTGGAGACAACACTAAAGCTGCTTATCAGATGGCCATTAGGAAACTGAAACAGCTTGTTAAATATTGGTTGCCTATTAAACTGGAGATTTGTTTACCCCCCTTTTAAATGCAACAACTTGGACATTTAAATACTATGGGCCAGATATTCAAACCTTAGTGCAGCACGCAAACCAATAGTGAGGGAATAGCGCACGACTAGCACAGAGCAGCGATAGTGAAAGGACCGGTTAGCATTCGCTAACCACAGTAGCATGGGGAAAACCGATAATGTATGCAAGGGGCAAAGAAAGAGAGGTGGCCTGCATACACGTGCTAAGAGACATTCAAAGCCATAGCACCGCACAAGGACACATAGCACGACACGTAGCGTGGGGCTAGCTACTGCCTATAAAAGGCTGGTCTTAACCCAGGGCAAACCACTTAGGGGGAGTGGCCACTCCAGGAAGTGGAAATGTGTGCTGCAACAATAGCAATGATGTTGCCACTGCTGTTAGCAGTAGTGGAGGAGGAGGATAGGGAGCAGGCCCAACATGGGCCAAAACACAGGCCAAGGAGACGGTATGCTGCAAACAGGTGGTACCAGCCCAGGGTCTCCGTCGAGACCCTGTCAGATGAGCACATCACTGGCTGGTGCAGGATGAACAGGGGCATGTTGAGGCAGCTACAGTAGCAGCCACAGACACTGCCAGCTATTTCCTGAAATTTCTGTGATATTTCCAGATATATCTCCTGCTTTCTCCATTTCCACAGTAAGGGCAGCACAGAGAAACTCTTTAGAAATTTTGTGAAATATCTGGCAATGTCTGTGGCTGCTACTTTATGTGAACTCATGCTTAACCAGCTGCATCCCAACACCAGATGCAGCCATGCCATTACAGTAGAGGAGAAGGTGACAGCAGTGATGTGCTTCCTAGCCACAGGAATGTTCCAACAACCAATGGGGGACACCATCGGAGTGTCGCAGTCTGTCACCTCACACCTCCTGACCCATTTCCTTGACGCTTTCCTGCCATACGTTGGGGAGTTCATAGTATTCCCCAGCATGGCAGCAGAGCACAAAGAAACCATGCAGCAATTCCATTGAGTTGTGCACCTACCAGCAGCACTAGGAGTCATTGACTGCAACCTTGCCCCCATTTGTGCACCACCTGGTGATGGCAGTGAGGTATATGTCAATTGGAAGGGGTACCACTCCATCAATTGTCAGGTGGTGTGCGATGCAACTGGGCACATCAGCAATGTCTATGCGCAGTACCCCAGCAGTGCCCACGATGCCTTCATCTGGCACCAATCCCAGCTGTGCCATGCATTTGAGGAAGGCAAGATACCCAGTGGGCCCCTAGTTGGTGAGTAGCAGCAAACAGGGAACACACAAACCATGGCAGGGTGGGGATAGGCATGGGAGGCCAAGGAAGGGGCATGGGAGGGTAACACAGGTGGTGCAAGACAGCAATGGGCGGACAGCAGTACATCACTAACAGGTGCACATCTCTCGGCAGGGGACAGTGCCTATTCCCTGCGACCCTGGCTGCTGACACTGGTACCCCGGCCTGCCACAGTGGCCGAAGAGATGTACAACGAGGCACATGCCAGCACCAGAAACATCATAGAGAGGGTGTTTGGCATACTGAAGATGCACTTCTGATGCCTAGACATGTCAGGCAGTGCCCTACAGTATAGGCCTCAGAAGGCATGCCTTATCTTCCTAGCCTGTTGTATGCTGCACAACATGGAAATGAACCATGGGATACAGGCACCTGAACCTGAGGGACAGGCCAACAGTGACCCAGAGCCAGCAGTCAGGGGGATAGTGAAGCAACTTGAGAGGAGGGATCTTCGTATGGCCCGCAGGGCCCCAGAGCATAGGGCCGCCATCTTTACGAGACTGTCACAAGCCAGAGGGTGAGTACAGACTGCACGACAACATGATACAGTACAATGGTGAACAGTTTAATGTGTACAGACATCCACAACAGTGCTGACAACAAACACAACAGGTGCACAACACAGTGGCACTGAATGTTCATGTGTGAGTGGTGTGATGGGTGGGATGTGCAGTTTACACATGTGTAGAGGTCACACAGCCATGGCACTGTGATGTGGGTGATGCCTGATGTGTGGTGGCAGTGTGGGGAGGGACACCATGGCTGTGCATGTAAGACTGTGCAAGTGATGGTGTGTGTGAGAGTGTGTGTGTGTGTCAGTGTGAGTGCAAGTGTGAGCAGATGTGTAGGAGTGCTAGTGTGCACATGGGAGTGTCAACCGTGCACAAGTGCATGACAGCCATGCCTATCTCTGGTGACAACCACCATGCACACGGTGCACACCATGTGTGCGGGAAACAGATCCAGGGGTGTTCAGGGCTGAGGACACAGTAGGGGAGGACCACAGTGAGGCAGACAGGGCAGATTGCCTGTGGTCACACTGACCAGCGGAGACAGACAGGGTGGCTGGACGGCCATGGCAGCGCTGGGTGCCTGTCAATGCACATGAAGCTGTGGTGCTTGAGCTACTGCCAGTCCTGCGGCCGCAAGTGGCCTGCTTGTGGGCCCCTGTGCAATGAGCACACTGAGCCCCTTTCACAACCTGCTGCCTGCCATGCACCTCGTGCAGCACTGTGGTGAAACCTACAACCGTGGCTGTGAGCCCAGCAAAGCCACAGTCAAGTGTAGCAACCATGCGGCCCATCCTGTCCTCGGCCCGCTGTTCACCCTGTGCAAAGCCCAGGGACAGTGACTCACACATCTGGGAGCTCCCACCACAGGCCATGCAGGTCCAGCTGTGCCTCCTGCTGGGAGGTGAGTGCAGCCTGGAGCAGAGGGCAGGCCCCTGTGGAAATCTGCCTCCATAGCCACAGCAGTCTCATTGTCAGCTGGTGCTGATGCCTGCACCTCACCAGGGTGTGGACAAAATTGCACTGATGGCCTGTCCTGCCACTGCAGGCCAGTGGTGGTGTGCTGTGATCCCTGCACGCCCTGCACCCCAGCCAGTGGGGGAGCACTGCATGACAAGCGGAACACACCCGTCCCCCACATGGCCAACCACAGATTACATGGGTACACCCATACTGACATGGCAAATAACCCCCCTGACACCCGTGCCATGGACTGCACCCTGCCCCACCCCTGTGCCCCCCTCCACTGGCCCTTCCATGGGTGGGATGTAACCCCCCTCTGACACATCCATCTCAAAGTAACTGGTGACTGTCAGCAGGATCACTTGCCCACCCCCAAGATACTCCACCTGGGCATCCTCCAGGGCTGCACTGAGGTTCAGGTCCCCACCATCACTGGAGCTCCCCCACCCTGGCAGCTGTAGCCCATGTCCATGTGTGCACCACTTATGGTGTGCATCTGAGGATCCATGACTGGCACCCAGTCCCAAAGTCGATGGCAGGTTCTCCTCCTCTGCCTCTGCCTCCGGTCCCAAGACAGCCATCCCAGCCTGGTCCTGGCATGCTGCAGGCCCTGCACACATGCTGTGGAAGACAACAGGACAGGGTCACTGACCGGTACATGCACGGTGCGCCACACCACCACAAGTACATGCACACCCTAGGAAACGTGCCACCCACCGCAGACATGCACACCCCACACACCAGCCCCACAACCATATACTGTTCCCACATGCATGCACCCACCCCACACTGCTTATGCCCTGGCCTGTCAGCCATGGTGGCAGCCATGCCAGGCACTGTATGCATGCAAACCTGCCCCAGGTGAACAATGTGCATAGCAGAGCACCCCCACAATGCACCCCAGGCAAGACACCATCACAGACACCCAGCACCTGTGCTGGCATACCATGCAGGGTGTACACATATGGATACAGACCTGTCTTAGGTGGTGTGAGAGGCATCTCACACCAGTCCCCTGGTACAGCAGCAACAGCCACCAGGCACAGTGTGGATGCCACCATGGCCATAAATGAGTCCTCCTCCTGCTGTTGTCTGGATTGTGGGCCACCACCAGTCTGAAGCCTATCACAAAGCCACTGTGCCTCCTCCTCCTTAGCCCGGTGCTGCAGGTCACTCTAGCGCTTGTGCACTACTTCTGTCATCCTGCCACAACCAATGACAGCGTTCACACCTGCCATCACCTCATCCCAGGCCTGGCACACCACCGTATCTGTTGCCCTGTGATGCCACAGCACCTGCTTCCTCTCCTTCACGCCATGCACCAATGTCCTCAGCTCCTCTTGGGAAAAGTGATGCACATGTATGCGCTCAGGTTGCACTGCACTACCTATGGGAGAGATGGACAGGGACATGTGTCACCAGCTGTTGTGGGCCTGTGGTGCATGGCACATGCAATACAGTTTGTGCATGCCATTCCCGAGGACAGCACCGGTCACATGGATGGTCACTGGCCAGCACGTGCGCATATGGTGCACACAGCCACAGTGTACTGGGGCCACCCCTGCATGCACAGTGCCACTGCATGACTGTCGGCATAGGGACTGCACACACTGGACTCACGTGGGTACCTCCCACTCCCATTATGGACATGTGTACCCCGGGACAGGGCAATCCCAATGTCCACCACCTGTCAGTGCACCGTGCCCCCATCGGCCATCTAGGGAATGTGTGCATGGCACACAGGGCTTGGACACTGTGGATGGTACACATACAATAGCAAGCTACCAGGCACTGACCACACGGTGCTGTTGATATCACATTGGGGGCTTCACTGTCATGACCCCAGGGCTGCAGCCATGTACCACCATAGGAGTATCTGCGACCCTCCACGTCCCGCATCCAGGGTGACTGGTGAGGGTCCCTGGACCACATGTCAGTGAGCCACTGTTGTGGGGAATACCTGCATGTCACATTGTGGGCTGGCACACACAGTGTGCAGGCAGTGCCCGCATGGTGCCACCAAATGCTGGTGCATGTGCATGGCACATGGACCTGTCAGCTGGACAGCCAGCTCAATGGCCTTGTGCACCCATATCCAGTGGTCCTGTCCTCAGCCTGTACAGCTGTGGTCAGCAGGCATGCTGTGTGTACGCCACAGCCCTGTGTTGCACCAGTACCCTTCCACCATACCCCTGGCTGCTATACAGACCTGCCTCTCACTGCTCTGCCTCCTGTTGCATGGCTCTTCCTATTGTGTGTGTATGTATGTCTGCAGCCACGGCTGAGTGCTGCAATCCCACATCACAACACCAGTGGAGCACTGCCCTTTTATAGTCCAGCTGGGCAATCCAGGCTGTTAGGCATGCAAATCATCAGATAATGATATGCTAATCACAGTGTTTGCACCGTGCATGCACAAGTACCCTCATTTGCAAATGCCGGTTGAATGGGCCTGACTAGCATGGGGCTAACCACTTAGCACCATGCAGATGTTAGCACCGGGCTATGTGGTGTCCAGCGCCATGCTGGCCCAGTAGCGCAGTGCTATGTGGCATAGTGCGACCACCACACATGCCATGCAGCCCCAGGGCCATGCTAGCATCCAGGTAAAGCATAACGTAGTGCTGCACTTGCTCACACAGAGCGGCGCTACACACATGCATGGTGTTGTGGCTCCAGAGTCATGATGGGGTCATGCATGCACAGTAAGCCCGCTTATGGGTAGCATCATGCTACATCATATGATAGCATGGCGCTACTGCACTGATTGCTGGGGGGGTCCTGAGTGTGGGACAAGCTGTGTAGTGAAATAGGTGGCAGGGAATCTGTGCTGTATGAGCAATGCCAGGAAGAGGGAGACAGTGAGCTGTGGTGCACAGGAACAGGTGCTGGGGGAGGTGGAGACCTCCAACCTTGTGCAGCTTGTACAGCAGTGGCACATGCGGCTGTTTGGGGAGGCCAGAGAGGGTGACCTCCCATGGCAGCAGGTGTGGGCATCCATCACCAGGCGGCTCACAGAGTGGACGGGTATCTAGAGGGATGCTGAGAAGTGCTGACAAAGGTACACGGACCTTCACCACCACCAGAGGGGCCAGCTGGAGGCATTCAGATGCATGGTGCATGAGGGCACTGTGCTGGTGCCAGGTGAGTGCCTATGCATGTTACTCATATCTACAGTGTGTGTCGTGGTCTGCCTGTGTGTTCCTTCATGTGCATGTGTGTGTGTGTGTGTGTGTGCAGAAGTGCATGTGTTCAGGGTGGTGGGTCACATGTGGCATGGGTTATGGGGCATGCTGGGGGGCACAATGGTCTGGGGGCATGGCCACCACATGTGCCAGGTGGCTGTTATGGTGGTGGCATTGCATGCATGGGCATTGTGGGTGGTGGGGCATGCTACAGGCCCATCCTGCAGCCTTCACCGGTGTTGTTTGGGGGTGCTGATACATGGACACCTGACCACCTACACAGCTGTATGTGCCTCCAGTCATTGTGCCCATGCACCCTGCATGGTTGCAACACTGGGCCCACATGCCTATATGCCCTGTGTGCCTGGCACATGGTCCATGGATCATGGGGTCCACTGTATGGGTGTCCCTTGCATGCTATCACTGTCCCTGGGCTGCCCTGCATGTACCATATCTTAGTGGTGGGTGTGTATCTTGCTGTTGCAATTGTGGTTCTTGCTGCACATTTCACTAATGCTGTTGTTTCCCCTGTCCACTGTAGAGTAGACCATGCAGCCCAGGGCAGGGAGAGGGGGCCAGGAGTGGTCTCAGGCACCAACCTGAGGCAGCCCCAGGGTGCCGGCCATGCAACAGTGGGCATAGAAGAGTAGCCCCGAGGCTGGGGGCCTATTGTGTGAGTACATCTCAGTCTTCATTTGTGTTGTGCTTCTGTAATGTGTTGTTCCTTCACTGGGCTGTCATTGACTGTGCTGGGGGTTTGGCCACCATGAGCATCATGCTATTGCTGCTGCAGCTTTCCGCTGTGTTGTGCAGTGCTGTTTCTTGGTGCTGCCATTATCTGGATGTCTGGATGCCATGCCCTGTGATGGGGGATCAGTATGTGCCAGTGTCGGCATGCATGGCTGGCATTGCCGTGCTATCCACATTCACCGCTGGCCATGTTTGGCTGGTGACCTGCCATGTGGTTGTTCTGGCTGCAGGGCACCATGCACATTGCTGTACATGGGCCATGTGTAGCAGCATCTGTTGGTCCACTCCTGGGTGTGTGTGTGCCCTGTGAGCTTGCAGCTCCTGCAGGTCAGTTCTGCCCTGGCATGGGTTGGCCATTGGACGCCCATCATGCCTGCAGTGCACTGCTCTTGCACCCCAGTTGTTTGCTGTTACACTCTGCTGTCTGGTACATTGCTTTCTGACCATGGGCAGCATGTCCCAGTGTTTGGTCTCCCATGTGTGTGTTGTTGTGTAGTCCACACCCACCACCATTCAGGGGTCTGCCTGTGTGTCTGCACTCGCTCACTGTCTACAGTGCTGGGGTAGGTGGTGCTGTCCATGCCTTAGTGTTATCGGGGCCTGCATCTCCATGTGTGTAGGATTTTGGATTGTTGCCTTTGTCTTACAAGCCTTCCCTGTGGGTGACAGTCAGTTGTGCCTACCATTGTGTTCCTCAGCACCACATGGGCATGGCTGTCGGGACATGCTGTCCATCCCTGTCTGGTCACCTGTGTCTGCAGTTTGCCTCTTGGCTGATTGTCCATACTCACATGCTCCCCCTTTCTCTTGTAGGTCCACTCCGGTCCTCATTGTGGGCTATGCGGCCAGAGGAGTCCAAGGGCAGAAAGGACCTCCTGTGGAGAATCTTGCACCAGCAGTGCACACTTATAGAGCAGCAGGCAGTGATCATCCCTGAGACCTGGAGGGTGGCCACTGTTCTTGAGGCATGTCTGCCAGAACCCACGAGCTCCCAGCCATAACCTGCAGCAGCACACCTTTGTTTCCCCTTTACCATCCCTCCTGGACTTTGGTTTCTGTTGCCACCCTTATCCCTCATTGTTTGTGTTCATATCCCCATCCCCACCTGTGACTTTGCTTTGCTGATTTCCTCCACCACTGTACATATGTTTATCTTTGTATATACCTTTGTTGCTGTTGTTCACTTGTTATTTGTAGTTTAGTCACCATTGTAGTTTAGTGTGTAGTTGTAGTGTTAGTCATAGTAGTAGTAGTTGTAGTTGTAGTCATAGTTGTAGATCCTGTTCATGTGTATATAGTGCTTTGTATAGGTTTCCTTTTGCATTTCTAGTCATTTTATATTGCCGTTTGGTTTGTTTGTGTTGTTCACCTGTTGCATACCTGTTTCTGTTCCCTACGTCACTTGTATGATACATACCTTTTTCATACTTGCACTGTGCCCTGTGTCATTATTGTGTGCCTGCCATTTGCTACAGGGTTGTTCTGTACTGAAGTTCTGCTCATGGGTCCTGGCACCCTCTGGCCTGGTCCCCTCGCTGTGTGTGTGTATCGGTGTCTGGGTTCTGTACCGCTTTCTGCTCTTAGGGTCCCTTTCCAGCTTGTGCTCCTTTGCCTGTGGTCCAGGGCCTGGTGGCTCCATCTGCATTGTGTACTTGTTGGTGTTTGCACTGCCTGCCTTGGGTGCTATATTCAGTGCTGTCTTATTTGCCATATTCAGTGCTGTGTTATTCCTGGGTTGTTTTTGCCCTGCACTCCTGGCCCTGTTTGCCTGGCTTCCTTGGTTTGCTATATTCAGCTGGTTTTGTCCCGAGCTATTCCTTTTGAATATGGCTTGCATTTTGCTCCGGGCTAAGTTTGCATGCCAGGCAGTGCTAATCTCGGCCCTGGGCAAAGCTTTGAATATCTGGCCCTTAGCATTTAAACATGATCATGCTACAAGCTTCAGCTGGGTAAGTATTGTCTTTCAAGAAAGATTCATAATCATAAATGTCACCTTTTTCCCAGGAACAAATGTACAAAGATTTACACTGTTTTTTTAACTTCCTAAGACACTATCTGATAAGAACTGTCTCAGACATATGCCAGGTATATCATGTAAACTATCTGAGGTTCAGTAATTATATAGTAATCAGCAGGCATTTATTACTGTGCTTTCTGGGGAAAAAACATATTGAGTTACAGCAAACACACACACACACACACTCTCCTCATGGCCACAACATTCAAAATAAATACTGCAATTAAATATATTATAAAACAATAAAGAAACTGTTTATGTCAGTGAACACAATGAAGTTCCTTAAAAGAGCTACTGTACTATCTAAAACTAATATTAGATTTTAATAGCAGCCAACCATTACCTGTTGTATAGCTGAGGTATTTTTTCTTTTCCGTTTGTTTAATTACAAGATTGTTTACCTGATGTTAATAGGTGTGATGTGTGGAACAGCTCTTAGCCTGGCAGCTGACATATCTTACAGTACTTTATTGACTCACACTATATCATCAGCATTGTGACCTCAATGACTGTGACATCATTGCTACTAAGGAACAGCAAGTGAGTGACTGCTGGGTCGATCACCAGTGATGTCACAGTCAGTGAGATCACAAGGCTGATGATGCAGTGTGGGGCAATAGAAAAAGCTATGTCAGCTGCCAGGCTAAGAGCTGTTTCACACATCCAGCACAATATTATCAAATAGAATACTTTCTGATGAGCAAAAGGGAAAAGAAAAATACTTCAGAAATAAAAAATTACAGCTGACTACTACTTAAAATTTGTATTATCTTCCTGTCTGCCTGTTTTGGCTCCACTAGCTCTTTAAATATTTCCTATCCTATATTTTGTATCCTGGATAGCGTTGGGAGATGCTACATCTCATTGTCATTGTGATCTTCATTTTACAAATTTTTGCACTGTATTTACTCAGGATGTCCCAGATTTGATGTAATACCTTGTTTTCAGTGGGGTCATGATTTTGCCATTTTTGTAATGTATTTATTCAGAGTAGACTATTCCAGATGTAAAATATTGTTTTCAGTGTGTTATGATTTTACTCAATGCAGCATAATATTGCATAGATGTACAGCCCCACTGAAAATAAGATGCCATGTCTTCTGTGAACTGTCCAGGCTAAACATATAGCAATCAGCAGGCATATTCTAGGAAAACCCTACCTATCTATTCCCTTTCTGTAAGACATCCGTAGGGCAGAGAGCGTTCTTCCACAGGGCCCCTGTCCTGCTCAATGGCCTGCCTCCTCTGGTTTCCTCCACAGGTAAATTGGGCCGCTTTAAAACTAAACTTCACCAGCACCTACTCTCTGTGAATAGTTCTGACTGCTCTTAGCTTTTACCGGTCAGTCTGGGACTGCTCTTGGCTTATCCCTTAATTTCCCCCTGTTCCTCCCCACCATATATTGGTCTAATTTCTCCCTCCCCACTCTGTTCCCCACCTGCCCTTTATTCATCCTTTACCTGCATTCTTTTCTATTCCTCCTTCGCTACACCTTACACCCCTCTACTCAACTTTTCTCCCTACCCCCCAGCTATCTCACAACTCTCCTTAACTGACTTACTTCTGGTCTCCCTTTCTTTTCTTTAATTTCCTATCTGTTTACACAGTTAGCTAGCACTGCCTGCATCATGTTTGTTTCATTATCATGTACTCTGCCATCAGTTATGATGCACTTATGTATAATACACTGCATTACTTTTATACTGTTATCCTACGTATTGTGTACTGTATTACTTTCCTGTGATGTTTTGCATCCTGTCTGTTTTAAATCTACTTGCCATGTTGCTTCTTTCCAATGCACTTCATCCTCATTTATGATGTACTTATGTATAATGTACTGTATTGTTTGTATACTCATATCCTATGTATACTGTACTGAATTAATCTCCTGTAATTTATTTGTCACCTGTTTGTAAATCTGATGTGGAGCCTTTGCAAAAGAGTTTTTTTGACACAAAGGGTTGTAATTCCAAGACTTAAATAAACAAATAAAATAAAAACTCATTGCAAAAATGTGTAAAAGGAAGACCACATTGAAACTGCCTATCAGCAGATCTGCATTATGCGACTTCATTATAAATTAAGGGCCGGATTTTCAAAGGCTGTATAATGATGCAAGGTGCTTACGTTGGACAAGTCTTATGCAACAGGCACCTTGTGCCACTCGTTTCACTCTGAACTATTTTCAAATGCAGCCTGCAGCAAACAGCAGGCTGCCTGCTCCAAAGTGGCTTGCACCACCCTCGTGCCACAGAAGTGGCTGCGGCATGGTACAAGGGGGCTTGCAGCAGACCCGGGCTACCACAACCCCGAGAGTCAGAATTTCAAAACCCTCCCCAGAGACAAAGTGCTAAGTACTGTTAGACCAGCAAAGGGCTGGTCTAACAGGACTTAGACAGCCCCTGAGAAAGTGTCAACTACACTCTGGAACTGTCCGCCCCCTCAGCGATATCCTGTTCCACATCGCCCTATCCTGCAGCCCCAATGTGCCTATGTGGCGGTCCTGGCCTCCAGTGCTGCCCCCCCAAGACCTGACCTGCCCATATTGCAGTTCCCATGATCTATTGCCCTCCTCCTCCTACCCCAATCCCCAGTACATCCACCATGGATGGTCATCCCTGGTGATCTAGTGGCTCCCACCCCAGCAATAGTGTCAACCTCCACCCTACCCCCATCCCCCATGATCCTGCAACTGGCACTGCCCTTCACACACCACCATGGCTGGCCACCGACTGAGTCGTCATAGCACGTACAGTATACAGTACAAGCCCTGACAGTTCATTCAGCGGCCGGATGTGGTGATGTGTGGAGGGCAGTGCAAATTGCCAGATCATGGGGGACTGAGGGGGGCTGGGTGGAGTTGGACACTATTGCTGGGGTGGGGTGAAAAGGGGAGCCACACAGAATGGTGGCCACTAATGCCAGCACATTGGGGCATGGTTGTGATGTGGGGGTTGGAGGTGGAAGGGTGCAGCATCCACCTCACCATCCCGCAGAGCTTGTGGCACTTCTGTAGTGTACACTATACATTTGGTGCACCCACTCTCTTGCTGAAAGTGGCAGGACTTAGGCACTGGGACCACGCCCCAACTAAAATTGGGGGCACGTTCCTGGATGCACCGGCACTCGGTGCAAACTGCCAATGTCACAGCTTGCATCGAGTGTTTGAAAATCCAGCCCAATGGGTAAAAGCATCCCAAAAGCTTTCCACAGCTTTATCGGCTCTGACTAAAACTTGATAAATTGGCAACAGACACGTCCTTGGAACAGGATCTAATGAACTTGTAAGTGTTATAATTTAACTCTGTCTTTTTTGTTATTGTTGAGCAAAAACAACTGACTGAAAAAAACAGATTTTGGTTACATTCAATAATGACTAACTTTTAAACAACCAAACCAAGTTTTGACAAATTAAAAAAAATGTTAACTATTGGACGGAGACTCTGTATGACAAGTTTCTCATCAAAGGGGCTTATACAGGTTAAATGGAGAGAGCCAAGCCACTTCACACTCTGCCGTTATGGAGTAACGAGGAGAGCAGGAGCTGCACAAAGCATTTATTATTACTAGAAAAGGTATGCTACTGTTACCTTAATCCATGCCTGTCTAAGTGTACAGCTCTTTCCAGGCCATCTTGTTTGGCTAGTACTGTGCATTCTTCTTTGCCACTGTTTATTTTTCCCATAGGGGCCGGAGTTCAGATGGCTGTGTAGCCTGCTCTGAGGGACCAAGGACAGACAGCTCAGTGGAGAGTGCTAGGTGCAGCACATCTTGTATCGAGGAAAGGGGAAGAGAAAGGGGAAATTGTTTACCAGGAAAGGCACACTAAGCCAAAACTTGTTTCCAGATGTGACCTGGGAGCACAAGAAGTTAAGTGACTTGCTCAGGGCCACACAGTGCACAAGTGGGGGCTGTGGAATTCAAACCCTGGTCTCCAGATTTGCAGCTCAGAGCCCTAAACCACTGTGTTATACTGCCTCCTTGTATCGAGGAGGATGTGGTGGTTCCTGGCTGATACACTGGCTATTTTCTTCCTGTCCCTCTCCATCATCTTAAGGATTTCATCGGACATTACTGTTTTCAACACAGGATTAAAACAGCATAAAAGAAAAAAGTAGAAGGAAAGTGAAAACTAACTCAATTACCATTTCTGCAAAGATTACAATTTGTGGAAAAGGTGTTATAATGGTCAAAGTCAGAAATTAAAAATAAAAAACAAGTGTAACCCCTAGATGGCACTATCCCAGGGGCTACTACCCCTGCCTGATTTGCCACTAACAGGTTGAGGGGCCTGGATCCGATGGCGGGTGCCTCCACCCAGAGGTCAGGGTTTGCAATAGTTAAACTAACTTGGTCACAGCCCTCTGGGACACTGCAACCCCCCTTTCTTCCCACTAGTGGCCCACACAGTATATCAGAATTACCTTCACAGTATACACTTACCCCCAGAACTGGTTCAGGCACTGGGACCCCCTGTAAAATAAGAAGATACAGTGCAACAATCACAGTACAATACTTTAACATAGACAAATACCTCAGGCAGTATAACTTTGCTGAAACAAGCAGCTCTGATTTATTTAGGGGGATATAACAAGGACGGGAAATCAGGTTAATTAGCTTATCACTTTACTCATCTACTCTCATGGCTCTGTGCACAGGCCTATCCCTACCAGTTACTGTCCCTGGGTACCCAAGCCCTAGTGGCTAGTCCAAACCATGGCAGCTGGTAGGGCTCTTTCACACAGAGAAAAGAAAAATTAGTTAAACAGTCAGCAGTACAGTAATTCCATTTGGATTCAATGTGGCAATTCAACAGGAGCGACCCTGAATTAGTACTCATGACCTCCAAACAAGATAGGGTCCTTCAACATCAGCAGGGCTACTCTTGAGCTCCACGAGACCCTCACACATTTATATGACAAACTGCAACAGGCAAAGTCCTTTAATGGCAGCAGGATTCACTTGAGCTACACAGCCCTCCCTCACACATTTATATGGTAAAAAGAAAGTACTATACCAGACAGGCTGCTTCTCTATCCCGATAGCAATTACTGCACAATACCCAGCAGAACACACAGCAGATTCAGTTCCTGACAGACCGAGTGCAATTCAGCAATTTCTCCAGTCTTCTACAGGATGAGCCTGGTTTCTACTCTTCAGATATCCTTTGATTCTCTTCACAGGACAGATTCAGTCTTAGCAAGCAGTTACACAAGCTGCAGACTGGAACTCGGGGCCTTACACACGTTTCCCGACTAAAACTGCACACCGAAAAAGCACAGGGCTCCTTCCCTCTTCACTGCCAGAGCTCAACTGAAACTCCAGCAGACAAAACCGAGCACTTCCTTTGAGTTCCTCCCAGTTCTTGGCTGGATTAGCTGTCACTCACAATAGGCTGCCCCGGTTGGTCCAAAAAGGTGCCAAAGTCCAAACTACATCTCCCAGAGTCACTGCCCATACAATTTTCTTGTGGCTGGCTCAGATTACGAGTCCAAGTTCTGATTCGTCCAAGGCACCATTTTAGAGCTACCTTAACCCACACTGATTGGTCCAGTTCAGCAGTTCAAAACTAGAATGGGAACTAGGCAAACACAGTTCTGACTGCAAAGAAAGCAGGTTAGACAAACTGTATTTTCATTATTACTCTAAATGATTTCTGGCAAACAGTTACATCTTTCAGATAGGTTCCTTTGCACTCCTAGTGACTGCAAAATGGAGTGAATTGGCAGCAGCTCAGTGGTACTCAAGCAGAGAAACACACAGTCCCCCCATACAAACTAATTATGTCTGCAAGCAGACAGCTCTTAAAGAGACAGTACCAGAGGCTCTAAAAACACTCACAGATAAATGGCTTAAACGCCAAACACCATTCAGGCTTGGAGCATTCAAGCAAGCTCCTGGAAGTCTTTTGGGAACCCCCATTTGCAGTGGGGTTACACCCTTCCTGGTCTGAGAAAGCTTGACATCCGCGTCAAGCAAGTACCCCCATAAGTTTCAGCTCCAACCATATACATTTGCATTAGGCTCACACATGTAATCATCAGTCAATATATAATTTTACCAAGAACACATTTCTGAAACATTGCAGTACGACACTCTTTACACAGTATTACACACATTGTACCATAACTCAAGTTATTACCTCTTGTACATGAAACCTGAAGAGAGGGGGCCCTTCCCTATCAGTTACCTTGGGGCTGGATGGGGCAAGGGCACCATACTTAGAGGGCAACACAAGTAACTTGGAGTTAGCACTGATGCTCAGTTTGGGCAATGAGCTTGGGGACACATATGGACAACATTGAGAGGCAAGTCCACAGGCCTCCCAAGGGAATCATAACTGAGGTGCACCACAGGCTTTACAGCTCGACCAGTCTTTCTAGGGGGAACTGTTACAGTCTCTGCACTCTGAGCCTCATTTTCAGCATTGTCCTCACTTGTCAGGGGAGTCTCCATGGGGGTAGAGAGGCTATAACTTGGGCACTTTCAGCTCCAGGAGTTACAGTTTCTGAGTCTACAACATTTGACTCACATGGAGAGCTTTGGACACTGGCAGTGGACTGTCAGGGCACTCAAAATATTTTCTTGTTCTGGTGTATCACCAGTCTGCCCCAATCCATCATTTTCCTCCCCTGAAAGCTCAAACAGTTCAACCATGCACAATGATTCCATTTCATCTGATCTGATGCTTTGCATTTCACTTTCTGGGAGCATTGGCTCCAGGGATGAAGTTGGGGGCTTAGACAGTCCAGAAGGCCCAGCTTCATCTCCAGTATTGACTAGGGATTGCCTGAAACAATTGACTCAGTTCGTAAGAAGGATAGTATTCAAAGTCACTCTCACTTTCTTCTGATATGGACTGACAGTCATGCTCAACTGGGACTTGTGGAGGGAACACTTTAACTCTGCTTCTGTAGGTGCAGACTTTCTTGATCTTTTCTTAGCAGCAGCTCTAGTCACTGGTCCAGGGGGCATCTTCTGGGGCTCAGACTCAATCAAGATTTGTCCAATGGGCAGTAAATGATTTCTATGCATTGTTTTTACATCTTTTGAATTATTCTCAGGCCTTACATTGTACACTGGCAGATCATCTAGTTTGCCCACTACAATGTGAGGGAGATGGTGCCATCTGTCAGCAATCTTGTGTTTGCCATGCAGTCCCAGATTTCTTAGCAATACCGATCTCCTCCTGGAGTTCCTGTGCTTTCACCTTTTATCATACTTTCTTTGTTGGCCAGATTTCTTTTGGCAGCCATGGTTTGAGCCAGTTGTACGATGAGTTAGCTGGGCCTTTAACTTTTGCACATACTGTAAATAGTTGTCAGCTTGAACCCCATCAGGAGAGACCCCAAAACACACATCTACCGGTAGTCGAGCTTCTCTTCCAAACATCAGGAGGTAGGGGAGAACCCAGTGGCATCACTTTTGGTGCAGTTATAAGCATGTACCAGGGTGCTAATTTGTTGGCTCCATCTAGGCTTGTCCTTTGGGTGCAGGGTGCCTAGCATATCTAGCAAAGTGCGGTTGAAACGTTCAGGCTGTGGGTCCCCTGGGGGTGGTAAGGAGGGTTCTGGACTTGCACTCCCACAGAGAAAGCATCTCTTTGATCAGACGACTCTCAAAGCTCTCCCTTGATCAGAATGGATTCTTTGTGGAGCCCCATAGTGAACAAAAGTTTTCTACAAGTACTTTGGCCACAGTGGATGCTTTCTGGTCTTTGGTGGGAAGGCTTGGGCATATCTCGTGAAATGGTCAGTGACCACCAGCATTACTGATATTTCTTTGATCTGACTCCAAACTCAGAAAATCAATACAGACCAGCTCCATGGGTGCACTGGTGGTGATGTTAACAGGGGAGCCTCCGGGGCAAAGCTTTCCTCTGTAAGCAGCGACTACAAGGTTTGATTGTTTGCTCCACATCAGCCCCATCTTAGGCCAATAGAATCTGGATCTCGCCAAGTCAAGTGTTCTGTCTATACCAAGGTGCCCCATGTGGTTGTGCAAGGACCTCAATACTGAGTCTCAAAAGGCAGTGGGCAGCACTAGTTGTTGTTTGTCTACTTGTCCCCCTCTGTCTACTGTTTCTCTGTATAACAGTTTATTGATCAGTTTCAACTTAGGACCTTCTTTGTATAACAGTGCAGTTCTCAAATCAGTGGAGTGTAATTTGGACACATCTTTTCCTGCACAGAGGGCTTCTAAAGCTGATTTGATCATGGGATCGTGGGACTGAGCCTGCTGAATACTGTCATTGTCCAGCTGAGGCAGTGCACCAATGTCTATTGCAGAAAAGTGGCAATAAGCAGCAGGTATGCAATTCTCAGAGGTCCCAAGCAATCACCATGCAGTCCACTGTGTCCGTGGACATTTGTTCCTCCTGTCAAACTTCCGGCAGAGTGCCCGAATGTCAGGTTCTGCCAATCTGACCCAATCATTCTGGGGAACAGGCCTCCGGGAGAGAGCATCAGCATCTATGTGGTTCAGACCTGCTCGTATTCAAGAGCATAATCGTATGTAGATAATGCAGAAAGCCACCTATGGCCAGTGGCATCCAACTAGCTGAGGTCTGCACATAGGTCAAAGGATTATTGTCAGTTTTACTAGTATTTTAGCCCCATACAAGTACTCATGGAATTGGTCAACAATAGCCCACTTCAAAGCTAGGAACTCTAACTTATGTACAGGATAGTTCTTTTCAGATGGGGTCAGGCTTCTACTGGCAAGGCCACTGGTCTCAGGCCATTATCGTGCCCTTGGTACAACACGGCCCCAACCCTTGCAAGCTAGCATCAGTGTGCAGGACGTGAGTTTTCTTGGATCGGGCATAGCCAGCACTGGAGCATGGGTAAGTTGATGTATGATCTCATGAAAGCAGTCTCACAAACAGGAGTCCAGCGGGTCCCAGATACTTCACTCGGACAAAAATACACTCTTTCAGTCTTGTGGGATGCTGACTTTTGGAATTTTTTGTGGGTTGGGGATACCCTTGAGTAAGGTTAAGTAAAGGGTGGATCATCCTTGAATAGTCCTTGATGAAACGCCGATAATAACCACAGAATCCCAGGAATCTTTTCAGTTCTTTTAGATTTTTGGGCTGTGGCCAGGTGGTCAAGGCCTCAACTTTACTTGGGTCGGTCTCTATTCCCTCAGTGGATACTATGTGTCCCTGTGTCCCACATACTTTACTGATGTTTGAAAGAATTGACACTTATCAATGGACAGTTTAATCCCAAAGTCCTCCAGTCGGTCCAATACCTTAAATAATCTGCTCTCATGTTCCTCCAGTGAGCTGCCAAACACAATAACATCATCTAGGTATACCAGGCACTCTAGTAAGTTCATGTCCCCCACTGCATGCTCCATCAATCGTTGAAAAGTGGCTGGGGCACCTGAAATCCTTGAGGCATCCTCATGAATTCATAGAAGCCAAGCGGACAGATAAAGGCTGTCTTTCATGGTCCTCTGGGGCCATCGGGATCTGTTAGTATCCAATGCGGAGATCCAACACAGAGATCCACTTGCTCCCGTTTAGGCAGTCAAAGCATCCTGAATCGCGGGCATTGTGTACTGATCGAGGATAGTCCGCGGTTTAAGGTGTGATAATCCACGCACATCCTACTGTCCCATTCTTTTCCTCACTACCACAATGGGGAAGCATAAGGGCTTCTGGATTCTTGTATTACACAGCAGCTAACATCTCTTGCAGATGCGTCTCACATCATCTATGTCCAGCAGGTGCCAGGCGTGAGACCTCTCACGAAATGGTCTTTTGTCATGCAGCGGATATTGTGCTCAGCTCCTTGCATGCATCCTACATCCCATTCCTTTAAAGAAAACACCTGGTCTCTCTGGGCAAGCTTCTCACTGATCCTCACTTTCCATTCAGCTGGCAATGGGGAGTCGCCAAAATCAAACAAGTCAGGCATTACTCTGTCATTCTTCCTCGAACTCTTGCTGCTGAGTAGCACTGCAGTGTCTGCACAATGCACATTAGCCAGCATGCAACCTCTATTTACACGAATGTCTCTTTCAGACACATTATGAACTTGGACCATTACCCTTCTGGCATAAACATGGGCTCTAGCGGGCAAAATACTAGGCTTGACCAGCAGTCCCTCTGGCAATTTTCCATCACCTGGTGCATCCAACATTAATATTTTATTCTTAACATCCTTTCTGATATGGACCTCTCCCTGTAAGGTACACTGGGCATTTGGCACCAGGATCAGAGACTCAGGATCCCTCTTCCACACAATTCCAACCGGTTCCTCTGGTTCTATTTTTTCAGCATCTCTCTGTGCCTCATAGGCCTTCTTAATTAAAGCCAGAACTCTTAAAGCTCTACTAGTCTTTGACCCCCATTTTTCATAACACAACTGTGCCAGCCTTCCGAACATATGAGCATTTGTTCCAATCAACAAAGGGACACCATCATACAGTCCAGTGGGGGGACACACTAAGGCTAGGGTCTCTGCTTGTTCGGCCACTCCAGCCACGGAGGTGGGGAAAGACAGCCAAATTCGGATATACCCAGAATAGGGGTTGGCCTTCTCACTTAACCCCCATACATACTGCAGTCCTTCTAATGGTTGTAAGGGTATGTCTGACAAATGCTTCTGATACCAATCCTGGAACATAATTGTCACTTGGGAGCCACTGTCTAATACAGCTCTTGTAGACACTCCATTCACCTTTACAGTATTCTCCATGGAGGGACCCACTATTCTGAACCAGTCTGGAGAGGTGGTAGTGGGGGCCTGGGCAACTGACCTTGCCACAAAAGGACGTGAGTTAGCATTTTTGGTGCCCTCACTGGGATCATTTTGTGCACCTCTTAACCACTGATTTGTTCTCCGAAGCTCTCCTTGTAGCCTATATGCAACTTTGTCAGTGTCTTTTGGGGACCGGCATTCCCTCTTCGTGTGCCCATCCTTCCCACAATTATAGCAAAACATACTTTCTGGAGTTTGAGCTGGCCGAGGTGCCACACTGGGAGCCAGGGCGGGGGTACCACTAACTGGAAACCTGGGTGCCATCTCTGTCTACGGTGTGATAAGCATTTGGAGACATCTCATCAGTTTCTCCACTTCCATGGTTAAGGAATTGAGTTTGGAGCTGTTATCAGCAGGAGATACATGGGTGGGTACTCCACCCCATAGCAGATGCAGTCAGATATAGGTCGGGCCGCATTTTGCAGACGTGGCCTTCATAAAGGGACTGTTTTTGAATTCCCGGATCTCTCTCAACAGTTCGCCCCATTGTGGCATATCTTTTTCCTTGTCAGAGCACTCATTGACTGCCAACGTCTGCCCCTGAACTTCACTTGATGGGTCACCCTCAGTCACTCTGATCGTAGCCACAGCTATTGGCGCAGGTCCCTCCCGAGATCGCCTTTTCTCAACTCCTCGAATTTCTCTCATTAACTCATCATAGGAGGGTGGGGATTTCAGTCAATTTGCCAGGTGTAACTGGAGCAACAGCAGTTCTGAGAAGGGGGCAGACTTAAGGATCCTGTCCAGCCTGGTTCAGTCCAGTTCAATCGCTGGCAAACTACCCTTTCTGAGGCATTCTTGCAACAATTTTTCCAGCCGAGATACATACACAGAGAACAACTCCCCTTGGTACTGTTGTGCATTTCTTACTCTCCACCATAGGTCCTCATCAGAATCTGGGCTCCCATACACATTCTCCAAGGCCTCAAGATAGGACTGTGCAGTCACTTCAGGGTTACTGGCCCGTTTAGCATGGATGATAGCCAGGGCAGGACCTCAGAGGCTCTCACTAACCCTCTTTCACTTTTCAGCTTCCGAGCATTGTCATTCTAGCACTTGGGGGGCAACATAGTAAATCCAGGTCTCCCAGCCATCCTCCCCTTGGGGGGAGGGGAAGGTGCCAGAGAAGATCCTCAACCTTCGGTAAGAGTCGTGACTAATGGCAGGTGCAGAAATAGGAGTCTGCATTGGTTCAGCCACCATTCTGGTACTGAGGCGGGAGAGGGTGTTGGGAGAGGAACACCCCAGGTGGCAAGAATAGTTTCTTCAAGTCCTCCACAGTTTTCCCTTTCCCCAGCAACCATTTAGCAAATTTCTCCTCAAAGTTTCAGACAGTGGTGAGGCTCATTCCCCAGGGTCTTTACTGTCTTAGTTATCACTCTCCAGGCAGTGAGGGCTCCCTCTGGGGGTAATGGTCGGTGGTACTTTGGAGTTATCTATGGGATTCTTAAACTCTACTGGGGCCAGGAAAGTGTGGGTGAGCAGATTATCATGCCGACCCACCACAGGGTTTTTAAACCTTCCACCTTGGAAAGTATTCCCTGTACAGTGTCCGTATTGATACCCAGGGGATGTCAGGATAAGCATAGCATTTGGGGGTCAATCTCCTCCCCAGTACACCACTCACCAGCCGGTGCACAGCCACTTGCCTGGGTACCCATTTTTTTTAACAGTGGTTCATAAATATGACCACTAGAGGACACACAATCCCAGCGGTAGCCCCAAGATGTAACCCCTAGATGGCGCTATCCCAGGGGCTACTACCCCTGCCTGATTTGCCACTAACAGGTTGAGGGGCCTGGATCCGATGGTGGGTGCCTCCACCCAGAGGTCAGGGTTTGCAGTAGTTAAACAAACTTGGTCACAGCCCTCTGGGACACTGCAACCCCGCCTTTCTTCCCACTAGTGGCCCACACAGTATATCAGAATTACCTTCACAGTATATACTTACCCCCAGAACTGGTTCAGGCACTGGGACCCCCTGTAACATAAGAAGATACAGTGCAACAATCACAGTACAATACTTTAACATAGACAAATACTCAGGCAGTATAACTTTGCTGAAACAAGCAGCTCTGATTTATTTAGGGGATATAACAAGGACGGGGAAATCAGGTACATTAGCTTATCACTTTTACTCATCTACTTCATGGCTCTGTGCATTAGGCCTATCCTACTAGTTACTGTCCCTGGGTACCAAGCCCTAGTGGCTAGTCCAAACCATGGCAGCTGGTAGGGCTCTTTCACACAGAGAAAAGAAAATTAGTTAAACAGTCAGCAGTACAGTAATTCCATTTGGATTCAATGTGGCAATTCAACAGGAGCTAATTCTGAATTAGTACTCATGACCTCCAAACAAGATAGGGTCCTTCAACATCAGCAGGGCTACTCTTGAGCTCCACGAGACTCCTCACATTTATATGACAAACTGCAACAGGCAAAAGTCCTTTAATGGCAGCAGGATTCACTTGAGCTACACAAGCCTCCTCCACATTTATATGGTAAACAGCAACAGGCAAAGTCCTTTAATGGCAGCAGGATTCACTTGAGCTACACAAGCTCCTCACACATTTATATGGTAAAAAGAAAGTACTATACCAGGCAGGCTGCTTCTCTATCCTGATCGCATTACTGCACAATACCCGGAGAACACACACAGCAGATTCAGTTCCTGACAGACCGAGCGCATTCAGCAATTTCTCCAGTCTTCTACAGGATGAGCCTGGTTTCTACTCTTCAGATATCCTTTGATTCTCTCACAGGACTGATTCAGTCCTAACAAGCAGTTACACAAGCTGCAGACTAGAACCCGGGCCTTCACAAGCTGCCTCCTACTAAACTGCACACCCAAAAAGCACAGGACTCCTTCCTCTTACTGCCAGAGCTCAACTGAAACTCCAGCAGACAAAACCGAGCACTTCCTTTGAGTTCCTCCCAGTTCTTGGCTGGATTGGCTGTCACTCACAATAGACTGCCCCGGTTGGTCCAAAAATGTGCCATAGTCCAAACTACATCTCCCAGAGTCACTGCCCATACAATCCTCTTGTGGCTGGCTCAGATTATGAGTCCAAGTTCTGATTCGTCCAAGGCACCATTTTAGAGCTACCTTAACCCACACTGATTGGTCCAGTTCAGCAGTTCAAAACTAGAATGGGGAACTAGGCAAACACAGTTCTGACTGCAAAGAAAGCAGGTTAGACAAACTGTATTTTCATTATTACTCTAAATGATTTCTGGCAAACAGTTACATCTTTCAGATAGGTTCCCTTTGCACTCCTAGTGACTGCAAAATGGAGTGAATTGCAGCAGCTCGAGTGGTACTCAAGCAGAAGAAACACAGTCCCCCATACAAACTAATTATGTCTGCAAGCAGACAGCTCTTAAAGAGACAGTACCAGAGGCTCTAAAAACACTCACAGATAAATGGCTTAAACATCCAACACCATTCAGGCTTGGAGCATTCAAGCAAGCTCCTGGAAGTCTTTTGGGAACCCCCATTTGCAGGGGGGTTACACAAGCATTTTGTCCACAATCTTATTTCATTTTATTTATTCATTTATTTTTCAATCATTTAACTTTTGGGTGTTTTGAATTTTGTATGCTTGGTCACGTGGTCATGATACTTAGCCTTATAGGCAGGAAAAAGAGCTGTATGTGCTGCTTGGAGCAGGGAGCACTGGGGAGAAGCAGAGGAGCAGAGTTTGCTGGCCGTGCTAGCAGTGGATAATCCACCGGGGACAGCACACATGACAGGAGGAACCGGGGCTGAATCAGCAGCCAGCTGCATCGGTGGCAGAGAGCTCGTTGGAGGCTGAATCGGTGGCAGGAAGAAACGGAGCTGCATCAGCAGCTGAAGAGCACACTGGAGGTAGGACGGGCACTGGAGCAGACTTTCTGGTGGCTGCAGTCAGCAGTGGGCCAGGGCTGGAGGGAGAGGAGCTATATTTTGTGGAGGACCAATAAGGAGACAGGGCACTAAGTTTGAATTGTGGCTGGGCTATGAAAGATGAGCCCAGCCACCTTACTACACATGGCAGGAAAAGGAGCTATAATTGCCAGGTGGCAGAAGCAAGGGAAAAGTCCTGGCCAATCAGAGCGGGTTTGCTAGAAGTGCCTGTGTTCCAATTGGCTGCGCTGTCCTGTACCTTCCAAAGAGTGGCAGCGGGCATCCTGGTCTCAGTCGGTGGCTGGCTGGGTGCCTGACGACCGTAGGGGAGCTGAAGCAGCCTTATTCAAGGGCAGGCAGCTGGAGGGAAGAAAAAAGAGCAGGTCTTAAATAGCATCGAGGTTAGGATGTTTTTAGATTTGAGCAGTATGGCAAGACAAAAGGGAGTTAGACTTTTTGGCAAAAAGCAGAGTGCTTGGATGGGGGGGTGCAGGAGGAGCACTGAGACACAAGAGGTGTAAGTACTTTAAAATACTAGTAGAAATTACAATCCAGCTAATTCAGTTGAAAAACTTATACTACACAATTGAAATGTGCTTAGTTCTATTGAAAATCTATTTGTAAAAAGTTCCAGGTGGCAGAAGCAGGGAAAAAGCCATGGCCAATCAGAGCGGGTTTGCTGGAAGCACCCATGTTCTGATTGACTGCTCTGTCCAGTACCTTCCAAGGATCTGCAGGATGGTGTCCTGGTCTCAGTCAGTGGCTGGCTGGGTGCCAGCTGACCGTGGGGCTGCTGAGGCAGCCCCGATCAGGGGCAGGCAGCTGGAGAGAAGAAAAAAGAGCAGGCCTTCAATAGCATAGAGGTTAGCATGGGTTTAGATTTGAGCAGTTTAGCAAGACAAAAGGGAGTTAGAGATTTTGGCGCCATGGCAGAGTTCTTGGATGGGGGGAGTGCAGGAGGATCACTAAGACGGAAGAGGTGTAAGCACTTTTACACTAGTAGAAATTACAATCCAACTAATACAGTTAAAATACTTCTATTACACACTTGAAATGTGCTTAGTTCTATCGAAAATCTTTTTGTAAAAAGTGCCAGGTGGCAGAAGCGGGGGAAAAGTCCTGGCCAATCAGAGCGGATTTACTGGAAGAGCCTGTGTTCGAATTGGCTGCGCTGTTCCGTACCTTCCAAGGAGCTGCAGGCAGGTGTCCTGGTATTGGTCGGTGGCTGACTGGGTGCCGGCTGACTGTGGGGGAATTGAAGCAGCCAGTTCAAAGGCAGGCAACTGGAGAGAAGAAAAATAAGCAGGTCTTAAATAGCACAGTGGTTAGGATGCGTTCAGATTTGAGCAGTTTAGCAAGACAAAAGGGAGTTAGACTTTTTGGCGACAAAGCAGAGTGCTTGGATTGGGGGTGCAGGAGGAGCACTGAGACAGAGGAGGTGTAAGCACTTTAAAACAATAGTAGAAATTACAATCTATCTAATGCAGTTTAAAAACTTATATTACACTCTTGAAATGTGCTTAGTTCTATTGAAAATCTATTAGTAAAACATGCCAGGCTGCAGAAGCAGGGGAAAAGTCCTGGCCAATCAGTGCGGGTTTGCTGGAAGCTTCCAAGTGCCAATTGACTGCACTGTTCCGTACCTTCCAAAGAGCTGCAGGCGGGCTTCCTGGTCTCGGTCGGTGGCTGGCTGGGAGACGGCCAACCGTGTGGGAGCTGAAGAAGCCCCATTCAAGGGCAGGAAGCTGGAGTGAAGAAAAAAGAGCAGGTCTTAAATAGCATAGAGGTTAGGATGGGTTTAGATTGGAGCAGTATAGCAAGACAAAAGGGAATGAGACTTTTTGGCACCAAGGCAGAGTGCTTGGATGGGTGTGCAGGAGGAGCACTGAGACAGAAGAGGTGTAAGCACTTTACAACAATAGTAGAAATTACAATTCCTCTAATGCAGTTGAAAAACTTGTATTACACACTTGAAATGTGCTTAGTTCTATCGAAAATCTATTTGTAAAAACTGTCACGTGGCAGAAGAAGGGGAAAACTCCTGGAAAAACAGCGGTTTGCTGGAAGCATCCGTGTTCCGATTGGCTGCGCTGTCCCGTAACTTCCAAGGAGCTGCAGGTGGGTGTCCTGGTCTCGGTCGGGGGCTGGCTGGGTGCCGGACGACCGTGGGGGAGCTGAAGCAGCCCCGTTCAAGGGCAGGTAGCTGGAGAGGAGAAAAAAGAGCAGGTCTTATATAGCATAGAGGTTAGAATGGATTTAGATTGGAGCAGTTTAGCAAGACAAAAGGGAATTAGACTTTTCGGCGCCAAGATAGAGTGCTTGGATGGGGGGTGCAGGAGGAGCACTGAGACAGAAGAGGTCTAAGCACTATAAACACTAGTAGAAATTACAATCTAGCCAATACAGTTGAAAAACTTCTATTACACACTTGAAATGTGCTTACTTCTATTGAAAATCTATAAAAAGTGCCAGGTGGCAGAAGCAGGGGAAAAGTCCTGGCCAATCAGAGCAGGTTGGGTGGAATCTTCCATGTTCTGATTGGCTGTGCTGTACAGTACCTTCCAAAGAGCAGCAGGTGGACGTCCTGTTCTCGGGTGGTGGCTGGCTGGGTGCCGGAAGACCCTGTGGGAGCAAAAGAAGCCCCGTTCAAGGGCAGGCAGCTGGAGAGCAGAAAATAGAGCAGGTCTTAAATAGCATAGAGGTTAGGATGGGTTTAAATTTCAGCAGTTTAGCAAGACAAAAGGGAGTTAGACTTTTTGGCACCAAGTCAGACTGCTTGGATGGGGTACAGGAGGAGACAGAAGACATGTAAGCACTTTACAACAGTAGTAGAAATTACTATCGAGCTAATACTGTTGAAAAACATCTATTACACACTTGAAATGTGCTTAGTTCTATCAAAAATCTATTTGTAAAAAGTTCCAGGTGGCAGAAGCAGGGGAAAAGTCCTGGCCAATCAGAGTGGGTTTCCTGGAAGTGCCCATGTTGCAATTGGCTGCGTTGTCCTGTACCTTCCAATGAGCTGCAGGCTGGTGTCCTGGTCTCAGTCGGTGGCTGACTGGCTGCCAGCTGACCATAGGGGCACTGAGGCAGTCCCACTCAGGGGTAGGCAGCTGGACTGAAGAAAAAAGAGCAGGTCATAAATAGCATAGAGGTTAGGATAGGTTTAGATTTGAGCAGTTTAGCAAGACAAAAGGGAGTTAGAGTTTTTGGTGCCATGGCAGAGTGCTTGGATGGGGGGTGCAGGAGGAGCACTAAGACAGAAGAGGTGTAAGCACTTTAAAACACTAGTAGAAATTACAATCCAGCTAATACAGTTGAAAAATTTCTATTACACACGTAAAATGTGCTTAGTTCTATCGAAAATCTGTTTGTAAAAAGTGCCAGATGTCAGAAGCAGGGGAAAAGTCCTGGGCAATCAGTGCGGGTTTGCTGGATTTGCTGCACTGTCCCGTACCTTGCAAGGAGCTGCAGGTCGGCAACCTGGTCTCGGTCAGTGACTGGCTGGGTGCCAGCCGACCATGGGGGAGATGAAGCAGACCCAATCAAGGGCATGCAGCTGGAGAGAACGAAAAAGAGCAGCTCTTAAATAGCATAGCGGTTAGGATGGGTTTAGATTTCAGCAGTTTAGCAAGACAAAAGGGAGTTAGGCTTTTCGGCACCAAGGCAGAGTGCTTGGATGGGTGTGCAGGAGGAGCACTGATACAGAAGAGGTGTAAGCACTTTTAAACACTAGTAGAAATTACAATCCAGCTAATACAGTTGAAAAACTTCTATTACACACTTAAAATGTGCTTAGTTCTATCGAAAATCTGTTTGTAAAAAGTGCCAGATGTCAGAAGCAGGGAAAAGTCCTGGACAATCAGTGCGGGTTTGCTGGATTTGCTGCGCTGTCCCATACCTTTCAAGGACCTGCAGGTGGGCAACCTGGTCTCGGTCAGTGACTGGCTGGGTGCCAGCCGACTATGGGGGAGATGAAGCAGACCCGATCAAGGGCATGCAGCTGGAGAGAACCAAAAAGAGCAGCTCTTAAATAGCATAGCGGTTAGGATGGGTTTAGATTTCAGCAGTTTAGCAAGACAAAAGGGAGTTAGGCTTTTCAGCGGCAAGGCAGAGTGCTTGGATGGGTGTGCAGGAGGAGCACTGATACAGAAGAGGTGAAAGCACTTTAAAACACAAGTAGAAATTACAATCCAGCTAATACAGTTGAAAAACTTCTATTACACACTTGAAATGTGCTTAGTTCTATTGAAAATCTATTTGTAAAAAGAGACAGATGTCAGAAGCAGGGGAAAAGTCCTGGACAATCAGTGCGGGTTTGCTGGAAGTGCCCATGTTCCAATTGGCTGCGCTGTCCTGTACCTTCCAAGGAACTGCAGGTGGGCGTCCTGGTCTCGGTCAGTGGCTGGCTTGGTGCTGGCCAACTGTGGGGGAGCTGATGCAGCCCCATTCCAGGGCAGGCAGCTGGAGAGAAGAAAAAAGAGCAGGTCTTAAAAAGCATAGAGGTTATTTTGAGTTTAAATTTTAGCAGTTTAGCAAGACAAAAGGGAGTAAGGCTTTTTGGTGCCAAGGCAGAGTGCTTGGATGGGGGGTGCCGGACCAGCAGTGAGACAGAAGAGGTGTAAGCACTTTAAAATGCTAGTAGAAATTACAATCCAGCTAATACAGTTGAAAAACTTCAATTACACACTTGAAATGTGCTTAATTCTATCGAAAATCTATTTGTAAAAAGTGCCAGGTGGCAGAAGCAAGGGAAAAGTCCTGGCCAATCAAAGCGGGTTTGGTAGAAGTGCTCATGTTCCAGTTGGCTGTGCTGTAACGTGCCTTCCAAAGAACGGTGGCGGGCGGCTTGGTCTCTGTCAGTGGCTGGCTGGGTGCTGGCCTACCATGTGGGAGCTGAAGCAGACCTGTTCAAAGGGAGGCAGCTGGAGAGAAGAAACAAGAGCAGGTCTTAAATGGCACAGAGGTTAAGATGGGTTTAGATTTGAGCAGTTTAGCAAGACAAAAGGGAGTTAGACTTTTCGGCGCCAAGGCAGAGTGCTTGGATTGGGGGTGTAGGAGGAGCACTGATACAGAAGAGGTGTAAGCACTATAAAACACTCGAAGAAATTACAGTCTAGCTAATACAGTTGAAAAACTTCTATTACACACTTGAAATGTGCTTAGTTCTATTGAAAATCTATTTTTAAAAAGTGCCAGGTGCAGAAGCAGGGGAAAATCCTGGCCAATCAGAGTGGGTTGGGTGGAAGCTTCCATGTTCTTATAGGCTGCACTGTCCCGTACCTTCCAAAGAGCAACAGGTGGGTGCCCTGGTCTCAGTCGGTGGCTGGCTGGGTGCTGGGCGACCCTGTGGGAGCCGAAGAAGCCCTGTTCAGGGGCAGGCAGCTGGAGAGAAGAAAATAGAGCAGGTCTTAAAGAGCATAGAGGATTGGATGGGTTTAGATTTGAGCAGTTTATCAAGACAAAAGAAGTTAGACTTTTCGGCACCAAAGCAGAGTGATGTATGGGGGTGCATGAGGAGCACTGAGAGAGAAGAGGTGTAAGCACTTTGCAACAATAGTAGACAATACAATCGAGCTAATACCATTGAAAAACATCTATTACACACTTGAAATATGCTTAGTTCTATCGAAAATCTATTTGTTAAAAGTGCCAGGTGGCAGAAGCTGGGGAAATGTCCTGCCAAATAGAGTGGGTTTGCCGGAAGTGTCCCTGTTCCGATTGGCTGCGCTTTCCTGTACCTTCCAAAGAGCTGCAGGTGGTCATCCTGGTCTCGGTCGGTGGCTGGCAGGGTGCCGGCCGACCGTGGAGGAGCTGAAGCAGCCCGGTTCAAGGGCAGGCGGCTGGAGAGAAGAAAAAAGAGCAGGTCTTAAATAGCATAGAGGACAGGATCGGTTTAGATTTGAGCAGTTTAGCAGGACAAAAGGGAGTCAGACTTTTCAGCGACAAGGCAGAGTGCTTGGATTGGGGTGCAGTAGGAGCACTGAGGCACAAGAGGTGTAAGCATTTTAAAACATTAGTAGAAGTTACAATCCAGCTAACGCAGTTGAAAAACTTATATTACACAATTGAAATGTGCTTAGTTCTATCGAAAATCTATTTGTAAAAAGTGCCAGGTGGCAGAAGCAGGGAAAAAGTACTGACCAATCAGAGCAGGTTTCCTGGAGTGCCCATGTTCCGATTGGCTGCGCTGTCCAATACCTTCCAAGGAGCTACAGGCGGGAGTCCTGGTCTCGGTCAGGGGCTGGCTCAGTGCTGGCTGACCGAGGGGAGCTGAAGCAGCCCCGTTCAAGGGCAGGCAGCTGGAGAGAAGAAAAAAGAGCAGATCTTAAATAGCATAGAACTTAGGATGGGTTTAAATTTTAGCAGTTTAGCAACACAAAAGGGAGTTAGACTTTTCATAGAAAAAACAGAGTGCTTGGCTGGGGGGTGCAGGAGGAGCACTGAGACAGAAGAGGTGTAAGCACTATAAAACACTAGTAGAAATTACAATCCAGCTGATACAGTTGAAATACTTCTATTACACAAATGAAATGTGCTTAGATCTATCGAAAATCTTTTTGTAAAAAGTGCCATGTGGCAAAAGCAGGGGAAAAGTCCTTATCAATCAGAGCGGGTTTACTGGAAGAGCCCATGTTCCGATTGGGTGCGCTGTCCCGTACCTTCCAAGGAGCTGCTGGCGGGTGTCCTGGTCTCGGTCGGTGGCTGGCTGGGTGCCGGCCGACCGTGGGGGAACTGAAGGAGCCAGTTCAGGGTAAGGAGCTGCAGAGAGAAAAGAGCAGTTCTTAAAGAACAATGGTTAGGATGCATTAGATTTCTCAGCAGTTTAGCAAGAATGAGGAGTTAGACTTTTCAGCGCCAAGGCAGAGAGCATGGATGGGGTTGCAGGAGGAGCACTGAGACAGAAGAGGAGTAAGCACTTTAAAATAATACTAGAAATTACAATCCAGTTAATACAGTTGAAAAACTTCTATTAAACACTTGAAATGTGCTTAGTTCTTTCGAAAATCTATTTGTAAAAAGTGCCAGGTGGCAGAAGCAGGGGAAAGGTGTTGGGCAATCAGAGCGGGTTTACTGGAAGTGCCCATGTTCCGATTGGCAGCACTGTCCCGTACCTTCCAAAGATCTGTAAGCAGGTGTCCTGGTCTCGGTTGGTGGCTGGCTAGGTGCGAGCCGACTGTAGTGGAGCTGAAGCAGCCCCGTTCAATGCAGGCAGCTGGAGAGAAGAAAAAAGAGCAGGTTTAAAATAGCATAGAGGTTATGATGGGTTTAGATTTGAGCAGTTTAGGAATTCAAAATGGAGTTAGACTTTTCAGCGCCAAGGCAGAGTGCTTGGATGGGGGAGTGTAGGAGGAGCACTGAGACAGAAGAGGTGTAAGCACTTTAAACATTAGTGGAAATTACAATCCAGCTAATACAGATGAAAAAATTATATTACACTCTTGAAATGTGCTTAGTTCTATCAAAAATGTATTTGTAAAAAGTGCCAGGTGGCAGTAGCAGGGGAAAAGTTCTGGCCAATCAGAATGGGTTTGCTGGAAGCGCCAGTGTTCTGATTGGCTGCGTTGTGACGTACCTTCCAAACAGCTGTGGCGGACGTCCTCTTCTCGGTCGGAGGCTGTCTGGGTGCCGGCCAACTGTGGGGGAGATGAAGCAGCCACGTTCAAGGGCAGGCATCTGGAGAGAAGAAAAAAAAAGTCTTAAATAGCATAGAGGTTAGGATGTGTTAAGATTTCAGCAGTTTACCAAGACAAAAGGGAATTAGACTTTTCAGTGCCATGGCAGAGTGCTTGGATGGGGGGTGCAGGAGGAGCACTGAGACTGAATACTTGTAAGCACCTTAAAACACTAATAGAATTTACAATCCAGATAATACAGTTGAAAAAACATCTCTTACACACTTGAAATGTACTTAGTTCCGTCGAAAATCTATTTGTAAAAAGTGCCAGATGTCAGAAGCAGGGGAAATGTCCTGGACAATCAGTGCGGGTTTGCTGGAAGCGCCCATGTACCAATTGGCTGCGCTGTCCCGTAACTTCCAAGGAGCAGCAGGTGGGCATCCTGGTCTCGGTTGGTGGCTGGCTGGGTGCTGGTCGACCATGGGGGAGCTGAAGCAGCCTCGTTGCAGGGCAGGTAGCAGGAGAGAAGAAAAAAGAGCAGGTCTTAAAAAGCAAAGAGGTTATTTTGAGTTTAAATTTGAGCAGTTTAGAAAGACAAAAGGAAGTAAGGCTTTTTGGTGCCAAGGCAGAGTGCTTGGATGGGGGGGGGTGCAGGAGGAGCACTGAGACAGAAGAGGTGTAAGCACTTTAAAACACTAGTAGAAATTACAATCCAGCTAATACAGTTGAAAAACTTCTATTACACACTTGAAATGTGCTTAGTTCTATCGAAAATCTATTTGAAAAAAGTGCCAGGAGGCTGAAGCAGGGGAAAAGTCCTGGCCAATCCAAGCGTGTTTGCTGGAAGTGCCAGTGTTCCGATTGGCTACGCTGTCCCGTACCTGTAAAAGAGCTGCAGGCGGGCGTCCTGGTATCGGTCCGTGGCTGGCTGTGTGCCGGACGACCGTGGAGGAGGTGAACTAGACCCATTCTAGGGCAGGCAGCTGGAGAGAAGAGAAAAGAGCAGGTCTTAAATAGCATAAAGGTAAACATGGGTTTAAATTTGAGCAGTTTAGCAAGGCAAAAGGGAGTATGACTTTTCGAATAAAAGGTAGAGTTCTTGAATGGGGGTGCAGGAGGAGCACTGAGACAGAAGAGGCGTAAACACTTTAAAACACTAATAGAAATTACAATCCAGCTAATATAGCTGAAAAACTTCTTTTACACAATTGAAATGTGCTTAGTTCTATCGAAAATCTATTAGTAAGAAGTGCCAAGGGGGCAGAAGCAGAGAAAAACTCCTGGCCAATCAGTGTGGGCCTGACTGAAGCGCCTCTGTTCTGATTGGCTGCGCTGTCCCGTACCTTCCAAAGAGCTGCAGGCAGGCATCCTGGTCTCGATCGGTGGCTGGCTGGATGCCCACTGTCTGTGGGGGAGCTGAAGCAGCCCTGCTCAACGCAGGCAGCTGAAAAGAAGAAAAAAGAGCAGGTCTAAAATAGCATAGAGGTTAGGATGGGTTTAGATTTGAGCAGTTTAGCAAGACAAAAAGTAGTTAGACTTTTTGACGCCGAGGCAGAGTGCTTGGATGGGGGAGTGCAGGAGTAGCACTGAGACAAAATGAGGTGTAGCCGCTACAGGCATGAGAAATTACAATCCACTGATACAGTTGAAAAACTTCTATTACATTTGAAATGTGCTTAATTCTTTCAAAATCTATTTGTAAAAAGTGCCAGGTGGCAGAAGAACGGGAAGCGTCCTGGCCAATCAGAATGGGTTTGCTGGAAGCGCCCATGTTCCAATTAGCTGCTCTGTCTAGTACCTTCCAAACAGCTGCGGCGGGTGTCCTGGTCTTGGTGGGGACTGTCTGGGTGCCGGCCAAGCAAGGGGGAGCAGAAGCAGCCCCATTCAGGGGCAGGCAGCTGCAGTGAAGAAAAAAGAGCAGGTCTAAAATAGCATAGAGGTTAGGATGGGTTAAGATTTGAGCAGTTCAGCAAGACAACAGTGAGTTAGACTTTTCAGTGACAAGGCAGAGTGCTTAGATGGGGGGTGCCGGAAGGGTACTGAAACAGAAGAGGTGTAAGCATTTTAAAACAATAGTAGAAATTACAATCAGGCTAATACAGTTGAAAAACTTCTATTACACATTTGAAATGTGCTTAGTTCTTTCCAAAATCTATTTGTAAAAAGTGCCAGGTGGCAGAAGTGGGGAAAAGACCTGGCCAATCTGAGCAAGTTTGCTGGAAGCGCCCATGTTCTGATTAGCTGTGCTGTCCAAAGAGCTGCAGGCCGGTGTCCTGGTCTCCATTGATGGCTGGCTGGGTGCTGGCCAACTGTGGGGGAGCCGAAGCAGCCCCGTTCATGGGCAGACAGCTGTAGAGAAGAAAAAAGAGCAGGTCTTAAATAGCATAGAGGTTAGGATGGGGTTAGATCTGAGCAGTTTAGCAAGACAAAAGGGAGTTAGACATTTTGGCGCCAGGCAGAAAGCATGGATGGGGGGTGCAGGAGAAGCACTGAGACAGAAGAGGTGTAAGCACTTTTAAACACTAGTAGAAATTACAATCCAGCTAAGACAGTTGAAAAACTTCTGTAACACACTTGAAATGTGCTTAGTTCTATCGAAAATCTTTTTGTAAAAAGTGCCAGGTGGGAGAAGGAGGGGAAAAATCTTGGCCAATCAGAGCAAGTTTGCTGGAAAAGCCCGTTTTCTGATTGACTGCGCTGTCCCGTACCTTCCAAGGAGCTGCAGGTTGGCATCCTGGTCTCAGCTGGTGGATGGCTGGGTGCCGGCCGACCGTGGGGGAGCTGAAGCTGCCCCGTTCAAGGGCAGGCAGCTGAAGAGAAGAAAAAAGAGCAGGTCTTATATAGCATAGAGGTTAGGATGGGTTTAGATTTGAGCAGTTTAGCAAGACAAAAGGGAGTTAGACTTTTCAGCACCAAGGTAGAATACTTGGATGGTGGGGTGCAGGAGGAGCAGTGAGACAGAAGAGGTGTAAGCACTTTAAAACAATAGTAGAAATTACAATCCAGTTAATACAGTTGAAAAACTTCCATTACTCACTTAAAATGTGCTTAGTTCTATCGAAAATCTATTTATAAAAAGTGCTAGGTGGCAGACAGAGGGGAAAAGTCCTGGCCAATCTGATCAAGTTTGCTGGAAGCGCCCGTGTTCTGATTGGCTACGCTGTCCTGTACCTTCCAAAGAGCTGCAGGCGGGCGTCCTTGTCTCAGGCAGTGGCTGGCTGGGTGCCGGCCGACCGAGGGGGAGCTGAAGCAGCCCCATTCAAGGGCAGGCAGCTGCAGAGAAGAAAAAAGAGCAGGTCTAAAATAGCATAGAGGTTAGGATGGGTTAAGATCTGAGCAGTTTAGCAAGACATCAGGGAGTTAGACTTTTCAGTGCCAAGGCAGAGTACTTGGATGGGGGGTGCAGGAAGGGCACTGAGGCAGAAGAGGTGTAAGCATTTAATAACAATAGTAGAAATTACAATCCAGCTAATACAGTTGAAAAATTTCTATTACACATTTGAAATGTGCTTAGTTCTTTTGAAAATCTATTTGTAAAAAGTGCCAGGTGGCAGAAGTAGGTTAAAAGACCTGGCCTATCAGAGCAAGTTTGCTGGATGCGCCCATGTTCCAATTGGCTGCGCTGTCCTGTTCCTTCTAAAGAGCTGCAGGCGGGCGTCCTAGTCTCGGTCGGTGGCTGGCTGGGAGACGGTGGACCGTGTGGGAGCTGAAGTCACCCCGTTCAAGGGCAGGCAGCTAGATTGAAGAAAAAAGAGCAGGTCTTAAATAGCATAGCGGTAAGGATGGGTTTAGATTTGAGCAGTATAGCACGACAAAAGGGAGTTAGACTTTTTGGTGCCAAGGTAGAGTGCTTGGATGGGTGTGCACTAGGAGCACTGACACTGAAGAAGTGTAAGCACTTTATAACAATAGTAGAAATTACAATCCAGCTAATGCTGTTGAAAAACTTCTATTATACACCTGAAATGTGCTTAGTTCTGTCGAAAATCTATTTGTAAAAAGTGACAGGTGGCAGAACCGGGGAAAAGTCTTGGCCAATCAAAGCAGGTTTGCTGAAAGTGCCCATGTTCTGATTGGCTGTACTGTCCCGTACCTTTCAAGGAGCAGCAGGCGGGCGTCCTGGTCTCGGTCAGTAGCTGGCTGGGTCCCGGCCGACCGTGGGGGAGCTGAAGCAGACCCGTTTAAGGGCAGGCAGCTGGAGAGAACAAAAAAGAGCAGGTCTTAAATAGCATAGCAGTTAGGATGGGTTTAGATTTGAGCAGTTTTGTAAGACAAAAGGGAGTTAGACTTTTTGGAACCAAGGCAGAGTGCTTGGATGGGTGTGCAGGAGGAGCACTGAGACAGAAGAGGTGTAAGCACTTTAAAACACAAGTAGAAATTACAATCCAGCTAATACAGTTGAAAAACTTTGATTACACACTTGAAATGTGCTTAGTTTTATTGAAAATCTATTTGTGAAAAGTGGCAGATGTCAGAAGCAGGGGAAAAGTCCTGGACAATCAGTGCGGGTTTGCAGGAAGAGCCCGTGTTGCGATTGGCTGCACTGTCCCATACCTTCCAAGGAGCTGCAGGTGGGCGTCCTGGTCTTGGTCGGTGGCTAACTTGGTGCCGGCCGACTGTGGGGGAGCTGAAGCAGCCCTCTTCCAGGCCAGGCAGCTGGAAGGAAGAAAAAAAGCAGGCATTAAAAAGCATAGAGGTTATTTTGGGTTTAAATTTGAGCAGTTTAGCAAGACAAAAGGGAGTAAGGCTTTTTGGTGGCAAGGCAGAGTGCTTGGATGGGGGGTGCAGGAGGAGCACTGAGACGGAAGAGGTGTAAGCACTTTAAAACACTAGTAGAAATTACAATCCAGCTAATACAGTTGGAAAACTTTTATTACACACTTGAAATGTGCTTAGTTCTATCAAAAATCTGTTTGTAAAAAGTGTCAGATGGCAGAAGCAAGTTAAAAGTCCTGGCCAATCAGAGCGGGTTTGCTATAAGCGCTCGTGTTCCAATTGTCTGCGTTGTCCTGTACCTTCCAAAGAACGGCGGCTGGCATCTTGGTCTCGTTCGAGGGCTGGGTGTTTGCCAGCCAACTGTGGGAGAGCTGAAGCAGTCCTGTCTAAGGGCAGGAAGCTGTAGAGAAGAAAAAAGTGCAGGTCTTAAATAGCATAGACGTTAGGATGGGTTTAGATTTGAGCAGTTTAGCAAGATAAAAGAGAGTTAGACTTTTTGGGGCCAAGGCAGAGTGTTTGGATGAGGGTGCAGTAGGTACACTGAGACAGAAGAGATGTAAGCACTATAAAGCACTAGTAGAAATTACAGTCTTGCTTATACAGTTGAAAAACTTCCATTACACACTTGAAATGTGCTTAGTTCTATTGAAAATCTATTTATAAAAAAAAAGTTCCAGGAGGCAGAAGCTGGGGAAAATCATGGCAAATCAGAGTGGGTTGGATGGAAGCTTCCACGTTCTGATAGGCTGCTCTGTCCCGTACCTTCCAAAGAGTAGCAGGCGGATGTCCTGTCTCTGTCGGTGGCTGGCTGGGTGCCCGCCGACCATGTGGGAGCTGAAGCAGCCCCGTCCAAAGGGAGGTAGCTGGAGAGAAGAAAAAAGAGCATGTCTTAAATAGCAAAGAGGTTAGAATGTGTTTAGATTTGAGCAGTTTAGCAAGACAAAAGGGAGCTAGACTTTTCAGCACCAAGGCAGAGTGCTTGGATGGGGGGGGTGCAGGAGAAGCACTGATACAGAAGAGGTGTAAGCACTGTAAAACACTAGCAGAAATTACAGTCTTGCTTATACAGTTGAAAAACTTCTATTACACACTTGAAATGTGCTTAGTTCTAGTGAAAATCTATTGATAAAAAAAAGTGCAAGGAGGCAGAAGCTGGGGAAAATCCTGGCCAGTCAGAGTGGGTTGGATGGAAGCTTCCATGTTCTGATATGCTGCGCTGTCCTGTACCTTCCAAAGTGCTGCAGGCGGGTGGCCTGGTCTCATTCGGTGGCTGGCTGGGTGCGGACGACCGTGTGGTAGCCGAAGAAGCCCCTTTCAAGGGCAGGCAGCTGGAGAGAATAAAATAGAGCAGATCTTAAATAGCATAGAGGTTAGGATGGGTTGAGATTTGAGCAGTTTATCAAGCCAAAAGGGAGTGAAACTTTTCGGCACTAAGGCAGAGTGGTGGATGGGGGTGCAGGAGGAGCACTGAGACAGAAGAGGTGTAAGCACTTTACAACAATAGTAGAAATTACAATTGAGCTAATACCGTTGTAAAACATCTATTACACAGTTGAAATGTGATTAGTTCTATCGAAAATCTATTTGTTAAAAGTGCCAGGTGGCAGAAGCTGGTGAAATGTCCTGGCCAATCAGAGCGTGTCTGCTGGAAGCGCCCATGTTCCGATTGGCTGCGCTGTCCCGTACCTTCCAAAGAGCTGCAGGCAGGCATCCTGGTCTCGGTTGGTGGCTGGCTGGGTGCCGGACGACCATGGAGGAGCTGATGCAGCCCGTTCAAGGGCAGGCGGCTGGAAAGAAGAAAAAAGAGCAGGTCTTAAATAGCATAGAGGTCAGGATCGGTTTAGATTTGAGCAGTTTAGCAGGACAAAAGGGAGTTAGACTTTTCAGCGACAAGGCAGAGTGCTTGGATGGGGGTTGCAGGAGGAGCACTGAGGCACAAGAGGTGTAAGCACTTTAAAACATGAGTAGAAATTACAATCCAGTGAATTTAGTTGAAAAACTTATATTACACAATTGAAATGTGCTTAGTTCTATTAAAAATCTATTTGTAAAAAGTACCAGGTGGCAGAAGCAGGGAAAAATCCCTGACCAATCAGAGCGGGTTTTCTGGAAGCGCCCATGTTAGGATGGGCTGCGCTGTCCAGTACCTTAAAAGGAGCTGCAGGCAGGAGTCCTGGTCTTGGATTGGGGGCTGGCTGGGAGCTGGCCGACCAAGGGGGAGCTGAAGCAGCCCCATTTAATGGAAGGCAGCTGGAGAGAAGAAAAAAGAGCAGGTCTTAAATAGCATAGAAGTTAGGATGAGTTTAAATTTTAGCTGTTTAGCAAGACAAACGGGAGTTAGATTTTTCGGAACCCAGAGTGCTTGGATGGGGGAGTGCAGTAGGAGCACTGAGACAGAAGAGGTTTAAGCAGTTTAAAACACTAGTAGAAATTACAATCCATCTAATGCAGTTTAAAAACTTATATTACACACTTGAAATGTGCTTAGTTCAATTGAAAATCTAGTAGTAAAACGTGTCAGAATGCAGAAGCATTGACTGCACTGTCCCGTACCTTCCCAAGAGCTGCAAGCAGGTGTCCTGGTCTCGGTCGGTGGCTGGCTGGGTGCTGGCCAACCGTGTGGGAGCTGAAGCAGCCCCGTTCAAGGGCAGGAGCTGAAGAGAAGAAAAAAGAGCAGGTCTTAAATAGCATAGAGGTTAGGATGGGTTTAAGATTTGAGCAGTTTAGCAAGAGAAAATGGAGCTAGACTTCCTGGCGCCAAGGCAGAGTGCTTGGATGGGGGTTGCAGGAGGAGCACTGAGACAGAAGAGGTGTAAACATTTTAAATCAACTGTAGAAATTATAATCCAGCTAATGCAGATGAAAAACGTATATTACACTCTTGAAATGTGTTTAGTTCTATCGAAAATCTATTTGTAAAAAGTGCCAGGTGGCAGAGGCAGGGGAGAAAACCTGGTCAATCAGAGCAAGTTTGCAGGAAGCACCCGTGTTCTAATTGGCAGAGCTGTCCTGTACCTTCCAGAGAGCTGCAGGCGGGCGTCCTGTTCTCGGTCGGTGGCTGGCAGGGTGCTGGACGACTGTGGGGGAGCTGAAGCAGCCCTGTTCATGGGCAGACAGCTGGAGAGAAGGAAAAAGAGCAGGTCTTAAATAGCATAGAGGTTACTATGGGTTAAGATTTGAGCAGTTTAGAAAGACAAAAGGGAGTTAGACTTTTTGGCGCCAAGGCAGAGAGCATGGATGGGGTTGCAGGAGGAGCACTGAGATGGAAGAGGTGTAAGCACTTTAAAATAATACTAGAAATTACAATCCAGTTAATACAGTTGAAAAACTTCCATTAAACACTTGAAATGTACTAAGTTCTATCAAAAGTCTATTTGTAAAAAGTGCCAGGTGGCAGAAGCAGGGGAAAAGTCTTGGGCAATCAGAGCAGGTTTACTGGAAGTGCCCGTGTTTTGATTGGCTGCTCTATTCCGTACATTCCAATGAGCTGCAAGCAGGCGTCCTGGTCTCGGTCGGTGGCTGGCAGGGTGCCGGCCATCCGTTGGGGAGCTGAAGCAGCCCCATTCAATGCAGGCAGCTGGAGAGAAGAAAAAAGAGCAGCTTTAAAATAATAGAGAGGTAAGGATGGGTTTAGATTTGAGCAGTTTAGCAATTCAAAATGGAGTTAGACTTTTTGGTGCCAAGGCAGAGTGCTTGGATGGGACAGTGCAGGAGGAGCACTGAGACAGAATGGGAGTAAGCACCTTAAAACACTAGTAGAATTTACAATCCAGCTAATACAGTTGAAAAACTTCTATTACACACTTGAAATGTACTTAGTTCTATTGAAAATCTATTTGTAAAAAGTGCCAGATGTCAGAAGCAGGGGAAAAGTCCTGGACAATCAGTGCGGGTTTGCTGGAAGTGCCCGTGTTCCGATTGGCTGCGCTGTCCCATACCTTCCAAGGAGCAGCAGGAGGGCATCCTCATCTCAGTCGGTGGCTGGCTGGGTGCCGGCCGAGCATGGAGGAGCTTAAGCAGCCCCGTCCCAGGGCAGACAGCTGGAGAGAAGAAAAAAGAGCAGATCTTAAAAAGCATAGAGGTTATTTTGAGTTTAAATTTGAGCAGTTTAGCAAGACAAAAGGGAGTACGGCTTTTTGGTGCCAAGGCAGATTGCTTGGATGGGGTTGTGCAGAAGGCGCACTGATACAGAAGAGGTGTAAGCACTTTAAAACACTAGTAGAAATTACCATCCAGCTAACACAGTTGAAAAACTTCTATTACACACTTGAAATGTAATTAGTTCTATCGAAAATCAGTTTGTAAAAAGTGGCAGGTGGCAGAAGCGAGGGAAAAGTCCTGGCCAATCAGAGCGGGTTTGCTGGAAACGCCAGTGCTCCGGTTGGATGAGCTGTCCCGTACCTTCCAAAGAGCTGCAGGCGGGCGTCCTGGTATCAGTCCGTGGCTGGCTGTGTGCCAGCCGACCGTGGGGGAGATGAACTAGCCCCATTCTAAGGCAGGCAGCTGGAGAGAAGAGAAAAGAGCAGGTCTTAAATAGCATAAAGGTTAGCATGGGTTTAAATTTGAGTACTTTAGCAAGACAAAAGGGAGTATGACTTTTCGAATAAAAGGTAGAGTTCTTGAATGGGGGTGCAGGAGAAGCACTGAGACAGAAGAGGTGTGAACTCTTTAAAACACTTGTAGAAATTACAATCCAGCTAATATAGTTGAAGAACTTCCATTACACAATTGAAATGTGCTTAGTTCTATCAAAAATCTATTAGTAAGAAGTGCCAGGGGGCAGAAGCAGGGGAAAACTCCTGGCCAATCAGTGCGGGCTTGCCAGAAGTGCCTCTGTTCTTATTAGCTGTGCTGTCCTGTACCTTCCAAAGAGCTGCAGGTGGGCGTCCTGGTCTCGATCGATGGCTGTCTGGGCACCGGCTGTCTTTGGGGAAGCTGATGCAGCCCTGTTCAAGGCAGGCAGCTGGAAGGAAGAAAAAGGAACAGGTCTTAAATGGCATAGAGGTTAGGATGTGTTTCAATTGGAGCAGTTTAGCTAGACAAAAAGGAGTTAGACTTTTCAACGCCAAGGAAGAGTACTTGGATGGGGAAGTGCAGGAGTAGCACTGAGACAGAATAGGTGTAAGCACTTTAAAATATTAGTAGAAATTACAATTCAGCTAATACAGTTGAAAAACTTCTATTACACACTTGAAATGTTCTTAGTTCTATCAGAAACCTATTTGTAAAAAGTGTCAGGTGGCAGAAGCAGAGGAAGCGTCCTGGCCAATCAGAATTGGTTTGCTGGAAGCGCCCGTGTTTCGATTGGCTGCGCTGTCCAGTACCTTCCAAACAGCTACGGTGGGCATCCTGGTCTCGGTCTGTGGCTGGTTGAGTGCTGGCTGACTGTGGGGGAGCCGAAGCAGCCCCGTACATGGGGAGGCAGCTGTAGAGAAGAAAAAAGAGCAGGTCTTAAATAGCATAGGGGTTAGGATGGGTTTAGATCTGAGCAGTTTAGCAAGGCAAAAGGGAGTTAGACTTTTTGGCACCAAGGTAAAGAGCATGGATGCAGGAGGAGCACTGAGACAAAGGAGGTGTAAGCACTTATAAACACTAGTAGAAATTGCAATCCAGCTAATACAGTTGAAAAACTTCTATTACACACTTAAAATGTGCTTAGTTCTATCGAAAATCTTTTTTTAAAAAGTGCCAGGTGGGAGAAGGAGGAGAAAAAACTTGGCCAATCAGAGCAAGTTTGCTGGAAGCGCCCATTTTCTGATTGACTGCGCTGTCCCGTAACTTCCAAGGAGCAGCAGGTGGGCATCCTGGTCTCAGTTGGTGGATGGCTGGGTGCCGGCCGACCGTGGGGGAGCTGAAGCGGCCCCATTCAAGGGCAGGCAGCTGAAGAGAAGAAAAAAGAGCAGGTCTTATATAACTTAGAGGTTAGGACGGGTTTAGATTTGAGCAGTTTAGCAAGACAAAAGGGAGTTAGACTTTTCGGCACCAAGGTAGAATGCTTGGATGGGGGGTGCAGAAGGAGCAGTGAGATGGAAGAGGTGTAAGCACTTATAAACACTAGTAGAAATTACAATCCAGTTAATACAGTTGAAAAACTTCCATTACACACTTAAAATGTGCTTAGTTCTATTGAAAATCTATTTATAAAAAGTGCTAGATGGCAGACAGAGGGGAAAAGTCCTGGCCAATCACATCAAGTTTGCTGAAAGCACCCGTGTTCTGATTGGCTACGCTGTCCTGTACCTTCCAAAGAGCTGCAGGCGGGCGTCCTTGTTTCGGGTAGTGGCTGTCTGGTGCCGGCTGACCGAGGGGGAGCCGAAGCAGCCCCATTCAAGGGCTGACAGCTGCAGAGAAGAAAAAAGAGCAGGTCTAAAATAGCATAGAGGTTAGGATGGGTTAAGATTTGAACAGTTTAGCAAGACATCAGGGAGTTAGACTTTTCAGTACCAAGGCAGAGTGCTTGGATGGGGGGTGCAGGAAGGGCACTGAGGCAAAAGAGGTGTAAGGATTTTAAAACAATAGTAGAAATTACAATCCAGCTAATACAGTTGAAAAACTTCTATTACACATTTGAAATGTGCTTAGTTCTTTCGAAAATCTATTTGTAAAAAGTGCCAGGTGGCAGAAGTAGGTTAAAAGACCTGGCCAATCAGAGCAGGTTTGCTGGAAGCGCCTATGTTCTGATTGGCTGCGCTGTCCTGTACCTTCCAAAGAGCTGCAGGCGGGCGTCCTTGTCTCGGGCAGTGGCTGGCTAGCTGCTGGCCGACCAAGGAGGAGCTGAAGCAGCACCAGTCAAGAGGAGGCAGCTGGAGAGAAGAAAAAAGAGCAGGTCTTAAATAGCTTAAAGGTTAGGATGGGTTTAAATTTTAGCTGTTTAGCAAGACAAAGGAGTTAGACTTTCACAGAAAAGACAGAGTGCTTGGATGGGGGTTGCAAAAGGGAGAGGTGGCAGAAGCAGGGAAGTGTCCTTTCCAATCAGAGCGGAGTTTACTGTAACAGCCAGTTCCAAATCAGGTGCGCTGTCCGCACTTCCTTCCAAGGAGCTGTGCATTGCGTGTCCTGTCTCGGTCAGTGAATGGCTGGGTACTGGACGACCGTGGAGGAACTGAAGGATCCAGTTCCAGGGTAGGCAGCTGGAGAGAAAAAAAAAGTGCAGTTCTTAAATAGCACAGTGGTTAGGATGGGTTTAGATTTCAGCAGTTTAGCAAGACAAAAGGGAGTTAGACATTTTGGCGCCCAATCAGAGTGCTCGGATGGGGGGTGCAGGAGGAGCACTGAGACTGAAGAGGTTTAAGCACTCAAAAACACTAGTAGAAATGACAATCCATCTTAAAAACTTATATTACACACTTGAAATGTGCTTAGTTCTATTGAAAATCTATTAGTAAAACGTGTCAGGATGCAGAAGCAGGGGAAAAGTCCTGGCCAATCAGAGCGGGTTTGCTGGAAGCTTCCATGTGCCAGTTGACTCCGCTGTCCCATAGCTTCCAAAGAGCTGCAGGCGGGCATCCTGGTCTCGGTCGGTGGCTGGCTGGGAGCCAGTGGACCGTGTGGGAGCTGAAGTCACCCCGTTCAAGGACAGGCAGCTAGACTGAAGAAAAAGGAGCAGGTCTTGAATAGCATAGCGGTAAGGATGGGTTTAGATTTGAGCAGTATAGCACGACAAAAGGGAGTTAGACTTGTTGGCGCCAAGGTAGAGTGCTTGGATGTGTGTGCACTAGGAGCACTGAGACTGAAGAAGTGTAAGCACTTTACAACAATAGTTGAAATTATAATACAGCTAATGCAGTTGAAAAACTTCTATTACACACTTGAAATGTGCTTAGTTCTATTGAAAATCTATTTGTAAAAAGTGACAGGTGGCAGAACCAGGGGAAAAGTCTTGGCCAATCAGAGCTGGTTTGCTGATAGTGCCAATGTTCTGATTGGCTGCACTGTCGCATATCTTTCAAGGAGCAGCAGGCGGGCATCCTGGTCTCAGTCAGTGGCTGACTGGGTCCCGGCCGACCGTGGGGGAGCTGAAGCAGACCCGTTCAAGTGCAGGCAGCTGGAGAGAACAAAAAGGAACAGGTCTTAAATAGCATAGCAGTTAGGATGGGTTTAGATCTGAGCAGTTTAGCAAGACAAAAGGGAGTTAGACTTTTCAGCACCAAGGCAGAGTGCTTGGATGGGTGTGAAGGAGAAGCACTGAGACAGAAGAGGTGTAAGCACTTTAAAACACAAGTAGAAATTACAATCCAGCTAATACAGTTGAAAAACTTCTTTTACACACTTGAAATGTGCTTAGTTGTATTGAAAATCTATTTGTGAAAAGTGGCAGATGTCAGAAGCAGGGGAAAAGTCCTGGACAATCAGTGCGGGTTTGCTGCAAGTGCCTGTGTTGCGATTGGCTGCACTGTCCCGTACCTTTCAAGGAGCGGCAGGTGGGTGTCCTGGTCATGGACGGTGGCTAACTTGGTGCTGGCTGACCATGGGGGAGCTGACGCAGCCCCGTTCCAGGGCAGGCAGCTGGAGAGAAGGAAAAAAAGCAGGCATTAAAAAGCATAGAGGTTATTTTGGGTTTAAATTTGAGCAGTTTAGCAAGACAAAAGGGTGTAAGGCATTTTGGTGGCAAGGCAGAGTGCTTGGATGGGAGTGCAGGAGGAGCACTGAGACGGAAGAGGTGTAAGCACTTTAAAACACTAGTAGAAATTACAATCCAGCTAATACAGTTGAAAAACTTTTATTACACACTTGAAATGTGCTTAGTTCTATCGAAAATCTGTTTGTAAAAAGTGTCAGGTAGCAGAAGCAAGTTAAAAGTCCTGGCCAATCAGAGCGGGTTTGCTATAAGTGCTCGTGTTCCAATTGGCTGCATTGTCCCATACCTTCCAAAGAATGGTGGCTGGCATCTTGGTCTCGATCGAGGGCTGGGAGTATGTCGGCCAACTGTGGGGGAGCTGAAGCAGCCCTGTCCAAGGGCAGGAAGCTGTAGAGAAGAAAAAAGTGCAGGTCTTAAATAGCATAGATGTTAGGATGGGTTTAGATTTGAGTAGTTTAGCAAGATAAAAGAGAGTTAGACTTTTCGGCGCCAAGGCAGAGTGCTTGGATGGGGCATGCAGTAGGTACACTGAGACAGAAGAGGTGTAAGCACTATGAAACACTAGTAGAAATTACAGTCTTGCTTATACAGTTGAAAACTTCTATTACACACTTGAAATGTGCTTCTATTGAAAATCTATTTATAAAAAAAAAGTGCCAGGAGGCAGAAGCTGGGGGAAATCATGGCCAATCAGAGTAGGTTGAATGGAAGCTTCCAAGTTCTGATAGGCTGCGCTGTCCCGTACCTTCCAAAGAGCAGCAGGCAGGCGTCCTGGCCTCTGTCGGTGCCTGGCTGGGTGCCGGCCGACCATGTGGGAGCTGAAGCAGCCCCGTTCAAAGGGAGGTAGCTGGAGAGAAGAAAAAAGAGCATGTCTTAAATAGCAAAGAGGTTAGGATGTGTTTAGATTTGAGCAGTTTAGCAAGACAAAAGGGAGTTAGACTTTTCAGCGACAAGGCAGAGTGCTTGGATGGGGTGCAGGAGGAGCACTGATACAGAAGAGGTGTAAGCACTATAAAACACTAGTAGAAATTACAATCCAGCTAATACAGTTGATAAACTTCAATTACAAACTTGAAATGTGCTTGGTTCTAGTGAAAATCAATTTATAAAATAAAGTGCAAGCAGGCAGAAGCTGCGGAAAATCCTGGCCAATCAGAGTGGGTTGGACGGAAGCTTCCAAGTTCTGATAGGCTGAGCTGTCCTGTACCTTCCCAGGAACTGCAGGCCTGGTCTCCTTCGATTGGGCTGGCTGGAGGTGCTGGACGACCGCTGTGATGAGTAGAAGAAGCCCGGCCAAGGCAGCTGTGAGAGAATAAAATAGAGCAGGTCTTAAATAGCATAGAGGTTAAGATGGGTTGAGATTTGAGCAGTTTAGCAAGCCAAAAGGGAGTTAAACTTTTCACCACCAAGGCAGAGTGGTCGATGGGGGTGCAGGAGGAGCACTGAGACAGAAGAGGTGTAAGCACTTTATAACAATAGTAGAAATTACAATTGAGCTAACGCCATTAAAAAACATATATTACACAGTTGAAATATGCTTAGTTCTATCGAAAATCTATTTGTTAAAAGTGCCAGGTGGCAGAAGCTGGTGAAATGTCCTGGCCAATCAGAGCGGGTCTGCCGGAAGCGCCCGTGTTCTGATAGGCTGCGCTGTACTGTACCTTCCAAAGAGCTGCAGGCAGGCATCCTGGTCTCAGTTGGTGGCTGGCTGGGTGCCGGATGATCTTGGAGGAGCTGATGCAGCCCCGTTCAAGGGTTGGCGGCTGGAGAGAAGAAAAAAGAGCAGGTCTTATATAGCATAGAGGTCAGGATTGGTTTAGATTTGAGCAGTTTAGCAGGACAAAAGGGAGTTAGACTTTTCAGCAACAAGGCAGAGTGCTTGGATGGGGGTGTGCAGCAGGAACACTGAGACAGAAGAGGTGTAAGCACTTTAAAACACTAGTAGAAATTACAATCCAGCTAATACAGTTGATAAACTTCAATTACAAACTTGAAATGTGCTTAGTTCTATCGAAATGTATTTGTAAAAAGTGCCAGGTGGCAGAAGCAGGGGAAAATTCCTGGCTAATCAGAGCGGGTTTGTTGGAAGCGCCCGTGTTCAGATTAGCTGCCCTGTCCTGTACCTTCCAAGGAGCTGCAGGCAGTTGTCCTGGTCTCGGTCGGTGGCTGGCTGGGTGCTGGACAACAGTGGGGGGGGAGCTGAAGCAGCCCCATTCATGGGCAGGCAGCAGGAGAGGAGAGAAGAGAAAAGAGCAGGTCTTAAATCGCATAGAAGTTAGCATGGGTTTAAATTTGAGCAGTTTAGCAAGACAAAAGGGAGTTAGAATTTTCTAATAAAAGGCAGAGTTCTTGGATGGGGGTGTAGGAGGAGCATTGAGACAGAAGAGGTGTAAGCACTTTAAAACACTAGTAGAAATTACAATCCAGCTAATACAGTTTAAAAACTTCCATTACAGAACTGAAATGTGCTTAGTTATATCGAAAATCTTTTAGTAAAAAGTGCCAGGTGGCAGAGGCAGGGGAAAAGTGCTGTCCAATCAGAGCAGGTTTGCTGGAAGCTCCCATTTTCCGATTTGCTGAGCTGTCCCGTACCTTCCGAAGAGATGCAGCCGGGCATCCTGGTCTTGATCGGTGGCTGGCTGGGTGACGTCCGACCATGGGGGAGCTGACGCAACCCCGTTCTAGGGCAGGCAGCTGGATAGAAGAAAAAAGAGCAGGTCTTAAATAGCATAGAGGTTAGGATGGGTTTAGATTTGAGCAGTTTAGCAATAAAAAAGGGAGATAGACTATTTGGCGCCACGTCAGAGTGCTTGGATTGTAGTATGCAGGAGAAGCAGTGAGACAGAAGAAGTGTAAGCACTTCAATGCACTAGTAGAAATTACAATCCAGCTAATACATTCTAAAAACTTCTATTACACACTTGAAATGTGCTTAGTTCTATCGAGAATCTGTTTGTATAATGTGCCAGGTGGCAGAAGCAGCTGAAAAGTCCTGGCCAATCAGAGCGGGTTTTCTGGAAGCTCCCATGTTCTGATTGGCTGCGCTGTCCCGTACCTTCCAAGGAGCTGCAGGCAGGTGTCCTGGTCTCAGTGGGTGGCTGACAGGGTGCCTCCCGACCGTGGGGGAGCTGAAGCAGCCTGTTCAAGGGCAGGCAGCTGGAAAGAAGAAAAAAGAGCAGGTGTTAAATAGCACTGAGGTTAGGATGAGTTTAGATTTGAGCTGTTAAGCAAGACAAAAGGGTTTGGATGGGTGAGTGCAGCAGGGTCATTGAGATAGAAGAGGTGTAAGCACTTTAAAACACTAATAGAAATTAGAATCCAGCTAATACTGTTGAAAAACTTCTATTACACTCTTGAAATGTGCTTAGTTCTATAAAAAATCTATTTGTATAAAGTGCCAGGTGGCAGAAGCAGGGGAAAAGTCCTGGTCAATCAGAGGGGGTTTGCTGGAAGTGCCTATGTTCCAATTGGCTGCCCTGTCCCATACCATCCAAGGAGCTGCACACGGGCCTCCTGTTCTCGGGCAGTGCCTGGCAGGGTGAAGGCCGGCGATGAGGGAGCTGAAGTAGCCACGTTCAAGGCAGGCAGCTTTAGAGAAGAAAAAAGAGCATGTCTTAAATAGCAAAGAAGCAAGGATGGGTTTAGATTTGAGTAGTTTAGCAAGACAAAGGGGAGTTATACTTTTCTGCGCCAAGACAGGGTGCTTGGATGGGGGGGTGTAGGAGAAGCACTGAGATAGAAGTGGTGTAAGCACTTTAAAACACTAGTATAAATCATAATTCAGCTAAGACAGTTGAAAAACTCTATTACACACTACAAATGTGCTTAGTTCTATCGAGAATCTGTTTGTAAAAAGTGCCAGGTGGCAGAAGTAGGAGAAAAGTCCTGGCGACTCAGAGCAGGTTTGCTGGAAGTGCCCGTGTTCCAATTGGCTGCTCTGTCCCTTACCTTCCAAGTAGCTGCAGGTGGGTGTCCTGGTCTCGGTCAGTGGCTGGCTGGGTGCCGGCCATCCATGTGGGAGCAAAAGCAGCCCCGTTCAAGGGCAGGCAGCTGGAGAGAAGAGAAAAGAGCAGGTCTTAAATAGCATAGTGGTTAGGATGGGTTTAGATTTGAGCAGTTTAGCAACACAAAAGAGAGTTAGACTTTTCACAGCCAAGGCAGAGTGCTTGGATGGCGGCGTGCTGGAGAAGCACTGAGACAGAAGATGTGTAAGCACTTTAACACACCAGTAGAAATTACAATCCAGATAATACAGTTGAAACTATTACACGCTTGTAATGTGCTTAGTTCTATCGAAACTCTATTTGTAAAAAGTGCCAGGTGGCAGAAGCAGGGGAAAAGTCCTGGCCAATCAGAGCGGGTATGCTGGAAGCGCCCGTGTTCCGATTGGCTACGCTATCCCATACCTTCCAAGGAGCTGCTCAGGGGCATCCTGGTCTCGGTCAGTGGCTGGTTGGGTGCCGGCCGACTGTGGGGGAGCTGAAGAAGCTCAGTTAAAGACAGGCAGCTGGGGAGCAGGAAAAGGAACAGGTCTTAAATAGCATAGAGGTTAAAATGAGTTTAGATTTCAGCAGTTTAGCAAGACAAAAGTGAGTTAGACTTTTCGGCGCCATGGCAGAGAGCTTGGATGGGGGGTGCAGTAGGAGCACTGAGACAGATGAGGTGTAAGCACTTCAAAACACTAGAAGAAATTACAATCCAGCTAATACAGTTGTAAAACTTCTGTTACACACTTGAAATGTGCTTAGTTATATCGAAAATCTATTTGTAAAAAGTGCCAGGTGGCAGATGAAGGGGAAAAGTCTTGGCCATTTTTAGCAGGTTTGCTGGAAGCTCCCAGTGTTTGATTGGCTGCGCTCCCCCATACTGTCCAAGGAGCTCCAGGCAGGCATCCTGGTCTCGATCGGTGGATGGCTGGGTGCCAGCCGACAATGGGGGAGCTGATGCAACCCTGTTTAAGGGCAGACCGTTTGAGAGAAAAAAAAGTGCAGGTCATAAATAGCATAGAGGTTAGGATAGGTTTAGATTTGAGCAGTTTAGCAAGACAAAAGGGTGCTGGACTTTTCGGCACCAAGGCAAAGTGCTTGGATGGGGGATTGCAGGAGGAGCATTGAAACAGAAGAGGTGTAAGCACTTTAAAACAGTAGTAGAAATTACAATCCAGTAAATACAGTCGAAAAACGTCTATTACACCCTTGAAATGTGCTTAGTTCCATAAAAAATCTATTTGTAAAAAGTAGCAGGTGGCAGAAGCAGGGTAAAAGTCCTGGCCAATCAGGTCCTGTTTGCTGGAAGCGCTCGTGTTAAGATTGGCTGCGCTGTCCTATACCTTCAAGGAGCTGCACACTGGCATCCTGTCTCCGGTCAGTGGCTGGCTGGGTGCCGCCGACTGTGGGAGCTGAAGCAGCACCGTTCAAGGCAGACAGCTGGAGAGAAAAAAGAACAGGTCTTAAATAGGATAGAGGTTAGCATGGGTTTAGATTTTAGCAGTTTAGCAAGACAAAAGTGAGTTAGACTTTCAGCACCAAGTCAGAGTGTTTGGATGGGGAGTGCAGGGGGAGCACTGAGACAGAAGAGGTGTAAGCACTTTAAAACACTAGCAGAAATTGCAATCCAGCTAATTCAGTTGAAAAACTTCTATTACACACTAGAAATGTGCTTAGTTCTGTCAAAAATCTATTTCTAAAAAGTGCCAACTGCCAGAGGCAGGGGAAATGTCCAGGCCAATAAGAGTGTATTTGGTGGAAGTCCCCATGTTCCGATTGGTTGAGCTGTCCCATACCTTCCAAAGAGCTGCAGGCAGGCGTCCTCATCTCGGTCAGTGGCTGGCTGGGTGCCGGCCGACCATGTGGGAAATGAAGCAGCCTAGTTCAAGTTCAGGCAGATGGAGAGAAGAAAAAAGAGCAGGTCTTAAATAGCATAGAGGTTAGGATGAGTTTCAATTGAAGCAGTTTAGCAAGACAAAAGGGAGTTAGACTTTTCGTCGCCAAGGCAGAGTGCTTGGATGGTATTGCAGGAGGAGCACTGAGACAGAAGAGGTGTAAGCACTTTACAACAATAGTAGAAATCACAATCCAGCTAATGCAGTTGAAAAACTTCTATTACACACTTGAAATGTGCTTATTTCTATCAAAAATCTATTAGAAAAAAGTGTCAGGTGACAGAAGCAGGGTAAAAGTCCTTGCCAATCAGAATGAGTTTGCTGGAAGTGCCCGTTTTCCAAATGGCTGCGCTGTCCCATACATTCCAAGGAGTTGCAGGTGGGCATCCTGGTCTCGGTCGGTGGCTGGCAGGGTGCCGGCTGACAGTGGGGGACCTGAAGCAGCCCCGTTCAAGGCAGGCAGCTTTAGAGAAGAAAAAAGAACAGGTCTTAAATAGCTTAGGGGTTAGCATGGGTTTAGATTTCAGCAGTTTAGCAAGACAAAAGTGAGTTAGACTTTTTGGCGCCAAGTCAGAGTGCTTGGATGGGGGGTGCAGGGGGATCACTGAGACAGAAGAGGTGTAAGTACTTTAAAACACTAGCCGAAATTGCAATCCAGCTAATTCAGTTGAAAAACTTCTATTACACATTACAAATGTGCTTAGTTCTGTCAAAATCTATTTCTAAAAGTGCCAACTGCCAGAAGCAGGAAATGTCCAGGTCAATCAGACTGGATTTGGTGGAAGTCTCACGTTCCGATTGGTTGAGCAGTCCTGTACCTTCCAAGAGCTGCAGGCAGGCGTCCTGGTCTCGATCAGTGGCTGGCTGGGTGCCAGCCGACTATAGGGAAATGAAACAGCCCAGTTCAAGTTCAGGTAGATGGAGACAGAAAAAGAGCAGGTCTTAAATAGCATAGAGGTTAGGATGGGTTTCGATTGGAGCAGTTTAGCAAAACAAAAGGGAGTTAGACTTTTTGTCACCAAGGCATAGTGCTTTGATGGTAGTGCAGGAGGAGCACTGAGACAGAAGAGGTGTAAGCACTTTACAGCAATAGTAGAAATCACAATCCAGCTAATGCAGTTGAAAAACTTCTATTACACACTTGAAATGTGCTTAGTTCTATCAAAAATCTATTTGAAAAAAGTGTCAGGTGACAGAAGCAGGGTAAAAGTCCTTGCCAATCAGAATGAGTTTGCTGGAAGTGCCCGTTTTCCAAATGGCTGCGCTGTCCCATACATTCCAAGGAGTTGCAGGTGGGCGTCCTGGTTTCGGTCGGTGGCTGGCAGGGTGCCGGCTGACAGTGGGGGACCTGAGGCAGCCCCGTTCAAGGCAGGCAGCTTTAGAGAAGAAAAAAGAGCATGTGTTAAATAGCAAAGAAGTTAGGATGGGTTTAGATTTGAGCAGTTTAGCAAGACAAAGGGGAGTTAGACTTTTCGTCGTCAAGGAAGGATGCTTGGAAAGGGGGGTGTAGGAGGAGCACTGAGATAGATGAGGTGTAAGCTCTTCAAAACACTAGAAGAAATTACAATCCAGCTAATACAGTTGAAAAAGTTCTATTACACTCTTGAAATGTGCATAGTTCTATTGAAAATCTATTTGTAAACACTGTCATGTGGCAGAAGCAGGGGAAAAGTCCTGGCCAATCAGAGCAGATATGCTGGAAGCGCCCGTGTTCCGATGGCTATGCTATCCCATACCTTCCAAGGAGCTGCTCAGGGGCATCCTGGTCTCGGTCGGTGGCTGGTTGGGTGCCGGCCGACTGTGGGGGAGCTGAAGAAGCTCAGTTCAAGACAGGCAGCTGGGGAGCAGAAAAAAGAACAGGTCTTAAATAGCATAGAGGTTAGGATGGGTTTAGATTTCAGCAGTTTAGCAGGACAAAAGTGAGTTAGACTTTTTGGCGCTAAGGCAGAGTGCTTGGAGGGGGGTGCAGCAGGAGCACTGAGACAGATGAGGTGTAAGCACTTCAAAACACTAGAAGAAATTACAATCCAGCTAATACAGTTGAAAAACTTCTATTACACATTTGAAATGTGCTTATTTATATCGATGATCTATTTGTAAAAAGTGCCAGGTGGCAGATGCAGGGGAAAAGTCTTGGTCATTCTTAGTGGGTTTGCTGGAAGCTCCCAGTTTTTGATTTGCTGCGCTCTCCCATACTGTCCAAGGAGCTCCAGGCAGGCATCCTGGTCTCGGTCGGTGGACGGCTGGCTGCCGACCGACAATGGGGGAGCTGATGCAGTCCTGTTTAAGGGCAGACAGCTTGAGAGAAAAAAAAGTGCAGGTCATAAATAGCATAGAGGTTAGGATAGGTTTAGATTTGAGCAGTTTAGCAAGACAAAAGGGTGCTGGACTTTTCGGCACCAAGGCAAAGTGCTTGAATGGGGGATTGCAGGAGGGGCATTGAGACAGAAAAGGTGTAAGCACTTTAAAAAAGTAGTAGAAATTACAATCCAGCTAATACAGTCAAAAAACTTCTATTACACCCTTGAAATGTGCTTAGTTCCATAAAAAATCTATTTGTAAAAAGTGGCAGGTGGCAGAAGCAGGGGAAAAGTCCTGGCCAATCAGCTCGTGTTTGCTGGAAGCGCCCATGTTAAGATTGGCTGCGCTGTCCCATACCTTCCAAGGAGCTGCACACTGGCATCCTGGTGTCAGTCGGTGGCTGGCTGGGTGCCGGCCGACTGTGGGGGAGGTGAAGCAGCACCGTTCAAGGCAGGCAGCTGGAGAGAAGAAAAAAGAACAGGTCTTAAATAGCTTAGGGGTTAGCATGGGTTTAGATTTCAGCAGTTTAGCAAGACAAAAGTGAGTGAGACTTTTTGGTGCCAAGTCAGAGTGCTTGGATGGGGGGTGCAGGGGGAGCACTGAGACAGAAGAGGTGTAAGTACTTTAAAACACTAGCAGAAATTGCAATCCAGCTAATTCAGTTGAAAAACTTCTATTACACTTTACAAATGTGCTTAGTTCTGTCAAAAATCTATTTCTAAAAAGTGCCAACTGCCAGAAGCAGGGGAAATGTCCAGGTCAATCAGACTGGATTTGGTGGAAGTTCCCACGTTCCGATTGGTTGAGCTGTCCTGTACCTTCCAAAGAGCTGCAGGCAGGCATCCTGGTCTCGATCAGTGGCTGGCTGGGTGCCGGCCGACTGTGTGGGAAATGAAGCAGCCCAGTTCAAGTTCAGGTAGATGGAGAGCAGAAAAAAGAGCAGGTCTTAAATAGCATAGAGGTTAGGATGGGTTTCGATTGGAGCAGTTTAGCAAAACAAAAGGGAGTTAGACTTTTTGTCACCAAGGCATAGTGCTTTGATGGTAGTGCAGGAGGAGCACTGAGACAGAAGAGGTGTAAGCACTTTACAACAATAGTAGAAATCACAATCCAGCTAATGCAGTTGAAAAACTTCTATTACACACTTGAAATGTGCTTAGTTCTATCAAAAATCTATTTGAAAAAAGTGTCAGATGACAGAAGCAGGGTAAAAGTCCTTGCCAATCAGAACGAGTTTGCTGGAAGTGCCCGTGTTTCGAATAGCTGCGCTGTCCCATACATTCCAAGGAGTTGCAGGTGGGTGTCTTGGTCTTGGTTGGTGGCTGGCTGGGTGCTGGCTGACAGTTGGGGACCTGAAGCAGCCCCGTTCAAAGCAGGCAGCTTTAGAGAAGAAAAAAGTGCATGTTAAATAGCAAAGAAGTTAGGATGGGTTTAGATTTGAGCAGTTTAGCAAGACAAAGGGGAGTTAGACTTTTCGTCACCAAGGAAGGGTGCTTGGATGGGGGGTGTAGGAGCAGCACTGAGATAGATGAGGTGTAAGCACTTCAAAACACTAGAAGAAATTACAATCCAGCTAATACAGTTGAAAAAGTTCTATTACACACTTGAAATGTGCTTAGTTCTATCAAAAATCTATTTGTAAAAACTGTCATGTGGCAGAAGCAGCGGAAAAGTCCTTTCCAATCAGAGCGGTTTGGCTGGAAGTGCCCGTGTTCTGATTATCTGTGCTGTAGCGTACCTTCTAAGGAGCTGCAGGTGGGAGTCCTGGTCTCGGTCAGTGGCTGGCTGGGTGCCGTCCGACCATGGTGGAGCTGAAGCAGCCCCATTCTAGGGCAGGCAGCTGGAGAGAAGAAAAAAGAGATGGTGTTAAATACCATAGAGGTTAGGATGGGTTTAGATTTGAGCAGTTTAGCAGGACAAAAGGGTGTTATACTTTTCGGCGCCAAGGCAGAGTGCTTGGATGTGGGGTGCAGGATGAGCACTGAGACACCAGCGGTGTAAGCAGTTTAAAACACTAGTAGAAATTACAGTCCAGTTAATACAGTTGAAAAACTTCTATTACACTTCTGAAAGATGCATAGTTCTATCGAAAATCTATTTGTAAAATGTGCCATGTGCCAGAAGCAGGGGAAAAGGCTTGGCCAATCAGAGCGGGTTTGCTGGAAGCGCCCATGTTCCGATTGGCTGCACTGTCCTGTACCTCCCATACTGTCCAAGGAGCTCCAGGTGGGCGTCCTGGTCTTGGTCGGGGCAGGCTGAGTGCCAGCTGACCATGACGGAGATGAAGCAGCTCTGTTCAAGGCAGGCAGCTGGAGAGATGAAAAAAGAGCAGGTCTTTAATAGCAGAGAGGTTAGAACAGGTTTAGATTTGAGCTGTTTAGCAAGACAAAAGGAAGTTAGACTTTTCGGCGCCAGATCAGAGTGCTTGGATGGGGGTGTGCAAGTGGACCACTGAGACAGAAGTGGAGTAAGCACTTTAAAACACTAGTAGAAATTACAATCTAGCTAATACAGTTGAAAAATTCTATGACACACTTGAAATGTGCTTAGTTCCATAAAAAATCTATTTGTAAAAAGTGGAAGGTGGCAGAAGCAGGGTAAAAGTCCTGGCCAATCAGGTCATGTTTGCTGGAAGCGCTCGTGTTAAGATTGGCTGCGCTGTCCCATACCTTCCAAGGAGCTGCACACTGGCATCCTAATCTCGGTCAGTGGCTGGCTGGGTGCCGGCCGACTGTGGGGGAGCTGAAGCAGCACCGTTCAAGGCAGGCAGCTGGAGAGAAGAAAAAATAACAGGTCTTAAATAGGATAGAGGTTAGCATGGGTTTAGATTTCAGCAGTTTAGCAAGACAAAAGTGAGTTAGACTTTTCAGCGCCAAGTCAGAGTGCTTGGATGGGGAGTGCAGGGGGAGCACTGAGACAGAAGAGGTGTAAGCACTTTAAAACACTAGCAGAAATTGCAATCCAGCTAATTCAGTTGAAAAACTTCTATTACACACTAGAAATGTGCTTAGTTCTGTCAAAAATCTATTTCTAAAAAGTGCCAACTGCCAGAAGCAGGGGAAATGTCCAGGCCAATCAGAGTGTGTTTGGTGGAAGTCCCCATGTTCCGTTTTTTTGAGCTGTCCCGTACCTTCCAAAGAGCTGCAGGCGGGTGTCCTCATCTCGGTCGGTGGCTGGCTGGGTGCCGGCCGACCATGTGGGAAATGAAGCAGCCCAGTTCAAGTTCAGGCAGATGGAGAGCAGAAAAAAGAGCAGGTCTTAAATAGCATAGATGTTAAGATGGGTTTCGATTGGAGCAGTTTAGCAAGACAAAAGGGAGTTAGACTTTTCGTCACCAATGCACAGTGCTTGGATGGTAGTGCAGGAGGAGCACTGAGACAGAAGAGGTGTAAGCACTTTACAACAATAGTAGAAATCACAATCCAGCTAATGCAGTTGAAAAACTTATATTACACACTTGAAATGTGCTTATTTCTATCAAAAATCTATTTGAAAAAAGTGTCAGGTGACAGAAGCAGGGTAAAAGTCCTTTCCAATCAGAATGAGTTTGCTGGAAGTGCCCGTGTTCCGAATGGCTGCGCTGTCTCATACATTCCAAGGAGTTGCAGGTGGGCGTCCTGGTCTCGGTCGGTGGCTGGCAGGGTGCTGGCTGACAGTGGGGGACTGAAGCAGCCCCGTTCAAGGCAGGCAGCTTTAGAGAAGAAAAAAGAGCATGTGTTAAATAGCAAAGAAGTTAAGATGGGTTTGGATTTGAGCAGTTTAGCAAGACAAAGGGGAGTTAGACTTTTCGTCGTCAAGGAAGGGTGCTTGGATAGGGGGGTGTAGGAGGAGCACTGAGATAGATGAGGTGTAAGCACTTCAAAACACTAGAAGAAATTACAATCCAGTTAATACAGTTGAAAAATTTCTATTTCACACTTGAAATGTGCTTAGTTCTATCGAAAATCTATTTGTAAACACTGTCATTTGGCAGAAGCAGGGGAAAAGTCCTGGCCAATCAGTGCGGGTATGCTGGAAGCGCCCGTGTTCCGATTGGCTACGCTATCCCACACCTTCCAAGGAGCTGCTCAGGGGCATCCTGGTCTCGGTCGGTGGCTGGTTGGGTGCCAGCTGACTGTGGGGGAGCTGAAGAAGCTCAGTTCAAGACAGGCAGCTGGGGAGCAGAAAAAAGAACAGGTCTTAAATAGCATAGAGGTTAGGATGGGTTTAGATTTCAGCAGTTTAGCAAGACAAAAGTGAGTTAGACTTTTCGACGCCAAGGCAGAGTGCTTGGAGGGGGGGTGCAGTAGGATCACTGAGACAGATGAGGTGTAAGCACTTCAAAACACTAGAAGAAATTACAATCCAGCTAATACAGCATAGAGAGGTTGTGATATATACCTTGACTGCTTGAATGTTCAAATTTCTTATATGTTTGGCTGTGATAGTCTCCCAATAATTGCTGCTACCTTATTTTTTATTTCGTGGAGCCCTACTTACAGGAAGTAGGAAGAGGGTACTGTAGTTTTGGTGGATGTTACCACGAACTATAAATCGTGTCAGTTCTAGCATTTTTAAACTTTTCCTGCAAGATCACTATTACTATACTCTTTAAATACTATTGGGGTTTTCAGCTGTTATTTTTATTCATTTAAAATACTAGTCTACTAGCGAGGGACAGTGCGACCCCGGAAGTAACATCCGGGTCACAGGGGCTACAAAACTCGCCCAGTAGCGAAGCAGAGGCAGTGTGCACGAGGCGTAACTGCGCACAGAGATGCGCGCAGAGACACGCGCGTCTGAGCATGTCGGCTGTTTCTGCTGGACGGCTGGACCTAAAAAAGTGCTATTATAACAAGTAAGAGCACTATTGAATATGGGGTGTAGAAAATGTTATATGTTTAAATTAGGCGAGGAGCCAAAGATTATGTGTGTGAAAAATGTTTACTGATAGAACAACTTCCGTTAGAAATTGACAACCTAAAACAAAGGATTAAAACCCAGGTAGAAATAAATACACTAGAACAGTTTATTGATTCAATGGCTGAGGAAGCTACTGATGTAGGACTACAGGAATCAGTTGCAATAAAAGAATGCCCGGGTACATAAACTGTCGAGGAATGGAGCCTAGTAGGTAAATCCAGGAACACAAGGAAGGGCAGAAGAAATATAGGGGGCTCTTCAAACATACTTACTCCAAATAGGTATCAAGCTCTGGTTCCTACAATAGATGGAGAGGGAAAAATTACAACTACTGACATCATGAATGATCAGATACAGCAAAATACTTGTATACACGCAAACATAGCCAAGGACAATGGCAATAATGTTACAAAACCTCGACCTTGCCAAAAGCTTCCTCGAGATTTGTTATATATAGGTGACTCAATGTTGCGCTATACTGACAGTGTATTATGTAAAAATCAGAATGATTACACTACGGTCAGTGTGCTACCAGGGGCAGGCACCAGGGAAATTAAACAAATGTTGCCAGGACTCTTGGATAATACAGTCACACCAGTAGTCATAGTGCATATAGGAGTAAATGACGTAGGGAAATTAGGAATGGCCGAGATTCAGAGTAATTTTGAATATGTGGGAGCTTATTTAGGCAGTAAAGCATGTGATTTAGTAATTTCAAGCATATTACCTGTCCCCAGAGCCAGTAAGTTGTTGAATAATGACATTCAGAGACTGAATGGTTGGTTAAAGAGGTGGTGCTATAGAGAAGGGCATGCCTTTATTGATCATAGTCAAGCCTTTAGCGATTTCAACCTATTTGCACATGATGGACTGCATTTGAATGGACATGGCAAAAGAGTGTTGGCCCAAAGATTGAGACATATTGTAAATCTCCATTTAAACTACCTACAGAAGGGGGAAGGGGTCCCTTAAATTCAAGGCTTAATTGCTCAACAAGGGTTACGCAAACAGGCTGGAAATTTTATTGATCAATGCAAGAAGTTTAACTAATAAAATGGAGGAATTAAAATTAGTCTTACAAACCTCTTCAATACACATTTGTGCCATTACAGAGACCTGGTGGATTCCAAATGACACCTGGGGAAGGAAATAAATGGTTATACACTGTATTCCAAGGATAGAAAATCATCTAGAGGTGGCGGAGTAGCTATATATGTTTCAGATAGTATTACATCTGCTAACATTGAAACTGACAGCCGGGGCAACTCAGAATTACTATGGATCAAATTAACACCACTTAATGATACTGTTATTAATTTGGGAGTAGCATATAGACCACCATCCATTAGTTACTCTGATGATGTTATTTTGTTAGATTTCATTAAACAGATTTCCGAAACAAAAAATGTTATCTTAATGGGTGACTTTAATTTACCAGGAATTAAATGGGACACATTAGAAGTCTCATCACTCGTGGAAACCAGTTATCTTGAGATTTTTACATTAGCTGGACTGGAGCAATATGTAATTGATAGCACCAGGGGACACAACACACTGGATTTGGTATTAAGCAATGTAGTCAATAAAATCCATAATTGCATAACACTACCCCCATTAGGCTCTAGTGACCATGCTATGGTGAGTTTTGAGTATTTGGGAGAATTGGCTCAATGCACAGGGAGTACAATAATTCAAATGTATAATAAGGCACATTTTGGTTTAATGAGAAATGAGCTGGCTGCCTGGAATTGGCAACAAGAATTTAATAATATATCAGCAGCAGATATGTGGAACAAGCTGAGTACTACAATTAATGCATTGGTGCACAAGTATGTACCATCAAAAAGAAAATACAATAGCTATAAAAAAGCTCTCCCTTTATGGATGACCCCTTCAATCAGGAAATTAATAAAGCAGAAAAATAAAGCATTTTTAAGGGCCAAATCTAATAATAATATGCTAAGCTTGGGGATATACAAAAAGTACTTAAAAAGTACCAAATCAGCAATTAACCTTGCAAAAAAAAAATTATGAACATAAATTAGCAGACAAGGTACAGGATAATTACAAATCCTTTTACTCTTACATTAGATCTAAAAAAAGGACAAACAGCGGTATTCTATCCTTGAAGGATCCAAATGGAGGTGTAATATCTGATAACCTAGAAATCGCTGAGAAGTATAATCTGTACTTTTCTTCAGTCTTCAATAAAGGTTTGCCTACTCATACAATACAACAAAAACTAACTCAGGCTTCCACCATCACAATAAATGCTTCTGCTGTATTAAAAAGTCTTAAAGAAATCGACCCTAATAAAGCACAGGGTCCAGACGGGATACACCCAAGAGTCATTAGGGAATTGGCACATGACTTGGCACTACCTGTAACCCATATCTTCCAAGAATCCTTGGATACATCTATTGTGCCCGATGATTGGAGACAGGCTCTTGTTATACCTATTTTTAAGAAGGGATCTCATCAACTTGTCGAGAACTATCGTCCTATTAGCCTGACTTCAGTTTTGGGGAAAGTCTTGGAATCCCTTATCAAGGAACATATCCTTGATTATTTAAGTAAAAATGGCTATTTGGATAAAACACAGCATGGGTTTATAAAGGGTAGATCATGCCAGACAAACCTTTTAGAGTTTTATGGAAAGGTCAACAGGGCCATGGATCTGGGTAGTTCAGTGAATGTTGTTTACCTTGATTTTGCGAAGGCATTTGATAAGGTGCCTCATGTGGAATTGATAGGTGCTCTTAGAGAATCTGGAGTCCATGAAAAACTTTATTCTTGGGTCGAATCTTGGTTGGCTGACAGAAGACAGAGAGTCTGTGTGAGGGGGGCTTGCTCTGGTTGGGCTGAGGTGACTAGTTGGGTGCCGCAAGGGTCGGTGTTGGGACCATGCCTGTTTAATATTTATATATCTAACATGAGAGTAAATAATGAAGTTTGGCTATCCAAATTTGCTGATGACACATGGCTGGGGTTTACTGTCAACAACAAATTTGAAGCCACTAAATTACAGACAGCACTCCTTGAATTAGAGGAATGGGCAAATAATAAGGGATCAACATTCAATATAGATAAATGTGTGGTTATGCATTTTGGTAGAAACAATAAGCATTATGAATATAAACTTGCCAACAAGGTTCTGAGGACTGTACAAGAGGAAATGGATTTGGGAGTTGTGGTAGATAATGAACTAAAATTTAGTCAGCATTACATCCATATGATAAGGAAGGCAAGTGGCCTTCAAAACTGCATCACATGAACATATTATAAGTCCGTGAAAGTGCGGTGCTGTTGCCCCTGTACACTTCACTGGTGCGTCCTCATCTTGAGTACTGTGCCCAGTTTTGGGCTCCAGGTTTTAGGAAGGATGTGGCAGCTCTCGAGAGGGTACAGAGAAGGGCAACAAAAGGTATGCAAGAGGTTTGGGGTTTGGATTATGACCAAAGACTGGAAAGACTAGGTCTGTTTTCATTAGAGTATCGTAGACTACGGAGTGATATGTGCCAAACATATAGGTCACTTAGTGATGACAAGTTACGTGAACTATTGGATATCAACATTAGGCAACAAATCTAAGATACTAGAACACATTCTCTTCAGCTGATTAAAGATAAGAAGGGGGAACTGGTTCAGTATAAGAATAACGGCTATCTGGAATACACTACCGAGTGAGGTAGTATCCAGTCCCACTATGAATATCTTTAAAAAAAGGCTAGATACTTACATGATTGGTAAGGATATTCGGGGATACAGTTATTAATCAAGTGAGCTGTATGGATATATGTCTTCTATGCTCTGTATAAACCTATGAACCTATAATACAGTTGAAAAACTTCTATTACACACTTGAAATGTGCTTAGTTATATCGATAATCTATTTGTAAAAAGTGCAAGGTGGCAGATGCAGGGGAAAAGTCTTGGCCATTCTTAGTGGGTTTGCTGGAAGCTCCCAGTTTTTGATTTGCTGCGCTCTCCCATACTGTCCAAGGAGCTCCAGGCAGGCATCCTGGTCTCGGTCGGTGGACAGCTGGCTAATGGCCAACCATGGAGGAGCTGATGCAGTCCTGTTTAAGGGCAGACAGCTTGAGAGGAAAAAAAAGTGCAGGTCATAAATAGCATAGAGGTTAGGATAGGTTTAGATTTGAGCAGTTTAGCAAGACAAAAGGGTGCTGGACTTTTTGGCACCAAGGCAAAGTGCTTGGATGGGGGATTGCAGGAGGGGCATTGAGACAGAAGAGGTATAAGCACTTTAAAACAGTAGTAGAAATTACAATCCAGCTAATACAGTCAAAAAACTTCTATTACACCCTTGAAATGTGCTTAGTTCCATAAAAAATCTATTTGTAAAAAGTGGCAGGTGGCAGAGCAGGGGAAAAGTCCTGGCCAATCAGGTCGTGTTTGCTGGAAGCACCCGTGTTAAGATTAGCTGCGCTGTCCCATACCTTCCAAGGAGCTGCACACTGGCATCCTGGTGTCAGTCGGTGGCTGGCTGGGTGCCGGCCGACTGTGGGGGAGCTGAAGCAGCACCATTCAAGGCAGGCAGCTGGAGAGAAGAAAAAAGAACAGGTCTTAAATAGCATAGAGGTTAGCATGGGTTTAGATTTCAGCTGGAGGATTGCAGGAAAAGGCCAACTGGCAAAGTGCAGACCAGGGGAAAACAGAATCCCCATGGGAACACGAGCAGGGGAAATGGAACTATAGGGAAAGGGTGGAAGGTAGTCCTGCTAAATGCCAGGAGCTTGGGCAATAAAATGCCTGAGCTCCAGGCAATGCTAACTGAGGGAGCAGTGGATGTGGTGGCGGTCACTGAGACTTGGGCCACTGCAGGACATGACTGGGACCTGAACCTGGAGGGTTACACTATGTTTAGGAAGGACAGGGGGAGGGGAGGGAGGAGGGTAGCAATGATAAGTCAAAACTACATTGGCATGGGGAGTGGGGAGGCGGAGGGAACTGTGGAGGCGATTTGGGTCACCTTTGGATAACAAGGGGGGCAAGAGAGTAAAAATAGGGAGTGGTGTATAGAACACCTGCCCTGGCGGAGGAGCTTGAGGACAGTCTGGTGGCAGATGTTGGGAGACACTGCAGACTGGGCAGAGGAACGGTGGTGGTGTTGAGGGACTTAAACATGCCAGGAACAGACTGGGAGATTATGACATCCTCTGTGACCAGGCAACAGAGGTTGTTGGATGTCTTTCAAGACGTGTTCCTAACTCAGCAGGTGAGGGAACTGACCAGGGAGGCGCGGGTACTGGAGGTGGTCCTGGCAGACAGTGACCAGATTGGGGGCCTGGAGGTAAGGGACCCATTGGCTGGGAGTGACCATGCCACGGTCTAGTTCTGCCTGGACCTAGGAGGGGTAGAAAGCTGCACAAAGCCAGAGTAACCGACTTCAAGGGGCGGATTTAAGGAAATGGGAAGGATCTAAGGAGCATTGGATGGGATTGGGTCAGACATGGAGCGCTGATAGTAGGTGGGAAATCATCAGGAGAGGGTGCCGATGCTACCTGCACCTGTGCAAGAGGAAAGACGAAAATGCAGTGGAGCCCCAAAAACCCTGCTGGTGGACCAGGAGGGTCAGGAGGTGGTCTGGAAAGAAGGCAGCCTATAAGCAATTCAAGTGCTCAAGAAGAAAGGGATCGAGGGAAGCACGAGCTGATGGCTAGAAGGCCACTAGGGTGGTATGGGCGGCTAAGTCAATGAAGGAGCAGAACCTGGTCAGGGAAATTACGAGAGGGAACAAGGGGTTTTTTAGATACATTGGGGAAAAATGAAGGGTGAAGGGGCAGATTAGCAGGATTAAATCAGGGGAGAGATGGGCACAAGACCCGGGGGAGCAGGCTGAGGTACTAAATGAGTACTTCACCTCAGTTTTCACCAAGGAAAATGGGGTGCTGCATCATCATGAGGAGGACAGAGATACTGAGGAGGGGGGACCCTTACCGATCGGCGGGTCTGGGAGAGGGGAGGCATCACTGGCAGGAGGTGGGAGGGCTAAGCAGGAGAAGAGGTACCGAAGTGGAAATCACAGCAGAGAGAGAGGAAGCCCTCAGCTCCCTTAAGATGGAGAAAGCACCGGGCCAGATAAATTACATCCCAGAGTGCTGAAGGAACTTGCGGATGTCCTGGCAAAACCCCTGGCAGAGCTTTTCACCATCTCTCTGAGGACAGGGTGGGTGCCCTAGGACTGGAAGGTGGTGCATATAGTGCCTATCCACAAGGGGGATCAAGGGAGGTGGCAGGGAACTACAGGCCTGTCAGCCTGACATCGGTGGTGGGCAAGGTGATGGAGGGCATTGTCAAGGAGAGGCTAGGAGGACCTGGATAAGTCAGGGTGCCTGGACAATAAGCGGCATGGATTTATCCGGGAAATCGTGTCAGACAAACCTGGTGGAGTTCTATGACTGGGTGATGAGTGCCTTGGACCTGGGTAGACCAGTGGGCGTCCTCTTTCTAGAACTTCAGCAAGGCATTTGACTCTGTTCCTCATGTGGGCCTGTTGGATAAGCTGGGAGAAATGGGGTGGGGAACCAGATGATCAGATGGATAGGCAATTGGCTCCAGGACCGGACCCAGAGGGTCGAGTTGGTGGGATAGTCTCATCCCAAGGAGGGTCATTAGTGGGGTCCCACAGGATCAGTCCTGCGCCCTTCTGTTCAACGCCACGTCTCTGCCATAAGGACAGGAATAAGGAGTGAGATGAGTCTCTTTGTGGATGACTCAGAAACTGGGGGCGGTGGTGGATGGGGAGGAGGGGAGGGTGGCCCTATAGGGGACCTGGAGGCTCTGGAAGATGGTCTAGAAAGTGGAAGCTGAGGTTCAATGCAGGGAAATACAAGGTACTCCACCTGGGGCCAGAAACCTGGGCCAAGTGTACACCCTGGGGGAATGCTACAAGTCTCGATGGCTGAAGAGGGACCTGGGGTGGTGGTGGATGTCAAGATGAACAACTCTGAGACTTGTAGGAGGGCAGCAGCCAAGGCCAACAGGATGCTGCGATGCATCGCTAGGGGGATCACCTCCAGAAGGAGGGAAGTGATACTCCCTCTGTATAACTGCTTGGTGAGGCCGCACCTTGAGTACTGCGTGCATTTTGGAGGCCACACTTAAAGAGGGACATTAACCTCCTGGAGAGGGTCCAGAGGAGGGCAACCAAAATGATTTGGGTTTTGGGGGACAGGACCTATGAGGAGAGGCTCAAAGAGCTAAATATGTACACATTGGAAGAGAGAAGGGACCGGGGGGACATGATAGAGGTCTTCAGGTACATGAAGAGGGTAAATAGGGGAGGAACAGTCAGGGTGCTTTGAAGAAAGGAGGAGGGGGCCACTAGAGGGCATGGGTGGAAGCTGGGGGGAGGAAGATTCAGGGGAGAAAGGAGGAGGTGCTACTTCACTGAGAGGGTTGTGGAGCCATGGAATGCACTGCTTAGGGGGCTGGTGGAGGCAGAGACAGTGGAGGGGTTCAAGAGGGGGTGGGACAGGTACAGGGGAAGGGTTCTGCAAGCAAAATCCAATGCAGCAAGAATATCCGGAACTGGGAAGGAAGAAGCCAGAGAAGGCGAGGGTGGCAGCAAGGTCAGCAACCAGGGTGGGGGCTGACCAAACGAGCAGACATGAAAGACCGTTAGGCCTATTCTGCTGGCATTTTAGTATGTTAGTATGTTAGTTTAGCAAGACAAAAGTGAGTTACACTTTTCAGCGCCAAGTCAGAGTACTTGGATGGGGTTGCAGGGGGATCGCTGAGACAGAAGAGGTGTAAGCACTTTAAAACATTAGCAGAAATTGTAATCCAGCTAATTCAGTTGAAAAACTTCTATTACACACTAGAAATGTGTTTAGTTCTGTCAAAAATCTATTTCTAAAAAGTGCCAACTGCCAGAAGCAGGGGAAATGTCCAGGCCAATCAGAGTGTATTTGGTGGAAGTCCCCATGTTCCGATTGTTTGAGCTGTCCTGTACCTTCCAAAGAGCTACAGGCGGGCGTCCTCGTCTCGGTCAGTGGCTGGCTGGGTGCCGGCCAAGCATGTGGGAAATGAAACAGCCCAGTTCAAGTTCAGGCAGATGGAGAGAAGAAAAAAGAGCAGGTCTTAAATAGCATAGAGGTTAGGATGGGTTTCGATTGGAGCAGTTTAGCAAGACAAAAGGGAGTTAGACTTTTCGTCGCCAAGGCAGAGTGCTTGGATGGTAGTGCAGGAGGAGCACTGAGACAGAAGAGGTGTAAGCACTTTACAACAATAGTAGAAATCACAATCCAGCTAATGCAGTTGAAAAACTTCTATTACACACTTGAAATGTGCTTAGTTCTATCAAAAATCTATTAGAAACAAGTGTCAGGTGACAGAAGCAGAGTAAAAGTCCTGGCCAATCAGAATGAGTTTGCTGGAAGTGCCCGTGTTCTGAATGGCTGCGCTGTCTCATACATTCCAAGGAGTTGCAGGTGGGCGTCCTGGTCTCGGTCGGTGGCTGGCAGGGTGCTGGCTGACAGTGGGGGACATGAAGCAGCCCTGTTCAAGGCAGGCAGCTTTAGAAAAGAAAAAAGAGCATGTGTTAAATAGCAAAGAAGTTAAGATGGGTTTGGATTTGAGCAGTTTAGCAAGACAAAGGGGAGTTAGACTTTTTGTCGTCAAGGAAGGGTGCTTGGATAGGGGGGTGTAGGAGGAGCACTGAGATAGATGAGGTGTAAGCACTTCAAAACACTAGAAGAAATTACAATCCAGCTAATACAGTTGAAAAAGTTCTATTACACACTTGAAATGTGCTTAGTTCTATCGAAAATCTATTTGTAAACACTGTCATGTGGCAGAAGCAGGGGAAAAGTCCTGGCCAATCAGGGCGGGTGTGCTGGAAGTGCCCGTGTTCCGATTGGCTACGCTATCCCATACCATCCAAGGAGCTGCTCAGGGGCATCCTGGTCTCAGTCGTTGGCTGGTTGGGTGCTGGCCGACTGTGGGAGAGCTGAAGAAGCTCAGTTCAAGACAGGCAGCTGGGGAGCAGAAAAAAGAACAGGTCTTAAATAGCATAGAGGTTAGAATGGGTTTAGATTTCAGCAGTTTAGCAAGACAAAAGTGAGTTAGGCTTTTCGGCGCCAAGGCAGAGGGCTTGGAGGGGGGGTGCAGTAGAAGCACTGAGACAGATGAGGTGTAAGCACTTCAAAACACTAGAAGAAATTACAATCCAGCTAATACAGTTGAAAAACTTCTATTACACACTTGAAATGTGCTTAGTTATATCGATAATCTATCTGTAAAAAGTGCCAGGTGGCAGATGCTGGGGAAAAGTCTTGGCCATTCTTAGTGGGTTTGCTGGAAGCTCCCAGTTTTTGATTTGCTGCGCTCTCCCATACTGTCCAAGGAGCTCCAGGCAGGCATCCTGGTCTCGGTAGGTGGACAGCTGGCTGCCGTCCGACCATGGGGGAGCTGATGCAGCCCTGTTTAAGGGCAGACAGCTTGAGAGAAAAAAAAGTGCAGGTAATAAATAGCATAGAGGTTAGGATAGGTTTAGATTTGAGCAGTTTGAAAGACAAAAGGGTGCTGGACTTTTCGGCACCAAGGCAAAGTGCTTGGATGGGGATTGCAGGAGGGGCATTGAGACAGAAGAGGTGTAAGCACTTTAAAACCCTAGTAGAAATTACAGTCTAGCTAATACAGTAGAAAAACTTCTATTACACACTTGAAATGTGCATAGTTCTTTCGAAAATCTAATTTGTTAAAAGTACCAGGTGGCAGAAGCAGGGGAAAAGACCTGGCCAATCAGAGCAGGTTTGCTGAAAACGTCCGTGTTCCAATAGGCTGCGTTGTTCCATTCCTTCCAAGGACCTGCAGGAGGGTGTCCTGGTCTTGGTCGGTGGCTGGCTGGGTGCTGACCGACAGTAGGGGAGCTGAAGCAGCCCGGTTCAAGGGCAGGCAGCTGGAGAGAAGAAAAAAGAGCAGATCTTAAATAGCATAGAGGAAAGGTTGGGTTTAGATTTGAGCAGTTTAGCAAGACAAATCTGAGTTAGACTTTTCGACGCCAAGGCAGAGTGCTTGGATGGGCGGTGCAGGAGAAGCACTCTGACAGAAGAGGTGTAAGCACTTTAAAACTCTAGTAGAATTACAATCCAGTTAAAACAGTTGAAAAACTTCTATTACACACTTGAACTGTGCATAGTTCTATCAAAAATCTATTTGTAAAAAGTGCTAGGTGGCAGAAGCAGGGGAAAAGTCCTGGCCAATCACAGTGGGTTTGCTGGAAGCGCCCGTGTTCTGATTGTCTCACGCTGTCAGTACATTTCAAGGGAACCAGTGGGTGTCCTGGTCTCAACGGGCGGTTGCTGGCTGGGTGCCAGCCGACCATGGGGGAGCTGTAGCAGCCCCATTCAAGGGCAGGCAGCTTGAGAGAAGAAAAAAGAGCAGTTCTTAAATAGCATAGAGGTTAGGATTGGTTTAGATTTGGGCAGATTAGCATGACAAAATGGAGTTATACTTTTCTGAGCCAAGACAGAGTGCTTGAATGGGGGTGGTGCAGGAGGAGCACTGAGACAGAAAGGTGTAAGCACTTTAAAACCTCGTAGAAATGACAATCCAGCTAATACTGTTGAAAAACCTGTATTACACACTTGAACTGTGCTTACTTCTAGATACATAGATACATAGACAGAGTCGGCAGATAAGGTCCTATGGCCCACCCAGTCTGCTCATTTTAGCTTATAAGTTCAGTTTATGTTTTCCTAGAAATCTGTTGCCCCTTACCCCTGACCTCCAGAATTACTTTATGTCTATCCCATGCATTCTTAAATCCTGTGATTGATTCTGCCCCCACCTCTTCCTCTGGCAGGGTGTTCCACTTCTCCACCACCCGTTCTGTGAAGAAATTCTTCCTCATGTTTCCTCTGAATCATCCTCCTCCAACTTCATCCCATGCCCTCTAGTCCTGGAACATCTTTTCGCTTAAAAATAGTGTATTCCTGCACCCTGTTCCTCCTGTGAGATACTGCTATGTCTCTATCATATCCCTCTCTCCTCTCCTCCAGGAGTTCATGTTCCGTTCCTTCAACCTGTCTTCATAGGACTTGTGATGCAATCCATGCACCATCTTTGTTGCCCTCCTCTGAACCTTATCTACCCTGTCTATGTCCTTATGTAGGTAAGGTCTCCAGAACTGTACACTGTACTCCAGGTGGGGTCTCACTAGTGTCTTGAATAGCGGAATTATGACCTCTCTTTTCCTGCTGGTGATGCCCCTGCCTGTACATCCCAGCATCCTATTTGCTTTACCTGCTGCCTTGTCACACTGTTTCCCTACCTTGAGGTCATCAGAGATGATAACCCCAAGATCACTTTCCTGCTTGGTGCATGCAATATCCTCACCCCACCACTGATATATTGTGCCAGGGTTTTTGTGCCCCATATGCATTATCTTACACTTCCTTGCATTGAATTTTAACTGCCAATCCCCTGACCATTCTTCAAGTTTCTGCAGGTCCCTTCTCATTCTGTCTACACCCTCTGGCATGTCTACTCTGTTACAAAGCTTTGTGTCATCAGCGAACAGTGAAATTCTGCCTTCTAGGTCCTGCTCAATGTCACTGATAAAGATGTTAAATAGAACCGGTCCAAGCACTGATCCCTGTGATACCCCACTGGTCACTCTTCCCTCTGTAAAAAGTGCCAGGTGGCAGAAGCAGGGGAAATGTCCCTGCCAATCAGAGCAGGTTTGCTGGAAGCGCCCATGTTCTGATAGGCTGCGTGGTCACGTACCTTCCACGGAGCTGCATATGGGCGTCCTGGACTCGGTCGGTGGCTGGCTGGGTGCTGGATGATGGTGGGGGAGCTGAAGCTACCCAGTTCAAGGCAGGCAGCTGGAGAAGAGAAAAAAGATGAAGTCTTGAATAGGATAGAGGTTAAGATGGGTTTAGATTTGAGTAATTTAGCAAGACAAAAGGGAGTTAGACTTTTTGGCGCCAAGGCAGAGTGCTTGAATGGGGGGTGCAGGAGGAGCACTGAGACAGAAGAGGTGTAAGCACTTTAAAACACTAGTAGAAATTGCAATCCGGCTAATACAGTTGAAAAACTTCTATTACACACTAGAAATGTGCTTAGTTCTATCGAAAATCTATTTCTAAAAAGTGCCAAGTGGCAGAAGCAGGGGTAAAGTACTGGCCAATCAGAGTGGATTTGGTGGAAGTTCCCATGTTCCGATTGGCTGCGCTGTTCTGTACCTTCCGAAGAGCTGCAGGCTGGTGTCCTGGTCTCGGTCAGTGGCTGGCTGGGTGCCGGCCGACCATGTGGGAAATGAAGCAGCCCCATTCAAGGGCAGGCAGCTGGAGAGAAGAAAAAAGAGCAGGTCTTAAATAGCATAGAGGTTAGGATGGGTTTCGAATTAAGCAGTTTAGCAAGACAAAAGGGAGTTAGACTGTTAATAGCCAAGGTAGAGTGCTTGGATTGTAGTGCAGGAGGACCACTGAGACAGAAGAGGTGTAAGCACTTTACAACAATAGAAGAAATTACAATCCAGCTAATGCAGTTGAAAAACTTCTATTACACACTTGAAATGTGTATAGTTCTATCGAAAATCTATTTGCAAAAAGTGCCAGGTGGTGGAGCAGGGGAAACGTCTTTGTCAATCAAGGCGGGTTTGCTGGAAGTGCCCTTCTTCTGATTGGCTGCCCTGTCACGTACCTTCCAAAGAGCTGCAGCGGGCGTTCTGGTTTCGGTCAGTGGCTGGCTGTGTGCCGGCCAACTGTGGGGGAGCTGAATCAGCCCTGTTCAAGGCCAGGCAGCTGGAGAGAAGAAAAAAGAGCAGGTCTTAAATAGCATAGAGGTTAGGATGGGTTTAGATTTGAGCAGTTTAGCAAGACAAAAGGGAGTTAAATTTTTCAGCGCCAAGGCAGATTGCTTGGTTGAGGGGTGCAGGAGCAGTACTGGGACAGAAGAGGTGTAAGCACTTTAAAAACTAGTAGAAATTACAATCCAGCTAATGCAGTTGAAAAACTTCTATTACACACTTGAAATGTGCTTAGTTCTATCGAAAATTATTTTGAAAAAAGTGTCAGGTGGCAGAATCAGGGTAAAAGTCCTGGCCAATCAGAGTGAGGTTGCTGGAAGTGCCCGTGTTCCGAATGGCTGCACTGTCCCATACATTCCAAGGTGCTGCAGGTGGGCGTCATGGTCTCGGTCGGTGGCTGGCTGGGTGCTGGCCAACGTGGGGGAGCTGGCTGACATGGGAGAGCTGAAGCAGCCCCGCTCAATGGCAGGCAGCTGGAGAGAAGAAAAAAGAGCATGTCTTAAACAGCATAGTGGTTAGGAAGGGTTTAGATCTGAGCAGTTTAGCAATACAAAAGGGAGTTAGACTTTCCGGCGCCAAGGCAGAGTGCTTGGATGGGGGCGTGCAGGAGGAGTACTGAGACAGAAGATGTGTAAGCACTTTAATACACTACTAGAAATTACAATCCAGCTAATACAGTTGAAAAACTTCAATTACACTCTTGAAATGTGCATAGTTCTATCAAAAATCTATTTGTAAAAAGTGGCAGGTCCAGAAGTAGGTGAAAAGTCCTGGCCTATCAGAGCGGGTTTACTTGAAGCGCCCGTGTTAAGATTGGCTGTGCTGTCTTGTACCTTCCAAGGAGCTGCACGCGCGCATCGTGGTCTTGGTCGGTGCCCGGCTGGGTGCCGGCCGACCATGGGGGAGCTGAAGCAGCCCAGTTCAAGGCAGGCAGCTGGAGAGAAGAAAAAAGAGCAGGTCTTAAATAGCATAGAAGTTTGGATGGGTTTAGATTTGAGCAGTTTAGCAAGACAAAGGGGAGTTAAACTTTTCGGCGCCAGGGCAGGGTGCTTGGACAGGGGGGTGTAGGAGGAGCACTGAGACAGAAGAGGTGTAAGAACTTTAAAACACTAGTAGAAATCATAATTCAGCCAATACAGTTGAAAGACTCTTTTACACACCTCAAATGTGCTTAGTTCTAACGAAAATCTGTTGGTAAAAAGTGCCAGGTGGCAGAAGCAGGGGAAAAGTTCTGGTGAATCAGAGTGGGTTTGCTGGAAGATTCCGTGTTCCAATTGGCTGCACTGTCCCTTACCTTCCAAGAAGCTGCAGGCGGGTGTCATGGTCTCAGTCAGTGGCTGGCTGGCTGGGTGCGGGCCGACCGTGGGGGCGCTAAAGCGGCCCCGTTCAAGGGCAGGCAGCTGGAGAGAACAGAAAAGAGCAGGTCTTAAATAGCATAGCGGTTAGGATGGGTTTAGATTTCAGCAGTTTAGCAACACAAAAGGGACTTAGAATTTTCGGCGCCAAGGCAGAGTGCTTGGTTGGGGGTACAGGAGGAGTACTGGGACAGAAGAGGTGTAAGCACTTTAAAAACTAGTAGAAACTACAATCCAGCTAATACAGATGAAAAACTTCTATTACACACTTGAAATGTGCTTATTTCTATCGAAACTCTATTTGTAAAAAGTGCCAGGTGGCAGAAACAGGGGAAAAGTCCTGGCCAATCAGAGTGAGTTTGCTGGAAATGCCCTTGTTCCGAATTGCTGCTCTGTCCCATACATTCCAAGGAGCTGCAGCTGTGCGTCCTGGTCTCAGTTGGTATTTGGCTGGGTGCCGGCCGACAGTGGGGGACCTGAAGCAGCCCCGTTCAAGGGCAGGCAGCTGGAGAGAAGAAAAAAGTGCAGGTCTTAAATAGCATAGAGGTGAGGATGGGTTTAGATTTGAGCAGTTGAGCAAGACAAAAAGGAGTTAGACTTTTTGGCGCCATGGCAGAGTGCTTGGATGGGGGGTGCAGTAGGAGCACAGAGACAGAAGAGGTGTAAGCACTTCAAAACAGTAGAAGAAATTACAATCCAGCTAATACAGTTGAAAAACTTCAATTACACACTTGAAATGTGTTTAGTTCTATTGAAAATCTGCTTGTAAATAGTGCCAGGTTGCAGAAGCAGGAGAAAAGTCCTGGCCAATCAAAGCGAGTTTGCAGGAAGCGCTCATGTTCCGATTGGCTGCTCTGTCCTGTACCTTCCAAGGAGCTGCAGGTGGGTGTCCTGGTCTCGTTCGGTGGCTTTCTGGGTTCCGGCCGTCATTGGGGGAGCTGAAGCAGCGCTGTTCAAGGGCAGGCAGCTGGAGAGAAGAATAAAGAGCATATAGGATAGGACAGATTGAGATTTGAGCAGTTTAGCAAGAGAAAAGGGAGTTAGACTTTTTGGCACCAATGCAGAGTGCTAAGATGGAAGGGTGCAGGTGGAGCACTGAGACAGAAGAGGTGTAAGCACTTTAAAACACTAGTAAAAATTACAAAAACTTCTATTGCACAATTGAAATGTGCTTAGTTCTATTGAAAATCTATTTGTAAAAAGTCCAGTTGGCAGAAGCAGGGGAAAAGACCTGGCCAATCTGAGCGGGTTTGCTGGAAACGCCCATATTGCAATTGACTGCGCTGTCCTGTTCCTTCCAAGGACCTGCAGGAGGGTGTCCTGGTCTTGGTCGGTGGCTGGCTGGGTGCTGGCCGACCATGGGAGAGCTGTAGCAGCCCCATTCAAGGGCAGGCATCTTGAGAGAAGAAAAAAGAGCAGCTCTTAAATAGCATAGAGGTTAGGATTGGTTTAGATTTGAGCAGTTTAGCAAGACAAATCTGAGTTAGACTTTTCGGCGCCAAGGCAGAGTGCTTGGATGGAGGGGTGCAGGAGAAGTACGCTGACAGAAGAGGTGTAAGTACTTTAAAACTCTAGTAGAATTACAATCCAGTTAAAACAGTGGAAAAACTTCTATTACACACTTGAACTGTGCAAATTTCTATTGAAAACCTATTTGTAAAAAGTGCCAGGTGGCAGAAGCAGGGGAAAAGTCCTGGCCAATCACAGTGGGTTTTCTAGAAGCGCCCATGTTCCGATTGGCTGGGCTGTCCCATACATTCCAAGGAGCTGCAGGCGGGCATCCTGGTCTCAGGCTGTTGCTGGCTGGTTGCTGGCCGACCGTGGGAGAGCTGTAGCAGTCCCATTCAAGGGCAGGCAGCTTGAAAGAAGAAAAAAGAGCAGGTCTTAAATAGCATAGAGGTTAGGATTGGTTTAGATTTGAGCAGTTTAGCAAGACAAAAGGGAGACAGACTTTTTGGAGCCAAGGCAGAGTGCTTGGATGGGGGTGGTGCAGGAAGGGCACTGAGACAGAAAAGTGTAAGCACTTAAAAACACTCGAAGAAATTACAATCCAGCTAATACAGTTGAAAAACCTGTATTACACAGTTGAACTGTGGTTACGTCTATCAAATTGTAAAAAGTGCCAGTTGGCAGAAGTGTCCTCGCCAATCAGAGTGGGTTTGCACGAAGCACACGTGTTCCGATAGGCTGCGTTGTCACTGTCCTTCCAAGGAGCTGCATGTGGGTGTCCTGGTTTCGGTCGGTGGCTGGCTGGCTGCTGGACGACCGTGGTGGAGCTGAAGCCGCCCAGTTCAAGTCAGGTAGATGGAGAAGAGAAAAAAGATGAAGTCTTGAATAGCGCAGAGGTTAGGATGGGTTTAGATTTGAGCAGTTTAGCAAGATAAAAGTGAGTGAGATTTTTTGGCGCCAACGCAGAATGCTCGAATGGCGGGGTGCAGAAGGAGCACTGAGACAGAAAAAGTGTAAGCCCTTTAAAACACTAGTATAACTTACAATCCAGCTAATACAGTTGAAAACTTCTACTACACTCTTGAAATGTGCTTAGTTGTATTGAAAATCTATTCGTAAAAAGTACCAGGTGGCAGAAACAGGGGAAGAGTCTTGGCCAATCAGAGCGAGTTTGCTGGAAGCGCTCATGTTCCGATTGGCTGCGCTGTCCCATACCTTCCAAGGTGCTGCTGGCGGGCATCCTGGTCTCGGAAGGTGGCTGGCTGTGTGCCTACGGACCGTTGGGGAGCTGAAGCAGCCCCGTTCAAGGGCAGGTAGCTGGAGTGAAGAAAAAAGAGCAGGTCTTAAATAGCATAGAGGTTTGGATGGGTTTAGATTTGAGCAGTTTAGCAAGACAAAAGGGAGTTAGGCTTTTTGGTGCCAAGGCACAGTGCTTGGATGGGGGAGTGCAGAAGGAGCACTGAGACAGAAGAGGTGTAACCACTTTGAAACACTAGTAGAAATTACAATAAAACTAATGCAGTTGAAAAACTTCAATTACACACTTGAAATTTGCTTAGTTCTATAAAAAATCTATCTGTAAAAAGTGCCAGGTGAAAGAAGCAGCGGAAAAGTCCTGGCCAATCAGAGCGGGTTTGCTGGAAGCGCCCGTGTTCCTATTGGCTGCGTTGTCCCCGACCTTCCAAGGAGCTGGAGGCGGGCGTCCTGGTCTCGTTCGGTGGCTGGCTGAATGCTGGACGACAGTGGGGGATCTGAAGCCCCCAGTTCAAGGGCAGGCAGCAGGAGAGAAGAAAAAAGATGAGGTCTTGAATAGCATGGAGGTTAGGATGGGTTTAGATTTCAGCAGTTTAACAAGACAAAAGGGAGTTAGACTTTTTGGCACCAAGGCAGAGTGCTTGGATGGTGGGGTGCAGAATGAGCACTGAGACAGAAGAAGTGTAAGCCCTTTAAAACACTAGTAGAAATTACAATCCAGTTAATACAGTTGAAAAACTTCTATTACACACTTGAAATGTGCTTACTTCTATCGAAAATCTATTTCTAAAAAGTGCCAAGTGGCAGAAGCAGGAAAAGTCCTGGTCATTCAGAGCGGGTTTGCTGGAAGTGCCCGTGTTCCAATTGGCAGCGCTGTCCCAAACCTTCCAAGGAGCTGCTGACAGGCATCCTGGTCTTGGTCAGTGGCTGGCTGGGTGTCAGCCGACCGTGGGGAAACTGAACCAGCCCCGCTCAAGGGCAGGTAGCTGGAGAGAAGAAAAAAGAGCAGGTCTTAAATAGCATAGAGGTAAAAATGGGTTTAGATTTGAGAAGTTTAGCAAGAAAAAAGGGAGTTAGACTATTCGGCACCAAGGCAGAGTGCTTGGATGGGGGGTGCAGGAGAAGCACGGAGACAGAAGAGGTGTAAGCACTTTGAAACACTAGTAGAAATTACAATAAAACTAATACAGTTGAAAAACTTCAATTGCGCACTTGAAATGTGCTTAGTTCTATTGGAAATCTATTTGTAAAAAGTGCCAGGTGGCAGAAGCAGGGGAAAATCAAAGTAGGTTTGTTCGAAGCCCCTGTGTTCTGATTGGATGTGGTGTCCCATACCTTCCAAGGAGATCCTGGCAGGTGTCCTGGTCTTGGTTGATTTCTGGCTGGGTGCCAGCTGACCGTGGGAGAGCTGAAGCAGCCCAGTTGAATCGCAGGCAGCTGGAGAGAAGAAAAAAGAGCAAGTCTGAAACAGTTTGGAATTTAGGTTGGGTTTAGATTTGAGCAGTTTAGCAAGATTAAAGAGAGCTAGACTTTTTGGTGCCAAGGCAGAGTGCTTGGATGGGGGGGTGCAGGAGAAGGACTGAGACAGAAGAGGTGTAAGCACTTTAAAACACAAGTAGAAATTACAATCCAGCAAATACATTTGAAAAACTTCTATAACACGCTTAAAATGTGCTTAGTTCTATTAAAAATCTTTTTGTAAAAAGTGCCAGGTGGCAGAAGCAGGGGAAAAGACCTGGCCAATCAGAGCAGCTTTGCTGGAAACGCCCATGTTCCGATTGGATGCGCTGTCCTGTTCCTTCAAAGGACCTGCAGGAGGGTGTCCTGGTGTCGGTTGAGGGCTGGCTCTGTTCCGGCTGACCGTAGGGGAGATGAAGGAGCCCGTTTCAAGGGCAGGCAGCTGGAGAGAAGAAAAAAGAGCAGGTCTTAAATGGCATAGAGGTTAGGATGGGATTAAGATTTAGCAGTTTAGCAAGACAAAAGTGAGTTAGACTTTACGGTGCCAAGGCAGAGTGCTTGGATTGGGGGGGGTGCAGGAGGATCACTGAGACAGAAGGGGAATAAGCACTTTAAAACACTAATAGAAATTACAATCCAGCTAATACAGTTGAAAAACTTCTATTACACACTTAAAATGTGCTTAGTTCTGTTGAAAATCTATATGAAAAAAGTGCCAGGTGGTAGAAGCAGGAGAAAAGTCCTAGCCAATCAGAGCAGATGTGCTGGAAGCGCCCATGTTCCGATATAGCTGCACTGTCCCGTACCTTCCATGGAGCCGAAGGCTGTCGCTCTGGTCTCTGTCGGTGGCTGTCTGGGTGCCAGCTGACAGTGAGAGAGCTGAGCAGCCCCGTTCAGGGGTAGGCAGCTGGAGAGAAGAAAAAAGAGCAGGTCTTAAATAGCATAGAGAATAAGATGGGTTTAGATTTGAGCAGTTTAGCAAGACAAATCTGAGTTAGACTTTTTGGCGCCAAGGCAGAGTGCTTGGATGTGGCGGTTCAGGAGGAGCACTCTGACAGAAGAGGTGTAAGCACTTCAAAACTCTAGTTGAATTACAATCCAGTTAAAATAGTTGAAAAACTTCTATTATACACTTGAACTGTGCATAGTTCTATCAAAAATGTATTTGTAAAAAGTGCTTGGTGGCAGAAGCAGGGGAAAAGTCCTAGCCAAAGAGAGTGGGTTTGCTGGAAGCGCCCATATTCCAATTGGCTGCGCTGTCCCGTACATTCCAAGGAGCTGCAGGTGGGTGTCCTGGTGTCGGGCAGTTGCTGGCTGGGTGCCGGCTGACCATTGGGTAGCTGAAGCAGCCTCATTCAAGGGTAGGCAGCTGGAGAGAAGAAAAAAGAGCAGGTCTTAAAAAACATAGGGCAGGATATTCAAAAGGGTTGTGCCATGCGCAATAGGGTTGCGCATGTGCAAGTCCGAAAGTGTGCCATTCTGCGATATTCAGCAGGAGGCAGTTGCACCACTGAAAACATGCTGAGCAACAGCGCAATGCAAATGAAGGCATGCACAACCAAAGGGGGTGGTTCCATGCATAAAGAGAGCAATACGATATCCAAAGACTTGCGCAATGCGCAACAGTGGAACAGCCGGAAGTTGCACCCCAGCGGAAATGAGCCAAAATAAAAAGGCTCAAGGAAGAGGCGCAAGAACACTACAGAGATGCCAAGTCAGGAAGAGAGAGAGAGAAAGACAGACAGTGACAGGCCAGGGCAGGCAAGGGAAGCAGTGTGGGCCATAGGCTGCAGAGGCCAGCAGAGGGTGCCCGGTGCAGTGGAAGTAGCAGTCAGGACAGCAGGGGTAACAGAGCAACATCAGCCAGGGGGGGCCACAAGCCAGGGAGATGGACAGTGGCAGCTTCCACATGGAAGCTGTAATGAGGGGTGAGATGCAAGGTGCAGGGGGACGTGGCCGTGGATGGGCCCATCAGCGGCACGCTCCCAACAGGCAGTACCATGCCGGCATCAGCTTTGAGCTGTACACAGATGTAGAGATCGTGGGCCGGTACTGCCTGAACAGGGCAATACTGAGGCGGCTCTGTGAGCTGTGCAGTGATGTGATGCAGGCACCCTCACGACGGAGTCATGCTCTGTCTGTGGAGACCAAGGTGACAGCCTGCATGTGCCTGCTTGCCACGGGCACCTTCCAGAGGCCCACAGGGGACACCACAGGCATCACACAGTCGGCCATCCGCATCCTCACCCAATTCCTCAGCACACTGCTGCCACATGCTGCAGGAGCACATCCATTTCCCAACACCTGCAGAAGCGTACAACAAACATGCAGAGTGTTCCACAGGAGTAGCACATATGCCTGGCGTGCTAGGGGCCATAGACTGCACCCATTTGGCCATTCGCACACCACCTGGCCCCGATGGGGCCACATGTAGGAACAGAAAGGGCTTCTCCAGTGTCAACTGCCAGGTGGTGTGATGCCACTGGGCGTATAATGAATGACTGTGCCACACACCCTGGCGGAGCACATGATGCCTTCATATGGCATCAGTCTGCACTGTGCCATTGATTTGAGAGTGGCGACATCCCCTCAGGCCATCTAGTGGGTGAGTACGCATGTAGAAAATACAAACTCAGGGCAAGGGTGGGAATGCCACAGGTGCCATGGTAGTGGCACACAGGGATATGGGCAATATGGACCTGCACATGATACTGATCTCCACTATCTCCAAACAGGTGACGGCGGATACCCACTCCGTCCCTGGCTGCTCACACCGTACCGGCGCCCCATGATCCCATCGCTGCAACGCTATAATGAGGCACATGCCGCCACACGCAACATCATTGAGTGGGTCTTTGGGATGCTCAAGGCACGCTTCCGATGCCTAGACACCTCCTGCGGTGCCCTACAGTACAGCCCCTCAAAGGCCTGTGGGATATTCCTGGCCTGTTGTATCCTGCACAACATGGCCAATGACTGTGGTATAGCCGTACAGGTTGAAGAGGGGGACAGCGATGGGGACGCCAGCGGCGCCGGTGTTGATGGTGATGAGCAGCCCCCCCTTGGACGGCGGGACCCCTGACTGATCCGGCAGGCCCAGCTGCACCGGGACACCATCACGGAGGAGCATTATGCACAGCACAGGTAAGTTAAGGGGCCATGTGCAAACAACACTGTCCTGGCGCAACCCACAGGCACACAGAGTAACACACCGGGGTGCATGACGGCAAGGGGAGTGGAAGGCACCAGGCACACAAACACACCATCAGGGAGGGGCGAACAGTCATATGGAGACACACACACACACACACACACACACCAGGCTACAAGCGTACATGGGCAGGTGCACAGCAGAGCAGGAACAGACATGGCAAACACACAGATCCACAGACCACACCACCACCTGTACTGTCCAAGTACGTGTGTCAGATGCGAGCAACCTTGCACCTTGGTGTACAGTACAATGCAGGCATCATCATGCACACGCACCTGTGGACAGCAGTCGGATGGTGTGCAGGTGGTCCGTATGTCGGCGTGATGGGCAGGGCACCCACCAGTGCACTGCCCACCATGACACACAGTGCACACAGGGCAGCACCAGACAGGGTCCGTACTGGGAGACAGGTCAGTCATGTTGCACCATTCCACAGCCACCGCGGATGCGTGGGCGGCCCCGCCGTTACCCAACAGCACTGGCAGGCTGATCAGGGGCCACATGGGGTGGCACCGATGGACCACCAGGGGTCCCACTGCGTGATCGCGACCTTGTCCGCAGTGGGGTCTGTAGGATGCCAAACATACCTGCACCAGGGATGCGTGGGATGCCCACAGCAGAACCCGGGGTCGACAGGCTTGGTGTTGCACGATGCCGGGAACGGGGAGTGGAGAGCGTACTGTGTGGGTTGCGTGGTATAGGAGCACCTGCTTGTGGCCCAATGCAGCCACGACAGTGACCAATGCCTGGGTCTGCCTGTCAATGGCGGCGGTCACATCCATCAGCATATGGACCATCTCTGCACGGTCCAGAGCACAGTCCCTGCTGTACCACTCCACAGCCGCACACAGTGCCTCCACAGACGTTGCAACCCGCCTTTGCTGCTGTACTGATTCCCACAGCAGGTGGGTGTGCTCTTCAAATGGGTACTCCGCCACAACCGCATCCTGTCCCCCAGGGTATGGAAGGTACTGATGCTCAACACCCCTTGAGGGTGGGCGCTGTTCACCAGGACCAGGAATGGGCATATCAAAGGGTGGCGGTTATGTTCCACTGCTGGACATTGTACCCCCAGACCTGGTGGGTGACTGCTGCTTCTGCCCCTCCAACCGCTGTTCCCCAGGGACCACTCGTTCCACTGCTGTGGCCGCAACAGTGCCAGACATCTGCACAGCCACCGGTGCTGCCCCACCGGTGCTGACAGGCACAGCCTGGGACTGTGCCGACATGCTGGCACACATGTTGGAACCAGGTAGGCCCAGAGACGCGTGCTGGCCTGCTGTGTGTCCGTCATGGGACACACATATCACTACCCATTGCAGTCCTTGCATCATCAATGGTGCAGGTACGTGCTACAGCCACAGTCACAGCGTGCTGGCATGCTTGCATGCCAGACTGCTAAGAACACAGGCGCTGTGCACCCCACACCTGACTCACTGACACCAGAGTTGCTTGTAGCCGTGCATTCTGGTGCAGTGCATCGCTGGCTGGTGACAGAGGTGGATGGACCCTCCTCCATGTCCAGCTGGTCTTCCTCACTGCCTGGACCCACCACCACTGTCCCATGAAGATGAACAGGATCTGTAACAGAAAGAGAGGACATGTGAGTGCATGAGACAACCTCCCCCAACCACCACCATGTCATACCCGTGCTGTGATGGGCTTCACCTGTCTGGAATCCACCTCCTGGTCACACCCTCAATAGCACTCCGCTGCATTGATGCAGCCAGTTGGTCCTCAGCCGGGGTCAGCTCCACCACCGCTGGCTGGCCCCCGCCAGTGCCAGCACGTGCCGCCCTGAGGGCTGCCACCTTCTCCTTCACCCTCCTGCGGTCTGTACCCATCTTCTTTTTGCATTCCTGCACGGAGCGCTGGTGGCTTCCGTGCAGGTTCACTGCCCGAGCTACCCCCTCCCATGCAGCCGCACGGGCCCGAGGGATGCCCCGCCGTCCACTCAGTAGTGACTCCTCCTCCAGGTAGGCCTGGAACAGGGCCTCTGTCTCTGCCATGGTGAAGTTGGGCCTCCTCCTCCTTCGCCCACCATCCTCACCCTCACCTTGGCTCTGCTCGGTCATGGTGATCTGATTTTGCTGCACTGTCCTGTACCTTCCAAGGAGCTGCCGTGGGCACCTGGTCTTGGTCAGTTTCTTGCTGGGTGCCGGCCAACACTGGGGGAGCTGAAGTAGCCCCATTCAAGCCAGACAGCTGGAGAGAAGAAAAAAGGGCAGGCATTAAATAGCATAGGGTTAGGATGGGTTTAGATGTGATCAGATTAGCAAGACAAATGGGAGTTCGACTTTTCGACGCCAAGGCAGAATGCTTTGGTAGGTGGGTGCAGGAGGGGCACGGACAAAGAAGAGGTGTAAGCACATTAAAACACTAGTAGAAATTACAATCCAATTAATACAGTTGAAAAACTTCAATTTTGCCCTTGAAATGTGCTTAGTTCTATCGAAAATCTATTTGTAAAAAGTGAGAGGTAGCAGAAGCAGGGGAAAAGTCATGGCCAATCAAAGCGGGTTTGCCGGAAGTGACCATGTTCCAATTAGCTGCGCTGTCCCGTAACTTCCTAGGAGATGCAGGTGGGCATCCTGGTCTCAGTCGGTGGCAGGCTGAGTGCCGGCTGACCATGGGGGAGCTGAAGCAGCAACGTCAAAGTGCAGGCAGCTATAGAGAAGAAAAAAAGAGCAGGTCTTAAATAGCATAGAGGTTAGGATGGGTTTGGATTTGAGCAGGGTAGAAAGACAAAAGGGAAGTAGACTTTTGGCACCTAGGCAGAGTGCTTGGATGGGTGGGTGCAGGAGGTGCACCGAGACAGAAGAGGTGTAAGTACTTTAAAACACTAGTAGAAATTACAGTCCAGCTAATACAGTTGAAAAACTTCTATTACACACTTGAAATGGGCTTAGTTCTGTCGAAAATCTCTCTGTAAAAAGTGCCAGGTGGCAGAAGCAGGGGAAAAGTCCTGGCCAATCAGAGCGGGTGTGTTGGAAGTGCCCATGTTCTGATTAGCTGCGCTGTCCCGTACCTTCCAAGGAGCTGCAAGAGGGCATCCTGGTCTCGGTCGGTTTCTGGCTGGGTGCCGGCCGACAGTGGGGGAGCTGAAGAAACCGCGTTCAAGGGCAGGTAGCTGGAGATAAGAAAAAAGCAGGTCTCAAATAGCATAGAGTTTAGGAGAGGTTTAGATTTGAACAGTTTAGCAAGACAAAAGGGAGTGAGACTTTTCGGCACCAAGGCAGAGTTCATGGATGGGGCGGTGCAGGAGGAGCACTGAAACAAAAGAGGTGTAAGCACTTTAAAACACTAGAAGAAATTACAATCCAGCTAATTCAGTTGAAAAACTTCTATTACACTGTGTGCTTAGTTACTGTTGAAAATCTATTGGTAAGAAGTGCCAGGTGGCAGAAGAAGGGGAAAAGTCCTGGCCAGTCAGAGCGGGTGTGTTGGAAATGCCCATGTTCCCATTTAGCTGCACTGTGCTGCTTACCTTCCATGAGCCACAGGCAGTGTCCGGTCTCCAGTCAGGCGTGAATACCTGTCGGCCGACTATGGGGTAGCTGAAGAAGCCATGTCTAAGGCAGGCAGCTGAGAGAAGCAAAAGGGCAGGTCTAGAATAGCATAGAGGTTAGGATTGGTTTAGATTTGAGCAGTTTAGCAAGACAAAATGGAGATAGACTTTTCGACTCCAAGGCAGAGTGCTTGGATTACGGCGGGCAGGAGAAGCTTGGAGATAGAAGAGGTAAGACTTTATAAAACACTAGTAGAAATTATAATCCAGCTAATACAGTTAAAAACTTCACATCAAAATGTGAAATGATTCCACTAAGACAAAATCTATTTGTAAACAGTGCCTGTGGCTGAAGCACGGGAAAAGTCAATCAAAGCCGGCTGCTTGAAACGCCTATGTTCCAACTGGCTTTGCTGCCTGGCACTTTTGCAAGGAGCTGCAGGCGGCATCCTGGTCTCGGTCGGTGGTTGTTCGGTGCCAGCCGATCAGGGAGCTGAAGCAACCATCTGGGCAGGCAGCGTGGAGAGAAAAAAAGAGCAGGCCCTAAAATAGCATAGAGGTTAGGATGGGTTTAGATTTGAGCAGTTTGAAAGAACAAAACTGAGTTTGACTTTTCAGGCCAAGGCAGAGATGCTTGGATGGGGGTACAGGAGGAGCACTGAGACAGAGAGGGTAAGCACTTAAAAACACTAGTAGAAAGTACAATCCAGCTAATAGAGTTGAAAACTTCTAATAATAATTTGAAATGCTTTATTTTGTATCGGAAAATCTATGGGCAGTGCCAGGTGGCAGAAGCAGGGAAAAGGCCCAGCCTGGGAGGGTTTGCTGAAGTGCCCATTTTCTGATTGGCTGCACAGTCCTGTACCTTCCAAGGAGCTGCAGGCAGGCTTCCTGGTCTCGACCAGGCTGCAGCTGGGTGCTGGCTGACTGTGGGGAGCTGAAGAAACCCTGCTCAGGAGGCAGCGCTGGAGAGTAGGTGCCAGTTGTCTTATAGCATGGCGTTAAGGAGAGGTTACATCATGAGCAGTTTAGCAAGATAAAAGGGAATTACTTTTCTGAGCCAAGGCAGAGTGCTTGAGTTGAGGGGTGCAGGATTAGCACTGAGACAGAAGAGTTTAAGCACTTCTAAAACACTAGTAGAAATTACAGTCTCGCTAATACAGTTGAAAAACTTCTATTACACTAAGAAATGAACATAAGTTCTATCAAAATCTATTTATTAGGAGTGCCAGGTGGCAGAAGCAGGTGAAAGTCCTGTACAATCAGAGACTTTGCGCGCGTGTTCCGAATGGAAGCGCTGTCCCATACCTTCCTAGGAGCTGCAGGTGGGAGTCCTGGTCTCAGTCGATGGCTGGCTGGGTGCCGGCCGACAATGTGGAAGCTGAGCAGCCCCATTCAAGGGCAGGCGGCTGGAGAGAAGAAGAAAAAAGAGCAGGTCGTAAATACCATAGAGGTTAGGATAGGTTTAGATTTGAGCTGTTTAGGAAGACAAAAGAGAGTTAGACTTTTTGGCTCCAAGGTAGAGTGCACGGATGGGGGGGGGTGCAGAAGGAGCACTGAAACAGAAGAGGTGTAAGCACTTTAAAACACTACTAGAAATTACAATCCAGCTAATACAGGATGAAAACTTTATCACACTTGAAATGGCTTAGTTCTATTGAAAATCTATCTGTAAAAAGTGCCCCAGTGGCAGAAGCTTAGAAAGTCTTGACCAAAATCAGGAGCGGGTTTGCTGGAATTGCCCATTCGATTAACTGCCTGTCCCTGCACTCCTCTTCCAAAGCACTGCAGGCGGCAACCCCAGTCTCGATCAGTGGCTGTCTGGGTGCTGGCTGACAGTAGGGGAGCTGAAGCAGCCCTGTTTAACGAAAGGCAGCTGAAGAGAAAAAAGCAGGTCATAAATAGCATAGAGTTAGGATGGGTTTAGATTTGGCAGTTAGCAAGACAGTGCGAGTTAGACTTTGCCTAGGCAGTGTGCTTGGATGGGGGGTGGGAGAAGGAGCAATTGAGACAGAAGAGGGTAAGCACTTTAAAACACTAGCAAAATTACAACCAGCAAATACAGTAGAAAACTTCTATTACACTTGAAATGTGCTTAGTTCTATCTAAAATCTATTTGTAAAATGTGCCAGGTTGCAGAAGCAGAGGAAAAACCTGGCCAATCACTGAAGCAGTTTGTTGGAAACACCCATGTTCTGATTACTGCACTGTCACTACCTCCAGGACCTGCAGGAGGGTAAACCTGGTCTCAGTCGGTGGCTGGCTGGGTGCCCGGCCGACCGTCACAGGAGCAGAAGCAGACCCGCTCAAGGGCAGGCAGCTGAAGAGTGATGAGAAGGGTCTTAAATAGTACAGAGGTTGTGGGAAGGGACTGGGATTTATAAAGTTTAGCAAGAAAATAGGGGCGACTTTTGGGCAAGGTAGAGTGCTTGGAAAGGGGTGTGAGCAGCACTGAGACAGAAGAGGTGTAAGCACTTTAAAACACTAGTAGAAATTAAAATCCAGCTAATACAGTTGAAAACTTCTATTACACACTTGAAATGTGCTTAGTTCTTGAAAACTTCTGTAAAAAGTGCCATGGCAGAAGAAGGGGGAAAGTCCTGGCCAATCTGAGCCGGTTTGTGCTGCGCCCGTGGTTCTGATTGTCATTGGCTGCATGCCCAGTACCTTCCAAGGAGCTGCAGGCAGGCACCCTGGTTCGCGTCTGGCTGGCTGGGTGCCAGCCGTCTGGGGAGCTGCAGCAGCCCACTTCAAGGGAAGGCAGCTGGTGAGAAGAAAATTATAGGTCTTAAATAACATAGAAGTTAAGAAGGGTTTAGATTTGAGCAGTTTACCAAGACAAAAGGGAGTTAGACTTTTTGGGCCAAGGCAGAGTGCTTGGATGGGTGGGTGCAGGAGGAGCATTGAGACAGAAGAGGTGTAAGCACTTTTAAAAACACTTTAGTAAATACAATCCCAGCTAATACAGTTGAAAACTTGTATTACACAATTGAAATGTGCTTATTCTATCTTAAATTCTATTTGTAAAATGTGGCGGATGTGGCAGAAGCGGGGAAAGGACCTGGCTAATCAGAGTGGGTTTGCTGGAAGCGCGTGTTCCCATTGGCTGCGCGCCACCATCACCTTCCGGGCGACCTGCAGATGGGCGTCCTGGTCATGGTCGGTGGCTGGCTGCGCCGCCGACCATAGGGGAGTCATGCAGTCTCCATCTGTGGCAGGCAGCTGGAGAGAAGAAAAAGAGCAGGTCTTAAATAGCATAGAGGAAAGGATGGGTTAGATTTGACAGTTTACAAGACAAATGGAGTTAGATGTTTCGGCACCAAGGCTGAGTGCTTGGATAGGGGCTGCAGGAGGAGCACCTTTAGAAGCACTTTTAAACCCTAGTAGAACTACAACTAGCCAAAACAGAAAAACTTCTATTACATTTGAACTGTGCATACTTATCAAAATTATTTGTAAAGTGCTAGTGGCAGAAGAGGGGAAAAGTCCCACAATCAGAGTAGGTTTGTTTTGAAGCGCTTCTGTATCTGGCTACGCTGTCCCATACATTCCAAGGAGCTGCAGGCAGGCATCCCGTATCAGTCGGTGACTGATGGCCAGCTGACTATGGGAGCTGCAGCAGCCCCGCTCAAGGGCAGGCAGTTGGAGAAGAAAAAGCAGGTCTTAAATAGTATAGAGGTTAGACGGGTTTAGATTTCAGTAGTTTAGCAAGACAAAAGTGAGTTAGACTTTTGGTGCCAAGGTAGAGTGCTTGAAGGGTGGTTGCAGGAGAACACTGAGATGAAGAGGTGGCCCACTTAAACACTAGTGAATTTAAAACTAGCTACTACAGTTGAAAAACTTTTATACACTTGAAATGTGCCTATTGAAAATCTATTTGTGCGTTAGGTCAGGAGCAGGGAAAAGTCGGCCAATCTGAGTGGGTTTGCTAGTGCCTATTTTCCAATTGGCCGCGCTTGCCCATACATTACAAGGAGCTGCAGGCAGATGTCCTGGTCTCAGGTGTGTTGGTTGGGTTGCCTGACCATGGGGAGCTGAAGTAGCCCAATTGTGGGCAGGCAGTTGAGAGAGAAAAAGAGCAGGTTTAAATATATAGTATTGGTTTAGCTTTGGCAGTAGCAATACAAAGTGAGTTAGATTCTTCGGAGCTAAGGCAGGTGCTTGATGTGGAGTTGGGTGAAGCATTGGACTGAAAGGTAAGCACGTTAAAACACTAGAAATTACAATCCAGATAATACAGTTGAGCAACCGTTTTACACACTTGAAAAGTGCTACTTATCAAAAATCAATTTGAAAAGTGAATGTCGAAGGGGTTAATTTCCTGGCCAATCAGAGAGGGTCGAAGCACCATGTTCCAATAGGAGGTGTTGTCCCCTACTCATATGGAGCCAGGCAGGCATCCTGGTCTTGTTTGGTGGCTGGCTGTTGACAACTGGGGGAGCTGAAGCCCTAGTTCATGGGCAGGCAGCTGGACAGAAGAAAAGATGAGGTCTTGAATAATGGAGGTTGGGAAGGGTTTAGATTTGAGCAGTTTAGCAAGACAGAAGGAGTTCGACTTTTGTGGCAAGCAGAGTGCTTGATGTCTGGGCAGAAGGAGCACTTGACAGAAGAAGTGTTTTGAAACGCAGTATCATAATCCAGCTAATACAGTTGAAAACTTATTACACACTTAAATGTGCTTAGTTCATCGGTAATCTATTTGTAAAAGTGACAGTGGTAGAAGCAGGGAAAAGTTGGCTATTCAGAGCGGGTTTATGAAAGCACCCACAATTCGATTGGCTCGCTGTCCCATACCTTCCAAGGATGTTGACGGTGTCCTGATCTGGTCGGTTGCTGGGTGCCGACTGTGGGGGCGCCAAGTGTTGCTGGGGGACAAGTAGCTGGAGAGAAGAAAAAGAGCAGCTAGCATGTGGATGGGTTTAGATATCAGCAGTTTAGCACAAATGGAGTTTGACCTTCGACGCCAAGGCAGAGTGCTTTGATGGGGGTGCAGGAGGAGCCAGACACATAAGAGGTGTAAACACTGAAACATAGTGGAAATTACAATCCAATAATACGGTTGAAAACTTCAATTTCACATTTGAAATGTGCTTAGTACTATGAAAATGTATTTGTAAACAGTGCCAGTAGCAGAAGCAGGAAAAGTCCTGGTCAGTCAGAGCTGGTGCTGGAAGTGCCTGTGTGCAGATTGGCTGCGCTGTCTGTACTTCCGGGCGCTGCAGGTGGGCGCCCTGGTCTCGTCAGCTTTTGGCTGGGTGCGGGTTGCTGCAGTTTCATCTCCGTGGTAGGCAGCTTGAGAGAAAAATAGCAGGTCTTAAGTAACATAGATGTTAGGATTGGTTTAGATTTGAGCAGTTAGCACAAAGGGAGTTATATTTTCAGAGCCAACGAGAGCTTGGATGGGGTAGTATATAATTAGACAGAAGAGGTAAGCACTTTGAAACACTAGTAGAAATTCAATAAACTATTACAGTTGAAAAACTCACTTAACACTGAAATGTGCTTAGTTCTATCGAAATCTATTTGTAAAAGTGCTGTGTGGCAGAAGCAGGGAAGTCCTGCTTAAACGGGTTTGTTGTGGGGCCCATGTTCTGATTGATGTTTCAGTGTATTTCCAAGGAGATGCAGGGGGCATTCTGTCTTGGTCTTTTGGCTGGTGCCGCTGACTGTGGAGGCTTGAAGCAGCAGTTGAAGTGCAGGCAGCTGGAGAGAAAAAGAGCAAGTCTTATATAGCATAGAGGTTAGATGGTTGATGAGCAGTTTAGCAAGACAAAAGGAGTTAGACTTTGGGCAATATGGCAGAGGGTTTGAAGGTGGTGCAGGAGGAGCACTGAGACAAAAAGAAGGTAAGCACTTTAAAACCCTAATAGAAATTACAACCAGCTAATACAGTTGAAAATCATTACACACTAGAAACTGTGCTTTCTGTCGAAATCTATCTGTAAAAGTGCTTGGTGTTGAAGCAGGGAAAGTCCAGCCATCATAGCGGTGTGCGAAGCACTATGTTCGACGGCCACGTCCCATCCGCGAGCGCGGCGGCGCCCTGGTTCTGCTGGTGGCTGGCTGCGCCGCCGACACTGGAGAGCTGAAGTGAAAGCTGCTCAAGCTATAGGCTGTTGAAGGAAGAAAAGGCAGAATTTAAATAGTATAGGTGGGTTAGGATGGGTTTAGATTAGAGCAGTTTGGCAAGATGTGAGTTAATTTTCGACGCCACAGGAGTGCTTTGATAGGGAGGCATCAGGAGCATATACGAAGAGGTGCACTTTAAAGACTAGTAGAAATTATAATCCATAATACAATTGAAAACTTATTACTACTTGAAGTGTGCTTAGTTCTATCAAAATTATTTGTAAATTGCCATGTGGTGAAGCAGGTAAATGTCTGGGCCATTAGGTTGTGCTGGAAGCATATGTTCGATTGACTGCACTGTCTCACCTTCCAAGGAGCTGCAGCTGGGCGTCCTGGTCAGGTCAGTGGCTGGCTCTGTGCTGGATGATCGTGGGGAGCGAAGCCCCAGTTTGGGGGCAGCTGCGGGAAGAAAAAGATGAGGTCTTGAGTAGTGTGGGTTAGGATGGGTTTGATTTGAGCAGTTTAGCATGACAAAAGGAGTTAGACATTTTGCCGGGGCACAGTGTTGGATGGGGTGCAGGAGGAGCACTAAGAGAAGAGGTGTAAGCACTAAAACACTAGTAGAACTTACAAAAACCTAATACAGTTGAAAATCATTACACACTTGAAATGTGCTTATTTCTCCAAAATATATTTGAAAGTGCCAGGTAGCAGCCGGCGATGCGTAGTTCTCAATCAAACCGGTTTACTGGAAGCACCTGCGGTTCCTCTGTAGCTGCGCTGTCCTGTATCTTCCAAGGAGTTGCAGGCGGGCACCCTGGTCTTGGACGGATCCTGACTAGGTGCCAGCCCACCATGGGAAGCCAAGCAGCTCTTATAAGTGCAGGCAAAGCAGGAGAAGAAAATTAGCAGGTCTTAACAGCATAGAGGTTAAGAAGGGTTTAGATTTGAGCAGTTTGAAGACAAACAGAGTAAGGCTCGTTGCCAAGGCAGAATGCTCGAAGGGGGTGGGCAGTACTGAGACAGAATGATGTAAGCACTTTTGAACACTAGTAGAAAGTACAATCCAGTTAATGAAGTGAAAACTGTATTTGTACTTGAAATGTGCTTAGTTGTATCGAAATCTATTTGTAAAAGTGCAGGTTGGCAGAAGCAGGGAAAGTCTCAGCCAATCAGAGTGGGTTTGCTGAAGTGCTCAGAGTCCAATTGGCTACTGTCCCGCACCTTCCAAGAACTGCAGGCATCCTGGTATCAGTCAGTGACTGGCAGGGTGCCAGCGATCGGGGGAGCCAGCAGCCCTGTTCATGCAGCTGGAGAAGAAAAAGAGCAGGTCTTAAATAGTATATAGAGGTTAGGACAGTCAGGATTGATAGTTTAGCAAAAGAAGTGTGTTTCTTTTGGCGTTTTTGGGAAGTGCTTGGAAGGGGTAGGTCAAGGAGGAATACTGGGATGAAGAGGTGTAAGCGCTTAAAACACTATAGAAAGTAAAAATGCAGCTACTACAGTTGAAAACTTCTATTACACTCTAAAATGTGTTAGCCTTTCAAATCGATGAAGCAAAGGCTGCGGGTAGAAGCAGAGGAAAAGTATTGCCAATCAGAGTGGGGTTTGAAGCGCCCATAAACCCAATTGGCCGCGCTTGAACCTACATTCCAAGGAGCTGCAGGCAGGTGCGTCCCGGCCCAGGTGTGTCGTCAGCGAAGTTGGGTGCTGCCTGACCGTGGGGGAGCTGAAGCAGCCCAACTAAGGGCAGGCAGTTGAGAGAAAAAAGTGTCTTAAAGGTATAGAAGTTTGATTGTTTAGATTGTTAGTTTAGCAATACAAAGTGAGTTGACTTCGGAGTCAAGACAGAGCCGCTTACTGGTGGGAGCGTGGCGTGCACTGAGACAGAAAGGTGTAAGCACTTTTAAAACACTCGAAACGACAATCCAGCTAATACAGTTGAAAACTGTTTTACCACTCTGAACTGTGCTTACTTCATCAAAAATCAATTTGTAAAGTGCCAGATGTCAAGTAGGGTAAAAGTCCTGGCCAATCAGAGAGGGTTTGCGGAAGCTGCCGGATAGGCTGTGTTGTCCTTACCCAAGAAGCTCAGACGGACGTCCCTGGACTTGTTTGGTGGCTGGCGGTGCTGGACAACTGTGGGGGTGACCGCAGTTCAAGGGCAGGCAGCTGGACAGAAGAAAAAGATGAGGTCTGAATAGCATGAGGTTAGATGGTTTAGGTTTGAGCAGTTTAGGAAGACAAAAGGAGTTAGACTTTACGGCAAAGCAGAGTGCTTGGATGGTGGGGGCAGAAGAGTACTAAGACAGATGAAGTAAGTCTTTAAACACTAGTATTAATTACAATCCAGCTAATACAGTTGAAAAATCTCTATTACTCACTGAAGTGTGCTTAGTTCTATCAAAAACTATTTAAAAATTGCCAAGTGGTAGCTGGGAAATTGGGCTGATCAGAGCTGGTGTGCTGGGATTACATGTTCTGACTTGCTGCACTGTCCTTATACCTTCCAAGGAGCTGCAGCCGGGCGCCCTGTCAGGTCAGTGGCTGGCCTGTGCTGGATGATTGTGGGGAGCTGGCCTCAGTTTGTACCTTCCAAGGAGCTGCCGCGGGCCTGGTCTTGGTCAGTTTCTTGCTGGGTGCCGGCCAACACTGGGGGAGCTGAAGTAGCCCCATTCAAGCCAGGCAGCTGGAGAGAAGAAAAAAGGGCAGGCATTAAATAGCATAGGGTTAGGATGGGTTTAGATGTGATCAGTTTAGCAAGACAAATGGGAGTTCGACTTTTCGACGCCAAGGCAGAATGCTTTGGTAGGTGGGTGCAGGAGGGGCACGGACAAAGAAGAGGTGTAAGCACATTAAAACACTAGTAGAAATTACAATCCAATTAATACAGTTGAAAAACTTCAATTTGCCCTTGAAATGTGCTTAGTTCTATCGAAAATCTATTTGTAAAAAGTGCGAGGTAGCAGAAGCAGGGGAAAAGTCATGGCCAATCAAAGCGGGTTTGCCGGAAGTGACCATGTTCCAATTAGCTGCGCTGTCCCGTAACTTCCAAGGAGATGCAGGTGGGCATCCTGGTCTCAGTCGGTGGCAGGCTGGGTGCCGGCTGACCATGGGGGAGCTGAAGCAGCAACGTTAAAGTGCAGGCAGCTATAGAGAAGAAAAAAGAGCAGGTCTTTAATAGCATAGAGGTTAGGATGGGTTTGGATTTGAGCAGGGTAGAAAGACAAAAGGGAAGTAGACTTTTTGGCACCTAGGCAGAGTGCTTGGATGGGTGGGTGCAGGAGGTGCACCGAGACAGAAGAGGTGTAAGTACTTTTAAACACTAAGTAGAAATTACAGTCCAGCTAATACAGTTGAAAAACTTCTATTACACACTTGAAATGTGCTTAGTTCTGTCGAAAATCTCTCTGTAAAAGTGCCAGGTGGCGGAAGCAGGGAAAAGTCCTGGCCAATCAGAGCGGGAGTGTTGGAAGTGCCCATGTTCTTATTAGCTGCGCTGTCCCATACCTTCCAAGGAGCTGCAAGAGGGCATCCTGGTCTCGGTCGGTTTCTGGCTGGGTGCCGGCCGACAGTGGGGGAGCTGAAGAAACCGCGTTCAAGGGCAGGTAGCTGGAGAGAAGAAAAAAGCAGGTCTCAAATAGCATAGAGTTTAGGAGAGGTTTAGATTTGAACAGTTTAGCAAGACAAAAGGAGTGAGACACTTTCGGCACCAAGGCAGAGTTCATGGATGGGCGGCAGGAGGACACTGAAACAAAAGAGGTGTAAGCACTTTAAAACACTAGAAGAAATTACAATCCAGCTAATTCAGTTGAAAAACTTCTATTACACTGTGTGCTTAGTTACTGTTGAAAATCTATTGGTAAGAAGTGCCAGGTGGCAGAAGAAGGGGAAAAGTCCTGGCCAGTCAGAGCGGGTGTGTTGGAAATGCCCATGTTCCCATTTGGCTGCACTGTGTCGTACCTTCCAAGGAGCTACAGGCAGGTGTCCGGTCTCCAGTCAGGCGTGAATACCTGTCGGCCGACTATGGGGTAGCTGAAGAAGCCATGTTCAAGGGCAGGCAGCTGGAGAGAAGAAAAAAGGGCAGGTCTTAAATAGCATAGAGGTTAGGATTGGTTTAGATTTGAGCAGTTTAGCAAGACAAAATGGAGATAGACTTTTCGACTCCAAGGCAGAGTGCTTGGATTGGCGGGTGCAGGAGAAGCTTGGAGATAGAAGAGGTGTAAGCACTTTAAAACACTAGTAGAAATTATAATCCAGCTAATACAGTTAAAAAACTTCAATTACACACTTGAAATGTGCTTAGTTCGACCGAAAATCTATTTGTAAACAGTGCCTGGTGGCTGAAGCACGGGAAAAGTCAATCTAAGCGGCCGTTTGCTTGAAACGCCCATGTTCCAACTGGCTTTGCTGTCCCGTACCTTGCAAGGAGCTGCAGGCGGGCATCCTGGTCTCGGTCGGTGGCTGTCTTGGTGCCAGCCGACTGTGGGGGAGCTGAAGCAACCACATTCAAGGGCAGGCAGCTGGAGAGAAGAAAAAAGAGCAGGTCTTAAATAGCATAGAGGTTAGGATGGGTTTAGATTTGAGCAGTTTAGCAAGACAAAACTGAGTTTGACTTTTCAGGGCCAAGGCAGAATGCTTGGATGGGGGGTACAGGAGGAGCACTGAGACAGAAGAGGTGTAAGCACTTTAAAACACTAGTAGAAAGTACAATCCAGCTAATAGAGTTGAAAAACTTCTATTACACACTTGAAATGTGCTTATTTGTATCGAAAATCTATGTTAAAAGTGCCAGGTGGCAGAAGCAGGGCAAAAGGCCTGGCCAGTCAGAGTGGGTTTGCTGGAAGTGCCCATTTTCTGATTGGCTGCACAGTCCTGTACCTTCCAAGGAGCTGCAGGCAGGCTTCCTGGTCTCGATCAGTGGCTAGCTAAGTGCTGGCTGACTGTGGGGGAGCTGAAGAAACCCCGTTCAGGAGGCAGCTGGAGAGTAGAGTGCCAGTTGTCTTATATAGCATAGAGTTAAGGAGAGGTTTACATCTGAGCAGTTTAGCAAGATAAAAGGGAATTAGACTTTTCAGAGCCAAGGCAGAGTGCTTGAGTTGAGGGGTGCAGGATTAGCACTGAGACAGAAGAGGTTTAAGCACTTTAAAACACTAGTAGAAATTACAGTCTCGCTAATACAGTTGAAAAACTTCTATTACACACTTGAAATGTGCATAGTTCTATCGAAAATCTATTTGTTAGGTGTGCTAGGTGGCAGGAAGGCGGCGTGAAAGTCCTGTACAATCAGAGAGGCTTTGCTGGTGCCTGATCAATGGAAGCGCTGTCCCATACCTTCCTAGGAGCTGCAGGCGGGAGTCCTGGTCTCAGTCGATGGCTGGCTGGGTGCCGGCCGACAATGTGGAAGCTGAGCAGCCCCATTCAAGGGCAGGCGGCTGAGAGAAGAAGAAAAAGATAGGTAGGTAAATCCTCATAGAGTAGGAGATAGGTTTAGATTTGAGCTGTTTAGGAAGACAAAAGAGAGTTAGACTTTTGGCTCCAAGGTAGAGTGCACGGATGGGGGGGGGTGCAGAAGGAGCACTGAAACAGAAGAGGTGTAAGCACTTTAAAACACTACTAGAAATTACAATCCAGCTAATACAGATGAAAAACTTCTATTACACACTTGAAATGAGCTTAGTTCTATTGAAAATCTATCTGTAAAAAGTGCCAGGTGGCAGAAGCTTTAGAAAAGTCTTGCCCAATCAGAGCGGGTTTGCTGGAATTGCCCATTTTCCGATTAACTGCGCTGTCCCGTACCTTCCAAAGCACTGCAGGCGGGTGTCCCAGTCTCGATCAGTGGCTGTCTGGGTGCTGGCTGACAGTAGGGGAGCTGAAGCAGCCCTGTTTAAGGTAAGGCAGCTGTAGAGAAGAAAAAAAGAGCAGGTCATAAATAGCATAGAGGTTAGGATGGGTTTAGATTTGAGCAGTTTAGCAAGACAAAAGGGAGTTAGACTTTTTGGCGCCTAGGCAGTGTGCTTGGATGGGGGGGGGTGGAGAAGGAGCACTGAGACAGAAGAGGGGTAAGCACTTTAAAACACTAGTAGAAATTACAATCCAGCAAATACAGTAGAAAAAACTTCTATTACACACTTGAAATGTGCTTAGTTCTATCTAAAATCTATTTGTAAAATGTGCCAGGTTGCAGAAGCAGAGGAAAAGACCTGGCCAATCACAACGAGTTTGTTGGAAACACCCATGTTCTGATTGGCTGCACTGTCCACTACCTTCCAAGGACCTGCAGGAGGGTGTCCTGGTCTCAGTCGGTGGCTGGCTGGGTGCCGGCCGACCGTACGGGAGCTGAAGCAGACCCGTTCAAGGGCAGGCAGCTGAAGAGTAAGATAAGAGAGCAGGTCTTAAATAGTATAGAGGTTGTGGGAAGGGATTGGGATTTATAAAGTTTAGCAAGAAAATAGGGGGTTAGACTTTTCTGCGCCAAGGTAGAGTGCTTGGAAAGGGGGGTGCAGGAGCAGCACTGAGACAGAAGAGGTGTAAGCACTTTAAAACACTAGTAGAAATTAAAATCCAGCTAATACAGTTGAAAAACTTCTATTACACACTTGAAATGTGCTTAGTTCTCTTGAAAATCTCTCTGTAAAAAGTGCCAAGTGGCAGAAGAAGGGGGAAAGTCCTGGCCAATCTGAGCGAGTTTGCTGTAAGTGCCCGTGTTCTGATTGTCATTGGCTGCATGCCCAGTACCTTCCAAGGAGCTGCAGGCAGGCATCCTGGTCTCGGTCTATGGCTGGCTGGGTGCCAGCCGGCTGTGGGGGAGCTGCAGCAGCCCACTTCAAGGGAAGGCAGCTGGTGAGAAGAAAAAAGAGTAGGTCTTAAATAACATAGAAGTTAAGAAGGGTTTAGATTTGAGCAGTTTACCAAGACAAAAGGGAGTTAGACTTTTTGGCGCCAAGGCAGAGTGCTTGGATGGGTGGGTGCAGGAGGAGCATTGAGACAGAAGAGGTGTAAGCACTTTAAAACACTTGTAGAAAATACAATCCAGCTAATACAGTTGAAAAACTTGTATTACACAATTGAAATGTGCTTAGTTCTATCGAAAATCTATTTGTAAAATGTGGCAGGTGGCAGAAGCAGGGGAAAGGACCTGGCCAATCAGAGTGGGTTTGCTGGAAACGCCCATGTTCCGATTGGCTGCGCTGTCCACTACCTTCCAAGGACCTGCAGATGGGTGTCCTGGTCATGGTCGGTGGCTGGCTGGGTGCCGGCCGACCATAGGGGAGCTGAAGTAGCCCCATTCAAGGGCAGGCAGCTGGAGAGAAGAAAAAAGAGCAGGTCTTAAATAGCATAGAGGAAAGGATGGGTTTAGATTTGAGCAGTTTAGCAAGACAAATGGGAGTTAGATGTTTCGGCACCAAGGCTGAGTGCTTGGATAGGGGCTGCAGGAGGAGCACTCTGGCAGAAGAGATGTAAGCACTTTAAAACTCTAGTAGAACTACAATCCAGCTAAAACAGTTGAAAAACTTCTATTACACATTTGAACTGTGCATACTTCTATCAAAAATCTATTTGTAAAAAGTGCTAGGTGGCAGAAGCAGGGGAAAAGTCCTGGCCAATCAGAGTAGGTTTGCTTGTAGCGCCTGCTTTCCGATTGGCTACGCTGTCCCATACATTCCAAGGAGCTGCAGGCAGGCATCCCGGTATCAGTCGGTGACTGGATGGGCGTCAGCTGACCATGGGGGAGCTGCAGCAGCCCCGTTCAAGGGCAGGCAGCTGGAGAGAAGAAAAAAGAGCAGGTCTTAAATAGTATAGAGGTTAGGACGGGTTTAGATTTCAGCAGTTTAGCAAGACAAAAGTGAGTTAGACTTTTTGGTGCCAAGGTAGAGTGCTTGGAAGGGTGGTTGCAGGAGGAACACTGAGATGGAAGAGGTGTAAACACTTTAAAACACTAGTAGAATTTAAAATCCAGCTAATACAGTTGAAAAACTTCTATTACACACTTGAAATGTGCTTAGCTCTATTGAAAATCTATTTGTAAAAAGTGCTAGGTGGCAGAAGCAGGGGAAAAGTCTTGGCCAATCAGAGTGGGTTTGCTTGAAGTGCCCTATTTTCCAATTGGCCGCGCTGTCCCATACATTACAAGGAGCTGCAGGCAGATGTCCTGGTCTCAGGTGGTTGCTGAGTTGGTGTTGCCTGACCATGGGGAGCTGGAAGCAGCCCAATTCAGGGCAGGCAGCTGGAGAGAGAAAAAAAGAGCAGGTCTTAAATAGCATAAAGTTAAGTTGGTTTTAGATGTTGAGCAGTTTAGCAATACAAAAGTGAGTTAGATTCTTCGGAGCCAAGGCAGAGTGCTTGGATGGCGAATTGGGTGAAACATTGAGGACTGAAAGGTGGCAAGCCACGTTAAAACTACTAGAAATTACAATCCAGATAATACAGTTGAGCAACCTGTTTTACACACTTGAAAAGTGCTTACTTCTATCAAAAATCAATTTGTAAAAAGTGCCAGATGTCAGAAGCAGGGTTAATTTCCTGGCCAATCAGAGAGGGTTTGCTGGAAGCACCCATGTTCCAATAGGAGGTGTTGTCCCCTACCTTCATAGGAGCTGCAGGCAGGCATCCTGGTCTTGTTTGGTGGCTGGCTGGGTGTTGGACAACCGTGGGGGAGCTGAAGCCCCCAGTTCATGGGCAGGCAGCTGGACAGAAGAAAAAAGATGAGGTCTTGAATAGCATGGAGGTTGGGAAGGGTTTAGATTTGAGCAGTTTAGCAAGACAGAAGGGAGTTCGACTTTTTGGTGGCAAGGCAGAGTGCTTGGATGGCGGGGTGCAGAAGGAGCACTTAGACAGAAGAAGTGTAAGCCCTTTAAAACGCTAGTATCAATTACAATCCAGCTAATACAGTTGAAAAACTTCTATTACACACTTAAAATGTGCTTAGTTCTATCGAAAATCTATTTGTAAAAAGTGACAGGTGGCAGAAGCAGTGGAAAAGTCATGGCCATTCAGAGCGGGTTTGCTGGAAGCACCCATGTTCCGATTGGCTCCGCTGTCCCATACCTTCCAAGGATGTTGACGGGTGTCCTGATCTTGGTCGGCTGGCTGGGTGCCGGCCGACTGTGGGGGAGCTGAAGCAGCCCCGTTCAAGGACAAGTAGCTGGAGAGAAGAAAAAAGAGCAAGCCTTAAATAGCATAAGGTTAGGATGGGTTTAGATATCAGCAGTTTAGCACGACAAAATGGAGTTTGACCTTTCGACGCCAAGGCAGAGTGCTTTGATGGGGGGGTGCAGGAGGAGCACAGACACATAAGAGGTGTAAACACTTTAAAACACTAGTAGAAATTACAATCCAACTAATACAGTTGAAAAACTTCAATTTCACATTTGAAATGTGCTTAGTACTATGAAAAATCTATTTGTAAACAGTGCCAGGTAGCAGAAGCAGGGGAAAAGTCCTGGTCAGTCAGAGCTGGTTTGCTGGAAGTGCCCATGTGCAGATTGGCTGCGCTGTCCCGTACCTTCCAAGGAGCTGCAGGTGGGCGTCCTGGTCTCCGTCAGTTCTTGGCTGGGTGCCGCCCGACCTTGGGGGAGCTGAAGCAGCCCCATTCTAGGGCAGGCAGCTTGAGAGAAGAAAAAATAGCAGGTCTTAAGTAACATAGATGTTAGGATTGGTTTAGATTTGAGCAGTTTAGCAAGACAAAAGGGAGTTATACTTTTCAGAGCCAACGCAGAGAGCTTGGATGGGGGGGTGCAGGAGGAGCACTGAGACAGAAGAGGTGTAAGCACTTTGAAACACTAGTAGAAATTACAATAAAACTAATACAGTTGAAAAACTTCAATTACACACTGGAAATGTGCTTAGTTCTATCGGAAATCTATTTGTAAAAAGTGCCAGGTGGCAGAAGCAGGGGAAAAGTCCTGGCCAATCAAAACGGGTTTGTTGTGGGGCGCCATGTTCTGATTGATGGTTTCAGTTGTATCTTCCAAGGAGATGCAGGGGGGGCATTCTGGTCTTGGTCGGTTTCTGGCTGGGTGCCGGCTGACCGTGGAGGAGCTGAAGCAGCGCAGTTGAAGTGCAGGCAGCTGGAGAGAAGAAAAAAGAGCAAGTCTTATATAGCATAGAGGTTAGGATGGGTTTAGATATGAGCAGTTTAGCAAGACAAAAGGGAGTTAGACTTTTTGGCAATATGGCAGAGGGCTTGGAAGGGGGTGGTGCAGGAGGAGCACTGAGACAAAAGAAGTGTAAGCACTTTAAAACCCTAATAGAAATTACAATCCAGCTAATACAGTTGAAAAACTTCTATTACACACTAGAAATGTGCTTACTTCTGTCGAAAATCTATCTGTAAAAAGTGCTTGGTGGCTGAAGCAGGGGAAAAGTCCAGGCCATCATAGCGGTGTGCGGAAGCACTATGTTCCACTGGCCACGTCCCAGACGTTGAGCGCGGCGGGCGCCCTGGTTCTGCTGGTGGCTGGCTGCGCCGCCGACACTGGAGAGCTGAAGTAGTGCCGTTCAAGCCAGGCTGCTGGAAGGAAGAAAAAAGGGCAGGACTTAAATAGCATAGGGTTAGGATGGGTTTAGATTAGAGCAGTTTAGCAAGACAAAGGGGAGTTAGACCTTTCGACGCCAAGGCAGAGTGCTTTGATAGGGAGGTGCATCAGGAGCATAGACACAGAAGAGGTGTAAGCACTTTAAAAGACTAGTAGAAATTATAATCCAGCTAATACAATTGAAAAACTTCTATTACTCACTTGAAGTGTGCTTAGTTCTATCGAAAATCTATTTGTAAAAATTGCCAAGTGGCAGAAGCAGGGTAAATGTCTGGGCCAATCAGAGCTGGTGTGCTGGAAGCACACATGTTCCGATTTGACTGCACTGTCCCCTACCTTCCAAGGAGCTGCAGCTGGGCGTCCTGGTCTAGGTCAGTGGCTGGCTCTGTGCTGGATGACCGTGGGGGAGCTGAAGCCCCCAGTTTAAGGGCAGACAGCTGGAGAGAAGAAAAAAGATGAGGTCTTGAGTAGCATGGAGGTTAGGATGGGTTTAGATTTGAGCAGTTTAGCATGACAAAAGGGAGTTAGACATTTTGGCGCGAAGGCACAGTGCTTGGATGGGGGGGTGCAGGAGGAGCACTAAGACAGAAGAGGTGTAAGCACTTTAAAACACTAGTAGAACTTACAAAAAAAAACCTAATACAGTTGAAAAACTTCTATTACACACTTGAAATGTGCTTATTTCTCCAAAAATATATTTGTAAAAAGTGCCAGGTAGCAGAAGCGGCGAAAAGTAGTTCTCAATCAAACCGGGTTTACTGGAAGCACCCGTGTTCCTCTTAGCTGCGCTGTCCTGTATCTTCCAAGGAGTTGCAGGCGGGCACCCTGGTCTTGGACGGATCCTGACTAGGTGCCAGTCGACCATGGGGAAGCCGAAGCAGCCCCGTACAAGTGCAGGCAGCTAGTGAGAGAAGAAAAAATTAGCAGGTCTTAAACAGCATAGAGGTTAAGAAGGGTTTAGATTTGAGCAGTTTAGCAAGACAAAACAGAGTAAGGCTCTTCGTTGCCAAGGCAGAATGCTCGGAAGGGGGGTGTGCAGCAGTAGCACTGAGACAGAAGAGATGTAAGCACTTTTGAACACTAGTAGAAAGTACAATCCAGCTAATGCAGTTGAAAAACTTCTATTTCACACTTGAAATGTGCTTAGTTGTATCGAAAATCTATTTGTAAAAAGTGCAGGTTGGCAGAAGCAGGGGAAAAGTCCTGGCCAATCAGAGTGGGTTTGCTGGAAGTGCCCGTGTTCCAATTGGCTGCACTGTCCCGCACCTTCCAAGGAACTGCAGGCAGGCATCCTGGTATCAGTCAGTGACTGGCAGGGTGCCAGCTGACCGTGGGGGAGCTGCAGCAGCCCTGTTCAAGGGCAGGCAGCTGGAGAGAAGAAAAAAGAGCAGGTCTTAAATAGTATAGAGGTTAGGATGGGTTTAGATTTGAGCAGTTTAGCAAGACAAAAGTGAGTTACACTTTTTGGCGTCAAGGTAGAGTGCTTGGAAGGGTGGGTGCAGGAGGAACACTGGGATGGAAGAGGTGTAAACACTATAAAACACTAGTAGAAAGTAAAATGCAGCTAATACAGTTGAAAACTTCTATTACACACTTAAAATGTGCTTAGCTCTTTTCGAAAATCGATTTGTACAAAGTGCTACGGGCAGAAGCAGAGGAAAAGTATTGGCCAATCAGAGTGGGTCGTTTGAAGCTGCCTGATAAACCCAATTGGCTGCGCTTGTCCCATACATTCCAAGGAGCTGCAGGCAGGTGTATCCTGGTCTCAGGTGGTTGTTGGTTGGGTGCTGCCTGACCGTGGGGAGCTGAAGCAGCCCAATCTAAGGCAGGCAGCTGAGAGAAAAAAACAGGTCTTAAATAGCATAGAAGTTTAGATTGGTTTAGATTTGAGCAGTTTAGCAATACAAAAGTGAGTTAGACTTTTCGGAGCCAAGACAGAGCGCTTGGATGGCAGAGTGCAGGTGGTGCACTGAGACAGAAAGGTGTAAGCACTTTAAAACACTCGTAGAAATTACAATCCAGCTAATACAGTTGAAAAACCTGTTTTACACACTTGAACTGTGCTTACTTCTATCAAAAATCAATTTGTAAAAAGTGCCAGATGTCAGAAGTAGGGTAAAAGTCCTGGCCAATCAGAGAGGGTTTGCTGGAAGCTCGTTCGATAGGCTGTGTTGTCCCTCACCCAAGAAGCTTCAGACGGACGTCCTGGACTTGTTTGGTGGCTGGCTGGGTGCTGGACAACCGTGGGGAGCTGAAGCCCCGAGTTCAAGGGCAGGCAGCTGGACAGAAGAAAAAAGATGAGGTCTTGAATAGCATGGAGGTTAGGATGGGTTTAGATTTGAGCAGTTTAGGAAGACAAAAGGGAGTTAGACTTTTTGGCGGCAAAGCAGAGTGCTTGGATGGTGGGGTGCAGAAGGAGTACTAAGACAGATGAAGTGTAAGCCCTTTAAAACACTAGTATTAATTACAATCCAGCTAATACAGTTGAAAAACTTCTATTACTCACTTGAAGTGTGCTTAGTTCTATCGAAAATCTATTTGTAAAAATTGCCAAGTGGCAGAAGCAGGGTAAATGTCTGGGCCAATCAGAGCTGGTGTGCTGGAAGCACACATGTTCTGATTTGGCTGCACTGTCCCATACCTTCCAAGGAGCTGCAGCCGGGCGTCCTGGTCTAGGTCAGTGGCTGGCTCTGTGCTGGATGACCGTGGGGGAGCTGAAGCCCCCAGTTTAAGGGCAGACAGCTGGAGAGAAGAAAAAAGATGAGGTCTTGAGTAGCATGGAGGTTAGGATGGGTTTAGATTTGAGCAGTTTAGCATGACAAAAGGGAGTTAGACATTTTGGCGCGAAGGCACAGTGCTTGGATGGGGGGGTGCAGGAGGAGCACTAAGACAGAAGAGGTGTAAGCACTTTAAAACACTAGTAGAAATTACAAAAAAAACTAATACAGTTGAAAAACTTCTATTACACACTTGAAATGTGCTTATTTCTCCAAAAATATATTTGTAAAAAGTGCCAGGTAGCAGAAGCGGCGAAAAGTAGTTCTCAATCAAACCGGGTTTACTGGAAGCGCCCGTGTTCCACTTAGCTGCACTGTCCTGTATCTTCCAAGGAGTTGCAGGCAGGCACCCTGGTCTCGGACGGATCCTGACTAGGTGCCGGTCGACCATGGGGAAGCCGAAGCAGCCCCGTGCAAGTGCAGGCAGCTAGAGAGAGAAGAAAAAATTAGCAGGTCTTAAAAACAGCATAGAGGTTAAGAAGGGTTTAGATTTGAGCAGTTTAGCAAGACAAAACAGAGTAAGGCTCTTCGTTGCCAAGGCAGAATGCTCGGAAGGGGGTGTGCAGCAGTAGCACTGAGACAGAAGAGATGTAAGCACTTTTGAACACTAGTAGAAAGTACAATCCAGCTAATGCAGTTGAAAAACTTCTATTTCACACTTGAAATGTGCTTAGTTGTATCGAAAATCTATTTGTAAAAAGTGCAGGTTGGCAGAAGCAGGGGAAAAGTCCTGGCCAATCAGAGTGGGTTTGCTGGAAGTGCCGGTGTTCCAATTGGCTGCGCACGTCGCACTCTCCAAGGAACTGCAGGCAGGCATCCTGGTATCAGTCAGTGACTGGCAGGGTGCCAGCTGACCGTGGGGGAGCTGCAGCAGCCCTGTTCAAGGGCAGGCAGCTGGAGAGAAGAAAAAAGAGCAGGTCTTAAATAGTATAGAGGTTAGGATGGGTTTAGATTTGAGCAGTTTAGCAAGACAAAAGTGAGTTACACTTTTTGGCGCCAAGGTAGAGTGCTTGGAAGGGTGGGTGCAGGAGGAACACTGAGATGGAAGAGGTGTAAGCACTTTAAAACACTAGTAGAAAGTAAAATCCAGCTAATACAGTTGAAAAACTTCTATTACACACTTAAAATGTGCTTAGCTCTATCGAAAATCGATTTGTACAAAGTGCTAGGTGGCAGAAGCAGAGGAAAAGTATTGGCCAATCAGAGTGGGTTTGCTTGAAGCGCCCATGTTCCAATTGGCTGCGCTGTCCCATACATTCCAAGGAGCTGCAGGCAGGTGTCCTGGTCTCAGGTGGTTGCTGGCTGGGTGCTGCCTGACCGTGGGGGAGCTGAAGCAGCCCAATTCAAGGGCAGGCAGCTGGAGAAAAAAAAAGCAGGTCTTAAATAGCATAGAAGTTAAGATTGGTTTAGATTTGAGCAGTTTAGCAATACAAAAGTGAGTTAGACTTTTCGGAGCCAAGACAGAGCGCTTGGATGGCAGAGTGCAGGTGGTGCACTGAGACAGAAAGGTGTAAGCACTTTAAAACACTCGTAGAAATTACAATCCAGCTAATACAGTTGAAAAACCTGTTTTACACACTTGAACTGTGCTTACTTCTATCAAAAATCAATTTGTAAAAAGTGCCAGATGTCAGAAGTAGGGTAAAAGTCCTGGTCAATCAGAGAGTGTTTGCTGGAAGCGCCCGTGTTCCGATAGGCTGTGTTGTCCCCTACCTTCCAAGAAGCTGCAGGCGGACGTCCTGGACTTGTTTGGTGGCTGGCTGGGTGCTGGACAACCGTGGGGGAGCTGAAGCCCCGAGTTCAAGGGCAGGCAGCTGGACAGAAGAAAAAAAGATGAGGTCTTGAATAGCATGGAGGTTAGGATGGGTTTAGATTTGAGCAGTTTAGGAAGACAAAAGGGAGTTAGACTTTTTGGCGGCAAGGCAGAGTGCTTGGATGGTGGGGTGCAGAAGGAGTACTAAGACAGATGAAGTGTAAGCCCTTTAAAACACTAGTATTAATTACAATCCAGCTAATACAGTTGAAAAACTTCTATTACACACTTGAAATGTGCTTAGTTCTATTGAAAATCTATTTGTAAAAAGTGCCAGGTGGCAGAAGCAGGGGAAAAGTCCTGGCCAATCAGAGCAGGTTTGCTGGAAGCACCCGTGTTCCGATTGGCTGCTCTGTCCCGTACCTTCCAAGGAGCTTCAGGCGGGCGTCCTGCTCTCCGTCTGTTTCTGGCTGGGTGCCGGTTGACCGTGGGGGAGCTGAAGCAGCCCCGATCAAGAGCAGGCAGCTAGAGAGTAGAAAAAAATTAGCAGGTCTTAAACAGCATAGAGGTTAAGAAGGGTTTAGATTTGAGCAGTTTAGCAAGACAAAACGGAGTTAGACTTTTCGGTGTCAAGGCAGAATGCTTGGATGGGAGTGTGTAGAAAGAACACTGAGATGGAAGAGGTGTAAGCACTTTAAAACACTAGTAGAAATTACAATCCAGCTGATACAGTTGAAATACTTCTATTACACACTTGAAATGTGCTTAGTTCTATCAAAAATCTATTTGTGAAAAGTGCCAGGTGGCAGAAGCCTGGGCAAAGTCCTGGCCAGTCAGAGTGGGTTTGCTGGAAGCACCCGTCTTCCGATTAGCTGCGTTGCCCTTACCTTCCAGAGCTGCAGGCAGGCATCCTGGTATCGGTTGGTGACTGACTGGGTGCCCCGACCGAGGGGGAGCTGCAGCAGACCCGTTAAAGGGCAGGCTGCTGGAGAGAAGAAAAAAGAGCAGTTCTTAAATAGCATAGAGGTTCGGATGGGTTTAGATTAGAGCAGTTTAGCAAGACAAAAGTGAGTTAGACTTTTTGGCGCCAAGGTAGAGTGCTAGGATGGGTGAGTGCAGGAGAAGCACTGAGATGGAAGAAGTGTAAGCACTTTAAAACACTAGAAGAAATTACAATCCAGCTAATACAGTTGAAAAACTTCCATTACATCCTGGAAATGTGCTTAGTTCTATCGAAATCTATTTGTAAAAAGTGCCAGGTGGCAGAAGTACGGGAAACGTCCAGGTCAGTCAGAGTGGGTTTGCTGGAAGCGCCCGTGTTCCAATTAGCTGCGCTATGCCATACCTTCCAAGAAGCTGTAGGCAGGTGACCTGGTCTTGGTCAGTGGCTAGCTGTGTGCCGGCCAACTGTGGGGGATCCGTTAAAGGCCAGGCAGCTGGAGAGAAGAAAAAGAGCAGGTCTGAAATAGCATAGAGGTTAGTATGGGTTTAGATTTGAGCAGTTTATCAAGACAAAAGGGAGTTAGACTTTTTGGCGGCAAGGAAGAGTGCTTTGATGGGGGTGCAGGAGGAGCACTGATACAGAAGAGGTCTAAGCACTTTAAAACACTAGTAGAAATTACAATCCAGCTAATACACTTGAAAAACTTCTATTACACACTTGAAATGTCCTTAGTTCTATCAAAAATCTATCTCTAAAAAGTGCCAAGTGGCAGATGTAGGGTAAATATCCTGGCCAATCAGAGTGGTTTTGCTGGAAGCGCCCATGTTCTGATTGGCTGTGCTGTCCCGAACCTTTCAAGGAGCTGCAGGCCGGTGTCCTGGTCTCATTCGGTGGCTGGAAGGGTGCCAGCTGACCGTGAGAGAGCTGAAGTAGCCTCATTCAAGGGCAGGCAGCTGGAGAGAAGAAAAAAGAGCAGGTCATAAATAGCATAGAATTTAGGATGGGTTTAGATTTTAGCAGTTTAGCAATACAATTGGCTGTTAGACTTTTTGGTGCGAAGGCATAGTGCTTGGATGGGGAGGTGCAGGAGGAGCACTGTGACAGAAGGGGTGTAAGCACTTCAAAACACTAGTTGAAATTACAAATCCAGCTAATACAGTTGAACAACTTCTATTACACACTTGAAATGTGCTTAGTTCGATTGATAATCTATTTGTAAAAAGTGCCAGGTAGCAGAAGCAGGGGAAAAGTCCTGGCCAATCATACTAACATACTAAAATGCCAGCAGAATAGGCCTAATGGTCTTTCATGTCTGCTCGTTTGGTCAGCCCCCACCCTTGGTGCTGACCTTGCTGTCCCCCTCGCCTTCTCTGGCTTCTCCCTTCCCAGTTCCAGATATTCTTGCTGCATTGGATTTTCCTTCCTGAACCCTTCCCCTGTACCTGTCCCACCCCCTCTTGAACCCCTCCACTGTCTCTGCCTCCACCAGCCCCCTAGGTAGTGCATTCCATGGCTCTACCACCCTCTCAGTGAAGTAACACCTCCTCCTTTCTCCCCTGAATCTTCCCCCCTCCAGCTTCCACCCATGCCCTCTAGTGGCCCCTCCTCCTTCCTTCAAAGCACCCTCACTGTTCCTCCCCTATTTACCCTCTTCATGTACCTTCATGTACAATCGAAGCGGGTTTCCTGGAAGCACCCACGTTCCAATTGGCTGCGCTGTCCTGTACCTTCCAAGGTGCTGCTGGCGGGCGTCCTTGTCTCTGTCGGTTTCTGGCAGGGTGCCAGTTGACCGTGGGGGAGCTGAAACAGCCCCGTTCAAGTGCAGGCAGCTAGAGAGAAGATAAAATTAGCAGGTCTTAAACAGCATAGAGGTTAAGAAGGGTTTAGATTTGAGCAGTTTAGCAAGACAAAAAGGAGTTAGACTTTTCGGCGCCAAGGCAGAGTGCTTGGATGGCGGTGTAGGAGGAGCACCGAGACAGAAGAGGGTGTAAGCACTTTAAAACTCTAGTAGAAATTACAATCCAGATAATACAATTGAAAACCTTCTATTACACACTTGAAATGTGCGTAGTTCTATCGAAATCTATTTGTAAAAAGTGCCAGGTGGCAGAAACAGGGGAAAAGTCCTGGCCAATCAGAGTGGGTTTCCTGGAAGCGCCCATATTCCTATTGGCTGCGCTGTCCCATTCAGTCCAAGGAGCTGCAGGATGGGTTTAGATTTGAGCAGTTTAGCATGACAAAAGGAGTTAGACTTTCTAGGAGTCAAGGCAGAGTGCTTGGATGCGGGGGCAGGAGGAGCACTGAGACAGAAGAGGTGTAAGCACTTTAAAACACTAGTAGAAATTACAATCCAGCTAATACAGTTGAAAAACTTCTTTTACACACTTGAAATGTGCTTAGTTCTATCGAAAATCTATTTGTAAAAAGTGCCAGGTGGCAGAAGCAGGGGAATAGTCCTGGTCAATCAGAGCGGGTTTGCTGGAAGTGCTCATTTTCTAATTGGCTGTGCTGTCCCGTACATTCCGAGGAGCTGCAGACAGGTGTCCTGGTCTCGGTCAGTGGCTTGCTGGGTGCCGGCTGACCATGGGAGAGCTGAAGTAGCCCTGTTCAAGGACAGGCAGCTGGAGAGAAGAAAAAGGAGCAGGTCTTAAATAGCATAGAGTTTACAATGGCTCTAGATTTCAGAAATTTAGCAAGACAAAAGGGAGTTTGACTTTTTGGCGCCAAGGCAGAGTGATTGGATGGGGGCGTGCAGGAGGAGCACTGATACAGAAGAGGTCTAAGCACTTTAAAACACTAGTAGAAATTACAATCCAGCTAATACAGTTGAAATACTTCCATTACACCCTGGAAATGTGCTTAGTTCTATCGAAATCTATTTGTAAAAAGTGCCAGGTGGCAGAAGTACGGGAAACGTCCTGGCCATTCAGAGTGGGTTTGCTGGAAGCGCCCGTGTTCCAAATGGCTGTGCTATGCCATACCTTCCAAGAAGCTGCAGGCAGGTGACCTGGTCTCGGTCAGTGGCTAGCTGTGCCGCCAACTGTGGGGGATCCGTTAAAGGCCAGGCAGCTGGAGAGAAGAATAAAGAGCAGGTCTGAAATAGCATAGAGGTTAGTATGGGTTTAGATTTGAGCAGTTTAGCAAGACAAAAGGGAGTTAGACTTTTTGGCGGCAAGGAAGAATGCTTTGATGGGGGTGCAGGAGGAGCACTGAGACAGAAGAGGTGTAAGCACTTTAAAGCACTAGGAGAAATTACAATCCAGCTAATACGGTTGAAAAACTTATATTACACACTTGAATTGTGGTTAGTTCTAATTAAATTCTCTCTGTAAAAAAGTGCCAGGTTGCAGAAGCAGGAGAACTGTCCTGGCTCATCAGAGTTGGAAGCGCCCATGTTCAGATTGGCTGCGCTGTCCCGTACCTTAAAAGGAGCTATAGGTGTGCGTCCTGGTCTCTGTCGGTGGCTGACTGGGTGCCAGCTGACTGTGGGCTAGCTGAAGCAGCCCCATTGATGGTCAGGCAGCTGGAGAAAAGAAAAAAGAGCAGGTCTTAAATATCATAGAGGTTAGGATGGGTTTAGATTAGAGCAGTTTAGCATGACAAAAGGGAGTTAGACTTTTTGGCGGCAAGGCAGAGTGCTTTGATGGGGGGTGCAGGAGGAGCACTGATACAGAAGAGGTCTAAGCACTTTAAAACACTAGTAGAAATTACAATCCAGCTAATACAGTTGAAAAACTTCTATTACACACTTGAAATGTCCTTAGTTCTATCAAAAATCTATCTGTAAAAAGTGCCATCTGGCAGAAGCAGGGGAAACGTCCTGGCCAATCAGAGGAGGCTGTGCTGGAAGCGGCTGTGCTCCGATTGGCTGCACTGTCCCATAACTTCCAAGGAGCTGCAGGTGGGCGTCCTGGTCTCAGTCGGTGGATGGCTGAGTGTCGACCGACTGTGGGGTAGCTGAAGCAGCACCGTTCAAGGGCAGGCAGCTGGAGAGGAAGAAAAAGGTGCAGGTCTTAAATAGCATAGAGGTTAGGATGGGTTTAGATTTCAGCAGTTTAACAAGACAAAAGGGAGTTTGACTTTTTGGCGAAAAGGCAGAGGGCTTGGATGGTGGGGTGCAGGAGGAGCACTAAGACAGAAGAGGTCTAAGCACTTTAAAACACGAGTAGAAATTACAATCCAGCTAATACACTTGAAAAACTTCTATTACTCCCTTGAAATGTGCTTAGTTCTATCGAAAATCTATTTGTAAAAAGTGCCAAGTGGCAGAGGTAGGGTAAATATCCTGGCCAATCAGATTGGTTTTGCTGGAAGCGCCCGTGTTCTGATTGGCTGTGCTGTCCCGAACCTTTCAAGGAGCTGCAGGCCGGTGTCTTGGTCTCATTCGGTGGCTGGAAGGGTGCCAGCTGACCATGAGAGAGCTGAAGCAGCCTCATTCAAGGGCAGGCAGCTGGAGAGAAGAAAAAAGAGCAGGTCATAAATAGCATAGAATTTTGTATGGGTTTAGATTTTAGCAGTTTAGCAATACAATTGGCTGTTAGACTTTTTGGTGCGAAGGCATAGTGCTTGGATGGGGAGGTGCAGGAGGAGCACTGTGACAGAAGGGGTGTAAGCACTTCAAAACACTAGTTGAAATTACAAATCCAGCTAATACAGTTGAACAACTTCTATTACACACTTGAAATGTGCTTCGTTCTATCGATAATCTATTTGTAAAAAGTGCCAGGTAGCAGAAGCAGGGGAAAAGTCCTGGCCAATCGAAGCGGGTTTCCTGGAAGCACCCACGTTCTGATTGGCTGCGCTGTCCTGTACCTTCCAAGGTGCTGCTGGCGGGCATCCTTGTCTCTGTCGGTTTCTGGCAGGGTGCCAGTTGACCGTGTGGGAGCTGAAACAGCCCCGTTCAAGTGCAGGCAGCTAGAGAGAAGATAAAATTAGCAGGTCTTAAACAGCATAGAGGTTAAGAAGGGTTTAGATTTGAGCAGTTTAGCAAGACAAAAAGGAGTTAGACTTTTCAGCGCCAAGGCAGAGTGCTTGGATGGCGGTGTAGGAGGAGCACCGAGACAGAAGAGGGTGTAAGCACTTTAAAACTCTAGTAGAAATTACAATCCAGCTAATACAATTGAAAAACTTCTATTACACACTTGAAATGTGCGTAGTTCAATCGAAAATCTATCTGTAAAAAGAGCCAGGTGGCAGAAATAGGGAAAAAGTCCTGGACATTCAGAGAGGGTAGGCTGCAAGTGTCCATGTTCTAATTGGCTGCACTGTCCCATACCTTCCAAGGAGCTGCTGGCAGGTGTCCTGTTCTCGGTCAGTGGCTGGCTGGGTGCCGGGCTGACCGTGGGGGAGCTGAAGCAGCCCATTCAGGGGGAGGCAGCTGGAGAGAAGAAAAAAGAGCAAGTCTTACATAGCATATAGGTTAGGATGGGTTTAGATTTGAGCAGTTTAGCATGACAAATGGGAAATAGACTATTCGGCGCTAAGGCAGAGTGCTGGGATGGGGCGTGCAGGTGGAGCACTGAGACAGAAGAGGTGTAAGCAGTTTAAAACACTAGTAGAAATTACAATCTAGCTAATACAGTTGAAAACCTTCTATTACACACTTGAAATGTGCTTAGTTCTATCGAAATCTATTTGTAAAAAGTGCCAGGTGGCAGAACAGGGGAAAAGTCCTGGCCAATCAGAGCGGGTTTCCTGGAAGCGCCCGTATTCCTATTGGCTGCGCTGTCCCATTCAGTCCAAGGAGCTGCAGGATGGGTTTAGATTTGAGCAGTTTAGCAAGACAAAAGGGAGTTAGACTTTTCGGAGTCAAGGCAGAGTGCTTGGATGCGGGGTGTGCAGGAGGAGGACTGAGACAGAAGAGGTGTAAGCACTTTAAAACACTAGTAGAAATTACAATCCAGCTAATACAGTTGAAAAACTTCTTTTACACACTTGAAATGTGCTTAGTTCTATCGAAAATCTATTTGTAAAAAGTGCCAGGTGGCAGAAGCAGGGGAATAGTCCTGGTCAATCAGAGCGGGTTTGCTGGAAGCGCTCATTTTCTAATTGGCTGCGCTGTCCCGTACATTCCAAGGAGCTGCAGACAGGTGTCCTGGTCTCGGTCAGTGGCTGGCTGGGTGCCGGCTGACCGTGGGAGAGCTGAAGTAGCCCTGTTCAAGGACAGGCAGCTGGAGAGAAGAAAAAAGAGCAGGTCTTAAATAGCATAGAGTTTACGATGGCTCTAGATTTCAGAAATTTAGCAAGACAAAAGGGATTTTGACTTTTTGGTGCCAAGGCAGAGTGATTGGATGGGGGCGTGCAGGCGAAGTACTGAGACAGAAGAGGTGTAAGCACGTTAAAACACTTGTGGAAATTACAATCCAGCTAAAACAGTTGAAAAACTTCTATTACACACTTGAAATATGCTTAGTTCTACCTAAAATGTCTTTGTAATAAGTACCAGATGGCAGATGCAGGGGAAAAGTCCTGGCCAATCAGACTGGGTTTGCTAGAAGCACCCATGTTCCGATTGGCTGCGCTATCCCATACCTTCCAAGGATCTGCAGGCGGACGTCCTGCTCTCGGTCAGTGGCTGGCTGGGTGCTGGATGACCATGATAGAGCTGAAGGAGCCCCGTTCTATGGTAGGCAGTTGGAGAGAAGAAAAAAGAGCAGGTCTAAAATAACACAGATGTTAGGATGGGTTTATATCTGAGCAGTTTAGCAAGACAATTTGGGAGTTAGAATTTTCAGCGCCAAGGCAGACTGCTTGGAAGGGGGTGCAGGAGGAACTCTGAGACAGAAGGGTTGTAACCACTTTAAAACACTAGTAGAAATTACAATCCGGCTAATTCAGTTGAAAAACTTCTATTACACATTTGAAATATGCTTAGTTATTTCGAAAATCTATTTGAAAAAAGTGCCAGGTGGCAGAAGCAGAGCAAATAACCTGGCCAATCGTAGCGGGATTGCTGGAAGCACCCAAGTTCTGACTAGTTGCTCTGTCCCATACCATCCAAGGAACTGCAGCCGGGCATCCTGGTCTCATTCGGTGGCTGGCTGGGTGCCAGCTGACCATGGAAGAGCTGAAGCAGCCCCATGCTAGGCCAGCAGAAGTAGAGAAGAAAAAAGAGCAGGTCTTAAATAACACAGAGGTTAGGATGGGTTTAGATTTGAGAAGTTCAGCAATTAAAAGGGGTGTTAGACTTTTCGGTGCCAAGGCAGAGTACTTCAACGGGGTGGTGCAAGAGCAGCACTGAGACAGAAGGGGTGTAAGCACTTTAAAACACTAATAAAATTACAATCCAGCTAAAACAGTTCAAAAACTTCTATCACACACTTGAACTGTGCTTAGTTCTTTCGAAAAAATATTTGTAAAAATTGCTAGGTGGCAGAAGCAGGGGAAAAGTCCTGGCCAATCAGAGTGGGTTTGCTGGAAGCACCCACGGTCCGATTGGCTGTGCTGTCCCATACCTTCCAAGGAGCTGCAGGTAAGTGTCCTGGACTCAGTCGGTGGCTGGCTGGGTGACGGCCGAGCATGGGGGAGCTGAGGCAGCTCCGCTGAAGGGCAGGCAGCTGGAGAGAAGAAAAAAGAGCTGGTCTTAAATAGCATAGAGGTTAGGATGGGTTTAGATTTGAGCAGTTTAGCAAGACAAAAGGGAGTTAGACTTTTTGGTTCCGAGGTAGAGTGCTTGGATGGGGTGTGCAGGAGGAGCAGTCGGACAGAAGAGGTGTAAGCACTTTAAAACACTAGTAGAAATTGCAAACCAGCTAATACAGTTGAAACACTGCTATTACACACTTGAAATGTGCTGGGTTCTATTGCAAATCTATTTGTAAAAAGTGCCAGGTGGCAGAAACAGGGAAATGTCCTGGCCAGTCAGAGCGAGTTTGCTGGAAGCGCCCGTGTTCTGATTGGCTGCGCTGTCCCGTACCTTCTAAGGAGCTGCAGGCAGGCGAGCTGGTCTCGGTCGGTGGCTGGCTAGGTGCCGGCCGACCGTGGGGGAGCTGAAGCAGACTCGTTCAAGGGCAGGCAGCTGGAAGAAAGAAAAAGGAGAAGGTCTTAAATAGCATGGAGGTTTGAATGGGTTTAGATTTGTGCAGTTTATCAAGAAAAAAGGGAGTTAGACTTTTCGGCGCCAAGGCAGATTGCTTGGATGGTGGGTGCAGGAGTGGCAATGAGACAGAAGATGTGTAAGCACTTTAAAACATTAGTAGAAATTACAATCCAGCTAATACAGTTGAAAAACTTCAATTACACACTTGAAATGTGCTTAGTTCTAAAGATAATCTATTTGTAAAAACTGTCAGGTGGCAGAAGCATTGGAAAAGTCCTGCCCTATCAGAGCAAGATTGCTGGAAGCACCGGTGCTCCGAATGGCTGTGCTATCTCGTTTCTTCCAAGGAGCTGCAGGCAGGCGTCCTGGTCTCTGTCGGTTTCTGGCCGGGTTCCGGCCAACCGTGGGGGAGCTGAAGCTGCCCAGTGCAAGGGCATGCCACCGGAGATTAGAAAAAAGAGCAGATCTTAAACAGCATAGAGGTTAGGATGGGTTTAGATTTGAGCAGTTTAGCAAGACAAAAGGGAGTTAGACTCTTCAGCGCCAAGGCAGAGAGCTTGGATGGGGGTGTGCAGGAGGAGCACTGAGACAGAAGAGGTGTAAGCACTTTGAAACACTAGGATAAATTGCAATCCAGCTAATACAGTTGAAAAACTTCACTTACACACGTGAAAAGTGCTTAGTTCTATTGAAAATCTATTTGTAAAAAGTGCCAGCTGGCAGATGCAGGAGGAAAAAACCTGGCCAATCAGAGCTGCAGGCAGGCATCCTGGTCTCGGTCGGTGGCTGGCTGGGTGCCGGCTGACCATGGAAGAGCTGAAGCAGCCCCATTCTAGGGCAGGCAGAAGGAGAGAAGAAAAAAGAGCAGGTCTTAAATAGCACAGATGTTAGGATGGGTTTAGATTTGAGAAGTTTTGCAATAAAAAGGGGTGTTAGACTTTTTGGTGCCAAGGCAGAGTACTTGGACAGGGTGGTGCAGGCGCAGCACTGAGACAGAAGAGGTGAAAGAACTTTAAAACACTAGTAGAAAGTACAACCCAGCTAATACAGTTGAAAAGCGTCTATTACACACTTGAAATGTGCTTAGTTGTATCTAAAATCTATTTGTTAAAAGTGCAGGGTGGCAGAAGCAGGGGAAAAGTCCTGGCCAATCAGAGCAGGCTTGCTGCAAGCGCCTGTGTTCCAATTGACTGCGCTGTCCCGAACCTTCCAAGGAGCTGCAGGCGGGCATCCTGGTCTCGGTTGGTGGCTGACTGGCTACCGGCCGACCGTGGGGGAGCTGAAGCAGCCCCATTCAAGGGCAGTTAGCTGGAAGGAAGAAAAAAGAGCAGGTCTTAAATAGCATAGAGGTTTGAATGGGTTTAGATTTGTGCAGTTTAGCAAGAAAAAAGGGATTTAGACTTTTCGGCGCCAGGGCAGATTGCTTGGATGGCGGTGTAGGAGGATCACTGAGACAGATAAGGGAGTAAGCACTTTAAAACTCTAGTAGAAATTACAATCCAGTTAATACAATTGAAAAACTTCTATTACACACTTGAAATGTGCTTAGTTCAATCGAAAATCTATCTTTAAAAAGTACCAGGTGGCAGAAGCCGGGAAAAGTCCTGGCCATTCAGAGAGGGTGTGCTGGAAGTGGCCGTGTTCTAATTGGTTGCACTGTCCCATACCTTCCAAGGAGCTGCAGGCGGGTGTCCTGGTCTTGGTCAGTGGCTGGCTGGGTACCGGATGACCATGGGGGAGCTGAAGCAGCCCATTCAGGGGAAAACAGCTGGAGAGAAGAAAAAACAGCAAGTCTTAAATAGCATAGAAGTTAAGATGGGTTTAGATTCGAGCAGTTTTGCATGACAAACGGGAGACAGACTATTCAGCGCCAAGGCAGAGTGTTTGGATGGGGCGTGCAGGTGGAGCACTGAGACAGAAGAGTTGAAGAACTTGAAATGTGCTTAGTTCTATTGAAAATCTATTTGTAAAAAGTGCCAGGTGGCAGAAGCAGGGAAATGTCCTGGTTAATCAGAGCGGGTCTCCTGGAAGCGCCCATGTTCCAATTGGCTGCGTTGTCCCGTACCTTCCAAGGAACTGCAGGCACGCGGCCTGGTCTCGGTCAGTGTCTGGCTGGGTGCCGGCAGACCATGGGGGAGCTGAAGCAGCCCCGTTCAAGGGCCGGCAGCTCGAAGGAAGAAAAAAGAGCAGGTCTTAAATGGCATAGAGGTTTGAATGGGTTTAGATTTGTGCAGTTTAGCAATATAAAAGGGAGTTAGACTTTTTGGTGCCAAGGCAGAGTGCTTGGATGGGGGAGCAGGAGTGGCAATGAGACAGAAGATGTGTAAGCACTTTAAAATACTAGTAGAAATTACAATCCAGCTAATACAGTTGAAAAACTTCAATTGCACACTTGAAATGTGCTTAGTTCTAAAGAAAATTTATTTGTAAAAACTGCCAGGTGGCAGAAGCATTGGAAAAGTCCTGGCCAATCAGAGCAAGATTGCTGGAAGCACCCGTGTTCTGTTTGGCTGTGCTGTCTCGTTCCTTCCAAGGAGCTGCAGGTGGGCGTCCTGGTCTCAGTTGGTGGCTTGCTGGGTGACGGCCGACCATGGGGGAGCTGAAGCAGCCCCGTTTAAGGACAGGCAGCTGGAGAGAAGAAAAAAGCGCAGGTCTTAAATAGCACAGAGGTTAGAATGGGTTTAGATTTGAGCAGTTTAGCAAGACAATTTGGGAGTTACAATTTTCAGCGCCAAGGCAGACTGCTTGGAAGGGGGTGCAGGAGGAACTCTGAGACAGAAGAGGTGTAACCACTTTAAAACACTAGTAGAAAATACAATCCGGCTAATTCAGTTGATAAACTTCTATTACACATTTGAAATATGCATAGTTACCTCAAAAATCTATTTGAAAAAAGTGCCAGGTGGCAGAAGCAGAGCAAATAACCTGGCCAATCAGAGCGGATTGCTGGAAGTGCCCAAGTTCTGACTAGTTGCTCTGTCCCCTACCTTCCAAGGGGCTGCAGGCAGGCATCCTGGTCTCAGTCGGTGGCTGGCTGGGTGCCGGCTGACCGTGGAAGAGCTGAAGCAGCCCCATTTTAGGGCAGGCAGAAGGAGAGAAGAAAAAAGAGCAGGTCTTAAATAGCACAGAGGTTAGGATGGGTTTAGATTTGAGAAGTTTAGCAATTAAAAGGGGTGTTAGACTTTTCGGTGCCAAGGCAGAGTACTTGGATGGGGTGGTGCAGGAGGAGCACTGAGACAGAAGAGGTGTAAGCACTTTAAAATTCTAGTAGAAATTACAATCCAGCTAAAACAGTTCAAAAACTTCTATCACACACTTGAACTGTGCTTAGTTCTTTCGACAAACTATTTGTAAAAAATGCCCGGTGGCAGAAGCTGGGGAAAAGTCCTGGCCAATCAGAGCGGGTTTGCTGGAAGTGCCCATGTTCCGATTGGCTGTGCTGTCCCACACCTTCCAAGGAGCTGCAGGCAGGTGTCCTGGACTCGTTCGGTGGCTGGCTGGGTGACGGCCGAGCATGGGGGAGCTGATGCAGCTCCGTTCAAGGACAGGCAGCTGGAGAGAAGAAAAAAGAGCTGGTCTTAAATAGCATAGAAGTTAGGTTGGGTTTAGATTTGAGCAGTTTAACAAGACAAAAGGGAGTTAGACTTTTTGGTTCCAAGGTAGAGTGCTTGGATGGGGTGTGCATGAGGAGCACTGGGACAGAAGAGGTGTAAGCACTTTAAAACACTAGTAGAAATTACAAACCAGCTAATACAGTTGAAACACTTCTATTACACACTTGAAATGTGCTGAGTTCTATTGAAAATCTATTTGTAAAAAGTGCCAGGTGGCAGAAACAGGGAAATGTCCTGGTCAATCAGAGTGGGTTTGCTGGAAGTGCCCGTGTTCTGATTGGCTGCGCTGTCCCGTACCTTCCAAGGAGCAGCAGGCAGGCGACCTGGTCTCGGTTGGTGGCTGGCTGGGTGCCGGCCGACTGTGGGGGAGCTGAAGCAGCCCCGTTGAAGGGCAGGCAGCTGGAGGGAAGAAAAAAGAGCAGGTCTTAAATAGCATAGAGGTTTGAATGGGTTTAGATTTGTGCATTTGGCAAGAAAAAAGGGATTTAGACTTTTCGGTGCAAAGGCAGATTGCTTGGATGGTGGGTGCATGAGTGGCAATGAGACAGAAGGATGTGTAAGCACTTTGAAACACTAGTAGAAATTACAATCCAGCTAATAGAGTTGAAAAACTTCAATTACATGCTTGAAATGTGCTTAGTTCTAAAGATAATCTATTTGGCAGAAGCATTGGAAAAGTCCTGCCCTATCAGAGCAAGATTACTGGAAGCACCCGTGCTCCGAATGGCTGTTCTGTCTCGTTCCTTTCAAGGAGCTGCAGGGGGGCGTCCTGGTCTCGGTCGGTTTCTGGCAGGATTCCGGCCAACCGTGGGGGAGCTGAAGCAGCCCAGTTCAAGGGCATGCCACCGGAGAGGAGAAAAAAGAGCAGATCTTAAACAGCATAGAGGTTAGGATGGGTTTAGATCTGAGCAGTTTAGCAAGACAAAAGGGAGTTAGACTTTTCGGCGCCAAGGCAGAGAGCTTGGATGGGGGTGTGTAGGAGGAACACTGAGACAGAAGAGGTGTAAGCACTTTAAAACACTAGGATAAATTGCAATCCAGCTAATTCCATTGAAAAACTTCGATTGCACACGTGAAAAGTGCTTAGTTCTATCGAAAATCTATTTGTAAAAAGTGGCAGCTGGCAGATGCAGGGGGAAAAGTCCTGGCAAATCAGAGTAGGTTTGCTGGAAGTGCACGTGTTGTGATTGGCTGCATTTTCCTCTACCTGCCAAGGAGCTGCAGATGGGTGTTCTGGTGGCTGGCTGGATGCCAGCCGACCCGTGGTGGAGCTGAAGCAGCCCGTACAAGGGCAGGCAGCTGGAAAGAAGAAAAAAGAGCAGGTCTTAAATAACTTAGATGTAAGGTTGGATTTAGATTTGAGCAGTTTAGCAAAACAAAAGGCAGTTAGACTTTTCAGTACCAATTCAGAGTGCTTGGATGGGGGGTGCAAGAGGAGCATTCAAACAGAAGAGGTGTAAGCACTTTAAAACACTAGTAGAAATTACATTCCAGCCAATAAAGTTGAAAAACTTCAATTACACACTTGAAATGAGCTTAGTTCTATTGAAAATCTATTTGTAAAAAGTGCCAGGTGGCAGAAGCAGGGAAAAGTCCTTGCCAATAAGAGCGGGTTTGCTGGAAGCGCCCGTGTTCCAATTGGCTGCTCTGTCCTGTACCTTCTAAGGAGCTGCAGGCAGGAGTCCTGGTCTCGGTCGATGACTGGCTGGGTGCTGGCCGACCGTGTGGGAGCTGAAGCAGCCCTGTTGAAGGGCAGGTGGCTGGAGAGAAGAAAAAAGAGCAGGTCTTAAATAGCATAGAGGTTAGGATGGGTTTAGATTTGAGCAGTTTAGCAAGACAAAAGGGAGTTAGAATTTTCGAGCAAAGGCAGAGTACTTGGATAGGGGTGCAGGAGGAGCACTGAGACAGAAGAGGAGTAACCACTTTTAAACACTAGTAGAAATTACAATCCGGCTAATACAGTTGAAAAACTTCTATTAGACATTTGTAAAAAATGCCAGGTGGCAGAAGCAGGGGATAAGTCCTGGCCAATTAGAGTGGGTTTGCTGAAAGAGCCCCTGTTCTGATTTGCTGTGCTGTCCCATACCTTCCAAGGAGCCACAGTCAGCCATCCTGGTGGCTGGCTGGGTGCCGGCCGACTGTGGGAGAGCTGAAGCAGCCCCGTTCAAGGGCAGGAAGCTGCAGAGAAATAAAAAGAGTAGGTCTGAAATAGCATAGAGGTTAGGATGAATTTAGATTCGAGCAGTTTAACAAGACAAAAGGGAGTTAAACTTTTCGGTGCCAAGGCAGAGTGCTTGCATAGGGTTGTGTAGAAGGAGCATTGAGATAGTAGAGGTGTAAGCACATTAAAAAATTAGTAGAAATTACAATCCAGCTAATACAGTTGAAAAACTTCTATTACACACTTGAAATGTCCTTAGTTCTATCAAAAATCTATTTGCAAAAAGTGCCAGGTGGCAGATGCAGGGGAAAAGTCCTGGCCAATAAAAGCGGGTTTACTGGAAGCACCCATGTTCCGAATGGCTGCGCTGTCCCACACCTTCCAAAGAGCTGCAGGCGGGTGTTCTGGTCTCGGTAGGTGGCTGGCTGCATGCCAGCCAACCGTGGGGGAACTGAAGCATCCCCGTTCAAGGTAGGCCACTGGAGAGAAGAAAAAAGAGCTGGTCTTAAATGGAATAGAGGTTAGGATGGGTTTAGATTTTAGCAGTTTAGCAAGACAAGAGGGAGTTAGACTTTTTGGCGCCAAGGCAGAGTGCTTGGAAGGTGGGGTGCAGGAGGAGCACTGAGACAGAAGAGGTGCAAGCACTTTAAAATACTAAAATAAATTGTAATCCAGCTAATACAGTTGAAAAACTTCTATCACACACTTGAAATGTGCTTAGTTATATCGAAAATCTATTTGTAAAAAGTGCCAGGTGGCAGAAGCAGGGGAAAAGTCCTGGCCAGTTAGAGCGGGTTTGCTGGAAGCGGCCATTTCCAATTGGCTGTGCTGTCCCGTACTTATCAAGGATCTGCAGGCAGTCATCCAGATGGCTGGCTGGGTGCCGGTCAACCGTCGGGAAGACGGAGCAGCCCCGTTCAAGGGCAGGCAGCTGGAGAGAAGAAAAAAGAGCAGGTCTTAAAAAGCATAGAGATTATAATGGGCTTAGATTTGAGCAGTTGAGCAAGATAAAAGTGAGTTAGACTTTTCAGTACCAAGGCAGAGTGCATGGATGGGGCGGTGCAGGAGGAGCACTGAGGCAGAAGTTGAGTAAGCACTTTAAAACACTAGTAGAAATTGCAATCCGGCTAACACAGTTAAAAACTTCTATTACACACTTGAAATGTGCTTAATACTAAAGAAAATCTATTTGTAAAAAGTGCCAGGGGCAGAAGCGGGAAAAAGTCCTGGCCAATCAGAGTGGGTTTGCTGGAAGTGCCCATGTTCTGATTGGTTGCGCTGTCCCGCACCATCCCAGGAGCTGCAGGCTGGCAACCTGGTCTTGGTTGGTGGCTGGCTGGGTGCCGGCCAACCGTGGGGGAGCTGAAGCAGCCCCGTTCAAGTGAGAGAAGAAAAAAGAGCAGGTCTTAAATAGCATAGAGGTTTGGATGGGTTTAGATTTGAGCAGTTTAGCAAGACAAAAAGGGAGTTCGATTTTTCATCGCCAAGGCAGAGTGATTGGATGGGGGGGTGCAGGATTGAGCACAGAGGCAGAAGAGGTGTAAGCACTTTAAAACAATAGTAGAAACTGCAATCCAGCTAATTCAGTTGAAAACTTCTATTACACACTTGAAATGTGTTTATTTCTATCGAAAATCTATTTGTAAAAAGTGCCAGGTGGCAGAAGCAGGTTAAATGTCCTGGCCAATCAGAATGGATTTGTTGTAATTGTCCGTGTTCCAATTGGCTTCGCTGTCCCGTTCCTTCCCAGGAGCTGCAGGTGGGTGTCTAGGTGGCTGGCTGGGTGCCAGCCGACCGGGAGTGAGCTGAAGCAGCCCCGTTGAAGGGCAGGAAGCTGGAGAGAAGAAAGAAGAGCAGGTCTTAAATAGCATAGAGGTTAGGATGGGTGAAGACTTGAGCAGTTTAGCAAGACAAAAGGAAGTTAGACTTTTTGGCGCCAAGGCAGAGTGCTTCGATGGCGGGGGAGTGTAGGAGGAGCACTGAGACAGAAGAGGTGTAAGCATTTAAAACACTCGTATAAATTACAATCCAGCTAATACAGTTGAAAAAATTCTATTACAGACTTGAAATGTCCTTAGTTCTATTGAAAATCTATTTGTAAAAAGTGCCAGGAGGCAGAAGCAGGGGAAAAGTCCTGGCCAATCAGAGCGGGATTGCTGGAAGCGCACATGTTCCAATTGGCAGTGCTGTCCCATACCTTCCAAGGAGCTGCAGTTGGGTGCCCTGGTCCCTGTTGTTGGCTGGCTGGGTGCCAGCTGACTGTGGGGGAGCTGAAGCAGCCCCGTTCAAGGGCAGGCAGCTGGAGAGAAGATAAAAGTACAGGTCTTTAATAGCATAGTGGTTAGGATGGGTGAAGATTTGAGCAGTTTAGATAGACAAAAGGAAGTTAGACTTTTTGGCGCCAAGGCAGAGTGCTTGGATGGGGCGGGTGCAGGAGAAGCACTGAGACAGAAGAGGAGTAAGCATTTAAAACACCAGTAGAAATTACAATCCAGCTAATACAGTTGAAAAACTTCTATTACACACTAGAAATGTGCTTAGTTCTATCGAAACTTTATTGGTAAAAAGTGACAATTGGCAGAAGCAATGGAAAAGTCCTGGCCAATCAGAGCGGGTTTGCTGGAAGCGATCATGTTCCAATTGGCAACGCTGTCCTGTCCCTTCCAAGGAGCTGCGGTGGGCGTCCTGGTCTCAGTCGGTGGCTGGCTGGTTGGTGGCCGACCGCAGGGGAGCTGAAGCAGGCCTGTACAAGGGCAGGCAGCTGGAGAGAAGAAAAAAGGGCAGGTCTTAAATAGCATAGAGGTTAGAATGGGTTTTGATTTGAGCAGTTTATCAAGACAAAAGGGAGTTAGACTTTTAGGTGCAAAGGCAGAGTGCTTGGACGGGGGGGTGCAGGAGGGACACTGAGACAGAAGAGGTGTAAGCAATTTAAAACATTAGTAGAAATTACAATCCAGCTAATACAGTTGAAAAATTTCTATTACTCACTTGAAATGTGCTTAGTTCCATTGAAAATCCATTTGTAAAAAGTGAAAGGAGGCAGAAGCAGGGGAAAAGTCCTGGCCAATCAGAATGGGTTTGCCGGAAGCGCCCTTGTTCTGATAGGCTGCACAGTCCCGTACTTTCTGAGGAGCTGCAGGCGGGTGTCCTAGTCTCGGTCGGTAGCTGGCTGGGTGCTGGCCAGCTGTAGAGGTCCTGAAGCAGCCCCGTTCAAGGGCAGTCAGCTGGAGAGAAGAAAAAACAGCAGGTCTTACATAGCATAGAGGTTAGGATGGGTTTAGTTTTCAGCAGATTAGCAAGACAAAAGGGAGTTAGACTTTTTGGCGCCAAGGCAGAGTGCTTGGATGTGGGGGTGCAGGAGGAGCACTGAGACAGAAGAGGTGTAAGAACTTTGAAACACTAGTAGAAATTTGTTGAAAGTCCCATGTTCTGTTTGGCTGCTCTGCCCATCCCTTCTAAGGAGCTGTGGTGGGCATCCTGGTCTCTGCCTGTGGCTGGCTGGGTGCCGGCCGACCGTGGTGGTGCTGAAGCAGCCCCGTTTAAGGGCAGGAAGCTTGTGAAGAAAAAACAGCAGGTCTTACATAACGTAGAGGTTAGGATGGGTTTAGATTTCAGCAGTTTATCAAGACAAAAGATTGTTAGACTTTTCGGTACCAAGGCAGAGTGCTTGGATTGGGCAGTGCATTAGAAGAACTGAGACAGAAGAGGTGTAAGCACTTTAAAACACTTGTAGAGATTACATTCCAGCTAATACAGTTGAACAACTTCTATTACACACTTGAAATGTGCTTAGTTCTATTGAAAATCTATTTGTAAAAAGTGGAAGGTGGCAGAAGCAGGGGAAAAGTCCTGGCGAATCAGAGCAGGTTAGCTGGAAGTGTCTGTGTTCCAATTTTTTGTGCTGTCCTGTCCCTTCCAAGAAGCTGCGGTGGGTGTCCTGGTCTCGGTTGGTGGCTGGCTGGATGCCGGCCGACTGTCAGGGAGCTGAAGCAGCCCCATTCAAGGGCAGGCAGCTGGAGAGAAGAAAAAAGAGCAGGTATTAAATAGCATCGAGGAAAGGATGGGTTTAGATTGAGCTGTATAGGAAGACAAAAGAGAGTTTGTCTTTTTGGTGCCAATTCAGAGTGCTTGGATGGGGGTTGCAGGAGGAGCAGTGAGACAGAAGAGTTGTAAGCACTTTAAAACACTAGTAGATATTGCAATAAAGCTAATACATTTGAAAAACTTCTATTACTCACTTGAAATGTGCTTAGCACTATCGAAAATCTATTTGTAAAAAGTGCCAGGTTGCCGATGAATTGGCAAAGTCCTGGCCAATCAGAGCAGGATTGCAGGAAGAGCCAGTGTTCCAATTGGCTGCGCTGTCTCATGATTTCCAAGGAGCTGCAGGCAGAGGTCCTGATCTCACTGGCTGCCAGCTGACCGTGGGGGAGCTGAAGCAGACCCGTTCAAGGCAGGCAGCTTGAGTGAAGAAAAATGAGCAGGTCTTAAAAAGCATTGAGGATAAGATGGGTTTAGATTGAGCTGTTTAGGAAGACAAAAGGGAGATAGACTTTTCGGCGCCAAGGCAGGAGTGCTTGGATGGGTGGGGTGCAGGACGAGCACTGAGACAGAAGAGGTGTAAGCACTATAAAACACTAGTAGAAATTACAATCCAGCTAATACAGTTGAAAAACTTCTATTACACACTTGAAATGTGCTTAGTTTTGTCTAAAATTTATTTGTGAAGAGTGCCAGGTTGCAAACGTAGAGGAAATGTCCTGGCCAATCAGAGTCAGTTTGCTGGAAGTGCCCTTGTTCCGATTGGCTGCACTGTACGGTACATTCCATTGAACTCCAGGCCGGTGTGCTGGTCTTGGTTGGTGGCTGGCTGGGTGTCGTCCGACCGTGGGGGGAGGCTGAAGCAGCCCCGTTCAAGGGCAGGCAGATGGAGAGAAGAAGAAAAAAGAGCAGGTTTTACATAGCATAGAGGTTAGGATGGGTTTAGATATCAGGAGATTAGCAAGACCAAATGGAGTTAGACTTTTCGGCGCCAAGTCAGAGTGCTTAATGGGTGGGTGCAGGAGGAGCAATGAGACAGAACAGGTGTAAGCACTTCAAACCACTTGAAGAAATTTCAATCCTGCTAATACTGTTGAAAAACTTCTATTACACACTTGAAATGAGCTTAGTTCTATTGAAAATATATTTGTAGAAATTGCCAGGTTGCCGAAGCAGGGGAAAAGTCCTGGCCAATCCAAGTGGGATTGCTGGAAGAGCCAGTGTTCCGGTTGGCTGCAGTGTCCCGTAGCATCCAAGGAGCTGCCAGCAGGTGTCCTTGTCTCAGGTGGTGGATTGCTGGGTGCCGGCCGACCGTGGGGTAGCTGAAGCAGCCCCGTTCAAGGGGAGGCAGCTGGACGGAAGAAAAAAGAGCAGGTCTTAAATAGCATTGATGTTAGGATGGGTTTAGATTTGAGCAGTTTAATAAGACAAAATGGAGTTAGACTTCTCGGCACCAATTCAGAGTGCTTGGATGGGGGGGTGCAAGAGCAGAACTGAGACAGAAGAGGTGTAAGCACTTTAAAACATTAGTAGAAATTACAATCCTGCTAATACTGTTGAAAAACTTCTTTTACACACTTGAAATGTGCTTAGTTCTATCGAAAATATATTTGCAAAAATTGCCAGGTTGCAGAAACAGGGGAAAAGTCCTGGCCAATCAGAGTGGGACTGCTGGAAGATCCAGTGTTCTGATTGCCTGCGCTGGCCTGTGATTTCCAAGGAGCTGCAGGCGGGAGTCCTGATCTCAGTCGGTGGCTGGCTGGGCGCTGTCCGACCGTGGGGGAACTGAAGCAGCCCTGTTCAAGGCAGGCAGCTTGAGAGAAGAGAAAAGAGCATGTATTAAATAGCATCGAGGATAGGATGGGTTTAGATTGAGCTGTTTAGAAAGACAAAAGGGAGTTAGTCTTTTTGGTGCCAATTCAGAGTGCTTGGATGGGGGTTGCAGGAGGAGCAGTGAGACAGAAGAGGTGTAAGCACTTTAAAACACTAGTAGAAATTGCAATAAAGCTAATACATTTGAAAAACTTCTATTACTTACTTGAAATGTGCTTAGTACTTTCAAAAATCTATTTCTAAAAAGTACCAGGTTACAGAAGTAGTGGAAAAGTCCTGGCCAATTAGAGTGGGATTACTTGAAGCACCCTTTTTCTGATTGGCTGCACTGACCTGTTCATTCCACGGAGCTGCAGGCGGGTGTCAAGGTCTCAGTCGGTGGCTGGCTGGGTGCTGGCCGACCGTGGGTGGTTTGAAGCAGCCTCATTCAAAGACATTCTGCTGGAGAGAAGAAAAAAGAGCAGGCCTTGCATAGCATAGAGATTAGGATGAGTTTACTTTTCAGCAGTTTAGCTAGACGAAAGGGAGTTAGACTTTTCGGCGCCAAGACAGAGTGCTTAATGGGGGGCTGCAGGAGGAGCACTGAGAAAGAAGAGGTGTAAGCATTTAAATCACTTGTAGAAATTACTATCCAGCTAATTCAGTTGAAAAACTTCTATTACACACTTGAAATGTGCTTAGTTCTATTGAAAATTTATTAGTAAAAAGTGCCAATAGGCAGAAGCAGTGGAAAAGTCTTGGCCAATCAGAGCGGGTTTGATGGAAGTGCCTGTGTTCTGATTGGCTGCGCTGTCCCATCCCTCCCAAGGAGCTGGGGTGGGCATCCTGGTCTCAGTCGGTGGCTGGCTGGTTGCTGGCCAACCGTGGGGGAGCTGAAGCAGGCTGGTTCAAGGGCAGGCAGCTGGAGAGAAGAAAAAAGAGCAGTCTTAAATAGCATAGAGGTCAGGATGGGTTTAGATTTGAGCATCTTAGCAAGACAAAAGGGAGTTAGACTTTTTGGCCCAAAGGCAGAGTGCTTGGATAGGGAGATGCAGGAAAGGCACTAAGACAGAAGAAGTGTAAGCACTTTAAAACATTAGTAGAAATTACAATCCTGCAAATACTGTTGAAAAATGTTTATTACACACTTGAAATGGGCTTTCTTCTACTGAAAATCCATTTGTAAAAAGTGAAAGGTGGCAGAAGCAGGGGAAAAGTAGTGGCCAATCAGAATGGGTTTGCTGGAAGCGCCCTTGTCCTGATTTACTGCACTGTCCTGTACTTTCTGAGGAGCTGCAGGCGGGTGTCCTGGTCTAGGTCGGTGGCTGGCTGTGTGCCGGCGGGCAGTGGGGGTGCTGAAGCAGCCCAGTTCAAGGGCAGGCAGCTGGAGAGAAGAAAAAACACAGGTCTTACATAGCATAGAGGTTAGGATGGGTTTAGATTTCAGCAGATTAGCAAGACAGAAGGGAGTTAGACTTTTTGGCTCAAAGGCAGAGTGCTTGGATGGGGAGGTGCAGGAAAGGCACTGAGACAGAAGAGGTGTAAGCACTTTAAACACTTGTAGAAATTTAAATCCAGCTAATACAGTTGAAAAACTTATATTACAGACTTGAAATGTGCTTAGTTCTATCAAAAATCTATTTGTAAAAAGTGCCAGGTGTCAGAAGCAGGGGAAAAGTCCTTTCCAATCAGAGTGGGTTTGCTGGAAGCACCCGTGTTCTATTTGTCAGCTCTGCCCGTCTCTACCTAGGAGCTGCGGTGGGTGTCCTGGTCTCTGTTCGTAGCTGGCTGGGTGCCGGTCAACCGCGGGGGTGCTGAAGCAGCCCCGTTCAAGGGCATGCTGCTGGAGAAGAAAAAACAGCAGGTCTTACTTAGCATAGAGGTTAGGATGGGTTTAGATTTCAGCAGTTTACCAAGACAAAAGGAAGTTAGACTTTTCGGCACTAAAGTAGAGTGCTTGGATGGGGTGGCATTAGGAGAACTGAGACAGAAGAGGTGTGAGCACTTTAAAACACCTGTAGAAATTACATTCCAGCTAATACAGTTGAAAAACTTCTATTACACACGTGAAATGTGCTTAGTTCTATCAAAAATCTATTTGTAAAAAGTGCCAGGTGGCAGAAGCAGGGGAAAAGTCTTGGTGAATCACAGCAGGTTTGCTGGAAGTGTCCATGTTCCGATTGGCTGCGCTGTCCCATCCCTTCCAAGGAGCTCCGGTGGGTGTCCTGGTCTTGGTCAGTGGCTGGCTGGGTGCCTGCCGACCGTTGGGGAGCTGAAGCAGCCCCATTCAAGGGCTGGCAGCTGGAGAGAAGAAAAAAAGAGCACATCTTAAATAGCATAGAGGTTAGGATGGGTTTAGATTTGAGCAGTTTAGCAAGACGAAAGGCAGTTAGACTTTTGGACGAGTTGGCAGAGTGTTTGGATGGAGGGTGCAGCTGGAGCACTGAGACTGAAGGGGTGTAAACACTTTGAAACACTAGTAGAAATTACAATCCAGCTAATACAGTTGAAAAACTTCTATTACACACTTGAAATGTGCCTAGTTCTATCGAAAATGTATTTGTAAAAAGTGCCAGGTGGCAGAAGCAGGGGAAATGTCCTGGCCAATCAGTGCAGGTTTGCTGGAGGCCCACGTGTTCCGATTGGCTGCGCTGTCCGGTACCTTCCAAGGAGCTTGGGGCTGATCTGGTCTCGTGAGGCTGGCTGGTTTGCCGGCCGACCGTGGGAGCTGAAGCAGGCCCGTTCAAGGAAAGGCAGCTGTAGAGAAGAAAAAGAGCATGTCTTAAATAGTATAGGGGTTAGGATAGGTTTAGATTTGAGCAGCCTAGCAAGCAAAAGGGAGTTAGACTTTTTCGCAAAGGCAGAGTGCTTGGATGGGGAGGTGCAGGAGAGGCACTGAGACAGAAGAGGTGTAAGCACCTTAAAACACTAGTAGAACTTACATTCCAACTAATACAGTTGAGAAACGTTCTATTACACACTTGAAATGTGCTTAGTTATATCAAAAATCTATTTGTAAAAAGTGCCAGGTGGCAGAAGCAGGGAAAAGTCCTGGCCAATCAGGCGGGTTTGCTGGAAGTGCCCATGTTACGATTGACAGCGCTGTCCTGTACCTTCCAAGGAGCTGAAGGTTGGTGTCCTGGTCTCAGTCGGTGGCTGGCAGGGTGCCGGCCAACCTTGAGGGAGCTGAAGCAGCCCCATTCACTGGCAAGCAGCAGGAGAGAAGAAAAAAGAGCAGGTATTACACAGCATAGGGCTAAGGATGGGTTTAGATTTGAGCATTTCAGCAAGACAAAAGGGGTAATACTTTTTGGCGCCAAGGCAGAGTGCTTGGATGGTGGGGTGCAGGAGGGGCACTGAGACAGAAGCGGTGTAAGCACTTTTAAACACTAGTACAAATTACAATCCAGCTAATACAGTTGAAAAACGTCTATTACATACTTGAAATGTGCTCAGTTCTACCAAAAATCTGTTTGTAAAAAGTGAAAGGTGGCAGAAGCAGGGCAATAGTCCCGGCCAAACAGAGCGTTTTTGTTGGAAGCGCCCATGTTCTGATTGGCTGTGCTGTGCTGAACCTTCCAAGGAGCTGCAGATGGGCATCCTGGTCTTGGTCGGTGGCTGGCTGGGTGCCAGCCAACCTTGAGGGAGCAGAAGCAGCCCTGTTCACGGGCTGGTAGCAGGAGAAAAGAAAAAAGAGCAGATCATACACGGCATAGAGGTAAGGATGGGTTTAGATTTGAGCAGTTCAGCAAGACAAAAGGGAGTAAGGCTTTTTGGCACCAAGGCAGAGTGCTTGGGTGGTGGGGTGCAGGAGGGGCAGTGAGACAGAAGCAGTGTAAGCACTTTTAAACACTAGTAGAAATTACAATCCAGTTAATACAGATGAAAAACTTCTATTACACACTTGAAATGTGCTTAGTTCTTTCGAAATCCATTTGTAAAAGTAGCAGGAGGCAGAAGCAGGGAAACGTATGGCCTATCAGGAGCGATTTGCTGGAAGCGCCTGTTCCATTAAGTGCTTCTCTCGCACATTCCAAGTAGCTGCAGGCGGCTGGATGTCCTGGTCTCGTCAGTGGCTTGCTGAGTGCCGCCGACTGTGGGGAGCTGAAGCAGCCCGCTCAAGGGGAGGCAGATGGAGAGAAGAAAAAAGAGCAGGTCTTAAATAGCATAGAGGTTAGGATGGGTTTAGATTTGAGCAGTTTAGTAAAACAAAAAGGAGATAGACTTTTTGGCGCCATGGCAGAGTGCTTGGATGGGAGGTGCAGGAGGAGCACTGAGCCAGAAGAGATGTAAGCACTTTAAAACACTAGTAGAAATTACAATCCAGCTATTACAGTTGAAAAACTTCTATTACACACTTGAAATGTGCTTAGTTTTGTCTAAAATTTATTTGTGAAAAGTGCCAGGTTGCAGACGCAGTGGAAATGTCCTGGCCAGTTCAGAGTCAGTTTGTTGGAAGTGCCCTTGTTCCGATTGGCAGCACTGTCTCGTACATTCCATGGAGCTGCAGTTGGGTGTGCTGGTCTTGGTCGGTGGCTGGCTGGGTGTCAGCCTACCATGGGGGGGGCTGAAGCAGCCCCTTTCAAGGGCTGGTAGATTGAGAGAAGAAGAAAAAAGAGCTGGTTTTACATAGCATAGAGGTTAGGATGGGTTTAGATTTCAGGAGATTAGCAAGACAAAATGGAGTTAGACTTTTTGGCGCCAAGGCAGAGTATTTAATGGGTGGGTGCAGGAGGAGCAATGAGACAGAAGAGGTGTAAGCACTTCAAAACACTTGAAGAAATTTCAATCTAGCTAATACAGTTGAAAAACTTCTATTATACACTTGAAATGTGCTTAGTTCAATCAAAATCTATTTGTAAAAGTGCCAGGTTGCGTAAGCAGGGGAAAAGTCCTGGCCAATCCGGTGGGATTGCTGGAAGAGCCAGTGTTCCGATTGGCTGCGGTGCCTGCACCATCCAAGGAGCTGCGGCGTCCTTGTCTCAGGTGGTGGCTCTCTGCGCCGGCCGACTGTGGGTAGCTGATGCAGCCCCTGCTCAAAGGAGGCAGCTGGACGGAAGAAAAGAGCAGGTCTTAAATAGCATTGATGTTAGGATGGGTTTAGATTTGAGCAGTTTAATAAGACAAAATGGAGTTAGACTTTTTTAGCACCAATTCAGAGTACTTGGATGGGCGGGTGCAAAAGCAGCACTGAGACAGAAGAGGTGTAAGCACTTTAAAACATTAGTAGAAATGACATTCCTGCTAATACTGTTGAAAAACTTCTATTACACACTTGAAATGTGCTTAGTTCTATCGAAAATATATTTGTAAAAATTGCCAGGTTGCAGAAGCATGGGAAAAGTGCTGGCCAATCATAGATACATAGATACATAGACAGTGTCGGCAGATAAGGGCCTATGGCCCACCCAGTCTGCCCATTTGAGCTTGTAAGTTCAGTTTGTTTTCCTAGAAGTCTGTTGCTCCTTACCCCTGACCTCCAGAATTCCTTTATGTCTATCCCATGCATTCTTAAATCCCGTGATTGTTTCAGCCCCCACCACTTCCTCTGGCAGGGTGTTCCACTTGTCCACCACCCGTTCTGTGAAGAAATTCTTTCTCATGTTTCCTCTGAATCGTCCTCCCTCCAACTTCATCCCATGCCCTCTAGTCCTGTAACATCTTTTTCGCTTAAAAATAGTGTTTTCCTGCACCCTGTTCCTCCCTGTAAGATACCTGTATGTCTCTATCATAACCCCTCTCTCCCTCCTCTCCTCCAGGGAGTACATGTTCAGTTCCTTCAACCTGTCTTCATAGGACTTGTGATGCAATCCATGCACCATCTTTGTTGCCCTCCTCTGAACCTTCTCTACCCTGTCTATGTCCTTACGTAGGTATGGTCTCCAGAACTGTACACTGTACTCCAGGTGGGGCCTCACTAGTGTCTTGTATAGCGGAATTATGACCTCCCTTTTCCTGCTGGTGATGCCCCTGCCTATACATCCCAGCATCCTATTTGCTTTACCTGATGCCTTGTCACACTGTTTCCCTACCGTGAGGTCATCAGAGATGATAACCCAAGATCCCTTTCCTGCTTGGTGCATGCTATATCCTCACCCCAACTGATATATTGTGCCAGGGTTTTGTGCCCCATATGCATTATCTTGCACTTCTTGCATTGAATTTCAACTGCCAAACCCCTGACCATTCTTCAAGTTTCTGCAGGTCACTTCATTCTGTCTACACCCTCTGGTGTCTACTCTGTTACAGAGTTTTATGTCATCAGCGTAACAGTGAAATTCTGCCTTCTAGGTCCCATGAATGTCACTGATGAAGATGTTGAATAGGACCGTCCCAGCACTGAACCCTGTGGTACCCCACTGGTCACTCTTCCCTCTGTGGAGTGACAGCCATTTACCACCACTCTCTGTGTCCTGCCACCCAGTCAGTTACATACCCACCACACTACTGTCCTGCCCACACCCATATTCCCCAGTTTGTGTAGTAGTCTTCTTTGTGGCACAGTGTCAAAGGCCTTGCTGAAGTCCAGATAGATCATGTCCACTGCCCTCCCCTGATCCACCTCCCTAGTCACCCAGTCAAAAAATTCAATGAGGTTGCTCTGACATGACCTCTCCCTGGTGAAACCATGCTGCCTTGGGTCCTGTAGTCCATTGACAACCAGATGTTCCACCAATCTCTCCTTCAGTAGTGCTTTCATGATCTTCCCCAATCAGAGTGGGATTGCTGGAAGAGCCAGAGTTCTGATTGGCTGCGCTGTCCAGTGATTTCCAAGGAGCTGCATGCGGGTGTCCTGATCTCAGTCGGTGGCTGGCTGGGTGCCGGCCGACCGTGGGGGAGCTGAAGCAGCCCCGTTCAAGACAGACAGCTTGAGAAAAGAAAAAAGAGCAGGTCTTAAATAGCATCGAGGATAGGATGGGTTTAGATTGAGCTGTTTAGGAAGACAAAAGGGAGTTAGTCTTTTTGGTGCCAATTCAGAGTGCTTGGATGGGGGTTGCAGGAGGAGCAGTGAGACAAAAGAGGTGTAAGCACTGTAAAACACTAGTAGAAATTGCAATAAAACTAATACATTTGAAAAACTTTTATTACTCACTTGAAATGTGCTTTGTACTATTGAAAATCTATTTCTAAAAAGTTCCAGGTTGCAGAAGTAGTAGAAAAGTCCTGGCCAATCAGAGTGGGTTTACTTGAAGCGCCCTTTTTCTGATTGGCTGCACTGTCCTGTACATTCCATGGAGCTGCAGGCTGGTGTCAAGGTCTCGGCTGGTGGTTGACTGGGTGCCGGCCGACCGTGGGTGGTCTGAAGCAGCATCGTTCAAAGGTATTCAGCTGGAGAGAAGAAAAAAGAGCAGACCTTACATAGCATAGAGGTTAGGATGAGTTTATGTTTCAGCAGTTTAGCTAGACAAAAGGGAGTTAAACTTTTCGGCGCCGAGGCAGAGTGCTTAATGGGGGGGTGTAGGAGAAGCACTGAGACAGAAGAGATGTAAGCATTTAAAACACTTGTAGAAATTACAATCCAGCTAATTCAGTTGAAAAACTTCGATTACACACTAGAAATGTGCTTAGTTCTATCGAAAATGTATTAGTAAAAGTGCCAATAGGCAGAAGCAGTGGGAAAGTCCTAGCCAATCAGGCGGTTTGCTGGAAGCGTCCGTGTTCGATTGGCTGCGCTGTCCATCCTTCCAAGGAGCTGCAGTGGGCATCCTGGTCTTGGTCGGTGGCTGGCTGGTTGCCAGCCGACCGTGGGGGAGCTGAAGCAGGCCCGTTCAAAGGCATTCTGCTGGAGAGAAGAAAAAACAGCAGGCCTTACATAGCATAGAGATTAGGATGAGTTTACATTTCAGCAGTTTAGCTAGACAAAAGAGAGTTAGACTTTTCGGCGCCAAGGCAGAGTGCTTAATGAGGGGGTGCAGGAGAAGCACTGAGACAGAAGATGTGTAAGCATTTAAAACACTTGTAGAAATTACTATCTAGCCAATACAGTTGAAAAACTTCTTTTACACACTTGAAATGTGCTTAGTTCTATTGAACATTTATTAGTAAAAAGTGCCAGGTGGCAGAAGCAGTGGAAAAGTCCTGGCCAATCAGAGTGGGTTTGCTGGAAGTGCCTTTGTTCTGATTTTCTGCACTGTCCTGTATTTTCTGCAGGAGCTGCAGGTGGGTCCTGGTCTGGGTCGGTGGCTGGCTGGTTGCCGTCTGACTGAGGGGGAGCTGAAGCAGGCCCGTTCAAGGGCAGGCAGCTGGACAGAAGTAAAAAGAGCAGTCTTAAATAGCATAGAGGTTAGGATGGGTTTAGATTTGAGCATCTTAGCAAGACAAAAGGGAGTTAGACTTTTTGGCCCAAAGGCAGAGTGCTTGGATGGGGAGTTGCAGGAAAGGCACTGAGACAGAAGAGGTGTAAGCACTTTAAAACTTTAGTAGAAATTACAATCCAGCTAATACTGATAAAAAATTTCTATTACACAATAGAAATGTGCTTAGTTCTACTGAAAATCCATTTGTAAAAAGTGAAAGGTGGCAGAAGCAGGGGAAAAGTAGTGGCCAATCAGAGTGGGTTTGCTGGAAGTGCCCTTGTTCTGATTTACTGCACTGTCCTGTACTTTCTGAGGAGCTGCAGGCGGGTGTCCTGGTCTAGGTCGGTGGCTGACTGGGTGCCGGGCGGCCGTGGGGATGCTGAAGCAGCCCAGTTCATGAGCAGGCAGTAGGAGAGAAGAAAACACAGCAGGTCTTACATAGCATAGAGCTTAGGAAGGGTTTAGATTTCAGCAGATTAGCAAGACAAAAGGGAGTTAGACTTTTTGGCCCAAAGGCAGAGTGCTTGGATGGAGAGGTACAGGAAAGGCACTGAGACAGAAGAGGTGTAAGCACTTTAAAACACTAGTAGAAATAACAATCCAGTTTTTACAGTTGAAAAACTTGTATTACACATTTGAAATGTGCTTAGTTCTGTCTAAAATTTATTTGTGAAAAGTGCTAGGTTGCTGACACAGTGGAAATGTCCTGGCCAATAAGAGTGGGTTTTCTGGAAGCGCCCTTGTTCGATTGGCTGCACTGTCCTGTACATTCCATGGAGCTGCAGGCGGGTGTGCTGGTCTCGGTCGGTGGCTAGCTGGGTGTCGGAAGACCATAGGGGGCTGAAGCAGCCCCGTTCAAGGGTAGGCAGCTGGAGAGGAAAAAAGAGCAGGTTTACATAGCATGGAGATTAGGATGGGTTTAGATTTCAGCAGATTAGCAAGGCAAAATGGAGTTAAACTTTTTGGCGTCAAGGCAGAGTGCTTAATGGGGGTGCAGGAGGATCACTGAGACAGAAGAGGTGTAAGCACTTCAAAACATTTGTAGAAATTTCAATCCAGCTAATACAGTTGAAAAACTTCTTTTACACACTTGAAATGTGCTCAGTTCTATAGAAAATCTATTTGTAAAAAGTGCCAGGTGGCAGAAGCAGGGGAAAAGTCCTGGCCAATCAGAGCGGGTTTGCTGGAAGCCTCCGTGTTCTGATTGGGTGCGCTGTCCAGTACCTTCCAAGCAGCTGTAGGCAGGCAGGCGTCCTTGTCCCTGTCGGAGGCTGGCTGAGTGACGACCGACCGTGGGGGAGCTGAAGCAGCCACGTTCAAGGGCTGACAGCTGGAAAGAAGAGGAAAAAAGAGCAGGTATTAAATAGCATAGAGGTTAGGATGGGTAAAGATTTCAGCAGTTTAGCAAGACAAAAGGGAGTTAGATTTTTCGGCGCAATGGCAGAGTTCTGGGATGGGGGTGTGCAGAAGGGGCACTGAGACAGAAGAGATGAAAGCACTTTAAAACACTAGTAGAACATACATTCCAGCTAATACAGTTGAAAAACTTTTATTACACACTTGCAATGTTCTTAGTTCTATCAAAAATCTATTTGTGAAAAGTGCCAGGTGGCAGAAGCAGGAGAAATGTCCTGGCCAATCAGATTCAGTTTGCTGGAAGTGACCTTGTTCCGATTGGCTGCACAGTCTCGTACATTCAATGGAGCTGCAGGCAGGTGTGCTGGTCTCGGTCGGTGGCTGGCTGGGTGTCGGCCGACCGTGGGGGGGGCTGAAGCAGCCCCGTTCAAGGGCAGGCAGCTGGAGAGAAGAAAAAAGAGTAGGTCTTACATAGCATAGAGATAAGGATGGGTTTAGATTTCAGCAGATTAGCAAGACAAAATGGAGTTAGACTTTTCGGTGCCAAGGCACAGTGCTTAATGGGGGAGTGCAGGAGAAGCACTGAGACAGAAGAGGTGTAAGAACTTCAAAACACTTGAAGAAATTTCAATCCAGCTAATACTGTTGAAAAACTTATATAATACAAATGAAATGTGCTTAGTTCTATTGAAAATCTATTTGTAAAAAGTTCCAGGTTGCAAAAGCAGGGGAAAAGTCCTGGCCAATCAGAGTGAGATTGCTGGAAAAGCCAGTGTTCCGATTGGCTGCTGTGTCCTGTACCTTCCAAGGAGCTGCAGGCGAGTGTCCTGGTGTCAGGTGGTGGCTGGCTGGGTGCCGGCCAACCATGGGGTATTTGAAGCAGCCCCATTCAAGGGGAGGCAGCTGGACAGAAGAAAAAAGAGCATGTCTTAAATAGCATTGAGGTTAGGATGGGTTTAGATTTGAGCAGTTTAATAAGACAAAAAGGAGTTAGACTTTTCGGCACCAATTCAGAGTGCTTGGATGGGGGGTGCAGAAGGGGCACTGAGACAGAAGAGGTGTAATCACTTTAAAACACTAGCATAACTTACATTCCAGCTAATACAGTTGAAAAACTTTTATTACACATTTGAAATGTTCTTAGTTCTATCAAAAATCTATTTGTAAATAGTGCAAGGTGGCAGAAGCAGGGGAAATGTCCTGGCCAATCAGATTCAGTTTACTGGAAGTGCCCTTGTTCTGATTGGCTGCACAGTCCCATACATTCCATGGAGCTGCAGGCAGGTGTGCTGGTCTCGTTTGGTGGCTGGCTGGGTGTCGGCTGACCGTGGGCCCCGTTCAAGGGCAGGCAGCTGGAGAGAAGAAAAAAGAGTAGGTCTTACATAGCATAGAGATTAGGAAGGGTTTAGATTTCAGCAGATTAGCAAGACAAAATGGAGTTAGACTTTTCGACGCCAAGGCACAGTGCTTAATGGGGGGGGTGCAGGAGGAGCACTGAGACAGAAGAGGTGTAAGAACTTCAAAACACTTGAAGAAATTTCAATCCAGCTAATACCATTGAAAAACTTCTATAATACAATTGAAATGTGCTTAGTTCTATTGAAAATCTATTTGTAAAAAGTGCCAGGTTGCTAAAGCAGGGGAAAAGTCCTGGCCAATCAGAGTGGGATTGCAGGAAAAGCCAGTGTTCTGATTGGCTGCGGTGTCCCGTACCTTTCAAGGAGCTGCAGGTGGGTGTCCTGGACTCAGATGGTGGCTGGCTGGGTGCCGGCCAACAGTGGGGTATCTGAAGCAGCCCCGTTCAAGGGGAGGCAGCAGGACAGAAGAAAAAAGAGCAGGTCTTAAATAGCATTGAGGTTAGGATGGGTTTAGATTTGAGCAGTTTAATAAGACAAAAGGGAGTTAGACTTTTCGGCACCAATTCAGAGTGCTCGGATGGGGGGTGCAAGAGGAGCACTGAGACAGAAGAAGTGTAAGCACTTTAAAACATTAGTAGAAATTTCAATCCTGCTAATACTGTTGAAAAACTTCTATTACACACTTGAAATGTGCTTAGTTCTATCAAAAATATATTTGTAAAAATTGCCAGGTTGCAGAAGCATTGGAAAAGTCCTGGCCAATCGAGTGGAATTGCTGGAAGAGCCAGTGTTCCAACTGGCTGCTCTGTCCCGTGATTTCCATGGAGCTGCAGGCAGGTGTCCTGAACTCAGTCGGTGACTGGCTGGATGCCAGCCAACCGTGGAGGAGCTGAAGCAGCCCCATTCAAGGCAGGCAGCTTGAGTGAAGAAAAAAGAGCAGGTCTTACATAGCATCGAGGATAGGATGAGTTTAGATTAAACTGTTTAGGAAGATAAAAGGGAGTTAGTGTTTTTGGTGAAAATTCAGAGTGCTTGGATGGGGGTTGCAGGAGGAGCAGTGAGACAGAAGAGGTGTCAGCACTTTAAAACACTAGTAGAAATTGCAATAAAGCTAATACATTTGAAAAACTTCTATTACTCACTTGAAATGTGCTTAGTACTATCGAAAATCTATTTGTTAAAAGTGCCAGGATGCAGAAGCAGCGGAAAAATCCTGGTAAATCAGAGTGGGTTTACTGGAAGCTCCCTTTTTCCAATTGGCTGCACTGTTCTGAACATTCCAAGGAGCTGCCGGCAGGTGTCCTGGTCTCAGTCGGTGGCTGGCTGGGTGCCGGCCGACCGTGGGTGGGCTGAAGCAGCCCCGTTCAAAGGCATTCTGCTGGACAGAAGAAAAAAGAGCAGGCATTACATAGCATAGAGGTTAGGATGAGTTTACATTTCAGCAGTTTAGCTAGACAAAAGGGAGATAGACTTTTTGGCGCCATGGCTGAGTGCCTGGATGGAGGAGTGCAGGAGCAGCACTGAGACAGAAGAGGTGTACGCATTTAAAACACTTGTAAAAATTACAGTCCAGATAATACAGTTGAAAACTTCTATTAGACACTAGAAATGTGCTTAGTTCTATCGATAATTTATTAGTTAAAACTGCCAATAGGCAGAAGCAGTGGAAAAGTCCTGGCCAATCAGAGCGGGTTTGCTGGAATCACCCGTGTTCCAATTAGCTGCGCTGTCCCGTCCCTTCCAAGGAGCTGCGGTGGGCGTCCTGTTCTCGGTCGGTGGCTGGCTGGTTTACCGGCCGACCGTGGGGAAGCTGAAGCAGGCCCGTTCAAGGGCAGTCAGCTGGAGAGAAGAAAAAAGAGCATGTCTTAAATAGTATAGGGGTTAGGATGGGTTTAGATTTGAGCAGCCTAGCAAGCAAAAGGGAGTTAGACTTTTTCGCGCAAAGGCAGAGTGCTTGGATGGGGAGGTGCAGGAGAGGCACTGAGACAGAAGAGGTGTAAGCACTTTAAAACACTAGTAGAACTTACATTCCAACTAATACAGTTGAGAAACGTCTATTACACACTTGAAATGTGCTTAGTTATATCAAAAATCTATTTGTAAAAAGTGCCAGGTGGCAGAAGCAGGGGAAAAGTCCTGGCCAATCAGAGCGGGTTTGCTGGAAGCGCCCATGTTCCGATTGACAGCGCTGTCCTGTACCTTCCAAGGAGCTGAAGGTTGGTGTCCTGGTCTCAGTTGGTGGCTGGCAGGGTGCCGGCCAACCTTGAGGGAGCTGAAGCAGCCCCATTCACTGGCAAGCAGCAGGAGAGAAGAAAAAAGAGCAGGTATTACACAGCATAGGGCTAAGGATGGGTTTAGATTTGAGCATTTCAGCAAGACAAAAGGTAATACTTTTTGGCCAAGGCAGAGTGCTTGGATGGTGGGGTGCAGGAGGGGCACTGAGACAGAAGCGGTGTAAGCACTTTTAAACACTAGTACAAATTACAATCCAGCTAATACAGTTGAAAAACGTCTATTACATACTTGAAATGTGCTCAGTTCTACCAAAAATCTGTTTGTAAAAAATGAAAGGTGGCAGAAGCAGGGCAATAGTCCTGGCCAAACAGAGCGTTTTTGTTGGAAGCGCCCATGTTCTGATTGCCTGTGCTGTGCTGAACCTTCCAAGGAGCTGCAGATGGGCATCCTGGTCTTGGTCGGTGGCTGGATGGGTGCAGCCAACCTTGAGGGAGCAGAAGCAGCCCTGTTCATGGGCTGGTAGCAGAAGAAAAGAAAAAGGAGCAGATCATACACGGCATAGAGGTAAGGATGGGTTTAGATTTGAGCAGTTCAGCAAGACAAAAGGGAGTAAGGCTTTTTGGCACCAAGGCAGAGTGCTTGGGTGGTGGGGTGCAGTAGGGGCAGTGAGACAGAAGCAGTGTAAGCATTTTTAAACACTAGTAGAAATTACAATCCAGTTAATACAGATGAAAAACTTCTATTACACACTTGAAATGTGCTTAGTTCTTTCGAAAATCCATTTGTAAAAAGTAGCAGGAGGCAGAAGCAGGGGAAACGTGATGGACTATCAGAGCGCGTTTGCTGGAAGCACCCGTGTTCCAATTGGCAGCTCTCCCGTACATTCGAAGTAGCTGCAGGCGTGCGGGTGTCCTGGTCTCGGTCAGTGGCTTGCTGGGTGCCGGCCGACTGTGGGGGAGCTGAAGCAGCCCCGTTCAAGGGCAGGCAGATGGAGAGAAGAAAAAAGAGCAGGTCTTAAATAGCATAGAGGTTAGGATGGGTTTAGATTTGAGCAGTTTAGTAAAACAAAAGGGAGATAGACTTTTTGGCGCCAAGGCAGAGTGCTTGGATGGGAGGTGCAGGAGGAGCACTGAGCCAGAAGAGATGTAAGCACTTTAAAACACTAGTAGAAATTACAATCCAGCTATTACAGTTGAAAAACTTCTATTACACACTTGAAATGTGCTTAGTTTTGTCTAAAATTTATGTGTGAGAAGTGCCAGGTTGCAGACGCAGTGGAAATGTCCTGGCCAGTTCAGAGTCAGTTTGCTGGAAGTGCCCTTGTTCCGATTGGCAGCACTGTCCCGTACATTCCATGGAGCTGCAGGTGGGTGTGCTGGCCTCGGTCGGTGGCTGGCTGGGTGTCGGCCTACCATGGGGGGGGCTGAAGCAGCCCCTTTCAAGGGCTGGTAGATGGAGAGAAGAAGAAAAAAGAGCTGGTTTTACATAGCATAGAGGTTAGGATGGGTTTAGATTTCAGGAGATTAGCAAGACAAAATGGAGTTAGACTTTTTGGCGCCAAGGCAGAGTACTTAAAGGGTGGGTGCAGGAGGAGCAATGAGACAGAAGAGGTGTAAGCACTTCAAAACACTTGAAGAAATTTCAATCCAGCTAATACAGTTGAAAAACTTCTATTACACACTTGAAATGTGCTTAGTTCAATCAAAAATCTATTTGTAAAAAGTGCCAGGTTGCCGAAGCAGGGGAAAAGTCCTGGCCAATCCGAGTGGGATTGCTGGAAGAGCCAGTGTTCCGATTGGCTGCGGTGCCCGTACCATCCAAGGAGCTGCGGGCGTCCTTGTCTCAGGTGGTGGCTCTCTGGGTGCCGGCCGACTGTGGGGTAGCTGATGCAGCCCCGTTCAAAGGGAGGCAGCTGGACGGAAGAAAAAAGAGCAGGTCTTAAATAGCATTGATGTTAGGATGGGTTTAGATTTGAGCAGTTTAATAAGACAAAATGGAGTTAGACTTTTTAGCACCAATTCAGAGTACTTGGATGGGCGGGTGCAAAAGCAGCACTGAGACAGAAGAGGTGTAAGCACTTTAAAACATTAGTAGAAATGACATTCCTGCTAATACTGTTGAAAAACTTCTATTACACACTTGAAATGTGCTTAGTTCTATCGAAAATATATTTGTAAAATTGCCAGGTTGCAGAAGCATGGGAAAAGTGCTGGCCAATCATAGATACATAGATACATAGACAGTGTCGGCAGATAAGGGCCTATGGCCCACCCAGTCTGCCCATTTGAGCTTGTAAGTTCAGTTTGTTTTCCTAGAAGTCTGTTGCTCCTTACCTCTGACCTCCAGAATTCCTTTATGTCTATCCCATGCATTCTTAAATCCCGTGATTGTTTCAGCCCCCACCACTTCCTCTGGCAGGGTGTTCCACTTGTCCACCACCCGCTCTGTGAAGAAATTCTTTCTCATGTTTCCTCTGTATCGTCCTCCCTCCAACTTCATCCCATGCCCTCTAGTCCTGTAACATCTTTTTCGCTTAAAAATAGTGTTTTCCTGCACCCTGTTCCTCCCTGTAAGATACTTATATGTCTCTATCATATCCCTCTCTCCTCCTCTCCTCCAGGGAGTACATGTTCAGTTCCTTCAACCTGTCTTCATAGGACTTGTGATGCAATCCATGCACCATCTTTGTTGCCCTCCTCTGAACCTTCTCTACCCTGTCTATGTCCTTACGTAGGTATGGTCTCCAGAACTGTACACTGTACTCCAGGTGGGGCCTCACTAGTGTCTTGTATAGCGAATTATGACCTCCCTTTCCTGCTGGTGATGCCCCTGCCTATACATCCCAGCATCCTATTTGCTTTACCTGATGCCTTGTCACACTGTTTCCCTACCGTGAGGTCATCAGAGATGACAACCCCAAGATCCCTTTCCTGCTTGGTGCATGCTATATCCTCACCCCCCAACTGATGTATTGTGCCAGGGTTTTTGTGCCCCATATGCATTATCTTGCACTTCTTTGCTTTGAATTTCAACTGCCATTCCCCTGACCATTCTTCAAGTTTCTGCAGGTCACTTCTCATTCTGTCTACACCCTCTGGTGTGTCTACTCTGTTACAGAGCTTTATGTCATCAGCGAAAAGTGAAATTCTGCCTTCTAGGTCCTTCGCAATGTCACTGATGAAGATGTTGAATAGGACCGGTCCCAGCACTGATCCCTGTGGTACCCCACTGGTCACTCTTCCCTCTGTGGAGTGACTGCCATTTACCACCACTCTCTGTGTCCTGCCACCCAGTCAGTTACCTACCCACCATTCTACTGTCCTGCCCACACCCATATTCCTCAGTTTCTGTAATAGTCTTCTTTGTGGCACAGTGTCAAAGGCCTTGCTGAAGTCCAGATAGGTCATGTCCACTGCCCTCCCCTGATCCACCTCCCTAGTCACCCAGTCAAAAAATTCAATGAGGTTGGTCTGACATGACCTCCCCCTGGTGAAACCATGCTGCCTTGGGTCCTGTAGTCCATTGACAACCAGATGTTCCACGAATCTCTCCTTCAGTAGTGCTTCCATGATCTTCCCCAATCAGAGCGGGATTGCTGGAAGAGCCAGAGTTCTGATTGGCTGCACTGTCCAGTGATTTCCAAGGAGCTGCGTGCGGGTGTACTGATCTCAGTCAGTGGCTGGCTGGGTGCCGGCCGACCGTGGGGGAGCTGAAGCAGCCCCGTTCAAGACAGGCAGCTTGAGAAAAGAAAAAAAGCAGGTCTTAAATAGCATCGAGGATAGGATGGGTTTAGATTGAGCTGTTTAGGAAGACAAAAAGGAGTTAGTCTTTTTGGTGCCAATTCAGAGTGCTTGGATGGGGATTGCAGGAGGAGCAGTGAGACAGAAGAGGTGTAAGCACTGTAAAACACTAGTAGAAATTGCAATAAAACTAATACATTTGAAAAACTTTTATTACTCACTTGAAATGTGCTTTGTACTATTGAAAATCTATTTCTAAAAAGTTCCAGGTTGCAGAAGTAGTGGAAAAGTCCTGGCCAATCAGAGTGGGTTTACTTGAAGCGCCCTTTTTCTGATTGGCTGCACTGTCCTGTACATTCCATGGAGCTGCAGGCTGGTGTCAAGGTCTCGGTTGGTGGCTGACTGGGTGCCGGCCGACCGTGGGTGGTCTGAAGTAGCCTTGTTCAAAGGTATTCAGCTGGAGAGAAGAAAAAAGAGCAGACCTTACATAGCATAGAGGTTAGGATGAGTTTATGTTTCAGCAGTTTAGCTAGACAAAAGGGAGTTAAACTTTTCGGCGCCAAGGCAGAGTGCTTAATGGGGGGGTGTAGGAGAAGCACTGAGACAGAAGAGGTGTAAGCATTTAAAACACTTGTAGAAATTACAATCCAGCTAATTCAGTTGAAAAACTTCTATTACACACTAGAAATGTGCTTAGTTCTATCGAAAATGTATTAGTAAAAAGTGCCAATAGGCAGAAGCAGTGGGAAAGTCCTAGCCAATCAGAGCGGTTTTGCTGGAAGCGTCCGTGTTCCGATTGGCTGCGCTGTCCCATCCCTTCCAAGGAGCTGCGGTGGGCATCCTGGTCTTGGTCGGTGGCTGGCTGGTTGCCGGCCGACCGTGGGGGAGCTGAAGCAGGCCCGTTCAAAGGCATTCTGCTGGAGAGAAGAAAAAACAGCAGGCCTTACATAGCATAGAGATTAGGAAGAGTTTACATTTCAGCAGTTTAGCTAGACAAAAGAGAGTTAGACTATTCGGCGCCAAGGCAGAGTGCTTAATGAGGGGGTGCAGGAGAATCACTGAGACAGAAGAGGTGTAAGCACTTTAAAACTTTAGTAGAAATTACAATCCAGCTAATACTGATAAAAAATTTCTATTACACAATAGAAATGTGCTTAGTTCTACTGAAAATCCATTTGTAAAAAGTGAAAGATGGCAGAAGCAGGGGAAAAGTAGTGGCCAATCAGAGTGGGTTTGCTGGAAGTGCCCTTGTTCTGATTTTCTGCACTGTCCTGTATTTTCTGAGGAGCTGCAGGCGGGTGTCCTGGTCTAGGTCGGTGGCTGACTGGGTGCCAGGCGGCCGTGGGGGTGCTGAAGCAGCCCAGTTCACGGGCAGGCAGTAGGAGAGAAGAAAACACAGCAGGTCTTACATAGCATAGAGGTTAGGAAGGGTTTAGATTTCAGCAGATTAGCAAGACAAAAGGGAGTTAGACTTTTTGGCCCAAAGACAGAGTGCTTGGATGGAGAGGTACAGGAAAGGCACTGAGACAGAAGAGGTGTAAGCACTTTAAAACACTAGTAGAAATAACAATCCAGTTTTTACAGTTGAAAAACTTCTATTACACAATTGAAATGTGCTTAGTTCTGTCTAAAATTTATTTGTGAAAAGTGCTAGGTTGCTGACACAGTGGAAATGTCCTGGCCAATAACAGTGGGTTTGCTGGAAGCGCCCTAGTTCAAATGGCTGCACTGTCCCGTACATTCCATGGAGCTGCAGGCGGGTGTGCTGGTCTCGGTCGGTGGCTGGCTGGGTGTCGGAAGACCATAGGGGGCTGAAGCAGCCCCGTTCAGGGGTAGGCAGCTGGAGAGGAAAAAAGAGCAGGTTTACATAGCATGGAGATTAGGATGGGTTTAGATTTCAGCAGATTAGCAAGGCAAAATGGAGTTAGACTTTTTGGCGTCAAGGCAGAGTGCTTAATGGGGGATGCAGGAGGATCACTGAGACAGAAGAGGTGTAAGCACTTCAAAACACTTGTAGAAATTTCAATCCAGCTAATACAGTTGAAAAACTTCTATTACACACTTGAAATGTGCTCAGTTCTATAGAAAATCTATTTGTAAAAAGTGCCAGGTGGCAGAAGCAGGGGAAAAGTCCTGGCCAATCAGAGCGGGTTTGCTGGAAGCCCCCGTGTTCCGATTGGGTGCGCTGTCCTGTACCTTCCAAGCAGCTGTAGGCGGGCAGGCGTCCTTTTCCCTGTCGGAGGCTGGCTGAGTGCCGACCGACCGTGGGGGAGCTGAAGCAGCCACGTTCAAGGGCTGACAGCTGGAAAGAAGAAGAAGAAAGAGCAGGTATTAAATAGCATAGAGGTTAGGATGGGTAAAGATTTCAGCAGTTTAGCAAAAGAAAAAGGGAGTTAGATTTTTTCGGCGCAATGGCAGAGTTCTGGGATGGGGGTGTGCAGAAGGGGCACTGAGACAGAAGAGGTGAAAGCACTTTAAAACACTAGTAGAACATACATTCCAGCTAATACAGTTGAAAAACTTTTATTACACACTTGAAATGTTCTTAGTTCTATCAAAAATCTATTTGTTAAAAGTGCCAGGTGGCAGAAGCAGGAGAAATGTCCTGGCCTATCAGATTCAGTTTGCTGGAAGTGACCTTGTTACGATTGGCTGCACAGTCTCGCATATTCAATGGAGCTGCAGGCAGGTGTGCTGGTCTCGGCTGGTGGATGGCTGCGTCGGCCGACCGTGGGGGGGCTAAAGCAGCCTGTTCAAGGGCAGGCAGCTGGAGAGAAGAAAAAAAGTAGGTCTTACATAGCATAGAGATTAGGATGGGTTTAGATTTCAGCAGATTAGCAAGACAAAATGGAGTTAGACTTTTCGGCGCCAAGGCATAGTGCTTAATGGGGGAGTGCAGGAGAAGCACTGAGACAGAAGAGGTGTAAGAACTTCAAAACACTTGAAGAAATTTCAATCCAGCTAATACCGTTGAAAAACTTATATAATACAATTGAAATGTGCTTAGTTCTATTGAAAATCTATTTGTAAAAAGTTCCAGGTTGCAAAAGCAGGGGGAAAGTCCTGGCCAATCAGAGTGAGATTGCTGGAAAAGCCAGTATTCCGATTGGCTGCGGTGTCCTGTACCTTCCAAGGAGCTGCAGGCGAGTGTCCTGGTCTCAGGTGGTGGCTGGCTGGGTGCCGGCCAACCATGGGGTATCTGAAGCAGCCCAGTTCAAGGGGAGGCAGCTGGACAGAAGAAAAAAGAGCATGTCTTAAATAGCATTGAGGTTAGGATGGGTTTAGATTTGAGCAGTTTAATAAGACAAAAAGGAGTTAGACTTTTCGGCACCAATTCAGAGTGCTTGGATGGGGGGTGCAGAAGGGGCACTGAGGCAGAAGAGGTGTAATCACTTTAAAACACTAGCACAACTTACATTCCAGCTAATACAGATGAAAAACTTTTATTACACACTTGAAATGTTCTTAGTTCTATCAAAAATCTATTTGTAAATAGTGCAAGGTGGCAGAAGCAGGGGAAATGTCCTGGCCAATCAGATTCAGTTTACTGGAAATGCCCTTGTTCTGATTGGCTGCACAGTCCCATACATTCCATGGAGCTGCAGGCAGGTGCTGGTCTCTGCTCGGTGGCTGGCTGGGTGTCGGCTGACCGTGGGCCCTGTTCAAGGGCAGGCAGCTGGAGAGAAGAAAAAAGAGTAGGTCTTACATAGCATAGAGATTAGGAAGGGTTTAGATTTCAGCAGAATAGCAAGACAAAATGGAGTTAGACTTTTAGGCGCCAAGGCACAGTGCTTAATGGGATGTGCAGGAGGAGCACTGAGACAGAAGAGGTGTAAGAACTTCAAAACACTTGAAGAAATTTCAATCCAGCTAATACCATTGAAAAACTTCTATAATACAATTGAAATGTGCTTAGTTCTATTGAAAATCTATTTGTAAAAAGTGCCAGGTTGCAAAAGCAGGGGAAAAGTCCTGGCCAATCAGAGTGGGATTGCAGGAAAAGCCAGTGTTCCGATTGGCTGCGGTGTCCTGTACCTTTCAAGGAGCTGCAGGCGGGTGTCCTGGACTCAGGTGGTGGCTGGCTGGGTGCCGGCCGACAGTGGGGTATCTGAAGCAGCCCCGTTCAAGGGGAGGCAGCAGGACAGAAGAATAAAGAGCAGGTCTTAAATAGCATTGAGGTTAGGATGGGTTTAGATTTGAGCAGTTTAATAAGACAAAAGGGAGTTAGACTTTTCGGCACCAATTCAGAGTGCTTGGATGGGGGGTGCAAGAGGAGCACTGAGACAGAAGAAGTGTAAGCACTTTAAAACATTAGTAGAAATTACAATCCTGCTAATACTGTTGAAATCTTCTATTACACACTTGACATGTGCTTAGTTCTATCGAAAATATATTTGTAAAAATTGCCAGGTTGCAGAAGCAACCGTGAAGGAGCTGAAGCAGCCCCATTCAAGGCAGGCAGCTTGAGTGAAGAAAAAAGAGCAGGTCTTACATAGCATCGAGGATAGGATGAGTTTAGATTAAACTGTTTAGGAAGACAAAAGGGAGTTAGTGTTTTTGGTGAAAATTCAGAGTGTTTGGAATGGGGTTGCAGGAGGAGCAGTGAGACAGAAGAGGTGTAAGCACTTTAAAACACTAGTAGAAATTGCAATAAAGCTAATACATTTGAAAAACTTCTATTACTCACTTGAAATGTGCTTGGTACTATTGAAAATCTATTTGTTAAAAGTGCCAGGATGCAGAAGCAGTGGAAAAATCCTGGTAAATCAGAGTGGGTTTACTGGAAGCTCCCTTTTTCCGATTGGCTGCACTGTCCTGTACGTTCCAAGGAGCTGCCGGCAGGTGTCCTGGTCTCGGTCGGTGGCTGGCTGGGTGCCGGCCGACCGTGGGTGGGCTGAAGCAGCCCCGTTCAAAGGCATTCTGCTGGACAGAAGAAAAAAGAGCAGGCATTACATAGCATAGAGGTTAGGATGAGTTTACATTTCAGCAGTTTAGCTAGACAAAAGGGAGATAGACTTTTTGGCACCATGGCTGAGTGCCTGGATGGGGGAGTGCAGGAGCAGCACTGAGACAGAAGAGGTGTACGCATTTAAAACACTTGTAAAAATTACAATCCAGATAATACAGTTGAAAACTTCTATTAGACACTAGAAATGTGCTTAGTTCTATCGAAAATTTATTAGTTAAAAGTGCCAATAGGCAGAAGCAGTGGAAAAGTCCTGGCCAATCAGAGCGGGTTTGCTGGAATCACCCGTGTTCCAATTGGCTGCGCTGTCCCGTCCCTTCCAAGGAGCTGCGGTGGGCGTCCTGTTCTCGGTCGGTGGCTGGCTGGTTGCTGGCCGACCGTGGGGAAGCTGAAGCAGGCCCGTTCAAGGGCAGTCAGCTGGAGAGAAGAAAAAAGAGCATGTCTTAAATAGTATAGGGGTTAGGATGGGTTTAGATTTGAGCAGCCTAGCAAGCAAAAGGGAGTTAGACTTTTTCGCGCAAAGGCAGAGTGATTGGATGGGGAGGTGCAGGAGAGGCACTGAGACAGAAGAGGTGTAAGCACTTTAAAACATTAATAGAAATTACAATCCAGCTAGTAAAGTCAAAAAATTTCTATTACACACTTGAAATGTGCTTAGTTCTACTGAAAATCCATTTGTAAAAAGTGAAAGGTGGCAGAAGCAGGGGAAAAGTAGTGGCCAATCAGAGTGGGTTTGCTGGAAGTGCCCTTGTTATGATTGGCTGACCTGTCCCGTACTTTCTGGGGAGCTGCAGGCGGGTGTGCTGGTCTTGGTCAGTGGCTGGCTGTGTGCCGGCCGTCCGTGGCGGTGCTGAAGCAGCCCTGTTCAAGGGCAGGCAGCTGGAGACAAGAAAAAACTGCAGGTCTTACATAGCATATAGGTAAGGATGGGTTTAGATTTCAGCAGATTAGCAAGACAAAAGGGAGTTAGACTTTTCGGTGCCAAGGCAGAGTGCTTGGAAGGGGGGGGGGTGCAGGAGGAGCACTGAAACAGAAGAGGTATAAGCACTTTAAAACACTTGAAGAAATTACAATCCAGCTAATACAGTTGAAAAACCTCTATTACACACTAGAAAAGTGCTGAGTTATATCGAAAATCTATTTGTAGAAAGTGCCAGGTGGCAGAAGCAGGGGAAAAGTCCTGTCCTATCAGAGCAGGTTTGCTGGAAGCGCCCGTGTTCTGTTTGGCTGTTCTGCCCATCCCTTCCAAGGAGCTGCGGCGGGTGTCCTGGTCTCGGTCAGTGGCAGGCTGGGTACCGGCCGACCGTGGGGGAGATGAAGCAGCCCCATTCAAAGGCAGGCAGCTGGAGAGATGAAAAAAGAGCACATCTTAAATAGCATAGAGGATAGGATGGGTTTAGATTTGAGCAGTTTAGCAAGACAAAAGGGAGTTAGTCTTTTGGGCGTGAAGGCAGTGTGCTTGGATGGGGGGTGCAGCTGGAGCACTGAGACAGAAGGGGTATAAGCACTTTAAAACACTAGTAGAAATTACAATCCAGCTAATACAGTTGAAAAAACCTCATTGCACACTTGAAATGTGCCTAGTTCTATCGAAAATGTATTTGTAAAACGTGCCAGGAGGTAGAAGCAGGGGAAATGTCCTGGCCTATCAGAGCGCATTTGCTGGAAGCGCTAGTGTTCTGATTGGCAGCTCTCTCCCATACATTCCAAGGAGCAGCAGGGGGGCGGTGTTCTGGTCTTGGTCGGTGGCTGGTTGGGTGCCGGCCGTCCATGGGGGAGCTGAAGCAGCCCTGTTCAAGGGCAGGCAGATGGAGAGAAGAAAAAAGAGCAGGTCTTAATTAGCATAGAGGTTAGGATGGGTTTAGATTTGAGCAGTTTAGCAAGACAAAAGGGAGATAGACTTTTCGGCGCCAATGCAGAGTGCTTGGATGGGGGGGTGCAGGAGGAGCACTGAGACAGAAGAGGTGTAAGCAGTTTAAAACACTAGTAGAAATTACAATCCAGCTATTACAGTTGAAAAACTTCTATTACACACTTGAAATGTGCTTAGTTCTGTCTAAAATTTATTTGTGAAAAGTGGCATATTGCAGACACAGTGGAAATGTCTTGGCCAATCAGAGTCGGTTTGCTGGAAGTGCCCTTGTTCCGATTGGCTGCACTGTCCTGTACATTCCATGGAGCTGCAAGTGGGAGTGCTGGTCTCGGTCTGTGTCTGGTTGAGTGTTGGCCGACCGTGGGAAGAGGGGGGGGCTGAAGCAGCACCGTTCAAGGACAGGCAGATGGAGAGAAGAAGAAAAAAGAGCAGGTTTTACATAGCATAGAGGTTAGGATGGGTTTAGATTTCAGGAGATTAGCAAGACAAAATGGAGTTAGTCTTTTTGGTGCCAAGGCAGAGTGCTTATGGGTGGGTGCAGGAGGAGCACTGAGACAGAAGAGGTGTAAGCACTTCAAAACACTTGAAGAAATTTCAATCCTGCTAATACTGTTGAAAAACTTCTATTACACACTTGAAGTGAGTTTAGTTCTATCGAAAATATATTTGAAAAAAATTGCCAGGTTGCAGAAGCATTGGATAAGTCCTGGCCAATCAGAGTGGGATTGCTGGAAGAGCCAGTGTTCTGATTTTCTGCGCTGTCCCGTGATTTCCAAGGAGCTGCAGGCAGAGGTCCTGATCTCAGTCGGTACTTGCTGGGTGCCAGCCGACCGTGGGGGAGCTGAAGCAGCCCTGTTCAAGGCAGGCAGCTTGAGTGAAGAAAAAAGAGCAGGTCTTAAATAGCATCGAGGATAGGATGGGTTTAGATTGAGCTGTTTAAGAAGAAAAAAGGGAGTTAGTCTTTTTGGTGCCAATTCAGAGTGCTTGGATGGGGGTTGCAGGAGGAGCAGTGAGACAGAAGAGATGTAAGCACTTTAGAACACTAGAAGAAATTGCAATAAAACTAATACATTTGAAAAACTTATATTACTCACTTGAAATGTGCTTAGTACTATCGAAAATCTATTTGTAAAAAATGCGAGGTTGCGGAAGCAGTGGAAAAGTACTGGCCAATCAGAGTGGGTTTACTGGAAGCCCCCTTTTTCCGATTGGCTGCACTGTCCTGTACATTCCAAGGAGCTGCAGGCAGGTGTCCTGGTCTCGGTCGGTGGCTGGCTGGGTGCCGGCCGACCGTGGGTGGGCTGAAGCAGCCCTGTTCAAAGGCATTCTGCTGGACAGAAGAAAAAAGAGCAGGCCTTACCTAGCATAGAGGTTAGGATGAGTTTACATTTCAGCAGTTTAGCTAGACAAAAGGGAGTTAGACTTTTTGGCGCCAAGGCAGAGTGCTTAATGGGGAAGGGTGTAGGAGGAGCACTGAGACAGAAGAGGTGGAAGCATTTAAAACCTTTGTAGAAATTACAATCCAGCTAATACAGTTGAAAAACTTCTATTACACACTAGAAATGTGCTTAGTTCTATTGAAAATTTATTAGTAAAAAGTGCCAATAAGCTGAAGCAGTGGAAAAGTCCTGGCCAATCAGAGCGGGTTTGCTGGAAGTGCCCGTGTTCCGATTGGCTGCGCTGTCCCATCCCTTCCAAGGAGCTGCAGTGGGCATCCTGGTCACGGTCGGTGGCTGGCTGGTTTCCGGCCGACCGTGGGGGAGCTGAAGCAGGCCCGTTCAAAGGCATTCTGCTGGAGAGAAGAAAAAAGAGCAGGCCTTACATAGCATAGAGATTAGGATGAGTTTACATTTCAGCAGTTTAACAAGACAAAAGGGAGTTAGACTTTTTGGCCCAAAGGCAGAGTGCTTTGATGGGGAGGTGCAAGAAAGACACTGAGACAGAAGAGGTATAAGCACGTTAAAACATTAGCAGAAATTACAATCCAGTTAATACTGTTGAAAAATGTCTATTACTCTCTTGAAATGTGCTTAGTTCTACTGAAAATCCATTTGTAAAAAGTGAAAGGTGGCAGAAACAGTGGAAAAGTAGTGGCCAATCAGAGTGGGTTTGCTGGAAGCGCCCTTGTCCTGATTTACTGCACTGTCCTGTACTTTCTGTGGAGCTGCAGGTAGGTGTCCTGGTATAGGTCGGTGGCTGGCAGTGTGCTGGCCGGCCATGGGGGTGCTGAAGCAGCCCAGTTCAAGGGCCGGCAGCTGGAGAGAAGACAAAACAGCTGGTTTTACATAGCATAGAGGTTAGGATGGGTTTAGATTTCAGCAGATTAGCAAGACAAACGGGAGTTAGACTTTTTGGCTCAAAGGCAGAGTGCTTGGATGGGGAGGTGCAGGAAAGGCACTGAGACAGAAGAGGTGTAAGCACTTTAAAACACTTGTAGAAATTACAATCCAGCTATTACAGTTGAAAAACTTCTATTACACACTTGAAATGTGCTTAGTTCTTTCAAAAATCTATTTGTAAAAAGTGCCAGGTGGCAGAAGCAGGGGAAAAGTCCTGTACAATCAGAGCGGGTTTGCTGGAAGCACCCGTGTTCCGTTTGGCTGCTCTGCCCGTCTCTACCAAGGGGCTGTGGTGGGTGTGCTGGTCTTTGTCCGTAGCTGGCTGGGTGCCGGCCGACCGTGGGGGTACTGAAGCAGCCCCGTTCAAGGGCATGCTGCTGGAGAAGAAAAAACAGCAGGTCTTACATAGCATAGAGGTTAGGATGGGTTAAGATTTCAGCAGTTTACCAAGACAAAGGGGAGTTAGACTTTTCGGCACCAAAGCAGAGTGCTTGGATGGAAGGGGCATTAGGAGAACTGAGACAGAAGAGGTGTAAGCACTTTAAAACCCTAGTAGAAATAACAATCCAGCTTTTAAAGTTGAAAAACTTCTATTTCGCAATTGAAATGTGCTTAGTTCTGTCTAAAATTTATTTGTGAAAAGTGCTAGGTTGCTGACACAGTGGAAATGTCCTGGCCAATAAGAGTGGGTTTGCTGGAAGCACCCTTGTTCCGATTGGCTGCACTGTGCCGTACATTCCATGGAGCTGCAGGCGGGTGTGCTGGTCTCGGTCAGTGGCTGACTGGGTGTCGGAAGACCGTAGGGGGCTGAAGCAGCCCTGTTCAAGAGCAGGCAGCTGGAGAGGAAAAAAGAGCAGGTCTTACATAGCATGGAGATTAGGATGGGTTTAGATTTCAGCAGATTAGCAAGACAAAATGGAGTTAGACTTTTCGGCGTCAAGGCAGAGTACTTAATGGGGGGGGTGCAGGAGGAGCACTGAGACAGAAGAGGTGTAAGCACTTCAAAACACTTGTAGAAATTTCAATCCAGCTAATACAGTTGAAAAACTTCTATTACATATTTGAAATGTGCTCAGTTCTACAGAAAATCTATTTGTAAAAAGTGCTAGGTGGCAGAAGCAGGGGAAAAGTCCTGGCCAATCAGACCGGGTTTGCTCGAAGTGCCCGTGTTGCGATTGGCTGCACTGTCCTTTACCTTCCAAGGAGCTTCAGGCGGGCGTCCTGGTGTTGGACAGTGGCTGGCTGGATGCCAGCCATCTGTGGGGGAGCTGAAGCAGGAACCCCCATTCAAGGACAGGTAGCTGGAGAGAAGAAAAAGGAGCAGGTCTTAAATAGCATAGAGGTAAGGATGGGTTTAGATTTGAGCAGTTTAGCAAGACCATAGGGAGTTAGACTTTTCAACGCCAAGGTAGAGTGCTTTAATGGAGGGGTGTAGGAGAAGCACTGAGACAGAAGAGGTGTAAGCACTATAAAACACTAGTAGAAATTACAATCCAGCTAATACAGTTGAAAAACTTCTATTACAACCTTAAGATGTGCTTAGATCTATCAAAAATCTATTTGTAAAAAGTGCAAGGCTGCAGATGCAGTGGAAAAGTCCTGGCCAATCAGAGCGGGTTTGCTGGAAGCGTCCTTGTTCCGATTTGCTGCACTTTCAAGTACTTTCCAAGGAGCTGCATTTGGGTATCCTGGTCTCGGTCTGTGGCTGGCTGGGTGCCAGACGACTGTGAGGGAGCTGAACCAGCCCCGTTCAAGGGCAGGCAGCTGGAGAGAAGAAAAAAGAGCAGGTCTTTAATAGCATCAAGGTTAGGATGGGTTTAGATTTAAGCAGTTTAGCAAGACAAAAGGGAGTTAGACTTTTCGGCACAAAGGCAGAGTGCCTGGATGGGGGTGTGTAGGCGGGGCACTGAGACAGAAGAGGTGTAAGCACTTTAAAACACCAGTAGAAATTAAAATGCAGCTAGTACAGTTGAAAAACTTCTATTGCACATTTGAAATGTGCATAGTTCTATCGAAAATCTATTTGTAAAAAGTGCCAGATTGCAGAAGCAGTTGAACAGTCCTGGCCAATCAGAGCGTGATTGCTGGAAGAGCCAGTGTTCTGATTGGCTACGCTGTCCCGTACTTTCCAAGGAGCTGCAGGCGGGTGTCCTGGTCTCAGTCGGGGGTTGGCTAGGTGCCGGCCGACTGTGGGGGAGCTGAAGCAGCCCCGTTCAAATGCATACTGCTGGAGAGAAGAAAAAAGAGCAGGTCTTACGTAGCATAGAGGTTAGGATGGGTTTACATTTCAGCAGTTTAAACATAGAAACATAGACTTTGACTGCAGATAAGGACTACTTGGCCCATCTAGTCTGCCCATTTCCCTACCTACAGGATAAGCCGCAGATCCTAGTTAACCAGCAGCCTATTTCTTCCTACCCCCACAAGAATTGCCTTATGTCTGTCCCATGCATTCTTGAATTCTCCCACAGTTTTAGACCCCACAACCTCCTCAGGAAAGCTGTTCCATGCATTCACTACCCTCTCTGTGAAATAATACTTCCTCACATTACCACTGAACCGCCCTCCTTTTATCTTTAAATTGCGTCCTTTTCTTCTTGCACGTCTCTTTTTCTGAAAGATGCTACCCTCTTGGACTTTGTTGATTCCACTGACATACTTAAAAGTTTCTATCATGTCCCCCCTCTCCCTTCTTTCCTCAAGGGTATACATATTAAGCTCCTTTAATCTCTCCTCATACGGCTTCTCTTGCAGACCCTGCACCATTTTAGTTGCCCTCCTCTGGACTACCTCTATCCTGTCTATCTCCTTGCAGAGATGGGGTCTCCAGAACTGGACACAGTACTCCAGATGGGGTCTCACCAACTGTCTGTACAGAGGGATAACAACTTCCTGTTTTCTGCTGCTGATGCCTTTCCCTATACATCCCAGTATACCCCCAGCCCTCCCTACTGCCTTCTCACATTGCTTGCTAACCTTAAGGTCATCTGATATGATTACCCCCAGGTCCCTTTCCTTTTTTGTTGTTGTTACTACCTCCCCACCCATTGTGTATTCTTCCCCTGGGTTCTTGTTTCCCAGGTGCATTATTTTGCACTTCTTTGCATTGAATCCTAGCTGCCATACTTCTGACCATTCCTCCAACCTTGTCAAGTCCCTTTTCATCCTTTCCACACCTCTTTGTGTATCCACCCTGTTGCAGATCTTTGTGTCATCTGCAAAATTGCATACTTTTCCTTTCAGTCCCTCTGCAATGTCACTGATGAAGACATTAAAAAGGACAGGATGCAATACTGAACCCTGCAGTTCCCCACTAGTAACCCCTCTTTCTTCAGAGTGGACTCCATTTACAATTACCTTCTGTGTTCTGCTGTGCAGCCAATGTTTAACCCAGACTACCACCCTGGGACCCACTCCCAGGCTGGTTAATTTGACTATTAATCTTTTGTGGGGAACTGTGCCAAATGCCTTGCTAAAGTCTAGTTAGGCCATGTCCACAGCCCCTCCCTGGTCTACTACTTTGGTCACCCAGTCAAAGAAATCTATTCTATTCATCTGACATGACCTTCCTACTGTGAACCCATGCTGCCTTGGGTCCTGTGCTCCACTGGCCTCTAGGTACTCAACTATTCTTTCCTTCAGAAGTGACTCCATCACTTTCCCTACCACAGAGGTCAGACTGACAGGTCTGTAGTTTTCTGCCTCAGTCGTGGTCCCACTTTTGTGAAGGGGAATCACATCCACCTTCCTCCAGTCCTCGGGTACCACACCATCCTCCTATGATTTATTAAAAAGAGTAGCCACTGGTTTCACTAGTTCCTCCCTTAATTCTTTTAGAATTCTGGGGAGAATTCCATCAGGACCCATTGCTTGTTTAGCAAGCAAAAGGGAATAGATTTTTCAGCACCAAGGCAGAGTGCTTGGAAGGGGGCTGCAGGAGGAGAAATAAGACAGAAGATGTGTAAGCACTGTAAAACACTTGTAGAAATTACAATCCAGCTAATACAGTTGAAAAACTTCTATTACACTATTGAAATGTGCTTAGTTCTATCGAAAATCTATTTGTAAAAAGTGCCAGGTGGCAGAAGCAGGGGAAAAGTCCTGGCCAATCAACGTGGGTTTGCTGGAAGTGCCCGTGTTCTGATTGGCTGTGCTGCCCATCCCTTCCAAGGAGCTGCATTCGGGTGCACTGGTCTCAGTCAGTGGCTGGCTGGGTGCCGGCCGACCGTGGGGGAACTGAAGCAGCCCCATTCAAGGGTAGGCAGCTGGAGAGAAGAAAAAAGAGCAGGTCTTAAATAGCATAGATGTTAGGATGGGGTTAGATATGAGCAGTGTAGCAAGACAAAAGGGAGTTAGACATTTCAGCGCCAAGGCAGAGTGCTTCAATTGGGGGGTGCAGGAGGAGCACTGAGACAGAAGAGGTGTAAGCACTTTAAAACACTAGTAGAAATTACAATCCAGCTAATACAGTTGAAAAACTTCTATTACACACTTGAAATGTGCTCAGTTCTATCGAAAATCTATTTGTTAAAAGTGCCAGGTTGCAGAAGCAGGGGAAAAGTCCTGGCCAATCAGAGTGGGTTAGCTAGAAGCGCCCGTATTCAGATTGGCTGTGCTGTCCCATACGTTTCGAGGATGTGGATGTGGGGGTGCAGGAGGAGCTCTGAGACAGAAGAGGTGTAAGCACTTTAAAACACTTGTAGACATTACAATCCAGATAATACAGTTGAAAAACTTCTAATAAACACCTGAAATGTGCTTAGTTCTATCAAAAATCTATTTGTAAAAAGTGCCAGGTGGCAGAAGCAGGGGAAAAGTTCTGGCCAATCAGAGCGGGTTTTCTGGAAGCGCCCATGTTCTGATTGACTGTGCTTTCCCATACCTTCCAAGGAGCTGCATTCAGACATCCTGGTCTCGGTCTCTGGCAGGCTGGGTGCAGGATGACCTTGGGGGAGCTGAACCAGCCCCGTTCAAGGGCAGGCAGCTGGAGAGAAGAAAAAAGAGCAGGTCTTTAATAGCATTGAGGTTAGGATGAGTTTAGATTTAAGCAGTTTAGCAAGACAAGAGGGAGTTAGACTGTTTGGCACAAAGGCAGAGTGCCTGGATGGGGTGTGCAGGAGGGGCACTGAGACAGAAGAGGTGTAAGCACTTTAAAACACTAGTAGAACTTAAAATGCAGCTAAGACAGTTGAAAAGCTTCTATTACACACTTGAAATGTGCTTAGTTCTATCAAAAATCTATTTGTGAAAAGTGCCAAGTGGCAGAAGCAAGAGAAAAGTCCTGGCCAATCAGACCGAGTTTGATCGAAGTGCCTATTTTCCGATTGACTGCACTGTCCCCTACCTTCCACGGAGCTGCAGGTGGGTGTCCTGGTCTCAGTCGGTGGCTGGTTGGGTGCCGGCCATTTGTGGGTGAGCTGAAGCAGCCCTGTTCAAGGGCAGGTAGCTGGAGAGAAGAAAAAGGAGCAGGTCATAAATAGCATAGAGGTTCGGATGGGTTTAGATTTGAACAGTTAAGTAAAACCAAAGGGAGTTAGACTTTTCGGCACCAAGGTAGAGTGCTTTAATGGGGGGAGTGTAGGAGGAGCACTGAGACAGAAGAGATGTAAGCACTTTAATACATTAGTAGAAATTAAAATCCAGCTAATACAGTTGAAAAACTTCTATTACAAACTTAAGATGTGCTTAGGTCTATCAAAAATCTATTTGTAAAAATTGCCAGGTGGCAGAAGCAGTGGAAAAGTCCTATCCATTCTGAGTGGGTTTGCTGGAAGTGCCCTTTTTCTGATTGGCTGCACTGTTCCATACATTCCAAGTAGCTGCAGACGCGTGTCCTGTTCTCGGTCTGTGGCTGGCTGGGTGCCAGGTGACCGTGGGGGGGCTGAAGTAGCCCTGTTGAAGGGCAGTCACCTGGAGAGAAGAAAAAAGAGCAGGTCTTTAATAGCATAGAGGCTAGGATAGGTTTAGATTTATGCAGTTCAGCATGACAAAAGGGAGTCTGACTTTTCGGCACAAAGGCAGAGTGCCTGGAGGGGGGTGTGCAGGAGGGGCACTGAGACAGAAGAGGTGTAAGTGCTTTAAAACACTAGTAGAAATTAAAATCCAGCTAACACAGTTGAAAATCTTCTATTACACACTTGAAATGTGCTTAGTTCTATCGAAAATCTATTTCTAAAAAGTGCCAGATTGCAAAGGCAGGAGAACAGTCCTGGCCAATCAGAGTGGGATTGCTGGAAGAACCAGCATTCCGATTGGCTGCACTGTCCTGTACCTTCCAAGGAGCTGCAGACGGGTGTCCTGGTCTCTATCGGTGGCTAACTGGGTGCCAGCCAACTGAGTGGGAGCTGAAGCAGCCCTGTTCAAGGGCAGGCAGCTGGAGAGAAGTAAAAAGAACAGGTCTTAAATATCATAGAAGTTAGGATGGGTTTAGATTTCAGCAGTTCTGGAAGACAAAAAGGAGTTAGACTTCTCAGCGCCAATTCAGAGTGCTTGCATGAGAGGTGCAGGAGGAGCACTGTGACAGAAAATGTGTAAGCACTTTAAAACACTAGTAGAAATTACAATCCAGCTAATACAGTTAAAAAACTTCCATTACCCACTTGAAATGTGCTTAGTTCTTTTGAAAATCTATTTGTAAAAAGTGCCAGGTGGCAGAAGCAGGGGAAAAGTCCTGGGTAATCAGAGTGGTTTGCTGGAAGCGCCGGTGTTCCGTTTGGCTGTGCTGTCCCGTACCTTCCAAGGAGCTGCAGGTGGGCACCCTGGTCTCGGTCGGTGGCTGGCTGGGTGACAGCCGATCGTGGGGGAGCTGAAGCAGCCCCATTCAAGGGCAGACAGCTGGAGAGAAGAAAAAAGACCAGTTCTTAAATAACATAGATGTTAGGATGGGTTTAGATTTGAGCAGTTTAGCAAGAGAAAAGGGAGTTAGACTTTTGGGCGCCAAGGCAGAGTGCTTGGATGGGGGGGTGCAGGAGGAGCACTGAGGCAGAAGAGGTGTAAGCACTTTAAAACACTAGTAGAAATTACAATCCAGCTAATACTTTTGAAAAACTTATATTACAAACTTAAGATGTGCTTAGTTCTATCGAAAATCTATTTGTAAAAAGTTTCAAGTGGCAGAAGCAGGGTAAAAGTCCTGGTCAATCAGAGTGGGTTTGCTGGAAGCCCCCATGTTCCGATTGGCAGCGCTGCCCATTACCTTCCGAGGAGCTGCATTCGAGCATCCTGGTCTCGGTCTGTGGCTGGCTGGGTGCCGGCCGACCATGGGGGAGCTGAACCAGCCTTGTACAAGGGCAGGCAGCTGGAGAGAAGAAAAAAGAGCAGGTCTTTAATAGCATCGAGGTAAGGATGGGTTTAGATTTAAGCCATTTAGCAAGACAAATGAGAGTTAGACTTTTCGACGCCAAATCAGAGTGCTTTGATGGGGGGGTGCAGGAGGAGCACTAAGACAGAAGAGGTGTAAGCACTTTAAAACACTAGCTGAAAGTTCAATCCCACTAATACAGTTGAAAAACTTCCATTAAACACTTCAAATATGCTTAGTGCTATCGAAAATCTATTTGTAAAAAGTGCCAGGTAGCAGAAGCAGGGGAAAAGTCCTGGCCAATCAGAGCAGGTTTGCTGGAAGCACCAGGGTTCCGATTGACTGTTCTGTTCCAAACCTTCCAATGAGCTGCAGGAGGGTGTTCTGGTCTCGGTCTGTGGCTGGCTGGGTGCTGGCCAACTGTGGGGGAGCTGAAACAGCCACGTTCAAGGGCAGGCAGCTGGAGAGAAGAAAAAAAGAGCAGGTCTTTAATAGCATAGAGGTGAGGATGGGTTTAGATTCAAGCAGTTTAGCAAGGCAAAAGGGAGTTAGACTTTTCGGCACAAAGACAGAGTGCCTGGATGGGGGAGTGCAGAAGGGGCACTGAGACAGAAGAGGTGTAAGCACTTTAAAACACTAGTAGAAATCAAAATTCAGCTAATACAGTTGAAAAACTTCTATTACACACTTGAAATATGCTTAGTTCTATTGAAAATCTAGTTGTGAAAAGTGCAGGTTGCACAAGCAGGGGAAAAGTCCTGGCCAATCAAAGCGGGTTTTCTGGAAACACCCCTGTTCCAATTGGCTGTGCAGACCGTCCCTTCCAAGGAGCTGCAGCGAGCATCCTGGTCTTGGTCGGTGGCTTGCAGGGTGGCGGATGACCATGGAGGAGCTGAAGCAGCCCCCTTCAAGGGCAGGCGCCTGGAGAGAAGAGAAAAGAGCAGGTCTTACACAGCATAGTGGTTAGGATGGGTTTAGATTTGAGCAGTTTAGCAAGACAAAAGGGAGTAAGACTTATCGGTGTCAAGGCAGAGTGCTTGGATGGGGGGTGCAGGAGGAGCACTGAGACAGAAGAGGTGTAAGCACTTGAAAACACTAGTAGAAATTACAATCCAGCTAATACAGTTGAAAAACTTCTATTACATACTTGAATTGTGCTTAGCTCTATTAAAAATCTTTCTGTAAAAAGTGCCAGGTGGCAGAAGCAGGGGAAAAGTCCTTGCCAATCAGAGCAGGTTTGCTGGAAGTGCCTGTGTTCTGACTGGCTGCGCTGCCCGACCCTTCCAAGGAGCTGCAGGTGGGTGTCCTGGTCTCAGTCAATGGTTGGCTGGGTGCCTGCCGACAGCGGGAGAGCTGAAGCAGCCCTGTTCAAGGGAAGGCAGCTGGAGAGAAGAAAAAAGAGCAGGTCTTTAAAAGCATTGAGGTTAGGATGGGTTTATATTTGAGCAGTTTAGCAAGACAAAAGGGAGTTAGACTTTTCGGCACCAAGGCAGAGTGCTTAGATGGAGGTGCATAGGAGTACTGAGAGAAAAGAAGTGTAAGCACTTTAAAACACTAGTGGAAATTGCAATCTATCTAATACAGTTGAAAAACTTCTATTACACACTTGTAATGTGCTGAGTTCTATCGAAAATCTATTTGTAAAAAGTGCCAGGTATCAGAACCAGGGGAAAAGTCCTTGCCGATCAGTGCGGGAATGCTGGAAGAGCCAGTTTTCCGATTGGCAGCACTGTCCCATACCTTCCAAGAAGCTGCAGGTGGGTGCCCTGGACTCATTCAGTGGCTGACTGGGTGCCGGCCGACCATGGGGGAGCTGAAGCAGCCCCATTCAAGAGCAGCCAGCTGCAGAGAAAAAAAAAGAGCAGACCTTAAATAGCATAGAGGTTAGGATGGGTTTAGGTTTGAGCAGTTTAGGAAGACAAAAGGGAGTTAGACTTTTCAGCGCCAATTCAGAGCGCTTGGATAGGGGTGCAGGATTAGCACTGAGACAGAAGAGGTGTAATTACTTTGAAACATTTGTAGAAATTACAATCCAGCTATTACAGTTGAAAAGCTTCTATTACGCACTTGAAATGTGCTTAGTTCTATCAAAAATCTATTTGTAAAAAGTGCCAGGTGGCCGAAGCAGGGAAAAAGTCCTTGTCAGTCTGAGTGGGTTTGATGGAAGCACCTGTGTTCCGATTGGCTGCGCTGCCCATCCCTTCCAAGGACTGCAGTGGGCGTCCTGGATCGGTCGGTGGCTGGCTGGGTGTCAGCCGACCGTGGCGGAGCTGAAGCAGCCCCATTCAAGGGCAGGCAGCTGGAGAGAAGAAAAAAGAGCAGGTCCTAATTAGCATAGAGGTTAGGATGGGATTAGATTTGAGCAGTTTAGCAAGACAAAAGGGAGTTAGACTTTTCAGCGCCAAGGCAGAGTGCTTGGATGTGGGGATGCAGCAGGAGCACTGTGACAGAAGAGGTGTAAGCACTTTAAAACACTACTAGAAATTACAATCCAGCTAATTCAGTTGAAAAACTTCTATTACACTCTTGAAATGTGCTTAGTTCTATCGAAAATCTATTTGTAAAAACTGCCAATTTGCAGAAGCAGGGCAAAACTCGGGGGCTAATCATAGTGGGTTTGCTGGAAGTGCCCATGAACAGATTGGCTGTGTTGTCCTGTACATTCCAAATAGCTGCAGGCGGGTGCCCTGGTCTCGGGCGGTGGTTGGCTGGGAGCCAGCTGACTTTGGGGGAGCTGAAGCAACCCCGTTCAAGGGTAGGGAACTGGAGACAAGAAAAAAGAGCAGGTCTTAAATAGCATAGACGTGAGGATGTTTTTAGATTTGAGCAGTTTAGCAAGACAAAAGAGAGTTAGACTTTTTGACGCCTAGGCAGAGTGCTTGGATCTAGGGATGTAGCAGGAGCACTGAGACAGAAGAGATGTAAGCACTTTAAATTCAAATAGAAATTACAATCCAGCTAATACAGTGGAGAAACTTCTATTACACACTGGAAATGTGCTTAGTTCTATCGAAAATCTATTTGTAAAAAGTGCCAGGTGGCAGAAGCAGGGGAAAAGTCCTGGCCAATCACAGGGGGTTTGCTGGAACCACCAGGGTTCCAATTGGCTGCACTGTCCCGCACCTTCCAAGGAGCTGCAGGCGGGTGCCCTGGTCTCAGTCGGTGGCTGGCTGGGTGCCGGCTAACTGTGGGGGAGCTGAAGCAGCCCCGTTCAAGGGAAGGCAGCTGGAGAGAAGAAAAAGGAGCAGGCCTTAAATAGCATAGAGGTTAGGATGGGTTTAAATTTGAGCAGTTTAGCAAGACAAAATGGAGTTAGTCTTTTTGACGCTGAGGCAGAGTGCTTGAATGGTGGGGTGTAGGAGGAGCACTGAGAGAGAAGAGGTGTAACCATTTAAAACACTTGTAGAAAATACATGCCAGCTAATACAGTTGAAAAACTTGTATTACACAATTGAAATGTGCTTAGTTCTACCAAAAATCTATATGTAAAAAATGCCAGGTGGCAAAACAGGGGAAAAGTCCTGGCCAATCAAGTGGGTTTGCTGGAAGCACCCGTGTTCCAAATGGCAGCGCTGTTCCGTACCTTCCAAGGAGTTGCAGTTTGGCATCCTGGTCTCGGTTGGTGGCTGGGTGGGTGCCGGACGACCGTGGGTGAGCTGAGGCAGCCCCATGCAAGGGCAGGCAGCTGGTGAGAACAAAAAAGAGCAGGTCTTAAATAGCATAGAGGTTAGGATGGGTTTAGATTTGAGCAGTTTAGCAAGACAAAAGGGAGATAGACTTTTCGGCACCAAAGCATACTGCTTGGATGGGGGGGTGCAGCAGGAGCACTGAGACAGAAGAGGTGTAAGCACTTTAAAACACTAGTAAAATTACAATCCAGCTAATACAGTTGAAAAACTTCTGTTACAGACTTGAAATGTGCCTAGTTCTATCGAAAATATATTTGTAAAAAGTGCCAGGTGGCAGAAGCAGGGGAATAGTCCTGACCAATCAGAGCGGGTTTTCTGGTAGCCCCCGTGTACCATTGGCTGCGCTGGTCTGTACATTCCAAGGAGCTGCAGGTGAGCGGGCGTCCTGGTCTCTGTCGGTGGCTGGCTGGGTGCCCACCGACTGTATGGGAGCTGAAGCTGCCCCATTCAAGGGCAGGCAGCAGGAGAGAAGTTAAAAAGAGCAGTTCTTAAAAAACACTAACAGAAATTACAATAAAGCTAATACAGTTGAAAAACTTCTATTACGCAACTTGAAATGTGCTTAGTTCTATCGAAAATCTATTTTTAAAAAGTGCCAGGTTGCAGAAGCAGGGGAAAAGTCATGGCCATTCAGAGCGGGTTTGCTGGAAGCGCCAGTGTTCCAATTGGCTGCGCTGTCCTGTTCCTTCCAAGGAGCAGCAGGCGGGTGTCCCGGTCTCAGTCGGTGGCTGGATGGGGTGCTGGCCGAGCGTGGGGGAGCTGAAGCAGCCCCATTCAAGGGCAGGCAGCTGGAGAGAAGAAAAAAGAGCAGGTCTTAAATAGCATAGAGGTTAGGATGGGTGACGATTTGAGTAGTTTAGCAAGACAAAAGGAAGTTAGACTTTTCAGCGCCAAGTCAGAGTACTTGGATGGCAGGGTGCAGGAGGAACACTGAGACAGAAGAGGTGTAAGTACTTTAAAACATTAGTAGAAATTCCATTCCAGGTAATACAGTTGAAAAACTTCTATCACACACTTGAAATGTGCTTAATACTATCGAAAATCTATTTGTAAAAAGTGCCAGGTGGCAGAAGCAGTTGAAATGTCCTGGCAAATTAGACCAGGATTCCTGGAAGTGCCTGTGTTCTGATTGGCTGCACTGTCCAATACCTTCCAAGGAGCCTCAGGCGGGCGTCCGGGTCTCGGTTGGTGGCTGGCTGGGTGCCGGCCAATCGGGGGTAGCTGAAGCAGCCCCTTTCAAGGGCAGGCAGCTGGAGAGAAGAAAAAAGAGCAGGTCTTAAATAGCATAGAGGGTAGGATGGGTTTAGATTTGAGCAGTTTAGCCAGACAAAGGGGAGTTAGACTTTTCGGCGCCAAGGCAGAGTGCTTTGATAGGGGAGTGCAGGAGGAGCACTGAGACAGAAGAGGTGTAAGCACTTTAAAACACAAGTAGAAATTACAATCCCACTAATACAGTTGAAAATATTCTATTACGTACCTGAAATTTTCTTAGTTCTATCGGAAATCTATTTGTAAAAAGTGCCAGGTGTCATAAGCAGTGGAAAAGTCCAGGCCAATCAGAAAGGGCTTGCTGGAAGCCCCATATTACAATTGGCTGCGCTATCCCGTACCTTCCAAGGAGCTGCATTTGGGCATCCTGGTCTCGGTCTGTGGCTGGCTGGGTGCCGGCCAACTGTGGGGGAGCTGAACCAGCCCCATTCAAGGGCAGGCAGCTGGAGAGAAGAGAAAAGAGCATGTATTTAATAGCATAGAGGTTAGGATGTGTTTAGATTTAAGCAGTTTACCAAGACAAAAGGGAGTTATACTTTTCAACAGAAAGGGAGAGTGCCTATTTGGGGGGGGTGCAGGACGGGCACTGACACAGAAGAAGTGTAAGGACTTTAAAACAGTAATAGAAATTACAATCCAGCTAATACAGTCTAAATACTGCTATTGCACAGTTGAAATATGCTTAGTCCTATCGAAAATCTATTTGTGAAAAGTGCAGGTTGCAGAAGCAGGGAAAGGTCCTGGCCAATCAGAGCGGGTTTGCTGGAAGCACCCGTGTTTCAATTGGCTGCGCGGCCCATCCCTTTCAAGGAGCTGCGGCGAGCGTCCTGGTGTCGGTCGGTGACTTGCTGGGTGCTGGACAACCGTGGGGGAGCTGAAGAAGCCCCGTTCAAGGGCAGGCAGCTGGAGAGAAGAAAAAAGAGCAGGTCTTACATACCATCGAGGTTAGGATATGTTTAGATTTGAGCAGTTTAGCAAGACAAAAGGGAGTTAGACTTTTCGGTGCCAAGGCAGAGTGCTTTGATAGGGGGGTGCAGGAGGAGCACTGAGACAGAAGTGGTGTAAGCACTTTAAAACACTAGTAGAAATTCCAATCCTGCTATTACATTTGAAAAACTTCTATTACACACTTGAAATGTGCTTAGATCTATCTAAAATCTATTTGTAAAAAGTGCCAGTTTGCAGAAGCAGTCGAAAAGTACTGGCCAGTCTGAGTGGGTTTGCTGGAAGTGCCCTTGTTCTGATTAGCTGCACTGTACTGTACATTCCAAGGAGCTGCAGGAGGGTGTCCTGGCCTTGGCCGGTGGCGGGCTGGGTGCCAGGCAACCTTGTGGGGGCTGGAGCAGCCCTGTTCAAGTGCAGGGAGCTGGAGAGAAGAAAAAGGAGCAGGTCTTACATAGCATAGAGGTTAGGATGGGTTTAAATTTCAGCAGTTTAGCAAGACAAAAGGGAGTTAGACTTTTTGGTGCTATTGCAGAGTGCTTTAATGGGGGAGTGTAGGAGGAGCACTGAGACAGAAGAGGTGTTAGCACTTTAAAACACTAGTAGAAATTACATTCCAGCTAATACAGTTGAAAAACTTCTGTTACATAATTGAGATGTGCTAAGTTCTATTGAAAATCTATTTGTAAAAAGTGCCAGATGGCAGAGGCAGGGGAAAAGTCCTGGCCAATCAGAGCGGATTTGCTGGAAGCACCAGGGTTCCGATTGGCTGCGCTGTTCCGTACCTTCCAAGGAGCTGCAGGCAGGTGTCCTGGCCTCAGTCCATGGCTATCTGGGTGCCGGCCGATTATGGGGAGCTGAAGCACCCCATTGAAGGGCAGGCACCTGGAGGGAAGAAAAAAGAGCAGGTCTTAAACAGCATAGAGGTTAGTATGGGTTTAGATTTGAGCAGTTTAGCAAGACAAAAGGGAGTTAGACTTTTTGGGGCAAAGGCAGAGTGCTTGGATGGGGGTGCAGGAGGAGCTCTGAGACAGAAGAGGTGTAAACACTTTTAAACAGTAGTAGAAATTACAATCCAGCTATTATTGTTGAAAAACTTCTATTACACACTTGAAATGTGCTTAGTTCTATCTAAAATCTATTTGTAAAAAGTGCCACGTTGCAGAAGCAGTGGAAAAGGCCTGGCCAATCTGATTGGGTTTGCTGGAAGTGCCCTTGTTCCGATTGGCTGCACTGTCCTGTACATTCAAAGGAGCTGCAGTATTTTGTCCTGGTCTCGGTTGGTGGCCGGCTGGGTGCCAGGTGACTGTGGGGTTGCTGAAGCAGCCCCGTTCAAGGGCAGGCAGCTGGAGAGAGGAAAAAGGAGCAGGTCTTTCATAGTATAGAGGTTAGGATGGGTTTAGATTTCAGTAGTTTAGCAAGACAAAAGGGAGTTAGACTTTTCGGCGCCAAGGCAGAGTGCTTTAATTGGGGGGTGTAGGAGGAGCACTGAGACAGAAGAGGTGTTAGCACTTTAAAACACTAGTAGAAATTACAATCCAGCTAATACAGTTGAAAAACTTCTATTACAAACTTAAGATGTGCTTAGTTCTATCTAAAATCTATTTGTAAAAAGTGCCAGGTGGCAGAAGCAGGGGAAAAGTCCTGGACAATCAGAGCAGGTTTGCTGGAAGCCCCCGCTTTCCAATTGGCTGCGCTGCCCTGTACCTTCCAAGGAGCTGCAGGCAGGCATGCTGATCTTGTTCGGTGGCTGACTGGGTGCCAGTTGACCGTAGGGGAGCTGAAGCAGCCCCATTCAAGGGTAGGAGGCTGGAGAGAAGACAAAAGAGCAGGTTTTAAATAGGTTAGAGGTTACAATGGTTTATATTTGAGCAGTTTAGCAAGACAAAAGAGAATTAGACTTTTCAGTGGCAAGGCAGAGTGCTTGGATGGGGGGTGCAGGAGGAGCACTGAGACACAAGAGGTGTAAGCACTTTAAAACACTAGTAGAAATTACAATCCCACTAGTACAGTTGAAAAACTTCTATTACACACCTGAAATGTGCTTAGTTCTATCGAAAATCTATTTGTAAAAAGTGCCAGGTGGCAGAAGCAGGGGAAAAGTCCAAGCCAATCAGAGCAGGTTTGCTGGAAGCCCCGTGTTCCAATTGGTTGCGCTGTCCCGTACCTTCCAAGGAGCTGAATTTGGGCATCCTGGTCTCAGTCTGTGGCTGGCTGGGTGCCTGCCGACCATGGGGGAGCTGAACCAGCCCCGTTCAAGGGCAGGCAGCTGGAGAGAAGAAAAAAGAGCATGTCTTTACTAGAACAGAGGTTAGGATGGGTTTAGATTTAAGCAGTTTAGCAGGACAAAAGGAAGTTATACTTTTCGGCACAAAGGCAGAGTTCCTGCATGGTTGGGTGCAGGAGGGGCTCCGAGACAGAAGAGGTGTAAGCACTTTAAAACCACTAGTAGAAATTAAAATCCAGCTAATACAGTTGAAAAACTGCTATTTCAAACTTGAAATTTGCTTAGTTCTATCAAAAATCTATTTGTGAAAAGTGCAGGTTGCAGAAGCAGGGGAAAGTTCCTGGTCAATCAGAGCTGGTTTGCTGTAAGCACCGGTGTACCGATTGGCTGCGCTGTCCCATACCATTCAAGGAGCTGAGGCGAGCGTCCTGGTCTCAGTCGGTGGCTGGCTGGGTGCCGACCGACCATGGGGGAGCTGAAGCTGTCCTGTTCATGGGCAGGCAGCTGCAGAGAAGTAAAAAGAGCATGTCTTAAATTGCATAGAGGTTAGGATGGGTTTAGATTTCAGCGGTTTTGGAAGACAAAAGGGAGTTAGACTTTTTGGCGCAAAGGCAGAGTGATTGGATGGGGGTGCAGGAGGAGCACTGAGACAGAAGAGGTGTAAGCACTTTAAAACACTAGTAGAAATTACAATCCAGCTGTTAGAGTTGAAAAACTTCTATTACTCACTTGAAATGTGCTTAGTCCTATCGAAAATCTATTTGTAAAAAGTGCCAGGGGGCAGAAGCAATGGAAAAGTCCTGGCCAATCAGCACAGGTTTCCTGGAAGCACACGTGTTTTGAGTGACTGCACTGTCCCGTACCTTCCAAGGAGCTGCAGGTGGGCTTCCTGGTCTCAGCCGGTGGCTGGCTAGGTGCCTGCTGACCTTGGGGGAGGTGAAGTAGGCCCATTCAAGCCAGGCAGCTGGAGAGAAGAAAAAAGGGCAGGTCTTAAATAGCATAGAGGTTAGGATGAGTTTAGATTTGAGCAGTTTAGCAAGACAAAATGGAGTTAAACTTTTCAGTGCCAAGGCAGAATGCTTGGATGGGGCGGGTGTAGGAGCAGCACTGAGGCAGAAGAGGCGTAAGCAGTTTAAAACACTAGTATAAAGTACAATCTAGCTAATACAGCTGAAAAACTTCTATTACACTCTTGAAATATGCTTAGTTCTATCGATAATCTATTTGTAAAAAGTGCCAGGTGGCAGAAGCAGGGGAAATGCCCTGGCCAATCAGAGCAGGTCTGCAGGACGCACTCTTTTTCTGATTGGCTGCACTGTCCTGAACATTCCAAGGAGCTGCAGGTGGGCATCCTGGTCTCAGTCGGTGGCTGGCCGGGTGCCGGCCAACTGTGGGGGAGCTGAAGCAGCCCCGTTCAAGGGCAGGCAGCTGGAGAGAAGAAAAAGGAGCAGGTCTTAAATAGCATAGAGGTTAGGATGGGTATAGATTTCAGCAGTTTTGGAAGACAATAGGAAGTTATGTATTTATTTATTTATTTTATTTATTGAATTCTTGGATTACAAATACCTTTGAGCAGAAACTGCTTGTTTACAATGGTTGCAAGTCAAAGGATGAGGGTCAACATACATATACAGGTAGTAAAAGAATGCACAATAAACAACCAAAACAACTAAAAGAAAAAATAAAGATACTCAGTTATAACATACTTTGAGGTAATATTCATATAACGAGCAGCTTGAGTAGGCAGCTGGCTGCAGTAACAATAAGAGATAGAGGGCACCAAAGGCAGTTAGTATTGCAGACATGTGACCTGAGAGGAAGTTGGCAGGCTAATGGGCCACTGTCCAATGGTGGTGGAAAATGTCTTGAACCAGTGGAATCTCTAAGCAGGAAAGAGTCTCAAGGAAGGCCGGTGCCAGAGGAATGAGACTGGGAAAGGCGCTGTGAGACATGATTGAGCTGGAGGTGTTAGAGAGATCTCTGTTCAGAGATGCAGTCACATTGAGTGGTAGAGGTGAGGAAAGTTTGAGATTCCTTTTGAAGGGTCCAAGTGTAGTAGAGGAAAGTGCTTCTTTTGAGGAATTGAACCATTGAGCAGCTCTGTAGATAAAGGACCGCTGACCCATGGAGGTACGACATCTGGGAACCTGAAAGGTTAGAGATTGGGCACCACGTGTTTGTTGAGTGCCACTGTAGGTAGTAAGGAGTGAGCTAGCACCATGTGGCATGAGACCGAGGAGAATCTTTTTGGTAAGTAAGCAGGTCTGGTATTGTATTCTGCTGTGTAGGGGTAGTCAGCTGGCCTGTGCATAGAGGTCACATGTGTGAGTTTGTCAGGCTACACCTGTTAGTAGTCTACAGGCTTTGTTGAGAGAAACTGAGATCCTGTGGAGGGCACTTGTTGAGGCAGAGCCATAGATGGCAAGGCCATAGTCAATGATAGAGGTGACAGAGCTGTAGATGGCTAGTTTAAGGGCATCCACAGGCATACAGTGCTTGTGTTTGTGTAGTAGTCCAATCCATATATTGGCGATCTTGGCAACAGTGTCAATATGCTGAGTGTAGGAAAGGGTACTATCCAGGGTAATACCAAGGTGCTTGAACGCCTTGACATGTTCGAGTGGGTTCCCAGTGTGATTCTTGATAGTGAGGGACAGAGAGTTGTGCCTGCTCCATCAGTTACAGAAGGGCATGGCTTTAGTCTTGCTGTGGTTCAGGACAAGTTTATGAGAACTGAACCAATCTTCGATGCGCTTGAAGTCGAGCTGCAGCTGGGATTCAAGGACTGTAATGTCATGGTGGCTAGAAAACAGGACTGCATCATCTGTGTATAGTAATATTTTTTTGGTGGCAGGTACTGGGGAGATTGTTGATGAAGAGGGAGAAGAGTAGAGGGCCCAGAATAGACCCCTGGGGGACTCCGGAGTGGACCGGTTTCTCATCCAAAGAGATCCCTGCAATCCTTACACGTTGCATCCGATTATCAAGGTAACTGGTGAACTATGGAAGGGCATCACTGGAGATCCCAATGGAGGACAGTTTCATGAGCAGTAGTGGGTGGTTAACTGTGTCGAATGCCTTGGTAAGGTTTATAAATACTGCCCCGCCACAATTCCCATTGTCAAGCGTGGCATGGATGAAGGTTGTAAATTCCAGTAGTGCAGTGGTGGTGCTGTGCCCTTTTCTGGAGCCATGCTGCTCTGGGCACTGTACATTGTACTTATCCAGAAATTCAACTAGTTGGTCCGACACTATTCGGCTCCCAGCGCTTTAGATAGTGGGGGAGGAGTGAGATAGGACTGTAATTGGTGTGCAGCGTCCCATCTCCACTTTGTGAACCGTGTGACAGTGGCTTTCTTCCAGAGAGAGGGGAAATGGCCCAATCTAAGTGAGAGATTGAAGATCTTTGTAAGTGGTTCTAAGACTTCATCGATGACTTGTGCCAGCAGTGTCAGGTCAAGGGAGTCACCACTGTACCCTTGTTTGCCAATTTCCTTTTGAATGTATTTTCTAGCTACTTGTGGTAGGACCTCCTTAAAAAAAAACTTTGGGGTTGTATGTTCTAGTTGGGGGGTAACTTGGGAGGATCTGGAGGGGAGGTCGTCGAAAAAATTTGGAGGAAGAACACTGTCCAGGTTTGTAAATGCATTATTAAAAGTGCTGGTGATGGTACCTAGGTCACGTGTAGGAGTGCCATGAAGGTTGAGCATAGTGGGTAGGATCCTTGCCTGTGAGTTCTTTCATGTTGTTCTAGAATTTGTTTCCTTGGCCCCAAGAGTTGGTCAGAGACTCTTTGTAATAGCTGCGTTTAGCATTCCGTATTTTTCGAGTGCAATCATTTCTGGCCGCTTTGTATAATTGTATGTTTACTTGCATCGGAGTTGCACGAGCACAATGCCAGAGGTGGTCTCTGTGCTTGAGCAGAGTTAAAAGGTCAGAAGTAACCCAGGAGTTGGTCTGTCCTTTGACCTTCATCTTTTTCACTGGTGCTTAGATGTCACAGACTTCATTGAAATGTTTGATAAATAGGTCCAGAGCTTTGTTGGTGTCACTGAGGGAGTCAAGCACTGCCCAGTTCAGCCTGGTTAGATGGGATTTTAACAGCTGGAGGTGCCCTTGTTTGATAACCCTGGCATAGATAAGCTTGGGAGTGGATTTGGGGAATTTGTTTGACCAGGAGCAGATAACAGGCGAGTGGTCACTTATTGTATCCGGGAGTACAGAAACATTGGAGATGCGTTCAGAGCGGTTAGATAGAATCCAGTCTAGACGCGTAAGGGAGCCTGTCCTATAGTTACACCTAGTGGGAGCATTGACCATTTGAGTGAGGTGATGCACCACGGCTGCATCCTTATAGGTAGCGGCCTCAACAGAGAGCCAGTTAATGTTAAAATCACCCATGATTATGGTTTCAGAATTATGTTGCTGGACCCTTAGATATTCCATGATGCTATGGAAGCCAGCAGCCTGGTCTCTTGGGGGTAGATAAACTGAGATCACAGTGAGTTCCTTGTTATGTGCACCAAGGAGGATTTTTATTGTGAGGACCTGAGAGGAGTTGCTCAGGCTAGGGGATGGGATGATGTGACCCATAAGGATATCCTTAAGATAGATGGCGCAGCCCCGCCCTGTTTAGCAATCCTGTCTTACCTGAAAGTGCAGTAGCCAGGGATAGAGACTGAGGTATCAGGGATTTTAGGGTTTAGCCATGTTTTCACAACTGAGAGGACATCAGGGTTGTGCTGTAGGATCCATGTTTGGAGGGAATCAAGTTTGTTGAGGATGCTGCAGGTGTTGATGGATGCCATGGTGAGTGTCCCTGTCCTTCTGCTTGGTGCCACTGCTGGCTGCCCAGGTGGTCCTGGGTTGGGGTGAACATTTCCTGAGAGTAGGAGCAGCATAAGGAGAATTTGTAGGAGAAAGGATTTCAGCATCTTGTAGATAACTGATGGTTAAGTCATAAGCCAAACGAAATTATCAACAACTGAGGTCCAGAGTCATAGAATGTGTTAGAATTCCTGAAGGGGATGAACTGTGCCAGCGCATGTGCAGGATGTGAAATCCTTTTGTCTGCATGCTTCGTTGTCATTCAAAGAGGTTGTTGAAAAGCCCACATACAGATCATGGAGCAGGTCAGACAAAAATGTGGATTCAAGCAGGATCTAGAGTCACTGAGTTTGTCAGACTTAGTTGTTTGACTTATGTTTTGCTTGGGATAGCTTCCAAGAAGTTGATTTTTAAATGAAAAATGTAGATACCTGGTGATGATGTTTTGCAGAAATCCAGTTCAGTAGACTTTCACGGAAGTAGTGAGCAAGAATGGTATAGTTACTCCAAGCAGAAAACAATGAAAATCCACAAAAACTAAGCTACAGACATACACAAGCAGCCACAACTGCACAGACCCAGGAGGAATATAGACTTTTCGGCTCCGATTAAGAGTGCTTAGATGGGGGGTACAGGAGGAGCACTGAGACAGAAGAGGTGTAAGCACTTTAAAGCACTAGTAGAAATTACAATCCAACTAATACAGTGTTCCGAGTGACTGCGCTGTCCTGTACCTTCCAAGGAGCTGCAGGCGGGCATCCTGGACTCGGTTGGTGGCTGACTGGGTGCTGGCCAATCGTGGGGGAGCTGACTCAGCCCCGTTTAAGGGGAGGAAGGTGGAGAGAAGAAAAAAGAGCAGGTCTTATGTAGCATAGAGGTTGGATGGGTTTAGATTTCATCAGTTTAGCAAGACAAAAGGGAGTTAGACTTTTTGGTGCCAAGGCAGAGTAATTGGATGGCGGGGTGCAGGTGAAGCACTGAGACAGAAGAGGTGTAAGCAGTTTAAAACACTAGTAGAAATTACAATCCAGCTAATACAGTTGAAAAACTTCTATTACACACTTGAAATGTGCTTAGCTCTATCGAAAATCTATTTGTAAAAAGTTCCAGATTGCAGAAGCAGAGGAAAAGTCCTGGCCAATCTCAGCGGGATTGCCGGAAGCATCAGGGTTCTGATTGGCTGCGCTGTCCCGCACCTTCCTAGGAGCTGCAGGTGGGTGTCCTGGTCTCAGTCAGTGACTGGCTGGGTGCCGGCCAACTGTGGGGGAGCTGAAGCAGCCCCATTCAAGGACAGGCTGCTGGAGAGAAGAAAAAAGAGCAGGTCTTAAATAGCATTGAGGTTAGGATGGGTTTAGATTTGAGCAGTTTAGCAAGACAAAAGGGAGTTAGACTTTTTGGCGCCAATTCAGAGTGCTTGGATGGGGGTGCAAGAGGAACATTGAGACAGAAGAGGTGTCAGCACTTTAAATCACTAGTAGAAATTACAATCCAGCTAATACAGTTGAAAAACTTCTATTACACACTTGAAATGTGCTGAGCCCTATCGAAAATCTATTTGTAAAAAGTGCCAGGTGGCAGAATTAGGGAAAAAGTCCTTGCCAATCAGAGCGGGATTGCTGGAAGAACCAGTTTTCTGATTGGTAGCACTGTCCTGTACCTTCCAAGAAGCTGTACACGGGGGTCCTGGTCTCACTCGGTGGCTGGCTGGGTGCCGGCCGACAGTGAGGGAGCAGTAACAACCCTGTTCAAGAGCAGGCAGGGGGAGCGAAGAAAAAAGAGCAGGTCTTACATGGCATAGAGGTTATGATGGGTTCAGGTTTGAGCAGTATAGGAAGACAAAAGGGAGTTAGACTTTTTGGCGCCAATTTAGAATGCTTGGATTGGGGGTGCAGGAGCTGCACTAAGATAGAAGAGGTGTAAGCACTTTAAAACATTAGTAGAAATTATAATCCAGAGAATACAGTTGAAAAGCTTGTATTACACACTTGAAATGTATTTAGTTCTATCTAAAATCTGTTTGTAAAAAGTGACAGGATGCAGAAACAGGGGAAAAGTCCTGGCCATTCAGAGTGGGTTTGCTGGAAGTGCTCGTGTTCAGATTAGCTGTGCTATCTTGTAGATTCCAAGGAGCTGCAGGCGTGTGTCCTGGTCTTGGTCGGTGGCTGGCTGGGAGCCAGCCGACCGTGGGGGAGCTGAAGCAGCCCCTTCAAGAGCAGGCAGCTGGAGAGAAGAAAAAAGAGCAGGTCTTAAATAGCATAGATGTGAGGACGGGTTTAGATTTGAGCAGTTTAGCAAGACGAAAGGGAGTTAGACTTTTCGGCGCCAAGGCAGAGTGCTTGAATGGGGGGTGTAGGAGGAGCACTGAGACAGAAGAGGTGTAAGCAGTTTGAAACACTAGCAGAAATTGCAATCCAGCTAATACAGTTGAAAAACTTGAATTACACACTTGAAATGTGCTTAGCTGTATCAAAACTCGATTTGTAAAAAGTGCCAGGTGGCAGAAGTAGGGGAAAAGTCCTGGCCAATCAGAGCCGGATTGATGGAAGCCCCCATGTTCCGACTGGCTGCGCTATCCCGTACCTTCCAAGGAGCTTCATGCGGGTGTCCAGGTCTTGGTCGGTGGCTGGCTGGGTGCTGGACAAGCATGGGGAAGCGGAAGCAGGCCTGTTCAAGGGCACGCAGATGGAAAGAAGAAAAAGGAGCAGGTCTTTAATAGCATAGAGGTTAGGATGGGTTTAGCTTACAGCAGTTTAGCAAGACAAAAGGGAGTTAGACTTTTCAGCACAAAGGCAGAGTGTTTAGATGAGGGGGTGCAGGAGAGGCACTGAGACAAAAGAGGTGTAAGCACTTTAAAACACAAGCAGAAATTACAATCCAGCTAATATAGTTGAAAAACTTCTATTATACACTTGAAATGTGCTTAGCTCTACCGAAAATCATTTTGTTAAAAGTGCAGGGTAGCAGAATCAGGGGAAAAGTCCTGGCCAAACAGAGCAGGTTTGCTGGAAGCGCCCTTGTTTCGATTGGCTGTGCTGTGCCCGACCTTCCAAGGAGCTGCAGGCGGGCGTCCTGGTCTCATTTGGTGGCTGGCTGGGTGCCCTCCATCTGTGGGGGAGCTGAAGCAGCCCCGTTCAAGGGCAGCCAGCTGGAGAGAAGAAAAAGGAACAAGTCTTAAATAGCCTAGAGGTTAGGATGGTATAGATTTGAGCAACTTAGCAAGACAAAAGGGAGTTAGACTTTTCCACAACTAGGCAGACTGCTTGAATGGGGGGGTGTAGGAGGAGCACTGAGACAGAAGATGTGTAAGCATTTTAAAACACTAGAAGAAATTACAAATCAACTAATACAGTTGAAAACCTTCTCTTACACACCTAAAATGTGCTTAGTTCTATCAAAAATCTATTTGTAAAAAGTGGCAGGTGGCAGAAGCTGGGGAAAGTCCTGGCCAATCAGAGTGGATTTTCTGGAAGTCCCCGTGTTCCAATTGGCTGCACTGTGCTGTACCTTCCAAGGAGCTGAAGGAGGGCTTCCTGGTCTCAGTCGGTGGCTGGCTGGTGCCTGCCGACAGTGGGGGAGCCGAAGCGGCCCCGTTCAAGGGCAGGCAGCTGGAGAGAAGAAAAAAGAGCAGGTCTTAAATAGCATAGAGGTTAGGATGAGTTTAGATTTGAGCAGTTTAGCAAGACAAAAGGGAGTTAGCCTTTGAGGAACAAAGGCAGAGTGCTTGGATGGAGGGGTGCAGGAGGGGCACTGAGACAGAAGAGGTGTAAGCACTTTAAAACACTAGTAGAAATTACATTCCAGCTAATACAGTTGAAAAACTTCTATTACATACCTAAAATGTGCTTAGTTCTATCGTAAATCTATTTGCAAAAAGTGCCAGGTGGCAGAAGCAGGGGAAAAGCCCTGGATAATCAGAGCAGGTTTGCTGGAAGCGACCGTGTTCTGATTCGCTGTGCTGTCCTGTCCCTTCCAAGGAGCTGCAGGTGGGCGTCCTGGTCTCAGTTGGTGTGCTGGCTGGGTGTCCTCCATCTGTGGGGGAGCTGAAGCAGCCCCGTTAAAGGGCAACCAGCTGGAGAGAAGAAAAAGGAACAAGTCTTAAATAGCATAGAGGTTAGGATGGTTTAGATTTGAGCAGTTTAGCAAGACAAAAGGGAGTTAGACTTTTCTGTGCCAAGGCAGAGTGCTTTAATGGGGAGGTGTAGGAGGAGGAGCACTGAGACAGAAGACGTGTAAGCACTTTAAAACACTAGTAGAAATTATAATCCAGCTAATAATGCTGAAAAACGTCTATTACACACTTGAAATGTGTTTAGTTCTTTCGAAAATCCATTTGTAAAAAGTGACAGGTGCCAGAAGCAGGGGAAAGTCCTGGCCAATCAGAGCGGGTTTGCTGGAAGCGCCTGTCTTCCGACTGGCAATGCTGTCCAGTACCTTCCAAGGAGCTGCATGTGGGCGTCCTGGTCTCGGTCGGTGGCTGGTTGGGTGCCGGCTGACCGTGAGGGAGCTGAAGCAGCCCTGTTCAAGGGCAGGCAGCTGGGGAGAAGAAAAAGGAGCAGGTCTTAATAGCCTGGCAGAAGACACCAGGAGAAAGGACTGCTGTGTGACTGAACTTCTCTACTGGGACTATATTGCCCTCCTTCCCCCCACCCAAAGCTAGTTCTATTTTTATAGGGACAGGATTTGACTGACAACAGGAACTTCCTGTTTAGGGGCAGGAAGTGAGTGATCACAGAACCACCAAGGACCCACCATCCTAGAAGGGCAAGAGTAGCTCTCCGCCCCTCTAGCTGCTGGAGGTCTGCCTCTGAACAAGTAAGTGGTCTACTGAGAAATATAGGATATTCTTGTCTCAGAACAGGACAATCAGGAGCTTAAAGGGAACACAGGCAGAAAGTAAGGAGAGAGAAAAAAAACAGAGGAAAGAGTAAGGATTGCAAACAGTTAAGGGGCCAGAAATAAGACATGATTGGAGTGGTGCAGTGCAGTGGCTGTGGAGCAGCAGTCTTCCGGGAGATGTTCTGGAGGATGCGGTGTTGTCCCATCTGCAGGCACCTCTCTGGGCTGAGGAGGAGGTTGCTCATCTCAGGCTGAGTTGGCCAGGTTGTGGGACCTCCTCTTCCATCCAGGGACCACCAGTGCCACTGCCGTTGCCTCAGAGGTTGCCAAGAAAGAGGAGGTTGGACCACAGTGGGCTCAGGGAGGGGAGGGTGGTGGAACAGAGGCACATCCCTCCAGTTGTACCTCTCAACAATTCCTATGCCATGCTGGCAAAGTGTGGTTCCTCTATGGAGGCACCTACAGTGGAGACCAAGGAGGATGCTGGGAACCTCCACAAAGGAGACCCACAGGAGGGTGGGAGGGGACCCTGCAGGGAAGAAACAACTCCTGGTGGGGACTCCATTGTTAGGAAGGTAGAACTGGGCAAGGAAGGGAGAGGAGGTAAGGTGCCTGCCTGGCGCCATGGCTTGAGGGACAGGAGCGAATCCTCAGGATTGCCGGAGCAGCTGCACAGGGAGGGAGCTGGATGTCATTGTCCACCCAGGGACAAATGACCTGGCTAAGAAAGGGATTAGAGAAGTGCAGGAAGAGTTTGTGGAATTGGGGAGGGCCTTAGTCAAGTAGCACGCACGGTAACCTTCTCAGGTGCTACCCATCTATGGCATAGGAGAGGCTAGGTGTTCCATACCATGGGATTCAATCAGTGGTTGAAAAACTGGTGTGGAGCTCAGGATTGGCTTCATTGGGGACTGGGGGTCCACCTGGAGTGATGCGAGCCTATACTGGCATGATGGGCTGCATCTGTCCGGGAGGGGAACCAGGATCCTAGGTGATAGGTTTAAATGCTTCATTGGCAAGCTTTTAAACTAGCCAAGGAGGGAGGCACTGGAAAGGAGCAGGAAAATCCTAGCCCCCAAACAATCACGGTAGTAAGTGTGGCAAACACCAACATGGAGGTGTCGATAGGGAGAAGGGCAGTGGTAAATGGAGAAAGTGACAAAGGCAAGAAGGACAGGGATGGGGCAAAGGGGGTAAGGCCATCAGGAAATGGAGGTAATGAGTACCAATGCCCGTAGTCTGGGCAACAAGCTCCCTGAGCTGGTGGCCTTAATGGAAGAGGGATGCCTGGATATCGTAGCAGTCACAGAAACATGGTACACAGAGAACCATGACTGGGATGTTAACATACCAGGGTACATAACCTACAGGAGAGACAGGCAGGGGAGAAGAGGGGGAGTAGTAGCTTTCTATGTAAAGGAAGGGATAAAAGCAACCGAACAAAAGAGTAAACAGGGAGTAGAGGAGGCACTGTGGGTCACCTTGGAGACTGGAAAGGGCACCACAATCCGCACAGGGGTTGTGTACAGACCCCTATGTCAGGGGGAAGGAATGGACAAGGATATGATGGAAGGCATTCTTAGAATGGCAGAGAAAGGGGAGATACTGTTGATGGGAGACCTGAATATGCCAGATGTTAACTGGAGCACATTTGCTGCAGCCACATCCAAGAGCAGGGCCATTCTTGATGCCCTACAGGTGGCAGGCATTAGACAGCTAGTTTCGGGACCCACTCATGAGGGAGCAATCTTAGACCTCGTACTCTCAAACGGGAGCAGTGAGAGGATTTCAGATCTAGAAGTGGGTTGCCATCTGGGGACAAGTGACCATCAAACAGTGTGGTTCACGTTAAACTCAGCTACAGAGTCAAGCCATACAAAAGTGAGGGTACTGGACTTTAGGAGGGCTGACTATAGCAAGATGGAGAGTGCCTCAGAAAAGCACTAGCAAACAGGCTAGAAGGAGGTGTGGAGCAACAATGGGAATTATCAAAACTGCCATCACAGAGGCAACAAGCCTTTGTGTGAAGCAAATAAACAAATCAAAATGAAAGAAAAGCCACTATGGTTCTCAAGAGAGTGGCTGTGAAAGTCAGGAAGAAAAAGATAGCATTCTGGAAGTATAAGGAAACACAGAAGGAGCAGGACAGAGAGCTGTACCAGTTAAGGCAGAAAGAAGCAGGAGGAAGTCAGAATAGCAAAGGCCCAAACTGAGGAAAAGATAGCCAACTCAGTTAAGAAGGGGATAAAACCTTTATAGGTACATCAGCGAGTGTAGAAAGACAAAGGGAGGGATAGTGAGGCTGAATAGAATGAACGGTGGGTGGGCAGAGGGGGACAGTGAAAAAGCAGGAATACTGAACGAATATTTCTGCTCAGTATTCACAAAAGAGGAGGGGGAAGTGCCTAATCCAATTAACAGAAGCACTCTTGATAGGGGGGTCGATCCCAGTCCTTTCACAGAAGAAAGGGTTCCTCAAGAACTCTTAAAACTGAAGGTGGACAAAGCAATGGGTCCTGATGGAATTCACCCCAGAATTCTAAAAGAATTAAGGAAGGAACTAGTGAAACCACTGGCTACTCTTTTTAATAAATCATGGGAGGATGGTGTGGTACCGAGGACTGGAGGAAGGTGGATGTGATTCCCCTTCACAAAAGTGGGTCCAAGACAGAGGCAGGAAACTACAGACCTGTCAGTCTGACCTCTGTGGTAGGGAAAGTGATGGAGTCACTTCTGAAGGAAAGAATAGTTGAGTACCTAGAGGTCAGTGGAGCACAGGATCCAAGGCAGCATGGGTTCACAGTGGGAAGGTCATGTCAGACGAATCTAATAGATTTCTTTGACTGGGTGACCAAAGTAGTAGACCAGGGAGGGACTGTGGACATGGCCTACCTAGACTTTAGCAAGGCATTTGACACAGTCCCACACAAAAGATTATTAGTCAAATTAACCAGCCTGGGAGTGGGTCCCAGGGTGGTAGCCTGCGTAAAACATTGGCTGGACAACAGGACACAGAAGGTAATTGTAAATGGAGTCCACTCTGAAGAAAGGGCGGTTACTAGTGGGTACCCATGAGGTTCAGTATTGGGTCCAGTCCTTTTAATGTCTTCATCAGTGACATTGCAGAGGACTGAAGGAAAGTATGCCTTTGCAGATGACACAAAGATCTGCAACAGGGTTGATACACAAGGAGGCGTGGAAAGGATGAAAGGGACTTGGCAAGGTTGGAGGAATGGTCAGACGTATGGCAGCTAGGATTCAATGCAAAAGTGCAAAATAATGCACCTGGAAACAAGAACCCAGGGTAAGAATACACAATGGGTGGGAGGTAGTAACAACAACAAAACAGGAAAGGGACCTGGGGTAATCATATCAGATGACCTTAAAGTTAGCAAGCAATGTGAGAAGGCAGTAGGGAGGGCCGGGGTATACTGGGATGTATAGGGAGAGGCATCAGCAGCAGAAAACAGGAAGTTGTTATCCTCTGTACAGACAGTTGGTGAGACCCCATCTGGAATACTGTGTCCAGTTCTGGAGACCCCATCTCTGCAAGGACATAGACAGGATAGAGGCAGTCCAGAAGAGGCAACTAAAATGGTGCAGGGTCTGCAAGAGAAGCCGTATGAGGAGAGACTAAAGGAGCTTAATATGTATACCCTTGAGGAAAGAAGGGAGGGGGACATGATAGAAACTTTCAAGTACCTCAAGGGAATCAACAAAGTCCAAGACAGGTAGCATCTTTCAGAAAAAGAGACTTGCAAGAACAAGGGGACACAATTTAAAGATAGAAGGAGGGCGGTTCAGGGGCAATGTGAGGAAGTATTATTTCACAGAGAGGGTAGTGGATGCATGGAACAGCCTTTCTGAGGAAGTTGTGGGGTCTAAAACTGTGGGAGAATTCAAGAATGCATGGGACAGACATAAGGCAATTCTTGTGGGGGGCAGGAAGATATAGGCTGTTGGTTAACTAGGATCTGCAGCCTATCCTGTAGGTAGGGAAATGGGCAGACTAGATGGGCCTAGCGGTCCTTATCTGCCGTCAAAGTCTATGTTTCTATGTTTCTATGTTAAATAGCATAGAAGTTAGGATAGGTTTGGATTTGAGCAGTTTAGAAAGACAAAAGGGAGTTAGACTTTTCCGTGCCAAGTCAGAGTGCTTTAATGGGGGGGGGGGGTGCAGAAGGAGCACTGAGACAGAAAGTCAGTAAGCATTTTAAAAACTAGAAGAAATTACAATCCAGCTAATACAGTTGAACAACTTCTATTACACACATGAAATGTGCTTTGTTCTATCGGAAATCTATTTGCAAAAAGTGCCAGGTGACAGAAGCAGTTGAAAAGCCCTGGCCAGTCAGAGTGGGTTTGCTGGAAGTGCCTGTGTTCTGATTGGCTGCGCTGTCCTGTACCTTCCAAGGAGCTGCAGGTGGGCGTCCTGGTCTCGGGCGATGGCTGGCTGGGTGCCTGCCATCTGTGGGGTAGCTGAAGCAACCTTGTTCAAGGGCAGGCAGCTGGAGAGAAGAAAAAGGAACATGTCTTAAATAGCTTAGGGATGGGTTTAGATTTGAGCAGTTTAGCAAGATGAAAGGGAGTTAGACTTTTCAGCACCAAGGCAGAGTGCTTGAAAGGGAGGGTGTAGGAGCAGCACTGAGACATAAGAGGTGTAAGCAGTTTAAAACATTAGTAGAAATTACAATCCAGCTAATACAGTTGAAAAACTTCTATTACACACTTGAAATGTGCTTAGTTCTATCGAAAATCTATTTGTAAAAAGTGCCTAGTTGGAGAAGCAGGGTAAAAGTCCTTGCCAATCAGAGTGGGAATGCTGGAAGCGCCCGTGTTCTGATTGGCTGTGTTGTCTCGTATATTCCAAGAAGCTGCAGGCGGGTGTCCTGGTCTCGGTCGGTGGCTGTCTGGGTGCCGGCTGACCTTGGGGGAGCTGAAGCTGCCCCGTTCAAGGGCAGGCAGCTAGACAACAGAAAAAGAGCAGGTATTAAATAGCATAGAGGTTAGGATGGGTTTAGATTTCAGCAGTTTAACAAGAGAAAAGGGAGTTAGGCTTTTTGGAGCCAAGGCAGAGTGCTTAAATGGGGGTGTAGGAGGAGCACTGAGACAGAAGAGGTATAAGCATTTTAAAGCACTAGAAGAAATTACAATCCAGCTAATACAGTAGAAAAACTTCTATTACACACATGAAAAGTGCTTAGCTCTATCGAAAATCTCTTTGTAAAAAGTGCCAGGTGGCAGAAGCAGGGGAAAGTCCTGGCCAATCAGAGCAGTTTTGCTGGAAGTCCCTATGTTCCGATTGGATACCTGTCCAGTACCTTCCAAGCAGCTGCTGGCAGGTGTCCTGATCTTGGTCAGTGGCATACTTGACCAAGGACTTGCAGGCCGGCATCCTGGTCTCAGTCGGTGGCTGGCTGGGTGCTGGCCGACCATGGGGGAGCTGAAGCACCCCCTTTCAAGTGCAGGAAGCTGGAGAGAAGAAAAAAGAGCAGGTATTAAATAGCATAGAGGTTTGGATTGGTTTAGATTTGAGCAGTTTAGCAAGATAACAGGGAGTTAGAGTTTTCGGCGCCAAGGCAGAGTGCTTGGATGAGGGGTTGCAGGAGGAACACTGAGACAGAAGAGGTGTAAGCACTTTAAAACACTAGTAGAAATTATAGTCCAGCTAATACAGTTGAAAAACTTCTATTACACACTTTAAATGTGCTAAGTTGTATTGAAAATCTTTTAGTAAAAAGTGCCAGGTGGCAGAAGCAGGGGAAAAGTCATTTCCAATCAGAGCGAGTTTGCTGGAAGCGCCCATGTTGCAATTTTCTGTTCTATCCCGTACCTTCCAAGGAGCTGCAGGCAGGCATCGTGGTCTCTGTCCATGGCTGGCTAGGTGCCAGCCTGCTGTGGGGGAGCTGAAGCAGCCCCGTTCAAGGGCTGGCAGCTCGAGAGAAGAAAAAAAAGCATTTTTTATATAGCATAGAGGTTAAGATGGGTTTAGATTTGAGCAGTTTAGCAAGAGAAAAATCAGTTTGACTTTTTGGCGCCAAGGCAGAGTGCTTGGATGGGGAGTGCAGGAGGAGCACTGAGACAGAAGACTTGTAAGCACTTTAAAACACTAGTAGAAATTACAATCCAGCTAATAGAGTTGAAAAACTTATATTACACACTTGATATGTGCTTAGTTCCATCAAAAATCTATTTGTAAAAAGTGCCAGGTGGTAGAAGCAGGGGAAAAGTTCTTGCCAATCAGAACGGTTTGCTGGAAGTGCCCGTGTTCTGATTGGCTGAACTGTCCTGTACCTTCCAAGGAGCTGCAGGTGGACGTCACTCTCTTTGTCAGTGGCTGGCTGGGTGCCGGCCGATGGTGAGGGAGCTGAAGCAGCCCCGTTCAAGGGCAGGCAGCTGGAGAGAAGAAAAAAGAGCAAGTCTTAAGTAGCAAAGTGGTTTTAATGGGTTTAGATTTGAGCAGGTTAGCAAGACAAAAGGGAGTTAGACTTTTTAACGCCAAGGCAGAGTGCTTGGATTGTTGGGGTGCAGGAGGAGCACTGAGACAGAAGAGGTATAAGCACTTTAAAATACTAGTAGAAATTACAATCCAGATAATACAGTTAAAAAACTACTATTACACACTTGAAATGTGCTTAGTTCTCTCGAAAATCTGTTTGTAAAAAGTGCCAGGTGGCAGAAGCAGGGGACACATACAGGCCAATCAGAATGGGTTTCCTGGAAGCACCCATGTTCCAATTGGCTGCGATGTCCTCTACCTTCCAAGGAGCTGCAGGTGGGTGTCCTGGAATCGGTCAGTGGCTTGCTGGGTGCCAGCCGACCGTGGGGGAGCTGAAGCAGCCCCGTTCAAAGGCAGGCAGCGAAGACAAAAGAGCAGGTCTTAAATAGCAGAGAGGTTAGGATGGGTTTAGAATTAGGCAGTCTGGCAAGACAAAAGGGAGTTACACTTTTTGGTGCCAATTCAGAGTGCTTGGATGGGGGGGTGCTGTAGGAGCACTGAGACAGAAGGGGTGTAAGCACTTTAAAATGCTAGTAGAAGTTACAATTGAGCTAATACAGCTGAAAACCTTCTATTACACACTTGAAATGTGCCTAGTTCTATCAAAATTCTATTTGTAAAAAGTGTCTGGTTGTAGAAGCAGGGAAAAAAATCCTGTCCAGTCAAGAGTGGGTTTGCTGGAAGCACTCATGTTTTGATTGAATGCGCTGTCCCATACTTTCCAAGCAGCTGCAGGCGGGAGTCCTGGTCTCAGTCTGTGGCTGGCTGGGTGCTGGCAGACCGTGTTGGAGCTGAAGCAGCCCAGTTCAAGGGCAGGTAGCTGGAGAGAAGAAAAAAGGAGTAGGTCATCATTAGCACAGCGGTTATAATGGGTTTAGATTTGAGCATTTTAGCAAGACAAAGGTAGTTAGACTTTTCGGCGCCAAAGAGGAGTGCTTCGATGAGGGGGTTCAGAAGGAGGACTGAGACAGAAGAGGTGTAAGCACTTTAAAACACTAGTAGTAATTACAATCCAGCTAATACAGTTGAAAAACTTCTATTACACACTTGAAATGTGCTTAGTTCTATCGAAAATCTTTTTGTAAAAAGTGCCAGGCGGCAGAAGCAAGGAACACATCCAGGCCAATAAGAACGGGTTTCCTGGAAGTGCCCTTATTCCGACTGACTGCACTGTCCCGTGCCTGCCAAGGAGCTGCAGGCGGGCGTCCTGGTCTCGGTCGGTGGCTGGCTGATTGCCTGCCGACCGTGGGGGAGCTGAAGCAGCATCGTTCAAGGGCAGGCAACTGGAGAAAGAAAAAGGAGCAGGTCTTAAATAGCATAGAGGTTAAGATGGGTTTAGATTTGAGTAGTTTAGCAAGACTAAAGGTAGTTAGACTTTTCGGCGCCAAAGAGGAGTGCTTCGATGAGGGGGTTCAGAAGGAGGACTGAGACAGAAGAGGTGTAAGCACTTTAAAACACTAGTAGTAATTACAATCCAAATGATGCAGTTGAAATACTTCTATTACACTCTTGAAATGTGCTTATTTCTATCAAAAATCTATTTGTAAAAAGTGACAGGTGGCAGAAGCAGGGGAAAAGTCCTGGCCAATCAGAACGGGTTTGCTGGAAGCACACGTTTTCCAATTGGCTGCGCTGTCCCATACCTTCCTAGGAGCTGCAGGAGGGTGTCCTGGTCTCAGTCGGTGGCTTTCTGGCTGCCAGCCAACCGTGGGAAGCTGAAGCAGCCCCATTTAAGGGCAGGCAGCTGGAGAGAAGAAAAAGGAGCTGGTTTAAAATAGCATAGAGGTCAGGATGGGTTTAGATTTGAGCAGTTTAGCAAGACAAAATTGAATTAGACTTTTTAGCGCCAAGGCAGAGTGCCTTTATGGGTGGGTGCAGGAGGAACACTGAGGTAGAAGAGGTGTATGCACTTTAAAGCACTAGTAGAAATTATAATCCAGCTAATACAGTTGAGAAACTTCTATTACACACTTGAAATGTGCTTAGCTCTATGGAAAACCTATTTGTATGAGTGCCAGGTGGCAGAAGCAGGGAAAAAGTTCTGTTCAGTCAGAGCGGGTTTGCGGGAAGTGCCCATCTTGCGAATGTCTGCGCTGTCCCATACCTTCCAATGAGCTGTAGGCAGGCGTCCTGGTCTCGGTCGGTGGCTGGCTGGGTGCCAGCTGACAGTAGGGCAGCGGAAGCATCCCCGTTCTAGGGCAGGCAGCTGCAGAGAAGAAAAAAGAGCACGTCTTGAATAGCACAGAGGTTAGGATGGGCTTAGACATCAGCAGTTTAGTAGGACAAAAAAAGAGTTAGACTTTTCGGTGCCAAGGCAGAGTGTTTTGATAGGGGAGTGCAGGAGGAGCACTGAGACAGAAGAGGTGTAAGCACTTTAAAACACTAGTAGAAATTACAATCCAGCTAATACAGTTGAAAAACTTCTATTACACACTTGAAATGTGCTTAGCTCTATCGTAAATCTATTTGTAAAAAGTGCCAGGTGGCAGAAGCAGGGGAAAAGTCCAGGCCAATCAGAGTGGGTTTGCTGGAAGCGCCCATGTTCCGATTGGCTGCGCTGTCCCGTACGTTCCAAGGAGTTGCAGGCGGGCGTCCCGGTGCTTGTCGGTTGCTGGCTGGGTGCCGACTGACTTTGGGGCAGCTGAAGCAGCCCTGTTCTAGGGCAGGCAGCTGGAAAGAAGAAAAAAGAGCTGGTTTTAAATAGCATAGAAGTTAGAATGGGTTTCGATTTGAGCAGTTTAGCAAGACAAAAGGTGGCTACACTTTTCAGCGCCAAGACAGAGTGCTTGGATGGCAGGGTGCAAGAGGTGCACTGAGACAGAAGAGGTGTAAGCAGGTAAATAAACTAGTAGAAATTACAATCCAGCTAATACAGTTAAAAAATGTCTATTACACACTTGAAATGTGCTTAGTTCTATCGAAAATCTGCTTGTAAAAAGTGCCAGGTGGCAGAAGCAGGGGAAAAGTCCTGGCCAATCAGAGCGGGTTTGCTGGAAGTGCCCATTTTCTGATTGGCTGCGCTGTCTCATACCTTCCAAGGAGCTGCATGCGGGTGTCCTGGTCTAGGTCAGTGGCTGGCTGGGTGCCAGCCGACTGTGGGGGAGCTGAAGCAGCCCCGTTCAAGAGCAGGCAGCTGGAGAGAAGTAAAAAGAGCAGGTCATAAATAGCGTAGAGGTTAGGATGTTTTTAGATTTGAGCAGTTTAGCAAGACAAAAGGGAGTTAGACTTTTCGGCGTCAAGGCAGAGTGCTCGGATTGGGTTTGCAGGAGGAGCACTGAGACAGAGGAGGTATAAACACTTGAAAACAATAGTAGGTATTACAATCCAGCTAATACAGTTGAAAAACTTCGTGTACACAACTGAAATGTGCTTTGTTCTATCGAAAATCTATTTGAAAAAATTGCCAGGTGGCAGAAGCAGGGGAAAATTATTGGCCAATCAGAACGAGTTTGCTGGAAGCGCCCGTGTTCTGACTGGCTGCGCTGTCCCTTTCCTTCCAAGGCCGCATTAAGGCTGTCCTGGCCTCGGTCAGTGGCTGGCTGGATGCCGGCCGACCGTGGGGGAGTTGAAGCAGTCCAGTTCAAAGGCAGGCAGCTGGAGAGAAAAAAAAACAGCAGGGCTTAAATCGTATAGAGGTTTGGATGGGTTTAGATTTGAGCAGTTTAGCAAGACAAAAGGGAGTTAGAATTTTCGGCGCCAAGGCAGAGTGCTTGGATGAGGGCTTGCAGGAGGAACACTGAGACAGAAGAGGTGTAAGCACTTTAAAACACTAGTAGAAATTATAGTCCAGCTAATACAGTTGAAAAACTTCTGTTACACACTTTAAATGTGCTAAGTTGTATCTTTTAGTAAAAAGTGCCAGGTGGCAGAAGCAGGGGAAAAGTCATTTCCAATCAGAGCGAGTTTGCTGGAAGCGCCCATGTTGCAATTTTCTGTTCTATCCCGTACCTTCAAGGAGCTGCAGGCAGGCATCGTGGTCTCTGTCCATGGCTGGCTGGGTGCCAGCCTGCTGTGGGAGCTAGAGCAGCCCGTTCAAGGCTGTAGCTACGAGAGAAGAAAAAAGCATTTTTATATAGCATAGAGTTAAGATGGGTTTAGATTTGAGCAGTTTAGCAGAGAAAATCAGTTTGACTTTTCGGTGCCAAGGCAGAGTGCTTGGATGGGGAGTGCAGGAGGAGCACTGAGACAGAAGACTTGTAAGCACTTTAAAACACTAGTAGAAATTACAATCCAGCTGATAGAGTTGAAAAACGTATATTACACACTAGATATGTGCTTAGTTCCATCAAAAATCTATTTGTAAAAAGTGCCAGGTGGTAGAAGCAGAGGGAAAGTCCTTGCCAATCAGAGCGGTTTGCTGGAAGTGCCCGTGTTCTGATTGGCTGAACTGTCCTGTACCTTCAGAGGCTGCAGGTGGGCGTCACTCTCTTTGTCAGTGGCTGGCTGGTGCCGGCAGATGGTGAGGGCTAAAACAGCCCGTTCAAGGCAGACAGCTGGAGAGAGAAAAAGAGCAAGTCTTAAGTAGCATAGAGGTTTTAATGGGTTTAGATTTGAGCAGGTTAGCAAGACAAAGGAGTTAGACTTTTAACGCCAAGGCAGAGTGCTTGGATTGTTGGGGTGCAGGAGGAGCACTGCGACAGAAGAGGTGTAAGCACTTTAAAACACTAGTAGAAATTACAATCCAGCTAATACAGTTGAAAAACTACTTTTACACACTTGAAATTTGTTTAGTTCTCTCGAAAATCTATTTGTAAAAAGTGCCAGGTGGCAGAAGCAGGGACACATACAGGCCAATCAGAGTGGGTTTCCTGGAAGCACCCATGTTCCAATTGGCTGCAATGTCCTGCACCTTACAAGGAGCTGCAGGCAGGTGTCCTGGTATCGGTCGCTGGCTGGCTGGAACCAGCTGACCGTGGGGGAGCTGAAGCAGCCCCGTTCAAAGGCAGGCAGCTGGAGAGAAGGAAAAAGAGCAGGTCTTAAACAGCATAGAGTTTAGGATGGGTTTAGATTTAGGCAGTTTAGCAAGACAAAAGTGAGTTACACTTTTTGGTGCCAAGGCAGAATAATTGGATGCGGGGCTGCTGTAGGGAGCACTGAAACAGAAGAGGTGTAAGCACTTTAAAATGCTAGTAGAAATTACAATCCAGCAAATACTGCTGAAAACCTTCTATTACACACTTGAAATGTGCCTAGTTCTATCGAAAATCTGTTTGTAAAAAGTGGCTGGTTGCAGAAGCAGTGGAAAAATCCTGGCCAGTCAGAGTGGGTTTGCTGGAAGCGCCCACATTCTGATAGGCTGTGCTGTCCCGTGCCTTCCAAGCAGCTGCAGGCGGGCATCCTGGTCTCAGTATGTATCTGGCTCGGTGCTGGCAGACCGTGTAGGAGCTGAATCAGCCATGTTCAAGGGCAGGCAGCTGGAGAGAAGAAAAAGGAGTAGGTCATCAATAGCACTGAGGTTATAATGGGTTTAGATTTGAGCAGTTTAGCAAGACAAAAGGGAGTTAGACTTTTCGGCGCCAAGGCAGAGTGCTTGGATTGGGGGGCTGCAGGAGGAGCACTGCGACAGAAGAGGTGTAAGCACTTTAAAACACTAGTAGAAATTACAATTAAGCTAATACAGTTGAAAAACTTCTATTACACACTAGAAATGTGCATAGTTCTATCGAAAATCTTTTTGGAAAAAGTGCCAGGTTGCAGAAGCAGGGGACACATCCAGGCCAATCAGAGAGGGTTTCCAGGAAGTGTCCTAATTCTGATTGACTGTGCTGTCCCGTACCTGCAAAGGAGCTGCAGGCGGGCGTCCTGGTCTCAGTCGGAGGCTGGCTGATTGCCTGCTGACCGTGTGGGAGCTGAAGCAGACCGTTCAAGGGCAGGCAGCTGGATAGAAGAAAAAGGAGCAGGTCTTAAATAGCATAGAGGTTAGGATGGGTTTAGAGTTGAGCAGTTTAGCAAGACAAAAGAGAGTTTAGACATTTTGGCTTCAAAGCAGAGTGCTTGGATTGGGGGGGTTCAGAAGGAGCACTGAGGCAGAAGAGTTGTAAGCACTTTAAAACACTAGTTGAAATTACAATCCAAATGATTCAGCTGAAATACTTCTATTAGACACTTGAAATGTGCTTATTTCTACTGAAAATCTATTTTTAAAAAGTGACAGGTGGCAGAAGCAGGGGAAAAGTCCTGGCCAATCCGAGCAGGTTTGCTGGAAGCGCCTGTTTTCCAATTGGCAGAGCTGTCCCGTACCTTCCTAGGAGCTGCAGGAGAGTGTCCTGGTCTCGGTCGATGGCTTTCTGGGTGCCAGCCAACCGTGGGGAGCTGAAGCAGCCCCTTTCAAGGGTAGGCAGCTGGAGAGAAGAAAAAGGAGCAGGTCCTAAAAAGCATAGAGGTCAGGATGGGTTTAGATTTGAGCAGTTTAGCAAGACAAAAGGGAGTTTGACTTTTTTGACACCAAGGCAGAGTGCTTGGATGTGGGGGTGCAGCAGGAGCACTGAGACAGAAGATTTGTAAGCACTTTAAAACAATAGTAGAAATTCCAATCCAGCTAATACAGCTGAAAAACTTTTATTGCACTCTTGGAATGTGCTTAGTTCTATCGAAAATCTATTTGTAAAAAGTGCCAAGTGGCAGAAGCAGGAGAAACATCCTGGCCAATCAGAGCAGGTATCCTGGAAGTGCCCATGTTCAGATTGGCTTCGCTGTCCTGTACATTCCAAGAAACTGCAGGAGGGCGTCATGATCTCGGTCGGTGGCTGGCTGGGTGCTGGCCGAGTGTGGGGGAGCTGAAACAGCTCCTTTCCCGGGCAGGCAGCAGGACAGAAGAAAAAAGAGCAGGTCATAAATAGCGTAGAGGTTAGGATGTTTCTAGATTTGAGCAGTTTAGCAAGACAAAACGGAGTTAGACTTTTCGGCGCCAAGGCAGAGTGCTTGGATTGGGTTTGTAGGAGGAGCACTGAGACAGAAGAGGTGCAAACACTTGAAAACACTAGTAGGTATTGCCATCCAGTTAATACAGTTGAAAAACTTCACGTACACAACTGAAATGTGCCTAGTTCTATCAAAAATCTATTTATAAAAAGTACCAGGTGGCAGAAGCAGTGGAAAATTATAGGCCAATCAGAGTGGGTTTGCAGGATGTGCCCATGTTCCGATTGGCTGAGCTATCCCTTTCTTTCCAAGGAGCTGCATTCGGGTGTCCTGGTCTCTGCTGGTGGTTGGCTGGATGCTGGCCAACTGTGCGGGAGCTGAAGCAGCCCCATTCAAGGGCAGGCAGCTGTAGAGAAGAAAAAAGAGCAGGTCTCAAATAGAATAGAGTTTAGGATGGGTTTAGATTTGGGCAATTTAGCAAGACCAAAGGGATTTAGACTTTTCGGCATAAATGCAGAGTGTCTATATGGGTGGGTGCAGGAGGAGCTCAGAGGTAGAATTGGTGTATGCACTTTAAAACACTAGTAGAAATTATAATCCAGCTAATACAGTTGAGAAACTTCTATTACACTCTTGAAATGTGCTTAGCTCCATCAAAAACCTATTTGTATGAGTGCCAGGTGGCAGAGACAGGGGAAAAGTCCTGTCCAATCAGAGCGGGTTTGCTGGAAGTACCCATGTTGCCAACGTCTGTGCTGTCCCATATCTTCCAAGGAGCTGCAGGCAGGTGTCCTGGTCTCAGTCGGTGGCTGGCTGGGTGACAGCCTACCATTGGGGAGCTGAAGCATCCCCGTTCAAGGGCAGGCAGCTGGACAGAAGAAAAAAGAGCAGGTCTTAAATAGCACAGAGGTAAGGATAGGCTTAGACGTTGAGCAGTTTTGCAGGACAAAACAGAGTTAGACTTTTCGGCGCCAAGGCAGCGTGCTTTGATATGGGGCTGCAAGAGGATCACTGAGACAGAATAGGTGTAACCACTTTAAAACACTAGTAGAAATTACAATCCAACTAATACAGTTGAAAAACTTCTATTACACACTTGAAATGTGCTTAGTTCTATCAAAAATCTATTTGTTAAAAGTGCCAGGTGGCAGAAGCAGGGGAAATGTCCTGGCCAATCAGAGCTGGTTTGCTGGAAGCCCCCGTCATCAAATCGGCTTCAGTGTCCCGTACCTTCCAAGCAGCTGCAAGCAGACATCCTGGTCTCAGTCAGTGGCTGGCTGGGTGCCGGCCAACCGTGGGGGAGCTGAAGCTGCACCGTTCAAGGGCAGGCAGCTGGAGAGAAGAAAAAAGAGCAGGTCTTAAATAGCATAGAGGTTTGGATGGGTTCAGATTTGAGCAGTTTAGCATGACAAAAGGGAGTTAGACTTTTTGGCAAAAAGGCACAGTGCTTGGAAGGGGGGTGAAGGAGTGGCACTAAGACAGAAGAGGTGTAAGCACTTTAAAACACTAGTAGAAATTACAATCCCGCTAATACAGTTGAAAAACTTCTGTTACACACTTGAAATGTGCTTAGTTCTATCGAAAATCTATTTGCAAAAACTGACAGGTTGCAGATGCAGCGTAAAAGTCCTGGCCAATCACAGTGGGTCAGCAATAAGTGCCCATGATTCGATTGGCTGCGCTGTCCCATACATGCCAAGGAGCTGCAGGTGGGCATCCTTGTCTCAGTTGGTGGATAGTTGGGTGCCGGTCGACCGTGGGGGAGGTGAAGCAGCCCCATTCAAGGGCAGGCAGCTGGAGAGAAGAAAAAAGACCAGGTCTTAAATAGCATAGAGGTTAGGATGGATTTAGATTTCAGCAGTTTAGCAAGACAAAAGGAAGTTAGACCTTTTGGCGCAATGGCAGAGTGCTTAGATGGGGGAGGTGCAGGAGGAGCACTGAGACAGAAGAGGTGTAAGCAGTTTAAAACACTAGTAGAAATTACAATCCAGCTAATACAGTTGAAAACCTTCTATTACACTCTTGAAATGTACTTAGTTCTATCGAAAATCCATTGTAAAAAGTGCCAGGTAGCCGAAGCAGGGGAAAAGTCCTGGCCAATCAGATTGGGTTTGCTGGAAGTGCCTGTGTTCCGATTGGAAACACTGTCCTGTAAGTTCCAAGGAGCTGCAGGTGGGCGTCCTGGTCTCGGTCGGAGGCTGGCAGGGTGAAGGCTGACCTTGGGTGAGCTGAAGCAGCCCCGTTCAAGGGCAGGCAGCTAGAGAGAAGAAAAAGGAGCGGGTCTACAATAGCATAGAGGTTAGGATGGGTTAAGATTTCAGCAGTTTAGCAAGACAAAAGAGAGTTACTCTTTTCAGCGCCAAGGCAGAGTGCTTTAATGTGGGGTGTAATAGGAGCACTGAGACAGAAGAGGTGTAAGAATTTTAAAACACTAGTAGAAATTACAATCCAGCTAATACAGTTGAAAAACTTCTATTACACACTTGAAATGTGCTTAGTTCTATCAAAAATACATTTGTAAAAAGTGTAACGTGGCAGAAGCAAGGGAAAATTCCTGGCCAATCAGAGCAGGTTTCATGGAAGCACCCGTGTTCCAATTGGCTGCGCTGTCCCGTACCTTTCGAAGGAGCTGCAGGCATGCGTCCAGGCCTCCGTCGGTGGCTGGCTGGGTGCCGGTCTAGCATGGGGAGTTGAAGCAGCCCCGTTCAAGGGCAAGCAGCTGGAGAGAAGAAAAAAGAGCAGGTCTTAAATAGCATAGAGGTTATGAAGTTTTTAGATTTCAGCAGTTTAGCAAGACAAAAGGGAGTTAGACTTTTCGGCGCCAAGGCAGAGTGCTTGGATGCAGGTGGTGCTGGAGGAGCACTGAGATGAAAGAGGTATAAGCACTTTAAAACACTAGTAGAAATTACAAGCCATCTAATACAGTTGAAAAACTTCTATTACACAGTTGAAATGTGCTTAGTTCAATCGAAAATGTATATGCAAAAAGGTAAAGGTGGCAGAAGCAGGGGAAAGTCATGGCCAATCATAGCCAAGGTTAAGCTGGAAGCACCGTATTCGATTAACCTTGCTGTCTATACCTTGAGTAGCTGCAGTGGGCGTCCTGCTCTCGGTTGAGTGGCTGACTGGGTGCCGGTCGACCGTGTGGGAGCTGAAGCACAACCGTTCACAGGCAGGCAGCTGGAGAGAAGAAAAATGAGCAGGTCTTAAATAGCAGACAGGTTAGGATGGGTTTAGATTTGAGCAGTTTAGCAAGACAAAAGGGAGTTTGACTTTTTCAGCGCCAAGGCAGAGTGCTTGGATGGGAGAGTGCAGCAGGAGCAGTGAGACTGAAGATGTGCAAGCACTTTAAAACTCTAGAAGAATTTACAATTCTGCTAATACAGATGAAACATTTTTATTACACACTTGAAATGTACTTAGTTCTATAGAAAATCTATTTGTAACAGGTGCCAGGTTACAGAAGCAGGGGAAAAATCCTGGCCAATCAGAGCTGGTTTGCTGGAAGCGCCCTTGTTCCAATTGGCAGCACTGTGCCGTACCTTCAAAGGAGCAGCACGTTGGTGCCTGGTCTCGGTCAGTGGAAGGCTGGGTGCCGGCCGACCGTGTGGGAAAAGATGCAGTCCTGTTCAAGGGCATGTAGCTGGAGAGAAGAAAAAGGAGCAGGTCTTAAATAGCATATAGGTTAGGATGGGATTAGATTTGAGCAGTTTAGCAAAAGAAAAGGGAGTTAGACTTTTCGGCACCAAGGCTGAGTGCTTGGATGGGTGGATGCAGAATGAGCAATGAGACAGAAGAGGTGTAAGCACTTTAAAACACTAGTAGCAATTACAATCCAGCCAATACAGTTGAAAAACTTCTATTACACACTTGAAATGTGCTTAATTCTGTCGAAAATATATTTGTAGAAGGTGCAAGTTGGCAGAAACTGCGGAAAAGTCCAGGCCAATTAGAGCGGGTTTGCTTGAAGCGCCCACATTCCTAATGGTTGCGTAGTCCCGTACCTTCCACTGAGCTGCAGGCAGGCGTCCTGGTCTCGGTCGGAGGCTGGCAGCTTGCTGGCCGAGCACAGGGCAGCTGAAGCAGCCACATTCTAGGGTAGGCTGCAGGAGAGAAGAAAAAAGAGCAGGTCTTAAATAGTATAGAGGTTAGGATGGGCTTAGATTTGAGCAGTTTAGCAAAAGAAAGGGAGTTAGACTTTTCGGCACCAAGGCAGAGTGCTTTCATGAGGGTGTGGAGCAGCACTGAGACAGAAGAGGTGTCGGTACTTTAAAATACTAGTAGAAATTACAATCCATCTAACACAGTTAAAAAACTTCTATTACGCACTTGAAATGTGCTTAGTTCTATCGAAAATCTATTTGTAAAAAGTGCCAGGTGGCAGAAGCAGAGGAAAGTTCTGGCCAATCAGAGCGGGTTTGCTGGAAGCGCCTGTGTTCTGATTGGTGGCGCTGTCCCATGCCTTCCAAGGAGCTGTAGGCAGGCGCCTCCTGGTCCAGGCCGGTGAGTGGCTAGGTGCCGAGACGTAACCTTGGGGAGCTTGAACAGCCCCTTTCTAGAGTAGGCTGCTGGAGAGAAGAAAAAAGAGCAGGTCTTAAATAGAATAGACGTTAGGATGGGTTTTGATTTGAGCAGTTTAGCAAGACAAAAGGGAGTCAGACTTTTCAGCACCAAGGCAGAGTGCTTGGATGGTGGGGTGCAGGAGCAGCACTGGGACAGAAGAGGTGTAAGTACTTTAAAACAATATTAGAAATTACAATCCATCGAATACAGTTAAAAAACTTCTATTACACACTTGAAATGTGCTTAGTTCTATTGAAAATCTTTTTGTAAAAAGTACCAGGTGGAAGAAGCAGGGGAAAAGTCCTGGTCATTCAGCTCGGGTTTGCTGGAAGAGCCCGTGTTTCTATTTGCTGCGTTATCCCCGAACCTCCCAAAGAACTTCTGGCTGTCATCCTAGTCTCAGTCGGTGGATTGCTGGGTGCCAGCTGACCGTAGGGGAGCTGAAGCAGCCCTGTTCAAGGTCAGTCAGCAGGAGAGAAGAAAAAAGAGCAGGTCTCAAATAGCAGAGAGGTTAGGATGGGTATAGATTTGAGCAGTTTAGCAAGATGAAAGGGAGTTAGACTTTTCGGCGCCAAGCCGGAGTTCTTGGATGGGGGGGTGCAGTAGGAAAACTGAGACAGAAGAGGTGTAAAGTCTTTAAAACAGTAGCAGAAATTACAATCCAGCTAATACTGTTGAAAAACTTGTATTACTCACTTGAAATGTGCTTAGTTCAATTAAAAATCTATTTGTAAAATGTGTTAGGTGGCAGAAGCTGGGGAAAAGTCCGGACCAATCAGAACAGGTTTGCTGGAAGCGCCTATGTTCCGATTGGCGGCACTGTCCTGTACCTTCTAAGGAGCTGCAGGTGAGCATCCTGGCCCGGTCGGTGGATGGCTGGGTGCCAGCCAACTGTGTGGGAGCTGAAGCAGCCCCATTCAAAGGCAGGCAGCTGGAGAGAAGAAAAAAGAGCAGGTCTTAAATAGCATAGAGGTTAGGATGGGTTTAGATTTGAGCAGTTTAGCAAGAGAAAAGGAAGTTAGACTTTTCGGCGCCAAAGCAGAGTGCTTGGATGGGGGGGTGCAGGAGGATCCCTTTGACAGAAGAGGTGTAAGCACTTTAAAACACTAGTAGAAATTACAACCCAGCTAATACAGTTGAAAAACTTCTATTACACACTTGAAATGTGCTTAGTTCTATCGAAAATCTTTCTGGAAAAGGAGCTTGGTGGCAGAAGCAGGGAAAAGTCCTAGCCAATCAGAGTGGGTTTCCAGGAAGCATCTGTGTTCCGACTGGCTGCGCTGTCCCGTACCTTCCAAGGAGCTGTAGGCGGGCATCCTGGTCTCGGTTGATGGCTGGCTGTGTGCTGGCCGACCATGGGGGAGGTGAAGCAGCCCCGATCAAGTGCAGGCAGCTGGAGAGAAGAAGAAAGAGCAGATTTCAAATAGTAGAGAGGTAAGGATGGGTTTAGATTTGAGCAGTTTAGCAAGATAAAAGGGAGTTAGACTTTTTTGCGCCAAGCCATAATTCTTGGATGGGGTGGTGCAGGAGAAGAACTGAGACAGAAGAGGTGTAAAGACTTCAAAACAGTAGTAGAAATTACAATCCAGCTAACAGCTGAAAGACTTCTATTACACTCTTGAACTATGCTTAGTTCAATCAAAAATCTATTTGTAAAAAGTGTAAGGTGACGGAAGCTGGGAAAAGGACTGGACCAATCAGAGCGGGTTTGCTGGAAGCGACAGTGTTCCTAATGGCGGCACTGTCCCATACCTTCCAAGGAGCTGCAGGTGGGTGTCCTGGTCTCAGTTGGTGGATGGCTGGGTGCCAGCTGACAGTGGGGGATCGGAAGCAGCCCGGTTCAAGGGCAGGCAGCTCTAAAGAAGAAAAATGAGCAGGTCTTAAATAGCATGGAGGTTAGGATGGGTTTAGATTTGAACAGTTTAGCACTGAGACAGAAGAAATGTAAGCACTTTAAAACCCTAGTAGAAAATACAATCCAGTTAGTACAGTTGAAAAACTTCCATTACACACTTGAAATGTGCTTAGTTCGTTCAAAAATATATTTGTAAAATGTGCCAGGTGGCAGAAGCAGGGGGAAAGTCCTATACAATCAGAAGGGATTTGCTGCAAGTGTCCGTCTTCTGATTGGCTGCATTGTCCCATACCTTCCAAGGAGCTGCAGGCAGGAGTCCTGGTCTCGGTCAGTGGCTGGCTGGGTGCCAGCCGACTGTGGGGAAGCTGAAGCAGTCCCGTTAAATGGCAACCAGCTGGAGACAAGAAAAAAGAGCAGGTCTCAAATAGCATAGAGGTTAGGATGGGTTTAGATTTGAGCAGTTTAGCAAGACAAAAGGGAGTTAAACTTTTTGGCACCAAGGAAGAGTGCTTGGATGCAAAGATTGCTGGAGAAGCACTGAGACAAAAGAGGTGTAAGCAGTTTAAAACACTAGTAGAAATTACAATCCAGCTAATACAGTTAAAAAACTTCTGTTACACACTTGAAATGTGCTTAGTTCAATCGAAAATCTATTTGCAAAAAGTGTAAGGTGGTAGAAGCTGGGGAAAAGTCATGGCCAATCAGCGCGGGTTTGCTGGAAGCGCCTGTGTTCCAATTTGCTGCACTGTCCCGCAACTTCCAAGGAGCTGGTGGCTGGCATCCTGGTCTCGGTCGGTGGATTGCTGGGCGCTGGCCGACCGTGGGGGAGCTGAACCAGCCCCGTTCACGGGCAGGCAGCTGGAGAGAAGAATAATTAGCAGGTCTTAGATAGCATAGAGTTTAGGATGGGTTTAGATTTGAGCAGTTTAGCAAGACAAAAGGGAGTTAGACTTTTCGGAGCCAAGGCAGAGCGCTTGGATGGGGAGTGCAGAAGGAACAGTGAGACTGAAGAGGTGAAAGCATTTTAAAACTCTAGAAGAAATTATAATCCTGCTAATACAGATGAAACACTTCTATTACACACTTGAAATGTCCTTAGTTCTAAAGAAAATCTATTTGTAACTGGTGCCAGGTAGCAGAAGCAGGGGAAAAGTCCTGGCCAATCAGAGCAGGTTTGCAGGAAGCGCCCGTGTTCCAATTTGTTGTGCAGTTCCGCACCTTCCAAGGAGCTGGTGGCTGGCATCCTGGTCTCGGTCTGTGGATTGCTGGGCGCTGGCCGACAGTGGGGGAGCTGAACCAGCCCCGTTCAAGGGCAGGCAGCTGGAAAGAAGAAAAAAGAGCAGGTCTCAAATAGCATAGAGGTTAGTATGGGTATAGATTTCAGCAGTTTAGCCAGATAAAAGGGAGTTAAACTTTTCGGCGCCAAGCCAGAGTTCTTGGATGGGGAGGGGCAGGAGGAGTACTGAGACAGAAGATGTGTCAATACTTTAAAACACTAGTAGAAATTACAATCCGGCTAATACAGTTGAAAAACTTCTATTACACACTTGAAATGTGCTTAGTTCTATCGAAAATTTATTTATAAAAAGTGTAAGGTGGCAGAAGCTGGGGAAAAGTCCTGGCTAATCAGAGCGGGTTTGCTGGAAGCGCCGTGCTCAGTGGCGCCACTCATCCATTACCTTCAAGAAGAGCTGCAGGTGGGCATCCTGGTCTCTGTCAGTGGATGGCTGGGTGCTGGCTGACTGTGTGGGAGCTGAAGGAGCCTCGTTCAAGGGCAGATAGCTGGAGAGAAGAAAAAAGAGCAGGTCTTATATAGCATAGATGTTAGGATGGGTATAGATTTGAGGAGTTTAGCAAGTCAAAAGGGAGTTAGACATTTCGGCGCCAAGGCAGAATGCTTTAATTTGGGGTGCTGGACGAGCACTGAGACAGAAGAAATGTAAGCATTTAAAACCCTAGTAGAAATTACAATCCAGTTAATACAGTTGAAAAACTTCTATTACACACTTGAAACGTGCTTAGTTCTATCAAAAATCTATTTGTAAAATGTGCCAGGTGGCAGAAGCAGGGGAAAAGGCCTGGCCAATCAGAGTGGGGTTTGCTGGAAGTGCCCATCTTCCAATTAGCTGCACTGTCCTGTACCTTACAAGGAGCAGCAGGCTGGCGTCCTGGTTTCGGTGAGTGGCTGGCTGAATGCCGGCCGACCGTGGGGGAGCTGAAGCAGCCCCATTCATTGGCAGGCAGCTGGAGAGAAGAAAAAAGAGCAGGTCTTAAATAGCATAGAGGTTATGAAGTTTTTAGATTTCAGCAGTTTAGCAAGACAAAAGGGAGTTAGATTTTTCGGTGCCTAGGCAGAGTGTTTGGATGCAGGTGGTGCTGGAGGAGCACTAAGATGAAAGAGGTATAAGCACTTTCAAACACTAGTAGAAATTGCAATCCATCTAATACAGTTGAAAAACTTCTATTACACACTTGAAATGTGCTTAGTTCAATCGAAAATATATATGCAAAAAGGTAAGGTGGCAGAAGCAGGGGAAAAGTGGCTGGCCAATCACAAGTGGGTTTGCTGGAAACATCCGTGTTCTGATTAGCCTTGCTATCCTATTACCTTGAAGTAGCTGCAGGTGGGCGTCCTGCTCTCGGTCGTAGCTGGCTGGGTGCCGGTGGACCGTGTGAAGGAGATAAAGCACTCCAGTTCATGGGCAGGCAGCTGGAGAGAAGAAAAATGAGCAGGTCTTAAATAGCAGAGAGGTTAGGATGGGTTTAGATTTGAGCAGTTTAGCAAGACAAAAAGGAGTTAGACTTTTCGTAGCCAAGGCAGAGTGCTTGGATGGGAGAGTGCAGCAGGAGCAGTGAGACTGAAGATGTGTAAGCACTTTAAAACTCTAGAAGAATTTACAATTCTGCTAATACAGATGAAACACTTTTATTACACACTTGAAATATGCTTAGTTCTACAGAAAATCGATTTGTAACAGGTGCCAGATGACAGAAGCAGGGGAAAAGTCCTGGCCAATCAGAGCGGGTTTCTGGAAGTGCCCATGTTCCTATTGGCTGCGCTGTCCCATACCTACCAAGGAGCTGCAGGCGGTCATCCTGGTCTCAGTCTGTGGCTGGTAGGATGCGGCCGACCCGAGGTGGAGCTAAGCTGCCCCAGTCAAGGGCAGGCAATGGAAAAAGAAAATAGCAAGTCTTAAATAGCACAGATATTAGGATGGGTTTAGATTTGAGAGTTTAGCAAGACAAAAGAGAGTTAGATTTTCAGCGCCAGGCAGAGTGCTTGGAAGGGCAACTACCAGGAGTAGCAGTGTAAGAAGATGTATAAGCACTTCAAAACATAGTGAAATTACAATCCAGTTAACAGTTGCAAAACTTCTGGTACACTTGAAAGCTATGCAGTTCTAATGAAATCTATTTATAAAAAGTGTAAGGTGGCAGAAGCTGGGGTAAAGTCCTGACCAATCAGAACAGGTTTGTTGGAAGCGCCCTTGTTCCAACTGGCAGCACTGTGCCGTACCTTCAAAGGAGCAGCACATGGGTGCCTGGTCTCAGTCAGTGGATGGCTGGATGCCGACTGACCGTGTGGGTGCTGATGCAGTCCTGTTCAAGGGCATGTAGCTAGAGAGAAGAAAAATTAGCAGGTCTTAAATAGCATATAGGTTAGGATGGGATTAGATTTGAGCAGTTTAGCAAAAGAAAAGGGAGTTAGACTTTTTGGCGCCAAGGCAGAGTGCTTGGATGTGTGGGTGCAGAATGAGCAATGAGACAGAAGAGGTGTAAGCACTTTAAAACACTAGTAGCAATTACAATCCAGCCAATACAGTTGAAAAACCTCTATTACACACTTGAAATGTGCTTAGTTCTGTCGAAAATATATTTGTAGAAGGTGCAAGTTGGCAGAAACAGCGGAAAAGTCCAGTCCAATCAGAGTGGGTTTGCTTGGAGCGTCCACGTTCCTAATGGTTGTGCAGTCCCGTACCTTCCACTGAGCTGCAGGCAGGCATCCTGGTCTCAGTCGAGCTGGCAGCTTGCTGGCCGACACTGAGAACGAAACCCCCATTCTAAGATGAGGCTGCAGGAGAAGAAAAAGTAGATCTAAATAGTATAGAGGTTAGGATGGGCTTAGATATGAGCAATTTAGCAAAAGAAAGGGAGTTAGATTTTTCAGCACCAAGGCAGAGTGCTTTCATGAGGGTGTGGAGCAGCACTGAGACAGAAGAGGTGTCGGCACTTTAAAACACTAGTAGAAATTACAATCCATCTAACACAGTTAAAAAACTTCTATTACGCACTTGAAATGTGCTTAGTTCTATCGAAAATCTATTTGTGAAAAGTGCCAGGTGGCAGAAGCAGAGGAAAAGTCCTGGCCAATCAGATGGGTTTAGAGAGCACGATGCTCTGATTGGCGGCGCTATCCCATACCGTCCAAGGAGCTGTAGGCAGGCGTCCTGGTCTCGGTCGGTGAGTGGCTGGGTGCTGGATGACCTTGGGGGAGCTGAAACAGCCCCTTTCTAGGGTAGTCTGCTGGAGAGAAGAAAAATGAGCAGGTCTTAAATAGCATGGAGGTTAGGATGGGTTTAGATTTGAACAGTTTAGCAACACAAAAGGAAGTTAGACTTTTCGGCACCAATGCAGAGTGCTTGGATTGGTGGGGTGCAGGAGGATCACTGAGACAGAAGAGGTGTAAGCACTTTAAAACACTAGTAGAAATTACAATACAGCTAATAGAGTTGAAAAACTTCTATTACACACTTGAAATGTGCTTAGTTCTATTGAAAATCTATTTGTAAAAAGTGCCAGGTGGCAGAAGCAGTGGAAAGTCCTGACCATTCAGACCAGGTTTGCTGCAAGCAACAGAAAAAATTAGCTGCAATATCACCTTCCTAAGGCAACAGTCAGCATCCTGGTCTGGTTGGTGAAAGCTGGGTTCCGGCTGACCGTGAGGGCAAAACAGCCCGTTCAAGAGAGCTGGGAAGAAAGAAAGTAAGCAGGTCTTAAAAGCATAGAGGTTAGGATGGGTTTAGATTGAGCAGTTTAGAAGACAAATTTAGTTAACTTTTTCGGCAAGGTGAGTGTGGCACAAGAGTGCAAGGAAGCACTGAGACAGAGGTGTAAGCCTTTAAAACACTGAAATTACAGTCAAATAGTACAGTTGAAAACACCATAACACACTTGAAATGGCAGTTCTATTGAAATCTATTTGTAAAAGTGCCAGGTGGCGAAGCATTGGAAAGTCCGGCAATCACAGTAAGTCTGGAAGCACCGTGTTCGATGGCTGCTGTCCCATACCTTTCAGGTCTGCAAGCGGTGTCCTGGTCTCGGCAGCAGAGGCTGGGTAAAAATCAACCGTGGGGGAGCTGGAAGCAACCACTTTCAGCAACAACCGTGGAGAGAAAAAAAACGGGTCTTAAATAGCATGAGGACAGGATGGGTTTAAATTGACAGTTAAAGACAAAAGGAGTGACTGTTTGGGCAAGGCAGAGTGTGGAAGGTGAGTACAGGAGGAGCATCGAGACAGAAGGTTGTAAGCACTTGAAACACTAGTAGAAATTACAATCCAGCTAATCCAGTTGAAAAACTTCTATTACACACTTGAAATGTGCTTAGTTCAATTGAATATCTATTTGTAAAAGGTCACAGGTTGCAGAAGCAGGGGAAAAGTCCTGGCCAATCAGAGTGGGTTTGCTGGAAGCGCCCGTGTTCTGATTGGCTTCGCTGTCATATACCTTCCAAGGAACTGCAGACCGATGTCCTGGTTTCGGACGTTGGCTACCAGAGTGCCTGCCGACCATGGGGGAGCTGAAGAAGCCCCCTTGAAGGGCAGGGAGCAGGAGAGAAGAAGAAAAAAGAGCAACTCTTAAATAGCATAGAGGTTAGGATGGGTTGAGATTTGAGTAGTTTTGCAAGACAAAAGGGAGTTCGACTTTTCGGCGCCATGGCAGGGTGCTTGGATGGTGGGGGGGAGTGATGGTGGAGCACTGAGACAGAAGAGGTGTAAGCACTTTAAAACACTAGTAGAAATTACAATCCAGCTAATACAGTTGAAAAACTTCAATTACACACTTGAAATGTGCTTAGTTCTAATGAAAATCTATTTGTAAAAAGTGCCAGGTGGCAGAAGCAGGGGAAAAGACCTGGCCAGTCAGAGTGGGGTTGCTCACAGTGCCCGTGTTCTGATTGGCTGCGCTGTCCTGTACATTCCAAGGTACTGCAGGCAGGCATCCTGGTCTCGGTTGGTGGCTGGCTGGGTGCCGGCTGACCGTGGTGGAGCTGAAGCAGCCCCATTCAAGGGCAGGAAACTGGAGAGAAGAAAAAAGAGCAGGTCTTAAATAGCATAGATGTTATGATGGGTTTAGATTTGAGCAGCCTAGCAAGACAAAAGGGAGTTAGACTTTTCAGCACCAAGGCAGAGTGATTGGATGGGGGTGTGCAGGAGGAGCAATGAGACAGATGAGGTGTAAGCACTTTAAAACACTAGTAGAAATTACAATCCAGCTAATACAGTTGAAAAACTTCTATTACACACTTGAAATGTGCTTAGTTCTATCGAAAATCTATTTGTAAATGATGCCATGTTGGCAGAAGCAGGGAAAAAGACCTGGCCAATCAGAGTGGGTTTGCTGGAAGAGCCTGTGTTCCGATTGGCTGCGCTGTTCTGTACCTTCCAAGGAGCTGCAGGCAGGCATCCTGGTCTCAGTTGTTTGGCATCCGACCATGGGGGAGCTGAAGCAGACCCAGTGAAGGGCAGGCAGCTGGAGAGAGGAAAAAAGAGCACATCTTAAATAGCATAGTGGTTAGGATGTGTTTAGATTTGAAACAGTTGCAAGACAAACAGGAGTTAGAATTTTCGGCACTAAGGCAGAGTGCTTGGACTGAGGGTGCAGTAGGAGCACTGAGACAGAAAAAGTGTAAGCACTTTAAAACACTAGTAGAAATTACAATCCAGCAAATACAGTTGAAAAACTTCTATTACACACTTGAAATGTGCTAAGTTCTATCGACAATCTAATTTCAAAAAGTGCAAAGTGGCAGAAGCAGGGGTAAAGTCCTAGCCAATCAGAGCGAATTTGCTGGAAGTGCCCAAGTTCTGATTGGCTGCACTGTCCAGTATCTTCCAAGGAACTGCAGGCGAGCATCCTGGTCTCGGTCAGTGGCTGGCTGGGTGCCGGCCGACCATTGGGGAGATGAATCAGCTTCGTTCAAGGGCAGGCAGATAGAAGAAAAATGAGCAGGTCTTAAATAGCATAGAGGTTGGTATGGGTTTAGAGTTCATTAGTTTAGCAACACAAAAGGGAGTTAGTCTTTTCGGCGCCAAGTCAATGTGCTTGGATGAAGTGGTGCAGGAGGAGCACTGAGACAGAAGAGGTGTAGGCACTTTAAAATACTGGTAGAAATTACAATCCATCTAATACAGTTGAAAAACTTCTATTACACACTTGAAACGTGCTTAGTTCTATCGAATACCTTTTCGTAAAAAGTGATAGGTGGCAGAAGCAGTGGAAAAGTCTTTGCCAATCAGAGCTGGTTTGCTGGAAGCACCCGTGTTCCGATTGGCTGTGCTGTCGAGTACCTTCCAAGGGCTGTAGGCAGGCATCCTGGTATTGGTCGGTGGTTGGCTGGGGCCGGCCGATCATGGGTGAGCTGAAACAGCCCCGTTTAGGGGCAGCCAGCTGGAGAGGAAAAAAAAGGTCAGGTCTTAAATAGCATAAAGGTTAGGATGTGATTAGATTTGAGCAGTTTAGCAAGAGAAGAGGGAGCTAGACTTTTTGACGTCAAGGAAGAGTGCTTTCATTGGGCGGTGGAGGAGGAACACTGAGACAGAAGTGATGTAAGCACTTTAAAGCAGTAGTAGAAATTTAATCCAGCTAACACAGTTGAAAAACTTCTATTATGCACTTGAAATGTGCTTAGTTCTATCGAAAATCTGTTTGTAAAGAGTGCCAGGTGGCAGAAGCTGAGGAAAAGTCCTCGTCATTTAGCACGGGTTTGCTGGAAGCACCCATGGTCCGATTTGCTGCACTGTCCCGCACCTTCCAAAGAGATGCTGGCGGGCGTCCTGGTCTCAGTCGGTGGCTTGCTGGGTGCTGGATGACCTTGGGGGAGCTGAAGCAGCCCTGTTCAAGGATAGGCAGCTGGAGAGAAGAAAAAAGAGCAACTCTTAAATAGCATAAAGGTTATAATGGGTTGAGATTTGAGCAGTTTAGCAAGACAAAAGGTAGTTTGACTTTTCGGTGCCAAGGCAGAGTGCTTGGATGGAGTGGTGCTGGAGGAGCACTGTGACAGAAGAGGTATAAGCACTTTAAAACACTAGTAGAAATTACAATAAAGCTAATGCAGTTGAAAAACTTCTATTACACACTTGAAAGGTGCTTGGTTCTATCAAAAATCTATTTGTAAATAGTGCCAGGTGGCAGAAGCAGGGGAAAAGTCCTTGCCAAATAGAGCGGGTTTGCTGGAAGTGCCCAAGTTCTGATTGGCTGAGCAGTCCCGTTCCTTCCAAGGAGCTGCAAGAGTACATCCTGGTGTCAGTCGGTGGCTGGCTGGGTGCCGGCCGACCATGGGGGAGCTGAAGCAGCCCCGTTCAAGGGCAGGCAGCTGGAGAGAAGAAAAAAGGGAAGGTCTTAAATAGCATATAGATTAGGATGGGATTAGATTTGAGCAGTTTAGCAAGACAAAAGGCAGTGAGACATTTGGCGCCAAGGCAGAGTGCTTGCATGGGGGTTGCAGGTGGAGCACTGAGACAGAAGAGGTGTAAGCACGTTAAAACACTAGTAGCAATTACATTCCAGCTAATACAGTTGAAAAACTTCTATTACACACTTGAAATGTGCTTAGTTCTATTGAAAATCTATCTGTAAAAGGAGCATGGTGGCAGAAGCAAGGGAATAGTCTTGGCCAATCAGAGTGGGTTTGCTGTGAGCGACCATGTTTCGATTAGCTACGCTGTCCTGTACCTTCCATGGAGCTGCAGGCAGGTGTCCTCATCTCGGTCGGAGGCTGGCTGGGTGCCGGCCGACCGTGGGGGAGCTGAAGTAGCCCTTTCAAGGGCAAGCAGCTAGAGAGAAGAAAAAAGAGCAGGTCTTCAATAGCATAGATATTAGGATAGGTTTAGACTTGAGAAGTTTAGCAAGATGAAAGGAAGTTAAAGTTTTCGGCGCCAAGGCAGAGTGCTTTGATGGGGGTGTGCAAGAGGAGCACTGAGATAGAAGAGGTGTAAGCACTTTGAAACACTAGTAGAAATAACAATCGAGCTAATAGAGTTGAAAAACTTCTATTACACACTTGAAATGTGCTTAGTTCCATCAAAAATCTATTTGTAAAAAAAGCCAGGTAGCAGAAGCAGAGAAAAGTCACAGCCAATCAGAACCGGGTTTGTTGGGCATACGTGTTCAATTAACGCGCGTCCCGTAACTTCAAGGAGCTGTTGGCAGGTGCTGGTCTCAGTCAGTGGCTGGCTGTGTGCTGACCCACCAGGGAGCTAGGCGGCCAATCAAGGCAGGCAACAGGAGAGCAGAAAAAACAGCAGGTCTGAAATAGCATAGAGGTTAGGATGGGTTTAGATTTGAGCAGTATAGCAAGACAAAAGGAAGTTAGACTTTTCGGCGCCAAGGCAGAGTGCTTGGATGTCGGGGTGCAGGAGGAGCACTGAAACAGAAGATGTGAAAGCACTTTAAAACACTAGTAGAAATTACAATCCAGCTAATACAGCTGAAAAACTTTTATTACACACTTGAAATGTGCTAAGTTCTATCGAAAATCTATTTGTAAAAAGTGCAAGGTGATAGAAGCCGGGGAAAAGTCCTGGCCAATCAGAACGGGTTTGCTGGAAGCGCCCTTGTTCCAATTGGCAGCACTGTGCCATACCTTCCGAGGAACTGCAGGCGAGCATCCTGGTCTCGGTCAGTGGCTGGCTGGGTGCCGGCCAACCGTTGGGAAGCTGAAGCAGCTTCATTCAAGGGCAGGCAGATAGACAGAAGAAAAATGAGTAGGTCTTAAATAGCATAGAGGTTAGGATGGGTTTAGATTTGAGCAGTTTAGCAAGACAAAAGGGAGTTAGTATTTTCGGCGCCAAGGCAATGTGCTTGGATGAGGTGGTGCAGGAGGAGCACAGAGACAGAAGAGGTGTAGACACTTTAAAACATGAGTAGAAATTACAATCTATCTAATACAGTTGAAAAACTTCTATTACACACTTGAAATCTGCTTAGTTCTATTGAATAACTTTTCATAAAAAGTGATAGGTGGCAGAAGCAGTGGAAACATCCTTGCCAATCAGAGCAGGTTTGCTGGAAGCGCCCATGTTCCAATTGACTGCGTTGCCCCGTACCTTCCAAGGAGCAGCAGGTGGGAGTCCAGGTCTCAGTTGGTGGCTGACTGGGTGCCAGCCGACCATTGAGGGAGCTGAAGTAGCCCTGTACAAAGGCAGGCAGCTCCAAAGAGGAAAAAAGAGCAGGTGTTAAATAGCATAGAGGTTAGGATGGGTTTAGATTTGAGCAGTTTAGCAAGACAAACGGGAATTAGTCTTTTCAGTGAGAAGGCAGAGTGCTTGGGTGTGGGGATGCAGGAGGAGCACTGAGACAGAAGAGGTGTAAGCACTTTTAAACACTAGTAGAAATTACAATCCCGCTAATAGAGTTGAAAAACTTCTATTACACACTTGAAATGTGCTTAGTTCTATCGAAACTCTATTTGTAAAAAGTGCCAGGTGGCAGAAGCAGGGGAAAAGTCCTGGCCAATAAGAGCAGGTTTGCTGGAAGCGCCCACGTTCCGATTAGCAGCCCTGTCCTGTACCTTCCAGGCAGCTGCAGGTGGGCATTCTGGCCTGGGTCAGTGGCTGGCTGGGTGCTGGCCAACTGTGAGGGCACTGAAGCAACCCTGTTCAAGGGCAGGCAGCTTCAGAGAAGAAAAAAGAAAAGGAATTAAACAGCATAGATGTTAGGATGGGTTTAGAATTGAGCAGTTTAGCAAGACAAAAGGGAGTTAAACTTTTCAGCGCCAAGGCAGAGTGCTTGGATGGGGATGTGGAGGAGGAGCATTGAGACAGAACAGGAGCAAGCACTTTAAAACACTAGTAGAAATAACAATCCAGCTAATACAGTTGAAAAACTGCTATTACACACTTGAAATGTGTTTAGTTCTATTGAAAATCTGTAAAAGATGCCAGGTGGCAGAAGCAGAGGAAATGTCCTGGCCAATCAGAGTAGGTTTGCTCGAAGTGCCCGTGTTCCGATTGGCTGCGCTGTCCCGTAACTTCCAAGGAGCTGCAGGCGGGCGTCCTGGTCTTGGTTGGTGGCAGGCTGGGTGCCGGCCGACCTTGGTGGAGCTGAAGCAGCCCCACGCAAGGGCAGGCAGCTGAAGAGAGAAGAAAAAAGAGCAGGTGTTAAATAGCATAGAGGTTAAGATGGGTTTAGATTTGAGCAGTTTAGCTAGACAAAAGGGAGTTAGACTTTTCGACGACAAGGCAGAGTGCTTGGATGGGGGTGTGCAGGAGGAGCACTGAGGCAGAAGAGGTGTAAGCACTTTAAAACACTAGTAGAAATTACAATCCAGCTAATACAGTTGAAAAACTTCTTTTACCCACTTGAAATGTGCTTAGTTCTATCAAAAATCTATTTGTAAAAAGTGCCAGGTGGCAGAATCAGGGGAAAAGTCCTGGCCAATCAGAGCGGGTTTGCTGGAAACGTTCGTGTTCTGATTGGCTTAGTGCCCCGTATCTTCCAAGGAGCTGCAGGCGGGCGTTCTGGTCTCGGTCGGTGGCTGGCTGGGTGCCAACTGACCGATGGAGGAGATAAAGCAGTCGCGTTCAAGGGCCGACATCTGTAGAGATGAAAAAAGAGTAGGTGTTAAACAGCATAGAGGTTAGGATGGGTTTAGATTTGAGCAGTTTAGCAAGACAAAAGGGAGTTAGACTTTTAGGCACCAAGGCACAGTGCTTGGAATGGGGGGTTGAAGGAGAAGCACTGAGACAGAAAAGGTATAAGCACTTTAAAACACTAGTAAAAATTACAATCCAGCTAATACAGTTGAAAAACTTCAATTACACACTGAAATGTGCTTAGTTCTTTCGAAAATCTGTATAAGACGTCAGGTGTCAGAAGCAGGGCAAATGTCCTGGCCAATCAGAGTGGGCTTGCTCGAAGTGCCCGTGTTCTGATTTGCTGCGCTGTTCTGTACCTTCCAAGGGACTGCAGGCAGGCGTTCTGGTCTCGGTTGGTCTCTGGCTGGGTGCCAGCCAACCGTGGTGGAGCTGAAGCAGCCCCATTCAAGGGCAGGAAGCTGGGGAGAAGAAAAAATAGCAGGTCTGAAGTAGCATAGATGTTAGGATGGGTTTAGATTTGAGCAGTTCGGCAAGACAAAAGGGAGTTAGACTTTTTTGGCACCAAGGCAGAATGATTGGATGGGGTGTGCAGGAGGAGCAATGAGACAGATGAGGTGTAAGCACTTTAAAACACTAGTAGAAATTACAATCCAGCTAATACAGTTGAAAAACTTCTATTACACACTTGAAATGTGCTTAGTTCTAATGAAAATCTATTTGTAAAAAGTGCCAGGTGGCAGAATCAGGGAAAAAGTCCTGGCCAGTCAGAGTGGGGTTGCTCGAAGAGCCTGTGTTCCGATTGGCTGCACTGTTCTGTACCTTCCAAGGAGCTTCAGGCAGGCATCCTGGTCTCGGTTGTTTGGCTGTCAGGGTGCCATCCGACCATGGGGGAGCTGAGGCAGACCCGGTGAAGGGCAGGCAGCTGGAGAGAAGAAAAAAGAGCACGTCTTAAATAGCATAGTGGTTAGGATGTGTTTAGATTTGAGCAGTTTAGCAAGACAAATGGGAGTTAGAATTTTCGGTGCAAAGGCAGAGTGCTTGGACTGGGGGGTGCTGTAGGAGCACTGAGACAGAAGAGGTGTAAGCACTTTAAAACACTAGAAGAAATTACATTCCAGTTAATACAGTTGAAAAACTTCTATTACACACTTGAAATGTGCTTAGTTTTATCAAAAATCTGTAAATGGTGCCAGGTGGCAGAAGCAGGGGAAAAGTCCCTGCCAATCAGAGTGGGTTTGCTCGAAGCACCAGTGCTCCAATTGGCTGCGCTGTCCCATACCTTCCAAGGAGCTGCAGGTGTGCTTTCTGGTCTCGGTCGGTGCCTAGCTTGGTGCAGGCCAACCGTGGGGGAGCTAAAGCAGCCCCGTTCAAGGGCAGGCAGCTTTAGAGAAGAAAAAAGAAGGGTCTTAAATAGCATAGATGTAAGGATGGATTTAGAATTGAGCAGTTTAGCAAGACAAAAGGGAGTTAAACTTTTAGCCGCCAAGGCAGAGTGCTTTGATGGGGTGGTGCAGGAGGAGTACTGAGACAGAAGAGGTGTAAGCACTTTAAAGCACTAGTAGAAATTACAAGCCCGCTAATACAGTTGAAAAACTTCTATTACACACTGAAATGTGCTTAGTTCTATCGAAAATCTGTAAAAGGTGCCATGTGTCAGAAGCTGGGGAAATGTCCTGGCCAATCAGATTGAGGTTGCACGAATCACCCGTTTTCTGATTGGCTGCGCAGTCCTGTACCTTCCAAGGGACTGCAGGCGGGCATCCTGGTCTCAGTAGGTGGCTGGCTGGGTGCCGGCCGACCGTGGTGGAGCTAAAACAGCCCCTTTCAAAGTCAGGCAGATGGAGAGAAGAAAAAAGAGCAGTTCTTAAATAGCATAGATGTTAGGATGGGTTTAGATTTGAGCAGTTCAGCAAGACAAAAGGGAGTTAGACTTTGGCACCAAGGCAGAGTGCTTGGATGGAGGGTGCAGGAGGAGCACTGAGACAGATGAGGTGTATGCACTCTAAAACACTAGTAGAAATTTCAATCCAGCTAATAGAGTTGAAAAACTTCTATTACACACTTGAAATGTGCTTAGTTCTAACGAAAATCTATTTGTAAAAAGTGCCAGGTGGCGGAAGCAGGGGAAAAGACCTGGCCAGTCAGAGTGGGGTTGCTCGAAGTGCCCGTGTTCTGATTGGCTGTGCTGTCCTGTACATTCCAAGGTACTGCAGGCGGGTGTCCTGGTCTCGGTTGGTGGCTGGCTGGGTGCCGGCCGACCGTGGTGGAGCTGAAGCAGCCCCGTTCAAGGGCAGGAAGCTGGAGAGAAGAAAAAAGAGCAGGTCTTAAATAGCATAGATGTTAGGATGGGTTTAGATTTGAGCAGTTTAGCAAGACAAAAGGGAGTTAGACTTTTCGGCACCAAGGCAGAGTGCTTGGATGTGGGTGTGCAGGAGGAGCAATGAGACAGATGAGGTGTAAGCATTTTAAAACACAAGTAGAAATTACAATCCAGCTAATACAGTTGAAAAACTTTTATTACGTACTTGAAATGTGCTTAGTTCTATCGAAAATCTATTTGTAAATGATGCCATGTTGGCAGAAGCAGGGAAAAAGTCCTGGCCAATCAGTGCGGGTTTGCTGGAAGAGCTTGTGTTCCAATTGGCTGCGCTGTTCCATACCTTCCAAGGAGCTTCAGGCAGGCATCCTGGTCTCGGTTGTTTCGCTGTCAGGGTGCCATCCGACTATGGGGGAGCTGAAGCAGACCCGGTGAAGGGCAAGCAGCTGGAGAGAAGAAAAAAGAGCAGGTCTTAAATAGCATAGAGGTGAGGATGTGTTTAGATTTGAGCAGTTTAGCAAGACAAATGTGAGTTAGAATTTTCGGCGCTAAGGCAGAGTGCTTGGACTGGGGGTGCAGTAGGAGCACTGAGACAGAAGAGGTGTAAGCACTTTAAAACACTAGTAGAAATTACATTCCAGCTAATACATTTGAAAAACTTCTATTACACACTTGAACTGTGCTTAGTTCTATTGAAAATCTGTAAATGGTGCCAGGTGGCAGAAGCAGGAGAAAAGTCCCTGCCAATCAGAGTGGGTTTGCTCGACGCACCAGTGCTCTAATTGGCTGCGCTGTCCCGTACCCTCCAAGGAGCTGCAGGTGTGCGTCCTGGTCTCGGTCGGTGCCTAGGTTGGTGCTGGCCAACGGTGGGGGAGCTGAAGCAGCCCCGTTCAAGGGCAGACAGCTTTAGAGGAGAAAAGTGAAAGGTCTTAAATAGCATAGATGTTAGGATGGGTTTAGAATTGAGCAGTTTAGCAAGACAAAAGGGAGTTAAACTTTTCAGCGCCAAGGCAGAGTGCTTTGATGGGGTGGTGCAGGAGGATCACTGAGACAGAAGAGGCGTAAGCACTTTAAAGCACTAGTAGAAATTACAAGCCCACTAATACAGTTGAAAAACTTCTATTACACACTGAAATGTGCTTAGTTCTATCGAAAATCTGTAAAAGGTGCCATGTGTCAGAAGCTGGGGAAATGTCCTGGCCAATCAGATTGGGGTTGCACGAAGCACCCGGGTTCAGATTGGCTGCGCTGTCCTGTACCTTCCTAGGAGCTGCAGATGAGCGTCCTGGTCTTGGTTGGTGGCTGACTGGCTGCCGGCCAACCGTGGTGGAGCTGAAGCAGCCCTGTTCAAGGTCAGGCAGCTGGAGAGAAGAAAAAAGAGCAGGTCTTAAATAGCATAGGTGTTAGGATGGGTTTAGATTTGAGCAGTTTGGCAAGACAAAAGGGAGTTCGACTTTTTGGCGCTAAGCCAGAGTGCTTGGATTGGGGTGTGCAGGAGGGGCACTGAGACAGATGAGGTGTAAGCACTTTAAAACACTAGTAGAAATTACAATCCAGCTAATTCAGTTGAAAAACCTCTATTACACTCTTGAAATGTGCTTAATTCTATCAAGAATCTATTTTTAAAAAGTGCCAGGTGGCAGAAGCAGGGGAAAATGCCTGGCCAATCAGAGCGGGTTTGTGGGAATGCCCGTGTTCTGATTAGCTGTGTTGCCCAGTATCTTCCATGGACCTGCGGGCTGGCGTTCTTGTCTTGTTCGGTGGCTGGCTGGCTGGCAGCAGACTGTTGGGAGAGCTGAAGCAGCCCCGTTCATTTGCAGGAGCTGGAGAGAAGAAAAAAGAGCAGGTATTAAATAGCAAAGAGGTTAGGATGGGTTTAGATTTGAGCAGTTTAACAAGACAAAAGGGAGTTAGACTTTTCGGCGCCAAGGCAGAGAGCTTGGATGTGGGGGTGCCGGAGGAGCACTGAGACAGAATAGGTATAAGCACTTTAAAACACTAGTAAAAATTACAATTCAGCTAATACAGTTGAAAAACTTCTATTACACACTTGAAATGTGCATAGTGCTATCAAAAATCTATTTGTAAATGGTGCCATGGTGGCAGAAACAGGGAAAAAGTCCTGGCCAATCAGAGCAGGTTTGCTGGAAGCACCCATGTTCCTATTGGCTGCACTGTCCTGTACCTTCCAAGGAGCTGCAGTCGTGCGTCCTGGTATAGGTTGGTGGCTGGCTGGGTGCCATCCAACCATGGGGGACCTGAAGCAGTCCCGGTCAAGGTCAAGCAGCTGGAGAGAAGAAAAAAGAGCAGGTCTTAAATAGCATAGTGGTTAGGATGTGTTTAGATTTGAGCAGTTTAGCAAGACAAAAGGGAGTTAGACTTTCCGGCACCAAGGCGTCAGTCATAAGGCAATTCTAGGGGTTGGGGGTAGGAAGAAGTAGGCTGCTGGTTAACTAGGATCTGCAGCTTATCCAGTTGGCAGGGAAATGGGCAGACTGGGTGGGCCAAGCGGTCCTTATCTGCCGTCAGATTCTATGTTTCTATGTTTCTAAGGCAGAGTGCTTGGACTGGGGGGTGCAGGAGGAACACTGAGACAGAAGAGGTGTAAGTACTTTAAAACACTAGTAGAAATTACAATCCAGCTAATACAGTTGAAAAACTACTATTACACATTTGAAATGTGCTTAGTTCTATCAAAAATCTATTTGTAAAAAGTGTCATTTGGCAAAAGCAGGGGAAATGTCTGGGCCAATCAGAGTGGGTTTGTTGGAAGCCCCTGTGTTCCTATTGGCTGTGCTCTCCTGTACCTTCTAAGGAGCTGCAAGCGGGCATCCTGGTCTCAGTCGGTGGCTGGCTGAGTGCCGGACGACGTGGGGGAGATGAAGCAGCCCCATTCAAGGGCAGGCAGCTGGAGAGAAGAAAAAAGAGCAGGTCTTAAATAGCATAGAGGTTAGGATGGGTTTACATTTGAGCAGTTTAGCAGGACAAAAGGGAGTTAGACTTTTCAGGGCCAAGGCAGAGTGCTTGGATGGGGAGGTGCAGGAGGAGCACTGAGACAGAAGAGGTGTAAGCACTTTAAAACACTAGTAGAAATTACAATCCAGCTAAGACAGTTGAAAAACTTCTGTAACACACTTGAAATGTGCTTAGTTCCATCGAAAATCTGTAAAAGTGCCAGGTGGCAGAAACAGGGGAAGCTCCAGTGCTCCGATTGGTTGCGCCCTCCCGTATCTTCCAAGGAGCTGCAAGTGGGCATCCTGGCTTTGGTCAGTGGCTGGCTGGGTACCAGCCGATCATGGGGGAACTGATGCAGCCCCATTCAAGGGCAGGCAGCTGGAGAGAAGAAAAAAGAGCAGGTCTTAAATTGCATAGAGGTTAGGATGGGTTTAGATTTGAGCTGTTTAGCAAGACAAAAGGGAGTTAGACTTTTCAGTGCCAAGGCAGAGTGCTTGGATGGGTGGGGTGCAGGAGGAGCACTGAGACAGAAGAGGAGTAAGCACTTTAAAACACAAGTAGAAATTACAATCCAGCTAAGACAGTTGAAGAACTTCTATTACACACTTGAAACGTGCTTAGTTCTATCAAAAATCTATTTGTAAACAGTGCCAGGTGGCAAAAACAGGGGAAAATTCCTGGCCAATCAGAGCGGGTTTGCTGGAAGTGTCCTGTGTTCCGATTGACTGCGCTGTCTTGTACCTTCCAAGGAGGTGCAGGCTGACTTCCTGGTCTCAGTCGGTGGCTGTCTGGGTGCCAGCTGACCGTGGGGAGACTGAAGCAGCCCCATTCAAGGGCAGGCAGCTTCCAAGGAGCCGCAGGTGGGCATCCTGGTCTCAGTCGGTGGCTGGCTGGGTGCTGGCCGACCATGGAGGAGCTGAAGCAGCCTCATTCAAGGGCAGGCAGCTGCCAAGGAGCTGCAGGCGGGCATCCTGGTCTCAGTCAGTGTCTGACTGGGTGCCAGCTGACCATGGGGAGCTGAACCAGCCCCATTCAAGTTTCCATATGAAATAAAAAAAACAAGCATTTGTCAATGCCGAATGTTGTCGAGCTGGCATTGGTTTTGGTAGTGCAGTACGGAAACACATTTTTGGCAGGATGTGAAAAATGACAGCTGTACTGTTCATAAGGAGGTGTAAAAAATGACAGTGGTGAAAATGTGGCATGTAATTATTGCAAATTTGCGAAGTTACCAGGGTGTGTGGGAAATGCGCAATGCACATTTATGACACAGTCATTTTAATGACTTTCAGCAGCAGATTTTAAACATAGGCATTTTAGCACCTCTGCTCATGTACAGCGTCACTGTCATTTCCTCAACCTGTCCCAAAAAGTGATTTTGCACAGTGACTATTCTACACCGGATGTGCGAAAACACATTTCAGCCAGGATATATAAAATGACAGCTGTACTGTTCATCAAGAGGTGGGGAAAAATGCCAATGGTGAATATGCAGAGTGAAAATATTACAAATGCACAACATTAAGTGCGAGCATGCAAACTGCACAACGCACGCTCATAACACAGTCATTTTATAGAGTATCATCACCAAATTTTCAACATAGGCATTTTAGGACCTCTGCTCATGAACAATGTCACTGTCATTTTCGTAATATGCCCTGAACACTGATTTCCCTCAGCAACTGCGGTATTGTGTGCTGGAGGTACGGAAACACATTTCAGCCAGGATGTGAAAAATGACAGCTGTACTGTTTACAAGGAGGTGTAGAAAAATTATTATGTTGAAAATCTGGCATGAAAATATTGCGAACTCACAAAGTTACGAGCATGCGTAGCAAGTGCGCAACGTACGCTCATAAAACAGCCATTTTGGGGATTTCTTCCACCAAATTTGCAGCATAGGCTTTTTGAGAGCACACCTCATGAATACTGCTACTGTCCTTGTTCTAATCAGTCCTGAAAGGTGATTCTGCACAGTGACTGCAAAATCACCTTTTGGGACTGATTAACGTCATAACAGTGACAGAACTCACGAGGAGGGGTCCCAAAAGCCCCATGTTGAAAATTTTGTGCAAAAATTGCCAAAAATGCCTGAGATGTGCATTAAAGTTGAAAAAACCCTATTTATTCCATTATACAGCTTACTGGCATTTCCTCAGTTCGCGGTCAGCTTTGAAGAGTGCAGATGTGTTCCCGGTCTACCGAAGATCCTCACGCCAAGCTCCGGAGGTAAGTATGGGATGGGGGTGTGGGGAGGCAGGGTGCCCAGTGGGTGGGTGCGGGTGATGAGAGGGGGGTATGGAGACTGAGAGGGACCGTTCTCTGTTTACAGGTGTTAAAAAATTGCAGATTTTTTTTTATAGTTTTTTATAGGGGGATACAGTAGCTGACAGGGGATTGGGCACCCCATTGGCACATAGGGAGTGGGGGACAGTAGCTGAGGGGGATTAGGCACCCCACTCAGCACAGAAGAAAGGGGGACATCATGCCAATGGGGAGTGGGCTCCCCCATCAGCATATTAAAGAGGGAAATGGGGGATGGATGCTGATGGGTATTGAGCACCCCCATTGGCAAACAACAGAAGTGAGGGGGACACACATTATGCCAACGGGGAGTAGGCTCCCCAGTTGGCACATGCATGAGGGGCAGGATAAGCTGACTGGGGGATCGGGCACCCCGGAAGTTGTCAGTTTAGCGGCCACTGTGCCACCATGTTTGTAGCTGGCGAAGCACGTAGGAAGATCCACTGTGTGTGATGAGCTTTGCTTGCATTGCAGCAGACCTTTCCTTAGATGTGCTTGCCACATTAGTATGCATGGTGTGGCGCCAGCATGCAGGCTGATTGGGGAATGAGGGACACACCTATTGGTGCATGCCCTGCATTTGCCCAACAGCGACCACACCTCCAAATCTCCACTGCCACAAGATGTTGGCTGCGCAGTCGCGCCACCATAAAAACAGCTACTACAAAAATAGCGACTGCAAAATAATGCATACGAATACAGTGACTGCAAGCAACAACAATCACTACAAATCATGAAAACACTGCTGCATTGACTTTTCAACTCTGGGATGAGGAAAAACTCAGGAGGGGGATATTCTCCAGGGGGATACAACTCGGGAAGGGGGAGAAAGTCAGGAGAGGGGGAAACTTCATATTCCAGCTTTGGAGGGATGACATAAATGGGGGGAACCTAAACCACAGCACAACACTTAAAAACAAAAACAAAAAAAAAAACAGGAACAGCCTACAATCCAGGTCTAGAAAACTTAACATACACACAGTCAATGATGCTTACTGCTAAGCTACACTGGAAGCTCAATGGTTCACCAAACAGCAGATTATTTAACTACTGAGCACACAACAGCTGGTGAACTACATCACTTTATTCCTGAACTGCCTTGCTTACAAAACCACCTGCTACAAAAAAGGCACTTAAAAGACATTTGCTCTCATGCAGTCACTGTTATTGACTCGTCCATATTGATTTGCTGTTTTCATGGGATACCAGGTGCACTATTCCAAATTCACAAAAGCAGGCATGCAAGACAGCCCATTCAGCATGCAAGTCACTAGGCGACCATTTGCATGTCTATTATGGACCCATTTTCATACGCTGCAGTGAGTTTAGCACACAGTACATCCCCTATCTCAGAGGCAGCTAGTGTTGGTAGGGTTACCAATCTCCCTGGTTCTTGCCATGCCCACCCCCTGTGATCACTAATCTACAGTCTGATTACAAAAAATGAAGATTCCCTGTTGCTAGTGGTCCCCCTCTCCCGAATCGCCAAACCGAGAAAAAAAAGAATAGTCCTTAGTGGTTAGTTGTTCCCCCCACCGAGCGTCAGCCCAACTGTAAACATATAAGTACTCCCTGGTGGCTTGCGGTCCCTCCTCATGCTGATCACTGACCAGAGAAAAAAGAAGAATAGTCCCTGGTGCCAGTGGTCCTCCCCCCATGATATTATATATTCTTTGCAAAAAAATTTGTTATTACATCAGTTAGGGTGGATACCACAGCAACAAAAGCAGGGAAATGAGGCATTAGGGTTTCCAACCCTAACACCCCACTCCCAGTGTTCCCACCCCTACCACCCCACTTCATCCCCCAACCCTCCACACACCAACAGGCATGGGGGTGTGCCATGGGGTCATAAGGCCCAACTCTCACCTCATTCCATGTGTAACCATGCTTACATTCTACAGCATAGGGCAATGGGGTGAGAGTTAGGACTTATGACCCCATGACACACCCTGATACCTGTTGGTGTGTGAAGGGTGGGGGGATGGGGTGGAAGGAGTGGGAACCCTGGGGGTGGGACATTAGGATTGGAAACTCTAATGTCTCATTTCCCTGCTTTTGTCGCTGTGGTATCCACCCTAACCGATGCAATAACAAAGATTTTTTTCAAAGAATTTCCCTTCTTTTTCAGATAGTGTAATTGTATCCTCATTTTACTGTGGGAATGCAGGGTCCTTCAGACCCTCTGCTCCCATCCATCCATCCATCCAGATAGTACAACAGTGTCCACATTCATGGTGGTGAGCACAGGGTCCCTCCATCAAGGTAGTACAACAGTATCTATATGTCACGGTGGGAGCACAGGATCCGATCCCTCCATTGAGATTGTACAGCAGTATCCATATGTCATGGTGGGAGTGCAGTGTCCAAGGACCCTGGACTCCCATCCCTCCATCTATATAGTACAACAGTGTGAAAAATGGGAAACACTGGCAAAGTTACAAGAGTGCATAGAAACCGCGCAATGCATGCTTATAACACACAGAGGTTTTTTACCAAATTTTCAACATCAGCATTTCAGACCGCCCCTCATGAACAGTGCAACTGTGATTTTGTTAATCCATCCCAAAAGCTGATTTTGCCCAGCAACTGGGGGAGTGCTTAATTTAATTATGGCCAGCAATCGGCCAGGGGGGACCACTGGACACCAGGGAGAAATATTTGAGCTAGTGAGTGACCAGGGTGGCGGAGGAGACCATTAGACAACAGGAAGAACTTTGGCCAGTAGTGGCCACTAAATTTCACCAAGGGAGGTAAAGTTACACTGCAGGTGGTGAAATTTCACCACAGGAGGAGAAATTACTGTCACAAGTGGTGAAATTTCACCACCAGTGGTAAAATTTCACCCACGAGCGGCAAATTTCACTGGTTTGCAGGCAAAATTTAACTTGCTTCAGGGGCTGAAATTTTGCATTTCACCCTGCAAAATATTTTGCAAAATGCATGAATTAAGCAAATTTATTTCACAGAGTGAAATTTTCTAATTTCGCACACTACCCATTATACCGCACTTACCCAATTCCTCATTTTGCAGTTTAGCTTTTAAGAGTGCAGATGAGTCCTGGTAAAGAGAAGATCATGGCTCCAGACCTATGGAGAGTAAGTATGAGTGAGGAGGGAGGTGCAGGGAGGTGGGTGCACAGAGGGAGGGTGGGGATGGGGGACGGGATGAGGAGGCGATGATGGACCATTTTCTTTGTTACAGGTCAAAAAAATAAAAAGACTTTGAGAGACGCTTTTCTTCATTTACAGGAACAAAAAAAAAAGCTATTTGAGCACACACTGACGTGGGCTCCCAGTATGCCACATAAGTTTTTTTGGGGGGAATCATCATGCCAACAGGGGGGTTGGGCACCCCCATTGGCAATAAGAGGAGGCTTGGGGGGGCATCCATCACCGGGAGTGGGTATCCCAGTGTTGGAAAGGTTTAAATAATTTAATAAATATATCAGCACACTGGGGTGGGCTCCCAGTTTGCCACAACACTAGGAGAGATACAGATCAACACAGGGATTGGGCACCTTGATGTCAAAAAGGGGCAGACTAGATTGATGCAGGATCTTGCATCAAACTGTGCACAGATATTGATGTAGGATCCTGCATCGAAGTACTGTAATGTGCGGTACAATGGTTTTGTATCAAACAGCATTTTGCAGCACATTACAGTACTTCGTTGCAGGATCCTGCATTGAAATTTGTGCACATTTTGATGCAGGATTCTGCATCGAAGAAAAGACCTCGGGGTATGATTTTCTTCTCCTCAGTTCACACTTTGGCTTTGAAGAGTGCAGACGTGTGCCGGTCCACAGTAGATCACAGCTCCTGACCTCCGGAGGTAATTATGGGTGAGAGAGGGGTGCAGGGAGGTGGGTGCACAGAGGGAGGGTGGAGATGGGGGAGGGAACAGGGAGACGATGATGGACAGTTTTCATCATTACAGGTACAAAACTAAAAAAGACTTTGAGGGATGGTTTCCTTTATTTACAGGGTGTAAAAGAAATACATTTGGGCACACTGTGGTGGGCTCCAAGTATGCCACATAAGTTTTTTTGGGGGGAATCATCATGCCAACAGAGGTGATTGGGCACCCCCATTGCAATATGAGTTGGCTTTGGGGGGTTATCCAACACAGGATTTGGCATCTTGGTGTCAGAAACTTTTAAATAATTAAAAATACATAAGTCAGCACACTGGGGTGGGCTCCCAGTGTGTCACAATACAGGGGGGATACAGATGGACACGGGGATTGGATATCCTGATGTAGAAAGATGGCAGACTATACCGATGCAGGACTCTGCATCAAAATGTGCACAAATTTCAATGTAGAATCCTGCATCAATGTACTGTAATGTGCCACACAATGGTTTTGTATCAGACAGCATTGTGCGGTACATTGCAGTACTTTGATGCAGTATCCTGCATTGAAATTTGTGCACATTTCAATGCAGGATTCTGCATCGAAGAAAAGACCTTGGGTGATGGTTTTCTTCTTTTCATAGGTATTTACAGATAAAAAAACATTTGGGCACACTGGGGTGGGCTCCCAGTATGCCCAGTACACACCTTGTATTGTGTGCACTAAGCACACAGACGCGGGTTTTCCATGACTCTGCAGCTAGCAGCATGAGTTCCAGCTGTGGCTGCAGAAGTCAAGAAAATACCGCTCTTCTCATACAGAGAATGGACTCCAAGCTGTTCTCTGTATACAGTAAGCTGGCACCCAAGAGAAAAACTTCTTTGGGTCCAGCTTAAAACACACAAAAAAATCAGAAAACACCTAAAGAGTTTCTCTTTAGGTGTTTTTTAATTTTTTGTGTTTAAAATGTTCAGTACTTCAGCATTCTCACTAAGCGGCAAAACAAAATGGCCACCGCAACACAGTTCAGTCGGTCGCAGGACTGTGAACTGTGCAAAAAATACCAGCATTCTTTGTGAAAAGAAGCTGGTATTTTTCGCACAGTAGTCCTATTGTGTGAAAAATATATCGTTTGTGCCTGATATAAATTTTCCCACAGGAAACAATGGGAAAATTAAAAATGTCATAACTTTTGAACTGATTAATCTTTTTTCACCAAACCTTCAAAAGGCACATCTGTGACCCATAGACTTTCTACACTGAGAATTTCAGCCCACAACATAAAGCCATTTTTGAGATCCAGCTGTAGAAAGGAATGTCAAAAAAATCCAGATTATTTTTTTGTTTTTTCAACAATTTATATCTCAGAAACCACTTGAAGGATTCCCACAAAACTTGGCAGGTCAAGAGACCTACCCCTAGAAATTATGCATGCCAAATGTCATTCAAATGTATGAACAGCTTCAAAGGTATTAAGGCTCAAAGTTTGGACTTTAACATAGAAGTGCAGTTTCACCCTAACTGTACTGGTGTGACCATGCCAGAACATATATATATATATATATATATATATATATATATATATATATATATATATATACTGTATATACACATATTGACACTGCCAAGATGAAGTGAATGACACAGTTTCCTACATGACAAAGGGGACTAAGCGGCATTGAAATTACATTGCTTTATTCAGTAGGTCTTCTGCAGCATACTGCAGAGTGCATTAACAGTGTGTTTCATCCTGCGGGACACCACTGTATATGTATATATAGATATATATATATGTGTGTGTGTGTATATACATATATATCTATGTGACAAAGAACCTCTTGTGCGCAAGCACTGAAGCAATGGTTACCCCAAAGGACATTTGGCCGGGAAGCCAAGTTTCAAATAAATACAAAATCACACTTGCCCCCACAATGCAAAGCATCATGGGCTGCATATGCAAATCACCACAGAATATTATGCTGGTTCAACTTTAAGCAGAAATACATGTTGCCAAAAGGCCTCTCACACAGTTTGCAAAGGGTGCAAACAGAAGACATAGACACATGTTTCGTCCTACCAGGACTCATCAGTATGCCTCATCTGTTTGACACCCCAGTTGGCACCCTTTGCAAACTGTGTGAGAGGCCTTTTGGCACCATGCATTTCTGCTTAAAGTTGAACCAGCATAATATTCTGTAGTGATCTGCATATGCAGCTCATGATGCTTTGCATTGTGGGGGGCATGTGTGATTTTGTACATACATATATATATATATCCTATAAAATGTCAAAATTGTTTTGGAGGGTGTAAAAGTGCAGGTGTGCAGTCCTGCTCTGATATGTTTTGGGCTGGCAGCATAGCCTAGAGGTTAGAGTAATGAGCTGTGAACGAGCTTGGTACATCCAGCAGACCAGACCTTGGTTTGATTCTCTCAACCTCCACTTGTATACTGTGTGACTCTAAGCAAGTCACTTAACCACCCAGTGCTCCCAGGTCATCCCTAAAAATAGGCACTTGTGCCTAGTGGGCCTTACCTGGTTACCAAAGACTAAAAATAAATAAAAAAAAAATATACACATGGTCACCTGATGGTGTTTGTCCAATGCGATTGATGATTGTTTGTTGCACATTTTATAAATATATATATATGATATGCAATGTGATTCTGGAAATATTTCCAGAAAACCCAGTGCATATCTCATTTATGCAATGGTTATATTTATTGATTGTTTTTTCATGTGTTTTTTTTTAAATGTCATTTAAATATGTAAGCAGATTTTGTGGTGTTTGTATGGTGTTATGGTAACTAGGGTCAGTGCATGCCTTCGTTTTGAATGCAGCTTTTGAGTGGCTGATGTTGTGTGTGGGGGTGAGCTGAAAAGTTTTGGAAACACGGTGATGGAAAGTCTTGCTTAGAGAGGGAGCGAGGTTATAGATTTATGAATTTATTTATTAATTTGTTTTTATATTTAAGTTTTGGAAAATGCTTTATTTAGTTGCACCTGCATTTTGGAAGTGGTATCTGGCTGATCCTGCTTAACTTCTACAGCAGTACTGAGTGGCAAGCGGTAAGGGTTTCTAGTTTGGAGGAGTGAGCGGCTCATTTTGTTTCTTTCTGGGCATTTGAGAAACTCATTGTCGGCTAGCACAGGTACTGTGACCTGATCTGAGGTAAGCCTGTTGCCAGTTGTGATTGGGAAAGGAAGGAGCATGATCTGTAGTGCTCTGTTGTTTGGAAGGATGAGTTGGTTTGCTGTGGAGTTCTTTTTTGATGTGTATTGATACTACGTATTTTGATTGTTAAAAGAAGTACCTTTCAGTGTGAATGCCGTTTTCACACTGAGGAGGGTTTGAGTTACAGCTGTCAGTTGAGTGAGTGTGTAAATTTGGGGTGTATGCAGATGGAGTTTTCTATGGACTGTATCTGGTACTGGAAAAAGAAAATGAAAGTGTTCTGTGTCCTGCTGGACAGAAATGGAACTGAGAGTGGGAGCTGGCATGCAGCTGAGCAGGTGAATTCTGATTGTGTTGCTCATGCTGCCAGCTCCCACCAATCAAAACGTTTCTGAGCAGTTGTGGTGAAGTGCGGTTTGTGTCTGGTTATTACCTACAGTGAGGATAAATGACCTACAGTGAGAATAAATGAATTATTCTCACTGTAGGGTCTGACCAGGCAAAATTACTGCTGTTATTTATCAGTTTTTATCCTCACCCCATTGCATATATATATAGATTTATATATATATATATATATATACATATTCTTTGCAAAAACCTGTGTTAATGCATCAGTTAGGGTTGCCTCACAGCGACAAAAGTGAGGAAATTCAATGTAAGGGTCTTCAACCCTAACACCGAATCCCTCCCCACATACACAGACACAACAGACATACAAGCAATGGATGGTATAAGGCAACACAACCAATCAGAAACAGACACCATAAGGTAACAGAAAGAACATACAGTACAACTCTGTAAACATATCACAAGAAGCCTTCATCATCATGTTTCAGCAACTGTATTACTTCAGTCATGGTAAGACCTCATGGTAAGTTGGGCCTTGTTCTTCTATCCTTCCATTGAGATAGGACAGACAACACTCTACATATGTCACAGAGAGACTGCAGGGTGCTATGTACCCTGCCCTACCATCCCTGCATTAGCATAGTACAACACTATGTGTCACTGTGTCCATATGTCACAGTGTCACCTCATGGTTGTTCAGGTACTGCACGCCCATCCCTCCATCAAGCTACAACTACAACACAATATATATTTCACATTATCCATATGTTACAGCGAGAGTACAAGGTGCTTCGTATTCTGCTCCCATTCCTCCATCGTCATAGTACAATAAAGTACATATGTCACACTGCCTATATGTCACAAGCAGAAAAGTGCAACATATGGATAGCATAACACATGGATTGTGTTGTACTATTTCAATAGAGGTATGGCAGTGCATGGTCCAAACTACCCTGTGTTCTCACTGTGACATATGTACAATGTGACATATGGATAGTGTTGCACTATCTGGAAGTAGGACTAGGAGGGCAGGGTGCCACAGTGACATATTATCACTGTGTTCTATGGATTCTGACATAGTAAGTCAATGTACGGATGAAAGTGCATGGTCCAAAAGTCAGTGCACTCCCAGCCCCACATTGACATAATAGAACAGTGTCTTTATGAAATGTTGGGAACACTACTGGTCCATGCAGATACTACAACAGTCTGCATAGATCAGGTTTGGAGTGTGGACTTATTCACCATACAGTCATGTAAGAATGGAACTAATTTCATTAAAATATTTTATTATTATAATTTTATTATATTCTTAATTGCTATTCCATATCCTTATATTTGCGTAATTATTAAGTCATATAAATGTTTCTGGTCAAATTAATGTCTAAATGAACTCAAAAACAAGGACAATGTTACTTAAGGCTCGAATACTGAAATGGAGGAATGATGCCATGAAAAGGGAATTTAGCATACATGGTCAACACCTAGGAAAAAAAAAGGTTATTTCAGGGATAGTCTGTTTATATTGAATGGCCTCTTCCAATTAGTAGCAGAAGAGCTTGAAACATGACATAATTTACGACTTTGTTTTTGTACCAGCCAGAGCAAATGTCAGAGGTTAACATAGACTTAGACTGGCTTTAAGAAAATAAGACTTTTATTTATAGAAAATATACAAAAACGCTGATACATTTCAAAATTATACAGCCTGCACAGTGATTAGGTTTTGAACTTATCAGCATAGTATAGAGTAAGCTATTTACAAAACACTGTAGTCCCAAAACTGTTTAAAATATATTGACAAGTTTGGTGTATATAGTAAGCTGAACTTGTCATCTTTTTAATGGAATGAGAGTAAAGTGTTTATCTATCAGAAACAACTAGTAGGGTGGATTATAAGCCTTTTAGATAAAATCCAAAGCAACATGAAATCACGCCTCATTTACCTCAAACAAAGAAGATCCCTGTCTTAAAGAAGGTTGCTAAATTTATAAAGTTTCTAATTATAGTAGGTATGCCAAACTGACATAATTTTAAACAGGAAAAAATGTACTTCTGAAATCTGTAAATACTTTTTAGATATCTATAAAGGAAAAAGTTGTATAATGGTTTTATAAATTATAGATGTTATATTAGAACTGACACCATCATGTTTGGTCTCAAATAAATCCTCTCCTTTAGCTGCATCCAAGAATGTATGTTTTATATTTGTACAAAGGTTCACATAGATGCAAGAAAGAAAAGTTGTTTTATATCAAAAATAGTTTTTGAAGATTAGGTCATATTGAGGGGCTAACAGTAACATCCTCAAAGAGTACTCAGACCAATCATTAACTTGATGGTGATGTCACTGGTAAGTGGGACATAAATGAGATGCTGGCAAAGCCAGCCCAGAAGTGCTTGATTCTTTGGTGTGTGAAGATCTGTGTGGGATACCCTGACAATTTTGGATGAGCTTGGGACTTGTACTAGGTCAAAACCTGAAGCCACACCTGCTTGGAACATCATTTGGGCTTTAACATTGCCGCTGCAAGGGGGTTCTAAACCAGCCTGAAAGCCTGCACAACTCTGCAAAAAATCCAGCTGCTGACACTGGCTGTTACAGGAAGGACTTTCTTTCCAATATTGGATTAAGCAAGGCCTATGTTTTGCATACTGAGAATTTGGACCAAAGTAATGTTTTGGAATTTCTGTTAAAAGCCTGAACAAGAGACTGACTTTGGAAATTACCAGCCAGCAATCCTGCAGTGCTGTTAAATTGCAGTGAGTCCAGAGCTACAGGTTAAGAGCAGAAATGAACTGAAACAGACACGAGTCACAGTGTCCAGTTACCAAGACATTTCTTTCCACAGGGAGAGCTCTTTCTACAGACTGTGCTGAACTACTAAAATCTTGCTGTCTGATTTTTCCTACTAAATCTTGAAGTGACTTTTGATGATTTGTGATGTCAAGGAAGAAGGAATAAGTCTGCATTGCTTCACTGATGTCAGAAGACTCTACAGTTCCAGGTTCAAGAAAAAAAGACAAAAGACTAAATCCAAATTCACCACCAAGGACATTTGTCATTCAGAACCAGAAGTTCTCACCAAGAATTTGAAAGTTAAAAAGTAGAAGACCACAGCTACAGATAACTAAAACATGAGTATTCCTGTATTCTACTTTTAGTACTTATTTAGCTATCTGGGGCAGTAGCTTAGTGCATTTTAGCTCCAATATCTTGGGTATATGGTTAAGTTAAACTTTAGATGTAAAGTAAATAACTTTTACATGCTATGATGTTTTAAAACAGTTATTATAAAAAGATATAACCTGAGACACTAGTGTAATGAGTTGCAAGTTCTCATAGTAAAAGAAAAGGTCATGATATTGATAAGTATGCTAAAGAAGTAGTATAAACTGTCATTTATTATGCTGAATATTGCTTATTCATTTACATTGCTTATTTGCTGAAATTTGTTTTATTCATTTTATTTGATTTACTTGATTTTCTAAAACCTGTTGTTTTGTTTACATTACAGTTTATGTTTACATTATTTTCATTATGCTTGCTATTTATGCTAATTATGAATATTTAGGACTTGTACATATGTAAATAAAATATATATTTATCTGTTATATAATCCAAGGTTTGGCAACAGGGTTTTTCACCATCATTTTTGAGTCTGAAAAGCATAGGATTACCAAAAATAATAAATATTCACATGTGATAATGTGAATATTTATTTTATTTGGTAATTTATGAAATAGTTTTTGGGTAAGGCCCGAGGTGAATCTAAGTACCTTATTATAAAAACTGATATTATTAGCCTTTGTTCTGACATCTTTGGGGTTCTCATTCACAAGATGATTGTTAGTGAATAATAGGTCCACATATAGGTTGCATGAGAAATACATATTACTACAGTTATTGTTTTCAAGTTAATAAATGGAATAAATAATATTTTTTTGCTCTTGTTTCTCGAGGATTTAAAGATAGAATTACCCCTAGACAGAGAGAAAAAGACCAAAAGACATAATTATCTGGCAGTAAAGCTGCAAGGAAAAGGACTTTTGAAGTATCTGAAGGAAATATCTGGTTCTTTGTTTAAATTGTGTTGGATAAAAGGTTATTAAAATGTGATGGTAATTGTTGATAAAGTTTAGTAACAAGAACTTGAGACATGGTAGCTGCTATTGCAACTGTAGGTATAGTTCATGCAGATGCAGGGCAGCACTTTCAGAGTTGCCAATACTTGTCATCAAGAAGGAGCCATTAATACTTCTGTGTCAAAGTTGTAGGCCAGAAGAAGTAATTAAATGAACAGAATAAAGAGTATGCTGATGTGATTGAGAAGCTGTGCATTGACAAATTAAGGTTATTATGTGAGGATGTAAAACAGTTAAACCAACAACTAGGAGAGTGATCTTATGAATGTAGTAGACTTGCAAGCCAGATTCAATGGCTCAAAACACAGTTAGATGTAAGAAATGTGAAAATATGATGGTGACTGTGTCCAAATCAACTTAGAGACTGACATTAATGCCCTGAAAAACTTGAGTGAACAGTGCTCAGCTGCAGATGTAGAGAAGGCCAAAATATTAAAGACTAATGAAAAGCTCAAAGAGTGGGGCACATCTTTGGAAAGGGAAAAATCAAAATTAGAGCATGCTAATGAACAGGTTATCAAGGAGCTAACTGAAATGATACAAATGTGTAGTGATGTAAGGAAGCAATATGAAAGTGATAAGAAATAGTGGGCAGACAGGGGAAGACACCTATTAGCCAAGAGGAAGGAAGGAAGAAACCTCCAACCCAAGAGGTTTAAGTGAGTCACACCCAAGCTATCAGTCTCAAGGTAATGGACTAGAGGAGAATACCAGTAGAGCATATAATTCTTTTTGGGATCCTTCCTACCCAAAACCTGCAGACATAGCTTCCTACCAGCCACATTCCCTTTCTCAATTTGGTACCAGAAGGCAATCTGAGTTACAAAAAGCAGTACATGTAAATAGAGACATTAGCCCACTAAATGGACTGATGAGTACTTCAGGTAAACCAGATAACTTGGTAGGGAAATGTAAATCAGAAGTTGTACCAAATGGGCTAGGAAATAAGCAACTAAAAGAGTATTGTACCCTTTTGGAAAAGGAGTATATTAAGCTAGGTAAAAACTGGGAAGGCTTAAAGGCCAAAAGTAAAAATCATATGAGAATAAAAGCATCTGAGGAATCAGGCCCAGATAGCTCCTCCCCTGAAAAGGAATATCCCTGTTAAGAGCAGGAACCACGTGATAGGCATACAAAAAAAAGATATAAAATTAAACAAAAAAGAAGCCCTAATTCTGAAGGTGATTCATCTGATGGGTCCAGGAAAAATAAAAATATTTCTGAAAAGAAACAGGGGTATTTAAAATCAAAGACTGTTACACAAGCTTTGAAATTGGTAGGTGAGAGGTATAATTCTAAATATGTGAAAGGAGGCATTCAGCAACATATTCAAAAACAAAAAGAGTGTTTTGAATCTTTGTCCATAACTGATGAGGGAGAACAGAGTTTTGTGATTAGGTGGTCTGTTGATGATCGTCGAACTAAGTGGTCAAGAATGTCTAGAGAAAGAGAAGGAGTTTGCTAAATATCACACTAAGGGGGCAGCAGATATGTAGCCTACCAAATGCGGTGTGGGGTTGATCAAAGTCCTAGGAAATATTATTGCAGGCTGAAGGATGTGTACTTTGGAGCAGAAGATCACACAGGCAGTGATTTAGATGACTTCCGAGATGCATATTACCAAGGTTTACCCCTTGCTATCAGGACGCAATTGGCACTTGAGCTTAACAGGAGGCCCAGGGCCATTCACTGGATTGTCAGACAGGCATAACACATCTGGGACTCTGGAAGAGGTGATGACTCTAGTCCACAGAAAAAGGGAGGGGGCCCCAATCCCAAGGTCCAAGTGTCTGAAGTAACTACCTCGGATACTTTTGCTATGGAAGGGGGTGAACTATCTACCCCCAAAAACAGGAGACAAAGGAAGAAAAGAGGTAACAACACTCAACCAGGAAAAGTTGTAGAGCAGTCTAAGGCTGTGTCTGACCCCACAGTAGTAACCCAACCTACCAGCACTGCTCAAGCTCCCCCGTGGTGGTTCCACTACCTAGTCCTGAGTCACAGTTCTATCAGAACTCGCAGCAATTCCCACAACCTCAGCCATACCACAACCAAGGACCTTCCTATGTAGGTTATGATCCTGGTAGAGGACACAGCTGAGGGTATGGGAGAGGATACTACAGAGGATACAACAAAGACTACAGAGGTGGTAGAGGTGCCTATAGGGGGTGTCAAAACTATAACAATAAGCAAGATGGTTACAGGTTCCAAGACAGACCTTGACCTGGTTCCTTAGTCATGGAGGAAGTACAGGGAATAAAGGAGGAGATGGAAGACTTAAAAATGCTGCTCCAACATTGGGTCCCACCTCCCCCCTTTGCCTTCTGGGTTTCCTGCACCTGCACAGAACCCATCTGCAACCTCAAATGACAATGGAACCAATAATAATGGCCAGCGACTAGAGCCTTCTGTCCTTCCAAATGCTGCCCAGGTTAATGAACTCACAATTGCTGATGATGGTAATAAAACTGATATGAAATTGGAAAATGAAAGTGTTAATGCAGAACCTGACCTTACCCTAGAGGTATCCCGAGTTACTGCTATAGGCAGTGTAGAGTGTCACGATAAACTGGCCATGTTGCAAGGAGTTAAGAAAAATAAATTCTACTTTGGCAACTTAATCCCCAAGGAGGGGGGGCAGATAGGTTTTACTTTGACATCAACATTGAAAACAGCCTAAGTCACGAAGCTTTAGTTGACTCTGGAGATGAAGTTACCTTGATGTCCAGAAGCTTTTATGACAAACTGGCTGATGCAATATGTAACTCTAGGGTGTTAAAACCCTCTATGATGGCTTACAAGTAGTAGATTATGGAGGGGGGCTCAACAGACCCTAGGTAAAGTGTGGCTAAAATTGAGGTTTGGCAAGATGGAAGTCAACCACCTGGTGTATATCACTGATAGAACTGGAGATGATTTCTTGATTGGAAATGACCTCCTAAAAAGATGTTGGCCTATCATTGACTATTTCCATGGAATCCTGTGGGCACAGGTAAACCGGACCATTCCATTTGGGAAGAGTCTTAAGGTTGCTAAACAATCAGAATCATGTTATCTTGAGAGAAATGATGCAATGATTAAATTGAATTTTGTACATTCTGATGTACCTGATGTGTCTGTACTAGGTGATCCTGAAAATGTGGCTCCATGGAGAAGTACAGCCCATGAGGTTTGTCTGTCAAAGCATGATGTGATAAAGTTTGATGTTAATGCAAGAGGCCTCACTTTCTTCACCAAGAAAGTGGACCCTGCTATGCCAGAGGCACACCCTGCAGTTGACACAGAGACATTGAATTCAGAGTACCCAACACCCTCTGGGAATGGTGGGAATGAAACATGGCCACTAAGTCTTGGGTCCTTACTCTGCAATATAAGGTCAGAGAAAGGCAGGTTAAAGGTGCCCATAAAAGCAGAGAATTTTCAGACAGTAAATTCAGTGTTATGCTTGGGTTATGAGCTATGCCTTGGTCAAACATCCAGATTGACTGGATTGATCCTATTACCAGATCTTCAAAGGGTAACCAATACCTTTTGACAGTTACTTGTCTCATGACAGAATGGGTTGAGTGTATACCTTCTCCAAATAACACTGCTGAAACCACTACTTTCTTATTAATAAACCACATGTTTAGTCGATGGAGATTACCATTAAGAGTAGAATCTGACAGAGCTCCTCATTTCACAGGAGAGATAATAGAGAACATGTGGAAAATTCTAGGAGTACAGAGGAAACTACATGTGTCCCACCATCCACAGTCATCTGGACAGGTGGAACGTGCTAATCAAACAATTGTGTATACACCGAAGAAATATATCAATTATTCAGGAAAAGATTGGGATGTAAAGTTACCACTAGTATTATTGGCTATACTGGCTACTCCTAATAAGTCTACAGGTGTTCCTCCTTTTGAAATGATGACAGGATGATACTACAGGAAATGTAAAATCAGCACCTGTCACTAGAGCACATGAATATGTAACCCATTTAAAACAGCATTTGAGAGAAACTTTTGCATTTGCTCAGAAGAACTTACAGAAAAGTATTGAGGCTTCTAAGTCATATTATGACAGGAAAACTAGTCCAAAAAAATATCACATTGGTGATAAAGTATTTTACTTTAGCTAGAGTAGAGATAAAGCCAAGGTCAAAAAGTTTCTTCCAAGTTGGCAAGGACCCTTTGTGATCACTGACAAAATCTCACCTGTAGCCTACTAAATTGAATTAAAGTGGAAAAGCACTGGAGAGGTAGTACCTAAATGGGTTCATATTAATCAATTGAGGCAATATCGTGAACGTAACAAAACATGTGAAAATGTTCTAAATGAATCTATGAGTGGTGATCAGGAAATAGAGTCTAATAAAAATGTTAATTGTAATGCTGATTTTTAAATTTCATGAACAAAGAGAATGTGTTGTATTTGAAATGTTCAAAACAATGTAAAAAATGTTTATTTTGAAAGTGTACATAGTTGTAATCATGTTTAATCATGTTAGTTTATGTAGTACTGTACGTATATCTATGCAAAATAGTGCATCTCCAATGATGTCATCTAGTGATGTCACCTCTATGATGTCACATCCTATAATGTCATATGTGATGATACAACATGCTGATGATGTCATAGGTTACCACATGATGACACAACTTTGTCTTTTATGTTTTGTTTTCCCTGCAATGCTTAAAACTATATACCCATATATAGTAGGATTATCATTTTAAATTACACATGCATTTTTGAGGTGCATTTTAATTCCAAAGGGGGAAATGTAAAATATTTTATTATTATACTTTTATTATATTCTTAATTGCTATTCTATATCCTTATATTGGCATAATTATTGAGTCCTAAAAATGTTTCTGGTCAAATTAATGTCTAAATGAACTCAATGACAAGGACAATGCTACTTAAGGCTTGAATACTGAAATGGAGGAATGATGCCATGAAAAGGGAATATAGCATACATAGTCAACCCCCATGGGAAAAAAAAGTTGTTTCGGGGATAGTCTGTTTAAATTGAGTGGCCTCTTTCAATTAGTAGCAGAAGAGCTTGAAACTTGACATAATTTACTACTTTGTTTTTGTACCAGCCAGAGTAAATCTCAGAGATTAACACAGACGTAGACTGGCTTTAAAAAATTCATGGCCACATATTCAAAACTTTTCCCCTGGGCTAAATTAGCACTGCATAGCAGGCAAACTTAGCCTGGAGCAAAAAGCTAGCTATATTCAAAAGGAAATAGCCTGGGGCAAACCCAGCTGAATATAGCAAGCAAAGGAAGCCAGGCAAACAGAGCCATACGTGCAGGGCAAAAATTGCCCAGGATTAAAACAGCACTGAAAATAACAAATAAGACAGCACTGAATATAACAAATAAGACAGCACTGAAAATAGCACCCAGACAGAGGCAGTGCAAACATCCACAGTGCAGAGGTGTAAGCAGCTGTCCAGAAACACAGGAAAGCAAAATAGTCCTGGATGTGAACACAGGAGCAGACACTACTGCAGTACCAGTGAATGGCATGGAATAACCAGGACCCACAAGTGACAACAGAATACCACATGACACTGTCAAATCCTGAGCCCCCACCAAAAAAAAGACACAGGACAAAGGAATGTCAAGTATAACAATGTGTAATTTAAACATGAAACAGGTATGGCACAAAGGCAACAGGAACAGATGTACAGAAAACAAAAAAACAATACACAGCAGAACATGATAGCCAAAAAACACTAACAAATTGAAAGGTAAAAGGGCAGGCAAAATAAAGGGACTGAAAACAATGGGGAATACAGCAGTGACAATGCAAAATGGCAACTATGTACAGTATATACAGTAGTAGCCACAGACATTGTCAGCTATTTCCAGATATTTCGTGAAATTTCCAAAGAGTTTCTCTCTGCTGTCCCTACTGTGGAAATGTAGAAAGCAAGAGATATTTCTGGCAATATCACAGAAATTTCAGGAAATAGCTGGCAGTGTGGGGAAAGGATGTGGAAGGGAGAGGGACATGGACACAGGGAGCAATGGAGGGAAACAGGATGTCACAAACAGGGCTAGGGAAAGTGGGCCAGGGTTGGGAAGCAGGACATCACATGGGTTACAGGACCTAGGTATGGGCAGGTGCTGGCAGCTGTTCTTCCAGGATGGCTGCAACCCATCTCATCTTTGCTATCAGGATGGTCTGCTGCTCAATCAGCATCTGCTGTGGATGTACTACCCTCCACAAAAGTTCATCCCTCCCTTCAGCCTCCTCTGGATGGGTGGCCAATAGCGATGACCATCATGGACCTACAGTAAAAAGGGGTACCATATCAGGACATGATGATGACACAAGGGCATGATGCCACCACATGGAGGAGAGCATGTCCCAACAACCATGCCCATGTGTCAGTACAGACCAAACCACAATGCACACTAACATGTGCCTGCACGACAAGGCAGTATGAAACAGGCAGCATCCACAACCCCAATGTGCACGGACATGCATGGATGTATACTGAGAAACCAACCACATAATGGAACCCACACAGCACAGCGGCATGCACACTGTAACAGTGCAAATAGACAGCCACCCTCTGAGATGCGAATGACAATGGGACAGTGAACGACACGAACATGGGATGACACATGTTGGGACATGCTGCCCACAGTTACATAGCTATGATACACAACACAGATGACACCCACTGGAGCAGGTGCCACAGTCACAACCAGGTGTGTAACCAGATAAGCCTGTCCCATACACATCTTCCCCAACAGTGGCTCCCAGACTGATGCCCTCCTCACAAGAACTGTACAGAACCAGCTAAACTGTTACCCACAATGCCATAACATAGCAGCAGAACAAATTATGTCAGTAATCCCTGAACAGGTGGTACACTGACATAATTGCAGAACAATGGCAGGTGAAACAGATAGAGGCACGACATGGCCTACAGAGACCTGATTACTATAGAGGACAACGACAGTGGCAACAGAACAGTACAGAACATGGGGCAGGTGCCCAAGCAGTACACAACCACGGAAAGTGCCAATGCCTACCCACACCCATTGCCACAACAGAAGCATGAGGAGCCCATACCATTGGAGAGCATGGCATGGGGCTGTGCCACCACCCACAGCGGCAGCACATGCAAGTCACACATGCAAGGAGACACACAGATGTGACACAGGGGTGCAGGCCATGGTCCACCAGTGGCAGGGCAGCAGTAGGCCAATGACACACACAGGACAGTGCCACCCTGGTGGTCAAGGCATGTCAAGGCCCACACCCCCACTGGTGGGAGCAGCACCTGCCACAGAATCCAAAACCCAGCACAACATGCCACCACAGAACAACCCCTGCAGCACCCATGCATGTCCCATGCATGAACACCATGCACTGCAGGGACTGAGGGACAGCACCCTGTAGGGGAACAAGGCCCCTGCAACACAGCTGAAGGCAACAGGCACACATGACACACACAGCCACACAGGCCCATGTGGCATCATAGCCCCAGAGCCCCCCAACAGGCCCCTGTGCATGTACGCCATGGAGCTCAGTCAAGGGCACCCAATAACATTCCAGTGTCCACACTGCAATGGCAACACACTGGTAGGGAGAAGCAGGCACCATATGGCACTGTGGCCCCCTGTAGGTCACAGTGTGAACAGCTCTGGCAGGCATCTACAACATGCAGTGCATGAACACTGACACACTATGCATGGTAATGTGAATGACACACTCTATGCAAAGTGCAGAACAGTGAAGTTGTGGCAGGGCAACAGCAGCAGAAACAGCCAGCACAGCAGGCTGGCCCCAGTAATCCCCCCAGCTGCAGGCATAGTGAACGACTGCTGTCCATGCACAGACCTGCTGCATCCTGCCACAATGGTGCATGTAACAGCAACATGTTGCACATGACACAGTACAAGGTAGATAGCAGTGCACAAGGCAGTAACAGCAACGGTAGACCATAGATAGATCCACCCATGTTACAGACCGTGCAGCAGAAGTCAAGTCAGAGGAGGCATGGAAGACAACACAAATGCACACATCCACCATAGTAGGCCCCACTTACGTAACAGCCATGGGTGTGCTGAATGGTGCCACTGGTGTGAACCATCCAGTTCACCCCCCATCTGGCACATAGTCATGTGTGAATGCTGTAGCCCCATGTGGCTATATATATTGTAGTCACCATGGCAAAGGGGTCCCTCTCAGTGAGCACCCTGGAATCCCAATGCAACATAGCAAAATCACATCAGATCTGGATGCCCCAGTCGAGTGTGCCACAACACTAGACACAACAGTCCAATGCCTGCAGTGGCTACACAGAGACATAGTCAAAATGTACAATGGCAAACAGTACTCACGTGATATACTCCTGTCACTGTCACTGCTCTCCTCTGCATGCTGAGGCATCAATGGCACCCTCCTCCTGTCCATGGTGGGCCTCTAGTTGGCCTGCTGTTCGCCCTTCTCATCACCGGTGTGGTCTCTGTGCTTTGCAGTGGAAAGATGTTACAGCAGCATTACTACAATGTCAGCCACCATGGCACATTAAAACCCACCCCTGACCCTGGTGGCGTGGCAGAACAAACACATATCTGACTCCCAGGCACACAGTAGTACCCATGCCATGCCAAGCATGACATGGGACACTGCAGATCGCACAGTGCATAGCCAAAGTGTGCAGGGGTGGAGCCTGATATTGCCATTCTGTACACACAAGCTGCAACAGCTCCCACCATTACAATATGTACACAGCCCCTCCAGATGGTACCCCATCCCAAACAAGTCTGAATGTAGTCAGATGATTCCTCCAACACCTACAGAGGGTACACAAGTATCTAACTCCTCAACAACAGATGTGGAAACAGAGACATGCCTCAGTGACTTACACCAACCCAAAGACTACAGATTAGAATAACAATGATGACAGAAAGGCATACAAGTTGTGACAGGCACACATCAAGACTGTACTCAAATGAGAACAGTGAGTGTGCTGCCTAAACCCTTGACAGTATGCAGCACAGCAGGGCACCAATGCCATGGATCTGTCACACAAGCTGGTGGCTAGTGTCATGGCACAGACACAGCAGTGGTGGTGTGCTCCACACTCAGACACATACCTCTCAACTGTACCACATTACGAGGAACGTTCCTCATTTTACTTCACAAAAGCTCTCTGTGCCACATTGTGAGTACTTGTCCCACATTCAGTGTCAACATTTTGAAGCAAAGATCTATAGTAAATGCTGCAAAATGTATATCAGGCAATTAATAACAGGCCTTTTGAACATAAATGCAAACATTTTAACAGTGTTCTGAGCTTTTTAGGTAAAGATTTGATTAAGTGTTCCACAGTGTGCTCATTTGTGCCACATTGTGAGTGGCAATGTTCCACATTTGGGGGACAACAGGTTGAGAGGTATGCCCAGACAACACATCCAAACACACACTGGATGTAAACAGCAGGCAGTTCTGCATGCAGCCCCCTAGCAGCATGGCAGAACACAATGGATGTGGCAGGGGGCCAGATGTCGTGGGTCCATGCAGGCACAGTAGGTGGTATGGTGCAGTGTGCCACCACAGTGCAGAACATTGCATACAACACTCCCAAAATGCTATGTTCCCCTGACCCACATAGTCCTCACTCCCCTGAACAGAGGACCACATGGCAAAAGTCCAACATATGTACCCAATGTCACCTGCACAGCACCACAGCCCCCTAGGATGGTATGTGAATGGGCTATGTCACATACACACAGGCACACCACCCAACACACATACCCCCCATGACAACACTGTGGTGAGAGGGATCACATACCTGGCACAGGCACAGTTCCCTCCCAAACCATTGCCCGGCATCATTCTAGCAGTGGGTGCTGCCCACACCTCAGATACACATATCAGTGGTGGCACTGCTCCCTATCATGTGGTATGCCAGTCAGTGTTGTGATGGGCAATTGAAGCCTACACCTGGCTACATGGGAGGTCCCTCTCCCAAACCTCTCCAAACAGGCACCTATGCTGCTGTTGTGTCAGTTGGACTAGGTTTGCTGTCTCCACAACATCCCATTGCCTGTCACAGCCCACCACTGCCCTCTGCCTACGTCTTCCAGACATGGCTGACACAGAAGGAGGTACAATAATGCTGTATTGGTTACTGCTGAGCACACCCTGACACTCCCCAACTGTTTAGCCTAGCACCACGCAGAAGTGTGCAATAGCGCTGCACTACCTGGAAGTGTGCACAGTATGCATGCACAACCCTGCCATGACCCCGGTGCAGACGTACCAGGCATGCACAGTGCCATTGCACTAGCAGGTTTAGCATGGCACTATGGCACATAGTGCAGCCATGTGTGCACAGACTGGCCCGAACTGCACATGCCAGGACCTGCACTAAGAGCCCTAGCGCTGTGCTATGGCAACAGTGCTATGCTACACACAGCAGAGATAGCTCAGCTCTATATGAATTGCCTGGTGCTAAATGCTTTGCCCGGCACTAGCTTCTGCCATTTTCAAATGGCATCTGCAAATGATGGTCATTGTGTATCCATGGTGCTAACATGGTGATTAGCATATCGTTATTTGCCTATCAGCATGCTTAACAGGCTTGTTTGCCCAGCTGTGCTATATAAGGGCTAACAGTGCTCCACCTGTGTTGCTGATCGGTAATAAATGTTGATGTGGGATTACTGTTGCAGCACACAGGATGTCACAGGAGCAATCACAGGGGCAGCCAGCTATGTACTGCATGTGGGCTGGCACAGACAACCTGACTGCAGTGGAATTCCAGGGACATATCAGTTATTTCGTGATGTAATATATGTTGACTGGGAAGTGCACTAGACATCGTCTGCCTACTGACAGGCACGGCCCGAGGGAGGGGGATACAGATGAATGCCAACTGACTTTGAACCGGATGAGGCTGTTGATTTTGAATGATATGTGTAATAACATGTTATCAACTGTTGAGTATCCCCATGTCATGTATGTGTGACTTGAAAGCACTGGATGATGGCAGACATCCAGATTAGAGCCATAACACATGTCTACGCTGCTTGTTGTATGGGCTAGTCTGCACAACCAGTATGTACTACCACAGTGAGGTTCACAGACCCTGTGACCTCGAAAGTGCAGATGCCCAAGATGACAGAAGACACAGGTTGTGCATAACAGTGGTCATCATGTATGTGATATAGTGTATAGCAGTAGTATGTGACATGTGTGCAGTGTGTTTCTCTTCACTCTGTTCCATAACGAAACTGACTTGTAGCAGTTCTAGAGTACTGTTCCCACAGTGGTATTGAGAGGCATGTAACTGTGTGCCAGCATTCCAAGTTGTCATGCTGTAGTAGTGACATCACTACTGCAGCAAAGCAACATAATGACATCACTACTGCAGAAGCACATAGAGAATACTGGATGGGCAACTATGCAGAACCAGTGTGATCTGCCACAGAGGGATTCTGATTCCCTCTGACCTCAACAGCTCGGCTCGAGAGGTCCATGGGAATCAGAACCCAGAGCTGACAGAACACACTGGTTGTGCATAGAGTTGCTCATCCTGTAATATTAATAGGGTGGGATATTCAAAGCAGTTGTGTATGCGTAACTGTAGAAATGCACCAGAGAGCAATATTCAGTGGCAGCAACTGTGCAGTGCAAGTGGCAGTGCACCAATGCGCAATGGGAATGTATGCATGCACAAGTGCAGGGGGCATAGCCATGAATATGCAGCACAGTGCAATATTCATGCCGGACAAATGGCGCAATCATGGAGCAAATGGCAGTTGCGCGGAGTACACTGGAGCCTATAAATACAGGGAGCAAGTAGGAGAAGGGCACTTTCACCAGAGGGGAGCAGGACAGAGGGAGACAGACAGGCCATCAGACAACAGTCTAGGAGACTAGGAGAGGGACACAGACAGAGACAGAGAGGGAGTGGCTGTGTGTGAGAGAGTGAGTGTGACAGGCAGGGAAGTGATGGTGTGTGTGAGTGTGCCTGGGTGCAACACAGAGGCACCAGGCCTGAGAGGGGCAACACAGGAATCCACAGGGTGGAAGTCAGAGGCCACAGGCAATAGGCAGCCACCTGGAGGCAGGGAACACAGGTGTGGGCCCCACTGAACAAGTCCACACAGCCACACACAGCCGGGAGGGCCAGAAGAGTCAGACGCCCAGGAGGGACAGGACAACAGGGGCCATGGCCAGTGCCAAATTTCAGATGGAAGCCATAATGAGGGGTGTTGGGAGGCAGGAGGCAGGGCAGCATGACTGTGGAAGGGCCCATCAGTGGTACGCCCGGAACAGGTGGTACCGTGCCTGTATGACCTTCAAAAACTACTCTGATATGGAGATAGTGGGCTGGTATTGCCTGAACCGTGCATTTCTGAGGCAGCTCTGTGAGCTGTGCAGTAAGGAGATGCAGGCATCCACTAGATGGAGCTGCACCCTAATGGTGGAGATGAAGGTTACAGCTGTCATGTGCCTGCTTGCCACGGGCACCTTCCAGAGACCAACAGGGACACCACAGGCATTACCCAGTTGGGTGCATCATGGCTCCTCACACAATTCCTCAATGCCCTGCTGCCACACATTTCGGAATACATCCACTTCCCCAGCACACAGGCAGAGTGTACAGTGAACATGCAGGAGTTCCACAGGGTAGCACATATGCCTGGCATGCTAGGGGCCATCGACTGCACCCATGTTGGCATCCACATGCCACCTTGCCCAGAGGTGGTAGCCTACATCAACAGAAAGGGCTACCTCAGTATCGACTGCCAGGGGGTGTGCAATGCCATGGGGTGCATAATCAATGTCTGTGTCACACACTCTGAGGAAGCACATGATGCCTTCATCTGGCACAGCTCGACACTGTGCCACAGGTTAGAGAGTGGGGACATCCCCATTGGCCATCTAGTGGGTAAGTATGCCGAGACCATGGGCAGATGGGTACAACAGGGCATGGGGGGACCACCAGGGTAGGGGCACCGCAGGGTGCAGCTGGGAAGGATGAGGGGTGCAGCAACACAGGACACCAGGCTAACCAAATCTCCTTCCACACAGGTGACAGTGGCTACCCACTCCGGCCCTGGCTGCTCACTCCCTACCAGCACCCATTGTCCCCTGCAGAGGAGTGGTACAATGAGGCAAATGCCAGCATGTGGAATGTCATTGAGCATGTCTTTGGGCTGCTGAAGGCATGATTCCATTGCCTGGACAGGTCTGGCGGTGCCCTACAGTACAGCCCCACAATGGCCTGCGGCCTATTCCTGGCCTGCTGTACGCTGCACAACATGGCCACTGACCGTGGGATAGCTGTCGAGGTCGAAGAGGGGAACAGCATTGGGAACAATGTGTCCAACGGGCTGTGTGGTGGTGGGCAGCCCCCCCAGGTGGAGGGATCCCCAGCTGACCAGGATGGCACATCAGCACAGGGCCTCTATAGCAGAGGACCATTACTGCACAGGCAGGTAGGTGGACATACTCCCAAGTACAGGATAGCCATAATGGCATGGCCCTGTGGCCTGAACAGCTTGGTGGGGAGCATGGGCGGGCATGGAGATGGACCACACGGCCACATGCAGCACAGCACAGCACATCCCACACACACAACCAGACACCCACACACACCCCCCCCCACACACACACACACTGGCGCCCACAGGCACAAGCCCGGGCACTAGCACCAGGCATGGATCAGATGCAGAGCACCAGTGCACAGGTGCATCCGGTAATGTGTGGCATCATCACACACATGCCACACAGGCCAGCGGCTAGACAGGTGTGCATACAGCCAGTGTGTGACACAGTCCACGGATGTCACATCCATGGCATGCACATGCACACACAACACCCATGTGAACACAGGGCAGCAGCAGCAGCAGACTGTGGACAGGGAGGTGGCCACATCAGGTCTGCTGTGTGGTCACACAGCTACCGTGGAGATGTGGATGGCCCTGCCGAGGCTGCCCAGCCAACCCAGGCTGTGCGATGGCCACAAGGGGTGTCTACAACAGTCCACAAGGGGTGGTACTGCGGGATCATGACTGTGTCCTCGCAGAGGTCTGCAGGCTCCCAAACAGGCCCACACTGGGTGTGCCTAGAATGCCAACAGCAGATCCTGGCATTGACACTGAGGGGGTCACATGATGCCATGACCATGGGGTTGACAATGCCCTCTGTGGGGTCTGCAGTGGCTGGCAGTGCCCCATGGTGGCCAGTGGGGCTAGGCTGATTTTGACCGCAGTGGTAAGGTGATCCAGGGTCTTGTCCTCCCACAGTCAATTGATGGCATCCTGTACCTGCGCAAAGCCCCTGTCACACTTCAGCATGGAGTGCAAGCATCCCAGCCACAAGCAGCACCTGATGCTCCACAGAGGCCTGCAGCAATCGGATGTGCTTGGGCAAGGGGTCGGTGCCTGGGAGCACATGGGCCTTGCGCCAACCAACGGGTGGCATGTGACCACTCTGCCCAGCCCCCCGCTCAGGTGGGTGCTGCACAGCAAGGTCCCCTTGGCGCTGCTCAGTGACTGGTGCACCAGCGGTAGATGCCGCACCCGGCTCCCCAACATCCCCAGCCATCTGCAGCTGCTGCCCCTCCAGCCACTGTGAGCTGGGTAGTGCTTGTGCAGCTGTACCACCAACAGCACTGTTCACTGGCATCGCACTGCTGTCGCACACTGTGGCACTGGGGGTGGTGGCAGGCAGCTGACCCAATGCCAACAGGGCACTAGCGCCACTGCCAGGGATGGTGAGTGTTATGGGTGTCTCCCCTCTACAACACCCCCACTGTTCAGGACAACGGTCACAACATCATCAGTGTCGGACCCCGCCCCGATCTGTGTCTCTGCACACTGCACGACATGCATGGCATACAGCCAGGGCCTCATCCGCCACCATGCCCAGGACATCCGGCCTGACAGCGGTGGTGTGCTGCAGCCGATCAGGCCCCCGGATGACAGTGGAGGTGGATGGCTGGACCTCCAGGGCTGGGCATGCCCCCATGACAGACACCACCACCCCTGTCACTGCATGCTGGCGTTCCAATGCTGAAAGAAAAAAACGTCACATTAGTGCCACTGATGCACAGGCCATGGTGCCCTCTGGCCCCTGTTGCGCACCATGCATTTTGGTCCCAATAGCGCACTTACGCACAGTACGCTTGCTGACCCCCGACCCCTGCCCTGCCCTATGCCCCCAGGAACCTCTGCCCCATGTGCCAGTGTGGCCACACCTGTACCGCACATCCCTGGGGATGTACAATTGATGAGGGCAGCACATCTCTGAGCGAGGCACACATCTCGAGCATGTGGAGCTCATACACTACAGGGCACCCTAATGGTTTACTACATGGTGGAGTAGACATGCTACACCACACAGAACCACGGACTCCTAACTGGAGCCAGGTAGAATTAGTGAACCTGGTGGCCCAGGTGGAGCCCCATGCAGGCTGCCTGTTTGGGCAGCAGCCCCTCACCAGGCCTAGGATGGAAGTCTGACAGAGGGTAGCAGATGAACTTGAGCAGGCCACAGGTGTGTGGTGCAGTGGGAAGCAGTGTCTCCACCAATATGGTGACTTGCAGAGGTGGGACCCGGAGTGGCTCAGGGTGCTGCAGGCGTACGTCGGGTGGGGGGCCATGCCACAGCCAGGTAAGTGTGCTCCACCTGCGTCTGTGCATGTCCAGTGTTCCATGGGGCTGGCAGGGCTGCATGCCATGCAGGGTGGAGTGCTGATGCTGTGCACCCTGTGGCCTGGGGCTGCATGCCGTGGTGGCACTGTGTCACCACACCATGGCCCTGCCAGGCTGGGGTGCACTCTGTGCAGGGGGGTGAGGACGGTGGGCATGTGGTGTTGCTGTGTACTGATGTATGCATGTTTATGTTTCCTTCCTAGGGCCTGTGGACAGGAGGAGAGCCAGGGCAGCAGGTGCACCTGGCAGGCCATGGCATGCTGCTGCAGGACCCATGGCTCTGGATGCGGGTCAGAGGAGTGGAGCCACTGGACCAACATGGGCAGCGCAACAGCATTCAGGTAGGCACAGAGCATCACTACATTGTTGTGAAGAATGTGCAGTGGGGGTGGTGGGAGGCCATGGCCCCATGTGTGCTGAGCCATGGCAGCTGTGATCTGCCTGTGGTGTGAGTGGTGCTGTGCTGTGGCCATTTCACATGTGTGTAGCTGCTGCTGGTGGGCTGTGGGTGTGTTCAGCTGCCACCTGTGCCACTGCAGTCCTGCTGCTGTACCATGCCACCTGCCTGCCACATTGCTGGTGGTTGGCCCATTCTTGGCCATGTCCAGTGCTTTGCATAGCCATGGCATCCTGGATCAGTGGCAGGTGTTGGCCCACCCACTGCATGTGGTCAGGATGCCACCCCAGGGGTTCGTGTAGCCACTGTCCACTGCACACGGTAGGTGAGCTGGGGTGTCCTGAACATTCACTGATCACATGTTCCCTCCTTTGCCATAGGTGCCCATCTGGGTCCTCGACAGGCTAACTATGGCCACCTCCTGAGAAGGCTCATCTCCATCACCACTGCCACACTGGAGGTTACACAAGTGACATAATGGCTCCTGCAGTGGGGACAGCACCAGGCAGCGGTGGGCCAAGGCCAGCTGTAGGGCCTGTCAGGCCTGCACCAGTTGTACCTTCACCTGTCCACCCTTCCCATGCTCTCCTCTGTTGCTTTGTATAGCCCTGTCCCCTGTCCCCATACTTCTGTTCCCTGGCTTCATCCTGCTCTCTATATAGTTTCCCCTACCTTGTTCCCTGTTGCGTTGTTTTATTTGTTATATAATACAGCTTTTATATGGTTACCCATCTGTGTCCGATTCTGCTTTGTAGCTGGTGTGTGGAGCCATGCTGCAGTGGTATGCTGGGTGGCTATGTGGTGTGCCTTTGTTTTGGGGTTGTGCATGGTGGTGATCAGCCACTGATTAGTGTCTGTGCCCTGAGGTAGCCATGGGCAGGCCATTCGAGTTGTGAGGTGTATGTGTTGGGTGCCATTTGCATGGGTGTTGCCAGCTGTGGCCTGGGTGGCATGGTGCATGTCATCCAGTGGGGGGGTGGCCAGTGGCAGTCCACCCATGGCCGTTGGTGCCACCCTTCCTACGTCCACCACTGTGGTGCACATGGGTGGGGCCAGCTATGTGCCCATTCTCCTTGGGCGGTGTTCCATTGTAGGCTGGCTGTGCCTCTCACCTAGCACCACCCACTCTCCAGCAGCCACCCCCTTCTCCCCGGTGCATTGCTCCTCGCTGTGCCTGTGGCTGGTCCATATGTGTCCTGACGCATCTTCCTCAGCCCCTTGCACATCCATGGTTGTGCTATTGCACATGTTGGGTTGCTCTCTGGCACACCCCTGACTGCGCTGTGGTGCATCAATGCGCTATTCAGCTGTGTTGCACTGGCACACATCGCCATGCACAACCTTTGAATATCGTGCTCAATGCACCATGGCACATTGGACTTGCGCTGTGCCAGCACTGCACCAGCTTCTGGTGCATTTCTGAATATTCCACCCCTAGTGTATAGTTCTGTGTGAAATCTGTATTTTGTGAGTTTGGTTGCTGTCAAACTGAAACTGACACTTGCAGTCTATAGAGGTTCTAGAATGCTGTTCTACCACAGTAGGGTAGAACAGTATTCCATGACTTTGGAACTGTGGTAGAATAGCATTGTGAAAGGGATGGAATTCTGTACAGAAGAGCACTCCACTGTAACCTATCAGCATATTATAGGCATGGAATCCCATGCATAACAGCATTCCACTGTACTCTGTAGTACTGTTTTAGATGGACAATAGACTGACCCAGACAATGCCCAGTCACCTGCCTGTCTGAGGGGACAGGACCAGAACCCAGGTGTGGCAGGGCCATGTGTGTGACTGTACAGTCCTGGCCATACACAGGTTGGTCCTGTACTGCCTGTATGTGTCAGGCTACAGTATCTGTGATCTGTACAACAGTGGAGTACAGGTAATGGCCTTGGGACTGCAGCTGAGTACTAACTGGTGCAGCCTATCTGTGCTTGTACGTGGAGGTGATGGGGGCTGGGCAGGCTGTTGCCCCTTCTGGCTGTCCCTGTGTGGGTAGTGGTGCCCCACCATTGTTATATACTGTCTAGCACCCATTGTAGTGACCATGATTGACTGACTGCATGCTGTGGTGCTGCAGAAGGCGGTAAGATGTCATCAGCAGTGTGCAGGCTGCACTCTGGAGTGCGTCAGTAGTCCACTGTGACTGTAGGGTACATGTCATCCACTGTAACAACTGCCACAGGTACCCATGCTGTCACCCATGTCACCGAGTGACATCTGCATCCCTTACAGCCCACCCCCCACCCTTGTAATGTGTTGTGTGATGTGTGCATGTGGGCACAGCAGACAGGACTCACACAGTTTCTACAGCCGCTACACTGCAGTAATGGCTGGTGTCTGTGTGTGCACAGCGCTGTGCAGCCAGGGGCAGGGGCAGTTCCATTGGTGTTTCAGTCCAGGGTGTCTACCCCCAGGACAGTGCATGTATGGTGTGGACATCCAGGCCATTGCATGACAGGTGCTGACACACATGCTGGGGGTGCAGTACCCCAGTGTCGTATTGCTATACAGTACCCCCTACAACTCCACATGGTGTTTCACACACAGGCCTTGTGCACAGATATGCCAATACCACCTATGCACCCATCACACCTGTATGTGTGTGCACTGTGGCTGTACTGATACATGCACTGACACATGCAACAGTGCCACGGCAGCTCCACTAGCAGCACATGTGTTGGGGTCAGCTATCTAGTCCTGTTGTGAGGATGCAAACCATGGTTCCACAGCATGTGTTTAACAGTGCTGGGTGTGCACAGGCCCAGCATGGCACTGGATGTGCCTGGGGGAGAACCCCATAAGTCAGGCATTTACAACCATGGCTGCACAGTCCAACACATGTGCATATTAGACAGTCTGTGGCTGTAGGCCCTGTGATTGCCTTGCAGTACACCACTGTCCATGCCACCATGTACAGCCAGGCCAGCAGTTACATATCCATAGACAGTGGCATGGGCAGCACAACTGTGTGCTGCACACACACAGCTGGTTTCCACATGTGCTGGCCTGCAGGACTCCACAACACTGAGGTGCATCATGCATGTCCTGTTGGAGTTCCTCAGGGGATGGGAGTGTGCATGATGACTGTGTGCTGCACCATGGCCATTTAAAACTGGTACAGCTGTGCAATGTTTGTGCACCACAGTGTGTAACCCTTTCCCTGCCTCCTATCCCACACAGGTGAGACTGCAGGGCAGGAGTGGCTCAGGACCCACAAGTTTTCAGGGGATGAGCTGCGTGCCCTTGTACATGCTGTGAATTAGTGGGAGATGGTCCTATGCCGAAATAAGACAACAGATGCCACCGTTCGGTTGATGTGGGAGGAGACTGCCACAGTGGTGAACACCATAGTTGGTCGTGGCCATGCCACCTATGCCGTCCAGAAGCAGTGGAATGATCTGCTACACAAGGCCAAGGGGGAGGAGGCACAATGGATCAGGGAGAGGCTGTGGACTGGTGGGGGCCACAACCAATGGAGCAGTGGGACTGGGATCCACTGATGGCTATGTAGCCTCTACACTGCAGCCAGTGGCAGTTGGTGGGGTTGAAGGCGGTGGGTGTGAGACACCACTTAGTCCACCCAAGGCAGGAAAGTTAGTGGCATGTATCCAGCACTCAGTGTACAGCAACATCATGGGGACTGAGGCACACATCACCACTGTCATGGTGCATGCATAGGGCTCACACAGGTATGTCCCACTGTGAGAGTGGTGTTGGGGCTGCACAGTGGTGGGCATCTGCTGGCAGGCACATGTCGTGAGTGCATATGTGCTGTGGTGCAGGGGCTCCAGAGCACTGGCTGCAATTGCATGGGATGAACAGTGGGGTCTGCATGGGCATGCTGTAGGGCACACATTGTTGGGGGTGCATGTGGTATTGTTGGGGTGGGGGTGGGGTGGGTAGTCTGTGCACTGTAGTGGCCATTCACATCTGTCTGTTCCATTGCAGCACTGCATGCCCAGCAGGCCATGTCCCAGGTGGGGCCAGGCACAGTGGTGCAGGAAGAGGATGGCAACACAGCAGAAGTGAGCCCTTCCACATCAGGCATGGCTGCCACAGATGGACCCACAGTGGATATAACAGTGCAATATCTGGCCACAGATGACATGAGGCAATGGTGTATGTAGGAAATTCAGAAGAGGAGGATACGGCATTCCAGGAGTCCCTGAATCCACCTGAGTATGCCCAGGTGGAGGATCTGAATGGAGAGCAGGTGGTGATCCTGACTGTGATGAGTGACCACAGCTCAGGGGATGCAGGAGAGGAACCCACCTGCCAGTTATGGGTGCGGCCAGTGGCACCAGTGGTTTTGGAAAAGTGGGAGTTGGCACCATGCCTGAATTGGGGTTGGGGGTGCCCAGGCACATGCAACCTTTGTGCCCACAGCTGCTGTTCCTGTGCCCGCACAGTGTTGCCCGCTGGACATGTCCCACAGGGCAATGGCCGCAGGACCAGTCCAGCAGCATGCTCCATGACCTGTGAGACCACAGTTGCAGCATCAGTCACACTGCAAGCTGTCCCCACTGGTCCCATCACAACCGCAACACACTGCCCAATGCCAGCTGCAACCCCTGCCACCAGTGCAAGATGCTGATGCTGCACCTTCACAGGATGACCAGGGTGTACAGCCCATGCTCCAGGAGGCCTTGGCCTCACAGCATGCAGCCCAGCAGAACCTGCATGATCTCCACAGGGAGCTGTGGCATGAGTTGTCACAGCTGCAGGAGACAGTGGGCACTGACCTTGCTCGTGCTGAGCAGTGGTCAGAGGAGTGAATGACCCATATCCTTGCCACCACTGAGTGTGGCTTTGGTGGCCTAACCGCTGCTGTGCATGCCCATGCTGTGGTGCTGTGGGACACTGTTACAACAGCACTGCAGAGTTCACCCAGACACCAGTGAGGTCATGCCTCACACGGGCAGCAGCATGGTAGAGGTGCATGCAGGATGGGTGCCACCTCCTCCACCCCTACCTCCTGGTTATCCACATGCCATGCACGGTGTCCTGGCAGCTCTCCCTCCATACCTGTGCAGGCCTCATGGCGTGGCCGCAGATGGCCTGCCCTCCCAGCCTCGCCTCAGTCCACCCCATCTTTGTCCTCAGCACATAGCACACCCAGCAGTTTGCCACACACACGGGGTGTGCGTCGTGTGCGTGGTGGCAGGCACAGCTGATGTGCTCCACCACATTCATGGTGTGGCCATGTCCCACTCACTTGCATGCACATGCACACACCCACATCCCATGTCCATTGCATACATACAATTTCCTCCACGGCACATGATCACTCCCATGCAACAGCCCCTGCCAACACATGTCTACATTGCTGTTTGCTGTATGCACCTGGGTGGTGACTGTACCTCTCAACCTTTTGTCCTCTGACCGTGGAACTGTGCCCTCCACAATGTGGTACAACTGAGCAGACTGTGGAACACTTTATCAATGCTTTCCCTCAGAAGCTTAGAGGACTGTTACAATGTTTGCATGTCTGTTCAGGCCTTCTGTTCTTAATGCCTGATGTATTGTTGGCATAATTTCTAATAGAGTTTTTCTTTACAATGTTACCACTGACTGTGGAACAGGTCCTCAACTCTGGAACGGGGAGCTTCTGTCATATAACAGGAGGACTGTTCCTCGTACTGTGTTATGGTTGAGGGATATGGTGGTGGCCAACACACGTCACAAACACTGCACCACATCACATCAGCATACTGGCAACTTGTACTGCACCTGTATATAACACTGATCACTCTGTGACTGCACTACCATTAAATGTACTGTTGATATGATATTATCTGTCTGTGTTGTGTTTACTCACTGTCCACCCTGGGTTAATGTCTTGGTGATGCTGCTCCTGTGCTCAATGGCCCAGTGGGCCATGCGTGGATCCTGCTTCTCGAGTTGATCCACTATCTCCCTTACCCCTGGCTCTAGCTCACTGTCAGAATGTACCTCAGGTCCAGGTGCACGTATCTCATGGTTCAGTGCCATGTTGTGTAGCATACAACAGGCCAGGATGATACGGCATACCTTCTGAGGGCTATACTGTATGGCACTGCCTGACTGGTCTATGCAATGGTACCACATCTTGAGCATCCCAAAGACCGTCTCAATAATGTTCCTTGTAGAAGCATGTGCATTGTTGTACTGTTCCTCAGCCACTGTTGCTGGCCGAGGTACCGGTGTCAGCAGCCAGGGTCATAGGGGATAGGCACTGTCCCCTGTGGAGAGATAACAGCTGTTAATGTTGCTGTCCTGCACAGTGCCCACTGCTGCTGTGTACCATTGCTCCCTTCCCCTGCCCCTTCCACTGCTACCCTGGCCTATCCCCCCTCCCCTGTGCTCTTACCCTGTTGTGGCTGCCCATACTCACCAACTAGATGCCCACTTGGTATCCTGTCCTCCTTGAATGCCTGGCACAGCTGGGACTGGTGCCAGATAAAGGCATCATGGGCACTGGCAGGGTACTGTGCAAAGACATTGGTTATGCACCCAGTCACATTGCACACCACCTGGAAATTGATTGATTGGTAGCCCTTCCTGTTCACATACAGGTCACTGGCATCACCAGGTGATGCACGGATGGGAACATGAGTGCAGTCAATGGCACCAAGTACAGCGGGTAGGTGCACAACTCAGTGGAATTGTTGCATGGTTGCTGTACGCTCTGCTGCCATGCTGGGGAATACTATAAACTCACCAGCATGTGGCAGGAGAGCATCAAGGAACTGGGTCAGGAGGCACAACTTGGCAGACTGTGATACTCCAATGGTGTCCCCCATTGGGTGCTGAAATGTCCCAGTGGCTAGGATGCACATTGCTGTAGTCACTTTTTCCTCAACTGACATGGCGTGGCTGTGCTCGGTGTTTGGCTGCAGCTCCACATGCAAGAGTATGCATAACTGCCTCAACATTCCCCTGTCCAACCTGTACCAGCCAACGATGTGGTCATCAGGCAGGGTCTCAAAGGAGGCTCTTGGCTGGTACCATCTGTGTGCAGCATATCTCCTCCTTTGCCTGGGTAATGGGCCTTGTTGAGCCTGCTCCCTTTCTTCCTCCTCCACAACCTGCTCCATAAGGTGCAGCAATACAGCATTACTAAATACAGCCATTTTGTTTCACTTCCTGATCTGGTCACTCCCTCCTCTGTGGATTGCCTGGGATTAGGTCTCCCTTTTATAGCCGGTAAGTAGCACTGCGCTATGTGTCGCACAATGGTGCTTAGTGCAGCGCTATATCTCTGTATTTGTATATTGCGCCCATATACAGGTACCCACCCCTCCACTTTTCCCCTTGCATACATTATGTTTTAGCCTGGATCTATTGCATTTAGCACACACTATCTCCATCTTTGAATATGGTGATCCTGCTCTAACCCTGCGCTAATCCTGCGCAAATGGTTTGCGCACCATGCCAAGTTTGGAATATCTGGGCCTAAGACTTTTATTTATAGAAAATATGCAAAAACTCTGATACATTTCAAAATTATACAGGTTATTGGTAATGCATGAACCTGCACAGTAATTAAGTTTTAAACCTGTCAGCATAATACAGAGTAAGCTATTTACAAAACTCTGTAGCCCTAAAACTGTTTAAAATATATTGACAAGTTTGGTGTCTATAGTAAGCTGGCCTTGTCACCTTTTTAATGGAATGAGAGTAAAGTGTTTATCTAACAGAAATAACTAGTCAGGTGAATTATAAGTCTTCTGGATAAAAATCCAAAGCAACATGAAGTCACGCTTCATTTACCTCAAACAAAGAAGATCCCTGTCTTAAAGAAGTTTGCTAAATTTATACAGTTTCTAATTATAGTAGGTATACCAAACTAACATCATGTTAAACAGGAAAAAAATTACTTCTGAATTCTTTAAATACTTTTTAGATATCTATAAAGGAAAACATTTTATAATGGTTTTATAAATGATAGATGTTATATTAGAATTGACATCAACATGTTGGTCTCTAACGAAACCTCTCATTTAGCTGCATCTAAGAATATATGTTTTGTACAAAGGTGCACATAGATGCAAGAAAGAAAAGTTGTTTCATATCAAAAATAGTTTTTGAAGATGAGTTCATATTGAGAAAAAAAAGTCTGAGGAGGGGCTAACAGTAACACCCTGAAAGAGAACTCAGACCAATCATAACTTGATGGTGATGTCACCAGTAAGTGGGACATTAATGAGATGCTGGCAAAGCTGGCCCAGAACTGCTTGATTCTTTGGTGTGTGAAGATCTGTGTGGGATACCCTGACAATTTTGGATGAGCTTGGGAATTGTACTAGGTCAAAGCCTGAAGCCACGCCTGCTTGGGACATCATTTGGGCTTTAACATTGCCACTGAAAGGGGGTGCTAAACCAGCCTGAAAGACAGCACAACTCTGCAACAAGTCCAGCTGCTGAAACTGACTGTTACAAGAAGGACTTTCTTTCCAATATTGGATTAAGCAAGGCCTATGTTTTGCATATTGAGAATTTGGACCAAAGTAATGTTTTGGAATTTCTGTTAAAAGCCTGAACAAGAGACTGATTTTGGAATTTTCCAGCCAGTAAGCCTGCAGTGCTGTTAAATAGCAGTGAGTCCAGAGTCGCAGGTTCAATAGCAGAAATGAACTAAAACAGACAAGAGTCACAGAGTCCAGTTACCAAAACAACATTGCTGTCCACAGGGAGAGATCTTTCTACAGACTGTGCTGAACTGCGAAAATCTTGCTGTCTGGTTTTTCCTACTAAATCCTGAAGTGACTTTTGATGATTTGTGATGTCAAGCAAGAAAGACCCAGCTTGCATTGCTTCATTGATGTCAGAAGATTATACAGTTCCAGGTTCAAGGGAAAAAGGCAAAAGAGTAATGCTAAACTCACCACCAAGGACATTTGTCATCCAAAACTGGAAGTTCTCACCAAGACTTTGAAAGTTAAAAAGTAGAAGACCACAGCTACAGATAACTAAAACATAATTATTCCTTTATTCTACTTTTAGTACTTATTTGGCTACATGGAGTGGTAACTTAGTGCATTTTAGCTTCAAAATATTGGGTATATGTTTAACTTAACATTTGGATGTAAAGGAAATACCTTTTACATGCTATCAAGTTGTAAAACAATTATTATACAAATATATAACTTGAGACACTAATGTAACAAATTGCAAGCTCTCATAGTAAAAGAAAAGGTCATGATATTTATATGTATGCTAAAGAAATAGTATAAACTGTCATCTATTATGCTGAATATTGCTTATTCATTTACATCACTTATTTGCTAAAATTTGTTTTGTTTTATTTGATTTACTTGATTTTCTAAAACCTGTTGTGTTGTTTACACTACAGTTTATGTTTATGTTATTTTTATTATGCTTGATATTTATGCTAATTATGAATATTTACTACTTGTACATATGTGAATAAAATATATATTTATCTCTTATATAATCCAAATATAATTATAATCCAAATAATAATTATAATCCAAAATTACAGCCGCATCCTTATTGGACACTGCCCTTTGTTGCTGCATCTCAAGTGGCTTTTCACCTGGCCAGTTCTTCCTGATGCCACAATTGCTCCTTATACTTAAAATTTTCTTTTTTTTTTCCATTAGTAGGTTATACAGATCTGCCACTAGAGGGATCTTGTTCTTTCATTTTAAAAAGTCTACCCTCTTAAAGTCACAGTTGCTTTACTTGCTATATACCTTCCTTGTACTGCCTTCCTATTAAATCCTATTTTGCTGAAATTTTCTCTTTTCACTAACTCTCCCTGCCTGTTTCTTTCCTTTTTTCTTTTCTTTCACCCTACACCAGTTATGAGTTCCCTCCCCACCTGCTCCTTCCCCTTCTCTCCCTTCCTCCTTGTCCTTCCTCCCTTGTTCTCTCTCTCCCATGGCCCTGCCACCCCCACCCCATACCCACTATCTACTTAATCAATACCAGCAATACCTTGGGAACGCTCCACTTCTTGACCAGTCCTCCCCATGGGCCTCCACTTGGAAATATCTGGCTGCTTCTTAACACCACTAAGATTGATCTTAATGCCAGCCTACCCCTACTGTACCACATTGCATATCATCAGGGCTGTCATATGGACTCTACCTATTGCCCATATGCTAAAAGGAAACAAATTATCACTATTGGACCTGTGCCTCTGTTCAATGAAGCTTCTCCCACTTCTCCTACTGATCTCGGGCAACGTCCATCCGAACCCTTGCCAGGGCTGTTCAAGCAACCATTAACATCTGCAGCCTGTTACCAAAGCTTGATGAACTCCAAGCCTTTATCAGCCAACATAATCCTGACATCCTTGCTGTAGTTGAAACATGGCTGACACCAAAAGTTTCTGATCTGGCGATTTCCTTACAGGGCTACAATGTTTTCAGACTGGACCATGTCTCTGAAAGGGGAGGAGACTGTGCCATCTATATTAAGGATAATCTCCTGGGGCACCTTATTCCAACCCCATCCCTGCCTCCTCGGCCCAGCTTCTACCCACTAAAATTCTTCTAGGTCCCAATCAAAAGGCCCTCATCATCGTCTCTGTATATTTATTCCACCTCAAGATCAAGATCTTGGCATCAAAGAAGTTCTTAACTTTGTCAGCTCCCAACCACCTGGCTCTGAACTCATTCTGCTTGGTGATTTCAATATAAACTGGCTCGCATCTGATATCTACACTCATAAGGATGCCCTTGCAGCTTCCAATTTCTCACAATTGGTCACCACACCAACTCGGATAAATTACAAAACTGGCACCAGTACCCTGCTGAACTGGATTCTCACTAATCACCCTACCAGGATCTCTCGTACCTCTGTTCTCCCAGAGTCTCTCAGTGACCACTCTCCGGTTATATGTGAATGGTCTAATAAATTTCTAAAGCCACCTCGTATAATCATTACCAGCAGAGTCCTCCCCCGTGGTCAACTTACCCATCTCAAACAGTACCTATCCTTGCAAGACTGGCTGCCCATCTACAAGGAGATGGATGTTAACCTAGCCCTCGGCTACTTCATCACTGCCTTCAATAAGGCCTGTGACCTCTTCTCTCCTTCAAAAAAATGTAAAACAAAAGCCCTCTGTAACCCTTGGATAACTGCAGAGTTAATTTCCCAGCTGAAATCTAGGGACCACCTGTGGGCAGTGGCTAAAGCCACAGGCAAATAATCTGACATCCAAAAATACAAACACGCCTGTAATGCCTGCACAAAATCCATTTGTCTCACAAAAAGCTCATATTATAAGGACGTCCACACCAACACCTGGGGAAATGGTCATGCTTTCTGGGACAATATCAAGGACATTACTGGAACAATCAAAGTCCCCTTGGCCATATTACTGTTGAAGAGTCCACTACCCTTGATCCCATGATCATTGCAAATACCTTTAACACAGCTTTTACTGACCTCAGTACTGTTCTACCACCTGATTTCTTTAGTCAGTCACACCCCCTCTAACACACCCTGCACTCTGTCAAACCACCCTCATTTTTACTTCAGGGAGATTAAGATAAATGAAGCTAGCTGCCACATCACCTCAGCCATCTCCACTTCCAGAATCAGCAGTGACACCCTGGACCTTAAGCTGCTATCACTTACACTTGACGAGGTCCTCAGTGCCCTAACTAAAATTCTTAACCTGTCTCTCCACACCAGTACATTCCCTGAAATATGGAAAACTGCCACTGTGACCCCAGTCCACAAAACTGGGGATAAGACCTGCCACTCTAACTACCACCTGATCTCCATATTGCCACCACTATCTAAAGCCCTAGATCGTATTGTTGCCGACCAGCTCACTGATTATTTGGTCAAGTATAATATTCTGCGCACACAATAACAAGGTTTTAGAAAAAGGCATAGTACCACCACTGGCCTGCTTGAATTTACGGGTGCAGTGCATAGTTCCCTAGATAAAGGACTTCTTACAGGGGCTGCCTTCATCGACCTCTTGAAGGCATTTGACACAGTCCATCATTGGCAGCTGTTTGATTAACTACTCCTTGCTGGCCTCGCACTGGACCGCTGGTTCAGAAGCTACCTTGACAACCGCTCTCAAAGAGTAAAAATTGCCAGTGCTATCTCGGACACCTTGCCTGTCCACTCCGGAGTACCTCAGGGGTCCATACTGGGCCCTCTCCTTTTCATCCTCTTTTTAAACTCCCTACCACAATCCTGCTAGGAACAATTCATCCTGTATGCGGATGATGCTGTTGCCTTTTCTATGCACAAGGACCCTTCACCACTACAACACAGCTCTCAACTCAGATTCAGGCAATACTGAAACATGGTTCTCAATCATAAACCAGTCCTCAATCACAAGAAACCAAGTCATTGCTATTCTGTAGTTCACATAACTGTTACAAGCAACACCCCTTGCCATCTCCACCAAGCAGGGAACTGTCCTCGAACAAGTTTACTCTTTCAAATACCTAGGGATTCTGCTTGATCCCATTCTCTCCTATATGGCTCACATTGACAGCATGGCTAAAACTGCCAGCACATGCCTTGGATTACTCTACAAGCATAGGCAGCACCTTACCCCAGAGGCCCTGAAGACTGCCATCCAGAGCTCGGTGGTGTCAGTTATTGATTATGGCCTCATTATCTATGGCTTCACCACGATGTCTGTCCTCCGATGTATAACAACTGCACTTAACAAAGCATGCCAACTCACAACTGATGCTCACTGCCTCACCCACACCTGTACCCTTTATGAATAATCCAGATGTCTCCAACTCTGCAACCGTATAAAGTATCTCATATGTGCTAAGGCAGGAAAAATCAGCCTTGGCCTCACACTCCCCAGTGTTACTGCCTTGTTACATCAAAACACCAACTGACAGAACACCAGCAGCTCAACACCCAGATTCTTCAAGTTTCTCACTGTCAAACTATGCAGGGCCAATGTTCCTTTGCCTATAGGGCTCCTCTATGGATGAATGGTCTCAGCCACACCATCTCCTCTGCCTCAACACTAGGTCTGTTCAAAACCAGACTCCAGACCCATCTCATTGCTCTCTAGCTCCTGTGACTGCCTCTCCTAGATGATGTCCTACATAGCTTTAATCCTAACATATACTGCTTAACCCAAGGACCCCCAGTCCCACTCCCCCTGGATCCTGAGGCGCCACTTCAAATCTCAGGTCTTCATAGCACCTCATTAGTCTCTCCTTGCCCCATTATAGAACTTATTTCCCCCCCTCACCCTGGCCCTTTTTCTTCTATCACTCCTTCCCATTTATTTTTTGACAAATGCCTCTGGCTGCATCTTCATCCTCCCCCCTCTCCTCTCATCCCTGTTTCTCTGCCACCCCCAGGTGCCTGACCCTACCCATTCCTTGTGGGCACATGTGTGCTAGTTGTGTTCACCATTTTACTATAGCTGCTTCTGTTAACTATCTACACCTCTCCTCCTCTACACCTTAGTCTTCCTATAATTGACCCCTTTCAATAGCACTGTTGTGCATAAATTGTTTACTGCTATTTCACTGTTGCTTCCTTGTTGTTTGTTATTTCTGATGTGGGACCTTTGTAAAAGAGCCTTGGCTCAAAGGTACTTGTAATCCTAGAATAAATAAATAAAAAAGTGTGGTAATAGTGTTATTCACTGTCATTTTTGAATCTGGAGAGCATAGGATAATATCACATGTGAATATCTATTATTTTTGGTAATTTATTAAATAATTTCTGGGTAAGGCCCAAGGTGAATCTAAGTGCATAATTACAAAAAAGTGATATTATAAGCCTTTGTTCCGACAGTCACATCCCTACATAAGTCACACCCCTACATGCAGATAGTAGAAGACTGTACATAACTAACAGCAGAGCTGCATGATACTTCACATACTATGCTTCCATACATCCATCCATACAAAAGAACAGTATGCATAAGTCACAGTCACACAGTAGGCTGGTTTACATCCTGTGTTCCTATCTCTGCACAGAAGGACATACTGTACAGTAAGGCCCAGATATTCAAACTGTGCCCAAAAGGTGCACAACAGCAGGAGCAAGCGCAAGTCCATTGCACCCATACGCAAGAGGTGTGATATTCAAAAACTGCACTGGCCAAGATGCGCCTACGGCTGACGACTGAATATCACACCACCTGCGCCATAGCGCAACTAGGGAAGTGAAGCTGAGCATATCCAATGGACCATAGTACAACAAGGGATGTTCAGCTGAGCAGTCCAGATGTGCCATAGCACAACCATGGATGCTCCCCAGCAGCAGGGCAGCAATGCAACAGCACAACCAGGGATGCAGGGACCCACCACCCATGCCACAGATGGGCAGAGAAACACACAGCAGAACAGATATCGTCCCCCCACACCCCATGCACTGCACAACTGGGGGAGGGCTGGAAAAACCACTGGCCCATGGAGACCAGCAACCAACCCACAGATGGGCCATGGTACCCCATCACACCCCCTGGCAAGCTGTGACCGGCACACAAGGAGGGCCAACCACCCCGTGCCACACCATCCCACCAATGCAGAGCACACCCTGCACTGTGACCCCCAGACATCCTGCCCAGGAGCAGCATCCACCAGTGCAGGATACCCATGCATGCCACCACCCCCACTGTGACAATGCAACCCTGTGCACCACAGAACCATGCAAGGCAGCCCCACCATGAGCACCCATCAGTGGATGGCAGCACACAGCGATGCAATGACTGCATACACAGTGCCACCATACACAGCCCCCCGAGGTACAGCTGAGAGACCGACCATGCATTGGCACACGAGGTACCCCACACATGACAGGGCATGCCCCGGCCCCACTACCAATGGTACAGCACCCTGCACACCCTCCCAAGGACACACCCCAACCCAGCACTGGCCACAACAGCCAGCGCATATGCCCACAGTGGTGCATGGAAGCATGCACCACACTGGATGCAACACAGTGCATGGACAAACACCCACCCTTGCCCAAGGGTGCACCAACACAGGGATGCAGTAGGGGGGCAACCAAGCCCCCAGCATGTGGCCATGGAAATCGCGTACACACAGCCAGCACTCCTCCATGGCACAGGAGTGCCAGCCACCCTGCGCAGGCACTGTGGAGCTGTACACCACCAGCATTTGCCCAGAGCACAAGTGACAGACAGTGGTGCACATCCCCTGCAACACACACAAGCCACAACATGGAGGTGGGACAACAACAGCGGAGGCCACAGTGTCACCCGAAGCAGACATGCACCACACCAGTGACAGGAGGCAACCCAGCATTGTGACAGGTACAGTGGCTGTCCTGCATGGACAGCCACCACTGACATGCCAGTGGACCGTGCAGGACATAGACATGCAAGGGTGTAAGTTGCACAGGCCATGGACAGGCTGACAGGTGCGCCATGGACACAGAGCATGCACCATGGACCACTGCACACACTTATCCAGTGCACAGGGAACAACACACACCACAGACTGATAGCTACTCCCACACCATAGTCACTTCCCCACGGCCACACACACATACCCATGACTGCTCCACCCCTGACACCATGCACACCACTGCAGCTGAGCACCTATAGCCCACTGCAAATCAGAGACCACAACAGTAGTCATATCAAAAGAAATGTATTTAAAAACAGCAAACAAAACTAGGTACAAATATTTACAAAAGTTTGTGGTGAGGGCCACAAACAAGGTGGTGGTGGGTTAGGGGCAGGGGTGAACAAATGGTAGAGGGAAGGAGGGGTGTGAGGGTGGGTCCAGGGGGGTAGAGGAAATCAGGGGCATTGTCAAGGTCAGCAGGAGCCCCGCTGACCGCTCCGGCTGCTCCTCCTGGCATGACGCCGCCTGACACCCAGCCTGTCAATCCTTTGCAGGCTTTCCAGTGACACCCTGGTGACATGAAGTATCTCCCACAGTGCCTCCCTGATTGCCTGCAGCTGCCATCCACCTAGGACAAAGAAGCAGAGTCAATAGGTGTGAATGCACAGCCCAATACAGCCCACCCCCTGTGCACGGTATACGGCCATGGGACATGCCTCTGTGATGGTGTGTGACCACCCACAGTGATCGTGTCCACAAGACCTGCCCACCCAGGTGCACACAGTCATGTGGACCACTGCACACACCCACTGGCCAAGTCCTGAACAGCACTACCATGGCTGTTTAGTGACATGGCTATGTGGTGCGAAGGCAGTGGCACAGCCATGTACCAGGTGCATGCATGAACCACCATTGACACACTCCCAGACATGCAGAACACTGGACAGTGCTGACTGTAACAAGTTGTGTGCATGGCAGTGGTGTCAATGGATGGTGGCCATGCCCCGCTGCCCACCCTGTTACACAGCATGCAATAGTAATCATGGATGTAAGGCACTCACCATCATCAGGCTGGTCCCTCTGCAGCTGTGGACCTTTGCCCCTCCTGGAGTGACGGTCTTCCTGCTGTCACCTCCTTTCCCTCACCAACCATCACTCGTCTGGGCCTAAGGTGCAAACATGGAGAGAGGAACATCAGTACAATCCTGTAGCAAAGTCCCCCTGCCCCATGTGTGTGCAATCCCACACAGCCAGACCCACCCATCCCACACTCTGATAACACCACCACAGCCAACACCAAACAGTCCCCCCATGTTCCAGACACATGCAACCGTGATACCCATATGGAAGATAAAAGTGTATGGACGTTACACCTACCTGGCCATGGCACCGTGCACCTCCTGGCACATGCCCGCAGGTGGGCAAGCAGGTCCGGGTCCCTCCACCTCAGGTCCCCATATCTGTGGTGGCACTGCTCCACCATCCACCTCATTCCTGTGGCCTCCTCCAGGGCGTCGGCCACCTCCTGCCACACCTGACTCCTGGACCTGTCCAGGGGTGCCTCACTAAACAGTGGGCCAACAAGTGGCTCCACAATGGCAACCAAGTTTGTCATTTCTATCTGGCTCCACTGGGCAGCTCTCCTCCGTGCCATCTCTATTGCTCAGTAGGGTCAAAATGGTACTCTGTAGCGCAGTTCCACCATGTGCAGGTGCTGCACGGTACAGCGCTGCCATTCCCTATTGCACTGTTACCGAACAGCGCGATAGTGGTGCACCAATGCCTGACACATGGCACCTAGGGGGCAAAGGTCGGGCACAGGGTCAAGGGTCTCTGGTGCACGGACAGCCACAGCACGATTGGAACCCAATGCGTGTAGCACATTGGGTGCCTGTGTGCCACCTCCAGTAGCGGCCTACTGTGCTGTTGCCCCTGTGTGCCTACACTGCCCCAGTGCCACAGCGCCATATAGGTAAACAGTGCTGTGGCGCCACTGGCACAATGGTGGCCGTGCCCTGCATTGCCTCCCGTGCACAGCACATCAGCAGCGTGGCAGGCGCCTGCGTCATCAACCCGGGCATGCGTAGTTAGGTGTGTACTGTGCATGTCACAGAATTTCACCCTTGGCTCAGCATGTTCAACACAACTGCGCAAAGCGCAAAAGCATGATATTCAGCCGTCATATGCAAATCAGCTAATCAGCCATTCAATGGCACAGTCACTGCAATTTGCATCCACTTAAAGTTGTACCTCACCTCATTTGCATGGGTTGCACTATAAAAGTGCAACATTGGGCTGCACTGGCCATAGTTGGTTACTGCAGTCTGTTGGTGAGTTGCATGCTGTTTGGGAGTGTGGACTGTGGATTTTGGGACATGCATGGGACTGTACAGTCACAGGTAATACCTGTCATTCTCACAGGCTGAATCATGACTGAGCGAGTTGTAGGAGAAGAGGAACAGAGTTGTGGGAGGAGGAGGAAGAGACCAAATTTCACAAAGGCTGAGATGGATGCCCTGTTTGAGGCCTACCTGGACCAGGAGCTGCTTCTCAGTGGACGCCAGGGAACACCACAGACCCGTGTTGCTGCATGGGAGGAAGTGGCACGTACTGTGAACCTGCATGGCAGCCACCAGCGCTCCATACAGGAGTGCAAGAAGAAGATGGGCACAGACAGGAGGAGGATTAAGGAGAAGGTAGCTGCCATCAAGGCAGCACGATCTGCGACAGGTGGGGGACAGCCGGAGGTGCTATGCCTGACTCCACAGGAGGAGAGAGTTGCTGGCAGCATGCAGTGTTGTGCCATTGAGGGTGTTCCAAGTGGTGGATTCTAGATCAGTGGTAGCCCGTTACTGCATAGTAGGTCATGGTCTGTCCATTGGGGGGGACAGGGTAGGTCACATGCAGTAATGCAACTTTGTTTTCCCCTACAGCTCCTGAGTGTCTGCATGTGTCAGCGGTGGTGGGCCTCTCCACTGAGGCCAGTCATATGGAGATGAAGGAGGGCCCATCCACCTTCTCAGTGTGACAGTGGGCCCACCTGGATGTCCAGACTGATGTTGTTGGAGCAGGTGCAGAGGAGGCCCTGCCCATGTCCCAGCGTGCCAGCATCCATGAATGCCAGCATGCTGTGACTCGGGCTGGTGCCGGGTCCATCACCAATGATGATGTCGCTAACGTCATGGACAGTGACACGTGTGTGCCACAGGATGTTCACACAGCATTTAACATCACGGCCATGGCTGTGGGTGGTGCCACCATGGAGGCTTGCATATCATCACAGTCCTAGCCTGTGCCTGTCAGCACTGGTGGGGAAGCACTGGTGTGTGTACAGGACAGTGGGACTGTTGCGGCCACTGCAGCGGCACCAGTGAGCCCTGGGGAGTGGCAGCCAGAGGGGCAGCATCAGCAGTCAGCCAATGGGCTTGGGGGTACAGTGTCAGGGGGTGACATCAGTGCACTGCCTGTGGACATGCCCAGGCCTGGTTCTGGTGTGCAGCGCCCACCCTCAAGGGGTGCTGGGCATCAGGGCCACACACACCCTGAGGGACTGAATGCTGATCAGGCAGATGACCTCTTGGATGAGCACACCCGCATACTGCAAGCAGCACTCAATCAGCAGATGTGGCTTGTGACAGCGGTTGGTGCACTGAGTGCAGCTCTGGAGCAGGCAGAGGAGCGTCGCAGCAGAGAAACCACTCTGCTCCTAGCAGGGATGGACTGGATGTGCGAGGATGTGACTGTTGCCATTGACAGGCTGACACATACTATCACAGCTGCCATGGCCATAGGGGGTACACAGTTATTTGCCCATGCTGCACAGACACCGTGCAGTGCAATGTCCACCCCCATTCCCGGCATCGTGCGACACCCTCTTTGTCAACAGCGGGTTCAGCTGTTGGCATCCTGAGCATGCCTGATGCAGGTATGTTCAGTGTGCTGCAGACCCCTGCGCGAGCATGGTCGCATTCACACAGTGGAACCCCTGGGGGACCATCGGTGCCACCCCATGAGGCCAGTGGTCAGCCTGTCAGTGCTGGCGGGTCTCAGCGGGGCCGCCCATGCATCTGTTGTGGCTGGTGCACTGTGGCATGTGACTGACCTGTCTCCCAACAAGGCTACTGTCTGATGCTGCCCTGTGTGCATTGTGTCATTCAGTAGGCAATGCATGGGTGGGTACCCAGCCCTGCTCGCAGACACACAGTCCATCTGCACACCCTCCCAGCTGCTGTCCACAATTGCATGTTCATGATGATGCCTGCATTGCGCTGTACACCTATGTGCAATGGTGCCCAGCATCTAACACATGCACAATGACAGGCAGTGGGCGTGGTGGTCTGTGGACATGTGTGTGGCTAGGGGTGGTGTTCTGGGTCAGTGTGCCTCCTACCCTTTGTGCATGTCTGGTGCGTTTTGTGTGTGTGTGTGTCTGTCTGTCTGTCCGCGTGCCATCCTAGACCTCACCCATCCCTGGTGGTGTGTGTGGTTCCATGCCTGGCCACTTCCCTTGATGGCATGCACCCCTAGTGTGTGTCCATGCATGTTTGTGGGTTGTGCCTTAGCCACCGGTGGTTGCACATGACCCCATGACTTACCTGGGTTGGCTGAAGTGCCCCTCCGTGATGGTGTCCCAGTGCAGCTGTGCCAGCCAGAGCAGTCGGGGGTCCAATCACCCAAGGGGGGGCTGCCCATCACCATTGTCACTGGTGTCCTCATCGTCCTCATCACTGTCCCCCTCTTTGACCTGTATGGCTATCCCACTTTCGTTGGCCATGTTGTGCAGGATGCAACAGGCCAGGAATAGTCCACAGGCCTTTGAGGGACTGTACTGTAGGGCACCGGTGGAGGTGTCCAGGCAGTGGAAACGTGCCTTCAGCATCCCGAACACCCGGTTGATGACATTACATGTGGTGACGTGTGCCTCATTGTAGCATTGCTGTGATGGGGTCGTGAGCCACCAGTATGGTGTGAGCAGCCAGGGACGGAGTGGGTATCCACTGTCACCTGTGTGTAGATGGTGGAGGTTAGTTTGGTGATCATCATTGCCCTGCCCTGGGCCATGTAGGCCACTACCCATGTCACCTCTGACCATGCCCCTTCCAAGGCCTATGTTTGTCCATGTGGTTTGCATACTCACCCACTAGGTGGCCAGTGGGGATGTCCCCACTCCTGACTCTGTGGCACAATGCCAACTGGTACCAGATGAAGGCATTGTGTGCTCCCCCAGGGTGCATGGCACAGACATTGATTATGTGCCCCCTGATATCACACACCACCTGGCAGTTGATGCTAGCATAGCCCTAGCAATTCATGTATGCAGCCCTTTCAGGGCCAGGTGGTGTGTGGATGGCCACATGGATGCAGTCTATTGCCCCTAGCATGCCAGGCATACTTGCTACCCTGTGGAACTCCTGTATGTTTGCTGTGCGCTCTGCCTGCATGCTGGGGAAATAGATGTACTCTGCAGCATGTGGCTGCACTGCGCTGAGGAATTGGGTGAGGTGGCATGATGCGGCCGACTGGGTTATGCCTGTGGTGTCCCTTGTTGGTCTCTGGAAGGTACCCGTGGTGAGCAAGCACATGCAAGCTGTCACTTTAGTCTCCACTGACAGAGCATGGCTCCATCGTGTGGGTGCCTGCATCACATCACTGCACAGCTCCCAGAGCTACCTCAGAATTGTCCAATTCAGGAGGTACCCACCCACGATCTCTGTATCACTGTACAGCTCGAAGCTGGTGCGAGCTTGGTACTGCCTGTTGGGGGCATACCACTGATGGGCCCTTCCATGGCCGCACCCCCCTGCTGTCCACCTTCTCACCCCCTCATTACTGCCTCCATCTGGATGGTGGCACTGGCCATGTCCCTGGCTTGTGTTCACCCCCCCAGCAGCTGTTTCTGTGTTCCCTCCACTGTCCTGGCTGCTACTTCCCCTGCACTGGAAACACCTGACTGTGCTGGCTTCACTGCTGTGTGGCACTTCCCCCTTCTGCACTGTGACTCCCCACACCTTCCCCTGAGCCTGTGGGTTCCAGGTGCCCTTTCACTGTCCTGCCCTGTGTGTGTGTGTGTGTGTGTGTTTCCTGTGTGGCTGGCTATAGTTCAGCAACTTGTGGCTACCCTGTAGTGTTCTTGCACCTCTCCCTTGCTCCTTTTTATTTTGGCTCATTTCTGCTATGGCACAACTTCCACTTGCTCCCCTATTACGCATGTTGTTGAATATCACACTGCGCCATTTATGCATGGTTCCTCCCCCTTCAGTTGCGCATACATTCATTATCATTGGGCTATTGCTCAGTGTGATTTGGGGGGCACAACTGCCTCCCGCTGAATATCACAGAATGGTGCATTTTCAGACTTGCGTTGGCGCAACCCTATTGTGCATGGCACAACTCTTTTGAATATCTGAGCCTATGTATCCATTTGTGAAAATATAAAAGACTGTGCTCATATACTTCCACTCATTAAGTTATGAGCAGGAATAGCAAAATAGTATGAAATAGTCATAACCATCTAATATTAAAGAACTTTCATCTAAAAGGTTCTACATAGCCTTCTTAACACATACCCGCATGTTTGCACAGCATGTGAATGTACCCCCAAGACACTGGTATGGCAGCAGAAGTGATACAGTTGCTGAAACATGATGATGGATGCCTCTTGTGGTATGTTTACAGAGTTGTACTGTATGTTCTTTCTGTTACCTTATGGTGTCTGTTTCTAATTGGTTGTGTTGCCTTGTACCATCCCATGCTTGTATGTGTGTTGTGTCTGAGTGTGTGGGGAGGGATTCAGAGTTAGGGTTGAAAACCCTAACTTTGAATTTCCTCACTTTTGTCTCTGTGGAAGCACCCTAACCGATGTAGTAATGTAGTTTTTTGAAAATAATTTTCTTTCTTTTTGAAAACGTGTAATATAAATAGTAAAGGGTAAGTGCTGGTGGGAGTGTGGGGCCCCAGCAAGCTGCCCATTTGTGCATGGCAGGGAGAAAGCATATGGAATGTAATGGGTAATGCACTGGGGGTGGTACAAATGGAGGGAACTATGTGAAGAGAGCAAGTGGTGAAGAAGAAAATTCCCTCAAGAGGGAGACAGTGCACAGAAAATTCAGGTTCAGGGAATGTATCAAAAGCAGCTGGAGTGAGAGCCAATGAGGAGATGAAAGGGGTTAGTGCATGCTCCAAAAGTGATATAGACAGTAGATGCTGACCCACAGAGAACAGGGAAGGGGCAGAGAAAGGGAAGAGGGTGGATAGGGGAAGGGGGCCCGGGGATAGTCCTTGGGGGAGAGGTGATGAAGTCATGTTGGGGAGGGCAAAAGTCTGGACAAGGACAAGTTGGTCATTGGAAACAGGGAGGCAAAGGGGGGCAAGACCCTAGGGCATAGACTTGAACTTGAACACCAAAAGAACACTCAGAAAGAAGCGCACACAAAGGTGGCACTCTTAGGGGACTCACTAATCAAGGGATATGGTATGGGTGCAGTGTATGCCAGGAATGACAGCACTAGAGGTGAGGCACAATATTCCATCTTGGGACAAGCAGCAAGATGAGAGGATGCACCTGGTGTTTCACTTTGGTACCAATGACCTCGAAGAAAACAGTCTGATAGAGGTGCAGGCCAAGTTCAAGGAGCTTGCTAGGTTCTGTATTAACATGGTTTTTCCTTCCATTTCTTTCTTTGAGGTGTTGCCTGTACCAAGAGCAAGCCCACCCAGGAAGGAAAAAAATAGTGGCATTCAATAGATGGCTGGAAAGATGGTGTGGGCACATGGGGTTTGGTTTGATAGGTGACTGGGGTTGAACATGGGAAGAAGAGGGGCTGTATGCCCCTGATAGGTTGCACCTGAGCCCTGAAGGGGCAGCTGTACTAAAGACTAAAATAGAGGACTTTATAGTAAGGAAGCTAAATGTAAAGTAAATTGGGTGTGTGTGTTAAAGACAGTGCCACCCAAATGGGTTACAAAACTGAGAGGCAATCAGCCCCAGGATGAGGACAAGGTAGAAGTAAGGAAAACAGACAACAGCAGGGAGGGGTTAAAAAAGGAGGATAGGGAAGATGGGGCTACATGGCAGAGGGATTTGGTAGCAAATGCCATGAGCCTGGAGAATAAACTAGGGGAGCTGGATGCCACCATGGTGGATGAGGGTTTCAACATAGTAGCAGTGTGTGAGACTTGATGGAATGAACATCATGCCTGGGAGGCAGTGATACCTGGATATTGACTGTTTAGGAAAGACAGGGCAAGGAAAAGGTGAGGAGGGGTAGCATTATACATCAGTGAAGAAATTGGGGCTATGGAGGAGCTGGAGGTGGGAGAGGAACTGAGATAATGTGGGTCACTCTAGACAAGAGAAATGGGGAGCATTTGAGAGTCAGAGTGGCTTACAGACCTCCTACACAGGGGGAAGAGGAGGATAATCAGCTTATACAATCAGTTATGAAGATGGTGAAAAAGGGGGAAATTCTACTAGTAGGGGATCTAAACCTCCCTGACACCAACTGGGAGATCCCAACAGCAGCATCATTTGGGAGCAGGGGCATCTTAGAGGCACTACAATGTGTATTCCTGCAACAGAGTGTTAAGGAGACCACTAGGGGTGAAAACCTGTTGGACGTTGTCCTCACAAATGGGGACAGCATGGATGAGGTGGAGTTGGGGGAAGAAATCAGTACAAGTGACCACATAGCTGTCAGGTTCAGAGTGAGAATGGGCACGGAAAGGAACATGATGAGAACTAGGGTAATGGACTTCAGGAAAGCAGACTTTAATAGGATGAGGAGAGTAACTGAGAAAGAAATGTCAAGGTTGGGGAATATGAAGAAGGTGGAGGATTTATGGGCAGCTATTAAGGGGGGGTGCCAAAAGCCACTGACATATGTGTCAGGAGAGTCAGGAAGAACAGAAGGAAGAGGAGACTACTTTGGTTTACAAAAGAGGCAGCAGAGATGGTCAAGAAAAAGGCCAAGGCATTCAGGAGGTACAGGATGACACAAAGGAATGAGGATAGGGATGTCTCTAGGGAAATGAGGAGGAAGGTATGGCAAAGAATAAGGATGGCTAAAGAGGCCACTGAGGAGAGGATAGCAAACCAGGCCAGTAGGGGAGTTAAGACCTTTTTTAGGTATGTGGGAGAGAGAAGAAAGGCACAGCAGGGAATAGGGAGGCTGAGGGGAAGGGTGGAACAAGGCTGGAGGGGGATTTCAAAAAAGCGGAGGCATTAAATAACTGCTTCTGTTCAATATTCATGTAGGAGGCTGAGGGCAGAAGGGAAGGGAAAAAACTGCAGGCAAATGGTTTACCTAAAGTTCACAGCAGATAGAGTAAGAGAAGAATTGGACACAGTAAGGATGAACAAGGCAATAGGGCCTGAAGGCCTGTACCCAAGGGTACTCAGGGAGCTGAGGGAGGAGCTGGCACCACCTCTGGTGAGACTGTTTAACTTGTCCTTGGAAACAGGTGTGGTTCCTGCATACTGGAGAAGGGCAGAGGTGGTTGCACTACAAAAGAGGGGAAGCTAGAAAGAGGCCAAAAACTGCCATCCTGTTAGTCTCACTTTGGTGGTGGGGAAGGTAATGGAAATGTTGCTAAAGGAAAGGATAGTGGAATGCCTGGAGGCCAGTGGTTTGCAGGATGTAAGGCAGCATGGCTTCATGAGTGAAAGGTCCAGTCAGACTAACCTGATAGACTTTTTTGATTGAGTGAAGCAGGTAGTGGACCAGGGAGGGGCAGTGGACATGGCCTATCTGGATTTCAGTAAGGCCATTGACACCATCATGCACAAAAGGCTGGTGAATATGCTGGAGAGCCTGGGAGTGGGCCAGAGAGTTACTAGGTGGGTGGATAACTGGCTGATGTGAAGGTGTCAAACAGTGTTGCTAAATAGGGTACATTTTAGGGAAAAGGAAGTGATCAGTGGTGTGCAGCAGGGGATAGTACTGGGACCACTACTCTTTAACATTTATATTAGCTACCTAGCAGAGGGATTGAAGGGCACAGTGTTCCTATCTGTGGATGATATAAAGGTCTGCAATAGAGTAGACTCATAGGGGGAGTGGATGCCATGAGGTGAGACCTGGAAAGGCTGGAGATGTGGTTGGAAACCTTGCAAATAACATTGAATGAGAAAAAGTGTGCGGTGATGCACCTGGGGCAGAAAAACATGAAGGCTACTTACTTCCTTGGGGGGGAGGAAATCAAGGGTATAGAACAGGAAAGAGACCTGGGGATTATTATATTGAGGAATCTTAAGGTGGGTAACCAGTGTAGCAAGGCAGTGGATAAGGCGAATGGTGTGTTGGCCTGCATTGAGAGGGGCTTTACTAGCAGAAGAGGGAGGTGCTAATGCCGTTGTACGATGAGGCTGCACCTGGAGTATGGGGTGCAGTTCTGGAGACTGCACCTACGTAAGGACATTGGGATGATGGAGAGGGTTCAGAGAAGAGCTACAAAGATGGTGCGTGGGATGCAAGATAAACCATATGAGCAGAGATGCAGGGAGCTGACTCTATACCCATTAGAGAGCAGGAGGGAGGGGGACATGATTGAGACTTTTAAGTACTTGAAGGGGAGTACTAGGGTGAAGGAGGGGAACTTGTTTAGAAAGAAGGAGGGAGCAAACACATGAGAGGACATAGCCTTAAAACAGAAGGTGGGAAATACAGAGGCAATGTCAGAGGGCAGTTCTTCATGGAGAGGGTGGTGGAGGCCTGGAACAGGCTGACAGATGAGGAGCTGGGAGCTGAGACGGTGGAGGGGTTCAAGATAGCATGGGACAACAATATGGGGTTGGGAGGAGGGATGAAGATATGGAGCTAGTATAAAGGTGGAGGGAAGCAGGGGAAGATGTAAGGGGCAGACAAGATGGGCCAGTGTGGTCCTTTTCTGCTGTCAAATTTCTGTGTAATATGTGTAATAATGATATGTGTCTGTGGGAGCACTGGACCCCTGGGCCCTGCGCTCCCTGTTACACATAGCTACAGAGCCATACAGCAGCACTATAGGGCAGGAAGAGGTTAGTAAATTGGGAAGGGGTCTGAAATGTAACCCCTGGACCCTTGCCTTTTAGCAAAAATGACAGGTGGCATGCTGTTGAAGCTGACAGCAATACCTGGGTGGGACTGGGTTTGGGGAGGATGAGGTTACTCAGCACAGGGGACCTAGGTTTGGCTACTCTGCACAGGGGCACCCAAGTAAATCCGAACACAGGAAGCAATAACTGTAATGTTCAGAACCAGGAGTTGGGATTCTACAGTGTGGCTTTTATTCACATCCAAGCTGAACAAACAAAGCATAGATGGACCCCCACAGGGCTACATTCCTGGTAATGCAGATTAGAGACAACAGAAGAACACTCCTTCACATTTCCAGCCCTCAGGCTCTGAACTCACCAGGCACACAGCCTGGACTTGCATGCAGCTTTGGGTATACAGCCCGACTTGTACACTACTTGTTTTCCCCACTGGCCTGGCTCCCCACCGCCATACTTGTCTATCCATGGTCCATTTTGGGAAATGAACCACCCTTCCTGTTGGTGGCTCCTCAAACCACCGAGCCTTCTGACTCCTAGAGGGAATTTTACTTCAATCCCATTATCTGAGTACTTCTCTCATCACTGGCCAAGTGCATGAGGCAAAGTAGAAATCCACAGAGCAAATCCGTAGAGGTGGATCTGGTCACTAAAGATGGGGGGTCTCCCACCTCCAGCTCCCACAATCCGTACCCGGCCATTTCTCTGGAAACTAAACAATTTTTTTACTGAAAGCTTGGCAATGTAGATTCCTGGGTAGACATATGTCACATCTCCTTTACATGTCTTGACTTCCCATAAGTGCTGGACTTGAATATATTTTTCTTTTTGGCTAAGCCTATTACTCTAGGCCTCCCTCTATTTCAGTAGTCCAATCCCCACTATCACACAAGTCCCAGGGTGAAAAACATAGGCCCTTTAGGAAGAGCAGACATTCACCCTCTGGTTGCAGGTGCCCCACAGGCAATTCACAAATCTTCTTGTTTTCCAAAACCTTTTGAACAAATAGGCAGATTCTCCACTAGTAGCAGAAACAGGGGGTTGCCCCAGGAATATGCAGCACAACCTTTTCCTGCCCCAGTCCCTGGAGGGAGGGGGTACTGAGACCAAATCAGCAGTCTCCACCACTTACAAACTGCTTCTTCTGTGTTTCTCTTTTGGTGGAGACACACACCCTTTTACCTAAATGGTAGCCCTATGTCAGGGCTGAGGCTCCAAGAGCCTAACCAGAGCTGCTGTGCTGCTCCCTCAGTAAGCTCCCAACTCCATCTGATCCACAGACTACTGTTCAAACCTCCCAACATTCTATTCCAACTCCCTGCTGCAGATTCCATTGTGGCTCATGCAGCTGCGATAGTTCTATGGTGATGTCATCCCTCAGTCTCAGCTGAGACTGAGAACAAAGTGAAACAGTGTGAAACCCATTTAACTGGAGTTTCACAAGCTGCCTTCCCTGCCTACCACTAGGTCTTATTGGGATTCTAGTAACCCCGGATAATAAGGGGGTTACAGAAGCAAATAGCTACTTCTGTCACCTTCTCAGAAGTAAAGTACTATTTGCGAGAGGCATGGGAGACCATAGGGCTGCATGCACCAGGAACTTTAACTCATGGTTGAAGAACTGGTGCTGTGAGCAAGGGTTTGGATTCATTGGTGACTGGGGACCCACCTGGAGGGATGGAGGCTTGTTCAAGGCTGATGGCCTGCATCCATCCTGGAGGGGAATCCAAGCACTCAATGGTAAGTTAAAATGCTACATGGACAAGCATTTAAACTAGCCAAGGGGGTTGGTAGGCCGGCAAGGAGGGTACCTAATTGCTGACCCCCACAGCTAGCAGTGGAACCAGTGAACAGGAGGAGTGGATATCTCTACAAAGCAGTGTGCAAAAGATGGAGATAAGCACCCAAGAGGTGGATAGGCAAAAAAGGGGCAAAATTCAACAGAAATGTGGACAGCAGGGAGAATCAGGGATAAAGAACAAGAGGGAAGGGACTGGAGTAGAACAACTAAACAGTCTAGGGAGTTCAAATCATGGAAAGCCATGTGTGCCAATGCCAGGAGCCTTAGCAACAAGAGGGAAGATCTGGAGGCTGTCATGGTACAGTCGGACCTGGACATTGTGTCCATCACAGAAACCTGGTGTAATGATAATCATGACTGGGAGATGGCCATACCTGGCTACAACAGATTCAGAAGAGACAGAGCAGGTAGGAATGGAGGAGGAGGAGTGGCACTTTATGTGAAAGATGACATAAAGGTCATAGAGTTCCAGGAGGAACAAATGGGGGAGAGATACTGTGGGTTAAGCTGGAAAGGAAAATGGGGCCAGGCATCCACACAGGTGTGGTCTATAGAACACCAGCCCAGGAGGAAGAAACAGATAGGGAGCTGATGATAGCCATCCAAAGGATGGCAGTCAAGGGTGGTTTGAGGCCTCAATATTCCAGATGTGGACTGGAGCATCCCAGCAGCAACATCAACCAGGAGCATATTTATCCTGGACTCCCTTCAAGGTGCCTTCCTCAAGCAACTGGTCATGGAACCAATTCGGCAGAAGGCAATACTGGCTCACAAACAGGGACAGTGTGATTGGGTAACAGTGGGGGAGCACCTGGGGAGCAGTGACCACCAGTCATTGTGGTTTGAAATCACAGAAGGAGCAGAACCAAACCACACAAAAACACACATCTGGATTTTAGGGGGGCAGATTTTGGGAAAATGGGGATATGCTTGAAAGAGGCATTAAGGGGAATGGGGCAGGAATCAGGGGTTGAGGAACAGTGGGCAGTATTTAAAATGGGGATTTCAAGTGCAACAGAATTATGCATCAAACAGGTTAACAAGGGGAAAGGAAGAAGAGGCCAGTATGGTTTTCCAAGGAGGTAGCGAAGAACTTGAAAGCCAAAAAGATTGTATTCAGGCAATACAAAAATAGACAGGCAAAAGGGGATAGGGAGAAGTACCAGGAGAAGCAAAAGGAGGCAGGGAGGTCAGTAAGGGAAGCCAAAGCTCAGACAGAAGAGCACATTGCAAAATCAGTAGGTAGAGGGAACAAAACCTTTTACAGGTACATAAGTGAAACAAGCATTTGTCAGTGGCTCAGCAGGTAGCACACTCACCTCTAAGGCCAGGAGATCAGAAGGCTGTAGGTTCCATCCCCACACCAGGCACTTGGGTTAATATCCCAATACTGACACTGTAGTGCAGCTTGAGGGGGGTGCTACACTCCTGAGGTGCCGTCTTTTGGATGAAATGTTAAACCGAGATCCCATCTGCCTGTTCTGGTGGTAGTTCAGGTGGATGTTAAAGATCCCATGGCACTTCTCAAAAAGAGTAGGGGAAGGTTTTTATTAATAAACAGAACAATAAATCAGAAAAACAGTAATACAATTCATAGAAAATAAGAAAACAAACAAAGAGAATATCAGCAATACTCAATTCTCTGACAGCATAATGATTCAACCTATTCTGTCTTTCAAAAAAGGAACCTCTTTCCACCTCATAAACCATACATTTTTGGACAAACATTTGCATTCAGAATCACATTGTAACAACAAATTATGTTCAGCATGTTGAAGAACTTCAAGGTGTGAGTGGTATAACTGTTGTAGAGTAAGGTGACATCTGGCATGCCATAAATGAAACTTGAATGTAACGAACAGCAGCCATACTACACCTGCATTCAACAAAGGAGAATATAGCAAAAAACCTCCCACAACTTCCAGATATGTAACAGCTCACCAGAAAGGCTGGCTCCAATGGGCAGAAAGAGTTATCCAGAATTTTTGCACAAAGGGGCAGGAAACAAAAATTGAGACATTGTTTCCTCCTGATTAATGCAAGTATCCCTCAGACAAGTACGTTCAGTAACCATTTTATGTTTTAAATTCCCCCAACACTGAGTCGCCCATGACAACTAAGCCATAAAACATCCCATAATCTAGGTGGAATCATTTATTCTACCAAACTTTTAAGGAGGTTATCAACATGGCCATCTGGTACATCCTTAAAACCGGGGACTATGGAATGTGCTTTAGACTGTAGGACATCATAAATATATTTTCGCGATTTGCAATACACATGGGCCGGAAGTAACTTCCATCTATTAAGTTTTGATATCACAGGTCTGACATAAATCGGGTAACTAGAAGTGCGTAAATTTTTCTGGCACAAACCTGGCCACTCTGAGGACAATTTAGGTAACCAACCATATGCATAAATCACCCATAACACAGAGCGTGGACGACTAAAGTCTAGTAAATTCCAATGAAAAAAAAATACTATAGTAAAAAGTAATCGGATTCACACAATGTAAACCACCCTGTACAATAGGAAGATACAACACATATCTTTTAATGGGATTTAGGTGACTCCCCCAAATAATTTGAAAAAAAAGACCCAATAAAGTGGCTTCCAAACCAGAAGGAATGTGATATACCGCACTAAGGTATAAAAATTGGGGGAGAAGAAAAGATTTAGTAATAATAACCTTTTTCTGTTTAGCTTGTTGCCAAGACTTCCATAATCTGATTCTGGACTGAACTGCCTCAATTTTAGCTGACCAATTAAGTAACGAATTATCACCTTTACCAAAATCAATACCTAAAATTCAGACTGGGCCCAGTACAACAGGAATGCCTTGCAACTCCGTAACCTCAGGAATGGCAGTATGCAGAGGATAAAAAAACTCTTAGATTTATTAAGGGAGGAACCTATAACATCCAAAAAATTAGAAAAATGATGTAACACCTTATCTCCAGAGGTCAAATCAGCAACAAAGACACAGACATCATCAGCATAAGCCGAAATTTAGGCCTCAAGGGCACTATGAGGGGAAGCAATACCAAGAATCTGCACATCTTGGGCAATTGTACGTAAAAGCGGATCCAAACTAAAAACATAGAGCAATGGACTCAGAGGGGAGCCTTGTCTCGCCCCCTGACGAATAGGGATATAAGAACCCAGATAACCATTTACCAAGGGCATAGAATGAGCATGACTATACAGGAAAGCAATCCAGGTTATAAAGCGATCAGGAACTCCATAGGTTCATAAAACCTGAAACAAATAACTATGCAGCACCTGATCAAAGGCCCTTTGTTGATCCATGGACATAAGAAAACCCTTTATAGTGTCAACTTTACCAGGCTCTATTAGTTCCTAAAGCAAAAGGAGATTATTATAGATAGATCTGCCCGGCACCGAATAGGATTGGAGTAGGAAAATCAAGTGTGGAGCTATGGACAACAATCTGGTATTCAATATTTTCATTAAAATTTTAAAATCTGTATTAAGGAGACTTAAAGGCCTCCAATTGGAAAGTAAAGTTCTATCACCTTTCTTATGTAACAAAATCTGAAGTGAAGTACAAAAATGGAAACCGAGAGTGTGATGTTGCAAAACCCAATTAAATACTACTGTGAGCACATCACAAACCAAAGGACTACAGGTTTTATAAAATTCTGCAGGCAAGCCATCAATACCAGGCGCCGTATTATTCCGTAAATGAGAAATTTCCCTTTTAACCTCATCAACACTAATTGGAGCAACTAAAGTCCATAATAGTATATCAGAACAAGGGGCAATATGGAGAGTGGAAAGGAATTGTTCTACACCAGAGCTATCCACTGGAGATGCAGCATATAAGTCTGAAAAGTGCGAGGAGACTGCTCGCAAGATATCCGGAAATGCAGTGTGACTAGTACCAGCAGTATCCACAACTTCAGTCAGAAGGCGGTCCGCAGAACACCTATGACTACAATCCATAACATCCCCCAAAGCAGATTTATTAGCAGAACAAACCCTATGTTCATGTAACAGGGAAGTAGCTCTAGTATACTGTAGTGCAGCCATTTCTTTTTTTACATTCTGCACCTGTGCTGTCAAAGATAAGCCTTGTGAGTGTATAGCTGAATATAAAGTTTCCAACTGCATACATAAAGACAAATATCTCTTATATTTAGTCACTGCAGCATATTTAGATGTCCTCCTAGCCAAAGTAGAGATTTCAGATTTAGTGAGTAGCCACCAATCTAACAAATCCTCAGAAAGTCCAGATAGTGACAGATGAGCTTTCAACAAATCATGAACTTGGGCCAAAAACCTGTCATCAAGTAGCAGTAAAGAATTCAGTTTCCAATATCCCTGCTCCAGTTTAGCATGAGGGTCTACCCCTAACGTGGCAGTTACCACATTATGGTCTGAAATCTCCACTGGAATGGTTTGAGCTTTAATCACTGTCAAAGCTGCAGAGACAAAAAGAAAATCAATCTTAGTGGATAAGGAGCCCTTAAAAAAAGTATGTCCACCAGTAGGATGACAAACCCTATAAACATCCTGTAAACGACCCAGGACAATAATGTGATTGAGACAATGTGTATCACAGAAATCCTTATCAGTTCGGGCACCCTGATCTGATTTATGCACTACACAATTAAAGTCACCACCCCGTATGAGAAAGCGTGACGTGAACAAAAAAGGCTGCACCTCACGAAAGAGACCCACTCGACCTTTCTTCATAACCGGTGCATAAATCACAACTAATCTCCAAGTGTAATGTAAATAAGTAAAATCCAATATTAAGGCCCGTCACATAAGCAGTTCAACCAACTTAGTAACATGAAATCTATCACCCCTAAACAACACCCAACACCACACATGTGTCTAATCCTAAAGAAAAAAAGAAGAACCCATCACCAAAGCTTTTGCCATATTAACCAAAGGAAGGGTACTGAGACGGTATCCTGAATAAGGCAAATATCACATGCCAAATCACTCAAAAGTTGAAAAGTAATCTAGGCGCTACGAGCATTTTTCACACTGTTCACATTGAGGGTGGCTACAGTGAGATGAAATGCCATGGCCATGAAAGAGAATCAGATAAAGGGTCAAATAAAATAAGTCAACATCAAGTAACCCTTCCCTTTCTAGTACTTCTTCGGGGTCTCACCCCCGACTGCATGGGTCGAGTATCCATAGGCAACTCCTTTGATTTATCATTCTCAGAATTAGAGGATACCATAGGTTGTGAGGAGGTGTCAGAATCAGCTTCCATATCGGAAGACTGAGTGTGATGGGACAGGACCTCAAATTTATTACTTAAGTGAACACAGCTACCAGGAGAAGAGGCTTTAGCCAATTTGGCCATACCTGTAGTCTGTTTTTGAGCCCGTTTCTTTGTCTGAACACTAGGCTTAGGAGGGGCCATAATAATAATATCCAGAGGTTTGTCAGGGACAGGCACAGGTTCAGCAGGGACCGGAGACACAACAGAAAGAGGGGAAGGGGGAGGGGCATAAAGGAAGGGTCCTGTACAACCGGTCGTGGAACTTCCTGTAATAGGAGGCTCAGAGGAAGGTTCAGATATTGAAACCACTGACTGGGGAGCAGGAACTGCAATATCAGGGCATAAAGGGAGACAAGTGACTACCTTAACATGCAAAGAAAGGGACTTTGCCATAGCAATATCCTTTTTCTGGGCATTAAAAAGGATCACATCCTGATCCGGGCTATCTTCCCTGTTATGGGAAGCCCAAGGACAGGATCTAAAACCTTGACCTAGTTCTTCTCACAGGTTACACTTTAGTTCAGAATTATAATCTGCACTAGCATGGCCAAAAGATAAACAAAGGGAACATCGTAGTCTATCACAGGCTGCACTGAGATGGGAAGGGGAGCCACATTTAAAACAGGTACGAGGCTGCCCCACATAGAAGCAATGCACCCCGTTCCCTACCTAAAAACAAACTATTGGGGCCCACATTCGTATTTCTAAGTCGCACCCTATAACACCAACCACCAGTCCACAAGTGTTCAGAGTCAAATATAGGCTGTGGCAACCCCAAGACATCACAGTGTTTAGCTAACCAGTGTGTAATATCACTAGCTGCTACATTCTCATTTCTAAACAAAATGGTGACAGTTTTAATAGAAGGTCTAGTAAGTGGGGATAGCCTAAAATGGTAGCCACAACTCAGTGTATTTAAGAGTATCATACTTTGTCCAGGATCGATCTAATCCTCTAGGGCTTTGAAAACTAATGTCATATAAGGAAGAACCTGATACATGAATCAATGCAAATATTTTGTTTGTAAAAAAATACAAAGATCCTTTTAAAAGTGACATTCCCACATAGAGACGGTCTGGAGCTACATCAAGACCCCCAATATACTGAAAGCGGACCACATTCAGTCATTGAAGAGGAGGGGGAGTTCCTAAATGTATCTCTTCTACAAAATTCTTCCCAAGTAGATTTAGCCTTGTCCCCAGGGTCAGGAGAAGGGCCTAGAGGAGGGTCAGGGAGTAGGACATCCATGTCCATTCTATAACCCCATGCTGGTCCCCTAGAGCTAGGGCCTTCATCACCTGAAGAGGAGGAAGGCAAAGAAGGAACTTTAGCCAGCAGAGTAGTATTCAATGCAGAATGCTGAACATCCTCAGCACACAAATCCAAGTCCGGGCTACCAGGCGAAGGTGGAGGCGTATCTATCCAATGCCCCAAAACACCTGTTTTCTAACCTGCACTCCTCAGGGAGGCCTCTAAAGAGACAGGTAGTGGGCTAGAACAAGACAACAGAGTGGGAGGAGGCAAAACAGGAGAGACAGTTTGCACATTAGGAGGTGAAACACACGGTCTAGGATGCATAGTACTCACAAGTTCACCAGGCAAAGTTGCCACCGAGTTCAAAGGTGGAGAAGACACTGCTCGATCCAGATTGGTAGGAACTGAAAATTCCAATGAAGCATGGTGCAACACTGGTAGGACAGGTGCTACAGAAGATTGTTGCTGACTCTGCACCTCCAAAGAGCCCGAAGGTACTGCGCCCGTAATGAAAGCAGGAAGAGCCTCCACAGCCCCTAGTTCTGGTGACAGAGTTTGTGTCCCAGGAGGGGCTAATGGCATCAACAACAGCAAGTACCTGGTCCCGATGTGCAGCAAGTAGGGACTTCAACCAAAGTTCATCCACAGGCAAAAAATCTGACAATGCAGAGGCAGACTGAGCAGGTAAAGATTCATCTAGCACAGCAAGATCCAAAAGCATATCAACAAAATGGTCAGATGTCCTTAGTACTTCAGACTCCAAAGCTGGACCTGCAGGAGCAGAGCTCTGCTCTCCTGCAGGTACACTAGCAGAATGACTGGGTCCCACAAATGAATCCATGGTCCAACAGTGCCCCCACACAGAGTAGGGGAAATTTCCCTGGTACACTGGCCAAATTTCCCCCCCATTCACTAATACCACCAACAAGCATATTCTGGTTCAAGGTCAGTTGGCATTCATCTGTATCCCCCTCCCCTGGATCATGCTTGAAAATAGGCAGGATTTGTCTAGTGCACTTACCCGGTCAACAAAAAAAAAATGCTGAATGTTGTCTCACTGGCATTAGCAGTGCGGGAGTTAGAGACGCAAAATAGTAATGGCAGTGAAGTATTGAACTGACACAAACCTCACCCCCACCCTGAAGAGACACGTTTTCAACATAGGCATTTTGGGACCTCTCCTCATGAACAGTGGCACTGTGATTTTGTTAATCTGTCCCAAAAGTTGATTTCCCATGGTGACCACACCATTCTGCGCTACAGGTGTGAAAACACATTTTGAGCAGGATGTGAAAAATGACAGCTGTACTGTTCATAAGGAGGTGTGAAAAAATGCCAGTGTTGAAATTCTGGCATGAAAATATTGCAAATTTGCTAAGTTACAAAGGTGTGTGGAAACTGCGCAATGCATGCTTGTAACACAGTGATTTTCTGGACTTTCATCACCAAATTTTCAACATACATATTTTAGGACCTCTGCTCATGAACAGTGTCACTGTCATTTTCTCAAACTGTCCTGAAAACTGATTTCACACAGCGACCGCTCTATTCTGTGCCGGAAGTGTGAAAACACATTTTGGCCAGGACATGTAAAATGACAGCTGTACTGTTCATAAGGAGGTGTGGAAAATGGCAATGTTGAAAATCTGGAGTGAAAATATTACAAATTCATGAAGTTACGAGCGTGTGTGGAAACTGCGCAACATACACTTGTAAAACAGTTATTTTTTTTCACCAAATTTGCAACATAGGCTTTTTTCTTTTAGTCTTTAGTAACCAGCTAAGGCCCACTAGGCACAAGTGCCTGTTTTCAGGGGTGATCTGGGAGCACTGGGCAGTTAAGTGGCTTGCTCAGAGTCACACAGTATGTAAGTGGAGACTGTGAGAACCACACTCAGGTATGGTCTGCTGGATGTATCAAGCTCATTCACAACTCATTTCTCTAATCTCTAGGCTATACTGCCAGCAACCTCAACTTGAGAGCCCACCTCATGAACAGTGGCACTGTCGTTTCATTAATCGGTCCTGAAAGGTGATTCCGCTCAGTGACCATGAAATCTCTTTTCAGGACTGAATAACACCATGACAGTGACTGAATTCATGAGGAGGGGCCCCAATAACCCCATGTTGAAAATTTGGTGCACAAATTCCCAAAAATGCCTGAGATATGCACCAAAGTTGAAAAACCCCAATTTATGCCATCATACAGCTTACCGGCATTTCTTCAGTTCATGGTCAGCTTTGAAGAGTGCAGATATGTCCCCGGTCCACCAAATATCATCGTACTGGACTCCAGAGGTAAGTATGGGGTGAGGTGGGTGTGTGGAGGCAGGGTGCAAAGAGGGTGGGTGTGGGTTGAGGGAGGGAGCAGGACAGACCACGAGGGACCATTTTTCTTCTTTACAGATTAAAAACAAACATCATGGGACTTTTTACATTGGCATTTGCCACACTGGGGTGAGCACTCAGCATGCCACCTGCCACCTGAGTGTTTGGGGGGCTGTAGGCAGGAGATTGTTGTCGCACATATACAGAAGTGAGGCTAGAGCCAGGGGGATTATGCACCCTCGGCACACAACAAGTTGGGAGGCATTATGTCAATGTGGAGTGGGCTCCTGTCAGCATGCACTAGGTCAGGGCATGCTAAAAAGGGGATTGGGCACCCCCGATGTCGGCATTGTGGCAGGCCAGTGGCAGCAGTCACTGCCGCCATGTTTGTTAGAATGCTTCACCAGGAAAGGCATGTCAGGAGGTGCTGATGCATGATGAGCTTGACTCTCATTGCAGTGGACCTTTCCTTAGATGTGCTCACCACATTATGTATTCCTGATGTGGCACCTGCATGCTGGCTTATTGGGGAATGAGGAATGCACCTACTGATGCGTACCCTGCATTCATCCAACAGTGACCGTGCCTCCAAATCTGCTACTAGTGCAAGATGTTGGCCATGCAAGCGTGAGTCAACATAAAAAGAAAGGCAAAGGAAGGGATAGTGAGACTGAAGGGGGAGGATGGGGGCTACATGGAGGATGACAACAGTAAAGCTGACATATTGAACAGGTATTTCTGCTCAGTCTTTACTGAGGAAGAGGAGGGTAATGAGCCTGAAGGGAGTACATGGGGTGGGAATGATGTAGAAATGGACACAAGTCCCTTTACATGAGAAAGTGTCCTGAAGGAACTGGAAGGAATAAGAGTTGATAAAGCAATGGGGCCAGATGGGGTGCACCCCAGTGTCCTTAAAGAACTAAGAGAGGTGGTGGCTGAACCTCTGGCAATCCTGTTTAGCTGATCACTGGAAACAAGGGAGGTGCCCAAAGACTGGAGGACAGCAGATGTAGTCCCCTTATACAAAAGTGGGAACAAAAAGGAAGCAGGGAACTACAGACAGTCAGCCACACTTCTGTAATGTGGAAGATCATGGAAGCACTACTGAAGGAGAGATTGGTGGAACATCTGGTTGTCAACAGACTACAGGACCCAAGGCAGGATGGTTTCACCAGGGGGAGGTCATGTCAGACCAACCTCGTTGAATTTTTTGACTGGGTGGATCAGGGAAGGGCAGTGGACATGGCCTATCTGGACTTCAGCAAGGCCTTTGACATTGTGCCACATAGAAGGCTATTACACAAACTGAGGAATATGGGTGTGAGCAGGACAGTAGTGAGGTGGGTAGGTAACTGGCTGGGCAGCAGGACACAGAGGGTGGTGGTAAATGGTTGTCACTCCACAGAGAGAAGAGTGACCAGTGGGGTACCACAGGGATCAGTGCTGGGACTGGTCCTATTCAACATCTTCATCAGTGACATTGCGCAGGACCAAGAAGGCAGAATTTCCCTGTTGGCTGATGACACAAAGCTCTGTAACAGAGTGGACACACAAGAGGTTGTAGACAGAATGACAAGGGGCTTCAGAAACTTGAAGAATGGTCAGAGCTTTGGCAGTTGAAATTCAATGCAAAGAAATGCAAGATAATGCATATGGGGCACAAAAACCCTGGCACAATATATTAGTTTGGGGGGGTGAGGATACAGCATGCACCAAGCAGGAAAGAGATCTTGGGGTTATCATCTCTGATGACCTCAAGGTAGGGAAACAGTGTGACGAGGCAGCAGGTAAAGCAAATAGGATGCTGGGATGCATAGGCAGGGGCATAATCAGCACGAAAAGGGAGGTCATAATTCCACTATACAAAACACTAGTGAGGCCCCACCTGGAGTACAGTGTACAGTTCTGGAGACCTTAGGACATAGACAGGGTACAGTAGGTTCAGAGGAGGGCAACAAAGATGGCACATGGATTGCATCACAAGTCCTATAAGGACAGGTTGAAGGACTTAAATATGTACTCCCTGGAGAAGAGGAGGGAGAGAGGGGATATGATAGAGACATACAAGTATCTTACAGGGAGGAAAAGGGTGCAGGAGTACACTATTTTTAAGTGAAAAAGATGTTCCAGGACTAGAGGGCATGGGATGAAGTTGGAGGGAAGACGATTCAGAGGAAATGTGAGGAAGAATTTCTTCACATAATGGGTGATGGACACATGGAGCACCCTGCCAGAGGAAGTGGTGGGGTCTGAAACAATCATGGGATTTAAAAATGCATGGGATATACATAAAGGAATTCTGAAGGTCAGGGGTGAGGGGCGACAGACTTCTAGGAAAACATAAAGAACTTACAAGCTCAAATGGGCAGACTGGGTGGGCCGTAGGCCCTTATCTGTTGACACTGTCTATGTATCTATGTAAGAAACCCTAGTAACACAAAATTGCCAATATATTGGGAACCGTAGTAGCTCAGAAAAAAATTCAAGTGTCATGGTAATCATGACAGCGAGACCTCCACACGACATAAGTAGACCAAATCCGTATCTCGCATCGTTTCCAAGATAAGGGCAGCGAAATGTGCTGTGATCCCATCAAAGTGCCCATTTGTGCATAATGATATGTATCTGTGGGAGCGTGGACCCTCCAGGCCCTGTGCTTCCACTTACACATAACAACAGAGGCATACACTAGCCCCATGCCACTATAATATGTATACTATTTTTGGTGCATCTTTCGTTTCTTAGTTTTCAGACAAGTTCTCACAGACTTTTTTTCTGAACATCTGATGGGAATCTTGAATGAGTTACATAAATGTCGACCGAATCTGTATTTTGCATTGTTTCCAAGATACGGGCAGCGAAAAGCGCTGTGCTCCCAACAAACTGCCCATTTGTGCATAATGATATGTGTCTGTGGGAGCCTGGGTCCTACGGGCCCTGCACTCCCACTTACACATAACAATGGAGCCATACACTAGCCCCATAGGTCTGAAAAGGAACCCTAGTAACAGTAATTTGTCAATATCTCAGTGATCATACAACCTAGGAAACAAATTCCAGTGCAGGTGTAATCTATGACTTTAAAACTTCCTTGTGTGCTTAGGTCAACTTCTGTGGGTAGCGAAAAGTCTGTATCTCACTTCGTTTTTGAGATATGAGCACCAAAAGGCTAAACAGGCATCGCAATGTTAGCCTATGGGAAATTTCTCAATTTCAGAATGCTGTAACTATGAATGTGTTGGGAACAAACCACCAAAAGGCACATACGTGGGACCAGGGCTTGCCACCCTGCAAATTTCATCCCAAAAGCACAGTCCACCTTGGCAAAATGAAGTGACAAAGAAAGCAACACCTGGGACAATGTTGTGGAGAAATGTTGTCAAGGCAATAAAAATCTGTTCATGCTTTCCTATACCTTATAAAGAGCGTAGCCCAATTAAAAGGGCAGGCCCCATTGTCACACAGCCCTGACAATAAGTGTGGGAAGCTCAGGGAAGGGGGAGGAGGGAAAAGGGAGGGAGGGAGGACCCAAGAAGGCCATGAGGTCATGAAAGGAGAGGACCTGATGAGATCACGAAAGGGGTTGGCAAAGGGGAGTGGTGGGAACAGTGAGGTGGCAATAAATGAGTGGCCAAGAAAACTAGGAGGTAGGTCTAAAGGGGTCAGTTATAAGGGACTGCACAGCAAGGGGAGCTCACAAAATTGCTCCGAGAGTTTTTTCCTTTGGAAGCACATCAGTTTTGGCAAGATTTTGGGAGCCAGTGGGCATTTTGCTTAGTGAGGTATTCTAAGTTAAAAAAAAAATGCTATACATAAGAGAAGTTAAAGTTAATTAAAATTGTGGTAAGTTACACCTGAAAGGAGGAGGAAGAGAAGCCTGAGGAGCCGAGCTTGGTGCAGTGAGTAAACCTACAAGCCATGGTGAAGAGGTAAGGTGCAACCTGTAATGTGAAGAACAGCAATAACACTGGAGGTGATGCTTGGTTTGTGGGGTTTTTAAATCTGAAGTGAAGAATCAGTAAAAATGTGGAGGTGGCATTGGCTTGCAGACAAAAAAAGCATTAAAAGCAGAGAAAACACTGGATAGGTGTTTGTCTGGTGAAAGTAAGAAGTAGAGCAGCTGAAATGCTGGAAGGGGCATTTTCATTTAGTTGTTTAAATTGGTTTTGGAAAGCAGCAACATGCTGGAGGTAGCATTGGTGTGCTGCATTCAGCAGAATGTCAGCAGGTCAATATCTTGGAAGGGCGTTTCATTTAGGTGGCTGATTAGGTTTGGATTTTTCGGTGAGCTGCGAGTGGAAAGCAGGGAACAGGTGAAACAGTGAGAGAGTTGTGGGGGAGAGGAGATTCCCCCTCATTTCTGGGAGGTTTGGTGTCGCAAGAGCAGCCAACACTGGGCACAGGCAAGGTTCGACCAGGAAGCAAAGATTACCATCAATGGGGCTCAGAGCAGAGGCAGATCATGGTTTGGGACAGATGAAGCGAAGTGTTTTTGGGATTTGGGAAAAGGCTGGGGGGTAAGGAATGGTGGTTTTCCTCCCAAAGAAGTGAGTCTGAGTGGTGGACAAGGGGATTGGGGGTGTGTGAGAGAGTCACACGGTCAGAGTGGCAAGAAGCCTGGGCCTACCGCGTGGGATGGTGTCTGACATCATCACCACGTGGTAGTGGGCTCTGGAGAACGAGGGGTGATCACAGGGTGAGGAACAAACAGCTTCTGTACAATTTTGGTAATCTCTGAAAGGCTTTATTGGATGTTGAAGCTGCATGTGTTATATGTTAAAGAAACAAACAAAAAAAAAGAAAAACAAAATGATGTCAGTGTTTGTGACTTGTTAAATATGGTTTAACAAACAGGGGGATGTCTGTGTGGGATACCGAGGGTTTAATTCGTTTAGCAAAAAGGAAGGCCCTCCCAGATGAAGTGAGTAATTTTTTGGTGGCAGCCAGGAGTGGAAAGAAGCCTGGGTCTACTGCGCGGGATGGCATCTGACTTCATCGGCATGCAGTGTGAGGCTGGGGGATCAGGACAAGGAACAAGTAAGAGGAGCTTACTGGATGTCTCTGGAGATTGCCTCGAGTGAATGGGCCAAACAGGACAGCAGAGTGGAGGAATTTGTGATCAGGTGGAGAAAAAGAAGAGGTCCTGCTGAGGGCCGCATGGGGGGGGGTCTCAGGGGGCATTGGGAGTTGGTGAGATAGTCTCAAAGCTGGGAACGGCAGGACATTTAGGCCTACCATGTGGGATGGAGTCTGACATCATCACCACATGGTAGAGGACCCGGGGCGATATAGCAACAAATAAAAGATGGGATTAGGTGAATAGAGGAGCATCCGGCCACAGCACAGAGTTTCCTTTCCCTTGGGGGATACAGAGCAGTGAATCAGGGGAGGTGCATTGCCATTTTGAAAATTTTTTTCAGAAAAGGGGTGGGTAGTATTACATGGGAGCAGTAGAACGAGGGGGAGCAGAGGACTCTCTCCCACAGCGCGGTTCTTCACAAGTTATGGAGCATTTTTGGGGTGATTTGCATTTTGGGGGCATTTGGAACAATTTTAAGTTAGCTGAGCCCAGAATTGATTCAAGAAGGGATTCTAGAGCATGCAAAGGATCCACACCTAGTCAGATAGTGGTAAATGCTAACTGTCATGATGTCTTTTAGTAGGTACAGCAGAACGGAAGGATGGCACCAAAGAGAGTCAAGCCTAACAAGGAAGAATGCTACTGGGTGGTGATGGACCTGGTCAAAAAAGCAAACCAGCTGCTGGAGGTGGTGGAGCCAGATGAAGGGGGGAAGGCACAAAGTGGAAGGGGAGGCATGGGAAGGAGCAGGAGAGAAGTAAGAGGGTGCCTATAGGGCTAGGGGTACCAGAGCCTAGGAATATGATACTGGGGCCAAAACCAGCAGACTCCCTGGTTCCATCTCCCTGTGACCCACTTCCTAAGCCAAACCTGGAACCAGTCCCAGCACTGGTGCCGGATCCTCCCACACCTGTGATTCCACTGCCCCTGCCAGAGTCGGCACTGCCACCACAGGTCCCAATACCCATACCCAGCCCAGCGGGAGTGCCCCAGCTGGGGCCCAGCACTATACAGCCAGGCATAACAGGTAATCAAGTGGTGACACTGGATAGCAGTGTCAGAGAATATGTGGAGAAGATGCTCAAAGGTATGGGAGGGAATGATTTGGGACAACTGGAGAAGGCTTTAGGTGACATCAAGGGGACAGGGACAGATGGGGGGTTGGGGATGTCAACAGGGGCCCCCATGGTGGGGCGGGAGATTGGGGCACCAGGGGTCCGGCTAGTGGACCACGTTCCAACGGCCACGAAAGAAAAGATTTGGAAAGGGGAATATGTTGACATATTCACCCTGGCAAATGTTGACAGCATGGACAAGTATGAGGAGAAGGACAGCTTCGAGAAGAAGGATATGGCGGTGGCAGTAGTTTTGTTGGGAAAGGGGGAGGATGACAAATCATGGAAGGGTAAAACTTGGGATAACTGGACCATGAGTTTTACTTATTTCACTGTCATCGTCATTGAAAAGTGGCTGGAGCTAGCTACCCCACTCCTCACCTATTCCTTCATTATTAAGAAAGCGTATAAGAAAGGGGGGCATAGCTAGTTAAGGTATGATGAGAAAGTTAGGAAAAGAATAGCACATTTTGTGGATATAAAATGAGATGCCAGACAGATAGTCCTGTGGCTGGAAATCTACGCAGGTCCAACTTAGAAGGAGATGGAGGGAGACAGATGGGGGGCAGTAGTAAAGGCTTGTTGTGGATAAAACAGGGCTTTTTGCTCGTGGCTGAACTGTCAATTCTGGCACGTCTTCTACAAGTGTGGGGGACATCATCCAGCGTCCAAGTGCAGGTACAACTGGGAAAAAGGGACTGACAACCAGGATAACTCATACCAGCAACCCTTTCGGGCCAACCCAGATTCCTTTAGGGAGCAGCAGTGGGGAAGGGGAAACAGGGGAGGGCAGTGGAAGGAGGGAGGGGTCATAGCTATCAAACCCAAAACCAGGACAATTAAGGGACTGGCAAGAGGTTGGGTCCAGCTGGCCCGGACACCCATAAGAGCAGATGCAGTAGAAAGGTGGTTGAGGGGGCTACCCGGATCAGGAGGCAGCCAAGAAATTACAGACAGGCTTTAGGTCAGGTTTTAATTTACAGTTTCAAGGATTGTGGAAAGCAATGAAGGCAAAGAACCTCAAATCCACACGGGGTAAGGAGGCCATGTTGGCACATAAAATTCTAAAGGAGGTGGCAGCGGGGAGGGTGGAAGATCCATTTGCCTTCCCCCCATTGCCAAACCTGAGGATTTCCTCATTGGGTTTAGTGCCCAAAAAACAGCCAAGGGAGTACTGGGTGATACATCACCTATCCTACCCGGAAGGTGATTCAGTCAATGATGCTATAGGGGAAGAGGACAATAAGGTCACATATGCCACCCTGGAGGAGGCGGTGCAACTCATCAGGGCTAAGCAGAGCACCTGGTTGGCAAAGACAGACATACAGGCAGCATTTTGGTTAATGCCAGTTAGGCCAGCGGATTGGGACTTGCTGGGTCTTCAGGTGGATGGGCAGTATTATTTTGATAAGGCATGCTGATGGGATGCTCCATAGCATGCACCACTTTTGAGATGTTCAGTACCTGGCTGCAATGGGTTTTTCAGATGCAGTATGGGTATCAGACAGTGGTGCACTATTTAGATGATTTCCTGTTTATTGGGGCAGGGGAAAAGGAGACTGAAGCCATGCTTCAGGATTTCAAAGTGCTATGCCAAGAACTGGGGGTGCCGCTAGCAGAGGATAAGAAGGAAGGGCCCAGCTGAATGATAGAGTTCCTAATGCTGGAACTGGACACGACCCAAGAGCTATACCATTTACCAGGCAAGAAGATGGAGAGACTACAGGAATTATTGGGGAAGTTGGGGGAACGCAAGAGGGTGCAGCTCCAACAGGTGCAACAGCTGCTGGGATGCTAAATTTTGCATGTAGAGACATTGCTCCAGGGCACACATTTATGCAGTGTTTAGCCTGGGAAACTCAGGGGGCAACACAATCCCACCACTGGGTGGATATTAATAAGGGGACCAGGGAGAATATGTCGATCTGGGAACATTTCCTTCAGGAGTACAATGGGAAGACTTTCTGGCAGGATGATTGGTTATACATTACTGATCTGCAGCTGTATACAGACGCAGTGGGGGGAATTGGCATTGGGGGTTATTTCCAAGGATGATGGTTCACAGAAACATGGCCAGATGACTGGGTAAGGGAAGGGGTGATGAAAATCATCACTTTCCTGGAACTGTTCCCCATATGGGTGGCAATGCTAGTTTGGGGTGAGGAGCTCAGGAACAAGAAAGTAACCTTCTGGAGTGATAATAGGGCAGTGGTGGAAGTGCTGAACAAGAAAAGGATGAAGACAGACAGGGTTATGAAGGTTTTAAGTAGGATGGTACGTCTAGGCCTGAACATGAACATGTCATTCAGGGCCAAGCATATTGATGGTGTGGACAATGTGATTGCTGATTGGCTCTCTTGATTGCAGATGAACAAATTCTGGACCGTCGCACCCAGTGCAGAGTTCAGGGAGACCACCATCCTGAGGTATGTATGGATGATTGGATTGGGGGAGGTGAAGTGCTGTTTCACAACTCCTGGGCCCGGAGGACCCTTAGAGCTTATGAAACCTTGTGGAGGGTGTTTCAAAAATTCCAGGACCAATATGGTAGCCAGGTATGTGGGGCAGTGACACAGGGGGAGGTAGCTCAATTCATTGTAGCAGATTGGAACCAGCACATGGTGCATGTGACAATGGGGGTGCACCCGGCAGCCATAGGGCAGATTTGTACCCTGAGGGGATGGGAGGACTGAACAAGAAGAAACCTGGTCCATAGAAGGATGCAGGGCTGAATACAGGGAGCCAACAAGAAGCAGGATGCTAGGAAGCTGATATCAGAAGGCTTGATGGTGCAGATGATGGAAATATTACCCCATGTCTGCAGCTCCAGGGGTGAAGCAGTGCTGTTTAAAGCCCTGTACACTACCATGTATAGCGGGGCTTTTAAAGTGAGCAAAGTGGTGGGGCATGGCAAGAAGGCAGAGGGAGGGGGGGCTGCAATGGGATGACGTTGAATGGGCTGGTGATGCAATTGCCATACTATTAAGGAGATCGAAGACTGATCAGCAGGGACAGGGCAGGAGGGTGTGGTTAAGAAAGCATCCTAACGCAAGCATTTGCCCAGTGGGGGTTTGCACGTGTATGTGGCAGATCGCCCAAAGGTAGAAAGTTCATCACTGTTCATACACGGGGATGGCAGGCCAGTTTCGGGGTACCAGATGACAGCAGTGCTGCACAAAGGCCTTAGATTCCTAGGAGAACTGGGGGAGGGATACTCCTCCCACTCTTTTATGATTGGGGCGGCCTCTGTGATGGCAGCACAAGGCAACAGGCCCGGGGAGATCAAGGAGTAGGGCAGGTGGACTTTGTACTGTTATAAGAAGTACATACAAAAATTACCATAACGATGTTTGTCTTTTCCTTCCCATAGCATGTGCAAGAGTATGAGGGGAGAAGGGGGGAGGGGGGATTTGAGGGGATGAAGAGTCAAGAGACTAAACAATTTGCTTTTTGATAATGCAGAAAGGTCCCAGAGGCTCGAGGTATGGATCTGCGGGCATTCGTTTATACACTGGGAAGAGAAATGGGCAGCCAGAAGACAAGAGAGAAGACAGCTGTATTTGGATAGAAATGCCATCTGGCTGGTTTGGAAAGGACAGTCGGGGATGAAGTGGGGGCAGCTGCTACCAGAACTCAGGGAGCTCAGGAAGGTCCATAAGTGGCCAGACTTAATTGTGATACACCTGGGGAGCAACAACCTGGGGGCAAGGCCCTGGCTGGACATATTTTACCAAATAAAACATGACTCTGAGAAAATAAAAGAATGGTGGCCAGAGGTTACCTTGGCCAGGTCTGAGATCACTCCTCAAAGGGTGTGGCAACAAGCAAAGAGCCACAAGAGGATAGATAGGGCCAGGAAGTGCATGAATGTGTGGGTGGGCAGACTAATTGAGGGCATGGGAAGAATACTCATCCACCATGGAATTTTAGAATGGGTGGACAAATTTTATAGGGGAGATGGGATACACCTCTCAGGAATGGGCTTGGCATTGTTTATTTATTTATTTTTATTTTATTTTATTTTAGTCTTTGGTGTAACCAGGTAAGGCCCACTAGGCACAAGTACCTGTTTTCAGGGGCTACCTGGGAGCACTGGGTGGTTAAGTGACTTGCTCAGAGTCACACAGTATGCAAGTGAAGGTTGCGAGAATCAAACTCAGGTCTGGTCTGCTGGATGTATCAAGCTCGTTCACGCCTCGTTCCTTGAACCTCTAGGCTATACTGCCAGTTTAACACAGATATAGGGAACACCATCAAGGTCTAGCTGAGGCAGAGGTACAAAAGGGTATAGGGAGATGGCACAAGGCCAGTAGAGGGGGGCGGAGGAGGAAGGGGGACAAAGGGAGATGTCCACCATCCATCACAAGCTGGAGGTGGACTAGTGGAAAAAGGGGGAAGAGGACAGGAAAGAAAGGGGGGAAAATGGAAAACAATCAAAGGACACAGCATGGATTACATACTTTGAAGTGAAGTGCAAGTGTTGAGCACCTTATAGACAGGCAGGCTAATCATTTTATGTAAAACTAAAGGTCCTGTGACTTTTAAATAGCAGTACTGTAACTTGTAGCCCTGCTTCTCGAGAACAGGAAGCAGGAAGAAGGCACAGTAGTCTTTGAGGGGAGAGACAAGAACTACAACTTGAGTGCTAATATTTTATTTTTAATCGGTCACCTGTATCCTGCACCTAGGTTATGCATGAGTGGCAAACGTGCAGTGAGGTGATTAAAAAGATCAATCTAATAATACTTTTATCTGGCACTGTCTGTGGTAGCTTTGACCCCACCAATCCTTCTGGGTCACTTTACTCTATATCACTCAGACCCTTCTGTGACACCTGGTCAGCATCGTCGCGTTCGGCCGCGATCCAACACACGTGTCAGCTGTAGTCAGCTGTGAATTGGTGAGACAGCATAAGCGTGAGTACTAATTTAAACATGCTGAAGTGCAATCTGTGTGGGATGTTCAAGCGGAGGTAGAAAAGTATGTGTGCAGTCAGTGTATTGAAATACAACAACTTAATGCAGAGATAGAGACCCTTAAAAAAAAGACTACAGGTACAGTTAAAGATATCCTCACTTGAGCAATATATAGACTCTATGGTGGAGGATATTAGGGAGGAGACTAAATCCGTAACTGGGGACCTGACTGTTGATGTAACCCATAACGAGGTATTTGAAAATGAAGGGGATTGGTCCATGGTCACTGGAAAACAAACATTCAAAAGTGGTAGAAGGAACATTGGAGGAGTATCAAACATTTTTTTTTACACTTCAACTTTATTAAAGTTTCTTATTTCAAGTTCATAACATCTTGTGCATGACCTTATATCATTACATGCTCTCATTATTTAATACAAATTATTAAAGCCATTTTCCACTTTCCATACTATCTAACATAACTAAAAATAAAAACTTCAGCCTTCCTACTAGCTGGAGAACTCCTGCACTTCATTCTTGTTCCCGTGTTCTTTTGGGAGTCTCACTCCAACCCCCCTCCCCACTGCATGCCCTAATATAACACCACCTCAGTTCCCTTCCTCATTACCTATCCCCCATCCTTCCTTCTACTATAAGTAACCAATTCTTGAGTTTATAAGACTACAATAACCCACCCTCCAATCTACTGCTAAAGTCCCCCCCCCTATTTTATCTTAATGTCTTTGTTTATCCCTTCCATCTATTTCAGGACCCACCTTCTTCACCAGCTCTCTCCTCCGACATTTCTCATCTTGCCCACCTATTTATGTAGAGATGGCAATTTTGTCTGAGTGAAAATGTAACTCTCCCTAATATTTTCACTCCCTCTATTATTTCCACCCACTCCCCACAAATAGTAGGTTGTAACCATTTCTTGGTTATTGCCTTCCCTGCAGCAGCAGTCAGTATGTTCCAAAGATACTTCGCTTCTTTCCCCCTCAGGTTCTCCGGGTGTAAACCCAGGATCATATGTTCGGGTCACAATGCTGACTCTATGCTAAACAATTTCTTCATATATTTTTGTATCTTCTCCCAGAACTCCCTCACTACCGGGCAGTCCCAGAAAATATGTACTAAATTCACCCTCCCTGCATTACAATTCCTCCAACATCTGGTTGGGTTCGGAGTGCGCCCTCTCACCAGGTAATATGCCACTTTAAAGAACTGTATTCTTAATTTACACAGAAATTCCCTCCAGCTTGGTGATGCAGTTGTGTTCCACGTATTTCTCCACACCCCCAACCAATCTTTAGCAGATATAGTTATCCGCAAATCTCTTTCCCATCTCTCTTTAATGTAGTCAGATGTATGTTGCAGGTCGGTTAGATATTTCTTATATAAGACAGAGATGGCCCTCTCCCCCCTGCTCGAGCCCCATATGCTTTTGAAAGTATTCGGTATTGGAACTCCCCCACCCTTTCTCATTGATACACTCATCTCCTTCGTTATGTAATCTCTCATCTGATAATAATATATTAGCTCTCCCTCCCCCCAGCCGAATTTAGTCTGCGCCTCCTTGAACGAGATAACCTGTTCCCCTCTCAGAAGTTGCCAGGGGGCCCTAAATCCCCTCCTCTCCTGTTTTTTATACCAGGGATCTTTAAAGGCTATGCTCTGCTTATTTATAGTCCACCAGGTATATTTCCACCCATAGACCTTAGATAGGCCCTTCATTAATCCCTGCCTGTAGCCTGTTAAGGCTGTCTCTGTCCCGATGAATGGCGTCCTACCCCATCCTGACCTTGGGTTCAGAATCATACACTGTGCTAGTGGGGGGGGGCTAGGGCAAATGCCTGGTCCATCTCCTTCCACCTAGCCTGATACTCCAGGTGCTGTAATAACAAGATCACCCTAGACTGTGTTGCTATCGAGTATCCCATTAGAATGGGGACTGCCAATCCTCCTAACTCTTTGGGAAGGTATAAAGTCTGACCCTTAATTCTAGGCTTTCTGGAACACCAAATAAAGTCTCCTAAAATTTTTTGCCACTTTCCTATTTGTTTAAGTGATATTGGGGGCACACACTGAAACAAAAACAAAAAACGGTGAAGTACGTTCATCTTAATTGCCTGGACCCTCGTCCAAATGGAATCAGGGAAAAGCCTCCACCTCCTCATATCCTCCTGCACCTGCTTCAGCACAGGTAAGTAATTTAACTGGACCATATGAGTAGTTACTTGCGTCAACCTCACCCCCAAATATTTCATATGGGGTAGGTCCCATTTCATAGGGAATCTCGTTTTAAGCTCATTCAACGGCTGGAAGTTTAGTTTCAACACTTCTGTTTTTCTTTCATTGAGTGTGTAACCAGACAAGGCTGAAAACTCCCTCAAATGTTGAAACAGGTTAGGTTAGGTTGGATGCCTCCAGGTGGGTCAAGTACATGAGTACGTCATCCGCGTATAACGCTAGTTTTTGCGGGGTCTCCCCTAATTGTACCCCCTGTATGTTTTGATTTTCCCATATCCCTTCAGCCAATGGTTCTAAATATAGTGCGAACAAGAGAGGGGAGAGTGGGCATCCCTGCCGCGTTCCTCTATCCAGTGGGAACACCCCTGAATGATGACCATTTACTCTCACATATGCCTTTGGAGAGGCATATATCTTCGCGATCAGGGTCACAAATTGCATTGGGAATCTGAACCGACCTAGCATCGCCCGAAGAAAGGACCACGAGACTTTATCAAACGCCTTCTCAGCGTCTAAGCTGAGAAGGATTGCGGGCTGCCTGGTATGACCCAGATGATCCAGGACATGCACTGTCCTTCTCAAGTTATCCTGGGCTTGTCTTCCCGGGATGAATCCTGTTTGATCTGCATCTATTAATGACGGTAGAAATTGTTGTATTCTATGGGACATTATGGCCATGAAAAGCTTATAATCCGTATTAAGCAGAGAGATGTGCCTATAAGCGGAGCAAAACCTGGGATCTTTATTCTCCTTTGGTATTACCGAAATAACCGCCTGTGACCATGACTCGGGGGAGGGGGGATCTTTCAGTCAGGACGGTATCATTAAATACTTCTAGCAATAAGGGGAAAAATTGGTCCTGAAAATGTTTGTACATCTCTGCTGGGTAGCCATCTGTCCCTGGAAATTTATTTGCTTTTAATCTAGATATTTCCTGTCTAAGTTCTTCACTTGTCACCGGTCTAACAAGTTGTATTTGGCTAACTCTGAAATTCTGGGAAGAGTGATTTTATTCAGATACTGACTCATCTCTTGCCTCTCACCCTGAGTAGGTGCCCTATACAATTCCCTGTAATATGATTTAAAGGCCTCTGCTATATCTGGAGTAGTTTGTGTAAAAACCTTACTTTGAGGATGTTCCACCCTAACTATGTGCGCTCTTGCTTTTTGTTTGCGCAGTCTGGCTGCCAGCCTTCTAGCTGCTCTGGGGCCCCCTGCATAATATCCCTGTTTTATAAATAACAACTTCTGTTCGATCTGGTATTCCAACTGTTCATTTAGTTCCTTCTTTAGTTTTCCTAGTCTGTAATCCACCTCTCTATCGTATTTGGCTTTTAAATTAACTTCCCAACTTTCTATCTCGTTTCTCAAGGATTCTATTTTTCTTTCCCTTTGCCTCTTTTTATACACTGCTATGGATATTAATTTGCCCCTTACTATGGCCTTTATAGTATCCCATAGAAGTGCTGAGAATATGTCCGGGGAGGCATTCTCTTCTATCGCCCGTGTGATAGTATCTTTTACCTGTTGTTTAGTCTCTTTATCTTGTAGTAAGGAGACATTTAGTCTCCAAAATGTTTTTTTCTGAAAGCCCCCCAAGTCTACCTGCAGAAATATCGGGGCGTGATCTGAGATTGTCATAGACCCCATCCAACTATCTTTCACTTTGGCCAACATCTCTTTCGGCAATAAGAAATAGTCCAACCTCGAGAAGGTTTTATGTGGTGGTGAAAAGAAGGTGTAATTTCTTTGCCTGGGATGTCCCTTTCTCCACACATCTATATATCCCAACTCTCCCAGAAATTGCCCCCATCTCCATGATATCCCCCTCTCTCTTCACCTTGCCAGTGACGTACTATCCATCTTTGGATCCATTGTTATATTTAGGTCACCCCCTATAATAACCTGTCCCTCCGCCCATTCCTGTAATTTCAACATTATACTTCTATAGATTTGAAAATCAGAACCAGGTGGTACATACACTGAAGCCAATGTTAGGATCTCTCCATGGTATTTCCCTTTTAGGAACAGATATCTCCCCTCCTTGTCCGCATACTTATCTATTACCTCAAATATTGTTTTCCTGGGCACCAGTATCGAAACCCCCCTCCTCCTTCCCCGGCCATAGGATGCACTGGTCTCATAATTAAAACCCATTTTTCCTAACTTGGTATGCTTGAGAGGGGAGAGATGCATTTCCTGTAACATTATAAAATCAGGTTTCTCTTTTCTGAGCCAAGCCAGTACCTTGCTCCTCTTCACTGGGTTTGTTAACCCATTAACATTAATCGAGCATATTATTGTGGTACTTTCCATTCTCACATCTTTCAATAGCTTTGCAATTACATTCCACGCCTTTCTTATCCCTCCAGCCCATACTCTCATTTAATACTTTGGCACGAGCCTGTAAACCTATTACTACTGCCCTACCATCTATCCAATTCCCACCCAGTTCCTCCCTTGGTAACGAAACCTCTCCAGAGCCACAGGGTGATTTCAAGGCTATAGTGGCTTCTCTACCATTCCTTTCCCCCACCTGTACCTCTACTCTGCATTTGTGGGTTAACGGTAAAGGCCAGAGCTTCCCCCCATTGAACAACGTTCTCCCATTCAGGCTTACTTAATATTGAAAAAAACCATAAAACAATCAACATGTAAACAGGGTATCTTATAAACAACAGACCCCTTTAAACTTGTGCAGACTTACTCAGTGTCTGCTACTTCATCTAATTATATAACTCTCTTTATTATATAACAATTCCTTTGCTTCCAAGATAGGGGTACCCAACTCTGTGGGGCCCTTATTCTGCTCTTTGCAAGATCTAAGTGTGAGCAGATACGAGGGATAAACGTCTCCTTTATTAGAGATCTCCCTCATAAGGAGACCACCGCTTTTGGTGGGTTCCCTTCTATATTATCCTCCCACTCACCTAAGACTGTTGTGTTTCCAATTGGTATCGCCCCCGCTCTCCCTCCCACCTCGCCCATCTATTCTTTTAAAATTTCCCTCCTTCCATCCCAGTTGCCCAACTTTACGTCTGGAGGTTAAACACTTCCATCCTCCCCCCTGTGCCCCCATGTCTGTATAGGGCATTTCAAACCTCTTGCCTCATTTCCCTCCCCGCCTGCACCTTCCCCTCCTTCCCCCTTTTATCCCCTTCCCATCTCCCCACCAACATCGAGCTGAAGAGTGCCTCAACAGTGAGGCTTATCTCCCACTCATGCTGACAAGTATTGAGAATGTATACAACCTCCTAGTCTTGAGAATCAGTTATCATCATTCGGGAGCAGACAGGTACACAAGGGCATAAGACAGCAAGACACAGGATGGGGGGTACACCTGGAACCCATCCCCTTATGGTCAACAACATGAGGGAGGTAGACACAAGGGGCAAGGGAGACAATTTAAGAACAACGCCAAAATAGTCTCATTTGTCCATGTATCGGCCGCTCCAGCAGACCAAGAGACTGTTAAGTCCCTTTAGGTGAACTGTCACTGATCAAGTAAGCCCTGGTTTTTCATCTATTATTTTCTCTGGGCTTCTTCCAAAGCATCCTTCTGCAGCATACTCTTTATCTTCTCCAATGAATCCATAAGCTGCCTCAATGAGGAAACCCTCCGCTGTAACCCCAATTGAAACCAGTCAGTAAAGAATGTCTGCTTCTTGTCTATCCGCTCCATGTCTTCAGCTGATAATTTAATTCCCTTTTGTTTCAAGGCCTCCAAGGCTTTATACGGTGAACCATATGGCTGTGCACCGTCCTGCCAGAAAACCCTCAGCTTGGCCGGAAAGGGGGGTTTGAAAGCGGATCCCCTTTTCTCATAGTGCCCACAGTATTGGGGTATATTGATGCCTAGCCTGCTGTATCTCTGCAGGATAGTCATGATCTACCATTATTTTTGAGGACAGGTATGTCAGCTCCTTTTTGGACCATGCTCTCCGAAGGATGTCCTCTTTAGTTTGGAAACTCGCCACCATGAAAACTATCGAGCGAGGTCTAGCTTTCGGGTCTTGCGGCCTAGCCCCCAGCGCTCTGTGTACCCTTTCAATTCTTAAGTCATAAGTTGGGGATAGCATACAGATATCACACAGCAGGTTTTCAACAAATGCAGTTACCAGAGCTGTCTCTGCCCCTTCTGCAAGCCCATATAGCCGCAAGTTATTTCGCCTCGATCTGCTTTCTAAATCTATTACTTTAGCTTGCATCACCACCGATTGTTGTAGTAGGGCACTAACCGCTTGGCTCAAGCTGGCATTTACATCTTCCACCCCTGATATTCTCGTCTTAGCCTCCTCGATTCTCTGATCTAAGTTCGACAGTTGTACAGACAGCCCTTGTAAGTCTTTTTTCGTATCCATTCTGGAAGCCCTTATCTCTTTCAAAATCGCTTCAATTGGGACCGGGTTAGATTATTCCGCTCCCCATCTGTGTCATAATCGGACCCTCTTGAGTTGATCAGTGAACGGCTTCTGATTTGTGGCCTATGGCCCTCCATGACTGCCCGCTTTCTGCCACTTTGTTTGGTGTTCCCAGCCTCCACTGGCCCTGTTTATCCTTCTTTTGGGGGTCCTTTGCCATCTTTGCAGACTTTCCTCTCATTTACTGCTTTCCAGGAGAGAATTTCAACTTATTTATGCTGGCAAGGTGTGGAGCATTCGCAAAGCTCTGCTTAGAGGTCCATGGCAGAACCGGAAGTCAGTATCAAACATTTTAACCCTGAATAGATTCCAGACCCTAGTTATAAGGCAGGAAGTCGAGGGGATTCAAACAGCAGATATGGAACCAGACTCTAACCCACTAACCAATGTTTGCACAAGCACACAGAACAATAATCAGGGGCAGATACAATTAACTAGTGTAACAGGACAAAGCAGGGACATTTTATTTATTGGTGACTCTATGCTACAAAATATTGATGGCATCCTGTGCAAATATCACAATGAATTTACAACAGTTAGTGTGCTTCCTGGGGTCAGCATTGGTAACATAAAGAATCTTCTCCCAGTCCTACTTGAGAACACTAATACACCAACTACAATTTTACATGTGGGAGTTAACAAAGTGGGAAAAAGACAGATTACAGATATACAGAGGGATTTTGAAGAAGTTGGTGCTGCACTAAAAAACAGAGGATGTGAAGTTTGGATATCCGGGATTTTACCCATTCCTAGAGCAGGTGAAACAATAAACCAGGAGATTTATAGATTAAATGGTTGGTTTAAAAGATGGACTGCAAGAGAAGGATATTTTTATATTGATCACTGGCAGAAATTCCAGAAGGTACATTTATATGCAAGGGATGGTCTACATCTTAACAAAATGGGCAAGCGTGTACTGGCCCAACATTTAAAAGACACCATACATCATCATTTAAACTCCACAGGAAGGGGGACGTGGGGGTACTAAATCCAGCTGAACTAGGCACAAGGTAGAATTTTATGTCCATTAATGCTAGGAGCTTAAATAATAAATTCAATGAACTTCAGGTAATATTATCTAGTCATGATATTCATGGTTGTGCTATTGTAGAGACATGGTGGCAGTCCAAGGATACTTGGAATAAAAAATTCCAAGGGTATACACTTTATAACAAAGATAGGTCCCTAACTAAGGGGGGGTGGGGGGTGGCAGTGTATATTAATGATACGATTACTCTTGAGCAAATAGACATAACTAGTTGGCTGGAATTGGAAGCCCTTTGAGTTAAGATTAGCCCCCCTCCCAAGCAGCTAAAGTCAAACTTGGAGTGCTATATAGGCCACCGTCCATCAAGCTAAAAGAAGATGAAGATATGATAGCTTTTATTATACAATGGCAAGAACATTTCCTGGACTCTGATTGGTCAATGTATGCCTGAGACAGTGATGTTATTACAGAATAACATCACTGTATTGCTTTTGGATGCCATTGATGATGCGCACTGGGATGCCATTGATGGCCATTTGGATTCCTTAAAATCATTTTTTTTATTTTATTTTATTTTGTATAACAACAAGCCATTGTATAATAGCAATAAGGCACTCCGGGGATGTGTGTTATTGTGTAATAATGTCACTCCTGGGTGGTGGAAGCACTCGGCTTTGCCTTGTGCTTCAACTCACCCCAGGAGTGATGTTATTACATGATAACACACATCCTGCCGTGCTTTATTGCTTAATTAACCAACTGTCCCTAGCTGAGAATGTTATATTGGTAGGGGATTTTAACCTTTCCGGTATTAAATGGGACATATTAAAACCTAGTTCAAGCATAGAATCAAGATATCTGGAAACTTTTAGTCTTGCTGGGATGGACCAATTTGTTGTTTAAAATACTAGGGGAAACCATATTCTGGATCTTGTGTTAAGTGACCTGGGTGAGAATATTACTGATTGTAATGTAAATCTCCTACTCGGGTCTAGCAACCATTTTACAATTACCTTCCAGTACGTAGGGACATTGGGAACAAGTATGGGCAGAACTGTACTTCAAATGTATAATCAAGCAGATTTTGAAATGATGAGACATGAATTGGAAGCTTGGGACTGGAAAACAGATTTTGGTATACAGCCAGTTGCTGAAATATGAGATAAACTAACAAATAAATTAACCAATTTGGTTCAGAGATATGTACCTGTTACAAATAAATACATTGGCGCAAAAAAAAAAATGTCCTTCCACCTTTTAAAACACTATTTAAAGAGAAACACAGATCATACCAGCATGCAAAACGGGTTAACACAGAGGACAGTTGGGCGACATACAAAAATAGACAAAAGCTGGCAAAAGAGGTATCTTTTTGGCAAAAAGGAATTACGAGTACACCCTAGCAATTAAAGTACAGGATAATTATAAATCCTTTTATGCATATATAAATAGTAAAAAAGGGAAAAGCACAACTGTTGGACCCCTAAAAGTCAGCAATGGGGAGACTATAACAGATAATATTGTATTAGCAGAGGAATTTAACAACTATTTCTCCATAGTCTTTAATGCAAGTCCACATTTCGGCTAGGACGCAATAGTCACAATGCAAATTAATTCCAGTTATAGAATGGATCGTGCTGATGTACTCAAAAGACTTAAGCAAGTTAAACAAAATAAGGCACAGGGACCAGATGGAATCCATCCAAGGATGATTAAGGAATTGGTGGAGGTCCTGGTAGACCCAGTGACATATTTGTTTCAAAAATCCATTGAAACTGGGGAGGTCCCTGAGGTATGGCAACAGGCCGTGGTTATCCCTATACATAAGAAAGGATCACAACAGGAGGTGACTAACTACAGGCCCATAAGCCTGACTTCTGTGTTGGGAAAGATATTAGAAGGCATAATAAAGGACTTTATCACTGACTTCCTCGTAAACGTAGGCCCTGTCCACACTACACCACTTACAGTCTGTAACAGTTCCAAACCATTACAGACCGGAACCGTTACAGTGTGTCCACACTGCCGGCAAACAGTCTCGATTACGGTTTAGAACCGTTACAGCCCATCCACATTTGTGGGTGCTCTGTAACGTTACAGTTGCATCCTATCCCACAATGCAGTTCGTGCTGCACTGGGGAATACTGGAGCCACATGCTCACGCCAGTCTATTACTGTAGGCTGCAATGCTACAGATCTGTAAACGTTACCATAACCGCTGTAGAAACCACATACAAACAGGTTTCTATAACGGTTTTGAAAACGCCTTCTGTAACGTTACAGATGTAAACGCAAACCGTTACGGTAAAGGTTTGAGCCCTCTGTAACGTTATAGAGGCATAGTGTGGACAGGGCCTTAGACAAGGTAGGTAAATCTCAGCATGGGTTTACAAAAGGGAGGTCATATGCCGGACTAACCTTTTAGAATTCTATAATAAGGTCAGTAAGTCTATTGACGGGGGAAATCCAGTTGATGCCATCTGTCTAGATTTTGCGAAGGCCTTTGATAAGGTCCTCCATGAGGAGTTTGTTAAAGTCATTTTGAAATTAGATCTCCCAAACTGGACTGCACTATGAATTAGGGCATGGTTGGCAACTAGAAGTCAGAGGGTATGTGTCAGGGGAGAGTTCTCTAGCCAGGCCAGAGTGACCAGCGGTGTCCATCAAGGATCTGTGCTGGGACTTTGCCTGTTTATATATATCAACAATGCAGGTTGATGCAGGGGTTTGGCTATCAAAATTTGCTGATGATACTAGGTTAGGGGGTACAGTAAATAGTATAGCTAAACATAACACTTTGCAAGCTGCCCTAAACAAACTGGAAATTTGGGCCTTCCAAAAACAATCTATATTTAACATTGACAAATGCTCTGTTATGCATTTTGGAAAAAATAACAAACAGTATAAATAAATCTTGGGGGGGGGCACAGCATTAAAGGTCTCACAGGAAGAGAGTGACTTGGGGATTAATATCAGTAGTAGCTTGGATTTCAGCATGCAATGTAACAAGACTATGAAAAAGGCTAGTAGCATAGTACATTGTATTAAAAGACATATTAAATGTAAGGAAAGGAAAGGAAAGTCATAATCCCATTGTACACTACACTGGTGAGGCCCCATATGGAGTATTGTGTGCAGTTCTGGGCACCCTACAAGAGGCATGATGTGGGGATGATGGAGAGAGAGATTGCAAAGGAGGGTCACAAAAACTGTAAAGGGATTGGAAGGACAGTGTTATGAGCAGAGGTTGCCGTCATTGAGGCTGTATTCACTGGAGTATGGAAGGATGAGAGGGGATATGTGTCTGGTTTTTAGGGCACATACAGGCACTTATCTTTGGGATAGCATGGGATTAGTGCATAGGGACCACAGGCATAATGCAAGAGCACATGGCCATCAATTGGCTAAAGAAAGAACTATTACAAATAAAAGGAGACTCTGGATTAATAATAATGTAACACAAATATGGAATGCATTGCCATGCGAGGTGGTAGAAAGTAAAACCATACTTGAATTCAAAACAAAGTTTGATAAATATTGTACTAACAAAGGAATAAAAGGTTATTTTTAAGTACAATGTGGCGAGCTTATGGACTTTAGTCTTCAAATGCTCTGTAATATCAATGAAATCAATGGAAAAGCAAGAGGCAGGGGTCTGGTGTGTACACACTCGTACCCCTTGACAGCATAAGAAGAAGAAGAAGAGGCCAAGCCCCCCCCCCGAATGTACGTCTAGGGGGCAGAAGAAAAATAAGAAAAGGACAGAATGCATCAATTGAACACAAATGTATATGTATATACTGTCTATAAATATTATGGGGAAGAGATGAGAAAATGGAAGGCAGGAATATGTATTATGTTATGACCATGTTTATTGTGAACAATGAATTTGACTATTTAGTAAATTGATTGCCAAACTGAGGAACCATACACAAGTTTGTTTGTGTCTTTATTGGAGGGGTTCTGAAGACAATGGAAAGTTGTTGTGCACGAAAAAATGTTGCCATGAAAGTTTTCGCAAATGCACATATAAATTTCCCTTATGCTATAATGGGACATGGAAAACTTGAATAACTTTTGAACAGAGCAATTGTTTTTCACCAAATCTTCAAAAGGCACCAGTGCAACCCAGGACACATGTAGACAACCCAATTTGAACCCACTCAAATGCATTCTTCAGTGCATTATGGGTGGACAAAGATTTCACAACTTTGGGGAAATTTCACTTTTTGAGCACGCTACGGTTCCGCAACTGTACATCTGACTGTGACAGAAATTTCCAGATCCAGAGATCTATGCTAGATGGGTTGGTATTCCAAAGTTCAGGCAAATTGGACAAATGGTTGCAAAGTTATTAAAGTGCAAACTTTGAGATTTAACATAGAAATGGCTACGCAACCCTAACTATAGTGGCACTACCATGCCACTATACTATATACATACATATACATATATATCTATATCTATAGTGGCAAGGTACTGCAATTATAGTTAGGGTTCAGTACCCCATTTAAGGATAAATCAGAAATTTGGAAGCTTAATAACTTTGCAACCATATGACGGATTTGCCTGAAAGTTAGTATGCATGGTCTAGTACCATAGATCTCTAGATATAGCAAGTTGTGTTATGGTCAGATGTATGGTTGTGGAGCTACGGAGTGCCAAATAACGCATACATTATGCATTTTTGTGTGTTTCTTTGCTCGCCCCTACAGGCTGCGTGGTTTGCGAGATTGGTCTGAAAATGACAGGGAACATGCAGCCATGGTCTCTGATGTGTCTTTTGAAGATTTTGTGAAAAAATATTAAATGGTTCAAAAGTTATTCAAAAAGAACTGTTCCCCATTATAGTCTATGGGAAAAGTGAACAAACTATGTGAAAGTGTTGCAAATGCAGTTTTTACTGTCACAAATGATCCTTTTACTTTTGTGATTCAGCCATTTTTTTTCAGTTGGTGGTCAGAAAAATGCTTGACATTTAAATTTGGGACCCTTTAGGGACACAATTCTTGAGCCCTGAGGATACTAACCTGGTTAAATAAAGTGATTGATTGATTGAGTGATTGACTAGCCATGTCTTTTTTGGGGGCAAAACACTCCAGAAATATCATCATAGGTATAACTGAGCATAATAAAGACTTCCGTTCATGAAGCTTACTAGCTTATATCTTTTGGATTATTATTTACTAATGTACATCCTGTCTTCAGTGTCTGTCTAGATTTACCTTAAATAGATGCATTGAACCATTCCCCACCACTTCTAGTGGTAATGCGTTCCATACTGGAACAATTCTCTGATTAAATCATCTAGCTCTTTTCTTAGATCTATAATTATCACTATCTATCTGAGGGGGGTGCAATCTAGTCTCATGATGCTTATTTTTGGTTTGCATTCTCAGGAGATCCCATAGATCATGGTTTTTCCAGACCCTATATGTTAAACACATATCTCCCCTGTGTCTTCTGAATTCCAATGTGTATACATACAGTTCCTGGAGTCTTTCCTGATAAGTCATATGCCACAATCCCTCAATAGCTTTTGTAGCCTGTTTTTGCACCCTCTCTATCATCTGAACCTCTGCTTTCTTAAACGGGACCAGGCCTGTGCGCCATACTCAAGTATAGGTCTTACCAGGGAAGAATACAAGGGAACTATAACCTCTCATTTTCTACCTTGAATATGTCTTAGTATACAATTTAAAATTGTGTTACTTTTCCACGTGATACTAATACAGTGAGTTTTGAAAGAGAGATCCTGTGTCACTGTAATTCATGTCACAGTTTGATACAAATCCTGATACATAATTCTTGGGCTTTTATATTGTTGGGGATGTTTAAAACGAACTAATGTCAATGGAACTGATGACATTTTAAATCACTGTATACTTGTTTAGCTGCTGAATCTAAGCCCTACCTTCCCTGTATTCCAGGAAGTAGGTGGAGAGTGCCTGTAGTTTGATTGCTGGAGTGGCAGAACTACAGATCACTAGAACCATTTTATTTATTGCCCTGGTGTGAGCTAGCACTTTGGGGACATTTTAAGTACACGCTTACAAATATTTCAGCTAATTTTAGCTTTATTTTATTCATTTAGTTTTACGAGTGCTCCGCGACTCCTGGAGACACTTCCCAGTCACACTACACCTTAAAACTGTGCCCTGCTGCAAGCAGGGTGAGCACAGGCAGGGTGCACGTTGCTGCACACAGAGGCACGTGCGTCAGCGTGTGGCGGCTGTGTCAGCTGGGTTACTGGGCTCTGGGCCAAAAAATAATACAAACATGGACATGGAAACTGGGTTGAAATTTATATGCTGTAATAGTTGTGGTATGTATGCATATAGAGAATATTGCTAAGAGTTTGAATGCGAAAATTGTATATTGATATGCACTCTAAAAAATGAAATTTTACAACTAAAACAGAGAGTGCAGACCCAAGCTGATATAAGCTGCTTGGAGCAATATATTGATGCAATGGTAGACACTTTAGATGCCGCACAAGAAAAGCATTTTTCCTCTCCTAGGGAATTAATAAATGGAAATAAATCTGGTGAAGAAGACTGTTTTTTTTTTGTTTCAGAAAATGGCTGGAAAGAAGCGGGGAGAAGAAACATAGGGGGTAGTTCAAATACCCTAACTACAAATCGATATAGTGCACTTCAAAATGTCTCAAGTGTAGAAATCACATCTGAGAAGGATAACATATTAAAAGAAGGGTCTACCACCTCCCCCCCATAAGTTTAGACATTCCAGAGCCTAATAATATGAAGCAAATAGACTCCACTATTATTACTTGTTCTGCAGAAACCTTGAATATATCTGACAACAGGTTTAATAAATCTATGAATATTCCTAGGGACGTTCTGGTAATTGGTGACTCATTGATATGTTATACGGATCACATAATATGTAAAAATAGAAACCCTTATACCACAGTCAGTGTCCTGCCTGTTGCTGGCATTGGTAACATAAAACAACTCCATCCAGGTCTTCAAGAGCATACACATACCCCGGTTACTTTAATACATGCAGGAATTAACGATCTAGGCAGAAGATCTACGTTAGACATCAAGAGAGATTTTGAAATTATAGGAGATATGATTAGAAGCCAAGATGGGGACTTGATTATATCTGGATTACTACCTATCCCCAGAGCAAACCATTATAAAAGGCAGGATATTATGACACTAAATGGCTGGTTGAAGCAATGGTGTTACAGAGAGGGATTTACCTTCTTAGAAAATTGGGAAGGATTTATGCATCAGGAGTTGTATGCTAGAGACAGGCTCCATCTAAACAAGCAGGAAAAGCATACGTTTTCGAATAGACTCAAGCAGCAAATTGAACATAGTTTAAACTAAATGATAGGCAAGTTGTTATCACACCTACAGTTAAACAAAACAGTACCACTCCCCAAAATTCATCAGAATGGAATGTCCTTCTTATAAATGCTAGAAGTTTAAATAATAAATATGATGAGTTATTATATACTCTAATTCAACAGGAGGTTCATATTTGTGCAGTTGCTGAGACCTGGTGAAGGGAAGATGATCCTTGGGATAAAAATATCACTGGGTATACCCTATTTCACAAAAATAGAACTAGTAGTAGAGGTGGAGGAGTCGCGCTCTATATTTCAAATAGCATAATAGCTGAAAATATTGAATTACCTCAATGGCCCACTATAGAAGCCTTATGGGTTAAGATACTTCTTAAAAATTCTAATTATATAAATTTAGGAGTAGTATATAGGCCACCCTCAATAACAGCAAAAGAAGACTCTATGTTATTGGAGTATGTAAACAGTGTTTCATCCACTAATAATGCTATACTCATGGGTGATTTTAATCTCCCAGGGATAAAATGGAATACTTTAAAAACTGTAACTCAAGCTGAAAGTGCTTATCTTGAGTCCCTTCTGATAAACAACATGGAGCAATCAGTGAAGCAAAATATCAGGGGGGAATAATATATTAGATCTAGTTCTGCACAACTTGGGTAGTAGCATAACAAATTGTAATGTTACCCACCCCCTTGGATCCAGTGACCACTCTATGGTAAACTTTACTTATAAAGGTGATTTAGGCTCTGATATAGGTAGTACAGTTGTTTACAATTTTACAAAAGCTGGTTTTGTGGAATTGAATTAAGTAAAGACATCTTGGGACTGGGAAAAGGAATTTAAGAACAAATCCCTAAATGAAATGTGGCATATATTTAACACTAAACTATCTACAGTAATATTGAAACATATTCCACAAATGAAGAAAATCGATAAAGTGAAACAAAAAACTCCCCAGATTAATGCTACAGTCAAAAAAAACTTATTAAACAGAAAAACAGAGCTTTTAAAAGGGAAAAACATAGTGGCACACAAAACAACTGGGAACATTGTAAAAATCTTTTGAAGACAACTAAAAGTAGTATCAAAAATGCAAAAAGAAATTATGAGGTTAATTTAGCAACCAGGGTCAAAGATAATTCTAAATCCTTCTACGACTATGTAAATAATAAAAGGGGTGCCTACTTCCACTTTAGGCCCATTAAAAGATCAGACTGGAAATTTGTTATTAGAAAACACCCATATGACAGTGTTATGCAACCAGTACTTCACCTTAGTTTTTAATACTAAAACTTTAGCAAAAAAAAAATCATAATTCACATACAGTATAATACCAGGAGTGCACTTTATTAAAGCATTAGATATTCAAAAGCGATTACAAGGGTTGGATCCTAATAAATCAGCAGGCTCTGATGGTCTTCACCCTCATATTCTTAAAGAATCGGCTATCCCCTTATCAGGACCAATTGTAGCAATATTTATGCAATCTATTGAAGAAGGACAGGTTATTGATGTATGGAGGAAAGCTAATGTGGTGCCTATCTTCAAAAAATGTTCTAAGCAGGAAGTATCAAACTATCGGTCTATTAGCCTGACGTCTATCCTAGGTAAAATCCTCAAGGGAATTATCAAGGAATACATAGGGGCAGTGACACAGTCTGATATTTTCCAGCATGGTTTTGTTAAGGGCAGATCATGCCAGACAAACCTGCTGGAATTCTATGGCAAAGTTAGTATGGCCTTGGATAATAATGAGGCAGTAGATGTCATTTTTTTGGATTTTTGAAGGCCTTTGACAAGGTCCCCCATGGTGAACTGATAGATGCATTAATAGATATGGGTTTAAGTGGTAATATTACCAGATGGGTGGAGTCATGGTTGACTTGCAGAACTCAACAAGTTTGCATAAAAGGTTCTCACTCAGGATGGGAACAGGTGTCTAGTGGAGTCCCTCAAGGCTCTGTGCTCAGTCCATATCTATTTAACATATATATTTCCACATTAAATACTTCTACTGGAGTATGGTTAACCAAATTTGCAGATGATACCCATATTGGTCATATTGTAAGCAACCTCAAGGATGTAAACACCTTACAGCTTGCACTTGGTGAACTTGAAAGTTGGGCAGATAAAAATAAACTAAATTTTAACGTTACTAAGTGAGCAGTCATGCACTTCAGAAAAAACAATCTATTGGCCCAATGCAAGTACGGAGACAAATTCTTAGAGGAGGTTCAGGATGAATGGGACCAGGATGTAAGAGTTAAAAATGACTTAAGCCCAAAACTTCACTGTCAGCAAGTCATTAAAAAAGCTGGGGGAATACTTCATTGTATAAATAAGCATATTCAAAGTAACAGTAGCAAAGTGTTGTTCCCCTTGTATACTTCCTTGGTAAGGCTGCATCTGGAATATTACGCTCAGTTTTGGTCTCCACAAGACCAGGGTTCAAAATATGCTTTGGAAAGAATACAGAGGAAAGCTACCAGGAGGATGTATGAGATTAAAGGCTTAAATTATGATGACCATTTAAATCAGCTGGGACTTTTCCCTTGGAATATTGTAGGATGAGAGGTGACCTTTGTATGGTTTTTAAAGCACTCCATGATGATTTATTATGGGACCAATTGGGACTGAAATTTAGAAACAGCATTTATGAAACCAGGGCACACCCATTGCAACTAAAGGTGAATGCTGTAAAACAAAAAAAAGAAGTTCATGGTTCACAATTAGAGTTGCTAAAGTTTGGAATGAATTGCCCTTAATGTTGGTGACTAGTGAAAGCATGGATACCTTTAAGACAAGACTTGACAGCTATCTATGTACAAATTCAGTAAAGGGCTATAAGTAAATTTTGACGAGCAATATGGACCTCAGACTTTTTAGCTCTGATATCCTATGAAACTTATGAATATGTTTTTTTAATTTTTGTAAAAAGTAGTGTTGCAAAGTACTTTCGCAGATGTAACACTTTCGTGATTTTTTTGTGAAAGTGTTGTGATTTGTGAAAGTAATTTGCAACACTATGCCCAAAACAATAGGAAATCTTTGCCACCCTGCTGCAAAACAAGAGTTTGGTCTTTTGTGCTGAAATTTGCAGATAGGAAAGCCAACATCACATAGATGTGCCTTTTGGTGGTTTGGTACCAAAATATACAGGGCTGCAAAGTTATGGCACTCCAAAGTTTACGATTTTTCCCATAGGATAACATTACGGCGTCTGTCGCACCTTTTGGGTCCCGTATCTTGAAAACGGTTCGAGATACAGACTTTTCATCACAAAAATGCTTAGTCCCCTCATGGGGGGCTAAGTGCAAAACTAGCCTGGAAAGTTGTAAATAACATGTGATTTAAATTTTTTTCCTACGTCATACGGTTCCTGAGATATAAGCAATTTAGTATTCCAAGTGCTCATTTCCCTGTTCCCGAGGGCCACTATTATGCTCACATTCTTTGTTGTCACTGTGCTTCTTTTTTTGTCAATATAATTGTTATTGTTTTTATATAACATAAAATACAATTAACGTGAATATCTTCTCGTAATATGCATTTCTTAAATAAAGATTACATAAAAGGGATAGTGTATAATCACCAATATATGCATCACCGGTTAGCTACTTAGGATAGTAACTGACTATATATAAATAACATTTGTAAGAATATCCATATATAAGTGATATGTAGCAGTTTTCATAAAGAGTTTCAAGAAATAACCGAAACGTTAGTGATTACGGTTATGTCCTATGTCAATATAGCTATAGTCCGCAAGATATGCTCATTTCTAGACATATATATTTCATAACTATATAGTGTACTAAATATAGAAGATCTAGAGTGAGCCATATAACAGAAAGAAAAAGAGGGAGTTGTAAGAAGGAAAGGCATATCATTTCTAAATAAATAGTTGAAAAATTAGTAGAAGATGTTATGTATTTATAATCAGGCTCGAAGTGATAGTATGAGATAGATATATTCAGGAATTTACATTTAATTATGAATCTGGTCTATACCACATAGTGTCACGTAGATATAATTCCATTTTCTTATAGGCCTATATTTTTTGTCTCTAAGAAAGAGTGCTAGTCTTTCTAGTCTGAGTATTTCCAATATACTAATCCTCCAGTCTTGCATGGTGGGTATTGTATCTTCTAGCCAGTTTTTCAAAATGATCTTCCTGACCCACAATACGTGTGTTTATTTGAATGCAATTAGCAATGGAAGCATTATTTTGAAATATTTGACCCACTTCAGCCCATAATGGCTGAACCATAGGACAATATCAAAACATGTGCAATAATGTACCAGTGCTGAGCTTACACTTGTGATAAAGTGGGGATGAAGATAGACTCATTTTAAATCTTTACACAGGAGTGAAATATAAGTTGTTTAATGTCTTAAAACAAATTAATCTAAGATCTATTGTACTAAATGCTTTATAAGGTAAAGACCTTATATGTTCCCAATCCCAATCCTCAGTGGAGCAACTCAATGCTTGAGACCATCATCTAGTAGTTTCAATGGCTGTTCCCCTAATAAGATCTACAAAAAATGAATATAGAGAAGAGACTGGCAGAGAAGTTCTCAAGCAACCCAAGAATGAGGTGAAATTCTCATTCAGTGATATTTCTATATTCAATTTATCTTTGATTATCTGTTGAATTGCAAAATAATATATCCTATCATCTACAGCAATTCCATATTCATCTACCATCATTAGAAAAGGAAGAAATTGACTGCTTTTAGTAATATTTTGAAGTGAGTCAACACCTTTATGTTTCCAGATAGCATTATTTAAAGGATGACCATTTTCTAGGAAGTCTGAATTGCCCCATACGGGTTGAATCTTAGCCTGCTTTAAGTTCAAATTGAGTAACAAAGAAACTTATTTAATTTGTCATATAGAACCATTAAGAAGCTTATTTCTAAGTGGTTCATAGGGTTTTGAGAAGAATAGGGATCTTAGGTCCAACCCTTGTTTTTTATAATTTGTTGCTCAATATGATTCCAGTCTGGAATGTATAATTGAGTGGCTCCTATCCTAAACCAAAACGATAAATGGACAATTCTATCTGCTAAAAAATACAAATATAAATCAGGTGTTTTTAGCCCCCTTTATTTTTAGTTCTACACATTTTTGTGTAAGCTAATTGGTGCCTCTTACAACACCATATGAAATTAGCTATTTGAGATGAAATTGCTTGAATCCATTTCCTTGTTAAGCTACAGGGTATCACCCTGAATATATAAAGCAACCTTGATAAGAGATTCATTTAAATGATTTCTATTCTTCCCCATAAGCCTAGAGGTAATTTGTTCCATCTAAGTAAGTACTCTGAAACTTTTCGTTTGACTTTTGATAGGTTTTTCAAAATTGTCTTATCAATAGTTTTATAAATATGAATACCTAAATATTCTATATATTCTTTGGACCAAGCAATCCCTGCACTGTCAATGTCTTCCTTGATGCAGAATTTGTTAAGAGGTAAGAAGTTGTTTTTTTCTTTATTTATTTTATATCCTGAGATCTTTTCAAATTCTTGAAGTAATTTCAAGATAAGAGGAAGAGCTGAGACAAGATCTGATATCATTAGAAGAATATCATCCACATAAGCAGCTATCAATTGTTCATGTTGTCCTACCTTAGTACCTTTAATATCTCTTTCATGCGATATCTGCCTGATCAAAGGATCTAAAGTAATATTAAATAGTAAGGGAGATAGGAGGCAGCCTTGTCTAGTTCCTCTAGCTACTTTAAAATAAGGAGAAATCACACCATTAGTTACCACTGCTGATGCGGAATTTTGATATAGTAAGTGCTCCCCTTTTTAGGAATGAATCAGGAAATTCATATAATTTGAGAGAATTGATTATATGGGGCCAAGCCACTCTATCACAGGCTTTCTCAGCATCAAGCAAAACAAGTCCACAGGGTATCCGCTGCTTATTCACTGCTTGTATTACATGAAATAACTTCCTAGCATTATCTGCTGCAAACCTCCCTTTCATGAACCCTGTCTGGTGCCTAGATATTAGAAAAGGAGTTACTGTCACCAATCTATTGGCAAGCACTTTGGCTAAAAGTTTAATATCTGAATTAATTATTGATATCGGTCTGTAATTTTCACAATCCAGTGGATCTTTCCCTTGTTTATGCATTACAGTTATTAAACCTTTAGTTGTCTCTTGAGAAAGCTTACCCTCTATAAAAGCTTGATTAAAGACCTCCACTAAAACAGAATCCAATTTCTGTCCAAAGGTATTATAAAAATTAGCCAGAAAACCATCTGGGCTGAGCACTTTTTTTTTTGTCTGTTTAATAGCACTTAGAATTTCTTCTTGTGTTATTGCTGCCCCTAATTCCTCTTTAAATGTATCTGGCACAGATGGAATAGTAACACCATTACAAAAATCATTTAAGTGCAAGGAGCCAATTATGTGTTCTTTTGAATAAAGTTTTGTATAGACATTTTGAAATTCTCTATTTATTTGAGTGTGCCCTGTCACCATGTCTCCTGTGACCTTATTTCTAATAGTTGTAATATTAGTGGCATTGCTATTTTGCTGTAACCTTACAGCCAAAATCTTGGAGGCCTTGGGTCCAGAATCAATATAATTTAATTTAGTCTTCCTGATCAAGAAGATCGCCTCACTACTAATGGATTCATTATATTTGACTTTAAGTATAGACCAATTCTTCCACACTTCAGGATAATTAGAACTCAGTTGTGTTTTTTTCTATTTCTTTAATTTTCTTCAATATAGCTTGTTGATTTGGGTTATTTTCCCTTTTAGTAATCGCAGCTTCTGTTATTAAACCCCCCCCCTTAAACAGCACTTGAGACAATCCCAAGTATTGTTCCAGGAAGTATCATTGGGGTCATTAAACATAAAGAATTATTCTATGCTATCATTAATCTTATTGCAAATGTCATTTTTTTCTAATAAAAAAATATTAAGCTTCCATCTCCATGTTCTGTGACATCTATTAGCCATGTAAAACAATAATGATACAGGAGAATGGTCAGAAAGGACCCGTGATTCAATCTTAACTGTAAGAATTCTAGGAATTAATTTTTTTGCTGTATAAATTTGATCTAATCTGGAACCTGAATTATTACATTGAGACCAGTATGTTTATTCTTTAACATTGGGATGAAAGATCCACCATTCGTCCACCAAGCCCAAATTTTCTATTAAATGATCCAAGTCTTTATCAGTTTTGGTTTTATTCAGACAAAATGTGGATCTATTGAATATAGGGTTTAGAATGCTGTTCCAGCAATTATGATGGTGCTGTCTAACAAAGTGTCCATTTTCTGAAACATAATATTAAAAATGTCATGTGTAGTAGAGTTGGGGCCATAGATATTGATTAAAGTAAAATATTATTCTCCCAGCCTGCCATGCATAATAATATAATGGCCCAAGGGATCTTCAAACATAGTAATGGAATCAAATTCAGACCTTGTTTAAACAAAATTAAAACCCCTGCTTTTTTGAATGATCACCTGCTCCTACTACTTTACCTACCCACTCCTTTTGTCTTAATGCATAGTGTTCTTTTTGAGATGCAGTTCCTGTAAAAAGGCAATCAATGAGTCTAATTTCTTCAAATGCCTTAATACCAAGTGCCTCTTAATTTTGTGATTTAACCCTCTAATATTCCATGTTACAACTTTTAACTTGTCACTTATAGGCATTACAATCTTTCCTAATATATGTTGTACCTAATAAGAAAATGGAATCCTGACATATATAAGTGTAGTGTAATCTAAATCTCTCATTTCTCAGTCTGTCATAGTAAGAGGAGTAGAAGAGATAGGCAAATGCTTGGAAAGGAGAAAGAAAAAGGTAATCTTGTATCATAGAGGAAAATGAATAAGCATCTGTTCATATGCTCACATATTGGACTTCCATCATTAAAAATAAAGCAATAAATGCACCATATTTGGTATATGTCCCCCAGAATCGAGGTCCATAATACCAAAAGTATAACGACCTCATGCCAACACATTCTGCGATGAATATGTTCAGAAACGGATCCCCCCCCGATCTCTTCAGTAGCCTATGAAAAATAAATAACATAGTAAACTATAACATCAATGTAGACATGAATTTGTTATATAAAAAATGGAAAATATAAATCCACCACAGTTCAAAATAGTAAAAAATAAATAAAAATTAAAAACCCCATCCTTTCTAATTTGCTTTGATTTTAGAATAACTGATGCACAAACAAAAAGGGAAAAGGAAAAAAAATTACGTCAAGCTTCTAAACTGTCTGCAAATAAATGCTTTTCTTTAAATAATCAGTCATAAAGTTCCAGAGTACTCACATGACATCTGAGTGGCCTACAATTTGACTCCCCATTATATCTGAAGGTAGAAAGTACTTTTAGTCTGTGTGTTTTCAAAGTTGGCTACAAGTATTAGTATAGTGAACAATGTTTGGTTAAAATATCAATTTCAGATAGAACTGTATACTGAATTCCCCTAGATTCTGTCTGAAATAACAGGTAAGGTTCTATCCAATGTTCCCATCCAATCCACAAAAGCTTTCCAATAAATAAGCAAATAAATTCTGAGCTTGTAAGTAACTTCTTATTATCCTTTCATAGATAATCAACACATATTCATACGTAGGTCTCATTTGCTTTACCCAGGAATAAATGTGCCTACTTTGAAAGGGAAAACCCCTGGTGAAAAGGAGAATGTACCTACTCAGCTATTTGATCGCCATTTTAGTCCCAAGCTGCATCTAGAAAGACACCACTCCAGTTCAAAGTTTATAGTTCACAGCAATGAGATTGCTATAGTAGTGTCTGATTTCCTCACTACCTAGCGCATGTACCACTAGAACAGACTCACATGGTCATGGAATCTCTGGGAAAGAGCCACTGGAACCTCTAGGTAAATTAAACAAAGTATTTTAAACAATATGGCTGAATCTGAAAAAAAATGAAATGAAGTAGTCTGTGAAAGAACAGTCAGGACTGTCCTCCAAAGCGATCACAGAGAAAAAACAAAAATATCTTGTTCTCCTTCCCCTCCTGTTTCCAGAGGAGCACCCAATTTGTATCCTTTACCCTTTCTTTTGGGATTAATGTCAAAAACATGTAGAGACTATGAATGATTATCTAAGTCCCTCAAATAATGTGCGTAGCAGTCTCCTCTGAGGCAAGCTTAAATAATTAGTAAATATGTTTCTGCCTTTTTTTTAAACTGCATCAGTCAGAGCGAACATACAGGGATTATTATCTCCAGCATGCCCCTTTTTCCTCATTTATTAATTCTTAGCATTGACAAACAACCCAGTTTCTAAATACAAGGGGAAAATTGACTAGGACACCCCATCTCCCTCTGACTGATCAGTGTTAGATATAATTAACCAAAAGGTATATTGTAAGGAGAAATAAATAAACTCAGTAATTGTCTGCCATCAAATAAAGGCTGACCACCACCCACACCACCCAGGAAAAACAAAGACAGACATCATTTCCCCCTAGTTTGTTAATAATATTATCATTAAATCAGGAACTAAATTGGTTAGCCTCTGTAAAAAGAGACTGCTGAATAAGGAGGTAGAATGGCACCAAGTGATCTTAATCTGTTATCTCTTTAAATCAAAGCATGGAGCACACAGAAGCGATCTGTCCTATCACAGACAGTAAACCAAGGCTCTGATTTTCTGAAAAAAAAAAAAAGCAAGTCTGCTGCAGCGATGCCCCTACCATGCCCCTACCATGGAGATTATTTGGTATTGATCCAGTTAAATCTAAAAAAAAAAAAAATTGCTACACATCCAATAGGAAAAACAACTTGTGAGACAAAACAAGATTTTGTGTGTTTTGTTTCCTCCCTCAACTTTGTTATCATAATGTTACATTCTAATGCTGAAAATCAAAATTATTTAAACAAAGCAGGGAAATCATTTCTGAGTCCTGTTTTTGCAGCTGCAAATCCATTATATTCCTTCATTCCACATTCAGTAGACCAAACTTTTAATAAGGTTGGGAAAAACAGGCTGGCCCAGATATTGAGCCATGCACAATAGGGTTGCACCTGCACAAGTCTGAAATTGCACCATTCTGCTATATTCAGCAGGAGGCAGTTGCGCCCCCGAAATGATGCTGAGCAACAGCGCAATGATAATGAAGGCATGTGCAACTGAAGGGGTAGGAACCATGCATAAATGGCGCAGTGTGATATTCAAAGACTTGCGCAATGCACAACAGTGGAGCAAGTGGAAGTTGTGCCATAGCAGAAATGAGCCAAAATAAAAAGGAGCAAGTAAGAGGCACAAGAACGCTACAGGAAAGCCACATGAGGCAGAGGCAGAGGCACACAGACAGGGCAAGTGGCACAAACAGGGCAGGCCAGGGAAAGGCCACAGTGAACAGCCAGGCACAGGGAAGGTGTGGGGAGCCACACAGCACAGAGGCCAGCACAGGCAGGTGTACCCGGTGCAGGGAGGTAGCAGTCAGGACAGCGGAGGGAATACAGTAACAGCTGCGGGGTGAGCATAAGCCAGGGACATGCAGTGCCACCTTCACATGGAGGCCATAATGAGGGGTGAGAAGGTGGGTGGCAGGGGGTGTGGCCGTGGAAGGGCCTGGGATGGTATGCCCCAGCAGGCAGTACCGAGCCCGCACCAGCTTTGAGCTGTACACAGATACTGAGATTGTGGGATGGTACCACCTGAACAGGGCAATTCTGAGGTGGCTCTATGAGTTGTGCAGTGATGTGATGCAGGCACCCACATGATGGAGCCATGCCCCGTCAATGGAGACCAAGGTAACAGCCTGAGGACACCACAGGCATAACCCAGTCGGCCACGTCATGCCACCTCACCCAATTCCTCAGCGCACTGCTGCCACATGCTGAGGAGTACATCCATTTTCCCAGCACAGCGGCAGAGCACACAGCAAACATACAGGAGTTCCACAGGGTAGCATGTATGCCTGGTGTGCTAGGGGCAATAGACTGCACCCATGTGGCCATACGCACACCACCTAGCCCCGAGGGGCCACATACACTCATCGAAAGGCTGCCAGCATCAACTGCCAGGTGGTGTGCTGATGCCAGGGGTGTATATCAATGCCAAATTGCACCCTGGGGAGCACATGATTCTTCATCTGGCACCTGTGGCACTGTGCCACAGATTCGAGAGTGGGACATCCTCACTGGCCACCTAGTGGGTGAGTATGCAAACCACATGGACAAATATAGGGTCTGGGGGGGCATGGCCAGAGGTGGCATGGGTAGTGGCCTACATGGCCTGGGGCAGGCTGATTCTGATCATCAGACTAACTTCCGCCCTCTACACACAGGTGACAGTGGATACCCACTCTGTCCCTGGCTGCTCACACCCTACCCCATTAACCCCATCACAGCAATGCTACAATGAGGCACATGCCACCACACATAATGTCATCGAGTGGGTGTTCAGGATGCTGAAGACACATTTCCATTGCCTGGACACTTCTGGTGGTGCCCTACAGTACAGCCCCTCAAAGTCCTGTGGGATATTCCTGGCCTGTTGCATCCCTGCACAACATGGCCAATGAATGTGGGATAGCTGTACAGGTTGAAGAGGGGACAGTGATGGGACGATGGGGGACGCCTGTGACAATGGTGATGGGCAACCCCTTGGCTGACGGGACCCCCGACTGCTCCGCTGGCACAGCTGCACTGGGAGACCATCATGGAGGAACGCTTCAGCCAACACAGGTAAGTCATGGGGCCATGTGCAACCACCAGTGGCCAAGGCACAACCCACAAACACGCAGGAACCCACACTGGGGGTGCATGCCATCAAGGTAAGTGGCAGGGCACAGAGGCACACACACAGCCAGGGATGGGTGGTGATTAACATGACATGCTGAAGGACACACACACACGCACACACAATGCAACAAATATGAAGAGAGGGCAGAAGGCACACTGACCCAGAATGCACACCCTAGCAACACACATGTCCACAGGCCACCACGGCCACTGCCTGTCCATGTGCGTGTGTCAGATGCTGAGCACCATTGCACTTTAGTGTACAGTGCAATGCAGGCATCATCATGCACAAGGAACTATGGACAGCAGCCTGGAGGGTGTGCAGGTGGACTGTTTGTCTGCGTGCAGGGCCGGGTACCCACCCATGCACTGCCCACTGACACACACAATGCAGACAGGGCAGCACCAGACAGTAGCCATGCTGGGAGACAGGTCAGTCCCGCGACACAGTGCCATGGCTGCCACGGATGTGTGGGCGGCCCCTGCCAAGACCTGCCAGCACTGGCAGGCTGACCACTGGCCTCATGGGGTGGCACCGATGGTCCCCCAGGGGTTCCACTGCGTGAACATGACCGTGCCCATGCAGGGGTCTGCAGCACACTGAACATGACTGCACCAGGAGTGCTCGGGATGCCCACAGCTGAACCCGGCATTGACAGGGTGGGAGTCGCACGACGCCAGGAATGGGGGGTGGATAGTGCACTGCGTGGTGTCCGCGATGCATGGGTACCTGACTGTGTGCCCATTGTGGTCATGACAGCAATGAACGCCTTGCATGCCTATCAGTGGTAGCGGTCACATCCTCCGCAAACGGTCCATCCATGCCATGATCATTTCGGTGTCCCTGCTGGCGACGCCCTCTGCCCACTCCAGTGACACACGCAGTGCATCCACGGACAACACAAGCCGCATCTGCTGCTGGACCGGTGCTCACAGTAGGCAGGAGTGCTCATCCAAGAGGTCATCAGCCTCCTGCATCCTGTGCCATCAGGGTGCAAGGGCCTGATGTTCAGCACCCTTGAGGTGTGGTGCTGCGCACCAGGACTGGGTTTGGACATGTCCACAGGTGGCGCACAGATGCCGCCGCTGAACCCTGTACCCCAAGCCCAGTGGGTGACTGCTGATGCCACCCTCGGCTGCCACACCCCAGGGCTCAGTGGTGCTGCCGCAGTGGCTGCAACAGTCCCACTGTCCTGAACAGACACCAGTGCTGGCCCACTGGTGCTGACAGGCACAGCCTGGGACTGTGCTGACATGCAGGCCTCCACGGTGGCACCACCCACAGCTATGGGCATGAATTGCCCTGCTGTGTGTCCATCCTGTGGCACACACATGTCACTGCCCAAGACGGTCATGTCATCATCACTGGTGCTGGACTCTGCCCCGGCCACAGCCAGCACGCCGGGACACAGGCAAGGCATCCTCCATGCCTGTCTCAACAAAATCAGTGTGGACAGCCAGGCGGCCCCACTCTCATACTGATCCACAGATACCTGTGGAGGTGGATGGTCCCACCTCCGACTCCATCTAACTGTCCGCAGTGGACAGGCCCACCACCGCTGACCCATGCAGATGCTCAGGATCTGTAAGGGAAAGCAAAGTTGCGTTATTGTGTGTGACCTACCCTGCCCCCCCTTGACAGACCATGACTTACCATGCAGTGATGGGCCACCACCCATCTGGAAGCCACCACATGGAACACCCTCAATGGCACTTCGGTGCATACTTCCAGCAAGCCTGTCCTCTGCTGGGGTGAGCTGTACCACTTCCGGCTGTCCCCCACCTGTTGCAGCACGTGCTGCTCTGATGGCAGCCACCTTCTCCTTTACCCTCCTCCTGTCTGTGCCCATCTTCTTCTTACGATCCTGCACAGAGCGCTGGTTGCTGTCATGCAGGCTCATGGCACGTGCCACCTCCTTCCATGCAGCAGCACAGGCCTGAGGGGTGCCCCCTCCGTCCACTGAGCAGTGGATCCTGACCCAGGTAGGCCTCAAAAGGGCCTCGGTTTGCCTTAGTAAAATTCAGCCCTCCTCCTCCTCCCACCACTGTTGTCCTCTCTCTAAGAATGTGCTCGGTCATTATGTAGCCTGTAAGAATGGCAGTTGTTACCTGTGACTGTGCAGTCCCATGCATGTCCCTGAATCCACAGTCCATGCTCTCAAACAGCATGCAACTCACTAATAAACTGCAGTAACCAACTATGGCCACTGTAGCACATTGTCGCACCTTTATAGAGCAATCCATGCAAATGAGGTGAGGAGCAACTTTAATTAGATGCAAATTGCAGTGTTGCACCATTGAATGGCTGATCAGATGATTTGCATATGACGGCTGAATATCACGCTGTTGCGCTTTGCGCAATTGTGTTGAACGTGCTGAGCCAATGGTGCAGTTCTGTGGCATGCATAGTACACCTCACTGTGCATGCCCGGTTGCTGATGCAGGCGTCTGCCATGCTGATGACGTGCTGTGCACAGTAGGCAATGCAGGGCACGGCCACCATTGTGCCAGTGGTGCTATAGCGATGGTCACTACATGGCGCTGTGGCACTGGGCCTTCATAGGTGCAATGGCCCAACTGCCCGATAGTCCACTGTGGTGCTGGCACACAGGCAGCCAATCATGCTACATGCATTGTCATCCAATGGTGCTGTGCGTGGCCTTGCGCCAGAGACCCTTGACCCTGTGCCCGACCTTTGCCCTCTTGGCGCCATGCATCAGGCATAGGTGCACCTCTATTGTGCTGTTCGGTAACAGCGCAATAGGGAATGGCAGCGCTGTACAGTGCAGCATCTGCACGTGGGGAGCCGTGCTGCAGAGTGCCATATTGCCTACTATACCTATTGGAATGGCGTATAGAAGAGCTGTTCCATTGAGTGCCATTGAACTGGCCAATCTAGTGGCCATAGTTGAGCCACACCATGGGCCTCTCTTGGGGAGACCCCCCTGGATAGTGCAAGGACCCAGGTGTGGCAGGAGGTGGCCACTGCCCTGGATGAGGCAACAGGCAGGAGGCATTCAGCTGAGCAGTGCAGGCACCGCTATGGTGACCTGCACAGGAGGAAGCCGGAGCTACTGTACTGACTGCAGTCACGTGCCAGGAGGGGCATGGTGCCACGTCCAGGTAGGGTTCCGTCAACACACTTTTATCGTCCATATGAGTCACAGTGTTGTATGTGTCCAGCACATAGGGGAGGGACCGTATGGGGTTGGCCGTGGCGTGTGTTCACAGAATATGGGGTGGGTGGGTCTGGCTGGGTGGGAGGGCACACTCCTTGGGGCAGGGTGACTTTGCTTCAGGAATGTACTGATGTTCTTCTCTCCTTTTGTCCCCACAGGCCTGGAAGAACTACGCAGGGTGCGGGCAGAGCAGCGGAGGGGTGTGGAAACTGCAGCCAGGTGGGCCGAGGACCAGCAATGCCCACCTGACTGGCCCAATGTGGGTGAGTGCCAGATATCCATGATTAGTATTGCATGCTGTGGTACAAGGTGGGCAGTGGGGCATGGCCACCATTCATTGACATCACTGCCATGCACACCACTTGTTACAGTCAACACTGTCCAGTGGCAATGCATGTCTGTGTGCATCACTGTTGGCCCATGAGTGCACCAGGTGCATGGCTGTGCCACTGCCTTTGCACCACATAGCCATGTCACTAAACAGCCATGGTGGTGCTGTGCATGACTTGGCCGGTGGTGTGTGAGCATTCTGCATGGCTGTATGCATCTGGGTGGGCAGGTCCTGTGGATGTGATCACTACGGGTGGTCACATACCATCACAGTGGTATGTCGTCCATGGCCGTATGCCATGCACAGTGGGCGGGCTGTATGGGGTTGCATTCACACCTGTTGACTGTGCTCCCTTGTCCTAGGTGTGAAACATCTAAGGGACATTCAGGACACCATGAGGGAGCTCCTGAATCTGGCCCGCGAGAAGGTGGAGATACTTAGGAGGCTGGATGAGTCGGGAGTACTGCGGCGCCACAGAGCAAGGCGGACCCGGAGCCAGGAACAGCAGTACCTTTAACTGTCCCTTGGTCCCTGACTTCCCCACCCCTCTGGACCCACCATCACACTCTCCTATCCCATCCCATTTGTCCACCCTTCCCTGCCCACCCCACCTTGTTTGTGTCCCCCCCAAGCTTGTAAATAGTTTTTATTATTGTATATAGTTAAGTTTTATATTTTTACAATACATTTGAATTTTATATGAATACTGTGGTGGTCTCTGATTTGCAGCGGGCTATAGGTGCTCAGCTGCAGTGGTGTGCATGGCATCAGGGGTGGTGCAGTCATGGGTATGTGTGTGTGTCCGTGTGGAGGTGACTATGGTATGGGGATAGATATCAGTCAGTGTCTGTGTTGTGTGTGTTGTTACCTGTGCACTGGATGATTGTGTGCAGTGGTCCATGGTGCATGCTCTATGTCCATGGCACACCCATCGGCCCATCCATGGCCTGTGCAGCCAACACACATGCCTGTCTGTGACCTGCATGGTCTGCTGGCATGCCAGTGGTGGCATTCCCTGCAGGGCGGACACTGTACCCGTCACTTTGATGGGTTGCCCATGTCACTGGTGTGGTGCATGCCTGGCTCAAGTGGCACTGTGGGTGACATGGTCATTGTCCCACCTCCATGCTGTGGCTTGTGTGAGTTTCAGGAGATGTGCCCTACTGTCTGTGGCTTGTGCTCCGGGTGACTACTGGTGGTGTATGGGTCCACGGTGCCTGCGTGAGGGTGGCTGGCACTCCAGTGCCATGGTGGATCTGGGTTGTGTGTACGCTGACATGGGCCCACAGTGGGGCTTGGTTGCCCCACCACTGTGTCCCTGTGTTGTTGTGCCCTTGGGTATGGGTGGGTGTCTGTCCAGACCCTGTGTTGCATCTGGTGTGGTGCATGCTTCCATGCACCACTGTGGGTGTCTGTGCTGGCTGTTGTGGCTAGTGGTGGGCCTGGGTGTGTCACTGGAATACTGTGCAGAGCGCTGTACCACTGGTGGTGGTGTGAAGGACATGACCGTCCCATATGGGGTACCTCTTGTGCCAACACAAGGTCGGTCTCTCAGCAGTACCTTGGAGGACTGTGCATGGTGGCACTGTGTCTGCCGTTGTTACATTGCCATGTGCTCCAACCTGCTGATGAGTGCTCATGGTGGGGCTGGCTTGCATGGTTCTGTGGTGCACAGGGTTGCATTGACACAGTGGGGGTGGTGGCATGCATGGGGTTTCCTGCAGTGGTGGTCACTGCTCATGGGGGGGGTGTCTGGGGGTCAAGGTGCAGGATGTGCTGTGCACTGGGGGTGGTGTGACACAAGGTGGTCTGCCTCCTTGTGTGCCAGTCACAGCTTGCTGGTAGGTGTGATGGGGCACCATGGCCAGGCTGTGGGTTGGTTGCTTGTCTCCATGGACCAGTGGTTATTCCAGCCCTCCCTGGTTGTGCTGTGCTTGGGGTGTGGGGACAATGTCTGTTTGATGTGTGTTCCTGTGCCCATCTGTGGCATGGGTGGTGGGCCCTCACGTCCCTGATTGTGCAGTTACTTTGCTCTGCAGCTGGTGGGCTCCCTGGTTGCTCTATGGCACCTTCTGACTGCTCAGCTGGACATCCCTTGTTGCGCTATGGGCATCAGATCTGCTCAGCTTCTCCCTAGTTGAGCTATGGTGCAGGTGGTGCGATATTCAGTTGTTGGCTGTAGGCGCATTTGGCCTGTTCTTTTTGAATATCGAGCCTCTTGTGCATGGGCACAATAGACTTGCGCTTTTGCTCCTGCTATTGTGCACTTTTTGGGCGCAGTTTGAATATCTGGGCCACTGTATTTTAGTCCTGTTTCTTTGAGCTGTGTTTTAATATAAAAGAAGGTGTCCCTCTTCTGTATAGTCTCAGGAGCTAGATCATTAAAGACCTTGATTTTGCAGCCTTCAAAATTGATGCTCCACTTGTCTCAAAGGGATCTTTGAACATGTACTTTCTGTTGAAAATTTAAAAATCTCAGAATAAAGGACCTAGGTCTTTCTCCAATATTTGGTTTAGGCTTCAGAGATCTATGGGCTCTTTCAATCACATAGCATTTAGTGTCCACATGTGGACCAGCAATTTTTATAAGAAGATTAGTAGCAAAGGAAATAGGATCTGTTCCTTCCATGCCTTCTTGAAGACCAAACAATCTTAGATTATTTCTTCTATTTCTATTCTCTAGATCCTCGATCTTAGTTTCTAACTTACCAATCCTACGGTTATCTGTAATTCTGTCTGTTTTTAGTTTATTTACTGTGTCCTCCAGGCTACTTATTCTAGTTTCAGCATCCGATATTCATATACTGTGAGTCACAAGCTCTTGTTTGACATCTCTAAAGCAGTATGCTTCTCAGGCATCTTGGTGCTTAACCTAGATATTTCAGACATGATGATATTGAAATGCTCTACTGTTAATGTAGAACTAGTAGCTGATTTCTTTGGGATATGGTCACCCAAACTACTATCAGAGTCTGACAGTGGATGTTTTAATGCTATAATTTCCTCTCGCATAGTCACAAGATTCTGATCTGAATCCATATTTTGTAAATAAATGCAGTTAGAGCCTTTAATAGAAGAGAGGGCTTGAGATTTAGAAATACCTCCCAATAAATGATTAAGCTAATTAACTTGCAGTGTAGAGTTAGTTAGAGTTAGGCCCTATGACCCCAACACACACCCTGATGCCTGTTGGTGGGGGTGGGGAGGGCATGGGGTACAAGGAGTGGCAACCCTAACACCGAATTTCATTGTTTTTGTCGCTGTGGAACAACCCTAATTGATGCATTAAACTGAGTTTTTGTCATGAATATAGTAGTATGTATATATATATATATATATATATGTGTGTGTGTGTGTGTGGTGTGCACAATCCCTGGTGGCTAGCAGTCTCTCCCCTCCCAATTCCCTGTATATTGAATTGACACCATTCCCAGGTGGTCTATTGGGCCCTTTCTCTATCCCTGAACCCTGGTAAAAGCATGAACTTCCATTCCCTGGTGGTCTAGTTGACTCCCACTCATTTCACTCCCCATCCTGACCCTGAGCCAATGAATAGCACAGTTACAGCTGGCCACTGACTGAGCTTTCTGGAGTGCGTATTGTATACAGTATGCACTCATTAACAACTCAGTCAGTGGCAGACTGTGGTGGTGAGAGGAGGTTGTTCCAGTCACTGCCTCATGTAGGGATGGGGGAGCATGGTGGTGGGGCATTACCTGTTGGGGTGGGGTCCACTAGACCACCAGGGAATGGATGTTCATTATATTACCAGGGTTTGGGAATAGGGAATGGGAGTCCAACAGACCACCAGGGAATGGTGTCATTTCAATACACATGGGATCGGGTGGGGAGGGACCAGTAGCTACTAGGGAAACTCTGTCATTCGGGCCAGCAATCAGAGGTGGAGGGACTGTTAGCCACTAGGAAGTTGTATATTTACATATATATATATATATATATATATATATATATATATATATATGTATATATATTATGGTTAGGTAGAGTAGCACTTTTAAGGTTAAAGGGTGAAACTTTGCACCTTAATAACTTTGCCACCCTTCAATGGATTTGCCTGAGATTTGGTATGCAGGGTTGGGCATGCTAGATCTTGGGATCTGACAATGTTTTATTGGTCAGATATAAGGCTGCAGTTATTAAGTAACATCCGAATGCACAGTTATGCTTTTTTGCACATTCTTTGTTCATGCCTACAGGTCACACGGTTTGTGCTAACAGTACAAAATCTTCAGGGAACGTGCAGCAGGGGTCCCCGATGTGCCTTTTGAAGATTTCATGAAAAAATATTGAACAGTTGAAAAGTTATTCAAAAAACAAGTTCCCATTATAAGTCAAAGGGAAAAGTTAACCAAAAGTTCAACACTTCCGCAAATGCACTTTTTAGTGTCGCAAATGGCCCTAGTAGTGTTGCAAATCTGCCATTTTTTTCAGTTACTGATCAGAAAAATGCTTGGTATTTAAAATTGGGACCCTCTAGGAACACAATTCTTTTTGTGTTCACCTAGTCGGACCCTCAGGATGCTAGCCATGTCTTTATTTTGGGGTTAAACACCCCAGAGGTATGTTTTTCAAATTTCTGGAAAAAGTAGTGTGGCAAAGTAGTGTCGCACTTGTGACACTTTCACAAAATTTTGCGAAAGCTTTCTGTAATTGCGACACTACTTTTTCAGACTATGGCCAAAATGACAGGAGTTATTTGCCACCCTGCTGCAAAAGAACGGTTTAGTCTTTTGAGATGAAATTTGGAGGGAAGGCAGCCAACATCTCACAGATGTGCCTTTCTGTGGTTTGGTGACAAAATATTGCATGGATGCCATGTTACAATACTCTGAAGTTTACTTTTTTTTTCCATAGACTAACATGGTGGCGTCCACCATGCCTTTCGGGGCTCGTATCTCGGAAATGGTGCGAGATACGGAGTTTTTGTCATCACCATGCATAGCCCTATGGGCTATGCTTACAGTGAAAACCTAGCCAGGAAACTCACAAATCATGTGAAATTTGTATTTTTTTCTATGTCATTTGGTTACTAAGATATTACCATTTCAGTATTACAACTACTAATTTTCTGCTCCGTGGCAAGTTATTATGCATACATTCCTTGTTTTCACTGTCTTTCTCAGTGGAGCTTTTGAGGAAAAATAGGGTGTGCACTCCACTTACTGTTACACGTAGGCTTTACACTTGTGTTTTCCGTGCAGTTTCCCATAGCGTGCTCCTGCACACCACTGTGTGTGTTACCATTTGCATTTATGTTTGTGTTTGCATTACTGTTTTCTTTGGTGTTACTGTTGCTGTTACCATTACCATTTGCATTTACATTTGTGGTACCATCACAATGCATGCTACACTTTGCGTTTCTATAAGCGCTTGCATTTGCATTTCAGTTTCTGTTCTCTTTGGCGTTATTGTTGCTGTTACCATTACCATTTGTGTTTACAATTGCAGTACCATCACCATGCACATTACAGTTTGCATTTCCATATGTGCTTGCATTTCTGTTTCTGTTTCTTCCTGTTACTGTTGCTGTTACAGTTACCATTTGTATTTCCAATAAGCGGTACCATAACCATGCGCTTGTTACAGTTTGCGTTTCTGATCACGTTTGCGTTTGCCTTTCCATTTCTGTTTCTTTTGGCATTCTTTTTGCTGTTACCATTACCATTTGATTTGCAATTGTGGAACATTGACTGTGCACATTACGCTTTGTATATCTGTATGTGCTTGCATTTGTGTTTCTGTTTCTGATCCCTTGGCATTATTGTTGATGTAACAGTTAACATTTGCATTTACAATAGTGGTACTATGACCGTTCATGTTACCAGTTCGCGTTTCCCTTTGCACTTCTGTCTCCGTTTGCATCACTGTTCTCTGTGGTGTCACTTTGCGCTTGCATTTCTTTTAACATTTGCTTTACCATTTATGTTTGCGTCACCATGTGCGTAACTGTTAGTGCTTGCGTTTGCATTGCAGTTACCGTTAGTATGTCACAAGACATCATACCCTGCGATCCCACCACCACATTCCATTCACTATTTATAGTCCTCATTCTCAAAAAGAAGGGAAATTCATGGCAAAAAAATCCATTTATTGCATCAGTTAGGGTTGTTCCACAGTGACAAAAGTGAGTAAATTCAGTGTTAGGGTTGAAATCCCCCCTTGCACCCCCAGCTCACCCCCAACCAGTATTGGGGTATGCATTGGGGTCATTGGTCCTAACTCTCACCCATTCTCCTATACCTCAGCTTGTTTACACATGTGATGGGGTGAGAGTTAGGGCTGAAAACTCCAATGCACACCCCAATGCCAGTTGCAGGGGCAGGCTGGGGGTACAAGGTGGGTTCAACCTAACACCAAATTTACTCACCTTTACCACTGTAGAACAACCCTAACTGATGCATTAAATGGAGTTGTTTGCTATAAAATATATATATATATATATATGTATAGATTATCCACTCTAGGGTGTATTGTCACACTTTGATATATGCATGCCTTGGTGTGCATCCGACCACTCAAGAAATGCATATATCAGAGCTCAACCACACAACCTAGAGTGGATTATCTGTCTTATAAAATGGCCACAAATATTTGGCGGGAATAGAAAAGTAGTTCCTGTCTGCACAAATAAATATTTAATTTGCAGTAGCTGATTTGGTTGATCCTGCAATAATTTTATCTGGTTGGTCCTGCCTTGGTTTGGGTGCAAGGGGTGGCAACCCTAACACCAAATTTCCTCTCTTTTGTCTCTGTGGAACAACCCTAACTGATGCATTAAACTGAGTTTTTTTTTCCATTAACAATTTTTATTGAGTTTTAAAACAGAACAAGACAAACAAGAACATACAATAAAATGAGAAAGGATCCAACAGATCATTGTACATATCACAAGAATAAGGGTACCATGTACAGGAGCTGTTCTCATATCCTCCCTCTTCCCCCCAACATACCCCAAACAAAGAAAAACACACATCCCCACCCCTCCCCTCCTGCAACACAGCTCGGCTATACAGTTGTGTAATTCCAGTGAATCTGAAAAGGAACAAATCAAAAATATACACAATAGACATGTTAGAGTGAAAACAATATATGCAGTGATTCCCATTTCTTCTTGTATCGCTCAGGTTTATTATTAAGACTGGTGATAGTTTTCTCTGTCCTCAAGTTGGCAAGTAGCTCATTGAGCCATTCAGAATAGGCAATGTCATCACTATCTTTCCAGTGCCTTAAAATTGTGTTCTTAGCCATCATAGAAATAAGAGCCATGTGATATCGTCTAACAGATATAGTAATTTTACTATAATCGCCTATTATACAGATTTCAGGAGTAAATAAATCATTCAGACCTAATAAAGGGTCTGTATGTCATTGAATATTGGCCCACAGAACTGTATCTTTAGGGCAAGTCCAGAAAATATGATATATAGAGCCTTCTTCTTTATGGCATTGGGTACAGGACGGGGCAGCTAAGAGACCAAATTTAAATAATTTTTGTGGGGTATAATATAAATTATGCAGTATATGAAATTGAGTAAGGCGTAGTCTATCTTGTGAAACATATTTGTGGCAGTTCTTCCATAAAGTTTCCCATTGTAGTTCTTGAGTGGGGAAAAAGGAAGTCCAGAAGTCTGAGGGAGCAAAGCACTTAGGATAAGCCCAGTTATATAACATTTGATAGCATTTAGAAATCATTTGTTGAGCACCAATTAGAATGCCCAATTCGCTCCTAAAGGCTATTGGCTTTGGTTGAGGGGGGGATAGCCCAAATACCTTTACAATAAGATGTCTTAATTGATAAATTTTAAAGATATATGTTACAGGTAGCTTCAAATTAGATATTATCTCGGTAGAAGAGAGCCAAATATGTTCCTTTGAAATTAATGAAGCGAGAGATAAATCCTTAATAGGAGCAAGCCAGGTGGTGGAAAGTAAGTCATTGTTTATTTTCAGATTAGGGTTACCCCCAATCAGTTGGGTTAAATCCCATGTATAGTTATATTTGAGAAAATTACACAACTGTGAGTGAACTTTAATGGAGATTGCTATAGGCATGACTTTTAACTGAGCTGGCAAAGAGCTAGCCTTGATATGAAAAAGTGCTGCCAGAGTTAAACCATGGGCAGCAATAAGGGAAAGTTTGATTTTAAGCCAAAGAGGAGAAGATGAAGACGAGAAGATTTCTTCTCTAGGTGAAAGCCAGTGCAAATATTTAGAAATGTGTCCAGCCCAGTAATAGAAAGTGAGATGTAAACTGAGTTTTGTGCCATGAATTTCCCTCCTTTTTGAGAATGTTCACTATAACTAGTGAATGGTATGTGGTAGTGGGAGCACCATGCTGCCCATGCCTGCAAAATAACCATAACAGTAACACTAACGCTAACAGTAATGGTAACGATGAGTGAAATGCAAATGGTAATGGTAAGTGTAACACCAACAGAAACATGAATGCGAACGCAAGCTCTAACTGTTATAGTAATGCAAACAGAAATGGAAACCCAAGTGATAATGGAAATGGTATCGCAAACGGTAACAGTGATGCAAATGCAAACGTGAAAGGCAACAGTAATGGAAACAGTAAATGTAACCACAAACTCTAACAGTCATACTAAAAGTGACGTAAATAGAAACAGAAATGGTAACATAAATGGAAGCACAAACGCAAACCGTTACACAAATGGTGAAGGAAATGCAAACGTAAACACAAATGGTAAAGCAAAAGGAAATGGAAACAGCAAGCTGCTATAAGGCAACAGTAGTGAAAAGTCTGTATCCCCCTTCATTTACAAGATAATGGCACAAAGGCAATGTGAGACAACAGTAATGAAAAGTCTGTTTCTTGCCTCGTTTCCAAGATAACAGCACAAAAGTGATGTGAGGCAACAATAGTAAAAAGTATGTATCTGCTTCATTTCCGAGATAATGCTACAAAGAGGATGTGATCCAACAGTAGCGAAAAGTCTGTATCTCGCATTGTTTCCAAGATAACGGCAAAAAGGTGATGTGAGCCAACAGTAGCGAAAGGTCTGTATATCGCTTCATTTCCAAGATAATGACACAAAAGTTAATGTGAACCAAACCACTTAAAGGCACCTCCGTACCACAAAGGCTACCTAAGCTATAAATTTCAAGTCACTAGCACCAATCTATAATGCAGTGAGCAAACGATAAGTGCATCAATGCAGTATCTCCATAGTGAATTACTTTCCCAACATGTAAACAGCATAATCATATCTCCAGGATATCCACTCAGCACTTTCCAAATGTCATGTGAAAGACCAAACGTTCCAGAGATATTAAATTCAAGTTTCTGCACCTTTAAGAAGTCTTCCACCACAAAATGGCGAAATCGCTGAAAATGCAGAAAATGGCAGAACTCAAGACCAAAAATCGCTGACTCATGGGGCAACTTAAATGCTTATAACTCTAGAATGAAACAAGATTTGTTCACCAAACAAAACTGGCATGTTCCTTGAAGAAAGGGCTTTCTATGTGCCAAGTGTCAGACCAATGAACCACACAGTGGCTTGTGCTATGCATCGTGCAAGACAATGCAGAGAAAAAGCAGAAACAGAATGTTTTGCACTGCACTACACAATAACAATATGCACCAGTAAATATAAAAGTAACAAATAGGTGCACCATTCCACTCCACAAATCTTATCCACATCTCTTCAACAGTTGCAGAGCAGCACGAGTGTAAGACTTCATATGAGTGGCAAAAATAATTTTGACCGCCTATTCTGCCAAAACTTCAGATGTCAAATGAAAATTGGTAAATACACAGAAGTACCATAGTAGACCAAGTATTACAAATGTCACAGACATGCATGGAAACGCAAGCATTAACACAAACAACAACAGTTACACAGCTGGTAACATAAACACAAGCGCAAACCTTAATGCAAACACAAATGGTTATGCAAGCTGTAATGAAAATACAAAAACAGAAATGGTAACATAAACACAAACGGTAATGGCAACAGTGAGGTAAATGAAAATAGTAACGCTAATGGCAACGCAAACGCAAGGGCAAATGCACATGGTGACACAAACAGAAAAGATAACGCTAATGGTAATACAAACACAAATGCAAGCACAAATGTAAATGCGAACACTAATGGTAATGCAAATGGTAACGCAAACACTAATGGCAATGGAAACGCAAATGGTAATGAAAATGCAAACGGTAACAGAAACGCAAACGATAATGGCAACGGCGACACAGAAGGAAGCAGTAACGCAAATGACAATGGAACCAATACTGAAAACACAAATGCTAACACCAAAGCAAACGGTAACGCAATTGGAAACGCAAACGGGAACGGTAACACCAATGATGAAGCAAAAGGAAACAGTAATGAAAACAGAAACGCAAACACAAGTACAAATGCAAACACAAATAGTAATGCACATGGTGACGCAAAAGTAAATGCCAACGAAAACGGCAACGGAAACGCAAATGGTAACAGTAACGCAAAAGCAAGTGCAAACGCAAAGGGTAACGCACATGGTGACGTATACGGAAATGCAAATAGCAACATAAATGCAAGCAGAAATGCTAATGGTAACAGTACCGCAAATGCACATACTTTTTTTCCCAAAAGGGTGCATTCAGAAGCACAGTGAATACAAAGAATGTATGCATAGTAATGGCCCACGGAGCAGAAAATAAGCACTTGAAATACTAAATTGCTTATATCTCAGAAACTGTACAACGTATAACAAAAAAATTAAATCTCATATTATTTATGACCATCCAGGCTAGTTTTCACTTAGCCCCCTGGTGGGGGACTAAGAAATTTTGTGACGAAGAGACCGTATCTTGAAGCATTTCCAAGATCACGGACCCGAAGGCACGTTGGACACTGTAATGTTATCCTATGGGACAAATTGTCAACTTCAGAGTGCCGTAACTTTGCAGCCCTATAATATTTTGTCACCAAACCACCAAAACACACATCTGTGGGATGTTGGCTTTCTTCCTGCAAATTTCAGCTCAAAAGACTAAACTGTTGTTGTGCTGCAGGGTGGCAAACATTTCCTGTTGTTTTAGCCATAGTGTCTCAAAGTACTTTCGCAAATCATGACACTTTTGCAAATAAAATCACAAAAGTGTCACAAATTCGAAAGTATTTTGTGACACTACTGTTTACAAAAATGTAAAAAAATGTATTTCTGGGGTGTTTTACCCCCCAAAAAAGACATGGCTAGCATCCTCAGGGCTCAACTAGGTGAACACAACAAGAATTGTGTACCTAGAGGCTCCCAAATTTAAATGCCAAGTATTTCTCTGACCACCAACAGAAAAAAAATGGCTGAATCACGAAAGTAAAAGGGTCATCTGCGACAGTAAAAACTGCATTTGCGACACTCAAATATTTTAACTTTTCCCATAGACTATAATGGGGAACAGTTTTTATTGAATATCCTTTGAACCGTTTAATATTTTTTCACAAAATCTTTGAAAGGCACATCAGGGGCCCTGGCTGCGTGTTTCCTGAAAGTTTTGGACCAATGACGCAAACCGTGCGACCTATAGGAGTGAGCAAAGAAACGCACAAAACCCTGTAATTTATGTTTTCTGGCTCTCTGTAGCTCCGCAAACGAACATCCAACCGTAATGAAACTTGGCAGATCCAGTGCTCTATAGCACCAGACCATGCATACCCATCATATGGTTACAAAGTTATTAAGCTGCAAAATTTCAGATTTAACCTGAAATGGGGTGCTCAACCCTAACTATAGTGGCACTACTGTACCACTATAATATATATATATATATATATAGAGATAGATATGCTTATATATTACAGGCAAACAACTCTGTTTAATGCATTAGTTAGGGTTGTTCCACAGAGACAAAGTGAGAATTCGGTGTTAGGGTTGAAAACCCCTTGTACCCCCACCCCTCCAGCTCGGGTGTGCATTGGTCATCAGCCTAACTCTCACCCCATCACATCTGTAAAACAGTAGAAGTATAGGAGAATGGGGTGACAGTTAGACCGACGACCCCAATGCCACACCCGATGCCGTTGGGGGTGGCGGGGTCCAAGGGGATTTTCAACCCTGCAATAATCGAATTTCACTTTGTCGCCGTGGAACAACCCTAACTAATGCATTAAACAGAGTTTTTGCCTCTAATTTCCTTCTTTGAGAATGATAACAAGAAATAGTGAATGTAATGCGGTGGCGGAGCGCGGGTCCCAACCACGTGATGTCTTGTGGCATAGTAACAGGAACAGCAACGTAAACAGAAGCACTAACAGTGGCGCACATGGTAATGCAAGTGCAAATGAGAACAGAAAGGGTAACGCACATGGTGGCGTAGACGGGAATAGTCTGCCACGTGATGTGTTGTCACATAGTAACATGATGCCTGCAAATGGAAATGTCAATGGGCATGGTGACGCAAAGTGAAACAGAAAGAGAAACAGTACTTTAGACACAAATGGCAAAAAATAACAGAAACACAAGCGCAAATGAAAACGCAAAGGATAACGCACATGGTGGCATAGACGTCAACGGTAAGTGAAACGGGTACGGAACCGCAAGCAGAAAGGGCAACGGTAACAGTAATGTAAGCGCACAGGCTGGTTTTCCCCAAAACCTGCATAGAGAAAGACAGTGAGTACAAAGAATGTATGCATAATAACAGGTATCGGAGCAGAAAATGAGGACTTGGAATACTAAATAGGTTATATTTCAGGAACCGTACAACGTAGAAAAAAAATTTGATAGTCATATGATTTATCACTGTCCTGGCTAGTTTAGTATTTTTCCGATGAAAAGTCCGTATCTCGCACCGTTTCCGAGATATGGGCCCTGAAAGGCGCAGCGAATGCCCTAATGTTATCCTATGGGGAAAAAAAGAGAAGTTCGGAGCACCATAACTTTGCCTCCCTGTAATATTTTTTCACCAAACCACTTAAAAGCACATCTGTGGGCTGTTGGCTGTCTTCCCTCCAAATTTCTGGAAAAAGACCAAACCGTTATTTTGCAGCAGGGTGCCAAAGGATTCCTGTAATGCATCGGGCGCCATAATGTTATCCTATGGGAAAAACTGTCAACTTTGAAGTGTGGTAACTTTGCCGCTGTGTAATATTTTTTCAACACAACACTGAAAGGCACATCTGTGAGATGTCGGCTGTGTTCTCTCCAAATTGCAGCCCAAAACTCCCAACCGTTCTTTTGCAGTGCAGTGCCAAAAAATTGCTGTCGTTTTCCCACAGACTAGAAAACTACTGTCGCAATTTGCGAAAGCTTTCGCAAAATTTGCGACACTTTGCGGAGCACAAAGTACTTTGTGAAAGTATTTTTCCAGAAATTTGAAAACATGTTTCTAGGTGTTTTACCCCAAAATAAAGACATGGCTAGCATCCTCAGGGTCTGACTAGGTGAATACAAAAGAATTAGGTTGCTAGAGGGTCCCAAATTTAAATGCCAAGCATTTTTCTGATCACTAACTGAAAACAAAATGGTGGATTTGCGAAAGTAACAGAGCCATTTGCGAAAGTAAAAATGCATTTGCGAAAGTGTTGAACTTTTTGTTAACTTTTCCCATTGACTTATAATGGAAAATTGTTTTTTCAATAACTTTTGAACTGTTTAATATTTTTTCACCAAATCTTTGAAAGGCACATCGGGGACCATGGCTGCATGTTCCCTGAAGATTTCGGGCCGATCGCACAAACCGTGCGACCTGTAGGCGCGACCGTAGAATTCCAGAAAAAGCGTAAACGCATGCACAGATCACGCTTAATAACTCAGCAGCTGTATATCCGACTGGTACAAAACGCAGTAGATCCCAAGGCCTATGGTTCTTGATCACGTATTCCAAATTTCAGGCAAATCCGTCAAACGGTTGCAAAGTTATTAAGGTGCAAAATGTTGGGTTTAACATAGAAATGGCTCCTCAACCCTAATTCATGGTAGCACTACTGTACCAATAATATACATATATATATATATATATATATATATATGTATATATATATGTATATATATATATATATATATATATATAGATGTATATAATGATCAGAAACTGTTACTGTGTTTTCCCTTCAACACATTTACTTTCATAGGTGGAAGTAGAGTGACTGAGCAGGGTTAAAACTGGTAAACAACATGGTAGTAGAAGATTAAAATAAGTCATGTCATGTTAAAATATGTATGTAAAGTTGTTTTTATGTGCAGCTTATTTAGATTTTAGTGGCTTATTTAGATTTTAGTGCAGGAAGCTGTTGAGTGTATAGTGCAGACAGCAAGTGAGTCGACTTCAGAATAGAAGGAGCAAGCTTGAGCGAGTGTTGCCATAGAATCAGCCGCTCCAGATTAGGCCGCCTTCTGAAGCTGCTGACTCAGTCGTTGTCTGCTTTATGTACTCAGTGGCTTCCTGTGATAAAATCTAAGTAGGCTGCACATAAAAACAATTGTACATACTTACTTTAACATAAGATGGCATGTTTTAATTTTCTAGTACTGCACTGTTTAACCTGCTCAGTTATGCTACACTAGAGCTACAAAAGTGAAAGTGTATTGTGCTGCTAAGACAACATTCGCTCTCCGTTGCTCATTTGCTTGTGAAGCTGCGGATTTGATCGCACTCTCAGTTCATGTAGAGTCTGTAGCATTCTTTCACCATAGCTAATAAATGTGAGTGAAAACACAAGGATTACTTTTTTTACCAAAAAGGCATTCTGTCATTCAAGGTTGCAATTTTTTATTTTACTGTAATGAAGGTCGCTCAGTCACGCTACAGCATGAGTTGAAAGTGAAAGGAAAAATGATGCTGGGTAACTGAGAAAATGTTTAAAACACAAGCATCAACCAGCTAAATACTTTTTTGCTTTGTTTGTTTACATACTGTTCATATGTATTTTGTAGGAAGTATGGGGTAGCCTTTGTGTACTGTGCCAATGCTATGGAGATTTAAATATGTTAGTGGCTGACAGCATGTGTATGCCAAATGTGTGTATATGTGTGTGGCATTCTTTCTGTGCCAGGTGTGGTGAAGTGATTTCACCAGTGGTGAGGAGGTCCTGAAGGCTGGAAAGGGCCTGAAAAGTAGTTCAGGTGTGTGGTTGTACTGGGAGGTATGCAGTCATTGTGAAATAATGCATGGTCATGTGACATGTTTCATCCAATCTGGACAGTGGATTTTCACAGATTTTCTTACACATTATATATATATATATACATATATATATATATATATATATATATTTAAGATCGGGACAATGATCATGAGAGGAACCCACTGGCACCAGGGACTATTCTTGCTTTTTCTTGGGCCCATGATTGGTGGGGAGGGACCAGTAGCCACCAGGAATACTTATATTTTACAATGGGGCCAGCAATCGGGGGAGACCACTAGCCACCAAAGAATGCTTAACGTCTTACTCTCAGACCGGTGATCAGTGGGGGGGCGGGAGAGGCACTACAGTACCTCTGCCAACCACTAGGGTTGTGTGGGATTAAAGCAAGGTCCCAGTGTGAGTGCACAAACTGGGCTTCTGTGAATAACAACTCAGCACAAAACCCAGTTTGCTCATGCTAAACCAGGTTTGCATGGGGGGCAAAGTTTTGTAAATCTAACCCCAGAACAAGGTCTTTACTTTGTGATCAGTAGGTATGTGGAATTTGCTACCAAGGGAAGTGGTTGAGGCTAGGGCTCTGCAGAATATAATGGAATATGCCCATGGAATTACCATTCTGATTCCAAGGAATTTCATGGAGTGTGAGTGGAAATTCCTTGGAATTTTGCCAAATTTTAAATTTTAGTTATTTTGGTCTAATTTTCAAGGTACATATCCAAATTATACCAAATTTGGCAGCCATATGTGTATTGATGGCTTGTATAATTGTACCACATTTCAGGTCCTAGATTTAAAGGGGAGATGAGTTATGGGTGGACAAAATGTAATTTTCAGTTTTTTTTTCATCCAATTTTAAATTTTCTTATCCAAATTTCTCCACAACTTTAGAATTTAGAGAAACATGCAACATGATTGTGTGCACCAAGTTTTAAGTCTCAGGCTTTAAATGGGTCTGTACTATAGCTAGCCAAACATTTTGCCAACATTTAGAATTTAATTTAGTATCATTTTGAAAGCATTCATTGAAATATTACACAATTTTGTTGGTATATGGCTTATTACTAGTTTTAAATATGTACCAGATTTCATATTACTAACTCTAAAAGGTGCCCAAGTTATATGCAGATACAAATGTTCATGACATTTCCCACAAAAAATAAAATAACACTTTGAACACTTAGGCCCAGATATTCAAAAGAGTTGAGCCATGCACAATAGAGCTGCGCCTGTGCAAGTCCGAAAAATGCACCATTCTGCGATATTCAGCAGGAGTCAGTTGCGCCCCCCCCAAATCATGCTGAGCAACAGTGCAATGATAATAAAGGCACGCGCAACTGAAGGGGGAGGAACCATGCATAAATAGCACAGTACGATATTCAACAATTTGTGCCATGCGCAATAGGGGAGCAAGCGGAAGTTGCGCCATAGCGGAAATGAGCCAAAATAAAAGGGAGCAAGGGAGAGGTGCAAGAACACTACAGGGAAGCCACATATGACAGCAAAACACAGAACACACTGGGCAGCAGGGACACACAGGTCCAGGCAGGAAAGGGCACCTGGAAGCAATAGCCACAGGGGAAGGTGTGGGGAGACATTGCACAAGGGGGAGGTACACCACACAGCAGTGAGGCAAGCACAGGCAGGTGTTCCCGGTGCAGGGGAAGTAGCAGGAGGACAGTGGGGAATACAGTAACAGCTGCCGGGGGGGTGAACACAAGCCAGGGACATAGCCAGTGCCACCTTCCCGATGGAGGCTGTTAGGAGGGGGGTGAGAAGGCGGGCAGCAGGGGGGCGTGGCTGTAGAAGGGCCCATCGTCGGTATGCCCCCAATAGGTAGTACTGAGCCCGCACCAGCTTCGAGCTGTACAGTGATACCGAGATTGTGGGCCGGTACCATCTGAATCAGGCAATTCTGAGGCGGTTCTGTGAGCTGTGCAGTGATGTGATGCAGGCACCCATATGACGGAGCCATGCCCCATCAGTGGAGACGAAAGTGACAGCTTGCATGTGCTTGTTCACCATGGGTACCTTCCAGAGACAACTGAGGACACCACAGGCATAACCCAGTTGGCCACGTCATGCCACCTCACCCAATTCCTCAGTGCACTGCTGCCACATGCGCGTGAGTACATCCATTTCCCCAGCACACTCTGGAGGCGCACAGCAAACATAACAGGAGTTCCACAGGGTAGCACGATGCCTGGTGTGCTAGGGGCTATTGGACCCAGGACTGCACCCATGTGGCCATCTGCACACCACCTGGCCCCGAGGGGGCCACATATATGAATTGCAAGGGCTATGCCAGCATCAACTGCCAGGTGGTGTGCGATGCCAGGGGGCGCATAATCAATGTCTGTGCTATGCACCCTGGGGGAGCACACGATGCCTTCATCAGGCACCAGTCGGCACTGTGCCACAGATTCAAGAGTGGGGATATCCCCACTGGACACCTAGAGGGTGAGTATGCAAACTGCATGGACAATCATAGGGCCTGGGGGGGCATGGTCAGAGGTGACATGGGTAGTGGCTTACATGGCCCGGGGCAGGCCGATGTTGATCACCAAACTAACCTCCATCCTCTACACACAGGTTACAGTGGATATCCACTCCGTTCCTGGCTGCTTACACCCTACGAGTGACCCACAACCCCATCACAGCAACACTACAATGAGGCACAAGTCACCACACGTAATGTCATTGAGCGGGTGTTCAGGATGTTGAAGGCATGTTTCCATTGCCTGAACACCTCCGGCGGTGCCCTACAGTGCAGCCCCTCAAAGGCCTATGGGCTATTCCTGGCCTGTTGCATTCTGCACAACATGGCCAATGAATGTGGGATAACCGTACAGGTCAAAGAGGGGGACAGCGATGGGGACGATGAGAACACCGGTGGTGATGATGGTGATGGACCTTGGCTGATGAGACCCCCAACTGCTCCAGCTGGCACAGCTGCACCGGGACACCATCATGGAGGAGCACTTCAGCCAACCCAGGTAAGTCATGGGGCCATGTGCAACCACCAGTGGCTAAGGCACAACCCACAACCATGCATGGCCACACACCAGGGCTGCATGCCATCAACGGAAGTGGCCGGGCATGGAACCACACACACAACCAGGGATGGGTGAGGTCTAACATGCCATGCAGATGGACACACCCATGCACACACACACACACACAATGCACCAAACTTGCACAAAGGGTAGGAGGCACACCGACCCAGAATGCCACCCCTAGCCACACACATGTCCACAGACCACCACGCCCACTGCCTGTTCATGTGCGTGTATCAGATGCTGAGCACCATTGCACATTGGTGTACAGCACAATGCAGGCATCATCATGCACACACAACTGTGGACAGCAGCCGGGAGGGTGTGCAGATGGACTGTGTGTCCGCGTGCAAGGCCGGGTACCCACCCATGCACTGCCCACTGAAAGACACAATGCACACAGGAAAACACCAGACAGTAGCCATGTTGGGAGACAGGTCAGTCACGCGACACAGTGCCCCGGCCACCAGGGATGCGTAGGCGGCCCCGCCAAGACCCGCCAGCTCTGACAGTCCGATCACTGGCCTCATGGGGTGGCACCGATGGTCCCCCAGGGGTTCCACTGCATGAATACAACCGTGCTCGCGTAGGGGTCTGCAGCACACCGAACATGCCTGTGCCAGGTGTGCTTGGGAATCCCACAGCTGAACCCGGTGTTGACAGGAAGGGTGTCGCATGATGTCGGGAATGGGGGGTGGACAGTGCACTGCGTGGTGTCTGCCACGCATGGGCACATGACTGTGTGCCCATTGTGGCCATGACAGCAGTGAATGCCTGTCAATGGCAGTGGTCACATCCTCCCACAACCAGTCCATCCCTGCCAGGATCAGAGCGGTGTCTCTGCTGGGACACTCCTCTGCCCACTCCAGAGCCACACGCAGTGCATCCACCAACGTCAGAAGCTGCATCTGCTGCTGGACTGATGCTTGCAGTAGGTGGGTGTGCTCGTCTAGGAGATCATCTGCCTCCTCGGCATCCTGTCCCTCAGGGTGTGTGCAGCCCTGATGCTCAGCACCCCTTGAGGGTGGGCGCTGTGCACCAGGACCAGGTCTGGGCATGTCCACAGGTGGTGCACAGATGCCACCGCTGGACCCTGTACCCCAAAGCCCACTGGCTGACTGCTGATGCTGCCCCTCCAACTGCCACTCCTCAGGGCTCAGTGGTGCCACTGCAGTGGCCGCAACAGTCCCACTGTCCTGAACAAACACCAGTGCTGCCCCACTGGTGCTGACAGGCACAGGCTGGGACTGTGCTGACACACAGGCCTCCATGGCAGCACCACCCACAGCCATGGCCACGATGTTACCGGATGTGTGGCCATCCTGTGGCACACACGTGTCACTGCCCATGCCGTTAGCGACATCATCATCGGTGATGGACTCGGCACTGGCCCGTGTCACAGCATGCTGGCATCCATGGACACTGTCATGCTGGGACACAGGCAGGGCTTCCTCTGCACCTGCTACAACAACATCAGTGTGGACAGCCAGGTGGGCCCACTGTCGCACTGAGCCACGTATACCTGTGGAGGTGGATGGGCCCTCCTCCATCTCCAGCTGACTGTTCTCAGTGGACAGACCCACCACCGCTGACTCATGCAGATGCTCAGGATCTGTAAGGGAAAACAAAGTTGCGTTACTGCATGTGACCTACCCTGCCCCCCATAGACAGACCATGACTTACCATGCAGTGATGGACTACCACCCGTCTGGAAGCCATCTTCTGCAACACCCTCAATGGCACAATGCTGCATGCTTCCAGCAATCCTCTCCTCCTGTGGGGTCAGGTGTACCACCTCCGGCTGTCCCCCACCTGTTACAGCTTGTGTTGCTCTGATGGCAGCCACCTTCTCCTTTATCATCCTCCTGTCTATGCCCATCTTCTTCTTGCACTCCTGCATGGAGCGCTGGTGGCTGCCATGCAGGTTCACAGCACGTGCCACCTCCTCCCATGCAGCAACACGGGCTTGAGGTATTCCCTGCTGTCTGCTGAGAAGCAGCTCCTGATCCAGGTAGGCCTCAAACAGGCTTTCGGTCTTGGCCTTGGTAAAATTAGGCCTCCTCCTCCTCCTCCTCCTCCTACCACTGTGTTCCTCCTCTCCCACAACTTGCTCGGTCATTTTTTAGCCTGTAAGAATGGCAGTTGTTACCTGTGGCTGTGCAGTCCCATGTATGTCCCTAAATGCACAGTCCACACTCCCAAACAGCATGCAACTCACCAATAGACTGCAGTAACCGACTATGGCCACTGCAGCCCAATGTCACTCTTTTATAGCGCAATCCATGCAAATGAGACAAGGTGCATCTTTAAGTGGATGCAAATTGCAGTGCTGCACCATTGCATGGCTGATTAACTGTTTTGCATATGACGACTGAATATTGTGCTGTTGCGCTTTGCACAATTGTGTTGAATGTGCTGAGCCAATGGCGCAGTTCTGTGACATGCGTAGTACACACCTCACTGCGCATGCCCGGGTTGCTGACGCAGGCATCTGCTGTGCTGCTGACGTGCTGAGCACGGGAAGCAATGCAGGGCTTGGACACCATTGTGCCAGTGGCGCTATAGCGATGTTCACCTACATGGCACTGTGGCACTGAGCCATCATAGGTGCACTGGGGCAACAGCACGGTAGGCTGCTTCTGGCGGTAGCACACAGGCAGCCAATCATGCTACACACATTAGGTTCCAATGGCGTAGTGCGTGTCCGTGCACCAGAGACCCATGACCCTGTGCCTGACCTTTGCCCCCTAGGTGTCATGCGTCAGGCATGGGTGCACCACTATCGCTCTGTTCAGTGACAGCACGATAGGGAATGGCAGCACTGTACCACGCAGCATCTGCACATGGGGAGTCGCACTGCAGAGCACCATATTTGCAGACCGAGCAGAAAGAATGGTGCTCAGGAGGGCTGCTCAATGGATGCAGGTGGAACTGGCCAACCTAGTGGCCATAGTGGAGCCACACCATGGACCACTGTTTGGGGAGGCACCCCTGGGCAGGTTCAGGAGCCAGGTGTGGGAGGAGGTGGCCACTGCACTGGAGGAGGCCACTGAATGGGGGAAAAGTGCTGAACAGTGCCGCCATAGGTATGGAGACCTGCGGCGGAGGGAGCCGGAGCTGCTAGCCCACCTGCGGGGACGTGCCAGGAGGGGCACAGTGCCATGGCCAGGTAGGTGTTACGTCAACACACTTTTATCTTCCATATGGGTATCATGGTTGTATGTGTCCAGCACATGGGGGAGGGACCATCGGTGTTGGCTGTGATGGTGTTATCAGGGTATGGGGTGGGTGGGTCTGGCTGGGGCGGATGGTACACACCTGGGGCAGGGGGCTTTGCTATGGGATTGTACTGATGTTCCTCTCTCCATGTTTGCACCACAGGCCGGAGGAGCGGTGCCTGGCCCTGAGCTGCAGCACAATGAGGAGGAGAGGAGGCCAGGTGGGGCGAGGGTCCCAGCGCCCAAGGACCAGCCTGATGATGGTGAGCCGTACCTCCATGATTACTGTTGCATGCTGTGTAACAGGGTGGGCAGCGGGGCATGGCCACCATCCATCAACACCACTGCCATGCACGCAACTTGTTACAGTCAGCACTGTCCAGTGGCAATGCATGTCTGGGAGTGCATCGATGGTGGTCCATGCGTGCACTGGGCTGTGCCACTGCCTTTGCACCACATAGCCATGTCACTAAATGGCCATGGTGGTGCTGTGCATGACTTGGCCAGTGTGTGTGTGTGCAGTGTTCCATGGCTGTATGCACCTGGGTGGGCAGGTCATGTGGACGTGATCAATGTGGGTGGTCACACACTATCACAGAGGTATGTCCCACGGCCGTATGCCATGCACAGTGGGTGGGCTGTATGGGGCTGTGCATTCACACCTATTGACTGTGCTCCCTTGTCCTAGGTATACACCAGCTCAATGACATCTGGGAGGCACTGCGGGAGATACTGCAGGTGGCAAGGGTGTCCCTGGATATCCTTTGCCAGATAGATGAGACCGGGGTCCTGAGGAGGCACAGGCAGCGGAGAAGGCAGAGTGGAGAGTGGCACTTCCATTAAAAGTCCCTCTGCCCCCGATATCCCCTAACCCCTTGGGGCCACCCTCACACTCCTCCTTTCCTGTCCCATTTGTCACCCCTGCCCCTTACCCACCCCCACCTTGTTTGTGGCCCTCCCCCACCTTGTATATATTGTTGTACATAGTTACCTTTTATATGTTGTTTTAATATAGCTATTTTGATATGAATACTGTGGTGGTCTCTGATTTGCAGCGGGCTATAGGTGCTCAGCTGCAGTGGTGTCATAGCATCAGGGGTGGTGTAGTCATGGGTATTTGTGTGTGTCTGTGTAGAGGTGACTATGGTGTGGGGGTAGCTATCAGTCAGTGTCTGTGGTGTGTGTGTTGTGCCCTGTGCACTGGATGACTGTGTGCAGTGGTCCATGGTGCATGCTCTGTGTCCATGGCACCCCTGTCAGCCCATCCATGGCCTGTGCAGCTGACACCCATGCATGTCTGTGACCTATACGGTCTGCTGGCATGTCTGGTGGCTGTTCATGCAGGGCAGCCACTGTACCCATCACAATGCTGGGTTGCCTCCTGTCACTGGTGTGGTGCATGTCTGCCTCAGGTGACACCATGGCCTCCACAGTTGTTGACCCACCTCCATGCTGTGGCTTGTGTGTGTTGCAGGGTATGTGCACCACTGTCTGTGACTTGTGCTCCTGGAAAATGCTGGTGGCATACAGGTCCACAGTGTCTGCGCAGGGTGGCTGGCACTCCAGTGCCATGGAGGACTGCGGGTTCTGTGTACACAGTTTACATGGGCCCACACTGGGGGCTTGGTTTCCTCACCACTGTGTCCCTGTGTTGTTGTGCCCTTGGGTATGGGTGGGTGTCTGTCAATGCACTGTGGCATCCGATGTGGTGCATGCTTCCACGCACCACTGTGGGTGTCTGAGCTGGCTGTTATGGCCAGTGCTGGGTCAGGGTGTTTCACTGGGAGAGTGTGCAGGGTGCTTTACACACTGGTGGTGGGGTCCAGGGCATGCCCTGTCCCATGTGGGGTACCTCGTGTGCCGACGCATGGTCGGTCTCTCAGCAGTACCTCGGGTGGACTGTGCATGGTGGCACTGTGTATGCCATTGTTGCATCACTGTGTGCTGCCACCCACTGATGGGTGCTCGTGATGGGGCTGCCTTGCATGGTTCCACGGTGCACAGGGTTGCAGTGTCACAGTGGGGGTGGTGGCATGCATGGAGTTTCCTGCAGTGGTGAACGCTGCTCCTGGGCAGGATGTCTAGGGGTCATGGTGCATGGTGTGCTCTGCATTGGGGGATGGTGTGGCATGGGTGGTCAGCCTCCTTGTGTGCCAGTCACAGCTTGCTGAGGGTGTGATGGGGCACCATGGTCCAGCTGTGGGTTGGTTGCTGGTCTCCATGGGCCGGTGGTTATTCCAGCCTTCCCCCAGTTGTGCAGTGCATGGGGTGTGGGGGGACGATGTCTGTTCTTCTGTGTGTTCTTGTGCCCATCTGTGGCATGGGTGGTGGGCTCCTCCTCCCTAGTTGTGCAGTTGCATTGCCCCTGCTGCTGGGGGGCATCCCTGGTTGCGCTATGGCACCTCTGGACTGCTCAGCTGCACATCCCTTGTTGTGCTATGGTGCATCTGATCTGCTCAGCTTCCCCTCCGTAGTTGTGCTATGGCACAGATGGTGCAATATTCAGTCATCGGCTGTAGGCGCAGTTTGGTCAGCTCAGTTTTTGAATATCACGCCTCTTGCGCATGGGCGCAATGGACCTGCGCTTGCTCCTGCTATTGCACACTTTTTGGGAACAGTTTGAATATCTGGGCCTTATTGTTTTGAGACAATGTGTCTGAATGTCATGATATTTGGCACACCATTAGAACTCCTATCATCAGATAATAATGCCAAATTACAAATGTCTAGCTCAGTAGAAGGTTGAGTTATGACCAAATTAATTCCTTTTAAAAGATTTTACTTTCTTTATCGTGTAACACCTTTCCTTTGCAACTACACTCCTGCTGCATATCCAGCACTGCTCCTCTGTTCCATCACTGACCCTGAAGCTGCGCATGCCCAGCTGGCAGACACAGGTATAAGCCTGTGAAAGGGGGGCCTCTATAGCCCCCGCACCCGGCAAGGAACCATTACCGGCACATGCCCCCAGGCATCATTGGCCAGAGAAACTGCAGCCATCAAGCTGCCATGGACTTGTGCTGCCATTTTTCCCTGCACAGGAATGCAAGGATGTCAGCACACTAACGTGCAGACATCTGCCATGCTTCCCGCTACTAGGCACCCGCACATCTGCAGTACCTCCGGGTGTCCCCAGGGACCAGCAGAGCATGGTGTGCATTCACCCCTTCTCCCCAGGACCAAGAGAGCTGTCATCAGATGCTCAATCCTAGTTCTTCCTGCCAACCCGGCTGGTTCCGAACTCGGGTCACCCGTGTGGGCGAGGTGTGGCGTCCAGCGCCTCAGCCCTCAACACCACTGGGCCAGCTCAAAAATTCTACTTAATTTCATCAGATTTTAAATTTCAGCTATTTTGGTCTTGTTTTCAAAGTATGTCTCCAAATGATACCAAATTTGGAAGGTATACAGGTACTAATGTCTTCCACTAGTGTACCAAATTTCAGAGTCTTACACTGAAAGGGGGTGAGTTGGGGGATGCCATACATTCAATCAAAATTCAGTGTTTAGTTATTTCCATCTAATTTAAAAAAATTCTTATCCACATGCCACTACATTGTCAAGATTTAGAGAAACATGCAACATGGATATGTGCACCATGTTTTACGTATCAAGCTTTAAAGAGGTCTGTGCTACAGATACCCAAACAGTTTGCCAACATTTTGATTTTAGTTATTTTAGTATAATTTTGAAGGCATTCATTGAAATGCTGCAAAATTTTGCAGATTATAGGGGGTATTATTACATTTATACATGGATCTAGTCTCAAATGTATATCTCCAAATGAGCTTGAGTTATGTGCAGAAAACATTTTCATGAAATTTTCCACAAAAAAAATAAAATGATACATTTTGAGCACCTATAATTTTGAGACTATGCATCGTGATATCAATATATTGGGGGAACATTTGGAGCATCTATCAATAAGTAATCATGCCAAAGATCAGATCTCTAGCCCAATTGACAGCTGAGTTATGTCCAGAAATAATAAATGTCAAAAATGCAGGGAAATTTAATGAAAGTCTGAGAAATGTTGTGGAATTTCATGTAATTCCACCAAAATGTCATGAATTCAGAATTTTTTCATTCCACACAGTTCTAGTTGAGGCTGGTTCATTTGTAGTATTTAAAATCAGGCTATGTACATTTTAAATAGAATGGGGAACTCTAAAGCCCACTAATGGTGGGAGATGGACTCAATGGACAATAGCCTTCTTCTGTCTTTTAAATGAAGTAAATCAAGTAAATCTGGAAAGGCAAGGAACCACCTTTGAGAACTTCAGATTATATATCACTTACCCTGGTACCACTTAAAACAAGAAATTGTGACAAGAAGGAATTGAACATTGTTCATGCTTGAACACTTGCATGAGCAATACAAAACACTCATTGAATACATGCTAATATATACAAGCTGGGACAGTGCAGAGACTTCCATCTAACTCACAGCTGAGCAGTGGCAGCTCATTCTTATTTTGAAGTTGTTTCAGCAAGTTACTGAGGAAGCAAACAGGGACACTGCCTTCATGAGCTATGCAATCCTACTACTCCACATTCTGAGGAAGATCCTTCTTAACATTCAGCAGCAGTTGGAAGGTAGGCAATTTGGCCAACATATGCTGCAGGTTTTGTAGCAAAATTCTTTCTTCAATAAAGTGGCCACAGAGTTCATCATTGTCACAGATCTTTGTTAAAAAGTGTGGTCTTTCTGTGATCATAGAAGGTGTCTGTGATCAAGCTGAAACACACATGGATTACAAGGCTCTTATTTCCATGGGGCTATGTTTTTTTGGGAGACAGCATGCGAGACCACAAATGTATCAAGTAATAACACATGCACTCAATGGGACAGGATGAAGCTAATCCACTGTGATTGTGCTGTCACAGGTAGGCATTCAGGATTATACACAAGAAACAGAGGAAGCTGAGAAGGCTTCCTTGAAGGCAGCAGAATGCATGGTCAGTGCATACCTTGTAATAATAAGCATCTTGGCATTGACAATGAATCCCTGTTGTACTGGAACATTAAACTGAATAACTGCCCTGCTTGGTCAAGTACTGCTTTGAAATACTTATGCTGCTCACCATCCAGTGCTCTTTAGTCAGTGCTGCAAAGGCCATCATTCATGACAAGGGTACAAAACTATTACCAAAAAATGTTGGAATGCTGACTTTCATCTAATTCAATGTGACCACATTATTGTCTTAATAGTGCAGCATAGTTTAGTTTAGTTTATTAGTCTAGGATTTAATACCGTTGAGTCAGGGCTCTTTTACAAAGGTTCCACGTCACAAAGAACATTTAACAAAACACGATACACATTACAGGTAAAACCAGACAGGAAAGTTACATCATAAATTTGCTATTAACAGTTTAAGGCAGTAACGTTTTTAAGTTTCATAGAAAAACAAGCTATAACAGGTTCAAGCGAGTAGACAATTTCGAGGTTAAGGAAACTTCCAGGGAGAGGGTGATCATTAGGTGCCAAAAGGAGGCTAGAGAGGAGAGAAAGGTGGTGAGTGGGAGAGTAAGTGAGAGGGGACAGGAAAAAGGGGGAGTGAGTTTGGGTGGGAGACAGGAAGTAGTAGAGGTACCAGAGGGTTCATTAGTCAGGAGGAAGAGGCCTCAGATGTGAGGATGGACATGAGGAGTAGTAGTCTTTATCTAGCACAATCACAGTTGCTAGTGGTGGTGAGGTGGGCATAGAGCATGGATTTGAAAGCTTCCAGCGAGGTTGAGGATAGAGTAGGTGGACTAAGCGCATTGAACCATGTCGGGACCCTGTATGCGAAAGATCTTTGTCCCTGTGCAGTCCGGCATCTCGGAACCAGAAAAGGTTGACGTTCAGATCTGGTGGAGGGTCGTGAGCCAGGATTCAGTCGGAGTAGGTTTTGAATACATAGTGGAGTCAGTCCCAAGATAGATTTTTTTTGCCATTGTGCAGGTGAGATAAATAAGACGATTTGATAGGTTCAACCAGCCTGATTCATAGTACAGATCACATGTGTGAGTCAGTCTTTGAGCCCCCGTGAGGAGCCGGCAGGCCTTATTTAGAATGATTGAGATACACCTTCGATCAGTGGAGGTAGCTGAGCCATAAATAATAAGGCCATAGTCAATGATTGAGATTATGGAACTCTGTATAGCTATTCTCAATGCCGCTTGATTTAGAAATTGTGTTCGGGGATAGTATTCCAAGGCGTTGGTTCACTGTTTTCGCAGTGTTGTCAATGTGGGTTGCAAAGGTGAGCCCTTGGTCAAAAGTGATGCCAAGGTATTTGAAAGTATTTACTTGGTCCAGTGTAATTCCAGAGAGGTTTGTATGGTGAGTGGAGTATGCCTATTTTTGTTTTGGTGATTGGAGTAGAGCATGGCTTTTGTTTTATTGTGGTTTAGCACAAGTTTACTATCCAGGAACCACCTTTCAACACTAGAAAGCAAGTTGCAGGCTTTTTCGAGGGAGTTTGGATCCTTGGGAAGAGAGAATTACAGCATCATCAGCGTATAAGATTATTTTCTCCTGGCAGATATCTGAGAGGGAGTTAAGGAGCGGGCTAAAGAGAAGCGGTCCACGAATTGATCCCTGTGGTACACCCGAGAGAACTGGTTTGAAGTCGGAGAGTTCATTAGAGATATGACAGCATAAGCAGAAAGGTGATGATGGTGAAGGGCAATCACAAAAAAACCTGAGGTTGATGATTATTTCAGGAAAGCACTTTATCCATCTGGTGAGAATTCAGACATCAATAAGTGTGAGGATGGTTTCTTGCATGAGACTGGAGGAACTGACTCACAACATTTAGATTCAAATTAGGAGATGCAGTGTTGCATATCCACTATCGCATTTCCCACCCACTTAAACCTTACCTTGTCTTGCCCTTTACTGTGTAGCTGTGTTTTATTATAAAGTGTCTCAAAGAAATCTATCATGAGTTTTTATCACCCATGCATGCCCTCTTAGGGCTATATTATTGTCCTCTGTGCTGCTCCCCGTCCAGTACCTGGGATGTCATTCAGGTGTCATCATGCTTCCAACCCCAAGGATTTTTGCTTCCTAGAGGCATGGATGTGCAATGATATCAATAAGGGAGGTGTGTACTCCTGTACTTATCCTGCAGACATCTATCATCACCTCTGCCTCTACTGGGTGTCACTTGCATACTGGGACTCCACTACCCTTTCCTCCCAGAAGAGGAGGAGTGCTATCTGTGGGGCACTCATTCTACCAGTTTTATGTGCTAAGGTGAGTCTGTTATCTCACTGACAAAAACAGCGAACACATATGCGCCCAAAACAAAAGGGAACATCATTCCACCGACCACCATAGTAAACAGCGGCAGTAGCTTGCTCTGAAGAACAGTAAACAAAATTAAATGTTTTATGTAGAGGCTGTGCCCCACCACCCAATCTAAAGATTACTAACTCCAGGGGAGTGGGACTTAAAGGAATGACAAAAACACGGAAAATCCTCTCCCACAGTCACACCTGAACGTGGGTCCACCAGCTCCAGCAGCAGTGGCTATAACCACTATGCCAAATGGCCAGCTCAATAGGGGGGCATGGCCAAATGAATACCTATATCCTGTTACAGCAAGTGCAGATCACTGCTACACTCCTCTGTAACCTGCTAATCAGTATTGTTTCTTCATCACTCTCAAAATGAGCATTATTAAGTTGCTCAAATTGAAACACTCAATAATACTTGTTCACATCACTGTATACCCATTCTACCTCCTCCTGGTTAGCTGGCTGATGCTGCAGGCTTGTTCTCAAACTTGGGTCATTAGCGTCACAAGCGATAACGCCACCACTGCATTGGTGGGTAGGCTTATTTAAAACAGTTTTTGGCATTAATTTTATCCAGTCATCTAGGTTAGAGGGCAATTTTTCTTTCCATTAACACAAGAGCATTCTTTTAAATCCTGAAGCTGCTAATAGTACTCATTTCCTTTTAAACTGATTCAGGAAAAACAAAGAAGAGGTATCCCCAGAATAAATATCCCAGGGTTAAAGGGAATGTATTGCTTTAACACCTGAATGTGTTCTTTCCATATTAGAGTCCAAGTTTTGGTAATCTTAGAACAACCCCATAGTATGTGCGGGAAATTAGCCTGGGGGCTGTTACATCTCCAGTATATACTGTTTTCAGTCAAACCAAATTATAGAACAACAAAGCAAGGTGCTGCATCAGTGTGTGGTTTGAAAACAAAACAAAATAGTAATATTAAATGCACACTGAAAATAGAGTTAAAATCAATATTTTACCATAGTTCTTCCTCAGGAATTACTGTCTCTAAAAGTGAAAAGGCAAAGTTAGTGGTAATAGTTAGTTCCACTAACATTGCTTTCTCTTTTAAATAATTCTGAACAAGATCTATGGTCAAAATGCTCAATTTTAATTCTATTTTTTATTTTCAGTGTGCAAATTATGTGTGTTTTTATATTGGATGAGACGGCCTTGACATCCTTGCTTATCTCATATGCATTCCTCCAAATCGGTCCCAGGAGCCTTGTGTTATACCATATATCAACATCTCCCATACATTTTCATAAATTTAAGGTCAAACCAGGGCAATGATCTCTGAATAGCCTATAAATTCTACTTGCAGCACCCTTCACATTTGCTAATGTAATCAGATTACTCCATTAGTTAACAGAAATGGACATTTTAGGATCTAAGATAGCCTCCAATCCATTTCTCAGCTGTAGGTAAGAGTGAAATTAGATAAATGGTATTGAGAATTTTCTTTACCTCTTCAAAGAGTAAAGTTCTCTACTACCCTGGTCTTTTATGACAGAAATGCCTTTCTTTTCCGGGTTTTCATTTGTTAGTTCCTACTTATCAAATTTAATTTGAGGGTTTCTCAAAAGTGGAGTAAATTCTGATGGGAATGGATCATACCCTAGCAATTTAGCATGTCTAACACAGGTAGTAGCCATATTCTTTAAGCATGGGTGGCTTCTAACCTGTGTAAAATATATACCAAAGATTAAATGCATCAGGGAGTAAGGCTCTGGAACTTCCTGTTCCATTTTGACCCATAAATGTGTCTGTTGTTGAGGAAGAAACCAGTAGCTGGCCTGTTTCATTAGAAAGACTTAATGATAGGCTTTAAAATGGGAAAGTCTGAAGCCTCCTTTCTCCCAAGAGGCTCTTAATTTTTCTAAACTTAATTTAGAGGATTTTCCTTCCCATATAAAGGACCTAATTATATAATCATGTTTGTTTTGGTTTTTTTAATCATATCTGGTTGTTCAATCTGCAGGTTTTGTAGCAGCTATAAAATTCTGGGTGCAGAGATTATTTTAAAGGCATTCATCTTACCACATAAAGACAAATTCAGTCTGCCCCACTTCTCTGGTTCCATTTGTACCATTTTTATTATTGGCTCCAAATTTATTGTGGCTAAAGTAGCATGATTACTTGGTATTTTGATAGCCAACTAGGTTATATGCAAAGTCACCCATTTAAGGTTCTGTATTGAACAATTTTACTTCAGTCTATTTCCAGGGTCATGGAGCCAATGCTTTTGACTCACCCCAATTGATTGTCATGGCAGACAGCATCTCAAACTTCTCTAAGATCAGCCTAAGGGGTTAATGGCTTTTTGTGGATAACTTATTGTCAAGGATGGGTGGGTACTAAAATACCTGACCACCAAGACAACCCACAGGTACCCCAAAAGTACCCAAGAAAAACCTTGAATGAAAACTGAGTAGTTGGGTCGGGTAGTCACTACCTGACCTGTTCTACTACTTGATTACCCAACCCTGGCCATAATAGAATCATGTAAAGACTGTTTTTGTGGAGACTATTACACTGTCTGCTAGGTGCCTTGATTCATTATATCCATGGGGGCATTGCTGAGGCAGGTACAAGAGGCACAGGCTTTCTTATCAAGTATGCTGCTGTTTCCAAAAATTATACCCATGACAGGCATTGCTGAGGCAGGTACAAGAAGTGTAGCTGCTCTGAGTGGGCCTGCTGCTGTTTCCAAAAATTATACCCATGGCAGACATTCCTGAGGCAGGTATGAGAGGTGTAGCTGCTATGAGTGAGCCTGCTGCAGTCTAAAAAAAAATACCCATAGTGGGTATTGCAGAGGTAGGTATGAGAGGCACAGCTGCTCTGAGTGAACCTGCTGCTGTTTCCAAAAATGATACCCATAGTGGGCATTGCTGAGGCAGGTACAAGAGGCACAGGCTCTCTTAGCAAGCCTACTGCTGTAGCCAAAAAATATACCCTAGTTGGCATTTCTGAGAGTACATATGACAGGTGCAGCTGCTGTGATTAAGCCTGATGCAGTTTTAAAAAATTATACCCATGGCAGGCATTGTTGAGTTAGGTACGAGAGGCACAGCTGCTGTGATTAAGCCTGCTGCTGTTTCCAAAATTATACCCATGGTGGGCATCGATTAAATGTTCATAATATAAGCTGATGACTGACAAATGAAAACTAAGAGTAGTACTAGTGTGGCACATGTGGCTGGCATGGTGGCAGTGGTGATGGTTCCATTTGTTTTGTACACAACCTAGTCATCATATTCAGTATCACTGTTTACAGACTGTTGTTCATTGTTCATTTTCAGGGTCAAACTTGCATAAATCAGTGTTTGTGACAACTGGGAAATTGTCAGCAATCATTTTGAGAAATATAGGCCATTCCACATTTGCAAAACTAAGCAGTGTTCTGTGGTCAGTGATTATTCCTCCAGATGCACTAAATGTATGTTCTGAATACACGCTTGAAGGTGGACAACTGAGGTACATTATTGCAAGATTCGCTAGATCTAGCCATATTATTCTCTTTTGTTTCCAATACAGTAATGGATCTTCTTCGAGACCAATCACAGTATGGTCCGCAAGGTCTGCAAGGATCATTGTGCTACATGAGACAACCATGAGATGAACCTGCTGCACTTTCTTTAGAGGATATCAATCAATTGTTACAGGTGACTCAGAAGTGATTTGCCTTTCTGATCCTGAACATAGGATGCCCAAGAAGTAGCTGTGCATATCCTTTCCCTTGCTGATGATACTGCTGACTGTGAAGAATTGACAGATGGGCTATTGTCTGTGCCAGAGGCACACTGTGATGGTTCTGCAGCCAACACATAGGTGTCATTCTTAAACATGGCATTTATTCTCTGATCAGTCAACAGTCTGAGACTCAAGTTATCAGCCAGCATAACAGCAGTGGTGTTGTCTTGTGACTGAAAGTTTTTCTTTATGTTGTCAAGGAAAAAGAAGAAATCTGATTTAAGAAAGAATTTGACTCAGAGTTGAACTGCCTGTACTGACATCATGTGGCAGCCTCAAATGACTCCAGTAAGGTGACCAAAAATTCCAGTAGAGTCCAGCTGCTGGAACTAAACATGATGTCTACTGTACCTATTTGAATCTGCATGGTGTAGTCATGTACTGCTTTTTTCTGTTCAAGAAGCCTTTCCAACATGTAAAATATTGAATTCCAGTGGGTTGGAACCTCCTGCTTTAATGTATGCAAGGGTAAGTTGTTTGACCTCTGCAGGCCTTTCAGGATGCTTGGAGTTTTCACAGAGTGACTGAAATGCCCACATATTTTACTAGCAAGATCTAACAGGTTTTCAACATTTCTGTTTCCATTTAAGAAACAAGATTTAAACAATGTATTTATAGGTACATTAGGAGTGAAACAAGACCAAGGAGGGATAGTAAGGCTTAATGAAGGGAGGGTGGGTGGTTAGAGAGGGACAGTGAAAAGCAGGAATACCGAATGAATACTTTGCTCAGTATTCACAAAAGAAGAAGGGGAGGTACCTAATCCAAGCAATAGAAGCAATCTGATGGGGAGGGGTCAATACCAGTCCTTTCACAGAAGAAAGGGTTCTGAAAGAACTCCTAAAACTGAAGGTGGACAAAGCAATGGGGCCAGATGGGATTCATCACAGAATTCTAAAAGAACTAAGGGGAGAACTAGTGACACTACTGACTACCCTTTTTAACAAATCATGGGAGGATGGGGTGGTACCTAAGGACTGGATGAGGGTGGATGTGATTCCCCTTCACAAAAGTAGGAGGAAAGCAGAGGCAGGAAACTATAGACCTGTTAGCTTGACCTTAGTGGTAGGGAAAATGATGGAATCACTTCTGAAACAAAGAATTTTTGAGTACCTAGAGGCCAGCAGGGGACAGGATCCAAGGCAGCATGGATTCACAGTGGGAAGGTCATGTCAGATGGATCTAATAGATTTCTTTGATGGGGTAACCAAAATAGTAGACTAGGGAGGGGCTGTGGACATGACCTACCTAGACTTTAGCAAGGCAGTTGACACAGTCCCACACAAAAGATTAATAAACAAATTAGCCAGCCTGGGAGTGGGTCCCAGGGTGGTAGCCTGGGTAAAAAATTGGCTGGACCCACAACAGTGGGTACCCTGTTATCTCTGCAACAATACTTCCTGCTGTTAGGAGATACGTTCTCACTTAATGCATGTACCCCTTCTAATAGGGCCTGGCTCCTGGTCACTATCATGGAAGTGAAGAGAGCACTGCTAGTGAAATGGAGGAAATCTATGCCCCCCACACTTTCTCAATGGCGGGCGGCCATGGTCAGACTGGCCACATTTGAAAGACTGACGGCAGTAGCTAGAGACAAACTGACCAATTACTATGTAAAATTGGATGCCTATCTTCACTCACATATTTGCAGAGTGCCCTCCCCTTTACAGATACCTCCTATTACTTAATAGCAAAGAGGAGTTGAGGATGGTATGTTTATGCCATGCATCCTCCTCTGTGGTGTGTAGACCCTATAAATACTTTTCTTTCCCTTTTGCTTAAGTCAATGTTCTTCCTATATTGTCTGCCTGTTGTCTCTCTCTTAACTCTAGTTTCTATCTGTAGCTTAAGCACTACTTTGTGGGTTTGTAGAGATATAAGCGATTAGAAGCACATAGCTAGTGTGCACCTAATGTTTAAATTGAGAGGTCTGCACTGTAAGGTAATGCTCTATTGGACCTTACGTTCTAGTATTTATCTATGTCCATTTAAAGGTTGCAGTAACTAGTATATTGTTTATACAAGCCAAGCCTCCTATCAAGGTTAATGGAGACATAGATTTTGCACAATAGAAACACAGTATGGTTGTAATCTGGTAACTAGGATAAGCTCTGTAAAATAGCAGTGACAAAAATTGGATGGACAACAAAACACAGAGGGTAATAGTAAACAGAGTACACTTCAAAGAAAGGGGGATTACTAGCAGGGTACCGCAGGGTTTAGTACTGGGCGGTCCTTTTTAATGTCTTTGTAGAGTGATATTGCAGAGGGACTGGAAGGAAAAGTATGCCTCTTTGCAGATGACACAAAGATCTGCAACAGGGTTGATACACAAGGAGGGTAGAAAGGATGAGAAGGGACTTGGCAAGGATGAAGGAAAGGTAAACAGTATGACAGCTTAGATTCAATGCAAAGAACTGCAAAGTAATGCACCTGGGAAACAAAAACCCAGGGGAAGAGTACACAATGGGGGGGTATTAACAACAAAAATGGAAAGGGACCTGGGGGTAGTCATATCAGGTGACCCAAAGGAAAGCAAGCAATGTGAGAATGCAGTAAGGATGACTGGGGGGATACTGGGATATATAAGGAGAGGCATCACCAGTAGAAAACAGGAAGTTGTTATACTTCAGACAGCTGGTGAGACCCCATCTGAGTACTGATGCAGTTCTGGAGACCCCATCTCCTAGCAAGGACATAGATAGGTTGGAGGCAGTCTCGAGCAGAGCAACTAAAATGGTGTAGGGTCTGCAACAGAAGCCACATGAAGAGAGACTAAAGTAGCTTAATATGTATACCCTTGAGGAAAGGAGTGAGGGGGGACATGATGGAACCTTTCAAGTACCTCAAGGGTATCAACAACATTCAAGAGGGTAGCATCTTTCAGAAAAAGAGATGTGCAAGAACAAGGGGACACAAAAGTCTTGGTTTTCTGGCCAAGGTGCCTAGCTTCATCTGAGTCCTTTCCTTCTAAGGTTGCTTGAAAGGACAGAGCATAGAATCTTAGAGCAAGGGAAAAGGATTAAGACTTCTTTTGGTTAAGCAGATTTACTGTGTGTTGTTGTTTTTATTTTGTACTCACAGGGATTGCTACTGTTTGTTGCTAACATTTCATTGCTTTATTTTCTCCTATTCAAATTGTTGTTGCTGGTACACCTTCTTCTGCATTACTACAAGGTGTGCCTACAGGTGGGTTCTAACAGATTACTGCTGTAATCTTCTGATTCAAATAGAGTTTTGCAAGGTATATCTTCTGTTACTGCTTTATTTTTCTCTGTAGCAAAGTGCTTCTTACAGGATATATCTTCTCTGAAATTATTAAAGGCGGTGCTTTACAGGTTTTACAGCTTTATGTAACATTGGATAAGCTTTCAGGGTTGCAGCATTTGTTGTTGACTGATTGTTTCTGCTCTTACCTCCTTGTTCTTTCATCCATGGTTCTTCTTTTTCAGCAGTGGAAGGGCCCAGCCACCCATCCCCATCCCCAACCACCCCATACTACACTCCTTTTATAGGGTACCACAGTTGTGACATTTCCTGTGGCAAAGCAGGAAGGAGCGGATCAGTGGGGCATCCACAAGGTGAGCTCATTTACAGAGGCACTAGTAATTTAACTTGTTATAACAAGTTATATGAAAACAAAACACAAACTCAAACCATTACTTGCATTTTCTTCCTTCTAATTACTCTGACCAGGTTTTAAACCTAGCAGCTTATCTGAAATGGATATCATTAACTGCAGGTACTGTGGAACACTTTTTAGAAGGACAGTCTTGCAGGATTTAGGACACTGTCCTACATGCTGGGCCATTGGAGATCTTAGTGCTCAGCTCCGGGCAGCATGTGCAGAGTTTGCACACCTCAAATTTCATATTCAAGAGGAAATACATTATAAGAACCACCCAACATTTCCCCAACATCCAACAGAAGAACCTCGACCACAGAGGGTAGTTGGTCCAGGAGGTTGGCAGGTGGTTAGAGGGAAATCAGGTGCCCCATCACTCTGTGCTCTCCAACATATTACCTCCAAAACCATATAAACACTACAAACAGGTATCTGCCTCTATCTCCAAAATCAAACAAAGGGCAAAGGACACTGCAGAGCAGGACACTGCAGCACAAGGAGCTAGCACAACAAAACTCCCCAAATCAGGAACCAAAACAAAAAAGGAAAAGGAAAAGGAAATCAAAAACTTCTGATCATAGGAGACTCCATGATTCGAGGAGTTGATACCCATCTCCAGCCAGGAGTAATGGTCAGATGTCTCCCAGGTACATCAGCATGGAGAGACACTGGCCGCATTGCTAAAATTGTTCAGAAAGCAGGAGAAAACATTGACATCCTGGTACACACAGGGACTATCGATCTTGCCAGCCAGTCAGTTGTGGAGACCAAGGAACACCTGACCAGGGTGGGTGACAAACTATCATCCATTTCATCCGACATCTCCTTCTCTGAGATGCTGCCAGTCTGGGAGAGGGGGAAAGATGGACAGAAGGTCAGAGAAGGGGAGATAGGGGAGCTAAACTTGTGGCTTAAGGGCTGGTGCCAGGAAAAAGGACGCAGATTTGTAGGGAACTGGCAACAGTACTGGGAGCGAAAGTTCTTTAAATTTGATTGACTGCATCTGACTAAGGAGGGAGTCAGTGCATTGGGGCAGAAGTTTGATGTCTTTGCAGAATATTTAAACTAGCAAATGGGGAGAGGGGTGTAGCACCCCATATGTCTAATGGAAAGCACACCCCTCCCCCCCTCAGCTAGTGGTCAAACAGGGATTCAGCATGTTTGCAGTTCATTTGCATCACCAGGTAAGAAAAAAGGTCCGTCACCCCATACGACACACAGGGAAAATGCCAAACCTGACCAACAACTAACACTTCGAAATCTGGTCAATGGAAAATCATGTACACAAATGCTCACAGCCTGGGAAATAAGATCCCAGACTTGCAGGCAATAATGTCAGAGGCTAAACTGGACATAGTAGTAATTAGTGAGACGTGGTTTACCAGTAACCACACTTGGGAGACTTCAGTACCTGGCTATGTACTGCTCAGAAGAGACCAAGGTGCAAAAAGGGGGAGGGGTGCATTGGCCCTGTATGTCAATGAAAATATCAAAGCTACAGAAATTCAGAATGCACATAAGGAGCCAGAAGAACTGTGGGTCACCTGGAAACAGGAAATGGGACAGCCATAAGAACTGGGGTTGTCTACAGGCCCCCAGACCAGTGGGAGGACATAGGCTCATTACTGTTAGAAGATATACAAACATGACAGCTAAAGGGGAGGGTCTGATAATGGAGACTTCAACATGCTGGATACAGATTGGTCAATACTAGCAGGAACATCTGCCAGAACTAGACACATGGTGGATTCCCCTGGGGAGGGCCTCAAACAACTGGTGCAACAACCCACAAGAGACAGGGCTATCCTAGATTTAGTATTGACTAACAGGGAAGGGATCACAGATCTCCAGGTAGAAGGTCACCTGGGGGCCAGTGACCATCACATGGTATGGTTCAATTTGGCCACTACATCTAAATCAGCCCATTCCAAGGCAAAAATATGGGACATCAGAGGAGCTGACTTTGATAAGATGGCCAACAGAGTTAAGCTAGCCCTTGCAAAAAGAAACACAGGTGAGGGGGTACAGGCAAAGTGGGCAAGCATTAAGGATGCAATACTTGAGGCAACATCCCATTGTGTTAGACAGAAAAGGAAGTGCAAAAGAAGAAAGAAACCACTTTGGTTCTCAAATACAGTAGCAGAAAAGGTCAGAACCAAAAGGCTGGCCTTCAGGAAATATAAGGGAACACAGCAGGATGAAGATAGGAAGGCATACCAAGCTGCCCTAAGGGGAAGCAGGGAAGGCAGTAAGGGCAAAGTCCCAAATTGAGGAACTAGCGAAGAGACTTTCTATAGATACATTAGTGAAAGGAGGAAGTCCTGAGGGGGTATCGCTAACCTCAAAGGAGAAAAGGGTGTATGCGAGGAGGGGGACCCTGTAAAAGCATCTATCTTAAATAGATACTTTTGCTCAGTATTTACTGAAGATAAGGTAGGGCAGGGCCCACAACTCAGCACCATGGACACAGGGGGGAGGGAGGTGAGCACTACATCCTTCACAAAAGAAAGGGTCCTACAAGAGCTCGCTAAGCTCAGGGTGGACAAGGCAATGGAGACAGAAGGCATACATCCCAGAGTACTTAAGGAGCTAAGGGAGAAACTAGCAGAGCTATTAGCAGAACTGTTTAGTGAGTCTGTGAGAACAGGAGAGGTCCCAGAAGACTGGAGAAGGGCTCATGTGATCCAGCTCCACCAGAGTGGTAGCAAGGAGGAGGCATGGAACTACAGACCAGTCAGTCTTACCTCAGTAGTGGGCAAGATTATGGAGGCACTCCTTAAGGAAAGGATAGTGCAACACCTGGAATCCATAGGGGCACAGGATCCAAAACAGCATGGCTTTACAAAATGAAGGTCCTGTCAAACTAATCTCATAGATTTCTTTGACTGGGTAACCAGAGTGGTGGACCAAGGGGGAGCAGTTGATGTCACCTACCTTGACTTCAGCAAAGCTTTCGACACTGTTCCATATAGAAGATTGATAAATAAGCTGGATAGGCTTGGGGTGGGTCAGAAGCTGGTCAACTGGGTGGCAAACTGGTTGACGGGCAGAAAACAGAGAGTGGTGGTAAATGGTCACAAGTGGGGTACATCAGGGATCAGTCCTGGGGCCAGTCCTCTTCAATATCTTCATTAGTGACATTGCAGGTGGACTAGAGGGTAAGGCTTGTCTGTTTGCAGATGACACCAAGATCTGCAACAGAGTAGATGATCCAGATGGGATGGGCAGAATTAGAAGAGATCTGGATAAACTAGCAAAATGGTCAGAAGAGTGGCAACTGGGATTTAATGCAAAGAAGTGCAAGATCATGCACATAGGGAAGGGAAACCCTGAAGCCACCTATAGGCTGGGAGGGGAGTTGCTGGCAGTCACAAAGGAAGAAAGAGACTTGGGCATCATCATCACCGATGATCCAAAATCATCCAAGCAGAACTCTAAAGCAGTAGGCGAGGCTAGGGGGATGTTAAGGTGTATTATTAGGGGTATCACAAGTCGTAAGATCCCTCTTTACAAGACAATGGTTAGACCCCATCTGGGATACTGCATGCAGTACTGGAGGCCACACCTTCACAAGGACATTAACCAAACTGAGGCAGTCCAGAGAAAGGCAACCAAAATGGTGCAGGGACTGTATCAGAAGAGATATGAGGACAGATTAACGGAGCTCAATATGTATACCCTTGAGCAAAGGAGGGAGAGAAGTGATATGATCAAAACATTCAAACACCTTAAGGGCATTAACAAGGTGAAAGAGTCTAACATGCTTAAATATAAGAAAAATAGCAGGACAAGAGGACACAGCATGAGATTAGAGGGAGGCTGATTAAGGGGGAATATGAGGAAATTCTTTTTCACAGAAAGGGTCGTGGATGCATGGAATGGTCTACCCCAGGAAGTGGGTATGAATACAGTGGAGGGCTTCAAACAGGCATGGGATAGGCATAAGGGAGCAATACAGATGAGTATGAATAGATAGGCCGCTGACAGAGCAAAGGCCAATGGCACATTTATAGGGTAGAAAAAGAAATGGGCAGACTGGATGGGCCTTGTGGTCCTTAACTGGCATCAACTTCTATGTTTCTATGTTAAGATAGAGGGAGGATGGCTCAGGGGCAATGTGAGGAAGTATTTTTTCATTGAGAGGGTGGAGGACACATGGAATGGTCTTTCTGAGGAGGTCATGGGGTCAATAACAGTGGGGGAATTCAAGAATGCATGGGACAGAGATAAGGCAATTCTGTTGGGGGGTTGGAAGAAGTAGGCTGTTGGTTAACTAGGAACTGCAGCTTATCCTGTAGGTAGGGAAATGGGCAGACTAGGTAGGCCAAGTGGTCCTTATCTGCCAAAGTCTATGTATCTATTTTTCTGATGTGCAAAACAAGGTATGTGCTGGTGGTTACCATCTCTAACAGCCTTGACTATGTTGGCATCATTATCTGATACTATGAGCCCTGGAGATAAGGAATATGAAGTAAGCCTTATGTCTGGAATAGATTTTACAGCTCTGCAAAATATTCACAACAGTGTGGTTTCTTTAAAAGTAGTGACACATAGTACACACTGCTTCCTACTACTTATGGTTGAGTGGAATTATTACTTTCTGACTGTAAATCTGCCCAATGACCTGTAACAATTGTAGTCGATTGTTTGGTTACTGGTCCATATATCCGAAGTTACGTGAACCTGTTTCACCTCAGAGAGTTTCAACTGTTTAGTGACCACACTACACACAAAGTCATGCAACTGTGAAACAGACATTTTTGAGAAATATGTTCAGCAGGAAATGTGTACTATGGTTCAATCCAGTTCATGAACTTGAGGAAATCTTTCTGGACAACAAAATCAAAAGAGAGCTGACAATCAGCCAACAGCTCTGCAATGGCTCTGTTTAACAGCTGGCATGTTGGATGCTTGCAGGTAAATGTTGATGCCCTTGCAACAATTCTTTTAATGTTAGCTGATGAGAGTGATGAGATATTTTTAATTTGGGGATTGTAGTTTTCACATCTTTTTCACTTGGAGTACTTCTGTGAGATTTTGCAATACTTGGTGTCAGAAGAAAACAATCAATATTTGTCTGGGAAGACCGCATGGACATATCACGTGATTCAGTGTGAGTTCCTGCTTCCAGTTCATTGCCAGTATGGTCACCGTCATCACCACCACCTCCACTACCACACATACCAGTCACACTGTCCCTTGCTCTGCCCCACTCAGTTGGGTGTTTTGCCTTTGCATGTCGTATCATTACTGGTGTTGCAAATTGTCCCACTTTGCCACCATGACAGACACTCTTTTTGCACACACTGCAAATTGCTTGACAGTTGTCTGCAGGGTCAATATAAAATAAATTCCAAACTAAAGATTAACCCTTTGTGCTTTGTACTTCGGTGCCTGGCACTATTTCTTGTACAGTTAAGTGACCTGGAGGAACCCCTATACTGCCATTTCCTTGTTCACATGAATTTTTCCCATTCATGGTCATCTTCTTATTCCTACATTTAGCATATGATTTTTTTTCTGCACTTGCCTCTCTTGCCCTACAGTGACATTCTCTCCAACCCCCTCATTGAAACTAGCACCGGCCTCATTGTCACAAGATGCAGAAGAACTGTAAGTGCCATCATCATCAGGTGGGTAATAGTCTGGGCTATTCCATTCCCAGTCCCCACTATCACCACCATCTTTATTGGCATTTGCTGCCTCAGCATCGGAGGTTATATATGAGGAGGATGCCTCCCCCTTCCATGCATGCTGCTTCAGCAGCTGGAAGTCTCCTGGCACATGTGACAAAATGTTCAGTGCCTATACGAGTAACTCCTGTCAGTTGTTTCCAAAACTCTACTATCATTTCATTGGTAACATGTTTCTTTGGTTCAGGAGGACATTTAGTGCCAGTTCTAGTGATGTTATTGTTATTATTGTCACTACATTCTTCATTAGTGCTAGGATTCATATTGTTCACATAATTTTCAGTTGCATGTGCACCAGCATTGTGCTTGTTTTTAGTAGACTTAGTCTGGGAAATACGAGACATAGTAGACACAGCCGTGGCTTTTCACTGTGACACAGATAGATATCACACTCAATGTAGCTATGACAGAGCTCAGGGCACCTAACAGGCTAACAGATAGTGTAATATAGCCTAAATGACTTTCGCCATACTGCAGAGAGACACAGAGTAGCTATATCACAGACAGGGCTTGGGGCACTTAACAGACAGTGTGTGATACAGCCTAAATTGCTTTCATTATACTGCAAGGAGAAACAGAGTACCCATGTCACATGCAGGGCTCAGGGCCCCTAACAGACAATGTGTAGTACAGCCTAAATGACTTTCACTATACTGCAGAGAGACACAGAGTACTAGGTCACAGACAGGGCTCAGGGCATCTACAGACTGTGTGTGTGTGTGTATAGCCCAAATGGCTTTTCGCTATACTGCAGAGACCCACAGAGTAGCTATGTCACAAACAGGGCTAAGGGCACCAACAACAGACAGTGTGTAGTACAGCCTAAATGGCTTCAATATACTGCAGAGAGACACAGATTATATGTCACATAGAAACATAGAAAATGACGGTAGATAAGGACCGCTAGGCCCATCCAGTCTGACCGTATTCCCTACCTGCATCAGTTGACACTGACCCTACTTGGTCATTATCTTTAGCCTCTCCTTCCCCCTCTAAAGTTCCCTTATGTCTATCCCAAGCATATTTGAATCCCCCCACTGTACTGGCTCCCACCACCTCCTGGGACAGGCTATTCCATGCATTCACCATCCTTTCTGTGAAGAAAAACTTTCTCACATTCCCCCTTATTCTGCCCCCTCTAGTCTCATATCATGCCCCTGGTCCTTGTACATCACCTATACTGTAAGCTGTCTCCACTTGAACTTTGTTTATGCCATTAAGATACTTGAAGGTTTCTCTTATATCTCCCCTTTCCCTCCTCTCTTCCAATGTATGCATACTGAGGTCCTTTACTCTCTCTCTCTCCTCATACGTCTTCTGGTGCAAGCCCCACAGCATCTTTGTCAGCCTTCTCTGAACAGCCTTCACCCTGTCTATGTCCTTATGAAGATGCAGCCTCCAGAACTGTACACCATACTCCAGCTGAGGTCTCATCAGTGTTTGTACAGTGGCATCACCACCTCCCTTCTTCTGCTCATGATACCCCTTCCTTTGCACCCCAACATGGCATTGGTCCTCCCCACAGCCTTTGTACACTGTTTGGCCACCTTTAGATGATCTGAGATGATTATTCCTAAATCCTTTCTTCCCTTGTAACTGACAGCAACTCCCCACCATCATTTAATGCTCTGCAGGATTTCTGCATCCCAGGTACATGGTTTCACTCTTTCTTTGCATTAAAGTTTAGTTGCCACACTTTGGATTATTTTTTCAGCTTTCCTAGGTCCCTCCTAATTTTCTCGACCCCCTTTGGAGTGTCTACCCTGTTGCATATCTTGGTGTCGTCTGCAAATAGGCAAACCTTCCCTTCCAGCCCTTCAGCAATGTCACTGATGAAGACATTAAAAAGGACTGGCCCTAGCACTGAACCTTGAGGCACACCACTGGTCACCTCCCTTTCCACAGATTGGATCCCATTTACCACCACCCTCTGCTTTCTGTCACTCAACCAGTTTCTAACCCAGTTCCCCACATTATGGCCCACTGCCAGACTACCCAACTTGTTAACCAGTTTTCTATTTGGAATGGTGTCGAAGGCCTTGCTGAAATCAAGATAGTCAACATCCACTGCTCTCCCCGATCCACCTCCTTCGCCACCCCGTCAAAAAAGTTTATCAGATTTGTTTGACATTACCTTCCTGCTGTGGATCCATGCTGCCTAAGATCCTGTACTCCGCTGGATTCCAAGTGTTCCATAATCCTTTCCTTAAGCAGCACCTCCATAATCTTACCCACTACTGAGGTGAGGTTGACCAGCCTATAGTTTCCTGCTTCCTCCCTGCTTTCACTCTTGTGAAGAGGGACTACTTGTGCCCTCCTCCATTCCTCTGGAACCACTCCTGTATTGAGCGACTCACTAATCAGTGCTGCCAGTGGTGCTGCGAGTGCTGCGAGCACCATCCATAGTTTTTTTTAATATCCTATGGTGTATACCATCTGGTTCCGTTGCTTTGTCCACCCTTAGTTTTGTGAGTTCCTCTAGGGGTCTCTCTTCTGTAAATGTACTAGTATTCACCTCCCCCCCTTTGTTTCTTTTTTTAATCAAGTAAACTTTATTAAATTTCATATAACAGAACAAAGAACTGCATACTGATGATGAAATAGGCAGTGTCAATGACTGTAGTGAAATATTGCTACAATACCAATACTAAACAAATGGAGAACAGACCAAATTAATTATCCCTTCCTCTCACCCACGGCACTCCTACCCCTCCCCCAATGCCTTTCCCTTGAGCCTATAAGTACAGTCAATGAGTTAGAATAAATCTAGGGACTCAATGACTTAAAAAAAAAGAACATTATCTTGTATGTTAATAACGGGGAGGTCAATCATTGATCTGGTGAAGGAAGGGATATTAAGATGTATAAGGGCTCTCAAATTGTGTGGTAACAGTGTGGACATAGATGCTATATATTTTTGACTATTAAAGATAGGAGGATTTCTTGATGCCATTCCTTATAATGAGGCACCATAGTATTCCTCCAATTGTGAAGTATAATGAGTTTGGCCACTGCCATGATAAACACCATATGGGCTTTATGTATTTTAGCTAAACTAGGAGGATATATCCCAACTAGGCAAATCTCTGGGGTAAATAAGTCCTCCAATCCTAAAAGGGGATCTAGAGAATTTTATTATCATCTACCAGAATGAAGCTATAACAGGGCAATCCCACAGCATATGTTCCGTCCACATCTGTGACATAAATCGGAGCGAAGTCTGCCCATTTTAAATAGTTTCACAGGTGTAAAGTACAAATTGTGAAGTATATGAAACTGAATTAGATTAAATGTATCCTGCTTACGGAGTTTTTAATGAGCCTGCCACATAGATTGCCACTGGGGTGCTTCAAGATAGATGTCAAGGATTTGACTCCAATAGAACCATATTCCTGAAATATTACGTAGATCCGAGTATTAAAAGAGCTTATAAAGTTTGGACAATAGACGTGATTGAGAATCTAAGGAAAAAAGGGAGTCAGGGACAGGTGAGTCCCACAAAGTCCAGGGTTTAGGGCCCAGTAAGGAAGAAATGGAATGGATAATCTGGAAATATCTGAAGCAGTCTGATGTGGGCAGATGAAAGTGCTCCTGAAAAATGGAGAATGGGAGAGAGATGTCCCCATCTAGTTTGGACTGTAAAGACAGGCCATCTAGTTGGGGGCAAAAGGAGCTTTGTATGGGATATCTTGCAATAACAATATTGGGGTTACCTAGCAACAGTTGAGTAGCCACTTTGTTCCATTGCCATCCCATGATGTAATGCCTGAAGGGAGCAGTGCAGCAGCATGTACCGAATAGGTCAGAGCAACAGGAAAGGTTTTATATAAAGCAATCTATTAAAGGATATTCCTTGTTGACTACACACTGAACATTCCATTTCCACCCATAGTGGAATGTAGGCACACGGGGAGTGGTCCCTCTCTAACATAGTCCATTGCAGTGATTTGCTGCAATGCAAAGCCCTGTAGTACAGGAAAAAGTTAGGAAGCTGTAGTCCTCCATTCAGCTTAAACATCGACAGCTTAAAGTATACTCTCCTAACTGTCCCACGCTGCCATAGAAATGTATTAATCATATACTGTAGTCGATTAAACCACATTTTTGGAAGATATACATTCAACATACTCAATGGGTATAGAATGCAGGGTAGGCCATTCATTTTAACAACATTGATATGCCCCCATATTGAAAGAGGGATAGAGGATTGTCTATTAAAGTCTTGTTGTAAAGAGTTTAATAGGGGGGATAAATTGTCCTTAATTAACCAAGAGGGTGACCGGCCTACACAAATTCAAAATACGGAAGACTACCAGTTTCCCAAGACAATCCGAGTTGGTCAATTTCCTGCCTACAGACTAAATTATTAAGTGGTAGAATATTAATCTTTTGTAAATTCAATATATATCCTGAAAGATCGGAGAATTTCTTAAGTACTTGTAGAGCCGATGAAAAAGATATTGAGGGCTCATCCAAGTGAAGTAATAAATCATCAGTATAAGCTGATAGAATGTATCATTTTGTGCTAACATTGTATATCCTAATCTTAGGGCTATGTTGAAGAAGATATACCAGGGGTTCTAAATAGAGGTTAAAGAGGAAAGGGGACAGGAGGCACCCTCGTCTAGTGTCCTGTTGAATTGAGAAATTGTCCCAAGAGAACGCTATTACAACGAATATGGGCTAATGGACCAGTGTATAGCACCTGAATCCATTTAAGAAACTCTGGGAGGGAAACAAATTTACCATAAGTGGTAAATAAAAATGGCCATCGACCCGATCAACGCCTTTTCAGCATCTACGAGACCAGAATCACGGAGGATTTGCTTCCCCAGATACTAAGATGAGATAATGCAATTTTCTAGGATGATCACTTGATAGGCCATAAAACCAGCTTGAGCTGGGCCGATCAACCTATCCCATACCTGCATCACCCTATTTGCTAAGACCTTAGGCAAGATCTTAAGATCAGCGTTTAATAAAGAAATGAGGGGATAGCTATCAGGAAAAGTTGCAGCCTTGCCAGGTTTCTTAATGACTTTGATAAGGCCTCAGTGAAAATGTGATTTGAAAAACCTGACTAATTCCAGAAGTTCTAGACATTCAAAAGGACAGGAACCAATTCTTGAGCAAACATGATATAGAAATTATTAATAATTCCATCTGGTCCTGGGGCCTTGTCTAAAGGAAGTTGTTTAATAGCACGGTGAATTTCGATGGCAGATGGGGGGCTTTAAGGAAATCTTTTTGAACCAGATTGAAAGCCCAGAGAGGGATACCATTAAGATAATCTGTGATATCATTCAACGAGGAGAGGTGTTAGAGTCAAAAGCATAAAGATTGAGTAAAAGAACGGAATACTTCGCTATATCCCTAGGGTGATTGGTCAGTGTATTCTGGTTGAGTTTACATAATTGAGGATATAATTGTCAGATCCCCCTTTGTTTATGATGCCCAGTTGTAATCCCTGTCCCTCCCACTCTTCAGTGAAAACTGAACAAAAGTATTTATTCAGTATTGATGCTTTTTCAGGTCTCCTTCCACACACTCCTTCAACCTCTCTGAGCCTTACAATCCAACCCTGGCCTTTCCTCTTTCACTAATGCACCTATAGAATGTATTGTCCCTTTCTTTACCATCTGTGCTAATCTTTCCTCTGTTTGCACCTTTCCGCTCCTAACTGCTTTTCTTACTTCCCTTCTGTCTATCTAGGTACACGCCATATCCTTCTTCCTTCTGTGTCTCTTTGTATTTTCTGAAAGACACCTTTTTGGCCCTTACTTTCTCTGCCACCACCTTTGCCCTTGTTTCTCAGCCTAATGCACTGATTTGTCACCTCCACTATGGCTCCTTTTAGGTGTGCCCACTGGTCTTCAATCCCCCTCTTGCATCATTACTCTCTAGGACTTCTTTGATACCTATCCCCATCCTAGCAAAGTCCACTGTCCTGAAATTCAAGATCCTCGCTTTTGTGTAGCTCGACTGCAACACTGTACCTGTATTTAACCACACTGTGTGATGGTCGCTGGAACCTAGGTGACCATCCAACTGGACCTCTGTGATTCTGTCTCCAGTGGTCAGTACAAGTTCCACAATCATTTTGTCCCTGGTGGGTTCTAACACTGACTGCCTGGGGCCTGCCCCTGTAAGGATTTCATGATGTCTCGGCTCCTGACTGAGGCAGCCGCAGGGATGGTCCAATCCATGTCTGACATAATAAAATCCCTCAGGAGCAGTGCATCCCACTTGGCTGCCATCCCATATATTTCTTCCACTATCACCCTATTTATCTTCTCCCTCTGTGCTGGAGGTCTGTAGATCGCACCTGTGTGAATTGCTGTTCCATTGCCTACCTCAAGGGTGACCCACAGTGCCTCGGCCTCACCCACCTACCCTGTACTGCCATTGCTTTAATACCTTCCCTGACATAAAGGGCCACCCCTCCCCCTTTTTTTATCCGCCTTATCCCTCCTGAATAGAGCATGTCCTGGTACATTTACCTCCCAGTCATTGTTTCTATGTACCATGTCTCAGTAACTGCCACTATGTCCAGGGCCACCTCTGCCATCAAGGCACCAGGTCTGGGATCTTATTTAACTGTGACTATGGCTTCAGATAAAATGGGTGGTAGATGTGACTTGACTCTGGCTTCCTTACATATATCCAATAGTCAGCTGTGTACCTCTTCAACCAGGAGATGTTAGAATTCTCAAGGAAGCCCATCAGTTCCAGGTGTTTGGAAATTGGCATGGCTTTAATGCTCTCACCACTTCCTCAGTAGTAATGGAGGTTGTCAGTTTATCTTTAACAGGTTTAGGGACAGATGGGAAATTATCTTTTAAGAAATTCTTCAAGCTGTTCCTGCTAATGGTGCTCAACCTCTGTTCTGCTTCTCCTCTGATGGACCTTCAGTGCATATTTCAGACAAGCCTTCCTCTGTGAACCTGATGCCTGATGACTGATGCTACATCCTTTTCTGAAGACAGTAAAATAATGCTAATCATAAACTGATGGTAATTATTACATTTAGTAAATTTGTATTTTAATGCGATATACCTTATGCGGTTTGTTTCATGATTGCTTTCCATTATACCTGATGTTGATGCAGTTTTTTCACCTCTCATTCTCCTTGAACTATGTGCCCTCCAAACTAGACTCTCTTAATTGGTCCCCACTTGAGGACCCCTCAGCTCATTCATGCTTACCATGCCTTTTCTTACCCATCTCATTTTTGTTTTCCAACTTCCATTCTTATCATGCTGATTATCACTTTTTCCTAGATCCTCCACCTTTATTTACACACACACACACACACACACACACACACACACACACACATCCTTTATTTCTCTTATATCTCTCTAACTTTGCTTTTTTTTCTTTTACACAATTCCTGAGGAAGATCTAGGGTGGAAATGTTGATTCTCACTTATTTTCTATTTTCAGATAATCATTTTGTTTTGTTTTCTAGATCACATGCTGATGCAGCATTTTAGTACAATGTAAAGTATAACTATATTACACTTTCCTTCATTTTCTTCTTTCTTTCTTTCTTTCTTCCTTTTTCTTTCTTTCTTTCTTAGAAAGTTTACAATAACATGAACTGATGCTCCACACCCTCTGGAGAAACAATCACAGCAAACCAGGAAGTAGCCTTAGGACTTTAAAACCCCTGATGCCACCAAACTCTTTTGGCTGCCCCAGCAGAAGGGGAATGCAAAGGGGAGGCTGGACTAATACTGAAGAGCTGTCTCACCCTTTTTATTCATCAAAGAGCTTGTGATCTCCAGAGGAGCTACCTGACAATTGAGGGACTGGTGGGGGCCAATCAGTGCACCTGACACACCCCACACCCTCTGAAGAACCAATCACAGTGGACCAGGAAGTGGCCTTAGAGTTTTAAAACCCCTGATGCTGTCAAAACCTCTTGGCTCCACATCAGAAGGGGAATACAAAGGGGTTAACTAATACTGAGGAGCTTCTCACACCTTTTGTTGTTCACAAAAGAGCTTGCAATCTCCAGAGGAGCTACCAGACTATTGAGGGATTGGCGGGACCAATCAGTGTGCTCTATACAACCCACACCTTCCTGAGGACCAAAGACAGTGGACTAGGAAGCAGCCTTAGGGCTTTATAAAACCAGATACTGCCAAACTCTCTCAGCTCAGAAACAGATGAGGAATACAAAGGGGGGAGGCTTGACTAATACCGAGGAGCCTTCCCACCCTTTTTTCATTCACAAAAGAGCTTATGCTCTCTGGAGGAGCTGCCAGACAATTGAGGGATTGTGGAGACTAATCAGTGAGCCCGACATACCCCACACCCTCCAAGAGAATGAATTTGCATGTCATCTGATGACAATCATCCTTGACCTACTTTTTAAGGAAGGAACCACCAAATAGCCCTCCACACTGCAACCCTCCATGTGAAGGGTAAACACGGCAAGGACATCACAGTAAAGTCTGCACACTAGAGTCAGCCCATTGAGGCAGCTGGCAGTCAGGAGCTCTGCACCACAGCAGGAAAACAGGAAGCCACTCCAGTGTTTCTCTAAACAAGGACCTAGAATCAGCAGGCATTGGCAGGAAGAAGAAGAAGGGACTAGGACATTCAGCCTGAAAACTGTGGTAAGTGTCCTGTTAAACTAATGTTGTAGCTTATACAGCACAGGAGTAAGAAGAGTTAGGGGCACATAAAAATTAGGAATGGGTGAAATACCATGTCTAGGTAGGGGTAAAAGGGGCTAAAAAGCATTAAAAAGGTTTTAAGAGTAAGTTAGGATCAACACAAATTTGGGAGTAGCTGAAACACCCTATCTAGGGTAGGGGTAAAAGGTTTGAAGTAAGCAAATAAGCAAAAACAAAAAAGGTGGGGTAGTAAATAGATACCTGTATGCTGGAGTGGTGCAGTGCAATGGTTGCTGGGAGGCAGTTTCAGAAAGACTTTCTGCAGACTACAGTACTGCCCCATCTGCATGCACTCTCTGGACTAAACAAGGAGTTTGTTAGACTCCAGGCAAGCTGGCCAGGATTCAGGAGCCTCCTTCCCCCATGCAGGGACCACCAACTCTGCCACAGCTTCCTCAAAGGGTGACAAGGAGGAGAAGGAGTGGGTGGACTACAGTGGGCTCAAGAAGGGTGAAGGTAATGGGTCAGAGGCACATCCCTCTTACAGTACCACTACACACTTCCCACACCACCCTGGAAGAGCGGGACTGTCCCATTGAGGCACCCAAAGTAGTGACCAGAGAGGATGTGGGGGACGTCTGTAGTGGAGTCCCTAGGGATGGTGGCAGAGGATCCCAGAGAAAGAGGATGCAGCTCCTGGTTGAGGACTACATTCTGAGGGGAATAGGTTTGGAGGCAGAAAGGGAGGAGGAGAGGGAGGGAGGTTAAGTGCTTACCCGGCACCATGGATCAGAGGGTTGGGAAGTGAATCCTGAGGTTCGCTAGGGCAGCAGGATGGGAGGGACAGCTAGATGTCATTGTCCACCTAGAGACTAATGACGTGGCTAGGAATGAGGTTAGGATAGTGCAGGAGGAACTCTGAGAGTTGGGGAGGAGTCAAAGGCAGGAAGCACACTCAGTGACCTATTCTGAGGTACTACCTGTCTATGACAGGGGGAAGGATAAGGTACCCCGTACCAGCAGCTTCAACCAGTGGTTGTAGAAGTGGTGCAGAGGGGAGGAATTTGGCTACATTGGGGACTGGGGTCCCACACAGAGGGATAAATACCTATACAGGGGCCTGCATCCATCTGGGAGAGGAACCCAGATCCTCAGTGATTGGTTATTAAATGTTACATTGGCGAGCATGTAAACCAGCCGGGGGAGATGGAAGAAAGCAGGAGACATACACTGTTCCTCCCTGCAAGCTGAAGCAGTCAGTTGGGAGAACCCAAAGGGAGTAAATCCTCAAGGGTACCTGATAACTAGAAAAACAAAATGGTAGAAATGAAGAGGGATGGTAGAGAGGGTAAAGTGAGCAGGCAAAAGGGAAAGGGGGGTTGACAGGCAGGGTGGTAGCAGAATTTGGAAGGCCATGTGTGCAAATGCTTGAAGTCTGGGGAATAAAATCCCTGACCTAGTGGCCATTATGGCAGAGGCCGACCTGGACAATGTTGCAATTACTGAGTCATGGTATAATGAGAACCATGACTGGGACATAGCCATACCAGGCTCTACTTTGTTCTGGAAGGACAGGGTGGTTAAGAAAGGAGGAGGAGTGGCTCTTTACTTGAGGTATAGCATAAAAGCAATAGAGATACAGGTAACACAGGGAGGGGCAGATATACTGTGGGTCACCCTAGAGATGGGTAATGGAGCTGCTATTCACACTGGCAAGATCTGTAGACCTCCAGCACAGGAGAAGGAGGAGATGGATAAGATTCTGGTGGAAGACATCCAAAAGATGGCAAAAAGGTGGGGGCTGCTGGTGGGGGACTTTAATCTGCCAGATGTAGATTGGAGCATCCCAGCTGCTGCTTCATTTAACAACAGGGACATGCTAAACTCCTGCAGGCAGATGTTCCTCAGGCAACTAGTAAAGGAACCCACTCATGAGGGCATGTTGGACCTTGTACTCATCATGGGGATAGTATTGCAGACCTCATGGTGGGTGGCCACCTGGGAACCAGGGTTCACAATACAGTGTTGTTCAATATAAGAACTGTGACAGAAGCAAAACCACACAAAGGCAAGGGTCCTGACTCCAGAGAACCAATTTTACAAAGATGGGGATGCCTCAGGATGCCCTGACAGGGAAAGAGGACTTGGGGTGGAGGAAGAACAGGGCAAAACTAAAAGTGTAAACAGTGAAGGCAACAAACCTCTGCATCAGGCAAGTAAGCAAAAGCAAGAGGAAACAGAGACCATTGTGGTTCTCAAAGAGGTGGATGGGAAAGAGTAAGGACAAAAAGTTAGCAATCAGGAGATATAAGGAGACATAGAGGGAGGGGAGGATAGGGAGATGTATCAGGAGAAGCAGAGGAGGCAGGGAAGGAAGTCAAGAGCACAAAGGCACAAACAGAGGAGAAAATAGCCCAGGTAGTAAAGAAAGGGGACAAGACATTTGCAGGTATGTAAGTGAAAGGAGGAAGACTGGGGAGGGATTGTAAGGCAAAGGAGGAAAGGGGAGTGTTTAAAAGGGGACTATTAAAAAGCAGGCATCCTGAAGGAATATTTTTATTCAGTGTTTACTGAGGAAATGGAAGCAGAGGGACCACAGATAAGTGTCAGGGGCATTGAAGGAAGGGAGGTGGACACAAGTCCATTTACAGAGGAGAGAGTCCTGAAGGTACTCACAAATCTGAAAGTGGACAAGGTTATGGGGCAAAGATGAGACACATCCAAGGATATTGACGGAGCTCAGATAGGTCCTGGCTACACCTCTGACAGTCCTGTTCAACCACTGTTTGAAGATGGAAGTGGTAGTAGGGAAGAGGCTGGCAATTACAAGCCAGAGAACATGAAACAGGAAACACGCTCACAGAAATAGAATGAGGTCCACCAGAGGTTTGCAAGCTTAGTGCTTTTTATTTGCTGGTGCAAAAAAATAAAGTGAGTGCGTCTCCTGTTTCATGTTCTTTGGATTAAATACAGGTGGCTACCTGCTGAGGAACGCCCTGGCTCTATCCGTTTGTGCACACTTCAGTTAGTTTTTTGTTAGTTATGGGCCAGTCAGTTTGACTTCAGTAGTGGAGAAACTAATGGAACCACTACTGAAGGAAACTGTGGAATATCTGGAATCCAGTGGCTTACAAGATCTGAGACTGCATGGATTCACTGGTGGGAGGTGATGTCAAATGAATCTGATAGATTTCTTTGACTGGGTGACCAAGAAATTAGATCAGGGTGGAGTGGTGGATGTGGCCTGCCTAGATTCCAGCAAGGCCTTCGGCACCATTCCACATAGGAGACTCATAAGCACACTGGGCAGCCTGGGAGTGAGTCCAAAGGTGGTAAACTGGGTAAGAAATTGATTGAGGATAGGCAACAGAGTGTGGTGGTAAAAGGAGTTCACTCCAAGGAAGAAAAGGTGACCAGTGGGGTGCCGCAAGGATCAGTACGGGGGCCAGTCCTCTTTAATGTCTTTATTAGCAACATTGCAGAGGAGCTAGAAGGGAAGGTATGCCTTTTTGCAGATGACACTAAGATCTACAATAAGGTAGACACTCGGGGGGTGGACAAAATGAAAAGGGATCTAAGAAAGTTTGTGGAGTGGTCAAGAGTGTGGCAACTAAGTTTCAATGAGAAGTGCAAATCTTGCACAAGGGGTACAGAAATCTTGGGGCAGAGTACAAAATGGGGGAAGTGGCACTAGCAACCACCAAACAAGAAAGAGACCTGGGTTAATCATATCTGATGACCTAATGGTGGCCAAACAGTGTGACAAGGCAGTGGGGAGAGCCAGTGGAATGCTAGGGTTCACAGGAAGGGTATCACCAGCATAAAGAGAGTGGTGGTTATACCACTGTATAAATCACTGGTGAGACCTCACCTAGAGTACTGTGTCCGGTTCTGGAGACCATATCTCAGGAAGGACATAGACAGAGTAGAGGCAATCCAGAGGAGGACAACTAAATGGTGCAGGTTCTGCATCAAAAGCCCAATGAGGAAAGACTGAAGGACCTCAATATGTAAATCCTGGAGAAAAGAAGGAAGAGGGAAGATATGACAGAGACTTTCTAATACCTCATGGATATAAATAAGATTCAAGAGAGAGAAGCCTTTTTCAGAGAAAAAGATACTCAAGAACAAGGGGTCATGTTATGAAGCTGGAGGGGAGTAGGCTCAGGGGAGATGTAAGGAAGTACTTCTTCAGAGATAGAGTGGTGGGTGCATGAAACAGCTTCCCAGCGGAGGTGGTGGGGACACAAACTGAAATGGGATTCAAGAAGGCATGGGATAGGCATAAGGAAACCTTAGTAGTAAGGAAATGAAGGGAAAGCTGGAGATCAAGTAGGGTCTACAGTGTTACAGTAGATAGGAAAAATGGGCAAACTGGGTGGGCTGAGTGGTCCTTGTCTGCCATTAAAATCTATGTTTCTATGTTCTATGCCAGTTGCCATATGGGCGCCCATGATGCCAGTGAGTCAGATAAGCAAGGGGGTGGCAGGGTGTGTGGTCACTGTCCATGGTGCAGGGGGCCGCTAGATGACAGGGAATATGTGATAGTATACTGGGGCGGGATCGGTGGGTGGAGGGTGCTGCTAGATGCCAGGAGTAATTTTTTATACTGGTGCAGAGATCAGAGGGTGGGGGCACTGGACACCAAGGAGTTGTTTAATACTGGGACTGGCAATCAGAGCAGCGGGGAACCACTAGGCAGGAGGGAGTTATGTTTTAATAGAAGGGCTAGTGATCAGAGGGCAGGGGGACCACTAGGCATCAGGAAGTTATGTTTTATTGCCAAGGCCGGTGATCAGAGGGTGAGGAAGAACATTAGGCACCAGGGAGTTGTTTTATTGAACTGGGGCTGACAATGGGAGGGCGGGGTGACCACTAGGCACAAAGAAGTTATGTTTTAATACAGGAGCTGGTAACCAGTGGCAGGGGGAACCACTGAACACAAGGCAATGTTTTGCAGTTTTGTGGGACAGCGACCAGAGGGTGGGGGAAGACCACTGGACATCCAGGACAGTTTTACAGTTATACGGATTACATTTTGAGGTGGGGGACCACTGACCACAAGGCACTTTCTTTATTTTGATAAGAGCCATAAACCAGAGGGTGGGGGTGCCACTGGCCAGCAGGGGAATAGGTGTGCTCCCCCACCACCAATGTGGTTGTTGGCTGCAGGGGCCAAGCCAGCCACTAGGGTTGCCCAGTGTAAGGGCCACTAGGGTTGCCTGGATGGCATACACTCAATTATACAGAGGGAACTAGCAGAGAAGCTTGCAGGACCACTGGCAGGTCTGTTTAATAGTTCACTGGAGTTAGGCATGGTAACATAGGATTGGAGAATGGAACATATGGTGTCGATCCACAAGAGTGGTCCCGAGGATGCCCCAGGGAGTTGCAGACTGGGCAGTCTGATCTCAATCATGCAAGCTCATGAAGACCATACTTAAGGAAAGGTTGCTAGAGCATTTAGAGGACTATGGTCTTCTAGATGTAAGGCAGCACAGGTTTGTGGGAGGGGAAATTATGTCAAATGAATCAGATCAACTTTTGACTGGGTTACTAAGACAATAGACAGGGCCAGGCAGTGAACATCCTTTATCTGGACTTCAGCAGTGCCTTTGACTCTGTACCCCACAAGAGGTGGATCAGGAAGTTGGTGTATCTTGGGATTGGGGAGAAGTTGACCAGATGGGTAGAAAACTGACTAAGAAACAGGACAGATGATGGTGGTGGTGGAAGGAGGTTATCTAGCACCAGGAGGTCACCAGTGGGGTCCCCTGCATGACTGGTGCTGGGACCAGATGACATTATGACAAATGTGTGTATTTGGGAATGATACCAAACTCTGTGGAAGGGTGGACACAGCCTAAGGGACACAAGACCTACAGGACAATCTGAAAAGCTTGATAAGTGATTCGGGATTTGGCAACTTAGCTTCAATGCCAAGAATTGCAAAGTTATGCACATTGGAACTAAGAATCCCAGGACAGAGTACTACCTTGGAGGGGTCTGTGTATTTGCAACAGAGGAGCAGAAGGATCTGGGAGTGATGATCACTAGTGACCTGAAGCACTTCATGCAGTGCAGAAAGTAACAGCAATGGCAAATAAGATGTTGGGATGCGTAGCTAGGGGGATCAGTAGTAGGTGAGAGAAGGTTAGTCTGCCCTTGCACAGGTCACTAGTGAGGCCACATCTAGAGGATGGAGTATGGTGCTAGTGCTCATACCTCAAAAGGACATCAGACTACTGGAGACTGTCCAGAGTGAGGCAAAAGAGATGACTCACAGGTCAGCAGGGTAAAAGCATATGAAGAGAGGTTGAGGCACTTAACACGTGCTCCATGGAGGAGAGGAAGGAGAGACAGGACATGATTAAAACCTTTAAGTACTTGAAAGGGATAAATAGGTGGATAAGGCTGGTCTCTAATCTACAGTAAGTGGCAGTTGTAACACAAGGAGACACAGTCTTAAGCTGAATGTTGGGATGCTGAGAGAGAGAGATTAGAAAGCCTTTCCTCGCAGAGAGGGTGGTGGCCAGTTGAAATGTGCTACCAGTAGAGGTGGTCTCATTGAAGATAAATGGCAGCTTCAAAAGAGACTGGGACAGACATAAGGGGAATGTAAGTGTCATGGGTGGGGTGGATGGAAAGGATGGGAAGAGTGGAGGGGGGCAGGGGCAGTAGCTCAAGCTGTGGACCCTGCAATATGAGCAGGCTAGATAGACCAATTGGACTTATTCTGCTGGCTTCTTCATATGTTTGTATATTCATTTGTAAGTTGGGCTTTTTCTCGGTGGTAATTACGCAGCACAAAGTGCCCTGTGATATTCCCTTTGCACAGCACTACCGCACTGAATATTGTGCTGCGCCAGGATTCCCATCCCAACCCCTCTCTTTGTCCATCACATACATTAATTTTTTTAGTGCACTCTAACCCTTTTAACATGTGCCACAGCCCCCTTTAAAGACTGTGCGTTGGTGCAAACCTCGGGCAAAAAGTGCACAATCACTTTGCCACCAGGCAAAGTTTTTGAATATCTGGCCCCAGATGTTTGCTGACCCCACTTTTCTCTTGTGGCTAAGTACAGTCCTTTGTGACTGAGTCCTGAGAGGTCAACAGGACAGAAAAAAAAAAGATCAGGGGCTGGATTCATAAAGCGTTGCCAGGCGCAAACCAGGTTTGCACTGGGTAAACTGAGATTTTGCCCAGGCTGGTTTCTAGAAAGCACACCTGGGCAATGTAATAGAGACACATAATGCAAATGAAGGTGAAGGACCTACATATCCCCACAATCTCATTACGCAATACTGCTGTCAAAAATTGTGAAAATACTTTCAACCCTAGTGGTTTGTAGTGGTACTGTGGCTCCATCCATTCTCCAGTCTCCAACCTGAAATGAAAACATTTTTTCCATAGTCAGTGTCCCTCCCCAGTCACCGATCTCCCACCTGAAAGTGAAACATATTCTTTCCATAGTGTAGTGGCCTTCCCCGTTCCCTGATCTCCCACCCGCAATGGAAAAACATATTTTCCATAGTGGAATGTCCCTCCCCATTCCCCGATCTCCCACTCAAAACTGAAACACATGTTTTCCATAATGTAGTGTTCTTCTCCCCTCCCCAATCACTGATCCACATATAAAGCACCATTTTCCATAGCTGAGTCTCCCACCCCTCGATCACCAATCCCCATATAAAGCACCCTTTTTCATAGTGTAGTGTCCCAACTCTCTCTGATCACCAATCCCATTCAAAATACCCATTTTCCATGGTGTAGTGTCCCCCCTCCTCCCTGATCACCGATTTCCATATAAAATACCCATTTTCCATTGTGTAATATCCTCCCCTCCCTGATCACGGTCTCTGTATAAAATGCCCATTTTCCATAGTGTAGTATCTCACCCTCTTCCCGATCACTGATCCCCATATAAAATACCCATTTCCCATAGTATAGTGTCCCACCCCCCCGATCACCAATCTCAATACAAAATACCCATTTTCCATAGTGAAGTTTACCTCTCCCTCCCCGATCACTGATCCCTGTATAAAATACCCATTTTCCATAGTGTAGTGTCCCACCCCCTCCCTGATCACTGAACTCCATATAAAATACCCATTTTCCATAGTATAGTATCCCCCTCCCTGTTCACTGTCCCAAAATTCCAACACCCCATCCCTGGTAGTTGAAGGGCCCTCCTGCCATCCCCCAGCCCGTCCAGTGTGACCCACAACCCCATTCCTCCATCCTACTCAGCGATCGGCGACCAGAACAGCCCTCCTCACACCACCACAGCTAGCTGCCAACTAAGCCCTCAAGGAGCATGTACTGTATACAGTACAGCTCCTTGACTGTGATTGACCAGTCACACTTAGTAAGCTGTACTGTATACAGTACACACTCCTTGAGGGCTCAGTTGGTGGCCAGCTATGGTGGTGTGAGAGGAAGAACTGTGTAATCACCCGATCACCAAATGGGATGGGGGAGTGGGTGGTGGGTCTCACTGGATTGGGGTGGGGGGTCAGGGGAAGGGACCCTAGACTAATGGGGTATGGGTGTTGGAATTTGAGTATGGCAATCAGTGTTAGCAAGGTCAACCAGGTTTTATAAGTTATCCTTTACAAGATGTTTGAATAATCAGTGATATTTCTTGTAAATATGCCAGTCCCTCTACTTTAGACCTGGAGTTTCGGCTGTGTGTATTATGTGGTAATGTTGTAAACCACTTTGTCAGCCTTTTGGCCTAATAGTTAAAGTTCTGTAATAAGTCTGAAGTCTTCCAATAAAAAGACTAACTGTAAAAAACAGTGTGGCAATCAGTGATCGAGGAGGGGTGGGACACTACACTATGGAAAATGGCTATTTTATACAGGGATCAGTGATCGGGGAGGTGGTTGGGACACTACACAATGGGAAATGGATATTTTATACAGGGGATCAGTGATCAGGGAGGGGCTGGGACAGTTTTATGTGATTAAGGTGAGTTTTTAATCTCACTGACCAAAAAGAGCAAACAGAAATGTGCCCGAAACAAGAAGGATGAGCAACATTACACCGACCATCTCAAACAGCAACAGTCGCTCACTCCCTCAAAGACAGCAATCAAAACAACAGCTACAACCACTCCAATTTAAATGTAATCAACTCCAGGAACAGCGGACATAGAGGAATGAAGAAAAAAAAATTCTCTCTCAGTGGGACCTGAACACAAGTCCTGCAGTTGCAGAGAAGGCGGCTCAAGCCACTACGCCAAATGGCCAGCTCAGTAAGGCTTGGCCAAACAAATCCCCATATCCTGCTTTAGCAAGTGTCACTCACTGCTACTCTCACTCTACAGTACTCATCAGTGTTATTCACTACTTGTTCTTACTACGAGTGATTTTATTGAGTCACTTAAACTGAGACACTCAATAAAACTTGCTCACATCACTGCACACTTGTGGGGCACTACACTATGGAAAATGGGTGTTTTATAAGGGGATCAACAACTGGGGAGGGGGGTGGGACACTACACTATGGAAAATGGGTGATTTATACAGGGATCAGTGATCAGGAAGGGGGCAGGGACACTAAACTATGGAAAATTAGTGTTTTATATTGGGTTCAGTGATCGGGGATGGGAGTGGGACACTACACTATGGAAAGGGGGTTTACCAATATTGGGTGGGAGACTGAGGACCTGGGAGGGACACAACACTATGGAAAAGGGTTCTTCTATTTTGGGTGGGAGATCAGGGACCGAGGAGGGACATTACACTATGGAAAATGGGTTTCTATTTTGGTGGGAAATCAGGGACCTGACAGTGACACTACACTATGGAAACTTAATTGAACATGTTGGGTCAGTGATTGGGGTGAGGAAGAGCATCACTAGACTACCGGGGAATGCTGCTGCATGGGGCTTGGGCTGGTGGGGGCACCAGGCAACACCACACTAATGCCATGCAAATGAGCCCATAATTGGCATTTGTATGGAAAAACGCTCTTTGGGTCTCAGCCTTCATCTGCTCCTCCAGGTTTTCTCCTCCACAGAAGTCATCCTCCACTGCTTTTGAGACTCTAAGTGTTTCCCAAGCAACAAGTTAGGATAATTAGGAGTTCAGCATAGAACCTTGGTACCTGGCTTAGACAATTATTGCAGTACACTGGAGTGCAACAGGATGAAACATGTCTGAGCATTGTCATCCTCGGTTTATACTGCTTCAGATGTACCAGCCTGGTTAAAGATGATCTCTGTTCTGCTGGAGCTTTGTTAGCCTGACATGCACAAGGATTTGCATATTCATGATGCCTATGATTGAGGCTTTAGAGTGTGTGGTTTGAAAATATACACTAATAGTAAACAGTGTCAGGGAAGGCTGCAGTTGACCACATGGTTATTCTGCTTTGAGACAAACTCATAGACCAATTATTTAGCTCAGATTCTTTCTTTCTTTCTTTCTTTCTTTCTTTCTTTCTTTCTTTCTTTCTTTCTTTCTTTCTTTCTTTCTCAGTGTCAGATATGCTTAGTATAGAAAAGCTGCTCAGTTCCTCTGCATTGAACCACTAAACTGCTGGTTATCTATCTCATTGCGTTATTATGTCTGATAGAGATGCCAAATGAAAAACCTTAGTTACAGTAGCTTGCAAGAAGTTCCCAAATTGCCCTTTTCCAGAGACAAGTGTCTGAATACTAATGGCCAAATGCTGTTCCAAAATGTTGTGCTCTAGTTGACAGTTTAGCAGTTTGCATTAGACTGTCATGTGATTAGCATTGCATATTCTTGTCAATAATATGAATACACACTACTTCAGTGACAGTGAAGATGCGATTAAAACACTATTTATGAGCAGAAAGCAGTGATTGTTACTGTGGGACTGTGGGGACTGATGTAAATGAAACATACAAGCAGTCTAATTGCATTGTGAAACTTTTTTATTACTGAAGCCCTGTATTTCTGGGGACAGGAAACAGGAAGAGGGTAGTGTGTAGTATCATTACTGACCCCTACTAAAAGTGCCTTTTTAGCATTCTTTTACCAGATCTGAACTGAAAAACTTAGGACCTTAAATAAAACTTCTGGGGATTTTGTGTTATTTCCATATAAAATCCACATTTCTTCTGAGTGAAGCCGTGACCCCAAACAGCTACTTCGGGTCATTGGGCTTATAAAACTCTCTCCTGCAGCAAGCAGGGTGTGTGTGTAGTGGCGTGTGTCAGCGCACATGGAGACGCGTGCAGAGACACGCGGGTCTGCGCATGTCTGCTGTGTCTGCTGAGACCGAGGGACATATGGCATAAACAAGATTAGTATAGTAAGTATTATACTTAAAGAAAAGAGACTAACAAGAATTGTATTCTAGCTTGTTTAGTAATCTGATAACATGGCAAAGACTAAAACAAAGAAAAAAATCATAAATCATGTTTATCCTGTAAAATATTTACAGAACAAGAAATTGTGGAAGAATTTATATGTGATAACTGTATTCAGCTACAAGCCTTGCAAACAGAAATTGAACAAATAAAGCAGAGACTTGAAGAAAATAATCAAGTAGAATTACTGAAAGTCCAGAAAGAGATAGGGGACCTTGAGGCATATATAGATTCATTTTAGTAGAGAATGAGCGGAATCAATCTAATGATGGGGTTCCACAACAGTCCTTGACTAAAACTCAAAGCAGCCATGAGGAAAACCAATGGAACAGCACACCCATACATTCCACTAAACAACAAGTGACAAAGCAGTACCCAAAGTTGGAAAATAGATATACTATGTTAGACCAGGATAGACAATGTATGAAAGAGCCCTCAGAAAAAAATAAATCTATAGATAAAAACAAAAAGACTTCAACCATAATTTGAAAAAGTAGACATGGAGCATAAACAGGGAACTACATTTCTAAATAAAAACAAAGGAATACCACTCATATTAGATATTACAGTAGAAAAGGATGTTACAAAACAAATAGAAAAAGAAGTCATAAAGCAAAAAAAGAAAAAGACATCATAATAATAGGAGATTCCATAATAAAAAGGATAGATTCCATAGTATGTAAGGACAGAAAAATGTACACAACAGTGAGCTCTTTGCCTGGAGCCAAAATTTCAGATATTGGTCATTTATTAGATGGACTAATGGAGGGTCTATATGAACCTTTAATTATAATACATGTTGGCACAAATGATGTGGGTTTCCATGGTATAGATGACATCATAAAAGACTATCAAAACCTTGTGAATAGCATGAAAGAAAAGGGGTGTGATATAATCATATCAGGTTTGATTTCAGGACATGGGAGACATGAGTTTAAAAATTCAGGAATAGAAATGTTAAACAAGTGTTTAAGAAATTTTTGTAGTTATAATAGCATTGGATTTATGGACAATTCTTGGAGTCTTAGAAAAAAATACCCTTTATAAGGGAGACGGACTACATTTAAATAGAGCAGGCATTAGAATACTGAGTACGAGAATAAACAGTGTTATTTCGTCTCCATTTAAACTGGATAAAGAGGAGAGGAGACACATGACATAACACACAAAATGTGAATCTTCAGGATGGTTGAAATGTATACTAATAAATGCACATAGTCTAGTAAATAAATTTGAGGAATTACAACATCTATTACAAAAAATAAAATACATATAGCACTTATTACAGAGACCTGGTGGAAGTGAGGACAGTTGGGACAAATAAATAAATGGTTACAACTATATTATCAATCAAAGCAAACAAGAAAGGGAGGTGGTATTGCAATATATATAATACATTCAGTACAATGTGAAGAAATAACTAGGACTAAAGATCATCTTGAAATGATATGGTTAAAATCATACCCAAAGGTCAATCAAAATCAAACTAGGTTTAATCTATAGACCTCCCTCAATCAGCATGGAAGCTGAACTAGAACTATTAGATAGTATCAGGAGCTTGGATCCTACAGAAAGGATAATATTAACTGGGAATCTAAATTTCCCTGATATTGACTGGACAAAATTTGAGGGTAAGAATAAGAAAAGTATTCAATTTTTGGAAGCAATTAACCAAACAGGACTTACCCAACTCGTATCTGAAAACACTAGGGGGAAATAACATTCTTGATGAAATTTTAACAAATATGGATTAAACAATACAAAATGTATTTATAAGTAACCCATTAGGAGCTAGTGACCATCTATCTGTCCAGTTTTTAATAAAAATGAGGAAAAAACACCTAGAGAAGGGAAGACTAATGTTTTGAACTTCAAAAAAGCCGACTTTTCAACCATGAAGAAAGTTTTGGAAAATTGAATCGGAAAAGGAATTTGAAATCAAACAACGCACAAAATGTGGAATTTATTTTAAATAAACTGCATGCAACAATGAATCAATGCATACCAAAAATGCCAAACATAAAATAATAAGGATATTCCAAAATGGTTAACATCTAAAATTAAAACATTAATTAATAAAAAAGATGGTTTAAGAAAATTAAACATAATATCAATACACAGTCACAACTACAGTATAGAGAATTTGTTAAAAAAGTCAAGTATGAAATAAAAAAAGCAAAAAAGGAGTACGAATTAAAATTGGCAGTATTGGTTAAAGACAATTACAAAACTTTTCATTCATATATAAATAATAAACAAAAAAGGGGAAATACTATTGGGCCCTTTAAAAATGAAAATGGAGAAATACTCAATAATAAAGATTGTTCAGAAATCCAAAATAGATATTTTTGTTCTGTTCTCAACTCAGATAATTTCCTAAAACTTAAAGTTAACATGAATCATGGATCAGATGGCATACAAATACATCTACAGGAAGTCCTGGATAAATTGAAAGCAGTACACACAAATAAATCACAAGGACTGGATGAAATTCATCCTAGAGTATTGTATGAACTGGTGGACCAACTTGCATCACCCTTAACTTACATTTTTCAAAATTCTCGAAATACAGGACAGGTACCACAGGGTTGGCATGAGGCATTGGTGGTTCCTATACATAAAGGTGGCTCTAAATTGGAATTGAAAAATTATAGACCAATTAGCCTGACATCGGTCATGGGGAAGATGATGGAATCTATTTTGAAGGATCATATAGTTGAATATCTGGAAAAAAATGGCCTACAGCATCCAGTGCAACATGGCTTACAAAATCGCTCCTGTCAAACAAATCTTTTAACATTTTACGAGAAGGTTGGGGAGGCATTGGATACAGGAAATTGTGTCGATGTTATCTTTTTAGATTTCTCGAAAGCATTTGATAAGCTTCCACACCTGGAACTGGTAAATACTTTAAAACAGTACAGTATGCATTTAATAATAGCATAATAAATTGGATAGAGGCCTGGTTGAGTGAGAGAAGGCAGAGAGTGGTGATCCAAGGTGAAAAATCAGAGTGGGCAGCAGTGACTAGTGGGGTGCCTCAGGGGTCGGTTCTTGGACCATTTCTATTTAATATTTATGTAACCTCTTTAAAAATATCAAATACGGATATTTGGGTAACAAAATTTGCAGATCACTGCAGAATTGGAGCTATAGCAAATAACACAAAAAACAAAAATGATATACAGGAAGCATTAAATAAGGTGTATAACTGGATAAAAAAGTAAGCTAGAACTAAATAAAAATAAATGTATAACCATGTATCTGGGTAAAACAAAAAATAAAATAAACTATTCCTGTAAAATGGATAATACAGTACTCAATAATACAAATGAAGAAAGAGATTTGGGAATAATAATTAGTTCAGACATAAAATTCAGTTCCCACTGTAACAAAGTAATAAAAAGGGTAACCAGATATTGAATTGTATTTTGAGACATATATCAAGTAGGGATAGGAAGGTGCTGATGCCCGTTTATGGTGCCCTGGTGAGACCAAATCTGGAGTATTGCGCACAGGTTTGGGCCCCTTATAAAAAAACTGATATAAACAATATAGAAAGAATTCAGAGACGAGCAGCAAAATCAATTGAAGGATTAGAAAAAAAGACTTACCCAGAGAGACTGAGGTAATTGGATTTATATACCTTGGAATATAGGAGAATTAGGGGCGACTATTGTTTACTTTTTAGAGCTATTAAAGATGATTTATTGTTATCAGAATTAGGGCTTGCTTGGAGAAAATCCAGATATGAACTGAGGGGACATCCATTTCAGTTTGAAGTTAAAAAATGGCAAAGTCTACAACGCAAACATTGGTTTAGCAATAGAATTGTGTCTGGTTGGAACTCACTGCCAATAGATGTAGTATCAAGCACAAGCATGGACTCTTTTAAGGTTAAACTGGATCATTTCCTTTTGAAGATATAATTAAAATTTTTGGCAAGCATCATGGACGAAAGTCTAAATAGCTTGAAATGACCTGTGAACCTATGAAGATTCAACACCTTGCAACAAGGGGATCAATATGTCGTATACTTAAAAGATATTGTCAGAGAAGTGGACTGTGCAAATAAGTAAGCATTAAGCCACAACAAAGGAGAGTTCTACTTGGGAATTAATCCCTGGTCAGTGGGGTACGGCCTCGTGCCCCCAACCACATAAACAGGCATTAATTCCCCAATAGAACCCTCCTTTATAGTGGCTTAATGCACTTGTAACATGGCAAGCATTTCCAGAAATAAGCAGATTTATTATTTGTGCTGCTAACTTGTAATGCAAACACACACAGTTATATTTCTTATCTTTAACAGTGAATTGATAGTACACATTCTGTTGAATGTAACCTGTCTTACATATATTGTGGATGTAGGAAGGCATTACTTTACAACATTTTGATTTAAGTGCATCATGTTATTATTGCCAAATATACTTTTATAATTTTTACTATTATGGTACTTTTTCTCCTAACTTACTGTCTGGATCAGTGCTAGATACTTTAATTTTCATCAGTGTGTATTACAAGATATGAGTTGCACTGCATGATGGGACCATGCTAGGGTACATCTTCATATTTTGTTCCTGCAGTTCCCTTGGCAGGCCAACAGATGGCTAAGAAACAATGCTAGCAGCACATCACTGTTTTACAGCCATCTGTTGGGCTGCCATTGGAACTGCACTTAAACAAAGAATTTACTCTAGTTTCATAAGTTTGATTTGAGACAAAAGCTTTCACCAAGAAGTCTCTTAGCTAATATGTAACATTTTTTTACGTGCCCCTAAGTTATCCCTGTAATTCTGTAGTAGGTGTCTAGTTTTTCCTTTAAGGTAAGCATGGTATCACATTTCACTACCTCAGGTGGGAGTCTATTCCAAGGAGACACCACTCTCTTGTTCACCCAGGCTTCCCTTTTATTAGATTTGTACAGTTCCCCTTTCAATTGATACTCATGTTCTTGTAACTTTAGAAGGATGTCTACTTTGTAAACCCAAGCACTCCAACAAATCTCTATTCCTATGAGCAGAATATACTAGACATAAGTCCCCTCAGAGTCTATGATACTCGAGAGAGCACATGTCCAAATCACCCAACTTGTACTTACAGGATAGGGACCCAATATCTCGTATCTTCTCTGGTTGCCCTCCTCTGAACCCTCTCCAGACTTACTACATCAGATTAATGGTAAGAGCTCCAAAACTGCTCACCATACTCCAGTAAAGGCCTGGCCAATACAGTGTACAAGGGCAGCAGCACAGTTCTGTCCCTGCTTCTTATATTATGTAGAATACAGTAGAGCATTTTGTTTGCTCTATTAACTATTCTGGTGGTATGTTGCCTGAACGATAAATCATTGGTCACCAAACACCTAGGTTCCTCTCACATTCCACACTTTTGATAATGTGACTGCATAGGTTATATGTACCCTGAATATTATTTTGACCATTAAAGAACGCTGCACTTGGCTATATTAAATTTCATCTTATGTGTTATAGCCCAGGCTCTAATAGGATCTAATTATGTCTGGAATTTTAGGACATCTTCATCCATTCTTACGATGGCACCAGCTTTGCTGTCATCAGCAAATTTTGTTATCCATGCATGGTTCACAAAAAGCAACAAGGCATTACTTAATATTAATCCCATATACCAAGAATATTAGGTTATTCATAATCTGGGCCCCATTCAGTGCATTCATTATTTGGATTGCACCTAAAATGTTTAATATTTTTCAAAAACCTTTTCCTCATCTAAGTGGCAAGTGACAGTCCCATGGCCACATTCCAAATTACCCATTTATTTGCCACCCCTACCCTCTCCCTGTTCCATCCTATATCATATGAAAAATGTGACATCCTAACAGCCACATCTCTACCCAATATCTTTTAAAATGTACCCTACTCCCTAACTCGGCAAACCCAGTCCCATAATTATCTGGGGCAATGGGCTCATTTTATTATTTTCAACCTTCCAACACCAATCCTCAGTTCATGATGAGGGAGGCAAAAAAGATGGTCTTACTGTCATATTATCTGGTAGTATTCCAGACCCCTCTTCCACTCAGCACTGTCTTAACCCACCCTGGCTCTGTATTATATGAGGCAAAGGCCCAGATTATATTTGTTGCCCCTAATCCTGATCAATGATGATCAATAGAACCAACATCCTGGCTCCTCAGCTGGTCCCATGCATAGTCTAGTATTCATAGTTTCTGTATGTGTGTTGGGGGGAGAGTGTTATCTGCCTAGCATCATTGACTGACACTAAGCTGACTGTTATAGGGAACCAGATGGGAAGTCACTAATGCATTATGTATATTTATGTCTTCTTCACATCACTCACGTATGCAAGGTTGCTGGCTCGTGGCACTGCAGGTTGAAGCGCTGGACACCACACCTCTTGCCATGCTGATGCCCCAGGTTTGGGAGTGGATTCAGTGTGTCGGGGGTCGGCAGGGGGATGAGAGGATTGAGCATCTGGAGAACTGTTGTCCTTTCCTGGGGTGGGATCTAGGGCTTCCCCGCTTTGAAATGACTCCCAGTGGAGACAGGGAGCATTACATTCAAGTGGAGATGTGAAGGAGGAGGCAGCGGCAGACATCTGCAGGAGGGGCAGGTACACACCTCTATGTGCTGACATCATTGCACATCTGCTGCTGCAGGGAAACACAACATGATGGTGGAAAACCCCAGCCACTAGAAGGATGACAGTGGTCCCCACGGGGTGGTGCATATGTCCACTGTTGGTCCTTACCTGGCCAACTCTCCTGGGTCTTCTCCTCTCAGGGTGGTGGAGAGGACTCTATCCTCGATTCCTCGGCTAGGTGGGATTCAGGACAGAATTCAGGACTGACACTAAGCTGACTGTTATAGAGAACCAGATGGGAAGTCACTAATGCATTATGTATATTTATGTCTTCTTCACATCACTCAAGTATGCTAGGTTGCTGGCCCGTGGCACTGTGGGTTGAAGCGCTGGACACCACACCTCTGGCCATGCCAATGCCCGCTTGAGACCAGACTCAGGGCGTTTCAACCTTCCAATGCCAATCCTCAGTTCATGATGAGGAGGTGAAAAGATGGTCTTACTGTTATATTATCTGGTTGTATTCCTGACCCCTGTTCCACTGGGTTTGCGAGTTAGGGAGTAGGGGACATTTTACATTTCAGGATTCAGGTGGTGCTACCACCATTCAAGTGGCTTTCACCCGAGGGGGGCCCTAGTGACTGATGATGGGAGCAAAAGAAAGTCCACAAAAAAAAAAAAAAAGAATGCTAGGCTGATCACTTCCCATCCACAAGCTATGGAAATGAAATACTGTAGAGGGGGCTGACTTAGAAATAGAGGGGCCCCCCAATCATGGATTAGTGACTGGGGACTGAAACAAAACAATGTGGGCCTTTAACCCATGAGTGGTTAGGTCAGGCCACTTGCATTTAAAAGGAAAACCACTTTTGGCACTCTCACCATGGTTCTGGGCTCGCAGGTTGGGATTTGAATTTTCAATAAAGCAGCAAGTTGCCAGTGTTAATGATGAAACTAGTGATTTGTGTTAAGAAGGGGTCCTTTTCAGAAGATAGTGTCAAGTGGGGGACTTCTGGCAGGACATTAGGTTTATTATAAGGTAATGGTTGAGGGACCAAAATAGGGTGGGTGGGAACCAGGAAGTGAGGGGTGGGTGATAACTGATTGGAGGTGCAGGACAAACATTGGCCATCTTAGCAAAGAAAAAAAGTGTTATATAGCCTTTTATTAGCAAGACTGAAGAATGAATAATAATGAATATTTTCAGGCCCTGAGTATGAATATTCACTGAGTAGTCATGAGAAGTTAATCACATACCTCTGGTGAGCACTACCATCTGAATGTGAGGCACTACAATGTAGAGGATAATGGGTGCACACCAGTTAACAAAAAAGCTGTGTTCCCTTTGAGAGGTTCTCATGACAACCTAGTAAACATCAAGAGTGAAGCTTGAGAGGTTTACTGTTGTCATGACAACTTCGAGAAGTGAATGCAGCATAGTTATTTACTGTTGCCCATCCATTGTCTTTTATAATGTATGGGCAATAGTGACCAACAATGGAACATTTCTCGACCATAAGTGATCATCTCTCACACACCTCTCTGAACACCACACATGTCTCTGCACACAGACTTATGTTTCTTATGGTGACAAGTAAACAGTTCTGCAATTAGATTTCAGTAGACCAGGATCACGTGGTAGTCTCAAAGGCACCCACTTCCATCTGCAGTAGCAAGATCTATGAAAGTACTGCTGAGAAGACAGTGGAGCCAACAGAGTTGACTTTTCCTACTGTGTCAAACAGGGTCTGGTCAATGACAGTATTTAAAATGAAATCAAGACACGTTTTTTTTTAACTTTAGCTAGATTTATGTTATGGCCAAGGAGATTACTGGAAACAAAGTGTAGTGTGGGTCCAGAGTGCTCCAGGGGAGTGCCACAGTGACATAGTGAAGAGTATATTTTTATAGTGAATGGGAGAATGTGATTATGAGTGCTTGTTTTTTTCCCCAAAGTAAAAAAAAAAACAAGTGATTGGCATGACTGTCAGGATAATGGGAGAGCAAGGGCATTCCAAGCTCTTGTACCATCGTAGTGACATACTCAAGACGGTACAACAATCTCTTGAAGTCACTACAATGGTACAACAAGCCTGGGAATTCAATGAATTCCATCATTAATCACACCCTCCCATACACTATAAAAGAGTTCTATATTGCAACAAAATCACCCTCTGGATGGAACAGGCTGAAGGAATGGCTAAGATAAAAGTGCAGCAGGACCAATAAGAAATTCTGTTTAGATAAATGATTAGAGCTGCTTGCTGTCTTAAGGACTTGGGGGCATAACCATTTTGAAATACCATACTGCACATTTAAAAGGCTGTATGGCACACTATTCAATTCTATTCTGTTATGTTCTGTTTTCTGTTCCATTCCATTCTGTCCTGTTGTGTTCCATTCTGTTTTATTCTGTTCTCCAACAAGGAAATTAATCATACCAAGCAATTTTGTTAGAGAAGACAAGCAACTGAATACTGTAGCAGCTTTCTGACATATTTAAAGAGCAAAAGATTTAAACTCTTACAATGTGTTTACTGTTTCATTCAAAAATCAGAGTAGAATGAAATGACTGAAGGTACAGTAACCCCATACCAAGCTGTCACAGAGTGACAGAACTTCATAAAAGGCTCTCAGTGATTTAATGCTACACAGTTATACCAGCAAATTGATGATCTTAGATCATGGGACAGAGCAGGCCAATCAATCAGACTACACTTAAACTCTAAAAGATGTGCCATAAGTTCCTAATAGCATTAAAAAACATTTATCCATCTCAAAACATGATATTCATGCTATCAGTCAACAACTGAGACATTATATTGTACTCTAAGCCCACAAGTTGTATTTAGGATCCAAGCTACAGTATACTTGTGAAACCCCTCCGCAACAAGACTTTTGGCTTAACTGACAACTACAATTGCCAGTACAATGCAATAGCTTACTCTGTGTATTCTCACAGCAATCTATGATTCTGGAGGTCAGTTTGATTTGTCATGTTACTGAATTCTGTACATTTCATAATGTTCCAATATGCTATTGCATTCCAAAGTAGGATGGTAAGACTCAAACTAAGTACAAGGTTGCATTTTAGAAAAGTGGTTGGCTGTCCAGCATAAAAAGATAACTTAGCAAATCTATATCTCTTGCAGTTTTTTAATATAATTTAAAATGTGGGCATGTGTGAGTGAACTCTGTTTACATGCCCTGTATACTACTATTAGTTTGAAAAAAGTATTATTATGGGCCTGTTACCAAGGGTGATTACGTCTGGCAGATTGCGATGTAAGTGAGGTGCGCAACTGTGTGCTGTGCAGAGCATTGTGCAGATGTACCGTGCACAAAGAAGCATGCAACACCCCAACAGGCATGGGCAATGTCAAAGACATGCATGGGTGGTCCTGAGGCAGTGAGGAGACAAGGGAATGCTGCATGATTCCGCCATATATGGCAAGATGGAAATGTAATGTGCCTACGCTATGCACAGTGCAGAACTGGAATATCTGCAGAATACACACCAATGAACTGTGGTCTGGAGCAGCAGTGGCCCCCGTGCCACTGCAGCCCACCACCACTTACAGCTGCGCACCAGCTGGTGGCAGCAGTAGGTGGCAACAGTCCATTAACTTCACGGCACACAGGTGGCAATACTGGTCACAGACATAAAAGCAGTGCTCGATGTGCTGTATGGAGATGGTCTTCAACCCCGCAGAGACAAAGGCCCAAATATGGCACAACATTAATTCCAAGAATTCATTTCAAAACAATATAACCATGCTTGAACAATGGGCTAGAAATAATAACAGGACTTTTAATATAGAAATGTAAAATCATTCACCTAGGCCATAGCAATCCAAGTTTTCTTATTACTTAAATGGTCATAAATCCAGACAACAACAAATGAGAGGACCTAGGTGTATACGTCACCCATGACTTGTCTTATGACACAAATACAAAACTCAAGGTTAAATAAGCATTTGTCAATGCCGAATGTTTGCTTGCTGGTATTAGCATTAGAAATGCAGGAGTTAGACAAATGCAGAATAGGAATGGCAGTGAAGTAGTGAACTTGACATGAACTGCACTTCCATGCTGTAGAGATGGACAGGATGTGGGGTAAGTTTTTGGGTCATCACCCATGTTGGTCAAGCCATGTCACCTCAACCTGTTCTGCAGACAGCGAGATGTGTTGACCTGTGCCTTAGGGTGTTTGGCTTTACAGTCAGCCCATTCCAAAAGGACATACATTGAAATGGGTGAAGCATCGGAGAATGGTGTGAAGTCTTGGAATGAAGAGTTCAAGGTACACCTCGATGCCTGTCTGTGGTGGGGGTTGGGGGTGGGATGGCATGAGCAGTATGGTCGGCAATCCAAAGACACACCCCAATGCCTGTCTGTCTGTACAGGGCAGGATGCTATGGTTAGAAACCCTAATGCCTCAGACGTTTGCTGGTATTCACAGTATAAATTTTGAACATGGCCTTTTTGTGAGTTCACCTCATGAAAGCATTTGGGACCTCTTCTCATGAACACTGGCAGTGTGATTTTGTCAATGTGTCCCGAAAAGTGACTTCCAACAGTGCCATTCTGCACCACATGTATGAAAATACAGATCGGGCAGGATGTGAAGAATAACAGCTGAACTATCCATAGGGAGGTATGAAGACATGGCAATGCTGAAAATGTGTTGTGGGACTATTAACAATGCTTGCAGTTCAAGCATACGTGGAAACCGCACAACGCATGTGCATAACATGATCATTTATAGAGTTTCATCACCAGGTCTTCGATGGGCATTTAACAACCTGTGCTGATGAACAACGTCACTGTGATTTTGTTACTGTGTCCTGAACACTGATGTCCCACAGCAACCACGGTAGTCTACACTGGAACTGCAAAACACATTTCAACCAGGATGTGAAAATGACAGCTGTACTGTTCATAAGGAGGTGTGGAAAAATGGCAGTGTTGAAAATCTGGGTGAAAATATTACAATTGTGCAAAGTTATAGCGTGCATGGAAACTGTGCAACGCATGCTTGTAACACAGTCACTTTATGGGCTTTCATCTCCAAATTTTCAACATAGGCATTTAGGACCTCTGCTAATGGAGTTTGCCCTTTAAGGGGCAGACCATGTTGTCCAGGTGCACCCCTTCCCTCCTGATTGGGATAGTTGTGCTCAGAAGGGAAGGGGATAGGGAAGGGGAGGAGCTCAGAGCCAGAACAATGGCCAGGTAACAGGAAGGGGAGGGGAGAAAGGGGGTACATAAAGGACAGCACAAGGGAGCCTCAGCCACTTTTGCTGGAGTTTTTGATTTCCAAGAAACTGCAGCACTTCAGATTGGCATATTGGTGGGGAAGGTTAGTTCAGGACAGGCCGGAGGTAAGAGTCAAGCTACAATGTGTAAGGTTACAAGTTTTTCAAAAAAAAGGAGAGTATGTAGTAATAGAGACTGATCAAGAACAACGCGTTTGTTTTTGTGTGAAAGAGTAGGAAGCTTTACTGGTAGCAGTGTGGTTTGGTTGCAGGAAATTGCTTGTTGAGAACGGGTGTTAGGACAGGGAAGCATGACTGGCTGGAAAAACTTTAAAGTGATTGTTGGTGCAAGTTTGTGGTGGAGAGCAGTGGTGTGCAGCTTTTTGGTGGTTTAAGTTGGTTGGAGCAAGGAACGGAAGTGGGTCGCGGGACCACGTGGCGTCATATGCCGCGGGGAAGATGGAGGATGAGCCGGCAGCTTTTTGGTGGATTAAGCTTACAGGGGCTGCTAGTAGTGTGGGTTTTTTTGTCGGAAGGGAGGCGGGGGAGGGGAGCTAAGATCCGACCGCGTTGGATGGGTGCAGGAGGCGGGGGCCACATCGGGCGTGAGGTACAAGAGTTTTTTAGTCCCTCTTAAAGGCCTGCATTGTGTTTTTGAGGAGGCAGGGAGAGATGAGGAGGCACAAGACATGGGTAGGCCTAGAAGGAGGCCGGTCAGAGTAAGGAATGGAAGCAGGTCATGGGACCATGTGGCGTGACATCACATGTCACGTGGGAGACAGGGGACGAGCCTGGTGGTGTCGAGGGCCTGGCTGTTAGTGTGAAACAGGGATGAAACAGCTATGTGACCGCTGGGATCGTGGAAGGGTTAAGTTTGTGGACTCCAAAGGAGGGCATGGCAAAATAGCGCGCCTAATAAAAAAAAAAAAGAAATTTTAATAGGACGCTGGAGGACATGGTGGGCAGGCAGGCCCTGAAAAAGAGCTGGGGAGCAGCTAGGTAGAGAGACAGGAGGGTGCCTCAGGACCACGCGGCCACGTCGCAGACCGCGTGGGAGATGAGAGTAACGTTGATGGCCTGGTAGGAGGTGGTAGGTTCCTGGGGGTTGGGAGCGGACAAAGCAGGGTGCTGGGTATTAAAGACTGTGGGTCCAGACCAATTTACAGCCCAGCGCACGGCGATGTTGGTGGGTGGACAGTGCCGCTCCCCTAAAAGAGGAGATCCGGGGGGGTATGACTTGTGAAACATGTATATACATCGAATTTCAATAAGGAACAAAGCACTTTTCATGTCTGACGCGGGAGGGGTGGGGCATGTAGCCCGGAAATGAAGAGGCCGGGGAGAATGGAGGCCTCGGGAGCAGGAAGGGGGTTTTGATTATGGCCACATGGGCAGGGGATGGGAAGCTAGCCATTGGTGTTTTTCTGGTGTTTCATTATGGAGTCATGGGCCTCAAAGGATAAGGGATCTGAAGGCAGAGAGCAGAGGTGGAGGCCCAAGTGTGGCCGGGCAGTATAGTGGGCCGGAGAAATGGCTGGGGAAAACAATACATATATGTAATGGTTACAGTAGAGGATAAGTTGGGAACATTATTACTGCCCTACAGGGGGTCCGTTTTGGGGCCCAAAGGTACAGTGGTTGGCAGGGGGAGAAGGCCTGTGGGTGCTCGACCCAGTGGAAACATCGCTCGGCGAATAATCCGGGAGTGCGAGGGCCTAGGGCGCGGACCCCAGGGTAGTGAACGACGAGGGGGGGCACACACAAAAAAAAAAAAAATATATATATATATATAAAAACTAAAACAGGGTGGTGCAGCGGGTGGACACACCGCATGTAAGGAGGGTGAATCTAAGGGTTTTTTTGCCTAAGGAGTAGCATGGGGAGAGCGAGCCCAAAGGAAGGCTTTCGGCCTATATAAAAAAAAAATAATAATAATTTTTGGCAACTGGTTTTGATTAAGATGGTAACCGGTTTTAGTATTCTGTAGTTGTCTTCACAGGGCATCAGCGAGGTATGAACATGGCACCCCGGAAGAGCAAGCCATCGAAGGAAGAGGCTTACAAGGTGATAATCGAGCTTGCGGAAAAGGCAAACAAAATGTGGGAGCTGGTGGAAGGAGAGGACCCGGGGAAGCCCGGGGAAGAGAAAAGCGGATGGGGAAAAAGGTGGCAAAGAAAAGAGGGCACCTGGGGGAGGAGGCAGCCTTTTGGGGGTAGTGCTGAGGGCAGCAGGGACTGCCAGGGCTACCAAGCTCGCTCCTATGCAGCCAGGTGATGCAATGGCACCCACCCCTGAGCAAAGGGAACCCCGCAAGAACCGAGGTCGGAGGCTCGGAGCGGTGGGTCCGACCTACATCTTCCGGCAGACCATCTCCCACTTCCACCTCACCCACAGGACGAAGCAAGGGAACCCGGGGAAGCTGGCAGACACCTCGGACAAGAAAAGGGCACAGGTAACGCACCCAATATGGTCGGGGATAGCATAAAGGAATATATAGGGCAAATAGTGGTGGCACTAGGAACGAATGGGGTGGGACAGATGGAGTTGGCCCTGGCGGAACTGAAGGCAAGTAAAGGGGCGTTAAGAGACACAGAACAAGGAGAAGCAAGAGAAGGTCTGGGGACAAGGGAGGTGGGTGCACCGGGGATGAGGATTGGGGAGCATGTGCCCGCTGCCACAAACGAAAAAATATGGAGAGGGGAATATGTGGACATATTTGCCCTGGTGAGCCGAGGCGGCGGCAAAATATGAAGAGGCGGAGAGTATAGGGAAAAGCGAAATGGCAGCAGCCATAGTGTTGCTCGTAAAAAGAGGAAGACAAATCACAAAAGGAAAGACTTGGGATAGGTGGTTCCTGGTTTTGCAATCTTTTCAGCCATAACGTTGGAAAGAAGACCAGAATTAGGTATCCCGCTCATCACTTATTCATTGATAATACGGAGAGCGAAAGGCGGAATGGGGTGGTTGTATTACTATGAATATTTTCGGCAGAGCATGGCAACATTTGGGATGTAAGGTGGGACACTACAAATAGATTTATGGATGGATTATGTAACGGATCAGTTTCACACCCGATGGAGGGTGGAGTAAGAGAGGGGCCATACCTACGAGATGCTGTTGGGCATATAATAGGGCATTCTGCTCATGGCCCCAGTGTCATTTTCGTCATGCCTGCGCAAAATGTGGGGGTGGGCACTCGGCCATCAAATGCAGGATTACAGGCGTACAAGGTACCCAAGGGTATGGGGGACAAGGGTCGAGCCAGCATTTCTTTCGGGATAACCAGGTTTTCAGAGGGCAGTCATGGAGCAATGGAGGAAGGGGCAGAGGTAACGGGGTAGAGGAGGGCAAAGCACTGAGGCAACAGAAAGGGGTGGGCAGGATGGGGGGTACAGGGGCGACAGGGCTCGATTTGAGATGGCCAGAACACCTGTGAACATAGCGGCCTTGGTGTCGCCTGGCGAGATACCCAGATACAAGGACCCGGGATATGATTTTGGGGGTTTGACACAGGTTTTCATTACAGTCTACAGGTCCCAGACAGGCGAGAGAGGCGAGGAATTTATGGTCGGAAAAAGGAAAGGAGGACATGTTAAGGAATAAGATTGAGAAGGAGAGGGCGGCTGGTAGGCTAGAAGGTCCGTTTGCCGACCCCCCATTAGAGAACATGCATATATCACCATTGGGTTTGGTTCTTAAAAAACAAGAAGGGGAATATTGTGTAATATACCCTTTGTCTTACCCAGACGGTGACTCGGTGAATGACTATATTAGGGAGGAGCATAGCAGGGTGACCTATGCAATGCTCGAGGATGCAATCCGGATAATCCGGGCCACAGAGGATGCATGGATGGCAAAAACAGACAAAGAATCGGCTTTCAGGCTGCTTCCAGTAAGGAGGGAAGACTGGGACCTTTGGGGTTTTAAAAATGAAGGGAGATATTACTTTGATAAGGCTATGCCTATGGGGTGCTCCACAGCATGTGCAACATTTGAAGCTTTCAGCACATGCCTACAGTGGATATTCCAAGAGGAAATGGGGTACAGGTCCGTTATCCACTACCTGGATGATTTTCTCCTCATAGGTAAGGGTGAGGAGGAGACACGGAGCATGTTGATTAGGTTTCAGCAAATGTGCCAGGGATTGGGGGTCCCACTGGCACAGGGTAAGACAGAAGGGCCCAGCAGGGTGATAGAATTCCTAGGGATAGAGATGGACGCGGTGAACGAGGTTTTTAGGTTGCCGGACAAGAAGGTAAGGAGATTGAAGGAGCTAATTAGTACACATGCCAGCAAAAAGAGGGTCCAGTTGAAAATAGTTCAACAAGTGTTGGGGCATCTGAATTTTGCATGCAGGGCAGTGGGACCGGGGAGGGCGTTTACAAGAAGGTTGGCCAGGGCGACAGCCGGGGTCACGAAACCACACCACTGGATTAACTTGACGTGCAGTATCAGGAAAGATTTCAGCGTATGGGAAGAATTTTTGAAGGGCTATAATGGGACTTCATTCTGGCAGGTGGAGTGGTTGTATAACACAGACTTGGAGTTATACACAGACACAGCAGGAGGTCTGGGCATGGGAGGTTGTCTGAGGGGCAAGTGGTTCATGGAACCATGTCCTGCGGACTGGGTTAGAGGGGGAAAAGTGAAGGACATAACACTCCTGGAGATCATGCCCATATGGGCATGTACTTTCGTTCGGGGGGAGGAATTATGAGATCAGAAGGTAACATTTTGGTGTGACAACAGAGCGGTGGTGGACGTACTTAACCACAGAGGGGCCAGATCCAACTCAGTCATGCAGGTGGATGATGGCTGGTTCTAAGGGCTCTGCAGCTGAACATGTCTTTTAGAGCAAAACATATCGAAGGGGTACGCAATACCCTGGCTGACAGCCTTTCCCGTCTGCAGCTGGACCATTTCCGGAAGCTGGCGCCAGCAGCGGAGGAACAAAAATGCCCATACCAGCGGACATCTGGGACATTGGCAGGATGGAGCGGAGCTGTTGTTTCATAGCTCATGGGCACCCCTGGACTCTGAGGGCGTACGATGGGGCCTGGCGTGTTTTTCAAGCATTCAGGGCAGAGCACCAGATGGAGGTAAGTGGGCCATTATCGGAGGAACAGGTGGGAATGTTCCTAGTGGATCAATGGCAAAAAGGGAAGGCTCACGCCACGATGGGGGTTTATCTGGCAGGGATCAGTGTGATCTGCATCCTGTAGGGATGGCGGGACCCGACAAGGACGATGTTCATTAGGAGGATGATGCAGAGATGGGGTAGGTTAAGGGGGAGGACCAAGGACATCCGGAGGCCAATAGGGGAGCAATGGTTAATGAAGGTAGGGGAGGCACTCCCGGCTATATGTATTTCAAACGGCGTGGCCCAGCTATTTCATGCAATTTATGTGACAATGTTTGCAGGGGCTCTGAGGGTGAGCGAGTTAGTAGACCATAGGAAAATGACATGGAAGGTGGTATGGAGTGGGAGGATGTGAGTTGGGGGACAAAGGAAATAAGGATCAGATTAAGATGATCCAAGACTGACCAAAAGGGCAAGGTTCCATAGTAACCCTAAAGGGGCGATCAGAGGTTGCAATATGCTTAGTACAAGCCCTGTGGGTTTTCAAGCAGGGCAGGTAATCAGGACTGGGAAATTTTTTACACACAGGGATGGAAGAAGGGTCACTAGTTACCAGGTCATGGCAGTGTTAAAAAAGGCGATGGCATTTCTGTGGGAGAACCCAGCTAATTACTCATCCCATTCCGTGCGGATTGGGGCTGCTTCACAGTGGGCGGCGAAAGGGGAGTCTGTGGAAGACATTTTGGTGAAAGGTCGCTGGCAGTCGGCCAGCTACAAAAGATACATCAGAACTCTGACAGAAAAAAAAAAAAGAGGGGGGAAGGGAGGTAATATTGTACTGAGGTTACGAACATTGGAAGTGAAGATGGAAAGGTCATGGGAGAATGCATGTTATTTAAATAACTTTGTGTTGTTATATCCCAAAGGTAGAAGGAGGAGCACAGAAGTCTGGATTTGCAGCCACTCCTATATTTACTAGGCTGGTAAGAGAGCGGAAACAAAATCTGGAGGAAAACAGCTATATCAAGATGCCAGGCAGTGTAGGCTGGTATGGCACGGCGTGTGGGGAATGAGATGGGCACAGCTGCTCCCTGCTTTGGAAGAGCTCAAGAGACATCGGCCCAGTCCAGACCTAATTATTATACACTTGGGGGGCAATAATCTGGCAAGAAGACCATGGGCACACACATACTGGCAGATCAAGAGGGACTTAGAGATGTTAAGGCACTGGTACGTAGGTGTCCCTTGCATGGTCAGACATAATACCTTGGAGCGTGTGGAGACAAGAACATAGCCACAGGGTGGTGGAGAGAGCCAGGAGGAAGATGAATAGGAGAGTGGGAACACTGATAAGGCAGATGGGAGGACAGGTGATACTGCGAGGGGTCGAAGAATGGGTGGATGAATTTTACAGACCAGACGGAGTACACCTGTCAGACATAGCGGTAGATATGTTTAATGCAGAAATGATGGAGTTTATAGAAGAATGGAGGAGACAGGAAAACAAATTAAAAAAATAAAATATATATATATATATATATATATATATATAGATATATATATATATAAATATAGAAAGGGGGGGGAGGGAGGTAGCAAGAGGCAAGGAAGGGAGGGGCACCCTAGTTTTGGGAAGCATCCATCAACGCAAGTTGGAGACTGGCTAGTGGGGAAAAGGGGAGGATGAAAAGGGGAAGATAAAAGGAGTAACATGAGAGGAAGAAGAAGATGAAGGAGAAACGGTTCAGTTCTCACCATTACCTAGCAAGAAAAGGAGAAGAAGAAGGCACCCAGGTTTTCGCCTGGGGATGGAGAATCGAAAGTGATATATGTATGGAATAATGGAAATTATTGGATATATGAAAATAAGAGATGGAAAAGAATTATGATTGATGGATTTTAATAAATTAATTGCCAATCTGAGCACAACAACAAGTAATGGCTCATGTTTTTGTGAGGGATGAGGGGAAATCGGGACAATGGAGTTTGCCCTTTAAGGGCAGACCATGTTGTCAGGTGCACCCTTCCTCCTGATTGGGATAGTTGTGCTCAGAAGGGAGGGATAGGGAAGGAGGAGCCAGGAGCCAGAACAATGGCCAGGTAACAGGAAGGGAGGAGAGAAAGGGGTACATAAAGGACAGCACAGGAGCCTCAGCCACTTTGCTGGAGTTTTGATCCCTCCCAACCCACCCTAGAGGAATAGGAAGGCAGGGGGTATAGCTGATGGGGGCGGTAGGAGGGTCTGTTATGGTGGAGGACAGACATGCCTACCAGAGCATTGGACTGCCAGTGGTGAATGGCAGGGGAAGATGATATGGTATGGACTGCCAAAGGTGGATGGCAGGAAAAAAGGGGTCATGGACTGCCAAAGGTGGATGGCAGAGGGTAAGAGGATGATGGACTGCCAAGGTGGATGGTAGGTGAAAAATGGTTATGGACTGCCAAAGGTGGATGGCAGGTGGAAAATGGGTAAGGGCTGCCAAAGGGGAAGGGCAGGTGAAAAAATGGGGAGGATTACGAAAAGGGGAAAGGGGGACAAAGGGAAGATAAAAGGAGTAACACGAGAGGAAGAAGAAGATGAAGGAGAAACGGTCCGGTTCTCACCGTACCTAGCAAGAAAGGAGAAGAAGAAGGCACCCAGGTTTTCGCCTGGGGATGGAGAATCAGAAAGTGATATATGTATGGAATAATGGAAATTATTGATATATGAAAATAAGAGATGGAAAAGAATTATGATTGATGGATTTTAATAAATTAATTGCCAATCTGAGCACAACAACAAGTAATGGCTCCATGTTTTTGTGAAGGATGAGGGGGGAATCTGGGACAATGAACAGTGTCACTATGATTTTTGTAATGTGTCTCAAACAGTGATTTCCCACAGCGACCGTGCTATTGTGTGCTGGAAGCGCGAAAACACATTTCGGCCAGGAGGTGCAAAATGACAGCTGCACTGTACATAAGAAAGTGTGGAAAAATGGCAATGTTGACAATATGGTGTGAAAATTTTGCAAATGTGCGAAGTTACGAGCATGAGTGGAAACTGCACAATGCACACTTGTTTTATGGACAATTGTCACCAGATTTTCAGCATACCCATTTTAGGACCTCTGCTAATGAACAGTGTCAGTGAGATTTTCCTAATGTGTCCCAAACATGGATTTCCCACAACGAACGCGTTAGTCTGTGCCACAAGTGCAAAAACACATTTGGGCCGGGATGTGAAAATTGACAGCTGTACTGCTCATAAGGAGATGCAGACAAATGGCAGTGTTGATAATCTGGAGTGAAAATATTGCAAATATGTGAAGGTACGAGCATGTGTAGAAACTGCACAATGCACACTCATAGCACAGTCATTTTATGGACTTTTCTCACCACATTTTCAACATAGGCATTTTAGGACCTCTGCTAATGAACAGTGTCACTGTGATTTTTGTAATGTGTCCCAAACATTGATTTGAGCACCTACTGCGCCACTGTAGCGTACATCGCATGAGAAACACATTATGGGCAAGATGTGCAAAATTAAAAGCTGTGCTGCTCATAAGAAGGTGTAGTAAAATGGCATTGTTGAAAATCTGGAGTGCAATATTAAAAAGTCATGCATTTACTAGAGCTGCATGAGGACCCAAGCAACGCATGCTCATGTGAAACAGCTTGCCTTTTAGGAATGTTTTTACCAAATTTTCAACATAGCCATTTTAAGACCTCTGCTCATAAACAGTGTCACTGTGATTTTCTTAATCTGTCCCAAACATTGATTTCACACACTGACTGCGCCATTGTGCGTTACATGCGCAGAAACACATTTTGGGCGAGATGTGAAACATGACAGCTGTACTGCTCATAAGGAAGTGTGGTAAAATGAAAATGTTGAAAATATGGCTTGCAAATATTAAAAATTTGCGCACTTACGAGCGTGCGTAAGAACTGCGCAGCGCATGCTCGTAAAACAGTCATTCTTAGGAATTTTTCCACCAAATTTTCAACATAGCCATTTTAAGACCTCTGCTCATGAACAGTGTCACTTTGATTTTCATAATATGTCCCAAACATTTATTTCACACATTGACTGCGCCATTGTGCGTTACATGCGCAGAAACACATTTTGGGCAAGATGTGAAAAATGACAGCTGTACTGCTCATAAGTAGGTGTGATAAAATGGCAATGTTGAAAATCTGGAGTGCAAATGTTACAAATTCACGAACTTACGAGCCTGCATAGGAACTGTGCAATGTACGCTCGTAAAACAGTCATTTCTAGGAATTTTTTTTTTATTAAAATCTAGGATTACAAATACCTTTGAGCAGGAACTTCTCATTTACAAAGGTTCCACGTCAAAGGAATGGGGGGTATACATACATACAAAGGTCAACATAATAATACATAGTTACACAATACAAAGAAGTAAGAGACTGAGGCTTAGGAAATTCCAGTAATTCAAAATGTGCCAAATGTTAGGTAGCATGACATACCAGCCAAGGACAATCTTAGAAATAAGCACTGTAGGTGAGAGGGACGGGAATATGCAGGCAGAAAGGCCATTGTTGGATGGTAGAGGGTGAGGGTAAGAACTCTAATGGGGAGGGAGGGGAGGGATAAAAGTCAGGAAATGCCGGGGAGGAAAGGGGCAAGGGGTGGGCAGGTAGAAGGGGCAAGGTGGGGAGAGGTGGCTGTCAAGACTGAAGTGGAGGGCAGTGAGCAGTGGGCCCTGATTAGGCGAGGCAGTCACAATGACTAGTTGAAATGAGATTCACCAGATTTGCAACATAGGCTTTTGAGAGCCCTCCTCATGAATACTGGCACTGTCATTTCATTAATCGGTCCCAAAGGTGATTTGCCAGTGACCACAAAATCACCCTTAAGGCCTATTTAATGCCATGACAGTGACATAATTCATAAGGAGGGTCCCAAACCCATGTTGAAAATTTGGTGCCAAAATCTAAACAATGCCTGAGATATGCAGCAAGGTTGAAAAACCCTATCTATCCCATTATACAGCTTACCAGCATTTCCACAGTTCACGATTGGCTTTGAAAGTGCAGACATGTTCCGGTCCACCAAAATCATTGCGCAGGACTCCGGAGGTAAGTGTGGGGTGAGGGGGGTGGGGAGGCAGGGTGCGCGTGGGTGGGTACAGGTTGTGGGAGGGGGCCTGGGAGACTGCGAGGACCATTTTTTCTCCACAGGAAAAACAAACAAAAAAGACAATGCCAGACAGTTTTCTATTTTGGGGCATTTGGCACACTGGTATGAGCTCCCAGCATGCCAACGGACTGTTTTTTTTTGGGGGGGAACTGTAGCCGATGGGGGATTGGGTACCCCCATCAGCACACAAGAAAAGGGGGGGCCATAATGCCAATGGGGACTGGGCACCCCCATCGGCACAATGAGAATGGGGGAGGAATCATGCCGATGGGGACTGGGCACCCCAGTTGGCACACAACAAAACGGGGATGGGTTAGATCATGCTGACAGGGAGTGGGCTCCCCCATTGGCAGACAGATGACAGGGACATTTGCGCACTGAAGCTGGCGGGTATTGGGGCCCCCGTCGGCAAACAAAGACCATCTGGTGGGGACTTGCTGCCAAGAGGGATTGGGCACCCCCTCAACATAGAAGCAGCATAATATTGTTTGTGAATGTGGCGGCAAGCTGCCCGCCACGTTCACAAACAGTATTACGCTAGTTAACGTTCCGCCCTGCAATGACGGGCCGCTCCCTCATTGCAGCACAATGACTGATGCTGCAATGACGAGGTGGCCCCTGATTGCTGCGGCAAAAATGTTAGAAGATGGTGAACTTTTGGAGACCAGTGTCATCACCACATTGTGCCTCCATTGGTCACCAGTTGCCAAGTCCCCAATGCAGTACCTCCCTGGCTGTAACAGTGCCGGCGTTCCACAACCCGCTTCTCTCTAAGCTGTCACGCTCATGTTTCTTGCATACGCATGCAAGCAAACATAAAAGGACATAGTATTTTAGGATGCATATTTTGGTGTATCAAAAGCCGAGATCCAGAAGTCACCATACACTTATACACAAGTTTGGTCAGGCCACACTTTGAATACTGTATACAGTTCAGTGCACCACAAATTTCTATCGGCTCTAGTATTATAGAAAAGGTTCAACAAAAGGCAACAAAGAAAATCAAAAATATGAACAATCTAACATATACTGATAGACTAAATAGACTTGGCCTTTACTCTCTTCGGTATAGAAGAACAAGAGGAGACCTCTGTCTTGCATACAGAACAAAAATGATCCATTTCTTGGAACAACAATAGGCATTGTCAATCAAACCAAAATTAAAAATACAAGATCGCACAACTGTCAAATGAAAGGGGAAAACAATAGAATGGCAAAAAAAAGTAAATGGTACACTCAAATTATCATATCTAAATGGAACATTTTACCACGGGATGTAATCGATAGTGAGAGAATCATTTCATTCAAAAGCAGTCTAGATAAAGTCATGGGAAGCAAAAAATACAAATTTCACCCATAAATGTTGGGTGCAAGTTCAAAATGGGTGTAAGCCTGATGAACTTGTAACATACTATGAAACTATGACACTATGGTAGGACCTGCAGGAGGCGATCAACGCTATGGGACCAGAGGCACACTTGCCGTGATCAAGGACAAGTGGTGGGACCTCCGTCACAGGTGAAGAAGATGTTTAGCAGGGCACACCAGTCACAAGGTGTCACAGGCAGAGGTCCACCACTGCCAGACCCACCGCTCACACCCATTGAGAAACTGGTCACAGACACCATCAGCAACATCTTGACAGACGGTGAAACCAATGGACTTAACAGCATGCCAGATGAGCATGACACATGGGGACACACACAACACCAGCCCCTCAAAGCACATACACAACTGGACCTGATCACCTATGTGCATTCTATCCAGAGTGCAAAATAAGAATAGCAGCAATGAGAGTCCCTCGGGTGCCAATCGAGATATAACTCAGACATCAGCTGGTGATGGTAGGTAGTGCGACACCTGAAGTGCCATGTGCTAAGGCAAATGGACAGCCATGCTAAATGCTGTGTCCTCCCCCACCAGAGTCACAGTGGCAGGACATGAAGAGCACACAGGAGGATGCCGCACAGTTGCCAGCACAGCCCTCCAATGTCCAGGACATGGACATGCCATGGGCCCATGACCAACAGCACCAGGGGACCATGCGCAGTGGGGGCATGGCCACAAAGACCCTAGCCACAGTGGAGGGATGGACACCAGAGGCCATGGAGTTGGACGGACACCAGACACCAGCGTCCAAAGACAGCAGTGATGCAGAGGCTAGACGACAGAACAACAGCAATGTAGCCACTGTGGAGACCAGCTGTTGAGGAGTTGTGGGATAACAGATGGACCAGACACAGAACTTCAGGTTCAACACACAATCTCTATTTAAAAAACAGGGGATAACCTTAAGCAATGGCATAGCCCTTCTTCAATACATCAGTTTGCAGCAAGAGACTATGCATGTCCTTCTCTGCACTTGGTCAGCTCCTACTAGCCCACTGATCTATCTCGCTAGTGAAAACTATTTTATTCCTTATGTTGGTCTTGTGTGTTTGGGTGATGGGGAGCTGAAAAAAGAAAACCCCCAAAACAAGCTAAAGACAAAGAACCTCAGTACAAAGGCACTGATGCAAGGGTTACCCTAAAGGGCATTGGTAATAAAGCCAAGTTTCAAAGAAAGACACCATCACACATACCCTATGATGCAATGGGATGATGTAATTGGATCTATATGCAAATCACCATGAAATTTTAGGCTTGTTCGGCTTAAAGCAGGAATGTATGGTGCCAAAGGGCTCTCAAACAATCTGCAATTTACATGCATTTTAAATAACACAACTAACTTAATTTTTATAATGCAGTCCCCTAGTAACTTTGAACTTTATCAAAAACACCTAGTGCTGTGGCATTTTCAACATTTACAGATTTCATAAACATAAAGCATATACATTGAGGTATTTTATCACATAGTGCTATTGCATACTAACTCCAACAATGAGAAACACAGCATGTTGTTTTACATTAGCTCAGAGGTCACCACAATAACCTCCCTGTACGAGGACCTGAGAGGAAAAGAAAACTTAAACAGGACACTACAGCATAGTCATGAAAGGGAAGGGAGTGCGCATACATAGATACATAGATACATAGACAGTGTCGGCAGATAAGGGCCTATGGCCCACCCAGTCTGCCCATTTCAGCTTGTAAGTTCAGTTTGTTTTCCTAGAAGTCTGTTGCCCCTTACCCCTGACCTCCAGAATTCCTTTATGTCTATCCCATGCATTCTTAAATCCCGTGATTGTTTCAGCCCCCACCACTTCCTCTGGCAGGATGTTCCACTTGTTCACCACCCGTTCTGTGAAGAAATTCTTCCTCATGTTTCCTCTGAATCGTCCTCCCTCCAACTTCATCCCATGCCCTCTAGTCCTGGAACATCTTTTTCGCTTAAAAATAGTGTTTTCCTGCACCCTGTTCCTCCCTGTAAGATACTTGTATGTCTCTATCATATCCCCTCTCTCCCTCCTCTCCTCCAGGGAGTACATGTTCAGTTCCTTCAACCTGTCTTCATAGGACTTGTGATGCAATCCATGCACCATCTTTGTTGCCCTCCTCTGAACCTTCTCTACCCTGTCTATGTCCTTACGTAGGTATGGTCTCCAGAACTGTACACTGTACTCAGGTGGGGCCTCACTAGTGTCTTGTATAGCGGAATTATGACCTCCCTTTTCCTGCTGGTGATGCCCCTCATACATCCCAGCATCCCTATTTGCTTTACCTGCTGCCTTGTCACACTGTTTCTACCTTGAGGTCATCAGAGATGACAACCCCAAGATCCTTTCCTGCTTGGTGCATGCTATATCCTCACCCCAACTGATATACTCTGCCAGGGTTTTTGTGTCCCATATGCATTATCTTGCACTTCTTTGCATTGAATTTCAACTGCCAAACCCTGACCATTCTTCAAGTTTCTGCAGGTCGCTTCTCATTCTGTCTACACCCTCTGGTGTGTCTACTCTGTTACAGAGCTTTGTGTCATCAGCGAACAGTGAAATTCTGCCTTCTAGGTCCTCTGCAATGTCACTGATGAAGATGTTGAATAGGATCGGTCCCAGCACTGATCCCTGTGGTACCCACTGGTCACTCTTCCCTCTGTGGAGTGACAGCCATTTACCACCACCCTCTGTGTCCTGCCACCCAGCCAGTTACCTACCCACCACACTACTGTCCTGCCCACACCCATATTCCTCCAGTTTGTGTAATAGTCTTCTATGTGGCACAGTGTCAAAGGCCTTGCTGAAGTCCAGATAGGCCATGTCCACTGCCTCCTTGATCCACCTCCCTAGTCACCCAGTCAAAAATTCAAATCAGGTTGGTCTGACATGACCTCCCCTGGTGAAACCATGCTGCCTTTGGGTCCTGTAGTCCATTGACAACTAGATGTTCCACCAATCTCTCCTTCAGTAGTGCTTCCATGATCTTCGTCACTACCGAGGTGAGGCTGACTGGTCTGTAGTTCCCTGCTTCCTCTTTGTTCCCACTTTTGTATAAGGGGACTACATCTGCTGTCCTCCAGTCTTTGGGTACCTCCCCTGTTTCCAGTGATCGGCTAAACAGGATAACCAGAGGTTCAGCCACCACCTCTCTTAGTTCTTTAAGGACCCTGGGGTGCACCCCATCTGGCCCCATTGCTTTATCAACTCTTATTACTTCCATTTCCTTCAGGACTCTTTCTCGTGTAAAGGGACTTGTGTCCATTTCTGCACCAGGTGCATAGGTGGCCAAACGTATGGACTACAAATTGTAAAGAATAGATTAGGCAAAGAAATAGAAGAACTGTTGCAACAGATTTAAGAAAAGGTCAGTCCTCAAGAGTGGCAGGATCTCCCTGTCATATATCCCCCACCTTAAGAGGGAAGCAGATATTTCAGACTACTTACCACCTTCCTGTCCCAGGAAGGGATGGAGCTTCCACCCATCCATCTTCAGAAACTCCATCTCAGGGTCCCTATTACCAATAAACATTCAATCATAAACATAGTAGATATTATCATTCTTTTCCCTGAGGCGTTAACACATTTCTCAGCAGAGACTAACAGTACCTTCCCTGCACTATTTCCTTTTAGGGAAAGTCCATCATATTTCATTGACATCAATTCCTGCTTCATATCTAAACATGAAATCAGCATTTACATGTTTTGTCCCTGCCTTGTGGGACACAGTAAATCGATAGGGCTGAAAAGCTAAGTACCACCGCATTATACAGGGATTTTTTTCTCTCATTTGGTGCAACCAGCAAAGAGGGTTATGATCAGTTACAACCTTAAAGTCAGCCCCCCACAAGTAATATTTCAGAGACTCAATAGCCCACTTTGTCTGTAGGCATTCTTTCTCTATTGTGGTATAGTACTGAAGATCGTAAAGCACCTTTATCTCCACAGACATGACCATGGAGCACCATGTGCTTGGCTGGACTACGTCCTCAAAGAGGTAAAAGATGTGCTGTAGCATCTCATGTTCTACATGGTAGTGCTGTGCTGTGTGTTACAGGGGACCAGGAGAAGGAAGTCACATTTGGTGTTGGAGCTCATGGAGATGGGTTCAGGTGGCACTGGACAGGTGATTTCACCCAGGAGCAATCTCCCACATGATATGCCACACTGCTTCTCCCTGCACCAGTCCACAAGGGGCATGTTGTATCATGACAATGCCAGAAATATGTGGGCCATCTGTGTGTTGTCCCAGGTAGTTGGGGCTGCAGGCCTTGGTGTTTGTGTGTGTGTGTATATGTACACTGTCCACTAGTGGCAACACTGTCACTGGTGGTGGTTCCCTCTGTGTGTTCATGTCATTCCAGTGTTATCAGGGACCTATGTAGTGGATCGTGCTGGAGAGCGCCCTTCAACTATACCACTCCACCCCAGTAGTTGTCCACTCCACCTCCACCTTCAACTTTGGGTCAGAGAACTCTGACTAGGCACTTGGACTGTAAGGCATGATTGTTCTCTGCTTGTTGTGGCCCCTTGTCTCCCCCCACCATATTGGATGCTGTGCTGCAGGCTATGGGTGCCTGCGTGTTTTACTGCACTCTTCTGCAGCCATCAGCACATACCATTATTCAGTAAACACTGATGTTTATGCAACCTCTCTGTGTGTGTCCCTTATTGTCCCTGGCAGGGTACTGCATGGGTGGGCGTCTGTGTTTGGTGTTCTACAGTGTAGCATAGGATTGGTTGGTGACCAGCATGGACACATGCTGTTGCTGTGGGCCTGTCCAAACATTGGCAGTGCTGTGTGCTGACTCTTGCTGTGGTGGCCATGGCATCCCTGTGGGTCAGTCACATGGTGGACACGTGTTGTGTGGCAGTTAGTGTGCTGTGTGGCACCCCATGCATGTGGCAGCCTACCTTGTCATGGTTCCCCGTGCCATGCCTTCTTTGTGTTGCTCTTTGCAGCCCTGTGGCACTGCACCTGCAAGCATGGGGTTTATGACTGCCTCCAGAATGCATAGGCCATCCATGTGGCCACGCATCATGCCAGCATAAACCACATCATGCATCTGCATGTGGTGCTGTGAGGATCTACATGGCCCCACCTTCACACCTACATATCTCCAGGGCATGCATGTTCATGTCATGGATGTATGCAGCATCATATGCACAGTTCATACATGCCATGTAGTGGGTGGGTTTGTGGGTTTCACATGTATCCAGCTGTGCACAGGCCTTGAGTGCTGTGCATAGGCCCACACATTTGTGAATAGGGCCCATTGTTTCCTTATTTAAGATCCCTTGTTAAATGAAAATGTACAGTTAGAAGCCTTAAACTTACTAGTGCCTATGCACTACCAGGTGGGAAATGCACACCAAAGGCCCATATCCCACCTGCCCAGCTCCACACCTGTGGACAGGTGTGCCGCCATCATTCACCAATGGCCACCACCTGTCCATGGCTCTGCCCTGCCCAGCATACAGGTCCATGCAGGGCAGCTGCGGGTGGAGTCACAGACCCAGCTGTGCACCCAATCAGATGCCCACCATGGGTCCTGCAACAGTGCAGGTCTGGGTGCGAGAATGCCTACTGCAGGTACCCAGACCAGTGCCGTATGGCCCCAATGTCCTGTGGCCCTGCACCAGGTGCTCATCAAGGCACCCTCCCAGTGCATGGACAGACCCCCAGTGGACTGACCCCACCAATGGCCCCCAGGCTGCCCCCCAGCACAGTAGTGCCCGTACCCCATAGTTACTTCCCCCAAGACCCTGACCCCATATCTGGTGCCCCCAAGTCACACTGTTGGTCAGGCTCCCCCCTTCACACACACACACACACACAGAGGACCCAATCTCAAGGGCACATGGTACCCCTACCCCCACATTGGTGACCAGTGTACCACACCAACCATTACAGCATCAACAACCCCCCTGCCCCCGTACCCTCCCATTGGTGAAGCAGCTAGCACCAGCCAGCTGTGCTGCCTATAAATAGTCAGCACACTCCCAGCAGCACTTGGACAGCTGGCAGCCGAGGAGGTGTGGATGGGCTCTGCTGCTGGCCGGTCCTGGCCGCTGCATAGATGAGAGAGTACGGGGGGGGTTGTCGTGCTGCAGAGGATGGGAGGGGGTACACTGGCCACCAATGTGAGGGTTGGGGGTGGTACCAGTGACTACCCTCAGCGAGACAATAGCACATGGAGCATTCATCACTGGATATACAGAACAACAGTACCCAGAGGCAGACCATTGCCTGGAAGACATGAAGCACCGGGGAGGAAGCATGCCCACTGACCGGGGCAGGTGCTCCACTGGTGGGGGCTGTAATGCTGGGATCGGTAGAGGCTGCCATTTGTTGAGGCAGAGGGCACTGAACCATACTGGGGTGGGGTGACATGTGTTGGCGGGGGTTGACTGGTGACAGACTATGCGGATGGGTGCACCTCCTAGATGCGGATCCACAATAGCAGACACCATGTGCTGTGATGTGTGGGCACTCACCCGATCAGCTGCCCCAGCCCTCCCGTCTGCTTAGTGGGCTGGGGCAGCACAGTGGATGTTTTCTGGGTCCACTGTGACTGATGGGGCATGTACCAGGGCGTGCATAGTGAGTTATAGGAGGGTCTCCCCTGCAGTAAGCTGCACCTTCTTCTGCACCCCTGTGGCCATCACTATGCACCTTAGTGCATGGCGTGTAGTACTGAAATGCTCCCAGCCTGCCCTGGTGCATTGTGGTCTGTGGAGCCAGGGTTTGGATGTGTAGCAGTTGTGTGCTTCCCCTTAGTGCATCCCATGTGGGGGCGCAATGGGTACAGAGTGTCTCCTGTCACACATCGTAGACAGAGGGCACCTACATCATCATGCATAGGCCCATTTGTGTGGGATGCCTCAATTAGCACTTTCAGTGATAAAAATCACTTTTTACTTACAGTGTTTCTAAGTAATCTGGTTCATCTAGCCATGCTGATCCCTGTCCCGAATGTAAGGGAAGTAAGTAAGAGAGAATAGAGTATGTAGAGAGGCTGTATGGCATAGCAGTTAAGAGCACTGAGCTGCATCACAGTGTTTACTCAGATACCCAGTTTTTCCACCCAGCAAGATTGCACTACTGTCTCTTCTCTTCTCAGTTCTACAATGCTGCCTTGTGTTTAATCAAGTAGCTAGGGTTGCTCCACAAATGTGTTATGCACTTTCATCCATACAGTGTTTACCTATGCATTGTATCCTACTCTAACTGTTTATACTTGGATTGAATTGTATATTTTCAGCCTCTTATGACATTACTATGTGTTTTGTACCTGTACCTTATCCATTTGCCATCTTTATGGCCTGGGTCATGCCGGAAAATGGTCCTTTGGATCAGTGCACCTACCTGGTAAACAAATGCAAATAAATAAATAAACTGGGTTGGAATCCCACAGGCACCACTTGCATAGTGTGTGCCCATGAGCAAGTAACCTGACTTCTCTGTGCTCCCAGGATGCACCTGGAAACAAGCCATTTCTTAGTGTGTGTTTCCTGGCCAAATTTGTAAAATAAGAAAAAATCAATAAACAATGCTCTGGGGCATCATCTCACAATCATGGACAAGCAACCTATGCTTAGTATGGGGAGAGGAGCAAGTGCAGCAAGAAGCAAACTACTGGCTATTCATAGCTAAAAGAAGTATTAATACCATGATCACTTCCCACGGCTGCTAACCAGCTATTATGTCAGCCGCATGGGATTGTGGGATGCTGCTTTGCAGTTTTGTTCACATTTGGGAACAGAAGCAACATGGCAGGATTCACTACAGTACTTAGAAGAAGAATACATTTTATATAGCACTTTCATACAGATTGCATCCTAAAGTGGTTTACAATCAATCAGAGACAGGCAGTGAAGTGACTGTGAACTTGTAGTGGCAACCATTCCTGACAATAATATCCATACACAATTTCAGACAATTGCATGAACCAGTTTTATGTTAAGGGGATGCTGACATGGACACTGGTGAAAATCCATTATTTTGGCAAAAAGTGCCTTGGGTTCCTTTACTTCCACCTAGCTACATAACATGCAACAACAATGAAAGTGCTGTTGACTCACTGTATGTGGTCATTTGAAAGACAGTAAAGGTGGTTCCTGGAAAATACTTTTTAAGGTGTCATCCTCTCTGAGATTGGCTTTTGGTCTTTACTAATATTTTTTGTAGGGGCTCTAGATCTGGGTTATGTATAATGACCAAGAGGGTCCACTTGATGGTGGTCTTTTCTTCATATTGTAGTAGCTGTTCTCTTGGCATAAGCAGGGCATGTTCTGCAGTTCTTTCAATTTTTCTGAAGAGTGTCCCTGTTTATTAATTTTTTTTTTTCAGTGAGACAAGGGGCCCAATTCTCAAAGCCCTTAGATTTATGCAAGGTGCTTGTGTCAAACAGAAATGATGCAAGTGGCACCTGGGCTCCAACAATGTGCCCTGAGCTATTCTCAAAAGCAGCCTGCGTAAAACGCAGGTTGCATGCCAAAGGGGGCTTGTGCCAGCCTTGCACCACAAAATGGGCTGTGACATGGTGCTAGGGGGCTTGCAGCAGATGCAGGCTGCCATATCCCTCATTTGATATTTTCAAAACCCTCCCAAGGGTCTAAGTACTGTTAGACCAGTCCAGGGCTGGTCTAATAGTACTTAGAAATCCTCTGGGAGGTTGTGCCAATGTGCCAGACCCAGCCCTGATCCTTTTTGTATGTTATCAATAATATCCCTGAAAGTTTAGCAGCCCCCCCAAGCCCCGATCTCCTGTAATAATAATTAAAATATCCCTGGTAGTCTAGCAGTCCCCCAAAGCCAATAACTCCTGTTATAATAATTAGAATATCTCTGGTGGTCTAGCAGACTGCCTCAGTCCCAATCCCCCATTAAAAGACATTGTGAAATTCCTGGTGGTCTAGTGGACCCCCAACCCAGCAGTGCCATACTACTCCACTCTCTCAACCCGTAACTGAACAGGCAACTGGCACAGCCCTGCTCACCACCATGACCAGCCACCGACTGAGCTCTGAATGAGCATGCACTATATACAGTACACATTCATTCACAGCTCAGTTGGCAGCTGGCCATGATCGTGAGTGGTGGGTTGTGCCAGTCACTAGCACAGTTATGGGTTGGGGGGGAGCAGGGTGGTAGGGCACTGTGGGTGGGGGGGCACTAGACCACCAGGAATTTTGGAATGCCTTTTAACAGGGGCTTGATGTGATCTGCTAGACAACCAGGTATATTCTAATTATTAAAATGGGATATTGGGGCTTGGGGGCAACCACTAGTCTACCAGGGATATTTTAATCATTATAACAGGAGATCAGGGCTGGAGCAGTCCACTAGACCACCAGGGATATTAGCATTTCTTTTAATGAGGGATCAGCACTGGGGCAGTCTGCTAGACTGGCAGTGACTGCTTGGGGATATTGCCACACGGCCATCCACGGCTTGCGGCAACCTGTCTAGGCACACCCTCTGTTTGGCACACCACTACTGTTGCTGAAAGCTGCAGGACTTTGCCACTGGTACCCTCCCAATACAGAATCGAGTGCAGGATCCGTGGTGCACTGGCAATTAATACAAGCCACCTTTGGCGTGGCTTGTGCTAAATTTTGAGAATCGAGCCCAAGGTGTTTATCTCTGTCTTCCTCAGTAGAGACATTGTGTCTACTTGAGGGTAGAGATGGGCTGATGTTTAATTTTGTGGGTGAAGTTCCCATGGAATTGGCAATTTCGCTGTGCAAAATATTTTGCTAAATTTGAACGATCACGCAAAATATTTTGCAGGTACGAAATTGCAAAATTCCACCCGTGAAATGCGGTATTTCACTTGCAAAGTGCAGAATTTCACCTGAAAATGTCTGAATTTTGCCCAAAAGTGGTGAAATTCCACTGTTTGTGGGTGAAATTCTGACATTTGTGGCTGAAATCTCACACTTTGAGGGCAGGATTCCACATTTGGTGGGAAATTCTGCATTAGCATCCACAAATAATTTAGAAATGTGCAAAATTTTTCTGGGTTTGACAACTTTACCCATTTCTACTTGGGGTGGGAGTGAAATCAGACGATTCCTTTTTATTTTCTGATGGAGTGCTGCTGTTTAGGGTTTCTTTGTTGTGAACAAATTCTTTTAGTCACAGTCGAGGAAGTACTCCTCTAGTTCACTAATAGAAGCAAATTTTGTCAAGGTCCTTTGTTGGGCAGAATGAAAGTCCCTTAGAGAGTACAGATGATTCAACAGTGTTAGTGTGTGGTTGAATACATTAATAACAGGGAGATGTTAAGCTGCATTACCTTGCTGTTTCATGTTACTATTGTCTTCCTCTGTACTAATGCTGTAAACTCTGGCTTGTAAGAGGATATTGAGCTTCTTCTTCTTCTTGTGCAATGCAGTTCGGGTAGATCTCTTTCTGGAGTTCTGGTTTTGACTTAACTGTCTTTCCCTCCAGCATATCAGATATATTTTAAACTCTTCTTTGAAAAGAACTTTCTTAGAGCATATTCTGTGAATGAGGTGATTTCTCAGTTCCTCTGAAGTCTTTTGGCAGAGCTGTTCAGCATATTTTGAAGTGTAAGTGGTTCTTAGTAAATTATAGATTGTTTATACAGAACAGGCAAAATCACGGTCAAGGTTTACTTTAGTGTTATCTCAAATAGTTATTGTTTTGCACCATGAGCAAAGAATGATGTTGATATTTTACACTGTAACTTACTTTAACTACTGATATGAGAAAGGGTTTAAGCTGTATCACCAGTTTTATATCTGTTAGAATTCAAGAATGACAACCACATGGTAGTGCTTCAGACGAAGAAGTACATTCAAAAGATACAGTGGGTGATAGGCACCTGCGTTAGACACATTAGGCAGTAACAATGAAATAGGAACAGGAGCATTTACCTTGTGAAACTTGTTCTTTATTACAGTGAATGCAAGGAGCAGAGAAACAGTTCAAACAGTTCAAACTACATTCTGGCTGACAAAGGACACCACTGACCTAGGTTGTGACATTAGGGGAGTCCTGGTGTCCTTTTGTCAGCAAAATGTAGTTTGAACTGTTCACTGCTGCATTCAGCTTAATAAAGAAGAAGCTTCACAGGGTAAATTGTCTTTTTCCTACTTCATTTTATTGCTTTATGTATCATACTAGGAGTCATACTAGGAGAATAAGATGCACAGAAGGCTAAAAGTCCATTAATGTTCATCTCCGGAAGTGGGTTATACCCAACCTTGTTGATCAAATAAGTAGTGGTCTAATTTGGATTTAGAACTGGAAAAGGAGCCAACTTCTACAACCTCCTTTGGTAATTGATTCCATAAGGCTATTTTAATTTGTGAAAAGAAGCTATGCCTGGAATTACCTCTGGGGTTAGATAACAAGCTGATATACATGGCTTCTTAAGGAAATATTCCTTATGTTAAAGGTTAAACCTAAATCTGAAATTAGGACACTGTCTTTTGTTATTCTGAACATTACTAATAGGTCACCTTGTTTTCCTCAGTTCCAGTGGAAAGAATTTTAATGCTCTTAGTCTACTGTTATAAGCCCTATTCTGAAGGCCATTAATTATTCAAGTTATTCTTCTCTGTACATCCACTAATTTATTGGAGTCTTTACATAATGGAGGTCCATAGGGAGAGCAATAGTCCAGATGAGACTGGACATAAGCTCTGTACAGTAGTAGAATACATTCCTGACTTTTTTTTTTTTTACCAATTATTTTACCAGGTGAGACACTTGTATTGAGACTTCTATTGGTGAATGCTCTCTTAATACAACCAATAATCCTGTTAGCTTTTAGGGCTAGCTCAGTGCAATGCTTACTGAACTTCATATCACTAGTGATTAATACTCCCAGATCTTTCTCACAGTTAGAAGATTTCCATCCTTACTACCCAGTTTATACAAATTACATGGGTTCTTAGAGCCCAGATGCATGACTATGCATTTTTCGGCATTATAGTTCATACCATTAGTAAGACCCCAACATTCTAGTTTATCAAGATCTTCTTGAAGAGTTGTTTTCCCTGGTCTGTTCTTACATCTGCAACAATTTTAGTATCATCAGCAAATTTTATTGTTAAATTTTTAAGTCATTGTTTAAGTCTGAAATGAAGAAAAAAACAATGCAGGCCTAATACAGATCACTGAGGTACCCCACTGGTGACAGGGATCTTGGTTGATGTAAACCCTCGAATTTTTACAATTTGGGCTCTTTCACTCAGCCAAACATGTGTCCAATTAGTAAGAATGTCACTAATTCTTAATATTCATCTTATTTATCAAAGTGAGGATCTTGTCAAATGCCTTACATAAATCAAGGTAAACTATATCCACAAAATTTTTCCTTCCAATATAACACTAACTCTCTCATAGAATACCAAGTTGGCAGTAAGGCATAACCTCTGTTTTTTAAACCCATGTTGGCAAGTGTCAGTGATGTTCTTTTCATGTATATATTTGCAAATCTATGTTTGACAATGGATTCCATGATATTCCCCAATATACTTGTAAGGCTGATTGGTCAATAATTTGTAGGACTGCCATGGCTTCCCTTCTTAAAAATAGGAACAACACGTGCCAATCCCCCATCTTGTAGTACTTCAGCAGTACTAAGGGACATGTTGAATATTGTAAACAATGGTTCATCCAACCAAGATTCTATCTTCTTTAATAATCTCAGGTGTAATTGGTCTGGAGCAGGGAGGTGTGCATTTTATCTTTCTTAGTTTGGAGAGAGATATCTTCCTAGATATTTCAGGAGTATGCCATTTTGTTTGCTACTGTTTGGTACTAAGTTTCCATTTCACTTGGGACTGAATATGGAAAAAAAGTTATTGAACTCTATAGCCATATCCTTAGGGTCAGTGATATTAGTACCATTTCTCTTTAATGGACCAGTGATACTAGTGATATTTTTCTTATTATTAACATTCAAGTAAAATGATGTCCCTCCATCTTTAATATGGGCTAAATTGAATTCGATATTGTGCTTTTCATCCTTAATGGTTTTCTTGCATCTTTTCAGAGACTCTCTATATTTATGTTTATTATAGTCATTACTGTCTCTTTTGAGAGCTCTATATAGTCTTTTTTTGTTTGAATAGTTTTCTTTACCATAGCTGTGTATCACACTGGTACCTTACCTTTTTATTATGTATTTTTTTATTAGGTATATATTCATAACTTAGTTTGAGTATTTTGTTTTAATTTTCAGCCATAGTTGTTCAACAGCGGTATAGTCCTAGTCCAATCCCACTGGTATAAGTCTCTTAGGATACATTTAACATTGGCTTTTAAAATCCTTTGTCGTGGATATACTTTCTTCTCTGACATAGTTAGCTGTAGTGGTGAAGGTGACTATATTGTGGTTACTATTTATAAGGGGTTCAAGTATCTTAATGTTATTTATTTTGTCTGGGCAATCTGTAATAATGAGGTCATTCATACCTCTAGTGGGTTTATTTACAAGTTGGTGAAGACCATTACAAATACATAGATCATGGAGCGTATGTTCCTGAGCTGTAGTGGCCGAATATTCTGCCCATTTTATCCCAGGCATGTTAAAATCACATAAGATTATAATTTCTTTATTGACTATTTTGTCTTTGATGTTATGCAGTAATTTATTATGTTCTAACTGGCTAATGTCTCGAGGTCCATAGCAAACCCCAAGAAGTAGGTTACTAACCAGATGCCTATAGATATCAACCCATATGATTTCACTGGTATTATTTATATCCTCTTCAGACTGTGTAAATCTGATATTTTGTCTTCTATAGCTGCCAATTGTATGTCAGCCTAGTGTGTTACTTACCTAACCCAAACTGAAACTCAAATGTAAACATGAAACTCATGTAGCCAAAATTATGTACTATAAACTACAGCAACTGGACAATTTTGGAGGCCCAAGGAAATTTTAAAAAAACATATGTAATAGGTATAATTGGTCTTAGAAAACTGAGCTAGGCAATATATTGGTTGGTGATACTGAATATACTGATCACATGGCTATTTCTGAAATCTTCAGTTTTACATTTTGGGCAGCAAGTGATAGCTTTCACCTACTGTTACTTTGTGTGCTCTTTTGTAAAGATTTTAGGGATTATTGTTACGTTTAGTTTGCTTGAATTGGCTGTAGTGAGACCTATGTAGTAGCATGCCAAAAGGAATGTAGCACCTGTCAAATTATTGTCTGTTCAGTATATTCCCCCAAACACATAGACAAAACACAAATGTGTGTACCCATGATGCTTTATGTTGGATTTGAAGCTTTTGATTTTATGTACAGTGGTGCCCACCAAAATGTAAGTTAGTGTCATACATTTCTGCATAACGAGAGGGTAACTGCAACTGAAATGTCATTTTTCCCCACAGTACTGTAACTCTGCTGCAAAATTCTGCAGTATTGTGTTGTATCGGGGGGGGGGGCTCCACTGTATGTTTAATGAAACAACACAAATTGGAAAGTATTTGCCTTTTTTGTATAATTAAATCATGTTACAGTTTTCTTTCTGTAACCTCCACCCATCTGCCCCCCATGTTTCTACTTGCAGGGCTGCTCCTCTCACATCTAGGCACCACCGAGAGGGGTGGGGGTAGTCACTACAAATATCTTGCAAAACTCTGTGTGACCCATTAATTCTACTATGGAACCTGCCATCCTTAGACAGGCAACCCAAGTGTGGCAACAACCTGGCTCACACCTGGGGGGACCATTTAGCATGGCCTTCAACCTGGGTCCCTGGGAGAAAATATTTGCTCAGCATTATGCTAGGTTTGTACTTCTTGTCAGGGGCACCCAAGTAAATCCGGACATTGGAAGCAATAACTGTAATGTCCAAACCAGGTTGGGATTCTAGAGTGTGTGTCTTTTATTCACATAACACAGAGAATAAAGCAAAGATGAACCCTCACAAGGCTACACTCACTGGTAATGCAGATTACAGAGGTACAGAGCACGCTTCCTCACTATGAACCCTCAGGTTCTGAATGGATCTGGGCACACACGGCACAAACTGGTACACTTCTCTTCCTTGTCTTGGCACCCTGGCCAGTACTAGAACACTTTTCCATATTGCATGGAGATTGATGGTGGCTCCCTAAACCACCTATGAGCACTTTCCAGCTCTAAGGGAAAATCCAAAATCCCATGTCTGGGTGCTTTCCTCAGGAATTGGCCAAATGCACCAAGAGAATACATAGGTGACCAAACCTAATCCAGAGAGTTAAACCTGGTTGCTACAGATGGGGGGGTCTCCCACCTTTTGCTCCCAAATCTATACTTGGCCATTCATTTGGTTACAACACCTTTCTTTGAAACACTGTTTGTAGATGCTCTCCCAAAATGTTTTATACATTTAACAATCTGCTTTTCACTGAAGGTGTTCTGACTTTAAAAATTCTGCATGTGGCTATGTCTTTACCCTAGACCAGCACTGTTGCAGATGCTTCTAAGTCATGCACAGTCTAAAAGTTCTGTACTTGGCAAGTCTCTATTTGACCTCACAGTAGGCAGACACTTTTACTTCAAACTCTATCTCGGTGAACATAGTCTCTTTATCAGAGAAGAACTCATCACAGTATGCAGGTGCCCCAGGGCTTTTCTCACACAAATGTCTCAGGCAGTTTCTCCCTCTCCAGGCTGTACCAGGGGATTGCCCCTGAATCCTGGAATTCCCCATCCCTCTGGGGATGGGGCACTCTTAACTTTCCAGGAAAGGTCTCTACCACTTCACATCTGGTCTTCTGTGTTCCTCTCTAGAGTGAGAACACACAACCCCTTTTCTAAGGTAGCTCTATATCAGAGCTAGGCTTTGAGGAGCTGCACTGTGCAGCACTCCTCAGTCTCTTGAGTGTCTCTTGAAACTGGCTTGAATACCTCAGTGTTCTACTGCTAACCCCTGCAGCTAGCATTCCATTATGGCTTACGCTGCTGTGAGAATTCTAAGGTGACATCATCACTTCAGCCCAGCAGAAACTGAGAACAGAGTGTGACAGTGTGAAACCCATATAACTGGCATCTCACAAGCTGCCTTTCCCTGCCTGCCACTGATTCTAAGTGGGATTCTAGTAACCCCTGGGAACAAGGGGGTTACACCCACCCTCTGCCAGGAAAATGACTGTCCGCAGTTATTATCTACCTGGCACTAGGCCATCCTACCCTATGTGTTGACTACGGGGGGGTAGCCATAGAAGGTCTACCGTCTCCCCTACCATGTGCCAGGCACAGGCAGACAACACTAAGGTCCCAGAGGCCACTGGCTGACACATCAGTCCCTACACTACAATCTTACTATGGATAACCAGTGGCCCTGGAAGAACTGTCCAGAGCATAGCCTAATAGATCAGCACTACGGCTCCTGATGGGTCAGAACCACAGCCTGTCTATCCCTCTAGCCCTCTAGGAAAAACTTATCTGGCCAGAAACAAAACTACCCAAAACAGGGGAACCTCTCACCTATACTTGGACACCTGCAACCAAACCAAGGAGCTAACACTACATCTAAGCATTACACTCCCACACTCCCCCACAACTACACCTGTGGAAGGAAAAGTTAACACATGTTAACAACAACACTGTACTTTAAACAAAACTACTTTAAGGCACATGATGAACCCTGTTGAGTCCCTCCACTCCTCTTTTTGACTTCTCTTCTGTCTTCGTCAGGAACCACCTGAAAGAGAAAAGACAAAAACGCACTGCTAATCTTCAAACACAGTACACAGTCCTAACCATTACCATCAAGACACTGGAGAATCCCTAAAAAATATTTTTTTAGAAAAGTAGAAAAACAGTAGAAAACAGTAGAAAAACATCATCATTATGTACAATACATGTTTTGGGGATGGAATGCCCTAAAAGTCCCAACTAGTGACAACAGTGCCCGAAGGCAGGTCCAAGAAAGAGTCTCTCCTGGGCCAGAGCCTGGTGAAGCACAGTTCTTGTAGGACTGTAGCCCTGAAGGGGAGAGTCTTTGTGGGCTGTTCAAACAGTCTGTAGTCTGCCAGGTGTAGGATGTGTATTGCAGTGTCAATAAGGTAAGAAAAGTCTGGACTTACCAGTCCCTTGAAGAATGAAAATAGTACGGCACCTGGCTCTCCGGCCAAAGACTCTCCCTGGCAGCATTTTTCAGATACAGCTGGGTGGAAATCTTCCAGAAATGACAGGATGGCACATCTGGAAACTGCTGGGGTGATGTCATCTCTGGCTGACGTCATCTGGAGATGGAACCTTAGAACAGGAAAGGAACAGCTGGTCTGAAGTCATCTGAAATCCCAGGTGATGAATCAGGAGACAGCTGAGCTTATGTCCTCTCTGGATGATGTCATCTGTAAGGCCAGGCAATGGAACTGGAAGTCACACTGCAAGGCTGATGAATCTGGAAGCAGCTTTAGATCCTGGAACACCAGACTGGTGAAACAACATGGGTACGGCAATGGCTGGATGGCAGCACATGCTACCACTGCTCTGCTTTCCACTTGGTAGGCATGGGCTCATTTGCGGGAACTTAGTTGCATTGAAGGTAGTACCACAATGGGTCAGGTGCAAGAATTATTACCCCATCTGGGTGCTCATAATTCATGTTATGGAAAGTCTTATTACCTTTTGATCCACAATATGTACAGTATCTGTGAACAGTGTCCTGCCCTTTCCAATACTTGAATCTGTCTTTGATCACTTTGTCTCTAACAAATCAAGTGGCACATGGATGCAAGTCTTTAGTTGCCTCTTCCACTATCCAGGTTTTTCTGTTTCTCTCAATCTCCTCCCAGACTCCTGAGGAAAGGTAGGAAAGGATATCCCATAGATCTCATTTGCCTTCCTATGAACCAGTCTTTCTTCCTTACTACACTTGGTCAGCTTAAGACCACTGGCCTGGCTTGGGGGTAGCCAGTCCTGGTTCTGCCAGTGACACATGTTCAATGCTATGTAAAATGGATCTCTGACTCTCCTCCTTGTGGGGACAGGGCTGTGGAGACACTAATCTCTTCTTCTGGTTCCTCTGAGGCAAAAAGCCCATGGCTGTGGACTAGCACCTTCCTCATAAGGATACATAGTTTCCCCCCCTTTTCTTCCTTGCTGAGGATCTGATCCCAGGAGTGAGCAGTCATCCTCACTTCTGAGACTGTTCAGTCTTCACTGGGCATGGAGGTTGACACCACCCATTCTAGAGTCTCTTGCATCTCATCTTCTCCTATGAGACTTGGGCTTGGCCCCTCTCTCCATGGATCTACTGAAGTTCCCTCTGCAATGTTCTTCTGTGACCTGGACATGGAGACATCATCACTATTCTGCTCTGCCAGTACATCCACACCCTCTTCCTTTGTACCACACTGCTGGGCTTCCCCAACATGCTCCACCTGGTGCAGTGTGCTGCCACATGCAGGATCTTGAATCTTTGTCCACGTGGGAGCCAACCGAATCTTGGGTGCATTAGTTAGGCCTTGCTTCTCTAGGCACCCAGAACAGTGAGAAATCAGGAAGACATCCCTTGCAGCCTTGAGGCACATTATGCATACTCTCACTGGGTATCCAGGAATTGCCACATGAGGAGGTAACATGTCTCTATGTCTTTCAGCTTGTTAACCTCTTCCACTATCATAGCCTGGGCATGATCCAAGTAGCAGGATGATCTCGAAGCCATGACTAGAAAAAACACAAAAGTTCACTGTTATCTTTGATCTCACTTTGGTTGGAAAAGTCTAATAAAATGGCTCCTGCTGCTGTGTTTACATTACTACCCACCCTGTAATGGCAGCAGCACTCCTGGTGCATCAACATTCTATATCTGACTCAAGCCACTGCACGTTCAATTTACTGCATACTGATAAAGTTCACTCAAACTGCACAGACTGCACTGTTTTTGCTCCCTTAACATGTCTATATGATTTTTCTAGGATTTTACATTAGCTTTCAATCACTTATTCTTAAAGTCACTAAACTCACAGTATTTCGTGAACAGAATTGCCTGTTTTGTTACATCTCTCATACAACCCACAGTGTCTCACTTTGCTCAGAAAATTACACTGTTGCTGAATCCATAATTGTGCTCAGTCTAATGCTCATAATTCTTGCTTAAGTTTGATTTACTTTACACAGTCCTTCTTTGCAAAACAATCTCACTGTTTATACACAGATCCAGTTGGCTTTTGAAAAATCACACACAGTTTGAGCTGTTTTCTGAATCGTACTCACTGAATCATTAGCTGGCGTTTACAATGGAAATTTTTCCGATCCTGGAGGCCTCTGGATTGAAATGGGCTGGCGCTCTTGCTGATTGTCCTTGTGAACACCATGCTCTCTCCACAGTCACTTGGAATATGGGTTGAGCCTGATTTAAAACAGAAACATCTGATATTTTACTTTTTATGATGTTTGCAGTCACCACAACGCTCCTCCTGGCAAGCTAGCTCACACACTACTCGCTCTCTCCCTCTCGAACGCTGGGCAGCACTCTGAAGCTGGCTTGGGGATGGGACTGATTGTAGTCTCACCAGTCACTCAACACCATGCAAATGAGCCGCTCTCTCTTCTCATGCTCTTCTCCTCCACGGCGATCGTTGAGCAGGCAAAATTTTAACTGCAAAGCAACTTTTTTCTTTTCAACTGTAACTCCACGGCGGGAGCACCATTTTAACCATTTTTCATGGCAATTTCCTTAGTGACTCCCCCAGTCTTCACAGCAAGCATTTTAAACTTCTAGGGCACAACTGTCTCTTTGTTTCCCACAGTTCTCCATACTTTTTCTTGTCACAACTTAAAAATTAAAAGCTGGCAAATGTTCTTTTTGATGCAGGACAAGGGGCACACACAATCTGGCTTTACAGCTCCTTGGTAAACGTTGGCACAATTACAGCAGCACATGAACAGCAGCACACAGTGGCACATACTGATGGCACTTCTCTGGTCAATCCCTTATGCGCAAAGCTTCCGATTCTTTGGGCTACCAACTGCCAGAGAGACAAAACGCTAGCCACAATCTGAGCAAATATTTCTTGTTTTCTCCCAAATTCCAGACAAATCCTAAGCAGTGCCTCCATTTTGTAACCTCCCCGCACTGGCCCCCCATGTTTCTACTTGCAGGGTTACTCCTCTCACATCTAGGTGCCACCGAGAGGTGGGGGTAGTCACTACAAATATCTTGCAAAACTCTGTGTGACTCATTACTTCTACTACGGAACCTGCCATCCTTAGACAGGCAACCCAAGTGTGGCAACTACCTGGCTCACACCTGGGAGGGCCATTTAGTAAAGCCTTCAACCTGGGCCCCTGGGAGAAAACATTTGCTCAGCATATTGCTAGGTTTGTACTTCTGGTCAGGGGAACCCAAGTAAATATGGACACTGGAAGCAATAACTGTAATGTCCAAACCAGGTTGGGATTCTAAAGTGTGGCTTTTATTCACATAACACAGAGAATAACAAAGCAAAGACAGACCCGCACAGGGCTACACTCACTGGTAATGCAGATTACAGAGGTACAGAGCACACTTCCTCACTATGAACCCTCAGGTTCTGAATGGATCTGGGCACACACAGCCCGAACTGGTACACTTCTCTTCTATTCCTTGACTTTGCACACTGGCCAGTACTAGGACATTTTTCCATATTGCATGGAGATTGATGGTGGCTCCCTAAACCACCCATGAGCACTTTCCAGCTCTAAGGGAAAATCCAAAATCCCATGTCTGGGTGCTTTCCTCAGGCATTGGCCAAATGCGCAGAGAGAAAACATAGGTGCCCAAACTGAACCTGGAGAGGTAAACCTGGTTGCTCCAGATGGTGGGTCTCCCATCTTTTGCTCCCAAATCTATACTTGGTCATTGATTTGGTTACAACACCTCTCTTCAAAACACTGTTTGTAGATGCTCTCTCAAAATATTGTATACATTTAACAATCTACTTTTCACTGGAGGTGTCCTGACTTTAAAAACTCTGTATGTGGCTATGTCTTTACCCTAGACCAGCATCGTTGCAGATGTTTCTAAGTCATACACAGTCTAAAAGTTCTGTACTTGGCAAGTCTCTCTTTGACCCCATAGTAGGCAGACACTTTTACTTCAAACTCTATCTCGGTGAACATAGTCTCTTTATCAGAGAAGAAGTCACTACGGTATGCAGGTGCCCCGGGGCTTTTCTCACACACATGTCTCAGGCAGCTTCTCCCTCTCCAGGCTGTACCAGGGGATTGCCCCTGAATCCTGGAATTCCCCCCATCCCTCTGGGGATGGGGCACTGGAACAACTTTCCAGGAATGGTCTCTACCACTTCACACAACTGGTCTTCTGTGTTCCTCTCTAGGATGAGAACACACAATCCCTTTTTCTAAGGTAGCTCTATATGAGCAAATCTCTGAGGAGCTGCACTCTGTACACTCCTCCTCTCTCTTGAGTCTCTCTTGAAACTGGCTTGAATACCCCAACGTGAGTGTCAGTGGCTCAGTAGGTAGTACACTCACCTCTGAGGCCAGGAGATCAGAGAGCTGTGGGTTCAGTTCCGACATCTGGCACTTGGGTTAATATCCCAATACTGATGCTGTAGTGCAGAGTGAGGGGAGTGCTGCACTTCTGAGGTGCTGTCTTTTTCTGGAGACCATACCTACGTAAGGACATAGACAGGGTAGAGAAGGTTCAGAGGAGGGCAACAAAGATGGTGCATGGATTGCATCACAAGTCCTATGAAGACAGGTTGAAGGAACTGAACATGTACTCCCTGGAGGAGGAGGAGAGAGGGATATGATAGAGACATACAAGTATCTTACAGGGAGGAACTGGGTGCAGGAAGACACTATTTTAAGTGAAAAAGATGTTCCAGGACTAGGGCATGGGATGAAGTTGGAGGAGGGACGATTCAGAGGAAACATGAGAAAGAATTTCTTCACAGAATGGGTGGTGGACAAGTGGAACACCCTGCCAGAGGAAGTGGTGGGGCTGAAACAATCACGGGATTTAAGAATGCATGGGATAGACATAAAGGAATTCTAGAGGTCAGGGTAGGGCAACAGACTTCTAGGAAAACAAACTGAACTTACAAGCGGAAATGGGCAGACTGGGTGGGCCATAGGCCCTTATCTGCCGACACTGTCTATGTATCTATGTATCTATGTATCTATGTATCGATGTAACGTTCTATTGCTAACCCCTGCAGCTAGCATTCCACTGTGGCTTATGCTGTGAGAATTCTAAGGTGACATCATCACTTCAGCCCGGCAGAAACTGAGAACAGAGTGTGACAGTATGAAACCCATTTAACTGGCATCTCACAAGCTGCCTTTCCCTGCCTGCCACAGATTCTAAGTGGGATTCTAGTAACCCCTGAGAACAAGGGGGGTTACATTTCTTATCAGCATTTGATTTACTTCACCTCTTTCCGCAAACTATGACAAGTAAAATGGAAATTCAAATGTATCTGCTGTCAGGTGAAAGAAGAAACAGTAGCTGCCCACCATTATGGGATTCATTTAATTGTCAATTATATTGGAGTAGCTTTTCATTCTGTCACAGCAGTCCAATGTATTGGCTATAGTTATTGACAAGTTTTCCATTGCCAGATCTCAGTCCTTTCTTGAAGATGAAGATGGGAAAACGGTGGTGCACCTTATAGCATATTCTCTCAAGTAACATATTTCCTTAGCCAGATCAGACTCAAGCAGCAGGTTTGCACTTGTGGCTGGTTTCTCCAACAAACCAACTCATGGCCATGTTCACCAGTTGTTCTTCAAAGTATCTCTATTCTCAATACTATTGACTAATACGTCTCCCTGCTGCCATAGATAACAACACAGGCGAAGGGTGGCTGTAAGTAGGTGCCTCTTTGTCAAAATGTGTAGGAGGATGATCCAATGTAAATCCTTAGACTGGTGGACATTGCAACCAGAACCACAAGATAGGAAAGGGATACAGTGTGCCACCAAGTTATCATAGCAGGTAGTGCTGTTTTGGAGTTTATGAGGACATGTTATGCCCATGACATTTGTAGTAGTATGATGGTGGTGCAATATATTTATGATGCAATTAATTAGACAAATAGTCTACTATGGCTGGTCTACTATGTCCAGCACTCTGTTCCTTACTGTTGAGAATTTTACTAGAAAAAAAAGTTCAGTTATTTCCTTCAGTTTACCTCCCCCACCACCACACACACACACATATGGATTTGTATATCCCTGATGCTTTCTACTTGGGCTGAGGTTTTTGATTGGATAGTATTTGTGTTTAGAAACCATACAAACTGGAAAGTATCTGCCACTTTGTATCATTTATACATCCTACATAAATGTTCTTCTTTTGTTGTTTTCAGCATTTAAATAACTTCACCTCTGTCTAACTACCCAGAGTCAGAAGCCTCTTATGGCCCTGGGGGCAGTACTCTTCAGAGTCCTACAGTCCATGCAGGAGAACAACTTGAGGGGATCCTGGGGCCCCAATGTCCTCCTTGCAGAAGATTTACAATTCACACCTCATTCCTAGGGTTACATCCAAGGAGATGTATGAAAATGATCTTACCCCTCTTAGAGGATTTCAAGGATCATGGGTATCCTAGGGTTATGCTGGACACCAGGACCAGAAGGGATGTTCCCCTAAAGTTTAGAAATGTTTTAACAGTTTTGTTTATGACAATGTGGTTTACATGTGGTTATCAGACTATAATTTTGAAATTGATGTTAAAGACATTAATCTTTAGGTTCCTGGTGCCTATTGGAGCAGGTTTACAACTACCCTGGCAAGGACCAGACATTACAAAAGGGCACCGTGGAGAGTCTGGATATAATAGTGAGTTATATAAAACAAAAGTAATGTGGAACCAAGTCAGGAGTCAAAGAATGAGTGCCATCTGCAGTTACATACACAAACATAGAAACTGACAGTTTGTATCTCTCCTATAGTGAAACATGTCACCCACTTACACCTTGTTAATGCCTTTAAAATACATACAGGAGAAGAAACCTACAAAGGGCAGAGGGGCAATGGCCCACTGGTAAACAAACAGGCATAATCTGTACTTTGGTGGGGTCAATATGGATTAATAACCCTTTTCAAATACGTCAAGGTAGCAGTCCTGGATTATGGATAACCAACTACCTATTGTGGCCACTTTCTGGAATGTGAGGGGCCTAAAGTCACCGATTGAGGAAAAAGGTGCTTTTCAGGTTGAAACAACTGAAGACACATGTTGCCTTTTTTCAGGAGACCAAATTAAACAGAAAGAAGACCCCAAAGCTAACTAGAGAATGGGTGGGGTGGGAAATGCACAGAGTGTCAGGAAAGGCTAAAAAAGGGGTTTCAATACTTTGTCATAAGAATCTAAAATGGCAGCAATTAAAATCTAGTTGGATAAGGAAGAGAGATGGGTTCTAGCCAAGATGGCAACACCAGTGGGCCCAATCTTCCTGGCCAACTTTAATGCCCCCAATGAAGATTCTCCAGAGTTTTTTAACGAGGTTTCCCAGAAGCTAATAGATATGTCATTTGACAACCCAGACCTTGTTGTGGGGGATATTTTAATCTAGCCTTAGACTACATCCTTGATAGGTCAAACTCCAAACCAGAGCCCCGTGTTAAGACTAGGTTAGCTCCGGGTGACCTTCTCAATTTATACCAGATGTCATACATCTGGAGGCTTACTCACCCTGCTGAAAGAGACTACTTTTACTTTTCAACAGCCTGTAATATGACCAGCTGGCTGTACTACTGGCTCACCTCTCCGAGGCTGACCTCACAAGTTAAAGAGGCCCAGATAGTGCCTCTCTACATCTTGGATCATGTGCCCCTAACTATGCAACTTCAAATTGCCCGCACCCTTCTAAAGTTCTTAAACTGGAGACTGGACCCCTATTACTGAAGGATAGAGACTTTTTAGAATGGATAGGAAGCAAAACACAGCAGTATTTTCTGGATAATCCCCCAGGGACAGCTGCCACTGGGATGATCTGGGAAACACTTAAGGCTACAGTAAGGGGTAAAATTATCAACATGGGGTCATAATGTTGCAAACAAAAACAGCAGAGCAATGTACCACTCTGACAATACAGCGGGTACATTGCCAGCACTAGCTAATCATAGAGAAAGGACAGATTAGTGAAAAACAGTTAACTTCTTCATTTTTGTGTTGATTCATGCATGCACAAGAAACATTTTGTGGCAGCTTGCTGCAGAAGCAGGTTGTGGAGGCGTGACATTGTTGTGGCCAGTGCCCCCACTGCCTTTTGAGGCTTGGCCCACTGTCCCCAATGGGGTGGAACACTGCTGCTGACACTAGTTCAGCCAGCATGCCACCACCTTGAAATGTTTTAGCCACTGCAATCAGAGGCCACCTCATTATTGCAGTGTCATCTGCTGCAATGAGGAGCGACCCATCATTGCAGGGCTCCCTTGCATTCCCTGACCAGTTTGCTGACAAGGAGCCCAGTCCCAGATGGTTTGTTTTGCTTGCTGAGGGGTGCCCAATCCCCTCTGCAGTATGTCCCTCCCTGGTTCTTTGCCGATGGGGTGCCCAATCCCGTCAGCATGTCCCTCCCCAGTTCTTGTGTGCCAAGGGGTGCCCAATTCCCATCAGCTCCAGTCCCCCACCCCAAAACATGCAGGTGGCATGCTGGAAGCCCACCCCAGTGTGCCAAAAGTACCTGCAAAAAGAAAAAACATCCTGCGGCATCTTTTTTTTATTTCTAACACTGAAAAGAAGGAAACAGTCCCTTGCCATTTGCGCCCCCTCCCCAACCCGCACCCTTCCTCTGCATACCCCACCTCCCCACACACCCTCTCACCCCATACTTACCTGTGGAGCTCAGTGAGATGATCTCCGGTGGACCGGGAACACGTCTGCACTCTTCAAAGCCAACCGTGAACAGAAAGAAATGGCGGTAAGCTGTATAATGGCATAAATGTTTTTTTTTCAACTTTGGTGCACAGCTCAGGCATTTTTTGGAATTTTGGCACTGAACTTTCAACATGGGGTTTTTGGGACCACTCCTCATGAATTCAGCCACTGTCATGGCGTTATTCAGCCCCAAAAGGTGATTTTGTGGTCACTGTATGGAATCACCTTTCGGGACAGATTAATGAAATGACAGTGCCAGTGTTCATGAGGTGGGCTCTCAACCTATGTTGCAAATTTGGTGGAGAAAATAAAAACAAGCATTTGTCAATGCCGAACGTTCGCTTGCAGGTATTTGCAGTGGTGTTTGGCATGTATGGTGCTTTACCCTAATGCCCTGTGCGATTGCTGGTATTTGCACAATAAATTGTCAGCATGACCTTTTTGTTACCCCCATTGTGCGCTACATAGGCGGAAACACATTTTGGGCAGGATGTGAAAAATGACAGCTGTACTGCTCATAAGGAAGTGTGGTAAAATGCCAATGTTGAAAATCTGGAGTGGAAATATTGAAAATTCGCAAACCTACGAGTGTGCGTGGGAACTGTGCAATGCACGCTCGTAAAACAGTCATTTTTAGGAATTTTTTCACCAAATTTTCAACATTGCCATTTTAAAACCTCTGCTAATGAACAGTATCACTGTGATTTTCTTACTGTGTCCCATACATTGATTTCACACACCGATTGCGCCATTGTGCACTACATGGGCGGAACGACGTTTTGGGTAGGATGTGAAAAATGACAGCTGTACTGCTCATAAGGAGGTGTGGTAAAATGGCAATGTTGAAAATCTGGAGTGAAAATATTGAAATTCGCAAACTTACAAGCATGTAGAACTACAATGCTGCACAGTAAAACAGTTATTTGTAGAATTTTTCACCAAATTTTCAACATAGCCATTTTAAGATCTCTGCTCATGAACAGTGACACTGTGATTTTCTTAATGTGTCCCATACACTGAGTTCGCACACCGACTGTGCCATTGTGCGCTACATGGGCGGAAACACGTTTTGGGCAAGATGTGAAAAATGACAGCTGCAGTGCTCATAAGGAGGTGTGGTAAAATGGCAATGTTGAAAATCTGGAGTGAAAATATTGAAAATTTGCAAACTTACGAGCGTGCGTAGGAACTGCGCAACGCAGACTCATAAAACAGTCATTTTTAGGAATTTTTTCACCAAATTTTCAGCACAGCCATTTTAAGACCTCTGCTCATGATCAGTGTCACTGTGATTTTCTTAATGTGTCCCATACATTGAATTCACACACCGACTGCGCCATTGTGCACTACATGGGCGGAAACACGTTTTGGGTGAGATGTGAAAAATGACAGCTGTACAACTCATAAGAAGGTGTGATAAAATGGCAATGTTGAAAATCTGAAATGAAAATATTGAAAATTCGCGAACTTACGAGCCTGCGTAGGAACTGCACAACGCACGCTCGTAAAACAGTCATTTTTTGGAATCTTTGCAAATTTACCATAGGGGTTTTGGGACCCCTTCTCATGAATGATGTCACTGTCAAGGCATTATTCGAGGCCAAAGAGTGATTTCGTGCAGTGACTGCACAGTGCCTGCAAAATCACCCTTCGGGCTCAAATAACACCATGACAGTGACATCATTCATGAGAATGGGTCCCAAAAACTCCATGTTGAAAATTTGGTGCAAAAATGACTGAGATATGCAATAAAATTGAAACTCCCCTATCTAGCACATTATACAGTTTACTGGCATTTCCTCAGTTCGCGGTCGCCTTTGAAGAGTGCAGACGTGTTCCCGGTCCACCGAAGATCGTCATGCCGGAGTCTGGAGGTAAGTATGGGGTGAGGGGGGTGGGGAGGCTGCGGCAGGGTGGTGGAAAGCGGTTGTGGAGGGGGGGCTGGGAGACATGCAGGTGGGACTGTTTTTGTTTTACAGGTTTAACAAAAAAGATGGCGTGGGACATTTGTCATGCTGGGGTGGGCTCCCAGCATGGCAGAGATAGCTGGGTGGGCGAGGCCGACAGGGATTGGGCACCTGTCGGCAAACTATCTTGAGGGGCCGAGGCCGATGGGGCAAATGAGAGCAGAACTTTGCCACACTGGGGTGGGCTCCCAGCATGGCAGCAGGATGGCTTGGGGGCCGTGGAGCCGACGAGGGATTGGGCACCCCATCAGCAAACAACATTTGCCACACTGGGTGGGCTCCCAGCATGACACCAAAGCTTTGGGGGGCGGCGTGACATGCATGGGGGGGCAGCACGTGACGTGAGGGGGGGACGGCGTGACGGCGGCACTCAGTATGGTAGCGGTGCTTTCCTTTGAAGCAGAGGAATACCGCTGTCATACTGAGCTCCTGCACCCATTGGTGCAGGACCACCATGCCTGCTCAAGGGAGCAGTGCATTGGATGGGAGAGGCACACCTCCAAGTGTGCTACTCTTCCAAAACATTCCTTGTGCATGCGTGCAAGCGAACATAAAAATGACTGTTTTATGAGTGTGCATTGCACAGTTGCTACGCACACTCATAACTTCGCACATTTCCAATATTTTCTCACCAGATTTTCAATATTGCCATGTTTTCACACCTCCTTATGAACAGTACAGCTGTCATTTTCCCCATCCTGGCTGAAATGTGTTTTCGCACTTCCGGCACAGAACAGCGCAGTCACTGTGTGAAATCAATGTTCAGGACAGATGAAGAAAATGACAGTGACACTGTTTATGAGCAGAGGTCCTAAAATGCCTATGTTGAAAATTTGGTGATGATAGCCCATCACATGACTGTGTTACAAGTGTGTGTTGTGCAGTTTCTACGCGCCCTTGTAACTTTGCAGATTTGTAATATTGTCACACTAGATTTTCAACACTGGCATTTTTCACACCTCCTTATGAGCAGTACAGCTTTCATTTTTCACATCCTGACCGAAATGTGTTTTCGCACTTCTGGCAATGAATAGCACGGTCGCTGTGGGAAATCAGTGCTTGGGACAGATTAAGAAAATGAGAGTGACACTGTTCATGAGCAAAGGTCCTAAAATATCTATGTTGAAAATGTGGTGATGAAAGTCCATAACATGACTGTGTTACAAGCGTGCATTGAACTGTTTCCATGCACCCTTGTAACTTCGCAAATTTGTAATATTTTCATGCCACATTTTCAACACTGGCATTTTTTCACACCTCCTTATGAACAGTACAGCTGTCATTTTTCACATCCTGGCCAAAATATGTTTTTGCACTTCTGACGCAGAATAGCACGGTCGATGTGGGAAATCAGTGTTTGGGACAGATTAAGATCGAGCCAGTGAGAGGGGAGAGTGACCGAGTTCAACTGAGCTCTGTCGGGACTGCTGCGGATTTCTTTGTGGGCAGAAAAAGGCCTCAACGCAGGAACCCAGTACAAAAGGGCAGCCTGCAACACTGGAAGAAACAGTATGAGCAAGTGAGAGAGGGGGACTGAGTGAGCTCAACTGAGCTCTGCCAGGACTGCTGTGGATTTCATCGAGGGTAGAAAAAGGTGCCAATGCAGACAGGTGCTCAGTACAAAGGGCAACCTGCAGCAACTGGAGAAATGGAAGGAGCTGACTAGAGGAGGGCTCTGTTGGGACTGCTGCGGATTTCTTTGTGAGCAGAAAAAGGCACCAATGGAGGCAGGAGCCCAGTACAAAGGGCAGCCTGCAGCACCAGGAAAAACAGAATGAGTGAGTGAGAAAGGGGTGAGAAACCTCAATAGAGCTCTGTTGGGACAGCAGTGAACTCTTAGTGGGCAGAAAAAGTCTCAACACAGGCAGGAGCCCAATACAAAAGGGCAGCCTGCAGCGCGGGGAGAGACAGAATGAGTGAGTGAGAGGGGGGAGTGAGCTCAAAGGAGCTGTGTTGGGACTGCTGCGAATTTCTTTGTGGGCAGAAAAAGGTGCCAACAAAAGCAGGTGACCAGTACAAAAGGGCAGCCTGCATCATCGAGAGAAATTGAATGAGCAAGTGAGAGAGGGGGAGTGAGCGAGCTCAATGTAGCTGTACCGGAATTTTAGAGTTGCCCATCCTCCCACCCAGGGTCCTCTGTGGTCCTATATTACAGCGGGGTCTCTGGAGTGGAGACAAAGCAATGACTCGATACACCCACACTTCCATATGAACAGTACAACTGCCATTTTTCACATCCTGGCTGAAATGCGTTTTCACACTTCGGAGCAGAATAGTGCGGGTGCTGTGGGAAATCAGTGTTCGGGACACATTAAGAAAACCTCAGTGACACTGTTCATAAGCAGAGGTCCTAAAATGCCTATGTTGAAAATGATGTGATGAAAGTCCTGAAAATAACTGTGTTACGAGCGTGTGTTGTGCAATTTCCATGCACCCTTGTAACTTCGCAAATCAGTAATATTTTCATGCCAGATTTTCATCACTGGCATTTTTTCACACCTCCTTATGAATAGTTCAACTGTCATTTTTCACATCCTGGCCAAAATGTGGTTTTGCACTTCCGGCACAGAATAGTGCAGCTGGTGTGGAAAATCAGTGTTTGGGACAGATTAAGAAAATGACAGTAAAACTGTTCATGAGCAGAGGTCCTAAAATCCCTATGTTGAAAATTTGTTGAGGAAAGTCCATAAAATGACTGTGTTACAAGTGTGTGTGTTGAACTGTTTCCACGCACCATGGTAACTTCGCAAAATTGTAATATTTTCTCACCATATTTTCAACACTGGCATTTTTTCACACCTCCTTATGAACAGTACAGCTGTCATTTTTCAAATCCTGGCCAAAATATGTTTTTGCACTCCTGCTGCAGAATAGCACGTTTGCTGTGGAAAATCAGTGTTTGGGACAGATTAAGATCGAGCGAGTGAGATGGAGGAGTGACCGAGCTCAACTGAGCTCTGTCGGGACTGTTGCAGATTTCTTTGTGGGCAGAAAAAGGCCCCAACGCAGGGGCCCAGTACAAAAGAGCAGCCTGCAGTGCCAGGAGAAACAGAATGAGCTAGTGAAAGAGGGGGAGTGAGTGAGTGACCTCAATGGAGCTCTGTTGGGACAGCTGTGGACTTCTTTGTGGGCAGAAAAAGGTGCCAACACAGGCAGAAGCCCAGTACAAAAGGGCAGCCTGCAGCACAGGGAGAGACAGAACAAGCGGGTAAGAAAGGGGTAGTGAGTGAGTTCAACGGAGCTGTGTTGGGACTGCTCCAGATTTCTTTGTGGGCAGAAAAGGCACCAATGCAAGCAGAGCCCAGTACAAAAGGGCAGCCTGCAGCATAGGGAGAAACAGAATGAGTGAGTGAGAGACAGGGAGTGAGCAAGCTCAATGGAGCTGTGCCGGAACTTTAGAGTTGCCCACCTTCCAGCCCAAGGTTCTCTGTGGTCCTATATTACAGCAGGGTCTCTGGAGTGGAGACAAAGCAATGACTGAATACTTTTAGGATTGCTCTAATAATACAGATTAAGTTTTTCTGTTTATTTCTCTAACTCAGCTGAGTAATAAATTTGGTAGACAAAATCCAAAATATGACTATTTTATGAGTGTGCATTGCGCAGTTGCTCATTACTTCACAAATTTGCAATATTTTCACTCCAGATTTTCAACATTGGCATTTTCCACACCTCCTTATGAACAGTACAATTGTCATTTTTCACATCCTGGCCGAAATGCATTTTCGCACTTCCAGCGCCAAATAGTGCTGTCACTGTGGGAAATCAGTGTTCAGAACACATTAAGAAAACCACAGTGACACTGTTCATGAGCAGAGGTCCTAAAATGCTCATGTTGAAAATTTTGTGATGAAAGTCAATAAAATGACTGTGTTACAAGCGTGTGTTGTGCAGTTTCCACGCACCCTTGTAACTTGCAAATCAGTAATATTTTCGCACCAGATTTTCAACACTTGGCTTTTTTTCACACCTCATTATGAATAGTACAGCTGTCATTTTTCGCATCCTGGCCAAAATGTGTTTTCGCGATTCCGGCACAGAATACCGCAGTCGCTTTGGGAAATCAGTGTTTGGGACAGATTAGGATCGAGCAAGTGAGAGAGGGTGACCAATCTCAACTGAGCTGTGTTGGGAGTGGTGCAGATTTCTTTAATGGACAGAAAAAGGTGCCAATGCCGGCAGGAGCCCAGTACAAAGGGCAGCCTGCAGTGCTGTGAGAAACAGAATGAATGAGTGAGGAGGGGAGTGAGTGAGGTCAACGGAGCTCTGTTGGGACTGCTGCGGATTTCTTTGTGGGCAGAAAAAGGCATCAATGCAGGCAGGAGCCCAGTACAAAATGGCAGCCTGCATCGGCGGGAGAAACAGAACAAGCGAGTGAGAGAGGGGGAGTGAGCAAGCTCAATAGAGCTCTGTCGGGACTGCTGCTGATTTCTTTGTGGGCAGAAAAAGGTGCCAACGCAGGCAGGAGCCCAGTACAAAAGGGCAGCCTGCACCACCAGGAGAAACGGAGCGAGCGAGTGAGAGAGGGAGCATGAGCGAGCTCAACAGACTTCTGTCAGGATGTCTGCAGATTCCTTTGTGGGCAGAAAAAGGCACCAATGCAAGCAGGAGCCCAGTACAAAAGGGCATCCTGCAGCGTGGGGAGAAAGAGAACGAGCGAGTGAGAGAGGGAGAATGAACGAGCTTAATGGAGCTCACCAGGACTTTACACTTGCCCACCTCCCACCCAGAGCTTTTGTGGTCCTCATTACAGCAGGGTCTCTGGAGTGGAGACAAAGCAATGATTGGATGCTTTAGGATTGCTATAATAATACAGATTTACTTCTTCTGTTTCTTCTCTAACTGAGCTATGTACTGAGCTATACTGTTATGATTGCTGTAATAATACCTATTTATTTGATATGTTTATTTCTCTAACTGAACTGAGTAATGCTTGGACTGCAGTAGGATTTCTAATTGGGCTAAGTGAAACTATATGAGAGCCAAGAACAAAAAGTATGGTAGCTGAGGGGGGAAAAATGGACAAGGAGGCTTTAGGATTGCTACAGTAATACAGTGTCTAATGGATGACATTTAAGCCTGAATTACCCCCTTCAGCAAGGGGTCAGTAAGGGGACTATTGTGGAGGGGACAGGAATTTGAGTAAATAGGGGCCTACCACTTGTAGTAGGGTACAGTACCTGGGAGTAACAGCCCCTAACATAAGATGGAGACCACAATGGTGCAGGTGCCACATGTCACTAGAGTGGGCATCTTTGGAAGGGTGAAGGGGTGTACAGGGTGTGGGTGTGCCATGATCCTGGACTGGGCTTGGAGGATGGGGGGTGTATGGTCTGTAGATGACTGGCTAGTTTGAGGGAGGAACTGTGGAGGTTAGGGAGGAGCATAGGTGGCAGGGCAGATGAGTATGATAGGCATCCTGGGGGGGATAGGGAATAGCAAAGGGGGACAAAGGAAGAATAACTAGGGACTGAAACCGACCCCAGTATCAGAGGCACTAGCAGAAAAGAGAGGAGAAGGGAGGGGGTGCCCAAGGCAAGGCCGGTGCTGCCTCCTGATGGGGGAGGAAGACACCATGAGGAGTACCAGAGGAGAGAGCAGATGGCTGTGGGTAGGGAGGCACCAGGGTGGTGGCGGGGGAACTAGGAGGAGGAAACCTGATGGGGAGGAGATGAGGACAGGTATTGATTACGAATAGACTGGAACCTCTGCTATGGAACAGAGAGGGGGAGCAGGAACATACTGAATGGGGGAGCACAAGTAGGACTTGAGAGGGATGGCAACAGGTAGGGGAAGAGATTGCGAGGACAAAATTGTTGAAGGAGGCTAGTAAGGAGGAAGGGGGTGGTAACTGAAGAGAAGGCTACGGAAGGGGAGGATGGGAGGAGCATCACTATCGGGGTAGAAGGGCAGGGACTCTAAATCAATAACAGCGGGTAGGACAAGGGTTGGAAATCAGCAGGGAGGAGGGAGGTCGACTTGGGAAGCCCAGTAAAGCAATCAGGCTGGGAAGGGTCAAGGGGATGGGAGGAATAAGGCAGAGAAAAGGGTGAGATGGAAGTAGGGTGTACAGATATAGAAGTCACAGAGGGTGCAGTTGGCGAAGTAAAGGACAGGAAGAATACTGGGGTGGTGGAAGGGGCATTAGAAGGGAAAGGGGGTAAGGGGCAGGGGGTACTCTTCCTGCGGGATTCTATACTGAAATGGGTGAGATGGGGTGGAAAGGGGGAAAGGCACACCCATATTTGGATTGAAGCTGTCCCCAGGTTGAGTGCAGGAGGGGCAGGGCAGGCACTGCTCAAGCGTGCAGTGAGGGGCAGGAAGAAACCTCATTTACTGTTGCATGTGGCTTCAAATGACTTGGAGACACTGTGGAAGTAGTGAGGGAGAGGTCTGAGTACTTGGCAGGTGGGTGGGGAAGTCGGTGGCATTCTTGGAGGTACTGCCAGTACCACAGCCCTCCCCAAATGCACACATACACACTCCCCAAAAAGCTGCTTAAAAGCCTGCAATTCATTCAAATCAATTCCATTTTCTTACTTACTTGGGGTTCAATGCCAGTAAGTGTAAAATCATGTACCTAGGGCACAGGAACCACGATGCTGGGTATAGGATGGGAGAGGTACTGATACTCACTAGACATGAAAGGGTCCTTGGGGTTATTATACAGAGGACCTCAAGATAGCAGTACAGTATGACAAGGCTATGGGCAGTGCAGATTGAATTCTGGGTGCATAAGGACTGGCATCTCCAGTAGGAGGACGAGGGATGTTGTGCTGCCATTGTATCACTCTCTGGTATACCCCCAGCTGGAGTATTGTGTCCAGTTTTACAGTCCACACTTCAGGAAGGACATAAGGTGGAGGTTTTCTACAGGAGGGCAACTAAAATGGTTCAGAATTTTCACAGAAATCCCTACAAGCAAAGGCTGAAGAATCTCAACATGTACACTCTGGAAGAGAGGAAGCCGAGATATGACATGATCAAGACCTACAAAGTACCTCACAGGGGTAAAGAGGGTACAGTTGGAAAGTTTCCTTCAAATGTGGATGAGCACCCAAATCAAGGGACATACAATGAAACTGTGGTGGTGGGGGGCATTGAGGAAAGATGTGAAGAAATATTTCTTTACTGAAAGGGTGGCAGATGCCTTGAACAGACTGCCATGAGAAGTGGTGGAAGCTAAAATGGTAGGGGGCATTAAGCATGCATGGGATAAACATAAGGATATATTACAGAGAGGAGAAGGAGGGGGGTCAATGGAGATCAATAGAGCCATGGACATGGAGTAGGTTTAAGTTCACTGCAGGAAAAATCCATTAAGCAAGCTCATTCACAAGGAGGTCCTGATGTACGCAGGCAGAATAAGACATGCACTAACATGTACAGGCAGGACTTACATGTAGGCAGAGAACACTTGGCCAGACTGGGTGGGCTGAGCGGTCCTTTTCTGCTAACGAATTCTATGTTTTTATCATATGATGTGTTAATTCAGGTGCAGTGTTTAAAGCTGGGCCTACCATACATCAACATGTAAGCTATAGTAAGTTACTGAATTAGATGCAGCCCACGTACACTGCAATAAACAGAACCCCACTGCTTTGAGAAGCCTTTACTCTTCATAGGGCAGCTTAAAGATCTGGGGTTCTATTTGCAGTGTCCACACCAATATGTTGATCTTAAAATCGACACCACATCTGAATGAGTACTTGATTCTTGCTCACTCCATTTCTTCCCCACTTTGAAACCTGCTTGTTCTGAGTTACTTTTGGGCTGGCAGCACCTTGCCTGTGTTGGAAGATGACCAATAAGTGACACTGAAAGACGTCAGACTTCACAAACTGTGAAGGCAGCTGCTCATGGACAGACATAAGGCAATTCTACTGAGGGTAGGAGGAAGTAAGCTGTTGATTGAGTAGAATCTGCAGCTTATCCATCAGATAGGGAAATGGGCAGACTAGGTGGCCCAAGCGGTCCTTATGTGCTGGCAACTTGTATGTTTCTATGTTTCTCACCCACCATCTTTGCAAGAAGAAGGCTGAATCTGTGGCCACTGATGACTGCTTCAGTGTGGGGATGAGGGGACCAAAGAGGGACAGACATAAAGAGATAAAATCATAATAAAAATTGTGAGACCTTCACCAGCTTTCCAAAATGCTTACCAATAAAAGAACGCTCTATGAAGTTTTTCATTTTTTTGCATTCAATATACTTTATTAACTTTTCTTGCAGCATACAGAAAATACAAAGCAGTAGACAAGGAGCTGCAGTATTTTCAAAAATCAACTAAGAAAACTATATAAAACCAATACAGAACAAGTGCAAGGAACCAGACACAAAACACATTCCCGCCCCCTAAAGAAAACAGAAACAAAAACACAAATACCCAACCCCTTCCCCCCAAAATCTGCGTGCTGAAAAAATACTCTGGGGTACAGCGAAAAAAAAAAAAAACAGACAATGGAAAGACACAGTCAGGGATAATAATCGGACCATAAAATTTTAACAGCAACAGTAAGGACAAAAGGGGCTCCCATGTACTTAAGTATTTATGAGGCCTATGTCGCAAATGTGCAATGTGTTTCTCTAACTGAATGGCCAAGAGGATTTCTTGATACCATTCTGTAAGGGTGGGAAGGAAATCTTCCTTCCAGTGCCGAAGCATGACTAGGTTTGCAGTGACAGCAATTAGGGCCAAATGGGCTTTACGTATGAGGGGTGTCCCTGGAGGGAAAATTGCCAACAGACAACACTCTGGGGTAAATAGTGAGTCTAACCCAAGAAGAGGATCTAGTACTCGTTGTACCTCTTTCCAGAAAATTTGAATGTGGGGACACAGCAACAACATGTGATACAACAAGCCCAGAGCCTGTTCACAACAAGGACAAATGGGAGAGGCACAGTAACCTAGTCTATGTAATTTTGCTGGGGTGTAATAGATATTATGTGGGATTATTAAACTGAACTAGACATAATCTGTCCTGCTTAATATATTTATAAATCGTTCCCCAAACTTTCACCCAGTATTCAGTATCCACTGGAAGGGACAATTCCTGTACCCAATAATAGCATACTCCTTTGGAGAGACACGGACCAGAAGCCTAAAGTTGTCTGTATATTCTTGATACTGCATGGGGCTGGTCTGTTTGTTGACTGTACAGTCCACTCCTGATTGCTTTTAAAAGCTAATATAGCCAATTTAATTTGCAAATATTTGAAGGTGTCTTGGGATTTAAGCTGAAAACGAGACTGAAGGACCTGAAAAGGGATTGAGTCCATACCCTGAATAAGGTCTGCCAGGGTACACTGCTTAAGCTGGGGTAAAAAAGAGGGTAAAGTAGGGCGATGTCCAATCTGAATATGACAGTTATTAAAAAGGGGCTGGGCGATTGAAGTGTGCCAATTCTTTGATAAATGTCTTTGAATTTGCTGGAGAGCCTTGAGGGACCAGACAATCGGGGAAGCTTTAAGAAAGCAGGGAAGTCAGGAAGGTTTTAAGTAGACTAATGCTTGCAGGGAGCTAGCAACACTACTGGCAAGACTATGTTCAATATCCAGCCAAATCGGGAAGTATGCAACTTGCGTGCTTGGAATGTCCCCTTTAATCCAATATACCAACTCACTTATATGCTGGGCCCCATAATAAAGGAAGAGGGATGGGAGGGCAAGTCCTCCCTTCAGCTAGGGTGCTGTTAACTTAACATACACCCTTCTCACTGGTTTACCCCTCCAAAGAAAATTATTAAATAATCTCTGGAGCTTCAAGAACCAGGATTTGGGGAGAAATACGCCCAACATACTGAGCGGCTAAGGAAGTCGTGGCAAAACATTCATTTTAAGAGTGTTTATACGGCCCCAAACCAACAATGGAAGAGCACCCTATCTGTCCAGGTCTGATTGCAGAATTTGCACTAGATAAGTCAGATTTGCTTTACTCATCGAAGAGATGTTCCTAGTGATCTTAATCCCCAAATATATAAAGACCTTAAGTTCCTAGGACAACCCGAGCGAAGTACAATTAACTCTTGCAGTATAATGATTTAATGGAAAGACCTTGGTTTTGGAAAGATTCAGTTTGTAAGAGGATACAATAGAGAATCTATCCAATTCCTCAAGGAGGGCTAGTAGGGAGATCTCAGGGTCCTCAACATGCAACAGGAGATCATCAGTGTAGGCTGAGATAACGTATCTCTCCCCTTGGATTTGTATGCCCTTTAAAGAAGGGGAGGAAGCCAGTTTACATATTAAGGGCTCCAGATAACAATTAAAAAGAAGTGGAGAGAGTGGGCAGCCCTGGCAGGTGCCTCTTTCGAGGGCGAAAGGGTCTGATAGACAACCATTGCACCACGCCTGTGCTGTTGGGGAAGTGTATAAAACCTTGACCCATTTAACAAGACTATCAGGCATTCCAAAATGTCAGAGGGAAGCAAACAGGAAGCCCCAGGAAACACTATCGAATGCTTTCTCAGCGTCAAGGGATACCAGGACTGAAGGGGACTCAGCATCCCTCGACGCAGCCATCAGATGTATTAGCTTCCTCATGTGATCAACAGACATATGCCCCATCATGAAACCGACTTGTTCTCTGCCAATAATCCATCCCATTATCGGAGCTAGACGGTTGACCAATGTTTTAGCAAGAATCTTAATATCTGAATTTAAAAGTGATATTGGATGGTAACTTGCAGGACATAGTAAGTCCTTGTCTGGTTTAGGGATCAAAGAAATCCATGCTGTCAGAAAACAAGGATGTACTATTCCCGCTTGAAACCAGAGATTGAAGACGTTCATCAGGACTGTGACCAGCTGAGGGAGACAACTCTTATATAGGTTATTAGGCATTCCATCTGGCCCTGGAGCTTTATCCAATGGCAGCTGCTTGATGGCTTGCTCCATTTCAGCCAAGGTAATCAGTGCCCCGAGGCGCTCTGCTATATGGGAAGGTAACACGTGAAGATTAGCAGAGCACAAATACTCTGCAATCTCCTGATCTGTCACAGCTATCGAGTTGGTTGAAGAGTAGAGTGTGTCATAGTACTTACCAAAATAGCAGCTATGGGGATGGGAGACTATGTCACCACTTAGGGGAGATCTCAGCCCCGAAATGAATTTTGCCACTCCAGCCTGCCTCAGTCTCAGGGCTAGAAGCTTCCCTGCCTTTTCCCCTGACTCTAGATACTTCAGCTTGGTAAGGTGAATGGCCAACTCCGCTTTTCAAGCCATCAGGTCATAATAACTTGTTTGCAGGCGATGGAGTCTTGTCCATTCCTGCGCTGGGGACATATGACTTAACATGAATTCCAACTGTCGGATTTCTCCTATCAGTGATTCAAGGGCAAGTCTATTTTTCTGGGCATGGGTAGCAGAAATATGTATAAACTCCCCTGGAAGGGCACACTTAAGGGCAGCCCAGACCGTGTCGACTCTCTCTATGGACCCCAAGTTGAAATTAAGAAACTTGGATATAAAATCTTGGGTACATGTCAGAGTCTCGGGACATCCAAGTACCCATGTACTGAGGTGCCACATTACATCTCTCTGAATCCCTGGGCCCAACATATAAAACACACCTACTGGTGAATGATCAGACAATACCCTGGGGGAAAATGGATGCATCTACAATGCCCGGGAGGCAAAAGGAACTCACCAACCGAAAATCAATCCGGGAAAAGTTGGCATGTGGGGTGGGGAGTAATAAGTATACTGTTGCTCGGAGGGGTTGAGGGTCTGCCATACATCAACGACGCCCACCCCAGATAGGACATCTCGGAGGGCCCGCTGTGCTGGTGACAACCCAACTCTTTTTACTGTCTGAGCGATCCATCTCTGTTTGGGGGGCCAAATTCCAGTCTCCACCCAGAAAGGTCAAAAGAGGAGGGTCCGAGACTACAAGAGGTAATAGCCGGGCAAGAAAAAGAGGAGAGTCTAGATTTGGGCCATAAATTGATCCTAAAATTATAGAGGAGGACTCTAGAGTACCCTGAACTATGATGTACCGTCCTTCTGGGTCCCACCATTCCCGAATTTTAATAAAAGGTACAGCCTTAGCTATCAAGATAATGATACCACTATGTTTAGAAGAGTTACCGGCACCAAAAACTTGACCCACCCAATATCTTTTAAAAAGGGAAATATCATCTCTCAATAGCTGGGTCTCCTGTAAACAGGCAATCCCAGTTCAGAGATGTGAGAGATGTTTTAGAATCATTAGCCCTTTTTTTCATTTTGTGCCCCTTTTATGTTCCAGCTCATTAAATTATAGGGACCACCCATTCAGATTATCAATAAAGTAAGAGAATGAAGAGGACATAAAAACCAATGAGATGCCCCACACACTGTCCCCTGATGAGATCAGCCCGATACCATAATTGAGAGCAGACATAACCCATCCCCACACTACTCTGTCGAATAACAATTGGAGTAGCCCAGAAAAAACAAAACAAGCAAAATAAACCCCTTTGTTCCCCTAACCCCCCCATCCTCCACTCCCCCAAAAAATAACATTCAACATTATTAAACTCAATATAACTATTTACAACTTTCACTACCCGCTTCTAAACAACTGAACTCCCAATGTATATTATGGCAAGTGAGTATCTCTTTCGCTGCCAAGTAGAGGCCAACCTCTCCTCCCCCCACCCCCCAACAACCCACGACAGCATGTATGAAAAAAGAAAAAAATCCACCCAAATTACCATTACGTGAGGAATCGTTCCAAACATGTCTAGAAGTGATTGATCTATATTAAGATATAAATAAGATAATATTGCCTTCTTGTGGGTGAACCAAGAATTACAGTCACCATAATAAGGGAAACTAACCTGAAGATTATTCTTTTTTTTTTTTTTTAAAGGACTCCACTTGCATCTCTTAAACTGAGCTGAGTAAAAAAAAAGGAAAAGGAAAAGAAAAATATACATGAGCTACCTCCTGCAGCCCACAAATACCATCCCCCAGTCTCTGATAAAGATGACAATGCTACAAGGGAGCCAAAGCTACATGCTAGTAAAACATCCAGACAAAAATAAGCATGATAGGACTCTATTCAGCTAACTACAGGCAATGATGTATTCTCTGCTGTGTACTTATTGTAGTGATTCAAATAACGGAAACAAAAAAGTCACCATTCTCTCTTAACAGGGATGTACCCTTAACATCGTGCACGCCAAACTCGATTGGGGATCACAGTTCCAATTCGACAGCAGTCCTCCAGCTGGCAATAATGAAAGCAGCCCAATACTTCACTGTCCCTTCAACTAGGGAAATTTAAACAACAAACTGCCTCACATCCTCACTTGAACAGATCAGGGAATAGAGAACGGAGCTCTGATGTAGCTTGAGTGGGCGAATCCAGGCTGACCCATTTATCATTGTACTTCACTTGTAAAGTGGCAGGATAGCACATTCAGAAGGCTTTTCCAGCTGCGATGAGCTTTGAAACCATGGGGTGGAATTCTTGCCTCTTAAGGCGAACTGACTGGGGAAGATCCTGTGAGAGCCTAAGCTTGTGACCCTCCCACTGGATTTCTTGCACTTCCTTAACCTTCTCAGGTATGTATTGCTTATCTAAATAGTTGAGGAGCTTAAACACCAGAGGTCGGGGAGGTGAGCCAAGCGGTGGAGGGGGGCGCAGCGAATGATGAGCTCTCTCCACCATGTAGATGATGTTGTTGGGTGAAGGACCGGAGATTCTTTTGCATAATTTTTGAACAAAAAAGACAGGATTGTTGCCTTCCTCCTTCTCAGGAAGCCCAAAGATAATTAAATTATTGCGCTGGCTGCACCCCTCGTAATTATATTCCCTGCTCTTGAAGGACCCTGAGTCATAATATCTGTGTGATATTCTTTTGTTCATATAAATCTGTAATCTCCAGTATTTCAGTAACCACATGACCACACTGCCTTCTTTAGGCAGTTTTATGCTGGATGATGCCTGGTGTCAGATGGCAGACAGAGGGCTCACCAGATTGTGCTGTCATTTGAAAAACTTCATAGGCGGATTCAGGTGATCACTGTCTAGGTGAAGACTGCTGCTTCCCCTCACTCCTCGACAGCTCCGGCTAATTTCCTTATTTGATCTACTTTCACAGACTTTTCAAGAGGTGATTCTGATTGAACTAATCTCAGAAGTCCCTCCGATTGTGATAACTGCTGTATTGATGTGGAGGTCAACATGCAGAAAGCGCCTTACTCCACCACAGACACAATCTGGTGAGCCCTCTGTCTGCCATCTGACACCAGGGTCCTTCAAGAGCCTACATTACTGAGTCCTGTATTAGCACAGGCACAGACTTCTATGTGCTCCCAGTAGATGTAATCCCCAATATAAGCTAAATCCAAGTCTATCGGACCTTGTATTATTACAGTGCAATTGTGTAGTTGTGATACCTGTATAGACATTTTCTTTTTTTGGTGTATGTTTACTCTGTATCTTTTCTTGTATCTGTATTTTTTACTTTTATTGGACATGGAGCCTTTGCAAACGAGTCTATGACTCAAAGGATTGCAATTCCGATTCTATTCAATAAACAAAGAATTCATTTCTGCACATGCTACAAGAAGCATTGGAAAGGGTAGAATTACCCAACTCACTGAAGGAAGCCATCATTACTGTACTTCACAAGGAGGGGAAGGACCCTGCCATGCCTGCTAATTATAGGCCCATATCTCTAATTAATGTGGACACCAAAATCTTGACCAGAGTGCTGGCTTACCACTTGGAAAATGTGATCCTCGCAATTATACATCTGTCACAGGTGGGATTTGTAAAGGGACAGTCCAGTGCAGATCACAAGAGAGCCCTCATTACCCTGATACAGACAGCATCAGACCTTCCATCTCCTGCTGTAGCCATTGCCATAGATTTTGAAAAAGCTTTTGATTCAGTGGAATGGGGGGACTTGCATGTGGTCTTGGATCACTGTAATTTTGGTCTGAACTTTTCTCACTTGTATATGTACACAATAAAAAGAACTGACTGCCAGACTCCTTATGAATAATATACTATCCACGCCCTTCCCATTACATGGAGAGACAAGGCAAGGATGTCCCTTATCTCCCCTGCTGCTTGTCTTGGCAATGGAGCCCATGGCAGCAGCATTTCAAGCACACAAAAACATCAGTGGGATTAGGGTAGGCCAGGAGGAGTTACCACACCAAACTTTATGCAGATGACTACCTAATCCTCACTAGTAACATGGAGAGCAGCACCCCATACATTCTTTCTATATTAGAGGATTTTGCAAACATCTCAGGGCTTCAAATTAATATTACTAATTCAGAAATCCTGCAACTTAATGCAGCTGCAACGCCGAATCTAGTGAGATTATCAGGTTTAGCATGGGCCCACACAAAAATTAAATATATGGGAATCCAGATAACCCAGGACCTACACAATATAGTGGCAAAACATTGTAATCCCCTGATAGAAAACCTTAGAGTAGAGTTAGAAAGGTGGAACCACTTAATCTATCCACAGTGGGTAAGATAGCAGCATTAAGGAAGATGCTTGCTCCAAGGGTCTACCATCTTTTGGCCCACCTACCCGTGGAGGTCCCAGAAAAGTGGTTTCAAATTATGAATGCCATTATAAAAATGTTTCTGTGAGGTATCCTCCCCCCAAGATATAGCAAAGTGAAGCTGCGGGCCCCATGGACCAGAGGTGGGTGGAACCTCCCACATTTCCCCTACTATACAGATGCCTTTCAGGTGGCAGCATCCTGCTGTATATTTCAAGAGACAACATCTAACATACCAGCCTGGGTCCTGTTTGAAATGGTGATATTACAGAGGACATCACTAATGACATGCTTAGGTCGCGTCCTGACAAAACCGCTGCATAGTTGGGTGCTGATCAAAGCAGCACACACTGCTTGGAACAGGGTGGGAAAACTTACTAGGATGTGTCAGAACCCAGGGAGCTACACTCCCATATGGGGAAACCTTTATTTTTGTATGGAACAGAGGCCCCTTCACTAGCAGGAATGGGAGCATAATGATGTGTTAACTCCAGATGGCACTGGGTTTGACTCATTTCAAAGTTTGCAGCACAGACATGGCATTCAGAGGGAGGACATTTGGAGGTATCGCCAGCTGTGAAGCTTATATAGTAAATGGGCAAAGCAACAATATGTACTGTATGTAGTACTTGTATACAGAGGCTAAAGGAACGTCACTGGAAACTCCCAGTACATTCTTGGGTGAAAATATCAAAAGGTCTGGCCGGGCACATCCAGAATAAGATTAAGGATTCAGGACTAGACCCTTCCCTTCCTGCAAAGGCCAAATGGCAAAAAATGCTTAATAACAATATGTCAGAGGAGGAATGGCAGCATTGCTGGATTCTGGCATATGGAGTATGCAAGGATCAACACAGCCTCCTAATTCAAAACAAAATTATGCACTTGTGATATCATACACTGCAGGTGCTTAAATCCATGGGCTTGCTGAGCCATGACAAATGTTAGAGGTACAATGCCACAGGGACAGATTTGCTACACATTCTGTGGCAATGCAGGGAGATTCAAGCCTTTTGGGAGGCAATTTGAGGAAGCTACTCCAAGATCCTCCAATGCCAACTCCCCAGATCTCCAGCAATGCTGTTACTGGGTATACCACAGCAGGCTTAACTACCCTACAGCAGCAATGGCTGCTTCAGGCTGAAGTACAAGCAAAAATGCTAATTTTATCTAAATGGAGAAATCCAGACCCCCTGAGATCTGGGGAGTGGTACAGAGCTTTAGAAGCCCTGGTGGTGAATTCCAGAATGGTACACCTAGCTACAAACACACTTCACAATTTTCGTGCAACATGGACCCCATATCTGGAATACATTGAAGCTAAAGCATTTTCAGGTCGTACCCCACATAATAAGGACCTCCTCAAGCCACATTGAATGGAGAGTGTGGATCTGGGGGACAAATAGGTGCAGGAAGACTTGACAAGATGATCAGTTTCCCCCCACCCTGCCCCCATCATGAAGATAAGGGACCAATAAAGAAAGGCAAAATACTCCAACTTAGGATACCCCACCCTCCTCAACTGTATTGGAATAGGTCTAATATCTGCTGACTTCTAGATCTTCTCCAGTCTGTGCTGTATGATTATCAAACCAATACAGTACTGTGTAAGTTTTTTTCTTGGGATAATACTAATTGTACAGAAAGTATTTATATAGGTTTTCTAGAAGTGTTATGTTTGTTAAACACAGTGAGGCAAGTGCTATGCATTTTTACAGTATTTTAACACTTTTATGAGCAAAATGCTAATCAATTTTTAGAGTTAAATAAAACCCTGATGTAACAGATGGAATACTGCTAGATTTCTGAATTAGTTTTAACTAATGTTCCTGACTTGACTGTCCAAGTTGTTAACGTTTTAATGTAAAATGTGTTCCACAATTACTTATTAAAAAGATTAACTGCAAAAAAATGTCATTTCAGAAGGAAAAGGAAGATAAAATACTAATAAAAGTAAATAGAAAAAGCAGTTCCTGTAAAATAGTGCCTGTACTGGATGAATTGCCAGTAGAGGGTGCTGTTGCTTATTACGCATATTTTTTTACATTGGAGTGTCACTCTTTGCTATTGATTATATTGTGGTGTAACTATTTTCTACTGATTAGGAATCCATCCTAAAGTAGTCATTGAACCGGCTGAAGTACTGGCCGAACCTCTAACCTACCTATTTCAGGCTTCTTTGGATCAGGGAGAAGTAGTAGATGCATGGAAAGAGGTGAATGTAATTCCCATCTTTAAGAAGGGCTCCAGGCAGGATGTTGGTAATTATCGACCAATAAGCCTGACTGCAATACTTGGCAAGGGATTAGAAGGGGTTATTAAGGACCATATAGAACTGGATATGCAGCAGCGAGGGGATACTGATGATGACAACATGGATTTAAACATGGTAGATCCCGTCATACAAACCTCTTGGGATTCTATGAGAATGTTAGTAAGGCCTTGGATGAGGGTAGTCCAGTGGATGTTATTTTTCTGGACTTCTCCAAGGCCTTTGATAAGGTACCACATGGAGAACTAGTGGATGCCCTGATAGAACATGGCATCCAGGAAAACATAACACGCTGGATTAGCTCCTGGCTACACGATAGAAAGCAGAGAGTGACAATCAGGGGATGTACAGTACAAGCCACATTAAACTGTTCCACCAACTCACTGGTGTAGAATTGTTTTTTTGTGATGCTACTGGATTGGCAACTCAAACTCTTGAAGCTTTCAACTCTTTTCCAGACATCTTTCACTGTCTATTCAGCTCACACGTAACTGTTTAGTGAAACAGCAGTAGCTGCATTTTCATGGCATTGTTTATAAATATCATAGCATTCCTTAAAAGCATTGTTTATAAATATCACAGCATTCCTTAAGAGTTGTTTAGTCTGCCTTCTGAAATGAAACTCATAAGCACTCAGCTGAAAATAAAGCTTATAGTTCATAACAGCTAGATGCAAACCAATACTAAACTTTTACTAATTCATCGAATTAAACCCTGCACAGATTAGGAAACTCATTGAACAATGCTACACCAGTGAGTTGAGGGAACAGTTTAATGTGACTTGTACTGTAACTCGGGATGGTTGGGAGTGACGAGTGGGGTCCCACAGGGGTCTGTTCTGGGTCCTTGCCTCTTTAATGTATATATACATTCAATGACTGCCGGAGGGGGTGTATGGGAAGCAAAGTTTGCTGACTACACTAGAATCAGTTCCACGGTTAATAGCAACCTGGAAAATGCCAGACTACAGGAAACCCTGATTAAATTGCAGGGCTGGGCACAGGACTTGAGGTTAACTTTTAATATGGATAAGTGCACGGTCATGCACTTTGGCAGGAACAATGCAGGGGCTACTTACAGTCTAAATGGACATCTACTAAGGGAAGTTAGTGATGAAAGGGAGTTGGGGAATTAGGGTCTCAAATAGGTTCATAGGTTAATATGAATTCGAGGGATTATGAATTTGCCACCACTATCCTGGGCAGAATTTAAACTTGAGATCTCCCATATATAAATCTATAAATACAATGACTGGGACCTGTCTGTACCAGGGTACAGGTTTTTTTGTAGGGACAGGGTGATTGGGAAAGGAGGGGGTGTGGCACTATATGTGAAGGAATTACTGAAGTGTGTAAGAAATGAAAGGGGAGGAGGGTAGTACTGAGTCAATTTGGATGCAAATCCAGGATTCCAAGAATAGGATTCTTAGGATGGGAGTGGCGTACAGGCTGCCATCTCAGATGGAGGAGTTAGACAGGGAACTAGCGGGACAGATCAGGAGGACCTGCGAGAAGGGTAGTGTGGTAATTGTGAGGGACTTCAACATGCCAGGAGTGGACTGGAGTACCCCAACAACCAGGAACAGAAGGGAGCAGGTACTGCTGGATGCCTTCCAGGACAGCTTCCTGCTGCAAATGGTCAGTGAACCAACCAGGTTAGGGAATACCCTTGACCTTGTGCTGGCAGATGGGGACTTTGTGAGAGAACTTACAGTGGAGGAACCGCTGTCAGGGAGTGACCACCGCTCAGTATGGCTCACATTGGATATGAGCAAGAAAGGAGTGGAATCTGGCACAAGAGTGCTGGACTTCAGGAGGGTCAACTTTGGGAGGATGGGGGAAGTGGTAAAAGGGTACCTGGCCAGAATTCAGTCTAGTATGGACACTAACCAGAGGTGGGAGCTCATAAAGCTGGGGATAGTGGAGACAACCAAAACCTGCTACAAGGCCCAGAGCAAGAAGGCTAGGGCAAAGAAACCAAGCTGGTTAAGCAAGGAGGTCATGGAAAAGATAAGGAGGAAAAGAGCTGCCTTTAGGAAGTACAAGAAAACAGGGAGAGGGGAGGACAGGAAGGAGTACTTGACAAAATCGAAGGAGGTGACAAGGGCAGTAAGGGGAGCCAAGGCATCTAAGGAACTCAGGCTGGCACAAGGCATTAAGAAAGGGGAGAAGGACTTCTTTAGGTACATCAGGGAGAAAAGGAGCTGTAAGGACCACATAGTAAGGATTAGGAAGGAGGCGGGTTGGGTGGAAGCAAGGTGCGATAAGGCAGAAGCACTAAATGAGTACTTCTGCTCAGTATTTACTAAAGAGAAGAGGAGGGTGACACCCAAGGGGGGAGAAATGGCAGAAATGGGGGGGTGACAGATGGGGAAATCATGGAGGGCAGAGTTTGGGAGGGTTGAAGGCACTGAGGATAGATAAGGCGCCAGGCCCAGATGGCATCCACCCCAGTGTACTGAAGGAGCTGGCAGAGGAACCTGCAGGACCTTTGCCAGACCTATTTAATGCCTCATTATATTCGGGGTGTGTACCTCAGGACTTGAGGATGGCTCTTGTGGTGCACCTCCACAAGAGTGACCCCAAGGCTGAATTGGGAAACTACAGACCAGTGAGCCTCACATCCATCATGGGTAAGCTAATGGAGACTATCCTGAAGGAAAGGCTGGTGGCCCTCCTAGAGGCCAAAGGACTACAGGACAGCAGACAAGCATGGCTTCATATGGAGCAGATCCTGCCAAACCACTCTGGTGGAGTTCTATGATTGGGTAACTAGGCAACTGGACAGGGACCATGTAGTGGATGTCCTGTATCTGGACTTCGGTAAGACATTCGACCCAGTGCCGCATGGAAGGCTGGGAAGTAAGTTAGCAGGCACAGGGGCAGGTGCAAAGCTGGTGAGATGGGTAGGGAACTGGCTTCATGGAAGGCAACAGACGGTGGTGGTGGGTGGGGAGCTCTCACACCCAAGGGTAGTGACGAGCGGTTTTCCACAGGGCTCTGTGTTGGGTCCAGTGTTGTTTGGGATATTCATTGCAGACATATAATTGGATATCAAGAGCAAGATCAGTCTGTTTGCTGATGATACCAAGGTAGGAGCAGTGGTGGATGACCTAGGGGGATGGCAGGGGTTGCAGGATGATCTGGGAAAGCTTGAAACCTGGTCTGAGACCTGGCAACTGGGGTTTAACATAGAAACATACAGTAGAAACATAGAATTTGATGGCAGATAAAGACCGCTTGGCCCACCCAGTCTGCCCATTTCCCTACCTAATGGATAAACTGCAGATCCTAGTTAACCAGCAGCCTACTTCTTTCTACCCCCACTCCCTAGAATTGCCTTATAACTGTCCCATGCATGCTTGAATTCAACAACTGTTTTTGACTCCACAACCTCCTCCAGAAGGCCTTTCCATGCATCCACAACCCTCTCTGTAAAAAAATGCTTTCTTACACTACCTCTGAGCTGCCCCCCCTCTATCTTCAAATTGTGCCCCCTTGTTCTTGCACACTTCTTTTTTTGAAAGATGCTACCCTCTTGGACTTTGTTGATTCCCCTGAGGTACTTGAAAGTTTCTATCATGTCCCCCCTCCTCCTTTCCTCGAGGCTATACATATTAAGCTCCTTTAGTCTCTCTTCATATGTTTTCTGGTGCAGACCCTGCACAATTTTAGTTGCCCTCCTCTGGACAGCTTCCAACTAATGCTGGGTTGTATTGCAAGGGCTATATCCTCGAGGAGGGAGGAGGTGATTTCTTCCAACTGTATAGGTCATTAGTTAATGCCAAAAAGTGCAAGGTGCTGCATTTTGGAATGAAGAACATAAGGAGGAGTTACTAGCTGGGGGAGTGCAGCTAGGCCAGACAGAGGAGGAAAAGGATCTGGGGGTGCTCATTACAGGGTCAATGAACAACTCGGCACAATGTAGGAAGGCAGCTGCAAAGGCCAACAAAATGCTGGGTTGTATTGCAAGGAGTATATCCTCGAGGAGGGAGGAGGTGATTCTGCCACTGTTTAGGACATTAGTTAGACAGCACCTGGAGTACTGCATGCAGTACTGACACCCGTATCTGAAACGGGACATTACAGTAAGTTACTGGAGGGGGTGCAGTGCAGGGTGACAAAGATGGTCAAGAGGCTGGGGGACTTATCATATGAGAGGAGGCTGAGGGAGTTGAACATGTACTCTCTGGAGGAGAGGAGGGACAGGGGGGACATGATTGAAATCTTTAAGTACATGAAAGGAATAAACAAGACAGGTACAGAGGGGCTGTTCAAAGTAAGGGAGGGGAAGGACACCAGGGGCAATGACATGAGACTGGAGGGAGGAAGGTTCAGGAGGGAGATGAGGAGACACTTTTTTAAAGAGATGGTGGTGGCTGGGTGCAATGCGTTACCTGCAGAAGTGGTATCCAGTAGAACAGTGGACTGTTCAAAAGGGGATGGGACAGGACAAGGGGAGGGTCAATGAAGGGGAAGGGTGGAAGGGAGGGCCAGCTGCAGAAAAAGGGGTGCTAGCTGCACATTCGAGTAGACTTGATAGACCTCTAGGTCTTTATCTGCTGGCAAATTTCATATGTTTGTATGTTCGTAACTAAATTTAGTTTAAATTTCATTATGTTATCACTATTTACCACATCTTTAGGCAGGGAACTCCAAAATGGGATTATTCTTTGTGTGAAAAAAACATTTCTTTTATTGATCTTGTTAGTATTTACATTTAGTCTAAATTTATGCGATCGAGTATTAATCACCGAAAGATACCAATTAAGGCAAATGGCTTCAAATAACTCTTCATCTTTTGTGGCTTTACAAATTAGGCATAGGTCTTCTCTTAATGAACAATATCCAAGTGAGTAAAGACCCCAGTGTTTTAGTCTATATTCATAAGAACATGTTTTCAAATTTGTAATATTTTTAGTCAATCTCCACTGAACTTTTTTGATCAGAAGCTTGTTCTTAACTAACGTTGGTGCACAGAAGGATGAACAATAATCCAAATTTGACCTAACAATGCTACTATATAACAGATTTAATACAGCCGGCTCCCTGCATTTCACATTTTTTAATATACAGCTGATTAATCTATGACATTTTCTGACTGTTTTTTTTTTATGTGTTCAGAAAATTTCAAATTATTGGTTATATTAACTCCTAAGTCCTTCTCTGATGTCACTTTGCTTAGAAGGGTATCATTTATAAAGTAGTCTATTAGACTGTTATTTTTACCAAAGTGCATCACTTTACATTTAGGGAGGTTAAAAGTTAATTTATTGTCATTAGCCCAGATTGATATCTTATTCAAGTTATCCTGGAGATTCTGTGCAGATCTAGTATTATAAATAATGCTACCCAATTTAGCATCATCTGCATACTTATTAAGCCAAACATCTTGAGATGTAGTCATACTAGAGATTAGAATGTTAAATAAGATGGGGCCCAACACCGAACCCTGTGGTACCCCACTAGTGATTACACTCCAGGACAACCTATATCTCCTAATACTAACTAGTTGCTGCCTATCTGTCAACCAAGATGATATCCATCTTATAATATTTTTCAGGATATTCATATTCAGAAGACATTTAATCAAGATTTCATGTGAGACAGAATCGAATGCTTTCTCATAGTCTAGAAAGATGACGTATACAGAAAGACCAGCATCCAAAGTTTCAATGACTGGTTCAAAGAAATTGGTCAAACTGTTATGGCATGATCTACCAGAAGAAAATCTATATGTAGGCTTATTTTTTGTGATAGGAGTTTGCATATGCAGGAAGTCAGACTTATTGGTCTGTAATGTTTCACATTCTGTTTAGTCCCTCCTTTATGAATTGGAATTACCAGTCCTTCTTTCCATTCACATACAACTACCCCTGATGACAATGATTTATTAAATAATAAGGTTAGTGCTCCAGTTATCGCATTTGAGATTTCTTTCAAGAGGACAGATGGGATGTTATCAGGACCTAATGACGGGGAAGATTTAAATGAGTTAATAGCTGAGTATATCTCTGCTTTAGTGAATTCTATAACTGAGTCTACCTGGCCAAAAATTGTATTATCTATTAGTTCTTTAGCTTTAACTATACTAGAAAAGTACTTATTAAATTTTTGTGCCATAAATTGCTCGTCAGCTACCAAATTGTCATTTATTAGGAGTGGACCAACTTTCCCAATATTATTCTTTAAAGACCCAATATAATTAAAAAAACACTTTTTTATTATCTTTTTGTATAGTTGCCAAATTATATTCTAATTCTTTCTTGGCCCTCCTAATTGCAAATTTGGTTTTATTAGCTTTTTATTTAAATTTAGACCAGTTCAGCTCTGTTCTGCCTTTTCTATATTTACTAAAGGCTTTTTTCTTACTAGTAGGCCATGCACCATTTTGGTCACCCTTCTCTGTACTGCCTCCACCTGATCTATGTCTTTTCAGAGATGGGGCCTCCAGTACTGGACACAGTACTCCAGGTGGGGCCCACCATCGATCTGTACAGGGGTAACACCACCTCCCTGTTTCTGCTGGTGATGCCAGTTCCTATGCACCCCAGCATTCTACTAGCCTTTCCCACTGCCTTATCACATTTTTTTTCTACCTTCAGGTCCCTTTCCTGTTTTGTGGTTGTTACCACCTCCCCCTAAATTCAGTAGTAGCTACAGACATTGCCAGCTATTTCCAGACATTTTGTGAAATTTCTGAAGAGTTTTTCTCTGCTGCCCCTTCTCTGGAAATGCAGAAAGCAGGAGATATTTCTGGAAATATCACAGACATTTCAGGAAATAGCTGGCAGTGTCTGTGGCTGCTATGGTAACAAGTTTCCCTTGGATTTCTGTGTCCTATGTGCATAATTTAACACATCTTGGTGCTGAAGCCTAGTTGCCAATCCTTTGACCAGTCTTCCAGCTTTTCTAGATCTTATCTCATCCCCCCACCCCACCCCTGGTGTGTCCACTCTGGTGCAGATTTTCATGTCATCCACAAATAGGAATAATCTCTCTTCTAGCCCTTCTGCAATGTCACTAATAAAGACATTGAAGAAGACCAGTCCCAGTACTGACCCCTGTGGTACCCTGCTGGTCACCGTACCTTCTTCTGCATGAATCCCATTTATCATGACCCTCTGAGTCCTGTTACTTAGTCAACCTTGTACCCATTTTACCTTTGGACCCACTCTAAGGCTGCCCAGCTTGTTTACCAGTCTTCTGTGTGGGATGGTGTCAAAGGCCTTACTGAAATCCAGGTATGCCACATTCACCACTTCTCCCTGATCTATCTCCATGGTAACCTAAAGAACTCAGTCAGGTTTGTTTGGCAAGATCTCACCCTTGTGAACCCATGCCGCCTTGGATCCTGTAATCCGCTGACCATAAGGTATTCTCCAATCCTTTCTTTTAGTAGTGTTTCCATAACTTTGCCCACCAACAAAGTCAGCCTTACAAGTTTGTAGTTTTCTGCCTCCTCCCTATTTCCACTTTTGTGAAGTGAGACCACATTCACCCTCCTCCAGTCCCTTGGAATTTCCCCCATATCCAGAGATAGATTGAACAGGCAGTCAGAGGCACAGTCAGCTCCTCCTTTAGTTCCTTAAGTATCCTCGAGTGATCCCATCTGGTCCCATTGCCTTATCCACTGTTAGCTTCATTAGTACCCTGAGGACTCTGTCCTCTGTCAAAGGGCTAGTGTCCATGGCCCTTCCCTTAATGCCCTTTTCCCCTATCTTTGGCCCTTCTCCTACTCCTTCCTTTGTCAATACTGAACAAAAGTACTTGTTCAGTATGTATGTTTCTTCTGGTCCACTTCCACACTTCCCCCTTCCCCTTCTAGTCTTACTATCCCTGTCTTGTTATTTTTATTGCTTATGTACCTAAAGAATGTTTTTCCCCCTTTTTCATTGACTTGGCAATGCTCTGCTCCATAAGTGCCTTTGCTCACCTAACTGCTTTTGCTGCCTCTCTTTGTTTCACCTGATAACCTTCCCTGTCCTCTTCCTTCTGAGTCGACTTGTACCTCTTAAATGCTTGCTTCTTCATCTTTACCTCCACTGCTGCTTCCCTGGAGAACCACAGTGGTCTCTTTTTTCTCTTGCTGTTTTTAACCTGCCTTACACAGAGGTTTGTTACCTTCTCAATGGCCTTCCTTATTCTTGTCCATTTTTCCTCCACCCACCTATTTCCCCTATCCCTGCCAGGGCTTCCCTGATAGACTCTCTGAATTTTCTTGAAATCAGCCCTTCTGAAGTCCAGGACCCTCATTTTAGTGTGGTTCATTTCTAACCCAGTCCTTATCTTGAACCACACCACACAATGATTGTTGGTCCCCAGGTGGCTTCCCACTGTGATGTGTCAATGCATTGTCTAAGACAGTGCTATGAGACTCAATCTTTCTTCACACATCATGCACACTCATCACAGCTGCTCACAAGTCAGCTTTTACTGTACCCAATAGGTTCAGTAAAAGCTGGCCACAGTACAGCTGAGGAGAAACAAAATCAGTGGCACAGAAACTCTTTCTTGTGCCTGATCCTTCCTGACCCACTGCTGCCCTTTTGGGAGGGAATGAAGAGTTTGGACTCTCTAGGGGTGGAGTGGGGTTTGTGCTCAGAGAGAGCCAGAAGTGGAGGAAATATATGGATCCACCTCTGGCCATGCAAGAAACTGCTTGGGGAGTGCTGCTGGCTGCAGTTCCTGGTAGAAGTATACAGGTAAGTGCCTGTCTGGATCAATATATTAAAAAAAATAATAAAAAATAGGGTCCTGTATTTGACTCAACTATAATCCCATCTCAAGGTTCTGCTGACATGTTAGAATCTCCTGAGCTTCACTCTCAAGGTTCACATCACCAGAATCTCTTGATGGTATTATAGCCTCATAATACACAGTCCGCTATCTATTATTCTATTTATATGGAGACCAATAGCACACTTATTTCATATTAACATGGTTTTACAAAAGATCATAGCAGCACTACTGCCTTGGTCAGATTCACAAATGACCTCTATCACGACATGGACTCTGGACTAATTACTAATGTGGTGTTTGCCAACCTGATCAAGGCATTTGAGATGTTTGAACATGGTTTGTTAATACTAAGATTTAAAGATTTGTGTTTTGTTCAGACTATTGTTCACTGCCTACCTGTGGCAATGATTTCTGGTGATTAAATTAAAGGTTGTGATATTCTTTCCTTGCTTGTAAATAAAGAGTTTCCACAGGGGTACACCTGGGCCTTTTATTGTTCTGCTTTTTTATTAATCACCTATGTGCCCACTGAATACCTGTAAATACTGAAACATTCTGCTTTATGTAAATGATATGGTTATATATATCAGCTCAAAGGATATATATATATATATATATATATATATATATATATACATATATATCATATATATATATATATATGTATATAAAAGTAAATTACAATATGGGATCAGATATCAGAGATGTTCAGCTCTAGTTGCTTACTCAAAAACATTTGCTAAGTATAAAGAAGACAAACACTATGCTTTTTGGTACTAAAATAATTTGACTAAGGTATCTGATAAAGTCTGATACATTTATTGTCATGGCACTGGATGGTACTCTATTAAAATTGATGAATATCATCAACTACTCCACCTGAGCTTCTCCTTTTATCCTTTGATGTACATCTAAATATTATTTCAAAGAAAATCCATCAAAAGACTTGGTATGTTTCTAAAAGATAAAACAAACATGTCGGATGATGGGAAAAAAAAACACACTATTCAGCTTAATCAACTTAATACCTATGTTGGATTATGGATCCATCGTGTGCTCCCTAGCCTCCATTAAAGTGGAATCCCAAAAGAAAACATTATAGTGCATATAGTAACCAGACTGGATGCTTTGCTACATCGGTATAAAAGGGATGAATGTTACTGTCATCTTCATACCAAGCAAAGTTGACTTCCACCAGAAGTAAAATTCAGATTTCGTTTGGGAAATCTGGTACAGAAGACATTAATTACTGATGCTCCAAGTTCCCTTGCTAATGATACCTTATAAAACAAAATTATATTGGAGATATTCTGACAAAAATGTATTGTGTGCCCCTGGCATGCACTCAGGTATGGGGCAGAAAACCTTCAGTTGCTTTACTGCCAAGAAATTGAATGATTTCCCCTTGTAATTAGAGCAATTCTATCTCATGGGTTGCTTAAAACTTAACTGAAGGAACAACTCTCTTTCAAATCACAGGGCCTTTGTATAATGAACTGATTTCTTGGCTCACAAAAAAGCCTAGTCAGTTTGGTTTGCAGATGTAAGAAAGTTCTGGAATAAGCAGATGAAAGAGATGACTAGCATCACACAGTAATTATCCTGGCTTTGTCTTCACAGTGCTTATTATTAAACTGATCACATTAGTTTTTACTTGATGCTTTCTTTAAGTGTCTAGCAATTTGCTGTCTTATTTAGAGCTCCAAAATATTTGTTTTATTGCAATATTTCTTTTATCTGCCTGGTCTGCTTCTGTTTATTGACTCAATTAAGGGATTAATTGTACTTTACATTAGTGGTATCTTTAAACAGGCTAATGGGTATCGACAAGCTCTTAAATAACAATCAGGTACATTATCAGGCTTCAAGGACATAATTTTAACATTTTTGAACTAGCAAACTGCAGGATTATCTACATCCAAATGAACTACACTGTTTCTGGAATAACGATGAGACACTTGTTTGAACAGCTTCACTTCTGCATTAAAGTAATGTTTTTTGTTTTGCTATATAAATAAAAGAGGGTCACTGCAGTGCTGTTAGCAAAGTTTTTTTTTCCAATTGTTTAACCAGGTGAGACACACTAAGCTGAAATCTTGTTTACAGGTGCAACCTGGGTGCACAGAGAAGTTAAGTGACTTGCTCAGGGTCACCCAGTATGCAAGTGGGGGCAGTGGGATTCAAACCCAGGTCTCCAGATTTGCAGCTCAGAGCCTTAAACTACTGCACTATTCTGCCTCTGTATATGATGAATACATAATGGGCTGCAGTGGAATCGCTGCTAGTGAGTAGTAAGACCTAGAACTCACAAGTGTTTATCAGGCCATAAGTTAGTTATAAAAGTCCTACCACTCATATGTAGAAATAAATATGTTATTCCACTGTAACTCAATATGCATTTGATATATGCTACACTATTGTGAATGCTTTCATTAGTGTTTTACTTTGTTATAGCTTAAATTGCCTTTTTTCTTTTTTTATTTATTATGCTTTCTTGCCTGGTCCTGTCATTAGCTCACCCCCCCCCCCACACTCAGCTGGCACTCACCGCCTCAGGACTTACCTCTTTCCATTATAAATTCTCTGTCATAGAAACATAGAAACATAGAAACATAGAAGTTGATGGCAGATAAGGACCGCAAGGCCCATCTAGTCTGCCCAATTCTTTTTCTACCTTATGCATCTGCCATCAGCCTTTTCTCTGTCCAACCCATTGTTCAGTATGTTCCATTTCCAGATTCTAGGTGGAAATAAGTAAATAATAAAACACAATGAGGAGTGGTTTATGGGCTAATAAGGCATGAGGCTCTTGTGCCAAGTGCCTTTAGAATCTGGGAAGTGCTTTTATCAGCCCATAAACCACACCTCGGAGTGTGTTATTCCACTTATAAAATGGGTCCCCTATGTTATGTAACTATTTAAGAATAAAAAAAAGAACAAAAAATATGCCACAAAATGTAAAAAAATGAGATTTAATACCTGAAACAGTAAAAATAGTCCCTCTATTGCTAATTTCTGATGGCCAGTACAGGGCTTGCCCCCTCCCCACCACCACACACACAGATACTGGTCAGGTTGCCCTCCCTCTCCCCTCACTGTATCCCCCACTGACACACACCCATTTTTATTAAGTGTGTCTCTCTGCTATCGAGGAACACACAGAGTGTCTGTTTCTTTGAGAGCCAGCATCCTCTTTCATTTAGAGTGAGTGTGTCCCTTGCCAGCCGCTGTAGTTGCCGCTTCTACAATAGCTTCTACAATAGTGGTTTGTAACATTGGGCCATTCACTGTGGATGTTTTCAATAAATGTTTTAGTTTAAAAAAAAATTGGGGTATAAAACAACCAGTGGAGGAGCAGGTCTGGAGTTTTGTTTGGAAAATGCATCCTGGCAGCAAGTGCCATCACTCAGTTTCATTGTGGTCGCCTTACCTTATCAAAGCAGCACAAGTCAGTGTTTTATTTTGAACGGTTTCCCTCTAAGTCACTTTTTGGCACCTAATGCTTTTGAATGTTCTCCCTCCAAGTGACTTTTCAGCACCTAATGCTCCATGTGTATGATGGAGAGTGACTGCTCTGCAACTCTGCCAGCGAGGTTCAGATGCTTTTAAGATGTGGATGTTGCTACACTGATGCAGTTATTCCTGAGGTAGAGCATCCTGACTAGCTAAAAAGGTGCTGGCAAGCACAACAGCACAATCTGCCCTGATAAGGACACAGCCAGAGGTACCTCTCAGTCAGTCAGGATGCAGAAAACTCCAGGCCCATTTTATAGGATATTCTAAGAGACACAATGTAACATGCCTTTTAAGTGAAAATAAATATTCATCCCCAAATAATGTGATTTATTTACTCAGTTTATTTATCTGTAGTGTAGATGTTATTGGACAGCAGCCTGCAATTTCTTTAACTTTGGAAATGGAGGGATGGCCCAGTTGGGGAGGGGTAGGAGGAGATTAGGCAGGTCCCCTTGTCCCCTTCCTCCCAACAGAAGAAAAGGCCCAGGGACGGGGAGTGGATAATAGTAATGGGGGAAGGTAAGGCGGGGAGGGGGCTTTGGGAGCTTCTCTAGGACTGCTGGTGCAGAACAGATTCCTGCCACTGGACTGGGGGAGGGTGGTAAGAGGGGAGAAGTGGTAATAAGGAATGGGGCAGCACAAGTGGGAGGGTTAGAGGAGGGAACATCATGATAAGTAAGGAGAAGGGGAAGGAAGATGTGAGTTTAGGTGAGAGGAGGAAGGCAGATGGTGCAGGGAAGGGGTAGTGGACATGGGAGACCAAGGAGATAGGTAGGAGGGGTAGAAGGGAAGGTTTGGGGGCAGACTGGGGGTAACAGAAGGGAAAGTTAGGTGGGATGTCAGTGGGAGGGAGGTTTAGGAGGAGGGGAAGGGGACAGTCGATGTAGAGGGTCAGTAGGAAGTACAAGAGGGAGAGGAGGGAAAGGAATAGGCAGGTGGGAATGGGAAGCAGTATGGATAGTAGTGAGGAAGGACCTAGTAAGAGGAGAAGAGGGTGGTGATCTTGAGAGATTCAATTGTAAAGGGGGTGAGATGGGGAAAAAGGGCCACACTATAGGAGAGTGGAATGCATGCCTGGGTTGATGGCAGGGAGAGGGGAACCTCTTAGTAGCAGAGAGCATGGGACAGAGAGGAGGAAAACCTCACATTATAGGGCATCTGGGTATGAATGACCTTTCAGGATGTGAGGTATGTGAGTTATGTAAGCGTAAGTGAGGTTCAAAGAAGTGGGGAGAATCTGCAGGGTGGAAAGCAGGTTGGTAGCCTTCTTGGACTCCAGTCCAGAGGGTTAATACAGCAAGGAAGGTAAGAACTGCTGAATTTAATGAATGGCTTAGAGGGTCGTGGGAGGTGGAACGTTATGAGACAATGATGGTTGGGGGAACATGGGATAACAAGGACTTGTATGCACCAGACAGGTTACACTTAAGTAGAAAGGGCACAAGGGTCCTGAAGGGAAAGCTGGAGGACTTTATGATTAAAAATCTAAATTTAAACTGAGAGGGGAGTCAGCAGGATGCACAGCACCCCTTGTCACCTGGAAGAGGAGGCTGACAGGCCTCCCCATAATCAGGACAGCAGGAGAAGAGGAGGGATGGGGGTGAATGAGGGACCAAGGGAAGAAGGAGGTGGGAGGGAGCAGGTCAGCAGTAAGGGGGTGGGGTCCAGAGTCGCAGTGGAGGATGGTGTCTCTAAATGCCAGAAGTCTGTGGAAAAAATGGTGGAATTGCTATCATTAACTGGCTGAGGGAGAGGTAAACATAGTGGCCATCACAGAGACTTAAACCACATGAAACCACATCTGGGACCCAGTAGTTCTTGGGTATAAAATGTACAGAAAGGATGGGGGACTGGTGGTGGGGGGTAACACTGTATGTGAAAGAGGAGATAACTTGCACCATAGAGGAAGAGGCAGAGGGCAAGCTTGAATGTTTGTGGGTACAGGTCCAGTCCATTAAAGAGAGGAAACTAAGCATGGGGGTGGTCTACAGAACACCTTCTCAAAATGAGGAATTAGACAGAGTAGTGGGTTCCAGATCACAGATATGTCCAGCATGGGAGAAGTAGTGATAATGGAGGATCTCAGTTTACCTGAGGAGGACTGGAAAATCACTTCTATCTTCTGCACTAGGAACAAGTAATGCTGGATGTTTTCCAGAGTGCTGTGCTGATTCAAGGTGTCATGGATCTCAGTAGGGAGAAGACTGTCCTGGATCTGGTCCTGTCCAACTGTGCACATATTCATGATGTGAAGGTGGCTCTGCCGCTTGCAGAAAGTGATAACCACACGGTGTGGTCCCACCTGGACATGGGCATAGGAATGGTCAGGACCAAGACAAGGATCTTGGACTTTCAGAGGGCTGACTTTGGTAGGATGGAACAAATTCTGAAAGGTCACATTTCTGGGATTAGAGTGGAATGGATGTGGAACAGAAATGGGCCATAATAAAGAAGGGATTGATGGTGACCACTAGTGAGAGTGCTAGAATTAAAAGAAAGAAAGCTAAGAACAAAAAGCCCAGCTGTTTAGCAAGGTGACAAATGCAGTGGGGAACAAAATGGCAGCCTTTAGAAAGCACAAGCATATTCAGAATGAGGAGAATAGGGTGGACTATGCCACTAAGGCAAGAGAGAGGTGAGCAGGGTGGTATGGGAGGCAAAGGCCACAAGAGAGGTACAGATAGGCTAGAGGGTGAAAGCAGGCAAGAAGGCATTTTTACAATATATAAGGGAGAAAAGAAACTTAATGTATGAGATTGTCAGGCTTAAAAGGAAGGGGGTTGGGTAGAGGGTAGCAAAGAAAAGGCAGAGGTGCTTAATGGGTACTTCTGTTCAGTCTTCACTTGGAAGCAGGACATACCAGTACCGCTAGGAGTAGGGGGTAGAAACTGGGAGGGGAAAGCTACAGACAGTGCAATTCAAGTCGACATGCTGCTCAAGGGCTTTATAGCCTTCAAGGTTTACAAATCACCAGGGTCAGATGACATGCACCCGTGAGTGTTTAGAAAACTGGCAGAGGTCCTAGTGGGTCCCCTGGCAGACCTGTTTAACACCTTTCTGGAGTCTGGAAACATGCCCCAGGACTGGAGAATAGTGTATGTGGTGCCTCACCACTGGAGTGGGACAAGTGGGAAGAAACAGGAAACTACAGACCAGTCAGCCTGACCTCAATAGTAGGAAAGTTGATGGAGACCATCCTGAAAAAAAGATTGATCAGCTTTCTAAAGGAAAACGGGTTCCAGGATGAGAGGCAGTATGGGTTTATGTCAGAGAGGTCCTGCCAAATGAATCTAACTGATTTCTTTGATTGGGTCACTAGGACAGTGGAAAAGGGCCAGGCAGTTAATACCCTATAGCTGGACTTCAGCAAGACCTTCAACTCAGTGCCTCATAGGAGACTTCTCAGGAAACTGGAGGACCTGGGGATGGTGGCTAAGCTCATGGAATGGGCCAGAAGCTGGTTGTAGGATAGAAGAAACCAAAGCATGGCAGTCAGGGCACAAAGCTCGGAGATGAGGACTGTGCCCAATGATGTCCCATAGGGCTCTGTGCTCGGTCCAGTGCTGTTTAACATCTTCAAATGTGACATCACAGATGGGATCAAAGGTAAAGTCTGCCTGTTTGCGGATGACACACAGAAACACAAAAACACAGATTTTGATGGCAGATAAGGACTGACTGGCCTATCCACTCTGCCCATTTCTCTACCTATTGGATAAGCTGCAGATCCTAGTTAACCAACAATCTACTTCTTCCTACCCACCACCAGAATTACCTTATGTCTGTTCCATGCATTCTTGAATTCCCCTACTGTTTTTGACCCCATGACCTCATCAGGAAGGCCATTCCATGCATCCACCACCCTCTCCATGAAAAAATACTTTCTCATGTTTCCCCTGAGCAGTCCCCCCTTTATCTTCAAATTGTACTTCCTTTTTCTAGCACTTCTCTTTTTCTGAAAGATGCTACCCTCTTGGACTTTGTGGATTCCTTTGAGGTACTTGAAAGTTTCTGTCATGTCCCCCCCCCCTTTCCTTGAGGGTATACATATTAAACTCCTTTAGTCTGTCTTCGTATAGCTTCTAGTGCAAAACCTGCACCATTTTAGTTGCCCTCCCTTGGACTGCCTCCATCCATCGCTTACAGGAATGCACAACTGTGAAGAGTTTTAAGCAGGCCCTAAAGGCTTTTTTGTGGTACCAGGCATATGGTGAATATTTAACTGATTAATGTCATTTTACGATGTGTGATTTTATGATTGTTTCATTCAGATTTGTTCCTGATTTTAATTTGTACGGTGCTTTGGCACTTGAAAGGTGCCTAAAAAATAAAATATATTATTATCCTGTCTATGTCCTTGTGGAGATGGGGTCTTCAGAACTGCATGCAGTACTCCAGATGGGGTCTTGCCAACTATCTGTACAGAGGGATAACAACATCCTGTTTTCTACTGGTGATGCCTCTCCCTATACATCCCAGTATCCTCCCAGCCCTCCTTACTGCCTTTTCACATTGCTTGCCTACCTTTAGGTCATCTGATATGATTACATGCAGGTCCCTTTCCATTTTTGTTGTTGTTAGTAATCCCCCCCACTGTGTACCCTTCCCCTGGGTTTATGTTTCCCAGGTGCATTACTTTGTACTTCTTTGCATTGAATCTAAGCTGCCATATGTTTGATCATTCCTCTAACCTTGCCAAGTCACTTCTCATCCTTTACACTGCCCTTGTGTATCAATACTGTTGCAAGTCTTTGTGTCGTTTGCTAAGAGGCATAGTTTTCCTTCCAATCCCTCCTCAATGTCACTTATAAAGACATTAAAAAGGACCGGTCCCAGTACTTAACCCTGCAGTACCCCACTAGTAACCCCTTTTCTTCAGAGTGGACTCTGTTTACTATTACCCTCTGTGTCCTGCTGTCCAGCCAATTTTTTTACCCAGGTTGCCACCCTGGGACCCACTCCCAGGCTGGCTAACTTGTTTATTAATCTTTTGTGTCGGACTGTGTTGAATACCTTGCTAAAGTCTAGGTAGGCCATGTCCACAGCCCCTCTCTGGTCTACTACTTTGGTTATCCAGTCAACGAAATCTATTAGAGTTGTCTGACAAGACTTTTCCATTGTGAATCCATGCTACCTAGGGTCCTATGCTCCGCTGGCCTCTAGGTACTCAACAATTCTTTCTTTCAGAAGTGATTCCTTCATTTTCCTTACCGCTGAGGTCAAACTAACAGGTCTATAGTTTTCTGCCTCTGCTTTGCTCCTACTGTTGTGAAGGGGAATCACATCCACCCTCCTCCAGTCCTCAGGTACCATACCATCCTCCCATGATTTGTTAAAAAGGGTAGTCAGTGGTGTCACTAGTTCTCCCCTTAGTTCTTTTAGGATTCTGGGGTGAATCCTATCAGACCACATTGCTTTGTCCACGTTCAGTTTTAGGAGTTCTTTCAGGACCATTTCTTTTGTGAATGGACTAGTATCGACCCCCTATTCAAAGTGCTTCTAATGATTGGTTTAGGTACCTCCCCCTCCTCTTCTTTTTGTGAATACTGAGCAGAAGTATTCATTCAGTATCCCGGTTTTTTCACTGTCACCCTCTGCCCACCCACCCTCTCCTTTATTAAGCCTCACTATCCCTCCCTTGGTCTTTCTTTGCTCCCTAATGTACCTATAAAAGGTTTTATCCCCCTTCTTAACTGAGTTGGCTAATCTTTCCTCGGTTTACGTCTTTGCTATTCTGACTTCCTGCCCTGCTTCCATCTGCTTTAACTGGTACAGTTCTCTGTTCTGCTCCTTCTGTGTTTCCTTATACTTCCTAAATGCTGTATTTTTCTCCCTAACCTTTCCCATCACCTGTTTTGAGAACCATAGTATTTTTTTCCTTCATTTTGATTTATTTGCTTCACCAAGCTCTGTGTGAGGGAGGACATGGATGAGGGAAGACAGGAACTCAGGCAGGACCTGGGTAAGCTAGAAAAGTGGTCTGGCATTTGGCAGCTGGGGTGCAACACTAAAAAGTATAAAGTTATGTACTTGGAGGTGAAAAACTCAGGGACTAAATACTGATTGGGCATGCAGGTAACCAGGTCAGAGGAAGAAAAAGGACTAGGGAGTAATAATCATAACTGACTTTGAAACACTTGACACACTGCAAGAGAGCAGTAGCCAAAGCAAATTGAATGCTGGGCTACATAGCCAGGAGAATTACCGCCAGGAAGGCAGAGGTCATTATGTCACTGTACAAGTCACTGATAAGACCACATCTGGAGTACAGTATGCAGTTTTGGTGCCGGCATCTTCATTTATTTTATTTTATTTATTGGAAAATTGCTAACCAGGAGAGACACACTAAGCCAAGGCTAGCTTCCAAGTACAACCTGGAGGAGGAGAAGATAGCTCTTAAGAAGGATATCAATTGCTGGAGACAGTCCAGAGAAGGGCAATTAAGATGATTCAGGGACAGCAGGGCAGCACCTATGAGGGATGCTCAGGGAACTCATCGAGTACCCTCTAGAGGATAGAAGGGAGAGGAGAGGAGAGACAAGACTGAGACCTTCAAGTACCTTCAGGGTATTAACAGGGTGAGCACTGAGACCTCTTCAGACTTAGCAGGAACAAGACCACTACTGGGCACAGCCTAAAGCTAATGGGAGGAGGGAGGGAGGGAGGGAGATGAGGAGGCACCTTTTCACTGAGAGGGTGGTAGCCAATTGCAATGAGCTGCCAGAGAAGGTGGTATACTTTAAAATGGTGGACAGCTTCAAGAGGGGATGGAAAATAATGAGGAAAAAAGTTATGGGTAGAGGGGGGTGAGTGAGGGAACAGGGGGAAGTTGAGGTAGGTCAAAAGGGAAGTGGAGAGGGGATAGCAGTTCCCTTTGCAAATACATAGGGAGGTGCACAACCAAGCAGACTAGACAGACCATAATACTTTTATCTGTTGGCATGTTCATATGTTCTTATGTTTCTATGAATGGAAAGGTTAAAAATGAACATACACCTTGTGCCAACCGACTATTAATTGGTAAACAGAGCCCCTGATAAGACAACAATAGACCTTACCTGGTTCTAGTGTGGTACTGACAGGCAAAAGGGTTCCACAGCAGCATGACTGGGAAATATCCATGCCAGGATACACAGTTTTCACGAGGGATAGGAGGCAGTGGAAAGGGGAGGAGTGGCCTCGTATGTGATGGGTAGCATCAGGCCTACAGAGGACAAAAACATGGAGGTGAATTGATATGGAAGCATTGTTGATACAGGTAGTCACAGACTTGGGGGGGAAAGGATTATCAGGGTAGCAGTGGCATATGGACTGCAATCTCAAAGGAAGACGTGGACAAAGAGTTGGCAGACGTAGGAAAGAGAGTGGTGAAGTAAGGTGAAGTGTTGCTATTAGGGACTTCAACATGCCAAACTTGGACTGGAGTGTCCCAGTAGCAGTGAGTGCAATAAAGAAGATATTGATATAGGCCATATGGGATAAATTCCATGGATAAAAAGATAAGGAGCCCACAAGCGAGGGTACCATTATGTATTTAGTCTTTACAAATAGGGAGAGCTTTGGTGAGGGCACAGTCAGGAAACCACTGGGAACCAACAATCACTTGACTCACTGTGTGGTATGACATAAAACTAGACCCAGATAACTCACAAACTAAGATTCTAGACTTCAGAAAAGCAGATTTTAGTAGAATGAGGGAACTGGTTAGGGAGAAGCTGGTGGAGGTTGGGGCAGAAGCTGGAATAGATAGTAAATGGGGCTTGATTAAAAAGGGTTGTTTGAAGCAAAATGTCTTTGTATCAAGGCAGTAGTAAACAACAGGAGAGGACAAAAACCAATCTGGTACACAAAGGAGGTGGTGGAGGCAGTAACACAGAAAAGAAAGGTCTGCAAAAACTACATGGTCAGCAAAAGAGATGAAATCAAGGAAGTGCACCAGAACAAGATGAGAGATGCCTTCAAGAGGGTTAGGAAGTCAAAGTCAGAAGCAGAGGGGATGAAGAAGGGAGATAAGACATTCTTCTGCTACAATGGGGAGACGCACATATCCAAGGAGTGATAGTTAGACTGAAGATGGGTGAAGGGAAATATGACTGGTACTGGTGGATTGGAGGGCAGTCGATTTGGTACCTCTGCACAAGAGTAGGAGCAGGGATGAATGGGGATCTATAGACCAGTCAGTCAGATGTCTATAGTTGGCAAATGACTTGATGCAATTATTAAGGAGAGGATGGTGGAGCTTCTGAATGCCAATGAATTCCAGGGAAAAACAAGCATTTGTCAATGCCGAATGTTGTCTTGCTGGCATTGGCATTGGTAGTGCAGGAGTTAAAGAGATGCATAATAGGAATGGCAGTAAAGTATGGAACTGATGCCAGCCCCACAACACCCTGCAGAGACTGACAGGCATTGAGGTGTGCCTTTGGGTCTTTGGGCATAACTCTCATACCATTTCACCTCACCCTTCCCTGCAGGCTCTGAAAAGTGTCATGTTATGCCTTGGGGTCATCAGGCCTTACGCTGACCCCATTCCATATGGAAATATATTGAGATGGCTGCAGTATAGGAAAATGGGGTGAACTTTGCGGCCGAAGAGTCCAAGGCACACCTTGATGCCTGCCACTGGCTGCAGGCTAGGGGTGGGGTAGGGTGGAATGGTTTGAGCACTACAGCCGACATCCAAAATCACACCCCTGATGCCTGTCACGGGACGTTAGAAACCCTAACTCCCCAGGCATTTGTTGGTATTTGCACTCCAAATTTTCAGCATGGGCATTTTGTGAGCCCACCTCTTGAAAGCATTTGGGACCTCCGCTCATGAGCAGTGGCAATGTGATTTTGTTAATCAGTCCCAAACATTGATTTTCCACTGGGACCTTGCCATTCTGCGCCAGATGTGCCAAAACACATTTTGGGCAGGATGTGAAAAATGACAGCTGTACCATTCATAATGATGTATGAATAAATGGCAATGTTGAAAATCTGAAGTGAAAATATTAAAAATTCTTGAAGTTAAGAGCATGCGTGGAAACTACGCAATGCACACTTGTTACATAGTCATTTTGGGGAAATTTTTCACCAGATTTTCAACATGGGTATTTTGGGACCTTTACTCATGAACAGTGTCACTGTAATTTTCTTAATCTGTTCCGAACATTGATTTCCCACAGTGACCATGCCATACAGAGGGGACCTATGTTTGTTAGATCCTTAAATGACATGGATCTTCAAGAAAGATTAGGTTTGGTATTTAAGGAGCAAACTTATATCACACAAGCTCATGCTTGGCAGCTTAAAGGGGAAAGACAAAGAACCTCTGTGCGCAAACACTGAGGCAAGGGTTACCCCAAAGGGCATTTGGCTGGGAAGCCAAGTTTCAAGAAAATACAAAATCACACATGCCCACACAATGCAAAGCATCACGGGCTGCATATGCAAATCACCACAGAATGTTATGTGGGTTCAACTTTAAGCAGAATTGCATGGTGCTGAAAGGCCTCTCACACAGTTTGCAAAGGGTGCTAACAGTTGACATAGACACATGTTTCGTCCTACCAGGACTCATCAGTATGCCTCGTCTGTTTGACACCCCAGTGGAATGAACCAGCTACCCTAAGACAGTGTGTCTTGGTTATGTTGTGGTGAACCCACAGAGGTTCTTTGTCCTTTAAACAGTTTTTTATTTTAATGGGTTCACCACAACATAACCAAGACACACTGTCTTAGGGTAGCTGGTTCATTCCACTGGGGTGTCAAACAGACGAGGGATACTGATGATTCCTGGTAGGACGAAACACGTGTCTATGTCATCTGTTAGCACCCTTTGCAAACTGTGTGAGAGGCCTTCCGGCACCATGCAATTCTACTTAAAGTTGAACCAGCATAACAGTCTGTGGTGATTTGCATATGCAGCCCATGATGCTTTGCATTGTGTGGGCATGTGTGATTTTGTATTTTCTTAAAGGGGAAAACTGTAAAACATGGAAAAGAAAAAACTGGTATAGTCAGTGAGTGGTGGCTAGATGGAATGCACTTCCCAAGGAGGTAGTAGATAGTCCTTCCATAGATAGCTTTAAAAAAAATCTGGACAAAATGTATAAATCGGGAAACTGGTAATTAATTTGCAAGCATTATGCACTATGTGTTATGGCCCCATTCGTGCCTGAAAATGGTCCCTAGGATCAGTGCACTCACCCGGTTATCAAGGTCATAAATAAATAAATTAATAAATAAAAAATGGACAACAGTCTAACTAGCTCTGTATATTTACCTATGAAATCTATTATGCACCAGATGTGCGAAAACACATTTTGGGCAGGATTTAAAAAATGACAACTATATTGTTCATAAGGAGGTGTGAAAAAATGGCAATGTTGAAAATCTGGAGAGAAAATATAAAAAATTTTAGAAGTTACGAGTGTGCATGGAAATTGAGCAATGCACGCTTGTAACACAGCTATTTTTTGGAATTTTGTCACCATATTTGCAACATATGCTTTTTGGGAGCCAACCCCATGAACTGTGACACTGTTGTTTTATTAATCAGCCCTGAAAGATGATTCTATGCAGTGACAGTGAAATCACCTTTCGGGACTGAATAATGAAATGACAGTGGCTGCGTTCATGAGGTGGAGTTCCAAGAACCTCATGTTGAAAATTTGGAGCCAAAACTCACAAAAATGCTTGAGATATCCACCTAAGTTGAAATGCCCCCCATTGATGCCATTATACAGCTTACCATGATTTTCTTCAGTTTGTGGTTGGCTTTGAAGAGTGCAGAAATGTTCCCACCCCACCAAAGATCATCGCACCAGGCTCCTGAGGTAAGTATGGGGTGAGGGGGGTGCGGGGAGGTGGGGTGTGCAGATGGTGGTTGCAGGTTGGGGAAGGGGGGTCATCATGACCACGAGGGACTGTTTTCTGTGTTACAGGCAGAAAAAAAAGGACGTCGCGGGAAGGTTTTTACACACAGGTTTGCTTTTTGGGGACGGGACTGAAGCTGATGGGGATTGGGGCCCCCGTTGGCAAAGACAGTGTGTCTGTGTTTGGGGGATAATGCTGAGGGGGATTGGGCATCCCCTTTGGCAGAAAAATAAAATCAAGGGAGAACATATGCCGGCAGGGACTGGGCTCCCCTGTCAGCAAATGAACTGGGGAGGGGGCATGCTGACAGGGGGATTGAGCACTCCTGACTTTGGCTCTCTGGGGACTGTGAGAGGTGGACAGCAGCAGCTGCCACCATGTTTATTGAAATGTTTCAGCAGGCAAGGCATGCCCTGCAATGACTGGCCACTCCCACATTGCAGCGGCAAAATCCTTTTAAGTTGGTGGCACATTTCAGAACTGCTGTCATAGACAGCATGCTCATTCACTGGTGCCACAGAGACCAGCCCAAAAAAGCAGTGGTGCCACTGGCCACAGCACGGCCGCACCTCCACAACCTGCTACTCCAGGAAGCTGTCACAAAATCTTGTGTGTGCTGTGTACGCAAGACAACATAAAATCAGCATGGATTAATCTAATGGTAACATGGACTAAAGTGTCAGCACCGGAACACAGCACCAGTCACATAATTTCAATAATCCATGCTGGTTGGCACGTGGGGAAGCTCTGAGGGTCAAATAGAAATTCTTTGCAGTCAAAGAAGAACAAAATGGAGCCAGGTGCTCTTGGGAGTGGCTCTTTGAGACAGAGCCTGCCTCCATAGGCCTACATATAGTGAGGGTAAGGCAGAGAGTGGCAGCCTGCTGAGTCAGGGTGAAGCTTAGGCAGTGACAGATCCAATAAGAACCAACTTCAGGAAGGCCTGACCACAGTGGTTTCCTCCCAAAGAGGAAGGAACTGATAGTCCAGATCGACGTATAGTTTCAAGAGACAGATACCCATGTAGTGCCCCAAAATTGGGGACACAACAGAAATAATAAATAAATAGAATGCCCTTCATAGGGCAGTGTGGGCAGATTGGGGACAGTATTTTAAGGGCCCCTGTCAGTGTTTCCCTTCCCCGCATCAGCAGCTGTACAAATAAAAGAAAAGTTTTCCTTTGCTGTCCCCTGCCCGCCTGCACTCCATTCTGGACCATCCCCAAGAGAAGGCAGAACAAGCCAGGGGGCATCTTACAAAGTCCAGCTTGTGCTGGATTGTTGGAGGGGAGCCAGTGTTGTCAGTTGGCTGCAGAATTAGTGGTGTGATGGCCAGTGAAATGGCTGGTTGGTCGCCACCGTGCTGTGGGCAACAGAAGAGTCCAGGGGAGTGCTCTCAGGCACCCCTGAAGAAAAGAAGATGTCCAATCTTTGTGATTGTGTGAGGGAGAGAGGGGACACGTGTCAGTAAGCATAGTAAAAGAGCTTACCTGTGGTCCATCTCTCATCCATCCTAGTCAGCGGCAGGTCCTGTTCCAAGTGGTGTGGGGTTCCTCCACTGTGCAACGGTCCCTGTTCTGCCCTGTGTGGTGCATGGTGAGCGGTGTGTGGTGTGGGCTCTGTTTTGACCCATTTTTTATTTTAATTTTAAAGGTAAAGTATGGTCCCATGGAGGTGGGGTGTAGAAGATCCGCATAGCGACAGAAGGCAAGCGTCGGGATGTCACACAAGGCCCCTTTGCTGTCCAGTCCCCTGCCTGCTGAAGTGTCCTCCCTCTACAGCAGCTTCCTTCACCCCGGGTCAGGGCAGTGAGTCAGCAGCAGCACCAACAGCCAGCTGCTGATCACCAGAAAGTTTTAAATAAAATAAATAAATAAATGTTCAAGCACTCAGGGCACTTGAGAAATTGACCAAGAGCTGAGAGGTGGGGCCAGAGGGCTGATTTTAAATAAATTGATATTCATTTGGGTGCAGCAATGCCCAGGGGAGGGGCTAGGGCAGACAGCCCAAATGAAATAAATTTAAATATTCATAAGAGGAGCCCCCCCGGAGGCAGAGCTAAGGAGGGCAAGAGAGGGGTAAAAGACAGAGAGGCCTTGCTCTGGCCTAACAAAAGACTTAAAGAGGCAGTGAAAGGCCCACGGATTTAAAGGGGTCCAGTGAGCTAAGCCTCATAGTCCAAAGGGGCCCAGCAGAGCAATCCCTTTATTTAAAGAGGCCCAGCAGAAAATCCCTACAGTAAAGAGTAGACCCACCAGTTTAGGAGGGGCAAGGCAAGCCCAATGATTTTAGAGGGGCTCAACAAGGAAAGCCCCGGAGTTTAAAGGGGGGCCAGCAAAGCAAGGTGAGAGGGTACAGTTGGCTCAGGTGTCCTATCGTTTCCCTTGCCACACCCTAGTCCTGACACCTAGTGGGGTTCATTCAGCCCAGAGTTAAAGTAACTGTTTCTGGGGACCCCTGGTTCATTGTTTGTGTCCTGGGACAGTGACTATCATCACACAGGTGGGGAAGGGGGTTTTAAGTATTTCCCACCTTTGGACCACTCCATAGGGACAGCCAAGACAGGTGCTGGCTAGCGACTCCTTAAATTTAGCTAGTACCTTCCATGGTTAATACGGCAATTGATTATCCGGTGTGGCAATGAACCTACAATCACTTGAATTTGTTTATTGACTGTCAATTTGTTGAATTGTTAACTGAATACAAGCATCCAAACTGTTATACTAGTTGCACTGGACTGTGCAAAGTACCATGACTGAATTATTGTTTACCCATTTTCTGGACTGCCTTACTGTTTATTGCCCCGGCATCAAACAATTGCCCCAAAAGGTTTATCTGCCCTCTGCAACTGGCAATTGCCCAAATCTGTTATTTTCCTGCAATCGCCTGAGCTATGGTTGCTCAGAAGTGTGTTTTAATCTGGTAGCAGTGGTTCCAGACTTAGTCCACAACAGCACTGGGAAGGCGTTCAGCTGGTGCTTCCACACCTTTAAGTCTCTGCTTGAAGAGTGAGATCCTGCCGTAAGGTTCTCTGAAGAGCCCTGTTAATGTCCCCTTGTCATTTGGCGGTAGTCGTAGTTTGTAGCCCAATGTGAGCCTTGTTCACTGCTAGTCATAGTTCGTCAAACCTCAGTGTGAGCCACAGCCACAGTTTTTTTGTTTTTCCTTAGTTCTTGGTCCAGATGCTTCAAGGTTGACCATCTTCTGAGTGTGATTGTCCCAGAAGAACCTGACTGTTATCCCATGTCATTTGCTGTTAGTCATAGTCGACAAAGCCCAGTGTGATTTGTGGCCACTGGTTTCTTGTTTTCCTGTTCTCTGTTCCTACTCCTTAGTGCTTGCACAAGCCTTTCTTCAGAAGATTCAGCTCATTCTTAGCGATCCTCCAGTGGGTCCTGTGTTGAAGAGTTTACAACAAGTCCTTTGTCCCTGGCAGCCCGTCCAAGTGGGTTTTGTGCTGGGGAACCTTCAGCAGCTTGTCATGTTTTGGCAGTCCTTCCAAGGGTTTGGTGCCTGAATCTGCTTTGTAGCTCCTTTCTTCTGGAAGTCCTCCAGTGGGCTGGCGCCAGGAGTATATTCAGTTTGTTCTCTCATAGCCTAGGAGAGAGTGGGTTTTGATGACGATGAACACATGGTCTGTTTAAAAAACTCTCACTATCTGAGTGGCCTCCCTTAGGTTGGCACTACAAGTGCCAGTGTTGTGCTTGCAGGATTTTCCCCATCTTCATTCCCTTTCCTTCTTCTTCATCACCCCCTCAACTGTGTGCATGAAGATCCTCATCAGAAGTCAATTCAAAATGTATTGACTTTACGACCTTATTGTAGTCTAACTGTATTCTGCATTATAGAAGGAGCTCCTAGAGCCAGTGTTCGACCAGTTGTTGCTTATTTAGAGTACTTGATTAGACCTAGAAATATAGAAATAATAGTCCAAGATGCACCTTTTTAGAGTTTACGGTATGTTTTAGAGGTTACGTTAGATATTTATGTGTTACTGTTTAGCTAACAATGCTGTCCATACTCCCTGTCATTTTTACAATTGGTATTTTCCTTTATAACCATGTCCTCCTTCCCCTCTTGTCTAATATACATCTTTGTTGCATAGGACCTCTGGGTACGACTTCTGCCTCTCCTTGTCAGGTGCCTCCATCTACCCACTTAGGAACCTTTAGTGTCATCCCGCCACAACACCTGCTGGGGAGTGGCACTGGTGCTGGTAGAAAGACAGTTACATCTACATCTCAGAGTGCAGAATCCAGAAATCTACCAGAGTAGCATCACCAGCACCGTTACACCCAGTCTGGATGACACTCCAGAGGCAGATCAGGCATCCTTGGTCCCTCCTTAAGCAGGGAAAGAATTGGACATTGTTTGTGGTTTTTTTTTTTACATTTAATTAAGTCGAGCCCTGTTTAGTGAGGGGCAACACTACAGTCCAGAAAGCAAAGCCAGGCCAGTCAGGGGGTGAAGCCATAGCCCTTATTCAAGCCCTGTAAATCCTGCCAGGTAGTGGGAAACAGTAGCACCAGGCTGGGGGTTGAGCCTAACTGCATTATAACAGTTTATGTTTTCTAGTCATTACAAGAAGAAAGGAAATGCACCCTTGAATTGAATCAAGAATTTATTGGAAACTACAGTTACAGAACCTGCTAAATCCATGATAATTTAAAGAGACAGTACACAAACTAAGCCACAAGAGAACTGCACACCCAAAGACTTATATTTCTCACTGACATTATCCTTGTTAGCCTCTGCACAGCCAAAGAGGTTGTACAGGGCCCAGTGGCATTCTCATCAAGTTCATACTAGGGGCCGGTCAGGTAAGTTAGCTTAGGGGGATAGGTAGAACAGGATGGGGTGCTTATGAACACTGCCTACAGTTGGCTTGTATTTACCCCAAAGATTAGTGAACAGAAGAAGAATCTTCATGGTTCACTAGAGTGGGTTCCACATTATACAAGTTGGGTTAGGGTTTTGTTTCTCCCTACAGATTTCATCCAAGGTCCAAAAAATCCATCCAAGGTCGAGAGATCCCATATGTGGTCCAATGCCACAGAGCCAATCCAAGGTCCAGAGGTTCCATCTGCAGTCCAGTACCAGATAGTCCATCAAAGGTCCAGAGGTTAAAACTGAAGTTCAGTGCCAGAGAGAACAGGGCTCATCCAAGGTCCAGAGGTTCAGTCCAAGATCCAGTGCCAGACGGTCCATCATTGGTCCAGAGTAGGGCAGTGCAGAATGTTCAAATTCCAACAGAATGGAATTTTGTGGAATTTTGCAATATTCAGCGTAACTCCATTGGTAGCAGAATTCCAACATTTTGCATGCAAAATGGTTTTCAGGGATTAATAATCCATTTTTTCTGTGGAAAAACTCATATTCTGGGCTTTATGTGATCCACAGACAATTGTCCCATGGTTCATACAGAAATGCTTTTCAGAATTCCATGGAATTTAAAAAGAAATTTCAAAAAGCATTTTGGAAGCAGAATTGTCATTCTGCACCAGTTCCAATGATGGAATTCCACATTCTGCACAGCTCTAGTCCAGAGGTTCCATCCAAGGTCTGGTGCCAGAGGTTCATCTGTAGTCCATGATAGAGATGTTGCGAAATAAAATTTTCCCAGCAAAATTGCCATGAAATTGTAAATTTTGCTGCGTGAAATATTTTGCATAATTGTGGAGAAATCTCACCCCAAAATGGGCAGCTTATATCCCTGGTGTCTAGTGGTCCCACCCTCCAGTCAATCACTGGCCCAAGTTAAGAAACCCATTAAGAACTCCCTCGGTGTCTAGTGGCTCCCCCCCAGCCGATCATCGGGTGAGATTAGCATCAATTTCCCCGTCCCCAAATCTGTGTAAAAATAACCCAACATTCCGATTCCCTGGTGTCTAGTGGATCCCCCCACCCCTGTCATCAGATAGTGCCCTACCCCACTCCCCCCCAGTACCCTGAGTGGGCCACCAGCTCAGCCTCACTCACCTCCATGGCTGGCAGCCCTACTGAGCATTTCAATTAATGAGCATGTGTTTATATGCATGTGCTCATTCATTGAAACACTCAATCCGCATGCCAGCCATGGAAATGATGGAGGGTCTGTGCTGGTGGCCCACCCCGGTACTGGAGGAGGCGAGAGGCACCACTGTCTGATGGGTGGGTGGAAGGTTGGGGGGTCCACTAGACACCATGGAATCGGAATGTTTAGGTTATTACCAATTCTTAACACATGTGATTCTGAACAACATGGCTTTAGAAGTGGTCGAAGTTGTATAACTAACTTGATGTGTTTCTATGAAACAATCAGTTCCTTATTGGATATGCGACTCCTTGCGACATCATTTTCATAGATTTTAGCAAGGCCTTTGATGTAATGCCACATTGGGCGTTAATCCAAAAACTTTGTAAATTAAGTATTAATCATTTTCTTGTTAATTGAATATCCAACTGGTTATGTAATCAAAACCAGCAAGTCATGATTAATGGTTTCAAATCAGACATTTGTTCATTGTTGAGTGGTGTACCACAAGGCTCCGTTTTGGGGCCCTGTCTTTTTCAATTATTTATTGCTGATTTGACAAATGGATGTCAATCCATCACTACTAAGTATACTAAGTATGCAGATGACATCAAAATATCACATAATAGACATATACACAATATTATAAATAAATCAAATAAAGCGATTTGGTCTATTCTTCGGAATATTAGATCTAGAAAACCAGATGTGTTGTTACCGTTGTATAGATCATATGTTAGGCTCCATTTGGAATATGCTTCCCAGCTTTGGAACTCTTATAAGAAATCAGAATGTCATTTGTCGGAGGGTGTCCAAAGGAAATTTACTAAGAAAATCTCAGGATTTGAAAAAGCAACATATCGTGAGAGGCCTGGCTAGCTTAAACTCATGCCCCTTTCCAATCGATGCCTTAGAGGCAATCTCATGTTTTTATATGATATTATTCAAGACCCATATTTGATGTGTGAAATGGGTTTGGAATTTAAAAACCAGTCACATGATGTTAGGGGTCACCCACTTCAATTGATTAGAAAACCATTTTTTCATACTTACAGGAAATATTTTTACACCATTAGAGTTATTAGTCCATGCCACTTCATGAGACTAAAAGCATATTTAAATATTGACTGGATACATTAATCAGTGCAGGTTATAAACTGGTTTATTATTCCATGGTAGCATTATGGGCTTAGGCCTTCTCACTCTCTAATCTACCTTAGTATGAACCTTACATTTTTACACAGATTTGGAAATGGGGAAATTGATGCTAGTCTTGGTGGAGGGGGGAGGCATTCTTCAAGGCCAGTGATCGGACGCGGGGGGCACTAGACACCAGGGTGTCTTTTAATTTTTTAATTGATGCTGCCGAAAATTGCAAAATTTTGCCCATGAGAAGCAAATTTTGCCATTTCATGGGTGAACGTTCGTGCTCAGTGGATGAATTTTCACATTTCATGTCTACGAAATATTTTGTGAAATGCGAGAATTCCATAAAATATTTAGCAGAGCGTAATTTTCCAGTTTCACACAACACTAGTCTAGAGGTTCCATCTGAGGTCCTATGCGACAGAGTCCCACTGAGGTTCAGAGGTTCCATCCAAAGTCCAGGGGTTCCTTGCCAGAACTTCAGTTACCAAGTCCCTTTTTCTGAAGTTACTCATTTTTGTTAAGAATAGAACATATGGGGCCAGCCCGTTAGCACAGTGGTTGGATTTCCGCTTGTGATGTCGGCGGCCCAGGTTTGGGAATGGACTCGGGTCACTGGAGGGCCAGCCAGGAGGAAAAGGTGCGAGCATCCAATGACTGCTCACTTTATCCAGGGGGGATGGAGGGGATGTGGCTCGCTCTGTGCCACTTCCTGGTGGAAGCCGGGAGCACAACAGTTTGGCGAGCCCTGCTGAATGCAAGGGGCATGGTGGACATCGACATGGGCCTTGATGTTTGTGCCCCCAAGGGAGCAAACCAGAAAACTGCTGCTTCTCGGCCAGCCGGATGATGACTGCTGGCTCCTGCCACCGTGAGTGCTCTGTGCCCCCAAAGCCACCTCAGCAGCTCCCCGAATAGTTTGTGCACTGGTTGTCCTCCCTGGTACCTTCCCCCTCAGAGGAGAGGGACCCATACGGTGAAGGGATACACCAGGCTACCCCTAGGGATGGCTGAAATATGAGGTAGGTAGAGGGGGATGGGGCAAGGATGTCGGTGGGGTCCATGGCTAGCTGGAAGGAGAGGTGGGCTGGGAAGCCTAAGGAAGGAGCAGGAAAAAAAAAGAATAGAACATACAATCAACAATCAACCAACAGATATAATAATGTTACAGATAGGATATAGCTAAATGTAAATATACCCATATAAATGGCATTCTGTACATCAAGCCTGTGTATGCCCAACATTAAGAATCTGCAGGCAGGGCCCCTACTTTTCTGTGGCACAGTGGGACCAAGTTCTGTGGCAAGACTACCATTTGCCACAGAACTTCTGTGGCAGTGGTTTGTAATTTCTGCAGGAAGTTCTGCGGCACTAACAAACTACCACATCACAGTGTCAGCTTGTCATCCTGACTTCACATTCATGGCAGTGGTTATAGCAATCAGGATGGTGTAAAGCACAGTAACACTAGTTTAAGAATAATAGACTTATAAAAATAATTTTATGCCTAAAAAAGCAAAACAAATGTCTCTCCCTTAAGGTCCTAGCCTGTTGCGTAAATGACATATGCAGAGGGGGATCTTATGTGATAAATAAGGTATTTGTATATGCATGCTATCTATCCCACTAATGAGGTTTCCACTGTCTATCACTTATATATTTGTATGTGCATTCTACACCACTCTTGAGGTTCCCACTGTGTATCACTTATATATTTATATGCAATCTGTAACATACATACAAATATGTGTGTGTGTGTCTGTGTGTGTGTTTGGTGAGAGAGACAGAGATACTGTATGTGTATGTGTGTGTGTATACATATACATATACATATACATATACATATTTTTTTTAATTTCCATGAACTTGCATCCTCATTCATACAGGTCCCATTGGAAATGGAATACAGGAGTTATCGCAAAACTAATTTTTCATGTCAACCTGCTTTCCCTGACATACTGCGTAACACCATCAGGCCATGACATGCATGTGAATCGATTGTGAGATAGAGCTCTCCAGCCCATCACAATATGTCCACCATGTGACAGAACACTATACCATACCTTCCCAGGCTCTGAGCAGTGATGTGTTCCACCAATCCTTGTGCCGCCCAGCCAGCTCCCAGAGTTAATCTCTGAACCCGAGTTGCCAGCATGGAAACACAGCATGCTACCCTCTGGCAAAAACAGCTGTCCCTGCACACAACATTTCTCCATAACTTTTAGGTGATTCTATCAACCAATGACAATATGTAATCAATAACCCTGGCAAAAATGCGTACAGTGCAATTATTTATTTAACAGGTCTCTTCTTTCAACAGATCTACATATTATTATGTTCCACTTTTCTGGGCATAATTATTTTTCTTAAAAATGACAGTTAAATTCATTTTACCAGTTATTCATTTCAGAATGGCATCTCTATACCTTAAAGACACAAATAGGTTTGTACAAAGTGAGGTATGGACTTAACAGGTCTGTGCTATTGACAAGGTTTTGTTTAAGTTGGCCCTAGTGCAATAATGTAAGACTGAAAATTGTATTTGGCTGTAGTACAGGTTGAGCAAATATCACCATGCCTGATGTGCTGTGCCACCGCCTCTGGCAGTGGGAGCTGTGGTAGATAAGTGTTCATTTCTGCTGCAGAATGTAGCCATTTCATTAGCTAATTTATGATCTTAGAGCAATGATTACATCGTGTTCTTAGCTTAAAGGGATCTTGGATATAAAAAGAGGGGAAGGGAACCAGATTCTATAGAGAAACAGAAATATTAATAAAAATTCACCAAGAAGACTGAGTTCTACAGTACCGCAGAAGTTCTGCAGTAGATTGCAAGTTCAGGCAAATCTCATGTCAAGAATTCTAGGGCCTTGTCTACAGGAGTCAAAGTCCAGCAGTATGGGGCAAGACCCCCCACCCATCTTCAGTGTATATGACACCCTGGATAGAGCATTACTGAGCTGATCACAGTTCTGATACCATAAGGGTATCCATCTATTATGAAGGAGTGAGAAAGCTGCTGGAAGCCATGCTTATCCATACCTCTGGCTGCAATACACTAGCACATATCTAACTCAAACCTGAAAATAGAAACAAAGAAAGAACACCTGCTGCTACCTAAGGTTATGTGGGCCAGAGGAGAACAGGGAGTTTCATGGGAGCTGGGAGTTCAGTGGAGAGGGGGAGGTCGTGGGGCTTTGTCTTGTGCTATGTCAGCTGTAGGCTGACAAAAGGGAGAGTTCAGAAAGGGAGCCCAGCACTGGTACCATGCCATTGTATAGTTAGCAACATTCAAGAGCTTCTCATATGTCACCAGCTGCCCCAGAGCAAGGAACCACTCAGCCATGTAAGGGATTTCTTGAGTTCTCCACCTGCACAGGATAAGTCATTTTGCTGCCACCCCTGCAGTGGTGAACCATTGCACCACTGGTGCAGTGCTGGGAGTAGAGACTGGAAAACAACCCAATAAAAGGGACTCAGCAGAGGCCTGGTACATGTCTCAAGTCATCATGTTGCATAATGATTGTAGGGGCAGACACTCCCATAGAATATGCAACAGGGTTGCTCCTGGCACCTGGCACCTCCAGTAGGAGTCATGGTCCAGGAAACCTATAGACTGAAGCACCCGGGAAGAGTGGCACCATCTGTGTAGGGTTTTATTTTGTATCAGCCTGCTCCTGCCATCTCTACAAGCTCAATGGAATCTGTCCCAACAGAGGTTCCATTGTTTAGCAGTGATGTGGGAGCCCAGCTCTTCCTGCCAATGAACCGTGGTGGTTTGGGAGGGGTACCGCTGGGCATATGAACATACAAACATATGAAGAAGCCAGCAGAAGAAGGACATTTGGTCTATCAAGTCTGCTCGTGTTCCAGGGTCCACAGCTTGAGCTACTGTCCTTGCCCCCTTTCCCCACTCCTCCCATTCTCCCTACTCATGACTTTTACCCTCCCCCTATACCTATCCCAGGCTTTCTTAAAGCTGCCCACTGTTGTCAATGAGATTACCTCTTCTGGAAGCGCATTCCAAGTGCCCACCACCCTCTCTGTGAAGAAGTGCTTCCTTACCTCCCTCCTAAACCTCCCACCCTCCAGCTTAAGACTGTGCCCCCTCTTGTTATGGTTGCCACTCAAGTTAAAGAGACTCTCTTATCAACCTTTCTACTGTCTTAGTGACACAGTTAAAGAAGTCAATCAGATTTGTTTAACACAATCTCCCTCCCACAAACCTATGCTGCCTCACATCCTGGAGACCATGCTCCTCTAGATATTCCACCAGCCTTTCCTCTAGTATGATCTCCATGAGCTTACCCACAATGGAGGTCAGACCTGCTGGTCTGTAATTCCCTGGAGCATCCTTGGGACTGCTTTCATGGAGAGGCACTACATGTGCTGTTCTCCAGTCCTATGGTACTATGCCTGTCTCTAGTTAACAGTTAAATAGGTCTGTCAGTGGCCCTGCAAGTTCCTCAGTCAGTTCCTTTAGTGCCCTTGGATGTACTCCATCTGGGCCTGGTGATTTGTCCACTTTTAATGCCAGCAGCCCCTCCCTCACTCTATCCTCCTCTATCACTACATCTGTGTTCCCTTTCCCCCAAGCTCCTCCTCCTCTCCCTCCTGAAGGCACTGGTCTGTCCTTCTCCCTGGTGAAGACAGAACAGAAGTATTCATTTAATATCTCTGCTTTTCCCCCATTTACCTCCAACCCTTTCTTAAGCCTAACAATCCCTTCCTTCTTGTCCCTTTTCTCACTTACATAGCAAAAGAAAGCCTTTTCCCACTTCTTAATTCCTTCCGCTATCTGCATCTCCATCTGTGCCTTTGTTTACCTGACTTTCTTACTTGCCACACTAACCAACTTTAGGTAATTTTCCCTATCCATCTCTCTCTCTCTTGGTCTTCCTGAATTTTCTATAGGCCTACCTATTTTCCCTTACTGCTTGGGCAACCCCAGAACTGAACCAGCTGTGCGCTTTGGCCCTTGTGTTCTTACCCCGAGGCTAATGCACTCATCTGTGGCAACCAGTATTCCTTCCTTAATGATGGACCATCTTTGGTCCACCCCCATATCTGCCCTGATGCCCACCAGATGGCTCTTTAGCACTTTGTCCTTTTTCCTGAAGTCCACCCTCCTGAAATCCAAGATTTTGGTCTTAGTCAGGATGCTTTCCCTGCCCATATCCAACACTGTGCAATGGTCACTTCCTCCCAGGAGGAATTGAGGCATCCTTCAGTGTTATGTATATCAGACTGGCCATCCTGCGCTGAAGGCTTGTCCAGCCATGCAAAGGGTGTGCCAAGGGGAAAGTCTGAGTTCTATTGCTTCTTGGTTTGCATTTTTGTACCACATCCCAGATCTGTAAGAATCTCCAGAAATCTTGTTTTGTAAACTTGTATCACTGGGCTTATCCCGCAAAGGAGTCAAGGTGGGCATGCACGGGGGAGAGCAGGTCCTTGACAAAATTAATGTCCTGCTTTTCCCATAGGCACCAGTGTAATGTCTAGCCCCCAACCTGGATATCTGCATTGCCCCATAGGAGAGACCACATCCATGGGGTGGATACTTCATGTATCCATTGGTGTAGTTTTATCCAGTACATCCAAGAGAGTGATACAGTGTTAGAAGGGTTACTTTGGGGTCCCTTTCTGGAGTATAATGTAAAAGCAAGGGTGCCTGCCAGTTAAGTATGCTTCTAGTTGTCTCCAGAAGAAGCCTTTAGTTAGGTCAACCTGGAACCAATAAGCTGTTTGGGTGGAGATGAAGGCCACATGATTGTCTTGGAACCAGGGGAGGCACAAAACCTTCCTGCTCCAGTAGCTCCTAAGTTTGGCTTTACTATATCTTTAGGGTTTGCCCTCCCAAAGAAAGTCTCCCAAGACCATATCAGTCTTGAGGAATTATTTTGGAGGAATATGAAGGGGAGGATGAGGCAAGAGGTGAAGGAATCTAGTGGCAATGATCATTTTAATGGCAACAATTTTGCTTGCCAGGGATAGATGTAGGGCCTTCCACCTCTGGAACTCAGTCTTAATGGAGGTTAGTAGGGATTCTAGGTTTCTTGCCACCATTTTTGGGAGATCTCTGTGCAGCTTAATTCTGAGGCAAGTGATATCACCTTGTGCCCATGACAGGCCTGTGCCTCTGAATGGATCAGGTGTACAAATGTCATTTAGTGTAAAGGCTTCAAATTTACCTTGGTTGACTTTGAAGCAAGAGGCTTTGGAGAAGGCCTCAAGCAAGGCCATAGCCTGTGGAACGGGTTCCAGAAAATTGAAGAGTGTAATCAGCAGATTTTCTACATAAAGGAAGTAGGTGTACTCTTTATCCTCTACTTTGAGACTGTGAATGTATGACTGCTCCCTTTGGGTAATGGTTAGTGGTTCAATAGCCAGGAAGAGCAGTAATGACAAGAGAGGGCACATTTGTCTGGTCCCTTTTTGTAAGGGGAATGGGGATAAGTGAAAGCCATTTGAAAGGATGGAGGCCATGGGTGACGTGTAGAGGAGTCAGACCCAGTTCCAGAGAGCAGGGCCAAAACCCATCTCCTAAAGGGTGGTAAGAAGGTATTGCCATTTAACAGAGTTGAAGACCTTCTCGAAGTCAATGAGAAAGGTAGCTGCTGAGGAGTTGTCTGACTGTACTTTGTGTATGAGGGAGAGGAGAGTCCTCAAGTGGTTAGAGCCCAACCTCCCTTTCATGAAACCTGCCTATGCAGGGTGGATAAGCCCTGATAGGACCTTTTATAGCCTGGTATCTAGCACCTTTGCCAAGATGTTTTCATCAACATTAATGAGGAAGATGGGATGATAGCTTCCAGGGGAGGTAGGATCCTTTTGTGTTTTTTTGGGGGGGCAAACTGTTATTACCACTTCCCTCATAGATGGGGAAAGAGAAACTCCTGCCAGGGATTCCAGGAAGACTCTCAGGAGGAATTGGTGTAAGCTCATCTGTAAGTATGTGGCAGAAGTCAGCCGGAAGTACTTCTCCCTTTGGGGGCTTTATGCTAGTTTAGAGCTTTTATGGCTTGCAATAATTCCTATGCAATGATGGGGCTTTCTAATTCTACCACTTGCTTGGGTGGAAGAAATAGAATGAGTAGTTTACCAGGAAGTCCCCTACTAAGGAGACATGGGGGGGGGGGCATAAAGCACCTCATGAAAGTCTTTCATTGTGGAGTTGGTTTCCTCAGGATCATGATTAGTGACCCTTGAGGCATCTTTTAGGCCAGCAATCAGCTTGCTGGCTTGCCTGCATTTCTTTCTGCAAGCCAATAACTTACTTGATTTTTCTTCTCCTTCCCAAAAGGAATGGTGCAGATGGTAGAGAGCTAGCTCAGTCTTTCAGGTGAGCAGAGTATCCAGATTAGTCATTTACTTTGGTGACCTGCTCTCTGAAAGAGGGGAAGGGGGAGGATTTATGTTTCCCACCTGCTTCCTGGAGGTCTTTCTCCAGTTGTGTTTGTGCCACCTCCCTGGCCCTCCATCTGTGGGCAGCATATGCCATGATGCTGCCCCTCAAAGTGGACTTAAAAGCTTCCCCCTTGGTAGCATGTGACACCTCCCCAGTGTCATTGATTTCCAAGTAGGTCAGAATCTCAGTTTTAACCCATGATTTGAAGTCCTGGTCCTATAGTGCAAGGGAATTCACCCTCCATATTTATGACTTCTGTAGGGCAGGTCCCCAGAGCACTTTAATTTTCCTCTGGGCATGATCTGAGATTACCACTGGGTGGACAGTGGCCTCTGTTAACTGAGATAAAATAGTGTGACTCACTAGTCACATGTCAAACCTACTGGATGAACCAGACATTGGGGAAATATATGTGTAGCCCCTAACATTGGAATGATGGGCCCTCCAGGCATCTGTCAAGCCATGCTCTGCCATCATGGCCTCAATAGCCTTTAGTGCCTCTGAGTGTGGTCCCCCAGACCTCCCACTCCTATCTGTTGTTGCGTTTAATGTGACACTTACTGGGGGTCACCCCCCAAGGGTACTGGAGCTCAACATCATTGAACTCCGAAAGAGTCTGACTAAGGGTATGAAAGAATGCAGGGTCATCCACATTGGGCCCATAGATATTGGCCATTATCAGGGAGTCTGAGGGAGTAGATAATTTCTATAAATAGCCATCTTCCCTCCTTATCTGCTGAGCATGCCTCCATCCCTACCCTAGCAGTTTGTAGATTAAAATGAAGGCTCCCGTTTTGGAAGTGGGGGCTACACTGTGTGCCTCTTCAACCACCCAATCTGTGTTTTAGTTTCTGTGCTTCCAGAGCAGACAGCTTAGTCTCTTGCAAGAATACTAGGTGTACACTTAGGTACTTTAAATGTGGCATTGCCTTCTTTCATTTTATAGGGGAGTTCAGTCCTCTCACATTCCAATGCACAACAGTAATCTCCATCTATGCCTGGATCTGCTATCAGTATTGTATAGCCAGGGATTACAATATCCCCCCCAGTCTGTCCCCCTTCCCCAGAGCCCCTCTTGGGTGTAACAGCTCAGCAAGACACAACAATAACAGCAGCCATAACAGTGATAACCAATAAAATTCAAACTACAAAGAAAACCATGGAAACAAACAGTACCCGATCCCCCATCCTGTTGCCAAGAGTCATATCCAAGTACGGCAGGGGCTCACTGAGAGCCACAGTGCCCTTGGGTGTCTCAAAGGGGGATGCGACAAATAGTTAAACCTCATTTGTAAAGTCCATCTCCATGTGGGCTGCTAAACATGCAGTCCAACCTTACTAGCTTGGGGGTGTCCCGGGGGTGGGGTCCTTGCAAGGCACATAAGATCCTGGATAAAGGGCAGTGACAAGCTGAATCCAGTGAGGTACCTGTTCCTACAATAACCCCAGGTAGTATTAAGGTCCTGCTCTCATCTGTGAGGGATTAAAGGCTACTGTCAGGAGTAGGCAGGAGATTGAGATGGGTAGAAAGAGATAGCACCCTGAGTGGACCAATTCCTGGGTAGTGCTTCATGGCACTGACAGAATGATGCAGCTGTTAACCACCCCCCTCAGGCAAATCGGTCACCTGTTAAGACAGTCTCACCTCCCACCATCCATTCAGATTGAAGAGAGAGATACCCCCCAACACCACCACCACCACCATTGTCATCAAACCATCAACCTGGACCAAAGAAAATGGCTAGAGTTACCCGTCAACAAACCTTGTTGGGTGCAGGCAGCAAGAATATCATGAAAAATAGAGATGCAAGCAGGTCTGGTAAGTCAGAAGCTGCGTGTGAGGGCCATGACAGATGAAGGCCATGTGAATATGGCAGCTGCCATTCAATCTGGGGATTGTCTTAAAGAGGGCAATAATTGCTAACCCATCTTAAGATGTGCGGTATGGGGCCTCAGGCCATCACCCTTTTATGAGCCTATTGGCTGCAGAGCCTCATGGTGTGCCTTCTGTTTCACTGCTGGTTAAACCACTGTGACAGAGCAGTGCAGCGGCTCCAGGCCCTGCCAATGACCTTGTCTTGGAAGGTGCATCTACCGGGACTGGGATCTTGGATGACGTTGTTGGGCAGGGAGGGGCTCTAGGCTCTTAGTAGGTCTGCAGTATGGCATACTTGTTGGGCCCCATCGTCATCAGGGCTGAGCCAGAGGAGTCCTTGAAGTCAGTACTACAAGTTTTACTGTGAGAGTAGTGGCATGGGGATCTGTCCATTTTGCAGCCTGCCCAGGACCTCTTGTCTTTATTTCTCTGTTTCTGCTTATGTGAAAGTTGCCACTGGTCCTCATCCCTCAGAGGGATCAATGCAGGAGAGCCCCCCCTTTCTTTTATTAAGGCTGGCCAGGGCCAAGGTTGTGTCCAAGTCCTGAGGGCATTCCCCCTCCTGGTGGCTGTTTGGAGAAGGCCAATATCAACAGAGGTCTATGTTAGGCTACCTGGATTTCAGGAAGAACTCAGCAGCCTCCGGGGTGTTGAAGGAGTGGGCAAAGCCATTTACTGTGATCCTGAGTGTGGCAAGGTAGTGGAGGCAGTAGGGTAGGCCTAGCTCAGCACAGGCCCTCTGAACCATCATGTAGGCCTTATGGTGTTCTGACAGAGCCAGAGTCCGCAAAGGTCAGTATCCTGTGGTCTTGCCACTGGAGATCTCCTTTTTCACTAGTGAGCTTGATGATAAGTTGCTTGTCTTGAAATCAGAAAAAGAGAGCCCTGATAGTGTGCAGATGACCTACAGGGAGTGACTTTGAGGTGAACGAGTGATGAGAGTGATTAATCTCCAGGAGACCCCTGAATTGGGGGACTGGTGTCCCAAACTGGATGTTCAGGAGCTCAATCAGTTTCTAAGGAAGCACAAGTTCAGGATGGTCATGCTGAACCAGATCATTCTATCTCTGGAGCAGTTAATGTGGTTCTGTTCCCTGCACCTCTAGGATGTGTTGTTCCACATTCCAGTCCATCCATCCCACTGGCAGTACCTTCAGTTCCATGCAGAAGGGGTACTTTATCAGTTACAGGTTATGCCTTTCAGCCTGTGCTTAGTGCCCAGGGTCTTCACCAAGTGCATGGCAGTGGTGGCAGCATTCTCATGGCACAAGGGAGTCAGGGTCTACCACTACCTGGACGACTAGCTGATATCTGGGCCATCCAAAGGGGCACTGGAGTGGTCTAGGGACCTGGCTCTCCAGATCTACAGAGACATGGGCATTTTGGTCATCCTGGCCAAGTCTGATCTGATCTCCTTGCTGGTTATACACTTCGTTGGGCAGAGCTAGTCTCCCTTGGGGCCAAGGCCTACCTCCTTGTGGACTGGGCATCAGATCTTACCTCCTCTACCCGATCATTTCCGGTTGGGTGCTTGTGCCATGCCCAGGACTTCCTGTGGCTGTTGGGGTACATGGCATCCTGCACCATCATGGTCAGATGGGCTCACTGGTGGATGCGGCACCTGTAGTGGGAGCTGGTCCATCAGTGGTCCCAGCACCTAGGTCACCAGGACCAGTACATCACAGTTACTCAGTTGATGTTAGGTGGTTTATCCTTGAACATCTGAAGGAATGCATCCCATTTATCTGCCTAGAGCGATAGGTTACCCTTACAACAGAAGCATCTCTGGTAATGTGGGGAGAGATCAAGTAGTTGTGGGATAGCTAGCTAGTTGTAAGAAGTACAACACATTGCACCCTTCACACCCCATGGGGAAACCTACCAGCCAGAGATTATTCCACAGACTCATTTCTTTCTCTCTTCTGTTTGTATGTATTCCATAAATGTTCATACCGCACTTTTGTGATTGAAAATTTAATTATCTGTGTAGAACCAGGTTGTGCATTGGAGAAAGAGTAATGTGCTCCGGGACAGCCCTGTTTCCAGTTGCCTTGGCAATGCAACTGAAATGGTATTCCAGATGGCCTGGGTTAAAGTCCCAGCTGAGGCACTTATTTTTTTCTCTCTTCTGTTTATATGTATTCGATAAATGTACACACCACATTCTTGTGACAGAAAATGCAATTATCTGTGCAGCACTAGGCTGTGCATTGGAGAAAGTGTAATGTGCTTTGGGATGGCCTAGGTTCCAGTTGCCTTGGTGGTACAGCTGGTAGAGCAACTGGAACAGTATTCTGGGAAGCCTGGATTCAAGCCCCAGTTGAGGCACTTATTTATTTCTTTCTTCTGTATGTTAATACCACTGCAGAGACCACCCTTATGCTTGTAAGAGTGGTCTCACGTGCATTTTTAGGGTATAAGAACTGCAAACCAAAGGTGAGCATTTCTGATATCCCAAGAATGTGAGACCACTCTTACACGCGAAAGAGTGGTCTCTGCAGTGGTATTAATATATTATTGATCGGTGTCAATCAATAATATATTATTTTTTTAAAGACTGTCCTGGAATGTGTCTATTTCCAGAGCATCTGCAGTGAAATACTCTTCACAGAATAAGAGTGTCTCATGTGCAGAGGAAAGGAGTGTTCTGATTGGTCAGGAGTGCTCCCTTGATCTATAAGTTTATAAGTGTTCCTTAAGTGTGCACACTGCACTCTTGTGATTGAAAATGCAATTATCTGTGCAGCACCAGGTTGTGCATTGGAGAAAGAGTAATGTGTTCCAGGAAGGCCCCAGTTACCTTGGTGGCGCATCTGGTAGTGCAACCAGAATGGTATTCTGATCAGGCCTGGATTCAAGTCCCAGCTGAGGCACCTATTTCCTTCTCTCTTCTGTTTGTATGAGTTCCATGTCCTCTACTCTGTCCCATAGTTGGGGAATGGCTCTATCTTGTTCTCAGAAGTAGGCCATGAGCTTTTCAGAGTGGTCTTCTGTATCCATGATGTGTTGCTCCGCTACAATCTCGCTGTGGGAAATGCTTATGATACAGATGTGCCAAGCCAGGATGAAGAACATAAATGCTGCAGAACATCACAGAACACTGCAATTTACTGCAGGAGCCATTGTAAGTCAATGGCAAATAAGCCCTTTTGTCATGCAGGATTTTGTGACGTGTCATTACTGCAAGTTACCGTGCTTCATCGTGGTTGACACAGCTGTATCTGTAATTATTTGCTGCATTGTGAGCTCAAGCTTACTCATCTGATCCATAACTTTTTGAAACATGATTGTGATTTCTCTTTTTTTTTTTTTTAATTCTTCTTTTTCTTGGTCGGACCACCGACTATTTCTGCCCTGGTCACGGCCCCCGGAGACCTCCACCGCTGCCTATTACTGCCAAGGACCCTCGGTCAACCCCGGCTTACCCCCCGGAGGGTGAGGCTGTGACTAGTCGGGGTCCCTACAGTGGCGGTGGTGAATTGAGGACCTCCGGGGAGGGCTTCATTCTCTCGATGGTCCGGCCCAGCTTCCATTTTTTCTGGTTTTCTCCCCCAGAGGAGGCAGGGATGTGCAATGACGCCAGCGTCTGCCCCGCCTTCCCCCCCTGCTGAACGTCGGCAGCGCGAGGTCTCCCGGCCTCCGCCAGGAGTCCTCAGTGTTCCAAATATTGCCCACACCTTCCCCCCGGAGAAGGAGAGCTGCCCATAGGATGCTCTGTCCTTCTCCCCCCGGCCAGCCCTCTGACGATCTGGGTCTGTTCCCGAACCCGGGTCGCTGGTGTTGCAGGTGGAAATCCCACCGCTGCACCGAAGGGCCAGCCATGATTGTGATTTCTTGCAGATTGGGATCTGGAGGAACAGCAGCGGCTGTCACCATGATGGGGTTTCCTGAGCTCTGCTTCATCAGATGACTGTATCAGCAACAGCATCAGAGGACTATGGCTTACCAAGCGCAAACACACCTCAACAGCACCAGCAGATACTGCAGGTAAGCAGCTACAGTACAGACTGTAAAGATCAGTCAGATTCATACATTTTGCAGTGATGCTTGACGGATTGTTTAAGGGGATTAGCTGAGTTAAGGGATTAGTAAGCCTTCTTCTGTGGTGGTCAGGTCAGGCCCCTACCAGGTTCCATTTAAACTTTTCATATTTTACTTTGGAGTCTGTACTTAATGTAAACATTGATCAAAATAAGGTACCACAGCAATTTTCTCTCTAAACAAAGATTGCTGTAGACCCAGGGCTCCAGTGCCATAGCCTCAGATGCCAAGCTCCCCACAAACTTTCTATCTCTTACCAAGATCCTATGTTTATTGTAAACATTGATTTGATTAAGGGACTGTGAGACTTTAACATTTCCGCCAAAACTAAGAACACCAGGAATCCAATCTTCGGTCCAAGGGTCCGGTGCTAGAACTACAGATACTAGGCTCCTTTTAAACTTTACTCCTCCTACATTAGAGCCTGCACTCAGTTTAATCATTGACTAAATACTGGCTCCTTGGGTCTCAAACATTTCCATGTAAACTAAGACAATATGGAGACCTGCCCTGGAAAGACATACCATAGTAATATACTGCATTTAATTAGCTACCTATAAGTATACCGTATTGGTCATACTATATGCATATTGTTAGATACCTGAAGTGTATCATAGTAACTGATTATATTCTGTGACTGATAGCTACTTGAAAGTATACTGTATTAACTAATTGTAGTTTATTAGATTCCTTGCAAGTATACAGCATTAGGAAATTGCATGGTATTAGATGCATGAATTATACAGTATTAACTAATTGCATTTTGTTAGAAACATTGACAGTATACAGTAGTAACCTGAAAGTATACAGCATTAGCCAGCGGCATTTAGTTAGAAACCTGAAAGGACATGGTATTAACTAATTGCACTCTGTTAGATACCTGAACAGATATAGCCAATTGCATTTCATGAGATACCTTAAACATATACTGTACAGTATTAGTTAATTACAGTACTAGTTCATTGACTAATAAGTTCATTGGGAAGCAGCTCTATATTGTGATTTCATTGTTAATCCTGACTCCTTCCCAGTAATTTATCTAAATCATTTCTGTTTAAATAAGCAAGACTTTCCAGCCAAGATTGTCTCCTGCCTCTCATCGCAATGGATAAGTGTCAGATCCATTCCTACAAAAACTCGGATCATCCACTTCACCAGAGGAGCATAAGGGTAAGGTGATCTACTAGCAACTTTGGAACTGGTGCTCTACTGGGGAAACATCAATACTTGGAGGAATGGAAATTACATTTCCAGGACAGACAACATTTTTTATTTTTATTCCATTTTTTTTTTAGAATTTTTGGCTGGAAAAACACATTAAGCTGAAGCGCATCTCCTTGTGTATCCTTGGGGGCACAGGAGGTTAAGTGACTTGCTCAGGGTCACACTGTCTGCAGCTTGCAGTTATGGGTTTCAAGTGCAAGTCTACTGCATCTTCTGATTCACAGCTTGGTGCTTTAACCCTCTAGGCCAGTGGTTCTGGAGTCCCATATCCTTGTAAACTTAAAAGGCCATAAAGTGTGGCCATTAATTACTGGTGGCCTCACTTACAATTTCTGCACCCCAACATTTATTTATTTATTGAAAATGTTTCATCAGGAAGGGCACACTGAGCAAAAAGATGCTCGTCTCACGGTGCAACCTGGGGGGGGGTTACAGAGGAGACAGATATACATACAGTAGTTGAACTTACAGTAGCACAATATGGATAATGCACATAGTTGGGAGGATTACATTTGAATATGATACATGGCAAAGCAGTACAGCACAGCAAATACAGGTTGTACAAATCGTGGTTACCCGGCAGGGTAAGAGCAGTACAGAACATGATCGGAGGGCATAGTATACAAAGCATGGGTACTCATCGAGGCAACACAAGAAATACATAAGTGCCAGTGTATAGAACAGAGGTAGTAGTAGAAGAACTTGAGAGCCAGTGGTGGAAGTTGGGAAGAAGCAATCAAGTAGAAAGGAAGGATTTGGAGAGCAAGAGGGGGGTAGAGTAGGAGGGTGAGGAAGTGTAGCTGTATAGGGGAGAGGTTAGGTGAGGAGGGAGGGGGGCTGGGGAGCTTAGGTAGAGGGGAGAGGGAGAAATTGAGAGTGGGAAGAGTATGTAATAGAGAGGGAATAGTGAGTAGGGTACATAAGCCCACTGATGTGACACATCTATTTGTACACAGCATGCAATAAATCAAGTCCTTGATGTATTTTCACTTGAAATGTTTCCTCCATTTGTATGGCTGTGGGTGGAGCCTACAGCCATATCACTTTAGTTTGAAAAGGGGTTTCTGTGGAATGCATTTTTTAGTAGTTTTCAGTGTATCCTTCCATAACACTGCAAATCCCTATGGCAGTTAAAAAATACTCCATTCTTTCTTGTTAGATTGATGGACACAGAACTCCAAGCTGTTTTTCTTTGAGAGCAAACCCAAGGTCAAATTTCACTGACTTGAAAGTTCACTCCCTGAGAAAAGCTATAAACCAACTGGAGCTTCATTTTAAAACCATCTGTGTGGGAGTCACGTGATGCAGTCCACTAAGTAGCACTCTCCCTTACGAGCTCCTGCCTCCTGCCAGCTTTAACATTGTTTTGGCAAAGTTTGAGGATTTATTTTACTGCTTTCCAACTGATGAAAGTTTCCTATACAATCAGTGTTTACCCGACGGTGGCTGGATGGATATAGAGATGAAGAAAAACCCTCCTAAGCATAGCCCTCCAACTACGCCTGAGAAGGCCCCGAAAAAGTCTAAGGCCTCGACTGTATTCCAGACGCAATCTACTGGCACTGGGAGTATGGAAACAGAGCCTCTTACTCTTGCTAAATTCCTAGAAGAGTTTCAGCCTTTTAAAATGGAAATACAGAACATCACTGGAGAAATTAAACATATTTCCAATGCTTTGGAAACTCTCTCCCAAAGAACGTCGGACAATGAAGCACACATCCACTCTTTAGAACGCAAACATGAGCAAATTAATCCAGACCTGGCAGCCTTGAGGCAACATGTAGCCAGAATGGAAAACAAAATAGAAGATCTTGAGGGCTGAAGTCGCCGCAATAATGCGGTAATAATTGGCTTACCTGAGCGTGAGGAGGGTACAGATCCCATCAAGTTTATAAAGCACCTCATCAAAAAAATTGCCGGCCCTACCCCTTTTGGCTCAGCATACTCCATCAAAAGAGCTCACAGAGCGTTACGTCCCATCCTGCCTCAAGATGCTGCCCCTAGGACCTTTATTTTCCATTTTTTAAATTTCCAGGAAAGCAGCACTTCATGTCCAAAGTTAGAGAAGCTAAGGAACTTATGTGGGAAGGGGCCAAACTGAGGATAGCTCAAGATCTGCCCTTTTCAGTACATCAAAAATGAGCCATGTACCATTCCTCTTGCCACAAAGTTAATAGCGGCTGGGATTAAATTTAGAGTGGGCTACCCAGCCAGGCTCCAAGTTCTGATCGCCGGCTCTTGGGTTGCATACGAGAATGCTGAATCGGCGATGGTTGGGCTCAAAAATGCATTCCCTGACCTATTTAGCTCGACTTGAATCAAGGATGTCCCTTTCTCAGGTGAGAGCCCCAGCTTTTGTGAGGAACATATGCTCTTGAGTTTTTAAAGTGGCCAGTAAATGAGGGAAGCAAGCCCTATCTGTCCTGGATCATACAGAGATTATCTCTTCACATGTTCTCCTCACTCTCTTTGTCTCCTAAGTGAGGGGATTCATCTCACAGGATCTTTCCTAGAACTTTTGGCTGGATGTACTGTTGTACCTGCTGTTTTCTTAATATTAATAAGACTTCCAATCTGCCTCCCGGTGCTGTTCAGCACAGCTATTGTTCTCAATTAAAATCTCATCATCTGAGGCTAGTGCGAGGGTGAGCTGCTTGCCTGTTTGTTTAGTTTGAAACCCTGAAGTCATACCTGATTCTGGAATGGTTACGAAGGAACATCCCATGTTGCTGTTTTCCTGACAGATCTGCTGGCTCTCGATATCCAACAGGAAACTGCATTTGGGACATATCGCCGCTAGATGGCACCAGAGACCGTTGTTTCTTTTATTTGATTCGTATTTTTCTTAATCTGGTTTTTTCAAGGGAAAGATTTAGCCTTACAGGGGGATGTATGATTTGAATACCTCCCCAATACAGTTTTTGACTATCGTAAGGGCTGTTAATACTAGCCCTGTATGTTTTAGTTTTACTATAGGGATAGCCTGTGTTGCTGCTTTCCCCATGGATCTGGTGGCTTTTGTTGCTCAGCTGGAGACTGTATACTAGATACATTGCCGCTAGATGGCATCAGAGACAGTTGCTTCTTCTACATGATTTTTAATTATTTTTTTTTTTTTTTACTCTTTTTTTTTTCTAGGAAAGATTTGGATGGTAGTAAATTCTGATACTCCTTGGTCTTTACAGGGGGATGTATGATTTGAATACCTCCCTGGTACAGCTTCGAGTTCTGTGAGGGCTGCTAATATAAGCCCTGTATGCCTATGGGTTATACAGCTGTATTTTCTTTAGAATGGAAATGACTGTAAGGTAATTCCCCACAGGTCTTCCTTCTTATTTTTCATGATCTGTTACAACTAAGACAAGGATCATTATGTTCTAATGCCTGTGTACTTAGGATTATTGTACATGGCTGATCGCTATTAATCTGCATTTTTAGGTCGGTTAGTTAGAGTAGGTTTAAGTGAGTTAGATGTTGTAATATAGTATTTAGTCTAATAGCATTTGGCGGGGGCCCGGGGTAATAGGGAGATGTCTAGGTGAGCTGGTTGTCATGTACCATGAGATAATGGGGTGGGTGTGGGAGGGGTTGGGGCACACAGTGGGTTATTGGGATTGTTTTTTGGGGTGGGGTATTGGTATTCCCTGGTTCTGGGGGGAAGGGAAGGTGGGCTGGCGCAGCAGACACTTCACTTTGGGCATTTAGAATAAACATGTATCAATATAGTTTGGACCTTAAGCAGATATCTAGGGTCTTAAAGATTAATGATTAACAACATTATGTTTAGCACATGGAATGTTAAAGGAGCCAGGCATAAAACCAAGCAATATAAGGTGTTAAAATACCTTAGTCACCTCAAAGCTCATGTCACATTCTTACAAGAGACGCGCCTACTTAATCACAAAGCTGATAAACTGAGAAGGCAACAAGTGGGACAAGTCTTTGCTGCACAGGGCAATACTCAGAGTAGGGGAGTCATGGTACTCTTACATAGATCGATCCCTTTCAGATCCTCCCAAACCATGGTTGACCCCTCTGGGAGATATCTATTTGTGAAGGGTAAGTTGCACACCTTGGATATTGTGCTGGGATGTGTATATGGGCCCAATGCAGATACCCCAGGTTTTTTCATGAATCTACTGGAAGTTCTCAACCCTTTTCTTGGTATCCCTATGATTATAGGGGGTGATTTTAATCTGGTATTTGATTCCTCGGTAGATAGATCTGGTCGAATCCCCCATGGCCTTTCCCCTGCCCAAAGAGCATTCAGGGATTTTCTCGATTCTACAGGACTCTGTGATGTATGGCTTGTACTCTATCCCAATGTCCGGGAGTATACATATGTCTCCCCTGTACATGGCACGTCTTCACGGATTGATTATATTCTCATTTCTCAAACATTGCTTTCTGGGGTTTCTGATTCCAATATTGTCCTGGGCCCACTCTCAGATCATTCTGCGGTATTATGTACAATATCCCTGTTCTCATTTCCTAAAAAAGGGAGTAGATGGAAGTTGAATAATCAAATTCTCAAAGAGCCCGCTAAGGTTGATTATATAGCATCTCAAATTCAACAGTTTATGACTCTAAATGCTAATACCACATGACGACCTGATATGGAATGGGGCACCCTTAAAGCGTTCCTTAGGGGTATATTAATTGGCCTAACCTCAAAAAGGAAAAAGGAACGGGAAAAGAAAGTTTCTTCCCTTCTTTCCCAAATCAGGAACATCGAACGTAGTCTTTCCCCTGCCTCCTCTGATTCGGTCAAGCAAGACTTAATTAAATTAAGAGATGCCTACCTTGATCTACTAAAAGAACAAGCTGAGTTTGCCATTTTAAAAACTAATGCTGTCTATATGGATCAAGGGGAGAAAGCTGGGCAGCTGCTAGCAATGCGCGTTAAGCAATTTGAATCAGCTCGATTTATTCCAGCTGTCCGTCTCTCAGTAGGGGAGTCCCCTAAAACTTCACCCCCTGAGATAGTAGATGTATTTACTACCTATTTCTGGGATTTATATGCTCCCATGGTTAATTCCCCCTCCGAAGAGGATCTGCAAAGCTATTTGACAGATTCCCTTTTCCCATCCCTTACTAAATCTCAACAAGACGCACTTATATCTCCTATTACCGAAGATGAAATAATTGCGGTAATCAAATCCCTCCTGGCTGATAAAACTCCAGGTCCTGATGGCTTTTCTTCTAATTTTTATAAGGTATTCTCCAGGCAATTAACTCCCATTTTGTTGTCCTTTTTTCAATTTCTTCTCTCGGGCCAGGAGTCTGACCCTTCCGTTTTCGAGGCCCTTATAGTTTTATTGCCCAAACCAGATAAACCACAGGACCTTGTCTCAAGTTACAGACCCATATCCTTAATCAACCATGACATCAACATCTTAGCTAAAATATTGGCTGATCGCATGAGTGCAGTTCTCCCTTCAATAATTGGAGAAGAGCAGGTGGGTTTCATGAAGGGAAGATCATCCATTGATCATTTACGAACCCTTGCCCACGTATTTTCGGCTTCTAAGGACGCTATTGCCCCAATGGCCTTGGTTTCTTTAGACACCAAGAAGGCCTTCGATAGGGTCTATTGGAATTACCTGTTTGTGACAATGAAGGCATTTGGTTTCCCTAATGAATTCCTGAGTTGGGTGCGCTCACTATATTTATCTCCTTCTGCTAGAATTGCCTGTAATGGCATGATTTCCAGTCTGATTAAACTTCATGTGGGGACGAGGCAGGAGTGTCCACTATCCCCATTTCTTTTTAATGTATACTTGGAGCCTCTTATCTGGAGACTTATAAGAGCTCAGGATGTCCCAGGTATTCCTTTACACGGACACGTGGTCAAGGTTGCAGCATATGCAGATGATCTTCTTTTGCATATAGTCAACCCTGCCACATCTATCCCCGCTATTCTTAACATAATAAATGAATTCAGTAGGGTTTCAAATTATAGACTCAATACTGGGAAAACTTTAGTTTTTCCTTTGAATTACAGGGTACACAAACAAGAAATTACGGCCACCGGGCTTGCCTGGCAGCCTAATTCCATCAAATACCTGGGCATTATATTAACACGGAGTAATACTCATTTCAAACAGGTAAATTTGGATTTATTGGTTCAGAAAATAGACCAAGACCTTCATAGATGGACACTTCTCCCTCTTTTCTTATGGGGTAGGATCAATCTAATTAAAATGCATGTTTTTCCCCATTTGTTTTATCCCCTTAACATGTTGAACATTAATCTCCCATTATTCTGGTTTAATAAAATACATAGCATGTTCTCCTCTTTTATATGGGGGTATAAAAAATTCAGAATGGCCTTCCGTGAATTTGCTGCTCCCAAAGACAAAGGAGGGTTAAAGCTTCACATCTGGGGTTGTACTTTTGGGCCAGTCAGGCCAATAAATATCTACAGTGGTTGACAGCAGAGCAGCGATTAGCACGCTCTCTGTATACCCCAATTTGGCTCAGAGTGGAGTTGGACAGTATTAAGAAGCATGGTTTTCTCCTGACTGCATTATTATATACTAAAATAGGACGTCTCCTGTTATCCTTGCGTAAATCTCCCATTGCAGTTTTGATTATGTCCCACTCACAGTTGTGTAAGTTTTTCAAATATGACAATACCAAGGATCTATATCAGCCAATAATTGGCAACCCCAGTTTGAAACTGGATAACAAGCCTCTATCTTTTAATTGGCTTCCTCCCATAAATTGCTCCTTGTTAAAAGATTTCATTACACTTGATAGACAATGGAGTCCCTCTTTGGAAATTTTACAGACGTTCATGATTTCTGCTACTAATATTTTCAAGATATATCAACTACGGCATTATATGTTGAAGGCATTTGGGGTTACTCCTCCTTTTCCTGCATGGCTTAATTTCCAGGTTCCTCTTCTCGACCTGGCTGGAATGCCTCATGCAGTTTCGAAAATATACAGTACCTTATTTGCTTGGAAATATCCCGATAACTTTGCCCCTGTCTCTTATTGGTCTTCCCTTTTCCCAGACATGGAATTTGATTGGTCACTCATCTGGAATAATTGCCATAAATTCCTATCCCAGGATAGACTTAGACTAATGCAATTTAAAATTTTACATAACATATATTATACTCCACAAAAATTGGCCAGGATAGGCGTAGTGTCTACTCTGCTCTGTACCAGATGTGGGCTGTTGCCAGGGGACTCTCTCCATATTTTCTGGGAATGCCCCAAGGTCACCCCCTCTGGTCTACCATAAAACAAAAAGCTGACCCACTTTTAGGACTCTCAGAATTGTTTACACCTGAAATATGTCTTCTGGGTGATTTTTCTGCTATTACAGTAAGATGTAGAAAATTTTATATGGCCTTAATTTCCATATCTGTTAAAAAGGTGGTTCTTAGACATAGGAAAGACTCTGATAATTTGTCTTATTTAGAATGGCTCCAAGAGCTCCTTGCAAACCTCAGAACTGAGAGAACCATTGCAAGTCTTTCCAATAAACTTAGGAAATTTAATAAAATATGGGGTTCTCTACAAGCCCTGTATTCATTACAAATGTGTAATGTAGCCTTAAAAAGTATATGATGTTAATTCTATGCTATACTGCTGTGTCAGATGGGGGAATAGGGCGGGGGGTTGGGAGAGAATGAATCTGTTCAATGTGTATAGTAATCATATTTCACTACATTACATGTTTCTTGTGATTCATTGTCTGTATTGTAAACTTCAATAAAAACTGAATAAAAAAAAGCTGTGTGTGTCTGTGCTAGCATTAGTAAGTGACAATGATTAAAAACACAAGGAAAAATAAGCCTAAAGAGCAGCTGACACCTTCAGGAGAACTTTAGCAAAATGTAATATTTAGATAAAGTTCAGCTTGTATTTCACATTAGTTCTTTATTCCTCCTCCCCATTATTTCTAAACCAGACCACCTTGTTCATCTCTTGTCATGCCTAATTTAAAATGGACAGGAATTGATTACTTATGTGCAACTGTTTGAAATGTTTCTATGTTCATAAATTACATTTCTACCTCTAAAGGATCCCTATTTAACAGATGCAGACAGTGCCCCAGGGGGTGGAAACTGGTTTTTCTTTTGTTTATCTATGTGTGCCTTAAAAGGCCAGGCCAGACTGTGTCAGGAAGTGCTTACATCACAGTTCCTTATCAGCTAATAGCTTTGGAAGAGTCTTACAGAACTGATAAAAACAGTACTATAAGCAAGTGGATTTTTAGCAGGCTCATCAGATAACCTAATATTCTTCAGGTGAAGCTACCTCTGGCTGGAAGCTGCAACACTGGACTTAAGATTTGCAAGAAAGCGAGTTGTGCTCACAACAGAGGGAGGTGAATCTTACAGTTTACAGTTGTCTTTGGTTTGAAGCAGAATCCTTAGGGAAGCTAATATTCTTCAGGTGGAGGATACTTCTAACTGAAAGGTGAAATAAGGAACTTAGAATTATAAGAAAATGCAGTCTTTCAATCAACCGAGAGAGGTGGACCTTGCTTTACTTTTGTTACAATTGTTAATATTTTTAGTGCAGGAAGAGTTTAAACCCTCAGGGACTGAATACTGTTTACTGTGTCAGTCCTTGTGCACAGCTGACATGTTTTGGGTCTGACTGCTTTCCGAGCACAAGTCACCAGGCTGTTTTGGGGCTGGGGAGGTTTACCTGTGTCAGACTTAGATGTTTGGATTTTTCTCTGTTTGATTAGTAGGGTATTTTCTCTGTCAAATTGTCGTGTAGGGCATCTTGCTGACAGGAAGGCACTCATTGCAGTGGTAGGTCAGAGCTTTTAGCTGATTGTTTTGTGAGGGAACAGTTAAGGCCTCAAACCCTTCCCACCCTTCACCCCACCCACCCCTGAAAGAGTTCCTTTATACCTGGGGTTCTGACATCATTTCCTCAAGAGGGCAAGATGCATATCACTGTCATATCCTCTCTAGCACACTGCACTGACAATATAAGCATACTCATTATATAATATATATATTTATATATAACAAACCAATCACACACACACACAACACAAAACAAAACAAACAAAAAAAGGTAGACAGATATGTGGGGAGTAGTGCAATGTAATGGCTGTGGGGCAGCAGTCTTCTGGGAGTCTTTCTGGAGGTTGAGATGCTGCCCTGTTTACAGACAACTCTCTGCCCTGAGGAAGGAAGTTGCCCGTCTTCAGGCCACACTGGACAGTAGTAAGGGAAACTCCCCCATCCAGGGAGCACCAGAGTCACCACCACTACCTCAAAGGTTGTGAAGAAAGCACAGTGGTTGGACCACAGTGGGCTCAGGGAGGGTAAGGGTGGTGGAACAGAGGCACACCAAGTCAGTTGTTCCACTCCACAATCCATACACCATTCTGGGGATCATAATTCCCTTATGGATGCAGCTTCAGAGGAGACTAAGGAGGTTGCAGACAACTGTCACAAGGGAGGCCCTCAGGAAGGAGGCAGAGGACACCACATGGAAAGGAAGCTGCTCCTGGTGGGGGACTCAATTATTAGGGGTATAGAACTGGGGGAAGCAGGGAAAACTGAAGTAAAGTGCCTGCCTGGTGCCATGGCTTGGAGGGACAGGAAGTGCATCCTTAGGATCACAAGAACAGTTGCACGAGAGGCTGAGCTGGACATCATTGTCCACCTAGGGACAAATGACTTCACTCATCATGAGATTAAAGCAGTGCAGAAGGACTTTTTAGAGTTGAGGAGGGGCCTAAGACAAGTAGCACACACAGTATCCTTCTCAGATGTGCTGCCTGTCAGTGGCATGGGTGAGGCGAGGGTACTTTGCACCATGCAGTTTAATGAATGGTTGAAAAAATGGTGTGGAGCACAGGGGTTTGGCTTCACTAGGGACTGGGATTCCACCTGGAGGGACAGCAGCCTATACTGGCAGGATGGACTGCATCTGTCCAGGAAGGGAACAAGTCTTTTGGGCAATTGGTTTAAATGTTTCATTGGCAAGCTTTTAAACTAGTCAAGGGGGGAGGCACCGATAAGCAGCAGGAAAATCCCAGCCTCCCCTTACAAAACAGGGTACTAAATGAGAAAAAAGACCAAGGTAGAAAGGTCAGTGGGGGATGCTTCTACAGAAGGTAAAGCCATCAAAAAATGGAGAGCAATGAGTACCAATGCCTATTGTCTGGGTAACAAGCTTCCTGAATTAGTGGCCTTGATGGAAGAGGAACATCTGGATATCGTGGCAGTCACTGAAACATGGTACCCACAGAACCATGACTGGGATGTAAACATACCAGGATGCACTATCTACAGGAGGGACAGGGAGGGTAAAAGAGGAGGAGGAATAGCTCTCTACATAAGGGAAGAAATCAAAGCAAAAGAACAAAAGGGTAAACAAGGAGGAGGAGAATAAGCACTGTGGGTCAATTTGGAGACAGGCAATGGCACCACAATCCACACAGGGGTTGTATACAGACACCCCTCTCAGGGGGAGGAAATGTACAAGAAAATGATAGAAAGTATACTTAGAATGGCAGAAAAAGAGGAGATATTGCTGATGGGTGATCTGAATATGCCAGATGTTAACTGGAGAGCAGTTGCAGCAGCCACTTCTAAGAGGGGGGTTATTCTAGATGCCCTACAGGGGTCAAGCCTTAGACAACTAGTATTGGAACCCTCTTGAGAGGGAGCAATCTTAGACCTTTTTCTCACAAATGGAGATGGAGAGAGGATCACAGATGTAGAAGTGGGTAACCATCTGGGAACTAGTGACCATCGAACAGTATGGTTCACAATAAACACAGCAATAGAGTCAAGCCATACAAAGGCAAAAGTACTGGACTTCAGGAGGGCTGACTTTGCCAAAATGGGTGAGTGCCTAAGGAATGTACTAGCAAATGGGCAGGAAGGAGGGGTGGAAGAACAATGGGGAATAATAAAAACTGCCATGATAGAGGTAACAAGCCTTTGTGTGAAGCAAATAAACAAAACAAAATGATGTAAGAAACCACTATGGTTCTCAAAGGAGGTGGCAGTGAAGGTTCAAGAGAAAAATAAAGCATTCAGAAAGTACAAGGAATTACAGAAGAAGCAGGACGGAGAGTTACATCATTTAAAGCAAAAGGAAGCTGGGAAGGCAGTCAGAACAGCAAAGGCCTGAACTGAGGAAAAGATAGCCAACTCAGTTAAGAAGGGGGATAAAACCTTTTTTAGGTACATCAGGGAGCGAAGGAAGACCAAGGGAGGGAGGGAGGGATAGTGAGGCAGAGGGTGACAGTGAAAAGGCAGAGATACTAAATAAATATTTTTGCACAGTATTTACAAATGAAGAGGGGGAGGTACCTTAAACAAACAATAGCAACACTCTGGATACAGAAGTTAATACCAGCCCATTTACAGAAGAAAGGGTTCTGAAAGAACTCTTTAAACTGAAGATGGACAAAGCAATGAGGCCTGATGGGATTCATACCATAATTCTAAAAGAACTAAGAGTAGAACTAGTGAAACTACTGACTATCCTCTTTTACAAATCTTGGGAGGATGGGGTGGTACCTGAGGACTGGAGGAGGGCAGATGTGATTCCCCTTCACAAAAGTGGGAGCAGGGCAGAAGCAGGAAACTACAAACCTGTTAGTTTAACCTCAGTGATAGGGAAAATTATGGAATCACTTCTGAAGGAAAGAATTGTCGAGTACCTAGAGGCCAGAGGGGTACAGGACCCAAGGCAGCATAGATTCACAGTGGGAAGGTCATGCCAGATGAATCTAATATATATCTTTGACTGGGTGCCAAAGTAGTAGATCAGGGAGGGGCTGTGGACATGGCCTACCTAGACTTTAGCAAGACATTTGACACAGTCCCACACAAAAGATTAATATACAAGTTAGCAAGCCTGGGAATGGGTCCCAAGATGATAGCATGGGTAAAGAATTGGCTGGAGAATAGGACACAGAGGGTAATAGTAAATGGAGTCCACTCTGAAGAAAGGGGGTTACTAGTGGGGTACCGCAGGGTTCAGTATTAGACCAGTCCTCTTCAATGTCTTTATAAGCAACATTGCAGAGGGACTGGAAGGAAAAGTATGTCTCTTTGCAGATGACACAAAGATCTGCAACAGAGTTGATGCACAAGGTGGGGTGGAAAGGATGAGAAGGGACTTGGCAAGGTTAGAGGAGTGGTCAAATGTATGGCAGCTTAGACTCAATGCTAAGAAGTGCAAGATAATGCACCTGGGAAACAAAAACCCAGGGGAAGAGTACACAATAAGGGGTGAGATACTAACAACAACAAAAATGGAAAGGGACCTGGGGGTAGTCATATCAGATGACTTAAAGGTGGGCAAGCAATGTGAGAGGGTGGTAAGGAGGGCTGGGGGGATACTGGGATGCATAAGGAGAGAAATCACCAGTAGAAAACAGAAGTTGTTATCCCTCTGTACAGACAGCTGGTGAGACCCCATCTGGAGTACTGTGTGCAGTTCTGGAGACCCAGTCTCTGCAAGGACATAGACAGGATGGAAGCTGTCCAGAGGAGGGCGACTAAAATGGTGCAAGGTCTGCACTGGAAGACATATGAAGAGAGACTAAAGGAGCTTAATATGTATAGCCTTGAGGAAAGAAGGGGGAGAGGGGGCATGATAGAAACTTTCAAGTACCTCAAGGGAATCAACAAAGTCCAAGAGGGTAGAATCTTTCAAAAAAAGAGGTGTGCAAGAACAAGAGGGCACAATTTGAAGATGGGGGGTGGCTCAGAGGTAATGTAAGGAAGCATTTTTTCACAGAGAGGGCTGTGGGTGCATGGTATGGCCTTCCAGAGGAGGTTGTGGAGTCAAAAACAGTGGTTGAATACAAGCATGCATGGGACAGTCATAAGGCAATTCTAGGGGTTGGGGGGTAGAAAGAAGTAGGCTGCTGGTTAACTAGGATCTGTAGCTTATCCGTTAGGTAGGGAAATGGGCAGACTGGGTGGGCCAAGCAGTTCTTATCTGCTGTCAAATCCTATGTTTCTATGTTTAACAAACTGTAATATTTAGATCAATTTCAGCTTGTATTTCACATTAGCTTTTTTATTCCTCCTCCCCATTATTTCTAAACCAGACCACCTTGTTCATCTCTTGTTATGCCTAATTTAAAATGGACAGGAATTGATTACTTATGTGCAACTGTTTGAAATGCTTCTATGTTCATAAATTACATGTCTACCTCTAAAGGATCCCTATTTAACTGTGCCTGAATAAAAGCTGAAGCTGTCAGTTGTGGTTTGTATAGTTTTCTTTGTATGGACAACATTCTCTGCAGTTCCTCTCATGGAACCAAGAGTTTGGAGTTTTAATTATACAATGGCAAGTAAAATGCTTTACTCTTACTGGTCAGCTGGCACCATTACCCTGTTGTAAAATTCAGCATCACCAACAGGAACAAGTGCCAGCTGCACAAAGCCTTGAGCTCCAATTAAGTCGAAAACCATTCCGACTCTGTTCAAAAATCGAAACACCGCCATCTTGAATTGCGCAGCCGGTAACCACAAAACCGGGCCCGTATCACGTAAAAGTAAAAAAATGGAAACAACTTTTGACCTCATTGACAATGAGGAGATCAATGCTATATTTAGATCATTAGAAGAAACTCTACCCCACAGTCCTGAAATAGAAGCCGTAGTAAAAAAAAAAAACAGTACCTGTAACATCCATAGAGCAGGCACCACGAATCCTCATCCCTCTACCTTGCATCCCCAGCCCCAACATCCCAGACAAGCCGCAGGCAGTAGCTTCAAGTTCCACAGAGGAAAATTTGAATTCGGTGCTTCCGTTCAAGGCCGTCACAGCAGCCAATCCTGAAAAAAAAACAAAGCGCCGTCACCACAGCATCATCTTAGAGCAAATAACTAAACTAGGACTCCAAATGCATGAAGAAACCACTGTAAAACAAACCAGGTGGGCAGTTAATGTCTTCCTAGATTAGGCAAAAGAAAAAGACCTACAAATAGATTTTAAAAACATCTCAGCTTAGCAATTAAATGATGTACTACGTAGCTACTACAGTACAGTTAGAAATACCCCCGGAGAAGAATAGGTACTCAGCAGCTTCGTCAGCTTATGCTGTGTATTAAACAGATTCATAAATGATCCCCCATCACCAGAAGTTAAATTTAGTGCTTGACCCAGAATTCACAACTGCCAACAACATATTTAAAGCAGTTGTCAAACAATATCAAAACTCAGGCAAAGACATAGCTCAGCATCACCCAGCACTCACAATATCCCAGCTAGCAAACATTAGAAATTCAGATGCAGTTTTGCCACAAACAGCAAAAGGGCTAGTACAGAAAGTGTGGCTAGACATTCAGCTACATTTTGCAAGGTGAGGCAATGAAGGGGTGAGACAACTCACAACACATTCATTTGAAATAAAAACATCAGAAAATGGGTTGCGATATGTTACAAAAACATTCAATGAAGAAACTAAAAATCATAAAGAATATAATGATCCCACATGCCATCTCACAAGAGGCTGCATGTTTGAGCAACCTGATGATCCCCTGTGTCCCGTGAAAAGTTTTGAAAAGTACCTAAGCAAGTTACCTCCAAATCCCACAGCATTATTCCTCCACCCGAAAAGACTTCCTCAAGACATAATGGATAAAATGCCAATATGGTACAAGAACGAACCTATGGGCATAAACTACCTGGGTAAAATGTTGCCACTCATCTGCAAACAAGCCTAATTGCCAGATGTATACACCAATCACACATTAAGAGCCACCACTGTGAACTTACTCAGTGAGGCAGGGATGGAATCTCATCAAATTATGGCAATAACTGGGCATAAAAGTGAATCATCACTTCGTAGTTACTGGAAGCCCAACATAAACGACTTCAAAAAATGGGGAAATATCATCTCAGAAGGCAAACATCAAGAGACTGCAACCCTTCCCCCAAATCACTCCTTGCCAGACACAAAAAATCAGCAAGCATCAGTTCCTTCAGGAATACAATCGCCGACAATGTTCAGCCCCAGTAGTCACATACCGCAAAATCAGCCTGCAAGTGCACAAAGCAATACTTCCAACATTGCCAGTGTTTTTCAAGTAATCCCACCATCTTCAAGCCACAATGCAGACAGAAAGGCATTACTCAATCACCAGCCCTCCTGAGTGAACATCGCAACCGGATCAAGCCAGCATGACTGCAGCTCCACACACCCTGGATCGAACCAAACATCATTTGGAGGCCTCTTCAACTATGGCACAGTCAATTTCTACTACAAATAGTTCTCAGTTAAAACATAAAGCAACAGCACATATGAAATAAAAATAAAATCGCTCATAAATAAAATATTTTTTTCCTCTTCTTTTACAGCTTCCTAACAACTAGATATTCTCCCCCCAAACCTAATGAGAATGACAACAGCCCACAGGCATCTCAAAAGAAAACACAATCAACAAGCATCTTAAAGCAACAGGACAATCAACTGTCTCTCTCAGTAAGATACTACACTGGACTTGAATAGTGCTAAACAAGAATACTATAAAATAAGAATACTGAATCATTTAACATAGATCATTTCTAAAAGAGTAAAAAGCATCTACTTTCAAGCAAAACATACAAGTAAAAACCACATTTGCTGTAAGCTACTGTTCTGATTTATTGCTGAAGTTAATCACATGATAACTTTCTTTCTTCTTCAAATAAAAAGAAAACTTCAAAAAAATGTTAAACCAACATAAAATAAACATTACTTCATGTTAAAAACAAACCCAGTGTATGGACTGTTTTTTTACATGGAAGGATATTGGCACAATTTTCTTATTCTTTAACAAAAATAAATAATTACAACCCAATTTGTCTTCCTATTTTACTGCACACTGCATTTGTATAATTGCAATAAACCACTCCAGGGTGTTGGTGATGCTGGTTTTACCCATGCCTGGTGAGGTTTAGTCACTCAGCTTGCGGCCTTATGACAGAGCCATGCCAGGCATGAGTAAAACCAGCATCACCAACACCCTGGAGTGGTTTATTGCTTAACTATGTCACTTCATGGTTTCAGAACCATGGGCACTCTACTGATAAGTTCCTGCTAACATTTCTGAAACTGTGAAGCCACAGAAAAACTTGTTGACGTATTGGTCTTTGTAACACAAGTTCCACAGAAACAAATGATTTGATACCTTTTATTGGACCAACAGAGTTGTTACAAAAGAACACAGGTGCTTTTAGCTTTTGGATTACACAGAATACTTTGTCAGAAAACAACGGCAGCTGTTATAGAAGAACATACTTTCTCAAAACCCAGATCATACAAAACAAAAAACAGATGAAAAGTTGTTAAGGACCCCATTGGTTAAAACTACATTCAAAAAAACAACATACCCATATAAAGACAGCAAAGGTTCCATCAAAAGAAAGTTATCCCAAGGTCAAATAACACTGACTTGAAAGTTCACTCCCTGAGAAAAGCTATACACTAATTTGAAGCTTCATTTTTAAAACCCTCTGTGTGTGTCTGTGCTAGCATTATTAAATGACAATGATTAAAAACAACAAGGGAAAATCAGCTTAAAGAGCCGCTGACAACTTCAGGAGAACGTTAACAAAACACAATATTTAGATACAGTTCAGCTTGTATTTCACATTAGTTCTTTATTCCTCCTCCACATTATTTATTGCTGAGGTCAACTGCATGAAAACAGGATTTTTGCTCCTGAGGAGTTCATCTATTTCTGTTGCTGTCTCCCTACCAGAGGTCATAATGCACTGCTTGTGACATCAGAGTTACTCTCATGGCATGAGATTGTGATGTCACAACAGAGCATTATGACTTAAAATTGGGAGTAAGCTTCAGAGGCAGATTAACTTTAAAATAAGTGTAAGGGATAAAAATCATGTATTCATGCACATTTCCTTATAAATAATGGGGAGATGAAATCTAGAATATTAATGGAATACAAGCAGAATTTTACCTACTTACGTTTTTCAAAGTTTTCTTTCAGGCATCAGTAGCTCATTCAGGAATACTTAGTAAATAATGTTAAAAGTCTTATACATATGAAAATATCTATGTGTTAAGTAAAATATTGGTTAGAAGACAACCTGTCCTAGTGTAAATTAAGCATTCACCAGCTGTTGCACACAGTAGTGTCAATCAAATTTTACACAGTGTACTGTTTAGATACATTTTTCTTAAGTTCTGTGTACAATAAGTCCATTTTACTCATGAATAGTCAAACTTATACTGTCTTAAACATGATATATTTGCAATTCTGTAACAACTGACTAGTGTGTGTGTGTGTGTATATTCAAACCCCAAACCTAACATAGACTCCCTTGTAACTGAGATACTGTTATCCTAATATGTCCATGTATCAACATGTGTTCAAGGTACCTAATCTGCTTGAAACTTGAAACCGTTGTATTAAACAGTTCTATAAATCTAAAACCAAAACAAAACACAACTAACAACTTTAGCTCTTATTCAGGCACAATTAAATAAGGACTTTTTAGAGGTAAGAATATAATTTATGAAAATAGAGACATTTCAAACACCTGCACATAAGTAATCAATTCCTGTCCCTTTTAACTCATTCAGACCCATTGTGTGTTTAGAACATTGGAGACAGAACTCCAAATTACTTTTCATTGAGAATCTTCCTAAGGCACTGTGCAGAATTCTTAGCAAATGTGCACATATTCCAAACAAATCTAAATATCTTTAAAACTATTCCAGGTGCACAAAAACAACCATTCTGAAAGTTGTTTGGGACAAAAAGACCTTTTAAATGATGGTAGTCACTAATCTGAATTCCTTATATTTTGTAAAATATGGTCATCTTATTATCTGTATTTCCATTTTTGTTTTTACAAAGATTCACATTTCTAATGGCAATTAAAAAAAAACTGTAAAGAATTTAGATTAGTGACTGCACTCATTTGAAAAGCTTTTTTGTCCTGAACACAAAAATGTAAAATAATGCAATTGGGGCACAGAAATCTAGGGTCAGGGTACAAAATAGGTGGAGTGGTATTGATAACATTAAGAAAGCACACATTCAAAAAAAAACTTTCACATACAGTTGATTACTGTTTACCAATATTATGCATCTATGGCTGCCACTGTACATCTGATGCAAACCCATGATCATGTTCCTCACTTGAAGTGAAAAGGGGGGGGGCCATAACTGACTTTCTGTTTTGTGTTAAAGGGGTCAGTTTTTTTTGTCACAACAAAAACAAGGAAAGGGACCATTTCTAAAGTGTGCAGACAAGCATGGGGGTCACTTTTTTCAGGGCATGCCACCACCGGCAGCTACCACTTCAAGCTGTTACTATCCCCCACTTAACACAATCAGGGGAAACCAGAAGTAGTCTATCAGCACAAAGATCAGTATGGTTAAGGCAGATTTACCAGAAATTACTGCTTAGAAAAGAATGAGACCGTGACTGTGATGATGAGCAAATCCCAGACCAGATTTCTAGTTTGTTAATAGACTCCTCCTGAGTCTGATTTTTATGGCTGTGTGGGCTAAGCTCCACAGATGTCATGCCATCATCAGATTTGTATAAAAGCACTGTGGAAGCATGTAACTGGACCACTGTCTGATGTTTTGCCACAGTGTTCCAGCATAGTTTCCAGTGTTTCTGTTTATGTAGCCCTTCCACTCTGTGGGCTGTAAAAACATACCCACTTCCTGGTGCACTACTTTTCCATTCTGCAACTGTGGAAGTGACTGTCACCATGTACAATATGGTGGTGCTGACTTAAAGTGTGCATGCATGAGTATTATGCATATGTATGTAACCCCCATGCCACCTTTGGCTAGCTGACACCCTCCTTAAAAGAACTACTGACAACTACATGGCATACAATTTTCTTTTGGCAGAACTACACTCATGGTACCACCCCTAGTGCTGGAGTGTATACCAGTCTCATTATCTAGAGGACAAGGCGTGGGGTACATACTAAAATGAACCTTTTTATTTACAACCAGGTCCAGGTGACAGGATGCTAGGCATATGCTAGACCTAACTGCTGAGGGGCCCCAATAATGTTCACACTAGAAGCAACAAGCAGAATGTCCAAAATAGTAACTGGGATTTTGCAGTATGGCTTTATTTACAGATGTTACTTAAAGCAAGGGTTGTCCCACAAAGATTTGTCATTGCAATACAGGCACAATGTCTTTTGCAGGACACTTGCTCGGCAGTACTGTTTTCTACAAGAACATCTCTATCTTTCCTCAAAAGTGTATATCTGAGGGATGTACCACATAATTTAAAAATTTTTCACACATTTCCATTTCCAAAGTGTATATCTGTGGGATGTGCCACACGCTTTATAATTCTCCTGGTACATGGTCTTTGCCCAGAGAACACTGGTGCCCATCCACAAAACACTTTGTCTGCCTGAAACTCTAGATGGCGTTCCTCCCACCCTTTGCCCTAAACAGCCTCTGCCATTCCTTCAGGGTTACACTAAATGAGTCTTCAATCCTCAATGAATTGGTAAAGACTCCCAACTTTAACTTTAAATTCAGCACAGTTGTGGTGAAAGTGGTCCCGACTGGTGTGATCTAGCCTTATCTAGGGAACACACACCTCAGACAACTCCCTCAAAGAACAGTCTCAAATTCTGTACTCACAGAGTAGTCGTTCCTTCCTGCCTGTCATGGAACAAACAAATGGCACCTTTCTTTCTGTGGTAGCTGTCAGATTCTACTTATTGTTCTTCCTTAAGGCAGCTGTGATCTTCAAGAACTTCAGGGGATTGACCCTTGGATCCACAAGAACTGCATTTCCTTTCATTCCCCTGGAGTGAAAAAAGAGTCCTGCAGGCAAACGGAAGATTTTAGCAAACTAGGGTGAGGAATACAAGGGCTCCTTTTAACATAGCCCCAATGGCAGACCTCCTACCACTCTGACTGCCTCACTTGAACTTACTGGTGAACGTTATAAGCTCCCCAAGAGCAGCTGACTCTAAAATGGTTATGCTGCTGTGAGAGTTCTAAATGACATAATCATCATCATCAGTATCAGTGGCTCAGTAGGTAGCACACTCGCCTCTGAGGCTGGGAGATCAGAGGACTGTGGGTTCAGTTCCCACATCTGAAACTTGGGTTAATATCCCAGTACTGACACTGTAGTGCAGCAAGAGAGGGGTGCTACACTTCTGAGGTGCCGTCTTTTGGATGAGACGTTAAACCGAGGTCCCATCTGCCTGGATTGGTGGTAGATCAGGTGGATGTTAAAGATTCCATGGCATTTATCGAAAGGAGTAGGGGAATTTCCCCGGTGTCCTGGCCAAATGTCTCTCATTCACTAAAAATACCACCAACAGCTTAATCTGGTTCAAGGGCAATTGGCATTCATCTGTATCCCCCTCCCCGGGTCATGCCTGAAAATAGGCAGGATTTGTCTAGTGCACTTACCCGGTCAACAAAAACGAAATAAATAAAAAATAAATAAATCCTTCTCTCTGGCTACCTGAGTAAACAATGATGTCATTATGTAGAAAGCTCCTAATGAGCTCCCCACCAGTTGCCTTTTCCTACCTGTCTAAGACTAGTACTAATGGTATTCTTGTAACTCAAGGGGACAGGGTTGTTACACATAGTTATGTCAGCACCACCATGTTGCACAAGGTTACCTCCAGGACAAACTGCACATGTGCGAGTATCATGCATGCTCAGTACTGTAATTGCTGCAGTATAACGGCTGACCCCAGTGCAGCGAGAGCACTGCATATTCTCACCACTTTTGCCACTCCTAAAAGCTTTCCAAAGCCGTATTGGCTCTGACCAGAGTTTGTTTTTTTAAGGCAAGTAATCATCCATTCTATTACCTTTGTAGCTGAGGATCTAAAGAGCTCTATGGCTGCAGAAAATTGTGTTGGTGGCTGCATGTGGCATTGTGGGCTCATCTGAGAAATACTGCTCTAGGCTATTCTGCCTACCACAGCAAAAATATCTCAGTAATAACTGGAGCTACAATGGAGAAGCTAAATTACTGCAGAAGCTGTCCAGTGTACACATCAAGAGACCTAGAGGAATTTGAACAGAAAAGGATATCATTGTTGAACAGCTAATGGACAGAATGGCTTTGCTGGAAGAGAAACTGAAGTTGTATTATAGTCAGATGGTGGAGGATGCCATTGAAAGTAGTACTAAAAAACAAACAAAACAGTAAGGGAGACGGAAGAAACAATATGAAAATGGGACATAATGTGAAAAATAGTAGATACATGCAGCAAAGGACACAGAATTGTGAAAATAAATCACAATGATAAACAGTTAAGAGGAAGAAGTATGCCAATAGGAGCGTTATTAATAGGAGGGGAAGCTCACTATTCTATATTGAGAATTGTTTTGATCTGCTGACTGAACAGGGCAATGATGAACTAAACAACATACTGGGGGCAACATAACATACATTTAGGCTAGCAGTATAGCCTAGAGGTTAGAGTAATGAGCTGTGAACGCGCTTGGTACATCCAGCAGGCCAGCCCTGGGTTTGATTCTCACAACCTCCACTTGCATACTGCGTGACTCTGAGCAAGTCACTTAACCGTCCAGTGCTCTCAGGTCACCCCTGAAAACAGGCACTTGTGCCTAGTGGGCCTTACCCGGTTACCAAAGACAAAATAAAAATACTGCACAGCAAAAAAAAGTGTTTATTTTATTTATCTTTAGTTTGTTTTTGATAACCAGGTAAGTGCACTAGACATGGAAATGCCTATTTTTAGGCAAGACCAGGGAGAGTACAAATGAAAACAGTCAAAATACAAATACAATAAGGTACAGAACAAAACAGTACAACTCATTACATTAGTCAACGCAATACCATGAAATCATCCAATCGAGATATGAGTAGTATACATTGTAAACAGTACAGAGAATGCAAGATATACATGTTTTAAGCAACCATATACATTGAAAGGATTACAGATATAATTACAAATAAGGTGGCATAGTGCAAATAGTGGGTGAGCTACCTCAGGTGAACAAGAGAGGGAAATCAGAAGTTGTACAATATGGGGCAGTCTGCAGTATACAGTAAGAAAGGGCGGCACGACTACAGACAGGAGATAAGGAAAGAGAAAAGGACAAGTATTGCATAGGGAAGGTATGCAATTTGAGTTTAAGTACAGGAAGTGAGCCAGGGCAGGTTGCCCAGGCTATGACGAGAAGAGGAGAGAGCAGGGCACATAACAACATACATTTAGAGAGGAAGTAGAGGGAAGTCAAGGAGGATGGAAACAATTGCCTCCATCTGATGCTACAAGGTGAGTGGGCAGCAACCTTTTGAAATTAGCATGAGTTGGAGACAGCCTGAGAGCTACTGGTAGTGAGTTCCAGAATTGGGGTGCAGCATTGGAAAAGGCCCGGTTGCCCATTAACATTTTGCATCTAGTGTCACTTAGTAGGGTTAAATCCCCAGATATAAGATTATAATATGGGTTTGCCAGTGTCAGCATTTCAGCAAGACAGGAGGGAATGCAAGAATGAATGATACTATCAATTAGATAGCCAAAGGCTAGCAATCTGTGGGCTGAAGGGGAGTGCCAATTTAGGTCACTGTATAGCTTACAGTGGTGGGTGAGGCAGGGAGAGTCAAGGGCATAGCGGCAAATGTTATTATAGGTGGCATCCCATTTAAAAAGGTTGGTTTTAGCAGCTCCAACATAGGTTGCAGAGCCATAGGCAAGGTCAGGGAGTAGAACACCCTATGCAATAGCAGTTCTCACAGAATGGGTTAAGGCATAGCTTGTTTTGTATGCATTACCAATTTTAGAACTGACAGCTTTGCATGTAGGAATCATAGAAATCATAGGAATAATACCAAGCTTATGGACTTGTGTCCTATATGCTTGCCAACTGAATTTCTAAGCTCTAATTTTATTTATGTATGCATCCCATCTAAGTTTAAAAACTGCGATTGTTGGACTAGCCACAGTCTCCAATGGTAGCCTATTCCAGTCATGTACAACTCTTTGATTGAACCACCATGTACTACACACTTTCTTTATGTGCGGTGCTGTTAACTGCATGGGGTGGGGCCTATTGTTGTATGTACTTGTATTAACTACGAGACTGATAATATCACAGAGATCCTCATTATTCCATGCCCTGTATACCAAGCACATATTGCCCCTTTTCCTTCTTCCCTCCATGGAGTACATATTCAACTCAGACAGATGAGTCTTGTAGTTTTTACCAGCCATATGCTGTATTGCTCTGGTAGCTCTCTTCTGTACTCTCTCCAACAACACAATATCTTGCTTTTTGTATGGTGTCCAAACCTGGGCACCATATTCCATGATTGGTTTAACCAGGGATGTATATAATGGCAATATGACAGCCCTACTTCTTGCCGCTATATGTCTGAATATATAGTTAAGAATTCTACTTCCTTTCTGAGCTGTCTTTTGGCAGTGTGATGTAAAAGACATATCACTGGACACTATAACGCCTAGATCCCTTTCTTCATCTATTGTTTTCAAAACAGTATTTCCTAGTTTATAAGATATTCTAGGATTTCTTTTTCCCAGATGCATGATAAAGCATTTGTCTTGGTTTAGTGTTAGTTAGGATTGCTTGGTCCATGTCCCTATGTTGCCAATAGTTGCTTGTAGGTCAGATGAATTTTGACTAGTATTAATTTCTGCACCTATCCTGCAGTCATCTGCAAATTTATGTAGCTAGATGGTGTTATGGTTTATTTGAAGAGATGATACATATAAGTTAAATAGACAGGGGCCCAGCACTGAACCCTGGGGAACCCCACTACTCACTTCTGACTGTTGGGAAAAATCCCTTCTAATACACACCCGTTGGTTCCTATTTTTTAGCCATTTTTGGCTGTAGTGGAAATGTAAAGGTCAAAGTCTAACAATGGGTCCAACGTGATATCGAGATATTTGAAGGAGCTAACATTCTCCAGAAGGGAAACATCTGCACATGTAATGGACAGCGTCACATTACATTTCCTTAGTTTAGTGGCAGAGCCAAACAACATGGACTGAGTTTTGCTGGCATTTAGCACCAGGTTGTTTTTAGTGAACCACCTTTGGATAAGGAGGAAGTCAGATGTGAGAATGGAGTTTGAGTCAGAGATAGTTTTCATGCAATGATAGAGTACTAGATCATCCATGTAAAGCAGGGATGAGCATGTTGAGACAACTCGAGAAATGTCATTGATAAAAATGGAGAAAAGTAGAGGACTGAGGACAGAGCCCTGTGGAACACCAGTGTTTATAGAGGAGAGACTGGAGACAGCAGTGCTAAATTTAACTCCTTGTTTCCTATCAGACAGGTAGCTGTTAAACCAAGAGACTGCATAGGGAAGAAGCTTAGGGATAGCAATTTAGTTAGAAGAAGACGGGGACTGACCGGGTCAAACGCCTTAGTTAAATCTATAAAGACCACCCCAGTTTGAAGGCCATTATTATTAGCAATTTTGGCATCATTTGTGAATTTCAGAAGAGCAGTAGCGGTACTATGTCCTTTTCTGAACCCATGTTAGGAGTCAAAGAGCAGGTTGTGACCAAATAAATAGGTAATGGTTTGTAGAGAGACCAATTTCTCAAGGCTCTTGCTTAACACCGAGAGAACAGCAATTGGTCGATAGAATAGATTTGGAGTCACTTTTCTTGAAGACGGAATATATACTGTGTATATATATATATATATATATATATATATATATATATATATATATATATATATATATATATATATATATATATATATTAGAGCAAAAACTCTGTTTAATGCATCAGTTAGGAGTTGTTCCACAGCAAAAAAGCTAGGAAATTCGGGGTTAGGGTTGAAAGCCTCCCTTGGACCCCAGCCATCATCAGAGTGCGCATTGAAGTCATCAGCCCTAACTCTTACCCCATCACATGTGTAAAGAAGCTGAGGCATAGGAGAATGGGGTTAGAGTTGGGACCCGATGACAATGCACACCCTGATGACAGTTAGGGAGTGGGCTGGGGTCAAGGGGGCTTTCCAGCTAACAGGTTCTAGCTTTTCTTTGCTGTGGAACAACCCACTACTGATGCATTAAATAGATTTTTGCCTCTAATTTCCCTTCTTTTTGAGAATGAGGATGATAAATAATGAAAGGAATGCAGTGGCGGCAGCACGGGGCCCTTTGGGCCCCATGCTCCCACCACATGATGTCTTGTTACACAGTAACAGGAACTGCAAAGCAAATGCAAGTGGCAACAGTAATGCACATGGCAAAGCAAATGTAAATGGCAAAGCAAACGTTAATAGAAACAGAAGCATAAAGTGACGCAGAAGCAAACAGTTATGTAAATGGAGACATCAAACAGAATTGCATACAGAATGCAACTGGTAACATACACATTCATGGTACCACAACTGTAAATGCAAATGGTAACAGTAACACCAACAATAACATCAAAGTAAACAGAAATGCAAGCACTTACTAAAACACAAACCATAATGCATACACTCACGGAACCACAATTGTAAATGCAAATGGTTATGATAACAGCAACAATAAAGCCAATAAAAACAGAAATGCAAGCGCATACGTAAACGCAAACTGTTAAACATAAGGTCATGGTACCGCAATAGTAAACATAAATGGTAACAGTAACAGCAACAGTAAAGACAACAGAAACAGAAATTCAAGCGCATACAAAAACACAAACCATTACGCACATGGTGGCGTAGATGAGAACGGTGACTTGAATGGTAGCAGAAGTGCAACTGGAAACGCTAACTGTCACAGTAACAAAAGGGCACACCCTTCTTTTTCCCCAAAAACTGCACTGAAAAAACTAATTGAAAACAAAGAATGTATACATCATAATTGACTTCGGAGCAGAAAAGTACGACTTGGAATACTAAACTGCTTATATCTCAGGAACCGTATGACGTAGGAAAAAAATTTAAATTTTGTATGAATTATTACTTTCCTGGTTAGTTTTATGCTTAGCTCCCAATTGGGGGGCTAAGCACTTTTTTGACAAAAAGTCCGTATCTCGCACTGTTTCTGAAATATAGGCCCTGAAAGACGCGACAGACGCCATAATGTTATCCTAGGGGAAAAATTGTCAACTTCGGAGTGCTGTCACTTTGCCACCCTGTAATATTTTTTCTCCAAACCACCAAAAGGCACATTTGTAGGATGTTGGCTTTCTTCCTTCAATATTTCAGCCCAAAAGACCAAACCATTATTTTTCAGCAGAGCGGCAAAGAATTCCTGTAATATGGCGGGCGCCACAATGTTATCCTATGGGAAAAAGTGCCAAATTCATAGTGCCGTAACTTTGCCACCCTGTAATATTTTTTGACCAATATACTAAAAGGCACATCTGTGGGATGTTGCCTTTCTTCCATCCAAATTTCAAGTAAAAAGACCAAACCATTTCTGAGATATTCAATGTCAAAGATTGGCAGACTGTCCCTATCTATTCCATTATAAAAAATCTGGCCATCTTGTCCCTATTTTACGATCAAAGATCACGATCAAAGAATCTCACAATAAAAGAATTTGCAGCCTCACGATCAAAGAATTTGCAGGCTCACAAACAAAGAATAAAAAATGTAATAATTAAAAAAATTGAAGCAATTGCAGTAAACCACTGCCATGGTTCAACAGAACGAAGCCCCCTGAGTAAAACCCACCCTCATTTGACTTCCTAGGACACTCCTGGGTTAAGAAAATTGAATTTTAAATTGGGCCATCTTGTCCCTCACTTGCAATGCAAGATTGTGATCAAAGAATCTCATGATCAAAGAATTTGCAGCCTCATGATCAAAGAATTTGCAGGCTCACAAACAAAGAATAAAAAATGTAATTGATCAAAAAATTGGAGTAATTGCAGTAAACCGCCACCATGGTTTGACAGAACGAAGCACCCTGAGTAAAACCCGCCCTCACTTGACTTCCTAGGGCACCCATGGGCTGAGAAAAATTATTTTTAAATTCGGCCATCTCGTTCCTCGCTCACAATGCAAGATCGCTATCAAAGAATCTTACGATCAAAGAATTTGCAGCCTCATGATCAAAGAATTTGCAGGCTCACGATCAAAGAATAAGAAAAGGGTGAAACGCAATTTATTCACTGATTTGAACCAAACCAATGGCATGATTCGACAGAATGGACACTCCTGAGCAAAACAAGCACTCATAGCCGAGATATTAATGTTTTAGGTCACGATGCAAGATCGCGATCAAAGAATCTCACAATCAAAGAATTTGCAGGCTCGCAATCAAAGATTGTTAGCGAGCCGCGAATTAAGATTTTAAAAGCTTATAACTCTATTTTTTGACCAATTTGGATGAAACCAAAGCCATGGCTTGATAGATCAGGGTCCCCTGAGTAAAACCCATCAAAGTTTTACTTCAGAAGTGACACCTGAGCCAAGATATTTGTGTTTGTGTGATTGGAAAACTGAAAACAAGATGGCGGACCTCGCGGTGAAAGAATTTTGAAAATTCCTCGGGAACAAAGATTCTTGAACTGTGAGGCTGCAAGTTCTTAGATCGCCAGATGAGACCAGAAGGCCGGAACCCCTATTCTTTGATCGCAAGATATACGTATACATTTTCCCATTGATTTATAATGGGAACTTAAAAGTGCCATAACTTTTGAATGCCTTAATATTTTTTCAACAAACAAAAAGTGGCATGTTCGGCCACCAAAGCTCTTTCAAACAAGCCATCTTACAGGGCAGCACATTGCATAATGGCCGTGCAGGACCACATTAAGAATGCCAAAAAGTGCCTCCAAAAATGGATAATTTTGCATTTTTCAGTGCTTTCGTACACGAAGACAAGCACTCTGACACAAATGTAATTTGGCACATCAAGAGATCAAGTGTGCCTCTATATGTCTACCAAATTTCAGGCAAATCCATTGAATGGGTCCAAAGTTATTAATGTCCAAACTTTTGACTTTAGTATGTAACCAGCCACTCAACCCTAACTATAGTGGCACGACTGGGCCACTACAATATATATATATATATATATATATATATATATATATATATATATGATAAATGCTTGACTCTGGCATTCATGTACGAAGGAAGGATGCAGTTTTCTTAGAAAAGGACAGCATCTGATAGAAGGAAAGATTGTTTTTAATATAAATGGACTGCACCTGAATGAAACAGGATCTACAATACTGTAGAATGAAAACAACGCAATCAGAGAAGGCTTTAAACTGGCTGTAGAGAGGGGAGGGATACAAGAGGAGGCTTATGAAGCTTTAGAAAATGGAATAATTAGAAGAGATATGTCTGGGCAAGTGTACCCAGAAAAGTAGACATATAAGTTGAATAATGCAACTGAAGAGACTGAGAACCTGAAAAAAGACAGGAACTGAAAATATTTTGTACGACACAGCCTATGGAGAAAATTGTTGAACTGGAGATCCTGATCACTATGAAGGAACTGGACAGAAGCTGTCATAGTGGGCAAGAAGGTAAGATGGATGGCTGAGACCCAAGCACTCTTTGTTCAGGACATAGCGTCTGGTTGGGGATTTCTGAGAACAGGAATCAGAGTGACACAGAGGACTGGGCTGATTGTTTTCTGACGGAAGGAGGTAACAGTGTGAAAGGGATGGTGGGGAGACAATCTGGAATGGAGGACGGCTGATAAACTACACAGAAAGCACGTTTCCAGCAGAAAAAATATATAAACCAAAGTGTCAGAAGCAAGTATTGGTTTTGAGCTGGGACTGTGTGACTAAAGGTAAAGACTGTGTACTGTAGCAATTGTGTGACTAAAAACCTATTGCTCTACTGCAGGAGAAGGGTTTGTGTGGTACTGTTTTACTTTCATGGCTGTCAGTGTTTAACTGAAGCCTATTAAGGGGAAGGTCAAAACAAACATGATGGGAGTGGTGCAATGCAGTGGCTGTGGGGTGGTAGTCTTCAGGGAGACATTCTAGAGGCTTCAGTATTGCTCCAACTTCAGGTGCCTCTCTGGATTGAAGGAGGAGGGTGCTCGTTTCTGAGATGAGTTGGCTAGGGTTCAGATGCCCTCCTACCCCACCCAGGGACGACAGAGTCCACACCCGCAGCCTCAAAGAATGCCAAAAATGAGGGGCAATTTGACAATGGTTGGCTCAAGGAGGTTGATGGAGGTGAAGCAGAGGTGCATCCAACCTGAGGTTCCACTCCACAACTCCTTTGTCATTCTTGTAGGGTGGGACTGTCTCGTGAAAGTACCTGCAGTGGTGCACAAGGTGGATACAGGGATCCTCCGCAGTGGAGATCCCTGGGAGGGTGGCAAGGGACCCCAGGGGAGAAGGAAGCAACTCCTAACAGGGGACTCTATTATTAGGGGGGTAATCCTGGAGATGCAAGAGAAGGCGGTCAGGTGCCTACCTGGTAACCATGGCTTGGAGGGATGGGAAGTGTGTCCAAATGATCGCTAGGGCAGCAGGATGGGAGGGTGAGCTACATGTCATTGTCCATCTGGGGACAAATGACCTGGCTGCAGACAAGGTGAGTGCAGTGCAGAAGGAGTTCACAAAGTTGGGGAGGGGTCGTAGACAGCTGGCACACGGGAACATTCTCGGAACTGTTACCTGTCTATGGCATGGGAGAGGTCAGGGTACTCCACACCAGGTAATTCAATGAATGGCTGATGTGCTGTGCAGAGCTGAGGGATTTGGCTTCACTGGGGACTGGGGGACCACCTGGAGGGATGTGGGCTTGTACTGGAGGGATGGCCTGCATCCATCTGGGGGGACCAGGATCCTTAATGACAGGTTTAAATGTTTCATTGGCACATATGCATTTATTTATTTTTAGCTAAAACCAAGGCTCAGCCCCAGTCCATCTTGACTCCATTGTGCCCAGGACTTATGTCTTGGGCAGAGGATACCTTCTGGATTGCTTCCCCCAGGGTGGGGCCAATGTATCTGGTGTGAACCCACATGAGATGGAGGAAGGATTCTGGCAGGGGAGGCTACCCCTTGGTGGAATGTGGAGTCAGCGTGCCACACCGGAGGCCGTAATGGGCCAATGGCCTACACTGCAATGGTGGTGTGACTGGAGCCAGGAGAGAAGGGCCTCATAAAGGCAGCATGTGTTTTTTGGTGTTGCTTCCCTGGGGCCGGGGATATGCAATAATGTCCTGTGTCTGCCCCACCCTCTTCAAGTGATGGGGCCAGCACGGTGGTGCTCCCAGCCTCTGCCAGGGGTCCATGGTGTGCCAGACACTATACCCCCCTCCTGAGAATGAGAGCAGTCCTGAGGATGCTCAGGCTCTCTGCCCCTGGCTGGCCCTCCGACACCCTGAGTCCATTCCCTAACCTGGGTCATCAGCATGGCAGATGGGTACCCTGCCCTGTGCCAGCTATTGGCAAGCATTTAAACTAGCCAAGGGGGTGGTGGAAGTAGGGAGGGAAGAACCAACTGTCCACCTCCCCCACAGGTTAAGGTAGACAAACAGATGGATACTAGGACCAGGGAAGCAACAAAAAGAACCACAAATGGAGGTAAAGGCAGAGGAGGCATACAGCGAAGGCATAGGAAAGGGGGGGTGCTGGTATGGGTGGAGGCATCAAAACATGGAAAACCATGTGTACAAATGCCTATAGCCTGGGAAACAAGATCCCAGACCTAACAGCCTTGATGGCAGAGGAAGACCTAGACATTGTCGTGGTCACTGAAACATAGTACACAGGTCCAGCCATGACTGGGATGTTACTGTACCAGGGTACACAATCTTCATAAGGGACAGGGAGGGCAAAAAGGGGGGAGAAGTGGCTATGTACATCAGAGAGTGGATCAAAACAATGGAGTTAGGTGGAAGACAGAAAGGGAAAGAGTCACTATGGGTCACCTTAGAGATGGGAAATGGCACCACCATCTGCACTGGAGTTGTCTACAGACCTCTAGCACAGGGAGAGGAAATAGACAGGGTATTAGTTGATACCATTCACAAAATGGCAGAGAAAGGGGAAGTGTTGCTGGATGGGAATGATTATGTCATTTAGAACTCTCGCAGCAGTATAACCATTTCTGAGTCAGCTGTTCAGGGGAAGTTTAGAATGTTCCGTTAGTCTGACTTTGAAAGTTAGAGTGGCAGGAGGTCTGCCAGTTGGGGATCTGTCACAGAGAGCCCTGTGTTTCTCAGCCTAGTTTGGATTAAATCTCCCGTTCTCAGTGAAGTGGTGGAGACCTTTCTTCAGCAGGATTTTCACTACAGGAGAAGTGATAGGGACTGCTAATTCAGGGGATCCAAGGGGCAGTCCCCTGAAGGTCCTAATGTATGTACAGCTGCCCTGAGAAGGACATTTGTGTGAAATTTCTAACAAGCTACCATGGAAAAGAGTGCTTTCTAGGTTGTTTCCATGCTAAAGGAAGGGCCAGCTAATCTGTGAGCACAGAATGGGAGACAATCACTTTAGGAGGTTGTCTGCGATGTGTGTGCCCAAGATAAGGTTAGATCACACCAGTGAGTACCCCTGTTCTCCTAGTGTTAATCTGAACTAAAGTTCAGAGTCTTTAGCATTTCAGTGGGGAATGAAGGCTTCTGTGGTGTAACCCTGAAGGAATGGCGGAGACTGTTGGTTGGGGTAAAGGGTGGGAGGAACACCATCTGGAGTCTACAAGGCAGGGCTAACTGATTCATTGATGAGCAACAGGTTACCCTGAGGAAAGGCCATTGCTGCGGGATGAGGTGGGTGATTAAATTCACATGCATACACCTATGGGAAAAAGATGTTCTGAGTGTGTGGCAACAGTCCACGAGCATACACTCTTGGGAAATGGAAATGTTTGGATGTGTGGTTCAATCTACGTGCATACACCATGGGAAAGAGAAAAGAAATGTTTTTGTGTAGAACTGTTCTGCCTAGCATTTCTGGAAAAGTGCGTACTTGTTTGGGGGTCTAACTTGTGCTTTAGTAACATCTGTGAATAAAGCCATACTGTACAATCCCAGCTGCTGCATTGGAAAATCTGATCATTGCTTCTGTGTGGAATTAATGGGGACCACCTTAGTAGTTAGGTCTATCATACGCCTACACCCTCTCCCCTAGACCTGGTTGTTTTTGGAAAGGTTCATTTTGGCAATTGTACCCCCCATCCCCTTCCTTTAGATAATCAGCCTGGTATACACTCTACAGCTAAGGGTGGTACCAATCTGAATATTTCTACCAAAAGTAAATGGTATGCCATATGTGGATACTAGTTCTTGTAATGGGGGGTGTCCAACCTGCCAAAAGTGGTATGGGGGTTACATTAGGGAGAGGAAAAACACCAATGGAGAATTCTAGGCTAAGTAAGGGGTGCGGGGAGTGTGCAGATGGGGACCTAGAAAAAGTAGACATTTTGAACAAATACTTCTGCTCAGCATTTACAAAAGAAGGGGAAGGGGAGGTACCAAACTTAGACAGTAGAACCACACATGGAGGAGAGGTGAACACCAGTCCATTCACGGAGGAGAGAGTCCTAAAGAAACTCTCGAAACTAAGTGTGGACAAGGCAATGGGTCCAGATGGGATGCATCTCAGAACACTGAAAGAACTCAGAAAGGTACTAGGGGCATCATTGATTGCCCTATTTAACAAATCAGTGGAGGAGTCAGTGGTACCTAAGGACTGGAGGTGAGCGAATGAGCGAATGTGGAACCACTACACATAAGTGGGAGCAAAATGGACACTGTGAATTACAGGCTGGTCAGTTTGACCTCAGTGTTGGGGAAAATAATGGAATTGATGCTTAAAGAAAGGACTGTAGTATATTTTGAGGCCAGTGGGGCACAAGACCCAAGGCAACATGGCTTCACAACAGGGAGATCTTGTCAAACAAATCTGATAGATTTCTTTTACTGGGTAACCAGGGTGGTTGATCGGTGGGAAGGGGGCATGGACATGGCCTAACTGGATTTTAGCAAGGCATTTTACACCATCCCACACAGAAGACTAGTAAGCTGGGCAGTCTGAAAGTGGGTCCTAAGGTGGTGAATTGGGTCAGAAATTGTCTGAGTAACAGGACACAGAGGGTGGTTGTAAATGGAGTTCAATCCCAGGACAGGAGGGTGACCAGTGGTGTGCCACAAGGCTCAGTACTGGGGTCAGTCCACTTCAAAGTCTTCATTTGTGACATTGCAGAGGAACTGGAAGGGAAGGGAAGCCTCTTTGCTGATGGCACCAAGATCTCAATAGGGTGTACACTTCGGATGGGGCAGAAAGGATGAGAAGAGACCTAGGCAGATTGGAGGAGTGGTCAAGAGTGTGGCAACTTAAATTCAATACAAAGAAGTGCAAGGTCATGCACTTGGAGCACAGGAATCCTGGAGAGAAGACAAGATGGGGAGAATACTAACAACAAAACTGGAAGGGGACCTGGGTGTAATTATAACAGATGACCTGAACGTAGCCAAGCAATGTGAGAAGGTGGTGGGCAGGGCTGAAGGGATGCTATGGTGCATAGGGAGAGGCATCACTAGTAGAAAACAGGAGGTGGTGATGCCACTGTACAGACAATTGGTAAGGATGAATCTGGAATGCTGTGTTCAGTTCTGGAGACCACATCTCCGGAAGGACATACACAGAATGGAAGAGATCCAGAGAAGGGCAATGAAAATGATGAAAGGAATGCACCAGAAAACATATGAGGAATGACTGAAAGACCTCAATATGTATCTCCTTGAGGAAGGGCAGGAGACGGGAAATATGATAGACATTCAAGTACCTCAAGGGGATAAACAGGGCTCAGGAGGGCAGCATCTTTCAGAAAAAGAGAAGTGCAAGAACAAGGGATCACAATATGAGGCTGGGAGGAAGATTCAGGGGTGATATGAGAAAGTATTTGTTCACAGAAAGGGTAGTGGATACATGGAACAGCCACCATGCAGAGGTCATAGGGGCTAAAACAATAGGAGAATTCAAGAATGCATGGGATAAACAGAAGGCAACCATAGTGGAAGGAAAGAGAAGGTAAACTGCAGATCATTTAGGATCTGGAGCTTATGTAGGTAGGGAAATGGGCAGTCTAGGTGGGCCAGGAGGAACTTATCTGCCATCAAATTCCATGTTTTTATAATGGGAATAAAAGAGACATGGTAGGATGAGAATGACCTCTGGAAAATGAAGACGGTTAACTACTAACTATAGTGCTAGATGAACCAGGTAATGAACCAGGTAAAAGGGAGAAGTGATGGCACCATATATCAGAAGTTATTTGGAAGTGAGAGAGGTACAAGACCTCTGTATGGGGAAAATGTAAACACTCTGGCTGAGTATCTAATTAAAGTTGAGAAATGGCAACAGTCTACCCTACAGACTGCCTGGCCAAGACTGGGGATCAAGTCTGAAGTTTGTAAATGCAGAATTGAAAAAAGCAGATGACCTCAGACATATAGTTTTGTTCCGCCCATTCTACAAAAAGAACAGAGATTACTGGTTGGGACCATTACTTGGAAAGTTGTATTTACAACCTGATGAGATAAGCTAGTTCCTCTTCAGTTCCTGTAATCAGGATGTTCAAAACTGTCTAGTCAAATTTCATCTCTCTCAAACAATGTTAATAAGGTTCATTGGTGAATCGTTACTTTTTGCACAAAATTGCATCTGTACCTAACAGTATTAAAAATTATTCACTTTAAATCTCTAAATTGGGGAAATGCAGAATTTCTGGGAATGTAATTTTTTCAAATATAGTAGACTACATCTCAATAGGCAGGGAACCTGAGCATTAGACCAAAGATTTGATGTTTTTTGGGAACATTTAAACTAGGAAAAGGGGAGATGCCTCTCCCCCTAAATCTTTCTTTCTTCCAGTTAAGCCTACTAAGGAATCCGTAGGACAAGAGGAAAGGGCATCATCTTCCAATGCTCCTCAGAAGATGGTTGATGCCCCTCCCCCATCACCGACCAGTATATCATCACCCAACACTCCTCAGGGTATAGTTGATGCCCGGCCCCCATCACTGACCAGCACATCATCCTTTCAGCCAGCTGAGACTACAAAAGCACCTTTAAATCTCCATGCAGCATGCAACAATAAAATCACAGAGCACAGGGTCCCAACTGGACCGCCATTGAAAAGCATAAGGCAAAGAATGGTAAAAGTGGGAAGCCAGCCATGGCACACAATGTATATTAATGCTCACAGTCTGGCAAATAAATTCCAGACCTTAGCTCCATGATGACGGAAGCCAGTCTAGATTGGGTTGCAGTAACAGAGATGTGGTTTAGCGAGAACCACACCTGGGACATCGACATCCCAGGTACACTTTGTTCAGATGAAACCAAAGAGGGAAAAAAGGTGAGGGAGTTGCAATATATATCAAGGAAAATATTAAAGTGACCGAGATACAGATAAATCACAATGAGGCCAAGACCCTATAGGTTACCCTTAGAGCAGGGGACAAGGCCCCAATCAGGGTGGGTATGGTGTACCATAGACCACCATCTCAAGAGGTAGAAAAGAACAAAGAACTTCTTGAATCCATCCTAATGATGGCTGACAGAGGAGAGTTGCTTCTAGTAGAAGACTTCAATTTGCCTGATGTAAATTGGTCCTCCTACACAGCCACATCAGAAAGAAGTAAGGAATTCCTCATTGCCCTGCAGGGGGTGGGTCTGAAACAGATGGTGGATACTCCCACAAGAGAAAAAGCAGTTCTGGACCTTGTGCTTACAAACAGCACCAGGATTTCAGACGTGAGTGTGGGAATCAATCTGTATTCCAGCGACTACAGATCAGTCTGGGTCTCAGTTAACAGACATGAGGATATCAGTCACAGTAAACTAAAGATCCTCAACTTTAGAAATGCTGACTTAAACAAATTGCGATCCACCTTTAGGAGCATACATGAAACTGTGGCACACAGGGATGTTAAGGCAAGCTGGAAGGCTCTCAAGATAACACTAAACCTTGCTACATCACAATGTACAAGGGTAATCGGCAAATCCAAAAGAAGAAAGAAACCTCTTTAGTTCAGAAAAGATGTGGCATCAAGAATTAGGGAAAACAAAAAGCATTCAAGAAATATAAAGTAACAAAGAACTGCGACGATACAGAGGTGCAGTATACAGAGCTAGCCTAAAAGAGGCAGGCAAGGCAATTAGAGTAGCAAAAGCACAAACAGAAGAAAGGATTGCCAAAGGAGTAAAAAGAGGTGACAATGCCTTCTATAGGCACATATGTGAAAAGAGAAAGATCAAGGGGGGAATAGTTAGACTCAAAACAAAAGAGGGTCAGTATATAGAACTAAAGAGTAAACAGGGAGCAGATGAGGCACTTTGGGTCACCCTGGAGACAGGAAATGGCACCACAATCCGCATGGGGGTTGTATACAGACTCCCATCTCAGGGGGAGGGAATGGACAAGGAAATGATAGAAGGCTTTCTTAGAATGGCAGAAAAGGAGATATTGTTGATGGGGACCTGAATATGCCAGATGTTAACTGGATCACCTTTGCAGGCACATCCAAAGAGCAGGGTCATTCTTGATGCCCCACAGGGGCATGCCTCTGACAGCTAGTATTGGAACCCACTCGGGAGGGAGCAATCTTAGACCTAGTACTCTCAAATGGGATGGAGAAAGAATCTCAGATTTAGAAGTAGGTAGCCATCTGGAACAAGCGACCACCAAGCAGTGTGGTTCACGGTAAACACAGCCATACAATCAAGCCATACAAAAGCAAGAGTACTGGACTTTAGGAGGGCTGACTTTGGGAAAATGAGAGGTGCTTCAGAAAAGCACACAAACAGGCAAGAAGGAGGGTGGAGGAACAATGGGAGTGATCAAAACAGCCATCACAGAAGCAACAAGCCTTTGTGTAAAACAAATCAATAAAACACAACGAAGGAAAAACGTTATGGTTCTCAAAAGAGGTGGCAGGGAAGGTTAAGGAGAAAAGGACAGCATTCAGGAAATATAAGGAAACACAGAAGGAGCAGGACAGAGAACTTATCAGTTAAAGCAGAAAGAGGCTGGGAAGGCAGTCAGAATAGCAAAGGCCCAAACCGAGAAAGGATAGCCAATTCTGTTAAGAAGGGGATAAGACCTTTATAGGTACATTAGGAGTGAAGAAAGACCAAAGGAGGGATACTGAAGCTTAATAAAGGGAGGGAATGTGGGTAGAGGGTGACAGTGAAAAGCAGGATACTGAACGAATATTCCTGCTCAGTATTCAAAAGGAAGAGGAGGGGAGTTACCTAAACCAAACAAGAGAAACACTCTGAAGACGGGCTCGATAACAGTCCATTTACAGAAGAAAGGGTTCTGAAAGAACTAATAAAATTGAAGGTGGACAAAGCAATGGGGCCTGATGGGGTTCACTCAAGAATTCTAAAAGAACTAAGGGTAGAACTAGTGACACCGCTGACTACTCTGTTTAACAAATCATGGGAGGATGGGTGGTACCCGAGGACTGGAGGAGGGCAGATGTGATTCTCTTCACAAAGTGAGAGCAAGACAGAGGCAGGAAACTACAGACCAGTTAGTTTGACCTCAGTGGTAGGGAAAATGATGGAATCACTCTGAAGGAAAGAATTGTTGAGTACCTAGAGGCCAGTGGGGCACAGGACCCAAGGCAGCATGGATTCATGATGGGAAGGTCATGTCAGACGAATCTAATAGATTACTTTGACTGGTACCAAAGTAGTAGACCAGGGAGGGGCTGTGGACATGGCCTACCTAGATTTTAGCAAGGCATTTGATACAGTCCCACACAAATAATTAATACACAAGATAGCTAGCCTTGGAGTGGGTCCCAAGGTGGTAGCCTGGATAAAATATTGGCTAGACAACAGGACTCAAAGGGTAGTAGTAAATGGAGTACACAGTGACGAAAGGAGGGTTACTAGCAGGGTACCGCAGGGTTCAGTACTGGGACCGTCCTTTAATGTCTTTTAAAGTGACATTGCAGAGGAACTGGAAGGAAAAGTATGTCTCTTTGCAGATGACACAAAGATCTGCAACAGGGTTGATACACAAGATGGAGTGGAAAGGATGAGAGGGACTTGGCAAGGTTGGAGGAATGGTCAAATGTATGCAGCTCAGATTCAATGCAAAGAAGTGCAAGGTAATGCACATGGGGAATAAAACCCTGGGGAAGCGTACAATGGGGGTGAGATACTGACAACAGTAAAATAGAAAGGGACCTGGGGTAATTATATCAGATGACCTAAAGGTGGGCAAGCAATGTGAGAAGGCAGTAAGGAAGGCTGGGGGGATACTGGGATGTATAGGAAGAGGCATCAATAGTAGAAAACAGGAAGTTGTTATCCCTCTGTACAGACAGTTGGTGAGACCCCATCTGGAGTACTGTGTGCAGTTCTGGAGACCCCATCTCCGCAAAGACATAGACAGAGTGGAGGCTGTCCAGAGGAGGGCAATCAAAACGGTGCAGGGTCTGCACCAGAAGACATATGAAGAGAGACTAAAGGAGCTTAATATGTATACCCTTGAGGAAAGGAGGGAGAGGGGGGACATGATAGAAACTTTCAAGTACCTCAAGGGAATTAACAAAGTCCAAGAGGGTAGCATCTTCCAGAAAAGAGATGTGCAAGAACAAGGGCACAATTTGAAGATAGAAGGGGATGGCTCAGAGGTAATGTGAGGAAGTATTTTTCACTGAGAGGGTTGTGGATGCATGAAACAGCCTCCCTGAAGAGGTTGTGGGGTCAAGAATAGTGGGGGACTTCAAGAATGCATGGGACAGGCATAGGGCAGTCCTAGTGGGGGGTAGGAGGAATTAAGCTGTTGATTAACTAGGATCTGCAGCTTATCTGTTAGGTAGGAAAATGGGCAGACTAGGTGGGCCAAGTGGTCCTTATCTGCCATCAAATTCTATGTTTTTATGTTTCTATATAGAGGAAGACACTAAGAAAGCAGATGTTTTAAATGACTATTGTTGCTCGGTATTTACACTAGAAGATAACGAAGTGAATCAACACTGGGTGAAGCAGACACAAGCACCCTTCACAAAGGAGAGAACTTTGAGGAGCTAAATAAGTTAAAACTGACAAGGTCATGGGCCCACAGAATACATCCACAAATTTCAAAGGTGCTTAGGGAGGAACTCGCTGCTCCACTTGCTGATCTTTTCAATACATTACTGGAGAGTTGTGAAGTGCTTGAGGACTGGAAGAAGGCCACTGCAGTACCCTTATACAAGAGTGAAGCAAGGAGGAGTCAGGAAACTACCACCCTGTCAGCCTCACCTCAATTGTTGGGAAAATTATGTACTAATTACTGAAAGAAAGGATAGTGGCATATCTAGAAATCAGTGGGAAATTAGACCCTAAACAACATGGCTTCACAGCTGGATGATCATGTCAAGCAAACATGATAGACTTTTTTAACTAAGTAACAAAAACAGTGAACCAAGGGGAGGCAGATGATGTGGTATATCTAGATTTCAGCAAAGCCTACGATTCCATCACCCACAGGAGGCTCATCAACAAGTTAGAGGATACGGGGTAGGAGAAAAAATTGTTAACTGGGTAAGGAACTGGCTTTAGGGGAGAATCCAGAATGTAATGGTGAATGACTCCCAGTTGCAAGAGGGAAGAGTGACCAGTGGAGTTCCACAGGGATCAGTGCTGGGATCGGTGCTCGGTGTTCTTCAACATATTCTTCAGGTACATTGCAGATGGTTTGGAGGGGAAGGTGTGCCTGTTTTCAGATGACACCAAGCTCTGAGACAGGGTAGACACACAAGAAGGGGCCTCAGCAATGGAATCGGATCTAAGAAAGTTGGAGGAATGGTCAACAACTTGGCAGTTGATGTTCAACGCCAAGAAATGTAAGGTTATACACCTAGGGAAAAATAACCCAGGTAAGGTGTATACATTGGGGAGCAAACAATTATCTGTTACAAACTTAGAAAGAGACCTTGAAGTCATGGTTTCCAATTATCTGAAGGTGGCAAGACGCTGTGAAAAGGCAGCACAAAAAGCCAACGGCATCCTTGGATGCATAGGCAGGGGTATCACAAGCAGAAAATAAGAAGTGATAGTCCCACTATACTGATCCTTGGTGAGGCCGCACCTGGAGTACTGTGTCCAGTTCTGCAGACCTCATCTAAAAAAGGACATAGACTGGTTGGAGACAGTGCAAAGAAGAGTCACTAAAATGGTGCAAGACCTCCACTAGGAATCCTAAGAAGTGAGACTTGGAGAATTGAATATGTATTCCCTGGAACAGAGAAGAAATAGGGGAGACATTTATTTATTTATTCATGATTTGGAAAGTACCTTTGAGTCAGAGACTCATTTACAAAGGTTCCACGTCACATAGATTGGACAATACAGAAATTAAGGTAGCATACTCTTTGATACATGGAAACGGTACAACAATGAGGCTCAAAATCAGTAACAAAACAGTTATATGAAGACTCAGGTAGGCATTTAGTAAAAGGAGAAATGAAAAAGGGGAGGGTTTAAGCCAGCCAGAGGCCATTGTCATTGTGGGGAGGGGGGGAAGGGAAGGGGAGGCCGGTTCAGTAGCAGTCACATCTGTTTGAGGACTGGAGATGACCCTTGAGGTAGGACTTGGAGAGGCCAGTAGAGTTTTTGTTTGTGATGGAGCTAGCTAGGCCATTCATCCAGGAGGGGGCCTTGTAGCTGAAGGACCTTTGAAATTGGGAGGTTTGACATCGGGGAATTGTGAGAAGTTTTTTACTGGACCTATGTGTTACTTCAGGGGCAGTGGATGGATAGAGTAGGGGGTGAGACCTGGAGGGGAGAGCCCTTGGATGATTTTCTTTGTTTTTTAGAAATGTTCAAATACCTTAAAGGAATCAACTAGGAGCAGGAGCAGTGCCTATTCAAAGAAAACAAGGAAAAAAGAACTAGAGGCCACAGCATGCACCTAATGGGAGGAACATTTAGGACCAACATCAGGAAATTCATCTTCACTGAGCAGGTGGGTGAGCCTTGGAACAGGCTGCCATGAGAGGTGGTGGAGGTAAAGACAGTTAGGGATTTCATGCTTTCTTGGGATAGGCATTGCAGTAACCAGAAACAACAACTCTACTGTCTAATCATATGGGCAGATTAGATGAGCCATGAGATCCCTATCTGCTGACACATTCTTATGTTCTTATGTTCTTAACTAGACCTGAACCCCTTCTTTCTAAGGCTTTCAGAATATTTAAGAGGGCGCTCAGTGAGGAAGATAGGGAAGAGCAGACTGGCAGGGCAGAAGATCAGGAGGGCAAAAGTGGATACCAGAGAGAAAATAGCCAAAAATGCCAAAAGGGGGGATAAAACTTTTTCAGATATGTGAGGGAGAGGAGGAGGGCAAGGCAGGGGATTGAAAGGCTAAGGAGGGAGGAAGGGATAAAGCTGGAATGGGATGGTGAAAAAGCAGTGGTACTGAACAAGTACTTTTGCTCAGTATTTATCGAGGAGAAAGATTGTAGGGGACCTGACCTAAGGATGAAGGGGAACGAGGGAACATGGGTGGATCAGAGCCCATTCACTGGGGATAGGGTTAGGGAAGAGCTAGAAAGATTGAGGGTGGATAAGCCAATGGGGCTGGATGGGTTACACCCCAAGGTGATCAGGGAACTGAAGGAGGAGTTGGCCGCCCCATTGACATTGATGGATATGGAAAGGGTGTCAGAGAACTGGAAGAGGGTGAACATGGTGCCTTTACACAAGGGAGGAAGTAGGGAGGTGATGGAGAACTATCAACCTGTCAGCCTCACCTCAGTGGTGGGAAAGGTAATTGAGGCATGGAATGGAATGGAATGGAGGCCATGGAATGATGGCATGTATTGGCAGGGCATTACTAGTAGAAGGAGGGAGGTAATAATGCCCCTCTACAAAGTCATGTAGAGAAGAGGGTGGTGGACTACCTAAAAGGAGATTGGTTTGCAGAACAGCAGGCAGCATGGTTTCATGAAGGGAAAGTCATGCCAACCAGGGAGGGATGGTGGACATGGCCTATCTGGACTTCAGTAAGACCTACGACACCATCCCCCACAGAAGGCTGGTGAGCAAGCTGGAAAGTCTTGGGGTAGATGGGAAAATAACAAGGTGGTGGAGGCCTGGCTAGCGTGAAGAACCCAGAGGGTCGTGCTAAACAGGGTGTACTCCAGGATGGGGGCTCAAGAGTTGAGTGCCCTAGGGGTCAGTTTTGGGACTGCTCCTTTTTAACATTTGCATCAGCGATATAGTGGAGGGGAGGGCATGACTATTTGCTGATGATGCAAAGATCTGCAATTAGGTGAAGACCCCAGGGGTGTGGAGGACATGAGGCAGGACAAGAAGATGCTTGAAGAGTGGTCAGAGATGAGGCAGCTGAAATTTAATGCCAAAAAGTGCGCTGTAATGCACGTGGGGAGTAGAAACACACAAGCAGAAAACACCCTGGAAGGGGAGGCAATCAAAGTAATAGAACAGGAGCGGGATCTGGGGATCATAGTCTCATCCAACCTTAAGGTAGGAAACCAATGTAGCAGAGTGGTGGGAAAGGCCAATGGAATGGTGGCATGTATTGGCAGGGGCATTACTAGAAGGAGGGAGGTAATAATGCTCCTCTACAAAGCCATGGTGAGGCCTCATCTAGAGTACGGGATCCATTTCTGTAGACCACACATTTGCAAAGATATAGATGAGATGGAGAGGGTTCAGAGAAAGGCAGCCAAGATGGTGTAGGATATGCAAGGGAAGACATAGGAGCACAGGTGTAAGCAGCTGGATCTGTACACGCTGAAGACTAAGAGGGAAAGGGGATACATGATTGAAACTTTTAAATATGTGAAGGAGCTTAAAGTAAGGGAAGGGGATTTACTTAAGAAGAAGGAGGGGGCCAAAACTAGAGGGTATAGCCTCAGACTGCAGGGAAAAAGATACAGAGGCAATGTGAGAGGGCAATTCTTTACAGAGAGGATGGTGGAGCCCTGGAACAGACTAGCAGAAGAAGTGGTGGGGACTGAATTGGTGGAGGGATTCAAGAGGGCATGGGACAGACATATGGGATTGAGTAGCAGGGAGAGGGCGGTGGCTGGCAGGGGTGGGGAGGTGTAGGGGAGAAATAGGGTAGGCTAGATGAGTCGGTGTGGCCCTTTTCTGCTGTCAAGCTTTTATGATTCTATGATTCTATAATTCTTTATCTAAATTTATACAGAGGATTTGCCAATGTATTTACTAATTACCTTTCACTACTGAACTCTCTATCTAATTTAGTCTTATTAATGATTGCAAGTGATATTCTGATCCCCTGATTCCTTATGTACACTTTTATTATTGCCTACTCTATTACATGACAATCAAGTTTCATGTTAACTGCTTAATGATAATGTATGGATTATAATCTTCTATGGAACAGCACAGTTAATGCAACTTTTGCATAAATTGTCATAATTATAAAGTGATGTGTATGCTAATATTTTCGTAAGAAATATTACTTGTAAAGTCCCAGTGAATAATTATAACATACTAACATACTAAAAGCCAGCAAAATTGGCCTGACGGTCTTTTGTGTCTACTCGGTAGCCAGTCCTTATTTGGCACTAGCTCTCCAACCCCCCCTCCAGCCCCAGAGAGGGTCATCTTCGGCTTTAGTTTACCCAAGCACCTGTTCCACCCCTCTTGAAGCCTTCCACTGTGCCCTCCTCCACCAGACTCCTGGGCAGTGCATTCCATGGTCCCACCACCTTCTCAGTGAAGTAATGTCTTCTACAGTCTCCCCTGTAATTTCCCCCCTCCAGCTTCCACTCATGCCTCCTGGTTGTGCCCCCTTTCTTTAGCCTGAGCATTTCTTTGGCTCCGCCCCTGTTTATCCCTTTCATATATTTGAAGACCCCTATCATGTCCCCCCCATCTCTCCTCTCCTCCAGTGGGTACAGCCCCAGTTCTTCCAGCCTTTCTTCATAGGTCCTTTCTCTCATGCCCTGAATCATCCTGGCTGCCCTCCTCTGGACCCTCTCCAGCAGTGCTATGTCCTTCTTGAGGTGAGGTCTTCAGAACTGCACACAGTACTCAAGATGTGGCCTGACCAAGGCATTATACAGAGGGAGGATCACCTCCCTCCTCCTGGATGTAATTCCCCTGGCTATGCAGCCCAGAATCCTGTTTGCTTTTGCCACAGATCTTCTGCAGTTTTCAGTGTTATTCATTTTGGTGTCTACTAGCACCCCCAGGTCCCTTTCACTCATTGTAGCTTGCAGTGAAACCCCTTCCAGGGTGTATACATGACCTGGGTTTCTGACCCCACCAGATGCAGCACCCTACACTTCCCTGGATAACAAGGACTTTTTTGCTGTATACTTTCATATATATTTTTTTTTTAAGTTTTTGTTGACCGGATAAGTGCACTAGACAAATCCTGCCTATTTTTCAGGCATGACCCAGGGAAGGGGAAAACAGATGAATGACAAACTGACCTTGAACCAGATTAAGCTGTTGGTGATATTTTTAGTGAATGAGGGAAATTTGGCCAGGACACTGGGGAAATTTCCCCTACACTTTTCGATAAGTGCCATGGGATCTTTAACATCCACCTGAACTACCACCAGTCCAGGCAGATGGGACCTCAGTTTAATGTCTCATCCGAAAGATGGCACCTCCGAAGTGAAGCACCACTCTCATGCTGCACTACAGTGTCAGTACTGGAATATTAACCCAAGTACCAGATGTGGGAACTGAACCCCACAGCCCTCTGATCTCCCGGCCTCAGAGGCAAGTGCGCTACCTACTGAGCCACTGACACTGACAATATGGATATCAACTAATGTGTTCTTGCTACTGTATCATAATTTGCTTAAGAATGATACCCTCTGTAATCTGTGCAATCATTTTGCATGTGTTTTTCCATATATTGTACGTCTTTTTAAATTTCAAGAAAGCTTTTTAGCTGATTGATAATAAGCAAACTTGAAACTTGGCTATCTTACCAGAAAGAGAACCACAACCATACACTTCTTGTCGTGATCAAAACAGTAACAACAAAGGAAAGACTGCTTCTGATGAGTAACTTCAACTACCTAGATATAGACTGGAGGAGTGAGCAGCTTGCTCATGCACAGTAGACTGTTTCTGGATGTTGTAGAGGAATGCTACCTGCTTCAGACTGGTAAAGGTATGACTAGGGATCAAGCAAGACTGGATCTAAAGACTACAAATTATACAAAAAGTAGCAGAATTTTTATTACAAATATATAACATAAAAATAGTACAGCACAAGCAGAGATTCATTTGATAACATACAAAAATATATTTTTATATTGCAATTAATACAGACAGGTATTAACAATTTCCCACTCAAATAATAGTGTAGACATTGCACATTTAAGTCACACAGATATCTATATCATGAATCTTTGCTGAACAAATTTACTCATTATCCTTTAATCATTTAGTAAGTTGCAATTCTACCAAAAGGCTTTGAGCTTACATTTTTGAACTAACTAAATCAATTTTTGCAAAGCAAAAACAGCGCTTATTATTTCCTGATATTTTATTACCTTTTGTTGTAAAACCCAAGCACATTATACCTGCTATACACAGTATATAATATTGCAGAGTGGTAAAAATTACTTGCTAAGTTTCCTCGTTATATTTCTCCTAAGGGTCAGGAAGAAGACCTGAAATTAATGATTCATATTTTCACTGTACATACAAAGGTTCACACCAATCCCTTGCCACCTGTCTCCAAAACTATGTGAGGTATCCACATTTGAAAATAAGGTTTCTTGAGTTTCTAGCTTATTAGTGCAACAGGTTCTAGCACATATTCTATCCTCCATTTTTATGGCTGTGGGCAGGGCCTACAGCCATAGTGGGATTGATCTGTTGCTCCTAAAATGGCCAATTGTGACACCTTCCATTGGACTTTTGGAAGTATCCTTCTGAATGTCCAACGGAGTTTATAACACTCCAGCATGATCATCCACTATGGAGTAACAGCCACACTATTTCAGCGGTTACTTCCATATTCCAAGGTAGGAAACCAAGGGTAGACTTGATGGATCATACGGTCCCCATCTGCTGACAACTTCTATGTTTCTATGTTTCTATTCCGGGACAAGAACTGTACATGTGTGCCTCACGTGCATGCACAATTCTGCTGCCACTGCCATCTTGTGAATGGCAGAATACCATTCACTGCAGCTACGTGCCAACATCAGGGTGCCCAATCTCTGTGTCAGCATCATGTAACCCCCCCAACTCATGTGGCACACTAGGACCCACCCCAGTGTGCCTAAATTTATGTTTTTTATTTTGTTTTCTCCCATGCTGACATCGGGGTGCCCAATCCTCGTGTCTGCATCACTTACCACCGAACTCTTGTGGCACATTGTGAGACCACCTTAGTGTGCCTAAATGTATTTTTTCATTTCCCCCTGCCGATATCGGGGTGTCTAATCCCCATTTTGGTATCATGTCCCCCCAACTCATGTGGCACACTGGGAGCCCACCCCAATGTGCCCAAATTTATGTTTTTTTTCCCTGTAAATAAAGAAAACCATTCCCTGAAGTCTTTTTTTACCTGTAAAAAGGAAAATGACCCCGCTTCATTGCCGCAGTCCCCCCATCCCCACCCTCCCACTGAGCACCCACATCCCTGCACCCCTCGTACACTATACTTACCTCTGGTGGTCAGGGCTGTCATCTTCTCTGGACCAGGACATGCTTGCACTCTTCAAAGCTGAACCACAAACTGAACAATCAAGGAAAACACTGTATAATGACAGTCAATGGGGGTTTCAACTTATCTTGATATATCAGCCATTTTTAGGAATTTTGGTCCCAATTTTCAACATGGGGTTCTTGAGACACCACCTCATGAACTCTGTCACTGTAATTTCATTACTCAGTCCTGAAAGGTGATTTCGCTGTCGCTGTATGGAATCACCTTTCGGGAGCAATTAATGAAATGACAGTGCCACTGTTCATGAGGTGGGGTCCAAAAAAGACCATGTTGCAAATTTGAGGAAAGAATTCAAAAAAATGACTGTGGTATAAGCATGCAATGCGTAGTTTCTACACATGCTCCTAACTTCACCAATTTTTTAAATTTTCACTCCAGATTTTCAACATTGCCATTTTTGCACACCTCCTTATTAACAGTACAGCTGTCATTTTTCACATCCTACCTGAAATGTGTTTTCACACCTGAGGCACAGAATGGTGCTGTTGTTCTGTGAAATCACCTTTCAGGACAAATGAACGAAATGACAGAGACACTCTTCATGAGGCGGAGTCACAAAAAGGCCATATAGAAAATTTGGTGAAATAACTTCAAAAAATGGCCAAGTTACACTCTGTCATTCAAACTTTTATTTGCACACATGTAACTTTGGTCATTTGGCAGCTCACCACAACCGTATCAGCTCTGGCTATAGTTTGTTTTTTGTTTGTGGTTGTTTTTAACCTCCTGTCTCCCATGAGTGCTTAACCATGCAACATCCCAAGCAAAAGTAGATATCCTATTATTTGTAAACTGCAATAATACAGCCTGAATACTATCTGCTGGGCACCTAGGAAAGCTAATTTCACTTTTGAAAGACCTATATATGATTAACTTATAAGGGTTTGCATTCGAAGAGCACGTTGAAGAACTAGTAAAGAAGTTAGGCCAGAGACTGGGCCTGTTCTACAGAATTAGCCAATTCCTCACTTGTGATGCCAAACAGAGACTAGTCCAATCTAGTTTCCTATCCCTAATCGACTATGGTGATTTTCTATACAGTCACTGTCCTAAAGCCTCGCTTATCAAACTGGACACTTTATTTCATAGAGCCATCAGATACATTATCAGTCTTTCCCTCTCTACCCATCATTGCCTACTATACAAAGCCGTAGGATGGCCATCGCTTACATTCAGGCCTGAAAGAAATGCAGTCCTCTGGACTTATAGAGCTGTCCTAAAAAGCTCCCTCAATATATATTACTGAATGTCTCCCTGTGGTTTTCCTAAGCCTCAGTCTCTTACTTCTTGTTATTGTGTAACTATGTATTATTATGTTGACCTCTGTATGTATGTATACCCCCCTTTCCTTCGACATGGAACCTTTGTAAACGAGCAGTTCCTGCTCAAAGGTATTTGTAATCCTATGGTTGAGCTGGGACCATACGGCTTAAGGAGTTCATCGTATATCTCTCTGTGCATCCATAGAGTCTCTACTCACTTTGGTAGAATGGCCTTTAGCTTCTCGTTGACGACCCTATGGAGCATAATCCAAAAAATATTAAAATTAAGTTACATCTGCAGTGTTTATGCCTTCAAGGCACTATATGCCCAAAGAGTGTGTGAATACTGCAGTTGTCACCTGGCTTCTACTCATTAACTACAGTTAGATTGCCCCTAGAGTCTGGTCCCAAATATGTGCAGCTACTCCCCAAGTTCACTCTTGTGCATGCGTTTTTAACCTGCATATTTTCTAGTCCCTATGTCCATTGCATATTATAGGTAAGTCTCCCAGAATTTTTTCTGAGTTTCCTGAACTCAAAATAATATGTCATACCCCTGTGATGGTTGTGCCTTTGCAAGCCACCTGACTCCTGGTCAAGTTCTCCTGACCGGTCTCTTCACCAACAAACTACTGCTAACACCACCAACCAACCAGATCGCGAGCACCCCCTGGTCACTGCTCCCGATTAGCTCCTGCTAATCTCTTTGGTGACCCTCTGATACCGGTGATCTATATTGAATGGTCCACCATACTCTGATTATCCAGCTGTCACCGCGTCATCCCATCCTGATGAAATCCCCCCACATGGCTAAGTGCTCTTATTAGATCTATAAGCATGTAAGCCCCCACATGGCTAAAGTGCTCTGATTAGATCTATAAGCTCTTAAGCCCTCCTTTGTGTCATTGACTGTGTATGGCCACAGGAGCCACACCATTCACATCCGATCCTTGTGGTTTGTTAGTATGATAGACCTGGCAAAAAGTGATAGCACCTAGCACTGAAATATTAAGCGGTAGATGCTATTCCACTCGTGCCCAGTACCTCGCTGTTACCCGCTACAGCATGCTGTGGCTCAGCTGGCCACAGCCCCAATGTAAGCACCTAAGGGATTGTGGTATTAGTACCCAGGTGGTTTCCAGCTTCTAGCTCCCTCCTAGCATAGTCTCACCTGCCCACTCATTCGTGATCTGGTCAAGAAAAGCTGTATCACTTACATCTGCCTGCCCTAATAGCATTACTTGGGGCTAGCCTATCCTTTTTCTATGACAATTACTGCAATATGATCCATTTCTGTATATCTCAGGTCTGCCTATTCTATCTGCTTACTGGTTAATGTCTATTGCAACACCGGAATGGCTATGTAAGTATGTCTTGATACGCGCTGTATTGCATGTGTGTTTCTTGTTTTGCACTTCCACCATGTTTTTTATCTTTACTGTAAATATTGATGTTTGATGTTGCTTGTAATATAATTCTGGACTTAACCAGGTCCATCTTGCAAATGAGCTTGCTCAACGATGTTTCGCCTGGATAAATAAAGATTTTGATTGATTGATTGATTGAATTGTGATTGATTGATTTGATTGATTGATTCTTTCTAGAGTGTGTTTGAGCCTGGTAATATGGAATTCCCCATTTCATGGCCTTCTGCAAGGCTGCCTTAGTGTACTCTAGGAAATCCTTAATCTGAGTCAATTTTCTCAGTTGACCTGAATACCATACGTCTAATCCTGGTTTCAACCATTCCATTAAAATAATCTTCTACCCTGGTCCTCCTGGTTTCAAGGTCATGCCAACCATTCCGGTATATAAAAATGCTGTAATAAAATGCCAACAGATTTATCATAGTTAATCTTCCCTATTTAAATGTATTATAATTTACATAAGAATGATACCCTCTGTAATCTGTGCAATCATTTTGCATGTGTTTTTCCATATATTGTATATGTACGTCTTTTTAGATTTCAAGAAAGCTTTTTAGCTGATTGATAATAAACAAACTTGAAACTTGACTGTCTTACCAGAAAGAGAACCACAACCATACACTTCATGTCATGATCAAAATAGTAACAACACAAGAAAGATTGCTTCTGATGAGTAACTTCAACTACCTAGATATAGACTGGAGGAGTGAGCAGCTTGCTCATGCACAGTAGACTGTTTCTGGATGTTGTAGAGGAATGCTATCTGCTTCAGACTGGTAAAGGTATGACTAGGGATCAAGCAAGACTGGATCTAAAGACTACAAATTATACAAAAAGTAGCAGAATTTTTATTACAAATATATAACAAAAATAGTACAGCACAAGCAGAGATTCATTTGATAACATACAAAAATATATTTTTATATTGCAATTAATACAGACAGGTATTAACAATTTCTCACTCAGATAATAGTGTAGACATTGCACATTTAAGTCACACAGATATCTATATCATGAATCTTTGCTGAACAAATTTACTCATTATCCTTTAATCATTTAGTAAGCTGAAATTCTACCTAAAGGCTTTGAGCTTGCATTTTTGAACTAACTAAATCACTTTTTGCAAAGCAAAAACAACAATGCTTAATATTTCCTGATATGTTATTACCTTTTGTTGTAAAATCCAAGCACATTATACCTGCTATACACAGTATATAATATTTCAGAGTGGCAAAAATTACTTGCAAAGTTTCCCCGTTATAGTTCTCCTAAGGGTCAGGAAGAAGACCTGAAATTAATGATTCATATTTTCACTGTACATACAAAGGTTCACACCAATCCCCTTGCCACCTGTCGCCAAAACTATGTGAGGTATCCACATTTGAAAATAAGGTTTCTTGAGTTTCTAGCTTATTAGTGCAACAGGTTCTAGCACATATTCTATCCTCCATTTTTATGGCTGTGGGCAGGGCCTACAGCTGTATTGGGATTGATCTGTTGCTCCTAAAATGGCCAATTGTGACACCTTCCATTGGACTTTTGGAAGTATCCTTCTGAATGTCCAACAGCGTTTATAACACTCCAGCATGATCATCCACTATGGAGTAACAGCCACACTATTTCAGCGGTTACTTCCATATTCCAAGGTAGGAAACCAAGGGCAGACTTGATGGATCATACGGTCCCCATCTGCTGACAACTTCTATGTTTCTATTTTTCTATTCCAGGACAAGAACTGTGCATGTGTGCCTCACGTGCATGCAAAATTCTGCTGCCACTGCCATTTTGTGAATGGCAGAATACCATTCACTGCAACAACGTGCCAACATCGGGGTGCCCAATCCCTATGTCAGCATCATGTAACCCCCCAACTCATGTGGCACACTGGGACCCACCCCAGTGTGTCCAAATTTATGTTTTTTATTTTGTTTTCTCCCATGCTGACATCGGGATGCCCAATCCTCATGTCAGCATCACGTACCCCCGAACTCTTGTGGCACACTGTGAGACCACCCTAGTGTGCCTAAATGTATTTTTTAATTCCCCCTGCCAATATCGGGGTGTCTAATCCCCATTTTGGTATCATGTCCCCCCACCTCATGTGGCACACTGGGAGCCCACCCCAGTGTGCCCAAATTTATGTTTTTTTCCCTGTAAATAAAGAAAACCATTCCCTGAAGTCTTTTTTTACCTGTAAAATGGAAAATGGCCCCACTTCATTGTCCCAGTCCCCCATCCCCACCCCACCCTCCCACTGAGCACCCACATCCCTGCACCCTCTTACACTATATTTACCTCCGGTGGTCGGGGATATCATCTTCTCTGGACCAGGACATGCTTGCACTCTTTAAAGCCGAACTACAAACTGAACAATCAAGGAAAACACCGTATAATGACAGTCAATGGGGGTTTCAACTTGTCTTGATATATCAGCCATTTTTAGGAATTTTGGCCCCAAATTTTCAACATGGGGTTCTTGACACATCACCTCTTGAACTCTGTCACTGTAATTTCATTACTCAGTCCTGAAAGGTGATTTCGCTGTTGCTGTATAAAATCACCTTTTTGGGACCAATTAATGAAACGACAGTGCCACTGTTCATGAGGTGGGGTCTCAAAAAGACCATGTTGCAAATTTTAAAGGTGCTTAGGGAGGAACTCACTGCTCCACTTGCTGTCTATTCTGTAAGTTATCTCCCTTATTAAAGGATTCAACCTGCTTTCTAATAACCCTTGGAAAAATACACTATATAATTGTATGTCTCTTGTAGGGGGGCAGGGGGAGTTAAAATATAACTGAGGTATAGACAGACTTGTACTACTAAAGCATTTATTAGAAAACCTTGTTTTGCTTTGATATATGTTTACCTTTCCACTTAGTGGCAATTATTTCTGCTTTTTTTCAAACTAGCATCCCAGTTCTGTGTATCCATATCTCCTTCCCCATAACAAAACTCATAATATTTTAAAAGTATCCCCTGAAATTTCAGCATGAGCAAGTTTGCCTCCTACTGGTATAGGAGCAGATCACAGAGTTGTACCTTTACTTTTAGCATAATTCATCTTAGATCTTGAAATATTTGAAAAATTACTGAATTGTTGCAGCACCACTCTTTCTGAATCTGCTGAAACTGTAGTCAGAATTATATCATCTGCATATGCCAAAACTGTTAGGGGTTGCTCTCATGAGGCTATTGGCAGTCCTGGTATCTTATCATCCATCACTAAGTATATGAGAAAGGGGTCAATGCTGAAATGTAAAGAAGAGGACTCATTGGACATCCTTGTCTTTCTCCTGTATCAACTGAAATAGCCATACCCAACCATCCTTTCACATTTGGTATCACCTCTATATTAGCATAACATGTCTGTACCCAACCATCCCACTATCCTCCTACAGGAAACAAAGAATGCCCCTTGCAGGAACAGTAGGGAAATTGTCCCAGTGTCCTGGTCAAATTTCCCTCATTCACTAAAAATACCACCAACAGCTTAATCTGGTTCAGTTGCAGCTGGATTCCATCTGACAAGGCTGAAAATAAGTAAAATACCCTGGTCCTCTTTCCAGGTCAACAAAAACTAAATAAATAAATAGGCTGTGTTTTCACTGCTATGTTGATGATACCCAGCAATATTATTTGTTTAAATCTGGATGGGGCTTCTCAGTATCTGTGCTTGAGAATGCTCTATCTGAGATCAGTTAGTAGATGGCTCATAGCAAGCTGAAGCTTAATCCTGGCAAAATCAAGCATTGATCACTGATGGGATTAAATAAATTTAGGTCATCCATTTTGGAGAGCTTGGATCTCTTTATTTTTGAGGGGTGATAAACTACAGGCTTGGCAGGTGGTTTGCAGTCAAGAAGTCATGAGCAAGAGATGTCACTTGTGCCACAGGTGTTGGCTGTGGCCATTAGTAGTTTTTATTATTTAATAACGATTAAACCCCTACCATGACTGGGATGGTCTTATAACACCAGTACATGCTTTTGTCATCTTTTGCTTTTACTACTACAATGCACTCCTCCAGGGCATTCCAGCAGGTCAGATCCACTGTCTCCAGCTGCTGCAGAGTGCAGCAGCTGAATTTGTCACTTCAGTAAGGAAGAGGAGCGATCATATTATTCCAGTGCTACACTCTCTGCACTGGCTCACTGTGCGATGGCAGATTGACTTTAAGATTACCTAGAATTAGCAGCTCAGTGCTCATTCACAAACTTTAAATTGCTTTTCTCATTACTAAGGTTTCACTAAGATGCATTAAGGCTGCATAGTGTCCAAAGTTGGTACACTACAGTAAATTAACTTAGCACCCTCATTCCCCAGAAGCAATTGTGAGATGTTGGTGTGTCAGGGGTCCTAGAAAATGGCTTGTGAGATCCCATGAGAAAGAAAAGGGTGCAGGTGACTAGTTTGGGCCCTGTGCACACAGTCAGGGCCCTAGTGATAATATCACCCTCCTTTGGCAGCATCTGACTCCTTCTTGCCCATTTAAGACCAAAGCCTCTGCTATGTTTTTAAAAAAGTTATCCCTCTTTTCTTCCCTCTTTTCCCAGCTGCCTGCTTCTTGTGAACCCCACTGAGCAGGCACTATAGGGAAAAGAAAGGCCATGTGCTGGGACTACTGTCCCTGCCCAGCACATAGGCATTTTGAAAATTGAGGCATCATTGGTGGCTTATGCTAGGGATTCACTAATGGAATCCTATGGTCTGAAGAGAATGACCAGCAGGACCATTAGTAACTGAATTGGGCCACCAAAGTGAACACAGCTTATGAGATAATGGGAGACAAGGAGCGACATACCACAGGCTTACCTGGAGGGTTGAAGCAGCTCACATCAGTTTTGGCTGTGCTTCACCCCTCTGGTCAGGAAGTCCTCAGCAGCATCAGTAGGTCCAGTGAGCAGTGGTCAGCAGCAGTAAGGAGTGACCCATGTGGGCTCTGTATAGCCCTGGTTGTTTTTTAAAAAAAAGTTAAAGTTTGTGTCCTCCGTCAGCAGTGAGCATGGGTTTCAGAGTGAGGAACATCATGAAGGAACATCAAGCAGGGCATTGTGATCCCACCTCCAGGACTGCACCCAGTGCCAACATGGACCTCCCTCCACCAGTGATAGCTACTGCAGCCACTCTGACCAGTGACAGCTACTGCAGCCACCCCTGCCTTTTCAGCATAACACACCATGTCAGGGTAGTGAGTTGGCGGCAGCATCACAGGCAGGTACTGACTGCAAGAAGAGTTTTAATTTGGGACTGTGTGATTTTATAAAGTACTGGATGGTCCAAGGGGCTACTGGCTAAGATTGCAAAGGGGAAGGCAGACCTCAGCTACTAGGGACTGCCACAAGGGTATTGCATTGGTCCAGAGGCCGCTCATTAAAGTAAAGAGAAGGGTGGAGTATTGGACCAGAGGTCCTTCATTACAGTAAACATGAGAGCTCCCAGAAGGCAAACCAGGGGCAGGGCAGACCCAGCAATAGGGAGAACAGTGGCCAGTACATTTTTTATTATTAAAGCAGCTCATGCCATACCAAGCCAGTGGCCAAGGCTGCATTGGTGGGCACTGGGAAAGGATTGTCCTACCTCTAGAACTGCCCACAAAGGCATCTAAGAGAAAGCTCCATTGGAGCTAGTTTGGGCCCAGCTATGCACTAGTAAAGGAACTGCCCATAGGGCAAAGTTTGAAAGACTCCAGAGGAGCAAGATAGCGGGGTTGTATGATCCAAAGCAACCATCCCAGGCACCAAAGAGGGTAACTTGTTAAGAGAAAATGCAGCAAGTCTTATATGAGTACTGCAAATGAACTGCCAATTCTATTATGTGCCCTTATTGCAAAGTAAATTGCCAAATCTGTGTGGCTGCCAAACCTGTGTGTCACCCTGAGAAGTAAACTGCCAAACCTGTGTGTTACCCTAATTGCAAAGTAAACTGCCAGACCTATGTTACTCTATTTGCAAAGTAAACTGCCAAACCTGTGTGTGGCACTCCTATTAAAGTAAACTGCCAAACCTGTGTGGTACCTGGACATGTTAAACAAACTGTTAATCTGCTGTGCCTATTGCAAATGAACTGTCAAATCTGTGTTGTACTCTGTCTGCAAAGGAACTGTCTAAACCTACAGCTTTGTGGATTACTAGTGGGGCAGTTGACCCAGCTAGAATTAGAAAATAGTCAAGACAGGCCCCTCCAGCTTCTTATCTTTGCTATGACCCTGCCCAGTTAAGGAAGTCAATGAAGTCTAGGAGTTACTCCAGCTCAGTAGTTAAGGACTCCAGTGCACAGTGGGGTGGAATTTTTCTTGTTTCAGGAACAAAGAAAGCAGCAGGACAAGGAGTGACAAAAGGACCAAGAGCGACAAAAGTGATAAGACTAAGAGTCATGAAAGTGGCAAGACTAAGAGTGATGAAAGTAGCAAGACTAGGAGTGGTGAAAGCTCAAGAAAATCTTGATTATAGATCCTTGTGTGAGCAGTGTGACCCTGGTTGGCAGTCTGCTGTAACCTCCTTAGCGACTCCCAGAGGGTCTGGTGGAAGGAATCAATTTTTCTTCATTGATTGGCAGTCTGCCATGACCTATCTACTAATACAGAATCCTTGGACTGCATTTAGCCTGGTGGTCTGTCATGACCTTTCCCAGATACTGAAATTCTTCAAACCAAGGGGATAAGGAGCATACTCTGCCGGTCCCCTCTTTTGAAAGTAAAGTTGTCTTATCCCACCTGGAGGTGTCTTTATTCAGTCCATTCTGATTCACTTGTCCTCTGAAATCTTGTTATTGTGTGCACCTTGTTGCTTGTAAAGTCTATCTGCAGGTCATCCTTCGCAGCTGCAACAAAGCTTAACCAGACTATTACTTGGGTCACCCCTGTCCATGGTTATAGAGTTTAGAGTTCTTTGCCATTGTCATAGAGTTTGAGAATTGTTTGCCTTTGCCTTAGAGGTTTAGCATCTTTTTATATAGATTTTTATTTAGAAGAGATGAATACATATACAAATGCAGTATATATAGAGTCCTTGACATACAAATTGATCTTACTGATCTATTTAAATACATTTTATCAGTTAATAAGTCAACTTAGCTTTAGGTGGCAATAAAGTCAATCTACCTCACTGTACATATTTATACAGTTTGCATTACATTTTACCATTGATGATAATAGGCAGGCATACCAGTTGATCATAAACATCATATAGATTTTCATCTTCTAGTTGTCACCTCATATTATGTATATCCTGTGCATGGGGACAGTCCTATTTAAAACTTATAAAGCAGTATCCTGAACACTTAATTTCAAATCCTTATTTGTGAACATTGGTAGTAAATAATAGCCACAAATAATCAAAGCTCTCTTCCTCCTCATTTATATATTATAATTTCTTGTTTGAGCATGTTAATCATTAAACTAATCCAAGTTCAAAAATCTGGCAGTTTAGCATTTTTCTAAGCCATTAAAATACATTTTTTGCAATAATACAACCTAAGGAAGACAGTTTTGCTTGTTCACTTGAACATACTAAGTCAGTATGATTTGTACCAAATAAAATCTCAACTGAGTTAGTTCTCCATTTAATACTGTACTTGGTACAGAGTTTTCAAAGTGTGGTGCAGTGCTTAGGTAAAGCCATATGCCACAACACTTAGATTCGGGTGGTGCACCTGACCCCTTTGCCACAACTGTGCCCAATTTTACAATCTCGGATGCTGTTTCAACAGTTTCCATGTTTTATGGCAGCTTGCACCAAATATCTGGCCCAAGCTCCATAAAATCAGCCCCTAGTGTTGTCACAAGCTAGACCAACAAAAGGTTGCTATAACTTATGGAAATGCTGCACAGGATCAAAATCCCATTAGATTGCATGAATTGCAGTGTACCTTATTGACAGCTCACTCGGGGTTTGTGGCAAGATTAGTCTTTTGAAAATGTGGCCCCTATTGTCTTTTCCATTGTTGCTAGAATATCTTCCCAGAAATGAGTTAGTTACATATAAGAAACATGTGCACAAGTGAGGCTCGGTTATTAAAGCACCTGGGGGTGCATATATCACTAATGCTGTTATTGATTCAATTTAATCAGGCTGGGTATAGTCTGTTCAGTGGAAAATACTGAATTGAATTTGTTGTAACTTTGAAGACAGGAATGCTTCTGATGGCAATTTAAGAACAGTCTGCCAGTTATTGTCAGAAAAAAAAAAACAGTGACTAGATATTGTTCCCATTTCCCTTTTAAATGGTCCAAAGATAATGTAGATGATTTTTGCAAGAGGTTGTAGATTTCTAAAATTGGGTTTTTCATCTGTTTTGTGGCCTTCTAATGTGGTTTCAAACTGGGATTTACTAGTAGAGAAATTATTAGATATTATGTATTCTCCTAATTGTAAATATCTGGAAAATTGTTGTTTGGGTATATTGTATTTTTCTTGGACTTGTGTGAATGATAATAGGTTGGCATTATCCATTACATCTTGTAATGTTGTGATACATAGTTGTTCCCATTTTAAAAATCCATTCATCATCCATATAGGAGGGGTTAAATGATAATTTCAATAAATTTTGGTGCATGGAGAAACCTTGTCCTTAAACTATATAATCTCATGGCATCTTTTCCAGATATTATGTGCAGTTGATGTTGAAATTAAAGTTGGATGTGTTGTGGAGGTTTTATTATAGTAACTTATAAACAGAATACTTTTACTGTTTTGGCATTTATGAAAATATTGTTCCATTATTTTATTTATTGTTTGATTACTTTAAAACCAGCCTTGTATTTGAGAGAGTTGACAAACTAGACAATACCACTTAAAATTAGGTAGTCTTAGGCCTTCCATTTCCTTACTTAGTCATAATTTTCTCATACTAAAACATAGTCTTTTGTCTTACCATGAAACCCTGGTGAAAATAGTTTCTGTTTTCTTAAGAAATTGTTGATTTAGTAGAATAGGAAGAAACTGGAAAAGAAATAAGAACCAAGAAAGGATATTCATTTTTTATAGAGTTAAAGGCAGTTTTTTTTTCTCACTTTTCTTAGTTCTGATCAGTTGCTGTTAATAGAGGCAGGTACAGTAGTTTTGATTAAACAATTGTTGAATGTCTTTGGTGATGTTTACCCCCAGGTATCTAATTTGGTCAATCACTTTATTTCTAAATTCCTTTGGAAGAACATCATCCTTGCAATTAATGAGCATTGTTTCCATTCTGTCAATGCATACCTTGTAGCCTGATGCCTTACCAACATTTTATAAGGTCCAAACATCTCTACACTGATGTTTATGGATCTAATATAAAAAAAAGTATCACTGGCATACAGACTTATTTTATGCTCCAGATTACATGTATATATTCCTTTTATTGTATTGTTAGTTTTTATGACCCTGGCAAAAGGCTCTATAACTATGGCAAATAGCACATGTGATAAGGGTCATCCTTGTCTCATACCCCTTGTTAAGCTAAAGTGGGATGGTACGTTTTTGTTAGTTTAGACCTGCGCATTTGGTGAGTGATAGATTAATTTGAACCTATTACTATATTTAGGTCCAAATCAAAATTATCCTCCTGGTATTGGCTCCAAGTTTTCCTTTTGTAAAACCCTTCTAGTCTAGGTGTACTATAGAAGGAGCCACTGTCTGGTCGGTACAAGTTTTGCTGAGATCTTCATATCAGAACTGAAAAGAGAGATTGTTCTGTATAAAAGTTACTTTTTTATCTTTATTTTTTTAAATACCACAACTTTGGCTTCATAAAAGGAAGAAGGAAGCCCGCCAGCCTGCATACGGTAGTTAAATAATATCAGCAGATGATCTGTTATTGAATGAGAGAACTGTTTTTAAAATTCTGATGGATTTCCACCCATGCCTGGGGCTTTGCCAGAATAATTTTGTTTATTATTCATTGCATTTCTTTGTTCAAAAAATCATTTTCCACAATATTCATTTGATTTTGAGAGATTGTTAGTATGTTTTGGCTGCTTAGAAAATTGTTAATTATAATTGGGTATCTTTGTCTTTCTGTGGTATATAGTTTTGAGGAGTAGTCTAAAAAGACTGAATTGATTTCAACTGGGCTGGTACATCAATAAGTTTATTGGTATGGGCCTTAATCTTGAATATGTTCCTTTCCTGTTTTTCTTTCTGCAACTGTGGTGTCATGATCTTATCAGGCTTGTCTCTTACGGAATAATATTTTGCTTTAGTTGTTAGTATGCTAATTTCTGCCTTATAGGAAGTATATTATATTCATTCTTAGCTGTCAAATGTTCCATGAGTGTCTCTAAGTCATGTGTATTCATGTGTCTGGTTTCCAACCAGTCTATTTCTTTTAAAAGGACAGTAAACATTGCAGGGATTGCTCAAACTGTGAAAGCCCATGAAAAGTTATATTGAATGAGGTATTTGGCTTCCTTAGAAAAGCTAAAGTCTATTCAGTTAATCATTCAACACAGCAGTCATTTCATGCAATCTTAAAACAGACAGTGATGTCACTGAGGTACAAGCTGTACTCAACAACATACAGCTTGCTCCTCAGTGACATCACTTACTGTTTGTAAGACTACATGAAATGGCTGCTGCTTTGTGTTTTACAGATGATTTAACTAGTCATATCTCTGGACTATTATTTGATGGATAATGCCAATTATTATCTATTATTTGATTTACACATTACTTAGCTATTCATATCTCAAGACTCCTGTCCCCTACAGGTAAACCCAATACCTCATTTGAAAGATATTTTCATGAGCTTTCACAATTTGAGTGACCCCTGCAATGTTTACTGCCCCTTTAATTGTGTCCATTTTTACTCAGCTGTTTTTTTCTAGCTTGTTGTGTAACAAATTATTTTCCCTCTAGTAACAGCCTTAAAAGCTTCCCATTGCATCATTGGAGAAATATGTGACATAGGGTTTGATAAAAAGTAATTATTAATTGCAGTTCCAAGGATAGTTATGTATTTTTTGTCTTTTAAAAATGTGCAGTCCATTGACCATTGCCTACTAGAGGCTCGTTTTGTAATTATTAACTGTAATTCAACTGGAGCATGGTCAGAAATTATTGAACTATAGTATTTTATTGTTTTGATGCAATGGGTGAGGATTTGTGGTGTGAAAAAATAGTAAGTATCTCTGATGGGGTGTTGAGAAAACAATAAGTACTGGTATCTAGGTTTAATTCCTTCCAAATGTCTATTAATATTAATTATACAATGGGGCTGAGAATTCTTGAATCTGATAGGCTAACAGGCACCTTTTACCAATGGTAAATCCTATGATATACCAATAGAAAAAGATGCCAGATGCCAGTCAGCCACAGCAGAACCCCCTACAGAAAATCACTCCGACTATCATAAAACACAGACTGGAAAAGACGGCGAGATGCTCAGTCACAGAACACCACAGCTCATAGTACTGGTTGTTCCCACTCTGAACCATTGATGAAATTCAAAATATATTTTTTTAAAGCAGCTCCTCAAGCCACATCTGAGCCCAAACAGTATATAAAAGTCTTTACCTGCAACTGCTTCCACGTGGCTCACATGACAGCCTTCTTAACTGTTGGCTCTGTTCTGTACCTCCGGTTTGTTGCCACAATCCATCAGGGCTGCTTAAATCATTCACTCCCCCTGTAAACAAAAATGATTTCTCTAGGGGATAAAAAATGTTGCTAAATAATCACACATTCATCCCGGCATTTGGGTTACGTACTAAAAGTTTACTTCCTGACAATTGCAAAACCCGGAAACAAATGTTCAGGTATGACTCCCTATTTGCACTCCCACCACACAGACTCTCAGTACTGGCAGTCTGTGTCTCTATAAAATAAATAAATAAATTAATAAATAACTTGGCACTGGTAGAATCTGTGTGTCTTTGGTGGGGGGGGGTGCTCCATTAGGATGGCCTCGGTAACAGAAGTTCTGGAATGGCAGCCAGTTAGTGCCCCCACTACACAGACTCTCAGTAGTCACAGGTTGTTTCTCTAAAAAAACAAATAACTGGGCTTTGGCAGGATCTTTGTTCAAGGGAAAAAAATGACACGGGGTCATAATCGCACATACAATAATGGCATGGCAACAAATGCTGCAAGCAAAACAGTGCGCACTATAATAAGGTCAGGAAATACACTGACCTACAGAAAGAATGCACGCTGTTGAAATAAATGGGCTACTCTCTTTTTTTGCAGGAGGCTTTGCCCCCACATTCCCCAGAGTTAAAATAACAAACTCCAAGGATGGGTAGACTCAGGAAATGGGGAGAAAGTCAATAGGGAGTAAATGACAGCAAAAGTAGTAGCATGGGAGGACCTATGGGGAATTGAACTACAGCCCCAGGTCTCCCGAGTATGCTGTGTGAGGGTGCCTTAACCACTCCACCATGGGAGTGGCTGGGCCAGGCACCCGGCACACTGTAACTTGATGCCTTCCTTGTAAATCATACAGTGACAGGGGTAGCGGTAATTCTCTATCACTGTTGTACCCCCACCACTATAATTAGTAACATGCTCTTCATAGTGCATCTAATACTGCACTATATTCCATGCTCTGCATTGAACCGGTAGCAAAAATATTAAAAAACACGTTACTGTATGTCTTGGGGGGAGGGGGCTGCATTAGGAATAGCTGCCCAGCATATCTCTCACACACACACTGACTGCCCGGCAACAGAGGACTATTCAACCTAGTGGAAGGATTCCACATCTTATAATCAATAAAAAAGTTTTTATTCCTCAAACCTTTTAGTATTTAATTGTACTCCTTCACTTTTTGCATGTTGTATAGTCACAATAAACCACTCTAGGGTGTGGGTTATGCTGGGATTTACCCACAGCTGACATGGTTTGACCACTCAGCCTGTGGCCTTGGGTCAAACCATGCCAGCCGTGGGTAAATCCCAGCATAACCCACACCCTGTCATTGTTTATTGCTTAAATCTTCTATATACCCCTTAAGTTGTTTCATGTCGTCTGTAAAATAGGAATATTTGTCTAGTCTACAGTTTAGTGCCAAATTAAAATGTCCTCCTATTATATCAGGACCATCAAAAGTAACCAAATTCAAAATGAAATTACTAAGATAATGTATATCACTGATGTTTGGTGCATAAACATTCATGGGTGTAGAGTTTAGGTTTTCCGGGGTGGGGGGGTCTCAGGCTGAAAACTATTGTCCTAAACAGTGAAACTATTTTTAGACAACCTTATCTGGGGGGGCTCAGTTTTCCTAGGAGTGAGGGCTAGAGCATGGAAGCCCTCCCAAACCCTATACCTATGTAAATATTAGTTAACACAAAAGTCTTAGCCAGCATATTTATTTCTGCCACAATATACTATATCTACCATCTGGATCAATAATTGATTCACCAAAGGTCATTAACCTGTTTTTCTTTATAAAATCATCACTCCTCTAGATGAAGTGGTAACATTTGCCATCTTATGATCTCCCCATTTTTTGTGTGGAAATCTATCTATTTGTCACAAAGATGGATCTTTTGCATCAGCAAAAATGTCTAACCCCTTCTGATCTTCAAAATTAAATATTTTCTTAATTTTCTCTTTGTCCTTTATGCTTTTAACTTTCCATATTAAAATTCTTAACTCCATTTGTATATATTACATTCACACATTGTAGACCAATCCTCATACACTCATTCTGAATAACATGAACAAATGTGCCCCCTGAAGCTTTGTGAAGGCTTTTGACAAGGTCCCTCATGGGGAGCTTGTTAAATCACTTAATGTGTTAGGCTTACCAGTCTGGATACAAAAATGGGTGAAGGACTGGCTTACTGGAAGAAGTCAGAAAGTATGTGTCAAAGGTGAATTATCTGGTTATGTTGGGGTGTCGTAGTGGCGTCCCCCAGGGCTCAGTGCTGGGACCATGTTTGTTCAATTTGTACATTTCATTGATGCAAGTAGAATCAGCTCCCTGGATGTCTAAATTTGCAGATGACACCAGAATTGGGTGTCCCATGAAAAATTTGGAGGAGCAGGTAGTTCTGCAAACTGCATTAAATAAATTGGACATGTGAGCCACCCAGAAGCAATCCATATTTAACATTGATAAGTGCAATGTTATGCATTTTGGGAAAAATAATAACAGATTTCAGTATACCCTGTGAGGGTCCATATCGAAGGTAGTCTTTGAAGAAAAAGATCTGGGGATTATGGTAAACCAGGATTTTAGCTTTAGTGTACAATGCAATACAATGGTTAAAAAAGCTAGTGGCATAGCAGATTGCATAGCAAGACACACTAAAAGCAGGGATAGGCTGGTTATGACGTCGCTGTATAGTGCACTGGTGCATCCGCATGTGGAGAACTGTGTCCAGTTCTGGGCCCCATATAAGAGAGGTGATGTTGAGCTGGTGGAGAGAGTCCAGAGGAGAGTGACAAAGAGTATCAAGGGGACAGAGGGTATGAACTATAAACAGAGACTACATAATTTTAAAACTATATCCCTTGGAGTATAGTAGATTGCAAGGAAATATGTGTTTGATTTATAGGACATTGACTGATGCAAATATGTGGGATCTCCTTGGCCTGATTAAAAGGGACCAAACATATGATACTAGGGCTCACAGTTATCAATTGCTTAAAGATAGATATAATACAAACAGAAGGAAATATTGGCTGAATAATAGAGTGACAGAAGTGTGGAACAAGTTACCAGGAGAGATTGTGGAGAGTAGTACAATGCAGATATTCAAAACACAGTTGGATAAATATCTTTTAAATAAAAATATAAATGGGTATAAGTAAAGCACGGCTCGCGAGCTCACGGACAAATTGTCTTTATGCTCTGTATGATCTATGTAATCTATGAAGTGTTTCTTATTGTTTTTGACCTTTGTCCTTTTTTCTTCCCTTCTACTTTTTTGTATGTTTCATCCCTCCCCTCAGTGAACTATATTTTATTTTATTAAAACATCAAAAATAGTTGGAAAAATGAGTCACCCTATATTTCCAGCCTTCTACCCTGCAAGTCCATCCCTTTAAGTCCTAGATAGTTTCTATCCTCCACCACAGTTCTACGCCATTCCTTCCCCTTAGAACACCAACAAAAGATAGCCTAAGTTTCCACTTACTGTATTTCTGGGTGGAGAAAGCAAATCTGCACGTACCTATGTTACCAATGATAATTGGTTACTCTTTACTATACCCAGAACTGGATATAGTAAAGTTATCCACAAAGAACAGCCTATTTCACTGCTGGCAGTCTCAAACATGTACAGACAGATAGAAAATAAAGCTTTCTGAGCTGGGTGGGGGGAATTAAAAAAGATTATTTATTATTCTGCCATTCACTTTATTCTTATTAAGACTTACTAATACAAAGTGAAGTTAAGGTCTAGAAACTACGATGTGCAACTAAGTTTATAGTCCCCCTTTCGTTATCATTCCTCCCACTTTTTTATTTGTCCCCTTTTCCCTTTTCCTCCTTCTTCTCCCTCTATAACACCATATTTCAGCCTTATACTGCTTTTTCACATGAACGTGAAATTGTCTGCAGAAAAAGGCCATAATGGTCTATCGAGTCTGCTCGAGTGTGCAGCTCAGTTCCCCGGAGCAGCCCCCACTCCTCCTGGAGTCGCCCCCTCACCCTCCAAATTCTCTCATCCTTTCACCTCCCAATAATACCTTCTTCTGTCCTAATTTTGTTTTTCACCCTGTCTCCCCCCCAAAAAAACTGGTCCCAGTTTGGTCATTTTATTTTTCTATACCATTTTTCTTTGCTTTCTCCCCTTGCTCCATTCTACTTCTTTCTTTTCCTTTACTTTTTTAACCCTTGTCAAAAAGTGTTACTGTAACAATTCAGTCTGCACTAAATCCTACATTAACCAATGTAGCAAAGCTGTTTTTAAGTTCCAGGGTCTGGCACAAGGATAATTGTAGACTAGCATGAGTCTTTTTGAGTCATGTGGTCTAATTGGCTGTGTCTTCTGATTGGTTTGATAGATCATCCTCTTTTAGCATAGTAGCCTCTTTTAGGTCTTTGAAACTCATTCAAGTATAGCAACCTTAGAGATCTCTGAATTACTGCCATTGATCACAGGTTTAGCCTCCTATCACAGTCTTTCCAGTGCTCCAATTTATGTGTCTTCTGTCATGAAACTTGTATTTCTCACTTTAATAAATAATCTTCTGATTGCATCTGAAGTCATGCCTGCCTCTCCTTGCAAGTCAGACATCAGGTCTGAGTAAACAAGAACAAACCCATAGTCCCTTTGACTGTGGCAAAATGTGTGCACCCACCACAGGTGTAACTATCCATAACACAAATCTGTTAAAGCAGAGAAGCCAGTGCACACCCTCCCACTCAGCATGGCAAATCATTCAGATATTACAGTTTGTTTTCTGCCTCAAATAACTGCTCACTTATTTTATGTCAATACGGACTGGGGTCTCTTAGTGTTCATTTCAGAGCTCTGATATGAATTGTCAGCCCAGTGACCATACATCAGAGTGGATCACCCTATTTAAATGATTTGACATAGGGGGAGAGTATGCACTTGTAACCCCCTTGTCACCTGGGGTTACTAGAATCCCACTTAGATATAGTGGCAGGCAGGGAAAGGCAGCTTGTGAGACAACAGTTAAATGGGTTTCACACTGTCGTACTTTGTCCTCAGTCTCAGCTGAGCTGGAGGGATGACATCATTTAGAATTCTTGCATCAGCATAAGCCACGGTGGAATGTTGCAGCAGGGAGTTAGGTTAGAATGTTGGGGTTTTCAAAGTCAGTCTGCAGGAGTCTGTAGTAGTCTAGTGGGAGACTCAGTAGGAGTTGGCAGTTGGCAGCCCCTCAGATTCTAGCTCTGTAATAGAGTTACCACAGGATAAGGGTGTGTATTCTCATCCTAGAGAAGGACACAGAAGAAAACTAATAGAAGTGGTTGAGACCATTCCCCAGTTTGTTCCAGTGTCTCATCCCCGAGATGGATGGGGGGAATAAGACCAGCTTAGGGCAATTCCCTGGCCCTGCTGGAAGAAGAAAAGCTGCCTGATGACAGAAATTGTACTGACGTGCCAAATGTGTGATTTCTGCGAGAGAAGCCCTGATGCACCTATGCACCATGGTGAATCTGCTCTGACACAGAGCCTATGTTTTCACCGAGACAGTTATGTAAAGTATCTGCTACTGTGGGGTCAGGAAAGGACAGCCAAGTACAGTACTTAAAGTTATGTGTATGGCTTGAAATGCATCTAACCAGTGGGGGTCTGCAGGGATGGACATAGCCACTTAGAGAATGCTGCAAGTCAGGACACCAGTTACAAGGACAGTAGATTATTAAATGTGATATACATTTCGAGATAGCATTCTACAGAGAGTTCAAAGGAAAGGTGTTGACTCCAAATGAATGGCCGGGTATGGATTTGGGGACAAGAGGCGGGAGACCCCCCCATCTGGAGTAACCAGATTTACCTCTATGGATTCACTTTGGGCACCAATAGCTTTCTCCCAGGCACTTGGCCAGTGTCTGCAGAAAGTATCCAGATGTGGGATTAAGGATTTGTGTTTTTCCCTTTAAAGCTAGGAAGCGCTCATGGGTGGTTGAGGGAGCCACCACCAGAAAATCCATGACTTATGGCAATGTGTACTAGGGCTGGCTGAGTGCCATGCCAGGGAATCCAAGAGTGAGAGTACCAGCTTGGGTGTGAGAGTCCAGTGTGTTTAAAACCTGAGGGTTGTGTGATGATGAAGAAGATGTGTTCCAACCTCTATAGATCTGCATACCAGTGAGTGTAGCCCCGTGGGGGTCCATCCTGCTTTGTATTCTTGTGTTGAAGTGACTAAAAGCCCCACTTTAGAATCCAACTCCTGGTTTTGAAATTCTCAGTTCTTGCTTCCTGTGTCTATAATTACTTGGGTGCCCCTGTCCAGAAGTGCAAACCTAGCCCTGATGTCAAGCAAATGTTTTCTCCCTGAACCCAGGCTAGCCAGGTAGTGGTTTACAAAATGGAGACACCGGGCACTAATAATAATACCACCCTACCCTTACCCTACCTTTCAAATTGGAGGCACCACTGAGGAATTGGGTTTGAATCTAGAGAGAGAACAAGAAAGATTTGTTTGGATTAGGGCTAGCATTTTGGCTGTCTGGCAGTAGGTAGCCCAAAAAGTAGAAGCATTGCCACCTAAATGTCCTGCTGTATGATGCTGTTCGTGTGCTGCTGTAATTGTGCCACTAGTTTACCGAGGAGCAGTAAAGCCTGAGAGTGTATGCCCCTTGTCCTGCATCAAAGTTATAATGTTTACCAACTTTTTAAAGTAATGTGTGACAAGAAAAGTGTTGAAAACTGTGGGAAACAAACAGAGATTTGTGCCCTAGACATTGGAAGTGCTTGTTGTATGGACAGAGAAAGTTGCTGAGTGAAATGCCATGAAAAATGGTCAAAATGGTTCTCCCACTGAGGAGCTACAGTTGAAAAAAAAAGCGTGGTTTGCAGTTTAAATTTTGCCTGCTTGATGATCACCGTGGAGGAGAAGAGCACAAGAAGAAAGAGACTCATCTGCATGGTGTCAAGTGATTGGTGAGACTGCAATCAATCCCACCCCCAAGCCAGCTCTAGAGTGACTGCACAGTGTTCGAGAGGGAGACAGAGAGAGTAGTGTGCGAACTGGCTTGCCAGAAGGAGCGTTGCTGTAACTGAAAACGTTATGAAAGTGGTAAGATTGGACTTTTCCATTTAAAATCAGGCTCAACCCACATTTCAATTCATCTGGGAAGAGAGTGAGTGTTCAGAGGGACAATTGGCAGGACTGCTAGCCCGCTTCGTTCCAGAGGCGTCCAAGACCGGCTGTAGGCCGAATTTTTTCATCACAATAACCAGCTACTGATTGAGTGAGTACCAACCTAAAAACAACTCAAACTGTGTGTGGTTTTAACTAAAGTCAGCTGAATCTGTGTGCAGCAGTGTGATCATTTTGCAAAGAAGGACTGTGTCATAATTGTGGGTTCAGCAACAGTATAATTTTCAAAGCCATGTGAGAGACTGTGGGTTGTATGAAAGATGCAACAAGAAATACAGACAATCCTGTGCAATGAAATACTGTGGCTTTAGGGACTTTTAAGCAAGAACAGTGAGTTACAGCAAATAAAAATCCAGTAAAAATCATACAAATGTTCTAAGAGAACAGACACTGCAGTTTAAAGAGTTTGAGTGAACTTTATCAGTAGAGTGTGTAAATTGGATGTGTAGTGGCTTGAGTCAGAAACAGAACATTGATGCACAGGAATGCTGCCATTGCCATTACATGGTGGGGTAATACAGCAGCAGGTGAGCCATTTTGTAAAAGTTTTCCAACAGAGTAGGACTTGAGACAACAGTGAGTTTTGTTTTTCTCTGCAGTCATGTCTTTGGGATCAGGCCGCTACCCAGATCATGCCAGGGCTATGATAGTAGAAGAAGTTAACAGAATGAAAGATATTGAGAGATGTTACTCTGGGGGACATTTGCCTCCTCATGTGGTGAATCATGGATATCCAGTAAGAGTGTGCATAATGTGCTTAAAGGCTGGAAGGGACGTCTTCATGGTTCCTCACTGTTGTGGGTGCCTAGAGAGACATGGCCTAACCAAAGCACCCAAGATTCGTTAGGCTCCCAAATAGACAAAGCTTCAAGAACCTGCAATTGGCAGCACACAGCACCAGTTAGAGCCCGTTGGAGGAGGCTCAGCAGAGTGTGGCATGAAGCAGGAGGGTGCAGCTCTACAGGTAGAGCAAAGTACTGATGTATCTGAGTCCGGGTCACAGAGAGAGAGTGCGGATGCAGCATCAGCAGATCCTTGGAGAAAGGGGCCTAGCCCAAGTCTCATAGAAGAAGATGAGATGAGGGAGACACTTGAATGGAAGGTGTTGACCTCCACTCCCAGCGAGGAGTGGATAGTCTCAGGAGTGAGGATGACTGCTCACTCTTGGGCTCAGATCCTCAGTGAGGAAGAGAATGAGGGGGAACCTACGTGGCCATATGAAGAAGGTGCAGATTCACAGCCTATGGGCTCTTGCCTTGGAGGAGCAAATGGAAGTAGAGATTGGTGATGCCACAGCCCTGTCCCCCCAAGGAGGAGTCAAAGATCCATTTTTTTATGTAGCATTAAGTATGCATAGCTGGTAGAAACAGGACTGGCCGCCCCCAAGCCAGGCTAGAGGTCTCAAGTTGACCAAGTGTAGTGAAGAGGAAAGACTGGTTCATAGGAAGGTGAATGAGATCTATGGAATGTCCTTTCCTACTTTTCCTTGGAGAGTCTGGGAGGAGATTGAAAGAAACAGGAAATCCTGGATAGTGGAAGAGGCCACAAGATATGTGCATCCTGGTGCAAGTTGGTATGTCCGAGACAGAGTGTTGCAAGAAGAATTCAGACAATGGAAAAGTGGGCAGAACACTGTTTATAAACACTGTTCAGATCATGGATGGAGGGGGACATGAAACCTTCTTCAATGTGAATTATGAGCTCTCAAACAGGGTAACAATTCTTGCACCTGACCCATTGTGTTACCTCCCGCAATGCAGGCAACTTCCTGTGAATGTGCCCATGCCTACCAAGTAGAAAGCAGAGCAGTGGTAGCCAGTGCTGCCATCCAGCTGTTGCCGTACCTATGTTGTTCTGCCAGATTGGTGTTCCAGGAATCAGGTTCTCCAGATTCATCAACCTTGCATTGTACTGGCTTTTCCAGATTCCATCACCTACCCTTCCAGATGACTTCATATCCAGAGAGGACACCAACCCAGCTGTATCCTGATTCATTGCCTGGGATTTCAGATGACTTCAAACCAGCTGTTTTCCTGTCCTGTTCCAATGTTCCATCTCCTAGATGACATCAGCTCAGCAGTTTCCAGATGTGCCATCCTGTCAGTTTCCGGAAGATGTCGGCCCAGCTGAACCCGAAGAATGCTGCCAGGGAGAGTCTTCAGCTGAAAATTCAGGTGTCGTATTGATTTCATTCTTCAAGGGACTGGTAAATCCAGACATTTCTATTTTAATGACATTACAGTACACACCCTACACCTAGCAGACTTCAGACTATTTGAACTGTCCTCAAAGACTCTTTCCTTTGGGATTACAGTCCTACCAGAACTGTGCTTCACTGGGCTCTGGTCCAGGAGAGACTCTTTCTTGGACTTGCCTTCAGGCACTGTTGTCACTAGATGGGACTTTTAGGGCACTCCATCCCCAAAAATGTGTATTGTAAATAATGTCATTGTTATTTACTGTTTCTACTGTTTTTTTTACTTTTCTAAAAAAAATATTTTTGGGATTCTCCAGTGTTCAGATGGTAGGGGTTAGACAGCACTGTGTTTGTAGATTAGGGGTTGTTTTGTCTTTTCTCTTGCAGGTGTTCCTGAAGAAGACAAGAAGAGAATGCAAGAAGAGGAAGAGGGACTCAGTGGAGTTCTTCATGTGCTTTAAAAGTTGTAGTGTTTAAAGTGCTGTGTTGTTGTTTGCTGTGTTTAACTTTTCCTTCAACAGTATGGTTGTTGGGGAGTGTGGGATTAATACCTAGGGTATAGTATTAGCTCCTTGTGTGTTTGGTTGCAGGTGTCCAGGGTTGGGAGGAGGTTCCTCTGTTTTTGGGTTATGGTCAGATAGGTTTTCCCCTAGAGTGGTAGGGGGGATAGACAGGCTGTGGTCCTGACCTGCTGTAGGGGCCACAGTGCTGATCTATTAGGGCTATGCTCTGGGCTATTCTACCAGGGCCATTAGGTAACCATAGAAAGATCATAGAGTAGAGGCTGATACATCAGCTGATGGCTTCTGGGCCCTTAGTGTTGCCTACCTGTGCCTAGCACATGGTAGGAGAAGGCCTGATCACCCCTCTCTGTAGGTAGCACAAAGGTTAGGATGGTCTGGGCCAGGTAAGTAATGACTGTGGACAGTCATTTTCCTGGCCGAGGGTGGGTGTATCCCCCTTGTCACCCAGGGTTACTAGAATCCCACTTAGATATAGTGGCAGGCAGGGAAAGGCAGTTTGTGAGACACCAGTTAAATAGGTTTCACACTGTCTCACTCTGCCCTCAGTCTCAGCTGAGCTGGAGGGATGACATAATTTAGAATACTCACAGCAGCATAAGCCACAGTGGAATGTTGCAACAGGGAGTTAGGTTAGAATGCTGGGGTTTTCAAAGTCAGTCTGTAGGAATCTATAGTAGTCTAGTGGGAGACTCAGTAGGAGAAGGAGGAGGCTCACTGCAGTTGGCAGCCCCTCAGATCCTAGCACTGTAATGGAGCTATCACAGGATAAGGGTTCTATTCTCACCCTAGAGAAGGACACAGAAGAAAACTAATAGAAGTGATTGAGACCGCTCCCCAGTTTGTTCCAGTGCCCCATCCCCGAGAGGGATGGGGGAACAGACCAGCTTTTAAGGGGCAATCCCCTGTCCCTGCTAGAAGAAGAAAAGCTGCCTGATGACAGAAATTGTACTGAGGTACCAGATGTGTGATTTCTGAGAGAAGCCCTGGGGCAGCTGTGAACCATGGTGAGTCTGCTCTGACACAGAGCCTTTGTTTTCACTGAGACAGTTGTGTAAAGTATCTGCTACTGTGGGGTCAGGAAAGGACAGCCAAGTACAGTACTTAAAGTTATGTGTATGGCTTGAAATGCATCTAACAAGTGGGGGTCTACAGGGAGGGACATAGCCACTTAGAGAACACTGCAAGTCAGGGCATCAGTTACAAGAACAGTAGATTGTTAAATGTGATATAAATTTCAAGATAGCATTCTACAAACAGAGAGTTCAAAGGAAAGGTGTTGATTCCAAATGACTGGTAAGGTATGGATTTGGGGACAAGAGGTGGGAGAACCCCCATCTGGAGTAACCAGATTTACCTCTACGGATTCACTTTGGGCACCTATAGCTTTCTCCCAGGCACTTGGCTAGTGTCTGCAGAAAGTACCCAGACGTGGGATTAAGGATGTGTGTTTTTCCCTAGGAAGCACTCATGGGTGGTTGAGGGAGCCACCACCAGAAAATCCATGACTTATGGAAATGTGTACTAGGGCTGGCTGAATGCCATGCCAGGGAATCCAAGAGTGAGAGTACCAGCTTGGGCATGAGAGCTCAGTAAGTTCAAAACCTGAGGGTTGTGTGACGATGAAGAAGATGTGTTCTGACCTCTGTAGATCTGCATACCTTGAGTGTAGCCCCATGAGTGTCCATTCTGCTTCGTATTCTTTTGTTGAAGTGAATAAAAGCCCCACTTTAGAATCCCACTCCTGGTTTGGACATTCTCAGTTCTTGCTTCCTGTGTACGGAATTATTTGGGTGCCCCTGTCCAGAAGTGCAAACCTAGCCCCGATGCTGACCGAGTGTTTTCTCCACAAAACCCAGGCTAGTCAGGTAGTGGGTTACAAAATGGAGGTACCGGGCGCTAATAATAACACCACCCCACCCTGACCCTGCCTTACACACTGTTTTCTGCTTTGATTGACTTTAAGATTGTTCTTCTTACCTTCAAGGTCCTCAATGGACTGGGACCCCAGTACCTTGACGAACTTCTTGCAACCCATCCCAATACCCATGAGCTGTATTCTATGGACACTTGCCAATTGGTCATTCCAAAATCCAATTAAAATCATCTGGGGACAGAGCTTTCTCTGTAGCTGCTCCTTTACTTTGAAGTGGCTTACCCACAGATATGCAATTTTGCCCCTTCAGTCACCACCTTTAAAAGTAGATTAAAGACATGGCTTTTTAGACAGGCATTTGCAGGAGATTGACATAGCCATAGTTATAAATAACTGTTTATAATGAGCTGTCATTACTTGGTATTACTTGGTATGAATGAACAGAAGAAGGCCAGAGCCCATTGAGACTGTTCCCCACACTATGTGGGACATTATTTGTCTGATTCTGGTAGTCTGACAAGGGTGGTACAACCCTTGTCAGACTACCAGAATCAGACAAGATATCAATAATTCTGACTCTCTGAGAATGATGTGTCAACCAGTTTAAAGTCCAGTTGACAATATCAGGTAACAAACCTAGATTGCACATTTTAGTAATGAGTTTTTCATGTAAGACTTTATCGAAAAGCTCTTCTAAAGTCCAAAGAATTACATCAGTAGGGATACCCACATCTAGTAGAGTACTTATATTATTGTAAAAAGATATCAGATTGGTGGTGCAGGAATACTTGGGAGTAAACCCATGCTGATTTGAATCATAAATTCCTAATTTTTTATAATCTTGATCTATTAGAGACTTCATTACTCGTTCCATTCATTTACCAGCCACGGAGGTCAGGCTAATTGGACAATAATTTTGCACAGAACCTCTATTGCCTTTTTTAAATATGGGAGTAACTATTGCTGAATGCCAATTATTTGGTACAATGCTTTCTTGTAAGGATTTGTTGAAGATAATTGACAAAGGTATAGAAATATTTATAGAGGTTTTGATCAGAAACCATGGATGAATACCGTCTGGGCCCAGACTAGCATTTTGTTTTAATTTTTTGATAGCCTGTATAATGTCAGTTGGATAGAACCTATGATAATCTAAGTGGTGAACTTTAAATGTACTAATAGGTGATTTTTGAGAGAAGACAGAACGAAAGTACTTATTAAAGATATTTGAGGTTTTTATATCAGATAGAGAAGAGCCATTGGTTATAATGGGACCAGTGCTCCTTGATACACCTTTTTTACTATTTATATAGGAGAAAAGAGATTAGTGACAGTCTTTTGTGTGAGCTAGTTTAAATTCTAGCTTATTTTTTGTCAATTTAATAGAATTGTTTAAGTTTTTCACAGATTGTCTGTATTTATGTAATAGAGTAGTTTTAAATGGAACAGAACTATTCTTAAGTTTCCTAACAAGTTTAATTTTTATTTTAATCTGATTTTTAATTGTCTTGTTGAACCAAGGGGGAATTTTTCCTTTATTATTAAATGTCCTCTTAGATGGAATAAAGGTACTTTCCAAATAATGTACAATGTTTTTAAAAAGTCCCAAGATTGTTGTGTTGTACAATTAAGAAGATTAGATTCCCAGTTTATTTTTGTAAGTATTCACTGATTTTAGAAAAATGTGCTTTATTATAATTTTTTATACAGTATAACTTCCTTTGTGTAGTTTTAAACTGTTGAATTTCAAAAAGAATAGGTGAATGATCACTGGTCCCAAGTGGATCCCAAATTTGAAAATTACTTATTTGTTGCTCTATGTTAGTAAATAATACATCCAAAATATTAGGACCTCAAGTGGGTTCAGTAACAAGTTGTTATAATCCAGTACTAAATTCCACATCTATTAGTCCTTTCTTGTCATAGGACTGTCCTGAGAATGAGTTCCAGTTAATATGAGGGAGGTTAAAGTCACCAAATATTACAGTATCCTGAGATTCTGAAAAATGTGTAATTTCTTTAAACATATCAGTTGTGTAATCTGAATTTGCAGATGGAGGTCGATAGATGTTACCTATAGTTATATAGGACTGCTTCTTCAATAAATTTGACATAATTGTCCTTTTTTATTATCCTGTGATTTTTTCCTTTTTTGATTAAAATATTTATTATGATTCTGTTAAGTGCCTTGGTTTTTAGAAAGGTGTTTTTAAATATCTATCTATCTATCTATCTATCTATCTATCTATCTATCTATCTATCTATCCAAAACATTCTTCAAATGCATGAGTGAAAAGGGATCAGTATTGAGTTTGGCTAGGCTACTTAAGGGTCTGGACACAGGTGACATAATTGCATATAATAGTCTGATGACCAAACGCCTGAATAAATAGTTTGGCTCAGTATTCACGTAGCAAAGGGATGGAGTGACATTGGATAGTGAAATAATATTTATTTAACATGTTGAACCAAGCAGACACACAGAAATCAGGCCCGTATACTGGGGGAAGGGGTTTGGACAACCCCCCCACCCACAAGATAGGTCACGTTCCACTTTGGCCAGCTGCAATGAAATAGTTCTTTTTTTTGTAAGGTTAATTAATTTAAAACCCAAAAGTCACTGGTGCACTCCGGGGCAGTTATAGGAATGGACTAGCATCAGCTTGCTCATGTGCACTGGTGTTGAGATGCACTGGGCTTCACTTGCCACCACTCTTAGATTGCATGCTGGAGTGAGTTACTGATCAAAGTATAATATAAGAAAGTGTTTGCCTGCCTGTAGATTGCACCACACTCACAGCTAATTGGCCTCCGGTCAGAGTGAATTTCAACCCTGCCTTCTGAAAATTAATGTTTACGACAGGGTCCTCAAAAGGTAGGTTTAAGTAACAATAAAAACAAGGATTTATTTATTTAGTTTTTGCTGACCGGGTAAGTACACTAGACAAATTTTGCCTATTTTCAGGCACGCCCTGGGGGAGGGGGATACAGATGAATGCCAACTGACTTTTGAGCCAGATTAAGCTGTTGGTGATATTTTAGTGAATGTGGTTACTTGGTTACTTAGTAGGAAAGGACAAAAGAAGGCCAGAGTCCATCGAGACTGTCCCCCACTACATTGTGTGTCAGTATTCCCAAATTCAGTTAACAGTTAGCCAGTTATCTAAGCTTTTTTTAAAGGCAGTGATGTTGTTAAGATCTATCAGTTCTTGTGGAAGCCTGTTACAAACTCTAGGTGTTCTAACTGTGAAAATGTTAAGTCTTTTATTGGTTTGTACCTTACTAACTTCAAGTTGTTTGTTATGGAGTCGGGGCACTATTTTTCTCAGTGAGAAGAGTAATCCATACTGATGCATTAGCATTGGTGAATGCTGAAGTTTAAAAAGAAACAGAAGGTCATCTCTGCACCTCCTTTGTTGTAGGGAGTGGAGGCCTGTGGCATGGAGTGTCTCAGTGTAATGAAGCTAAATGTGGGACTATCATGGTTGCCCGTCTCTGTATTTGCTCCATCCTCTCAATGCACTTAATAAGGTAGGGACTCCATAAAGGAGAACCATAGTCTGAATATGGTCTAACATACATCGTATATAGTAGTAGTATTAGACATTCTTCCATTTTAGAAATAAAGGTGAGATTTATACATTTAAGAAGTCCATTGGATAGTTTGACAATTTTTGTACATTGTTCTGTGAAGGAAAGTTTGTTATTAACTATTATGCCCCAGTCTCTCTCTCACTATCTGAGGATTTCAAGACGATGTTATTTAGCATGTAAGTCAGTTTGGGGTTATGTCTACCAAAGTGTAGGACAGTACATTTTTTTATGTTGAATGACATGCCATTTGTGTGAGCGCATTGTTCAATAATCCATAAATCTTCTGCCACTGTAACCCTCTTTTCAATACAGTCAACTCTCCCCCAATTTAGTATCATCAGAGAATTTTGTTAGCATATTACTGGGGCCTATCTGTGTATCACTGATAAATAAGTTGAACAAAATGGGGCCCAGTACCGAGCCCTGTGGAACCTCACTACTCACAAATCCCATGTCTGATGGTGTTCCAATGATTTCTACTTGTTGGGATCTATTAGATAACCAGCTATTTACCCATTTGACTGTGTGATAGGAGAATCCAAGTGTGTTTAGTTTAGCGTTGAGTTTGCCATGCGCTACCCTGTCAAAAGCATGACTGTAGTCTAGCAGGATTACATCCATGGGAGTTTAGGAATCGAGACTTGGACTTATATGATTGTAGAATGCTATAAGATTAGAAGTTCATGAATGACCTTGCTTAAAGCCATGCTGGGACAAATCTACGATGTTAAGGGTTTCCATTTCTTTTTCCCATAGGGATTTGATTATTTTTTCCATTAATTTGCAGATGACCGAGGTCAGACTAATAGAACGATAGTTCTCAGTATTTGATCGGGAACCTTTTTTGAAGACGGGTATGACTATGGGCTTTCGCCAGTCCTGCAGAACCATGCCTTGAGATAGGGATTTGTTAAAGATAATTGTCAGAGGAATAGCTAAGGCTTCAGAAGTTTCTAATAAAAATCTGGGGTGTAAATAATCAGGGCCTGGACTTGTATTCTTTTTTAAGGCCTTTAGTACTCGAAGAGTATCTGATACAGAGATTATGTTAGGGTTAGTTGTATGTGCTAGAGTGTTAGAGAGTTGAAATACTTCTTTGTTGGCAAAGACAGAACATAAATAATCATTAAAAGTGTCAGCAGTTTCCTTGTCTGATGTAATTGTAGAGTGGTTCACAATTAGGGGGCCAATTTGCTTGCACTTTCCCTTTTTACTATTTAGGTATGAGAATAATGATTTATGGCAACCCTTATTATGAACTATTCTGAATTCTACATTTCTTTTTGAGTGTTTTATTAAGTGTTTTAATTCTTTTACAGCTTGTTTATAGTTATGTAGGATATGCCCATTGTCATTGACACCATAGGCTTTGAGAAGGGCAAACAGTTTCTCCATCTTTTTATTTGTTTTTTGACAGATTTATTTAACCAAATTGGAATCTTCCCTTTCTTGTTATATTTATTTTTAACTGGGATGAGTTAATTTTCAAGGTCAGAAATCATGGATTTTAAATTATTCCAGGCATCCTCTAGAGGCAGTGGTGCTAGAATTTCCTTCCAGTGGATTTTTCTTAGACAATCATTGATTTCTTTATAACTTCCTTTGTCTTAGTTTCTGAATATAGATTGATTTATGGGGGGTTGGTGTTTGTATGTCAAATCAAAGAGAATAGAGCTATGGTCACTATTGCCCAGTGGATCATATATGCATGGGTTAGATATTTTGTTTTCAATATTTGTAATTAGTAGGTCCAAGATGTTACTGCATCTGGTTGGTTGTTTCATTATTTGTTCAAGGCCTGAATCAATTAGCAAGGATACAAAGCACTTTTCATGTTGGGTGGTGCCAGTAAGTGTGTTCCAATTTATTTTGGATGTGTTGAAATCCCTTAAAATTATAACATTGCCTATGTTAGCCTGGTGTGATATATCTTTGGCTAATATGTCTATATAATCCAAGTCGGCTGAGGGGGGCCTATAGCATAAACTTATAATTAACTGAGGTTGTTGTTTAAACTAGATGTTAACCCAAATACTTTCAGTACTTGTGTGACATGTAAGTTGAAAGGATGTTATGTCTTCTCTAACATAGAATCATACTAAAAGTCATACTAAGAATGGGTAGGGAGCAAAAGGCCGTTAGACCCATCAAGCTCCTAAGCTACATATAGCTAGAGACACTTTTGTTTGACATCAAGTACATACTGAGCTTGTTTTTAAATTTATTTTTATTTGAACTAATAATGACTTCCAGGGGCAGACTGTTCCAAGGTCTGACTACGCTTTATGAAAAATAGGAGGCCCTCTTTTGAGTTCTAAATTTGCTTCTTACCAATTGAAGTGGGTGACCTCTAGTATTGATATTTAATTGTTTGAAATCTAATCCACATTCAATTGACAAACTATGTCATTAATAATATCCCAAGTAAACAGTAAATCCCCCCTAAGATGTCTCTGTTTTAAGGTCATTAGATTTAGTTTATGAAGCCTGTTCTGATAAGAAAGAGATTTATCGGGAATAACTGATTTGGTAATTCTTCTTTGGAATTTCTCAATCCTATTTATGTCCTTTTGTATATAGAGTGACCATAATTGGGACACATAGTTGAAGTATGGACAGACATAGGTGCGGTAAAGGGGTAGGAGAACTTCAGGGTCTCTTGATGTAATGTTATGTCTTATTGACCACCATGTTTTATTAGCTTTATTAATTGTATTAGTAATGTGTGTATCAAAATTTATGTTGGTATCAATAATGATTCCTAGATCTTTTTCATTTTCTTTATTGGATATTGGATCATTATATAAATAGTATTGATATATTCTATTTGTTTTACCAAAATGTAAAACTGTACATTTTGATGTATTGAATTTTAAAGGGCCACCTCTCCCCATTTGGTTTGCTATGTCCTTGTGAAAGAGCTTAAAATCAGGTATTTCTTTTGACCAAGCAGATGTTAAGTCCCAACAGGTTTCTTTAACTGCTATAATACGTATGTTATATGGTTTGCTCTTACCCTCTAATTTGGCTAATTTAACTAAATTTAGTGATCTTGCACTTAGTGATAGTATTTTACATGTATTCTGACTATTGTTTAAAATTGTTCCCCCGTTAGAGATCTGGGGGTAACCCCATTCTACCCCCCCCTGAGAATCTAGTTTAAATGCTGGATAATAGTAGCAGAAATACTCCTACCCAACATGGTACTCCCCCTTCTGCTGAGGTGTAGACCAACCCAGCAGAAGAGCACAGGTTTGTCACAAAATTCCTCCCAGTGAGTCAGACAAAGGATTGCCTGTCCAGTGCACCATTTCCTGAGCCATTCATTCAAGGCCTTAACTTTGCAAGTAATTGAGAATGAGGCTGTAGGTACAGGCAACATTTATGAAAAGCAGACAGAGCAGTCTCTCTCTCTGTCAAAACATTATTGAGTGCCACGTAATCCTGTTTTAATTGGACAAGATTTGTCCGATTAATATTGTTGGTACCTGCATGGATAATAATAAATGGGGTTTCCCCTGCTTTATGAAGAATTACATTGACCGTTGAAGTCAGCTAGGTTCCCTAAAACTAGAAAATGTAAGTAACAGTTTGTCTGGGTTACATACTGCTCTGTTAATGTGTTTGATAATATCACATATACCTCTTTGATGTGTTTGTTTAGATGTAATGAATCCTGTATCTATGGTGACTGGGGTTCCTCAGTTGAGTCAAATATATTCTCATATTCTGGGGTTTTGGGATTGATGTACTGTGAATATTTAAGTTTGTGAATGGTTTTGGTTGATTCACTTGTAACAGGCCGTCCTTGCTTAACAAGTGTTGGGGTACTGGAACTATCCTCTAATATGAGGGGAACCTCATCTTCATGTTCTAAAGCCTCATTTTTGTTTTGCAGTACAGTAAGTGCTCTTTCTGGTGTGACAGTAGTTGCTACTGACCACCAATGACACAGTCAAAATTAGTATGTTGGATATTTAATGTGGTTAGACTTTTATTCACCTTATGGCTCATATCTATAATACTTTAATGAGTGTCATACATCACAGGAGTAGAGTATAAGTCTGACACCTGTTTAGTGTTAGACAAAAAGATTCTGACTTGCCTTGCTCATTACATATAAATACGTAACATACAAGGTGTAATCTAAGTGCATGTCACGATGCACAAATCTGCACTATGTTGGTACTGCTGTCAATACAGTCATGCAAGTGTGGTATGCAACACCCCAACCACGGACATCTCTCTGCATCCTTAGGGGTTCATTTCTCTCTTTCCAACCTCCAACAGTCCTATATTCCCTGATGATACAGTGGACCCCCTACCCCACAGTGCAACTTCATTACCTCCCATTGTGGGGGAGGAGGTTGGAGGGGTGATGGCAGTATCTTGCAAGCAGGCCTAGGAGGATTGCCATGTGTCTGTGAATGATCCTGCAGGCAATTTTAATTACAACTCAGAGCTAAAGTGCCACTTGTCTCATCCATTACCAAGGTCTATGCAGATTGGTTTGTTTTTAGGATTTCAATGCCAGCCAAATGGTACAAGGGAAGGCATGCAGAATCTGCCAGTTTGGAAAGCACCAAACTTGAAGTGCCTTTCTTCTGTCAAACCCCTGCTGTGTAAGGCTAGACTGTGCAGTGTATTTAAGGAAGACAACATATTAGGGAGGCGGAAGTTAAACATTGTTGAAGACGAAAGGGATCTGGGTGTCAGGATCATGAACGATCTCAGCTTTAAATCTCAGTGTAGTCATATAATTAAAAAAGCTAGTAGTATACTACACTGTGTTAATAAACACATTAATTGTAGGAATAAGGATGTTATGCTGCCACTTTATACATCTCTGGTCCAACCACATTTGGAATATTGTGCCCAGTTCTGGTCTCTGGGTATCAAGGGGGAGATTCAAGCCCTGGAGTGGGTACAGAGAGGAGCAACAAGTGGTATCAGGGAAGTTTGGGGATTGGATTACCAGTCAAGGTTCAATACCCTTGGGCTGTATTCTCTAGAATTTAGACATATGAGGGGTGTTATGTGTTTGCTGTATAGAGCCCTTATGGACACCCAGCTGTGGGAACTCTTGGGACTAAAGTTAAAAGAAAAAAAGTATAGTACAAGATCGCTTCTGTTCCAAATTGAAGTTGATAGATTCAACACTACTACAAGGAAACACTGGTTCACTATAAGGGTAACAAAAATTTGGAACAAGCTTCCATTAGAAGTGATGACTAGTAGTATGCTCAGCTTCAAGACACTGCTGGATGGTTACTTAATTAAAAATAACATCTTGGGATAATAATTACACATGCGAGCTACAATGGACCTCAGTCTATACAGAGCTCTGGAAAACCTATGTAACCTATGTATTAGTATATGTTTTCAGGGCTACTGTCTTGTCTTATTTCCCTGTCAAAGAAGCCAAAATGTGTATGATTGAAGAAGTCCCCCCCCCAGAGAGGGGGTGATCAGGGTCAACTTATTATTACAGAAGGAAACAGATGGCTTTTCAACCTTAAGGCTCTCAAACATGGAGACATGGAGTAAATGATGAACTTGATTATATTGTTTTTTATAATTTGCCTAAATGTTCTAGTGTCTCTGCTAAACTTTGAATGTGGTACATCACCTTTGGTTTTGAACAGAGTGAAATTCGATCTGATTGAATCCATTATATTGCTTATTGTACTCCCTGATTTGAAATTGCCTTTGTATCTCTTGGTTTCATTTCTGGCCTTTCTGTTAGATCCCCTTTTTTTTAATTAATTAATTTTATACTTTGGTTACTGTAACTTATGTTTCACACAGCTATACTTCAGCTCTCTGTTGCTCACACTCGTTTCTTGGTTTTCTCCCTTCACAGTTCAGTCTCCTATCCTCTGCTTCCTCCCCCTCCTGATATATACACACTTCTCCCGATTAGTGTTCTTATGTTCCCCTTTATCTGTGTGTGTGGGGTGGGGGCTTTCAGTTTTTCTACCTTCCTATTGTGCTTTGTCCTTCACACCCTAGTGTTTGCAGCACATTGTGATCATCTTTGAAGGCCATCACTTCCAAGTGTTTTCCAGGCTTGGAGTATTTTGACATATATCTATCGCACTGTGCTTTTCTTTCACCTATACACAGTTGGTGCAGTTTGCAGCAGACTGATTAGTTGCCTGGCAATGTAATATCATTGTGCAAAGGATCTTTCTGAAGTTATTAGCCAGTGACTACTAAGTCAAAATTCTGAATTTGAGCTCTGGACATTGTAATTTTCTAGTCATATGATTTCTTCTTTGATGATCCAAGTCTGATTCAAATCAAAGTCATTATCAGCAGCATTAAGAGAAAAATCTTCAAATATATTTTGGTAAGAGAAACAACAGATTATATGTGACTGCCGCTCACCTGTCTTGTTGTGGTTTCAGAACTTGGTACTCTGTAGCTAGCTGGTTTGTAACTTCAGGGATGTACATTTCACATTAAACCCACACCAATGAGTTGGGTTGCTTTGTTTTTACAGTTTTTAATACATAACTCACATTTTGCCAAAGAGTTTAATAATTGTGTGCATAATGCAAAGAGCCCTTATAGTCGAGAGCAGGAGTTCTTATTAGTATAGGTCAGTGTTGGATTTTGCCAGTGTTGTGCGTTGATTTCGCCTTGGTTGCACCAGTGGTTTCATTATAGAAACAAATCAGTGTTCCCGCTGTCCATGGTTTTCACATCATTGGCAGTGTGTTGTGTGACTGGTGACAATAACTGAGGGATAGCAGGTAACATACCCCTCAACTGTCCCTGTTAGGATAGCCCCTAAGAACTAAGAACCCCTCAGAACTGCTAAGTCCCTCATCTGTCCCTCGTGGAAAAGGTGCTGGTGCCATACAGAGTCTATAAAGTCAGACATTATTGCATAAACTCTCAGATGCTAAATCACACATAAACTTTGTGCAAGTAAACACAATAGCTCCCATTGTTGATCTTTTGTAACATCGGGCTGGCAGTATAGCCTAGAGGTTAGAGGAATGAGGTGTGAACTAGCTTGATACATCCAGCAGACCAGACCTGAGTTTGATTCTCACAACTTCCACTTGCATACTGTGTGACTCTGAGCAAGTCACTTAACCACCCAGTGCTCCCAGGTCACCCCTGAAAACAGGCACTTGTGCCTAGTGAGCCTTACCTGGTTACCAAAAACTAAAATAAAAAATAATAAATAAACTTAAAACTATCATAGTCAGAGCCATCCCAAATTCTGGGCCGAGTCCCTTTAGGCTCTTTTTTTTTTTACAGATCCTCAGGCCCAAATTGGAGACCATGGGATGACCAGAGGAAAGACAACGTGACTGCAAGAAAGCAACCAAGACTCGTAAGACTTTGGATAGCTTCCTGCTGCCCAAGCAAATAACAGATGGTGATCAAGACGTGTCTGCATGTGACACTTCCAACAACACCCAGGATAATAGTTTAGAGGAAGATCAAGGCACTGACTGCCAGAGTTCAGCCACCTCACTGGAAGAAGTTGACCACATGCTTTAAAGTTTGAGCCTATGTACACAGAACTCAGAACGATCTACAACATGTTTCAATACTGGCAAGGAAATAAAAGTGCTCCAAACTTCTGTCAATAACATGGGCAACATTGAAAAGGCTGCCATGTATGAAGGCAGTTCAGCAGTTATCCCCCAGAGAGAAATATATGCTTCTGAAGCACCACAGCAAGCCTACATTTTCCTTAAAAAATATGTGACAGGATGCTACTGCAGTTTCCAATGGAGCTGGTTAAAGGAACACCTCTGGATAGTTTATAGTGAAGTCTTGGATGGAGGCTTTTGTATTGCCTGTGTCCTGTTCAGTAAAAACCATACCAAAAATGGACAGTTTGTGAATTACCCATTTGTAACATGGCAGAAAAAGTCTGCAAAGTGTAAAGATTATGAAACTGCTCAGTTTCATCAAGAAGCCATGCATTTAGCAGATGCATTTTCTTTCAACAATGAAAACCCACAAGCAACTGTGCCAGCTCTTTTGGATATTAGAAGAGTGGCAAACATCAACTAGAACAGGGAAATACTCAAGTTAGTTGTGGAGGCAGTTTTGTTCTGTGGTAGGCACTGCTTTGGAGACTCTGAGAACATAATTTATTTATTTATTGAAATTGTTTTACCAGGAAAGGCACACTGAGCAAAAAGATGCTCGTCTCATGGTGCGACCTGGGGGGGGGGGGATTACAATGGAGGCAGATCATAATACAGACAAGAAAAAAATACAGATGATGTACATAGCTCGGAGGGATAACATGAGCACATTATTTACACTAGATGGAGCAATACAGTAGAATTATAACACATTTAAACAATAGGTGAAATGATACAGAGATCAGAGCATGAAGGACAGGGTATACATAACATGGAACACTTCCGGTTAATACATGTTTAAGTGCTAGTAGCAATGCATGAGTGGCGGTAGCAAGACAAGAGTTGACACGAGATGCAACAAGTTGACAGTAGGAGTAGGAGAGGAGAGTGGGGGGGGTGATAAAGGAGGAGGGAGAGGTGAGCAGTAGTAGTGCATGAGGGTGAGAAGCGTGGGTGACTGAGGAGGGAGGGAAGGAGAGAGGAGGGTAGGGGGAGATAAGGAGGGAAAAAATTAGAGGGAGTGATGAAGTGCGTAGGGCAGTATATAAGCCAGGCAATCTAGCGAAGGCTGAGCCGCTGCTAAGGCACAAGGGGGGATGGTGGGAGAGAGCTGGCAGGGTGGGGGTCAGGGCAGTTGCAATTTGGTGCAAGGAAGTTAGTGAGTGCCGAGGATAGGGAGTGTTTGGGATGATGAAAGGCGAATCTGAGCTGGCAGGTGATTCTAGAGTTTGGGGAAGTGGTAAGAGAAGGCTGATGGGCCGGCAGTGGTCCTACGGTGAGGGATGACCAATAGTCTTGCATCAGAAGATCGGAGGGGGTGGATAGGGGTGGGGGGGAAGATAGGGAGGATGCGAGGTAGGGAGGAAGGGAGCCGAGCCAACAGTTGGAAGTGAATTTGGCACAGTGAATTAGGTACCAGTTGCTCAGGGAAGGTAGGCCAGAGATCGCTAGAGCTCGCAGTGATGAGAGCAGGGGGCAGCATTGAGGGCGAAATGGCAGAAGGCATTAAAGAGGGGGTCAAGTTTGATTAGGGTGGTCTTGGTGGCGGAGTTATAAATGACATCACAGTAGTCAAAGGAGGGTAAAATCATTTTTAGGACTAGTTCCCTTCTGATAGGTAGAGGGAGACAAGAGCAGTTGCGATAGAGGGCACCAAGTTTTGAACGCAGTTTAGAAATGATGGCATCCACGTATGTGGAGAAGGTGAGGTGTCGATCCAGCCAAACCCCTAGATATCTGAAGGAGGGCACATCCTCAAGGATGGAGTTATTTAGGGTATGGAAGCTGAGGGGGAAGGTGAGTTTTTAGTTTATTAGTCATGGAATTAATACCTTTGAGCCAGGGCTCTTTTACAAAGGTTCCACGTCACAAAGAACATTTAACAAAGCACGATACACATTACAGGTAAAACCAGACAGGAAAGTTACATCATAAATTTGCTATTAACAGTTTAAGGCAGTAACGTTTTTAAGTTTCATAGAAAAACAAGCTATAACAGGTTCAAGCGGTAGACAATTTCGAGGTTAAGGAAACTTCCAGGAGAGGGTGATCATTAGGCGCCAAAAGAGGCTAGAGAGGAGGGAAAGGTGGTGGGGAGAGTAAGTGAGAGGGACAGGAAAAAGGGGGAGTGAGTTTGGGTGGGAGACAGGAAGTAGTAGAGGTACCAGAGGGTTCATTAGTCAGGAGGAAGAGGCCTCAGATGTGAGGATGGACATGAGGAGTAGTAGTCTTTATCTAGCGCAATCACAGTTGCTAGTGGTGGTGAGGTGGGCATAGAGCATGGATTTGCAAGCTTCAAGTGAGGTTGAGGATAGAGGTGGACTGCTTATTGAACCATGTCGGGGCCCTGTATGAAAGATCTTTGTCCCTGTGCAGTCCGCATCTCGAACCAGGAAAGGTTGGCGCTCAGATCTGGTGGAGGGTCGTGAGCCAGGATTCAGTCGGAGTAGGTTTTGAATACATAATGGAGTCAGTCCCAAGATAGATTTTTTTGCCATTGTGCAGGTGAGATAAATAAGATGATTTGATAGGTTCAACCAGCCTGATTCATAGTACAGATCACACGTGTGAGTCAGTCTTTGAGCCCCCGTGAGGAGCAGGCAGGCCTTATTTAGAGTGACTGAGATACGCCTTAGAGCAGTGGAGGTAGCTGAGCCATAAATAATAAGGCCATAGTCAATGATTGAGATTATGGAACTCTGTATAGCTATTCTCAATGCCGCTTGATTTAGAAATTGATGGTTACGGAACAGTATTCCAAGGCGTTGGTTCACTGTTTTCGCAGTGTTGTCAATGTGGGTTGCAAAGGTGAGCCCTTGGTCAAAAGTGATGCCAAGGTGTTTGAAAGTATTTACTTGGTCCAGTGTAATTCCCGCAGAGGTTTGTATGGTGAGTGGAGTATGCCTATTTTTGTTTTGGTGATTGGAGAAGAGCATGGCTTTTATTTTATTGTGGTTTAGCACAAGTTTACTATCCAGGAACCACCTTTCAACACTAGAGAAAGCAAGTTGCAGGCTTTTTCATAGGGAGTTTGGATCCTTGTGGGAAGAGAGAATTACAGCATCATCAGCGTATAAGATTATTTTCTCCTGGCAGATATCTGGGAGGGAGTTAAGGAACAGGCTAAAGAGGAGCGGTCCAAGAATTGATCCCTGTGGTACACCTGAGAGAACTGGTTTGAAGTCGGAGAGTTCATTAGAGATTTTTACAGCCTGTGACCGATTGGACAGGTAACTTTTTACCCAAGCACAAGGACCTTCGGCCAGGCCTAGGCTAGAAAGTAGGGAGGTAAGTAGGCCATGATGGACTGTGTCGAAAGCTTTTGTAAGATCGATAAAGACTGCACCTGTTTGGCACCCTTTGTCCAGGGCTGAGTGGACTTCTCCAGAGAAATCAAGTAAGGCTGTTGTTGTACTATGTCTTTTCCTAAAGCCGTGCTGTTGATTACAGAGTAGATTGTATTTGTCCAGGTAATCAGAGAGTTGGTCTGCCACTATTCGTTCAAGTGCTTTGGAGAGGGGAGGGAGTATTGATATTGGCCGATAGTTTCCTGTTGAGGTTTTGTCCCCCGCTTTGTGCACTGGCGTAACTATGGCAGATTTCCATTTGTTGGGAAATTGACTTTGGCAAAGTGACAGATTAAGAATTTTTGCAAGGGGTGAATTACTTCATCCAGGGTGAGAGACAGGATTTTTAGATCTAGCGTGTCACTACTTGTTCTGGATTTGGAGCAGGCCTTTCTTATGTACTTGTGTGCTTCATGCACTTTGATTTTCTTGAAGTAAAATTGTGGTTTGTCACGAGGGTGTTTTTGTGATACTAGGCTAGGCACAGGTAAGTCCGAGAAGAAATCTGGGGGGAGGACCCCACTAAGGTCTGTGAATGTCTTATTAAGCACATCTGCAATAGACTTTGGGTCAAGAGTGGTGGATCCATCAACTTTCATAATGGTAGGTGACGATTTTGATTGTTTACCCATTATGTTTCGGATGTTGTCCCAAAAAGCTCTTCCATCACCCCAGGTGGATTCAAGGGCATTTTTGAAATAGGCGCTCATCATTTGCCTAATTTGTGAGGTACATCTATTTCGTGCCTGCTTGTATTTTAGGGTATCATGAGGTGAGCCTGTGTCTCTGGCAACTGCCCAGAGGTGGTCCTGAACCTTGAGCACGGCAAGTAGTTTGGCAGTAATCCATGGATTTGATAGCGCTTTGATTTTACATTTTTTTACTGGGGCGTATAAGTCGCATGCAGAGTTGAAAGATTTAATGAAGTATTCTAGTGCGGTATTAATATCAGTTGATTCAAGGATTGGCATCCAGTCCTGTTGTAGGAGATCGGTTTTCAACTTGATAAGATTCCCATAAGGCAATACTCTGCTTGTTATAACTTTGGGGGGTGGCTTGAGAAATTTATTAAACCAGGTACAGGACACTGGGGAGTGGTCACTGAGGGAGTCAGGGAGGACTTTAATGTTTTTTATCCGGTCAGGGTGATTTGTGAGAACCCAGTCAATAAGGGTGCTTGTACCAGTTTTGTAATTTTTCTGGGTGGGGGAGGTTACCATCTGAGTCAGGTTTGCTGCTAGGATGTCATCTTTGTAAGAGCCAGTGTCAGAGGCGAGCCAGTTTATGTTGAAATCCCCGAGGAGGAGGAGCTCATTTTCAAAGGGCTGCAGACTAACAAAATCAAGTACAGACTTAATACTGGCACGGTGGTCTTTTGGAGGGATATAGACTGCGGCCACTGGGAGAACTTTGTTTTGTGCACCAAGAAGCAGTTTGATAGGGAGGAGTTGCATCTGCGTATTTGTGGGGGTGAAGCTGCCGCGTTGACAGGAGAGATTGTCCTTTATGTAGATAGCACAGCCCCCACCTTTCTTGCTTGCCCGGTTGAGTCTGAAAAGATTGTAGCCTTCAAGCGAGACCGCATGATCCGGATAGTTTGGATAGACACTGTCTAGTGCTGAAAGTCATAGAGACAGTTTTTTGGCATTTAGGGATAGCTGGTTGGTATTGAACCAGTGTTAGATTTTGTTGAAATCAGTTTGGAGGAGACTTCTTTGTGGGTCCGACCAGAGGTAAAGCGGACCGTGTCGTCCACGTACATATGGATTGTGGTAGAGGAGTAAGAGTTAGGCAGGTCATTTAGAAGGATGGAGAAAAGGACGGGGCCAAGAGCTGAACCTTTGGGGATGCCGGTGGTGATGGGGGGAGGTATGGTCAGCAATTTTAGTGGATTGGGTTCTATTTATAAGGTAGGCCCTGAACCAGTTAGTGGCAGATTCTGTTAACCCAGCTCCAGATAGGTGGGATAGGTGGAGAGGGTGGGATACCATGTCAAAAGCTTTTGCTAGGTCAATGAAGATAGCGGCAGTGATTAGTCCATTATCCATCCCAGTGAGGATGGAATCCATGAGTCGTAACAGGGAGGAGGTGGTCCAGTGGTGTTTTCGGAAACCAGACTGAAAAGGGGTGAAGAAGTTAGTTTCAGAGAGAAAGTCAGAGAGTTGGGAAAGCACTAGGTGTTCCTGGAGTTTGGTGAGGGTGGGGAGGAGGGAGATGGGGCAGTAGTTTGTAGCGGAGGTAGGATCACCGCCTTTTGGGAGGGGAATGACAGTGGCATGCTTCCATTCGGAGGGGAGTTCCTTGGTGGAGAGAGAGAGAGAGAGAGAGAGATTTAGTAGGGCCGTGAGGGGAGTAGCAATGGTGGGGGCAGAAAGGAAGAGGAGTTTGTTATCTAGACCATCAGGGGATTTGCCTTTGGAGGGGTTCAGGGAGTGAAGGGCAGCGACGGTTTCGGCAGGGGAGATAGGCCTAAAGGAAAAAGTGTTCCTACCAGTCAGAAGGTGGATAGGTGACGGGGAGTGGATGAGGTTGCTGGGGGGAGGGATTTTAGAAGGGCCTGTGCACAGGTAGTAAAATAGGTATTAAACTCGGAAGCGACCAACAGGGGTCAGAGAGGAGAGTCCCATGGGAGAGGAGGAGAGAGGGGCCTTGTTGTTTGGGGGGTGAAGAGGGAGTTAATGAACTTCCAGAATTTAGAGGGGCACTTGAGGTTTTCATTTAGAGTATTGTTGAAGTAATCAGCCTAAGCTAAATGGGTGGCCTTTGTGCATTTGTTGCAGAGTGTGTGGTAGGTAATGTAGTTATCTGGGAGGGATGAGGATTTGTAGTTTCGCCAGGCCTTATCACAGGCTTGTTGGCAAGCTAACAGCTCAGGGGAGATCCAGGGTAGGTAAGACCCCCGGACTCTAGTCTGGCGCAAGGGGGCGTGTTGGTCCCAGATGGTGAGGAAGGTGTTACGAAAGTGAAAGAGGGCCATATCCATGTTAGAGCAGGTAGGGCTTGGGACCCAATTTGAGTGGGCCAAATCAGCCGGGAGGAGGGAGAGGTTAAGGGATCTGTAAGACTGTTGGAATATGAATTTGGGAGGGGTTTTAGTTCTGTGGATCTTGCGGACCAAGTAGATTAGATGGCGGTCGCTGATGGAATCAGAGAGGAGGCCTGAACTGACGATGCGGTGTGGGTGGGAAGTAAGTGCCCAGTCAAGAAGGGAGTGATTACTGGACTTATGATTAGAGCGAGTGGGTTCCAAGATGGTTTGACTAAGGTTTAGGGTGGTTATTTCAGTTTAGATTTTGTTAAAAGTGGGTGCTAGCCAGTTGTGGTTGAAATCTCCCAGGACATATAGTTCCCCTGATTGTGTGAGAGATGAGAGCTGACCTAGGAGGCTGGTGACTATAGTGGCTGAAGTGCCTGGGTAACAGTAGATTCCAGCCACATAGATAGGTAAAGAGGAGGCGGGGGACAGTTTTACCATTAGTAGCTCGAAGGCTTTGGGTTTGGCTTTAGTGAAGGAGACAGTGAAGTGTAGGGTTGATTTAATGTACATAGCCACACCACCGCCTCTGGAGGGCCGGTCTTGCCGTTTGATGGTGTACCCTGGAATAGTGATAGTATTGTCTGGTAGGCTGGGGTTTAGCCAGAACTTGAATAGGATGATTATGTCAGGGACATGGTGGGCGGCTAGGACCTGGAGCTGATTGAGCTTAGGGGCTAGGCTACAAATATTTAAATGAAGAAGGTGGAGGCCACAGGGAAGATAGTCAGAGCGAGAGTTGGTGGAGGTCCTGGCTGAGGGTTTTGGGGTGTGGTGGTTGGAGCTTGAGGACAGGGTAGGGCCAGGGTTAGAGCATATATCCCCTGCTGCCGGAAGAAGTAGGGCAATAGTTAGGTGGCTGCGTAGAGTGTGGAGGGACCGGGGTTTAGCCCTGTGCAGGTTGGTGGAGGTGCTGGGATGGGCAGAGTGGAGGGAAGGGGAGCTGGAGAGGGAGAGAGAGAGGCCAGAAGGCAGCCAAAGGAATAGACAGAAGGGGGGGTGGGGAAGTGAGACCATAGATGGCTGGGAGGGAAGCAGAGGACTTATAGGGGGCTTTTGTAGGATGGGTCAGAATAGTAGGTTAAGGGGAGGATGCTGGGTAGCCATTTGGGGGGAGTTAACATGGAAAGGGACAGTAAGATGGAGGACAACAGTGATACGAGGGTTGTAGATGGGGACAATATACCAATTTTGGGGAAAAGGTGCCCGAACATAGCGACAGGGTAAGTGGGGTGGTGAAGTATAAGTAGTTTGGCTGCCCTTCAGAGAGCGTAAATACCACTTTGGAGTAGTACTGTCACAGACTGTGGTGGACAGGGTACAAGGTTCAAATCTCAAGCTGGGCAGTTGGGAGAAGGCCTGGCAGAGAGCGGGGAAACTAGGTACAGAGGGACTTTCAGTGGCTGGGATTTGGATTAGAACAGGAGTGAGAATAGTGACTCCTAGTGGACAGTGGGGGTAGTGGCTGGCTAGGTGAGGGTCAGAAGGATGGACAGCTGGACACATGATGAGGGTAAGGTGTGGGCAGAGGCAGAGGTGGGATAGGGGATAGATGTACCTAGGCAGGTAAATAGGTTATAGGAAGTAGGAGTGGGGAGGCTGAGGTGATAGAGTCAGAGGGTCCCTCTAGTGGCCATCTGGTATAACCGGGAAGTGGGGACTTAGTAAATTTGGGAACAGGAAATGACATCACTAGACAGCGACTATAAAGGAAATGCCAACCTAAGGTTAGCCTGGCAGTAACATATCCCCCGAGTAGCAGTGCACTAGATTAAGAGCCAGGAACATGCATTACCCCGAGGGGCAAAAATATCAAATACATACACAAAACACAAAAACATAAACACACCAGGCAACCCAGGAATCATCTTATGTCTACTGAAACTGCTTGTGAAACACAATGAAGCACTGTCCAATCACCTGAATGCCCCAGAAATGAAATGTGTTACGTACATGTCACCAAGGACTCAGAATGAACTGCTGGAGGTCATAGCTAAACATATAATTCTGCGTGGCATTGTGGAAGAGATCAAACATGCACAGTACTTCACCATCCTGGCTGATGAAGTGACATCAAATAATGTGGAACAGCTAGCCCTCTTTGCAGTTTGTGGATGCAGACAGCAACATTAGGGAGGAGTTCTTCAAGTTCACCTAACTCACCCGCATTACAGGCAGGCATCTGGCACAAGACATACTTCAGTCACTAGAGGAACTTGGCCTTCCTGTGGAGAACATCTGTGGGTAAGGTTACGATGGGGCAGGTAACATCATCCAAACATGTTGGACTGCAGGCATTCATCAAGACAGCATGCAACTCTGGTAATGTATATACACCGTAGTGGACATTGCTTGAGCCTAGTCATCAGCCACTCTTGGGCCCTGCCAGAAGTAAGCAATGTGCTTGACAAACTGAAACATTACTGTCAATACTTTAAACTTAGCCACAAGAGGAATGGCCTTCTGTAACTCATTGTGAGCAAGAGATTGACAGAAATGATTAAATGGAAACATCTTCTTAACATGTGCAGGACCATCTGGGCTGAATGCCACAGTGCATACCAACATTTATATCAGGACTTTGCCTTCATTGCAGGGGGACTGGAAATTGATTGCTCTCGGGCAACACCAGGAGGAGCATGGGGAGCTCTACAGAGACTGGTACACAGGAAGGAGCAGTGAAGCCCAACAGATCCTCCACAGCATCACTGGTTGTGACTTCATCATAGTTTTCATGATGATGTATCAGTATCTGTCACATTTGTCTGGTGTCACCATTCAGCTGCAGAGCACAACACTAGACATCATCCAGGCTCATGCCATGATTGACAGCATAGAAGATGTGTACCAGATGGAACATAAGAATGTTGATGAAGGGTTTCAGCAGGTGTACAATTAAACTGTGAGACTGGCTGAAAAGGTGGGGAGCAGGCTATGAATGCAACGCCTGACTAATAGACAACAACATCATAGCAATAAACTAGGTGACTCAGTTTTTGATTGTTACATGAGTACTGCCATCCCATTTTTTGACCACATCATATTGAATCTGGATGATTAATCTTCCTCATTTGCAATCAGTGCATCTTCTCTCCTTGGTCTTGTGCCTGTTGTAATCTGCTCACAGGAAGTTGACATGAATTGCATACCTGAAATCTACTGCCATGACCTGCCATCCCCTGAGCTTGTTCCACAAGAAGTAACCCACTGGCAGTTGCTGTATGAGAAGGTGCCGGCAAATGAATAACCTTCAACACCAGGGACTGCAATCAAACAGTGTGATCCTGCCCAGTTTCCGAATATCAGGGTTCTTTTGCAGCTTGCATGTACCCTGCCAGTCACATCCTGTGAATGTGAGCGAAGTGCCAGCAGATTAAGGTGACTTCATACCTACACACGGGCATGTATGGGCCAGGAACGACTGTTATCCCTCGCTCTCCTACACATCCATTATGATAGGCAGGTTGACCTGAATGAAATTGTTAATATCTCTACGCACTTATTGTACATCCACGGCAGATGGAGCTGGATTCCCTTATCAGACCATAGTTACTTATCATGTTATGGTTTCCTCAAGATCCGAAGAATCTTTTTGTTCAGACATTCTTTTGAGAGTGAGTGGTTACTTGCATGTATTAATGCAAAGTGCTGCTTCACATAGTTGTAGTAAATATATCATATTACAAAATCGTATTACTTATTTCATTGAACTATTTGAATGGTTTGTTGGAAACCCTTTTGAGAAGTTTACAATATTTTAATGGACATAGTTTGGGCATGGACTTTTTACATTGTAGTTTACTTTCCTTTACATAAGGGTATTTGCACTTAAAAACAAAATGTCACCAACTGCAAATGTTCTGCTTTCCAAGCATATTGAAGGCACTAGATACATACATACAAAGTTGCCAGCGGATTAGGCCTATCAGTTGATCTCATCTGCCCAAGATGTAGCTCCTGATTAAGTTTCAGCAGTTGGCCCCCTCCCTTCATGTGCTTCCTTCTACCTGGCACACTCCCAGCACTCTGTTATTAACCTCCCCCCCCCCAACCTATACCTTGCCCATGTACCTGTCCCACCTCGCTTTGAAACCCTTCACTGTTTCCTTTGCCTAGATAAGTCTGAAGGTTCCATGCGTATTTTATTTTCATGTTACCTATTATGTTGAGATAGACCAACATCTGTTGGGACTCCTATTTTGTCACAGAACATACTGGCCTTCATATTTGCAAGAACTGTAAACATTTGCTTTGTGATATTTTGCTATATATGGCATTATGAATTTCCCTTTATCTTCCTTCTTTGTGATGCATTCTGCATGACTTCATTAATAAAGCAGCTTTATAAAAATCAAGCATGCCTCAAACCCAGAGTCTTGCTCTCACTCCTAGTGATACCTCGCATGTCATCATGACTTGTGCTGTTGGCAGTTCCACCTAGGCCAAAAAAGAACCCCCTCCCCCCCATTTTCTGACCAGCATACAGGCCTGGAAATACACAATCTCATTTACAGATGTGACCTGGGGGAGGGAAAGAAGGAGCAAGTCAACAGTAGCAAAACAATAATCAGTACAATACATACAAAGTACAATATAACAATTTACAAAATATATCAAAACTATATAATCTATTATCTAGTAAATTCAATAGCTAGTAGACAGGTGGCAGCAGTAGTAGTCCAATAATAATCAGGTGCAATCACAGTCAGACACAACTATATTTCTGAGAAGCTGCTTAGCAGTAGCCAAACTGGAGAGAGAACTATTACCCAAGTTAAGGATGTTCCAAACCTGTGAGAGACAGTAACTAAAGGCAAGTTACCCAGCACTCAATTTCTGATATGGGATGTTGAACTTGCTGCCAGAGTGAGAGTGAAGATGCTGTCCAGTCAAAGCAGTGGGCGAGAACAGGGTGCACAAGTAGATTGGGAGCTTGTTAAACCAGAATTTAAACCCAAAGAGGGCTATAACAAAAGAACAATCTAAAAGGGAGATGTTTAATGCCTGAAGAAGCTCAGCTTAGGCTCTTGGCTCAACTGGGGAACTATAGACCAGTGAGCTTAATGTCAATACTGGGAAACTGCTATAGACAGACTAACAAACAACATTGTCAAACACTTGTTAAACAGCCGGTCTGGTGGGGCTGAGGGTTAAGGCACTGGATGCCACACCTCGCGCCATGCCGGCGACCCATGTTCGGGAATGGGCACAGTCTGTCGGTGGTCAGCAGGGAAAGGGAAGGATTGAGCATCTGAAGGACTGTTCTCCTTCTCTGGGGAGGGGGGAAGCACAGCATCAGCATCTTGTCACCCCCTGGCGGAAGCTGGGGTGCAAGGTGCTGGGTGAGAGCATGGGGGGAGCTGAGTGCGGTCGCTTCGAGGGGAGCATGCACAGATGCATGCAGGCTCTCCCTCAGCTTGCATCATTTCATGCACCTGGTTCCACAGGGGAACCATTCAGAAAAATCCAGGTGAGGCTTCCACCTCTATGAAGCCCTCCTGGGGCTTCAGTTAGCCACTGTTGCCAGGCTCCCCCAACCAGTTACTTGTACCGTGGACTGGACTGAGGACCAGTTCCATAGCCCTGCCCTCTGGGGGAAAGCCGGGGGTGACCAGGGAACCTCGGCATTGATAGTAGGCGGATGGCCGGGGCCATGACCAGGGCAGAAATCTGGCAGAGAGCCCTACCACCAAAAAACAAACAACAACAAAAAAAAAACACTTATTAAACAACAACTTGGATTTAGTGGAACAATATGGTTTCTTTGAGGAGAAACCATGCCAAACCAACCTCAGTGCTTTTTTGAAAATGCCACCAAGGAAAATGATATGGGGGATCCTATAGATATTGTATGCTTGGAGTTTAGTAAAGCGTTTGAGTCTGTTTCAAACAGGAGCCTAGTTCATAAACTAGAGAGCCTATTTATGACAGGGGATGTGCTGAAATAGGTTTAAAGCAGAATGTAGGATAGGCAGCAAAGAATCATAATTAATAGTAACCAGTCAACAAGAAAATGGGTGACAACTGGGCATCCATAAGGGTTGGTTCTGGGACCTACATTGTTTAGTATATTTATATGTGTTCTGGGGGGGGGGTCATAGTAGCTGGACCACCAAGTCTGCTCATGACACTAAGATGAGAACAGCAGTTAAATCATAAGAGATAAATGAAATGCAGAAGGATTTAGATAGATTTTGGGAACTGGTTGGCAAAATGTGAAATCAATGACAACATTGAGAAATGCATGATGATGCATTTAGGTAAAACACATGAAAGTGAAATACTACCTGCACTGCATTAAGATTACTGAAATCAAGCAGGAAAAAATTTTGGAAGCACTTAAAAGCAGTGACTTTAAATGGGAGCAGTAGCTAGCATGACAAATACATGGCATGCATGAAAAAAAAATGACATAAGTTGATTTTGGGATGTTATAATGCCCTTATACAGATACTTGGTCTAGCCCCATCTCAGCTACTCTGTGCAGTTGTGCTCCCCACATCCAAGGAAAGATATTAACATGATAAAGTAGGTACAGAGCAGAACTACTAAGGTAGTTAATGGCTTGGAGAACACAGGCTATGAGTACCAATTGGAAGCAATGGGACTGTTTTCCATAAAAAGGAGTAGAGAAGACATGATTACAGTATTCAAGTATTTGAGTATCTAAAAGGGGTAAAACTATCAAAACAGGTGCTGATCATCAAGAAGCATAAGTATGGAAGGATAAGGTGACAGTTAATCTTATCGAAAGGGATGAAGATTTAGGGAAAACGTCAAGAAAAACTACTGCACAGAATGAGTGGTGAACACTGAACTGACTGCCAGAGCCTGTTGTATCAGCTCATACTGTAATAACCTCAAGCTCAGACTAGTTTTAAAGATAATGAGGTGATAGGGTATTCCTACTGAGCTGTGCAGAGGGAGGAACTTGATGGACCACTGACCTTACTTCCCCTAAATAAGTGTATATGTATGTATACTTTTATGTTACATTCTGATATACACACAACTGTGTGTCTATTTTATGTCCATGTCACTCCTGTAAATTGAGCTTGTTTCCTTAGTGTGCTCACACAGTGAATAAAAATAATGAATAACAAACTTCCTACCATGGCTCAGAATAATCTTGTTCAGTGTCTGAGGTATTGGAGTTTTAACATCTGGGACCCCATATACAGTCACACAGTATGTGGTGGAGAAAACTGGGGTACAATTGGTTTCCTGCTGCACCTACACACATTTTTGCTATTTTCAAACCCAACACACTATCAGCAGTGTGTGTGTATGTGGGGGCGAGGGAGTCCTCCATGAGACAGTGTTGTTTAGCTCAAATGTGCGAATTCCTGAATACAGATAATAATGCCAAGCCCCCAGCTGCTGGTGTCCTTCTCCACCCCCAACAGCCCATATCTAAAGCAAACTTAGGGTCATGTTCAAGGTGTCCTTTTGGAATCTACCTGGCCCTCTCTACTGGTCTAGTGCCCTCCCCGCAAAATTTTCCTGACATCCCTGGAGACAAGTGAATCACAGGAAAACATGAATGTGGCATACCAAAGGCCAGAGAAAAGTCAATGCATGATATCAGTTATACATTCAATAGAATCACACAGAAAAAGTGCTGAACAGAGGTAGCCCCCAGCATTTTTTTGTGGGATTCTTTTATAGGTATTGCTGATTTCCTATATCAGCCTTTGTTGGTCCTTTATAGAGCACAGTTCATATTTTCTCGTTGATTGCTTTGTGGATCACACCCTGCCTTTCTTTTAAGTACCTGAATACTTGTGTTGCTTCTATCCAGTGGATCTCCTCCTTTGCCTTGTGCTCTGTGGTCATCTGACTTGTAAGCCACCTAACCCCATTCCACTAGAAAGTTTGGATTGATTTGCAACCCTGAACCCCCTCCAGACTTGCCATGGTTGGAGGGGACTGTGGCTTGCAACTGGGAACGTAAGAACTGGTGAGCTACTCAGCATAGCTCACCAGGTCATTTGTACTACATGCTGGCAAATGCCATAGCCTGGCTGCCCCCTTTCCTTATGTCATTGTGTTGTTCATTATGGCAGTGCAAGGAATGCCTTGTGACCCATAAGCAATAATACCTAACAGGGTGGGCAGAAATTGAGAAATGCCAGACTTCCCAATGGCGTAATGAGGCTCAACGCCACAGGCGGAGGGCCTTATAGCCCCTGGAATGTCCAGTATCCCCAATACCACCCACCCTGGAGGGTATTATTGCGCTTAGAAAATGGGTTATTTGTGGCATTTTTTATAAAATATAAAAATATAAAAAAAAATAAACATTTAAAGATCACTGGAAATTAGTATAATTCATTTTCTTGTAAAGTAGTCCCTCTACTGGTTCACTTGACAGTATAAGGCACTGCTGTTTTGTAGCAATTTTTTTTCCCAAACCCACTATCATCTTTCAGACTTACTTGGCCTCCCCAGTATTACTGGGAAATTGTGATGGTCTAATCCCACTCCCCCCACACACACACGGGTATTACCTGGTCTCATCCCCACCCTACCACCTGAGGCATAATTTCCGGTGCTGCAGTGTGTGGACTTTCTTAACACACAGTTTATCAAATCCTCTAGTTCTGAAGCACTTTAGGAAATAGTAAAATAATTATTTACCTCTTTTCGACTTACCGCCACCCCACTCACATGAACTGCCTCTTTTATCTCTCTCCACTCATGTCAAATGTTGAACGTGGTTGTGTCACTGCTTGCCATCACGATTCTGCCATCCCGCCACCCACATGTCTGTTAACACCAAGAGAATAGGCTCTATGTGCTTATGCCTTAACAACTATGGTGATCAAAACTGATGCTACAAAAAAGGTGACTTTTTCATATAATGGAAAAAAGACTAAATGATACAGACTGCTGGAGGTGGTAAGAGTCGGCATGGGGAAGCTAAAGCTTGGCACGTTCAGGAACCGTTCTGCAGAGCAGCCGCAGTCAAGGAATGTTAAACTAAAAAAATAGAAATTAGCATTTTCAAACTACAAATGAACATAAATTACATCAGGTTTTCATTTTATTATGAATGCCAGCAGGACAGTAGGGGTACAGCTGTCTCATAGTAAGGGCAGATTTAAATCGGAGCGAGAGTGACTGAGGAAGTAATAGTGCAGAACATAAAGGAATGAACCACAGAGGCAGCCCTTTATTTACTGACTGTATTTTTATTTTGAGGACTACACAACCATCAAGAAACTCTGGCACTGTGTGCGTGTGTGTGTGTGTGTGGGGTGGGGGGTCAGGGCATCACCAATCACTCGCTAACGACCTGAAGAATGGCAGCTTTTTCAAATGTCAACATTCCAATGCCCACTGATTTTTGTAAAAAGGCAGGCACAGGGACTAGTTATTTACTGGTCTATGTTGCCTGATACCCGCCTGGGTAGAGGATGCTCTCAACTAATCAGAGAGCAGGGTTTCTACAACCCATTTTCTAACATCATATAGAGCACAGTGGTATGCATGTTAGCACAGTAATGCAAAGTGGTTTGTGGGTTACTAGGATGTCTGTTTGCTCAGATAATTTTATTTGTAGAAAATAGAGGTACCTTTGGTGCTAAATAGTAAGGGGATTTACTAGGGTGAGTTGACACATACAAATGAGGCCAGTCTATCAGCACTCAGAATTTAAATAATGGAATCTAACCATCTTCTCTTAGAAAAACCATGCACATTTATTCCAAGCAGTGCAAATCATACAACAATCACATTTCTTCATTTAATATTTGTTTGTCCATAAATATGTAGTAAAAGGCAACCAGTTCAATACATCCTTAGTTATGAGAAGCAGAAAAGTCTCTGAATATACTTTACCCTTTTTTCTGTGTTTTTTCGTGGCTCAATTGCTTAATCCTGTAAGGTAACTTTTTTATTATTCATACAGAAATTCATTCCTGCCACAATCCTGTCCAGCATCCAGAGTGTCCATCCTTTTACTTACTTGGCTAGCTGCTCAATCTATCAGTGGTTCTGCTGGGTATATTCTTACCAAGGAGCAAGTGTAGAATGCATTTACTAGGTCTCCAGGGTATGTTTGCACACTCAATGCATATTAATTTCTTCGGCTTCTCAGGATAGGGGCAGCTCTTACAGACTACTTTTGGTACCTAGCCACCGGTGTGCACCTAGCTTGTGTCTCAAGAAGCATGCTAACATTTCAGAGTCAGGTGACTCCATCCTCAAAGCTCACTTGCATGAGTGTGGGTTGCTCAATTTAACCCCACTGGTCTCCAAGGAGACTCGACATGTCTTGGCTCATAGCAGTTAATAGGATCTTAATGAAATGGCCAGTGGTTCAAATGCTAATGAACTGAAAGAAATGTTACAAATACTACACATAAATATATAAAACAATGCTCCATTTAACCAATACCTTTGTGTTTTCTGTTAAAATGATATATGTAAATATTGCCTCATTCCAACCTTCAGATTTTCCCTGATGTGTTTAGTAAAACATTCCAACAGAAGATATTTTTTCATTTCCAGAATAGTTTTTCATAAACATCTATTGCATTTTAAACTTAGTGGGTACCAATATGCAGTGCTGTATATTTCAAAATGAGTACATATCATCATAAATAGCCACTATGGCCATTGTCATCATTTAATGCTTTTGGCCACAAAGTCTGAAGTTCATGTATCCAGAATACCTCACGCTGCCATAACAGATTCTAGAAGTCTCCCCCACCTATAGGGGGTTTCACTTGTTTGATACCAACATGAATAAGTGAAGCTGCTGAGCCATGACCTATCTCAGCATATTTTGTCATATTTCAAATGTTGTGTCCTTACTGCTGTTTTGTGTTCACTCACTTGACTTTTTAAATCTTGTTTTGTTTGGCCAATGTATGTTAAACCACATGAGCAGGATTGCATATAAATTACTCCTTCTGTGGCACAGTTGCTGAGTTCCTTGATCTGATGCTTCTTCCTGGATCTTGGATAGTTAAAGGTTTTTGTGTTTCTGGTGCTCCCACATTGTACACAGTTACCACATTTAAATTTTCCAGCAGGAGTTGGTGATATCCAATCTGGTCACATGTTCAGTTTCTCTACTTTAAACAGTCTCAACCAAAACATCCTTAAGATTTCTACTGTTTTTATAGTAAAACCTTGGTCCATGTTTCACAAATGAGTGAAGCCAGGGTTCAGCTCCCAATACTTCCCAGTGTTTTTTTTTTATGTGCTTTACTTCATTATATGCTAGAGCATATACTGTAGGTAGTACAAAATGAAATTGCTTCAATACTATTTACTGTTGTAGGTCTGTTTTCCAATAATTCTCTGTTTGCACAATTCACCCTTTCTACTGCTTTTAACAAAATGCCAGGTTCATAACCCCTGTTGAGAAACCTTTGGCATGTACAGTACACTCCACTTATGATGGACATTGTTATAATGAACAATCGGCTATAGTAGACAAAAACTGATTTCCCAAATCAAATATATGAAATCCAATGCATTTTTCTCTGGTTATAATGGACAAAACATCACTTATAATGGACACTATGAAGCTTTTATGGGCATTTGTAATGCTTTTTCTGGGGGTGTGTGCAGAGCTGGTGAGGAGATTTGACAAGTATACAATTAACAGGGAGGAGCTACAGAGATAACATTTCTAAAAAAATAATTCTACACAAGCTGCATAAACTTTTATCAGTAAATTAATTAAACTAAAATTAAATGATTTTATATTTCAATAAAACCCTTACAGTGCACGTGTCTTTGTTCTTAGTGTCATAGAACCCCATCAACCAGCCACTGGAGTTATCTTCTTCTTACTTTTTGCTATAAACTTCCTTTAAAAAAGTCATGTTTCCTGATAGTTAAATACATAAACACACAGAATACAGGAACATATATGCCAGGCAGGATTCTGAGTAATCTATGATGTTTTATAATAGGTTCTCATTCGCTCTGAGTTCATGCTCACCAACATAGGCACACCTGACATGTAGGTTCCACCTCCTCTGGATATAAAGGACACTAGCTATAATGGACAAAAGTTATGTGCACAGATGCATCTATCCAGGCCTTCACTGTATTTTGCAATTTCTTCCATCATTTCTGATTCCCTGATACAATTTATTTTAATCCTAAAGGGTTGACCATATACAATATTCTTTTTTGTGTGTTGTGGGTGGTGGCTGTTGTAGTGTAAAACCGTATTCCTATCTGTCTCTTTCTGAAACAATTTTGTTTCCAGACCATCATTTTTCTTGTAGATTGTAAGGTCTACTTTCTATTTGCTTAATTGTACTGTAGACTTAAGATTCAGGTCATTGTCATTAATGCAGTCAAGAAAACAGTTCAGATCCATTTCTGTCCCTTCCCACACCAGAACTGCAGCCATTTTAATATATGTACTAGCTATTTACTTTTACTCTCATCCCATATTTTCTGATCTTCCTATTCACCAACATAAATTAAGCAATAAGGCATGACAAGGGGTGTGTTATGGTGGGATCACAGCCCCTTACATTGTGCTGGGACAACTGCCCAGCTGAAAGCTGCTCTTGGCCAGTCAGGAGCCAGCATTCTTTCTACCCATTTCATAATATTAGTTAGTGAAGGGGCAAATGTGGTACCCATTGCAGTCCCGTGTATTTGTTGAAAAAAATTCCTGTTAAAAAATGAATTAGTAGGAAGTCAGTTCAAGGTCGGCGGTTGGTGTCATGGCATGGAGGGACAGGGAGCAAATCCTCAGGCTCGTGGGAGCAGCTGCACTGGGGAGGGAGCTGGATGTCATTGTCCACCTAGGGAGAAATGACCTGGCTGAGAAAGGGATCAGATCAGTGCAGGAGGAGTTTGTAGAGTTGAGGAGGGGCCTTAGACAAGTAGCACACATGGTAACTGTCTCGGAGCGCTGCCTGTCTATGGTATAGGTGAGGCTAGGGTGCTCCACACCATGGGATTCAATCAGTGGTTGAAAAACTGGTGCAGAACTCAGGGTTTTTGCTTGACTGGGAACTGGAGCGCCACTTGTAGGGATGCAGACCTATACTGGCATGATCGTCTGCATCCCTCCAGGACGGCAACCAGGATCCTAGGTGATGGGTTTAAATGCTTCATTAGCAAGCATTAAACTAGTGGGGGGGACACTGAAAAGAAGAAGGGAAATCCTATCCCTCCAAAACAAATCAGGGTAGCTAATGAGGTAAACACCAAGATAGAGAAGTCGATAGGGAGAAGGGCAGGGGTAAATGGAGAAAAAGACAATGGCAGTAAGGACAGTGATGGGGCAAAAAGCGGTAAGACCATAAAAAATTGGGGGGTAATGAGTACTAATGCCCATAGTCTAGGTAACAAGCTCCCTGAACTGGTGGCCTTGATGGAAGAGGGATTCCTGAATATCGTGGCAGTCACAGAAACATGGTACACTGAGAACCATGACTGGGATGTCAACATACCAGGGTACACAATCTACAGGAGTAACAGGGAGGGTAGAAGAGGAGGAGGAGTATCTCTCTATGTAAGGGAAGGGATCAAAGCAATGGAACTAAAGGGTAAACAGGGAGGAGAGGAGAGGAGAGAAGAGGAGAGGAGAGGAAGGGAGAGGAGAGGAGGCACTGTGGGTCATCCTCGAGACTGGAAATGGCACCACAATCTGCACAGGGTTTGTATACAGACCCCTGTCTCAGGGGGAGGAAATTGACAAGGAAATGATAGAAAGCATCCTTTGGATGGCAGAAAAATGGGAGATATTGCTTATGGGGAACCTGAATATGCCACATGTTAACTGGAGCACCTTTGTTGCAGCACATCCAAGAGCAAGGCCATTTTTGATGCCCTACAGGGGACATGCCTCAGACAGCTAGTGTTGGAATCCACTCAGGAGGGAGCAATCTTAGACCTGGTACTATCAAATGGGAATGGAGAGAGGATCTCAGATCTAGAAGAGGGTAGCCATCTGGGAACAAGTGACCACCAAACAGTGTGGTTCACAATAAACTCAGCTGAAGAGTCAGGCTATACAAAAGTGAAGGTACTGGGCTTCAGAAGGGATGATTTTGTCAAAATGGGAGAGTGCCTCAGAAAAGCATTAGCAAACAGGCAAGAAGGAGGGGTGGAGCAACAATGAGGAAACATCAGAACTGCCATCACAGAGACAAGTCTCTGTGTGAAGCAAGCAAACAAATCAAAATGAAAGGAAAAAACAGCATGGTTCTCAAAAGAGGTGGCAGGGAAGGTCAGGGAGAAAAAGATAGCATTCAGGAAGTATAAGGAAACATAGAAGGAGCAGGACAGAGAATTGCACCAGTTAAAGCAGAAGGAAGAGGGGAAGGCAGTCAGAATAGCAAAGGCCCAAACTGAGGAAAAGATAGCCAACTCGGTTAAGAAGGGGGGAAACCTATTATAGGTACATTAGGGAGTGAAGGAAGACAAAGGAAGGGATACTGAGGCTGAATAAAGAGGAGGGTGGGTGGGCAGAGAGGGGACAGTGAAAAAGCAGGGATACTGAATGAATACTTCTGCTCAGTATTCACAAAGGAAGAGGAGGGGGGTACCTAATCCAATCAATAGAAGCATTCTGGATAGGGGGTCGATATCAGTCCTTTCACAGACGAAAGGGTTCTGAAAGAACTCCTAAAACTGAAGGTGGACAAAGCAGTGGGGCTTGATGGAATTCACCCCCAAATTCTTAAAGAACTAAGGGGAAAACTAATAACACCATTGACTATCCTTTTTAAGAAAATGTGGGGGGATGGTGTGGTACCTGAGAACTGGAGGAGGGTGGATGTGATTTTCCTTCACAAAAGTGAGAGCAAGACAGAGGCAGGAAACTACAGACCTGTCAGTTTGACCTCAATGGTAGGGAAAATGATGGAATCACTTCTGAAGGAAAGAATTGTTGAGTACCTAGAGGCCAGTGGGGCACAGGACCCAAGGCAGCATGGATTCACAGTGGGAAGGTTATGTCAGATAAATCTAATTGATTTCTTTGACTGGGTGACAAAAGCAGTAGACCAGGGAGGGACTGTGGACATGGCCTACCTAGACTTTAGCAAGGCATTTGACACAGTCCCGCACAAAAGATTAATAAACAAATTAGCCAACCTGGGAGTGGGTCCCAGGGCAGTAGCTTGGGTAAGACATTGGCTGGACAACAGGACGCAGATGGTAATGGTAAACAGAGTCCACAGTGAACAAAAGGGGGTTACTAGTGGGGTACCGCAGGGTTCAGTACTGGGTCCGGTCCTTTTTAATATCTTTGTAAGTGACATTGCAGAAGGATTGGAAGGAAAAGTATATCTCTTTGCAGATGACACAAAGATCTGCAACAGGGTTGATACACAAGTGGGGTGGAAAGGATGAGAAGGATTGGCAAGGTTGGAGGAATGGTCAAATGTATGGCAGCTTAGATTTAATGCAAAGAAGTGCAAAGTAATGCACCTGGGAAATGAAAACCCAGGGAAAGAGTACACAATGGGGGGTGAGACACTGACAACAGAAATGGAAAGGGACCTGGGGTTAGTAATATCAGATGACCTATTGATGGGCAAGCAATGTGAGAAGGCAGTAAGGATTGCTGGGGGGATACTGTCATGCATAGGGATAGGCATCACCAGTAGAAAACAGGAAGTTGTTATCCCTCTGTATAGACAGCTGATGAGACCTCATGTGGAATACTGTGTGCAGTTCTGGAGACCCCATTCCCGCAAAGACATAGACAGGGTGGAGGCTGTCCAGAGGAGGGCAACTAAAAAGGTGCAGGGTCTTCACCAGAAGACATACGAAGAGAGACTAGAGGAGCTTAATATGTATATCCTTGAGAAAAGGAGGGAGAGGTGATACATGATAGAAACTTATAAGTACCTCAATGGAATCAACAAAGTCCAAGAGGGTAGCATCTTTCAGAAAAAGACGTGCAAGAACAAGGGGCCACAATTTGAAGATGGGGGAGACGGCTCAGAGGTAATGTGAGGAAGTATTTATTCATGGAAAGGGGTGTGGATGTATGGAACAGTCTTCCTGAGGAGGTTGTGGAGCCAAAAACAGTGGGGGAATTCAAGAATGCATGGAACAGACATAAGGCAATTCTAGTAGGGGTAGGAGGAAGTAGGATGTTGGTTATCTAGGATCTGCAGCTCATAGGTTCACAGGTTCATAGATTTGTCAAAGCAAAGAAGGCTATTGTCCATTATGCTTGCCAATGACAGTGTCTAGCCTAGTGATAGCCTCTGATCTTATTGTTCTTTAAATGTTCATCTAGCTTATGTTTAAATTCTTCCATAGTGTTGCTAGCCACAGCTAATTGCAGCTTATTTATTAGGTAGCGAAATGGACAGACTAGGTGGGCCAAGCAGACTAGGTGGGCCAAGCGGTCCTTATCTGTCAAAAATTTCTATGTTTCTACGTTTCTATGTTTCTATGTCACTAGTATAGTGTTCCTACCAGTCTCAATATTTTTCAGTTGATTTAATACACCTTTGATGTCTGCTACATATAATTTTAATTGTTTTACAAAAGGATGAAGAAAAAAATCCATATGTTTGGACATTGGTTCTGATATAAATCCTATGCTGCTCATGACTGGTCATCCAGGGGGGTTTAATTTGTTTTATAACATGGGTTACCTATAATAATTTATTTGACTGGAGCAGAGCTGTCAGGTGGACATGCATTCAATTTCCTTTTTAATGCATGGTTGTGTTGCCAGAATTTTTCTTTTCTAGTAGTCTAGGGAGCTTCATATCATGGAGGGATCTACAATCTTAGTGCAGCTCTGTTCCATGCAGCAGCCATTTGTTTTCCTATGTTAGTGAGGAGACATTGCTGATGCCTGTGAAGTAGCAGAAAAGTAGCAAAGCAGTGGCAAGCATAATGTGTTCCAAACAAAATGGCTACCAGCACAGAAAGAAACAAGCCCAAGTAATGTCTGTATGTCAGGTACCACTGGGTGACAGTTAATTGTACAATGTACAGCGGGCACACAACGAGAGAGCATATGGTCCAGCGCCTGCTACACACAATGCTTGTAGTCACTGGTTTTTGCAGTCCCCGCACCCTCGAGGAAGTGTGTCCATTGTCTTGAGTGAGTGTCCCTCTCCATGACCACCCACCCCATGCTCCCAGCAGGATGCAGAATAAGGAGATTGTGCTACCGTGTATGAGGCAGAGACATAGCGAGATGCAGCATGCAATCACCCGCAGAGACAAGGAGAAACAGACAGTACAGGGGAACATGGTGTCGCTATTGGGGCTGTTTCTGTAGTTTAATGGAAGCAAGCAGTGTACGGGACCTATGCGTACTCCACTCTGTGTGATTTAATTGTTCAGATAAGGGAGGCACAGTGTAGAGAGAGCTGGTGCTCTAGCATATCTACAGTCCCTTCCAATAGACAGCAGCTTCCCTGTAAGCGAGACATATACAGATAGGGAAGTTCAGCAATGTGTGTCTCAGTCCTCAATGGTGTGCAAGGTGACAGCATGGCACAGTTACAGAGATGTGCGAACTAGCGAAATAGGCACACAGCACTGTCAGAGTGCCTCATCATGCTCCCCCCGTGCTTGGTCCTGCATCACAGAAATTTTAGCCAAATAATTGTCAGGCACATTAATGTCAGGCATCGTTACCTGAAGCAAAGTCGATATCTGGCAATCATGTGTCGGTATAATTAGAGTCGGCCAATTGTACCCCTTCAGTTTAATCCACAGTCAGCAGCTGGAAGAGACACCAACATGCCTTCTAGTTTTGATTCACAGTTAGGACGGGGGCCAAAAACACTCAGTGTCAGTGTCGTAGATCTTCCTATTATCAGGCTGTGCAGTAGTGTGCTAGGTAGTAATGCATGGCAAACAGAAAGTATATGCAAATGAAAATGTTGTAGATGCATACAAACCAATAACAGAAATGTTTGCTAAGGGACTACTTTCTAGAGCGTAAGGATAATTTCCCTTTTTACTATTAAAATAGGGGCAGCAGCTATATTTTGGGGGGTTGCCGAGTATGTGTAAGGTAACCCATGTTATAAGCGCAATAACCCACTCCAGGGTGTGGGGTTATAGGAATTTAATCCATGCCTGGGGCTCTGTGAGGACACTAGGCCTGCAGCCTCATGCCTCACAACGCACCCCGGGCATGGATTAAATGCCTATAACCCCACGCCCTGTTGTGGGTTATTGCTTACTTTATGGATTTTTTGAAAGAAGGTAAATGGTTCGTCTAACAGGATTCTACATTAATAAAAAGTTTTTCTCTGCTTCTGTAATACATCTTTTTTTGTTTACATTTTCAATTACAGATGCTACAGAGGTTTTTATGGACTCTGTGGGATCCATTTTTAACTTTTTATAGTACTTAACATTCTCCTATTTTTTTTTTTTCATTTCTGTGGTATACCTGTCTGTTCTCAATAGTATGATAGCACCTCTCTTGTTGGCTTTTTGATTATCATATCTGGTAAAGTTCGTACTTCCTGTAGAGCATCTTTATTTTTGCTCAAATTATCTCTGCCTTTAAAAACTCTCATATCTTTGTAGAACTTTATCAACATCTGAGTCCAGTAGTTTACTAAATGTACTGACTGTAGACTTTAAAGACATGTTAGAGACAAAACTTGACTTTTTAAGAAGTGGAGTTTTTTCTGTTATACATTCCATTTCTGCCTCTTCCCCATTAACCATAATAAATCTTTTTCTTGTAGTGATTGTTTGTAAATGATTTTGCCAATGTTGTTGTTTTGCAGAATGCACTTTTAAATGTAGTTGCCTATATAGTTTAAATAAATAAATTTTCAGATTGAAAGCATTGATTTTATTTTTTGGCACAATGATAACCCTTTTTTCCATAATTCCTCTTGTGCATTATTTAAAGTGTGGTTCGTTAAGTTGACTAATTCTAGCTGGCCAAGTGGTGCAGAGGGTTGAGGCCCTGGACACCACACCTCCTGCCACACTGGCGACCCGAGTTCAGAAATGAGCCTGGGTCATCGGAGGTCAGCGGGGGGAGGGAGGGAGAGGATGTGAAAGGCTGCCAGCTCGCAGCTCTCCACCTCAGGAGGGAGTTCCACCTCTCCTCAGAGTATTGTCACCCCCTGGTGAAGGCCGGACTGGAGGCCTCACTCTGAGGAGTGCCTGCACTAGGCCAAGGGAGGGTGGAAGAGACTGGTACTGTGGATGCGGTGTACATGTGCGCCTCCCAGCGCATGCATCATTGCTTCTGGGGTCTCGAGATTAGACACCAAGAGGAGAAAATAGAGGATAATATGGGGGCCACCCAATGATGAAGCCTCTGGGCAGGGCTTTCTGGTTCTGCTGGGGTGCACTTGGCACTATAGACCCCTGAAAGACCTCGAGTTCTGGTAGGTTGGCAGATGACTGGGTGACCTGGGTGACCTGCTGTAGGAGGCTAAACAGAATCGTAAAAAAGAAAAATAATAATAATAAAAAAAGTTGACTAATTCCATTTCTTGTTCCGTGCCAACCTCTGGGAGCCCTGATCACCCCAGTATTTGCCATGGTTGTTTCAAAGAGGTTTGTGTCAGTAAATTGCATTTATGTATAAGATCCTAGCTCTCAGATAAGTCAGGATAATTCTAACTTCACCCCTGGCACCTGTGTAGAACAGTAGACTGGCTTTTGAGAATCTCTTATCATTCTAGCATAGATACATAGACAGTGTCGGCAGATAAGGGCCTATGGCCCACCCAGTCTGCCCATTTGAGCTTGTAAGTTCAGTTTATGTTTTCCTAGAAGTCTGTTGCCCCTTACCCCTGACCTCCAGAATTCCTTTATGTCTATCCCATGCATTCTTAAATCCCGCTATTGTTTCAGCCCCCACCACTTCCTTTGGCAGGGTGTTCCACTTGTCCACCACCCGTTCTGTGAAGAAATTCTTCCTCATGTTTCCTCTGAATCGACCTCCTCCAACTTCATCCCATGCCCTCTAGTTCTGGAACATCTTTTGCTTAAAATAGTGTATTCCTGCACCCTGTTCCTCCCTATAAGATACTTGTATGTCTCTATCATATCCCTCTCTCCTCCTCTCCTCCAGGAGTACATGTTCAGTTCCTTCAACATGTCCTCATAGGACTTGTGATGCAATCCATGCACCATCTTTGCTGCCCTCCTCTGAACCTTCTCTACCCTGTCTATGTCCTTACGTAGGTAAGGTCTCCAGAACTATACACTGTACTCCAGGTGGGCCTCACTAGTGTCTTGTAGCAGAATTATGACCTCCTTTCCTGCTGATGATGCCCCTGCCTATGCACCCCAGCATCCTATTTGCTTTACCTGCTGCCTTGTCACTGAGTTTCCTCACCTTGAGGTCATCAGAGATGATAACCCCAAGATCCTTTCCTGCTTGGTGCATGCTATATCCTTACCCCCCAACTGATATATTGTGCCAGGGTTTTTGTGCCCCAAATGCATTATCTTGCACTTCTTTGCATTGAATTTCAACTGCCAAATCCCTGACCATTCTTCAAGTTTCTGCAGGTCCCTTCTCATTCTGTCTACACCCTCTGGTGTGTCTACTCTGTTACAAAGCTTTGTGTCATCAGCGAACAGTGAAATTCTACCTTCTAGGTCCTGCTCAATGTCACTGATGAAGATGTTGAATAAGACTGGTCCCAGCACTGATCCCTGAGGTACCCCACTGGTCACTCTTCCTTCTGTGGAGTGACAGCCATTTACCACCACCCTCTGTGTCCTGCCACCCAGCCAGTTACCTACCCACCACACTACTGTCCTGCCCACCTCCATATTCCTCAGTTTGTGTAATAGTCTTCTATGTGGCACAGTGTCAAAGGCCTTGCTGAAGTCCAGATAGGCCATGTCCACTGCCCTCCTCTGATCCACCTCCCTAGTCACCCAGTCAAAAAATTAAACAAGGTTGGTCTGACATGACCTCCCCCCTGGTGAAACCATACTGCCTTGGGTCCTGTAGTCCATTGACAACCAGATGTTCCACCAATCTCTCCTTCAGTAGTGCTTCCATGATCTTCCCCACTACTGAGGTGAGGCTGACTGGTCTGTAGTTCCCCGCTTCCTCTTTGTTCCCACTTTTGTATAAGGGGACTATATCTGCTGTCCTCCAGTCTTTGGGTACCTCCCCTGTTTACAGCTGGTTATTCCTGAAAATGTGAGTATCACACTGAGCTCCCAGGAGAGTCTTTGCAATCCCAATAAGTAAACTGCCCTGCAGTCAATTTTACCAGGGTCTTTTCTTTCAGCAGTGGGACCACAACTTAGGCAGGCTTCTCTCTCTCTCTCTCTCTCTCCTCCCCCCCTCTACCTTTGTGGGTCACACTTAATTTCTCTGGTACTGAAGATTTCATTTGTGTCTCTGTTGTAGGGCTTTAGAAGAACATTTTAGGATGTTTAAAGTTGTTTACTAGATTTAGGGTTGCTGAGTCTCTATTGCACCAGGTTTCTGTTGATAGGTTTGTGCTGCTGTAGAAAGCCATCCTCTACAATCAGACTTCTCTGAGTAGACTCTGGCTTTCTGCAATGGCCTTATAGCTTTTCAACTTCTCCTATACAGTTCCTCCAACATTATCACATGCTTTGCTCTCACACTGTCTCTCTCTCACTCTCTCTCATGCTGCTGTTGCTACTGTATATCATTAGTCTATCACCCTCTTACATACACACCTGCACAAGGAGTAATATTTCCTGGCTTCCTTTCTTGAAGCAGTGTTTATTTTTCAGACCCCTCTAACCCCATTGTTTCCCTTTCATATGCCCCATCTCTCCCTCATCTTCATTGTTTAGTCTTTTTATGACCCCGCGTTTTGATCAAGATAGGTTGAACTTTTTAAATCCTATCCAAAAGGTGATTTCATGGAGCAACTGAGAAAACATGATTCAGAGGGATTTGAAAAAATACACCTCCCTTTTTGATAAGGAGGTGAAAAAGGCTGTGTTAAAAAGTTGGGGCAAATTGTTGACAAAATTACAAGGTTATGACTAACAATACAAAACACACTAAAAAGCCATTAATTGGATTTACTTTGTTTTCAGTCCATTTGCAGCCACTGCTGGTAGCAGCAGGATGTTTGCCAGTGGATCAGTTAGGTAAGTGAGAGGTGCAGGGTGTGTGTGGGAAATGGGTGCTAAGAAGAGGTTGGGTTGTGAGTAGGGAGTCAGTCAGGAGAAAGCAGAACATGTTGGTGGACCATCTTTTTTTCAGGTTAACAAACATAACAAAGAGAATGATGAGGAAAGGTTTTCCTCATTGCAGGAACCCACACTGGGGATTTCAGCATGTTGTTTTGTGGCTCCGAAATGGGCATCCTGGTGTCACATCCTGTTGGGGAGTTGTTGGCAGAGGGAGTGGCCTCCCCAGGGTTAGAGGGTGTAGAGGGGGATTTTGCTTGATAGGGTGGTGGGGAGCTATCAGTGGTGTGGTTGAGCACCCTTCATTGGCACTATTTGCAGGCAGAGTTAGGCAGAAGGGGGGGCTACATTTGGCATGGTTGAGCACTGGTCCACCACTCCTATTGGAAAGCACCATGGGGGGGAGGGGGATACTGGCAGAGGGACCGAGCACCTGCTGCCAATGTTAGTGACAAGCAGTGTGTGGCATGGGGGAGATATTGGTGGAGGGATTGAGCACCCACTGCTGATCTTGATTGGGTGGAAGGAGGGAATGCTACTTCACTGGCTGATGACAGTGAAATAAAAGCATGCAGCCACACTGTGACAGGTGCAGCTGCATTCTTTCTTATATGAGAAGCTTCTGCCCATCAGCTAACGAAGCAATGTCAGCAGCCGCCTTGTCAGAATTGGGTGTTGACTCACACACCTTCTGCAGACTCATCTGCATTGACTGCTTTAGCACACACCACCCCAACCACTGCACTGTCTGAGCAGTCCCAGTATGTTTGCTTTGCCCATGCATGCAAGCTAGCATAAAAAGAACAGCCAGGGCCAGTGGACAACCCAATAGATGATCAGAGAAATGCCTTCTACTTACACTTTTAAGATACTAGGCAGTTTTTTGTGAGGTGAAGGAAATATCTGTTTCCAGGCAGATGAAGGATTGTTATTACTGAGGGAAAAACCTTAATAATCCATAGCTTTGATTATTCATCATTCATACAATGGCTTCATGTTTACTTAAAGTGGCAGTTCATGTTACAGTGGAAATTTTTCCCCCGAAATGTTTTATTCTCTTTTAGATAACCTCTTATCTTTTCCAGTGAGATAACCTTTATTCCCCATTTAGAGTTTCCGGTAACACCATTTTACATTTAAAATAATAATAAGTGCACTCCTTAACTGGGCTCTTCCCACATTTTTCTCATTATTCTTAGTTATTTTTAAACACAGGGTCTGCTATGCAGAAGTTTAAGTGGGTGCTAACCAGTGTTTGCAAGCATGAACCAGGTTTTGCACCAGACCTCAGTATTCAAAAGGATTAATTGCACCAGCAAACAAGGTTAGCGCCTATGCAAACCACAATGGGTGGGTGTATGGAAATGGTGGAAGGGCGTGGACAGGAATATTGTTGTAAGCAGATATTCAGCAGATTTTCACTATACAAAAGGGTTTAGCATGGTCCTTTTGTGCAGCACAAATTCTACCAGACAAAAAACCCTCTTACCTGTCCAATCCTAGCAGCTATCACAGATAATGCAGCCAACTAGCTGGTTGGCTGCTGGGGGAGAACACCCACCCTCTGTAGTCCTTGGATCTCCCCCTCAGATTGCCAGCCCATAACAAAACAAAGGAAAAAAAAATCCCTGGTGCTAGTGGTCCCACCCTCCCTCTGATCACCAGCCCATTGCAAAAAACACCCTCCCTGGTGCTAGTGGTCCCCCCTCCCTCTGAGCACCAGCCCATAGTAAAACTTACAACTCTCCCTTGTGTCCAGTGGTCCCCCTTGGACTCCAATCCATGGTACTGCTGGTCACAATTCTGTAATCTTTGGTGTCTAGTGGCCCCCCACCACAGCACCAAACATTCACCCCCCAGTCATCTTACAGATATCCGCGGTGCTGCAGGTGTGCATATGGTGACTGGCGCAGCCCTCCTCACACCTTCTTGGCCAGCTGCCTATGTCCAGACAGTTAGCACATGTCCTATTTATAGGACAAGGTGATGTGCCACCCTGTCCTACAAATAAAAAGTGCACTCCCTGCCTGGATATACGGTGGCTGGCAGAGAAGGTATGAGTAGGGCTGCGTCCGTCACCATATGTGCACCCATGGCAATGAGGATACTGGTAAGGTGACTGGGTGAGTGGGTTTTTGGTGCCATGATGGAGGGGTGCTAAACATCAGGGACTACTGAATTGCACTTGGCAGTACCATGGATCATTGTCTGGGGGAACCACTGGATGCCAGGGAGGATTGTATGTTTTACTATGGGCTGGTGATTGGAAGGGGGACCACTAGCACCAGGGAGGGTGTTTTTCACAATGGGCTGGCAGTCTGAGGGAGAGTAGGGACCATTAACACCAGGGAGGGTTTTTTGTTTTTACAATGGGCTGGTGATCTGGGGGAGGGGGGACTTCTAGCAGCAGGGAAGGTTTTGTTTTTTTACTATTACAGACCAGCGATCAGAGAGAGGGGAGGCCACTAGATACCAGGGATATATGCAAATGTCTTGGACAGGGAATGGGGGGTGGCGCCATGCTAACTTGCCTGCGCTACCCATGCAAATATCCCCTTAGCACCTTGCATACCCAATGGATTCATTTGCACGGGTCCCTTTGAAAATTGCAGATAATGCTCCTGTGCTGTCCACCTTTGAGGACCTCTTTGGGAGCCATGTCCAGGTAGCGCTACTTTACTTAGCATTGTACTAACATGGTGCTATAGTCAGTTGAATAACACCGGTACACTTTCCTACTGCATATAGCATCCTCAGACCCCTGGCCAATTGCAAAGTGCAGCACAAACCATTGTGCTTCACTTTGCGCTTTTCTGAATATCGAGCCACCACTGTCTTATAAAGTTTGGGAGCAGTGTCTGTTGCATGTTAGTTTTTTTTTAGTCTAAAGAAAAGTGTTGTAAAACACTATGTGTTCAAAAACAAAACAGTTATTAAAGCAGCAGTGCACGTAACAGTGGACATTTTGACCTGTACTTTTTACGGCCGCAGTAGACGGAGCCTGCAGACATTTTGCATGTACAAAAGGAGTGATGTCGTGTTTTCTGTCCTTGGAACTGACTGAAGGGGTACATAGTCTCTTCCACCTTACCCTCCTCCAAGCAATGTTTTCTGCCCTCAAATGAATACGTTTTCATGTTAGTCAATGATTGTAGGGTACTATTTTCTTTCTTAAATGGGTGGTACAAGAACTGGAACCTGAGTAGTGGGAGGCAGCATTATTTTTTGGGGGGGAGTAAGATCCACCCCCTACCCAAGAAGCTCCTAAAGATCTACCCCAACTTCTTTTTTATTCATGTGGGAGGGGCATGAGGTGGCTCTATCATGTTGTAACAAGGCACACTAGTTTGGGACCTCTATCAAGCAACAGAACAAGTCCGTGAAGTTGTGGAGCCCCTACATTGTATTAAGGACTAGGAGAACAGAAGATACTTAATGCCTTTATTAAGGACTAGCTGAACAGAAGTTATTTAATGCCTTCAAACTGACTTAAAATTCCTTTTTAACAAATAATTATCAGAGCCACCTGGGGCCTTAGAAGGAGACAGCAAGTGAAACTAAATCTCCCCAGGATAACATAGACACAGCATTTTAATTTACAGTAAGAGTCACATGTTTTTTTTTAAAACATTTACATATTAAAAACATAAAGTTCAGCTTTTGGGATGAACAATATTTAATATATGGATTTGTGATTTAATATGCTACTAAAGCATACAAAATAATTGTGATAATACTATCACTCCCAGAGCGATAATAGTACACTTCGGGAGTGATAATACTATAGTTCAGGTCTGGTAATACTATAGTTCAGGACCTGAAAGATAGTATACCAGCAAAACAGAACAGCACAAGCATTAATTTCCCTCCCAATGTCTCTAAAGCATACTTTCTAATTGGCTCCTTTTTGTGTGTGGGTGATCAGAAACACTCAAAAAACATGGTGGTTCGCTCTCTTGCTTAGCGAGAGAAATCCCTGGTGTTAGCAATGCTGTTTCTAAAAAAAATCCACACCCTCACCATACAATGTTTGACGAGCAGCCTTTTTCTTCTCTGTACAAACCTACTTGTAATGTGTACATGTACAAGGCACCTGGTGGACATACTGAGCTGGCTCACTAACCGAAATTTACCACGAATGTGAGGAACGGCAAAGTCAGTCCTGCAGCTGTCTTCTCTTGCCTCTTCACTCAGGACCCCATGCTGCATACATCAAGGTCAGAATAATTTTTTCAATGCACACCTCAGATCTATATATTTAAAAAAAATAATGGACAGCTTAGTGTCCATTACCAGGGAGTCCTACCATCCTGAGCTTCTGGACACATTGGAACCTCTCGAGCTTCACTCTCGAGGATTCTGTGTCCAGAACCTCTCGATGATATTACTCCATGGTAATGGACACTAACCTATCCATTATTCTTGTTTTGTTTACCAAATTTAATATACAGTTTATATATAATTTGTTTTTTTAGTAGTTTTAAAACTTTGAAAGCATTGGTGTTAGTAATGCATTTAGAAATACATTTTTAAATTGTCTTTACAGTTAAATATGCAGTTTCATGTCAGGGCACATTTTTGGGGGGATGAGTTCAAATTATTTTAATCCTGGGCACAGTACTTAGTAAACACAACTTTGATGATAAAGTGTCTTTTTTTCTTCCTTTAGGTTTGAGAAGTATGTATTAGAAAACATTGAACAAGAAAACAATTGGTGGTTTTAAAAGCTATTCTGAGCAGAGCTGACATTAAAAAAAATCTCAACTATATTTTTTATTTCATTTTATCAGAGACACTAGAAACAGGATGTTAACATTTACTCCCAGAAACCTGTTATTCAGGTTTTTTATTGCATCTTGTCCCATGCAATCTTCCTAGAGTGCAGTTTGTCAGGGCACATTTTTGGGAGGAGAGGATTCAAATTATTTTAATCATGAAGCATTGATTTTAGTAATGCATTTAGAAACACTATTTTTAATTGTCTTTAAGTTAAACATGCAGTTTCCTGTCAGAGTACATTTTTGGGGGGAGGGGGTTCAAATTATTTTAATCCTGGGCACAGTACTTGATAAACACAGGCTTTGATGAAAAAGTGTGTTTTTTCTTTGAAGTTTGAGAAGTATGTATTAGAAAACATTGAACAAGAAAACAATTGGTGATTTTAAAAGCTATTCTGATCAGCCCTGACATTAAAACAAATCTAAACTGTATTTTTTACTTCATTTTACCAGGGACACTAGAAACAGGATATTAACATTTACTCCCAGAAACCTGTTATTCAGGGTTTTTTTTTATTGCATCTTGTTCCAGGCAATCTTCCCAGTATGCAGTTTGTCAGAGCAAATTTTTGGGGGAGGGAGTTCAAATTATTTTAATCATGAAGCATTGGTTTTAGTAATGCATTTAGACATACATTATTTAATTGCCTTTACGATTAAACATGCAGTTTCATGTCAGGGCGCATTTTTTTGGGGGAGGGGTTCAGATTATTTTAATCCTGAGCACAGTACTTGGTAAACATAGACTTTGATGATAAAGTGTGTTTTTTATTTTTTGTTGTTGAAGAAATAGAGAACTCCCTGTTGTGATGGTGCCAAGTTCAAAATTAGAAAAGTTGCCATGACAAACAATGGGACAGCACACATCTCATTTCAATGGAGTACGAAGGCCTCCTTCATTTTCCATTTATGTGGGTTCAGTGATTAACATTGGCACATCTTGTGATACTAGTGCTAAGACACCTCCTTATTGAAAATATAGGTGTCTCAATACAAGATGATAAAGAGCAGCTAGAAAAAATAACATCCATGTAGAATTCTTACATTTTTGTTTGACACCAGCTCTGTGTCCCGCTGATAAAATTCCCAACTGATGTTTTACACTTTGCGTATCCTCAAAGTACTGTGCAGCAATTTGTCAGCTATAATTTAAGTTCCGCCAGTGTGTATAATAGCCTGGCAATGGCCTTCCATTGATCCAGTTCTTAATTACATTCCTACATTGCTTTTGCTTACAATTGCTAGGTAACCATAATGTCACCTGTTACACATTCATTCTTTGACTCTAAATGGCAAACTAGTCCATTATACTCACTTAAAGCAGGCATTTAAAGTATGTTCTTTTTAGGCTAGAACAGAAGACGAGATCAACATGGCATTTTTTCCATTTCAAAAATGGAAGCTGCAGTCCTAAACAACTCTTGCCTCCCCCACCCACAATTGTTGTACCTCTGCATGTCTCATTGGTAGAATAACTGATCTGTGTTTTTTTTTTTTTTTAATAACAGCCTACTGTCTAGCCAGTGAAGGAGCACACCTTGCTCCTGGGAACACTTAGCACATCCCAAACCACTGGCTGTCATAATTTACATTAGTCCGGTCAGAAGAAAGGTGCTACTTCTTTTTATCATTAAATTAAGAAAAAGGAGGAAAGGCCTAATATTTTGAAACATATTTAAGAAAAATTATTCTGCACTTACTTTGAGACACATTTTTTTCAGGTCTCCCCTTTATAATCAGAGCTGCAGATGCCACAGTAAAAACATTGAAAAAACGAATAACTTGGTACAACTCAGCTTACATTTTAAATATATTCTGTAGATTTCTCCTTCCTATCTTTTATTACAGAGGAAATTTGGATGAATATATGATCTTTATCTGTTAGAGTTCATCTGCCTCTGTAGCTTGCTCCCTACTTCAAGTCATAATGCTAAGTTGTGTCACCACAGTCTGCTGTCATGGGAGTAACTCTGATGTCACAAGTCATGCATTATGACCTCAGGTAGGGAGAAATCACCAGGAATATATGAACACTTCAGGAGCAGTGGTCCTCTTTTCATGCAAATGGCCTCAGTAAAAAATAATGGGGGGAAAAATGCAGAACTAATGTGAAATATAAACTGATCTGTGTCTAAATATTATGTTTTCTTTCACTTATCCTGAAGGCGTCAGATGCTCTTTAAGACAGGCACTCTGCTTGGGGGAGGGTGCTCATTGGAGCAAGGTGGCAACATGTATGTTACATGCATGTTTCAGTACTAAACTGTGACACAATTGCTTTCAGTGTTTTTCCTGCACTAGAACTGTTTTAAGTCATTCCAATACATGCTTAATCCCATAGGCGATTACTGACAGCAAAATAATGCTGCTTGGAAAGTTTTTCAACCCAAATTAGTGAACATGACTATGACTCTAGGGCAGTTGCCTCTCCAAAGTCTGTCATGACTATAACTTTTCCCTCTGTTTGTCTATCTGTATGTCTATCTATGTAATTATCTGTATTTCTATCAATTGCATCTGTTCTTATTTTTACCTACTGTATATGTAAATAAACCTGCATATCACATTTGCCTGCACTCTGAACACATACTTATGATACAGTGCATATTTGCACTCCACTCCTGTATAGACCTCATACTGTCCTGATATTTCCATTATCACAGGCATAACTACCTTAACCTTATCAACAGTGACATAGAAACATAGAAGATGATGGCAGATAAGTACCGCAAGGCCCATCCAGTCTGCCCTTTCTTTTTCTACCTTATGGATGTGCCATCGGCCTTTGCTCTGTCAATGGCCTATCTATTCATACTCATTTGTATTACTCCCTTATGCCTATTCCATGCCTGTTTGAAGCCCTGCACTATATTCATATCCACCACTTTCTGAGGTAGGCCATCCCATGCATCCACCACCCTTTCTGTGAAAAAGAACTTCCTCACATTGCCCTTTAATCGGCCTCCCTCTAATCTCATACTGTGTCCTCTTGTCCTGCTATTTTTCTTACATTGAAACATGTTAGACTCTTTCACCTTGTTAACACCCTTTAGGTGTTTGAATGTTTCGATCATATCACCCCTCTCCCTCCTTTGCTCTAAGGTATACATATTGAACTCCGTTAATCTATCCTCATATGTTTTCTGATGCAGTCCCTGCATAGTTTTGGTTGCCCTTCTCTGGACTGCCTCAATTTGGTTAATGTCCCTGTGAAGGTGTGGCCTCCAGTACTGCATGCAGTACTCCAGATGGGGCCTAACCAGTCTGTTGTAAAGAGGGATTATTACCTCCCTCTTCTGACTTGTGATGCCCCTACTAATATATCCCAACATCCCACTAGCTTTACCTATTGCTTTAGTGGTCTGCTTGGATGATTTCAGGTTGATCTCTTATAAAAGCTACTATCACATTTTCTCTCCTAATGAAGTCCATCATTACACCTGACTACCTGACATCAAAACATTACTTAATTATAACTTACATCACCGCATGGACAAACACCCTGTTTTTCTCTATAAAACTGTAAATAATCCCAAGACTGAACATATGCCAGCCATTACTTTTTTATGTACAGCCACCTATTCTACCTGACAAAATTACATTGCTTACCATTCCTTCCATTGAAATCTACACCTCCATATCTTTTCCTAAGAATGTGTCTGCCTTCCTTAGAATGCAAAATAAAACAAATCTTACTAGTTAAAAATCATTGTGTTGTTTCTCCATGTCTCTTTAACAGTTCCACACAACCTCACTAACTTCATTATACAGCCATGGTGGATCTAACCAGAATTTGTTTTATTCTATTTTCAGTTGCCCCATATCTCATATCTTGTAAGATGACATTAATTCTCCATTTACAGTCTCCATTATTACCTTTTTTTACATTTAAGATATTAAAAAGTGTACTCCTTTTAATATGGCTCTCGCCACTTTTTCAGACTATGCCGTTCAGTGGGAGGGAGCAACCAGCCACAGCCCCTGCCTAAGCTATTTAAGTCTTCTCCCTCCAGCTTCACTCAAAAGCAATGTTTCTTTACTACCACTGGAGGCTGTGCCGGGGCTCCTGTCCCCCCCCTTTTTTCTCCCAGTGTTTATCTCCCACTTTCCCTTTGTGATTTTAGACTTTCTACTTGGTTTGTGCCTCTCCAGCTTTCTAGGTCAGTATTTTGCTTTCTACTTTACTAGCTGTAGTTTGTGCTTCTCTCAGTCACCTTTTCCTGCTGCACTCCTGTTCTCTTGTACCTTGTGTTTCTTTCTGTTTTGGCTCTTTTTGTCCTTCTAGTTTTCCCAGTGTCCTGCCTTCATCATTTTCTTTTGACTTGTGCTATTCAGGCTCCAATTTTTGCTGTTTTTCCATACCATTCACAAATCTGTCAGTTGAACTACAATCCTTAAATGCTTACACCTGACTTCTAGCCAGGCAGCCACTCCCTTTTGGGTTCTGCTATTGTTCACTTCAGTAGCTATTGCTTCCAAGTTGTTGGTTCCCATATGATCTGCTTGCCCTAGTAGTTTCATTTATTATCTCTACTTCTTCAACCTACTTGTCTTGCAGTGCATCAGTAAGTAACACTAACCTCACTTATGGAACTGGTTGGCATGCATTCATCATTTAGTCCAAGCTTGTAGCATTCAGTCTCATTCAGTATCCTAGTTGTCATTTGATGCCTCAATCAGCTGTTTAGCCTTACCTATGTTTTGTTTCTACCTTGTGCTTATGGCCGTCAGGCTTTGCCATCAGCCTCCCACTACTTCTGCATTCAGATGTATGCCAGCCACAACCATAGCATGGCTTCCAGGGCTCCTGCCCTTTAAGCCAATGGTCTAGCTCTGCTCCCTTGAAGTCCACATATTGAGGGTGGGTCCCTCAAGTGGGATCCTTCTCTTTCCACCCTTCAGTTGAGAATCTCTTACACTCTGGTGGAAGATTTAGCCATGCATATCAATTTGGTGGCACCTCTTGATGTAGTATTTAAGACTTCAGCTGCTGGAAGGTGAGGTCTCTAAATTCATGGGGGCTCCTTTAGCTGTGCAGACCACATCAACAGTACCTTCAAAAGCTACAGCTACCTAAGGTTCACCAGGTCTCTACCTCCTTCCCTTCTTCTGCCCCATAAGTGTGAAGATCACACAAATTGGGTGGAGATCATACAACTCCAATTCTCAGCCCCTCAGGGGCTCAACTCCTATGCCATACCCATTAAGGGTTTGTCTTCCTCTCTATGCCTCCCCTTGTGGAGGCCAGGTGAGTGCATTTCAGTGGTTATTGTTCTCTTCCTCCTGCCTTGGAGTGTGGGCCTGCTTTGTGGGGAACCTCCTTTAACTTCAGAGATCAACTTGTGGCACTCCCACAGCTTTTCCATTAGACAGATCAAATGAGAGTTCTTCCTCTAAAATACAAATCTACTCCCTGAATTGAGTTCCTAAATTGCAGTAGCTGAGCCATCACTAATTTATCCCAAGACTGGAGGGAAGGTGACTAAGGCCTTGAATCCCCAGAAGTTTCCCCCTCATAGGGTTTTTTTTTCCTCTCCTCTCTGCCAAAGGACACAAACATTATGTAGTCTCTGCAACAGGTGATCCATAACGTAGTATATTTATATTAGTATAACATTCACCCAATGTGAGTTGGGAATGGATGGTGGCCCTCCTATTTTGCCATTCCCTCCCTCCCTCTCTCCTTACAGAAGTCATGCCTCTTCTGTTATCAGTTCTGATATCTGTCAGTCTTTGCTCAATTCAGATTCTGACTGTTTCTAGTCATCACTAACTGTCATCAGTCTGTCCTCACTCAGGCTGTGTGGTCACTACTTACTGCTCAGTACTTTTTGGGCTAATTCCTAAGGTACATTTAGCCTAAAGGAATTATGTTCCTGTGGCACCTCTAGGGGTGGAACTCTTCTGAAGATAGTTCCTTTGATGTCACAGTACACCAACAGGGTGGTAGTTCCCAGTGGAACAGACAGTGTGAACAGCCAAAGTATTCACTTATGACAATCTCCAACACATTAATTCAAATACCTTCAGACTATCAACAAAGTTGCATAAGCATAACTCCTCACTAAGTTGTGTAAGCCCATTGAATTCAAAGGCTGTGCTGCAATTTAATGGGTCAGAGCAGTCAGCCACACCCCCTGCCTGAGCTAGTTAAGCCAACTCCCGCCAGCCTCACTCAGAAGCACTGTTTCTTTGCCTCACCATCCTCCCCTCCTCCTCCTCCAGTGGCTTCCTTCTCTTCTTGGGGCTTCTTCCTAAAGTACCTTTAACCCAAAATAATTTTTTTCTCATCTTATTGCAGCACCTCTAGGAGTGGAACCCTCCTCAAGAGGGTTTGTTTGCCTTCACAGTACCCCAACAGGGTGGTAGTTCTCCATGGAACAGAGAGTGTGAACAGCTAAATTTTTCACCTATGGTAACTAATAATACATTAATTTAAATACCTTCAGACTATAAACAAAGTTGCACAAGCATGACTCCTCACTAAGTTGTCTAAGCCCATTGACTTATAATTATTGTCATCCATTTTTGAGCCATCATTGTTCTATAAAGTTAGGGAGCAGTGTCTATTGCATGCTAGCTCAGTTTAGTCACAAGGAAAGTAATGGAAAAGAATGGGTACTCCAAAACAGCTGAGAATAGTGTTGAAAACTTGGGTAAAGCCATATTTGTATTTATTTATTTATTCAAATTTTTCACCAGGAGGGCACACTGAACAACAAGTTGCTCATCTCACAGTGTGACCTGGGGGGAGGGGGTTACATGAAGATAAGAAAACAGAGATTATACTATTAATCTATTGAAGAACACTTACAAATTATGTAGGAGCAGGTAGAGAAGAATGCAACTTGTAAAATGATACAACACTAGGGGTCCACAGAATACAGTACAGTATAACATGCAAAACAATAATGTGACAGAGCAATCTTTAGTACAATGATGTACCAGGAGCAGGTTCAAGGTAATACACAAGTGCTGTAGGAGGAGAAGGAGGGGAGTAGCTAATAAGCACTGAGGAGGTGAAGAGGAAGTGCAGAAGGAAGGGGAAGTGGGAGGGGAAGGCAGCCAACACCAGTTACCCCTTTGGGATAATGAGAAAACCATGCAAGGGGAGTTGGGGACATGAGGGGTAGGTGGAGGGAAGGCAGCCAAACCCTAGTTCCCCTTCAGGATGCTGAAAACCCTGCAAGGGGGTTAGGATTTAGTAGGCTGGAGCTAGGAATAAGGTTAAAGAAGGAACAGCTGGGGAGAGGAAATTGTGGAGGGTGGTGTTAAGGGAATATGTGGAAGAGGAGTGTTGTATTTTGGGGGTCCAGATTTTAGGGAAGTGATGGGTGAAACCATTCTGGCCAATGAGGGTGGAACAGTGTGGGACCACAAGGGTGTGTGTATCACTAGATCTGAGAAAATGGGAGGGTGGTGGAGGGGTGGAGAGAGAGGATGAGAGGTAGGGAGGGAGTTCTCCAAACCAGAATTTGGAGGTTAGTTTGGCACAGTGGGAGAAGTGCCTGTGTGATAGTGGAGAAAAAGCAAGGGAGCAATAGAGTTCACAGTGATGGGTAACGGGAGGGAGAGTCAAGGGCAAAGCAGCAGAAGAAGTTAAAGAGAGTGTTCAATTTGGTCAGAGAAGATTTGGAAGTAGCGCCATAGACTGCATCACAGTAGTCAAAATGGGGAGTATCATCTTCTGAACAAGTTCATGCCTCATAGTCAGTGAGATGCAACTATAATTCCTGTATAGGGCACCAAGCTTGGGGCACAGTTTCTTCAGGATGGCATTGATATGCACAGAGAAGTTGAGGTGTTGATCCAGCCAAACCCCAAGATATCTAAATGAGGAAGTGTCCTCAAGGGTTGTCCCATTGAGGATGTGGAAGGAGGGCAGGACAGTGCCCTAGAGAGTCTCTGGCTGGTATCAAAGGCCATAGAGACTGTCTTCATGGCATTGAGGAAGAGCTGGTGAGAGGCAAACCAGAGCTGAACTTGGCTGAAGTCATGCTATAAGCTGGTTTCCACAGCAGCAGGGTTTTTGTCAGAACTGTACAAGACAGTTTCATTGGTGTACATATGCATGGAGAAGGTAGAGAAGGCTATGGGAAGATCATTAAGGAAGATGGAGAAAAGCAGGGGACCAAGCACTGAGCCCTGTGGGACTCCAGTGTTGATGGGGAGTGGAGGGGAGATGGAATCAGAAATTCTTAGCAATTGGGTCCTTCCAATGAGGTAGGACTTAAACCAGTTTGTAGCAGACAAGGCAAGGCCTGTTGTAGAGAGGGAGACAAGAAGCAGAGTATGGAATACAGTGTTGAAAGCTTTGGCTAGATCTACAAAGATGGCTGAGGTGATCAGGCCATCATCCATTCCTGTAAGGATATAATCAGAGAGCCTGAGGAGGGAGGTGGTTGTTGAATGGTTCTTCCAAAAATCAGATTGGAATGGGATGAAGAAGGGGGAGTCAGTGAGGAAGGATGAAAGCTGGGAGAGAATCAGGTGTTCTTGGTGTTTAGCAAGGGTAGGAAGGAGAAAGATAGGGTGATAGTAACTAGGAGTGGACGGGTCACCACCCTTGAGGAGAGAAAGGACAATGACATGCTTCCAGAAGGAGGGGACCTGTGCAGATATAAAGGAGAGCTTTAAGATTAAAGAGATAGGATAAGCAATGGCAGGATCAGAGAGGTAGAGAAGTTTAGGATTAAGATCATCTGGGAAGCAGCCTTTAGAGGGGTTGATGGAGAGGAGTGCACTGAGAGCTTCATCAGGGGAGATAGCACAGTAGGAGAAAAGGGGGAGACAGATGATGGATGAGGTGGTTAGCTCAAAGTAGTAGTTGGTAGGGGAGGGAGGGAGTTTAGGAGAGACATGGTGCAAGAGATGTAGTAGGCACTAAATTCATTGGTCACTAAGCAAGGGTCTGATACCAGGGAGTTATTTACTTTAAGAACTGGGGAGTGAGAGGGAGGAGACAATATGGTGTAGACCACCCTTCAGAATTTGGATGGAGAGTTAATGTTTGTGAGGAACGAAGATTTAAAGAATTCAGACTTTGCCAATCTGGTAGCTTTTGTATAAGAGTTGTATAGCATTCTGTATGTGGCATAGTCCCTAGGAAGCTTTGTAGGTTTGTGTTTTTTTATGCCTGGCCACGCTCACTGAAGCAGGCCAGTAATTCCAGGGTGATCCAGGGGAGGTGAATCCCAAAGATTCTGGTCTTCTTGAAAGGAGAAAATGTGTTCCAGGTAGAGATGAATTTATCCTTGAAGTAGTCGAGGGCATGGTCAACTGAAGTGGCAGAGGAGAGGGGGTCCCAGTCTGTACAGGCAAGTTTGGATTTGAATGGGGTAAGATCTAAGGATTTAAAGGAGCAAAGCTGTATGATTTTGGGGGGGGGAGTTGGGGTGATGGACCTTGCAAACTATGAAAATGGGGTTGTGGTTACTAAGGGCATCTGGGAGGATATCTGACTTGATAGCACAGTGCGGATGAGTTGTGAGTGCCCAGTCAAGCAGGATATGGTTTTGCATTTTGAGATTTGGGCATGTGTGCTCAAGTACCAGTTGAGTGAGGTTTAGTGCAGAGACGCCATTCCATAGCTTGTTCAACTTGGGAGACAACCAATTTAGATTCAGATCACACAGTATGAACAGCTCCCCAGATTGCAAGATAGAGGTAGTGGAGAATAAGAGTTCTGTGTGACCAAAGGTTGGATACTTGGGTGGCAATAGATATTAGCTACAAAGATAGGGACTGTTAAAGGACAGGTAATGTGGGTGACAAGGGCTTCATAAGTAGCTGGGATGGAAGAAGACAGAGTTGTTGTAAATTGCAGTGAGGACAGGATACACATGGCCACTGCCCCTTCACAACCTGTCCAATCTTGTCTGGAGGGAATATTCGGGGATAGCAATGGCATTATCTGTGATGCTTTTTTTGAGCCAAGTCTCTGTTATAATTAGGATGTCTGGAGTGTGTGATACCACAAGAGTTTGTACGAGATCAATTTTAGGTAGCAAGCTGCAGATGTTCAGATGAAGAAGTTTCAACCTGTTGGGGATAATCATAGAGGCTGTGGAGTTAGGTGTAATGGAGTTGGAAGAATTAGCCAATCGAGGTGATGAAGGAGGGCCAGGGTTGGGAAGGATGTTCCCTGATGAGAGAAGGAGGAGGGGGGCAAGGATTAAGTAGTGCAGTTTAGGACTTTTGTATTGAAAGCTGGAAATTTGGGAGGGTGAGAAAGAGGGAGGGAGGGGTAGGAGAGAAGGAGATAAGGAGACGAAGATAGGCAAAGTGATTAGGAAGAGAAGAAAGAGAAGCAGGAGGGAAGAAGGGAAACTAGGACCATTTTTTGAAAGGGACCATGTGGTGATTACTAGGATAAAGGAGGCATCAGGGAGGAGAGGGGAGAAAGAAGTAGCAGTGGGTGTAGTGGGGAAAGGGGGATGAAGATCAGAACCAAGAAGGGTGGAAGAAAGAAGAAGAGGGTTAATGTTTCTGAGGAGGGGGGTAGGGGTTTCATTCAGTATAAATAATGTTTCTGAGATGTAGAGAGGAGAGCTAATGAGGGTAGTAGGAAGGGAGAGAGTTTTGAAGAGAACTCTTTAAGGGGATGACTGTACCCTGTGAGCAAAGTGGGAGTGGTGCTAGAAGGAGGAGCCAAAGCATATTTAATAGAGGTCAGGGCCAGGGTGTGTGAGTGTTACAAATTGTACAGTAGTTGGCAAGCAGTACAGGCAAAAAATGTAGAAATTCAGTTTGAAATGAGCCCTGAAAGCAGGGAAGAAAGGTGAGCCAATCAGGAGAGAGCAAGGACAGATGCTAGCCAATAGGGAGCTGAGTCCAAGCAAAAGCTGCCGTTCATGGTTCAGGCAAGGGAAAGCAGGCTTCTGAGGTGGCTAAGACTGTTACCTGTGTCTGGGAGGGTGGGCAGAAAGAGATTCGTGGTTGGCTCAGTTCAGGATCTGTCCGCTAGTGGCAGAGCACCCGCCTGAGGGTGCAGCTCCTGGAAGAAAGAAAGAAGAGACTGAGAGGTTAGAGAAGTTCAAGTTGTAGGCTGGGCCAGAGGATGAAATCAGATGGCAGTCCTGGGACAGGAAACAAAAGGGAAGGGAGTGAAGTGTGAAAAGGAGGACCTAAACCTAATATTCTTCAGGTGAAGCTACCTCTGGCTGGAAGCTGCAACATTGGACTTAGAATTTGCAAGAAAGTGAGTTCTGCTCACAACAGAGGGAGATGAACCTTACCATTTACAACTGTCCTTGGTTTGTAGCAGATTCATAAGGAAAGTTAATATTCTTCAGGTGGAGGCTACTTCTAACTGAAAGGTGAAATAAGGAACTTAGAATGATCAGAAAAGGCAGTCTTTCAATCAACAGAGGGAGGTGTTGCTTTACTTTTGTTACAATTGTTAAGATTTTCAGTGCAGGAAGAGTTTAAACCCAGAGGGACTGAATACTGTTTACTGTGTCTGTCCTTGTGCACAGCTGACATCTTTTGGGGCTGACTGCTTTCAGAGCACAAGTCACCAGGCTGTTTTGGGGCTGAGGAGGTTTACTTGTGTCTGACTTGGATGTTTGGATTTTCTTTGTTTGATTAGCAGGGTATTTTGTCTGTCAAATTGTTGTGGAGTGCATCTTGCTGACAGGAAGTCACTAATCACAGCCGTAGGTCAGAGCTTTTAGCTGATTGTTTTGTGAGGGCACAGTTTAGAGGTAACAAGCCTTTGTGTGAAGCAAATAAACAAAACAAAATGATGTAAGAAACCACTATGGTTCTCAAAGGAGGTGGCAGTGAAGTTTCAAGAGAAAAAGAAAGCATTCAGGAAGTACAAGGAATCACAGAAGGAGCAGGGCAGAGAATTGCATCAGTTAAAGCAAAAGGAAGCTGGGAAGGCAGTCAGAACAGCAAAGGCACAAACCGAGGAAAAGATAGCCAACTCAGTTAAGAAGGGGGATAAAACCTTTTTTAGGTACATCAGGGTGCGAAGGAAGACCAAGGGAGGGCTAGTGAGGCTTAATAAAGGGAAGGGGGGTGGGCAGAGGGTGACTGTGAAAAGGCAGAGATACTAAACAAATATTTTTGCTCAGTATTTACAAATGAAGAGGGGGAGGTACCTATGTCATAAATGGGCCAGACAACAGATATATAATCACTGATGCCTAGATCAAGTCATGAAGTGACTCCCCCTACCATGCCTGGGGCTGGGGATTGTCTGATACAATAGTCCACCTGAACTGGTATAGCCCCTTAGATAATAATTTGAATTTTATTTACCTACTCTCTCACCAGTTTACCCATATCTTTTTTTGTAATTGACTGCAGCCACCCAATCAACCAGCAGGAATGCATCACACTACCATGCTGGTAACCTAGGTTCCGGAGTGAACGCAGGAGCCGACATCAAGTGACGGGGGGAATGCTGCCAATGGTAGTGTGCCCTGACCTGGGAAGGGCGAGTAATGTACTCCACTTCTACAGTGACCCTTGATGATGGGTGGAGGGAGTTTGCTCCTTCTATTAGAAGGGGCTTATGCACAAGCATGAGCCAACAGAGGCAATATGTGCCACAGCAGGAGGTGTAAGAGGAGAGAACCATGGAGAAATAATGGTGTCTGCCAAAGATGATGGTACTGGCACACTGAGACCCCACAGTACCCTCTGAGCCCTCATGTCAGATCCTTACCCATTGGGGGGATGCCCTTACACTTGTTCCAACATAGGGAACAAGCCATAGAGGATCCTTGGACCAGTAGGGCTGCTGATGGGGCTGGGTAGTCACTGAAACCTGGAAAGACTGGTCAGAAGGGCAAACACCTTAAAAAGAAATGTGTGCTGCCTGACACAAAATAATTTATCGGCTCCTACTATAATGCAAAAATGTGATCCTTGTGTGGATATGAAACCAGATCAAAACTAGGGATGGGCAGGCCAGTTGTGACCCAGTTCTGATTCTGACTCTGATTTATTTTAAAAAGGTTCTGATTTAATCTGATTCATTTTAGACCTGTGTTTACACAGTTTGAATATGAGAAATGCAAGTGAATTATTATTTTTGATTTCTTTGTCACATAAAATATTAAAAGTCTGCTTTAAAAAAAATGTTTATGTTTGTATTTTTGTCTCCTTTTACATTCCCTGAGTATGACATGTGTGTTTGGGGGAGACAGGCAGCACGAATAGGAGATGTGATTGGGCTCAGGCCACCCCTCCTACCCTTCTGAGATGTATTTTTATTTTGCATGGAAAAACAGTCTGAGATGTGACATGACCAACCACCACAAAGCCCTGTGACCTAGAAGTCCAGGTGCAGTGCTGGGAAACACAGAGTCTGAGATGTGACTCCCCCCTCCCCAATCAGTAAGGCACTATGGTCTTGTAGTTCAGACACAGAGCTAGGGAACATGGAGTCTGAGATGTGACCCCCCCACTTCCACCAAATCAATGAGGCACTATGACCTAGTAGTTCAGGTGTAGGACATACACAGGCCATGAACTGAGCTGCAACTGTCAACTAGATGAATCAGTGATGAGCATCTGTTTAGCCAGCTAAGGAATTGATCTGATCTGACATGTTGGATTTCTATAAAAGGGAATAAAATAAATACAGATAATGGTACAGTGTATATTTTTTCTTATCTTGGTTTCTCTCTCTTATTCTCTGCAGCTGCTGCTGTAGGCCAGCAGAACAAAACAAGGCCTTATCACAGCACAAGCAGGCATGGGCAGAGTGTGGCCACCAGTATAGTTTTATTTTTTATTATTTTTGCCTAATAGTACTACCACTAGTACAATTACTGGCCCTTAAAAGAGCTTTTTCTAGTATACCACTGTCTAAAGTCATGGACCACACAACTTTTTCGGACACTCTCTGACTTTTGTCTAGATCAGCAGAATACTCCATCCATCTCCTGCTCACTCTGACAACTCTCTGAAGGCTGATTTTTGACTGTATGCACATGTACAGTCCTGCAAGTCAGTCATGGGATCACCCTGAGTGGTCTCAGGTTGCATTAGTCCAACTCCATGACATCGGGGCAGGGCAGGCTATCACTGCTGCAGACAGTGCTGCAAGACAGAGAGAGAGAGAGAGGGAAAGAGAGAGAGTCAAGAGATTAGATTACAGCAAGCTGAGGAAGGTCAGTTGAGCAACATTACAGCTGAGCCATGTGCCTGAGCTAGCTTGAGTGATGTGACACTGACAGGACAGGAGGAGCTAGAGGTGGAGCTCCAAATCCAACCAGAGAACAGTGATGGGAGCTGGCAGGCAAATGATCAACTGAAGGGACTTGACAAATGCAAATGGGGGGTGTGAGCACTGAGGGTAAAGGAAGCTGGTTGGCTGGCAAGCATCCCAATCCAGGCTGCAGCTGACCTGAACAGCAGTTATGCAAAGCCTGAAAAAAAAAAAGCTCAGTTGGTAGTACTCTCTGTCTTGAACTGCTGCTGCTTCTGCCCCTCCCCACTGACTTCACTGGCATGAATGGTGCTCTCATAGCAAGTTTCCTCACAGTGGAGTAATGAAATTGCCACTGATAATGTGTCTTTGGATCAGACCTGTGGTTCCAAACTGGGCCAACTCAGTAATTCGGATCGAGCTATGAAAGGCTCTGTGTGCCCAAGTCGAGTCAAGTAGGCCTGGTTTGGGAGTGTCCGGATGTACAACAAAGCTGGTTCACCAATCCCTTAACAAAACCTCTTGCAACAATAGAAACTGACAACCAAGAATTAAACTACTGACAAATTAGAAGGCTTAGTATCATATTACACTATAGAAAACTATTTGTGCGTGGGTGTCGGCATGGCTTAGTTGGTAGCACATCTGCCTCTGGGCTAGAAGGTTGTGCATTCCAGGTCAACACTGCAAACTCGGATCTTATCAAAACAGTGGCATTCCAGTGCAGTGTTGAGGGGTCCTGTATTGTTGGGGTGTTCCATCCTTCAGGTCCGACATTAAAATAAGGGGGCTTGCTGTACTTTCAGGGTGTGTTATCCTTCAGACGAGGCATTAAAAAGGGGGTCATTTTACTGTTGGGATGTGCCATTTTTTGGATGAGGCATAAAAACAAGGCTACCTCTGACCATCACTGGTCTGCTTTTGGTAGGTGTTCAGGTGAAATTCAAAGAAGCAATGCCACTCTTCAGTGACATTGTAAGGCTCTTCTCCAGTGTCCTGGATCAACATTCCCTGTCCCATAAAAAAAAAAAAAAAAAAAAAATATACATTTTCTAAGGCTGTGTGTGGAAGTTGATGAGAGAAATGGTTGCCACAATAAAACATGTTTACAGTCACTTCATTACCCGTCCGTCTCATTGCTTGTAAACTGCTTTGGGATACAGTTTGTATGAAAAAATACAATATAAATGCCAGCTCTCCTTCTACTTAGGCAAAACATGCACTGTATATGATGCAGCTACAGTAATGTTCATATAAATATAATTGTTTCTGATTGTGATAGATGATTATATTTATAACATTTAGGCAGTGAATGTGCAGTCACAAATTCTTTTGAGCCTCAGTTAATGGACAGTGACAGAATCTGAATTAGCTGAGCACTGTCTCATTTGGATGGAAAAATCTTTGCTAAGGCTTACCTGAGCCCCTGCTAAGTCTGAGTTTATCAATAGTTAAGAACTCCTAGATCAGCATTCAGTTAATTATTGTGCTTGGTTTTAGCTTTACCTTCACTGAGTGGTCTACTTCCCTTGAATGCTAATCAATCTGTCTGAATTCTCCTTATCACATTGAAGGAACAGTCACTGCGTGGGAGAACTGGGGGTGTTCTAAATGATTAATGTGGCCGGTCTTCCTCCCTAGATCCTGAGTTCATGTTCCTCACAGTCACAACCTTTCATCATACTGTTTGCTGTGACTATTGCGTCTGTTCTGCTTGCCTCATCATGAGTCTCTGCAGGAGAGATAGCTAATGATCCCTAGTTCTGAAGACAACAGCTAAGGGAAAGTCTCCCTTGCTGGGAGGGTAAGCTGCATACTGACTTTTCATTGCCAATAAGGGAGCACTATAGCCTGTTGTTATAGTACAGTGATGAAAACCTGGAGACCCAGGTTTGAATCCTACAATCAGCACTTACTGTTTGACCCTGAGCAAATCATTTAACCTCTTATGCTTAAAGCAGCAGATCGTGTTGGCTATAAAAATTCATGACAGGTCTGTTTTTGATTCAGTAGGGAAGGGACAATGCTGTCTTACTGAATTACTCTACTGTAAACTCAAACATTTATTATTGCATTTAAAATTTGGTTACCAAAAGGGCGCAATGAGCCAAGGTTCATTTGGTTCCATGTCAGAATATCGACAACAATGTTGTCAACATCCTGAACAGCGATGGGAACAATGCCGACTGCCCATACTGGCCAGATCAAGAATGTACTTGAGGTGGGGCCGGTTTCCACAACCCCTCCATCTCTAAATAACCAGTTCTGAGTCAGAGTTTATTTATTTATTTAGTTAAACATCAGTTTAGAAACCTTTGAGCCAGAGGCTCATTTACAAAGGTACCTCGTCACAAAGAGGACATCAGAACAGTAGTACAAGGGACACAGTACTTACAACAAAAAAGTTACAGTTCAATTACAATTTTGTTTCAATAGAATACAATCTCCAACGAAGCAAAAGATAAAAGGTGCAAAACTTATGGTCAGGGGAGAGCTGGTGGGAGTAGAAGGGAGGGAGATAGGGAAGGAGGAATTAGTAGAGAAAGGAAGGGGGGGGGAGCCGCTCAGTGAGCATTGTTGGTTTGGGTGGGGGCATAACACCAGGAGACAGAGTGCCAGTGTACAATGGGACCATCACAGCGACCTGGCGAGATTTGTCACTGTGACGGTCTTCACTGTAAAAATGTCAATGTGCTGACAGTACACCGGTTCATTTACAGTTGTGACTAGCGTTGTGCGAAAATGAGAAATTTCATCACATGAAATATTTTGTGAAATTCATGCATTTTGTGAAATATTTCTCAGGTGTGAAATGTGAAATTTGGCCTGAAAATTATGAAGTTTCACCCAAAAATGGTGACATTTCACTGTGAAATTTCACCCCAAAATGATGAAATTTCACCCAGAAATGGTGACATTTCACCTGAAAATGGCAACATTTTATATTTTGTGGTGAAATTTTGCAAGTTCGTACCCCGTGAAATATTTTGTGGAACTGTGGAATTTCACAAAATATTTCATATGGCAAATTGCCGATTTCACAGCACATTTCGGGCAAAATTGCATTTCGCAACATCTCTAGTTGCACCGGGGCGGGGATGGGTGAAAACCATCACGACAGTGTATACTAGTCATATACCACACCAGTGGTGAATAAACTGGGTAAATAAATCATTTATTTGGGGATAAATATTTATTTTCACTTAGAGTATGTGTGCTATTATACTTAGAACATTGTAATTCCACAAAGAAACTGGAAACAGAATAAGAAGCAGAGAGCAATGTATCAGATAGAGAGTTTATAATGAAAAAAGGGTAGTTTTAAGCTAAAATAGGATAAAGCAGTAATAAAAGCAGTAACAATATTGTGGTATATAGCAAATACATATCAGGGTGCTGTGGAATAACATACTTATCTCCACATGAGTGGTAAGACCTTCGGAATTAATGGCTTTTTCACACATGAGTAACTAGTCTTAGGGGAGATACTGTACATATGTTATTGCACTGCAGTCCATTATGTATTCCTTAATGAATGCAGAGTAAAACATCAAAATGATCAGCAAAATATACAGCATCAAAAGAGAAATACGAATGTGGCCTAGCCCAACCTGGTATCCAAGTACCCCACATAAGGATGCTGCAGAAGAGGGGTAGGTGGGAGGGGTAAATTGGCAAATAGCAGTACTGCCAAAAAAGTGGGCACTATGGGAAAAAGAGAAGGGTAAACTGCCAGAACAATTAGCAATAGGAACAGGAGGGGGAAAAGTGAGCTCAGAGGAGAGGTTTGAGGGCAGAGAGTGACAAGGAGAGAAAAATGTGGAGGGAGTGATTACTGTAGAGCAGGTTGAATTCACATCTGTTAATTTCATGCAATTCAGCCTGCTATATATGTTCAGTCTGGTAGAATTTGCAGCATTAGAACCAATAAGTAAGCTGCTTCATGAATGTAACGAGGGACTGTACTGTGATGAATCAGGAGGTGCTAACTACACTCTAATATGTTTTACCGTCTGCCCTCCTACCTCAAGTCTCTCCCACAGTAATGCCCACTTCCACTGCATTGCCCTCATGTTTTTGTTTTTTTTGGTTGAGGGTGACTGTGATGTGATTATGCTGCTGGGAGTTTGGCCCCAAAAGTTTCCACTCTGCCATCCTACCTCAAGTCTTACAATCATGAGCTTTGCTTGTGTCAAGAGCATGAGCAAGACCAATGAGGAGTGCAGAATCAGGTTACTATATAAGATAGGGGGGTTCCATCTGATTTTAGCTCTGGTTTTAAAGGTAAAGTTTGGCTGGCAAGGACAGCAAGAATCTATACTGTAGAACAGCAGCTTTGGCAGGTATAAGAGCCTAGAGGTTGTTAAAGTGCAGCGAGTAGGTTGGGACACTATGGCTGCGAGAGTGTAGTTGCTTTCACCTAATATTCACTGTCTAAATATGATCACGCAAATTTGCATTCTGAGAATATAGTGAAAATATAGAGTAGTGAGCTGTGACTGAACTTGATACATCCAGCAGACCTGGGTTTGATTCCCCACAACATCCACTTACATACTGTGTAACTCTGAGTAAGTCACTTAACCACCCCAGTACTCCCAGGTTACTTCTGAAAACAGGCACGTCTACCTAATCGGCCTTGTCCAGCTATCAAAGAATAAAAAAAAAAAATAATAAAAAAGAACTGAACTTGTACAGGCAGAGGCTGGCAGCACTTTGGCAAGCCCCTACTAAACTGAATGGTTACTTTAAGGAAAAGACTATACTTTTTGTTGACGCAGATGCTGCTTGGGCATTCCATGAAACAAATGTGGCTTTGCTCACAGACCTGGGATCAGACCAAGATGATGAAGAACCAGAAGATAGGAAAGGTTATCATATGAATCTAGGTTGAATACATTAAAATTAATGCCATTAATTACCAGGCACATCCGCGGGGATCTCCTTCTTTTATATGACATCATTAAGGATCCTTATATAATGTCTGAATTAGGTTTTCCTTTAAGAAATCTGTTCATAACACGAGAGGTCACTTTCTTCAATTAACTGGCAAATGTTTTAAGCATATTGGTAGAAAGTACTCTTTTACTGTTAGGATCATTGGGCCATGGAACCGGCTCCCTTCGGAGGTAGTTACTAGTAATAATAAAGTGACTTTCAAACATCATCTGGATAATCTAATCATGTCTGGGTATGATTTATCCTAATATTCTTTGGCATAGTATAGGAGCATTATGGGCCTCGGCCTACTCGCTCCTTCACCCTACCTTAGCATGAACCTTAGTATGAACCTTAGTAAGATAACACCCAGTATCTCCCGGTGGTTACCTGAAATTTGGAACTGGATATGTATATGGGCTATACTGCTTTCATTTACTTTTTCTTCATATGAAAGATATTATTTGATAATCCTTTGTGTTTACCTCTGTTATTCAGTGTTGGATGACTAATACTGCATGACATGATCAGCTTTTCATTTAAATATTTTCTGTATGGATGTTTAAAGCTTGGAGCATAAAACAGAATGATATTTTTGATAAGTATTGATAAGCTTCCACATATATAATGATTGAATTTTCTTTTAACCCCCTCAAAAATATAAAACAATAACTATAATTTTTGAGAACCTGTTAAATATATTTTTTTAGATGGGTTATTAGAATGCTGTACTGATTCAATTAAATGTAACAAGATAAAGCAGTTGTCTGTTGTGCTGTAACTGGTATGAAAGCCTGCCTGTAGCTCACTGAAACCTCCCAGGTCCTTATGTTGCTGCAGTAACCTTGCTAATAAGACCCTGGTGAAAATGTTACCATTAATGTCCAACAGGGAAATGGGGCGATACATACATGGGTCAACCCTATTGCCCTTTTTCAAGGTACTGATTGATTTTATTTTTCTTGCTGAATAAAAATGAAGTATATAAAAAAAGGCAATAACTCAGGAACCATCTAAAAGCACTTTAAAGATCTGACTGTTTATGCATTTAATACAGTCAGCTGAAGAAGGGGCATTATTTTTTGTACTGTAACATCCAAGGGATCATGGTTTGCTGTTTTACAGCATATTATTATGTTTCGACTCTTTCGGGGCCTGCAAAAGCAAGACTAGGGCATGATAGAATGTTGACTGAAATGTTCCCAGCATGATTAAGGGCATCAGATGAATCAAAATTAACTTACAAACTACTCAGTTTCTAATTAAATATTGTGTAGTATTATCAAAATGCAGAAAAAGTAAAAAAAAAATAAAACTTTCATAAATCAACAACCTCAGTGAATTCAGGGCTAAATTGAGAGCCATGTCCCAGCTCTACAACACCTCTAAACAACAGAAAGTCAAGATCCTGATTGGGCAGTTAGAGGAAGCCACCCACCAAAAAGTAAGCTCCTGGTCAGCAAGGGGAAATATCCAAAGTCAGCTCAGCTGTACCTTTGATACAATGACTGTGACTGAACTTAATAATAAAGTTTTTCTCAAGGGCCACGCAAGTCTCTGGGGAATTATGCCCTGAGCCTGCAAGAGGCTGTCTGAGCAACAAAGAGAGTGAATCCAACAGAAGTTAAATATTCAGATAAAGTCCTTACTGACAAATTTATTGACGTTCCCCGAAGTGAGACACTAAGACAGGAGTTGGGAAAACTCTATATACAAAATGCGGATGCCACATTTTTGGACTTCAAAGAAAAGGATCAACAAGGTCTTATAATTTGGGTATCTGGAGGATGAATTGGCTGTATTCCAGCATTTTATGGCTACCCCCAGTGTTGAATGGCTGGAATAGCCTATGGCTTTCTCCATCCAAAATGTGTATTATGTAGGAAATGGATCCCTGGAAAGGACCACAAACTGAGGTGCAGTATGCAGGGATGAGTTCCGAGTCAAGGTCAAAAATCATTTCAAGGCAAGGAGGGACTTACCACACTGTAGCCCAAACCCGAGAAGCATCTATCCCCAGTACCAACAATTCTGCTTGGAGCAGAAGTAGGCACAGATGTTGTCAAATTACAACTTTGCCATTACTTCTACAGTGGAGTTCGTTAGGATTTAATGCATTGTCACAGATTCCTCTATGACAACAAGGATTAACTGCCATTGAAATTGCCTTGTTTTCTGCAGTAACTGCTGCAGAATGCTTCAGTATTGTGTTGCATTCTGGTGGGCTGCACTGCCGATCTAGAAAGTCTAAAGTCAATGCTGATGCATTGTGATGATTTCTTAATCAGAGCAAAGCTAAATTAAATGATACCTCCCAGAAAAACTTAGAGATGTCATCCTTCCTCCAAGTTCCCACTGAAATTTGTTGTCAGAGCAACCAAAATGCCTTTCCTACACTGAAATCTGAGATACTAGCCAGTCTAAAAGATGTATAGCCCTTCTGAGGTCTGAGTCCTATCATTATGGCAGGTAAAAGACCTGCTGTAATAGAGAGTGGAGATACTTTTTTCTTCCTCCTGTGTTTCCCAGTGTCCCCCTTCTGCCCATCCTTCAGTCCCAGCCCCATCACCCTGGCATCTCCCATGACTTTTGTGGGTGCCTCCCCTTTGTTCCCCCAGAGCTTCCCCCTTTAGTGGGGGTGACGGAGGCCCCCACCTTAAGTGTCATTGTGAATGGATCTTGTTATGGGGGATCTGCCTGAGTAGCCAGCTGCAATGCCTGTGTACTAGGCAGCTTCATTCTGCTGAACAGGGAGTTTTTTTGTTTTGCTTCCCCAATTCCCTTGGGATGCTGGCATCAAGGGCATGCCAAGCACATCCCCATGCAAGTGTGTGGCATATGACATCTGCCAATGCCCCTCCTCCTACTAGCCGCTGTAGCTGCACTGCCACCCGCAGTCACCCAGGTGGCAGTAAAGCAGCAGAGTTTGCTTCTCTCCCTACCAGAGAAGGAGTGTCCATTGACATGCTTGATTCTTTCCCCCTACCAGCTGATGCCCCGCAGCCTGAGCTTCTTTCCGAACTCAGACTGCCAGCATGGGACAGGTAAGGTGCTAAGCACCTCAGCGCTCTGCACTGCTGGTGCTGGTTGAGTGGAGGGACTCTTGATCCAGATAACAAAAAGAGGGCAAACCCAGAACTCATCAAGCTTTTGAGGCACAGGTCTTGTATGGCAATTGAACAGGAAAAACTGATTAGGAAAAGTCAGGATCCAAACACTGACGTGCAAAACTGTGCAGATATTAGTACCACAGATAAGTGCCAATGTGATTTTCAAATGATACCATGATCAGTAAGGTAATTTTGGACACAAGAAAATGTATGCCAACAGTACCAGATGTTCTTGCTGGAGTGGCATGAGAGAGGACATACAGGTACAGCAATGATATAAGGAGTGTAAGGCCTGTAGTCCAAAACAAAATTTCAAATGCAATTAGAAGGCTCCACACATACCAGTCATCACTAGTGAATAGCTTAAAGTAATTTTCTCAGATTGGGGGTAATTTACCTTAAATTGAAGCTTGTACTGGTGATATTCTGGCTGCATAAATGTTAATTTATCTGTGTTTTTTGTTGACTGGGAAAGGATCATAGTTTGGCCCAGACAAGGTGGCCAGCCAATCCTTTTCAACTTTCCAGTTCATTTCCATGCCCAGGGAGAACATGGGATCCTTTGAATGATCGGGGTATTTTATTAGCATTTCACATTATGATGAATTAGAGATTAATGAAGCCCAACGCTTGACTAACAAGGCCCTTGTTAGTCGAGCAGTGGCCTTCATTAATCTCTAACTCAACATCATTCATAATGTGCAAAATACTAACAAAAAAAAATACCCCATTCATTTCAATGGGACACGCCACCATGCTCTCCCTTGCTGCACATCATAGCACGGGGGCATGGAATTGAATCAGGAAGTGGAAGGGATTGGCTGATCACCTTGTCAGGGCCAAACTACAATTCCTTCCCATTCAATAACAGCCACAGAAAAATTATTAACATTTATGCAGTCAGTCAATCTATCACCAGCACAACCTTAAATTTACTGTAAGTTGCCCCCCAAATCTGAGAAAATCACTTTAAGCTAGTCACACTGGATCACCTCAAACTTGATCCTACTCGGAATAGCATGAATCATGTACTAACAGTCACTGATCATTACTCCATATTTATTGGGGCAACTTCTTTCAAAGACCTCAGTGCAAGAACAAAGGCTAAAATATGTTGACAGAGGGCCAACCCAGTGTTGTGGAGGGCTGAGGCACTAGACACCACACCTGCTGCCATGCTGGTGACCCAGGAACAGGAGCAAACTCGGGTCACTGGGGGTCAGCCCTAGGGGACAGGATTGACCATCCAAATGACTGCTCTCCTTTCCCGGGAAGGGGAGGTTCTTCACTTCGCTGTTGACTGTCACTGAGTGGAGGCTTGGTGGCAGTGCAAGCATGGGTGACATGGAATGCTAGGTAATGCTGGTTTGATGCAGGAAGCGTGTGCCTCCACACAGCACATCCTGCCATCCATGCTGTGGCAGGGGCTCAGAGAGAGAATAAAGAAAAGTGATGCAGGCTTCATGAAGCCTTGCTTGCATTCTCCCTAGTCTGCACCACCAACTAACCACCGTTCCTCATACAGATGTGTTCTTTGAGGAAGAGGAGGACAGAACCTTCTCACTTGACCCCACCATGAGGAGGAATTCATGGAGGACTCCTGGGGATGGCTGGTTCTGAGAATGTATGCTGCTGGTTACAGGGTGACAGGGACGGGGCAAATAGCCCATCCACAGCCACAAGAAAGAAAAATATTTCGTAAAAAAATATGTATATATTTTAGCAACAGCTGTCCGACTGTTTGGATATCATAATAAAATCTTAATGGAACAAAGACTAGCTTTTGAGTCACAGCTATTCCAAGAACTCTGCATCTTGTATAGTAGCCAGAAAGTACGAACACTTGTAAAATCCTCAGTCAAAAGGACTTTGCAACAGTGTAACTCACATACTGATTGGAAAGTTAAGTGCTTTCCCTGAGCATTACCAAAAGCAATGGCCAAACATCCTTCCAGAGCTCAAGTATCTCTACAACAATACAGTACACTGCTCCAATGTTTACATGCCATGGGTGGCTAGTAATGGACTTTGTTCAGGATGTTCACCTAGGAAAAACCTCATGTAAACAATCTACAGTTCCACTGACTGGGAAAGTGTCCAAGTTTGTGATCTGACTTTTGAAGATGGTGTTGAAGGGGGAACAGCAAGTAAATATCTTAAAAAAAGTATTACGAATTTTGTCTAATCTTTCAAAAGTATATATACCCGAGATGATACCCTTTCTAATTTTAACAACTCTAAATTCCAATTAAATTGGAATCTTTTCTTACTAAAATACCTTATTTTTATTTTTGAGGTATTAGTTATTATGTCCACGTTATTAATTACCTTACCTATTTTTATTTGTTTATCATTCTTTGAAGACCAACTTCTGAGCTACAAAAGAGAATCAGATTATGAGTTTAGAGTAATATAGGGAGCCTTCTGTTAAACTTCTTGGGCGTTTAAAAAGCTGAGGATCCTGTGCAGGGAGACCTGAAAGAGAGAACAAAGCAGCTAGCCTACACTGAATATGGTATTTTATTTAATACTTACAATAAGTGGCAGTGCAGATATGTGGGTAGAGGTAAGTGCTTTTCAGTTTTTTTTCCAGTGGTTACTTACTTTGTAGTGGAGGAAAGCATGGACTAAATGGAGGCCCAGTACGTGGTGTCTTATATAAGCACTCAGAAACAGGAATTGAACTGGAGTACTTTAGGGTTGTGAAGTTATACAGTAGGAAGTATATAAGGGTCCTTCCCATAAGAATAATGAGTCATGTGAAGTGATTGTGCCACTCTGTAAAGTGATAGAAGTTAAGTATAATTCGTACTTATTCAAAGAGGGAGCCTAAGGAAGAGGGGCAGGCCACTGTTTTTGAAAAAAGTACCACAAGCCAGGAGAAGAAGGTAGGTTGACAGAAGCACATACAGTAGCAATCCACATTGACACAAATCAATAGCACACGTTAGCACAATGTTTGGGCAGGCAGGAGGATGGGAGGGAGAGCTTGTCAGTTGTAAGGGATGTGGTGCCACCATCTTCCAAAGACTGCTCTGGATTCATGAAGGGTGCCCAGTGTGTAGGAGGATTACAGCTCCCACTGATGAGGTTACTGCCTTTGGGGCAAAGTGAGATTCCCGAGGAGCATCTTAAGACAGGGTGCCATGGAGACTTTGCTCCATCACCTCAGACCCCCCCAGGTCATAGCAGGTGGATGGACTATGGTGGAATGTGTAGGGGGAAAAGGGAAAGGTACTACATCAAGGAGGGTAGAATCACAGGGTAGAGACCAGCAACCAGTTTGTGTCACTGGCAGAACCAATTCAGGCTGCTAACCCCAGAGGACATGTAGTACTGGAATTCCCAGTACAGGAGGCTGCACCAGAGAAGTATGCACAGAAGGGGGTAGGACATGGCAGAAATAAGGGGAGAATTGTAGTATGGGAGATTCTATAGTCAGAGATACTGTATGAGAAGGTTAGTGTGCACTACCAGTCATGAGAAGAGACTGTCTGCTGCTTTGGATGCTTCCTTGCTTGGAGAAGTACATCAAGGTAAGGGATGGGAAGCCAGATATTGGAAACATACAAACATAGAATTTGATGGCAGATAAGGACCACTTGGCCCACCTAGTCTGCCCATTTCCCTACCTAATAGATAAGCTGCAGATCCTAGTTAACCAACAGCCTACTTCCTCCTACCCCCACTAGAATTGCCTTATGTCTGTCCCATGCATTTTTGAATTCCTCCCGTTTTTGACTCTACGACCTCCTCAGGAAGGCTGTTCCATGTATCCACAACCCTCTCTGTGAAAAAATACTTCCTGACATTGTCTCTGAGCTGTTCCCCCTCTATCTTTAAATTGTGCCCCCTTGTTTTTGCACATCTCTTTTTCTGAAAGATTCTACCCTCTTGGACTTTGTTGATTTCCTTGAGGTATTTGGAAGTTTCTATAATGTCCCCCATATCCCTCCTTTCCTCGAGGCTATACATCTTTAGTTCCTTTAGTCTTTCTTTGTATGTCTTCTGATGCAGACCCTGCATCATTTTGGTTGCCCTTCTCTGGACAGCCTCCACCCTGTCTACGTCTTTGCAGAGATGGGGTCTCCAGAACTGTACACAGTACTCCAGATGTGGTCTTACCAACTGTCAGTACAGAGGGCCAACAACTTCTTGTTTTCTACCGGTGATGTCTCTCTCCCTATGCATCCCAGTATTCCCCCAGCCCTCCTTATTGCCTTCTCACATTGCTGGCCCACCCACCTTTAGGTCATCTTATATGACTACCCCTAGGTCCCGTTCCATTTTTATTGTTGTCATTATCTCACCCCCCATTGTGTACTCTTCCCCAGGGTTTTTGTTTCCCAATTGCATTACTTTGCATTTCTTTGCATTGAAGCTAAGCTGCCATATATTTGACCATTCCTCCAACCTTGCCAAGTCCCTTTTCATCCTTTCCACCCCACCTTGTGTATCAACCCTGTTGCAGATCTTTGTGTCATCTGCAAAGAGATATACTTTCCCTTCCTGTCCCTCTGCAATATCACTTATAAAGACATTAAAAAGGACAGGCCCCAGTACTGAACCCTGGGGTACCCCACTAGTAACCCTCCTTTCTTCACTGTGGACTCCATTTATTATTACCCACTGTGTCTTGTTGTCGAACCAGTGTTTTACCCAGGCTACCACCCTAGGACCCACTCCCAGGCTGGCTAATTTGTTTATTAATCTTTTGAGTGGGACTGTGTCAAATACCTTGCTAAAGTCTAGGTAGACTATGTCCATAGACCCTGCCTGGTCTACTGCTTTGGTCACCCAGTCAAAGAAATCAATTAGATTTGTCTGACATGACCATCCCGCTGTGAATCCATGCTGCCTTGGGTCCTGTGCCCCACTGGCCTCTAGGTACTCAACAATTCTTTCCTTCAGTGATTCCATCATTTTCCCTACCACTGAGGTCAAACTGACTGGTCTGTAGTTTCCTGCCTCTGTCTTGCTCCCACTTTTGTGAAGGGGAATCACATCCACCCTCCTCCAGTCCTCAGGTACCACCCCATCCTTCCATGATTTATTAAAAAGGATCATCAGTGGTGTTACTAGTTCTTCCCTTAGTTCTTTTAAAATTCTGGGGTGAATCCCATCAGGCCCCATTGCTTTGTCCACCTTCAGTTTTAAGAGTTCTTTCAGAACCTTTTCTTCTGTGAAAGGACTAATATCAACCCCCCTATCCAGAGTGCTTCTATTGACTGGATTAGGTATTTGCCCCTGCTTTTCCACTGTGAATACTGAGCAGAAGTATTCGTTCAGTATCCCTGTTTTTTCACTGTCACTCTCTGCCCAACCACCTACCTCTTTGTTCAGTCCCAGTATCCCTGCCATAGCATTTATTTGCTCCCTAATGTACCTATAAAATGTTTTAACCCCCTTCTTAATCGAGTTGGCTATTTTGTCCTCAGTTAGGACCTTTGCTATTCTGACTGCCTTACCCGCATCCTTCTGCTTTAACTGGTACAGTTCTCTGTCCTGCTCCTTCTATGTTTCCTTATACTTCCTGAATGCTGTCTTTTTTTCCCTTACCTTCCCCGCCACTTCTTTTGAGAACCATAGTGTTTGTTTCTTTCATTTTGATTTGTTTATTTGCTTCACACAAAGACTTGTCACCTCTGTGATGGTGGCTTTGATGTTTCCCCATTGTTGCTCCACCCACCTTCTTGCCTGTTTGCTAGTGCTTTTCTGAGGCACTCTCCCATTTTGACAAAATCAGCCCCCCTGAAGTCCAGTATCTTTACTTTTGTGTGGCTTGACTCTACAGCTAAGTTTATCATGAACCACACTGTTTAGTGGTCGCTTATTCCCAGATGGCTACTCACTTCAAGATCAGAGATCCTCTTTCCATCCCCATTTGAGAGTACCGGTCTAAGATTGCTCTCTTCGGAGTGGGTTCCAAAACTAGCTGTCTGAGGCATGCCCCCTGTAGGGCATCGAGAATGGCCCTGCTCTTGGATGTGGCTGAAGCAAAGGTGCTCCAGTCAACATCTGGCATATTCAGGTCCCCCATCACCAATATTTCCCCTTTCTCTGCCATCACAAGGATACCTTCTATCATTTCCTTGTCCATTTCCTCCCCCTGAGATGGGGGTCTTTATACATCCCCTGTGTGGATTGTGGAGTCATTTCAGTCTCCAGAATGACCCACAGTGCTTCTTCTCCTCCCCGTTTACCCTTTAGTTCTGTTGCTTTTATCCCCTTCCCTTACATAGAGATCTACTCCTCCTCCTCTTCTTCCCTTCCTGTCTTCCTGTAGATTGTGTACCCTGGTATGTTGACATCCCAGTCATGGTTCTCTGTGTACCATGTTTCTGTGACTGCTACAATATCCAGGCATCCCTCTTCCATCAAGGCCACCATTTCAGGGAGCTTTTTACCTAGACTATGGGCATTGCTACTCATTACACTCCATTTTTATTGATTTATTTATTTTTGCCCTATCCTTGTCCCTACTGCCTTTGTCTTTTTCTTCATGTACCCCTGCTCTTTTCCCTATTGACTTCTCTATTTCATTCATGGTAATTCATTTAGGCATCAAAAAACCCTACTTTGCAGCAGCATAGCTTGAAAGAAGAATAGCTTGTAACTAGGCAAGAAGTTGAGGGCAGAGACAGGGATGGTAACCTTCTCTGAGGTATTGGTACCATGTGAGAATGAGGACAGATGGGAGAAAATTAGCTTAGCACATGGCTAATGAGCCAGTTTAGAGAAGAAAGATTTGTCTTTCTGGGGACCTGGGAACATTCTGGGAAGAGCGCTAGTAGTTTGCTAGAGATGGTAGGTATCTGCATAGTAATGGCACCATTGAACTGAGGCAGAAATTAGATGTGAGAATTTACACATTTTTAAACTAACGAGGGCAGAGCAGTACTTACAGATTGGTCTAAAATTACACACATTGAATTCAAATAATCCCCCCCATCACACATGAATAATGTAGGTCCCTTGGGCAAAGACAGAAAATAGAGGTCAGATTAAGAGGGTACATAAAAACATAGGGAGTGCAGAAAAGGGGAGGAAGGTAAGGGGTGATGGTCACAGGGGGAAGGACAAACTTAGTTCATGGAAGGCAGTTTTAATTAATGCTAGGAGTCTTGGGGACAGGGGTTTGCAGCTGGTCAAAAGCAGCAAAGAAGAAAGAATTATTCAAAGAAGTGCTGTGGCTGAGCATGAACAGACTTACCTTTTCTTCTCTCACAAAATCAGGGAAGAAATTAAAAAAACAGGCATGCCTGGCTGTGGGAGGAAGCTTGTGGCAGCCTACATCTGAAAGTAAATTTGTCAGAGTGAAAGTGTATAACGAAAGACTTTAGTTCTGGAAGCATGGCAGGACTTTGTTAATTGACGCAGTGTGAGAGTTGTGGACAAGACTGGCCAAAAGACATCCCTTACAGAAATATATGTGTGTTGTGTACATGTGGAATGCATGCCACATGCTTATTTTGTGAAATGTTTACATGCGGTTTGTATACACAAAGTGAACCTAAGTGAACCAGGTCTAAAAAGCTAATCAGGTTTGTATGCTGCAAGCTTGATGTGTCCAGCAGGTAAGCTGGTGCAAACATCTTCTAAAAATCATATCAGGTCCGTGTGTTGCATGCTTGATATGAGTGCATCAGTTAAGCTGGTGTGAACATCATTTTAAAATCACATTAGGTTCACATGCTGCATGCTTGCCATGTGTGCAGCAACTAAACTGGTGCGAATTTCATCTAGAAAACACATCCATTTCTAGTTGTCATACTACTGCTAGCAATTAGAACCATTAAAATAAAATTTTCATTGATTTCCAATTAAAATTAGATAAAATCATTAATTCAGATCCTTTTGCAAGTTGTTTAATGGCTTTTGATTTTTATCATTGAATTTCCATTAATTTGTAAAGTATTGTTTGCTTAATGCTTTAAATGCCTAGGATATAGTCAGCCAACATCCCCCATTCCATATCTGCGAAGATGGGCTTCTGTGTTTGAAGCCTGGCCTCTTTTATTTTGGGCCATGCAAATCCCCCTATGCATATTTAGTGCTTCAAAGGTGTTTCTCTATGACTGATTCTGCTCACTTACTTTCCCTTTGTCATTCTGTATGGAGTATATACACTATGGCCATGCTAAGCACTCTTTTTGCTGAGTAAGATTTTGGAAGCATGCACCATACATCACATTTTGTCACTGAAATGAGGGACATGGACACGCAAAATGAGGTACACGGGACATTAACCCTCATGATGATCAGGACACATCCTGAAACATGGAGATACAGTACCTCAGAACACATTGAAAACTGATGTATTTACTTGTACTGATACCTGAGAATGAATTTCTACCATAAAACAGGGGTGTCATTTAAAATGGGTGGCACCCCCCACATTTGTGTCTAGGTTGTTCTTATGGTGTGGCAATAATAGTATTAAATTCAGATCTAATCTTTTGCACAATAAGTGCCCTCCCAGCCTGTGTCTGCTCACTCTGCAGGTACACACCTGACTTGACTATGTCTGTATTGTGTTGTCCACTCTCTCCACCTATTCATGTTAGCACCATCACACATGATGTGGAGGAGCTCCAGCCAAGCAAGAGAACATAAGTCATGTAAGTGTGACACTGTCTTTCCCACCACAGAGTAGACAGGCTGCACACTACAGTTTGGAGGAATCGGTGAGCACTGAACTCTCAATAGCAGTGTTATGGTGGCATATTTTTGTTGGTCTACTCTTAGTGAGTTTCTGTCTCTCCTGGTAGCTGAAGGGACAGGGGTGAGCTAGAAGCTAACTTGAGACTAGGCTACCTACCTACTCTACTAGGCTCACCGTGCAAAAAACCCCAAAAAACAGCACAGGCCCCATTGGCAGTGGGCTAGGCCTAGCAGCAGCAATATTAACAGTGGTGTGGGTGTCCTTCATAGGTCTTGATAAGTGCAGTACAGCAGCAGCCATGGCAGCAACCAAGCAAGAAGCAAGGAAGGCAGGTTGGGTGTGTTTGGTTAGTGAGGTGACTTGGTCGTGGACCACATTGGGAACCTGGGATGGTCAGTTCTAGCATCCAACTTCTGGCAGAAGAATGGAGGAGGAGTGGACTGAAAACTGTGTTGGTGGCACACTGGACCAGGCTGCAGGTTCTGGCCAGATGGTCAGGTAAGTAAAAGTAAATATTTTTTTTAAAGAGGGACTGGGAAAGGAGGAAGTATTGAAATATTGATGTGTTTTTCACTTTTCTGTGCTACTAGACAGCTTCATGACCCATATGGGATTGATGTTGAATGGAATGGAGTTGGGGAGAGAAATCAGGACAAAGCTGTTGGTTTTTGTTTGGGGGGGAGTCAGAACATCATTCAAGAAAAAAACCTGGTTAATAGCTAGGTGGGTTTAAACCCAAATCTGATGCACTGCTCCAGGGTATAGATAGATGAATCTTACACATTTGAATTTTTCCTGATTTGCATATCACTTTTCAGTAGCAACAAATGAGTTTTACCTTTTAGAGATGTTCCAGACATTCCAGAGCTTGCCACCTAGGGGCTAACTGGTACCTGACCTCCATTGGTTGTTGGCTCCCACATGCTGAAATCTGAAATGGTGCCCATGCCGTAAAGTCTACATTTACAGGACATCCTACATGTGAGCAGCATGTTTCCCATGAGGGATGGATGAGGATTAAAGCAGTTTTCAAGGGTAAAATGAGGGTTGTCCCTTGCATTCAGGGACAGTTGAGCAGTATGATATGCACAAACTATGATCAAGCTTATGCCCCCCCAGTGAAGCTGACCTTCACATCACCACACTCAGGCACATTATGACATAGGGCAAGGAAGACTGCAGGGGTGTACACCATTGCAATGAATGGGAGTATTTTCTTAATACTATTTTATACATTGATGATAGAGAACTGGAGATTAATGAAGGCCACTGCTCGACTAACAAGGGCCTTGTTAGTAGAACAGTAGCCTTCATTGTTCTCCAACTCACCATCATAATGTATAAAATAGTAATAAAAAATAACTCCATTCATTTTAAGGGGGTACGACTATGCCCAGCAGTCTGACCCAGGGACATAATTTCATAAAGACTCCTGCCCCTGGCTCCGTAGTACTCAGGTAAGAGATTCTCAACTTATATCTATACTTGGTGGGTTGACTGTTGCAGCATGGCCACACCTGTTGCAGTGTGTATATATGTGTGTGTGTGTGTGTGTGTGTGTGTGTGCACAAAGGGGGGGGGACTGGCCATGTGGGTGGGTGCTGAGTTATTGCTACCTTTGTGTTTGCAACTTAAAATTTGTTTGTGTGGAAGCATTCAAAACTATGGAGAGACAATAGTAGGAGTAGAGGCCAGAAAGAAGGAATTAAGTAGTTTTGTGGGTAAGAGTGTGTATTGGGGGTGAGAAGAACCACATATGCTACAGTTTAGTTGTGCAGCTGAGGGAGGACAAGAAAACTGAAAAGCATACCAGTGGCTACAAGTGTGTTGCATACATGCAGATGTACAGTATGCAGATTTGTATTGAAGTACAAGCAAACCATATGTGTGCAGGCAGCATAGCTTAGTGGTTAAAGGCACTGAACTGCAAGTCAGGAGACTTGGAGACCTGAAGACCTGGGCTTGAATCTCATCAACCTCCATTTGTACAGTATATAGTGTGATCCTGAGCAAGTCATTTAACTTTTATGTGTGCACTTATCAGTGACCACTTGCTTTATGCACGCATGCCACATGCATGCAGTGTGTTCCAATTTAAATGGGAACTGTCATCAACAGGGTTTCTTAATGTCTGAAAGTCCATAAAGAATTAATTTGAGTGAGCCATTGTATTTAAGTGTGAGTCTTTGCAGTCCAGGGTTATTCATATGTAAATCAGCCTGTAATTAAGGACTGGGGCAGCCATGTGTTTTAGGCTCCTGACAGGAAATGATGTCACCAAGGAACTTGGCCCTCCATTTGCTGTAGGTTAAGTAGGAAATCATCTGTTTTATTAAGTGTGTTTTAAGGTGTTATTACAACACTTTCTACATTTATAATAATTGTTTTGTATGTGAATTTGAAACTAGTGAGTTTTCACCTTTACATTTCAAACTGTTAGCAAAAATAATCCATCTTTAGGATTGCTTTAACCTGTAGGCTATATTGCCAGCTGTTCATTAAAAACTACACATCTCAAGGCTGACTCTGTGGTGTCAACAGGTATTGGGGCACCATATTGTATCAGGATGTCTAAACCTTGGCTGTGTTCATGTCAGTACAGATTTCTGGGGGTGCAGCAGCACTGACTTCTGTCTTATTCAATTCTCTCTCTTACAATTTTGGATGTGAACTCAGTCTACAAGATGCAAATGTGGCTATGTACCTACTGGCCTAGCATCATGGTGCCAGCCTTGAAATGTGTCGTTTCTGATTAACAGCTGGCAGCATAGCTTAGAGGTTAAAGCAAAGAGCTGTGAACAAGCATTGTTCATCCAGTAGAATGGGTTTAGAAACATAGACTTTGATGGCAGATAAGGACCTCTCTTGGCCCAACTAGTCTGCCCATTTCCCTACCTACAGGATAAGCTGCAGATCCTAGTTAACCAACAGCCTATTTCTTTCTACCCCCACACAAATTGCCTTATGTCTGTCCCATGCATTCTTGAATTCTCCCACAGTTTTACACCCCACAGCCTCCTCAGGAAGGCTGTTCCATGCATCCACCACCCTCTCTGTGAAAAAATACTTCCTGACATTGCCCCTGAACTACCCACCCTCTATCTTCAAATTGTGTCCCCTTGTTCTTGCACATCTCTTTTTCTGAATGATGCTACCCTCTTGGACTTTGTTGATTCCACTGAGGTACTTAAAAGTTTCTATCATGCCCCCCTCTCCCTCCTTTCCTCAAGGGTATACATATTAAGCTCCTTTAGTCTCTCCTCATATGGCTTCTCTTGCAGACCCTGCACCATTTTAGTTGCCCTCCTCTGGACTGCCTATAGCTTGTGGAGATAGGGTCTCCAGAACTGGATGTAGTAACCCAGATGGGGTCTCACCAACTGTCTGTACAGAGGGATAACAACTTCCTGTTTTCTGCTGGTGATGCATCTCCCTATATATCCCAGTATCCCCTCAGCCCTTCCTACTGCCTTCTCACATTGCTTTCTAACCTTAAGGTCGACTGATATGATTACCCTCAGGTCCCTTTCCAATATTGTTGTTGTTACTACTTCCCCCCATTTTGTAACCTTTCCCTGGGTTTAAGTTTCCCAGGTCCATTATTTTGCACTTCTTTGCATTGAATCCAAGCTGCCATACTTCTGACCATTCTTCCAACCTTGCCAAGTCCGTCCTATTCCTTTCCACACCTCCTTGTGTATCAACCCTGTTGCAGATCTTTGTGTCATCTGCAAAGTGGCATACTTCTCCTTCCAGTCCCTCTGCAATGTCACTTATAAAGACATTAAAAAGGACTGGACCCAGCACTGAACACTGCAGTACCCTACTAGTAACTCCTCTTTCTTCGGAGTGGACTCCATTTATAGTTATCTTCTGTGTCCTGTTGTCCAATCAGTGTTTTACCCAGGCTACCACCCTGGGACCCACTCCCAGGCTGGTTAATTTGACTATTAATCTTTTTTGTGGGACTGTGTCAAATGCATTGCTAAAGTCTACGTAGGCCATGTCCACAGCCCCTCCCTGGTCTATTACTTTTGTCACCCAGTCAAAGAAATCAATTAGATTTATCTGACATGACCCTCCCACTGTGAACCCATGCTGCCTTGGGTCCTGTGCCCCTCTGGCCTCTAGGTACTCGACAATTCTTTCCTTCAGGAGTGATTCCATCACTTTCTCTACCACAGAGGTCAAACTGACACATCTGTAGTTTTCTGCCTCTGTCTTGCTCCCACTTTTGTGAAGGGGAATCACATCCACTTTCCTCAAGTCCTCAGGTACCACACCATCCTCACATGATTTGTTAAAAAGGGTAGTCAGTGGTTTTGCTAGTTCTCTCCTTAATTCTTTTAGAATTCAGGGGTGAATTCCATCAGGCCCCATTGCTTTATCCACCTTCAGTTTTAGGATTTTTTTCAGAACCCTTTCTTCTGTGAAAGGACTGGAATTGACCCCCCTATCCAGAGTGCTTCTGTTAATTGGATTAGGCACCTCCCCCTCCTCCTCTTTTGTGAATACTGAGCAGAAATATCCATTCAGTATCCCTGCTTTTTTCACTGTCCCTCTCCGCCCATCCACCGTCCATTCTATTCAGCCTCACTATCCCTCCCTTTGTCTTTCTACACTCTCTGATGTACCTATAAAAGGTTTTATGCCCCTTCTTAACCGAGTTGGCTATCTTTTCCTCAGTTTGGGCCTTTGTTATTCTGACTTCCCTCCCTGCTTCCTTCTGCCTTAACTGGTACAGTTCTCTGTCCTGCTCCTTCTGTGTTTCTTTATACTTCCTGAATGCTATCTTTTTCTCCCTGACCTTCCCCACCACCTCTTTTGAGAACCTTAGTGGCTTTTTCTTTCATTTTGAGTTGTTTATTTGCTTCACACAAAGGCTTGTTGCCTCTGTGATGGTAGTTTTGATGTTTCCCCATTGTTGTTCCTCCCCTCCTATTTGCAAGTGATTTTCTAAGGCACTCTCCCATCTTGCCAAAGTCAGCCCTCCTGAAGTCCAGTACCCTCACTTTTGTATGGCTTGACTCTGTAGCTGAGTTTATCATGAACCACACTGTTTGGTGGTCACTTGTTCCCACATGGCTACCTACTTCTAGATCTGAGATCCTCTCACTGTCCCCATTTGAGAGTATGAGGTCTAAGATTGCTCCTTCATGAGTGGGTTCCAAAACTAGCTGTCTGAGGCATGCCACCTGTAGGGCATCGAGAATGGCCCTGCTCCTGGATGTGGCTGCAGTAAATGTGCTCCAGTAAACATCTGGCATATTCAGGTCTCCCATCAACAGTATCTCCCCTTTCTCTGCCATCCTAATAATGCCTTCTATCATATCCTTGTCCATTCCCTCCCCCTGACATGGGGATCTGTATACTACCCCTGGTTGTGGTACCATTTCCAGTCTCTAAGGTGACCCACAGTGCCTCCTCTCCTCCCTGTTTACTCTTTTGTTCAGTTGCTTTTATCCCTTCCCTTATGTAGAGAGTGATCCTCCCCCTCTTCTCTGCTCCTTGTCTCTCCTGTAGGTTGTGTACCCTGGTATGTTAACATCCCAGTCATGGTTATCTGTGTACCATGTTTCTGTGACTGCTACGATATCCAGGCATCCCTCTTCCATCAGGACCACCAGTTCAGGGAGCTTGTTGCCCAGACTATGGGCATTGGTACTCATTACACTCCATTTCCTGATGGACTTACCCCTTTTTGCCCTATCCCTGTCCTTGGGTTTGATTCCAACATGCTCTACTTGTATATTGTGTGACCAGAGCAAGTCACGTATCCTCTCTGTGGTCCAAAAACATATCTAGAAACAAGTTGTACTGTAGTTGTGTGCATTTCCAACACAAAGACAGTGAAAACAATCTGAGCATGTTGACTTGCAAAGAAAAAAATGAGGACACCATTAATTGTTTATTAATTGCAAAAACACATAGATGGACAACATTGTTAAAACATGCATAACCTGAAAAGAATTATTAAGAGTATTTTATTTTTTTTTGATACAGTTAAAAGTATAAAGGTTTCTTACTGAAATACTTTGGATGGAATGGGATTTTCTACCGTGAAGGAAACCAATGAATCTGGTTGATCCTGCCACTCGTGCCCTTCGAATGTGTCTTACATGCCGCAGCTCTGCCAATGGACTGCAACTTTCCAGAATGCCATTCCCATTGTAATGTAAAAAAAGAAAGAAAAAAAAGGGAGAGACAGGCTGTGTGTGTGTGTGTGTGTGTTAACACATGCATACACATGTCTGTGTGTGCATGTGTGTGTGTGTGTGAAGTGTGTGTGTCTATCTCTGAGAGAAGTGCCGCACTAACTGAACTGTGCTGAAAGGGAAAAAAACTATCACCATTAATTAAATAAAATAACAAATGAGTGGGTGGGTGGAAAAAACAGAATTTTGCACACACCCTTGGTGTGGGATGTTAAACCCCTTGAACTTTGCCCTTGAGGTTAATGTAGCATCCCATACCATGTGTGTGTTTGTGTGTGTGTAAAATTCTGGTTACACTCACCCACCCATGTACTATTCTATATTTTAATAATGAGTTCCAGTTATGCATGTTTTAACTATGTTGTCCATCTATGTGTTTTTGCAATTAATATACTATTAATGGTGTCCTTTTTTTTTCTTTTCAAGTCAAATCTGGATAGAAAGAGCATAATATTTTCAGAATCATAACACATGCTCAGATAGTTTTTACTGTCTTTGTCCAGGAAAGGAACACAACTACATCTTATTTCTGGGTGTGGTTTGGGACCACAGAGAGGTTAAATGACTTGTTCAGGTCACACAATATACAAGAAGAGCATGTTGGAATAAAAACTAATTCTGCTGGATGAAAGAAGCTTGTTCACAGCTTTTGGTTTTAACTTCCAGGCTGTACTGCCAGCTGTAAATCAAAAAGTACACATTTCAAGGCAGGCCCCATGTTGCCAGGACAGTAGGTAGGTAGTAACATTTGCATCTTGTAGACCTGAGTTCACACCCTAAATTGTAATAGAAAAGGCTTTGAGAGAGGGAATAGAATAAGACAGAAGTCTGTGCTGTCGCAGCCCCAGAAATCTGTACTGACATTAACACAGCCAGGATTTAGAAGTTCTGATATGGGGCCCCAATACCTGTTGACACCACAGAGTCAGCCTTGAGATGTGTAGTTTTTAATGATCTGCTGGCAATATAGCCAACAGGTTAAAGCAATCCTAAGGATGGATTATTTTTACTAACAGTCTGAAATGTAAAGGAGATAACTCGTTAGTTTCAATGCACATACAAAACAATTATTATAAATGTAGAAAGTGTAATAACACCTTAAAACACACTTAAAAAAACAGATGATTTCCTATTTGACCTGCAGTAAATGGAGGGCCAAGTTCCTCTGCGACATCATTTCCTGTCAGGAGCCTAAAACACATGGCTACCCCCAGCCCATAATTACAGGCTGATTTACATATGAATAACTCTGGACTGCAAAGACTCATACTTAAATACAATGGCTCACCCAAATTATCTCTTTATGGACTTTCAGACATTAAGAAACATGGTTGATGGGGTCACATGATGGCAGCTGGAAGAGCGGCAGCAACCTTTCATAGCTCGGCGCCCCTGCTCTACGAATTAGCCTTTTCGTTCTGAATTTGTGGTAAATAGCAAGTAACAAAATCCAGCAACTAAACAGGGGAGACCTCTAGACTCCTGTGACAACAGAACTAATGGATATCTATATGAGGAAGGTGCCGCGGTGGCATTCCCCGCCACCTACTCTGTAGAAGGATAAGGCTACTAAATGGCCTAAACATCAGCAACCTGGCTCGGGTAAACCTCCTCCCACATCAGCAGTTCTCTTGGAAGAGAAATTCCTAGAGATCATGCAGCCACTGCAAGAGAAAATCTTGGACATGTCAGAGGATATACAACAAATCAAATCCTCAGTCCAATCGCTATCAGGGTAGGAAATACAGAAGCTAAACTGATTTCATTACAGAAAAAGCATGATAAAAGCAAGTTAGTTATGATGCAGTATGGCCAGAGACTCAAGAGACTGGAAGAAAAAATAGAGGATTTGGAAGGGAGGAGTAGGAGAAACAATCTCCTTATTATTGGAGTGCCTGAAAGAGAAGAGGGATCTGCTCCTATTGACTTCATACAAAAGCTCTGTGAGAAAGTCGCAGGACCTTCACCGAATGGAGCCACATACATAATCGAGCATGCACATCGGGCTCTTCCGTCCTCCCCTACCCCCTAACTCTCCTCCTCGACCACTCATCTTTAAACTGCTGAATTTTTTAGACAAACAGCACATACTGGCCAGAGTCCAGGAGATACAAGATATTCTTTGGGACGGGAGGAGAATTAGGATCACCCAGGATCTCCCATAGCCGGTTGGGGTCGAGAGGCAAGAAATGCACCCGACTGTGTCGAAGCTAATTGCCGCAGGCACACCATTCAGGATGAAATATCCAGTGGTGCTTCATGTAAAGTCTGGGGATCAGGGGATATCTTTTGAATCTCATGAGCAGGTGTTACAGGAGCTGAAATGTCTTTTTCCAGATCTGTTCAAATGAATGCAGTATCAAGGGTAGGTCAAAATTTTTCTGTGTTTAGAGTCATCTGTTGAATATCTTTGAGGGAGCAGCTGGTCACCAAGTGATTGTGGCCTACTCTTTTTGCTGATGGATCCTCGAGGTTGGGACAGATGCATGGTGCCCTGATGGGGTAATATGTTTGCTGTTTACCAGGACCTTAATCTGGAAACTGGCACCTTGTCTGAGCTCCTCCATAGTGGGCCCTACGAGAGAATCAGTATTTTATTTTGCTTCGTAATGAAGGTTATATTTATTATTTAAATATCTACCACTACATAGCCCTCAATGTATGGCTAATGGTTTGTGATGTTCCTTAATTTATAGATGGTTACAGAACTGTAAGAGATTTAGCGCTAACTTTTATTTTCCATGTTTCTGGGTTGGAAGCAGATGTAATCCCTGATCTCGGTGGTGAACCAGGATAATGGATGCAAATGGATTCTATCTGGACTTATTTTCTTTAGGCTCATCAGGGATAGTTTTTATTCACTGCATCTCCTACTGTTGTCTTTTAATGTTCATAAGTGTGTAGCCAAAATGATAGCGCATAAGATGACTTATGGCTCAAACCTTTATCTCTGCATTTTCTATTAATCATTCCATTAGAAGTTATTGGAGTTAAGGGCTCAACTGCTTAAATTTGGACTGTATATAATATTTCTCGCTATTGCTATAGCAGGGGAGGGATGGGAGTGAGGGAGGGGGGGTGGTAGGCCTGGTGTGATTCAATCCTGCACAGCAACATCACTCACCAAGATAAATAAGTGGTACAGTTGGCAGAACTGGGGTTAGGATTGTAACATAGGTTGGGAAGTTTTGTGTTTAAAGGTATAAAGGATTATAGGGTATAAATGTTCCTTTTAAACATTGTGAGGGGTTTTGGGAATGGGGAATCAACTGTATCAGTTCGTTCTAGCATTAAACAATACATTGGGGTAATTGAAAGGGTATTCCTCAGAGGTTTTACTGCCTATGATAGGTTAGCCTGTTATACTCATGATACTCTTAACTGTCAGTATGAGTGGTCCTTATAAGATTATCAGTTGGAATGTGAAAGTGCCCAAGACTGGTGAAAAAGGCAGGTTATTCTCTGCCACCTTCTTCACTTAAAGGCAGGGATAGCATGTCTCCAGGAGATGCATCGCCGATGTGAAGATGTAAATCTGCTGTCTAAAAGCTGGGTAGGTCAGGCATATGGTTCAGGGAAATTTACAAATAGTGGTGGTGTTACAATATTAATAGGGAAAAATATCCCTTTTAAACTTGAGAGGGAAGTTTGGGATCCTAATGGTAGATATATTATATTGTATGGTCTGTTGGAAGCATGAACAGTCATATTAGGGGCTATATATGGCCCAAACAGTGAATCTCCACATTTCTTCACACTCCTGCTTAGTTTAGTAGTGACCAGCACACCCACCGTGACCATATTGGGAAGGGTTTGGAACATAGCCCCATATCCACACCTAGATAGATCTGATCCCTGGAAGCAGGGCTTTACTCTTGCAGAGGGCCTTACTTGACCTTATGAGGGGTGTGGCCCTCTTAGATGTGTGGAGAATATTAAATCCAGAAGAGCGTCAGTATACTTTTTTCTCCTTCCCACATAAATCCCTTTCTCGGACTGACTTCCTCCTGCTGAGCTCCTTCACTCTCCAGGGGGAAATAAATGTAGACATACACGAAAGAGTCATATCTGACCATTCACTTGTCTCCATGGTATTTCTCCTGGGACCTGGTATCAAAAGAGACACTCTTTGGTGCTTGAATAATCAGCTTTTCCAAAACCCTGATTCTCTACAGCACATCAGAGACTTCATCTCCAACTTTTTAGTGGATAATAGAAACTCAGTGACTAAAATAGATATAATTTGGGTAGCACTGAAATGTTCCCTTGAAATGTTTGCCTATACTTAGTGACCACCATCCTGAGACATTCCCCACGAATGTCTCAGGATGGTGGCCACTAAGTATAGGCAGTTTAGATCCCGACAGAAACTGCTCAGGGACATTCACCAGTTGGAAACTGTGCTCAATCACCACTCTCCTTAGGCAGATTGGGTTGCTCTACATGGCCTACAAGCTCAATATTCTGCCCTTATGTTCCAGTAAGCAGAACTTTCTTTAAGGCATACCAAACTTAGGTAACTTGACACAGGGGAAAAGGCTAGCAAGTTGTTGGCAATCTTGCTCAAGCAAAGTGAAAATTCTCGTTTCATCTCTAGCATTAGAACAGGCAGAGATAATCAATTAGTCACTTCCCCCAGGGACATTGCTAAAGTGCTTAGATCCTATTACCAGGGACTCTATGCTGAACACCAAAAAGAGAGACCCACTGAGTCAGATATCATTGGATATCTTAACTCTGCTAATCTCCCTAAATTGCCCTCTCATCAGGCTACCCCACTTGGTTCTCGGATCAGTCTTCAGGAAGTTAAACTGGCAATTGAACAGCTCTCCTTAGACAGATCCCTTGGGCCGGATGGACTCTCTAATAATTTGTATAAACTCTGACTCCCAGAACTTGCTCCTCTCCTCACTGAGGTATATATAACTTCTGGTTCTGTGAGGGCCTCCCAGAATCAGACTTCCTCAAAGCATTATCAAAATCCCTAAAACTGTCCAATATCATTCCATTTGCATCCTTTAAACAGCATTGTACAGTCTTCTTCAAAGAGAAATGCAATTGCTACCACTAGAGCTAGCATTGTCATCTCACAAATCTCCCTTCCAAACCATATATGGCATATTCCTTCCAGACAGAAACTCCATCTTATGGCACCCAGTAATACCTTCTCCATCCTAATATTACATTATGTTGAGTGTCTGCCATGCCCCCCCACTGGGATATGTATATACTGTACATACTGTAAATATTAGCTTAACTTTTCTATAACCGTTTTTTATCATGTGAATTTACTGTACATCACTGTATCTATAAACGTTATTTTCCCCTGTATGTATAACTGTCTTATATAAGGGTATGATGTATCTGTTGTGTATCAACTATTGAACCATGACCTTATCAGGTCCATCTTGTAAATAAGCCTTGCTCAATGATGTTCGCCTGAATAAATAAAGATTTGATGATGATAATGATGATTGATAACTCTCATCCCCAAGCAAGGCAAGGACCCCCTCTATCCAGAAAGCTATAGCTCAATATCACTGATTAACACTGATGTAAAGATTCTGGCTAAAATCTTGGCTAACAGGTTGGGACCTGTGCTGTCTCTTCTTATTGGTAGGGAGAAGATTGGGTTTATGACAGGTAGATCATCTGTGGGCCAGACGCACAAATTCATGCACATACTGTCGGCATCCAGGGACTCAGACCTGCCAGCGGTTCTTGTGTCCCTAAATGCTGAGAAAGCCTTCAACAGAGTCTCTTTGGGACTTTCTTTTTGCAACTCTGGCCCACTTTGGTATACCCCGGGATTCCTTCAATGGATCAGGTTACTATACTGTTCCTCTTCAACTCAAATTTGGTATAATGGTATACAGTCTGAACCCCTCTCGTTTCAAAGAGGGACCAGAAAAGGTTGCCCATTGTCTCCACTACTTTTAACCTCTATCTGGAACCCCTGATCCGAAGATTGGTGTCCTCCCAGAATATTAGGGGAATTAGAATCGATGGTCAACACTATACCCTTTCTGCATATGCAGAAAATCTGCTTTTGCATTTAGAGGAACCTCATATAAGTATTCCTTCTCTTTTAGAGGAGGTTGACCTTTTCTCCAAGTTTTCATATTATAAGCTTACTATCTCTAAAGCCAAAGTTTTCCCCTTGAATAATAGAACCTCTAGATCAGTGTTGTCCCATACTAATCTCCTATGGGATTCCACTTCTCTCCCCTACCTGGGAATCCAGATCAACAGAGATATCACCACCATGATCAAACTCAATCTCTTGGATTTATTGAAAACACTTAAATCTGATCTGGATAGATCGAATGGCCTTCCTCTTAAACTGTGGGGGAGAATTAATACTCTAAAAATGAATGTGCTACCCCGAGTATTATATCCTTTGAGAATGTTGGGGTTGTTCCTTCCCAAAAAATGGTTTACTAAACTCCAAGCTCTCTTAACAGCCTTTCTGCAAAAGGGTAAGGGCACTAGACATTCTTATTTCAAGCTTTCAGCACCTAAAGTACGGGGTGGTTTATCACTACCCTCTTTTTTTGGTTACTATTGTCCCCATCATCTTAGTAATTTGCCATACTGGTCAACAGAGGAGCAGACTATTGATTTACAGCAATATCCCCCTTTTGGTTGGATATTGAGAGATCCCTAGCGGCCCAATGTCAGTGCACCTTTTTATCACTATTACATGTTTCTCCCAGAGCACTTCATAAGCCATTATAAAAGACCTCGATTGAGTGGTCAATTAGAGCATCACATCAGTTGCAATTGTAGCTATCTTACAAATGGTACACTTTGCTGGACCAACCCATTCTGTGTAATCCTAATTTCAAAATTGGACACAAACCCATACCAGCTTCCATTTCACCCCCTTTAGTCAACAAACGAGTCTCTGACCTGTATGCTGATGGTGCATTGATTACATTTCCCATTTTCCAGCTTTGATTTAAAATGCCTTCAGCAATGTCCTTCAAATACAGGCAACTCAGGGAGGCCATTAGGGCCTACTTGGGGTCTGTGGATATACAGAGCTCCTCTGCTGATAGTTTGCACTCTCTTTTACAACTGGCAAAGGAACCTCATGTTATCTCCAAAGTGTATGAAGAAATACAAATGCTGGATTATAGCCTACTACAGGGAGTTTGGTATTACTGGTCCCAGACATTGTCCCTGAGCAATGAAACTGACTTCTGGAGGAACTCGTGGCAATCCCTATATAAATGTATTAAGCAAGATAAGATTGTGTTTAATTCAATTTAATATTATGCACAATCTATATTTTATGCCAATTAAACTTTACATTATAAACTGGGCTATTTATCCTCCCCCAACTGCTCTAAATGTTCCAGTTTCCCAGGATTCTTATATCACATGATATGGGCATGTACAGTTGTTCAGACTTTTTGGCAATCTATTAAGCAAACTCTGGATCCACTTTTGGGTCTTGATTCCCTTTTTTCTCCAGAAGTCTGTTTATTTTACCACTTCCTGAAGGGTGTCCTGAATAACAGGAAAGCTCATCTGGCTCTGATCTCTTCTACAGCTAAGCTAATTATTATGAGACACTGGACAGATAACATCAGTCGTGGAGTGGCACAAACAACTGTTATTTGCTCTCCAATTGGAAAAACATATTTTATCCATGGGTAGTAGTTTTCACCTTTACCAGACCAGATGGGGACCTTTAGACGCCTTGATTACTAGCTAGAAACCATAACTGTCATGATGGCATATATTCTTTTTTTTTCTTTGTTTTTTTCCCTATATGTACAGTATATTCACTGAATGGAACTGTAATGCACTTGATTAAGGATGGGTTAGGGAGGGTTTGTTGGGAGGGGGCGGATAGTAAAGAAAGTGTTAAGTTTCAGTTTGATTGTATGTTCACCTCTAATAAGTAGGCTACTCCAACTTTGTACTCTTTAGTATCTATACATAGTGGGTTATGTAACTACCTGCTTGATATCTATCTTTTGTTGGTATTGTATTAATAAGGAAAGAGAAAAACTAAATAAAGTTCATTGAATTATAAAAAAAAGAAACCGGTTGATGACAGTTCCCCTTTAACATAAAAAGCATGTTTTCCACACTTGATTGCTGCATGCATGTCACATGCATGCAATCAGTTCCAATTTAACATCTAAATAATGCTTGCAGCATGCATATCTCATGAGTAGTTTTATGTGTGTGCAGCATGACAACATTTCATATAATTATTTCTGTAAGGGCTTTTACAATGTTGCTATGGTATGTCCTGATGGGAAAATAGTCTATGCACCACATCCTGAGTGGTACTACCCCTGAATGGTGCCACTCATCAGTCAATGTGCCCACTTGCCAAGTAAATGCAGCAATGCTATCTCAGCATCTGCCACTGAAGAGGCAACAACCAAGGAAGAGATGCCTTTCTTCTGGTGTTCTAGGTTCATCTGCAGCAACATCCAGGTTCAGTTCCAGCAGCATCCAGGTTCATCTGCAGCAACATCCAGGTTTATCAGCCCAGCAGTAGAAGAAAATTTCCAGTCCGGGTCCAGTGGGAGGTTATGGAAGCATCTGATCTGAAGAGTTCATCTGTCCAGTAGTCAAAGATCATCAGGCTGCAGGTCCCAGAGAGGTGATGCAGACATCCTTCTGTCACCTAGAGAATGGTAAAGTACTTTTTGCATTTTATTTTGACTGTTTTCCCTGCCATTGAAGATGTCCTTGGAACTTGGTGTCACCTTTAGACTTTCTCGAACTGGACTGTAGTGCTAGCAGGTTTTGTGCCTTTCTAAGAACTGTGTTTCAGTAAGCTTTGGCCTAAGAGAGACTCTGTCTGTAGTGCCTTGGCACTCTGGACTCCTCTCTAGAATATCTGACTTGTAAGAGTTCCCTTCCCCTTTTGTTTTCTATTTTTGTGCTTTTATAGAAAAATCCTTTTAAAACACTTTTTGGGATTTTGCAGTATCTCCAGTAAGAGGGTTTTGGTCACTGTTTTGGTTTTACTGGTTGTGTTGTTTGCAGAATGTGTTTTGTGAAGTTTTCTTTTGCAGGTGTTCCTGAAAAAAGACAAAAAGACCAAAAGAGGATTTTTGGGACTCTTTGGAGTCTTCTTGTTTAGATTTGCTAGGTTTTGTGTAACTGTGTAGTACAATGCTAACCATTTTTTTCTGCTTTGCAGGTGTAGAGTTTTTGTAGTTCTTGGAATTTAGGAAATGTAATGCCATGCATGTTTCTAAAGTGGGCTACAGTGTTTTTGGTGTAAAATGGTTTTGGGTTTGGGTACCTAGTAGGTAGCACAGAGGTCAGAAAGTTTTTCCTAGGCTAGGGGTAGACAGGCTGGGGGTTCTGATCTGCAGTAGGGCCTCTCAGCGCTGATCTATTAGGAAATGCATCTGGCAGTTTCATGGATGCCACTGAGAATCCATAGATAGTACAGTAGTAGGATAGAAGCTGAAGTTTCTTCAGTGGGACTCTATCCTTTAGTGTTACCTGCCTGTGCCTAGCACATGGTAGGGGAGGACCTGATAAACCCTCCCTGTGTGGAGGAAGAATGGCCTGGTACTATGACATAATCTGGATGCAGACAGACAGTGGTTTGATTGTGGTGAGTGTAACCACCTATTCCCCTGGGGTTAGTAGAATCCTATCAGTGACAGTTGGGGATGTACGTTTGTCATGAGACAAAATGACAAACGTCATGATCTGGTCATGGCCACTTTTTAAAGAACTTATGGGGTGGTCACTGACAGAAGTGCAAATGTCATGGAAAAGTCACGGGTACTTTTTTAGTGACATACAATGCTATTAAAGTCAGCTAAGAACACAACGCAAGACATACAACAGTGTCTTGGCAACAAATTATTGAATTTTATTGCCTTTTCATAGTGTTTAACACTTTCTACTTGGCAAACAGACAAGAAAAGTGTTCTCATTAAGCACCATTTGGTCCAGGCCATGCATCTTTTAGGATATACTCTTGTTATTATATAAAATGTATGTGTTGTTCTGGTTCATGGTCCAGAATGAATAACATTTCATACGTTACATTACTTCTGTTCTATACAGTAAGGAACCAAAATGCTGAAATCCAAAGTGTTACCAACCACAACTTGTGGCCAAAGTTCCAAACCAATCCCAACCTGGCTGTTGTATCCTGAAATAACAGCAGAGAAATACTACTAACATATGGATATTAGTTACTTAAATTATTGTTCACAGAAGGTTAATCAAAACAAACTGACATGCTAGCAGTAGGGCACAGTGACATGTCAAATGTCACTGTGTAACACTCAGTGCTGTAAGATGCAAAATGGACCAGCAATGGTCCAATGGTAAGGAAGATAGTAGGGCAGTACATTGTTTTATGGCTGGGACCCTTCAGAATCAATGAATCACAACAGAGATGGATGGGATGGATCTGGTACACAGCAGACAGTTAATGCCACCGTGATGCGACTGTCAGTATTTCAGACCACAACATACAATTTCATGTAATGCATTCAAATGTTTGCTCCTGAGAGGAACAGTAACGTAAGTGAATGCTTAACCTGTTAATATCAAATCAATACCAACATGTACAACATGAAAGAAGTGAAAGAAAACAAAAGATTTGGACCTAGCGGCTACTTTGTTCTGGTAACAGCATGCCAACTTCAGCCAAAATCTATGTGGTATTTGTTAACTCACACAAGAATCTCTGCAAACAATTTGCAGCATATAGGCAGGGCTATTTGGGCAACTAGAGACAGGAAATGTAGACCCCCCCAAAAAAGGGTTAACACCACCACCTAAGTACCTGCCAGACATCCAATTAAATTGTGACCAACCTAGTATGCAACCTGAACAAGAAAAGATTGTTGGGGTGTCAACGCTGTATATTTCCTGCCTGTTTCCAGCTCATGCACTACAACCTAAATTTTGCTTCAGCAACTTCTTGTAGCAAAGAGAGAGTACATTTCAGGCAACACAGACTGATACAGTTCTGTCACTGATTTAACATGTGAAGGTTGCAGTAATTGACTTATTTACTCAATTTAGGTTGCTGTGCCTGGACTGCAGACAGGCAGGAAAGACAGAGTAGTGACACACACCGAAGAACTTTAACCCTGTTTTGCAATTTCACTTTGCATAGCATTATTTACTTAAATAAATGTTCTGGGGAAAAATATTTCGTTACCAGCATTTTCAAAGCCAAATCATTTTATGAAGTTGCATCAGAACATCAAGTCTGTCTTGTAACATAGAGAGTACAGTACTTCCACAATATTACAAAAAATAAATGAAACTTTAGAAAACAGTTGTGACACCAAACACATTACATTGATAAGATACTTGCATGTCCAGACAATAGTTAACAAAATGCACTTGTGACAACATTAAATTACTTGACTTGAGATATTTGAGAATCCTTTCACATGCAAGTTGACCTCGAGTTGTAATGCTAACAGATACACCACCATGAAATCATTAATTTAATTATTCAGTGAACTGAATAGAATTGGAACAGACCTGTCTTGCAATGCACCCCACAGCATCACAACAGTTACACAGTTTTAAGGACTGAAACAACAGTCCAAGCAGACTGATTCTTCTGCCACACTTCCCACTAACCTGCTATCACCAAGCACTCAGGCAATAGTGTCCAACCAGATGCAGTTACACATACGTAGCACAACATACAACATACATGTGCTGTTGAATTATGTCATTGTGACATGCCTCTCAGCATCTGTATTTGCATGGCAGTGGTACATGCACGTGACATGGTAGTGGCCACATCCATCACTTCAGTCAATGTTTATGGGTGGGTGCTCAGGATTAAGTCATTTTTTGTTTGTTTTATTACAGCTTTGGTACTGGCACTGTAAGCTGCAGCAGCCAAAACATTGTCTAGTAGTATTGTTATGCACAGCACAGGGCTATTAAGACGACAACTGAGAGCCTGAGGTGCCTCTCGTACCATTTAGGTTCACAGGAGTGGCATTCCATGCACATGATGTAGCAGTGACCATATCACTCAGTGCCACTGGGTTGATGCTTGGGATTTTTTAAGCTTTGCTGCAGCAGCATATCCAGCAGTTGGGAAAGCATTACCAGCGCCTCCATCTCTTGGTGCAAACAAACAAACAACAGCAACCTAGCGAAAACCACATCGTGACATGTTCTGCCAAAACCTACATGTACACTGGACAACATTCCAGTCCCTGTCTTGCTTGCTACCTGACACTGCCCAGCCAACCTCCTTTCACCCTCCCCACAAGCCTATCCCCACACTGGCCTCTAGGAGTCACTGTTGGACCTCTCTTTTCCACCTGCTTCACTGCTCCCTACAGTCCCCCTAGCAGTCACCTAAGGCACTTTGACAAGGTACACAAGCACCCAAACCTTCAGGGTATTGAACATGGTACCCTCTGTACCGAAGTCCACAGCCCTACCCCTGCACCACCAGGGTGGACACAGCTTAGGAAGGCTGTTTGTTAATCTTATACTAAGTCACCCAACACTACAAATTATGGGACTCCTAGCATGCCCATATAGCTTGGCCACACTGATCCTGCTAGTGTTTGCCACCCCCATCTTGGTCGCTCTCCCACTCCTTCAAGGGACTCCTCACTGCCCCGCATAACACTATCTCACCCAAACCCCTCCATCACTTTGATCAGACCCATCACTCCCCTACACCCCCACTGACTGTCACTCATTCACCCGCCACCCTCCTTAAACCCCCCTGCCCACCCCTTTTTCATGTCATCCACACACTTCATGCTCTACCAATCCCCTGTGCCATCTCTACCAGTTCTATGATCTCTCACTCCATTAAAGGTTCTAGACATCACCTGGCACTGATAAGGGTTATATCTCTTCTCCTACTACTATCCGGGAACATGCACCCTAATCCTGGGTCCATGCCCCCAAAGCAGGCTCGGACAACACTGACTGCGGGACTACGCATCGGGTCAATGAACATTTGCAGCCTCCTGAAAAAATCAGCAGCCCTCCAGTGCTGGACCGTGCAGCACCAACCTGATATACTAGCCCTAGTAGAAACCTGGCTCTCAAAGTCAACCCCAAACGCATTTGTTTCCTTCCCTGAGTATACCATCTTCAGGGAGGATCGTGTGGGCAAACACGGTGGGGGATGTGCTTTTTACATGCTTGAGACCCTACTGGATCATGCCCTCCCAGTTCCCAAGCTAGAACATGGGGCACAAGCCATCACTCTCAAAGTTACCCCCAACCCCTCCAGGGTTCCGCTTATCCTTACTGTTGCTTATGAGCCACCATGGAATCAAAAGACAGCAATTCATTCACTCACTGAATACCTCACCAGTCTACCCCCAAAGACTGAGCAGGTCCTTATTGGGAACTTAAGTGTCAACTGGCTCACCAGCTCAGCATTCCATATCAGTGATACTTTCACTGCCCTTGACATGTCCCAGCTTGTCGCCCAACCCACCAGGTGCAACCCCGAGAGTGGAACTGGCATCCGACTGGACATCATCTTGTCCAATCGACCCCATAAAATCCTGGATATTAATGTCCCTGCAAACCCTCTAAGTGACCACTCCCCGATTCTATTTACTTGGTCTTCCATCACCCACAAACCAGTACCCAGGACAATCCTACATCGGCGCCTTTGCCCTGGCAGCCTTGACAAGCTCAAGTTGTACCTCTCCCAGCTAGACTGGTCTCCTATCAACCGTGCCCCTAATATCAACCTTGCACTTGACTTCTTTACCAACTCATTTAACAAAGCCTGGGATCTCTATGCACCCCTGTCTAAAACCCATACCAGGAAACAGAATGCGGCATGGGTTACTCCATCACTTATCCAGCAGTTAAGACACAGGGACAATCTATGGCACAAAGCTGTAGATTCTGGTAGGCCTGCAGATAGACAGGCTTTTAATGCTGAGCACAATAGATGTACCTGGGCCATTTGCAAGACCAAGGCTGATTATTACCGAACCACTCTTGCCTCCTCCTGGGGGTCTGCTCGGAATTTCTGGGATAACATAAAGGAGCTGAATGGTAAATCTCACTCACCCCCCCAGCCCAACTCAGTTAATGGCTTCATCACCTCAGATCCCCATAATATCGAGGACTGCCTAATTTTGGCTTTCTACGACCTCAGCTCTGTTCTGCCCAACAACTTCTTTGGCCCAGCTGCCCACTTGTTGTCACCAACCCTCTATCACCCACCATTCCATCTACGTGCAATATCCCCACAAAAAGCCAGGCCTTCTCTAATTAAAGCCCTCAATGGCACCAGCCCCTGCAATGACCCACTGGACACCAGGCTGCTTCGCCTGGTCCTGGACACGGAACTTTGCCCATTTACAGATCTACTGAATTGCTGCCTGTGCCTAGGCCAGTTCCCCCTCACCTGGAAAACAGCAATCATCACACCCATATTCAAAAATGGAGACTGCTCCTCCCCCAGTAATTACAGGCCAATCTCCATCCTGCCACCACTTTCAAAAGCACTGGAAAAAATAGTTGCCAATCAGATCACAGAATACCTAGCCAAATATAAAATAATGTGCAATGAACAGCACGGTTTCTGGTCAGGACACAGCACTACCACAGCCCTCCTGAAGTTCTCCAATTTCCTGCACTCTGCTCTAGACTCCAGAAACCTTGCTGGATCTGTGTTCATTGACCTCTCCAAGGCATTTGACATGGTCAGTCACCCACTATTATTCAACTCCCTCCTCCAGCTTGGCCTCACCCCTGGGCCCCTCTCCTGGTTTAACAGCTATCTCACCTCCAGATCCTAGGGTTTAAAAATCAACACCACCCTGTCTGACACTCATCCTGTCCATTTGGGGTACCCCAGAGCTCCATACTGGGCCCTCTCATCTTCAGTCTCTACCTCAACACCCTGCCCAGCAACTGCTCTGGAAGACTCCTGCTATACACGGATGATGCAGTGCTATTTGCCTTGCACCAAAATTCTGCATTCCTTTTTAGGCCTCTCTTCAGCTGTCTTTCACCCAGATTGAACAATGGTTTACAGATGACAGGTTGGTCATCAACCTGAAAAAAACAAAAGCAATGCTCTTCGCTCATCACCAGAGCAAGACCTGAAACTCACCCCTCCAGATACTCCCCAATAAGTAGCACCTTTGAACAAGTGTCCCATTACAAATACCTGGGTATTACCTTCGACACAGCCCTTACCTTCCACTCTCACATTAGCACTCTCTCCTCCACCACAAACTACCAGATCAGCCTACTTTACCACCACAAGGACTGTCTTCCCCCTGAGGCACTTCAACTGGCCATCACCTCCTTGGTGCTGTCTCTTGTGGACTATGGACTCCCAATTTATGCTGCGGCAGACAAGACTGTGCTAAAAAAATATACATCTAGCCATCAACAAGGCTTGTAGGCTATTGACTGGGGTGGACATGCTCACACACACATGCATGCTGTACTCCACTGCCAACATGTTCAACCTTGAGGAGAGACTCCGGTACCAGACTTGTATTCTGACAAAAAAAAACACTCCTTGGCCTCTCTCCCCCCCGGTGTCCTCCTCCCTCCAACATGCAAACACCACCATCTCCACATGCAGAGCTTGCTAGGACACCTTCCAGGTGCCAAGAGCCAGGACATCTCTGGCACAGAGGTCCTTCTGCTATAGGGCCCCATCCTGGTTCAGCTCCCTCCCCTCAACCATCACCAACATTCCCAAAATCGGACATTTCAAAGTTGCTCTAAAAAAACACCTCCTCACCTCACAGTGCTGTAAGTGTGAATAATTTAGCCCAGCTACCATGCAATATCCTGTCCTACAAAGGATAGCCTTATGCACCTGCCTACAGGCCTCTTGACAATGTCCACAGGACTGCAAATTCCTGTCCTCCCAGTTACCACTCAGGCCTCGGTCTCGCACACCTGCTGACAATGTCCCAAGGACTGTTTGACCCCTCTCTACTTCATCTAATCTCCTGCTGGTTTACTACTGTCTTAGCTACTGAGGGTATAGGTCTGTGATAACTGCTCATTTGAGGTCACTCTGTCTTAGCAACTGAGTGCATATGTCTCCATAACTGCTCATTAATGTCACACTGTCACTACACCCTGTCCTTTCAAACTCTCTGTACTGCACATACCAGTGTGTTGATGGTATACCTATTGTATAATCAATTCTCCTCTGTAACCTTGTCAGATGTAATTAAGTGCTTGCCTCTGCAAACTTGCTGCAATGTAACCATGCAACAATGGTTCTGTAACTTATATATCTGCTAATGAAACTTGTAGCTGATCTTATCCTGTAACTGTGTACTTCATACATGGAACATATAACTGTATGTTTGTCAGATGTATTTCCTGATGAGAAACCTTTGGAAACAAGTCTATGACTCAAAGGGTTGTAATTCTGATATGACCAAATAAAATAAAATAGATAAGTGTGACCTGCAACATTTTTAAACCATCTGTCCATTGCACACATTTTCTAGATGTGCAGGTAAAAACATGTCAAACAGTACTGCACTGAATTACCCGCCCATCAAAGTGAACTTGAATACCTGAGTTCAAAACAATAAAAGGAAATGACAGGCACTGACCAGAGTGAGGCATATTTTGTTCTAACCAAATAAAATGAGCCCCATCTATGTTGAGCACAAAACAGTTAGTGATTTACTTGGATCATAGTCAGAGACATAGAAAACAGCAATCAAACTTTTTCAGCATTTTGGAACAGCATGTTGTACATAGACAATGTTGAAGAACTAATTTGTCTGCCATCGTCCCGCAGTATATCACTATATGCTGAAAATGAGCATTCAGCATCCACACTGTTTACTGGCACTGAGAGGCAACAAAGTGAAATCTGGGACAGTTTTGGAAATCATTCAGACATACAGTACTTTTCCAAAAACTAATCATGTTGCCACAGTTCACTTCTACTAAAAAATCTCTGTATGCATGCAATTCTATTCTTGCTTTAGTGTTCTCCTCAAATAATGGTATGCCATCAAACATGCTATCTTCAGTCATATTGAGCCATTTTGCTCTGCTAGGGTCAAACATACAACAAGCTCTAAAAATGAAGCTGCTGGCTGACAGAACCTGGAATGCGTATCTTCTGCAATGTATGACTTTAGTTTATTTGCACATTCAGCTAAAGCTTTCTTTGTTAGTCTATGTGCACACTGCTCAGAACTAGTATGTGCCCAATTGTATAAATCTGTTGAATCATTAATTACTTTGTAAACAAGAGGAACTGCTGCTTCATAACTTGTTAATGCTTGCATTATTCTAGGAGTATACTGCAGCATAATCTGTAGCTCACCCTTCAGTTCATCTGACTGTGCTAACTCAATAACTTCATGAATAGTAGCACTTTCATCTGCATCTTCTCCAAAGATACCCACATATTCCTGAAGATGTGAGGAATGATACAAGCAGCATTGAACCAACTATTCCAAAGAATAATTACTGGAGCTGGTAGAATACAGCCATTTTTACCACTGTCCACCAGAAACTGACAAAATCTTGCTTTACAAGCTGGGAATGCAGTAAAAGTATGTTTCACAGCTGTAATGAAACTGTTAACCTCTTTAAAATTGTTCTGCCAACTGTCACCAATTAAACTGAGCAAATGGGCCATACAAGGGACATGTATCCCATTCAAAAACAAACTCTTCAAGCTACTGCTCCATGCTTTGTATATATATGTACCATTATCTGTCACAAAAGCTGAAACCTTATCAAAAGGAACCTCATATTTTTGAAGCACATCTGTGACAGCCTAACAGTTTTATAGTTAGTTCTCTCCAGTATGACACAGTCAAGCAAAATAGCTGACAGCACTGTTTCACTTGAATTTGTTGTAGTGGAGCCAGAGTTGTCACCCCCGTCAGAAGTTTTAACTGTTGGTATAACAAGAACATTAAACACATACTGTATCTATCTTCGGCATCGGTAGTTTCATCACATAAAATACTAAGCCCACTGCACATCTGAAGTTGTTTTATAGCAGATTTGTGACTCTCAAACACTTTTGGTAGATATGATTGTCTCAGCTGATGGGGTGTGGCGATTATCCCAGTGCATTTCAGCCCATTTTCTAAGCAGCACTTGAAAGATTTATTGTCAAGAACGTGCAATGGAATATTGGCTGCTGCAAAGCTTCGGTTAATTTGTAAAGCTCAGTTCCTCTATGTAACTGTTCCTCAGTTGAATTTCTAAACAGTTCAGTCACTGGTTTTTTTTTTTTTTTTTTTTTACACCTTACAACTTTTCTTGCTCTAAACTTTTGCATTTCCTCTGATGCACTGTACTTGCCAAATGTTTGTCACAGCTTGCCTTTCTTGAGAAATCCACAGGCACATTGCATGTGGAACAAAAGAGTTTGCCATAACTCACATGAAAAACATTGCTAGCATACTGAGCACAGCATTCCTTTGCACTCATTTTTGAAATCCTAGATTTGATGTATTTGTAGAAGAAGAATGTCTTCCCCCCCCAGATTTTGTGCAGCTACCTCCATTTTCAAAAACTGTCTGACCCTGAGTGATCCTGACTCTGAGATTCAATTTCTAACTTGAAAATTAAATTACAGCACTACTACTATATTTTAAAATGTTTCTATGGGCAAAACATTTAGCTGTAGACAATATACAGCACTACATGCTCATGCTTGCAGTCTAAAATGTGCACAGTCTAACAAACAGCTGGTGCTCTGTAACTTGACATAGTCTAGACCACACAGTTTCATGAAATACATGTTTTTATCTATAAAACTGTCTCTGTGTCATGGTGTTTTTTTAAATGAGAGTTCTGTCTCAACAACTGGTGGTACAGTACAACAGATGACTGTGTACTGCCAAACTTATCTGTTGTTGATCTTCTTCTATTTAGTGTCTTCACTGGAGGATGAGGGAGTCCATGAGAAGGATGGATGGTCATTTCAGGTCAATAATTGGAGGCAGTATAGCACAGTGGTCTAAGGCTCTGAGCTGCAAATCTGGTGACATCCAGCAGACCAGACCTGGGTTTGAATCTCACAGCTTCCACTTGCATACTGTGTGACCCTGAGCAAGTCACTTAATCTCCTTGTGCTCCCAGGTCGCTCCTGTAAAAAAGCTTTCAGCTTAGTGTGCTATTCCTGGTTAAATAAAAAAATAACCAAACTTCTTTTGCTGATCTGTGATCTTGGTCGAAATCGTAGTCAGTCTCCCGAACCTCTGCAAGGTGGAACCACCACCTTCCAAGATGTGAGCTTCCCCCAGATGAAGCTTGCTAGGTGGAAAAAAGACGGAGCAGACCATTAGTTACTTTGCTGCTGTGAGAAAGACAAAATGGAAATAGAAACAGCATGAATGGCATGGATCCTCACGTCATGGGGAGTGAGCCATGGCCAGATTGTGGAGTGCAGCTTAAAAGGGAGACATTTCAGTGACAGCAAACTGGGGTGGCATGCATGGCAGGGTGGGTTTTGTTAGGTTGGGGTTCTGCACCTAGCCCAACAAAACCCACTGCTCCTCCTCCATGCCACCTCAGTCCCTTGTCACTAATCTGGGCTACACTGTCCTAATCAGCAGCAAGATTACAACCTCTCCACACCTCCATGGACCTGAGTAACCCAGGTCCAGATTACACTGCTGCATTTGTCCTGCTCTGGTAGGAGTTCACTTAGCTATCTGTCAGTCTCAGTAACAGTGCAGCACACCAACCCCTCTTGGGTGCCTGGCTCAGACAGAGAGCCAAGTGGCAGCAACATATGGCAACAGTGCAGGGTTATCTGTTTTCTCTCTCTTTCCCAGCCTGAACTCCAGCCTGAGCAGGACAAATCCAGCAGTGTAATCTGGACTTGGGCACTCATATCCATGGTGGTGTGGAAGGGGTGTATTCTGCTGCCTAGACAGTGCAGCTTAAAAGGGAGTCATTTCACTGACAGTGAACTGAGGTGGCATGCATGGCAGAGCGGGATTTGTCAGGCAGGGGTTCCACCTGCATACACCATGGGAAAGAAAAAGGAATTGTTGTTTCTCTGGAGAATTGTACTGCCTAGAAAGGAGAGTTTTGGAATTTTGTACCTGTTTGTCTTGACCAACCTGTGGGGGTCCATTGATGCTTTAGTAACATCCGTTCAATAAAGCCATACTGCAAAATCCCAGTTGCTGCTCTGGACATTCAAATCCTTGCTTCTGTGAGGAATTACTGGGGCCCCCTCAGTGGTTTAGGTCTAGCATACACCCAGCATACTCTACCCTGGACTTGGTTGTAGTTACAAAGGTTCATTTTTAGTTCTTTTACCCCAACCCCTCTTCCTCTAGATAATGAGCCTGGTATACATCCTAATGCCAAGGATGGTACCAATCTTGAATTTCTGCTAAAAGTAAATGGTATGCCATATGTGGGTACTAGTCCTGTTTTTATGGGGAGTGTTCAACATACTAAAAGTGAGATGAGGGTTACACATAAATGCAGTGGTTCAAAAAAACTATTCCAGCTCTTTGCAAATCCTTTGTTATTACTAAATCAACTTGACCTTGGCACCTTGGCAAAAATAACAGGATGGCTGAATAGTGTTTGAATAATTCCCAGCTACAAGTGGTGACCTCATAAAAGGATTTAGGGATCCACATCACAAATAATTTACAATTTAATGAGCATATTAATAAAATGATCAAAAGGTGTCATGGTATGACCTCCTGTATCCTAAAAACATCAAAAGTCGAGAATCTGAGGTGCTAGTACCTTTATATTCTAGTCTGGTCCGATTCCATTTGGAGTTCAGTGCCCCTTTCTGTGCACCCACCTTAGTAGGTGGCAAAGCCACAACTGAGAAAGTCCAAAGGAGACTAACCAGAAATATCATCAACTTAAATAACCTCAATTATGAAAACAGACTCAAAACCCTAGGGTTTGTCTCACTTGAATATCGATCACTAAGAGTGGATCTTTGTTTAGTATACAGGGCTACTAGAGACCCTGCCCTGTTTGAAACAATCTGCTTAGAGTGGCACATAATAAATAATAACACAAGATCTCATAAACAGAAACTAAAAACAAATATAAAGTATCACCAATATGGAATTCCCTACCACCTGAAGTGGCATTAAATGAGAATTTAGAACAGTTTAAGGTTAATCTTGATAACCACAAGGGTAACAAAAAATATCTTATTCGCCATTGATCTAATGATGGCGAGTTCATTATGGGCCAGTCCCTTGAACTCATAGGTACCTATGAACCTATGAACCTCAAAATGTACTTAAAAGGGGTCAGTTTTGCCAACAGCAGCTGTGGCTACTGACTATAGCCCAGTTAGACAAAACCACTCTTAAAAAGAAGCCTGTCCTACTTGCTCGGAAACCTTTCTATCATGTTAACTGCAAATTTCATGTTTTCTTAGTAGCAATGTCATGTCCTAGTGATGTCCATGAACACTGGTATGAGATACCCAAAACAGTTAATAATGAGCAATAATGAAATAAAAATGTGAAATAAATGTGCTTTTTATAATTAAAATAAAAATTCCCCTTGATCCTGTTAAAAGATTTATATCAAGAGAGCGCCTATGTGTATATGTTTATGTTACCCTATACTCAACCTCCCTCCCCACAACCCGGCCCCTATGCTTCTGACCTGTTCTCAACCTGAATCTCCCTTCCATGCCATGGCTACATATGTGTCCCAATATGAAATGGCAGCCAATAAGCACTACAGTATGAAATTAGATATCACTTGGGATTTGGCTCCATACCTTTTACGCACTCAGGGTGTTTGCAATATGCATTCTCTTTTTAAATTCTTTTGTCAATGAAATTCAATTGTATTTTATTATAGCTCATTGAAGTGAGAAGGTAGACAGTTTTAGAAAGTAATAACCTGGAGACTTCCCAAATACTTTGGCCAAAGTAGCTGATGCGGTATCTTTGAACGAACAGCCCCAAATTGTTGATTTCCTGCCTTCCAAACATTTTGCGTCTTCAGACCAACATTCTTTCTCATATGTATTTGCCACCAGAAATAGGCGATCAAAGGAACCATTCACATAAAACCTACTAAAAAAACAAAAATGGCATGAAGCATCCACTATGAGTAGCATATCAAGAAATATCAGCACTGGATGGTGAAAAAATAATACTGTACACCATATTATACAGAAAACATTTATTTTATTTTGACAAAATGTATAACCAACTTAATATAAGACTTAGAAACCAGTGCAAAGTGCAACGTAGAATAAGCTCCACCAAGACATAGTGAAACGGAAGCTCTTTTCACCCATTTGGGTCATGCTGTAGGAGTGGGAACTGCTGTCCCTTCATGCTCTGTCTCTATATTTATTTATTGTATTTTTTGCTGCTATTATTGTCTTGCCGTATACCAGCACATGTACATTGCACTGGTTTTTAAGTTTTATATTAAGTTATTTATATATTTTGTCAAAATAAAAAATATTTTCTGTATAATACGGTGAACAGTATTATTTTTTCACTGTCCAGTGCTGATATTTCTTGCTATGCCATTCAGAGTGGGTGCTTCATGCTTCATGCTTTTTTTTGTTTGTTTCTTCTCATATGTATTTATAATAATAACTTCTCCTAAGAAAATAAACAATCTAAATCCTTTGCATGCTCTTACCAGTTTAAAGAAATTTTGTGAAAAAACCCTGGTTGTTCTGTCCCCCCCCACAACAAACACTTTCATGCTGCCTTCAGACAATGATGCAGACCCAGAGGGGAAGGGGAACGGGAAGCCAAACCACAAAATTTAACAGACAATAGTCTGCAAGTGAAGCAGCCCACACAAGCCAGTGCTGACATTTTTTTTTTTGCTGCTGCTGCTGCAATAGTCATGAACACTATTTTAAAACTTTCTATCTTGCCCTCTACCTAATAGCATGCTAAAGTGGAGCATTCTGCCCATGATTTTTTTTCTGCAGTTACAAATCCCATAGGAGGAGGTGTGCTATCATTTTTTGGGCAAACTCGATGGGCTGTATGGTCCTTTTCTGCTGGCAGGTTTCTATGATTCTATCATTTAAAGCTTCTATCTCTACACCAAGGAAACCCACCTTTTGCTAGTCACAGAACTAATATTTCTACTTAGTCCCCTAATGCCTGCAGCATGCACAAAATGTTGGCTGTTTACAATGCCTACATTTTCACATAACCAAAAGGCCTGCATGCATTTTATTTGTTTTATTTGGATACTAGATTTTAGCCTTGCCATCTACCCAACGGCATGCTCCCCCCTCTTTTATTATGTTTTGGTTTTTTATATATATTTACTGATTCAATATTTTCAGCAAGCAGCCACATGGCCATAAGAAAAAAGCACTAAAAATTGCCAGCCAAACTAACTACTTCATATGATTCTAGTGGAGTTGTGAAAGCACACAGTCTGAGACAATACAGTGGGGGAGGGGAGTTGGCTCAGAAGCTTAAAACCTGAAACTGTAACAGGCAACCACAAACAGCCATTAATTAACTCAACAATTTGTGAAATGTGCTATGGAAACCTTCCTGAAGTCTATTTAAGCTGAATTCAGAGCTGACATTATCAATTACAAGCCAGCCTCAGCTATCAACAATTCATCTAGCAATTCAGTCACAGTTTAACCCCCCCGGCACCTTTTTTTACAGCTGCAGTAGGTGGAGCCTACAGACATTTTGCATCTACAAAAGGAGTGATGTCATGCTTTCTGTCTGTGAAACCGACTGACGGTGTAAATAGTCTCCTTCACCTTACCCTCCTCCAAGAAATGTTTTCCACCCTCAAATAAATATGCTTTCATGTTAGTCAATGGTTGCAGGATACTATTTTATTTCTTAAATGGGTGATACAAGAACTTGAACCTGAGTAGTGAGAGGCAGCATTCATTTTTTTGAGGGAGTAAGATCCACCCTCACCTCCACCCAATAAGCTCCTAAAGATCCATCCCACCTTTTTTTTTTATTCATGTGGGAAGGACATGAGATGTTTATCATGTTGGAACAAGACACACTAGTTTGGGACCTGGAGCAAGCAACAGAACAAGTCTGTGGAGTGATCAAGTTGTGTAGCCCCTGCATTTTGTTAAGGACTAGGAGAACATAAAATACTTAATGCCTTCAAATTGACTTAAAAACCCTTGGAATAAATGATTATCAGAGCCACCTGGGGACTCAGAAGGGAAGAGTAATTAAGGACTGCCTGAAACTACAGCTCCCAAGGAAAACAATAGACACAGCTTTCTGATTCAGGTTGAAAGAGCCACAGGTTTTTCTTAAACATTTATATACTAAAAACATAAAGTTCAGCTTTTGGGATTAACAATATTTGTTTACCATATATGTATATATTATGGTAGCATGGTAGTGCTACCATAGTTAGGGTTGAGGAGCCATTTACATGTTAAACCCAAAGTGTTGCACCTTAATAACTTTGCAACTGTTTGACAGATTTGCCTGAAATTTAGAATACATGATCAAGACCCATACACCTTGGGATCTGACAAGCTTCGTACCTGTCGAATATATGGCTGTGGAGTTATTAAGCATGATCTGTGTGTGCGTTTATGCTTTTTTTGGAATTCTAAGGTCGCGCCTACAGGTCGCATGGTTTGCGCGACTGGTCCAAAATCTTCAGGGAACGTGCATCCCCAATGTGCCTTTCGAAGATTTTGTGAGAAAATATTAAACGGTTCAAAAGTTATTCAAAAAACAAGTTCCCATTATAAGTCAATGGGAAAAGTTAACAAAAGTTCGACAGTGTCATGAAATGCAGTTTTACTTTGCTAAATGGCACTTTCACTGTCATAAAATCCACCATTTTGTTTTCGGTTGGTGATCAGAAAAATGCTTGCCATTTAAATTTGGGACTCTCTAGCAACTTAATTCTTTTTGTATTCACCTAGTTGTACCCTGAGGATGCTAGCCATGTCTTTATTTTGGGGTAAAATACCCCAGAAATATGTTTTTCACATTTCTGGAAAAAGTACTTTCGCAAAGTACTTTCGCACTTGCGACACTGTTGAATGAATTTGTGAAAGCTTTCGCAAATTGTGACAGTACTTTTCTAGGCTGTGGGAAAATGACACCAATTATTTGGCACCCCACTGCAAAAGAATGGTTTGGAGTTTGGGCTGAAATTTGGAGGTAACGCAGCCAACATCTTACAGATGTGTCTTTCAGTGTTTTGTTGAAACAATATTACATGGCAGCAAAGTTACAGTACTCCAAAGTTGATGCTTTTTCCCATAGGATAACATTACATCATAAGACGCATTGCAGCAATCGTTTGGCGCCCTGCTGCAAAATAACAGTTCGGTCTTTTGAGTCGAAATTTGCAGGGAACACAGCCAACATCTCACAGATGTGCCTTTCAGTGGTTTGGTAAAAAAATGTTACAGGGAGGCAAAGTTATGGCACTGTGAACTTTTATTTATTCCCATAGGATAACATTACGGCGTTCGCCGCGCTTTTCTGGGCCCATATCTCGGAAACGGTGCGAGATACAGACTTTTCGTTGGAAAAATGCTTAGCCCCTAATGGAGGCTAAGTACAAAACTAGCCAGGAAAGTGACAATTCATATGACTTTTAAAGTTTTCAATGTCGTACGGTTCCTGAGATATAAGCAATTTAGTATTCCAAGTCCTCATTTTCTGTTCTGAGAGTCATTATTTTGCATACATTCTTTGTACTCACTGTCTTTCTCTATGCAGCTTTTTGGGAAAACTAGCCTGTGCACTTACATTACTGTTACCATTACTGTTTCCGCTTGCGGTTCCATACCCATTTCACTTACCGTTTGTCTATGCCACCATGTGTGTTACCCGTTGTGTTTTCATTTGCGGTTGCATTCACGTTGTTTTTAACATTTCTGTCTACAGTACTGTATCTCTTTCTGTTTCACTTTGGGTCACCATGCGCATTATGATTTGCATTTGTGGGCACAATGTTACTATGTGACAAGTCATCATGTGGCGGGAAGCGCTCCCGCTGCCACATTACATTCACTATTTCTCGTTAACTTTCTCAAAAAAAAGGGAAATTAGAGGCAAAAAAATCCTTTTAATGCATCAGTTAGGGTTGTTCCACAGCGACAAAAGCAAGGAAATTTGATGTTAGGGTTGAAACCCCATTTGCACCCCTCCAGCTCACCCCCCAACCGGAATCAGGGTGCGGGTTGGGGTCATTGGTCCTTACTCTCACCCCATTCTCCTATTCCTCAGCTTCTTTCCACATGTGATGGGGTGAGACTTAGGCCGATGACCCCAATGTGCACCCTGATTCGGTTGGGGGTGGGCTGAGGTGCAAAGGGGTTTCAACCCCAACATCGAATTTCCTTGCTTTTGTCTCTTGGAACAACCTAACTGATGCATTAAATGAGTTTTATGCCTCTATATATATATATATATATATATATATATATATATATATATATATATATATATATATATAGATAGTTTGTCTTTTAATAGTTTCAAAACTTTGAAAACACTGGTGTTATTAATGCATTTAGAAATACATTTTTTAATTGTCTTTACAGTTAAACATGCAGTTTCATGTAAGAGCACTTTTTGGGAGGAGGGGGCTCAAATTTTTTTAATCATGGGTACAGTACTTGGTAAGCAGAGACTTTGATGATAAAGTGTATTTTTTCTTTTAAGTATGAGAAGTATGTATTATATATAAGTGTAGCAGTGTTGTAATTGAGTTTGTATGTGGCAAGTAGGTAGGGGATAGTGTTTTGAATGTGGCAGTAGGACAGATTTGTTAGGATAAATATATGCTGTCTTGCAAATAAGAAATAAATGTAAGGGATACATTTTGCAAAACAGTGATCCCAGTGTTCTGTTTCTGCCCAGGCTGTGAGAGGATTTTTTTCTAACTTTCCCTGCTTTTTCTGGGTGTTTTATAACCTCTGGAGGCTGCCATTCAGGTTTGTTTAATTGCATCTTGTCCAGGATAGTCTTCCTAGAGGACCTTTTGGTTTGATGTCTTATAGCCCCTACAGCAGTCCAGTGTTTTGTTGGAAATGCAGTGTGTACTGAGCCTGTGTGGTTACTGAGGTTTGCTTCTCTGTTTTTAGAATAAGCCGAAGTGTGTCTTTCTACTCGATAAATGTTTGTAAAAGTGTAAATCATATTTGCTTGTGCAACTGTGAGTTACTGAACTGTGTTTTGTAGATTTGACTCCTGACTTCTTTTCATGATAGGCAGTTAATATTCCTGGAACAGGCTTTGCCTTTGAAGTGCTTATAAAGTGATGTTTTTATGTCACTGTGTAGTTCCTCACTTTATAGACACTTCAATGGTAAAGCCTTTTCATGCAGGAATGCTTACTGCCTGTCATAAACAGAAATCAGGAGTAAAATCTACCTAACACAGTTAAGTAAGTTAGCTTTAAAGCCAAAGCCTGTTCATGCATGGAAAGATGTTAAAGAAAGGAAGTCATGCAATTATTTCAAATCTACAAGTTAAGTAACTATTTTTTTTAACCAGCCTTGGCTCAGCTTACATTCCTATCCTGATCACTCATTTTCACAAATAAATTCTGAGAGATGTAAAGCCCCTCCTGCTGGGTATATGTGTTATTCACACCCATCCTTCAACCTCGCCCCCACCACCTTATTTTGAATTTTGCTTCAGCTGTAGCATTTCAGTACAGCAAGAGGTGACAATGTATATTTTTTTCTGGACTTACAGTGTTTACTTGGTTTACTTGGTTATTTTGAGAAAAAAGAAGGCCGAAGCCCATCTTGATTTTCCCCCCACGTACAGTGGGAACATCTGAAATTATAATCTCATTGCTAACCAATTATCTACAGCCTTTTTAAATGATACAATGTTAACTAAGTCCACTATTTCTTGTGGTAACCTGTCCCATAATTTTGGTGCCCTTAATGAAAAAAAGTTTAATCTTAAATTAGTCTTGGCTTCAAGTACCATTAGTTGTTTAGTATGGCATCTTGGGACAATACATCGGGTATCATGAACTAGTCCACATTTATTCATCAAATCTGGGTTTTTTAGCAGTTTATGTATTAATAATAAATCCCCCCTAGCCCTTCTTTTCTGTAGAGAATGCAAACCAGTCAATGATAGTCTTGATTTGTAAGGTAATTTGGCTAATCTAGGAATCATTCTAGTTGCTCGTCTCTGAACTCTTTCTAAACAGTCAGTATCTGTTTTTAGATGTGTGTTCCAAAAGGGAGACCCATAATCGAGAAGAGGTCAAATAGTTGATCTGTAAAGGGTCATAATACATTGCTCAGACTTATTTACAAAGGAACGATGGATTTGTCTTAATAAGCCATTTGCAGTATTTGCTATCTTTGTGCAATGATTTTTTGAGGACAGCTTAGTATTAATTAAAACTCCCAAATCTCTTTCCACATATGATGACTTCAGTAATGAATTATAAATATAATATTTATTTTGTGGATTATGGAGTCCAAAGTGCAGAACAACACACTTGTCCACATTAAACTCCATTTGGTTGTCAACAGCCCATTTTTCAATTGATTTTAAATCAGAGTTTAGTAAATTAAATTCTGAAAAATTGTTTACAGGACCCCCTAGCTTCGAGTCATCAGTGAATTTGGACAACCAGTTGTTATTAGTTACTTGCATATCGCTTGTGTAAATAAGAAACAGAACCGGACCCAATACTGAGCCCTGAGGCACACCACTAGTTACTGCTCCTAATTGAGATTGATGGTTATTTAATACCACTCTCTGGGTTCTATTTGTCAACCAGGCAGAAACCCAATTGATCAATTGATCTGAGAAACCTAATGAATACATTTTATTGATCAAATTATTATGAGGTACTTTATCAAAAGCCTTGCTGTAATCTAAAAGTATAACATCCATTTGATTTTTATCATCTAGGCCCTTGCTAATATTGTTGTAGAATGAAATCAGATTTGTTGTACAAGAGTGGTTTGACTTAAATCCATGTTGGGTATGATCAGTAATTTTAATTCAATCATTTCTTTTTCCAGAAATGATTTGATCAATTCTCCATTATTTTACAGATTATAGAGGTAAGACTTATTGACGATAATTTTGGACTACAGATCTACTACCTTTATTATAAATCGGCGTAACAAAAGCTGTTAACCAATCTAGAGGAATCTCTGCATTGTGAAGAGATTTGTTAAATATTAATTTTAAAAGAAATGCTAAAGCCTTAGCAGTTTGGATTAAGAATCTGGCATTAATTTGGTCCGGACCTGGGCTTGTAGTTTTCTTTAATTTTGTTATGAATGGCAATATATCCGATACCTTAATATTATATGTATGAGATAGTTTAGTATTGACACTTGTAGATTTTAGGGAAAAGAATCTTTTTTTGAAAAGACTGAACAAAATAAGTATTAAAGAGATTAGCTATGTCTACATTTGATTGTATAGTACTACCATCATGAGTTATTGGCCCTATCTTATGCAAATTACCTTTTTTATTGTTTAAATATGAAAACAAAGACTTGTATCCATCCTTAGTATGTGCCAACTTAAATTCTAACTTGGATTTAGCTTGTTTAATCATGTGTTTAAGCTTTTGTAAAGTTTTTTTTATACTGAAGAAGTATTTCTTTATTATTAATACTAAAGGTGTTTTTAATTTTTGAACAATTTTTTTTTTTATTTGTAGCCTAATAGAATTATTAAACCACCTAGAGATTCTGCCTTACTATTATATTTGTTTTTATTGGAACATACTTCTTTTCCAAGAAATAAATTAAATCTTTTAATATAATCCAGGCCTCGTTTGAAGAAGAAGCCTCAAAAATCTTATCCCACTGAATTTTTTTGATTTCCTTATTAATACTGATGAAGTCTGTACTGTCATAATTTTTATATGTTGACTTGTTCTGATTATTTTTTGCTCCCATTAAATTTAACAGTATAAAGGAATGATCACTATTTCCAAGGGAATCCATAATTTGAATATTAGATATTTTGTGACTAATGTTAGTAATAAGGAGATCTAAAATATTAGTACCTCTAGTAGAGGACGAAACTAGTTGAACTAGTCCATTATCTGTTAAGACTGATAAAAATTCATTGTCATGATTGTTATGTCCTAAATTAGTGGTCCAATTGATTTGGGGCATATTAAAATCGCCCAATATTATTGCATCCTTTAAATATGTAAAATGAATTAAGTCATTCATTAGGGCTTTCCATAAATTTGGATCACTTGATGGGGGGTTATAGCAATTTCCAATTGTTATTTGTTGGAGTCCCTGAGGTTGGATTACCACCCAGATACTTTCTGAGTCATTTGGGGCTGGTATTTCATAGGAGGGGTTATCATCTCTAATATATAGACACACACCCCCTCCCTTCTTTAGGACTCTGTTTTTATAATACAGTTGATAACCCATTAAATGTTGACTCCACTGAGAATGAGAGTCGTCCCCAATCTGTATCCTTTCAAGAACTACTTTATGTGGTGTGCATACCAGCGTGGTTGTTTACTCTTATTTACAGCTTTACACCTTTATCAGTTTTTAATTGTAATTTTTTTGCCCTTTGAATAACAAGGTTCAATACCTATAACTTCTCAGTTTCTTTATTATGATCTCACTGATTTCTGAAGACCCATTGTAAACAAGATGGTAAACACAACTTGGTTTTCTTTATCTTTTTTGTGTGTGTAGTTTTATGAAGCTTGTAACCATAGAAATGAGGGTGCAAAGCACATATCTTACAAGTAATGACGTAAAAAACACATCATATACACAGTAAAACCAATGAAAATATATACTGATTCCTCCCAGTTCCTGGAAAATAAATATTTTCACTAAACAAGTTACAGCTACTGATAAATGCAAACACTATAAATAACTGTGCAGTCTGACATCTTCATTTTATCCTCTTGGCTGCAAACTGTGACATTCATAAATCCAGTACGGTTCTTGCTGAAGCTATCTCCTTCTCATGTCTCCTCTCAAACTGTCAAAATCATTTCTTCAATGTGTACTGTCAGGCATTCAAGTTGTTCTCAGATTAAATGTGACTTTTATAAATATAGATTTAACAAGGGTATCTTGTAAAGTATCGGTTTGTTTTAATGTTAATTGTGGTCATGCTGATATCACATTATTCAGACCTGGTTCAGAATCTAGAAATTCCAATTTTTTGTTTTTTATGATCCAAGTTATTTTATGATGCATGTATTTTATGAAAATCCTAGGGCCTATCTTACTGTTGTGCATAGCTACTAAGCACTCCAACTGTGATTAACAAGCATTTGTCAATGCCAAATGTTGATTACGTTGGTCCATTGAGCTTGCTCACTGCCCCTGTGTCACTCACTCATTCCGTTTCTCCCGGTGCTGTAGGCTGCTGTTTTATACTGGGCTCATGCCTGTGTTGCCACATTTTTCTGCCCACAAAGTAATCTGCAGGTGTCCTGACAGAGCTCTGTTGAAGTGGGTCACTCACCCTCTCTCACTCACTCATTCTGTTTCTGCTGGCGCTGCAGGCTGCCCTTTTGTACTGGGCTCCCGCCTCTGTTGGCGGCTTTTTCTGCCCATAAAGAATTCTGCAGCAGTTCTGACACAGGTCCATTGATCTAGCTCACTCCCCCTCTCTCACTTGCTCATCCTGTTTTGCCGGTGTTGCAGGCTGGCCTTTTGTACTGGGCTCCTGCCTGCATGGGCACCTTTTTCTGCCCACAAAGAAATCCACAGCAGTGATGATAGAGCTCCGTTGAACTTGCTCACTCCTCCTCTCTCACTCTCTCCTTCCATTCTGCCAGGGCTGCATGCTGGTCTTTTGTACTGGGTTCCTGCCTGCATTGCTGCCTTTTCCTGCTCACAAAGAAAACTACAGCAGTCACGATAGACCTCTGTTGAGCTCGCTCACTCCCCCTCTCTCACTCGCTCATTCTGTTTCTCCCAGCGCTGCAGGCTACTCTTTTGTACTGGGCTCCTGCCTGCATTGGCATCTTTTCCTGCCCACAAAGAATTCTGCAGCTGTCCTGACAGAGCTCCATTGAGGTCGCTCACTCCCCCATCTCACTCACTCATTCTGTTTCTCCTGGCCCTGCAGGCTGCCCTTTTGTACTGGGCTTCTGCCTCTATTGGCATTTTATTCTGCCCACAAAGAAATCTGTGGCAGTCCTGACTGAGTTCCATTGACCTCACTTATTTCCCCTGTCTCATTCACTCATTCTGTTTCTGCCAGTGCTGCAGGCTGTCTTTTTGTACTGTGCTCCTGCCTGCATTGCCACCCTTTTCTGACCACAAAGAAATCTGCAGCAGTCACAATAGAGCTCTGTTGGAGCTCGCTCACTCACTCCCCCCTCACTCGTTCTTTCTGTTTCTCCCACCACTGCAGGCTGCCCATTTGTACTGGGCCCCTGCATGCATTGCTGCCCACAAAGAAATCTGCAGCAGTCCCAATAGACCTCCGTTGAACTCATTCACTCCCCATCCCTCACGCACTCATTCTGTGTCTCCAGCTGCTACAGGTTGCCCTTTTGTACTGGGTTTCTGCCTGCTTTGGCAGTTTTTTCTGTCCACAAAGACATCTGCAGCAGTCCCGACACAGTTCAGTTGAGCTCGCTCACTCTCCCTCTCTCACTCGCTCATTCCATTTCTGCCAGTGCTGCAGGCTGCTTTTTTGTACTGGGCTTCTGCCTGCATTGGAATGTTTTGCTGCCCAGAAAGAAATCTGCAGCTGTCCCGAAAGAGATCCATTGAGGTGGATCACTCCCCATCTCTCATTCACTTATTCTGTTTCTGTTGGCACTGCAGGGTGCCCTTTTGTACTGGGCTCCTGCCTCTGTTGGTGGCTTTTTCTGTCACAAAAGAAATCTGCAGCAGTCCTAACACAGGTCCGTTGAGGTAGCTCACTCCCCCGCTCTCACTCGCGCATTCCATTTCTGCCAGCGCTGCAGGCTGGCATTTTGTACTGGGCTCCTGCTTGAGTTGCCACCTTTTTCTGCCCACAAAGAAATCCACAGCAGTCATGATAGAGCTCCATTGATCTCGCTCACTCCCCCTTTCTCACTCGCTCATTGTGTTTCTCCCGGCACTGCATGCTGACCTTTTGTACTGGGCTTCTGCCTGCATTGGCACCTTTTTCTGCCCACAAAGAAATCTGCAACTGTCCTGACAGAGCTTTGTTGAGGTTGTTTGCTCCATCTGTCTCACTCACTCATTCGGTTTCTCCTGGCACTGCAGGCTGCCATTTTGTAGTGGTCTCCTGCCTCTGTTGGCACCTTTTTCTGCCCACAGACAAATCTGCAGCAGTCCCAACAGAGCTCCATTGAGATCACTCACTCCCCATCTCTCACTTGCTCATTCCATTTCTGTCAGCACTGCAGGCTGCCCTTTTGTACTGGGCTTCTGTCTGCATTGCCGCCTTCTTCTGGTCACAATGAAATCTGTAGCAGTCACGAGTGAGCTCCATTGAGCTCGCTTACTCACTCCCCCTCTCACTTGTTCATTCTGTTTCTTCCACCGCTGCAGGCTACCATTTTTTACTGGGCCCCTGCATGCATTGCTGCCTTTTTGTGCCCACAAAGAAATCTGCAGCAGTCCCAACAGAACTCCTTTGAGCTTACTCGCTCCACCTCCCTCACTCACTCATTCTGTGTCTCCCACTGCTGCAGGTTGCCCTTTTGTACTGGGTTCCTGCCTGTGCTTCCAGCTTTGTCTGCCCACAGAGACATGTGCAGCAGTCCAGACACAGCTCTGTTGAGACCTCTCACTCCCCCTCTCTCACTCGCTCATTCCGTTTCTGCCAGGGTTGCAGTCTGGCCTTTTGTACTGGGCTCCTGCTTGCATTGCCACCTTTTCCTGCCCACAAAGAAATCTGCAGCAGTCATGATAGACCTTCGTTGAGCTCGCTCACTCCCCCTCTCTTACTTGCTCATTCTGTTTCTCCCAGTGCTGAAGGTTGTCCTTTTGTACTGAGCTCCTCCCTGAGTTGGCACCTTTTCCTGCCCACAAGGAAATCCTCAGCTGTCCTGACAGAGCTCCGTTGAGGTCTCTCACTCCCTCGTCTCACTCACTCATTTGGTTTCTCCTGGTGCTGCAGGCTGCCCTTCTGTACTGGGCTTCTGCCTCTGTTGGCATATTTTTCTGCCTACAAAGAAATCTGCAGCAGTCCTGACAGAGCTCCGTTGGCCTCACTCACTCCCCCGTCTCACTTGCTCATTCCATTTCTGCCAGCACTGTAGGCTGCCCTTTTGTCCTGGGCTACTGTCTGCATTGCTGCCGTTTTCTGCCCACAAAGAAATCTGCAGCAGTCATGCTAGAGCACTGTTGAGCTCGCTCACTCACTTTCCCTCTCTCACTTATTCGTTCTGTTTCTCCTGCCGCTGCAGGCTGCCCTATTGTACTGGGATCCTGTGTGCATTGCTGCCTTTTTGTGCCCACAAAGAAATCTGCAGCAGTCACAACAGAGCTCCATTGAGCTCACGTGCTCCCTCCCCTTCCCTCACTTGCTCATTCTGTGTCTCCCGCTGCTGCAGGCTGCCTGTTTGTTTTTATTTATTTTTTTTATTTAGTTGTTTAGCCAGGTATAGCACACTAAGCTGAAAGCTTTTTTACAGGAGCGATCTGGGACCAGGCTGCCTGTTTGTACTGGGTTCCTGCCTGCATTGGTGGCTTTTTCTGCCCATAAAGACATCTGCAGCAATTCTGACACAGCTCTGTTGAGGCTGCTCACTGCCCTTCTCTCACTCGCTCATTCCGTTTCTGCCAGGGTTGCAGTCTAGCCTTTTGTACTGTGCTCCTGCCTGCATTGCCACTTTTTTCTGGCCACAAAGAAATCCACAGCAGTCATGATACACCTCTGTTGAGCTTGCTCACTCCTCCTCTCTCACGTGCTCATTCTATTTCTCCCAGTGCTGCAGGCTGCCATTTTGTACTGGGCTCCTGCATGCATTGGCACCTTTTCCTGCCCACAAGGAGATTCGCATCTGTTCCAACAGAGCTCTGTTGAAGTCGCTCACTCCCCTGTCTCACTCACTCATTCTGTTTCTCCTGGCACTGCAGGCTGCCCTTTTGTACTGGGTTCCTGCCTCTGTTGGCATCTTTTTCTGCCCACAAAAAATTTGCAGCAGTCCCGACAAAGCTCCATTGGCCTCACTCACCCCCCCATCTCACTTTCTCATTCCATTTCTGCTGGCGCTGCAGGCTGCCCTTCTGTACTTTGCTTCTGCCTGTGTTGTCACCCTTTTCTGCCCACAAAGAAACCTGCAGCAGTCAGGATAGAGCTCCGTTGAGTTTGCTCACGCCCCCTCTCTCACTCGCTCATTCTGTTTCTCCCACCGCTGCAGGCTGCCCTTTTGTAATCAGCCCCTGCATGCATTGCTGCATTTTCCTGCCCACAAAGGAATCCACAGCAATCCCAACAGAGCTCCATTGAGCTCACTCACTCCCCCTCCCTAACTCACTCGTTTTGTATCTCCCGGCGCTGCAGGCTGCTGTTTTGTACTGAGATCCTGCCTGCATTGTCGCCTTTTCCTGCCCACAAAGAAATCTGCAGCACTCCCAGCAGAGTTCATTTGAGCTCTGTCACTCCCCCCGTCACTCAATCCTAATCTGTCCCAAACACTGATTTCTGACATTGACTGTGATATTGTGCGCTAGAAGCGTGGAAACACATTTTGATCAGGATGGGAAAAATGACAGCTATACTGTTCATAAGGAGGTGTGAACAAATGCCAGTGCTGAAAATCCGGTGTGAAAATATTACTAATTTGCAAACTTACAAGGGTATGTGGAACCTGCACAACACACGCTCATAACACAGTCATTTTATGGAGTTTCATCACAAAATTTTCAACATAGGCATTTTAGGACCTCTGCTTATGAACAGTGTCTGTGTGATTTTCTTAATATGTCCCAAACACTGATTTCCCACAGCAACCCCTCAATTGTGCGCCGGAAGAACAAAAACACATTTTGGCCGGGATGTGAAAAATGACAGCTGTACTATTTATAAGGAGGTACAGAACAATGGCAATGCTGAAAATCTGAAGTGAAAATATTATTAATTCATGAAGTTACAAGCGTGTGTGCAAACTGCGCAATGCACGCTCGTAACACAGTCATTGTACAGAGTTTCGTCACCAAATTTTCAACATAGGCATTTTAGCACCTCTGCTCATGAACAGTGCCACTGTAATTTTCTTAATCTGTCCTGAACACTGAGTTCCCACAATGACTGCACTATTCTGCACCAGAAGTGCGAAAACACAGTTCAGCCTGGATGTGGAAAATGACAACTGTACTGTTCACAAGGAGGTCTAAAAAAATGCCTGTGTTGCAAATCTGGCATGAAAGTAGCGTTATAAGCATGTGTAGCAACTGCGTAACACATGCTCATAAAACAGTCATTTTTTTGGATTTTTCCCACCATATTTGCAGTACAGTCTTTTTGAGAGCCCACCTCATGAACACTGGCACTGTCATTTGATTAATCGGTCCCGAAAGGGGATTCCATGCAGTGACTGTGAAATCACCTTTCAAGGCCAAAGAACAACACGAGAGTGCCAGAATTCATGACGGGGATCGCAAAAACCCATGTTGAAAATGTAGTGCCAAATTCAAAAAAAATGCTTGAGATATGCATCAAAGTTGAAAAAACTCTATTTATTCCATTATATAGTTTAACAGCATTTTCTTAGTTCACGGTTGGCTTTGAAGAGTGCAGACATGTTCCCAGTCCACGAAGATCGTCATGCCGGACTCGGAGTAAGTATAGGTGAGGGAGGTGTGGAGGCAAGGTGCACAGTGGGAGGGGCAGGAGTCCACTGAGGGATGGTTTCCTTTTTTACAGGTTAAAAAAAGATGACGTGGGACCTTTTTTTATTTTACAGGGGCATGTGGCCTGCTGGGGTGTGCTCCCTGTGTGCCAACAGAAACTTTCTTTTGGGGGAGAAGCTGTATCTGATTAAGGATTGGGCATCCCCGTTGGCACACAACAAAAGGGGGGTATTACATTATGCCGACAGGGATTGGGCACCCCCATCGGCACACAACAAAAGGTGGATGACATTATGCCAACAGGGATTGGGCACCCCATCGGCAGACACCAAAAGGGGGGTTACATAGTACCAGTGGGGAGTGAGTTGCCCTGTCGGCAACATAAATCGTGTGGCACTGAAGCTGACGGGGATTGGGGCCACCGTTAGCAAATAAACATGGTCGGGGGGCACATGTTGCAGAAGGGAAGTGGGCACCCCCTCAGCAGGGAGGGCTAATATTGTTTGTGAATATGGCAGCAAGCCACTGCCATGTTCACAAACAATATCAGTGTTTCAAGATCTCACCCTGCAATGACGGGTTACTCCCTGATTGCAGCGAATGGCGAATGGCTGACACTGCAATGACGAGGTGGCCCCTGATTGTAGTGGCTAAATTTTTACAAGTTGGTGTCACGCTGACTGAGCTAGTGTCAGCAGCAGTGTGCCATGGCATTGGGGAAGTGAGCCAAGTCTTTAAAGACTGTGGGGGCATTGGCCACAACAGTGCCGTGCCTCCACAACCTGCTTCTGGAGAAAGCTGCCACAATATGTTTCTTGCACATACGCTCAATTAACATAAGAAATGACAAGTGTAAAAATAAATAAATTAAAATTCATATAGTCTACTAAGTACAGTAGATTGGTACAGGACCTGTAATGCAACTTATAATTTACTGAAAGTAAAGTCAAAAATAGTTTTAAGTTCTTTTCAAATCCAGTCATGTAGTGGTTTGAGAGAAACACAAAGATGTGAAACCCTGGAACCCCACCACCTGAATCAATAGGGAATGCACATTTCATGAATGCATAGTAAAAAAAAGATGCAACATTAACCCTTTGAGTAGTTAACACAAAGGCTAGGGTGCTGTGTTTCCATTTTAATTATGGAATGTTTTGCTTTCAGCTATTAACAGTTTAAGGCCTTGGCAGTATTGGTCAAACTGTATTTTTTTAATCTTTTGTAGTACTACAATTCACTGTTCACCCATATCTTGTATGAAATGGAGTTATGACTCATATATCTGTACATCGATTTCTCTTGTGCATTCCATGATGTATTGCATGACTCATGATGTTTATATGCATTGCATTGTAATGACATAAAACTTATAAATAAAAAGTAAAAAAAAAAAAGGGTTGGGGTAGAAACCATTCAGCCCTGTTGAACCCATCTGTTGGGATAAATGTATCAGCTACCACCAAAACAGACTACTGCAACCTGTATCCAGGTACCAGCATGATAAGCTATTCTTCAATCTATTAAAAAATATTTCATTCCAAGGTCCTCCAGTTCTTTTTCCCCATAGTGTCTATCTGGACACTAAATCAAATGTTGACTTAAAATCAAGAAAGGCTGGGATTAAACAAGTTTTTCTTTCAGACTGTAAAACATGAAATGCTAGGTGTCATTTTATTTTTACTATATCCATGGGGCATGGTGATAGCACAAAAATAATTTGTTCAAACAACTAATCGCAAATACCGGTAAATTGTTTGCCGCATTTCTCTCTCTTTTTTTTTTTTTATTTATTCAAGTGTTTATCTCTTTTGGACTCTCCAACCAGCCCATTTAGACTGGTCCCCTTGGTGCCATCACCCAATATCTCTGGGGCTAACCTTCTTCACGGTGTCCTCTGCCAGAGGACTTACCGGAGGAGCCCAGTTGTCATGCAGGGCCTGCAAGGAACTGGACCACCCATCACCCCACTGCAGTCGGAGGTTTCTTTCCTCTGTTTTTTACTCTTGGGTCCTTCATGTGTGCATTGACATGATGTGTATGCTACACCTTCACAGAGATGCCCCCGGCTTCCGGGCATGGGGTTCAGAGAGGGCCCTGGCTTGCCGTTATGCATCACTACCACCCAGATTTCTTCAGGTAACAAAAGCCCTGCAGGAAATGTGTTCCCCCCCAGGAAGAAAGCTATTCTTGGGATGCTCAATACTCCCTCCCACAGTTAGCCCCCAAGTGACCTGAGGCCTTGTCCAATACCAAGTTGCTGGTGCAGCAGACGTGAGGCAACCAGGGCCTCAGCCCACCATGTCACTTTGGTGGCTTATTAACTACATTTTTGATGTACTCTGATGATAGCCCTAAAAAGCAGGAACACAGGATATACTTAAGCAATAAGGCATGACAGGAGGTGTGCTATTATGGGATACTGACACATCTCAGTTGGGTTGAAGCACCAGGCAAAGCCAAGTGCTTCCACCACTTGAAAAGGGCTGTTAAGTTCACCCCTTGGAGTGCCTTATTGTGGTACTGAAATGGTTCATGTTAAGTAAATTGGATGAATTTTTAAACATACTTTTGTGGAGCTACCTTCAGCCTGGGCGTTGTGCTGGGTAATGACCAGGCTGTAAGTATCTATTGGCCAATCAGGAGCCAGCATTCTTTCTACTCATTTCATAATCTGAATTAATTTATTGATTACATTTATTTAATGTAATCAACTTACATTTGTACTACATTTGTACTAAGAATCAAGGAAGCAGGAGGCGTAGGAGAATCAGGGGAATCTAGGGATTGCTCTTAACATCCCTCACAGGGTTACATGCAGGGATACATAATGGGGTGCTAGAAGAAGCTGGGTCTGGGAGGATGTGGAGAAATAGGAGCAGCTACAGGAGTCAGGATAGTGCTAGGAGAGTGGTATGCTGTAATAGTTGTGGGGCAGCAGTCTCCCTTGGGATGATGTGGAGTGCAGGGGACTATCCAATGTGTCAGAGCCTGGAGCAGCTAAGGGCAAAAGTAAGACTGCTCAGATGGGAACTGGGAAGGATGGTGTGGAGAGTCAGAGGAACAGGACAATGGAGAGGAAGGCAAATTTCCACCCCTCCCCCTACCACTTACCATTCATCTACCCTGGGCTTTCTGGTCCTCTGAGAAAGAGAAACCCCTGGTAAACCTCCTGCTTCCTTGATGCTTAGTACAAATGTAGTACAAATGTAAGTTGATTACATTAAATAAATGTAATCAATAAATTAATTCAGATTATGAAATAGGTAGAAAGAATGCTGACTCCTGACTGGCCAAGAGGTACTTACACCCAGAGGAGCAAAGGTATTAGGCAGGGGAAGGGAGCAAGGAGGATCACCCAGAATCCATAGAAACATAGAATATGACAGCGGATAAGGACCAACTGGTCCATCTAGTCTGCCCATTTCCCTACTTGGTTTGGCAATCCCTACTCTTATCTGGAACATAGAATCTGTCTGCAGATAAGGACCACACAGTCCACTTAGTCTGCCCATAGGTCCAGGGGTATCTCTTTCTTAGAGGACCAGGGAGCCCAGGATGGATGATTGGTAAGTGGTAGGGGGAAGGGGTGGGAATGTGAGGGTAGCAAAAGGGGTGGGAACTCTTGAAAGGGTGCATTTGATTAATAGATTTGCACCACTGTCTGGTATGGGAGGGGGCATCAGGAGGTGGGATAGGATGTCTTGTTAGGCCATAGTTGAGGATAGAAGGACAGGTAAGGAGCAGGGGGGACTCATCAAGGAGGGCAAGGAAGAAGAGGCAGACAAAGTGAAGCAAAGGATGGAGTGAGAGGGAAGAAAAGGTAGGAATAGCGGAGGGAAATGTGGAAGCAAACATGACTAGCCAGAAAGGGAAGAACACAGAGGGGAATTGAGAAATAATTGGTGGGGATAAGTAGTGGATGCAGCAGAAGGTTAACCAGCACAGAATGGAAGCAGTTAGGTGGGGGAGCAGCTGGTTACCACAGGTGAAGAAAGAAACATGGATGCAGGAAACAAAAGGGTGGTAATCTTAGTGGATTCCATAATTAGGGGTAGTCACTGGGAAAGGAAGGGAGATCCAAATGAAAGAAGGAAGGTGGGCAGTGATGGCAGCAGGGAATTTGGGCCCAAGAGCCAGGAAAATAGTAAGGGAGACCTTGGTGAATGGAGATATACTCTGCACTGTAAGTTTGTTAATTTTGACAGCAATAAAAAGTGATCAATCATTGGCAAATGGTCTCTGTATAATCTCTGTAGCATCACACACAATTAGAGTGGTGCTGTATCTTTGGACCTTGTTTGAACTTTCAGGACTAGCTGCCCGAATCAGCGCACCATGCTCTCTTCATAAGTGCAGGTTCAAATCTTTTGGAAATCTAAACAGTAAGGGAGGTTAGAGGGAAAACAAACTTAGTTACACACATGCGTTACCAATGACCTAGCAAGGGGGGAGGAGGTGGAGGTAGTGCAAGGTAGATTCAGGGTAGGCCTGCAGGTAGGAAGCAAGATTGCTGGCATTCTCAAAGATGATACCAGTACCAAGAGCCAGCAGATTCAGGAAGAAAAGGATAGAGGAATTCTATGCCTGGCTGAGAAAATGGTGCAGGGAGGAAGGGTTCATCTGTATAGGGGACTGGGGAGAGACCTCATCAAATATAGCCCTTTTTTCACCAGACAGGCTACACCTTAGTAGAGAGGGCTTAAGGGAACTCAGGCGTAAACCTTGGGGGGTACATTAACCAATAAACTTAATTTAAACTACTGGAGGTGGGTCTGCAGGCCCAAAGGCTCCGGGAGGAAGAGATCAACAGATCTCCCCATACCAGTAGAAAGGGCCTGGAGGGTGGAAGTGGAGAGGGAGTGGATCAGCTAGCAATGAGGGAAGGGGGCTTGGGGGGCACACAGAGGGGAGAAATGAGAAAAAAAATGAGAGGGGGAAGAGAAGGAGGCTTAGACTGTAGTTGAAAGATGATGTCGCTGAACACACAAAGTCTTGGAAACAAAATGGATGACCTACCGGTGCTATTAGGCGAACAGAGGGTGGACACTGCAGCAGTAACCAATACTTGGACCACACCACACCATGACTGGAACCTCTTGATCCCTGTATATAAAGTATACAAGAGGGACAGGGCAGTAGAGAAAAGGGGGGGTGGCAGTTTATATCAGGAGGGTATAACATGCATGAGGGAGGAGTTAGAGGAGGGTCGGGTGGAAGGATTGTAGGTTCAGTTATAGTCCAGTAGAAGGAGAAAGGTGAAGTTGGGAGTGGTTTACAGACTACCCAACCAGGGAAGGAAAGAGACAGATAATTGAGCTCACAAATATTGAAAGCTGCAGGGAAAGGAGAGATGGCAATAATGGAAGACTTCAACCTGCCCAAAGTAGACTGGAGCATACCATTGACAACATGTGCCATGAGTCAGGTGGTCCTAGAAGGGGTATGGTGGGAAAAGGAGAAGGATATGGGGAGGGAAAACACCCTCATTAGAATTAAGGTCCTGGATTTTAGGAAGGCAGACTTCAGGAAATGGGCAAGGCGCTAAAGAGGCACCTGGCAGGCATCAGAACAGATATGGGGTGGACCAAAGGTGGTCCATCATTAAGGATGGAATGATGGTTATAACAGAGGGGTGCATTAGGATCAAGGGGAAGAATTCCAGAGGTGAAGCACCCAGCTGGTTCAGTACTGAGGTCACCCAGGCAATAAGGGACAAGAGGATAGCCTATAGGCAATTCAGAAAGACCAATGGAGAAGTGGGTTGGTAGAATTGCAAAATGTTGGCTAGTGTGGCAAGTAAGGTGGTCCAGAGGGCTGTGATACAGAAGTAACTGCAGATAGCTGAGGGAATTAAAAAGAGGGAGAAGGTCTTTTCTCACTGTATAAGCAAGAAAAGGGATACGAATGACAGGATTGTTAGGTTTCAGAAAGGGGACAAGTAGTTGGAGGAGAATAAGGGAAAGTAGCGGTACTGGATCAATACTTCTGTTCCGTCTTCACCAGGGAGAAAGACTGATTAGTGCCTACAGTGGGGACAGAGAGGAGTGGATGGGGAGGGGAGCACATATGTGGTGGTAGAGGAGGATAGAGTGAGGGAAGGGCTGCTAGCAATGAAGGTGGGCAAATCAGCCCATATGGCACATACCCAAGGGTGCTGAGGGAACATGCAAAGGAGCTTGTGGGGCCTCTCTTGGGCCTGTTCAATAGTTCACTGGAGTTGGGTGAGGTACTGCAGGACTGGAGAATGGCACATGTTGTGCCCCATCATAGGAGCAGTCCCATGGATGACGGGAATTACAGATGGCTCAATCTGACCTCAATCATGTGCAAGTTCATGGGGAACATACTTAAGTAAAGGTTGATAGCGTATTTAGGTTCCACGACTCCAGTTCGACAGCAAACCTGTCAACCTGCTTTACAGCAATGGCACAAATGCCGATCACGATCATGGTCCACATTGGCCCATTGGAAATACTAAGGAGTTTTCTGCATGGGGCTGTGCCCCCCACACCCTTCAGATCTTACTATAATCACCTCCATGGTGGAGATGTTTTGGGAAGTGGGTGCAACACCCAGAGACATTGTGCTGGGTATCCCAACCCTGTAGCACAACCATTACAGTGACCCACAGCTACCTGTCATTTTGTCACTGTAAATGACCGATCACTGTAGTATTTTAGCTGTAGCTATGGTATGCTGAATATCTAGAGGAGTATGGTCTCCAGAATACAAGGCAGCACAGGTTTATGTTAGGGAGAGTGTGTCAAATGAATCTGATTGACTTCTTTGAGTGGGTTACTATGGCAGTTGACAGGGGTCCAAGCAGTTGACATCTTTTATCTGGACTTAAGAAAGGTCTTTGACTATGTACCCCAAAAGAGGTTCTTTAGAAAGCTAGTGGATCTCAGGGTTGGGGAACAGATAACAAGATGGGTAGAAAACTGGCTGAGAAACAGGACCCAAAGGGTGGTGGTGAGCAGAATGTTATCCAGCACCAGGGAACTCACCAGTGGGATCCCGCGGGGCTCGGTGCTGGGACAGGTGTTGTTCAATGTTTTCATCAGTGATATTGAGGGTGGCATTATGGGCAAAATATGCCTATTCTTGGATGACACCAAGCTCTGTGGGAAGGTGGACATAGCCAAATGGATACAGGACCTACAGGATGATCTGATAAAGCTTGAGAGGTGGTCTGGGATTTTGTAGCTTGGCTTCAATGCAAAGAGATTCAAAGTTATGCACATTGAAGCCAAGAATCCCAGGACAGAGAACTACCTGGATGGGGTCTGGGTATCTGCAACAGAGGAGGAGAAGGATCTGGGAGTGATGATCACTAATGATCTGAAGCACTCCATGCAGTGCAGGAAAGCAACAGCAAGGACAAATAAAATGTTGGGCTGTATAGCCAGGGAGATAAGCAGTAGGTGAGATGAGGTTATACTGTCTCTGTACAGGTCACTGGTGAGGCCACATCTGGAGTATGGAGTGCAGTTCTGGTGCCAACACCTTACAAAGAACATTAACATGCTGAAGACTGTACAGAGGAGGGCAACTAAGATGATGTGAGGCAGCAGGGTAGGGCTTACAAGGAGAGGGTTGGGGGCCCTGAACACATACTCCCTGAGAGAGACAAGAGAGAGAGAGGAGACATAATTGAGACCTTCAAGTACTTGAAGATGATAACTAGGGTATGGATAATCCAGGTCTCATTAAGCTAAATGGCAACTGAAACACAAGGACATTTTGAAGGGGGGGTTAGGAAGGAGGTTAAGAAGCATTTCTTTAGGGAGAGGTTAGTGGCCAGCTGGAATGCGCTCACAGAAGAGGTGGTCTCGATGAAGTCAATGGGTAGCTTCAAGAGCAGCTGGGATAGACTCAATGGGAAGGTAAGGGTCAAGGGAGAGACAGATGGAAAGTATGGGAGGACTAGGGGTGGGGCAAGGTCAGTAGCTTAAGCTGTGAACCCTGCAATATGAGCAAACTAGATAGACCAAATGACCTTTTTCTGCTAGCTTCTTTGTATGATCATATGCAACACATTAAAAATCTTCAATGGACACTGAGCAATAAATGGAGAATGCAAGATTCAGTGTTTGAACCAATCTCACCCTGATCTGATTTGCTCCATGTACGAGTTAGAAAACAGAGATGTTCATTTCATCCTTGAAAAGTTTGTTGATACAACTGTAGTCAATGCAAGAAAATGGCACAAAAATCATTATTCAGTTACATTCCTTCAGCTTGTTGAGTACTATTTCAATTGTGTGTGCTCCGAACATGTCAAAAATGAACATTGCTGTCTGCTCTGGTGGGAAGACATTTTTATGTTGTTTGCATGCATATACAATATATTGCAGCAGCTTTCCTCCAGAAGCAGGTTGTAGATGCGCGGCAATGTTGTGGTCAATGCCCCCACAGCCTTTAAAGGCTTGGCCCACTTTCCCCAATGCCGTGGCACGCTGCTGCTGGCAATAGTTCAGCCAGCGTGCCACAACCTTGTAAAAATTAACCCCTGCAATCAGGGGATGCCTCGTCATTGCAGTGTAAGCCATTCACTGCAATGAGGGATCGACCCATCATTGCTGGGTGGAGCCTTGGTACTCTGATATTGTTTGTGAACATGGCAGCAGCATGCCACCATGTTCACAAACAATATGAGTGAGCCCCAACCCATGCCGATGAGGTTCCCAATCCCCCTCGGCATCATGTGCCCCCCCACAGTATTTGTGTGCTGATGGGGGCCCCAATGCCCGCCAGCTTCAGTGCCCATATGCATACATTATTTTTGCCAATGGGACAGCCCACTCCACCTCAGCATTATGTCCCCCCCAAAGGTTAACTTGCTGATGGGGCAGCCCACTCCCCGTCATCAGAACTCCCCCCCCAAACACCCAGTAGACTTGTGCTGACGGGGTCCCCAATCTCCCTCGGCTCTTGCAACCCTCTTTTGTGCTGATGGGGGTGCCCAATCCCCCATTAGCTACAGCTGGCCCCTCAAAAAATACTGTGTTGGCATGCTGGGAGCCACCCCAATGTTCCAAATGGTCCTGAAAGAAATAAAAGTCCAGCAATGGTTTTTATCCTTGTACCCTGTAAAAACAAAAATGGCTCCTCGCCATCTTCCTGCCCCCCTCCCACAACCTGCATCCACCCACTGCGCACTCTGTCTTCCCACACCCCCTCACCCCATACTTACCTCAGGAGTCCGGTGCAATGATCTTCGGTGGACTGGGAACACGTCTACGCTCTTCAAAGCCGACCGCGAACTTAGGAAATGCCGGTAAGCTGTATAATGGAATAAATAGGATTTTTTCAATTGTGATGCATATCTCAGACATTTTTTGGAATTTTGGCACCACATTTTCAGAATGGGGTTTTTGGGACGCCTCCTCATGAATTCTGCCACTGGCATTGTGTTAATCGGCCCTGAAAGGTGATTTTGTGGTCACTGCACAGAATAACCTTTCAGGACTGATTAATGAAATGACAGTGCCACTGTTCTTGAGGTGGGCACTCAAACAGCCTATGTTGCAAATTTGGTGAAAAAAATAAAAAATGACTATTTGATATGCATTATGCAATACTGCACATGCAACTCATAACTTTGTGAATTTTCAGTATTTTCACCTCATTTTCAACATTGGCATTCCACACCTCCTTGTGAACCGTACAGCTGTCATTTTTCACATCCTGGCCGAAATGTGTTTTCGTACTTTCAGCGCAGAATAACGCGGTCGCTGTGGGATATCAGTGTTCAGGACAGATTATGAAAATGACAGTGACACTGTTCATGAGCAGAGGTCCTAAAATGCCTATGTTGAAAATTTGGTGCCGATACTCCATAAAAGGATTGTGTTATGAGTGTGCATTACGCAGTTTGCATGCAAGCTTGTAAGTTCGTGAATTTATAATATTTTCACTCCAGATTTTCAATATTGCCATTGTTCTGCACCTCCTTATGAACAGTACAGCTGTCATTTTTCAGATCCTGGCCGAAATGTGATTTTGCACTTCTGGCGCAGAATAGCGTGGTCGCTTGGGAAATCCATGTTTGGGACATATTATGAAAATGACAGTGAGACTGTTCATTAGCAGAGGTCCTAAAATGCTTATATTGAATATATGGTGATGAAAGTCCATAAAATGAGTGTGCTATGAGCGTGCATTGCGCAGTTTCCACGCAAGCTCGTACCTTTGCAACTTTGCAATATTTTCACTCTAGATTTGCAACATTGCCATTTTTCCACACCTCCTTATGAACAGTGCAGTTGTCATTTTTCACATCCTGGCCGAAATATGTTTTTGCTCTTCCGACGCACAATAGCACGGTTGCCATGGGAAATCACACTGACATTGTTCATGAGCAGAAGTCCTAACATGCCTATGTTGAAAATTTTGTGATGAAACTCCATAAAATGACTGTGTTATGAGCATGCATTGTGCAGTTTATTGGGTTATTTTGTTTTTGTTACTAGTTTAGTCCATTTTCATTTGTTATTATCCTGGTCCGCATCTGTGAATTGTGTTGTTTTCGCCCCGGTCCGTGTCTGTGAATTGTGCTGTTTTTCCTTTCGAACAACTATACAAGGATTGAGTGTTTGTGATGAGGAACTGAAGGAGCTATTACCTATGGAGTCTTGGACATTGCATGAGTGTGCAGAGTGGAGTCTGGAGTCCTGGTGATGGATTGAGGAGAAACCTTGAGTGGCCCTGATTGAGCAGCAAGGAGCGGGGAGTGATTCTGGACAGAGCTTGGTTTGGTGATAGACTCCGGTGGACTGGTGGACTGTGGGAAGGAGTTCCTTCTCTACCCTGACCTTGACCTAGTGGTGTGCTGTGGTGGTGCAGCAGTTGGGTGGCCGTATCTGCAGTACTTCTGTTTTTGCCGCTTGGTAGCTGGTGGGCAGCCATAGTGGGGAGCGGGTCTGGAAAGAGGTTTTGGGGTCTGGGTGGAACCTTTCTGGAGTGGTAGAGTATCGGTGGTGACCAGGAGTTCTCTAGCACTTGAAGCGCTGTTTTAGCCTTGCTATCAGCTATTCGGTGGAGTGGAGAAGTAGAACTTTGGTTTCCTGGGTGTCCTGGCATGGCTTTCCCTGCTCTCCATTTTTTGGATTTTGCAGTGAGTTTTGGCTTTGACTGCAGACTGCATGCAGTCTTTCTAGGATTAAGAACACTGATTGGAGCTCTGTTGTTTTCAAAAGGAGGTGAGAGCCCACTTTAGAAACTGAATAGTGATACCATTCAATGGAGGTGTGAGCTCCTGAGCACATTTTAAATCTGGTAAGGGGGTCTGCAAACCATTACTTTTTGAAACAGTTTTCCACCTGTGAGGGGGTGAACTACCTACTGGCTGACCCTGTGCTCCAATGAATTTGTGACTCTAATGAACTTGTGTAGTGCTCATTCTTCAGATTTGAACTTTGACTGTTTGTTAATTAATCTTAGCTACATAGTTTCTTGTTTGTTGATCAATCTTAGTTACACAGTTTCTTGTTTTCAGTATAATTGTACTGAGTTGAGTCTTTCTTTCTGCAAGGGAGGGTTGCTAGTAATTAGTTATTTTAAAATACAGTTGTTGGGTGGATGTTTTGGGGTGGTGTAGGTGGGGTTTTAAGTTATTACTGTATGTGTGGGTGTATGAGAGGAGTGTGTGGTGTAGAGTGTGTTTGTGGGTTGTATTTTGGGTTAGGGCTTTATATAATTAGTAGAGATGTGTTTGGGAAGGTGTGAGGGCCAGGATCAGAAACAAAACTGCAATTATAGCAGATGTGGTTTCTTCATCAGATCTGGCTTGCATTCCGGAGACCTGGATCGGTGATGATGCTGGCCCAGTTCTAGAGGCTGTTGTCCCAACCGGATACACTGTGGTGCACTTCCCTAGAGTGAAATGTGTGTGTGGGGAGTAGCCATCTGTTTTAAACACAAACTAGGCTTAACCCTACACCCAGTGAGAATGCCTCATTCATTTGAATGTGTGGCCATCCATGGGGGTCTGGGCAGAGGTTGCCTGATTTTTTATTTATCGCCCTTCTGGGACAATGGGAGACTTCCTCCAGGAGGTGGACGATTTCGTGGTTGGTGAGACGCTGGAGGCCCCTAGATGTTTAGTGCTGGAGGACTTCAACGTCTGGGCCGATGACGAGTCATCTCGACTTGGTTTCAATTTCCTCCAGATTATGTCTTCCCTGGGTTTTGTGCAGGCTGTTTCCTCCGTAACTCATCTGGGTGGCCACATGTTAGTTTTGGTGTTCTCACTGGGGCTTGAGATCAATTGTCTCAGGACTGATTGGGTCATTTGGTCCAATCATTGTATGATGAAGTTCTCGTTCGGGCCCCCCCGGTAGCCCTTTCCCTGCTGAGATGGCCAGCTATCACCCTTTGCGGGGGTTGACCTCTGAGGGTTTTTTGGTGGTAGCTGACCTATCTAGTGTAGATGGTGCATGCATTGCTGGCATGTGCGCAGCAGTGGATGCCTATAATAAGGCACTTGCTGGCGCACTCGACTCCCTCGCATCAGTCCGTGTACAACCCAGGTTTTCTCACTTGAGATCCCCTTGGTATGATGGTGAGTTCAAGGGGTTGAAGACCCTGGGTCAGAGATTACAGTGCTGCTGGTGGAAGTCCGGCCTGGGGTGGACAAACTGGCCCTGTGTGTGCACTGTGGTGCATACCAGGGAGCAATCAACAGTAAGAAGGCAGAGTTCCTATCTCAAGAGATTGCTGCCCGGAGGAACTGACCAACTATGCTCTTTCGGACAGTGGACAGGCTTCTTCATCCTTCCTGTCTACAGTCAAATGTAGCTTTTTCTAATGCAATGTGCAAAAAGTTTGCTCAGTTCTTCTTGGACAGGGTGTCTGCCATCAGGCAGGGGGTTCTGCCAGTGGGTCAAAGTTTGGCCAGCAGTGGTCACCATGAGCATCTGGAGAACTCTCCACCTGATTGGGGTGAGTTTAGACTGGTGGAGGTGGCTGAGGTCACTGAGATTGCTAACAATTTCCAGCACACCTTTTGTGAACTGGACCTGGTGCCAGCTCATTTCTTAATGAGATGTGTTGACTCCATTGGCCCAGTATTTGCCGTGATTGTCTGGTGCTCCTTGTTGGAGGGGGTCTTCCTTGATGTCTTGAAGGAGGCATTGGTAAGGCCCATTCTGGAAAAACATCATTGGACCCTGGGATCAAGGCAAATTACTGTCCTATCTCCAATCTCCCATTTTTTGGGTAAGATTGTGGAGAAAGTTGTGGCACTTCAGCTTGAGGAGCATCTTATGGCCCATGATTTATACAAGCTGCTCCAGTCTGGGTTTCGCGCAAGGCATAGCACAGAAACTGTGTTGGTTCGGGGGCATAATGACCTCCTTAGGGCTAGAGATCTAGGAGAAGGGACAATTCTTGTTTTCCTCGATCTCTCTTCTGCATTTGACACGGTTGACCATCAGGTATTGCTTGACCACCTAAGGGAATTCTGTGGACTTGCCAACAAGGTCATCTGCTGGTTTGAGCCCTTTTTATCGAACAAGAGACAGAGGGTGGTGATGGGGAATTTCCTCCTCTCCTGGCCACCTTCTGTGCGTGGTTCCCCAGGGTTTGGTCTTGTTGCCGATGTTGTTTGCCATATACATGCTGCCCCTGGGAGAGCTCATTAGGAAGTACAGTCTGGATTTTCATTGCTATGCCGATGATACCCAGCGGTATTTTTCCTTTGCCCCTGGAACATCTCATGCAGTGGAAGTGCTAAATAACTGCCTTGCTGAAATCAATGACTGGATGACCTCCAGCTGGTTGCGACTGAACCCCGATAAGATAGAGGCATTAGTGGTGGAGTTGAACAGAGAGTGTGATAGGTTGGCCTGTGGCAGGGAGACAGAGCTTTTTCTTGTCTCTGTACCATTGAAGGCCTCCTCTAGGGTGTGGGATCTTGGCATTATTCTGGATAGTGGGTTGACTCTTGAGTTTCAGGTGTCTTCCACTGTCTGTACCAGTTTTTATCATCTGAGGAATATCACCAGGATAAAGCTCCTAGTTCTGCTGCATGACCTCCAAACCTTGGTACATGCCTTCATGCTGTCCAGGTTGGACTACTGTAATGCACTGTATCTCAGGGTCTCTGGGTGTACCCTGTGCTGACTGTAGCTGGTGCAGAATGCGGTGGCAAAGATGATGACTGGACAGTCTAAGTACTGTCATATCACTTCGGTCCTGCGTCAACTGCGCTGTCTGCCAGTTAGGTGGAGGGTCCTCTTTAAGGTGGGTCTACACACCTTTAAGGCCCTACATGGCCTGGCCCTGGTTATCTGAAGGACCTTCTCATTCCTGCTGCCTCAACCTGCCCCCTCCGCTCCTCCTTTAGGGGCCTTCTTGAGACTTCCAGGATGAGGTAAAAAACAGCTGGTAACAGAGCATTCAGTTTCGCTGCTCCCATCCTGTGGAATTTGCTTACTCCAGCTGTTAGGGAGGCCCCTTCTGTGGAGGTGTTTAAAGCCCACCTCAAGGCCTTCTTGTATATTCAGGCCTTCCTGGATTCTGTATTATAGTCCTTGCTGCTTTCAGAAATGTTGTTAAGCTAGTATTGGCTTTTAGACATTGGTTTCCTTTGCCTAAGTTACTGTATATATTTATTGTGTTATAGTTGATATATTGTTATGTTTTGTTTTATCTTGAATGCATAGTATTTATTCTCCTTCTGAATGTTCAGTGCCCAGAGTCTCCGGGATGGGCGTCTCTTAAATAAAATTTGCCTTGCCTTGCCTTGCCAGTTTCCATGCACCTTTGTAGCTTCACAAATTAGTAATATTTTCATGCCACATTTTCAAAACTGGCATTTTTCCACACCTCCTTATGAACAGTACAGCTGTCATTTTTTACATCCTGGCTGAAATGTGTTTTTGCACTTCTGGTGCAGAATACCACAGTCACTGTCAGAAATCAGTGTTTGGAAAAGAGTTGGATCGAGCGAGTAAGAGAGAGGGAGGGAGGGACCGAGCTCAACTGAGCTCTGTCGGGACTGCTGTGGATTTCTTTGTGGGCAGGAAAAGGTGCCAATGCAAGCAGGAGCCCAGTACAAAAGGGCAGCCCACAGTGCCAGGAGACACAGAACGAGCGAGTGAGGGAGGGGGAGTGAGTGAGCTCAACGGAGCTCTGTTGGGACTGCTGCGGATTTCTTTGTGGATAGAAAAAGGCAGCAATGCACGCAGGGGCCAAGTACAAAAGGGCAGCCTGTAGTGGTGGGAGAAACAGAATGAGTGCCTGAGAGAGGGGGAGTCAGTGAGCTCAACAGAGCTCTATCATGACAGCTGTGGATTTCTTTGTGGGCAGAAAAGGGCAGCAATGCAGGCAGGAGCCCCATACAAAAAGGCAGCCTGCAGCGCTGGCAGAAATGGAATGAGCGAGTGAGAGAGGAATTGAGTGAGGTCAACGGAGCACTGTCGGGACTGCTGCAGATTTCTTTGTTGGCAGAAAAAGGTGCCAACAGAGGCAGGAGCCCAGTACAAAATGGCAGCCTGCAGTGCCAGGAGAAACAGAATGAGTGAGTGAGACAGGGGGAGTGAGCAACCTCAACGGAGCTGAGTTGGGACAACTTCAGATTTCTTTGTAGGCAGAAAAAGGAACCAATGCAGGCAGGAGCTCAGTACAAAAGGGCAGCCTGCAGCACCAGGAGAAACACAACGAGCGAGTGAGAGAGGGGGAGTGAGCAAGCTCAACGGAGCTCTATCATGACAGCTGCGGATTTCTTTGTGGGCAGAAAAAGGAGGCAACGCAGGCAGGAGCCCCGTACAAAAGGCCAGCCTGCAGCGCCGGCAGAAATGAAACAAGTGAGTGAGTGAGAGAAGGAGACTGAGCGAGCTCAGTGGAGCTGTGTCAGAACTGCTGCAGATTTCTTTGTGGGCAGAAAAAGGCAGCAATGCATGCAGGCTCCCAGTACAAAAGAGCAGCATGCAGCAGCTGGAGAAACAGAATGAGTGAGTGAGAGAGGGGGAGTGAGCGATCTCAACGGAGCTCTATAGTGACTGCTGCAAATTTCTTTGTGAGCAGAAGAAGGTGACAACACAGGCAGGAGCCCAGTACAAAAGGGCAGCCTGCAGCCCTGGCAGAAATGGAATGAGTGAGTGAGACAGGGGGATTGAGCGAGCTCAACGGAGCTCTGTTGAGACTGCTGCAGATTTCTTTGTGGGCAGGAAAAGGCACCAACAGAGGCAGGAGCCAAGTACAAAAGGGTAGCCTGCAACACCAGGAGAAACAGAATGAGTGAGTGAGACGGGGGAGTGAGGTACCTCAATGGATCTGTATCATGACTGCTGCAGATTTCTTTGTGGGCAGAAAAAGGCAACAATGCATGCAGGGGCCTCAGTACAAAAGGGCAGCCTGCAGCAGTGGGAGAAACAGAATGAGTGAGTGAAACGGGGAGTGAGAGACCTCAATGGAGTTCTGTCGGGACAGATGAGGATTTCTTTGTGGGTAGAAAAAGGTGCCAATGCAGGCAGAAGCCCAGTACAAAAGGGCAGCCTGCAGTGCCAGGAGTAACAGAATGAGCGAGTGAGACAGGGGGAGTGAGCGGCCTCAACGGGGCTCTGTCAGGACAGCTGCAGATTTCTTTGTGGGCAGAAAAAGGTGCCAACACATGCAGGAGCCTAGTACAAAAGGGCAGCCTGCAGCGCCGGGAGAAACACAATGAGCGAGTGAGAGAGGGGGAGTGAGCGAGCTCAATGGAGCTCTATCGTGACTGCTACAGATTTCTTTGTGGGCAGAAAAAGGAGGCAGTGCAGGCAGGAATCCAGTACAAAAGGCCAGCCTGCAACGCGGCAGAAACAGAATGAGCAAGTAAGAGAGGGGGAGTGAGCAAGCTCAACGGATCTGAGTCAGAACTGCTGCAGATTTCTTTGTGGGCAGAAAAAGCCACCAACAGAGGCAGGAGCCTAGTACAAAAGGGCAGCCTGCAGTGCCAGGAGAAACAGAATGAGTAAGTGAAAGAGGGGGAGTGAGTCACCTCAACGAAACTCTGTCAGGACAGCTGTGGATTTCTTTGTGGACAGAAAAGGGTGCCATCGCAGGCAGGAGCCCAGTACAAAACAGCAGCTTGCAGCATGGGAGAAATAGAACAAGCGAGTGACAGAGAGACAGTGAGCGAGCTCAACGGACCAATGCAATCAACATTCGGCATTGACAAATGCTTGTTTTATTATGATTTCAGGGAAGTCTTAAGGGACACTATCACAGTCTTTGTGTTTGTCCAGTGTATCTTACTATGGGTAATGATTCAGTCAGGTGGGAAGACAAATGCAGGTTTGGCCCTGGTATATGACTGGGGTGGAGAACGCAAGTAGTTACCAGCCAAAGTACATGTAAGTACTAATGGGGCTTGTATTTTGTCTCTAAGTCAAATAACCTCAACCAGCCAGGCTACTGTCTTCTCCATTGTTTCCTGTGAGCAGAGAACAAAATGGACTCCAGCCTCATCCAGACATTATTAGCTTAGGAGGGATGAGCCCCTGAGTTGCAGCTTTCAACATTCTCCTAGCAACAACGGAGACTGCACCTCTTGAGTCATTGACTCTTGGATTTGTTGATAGTCCATGAGGAAGCTGGCTCAGGTCAGGAGAGTCCTTTCATTTTCTTGATGTGGTTACTTTTAAAATTTTATACTGTATTTTTATTGATTGTACTGGCATGCGTCAACTGATAAAATCATACACTTTTCATCTCATCATTTTCAATAACATATTTGCTGATCTCAAAATGTGTTTGATGAATAAAAAATGTTTTCTGATTGGCATTTCTTTGCAGGTGGGCTGGTAGCTGGAAGTTTTCTCACACTATATTCAGTCACCCAGAGGGAAACATTGGCACACTAACTGAGGTTGTCTGGAGTAACATTCTTTAACAGAAGGAAACTTCACTTAATTGACATACTCTAGGGCACTGTAACCATTGATTTAGAGACAAATTTTTTTACACCGTGGGCTGGATATTCAAACTGCACCATTCTGAGGCGCAAGCCCTTGCGCTACGCAAAATAGTTGCACGGGGGTGTGGCCGGGCCGATATTCAAAGGAGTTGCGCTATTGAGCAACTCCTTTGAATATCACCCCCCAGCCACAGCCACTGTGCATGGCGCAGTGGAACTTGCGCCACCGCAAGTTGTCAGAGTGGAGCATTCAACTTGCGGTGTCGCAAGTACCATTGCGCCATGCGCAAAATCATGAAATTCAAAAGGTGACATGCAAATGGAGCCATAATTCATGCAAGGCATGGGGGGCCATTTGCTTCTGATTATGGCCCCATTTGCATGCCATTAGAATGTAGGTGCACCGATCCACGAGGACTTGCGCCTGGCACCCTGCCAGGCAGCAGCCGTCGGGGACCGATGCACCCTGAAGCCTGATCATGGGCAGCAATGTGGCTCCCCACCTCCTCCCGTACATATCCCTGGTGGTCCAGTGGACCGAAATGCCCGATCGCGGGTGGTATGTTTAATAACTCCCCCGCTCACATCCCTAGTGGTCCAGTGGACCGAAATGCCCGATCGCGGGCAGAAAGTAAACTGAACCCCCAGACATCTCCTTGTGCCCAATCGAGGCAGAAAGTAAACTGACCCCCTGAACATCTCCCTTGTGCCCGATCGCAGGCAGAAAGTAAACTGAACCCCCAAACATCTCCTTGTGCCCGATCGCGGGCAGAAAGTAAACTGAACCCCGCAGACATCTCCCTGGTGGTCCAGTGGACTGAAATGCCGATCACGGGCAGTAAGTAAATGAAACCCCCAAACATCTCCTGGTGGTCCAGTGGACCAAAATGCCCGATCGTGGGCAGTAAGTAAATTAGACCCCCAAACATCTCCTGGTGGCTAGTTCCCCACACCCCTCACAGCCCCACCACCCGCTCCCCGGCGGCGGCGGGTGGTAGCATCCCCTCGCCTGCCGCCCACGCCCGACCGACTGGCGGCTGCCAGGTGACTCTGCATGCCAGTGGTGCAGAGCAAGAGCCAATGGGCGTGCAGCGCACATATAGTACATGACAGTCAGATTTGTGAATGAATGTTCGTTCACAAATCTGAACTATCATCTCTGTTATCTTCTGCGCCAATAGCTCTTACTCTACTTGAGCGTGCAATCGGACCAGTCAGGTCGGCAGCGGCGGGGTGGCAGGCAGGGATGCTGCCGTCACCGCTGCTGGGGGGAGCAGGGTGGTGGGGCTGCGGGTGGGTGGGGTAGACACCAGCCACCAGGGAGATATTTGGGGGTTAATTTACTTACCGCCCATGATCGGGCATTTCAGTCCACTGGACCACCAGGGAGATGTTTGAGGGGGTTTCAATTTACTTACTGCCTGTGATCAGGCACAAGGGATATGTTCAGGGGAGGTTCAGTTTACTTTCTGCCCGCGATTGGGCATTTCGTCCACTGGACCACCAGGGATGTGAACGGAGGGGGGATTTATTAAACATACTTCGGTCCACTGGACCACCAGGGATGTGAACGGGAGGAGGGGGGAGTCACATTGATGCCCACGATCAGGCTGGTGGGGGGGAGTACACTATGCCAGCGATCGGGCTGTGGGGGGGCACAGGGACTGAGTTGGGGGCCAGCCACAGGTGGCAACAGCTGTGTTGCACCCTGCAATACAGCAGCTCACCTGTGGGTGGCCCTTGACTTAAGCCTTTTTTTTTTGGCTCAAAGTTCTGCAGGCGCAGGTTGGGGGTTGCGCCTGCACAACTCTGCACAGCCCGGCTGAATATCAGGCTGTGCAGTTTATGCATGGTTCCTCCCCCTCCAGTTGAGCATGCATTCATTTGCATTGCGCTGTTGCTCAGCCTGTTTTCTGTGACACTACTGCCTCCTGCTGAATATCACAGAATGGCGCAATTTAGGACTTGCGCTTGCTCAACCCTGTTGCGCATGGCACAACCCTTTTGAATATCTGGCCCCGTGAGTGCAAGAAGCTGGAAGACAAGTTCTGGTACTAGTATTTCAACCTTACTTGATTGATTCCTGCAGCCGAGTGAAACACAATTGACATCACAGCTCCAATCAGCCATTAACAAATATTTAGTTAGTTATTTAAACATTTATTTATTCATTCATATTGTTTTAGGATTTGTTAGCCAGGTTAATATTCATTGGAAAATGCATTCTCCTACAGAAATGATCTGGCATTCAAAAATGCAGACATAACATGATTGTGAAATTGCAATTTCACAATTTTGCAGACATTTCACAAGAGGGGAAAAATGCAGCCAGAGTAAAAATGTGTACGAGTATAGAACACGGACTGTGTACATGTGCACTGACATATGAACTACTGAAGCAACAGATAACCAACAAAATTCTTAAAGGCTAAAAACTGATTTGCAATAATCTTCTGACCTTGTTGGGAACACAGAATATGAGATGTGCTCATTTCCACCACTGCCACCAGGGAAGAGGTAGGGGAAGGGAACACAGAGGTTCAGTGGGTCCAGATACAAACTACAAAAGGAAGGAAGGAAGGAAAGTGAGGCTGGAGATAGTATATAGGCCACATAACCAACAAAATGATAAGACAGAGACTTGTGATCCTTTCTAAGGACAACAGCTTGAAGGAGTGAGGTGGTGATATTGGGGACTTTAAAATCTTCCTGAGGTTAACTTGAGTGTCCAGTCCACATCCTGGGCCAAGAGCCAAGTGATTCTGGATGCAGTACAGGATGGGTTCTTGGTCCAGGGAGTGACTGAACCTAACTGAAATGAAACCATTCTGGTTATAGCACCAACAAACAGTGATCACATCAGGGACATCAAGGGAGAGGAAACCCTTGGGAGTAGTGATCACCATACAGTGTGGTACTAGTTGAATATGGAGGAAGAAGCAGCAAGCACTAACACTAAGGTGCTGGAATTTAAGAAGGCTGATTATAAAAAGATTGAAGAAAATACTGCAATTACACTTAGGCAATCTTTTTTTTTTTTTTACTCCCCTCCTCCTTGCGACCCCCTTCTCTTCGGGAGACACTCTACAGCCTTTTCAGCCCTCACTCACCTACCTGGTGACCAGAGCAGTCCATCCCCCATGGAGCCGTGGTTATCCCCCCAGGTGGGGTACGGGGTGGGGGCCCATGCACCCCGAGATGTCTGTGTTTCGTCAGGATGCTGTCTCTGGGCAGGTAGGGGCGTTGAGGGTCGGGGCCTGGTGCTCCGCCTACCCGGAGGCCACAAGGTGTTTTTCTGGTGTTCTCTCGCGATGTGCCGTGTCCCCTGACGTCAAGGCGCTAAGCGCTGACGCCTGGGTACATCGCCCCTATGTTAGGCATCGGCCTTGCACACCGGGTCTCCACCCGAGGTCAGACAAAGCCGAGCTCTAGTTCCCCTCCCCTGGAGAGGATGAGCAGTCCCTAGGATGCTCAAGCCCTCTCCCGGCTGGCCTCCAGCTTCCCGGCTCTGTTCTCAACTCCGGTCGCTGGCGTCGCAAGCGGAAATCCAACTGCTGCGCCGGTGGGCCGGCGACTTAGGCAATCTTAAGAATAACTTGGAAGTGGATCAAAAGGGGGAAGTGATCAAGGAGGGTACAACACCTACCACTAAAATCTGTTTTGGACAAAGGGGAAAAATTACAATGCCAGAAAGCTAATCTTGCTCTATGGGATGTGAGCCAAGCTGTGACAGATAAGAGGGCAACATACAGGAATCTCAAGAAATCCCAAAGGGATGAGGAGGAGAGAGAATACCAGGCAAATGCCAGGGAGGCTAATCAGGCAGTCAGGCTAGTCAGGTTACATCAGAGGAAAAAGGGACAAAAAAGAGGGCATAGTAAAGTTAAAAGAGGGGAGGGGTACAGGTTAGCGAAGAGAAAACAAAAATGTTAGAAGGAATAATTCTGCTCTGTCTTCTGTAAAGAGAAGGATGGACCTCTGCCACAAGGGAGGATGAGGGAAGGGAAGGGGCAGGGAAAATGGATCATGATATGATAACAGAAGACAGGGCTGGGAAGGGTTCACTAGAAGATCGGTTAAGTAGCTCACGAGAAACGGGGGTACTGCAGGTGTGGAGAACTGCACATTTAGTATCAGTGCACAAAAATGGGCCTAGAGATGACTCTGGGAACTCCAGGCCAGTCAGTCTAAACTCAGTTGTCTGTACAGTATGCTGATGGAGACCATTCTAAAAGAAAGTCTGGTAGGATTCCTTGAGGCAAATGGTCTTCAGGAATAGAGAAAGCATGGTTCATATATAGGGAGAGCCTGTCAAACAAACCAGCTTCTTTGACTGGGCAATAAATGCAGCAGACAAGGGAAAGGCGACTGATGTGATATAATTGTGTAAAATGGATCTAATTATACAGTTTATACAGGTTCCTGGTTGGTAATTCTCAGTAATTCAATAAAGCCAACACACTATTTCTTTGCCAAATTAGTTGTAATTTATTGAGATAGTCTATGGTAGGCATCAAGTAGCCTGCTACTACCAGAGTGTACATGATACAATTTAATCTTACAGCCAATGAAACAGTCTATGGAACAGTCCATTGAGGTGTTTCTAACATGCAATCTAGACAGCTAGTAATATTTGCATTACAGGGATACAGAATTTCAGAGACACATGAAACCATATATCTCTGGATCCCCTGAGCAATCTACGGATAGTCTCAGACTGCATCTTGTCCGAGACTGTGTCTTCTTGAAGGGATGCCGGACATAACCATAGGTCCCATATTTATATATAGCAAGCTTAGAAAAAAAATGCAAGGCTGGAATTTCCCAAAAACTACCGCAGCAGATTTAAACATAGACAATATGTCATTCGACAAGTCATAAGACTCGGGTTCAAAAATACACTGGCCATCAGATACCTCGGTCACAAGATACTTTTTTACACTTGCCGAAACATTCTGTCATTCTTAAATGGAAAAACAAGTAATTAGGGTTTTTTTATTTATCAAAAATACTTACTTCAGGATACAGAAAACATGCAAGGGGATGTGACTGTTTTAAAAATACTCGGCTTACAGATGAAAACAAGACAGTGGCCAAATTGGGGAACTTGCTGAATAGGGCAATTCCAAGTTAGACCTCTGCTTTGTGCTTCTTGAATTATTTCATTTTCTTCATTTCAACCATTAACCTTTTAAAGTCTTACACATGCGTGCACATTAACTGACATGGTGGTATCATTCATTTACTTCACCACTTGCTGCCATTAGCTAGCCATACCTATTAATTCACATGTTGGCATCATTTAGTTATTTATTACTCATCTTCACTTTTTACTAGCCCTTTAGCAATGTACACTAGCCATTTTACACCTTTCTATCTCCTCAACCTTTTGGTTAGCCAACTACATATTGTTGATACAAGTTTGGTCACTGGTTACTAAAACCTTGGCCACAGGTCACTAAACTTTGGGCACTGGCCACTTTCAACACTTGGATTTCAGCAAAGCTTTCAACTCAGTGCCCACAGGAGATTATCACACAATTGGGAAACCTAAGGATGGGAAACATCATGGTGGGTAGAAAATTGGATCATTGGTAGGACACAGTGAGTAGTGGTAGGGGAGCAGCTAACAGCTATCAGCTATGAAGGAAGTCACAAATGGAGTACCACAAGGGTCAGTGCTAGGTCTGATGTTATTTAATATATTTATAAATAACATTGGTGAAGGCATTAAAGGCAATAGTTGCCTTTTTACAGATGACATCAAGCTCTGCAGGAGGGCGGACACAGCTGAAAGAGTACAGAACCACACAAATTACCTGGCTAAGCTGGATAGGTGGTCAGACATGTGGCAGCTCAGGTTTAATGCAAGGCACTGTGAGGTTATGAAAACAAGTAGGAAGAACCCAAAAACAGAGTACAGTTTAGGAGGTTTAATGATCACTGAATCTGAGGAGGAAAGGGACTTGGGGATAGCCATTACCAGTGACCTGAAGCAAGCTAATCAGTGTAGGAAGCGAGCAGCCAAGGCAATAGAATACTGGGATGTATTACAGCTGGCCTAGCATTTGACTCTTCACCTGAAAATCTCTTGAGATCATCATTAAACCTTCAATCCACTGTGGGACAAAAGGCTGCTTCAACATTCTCCTTCGAACCAGTATCCTTAAAAGAAGTGGAAGACCTCCTATCCAATTTAGATACATCTAAGAGTGCAGGTGCAGACTCCCTGGATCCCTACTTTCTTAAAGTGGCACTGCATGCCTTATCTGCCCCCCTCACTCACCTCTTCAACCTTTCCCTAGCTACTGGTTCCATCCCCTCTATATGGAAAACAGCTCAAGTAGTTCCACTACTCAAATCAGGTGATCCCATGGACCTTAACAATTATAGGCCCATTTCCATCTTACCGGTATTATCCAAGATGCTTGAAAAACTAGTAAACTCGCAGTTAAGGGCCTATCTGGACACCAACAACCTAGCTAAATCCAGCACAATCTGGGTTTAGATCGATGCATAGCACCATCTCTGCCCTAGCAAAAGTCACTAACGATTGGCAGACTGCCTTGATAAAAAGAATAGTATCCGTGCTGTGTTCCTGGATTTGAGTAAAGCATTTGATACAGTGGATCATGAATCATTAATCTCTCTCTTAGCTCTGTAGGCCTTGATTCACTCTCCCTCAATTGGTTTAGGTGCTATCTCTCTGGAAGATTACAATTGGTAAAAAATGAAAATTATCTATCTACCTCTAAACCATTGCTAAGAGGTGTACCGCAAGGTTCTATCCTGGGCCCCATCCTCTTTGCCATTTATATTAATAATATTGACTCCAACCTCTCTCAATCTAACATTCACCTGTTTGCTGATGATACTGTATTGTATGTCAGCAATCCCTCACCATCAAAAGCCTGTGAATTGTTACAGTCAGAATTCTCCATCCTGCAACACAACCTATTGGGGAAAAAATTACTTCTAAATGCCAAAAAAAACAAAAGCTATGTTCTTTGCTACAAAGAATTGCTCTTCCACTACCCTTCATTCATCATCCCACAATTATCCACCTTATTTGGAGAAAAGCTGAATTTGTGGATAAATTCAAATATCTTGGAGTCTGGATTGATAATAAGCTTGATTACTCTGTCCACATTGAAGAGCTATTAAAAAAGTTGAGACAAAGGCTTGGCCTATTTTACAGAATAAAGCATTACCTTACCAGAAACTCCAAACAAAGATTAATCCAGACATCATTCCTATCCCTCATTGACTATGCTGACTTTCTCTATGGCCATTGCTCACTCTCCCTCTTAAATAAGCTGGACACCCTGTATCACAGATCCATCAGATTTATTACAGACCTTCCCTCCAGCACCCATCATTGCTCCCTTTACAAGGCAGTCAATTGGACATCCCTACAACACAGAAGAAAAAAGAATGCTGCAATCTGGATTTTTAATGCTTTATCAGGCAAACTCCCCTCCTATATCTCAGACTGTTTCACCCGTATCACATCCAGGCCATACACCTTAAGGATTAATAAGCTCATTATGCTAAAGATTCCCAATACCTGTACCCGGTTTGGGAGGGCTGCTATCAGCTATTCCCTAGCATTTGTCTGGAACTCACTCCAAAAATCTATGACTCTGAATACCCTCTTACCCTTATCATCCTTCAAAAAATTATATACCACCCTATTTCCAGAGCTGTGCAACTGCTTCCATAAGGCCTAGTCCCCACCGAACCTATACCCCTCCCTTCTGTAATCCACTATGTTGAATTTCCTCTTCTACCCAGTCAGTTATCACATTTCATAAAAGCCTGTAGAAGCCCTACTATTTGATCATTACCCTTCTATATCAATTATCCTCTTAATTGTTACAGGTTAGGTTTTTGTTACTGTGCCTTGTATATCTGTAAATTTTGTATATATTTCTTATTTATTGATTGTACTAATGTTTATGCTATTCTCATGTCTTTGTAATAAACTTGCATCCTTCTTTGTATGACCACTCAGGTCCATCTTGTAAATGAGCTACGCTCAATGATGTTCGCCTGAATAAATAAAGATTTTGATTGATTGATTGATTACTAGAGTTCATGAGCAGAAGGGAGGAGGTTATACTGTCACCATACAGATCATTGGTACAACCTCACCTGGAGCAAGACATGCAATAATTGCAGGCCCTACCTAAACTAGCTCTACCAAGAGGCAATATGGCTGCAAAATAATTGTGTAGTGAGCAGTGAGAAATGTGTAAACTAGCAATTTTTGCACTAACCACTGAGCCACCTAACTGCACTTTCTAATTGTTGTGATACACACATGCTGACTAATACATATACACATGCATGCATATGTATTCTAGTGTAACATAGCAGTGCACTGTCTATACACATTATACAGATTAAAGAAAAAGATATAGAGGGACCATTTTCTTCTTTTCAGGCTCTGAGTGAAATTGGAGGGTGGGGGTTTGCCACCAGACACCTCAATTAAATCAGCAATGACATGCATAAGGCTGAAACTGATCTGAATTGTGAAGGAATGCATACTAGCAATTTTTGCATTAACCAGTGGGACACCTTACTGCACTTTCCAATTGTTGTGATACACACTGTGACTAATACATATACACATATATGCATATAGATTCCAGTATAACATAGCAGTGCACTGCTACACACACAGAGCATTACCACACACCACACACACACACACACACACACACACACACATATATATACACACACACACGCGCACACACACACTAACACACATACACTTCCATAGATGGCATTTATTTACTTATACATCTAACCCTAACTTTTACTGTATTTAGGATAAGCACTGTGTTTTACACTAACTCATTGTACTAATCTATGACATGACTGGGTAACTAAGGTAGTGGACCAGGGAGGTGCAGTGGATGTGGCCTATCTGGACTTCAGAAAGGCTTTCAACATTGTCCCCCATAAAAAGGCTGATTAATAAACTGTACAGCCTAGCGGTAGATCCTAAAATAGCTCTGTGGGTGGAGAACTAGATTAATAGCAGGAGTTATAGGGTTGTGGTAAACAGGGAGTACTCTGGAGAGGGAAAGATGAAGCACAGGGTGCCACAGGAGTTGGAGTTGGGGCCGGTCCTCTTCAATGTTGGAGGTCTGCTTGCTCTTGTACAAGACATTTGTAAGAGACCACACCTGGAATACTGTGTTTGGTTCTGAAGGCCCCATCTGAGAAAAAACATAGACAGGGTGGAGGGCAACTAAAATGGTGCAGGGCCTGTGGAATACGACCTATGAGGAAAGACTAAAGGAGATAAATATGTATACCAGGAAGGAAAGGGGGGTGACGTGATTGAAACACACAAATACATTACTGGTATAGACAGAGTACAAGAAGGAAGCATCTTCCAAAGTAAGAGATGCTCCAAGTCAAGGGGCCAAAAAATGAAGTTAGAGTTGGGAAAGCTCAGGGGAAAAGTGAGAAAATATTTTTTTCAGGAAGAGGGTGGTGGACACCTGGAATAGCCTACCAGAGGGGGTGGTAGGGGCTAAAACAGTCACAAAATTTAAGAAAGAGTGGGACAGACAAAAGGGTTTTTTGGAGGCAAGGGGGTGGCTCCAGAGTTTTGTTTGGGCATGGGCCTCACACTAGATAAGGATTAATAGGGCAGACTGGGTGGTGATGCAATTCCCACCCTCCAGCCTGACCTCAGACTGAGCACCCACCACCCCGTAACCCCAGACCTCACCCACACACCCTCCCTCACCTGAACAGGTCCCAGTATGAAGGTCCACTCTCCCATTGAAGATATGTCTTGCTTCTGGAAATGGTGCCTGCTATATTAGAAACCAGAAAAATTCCAGCAGTACCAATTCCTAGTTTTGAGACATGAGCTACATAGAAAATTATCCATGGTCTTAGACTAAATGTACATTTATGCAGTTTATGTGTACAGTTCACAGTGGATTTCTATTCAGAGGAAGGAAATAACATCACTATAAAAAAATTTCTCATTCTTTAACAACACCATTGACTTTGGATACCAGTCTGCATCATTAGTAATTGTTGCACTAACTTTTAAACAAAATCCTTACTGCCTGGATGGAAGTAGTCCTCAAATTGGAGAACAAGTTGCAGTCGCCTCTTCGGGCTTACAGCACCCAAAGCAAGTTTCCTAATTCTGCTCCCTCTTACAGAACTTCATCCTTTCTCACCTTCAGGAACATCAGAGACCTTCAGTTCCTTCTCCCAGCTGTCCACCTTCTTGGGACTGATAGATGATATCTTCCTTCTCCTCATAGCTGAGAGCATCCAACAGGGCATATTCGAGTTGGGTTTGTACTGGCACCAGGGTTGAAAGACCGCATGCCATTGTCATGTTTGCCATTTGACAGCCAGAACAGGCAACAGTTGTTTACTGGCCATCACATCCATATAAGCAGATTCACCACCACACACTTCACAATAAATACAGCCCACGTTCCCTACCAGCAAAAAAGAGTTTGAGATTAAAAACAACTAGGCAAAACATTTTTATTATATTGATTTGTTTAAAAGCAACTCACATATACTTGAATATGCTTTTGCTGAACTGCCCTGTGTTTTATGCTGGAGTTTGTTCATTCACAGGAGGAGCAGATTCAACAGGGAGATGGGTGCCCATTAGAAAATATTATAGAAGTAGTTTTTCAAATAAATGAGGGGACTGGGTGTTGCAAAATACTGTGCTGATCAATCTTCTTCACTCAGCATATAGTGCACACTTTGTCAGCCTAAAACAATATGTGACATATACATTTGTACTTCTGTTATGTTATAGGCCTTTGATAAAAAATAAGAATAAATAGAAACATCTTTTGGTTTGGTAATTGTTTTAAATTCTAATGTTTTTGTCATCATGAAGAAAGAAAAAAAGGATTAGATTAAGTGATGAATCTGCTTTCCTTGGGTTGTTTTTTGTCAAATCCATGCCCTGGTCAGTGTTCTGCTATAAGTCTGGCATTCGGTGCCTTAGATTCAATACATCGGTGATGATGAAAGTGATGTAAAAAGACACATATGAGTATTGTGATGGTCTGAAGGTATCGTAGAGAGCAGCTACCAGCAGACAAAATAGTGCAGTGGATGTGCAGTGATTGCCATTCACCTCCACTATGAAAAAGTCCATTCAGTATCCAGTAAGCTCCCTTTTCTCCACTGTGCTCGCAAGACATCTGCAGGGCTATGCCCAATGCAGCTGTAAAAAAGGAAAAAATATCAAGTGCTGGGAATGTGTGTGTGGGGGGATCACTTAACCACCATGTTTATTGAAACATGATATCATGAGAAAGCATAAAGGTCATGCAGTCATTGTCTACTAGTTTGGATAAAAGTTCATGCATTTGAGTCAGGAAATGGAGTGACCATTTGCACAGGCATGATATACAGACCTCCAGCACAAGGGGAGGAGTTTGATAAGAAAGTGTTGGAAGCAGCTGGCAAAATGGCTGAAATGGGAGAGGTGTTGCTGGTGGGGACTTCAGTCTGCCACATGTAGATTGGAGTTTCCCAGCTGTGACTTCCTGGACTCACTGTAGGGGGCATTCCCAGGCCATTAGTCAGTGAAACCATTAATTATGGGGCAATACTGGAACTGGTGCTTCCTAACAGGGACCATAATGCAGACATCAAGATAGGAAGTCATCTAGGGAACAGTGATCATCATATAGTGTGGTTTAACATAAGAACAGCTGCAGAATCCAACCACACAAAAGTGAGAGTCCTGGACTTCAGAATGGCCAGTTTTATAAAAATGTGTGATTGCTTCAGGAATAACCTGGCAGGGGAGATGACCTGGTGGAGGAGAAACAGTAGGCCACACTAAAAGAGGGCATAGTGAAGGCAACAAACCTCTGCAACAAAAAAGTAAGCAAAAAACAAAAGGAAGAGGAGACTACTATGGTTCTCTAAAGAGGTGGCAGGAAAGGCAAAGGCTGAAAGAGTAGCATTCAGAGGATATAAGAAGTCCCAAAGAGATGAGGAGAAGGAAGTGTATCAGGAAAACAGAGGGAGGCAGGAAAAGCAGTAAGGAGCTCAGAGGCACAAACTGAAGAAAGAATAGCTCTGGAAGTATCAAAAGGGGAGGGGGCAAGACATTTTTAGGTATGTTAGTGAAAAAAGGAAGACTAAGGGAAGGATTGTAAGGTTAAAAATTGAGGGTGGATTGTACAGACAGGGACTAAGAAAAGGCAGACATCTTAAACAAATACTTCTGCTCAGTGTTCCTAGTGAAAGGGTAAAGGGAGGTAACCACAAAAAAGCATCAGGAACTTTGATGGGAGGGAAGTAAACACTAGTCCTTTTCCTGAGAAGAGAGCCCGGAAAGCACTAGCAAACCTGAAGGTGGACAAAGCTGTGGGGCTAGATGGAGTGTATCCAGGAATGCTGAGGGAGCTCAGGAAGTGTACTTGCTGCAGCTCTGACAGACCTATTTGCAGATCACTGGAGACTGGAGTTTTTCTGGAGGACTAGAGGAGGGCAGATGTTGTTCAACTGCACAAAAATGGTAACAGGAAAGAGACGTCCAATTATAGGACTTTCAGCCTGACATCAGTGGTGGGTAAGTAAACAAAACACTACTAAAGGAAATGATTATGGGCTATCTGGATTCCAAAACAGTTGTGGAATCCAAGGCAGCATGGATTCATAAGGTGAGGTCATGCCAAACAAATCTGATAGATTTCTTTGACTAAGTGACCAAGGAGTTAGAGCAGGGTGGAGCAATGAACACGCCTATCTGGATTTCAGCAAGGCTTTCAACATCATTCTACACTGGAGACTGGTAAGCAAGCTGAGTAGCTGGGGTGGGCAACAAGGCAGCAACCTGGGTAAGAAACTGTTAGGGGATAGGAAACAGAGATTAATGGTAAACAGAGTTTGTTCCATGGAAGGGAGGGTGACCAGCAAGGTACCTCAGGGTTCAGTGCTGGGACTGGTCCCCTTTAGTGTCTATATCAGTCACATAGCAGAGGAGCTGGAAGGGAAGTTCTGCCTCTTTGTACATGACACCAAGATCTGCAACAGGTTGGACACTCTGGGGGTTGGGAAGAATGGGTAGAGATATGAAAAGATTAGATGAGTGATCAAGTATATGGCAGCTGGGTTTTAATGCAAAAACGTGCAAAATAATGCACTTAGGCCATACTAACCTGGGGGCAGAGTATAAAATGGAGGGAATGACAATGACAAAGACCAAGGAGGAAAGTGACCTGGGGGTGATCATACTGGATGACCTAAAGGTGGCCAGGCAGTATGACTAGGCAGTTGGGAGGGCTAGTGGAATGCTGGGGTACATAGGAAAGGATATGCCAGCAAGAAAAGGGAGGCGATGTTGCCCCTATATAGATCACTATGAAGACCCCACCTTGAGTTCTGCATACAATTCTGGAGACCAGTTCTCAGAAATGGCACAAATAGAGTGGAGGTGGTCCAGAAGAGGGCTACCAAAATGATGCAGGATCTGCATCAAAAGCCCTTTTGGAGAGGCTAAAGGAGCTCAATATGTACACCCTGGATGAGAGGAGGGAGTGGGGGGTTATGATAGAGACCGCTAAATACCTCATGTGGGTTAATAGGAAGGGAGTAGTTTTCAGAAAAGTGCTCTAGAACAAGGGGACATGCTATGAAGCTGGGGGGGAGGTATGCTCAGGAGAGACGCTGGGAAATATTTCTTCACAGAAAGAGTGGTAGATTCCTGGAACAGCCTTCCAGCTGAGGTAGTGGGGACAAAAACAGTTGTGAGATTAAAAAATGCCTGAGATAGGCACAAGTGAATTCTAGGGGTAAGGATGTGGGGTTGGGGGAGACAGCACCATAGATCAAGGGGATCTTCAGCAAAATGAAGGTAGAAAATAAATAAACTGGGTAGATTGGGTCAGCCAAACAGCCCTTATCTGCTGTCAGATTTTGTGTTTCTGTGTTTCAGTATTCCAAAAAATGCCATGAAATCGAATTCGCCCTATTATAATGTTAATCATTTTTTGGGTTATTCAAACCTGAAAATCTGTTCTGTGTTAACAAGTAACTGGGAAAAGGAGCTTCTCTACTGTCCTATGGGTTTGATAGTGCAGGCAAATTTTTGGTTTCCCTTTGATGGGGACTGTTAAATAAAGGTCTCATGTCTGTTAGATGGGAATCAAGCACATCCAAATGTTCATCTTTCAACAGAACTTTGTTAGCTATGTATTTGTGCATTTCTGAACTAGATATCCATTAGGGAGTCTAATTCAGAATTGGGCTTTTCTTGATTTACTCAATCAAGTCACCCTCTAATTTTACCTTGAGGGTCCATGCAAGAAAATCAGAGATAGCTCTCTTTATCTTTCCAATAGTTTCCCTGTATGCGACCTACCACCCAAACAAGGTCAGGGGCCTGGGGTTTTCTTCAGGTATACATGAATGTAATTGATATTGTGTCTTCTGGGTCCTGTTAAAAAGGCTAAAATGTTATCTAAGGTCTGCTGTCTAGTTAAAGGGATCTATGGCACCGGTTCGACAAATTTGTTGTCAAACAGTGTTACAGTGATGACTTTATATTGACCGCAATTGCGGTCGGCATAAAGCCATTTTGTGAAGACTTTGTTTTCTTCAGGGGACTTTGCCCCCCCCCCCAAACTCCCCATAACTTAAATAATCAACTCTGAGTCAGAGTTGATTGGGGAGGGGTAAGACCTCCAGAAAGCAGTGCCGGGGTCCTGTGCCAACATTACAGTGACTTGTCGCTGTTGTTGCTATAATGTTAGTCGCAGTAAAATTGTTGAACAGGCATTGGCATACGTAGTTAAAGCTGATGAGGATTTAGAAGACTTTACATATTAATTCATTACTACTTAATCTAATTCTAGTCCTAATTTTGAAATGAAATCCTTATTTTGTCAAGAGTTCATCTACAATAGATTTGTCATTAAATATAAGAACTACTCTAGGACTCAGAGTCCCCTTTCGCACTTTAGTTTTCATTGCTTTAAATGTTAAAGGTGAGGGAGATAGACACAATAAACAGCTTACTTCTCCCTGAAGCAGCACTTCTGTTTCATTTTCACTCCAATATATACCATCAATTTGGATGCAAGGTTTGGGAGAATCACCAACTGCCCTTGTACTATTTAATTCATATGATGTATTTGAAAAAAGTATTTAAATACTGTTGTTCTGAAAGAAATATACCAAGATCTGCTAGACTAGAGTTTTTCGCAATGATATTTCCAACAGCTTCAAATGTTCCTAGATATAAGGATCATTCTTTAGGATTATCTAATACATAGATCAAATCTAGGCTATCATCTTCCCGTTCATTTATATGAAGAAGGAATTTACTTTTGTGCATGAGTGATTATTGAGTTTCATTTGAGTCCACAGAAACTCCAGCTATTTTAATTAAGACAGTTTCTGAGTATCTGTCTTTTGATGGATTATTGTTTAATTGGAGTGACTCTATAGTAGATCCAGAGGAGTTTGCCCTTGTAACAGCTCTATTAAGGTAGATTCTTGTTGAAAATCAGTTTCTTTGAATTTGTTCATCAACCAAATTTACAGTTAGTGGTTGGAAAAGTTCTGGTGTAATACGATCTCTTTGCTTCCCTTTTTTATTTGTGGTCATTTTGACATGGTTCTGTTATTTTTTATTATTGTCTTATTTTTTATTTGTTTGTTTTTTTTTGTAGTTTTTCTTGCCTGAGTGTCACATTGGGCATCACTTTTCTTCTTTCCTGTTTCAATTAGTGAATAAGGCATCTCATCCACAAGATTTTTGTAAAAGGAGAGGGAAGGTTGGTTTGTCAGCATTTATTTTCTTTCTGTACTTCATTGGGATCTGGTTTATGAGCCACATTTTTACCATAAATAATCCTTTATCATCTATGTCATAATTTTGTTGTAGGTATTCCTGCAACAGTCACTTAATCATAAGCGGTTTTTTCATTATATTTGATCTGAGGCCTATGATTTCCTATTTCAGTATCTACAGTGATTCTAAAATTACTACATTGGCATTGTATGATCAACAATATGTAAGGATTAAGCTGAGAAAGCATGGGTCTACTGTGGAATTAATCCATGGTTAGGGGTTGACCACTTGCGTCGGAAAATGGTAGTAGGTCCAACCAACCAATCATGGATTAATTCCACTGTAGACCCATCCTTTCAAGTGGCTTAATCCACCTGTAACATGGCAATGAGCATATGACTAATAGTCTTTGAATAAATAAGTACAATCACACTGATTTACTTTCAGAATGCTGTATGTTGAGCTGTGAAACATGATGTACATATACTTGAAAACAATTGGAACACACCTATTGGAAATATTGTGGCTGCTATTTCACGTTTGTTAAAATAACTTTCATTACAAGCTTTAAGCTTTCTAACATCAAAACATATTTTACAACTTTTCAGAAACTTGCAATTCACTTTCTATTCTAGGTGCTTTGATTTTCCTCTCTGTGTATTAGAAGATATGGGCTGCACTGCATGATGGGAGTGTGCTATGGTACATTTTAGTTTTCTTCCTCCAGTTCCTTTGCAGACCAATAGGTGGCTGTCAAACAATCCTAGTAGCACAAGCACCGTTTCTCCAAATGTACTGAATTAAGCCAATCTGACAAACACTTTATTGAACAACTACTATTTTGCTGAATATTATTTTCACTTTTTTTTCCCTCTAAACTATCTATCTCAGCAGGACATAGAACAATGTAATGTTTACTGCTTTCACCTTTCAAATACTTGTTTTGACTACTATTGTTAGTCTGTTTCATTGATTTCTTTTTGTTTCTCTCAATTTATTTTTCTTTTCACCCATAGAAGTATCCCCTCTCTTTAATTTTGCTTTCTTTATCTCAGTGTCTATTATTTTTGCATTCGGTTATAGAAGCTGCATGCTCATCTTTACCACTGTGTATTCACCAAGAAAAGGCTAGGACAGATAATGTTATTCAGTCATCCACAATGCATTGCACCCACAGTTGCATAGAAAGCAGTAGACCAGAAGGGATGGTAACAGTATGTAATTGTTCAATTCTAAAGAAATATTGTTCCAGCATAATTAACAGTATATGTGGAGTTTAAATGTAAAATCTTTTGTAATTCATGACCTTCTGTCGCAGTTACAACATAGAACAATCTTGAAAATGTCAAAAACCCTGTGGCAGTAAAATTCTTAGCAAATATAAATTAGGACAACTACACACTGTAAACTATTTGCATATTGCTTTCACTTGTATACTGCTTCTTGCCTGTAGTGGATTGCCAAGGTATTACATCACAAACCATGATCTACTATGGTATTAGACCATGGTTTCTACTGTACCACATGGTGTGTTTGCACCTGTCTGACTGCTTCATTTCATTTTTCTTTTTTATGCCATGTTACAAATTGCAATAGTTCTTTAGATAAAGCTGATGCATCAAGTAATTTGTTATGCTCTTAAATGGGGTTTGGGTGAGCTTCAAGAGTGACTTCCATGTTGGTTACAAGAAATGCAGCGAAGTTTTACTCCATGGGCGAATATGCAGCAAAGTCAGCAAATTCGCCCCATGAAGCACTTTGTGTAATTTTTCAATATGAACTGAAATTCGGCATTTGTGACTTCACCTTGCTTTTGGGGTTTTAAGTGCAAACCCAAAGCAAGCAGAGGTTACAAATTGGGAATCCCCTAACACTACCACCACTGATCTATCCCTGAAATATAGACACATAGATTTTGACAGCAGATAAGGACCGCTTGGCCCACCCAGTCTGCCCATTTCCCTACCTAATGGATAAGCTGCAGATCCTAGTTAACCAGCAGCCTACTTCTTCCTACCCCAACCCCCTTGAATTGCCTTATGACTGTCCCATGCATGCTTGAATTCCACCACTGTTTTTGACTCCACAACCTCCTCCAGAAGGCCGTTCCATGCATCCACAACCCTCTCTGTGAAAAATACTTCCTTAAATTACCTCTGAGCTGCCCCTTCTATCTTCAAATTGTGCCCCTTGTTCTTGCACACCTCTTTTTGAAAGATGCTATCCTTTTGGACTTTGTTGATTCCTTGAGATACTTGAAAGTTTCTATCATGTTCTCTCTCCTCCTTTCCTCGAGGCTATACATATTCAGCTCCTAAGTCTCTCTTCATATGTCTTCCGGTGCAGACCCTGCACCATTTTAGTTGCTCTCCTCTGACAGCTCCATCCTGTCTATGTCTTTATGGAGATTGGGTCTCCAGAACTGCACTAGTACTCCAGATGGGGTCTCACTAACTGTCTGTACAGAGGGATAATAACTTCCTGTTTTCTACTGGTGATGCCTCTCCTATGCATCCCAGTATTCCCCAGCCCTCCTTGCTGCCTTCTCACATTGCTTGCCCACCTTTAGGTAATCTGATATGACTACCCCAGGTCCCTTTCCATTTTTGTTGTTGTTAGTATCTCACCCCCATTGTGTACTCTTCCCTGGGTTTTGTTTCCCAGGTGCATTACCTTGCACTTCTTAGCACTGAATCTAAGCTGCCAACATTGACCATTCCTCTAACCTTGCCAAGTCCCTTCTCATCCTTTCCACCCCACCTTGTGCATCAACTCTATTGCAGATCTTTGTGTCATCTGCAAAGAGATATACTTTTCCTTCCAGTCCCTCTGCAATGTTGTTTATAAAGACATTGAAGAAGACCGGTCCTAATACTGAACCCTGCGGTTACCCCACTAGTAACCCCCCTTTCTTCAGAGTGGACTCCATTTACTATTACTCTCTGTGTCCTATTCTCCAGCCAATTCTTTACCCAGGCTGTCATCTTGGGACCCACTCCCAGGCTGGCTAACTTGTATATTTATCTTTTGTGTGGGACTGTGTCAAATGCCTTGCTAAAGTCTAGGTAGACCATGTCCACAGCCCCTCCCTGATCTACTACTTTGGTCACCCAGTCAAAGAAATCTATCAGATTTGTCTGGCATGACCTTCCCACTGTGAATCCATGCTGTGTTGGGTCCTGAGCCCCTCTGACCTCTAGATACTCAACAATTCTTTCCTTCAGAAGTGATTCCATCATTTTCCCTACCACTGAGGTTAAACTAACAGGTCTGTAGTTTTCTGCTTCTGCCTTGCTCCCACTTTTGTGAAGGGGAATCACATCTGCCCTTCTCCAGTCCTTGGGTACCACCCCATCCTCCCATGATTTGTTAAAGAGGGTAGTCAGCGGTGTCACTAGTTCTCCACCGTAGTTCTTTTAGAATTCTGGGATGAATCCCATCAGGCCCCATTGCTTTGTCCACCTTCAGTTTTAAGAGTTCTTTCAGAACCCTTTCTTCTGTAAAAGGGTGATATCAACTTCTGTATCCAGAGTGTTTCTACTGTTTGTTTTAGGTACCTCCCCACTTCCTTTGTAAATACTGAGCAAAAATATTTGTTTAGTATCTCTGCCTTTTCACAGTCACCCTCTGCCCACCCTCCTCCCTCCCTCCTCTTTATTAAGCCTCACTAACCTCCCTTAGTCTTCCTTCGCTCCTGATGTACCTATAAAAGGTTTTATCCCCCTTCTTAACTGAGTTGGCTATCTTTTCCTCAGTTTGGGCCTTTGCTGTTCTGACTGCCTTCCCAGCTTTCTTTTGCTTTAACTGATACAGTTCTCTGTCCTGCTCCTTCTGTGATTCCTTGTACTTCCTGAATGCTTTCTTTTTCTCTTGAACCTTCACTGCCACTTCCTTTGAGAACCATAGTGGCTTCTTACATCATTTTGTTTTGTTAATCTGCTTCACACAAAGGCTTGTTACCTCTGTGATGGCAGTTTTTATTATTCCCCATTGTTCTTCCACCCCTCCTTCCTGCCCATTTGCTAGTGCATTCCTTAGGCACTCACCCATTTTGGCAAAGTCAGCCCTCCTAAAGTTCAGTACTTTTGTCTTTGTATGGCTTGACTCTATTGCTGTGTTTATTGTCAACCATACTGTTCGATGGTCGCTAGTTCCCAGATGGCTACCCACTTCTACATCTGTGATCCTCTCTTCATCTCCATTTGAGAGAACCAGGTCTAAGATTGCTCCCTCTCGAGTGGGCTCCAATACTAGTTGTCTAAGGCATGCCCCCTGTAGGGCATCTAGAATAACCCCACTCTTTGAAGTGGCTGCTACAACTGCACTCCAGTTAACATCTGGCATATTCAGATCACCTATAAGCAGTATCTCCCCTTTTTCTGCCATTCTAAGTATTCTTTCTATCATTTCCTTGTCCATTTCCTCTCCCTGAGAAGGGGGTCCGTATACAACCCCTGTGTGGATTGTGGTGCCATTGCCGGTCTCATCATTCCCCCTTCCTGCCCCCTCTGCAGAAGACTGGAGCAGCCCCGCTTTCTTTTCTAGCCTCCTTAACCCTTGAAGTGCCCTGGTGTCTAGTGTTCCCCCCTGGCCGATCGCCAGCCCAGTTAAAAAAAAAGATATATATATAAAATCCCTGGTGTCTTGTGGACCTCCCATCCTGCCAATCACTGGCCCCAATAGTAAATTAAAAAACTCCAGCTCTCTGGTGTCTACTGGACCCCCACCCCACCGATCACTGGCCCCAATAATGAAAAAAGGTTTCCAAATCCCTGGTGTCTAGTGGACCCCCCAACCCACTGATCACTAGCCCCAATAAAAAAATCCCTAGTGTCTAGTGGGATCCCATCCCCCCATCCCATCAGGTAGTGCCCCCCACCACCACTCCACTCCTCTAAGTCACCCCAACCTGATCCCTGAGAGGGATTGTAAAACAGCCTCCACTTACCTACACAGCTGGCAGCCCAACAGACCTGCTCTGAATGAATGAGCGCATGCTTGCACAAGCACACACTTGTTCATTCAGTCAGTCAGCTAGCTTATCATTGTAGGGGACATTTTTCAGGGGCTAGAGAAGGGAGGGTGGACTGCTCCGAACTTCAGCAGGAAGATTGGATGGGGAACAGCGTTGTGGACCCCAGAGTCCACAACATCATTCCCCTTCCTGCCCCCTCTGCAGAAGACTAGAGCACCCCCCTTCCTTTTCTAGCCCCCTTAACCCTTGAAGTGCCACGGACTGATATATCAGTCCAGAATTTCTATACATTCTAATTCTGTCGGCAGCCTAAGGGTTAAAAATGTCCCCTACAATGATGAGCTGGCTGACTGACTGAATGAATGAGAGCGTGCTTGTACAAGCATGCGCTCATTCATTCAGAGCAGGTCAGTTGGGCTGCTGGCTGTGGAAGTGAGTGGAGGGCTGTGCCAGTGGCCCACTCAGGGATGGGGTTAGGGTGACTCAGGGGAATGGAGTGATGGTGGGGGAGCACTGCCTGACAGGGTGGGTTTTTTTTTATTGGGACCAGTGATCAGCAGGGTGGGGGGTCCACTAGACAGCAGGGATTTGGAAACTTTTTTATTTATTGGGGCCAGTGATCAGTGGTGTGGGGGGTCCACTAGATACCAGGGATCTGGAGTTTTTTAATTTTTTTAATTTATTACTGGGGCTGGTGATCTGCGTGGTAGGGGGTCCACTAGATATCAGGGATCTGGGTCTTTTTTTTCTATTATTAGGGCTGGAGATCAGCAGGGGAGACAGACAATAATTTTTGTACAAAATGTAGAATTTCACATGTGAAATTCCACACTTTTGCTATCGAGCCACACTGTGAATTGGCAAATTTCACAAATTGCACTCTGCGAATTAAGCGCTATTTTCAAAATATTTTGCGGAGCTAATTTTGAAGACTTCGCCTATCTCTATTGGTTCCCTCCCCTCCCAGGAAAAGGTTCCCAGGTAAACTTAGGTGAGGAACATTCCCTTGCAGTACTTCAAGAGAGAATGAAAGGTGTTCCTCATTAGACTGAATTACAGACCTTAGATCAATGACTTGGTGATTTTATTCATTTATTTATTTATTCATTACAAATCGGGTTTACAACCTTTGAGTCAGAGACTCATTTACAAAGACACCTCATTGCAGGGGGGCAGACATCAAGACAGTTATTACAGTGCAGATTAAAACAGAGGATAACATTACAAGTGCAGTAAAAGGAACATTTAACATAGGTACACTTAGGTTACATAATGTAGTAGTTTGTATGTTACTTAGGTTACATTATGTTACAAAATTGTGAGTTACACTCATGGATATAGTAGGTCCTCAGAGAAGGCAGTGGGTTACATCATTGTTTGGACCTAGTAGAGAAGGGGTAGGTCTGGGGGAGGGAGAGGCTGTCCAGTGGACATTGTCAAGCCAGTGGGCAAGGTGGGCGGGAACCACAGATTACAACAGGGGGATAGTTGCACCTACAACAGCGAGTATTAAAGATATAGTTCCGAAGGGCTGTTTTGAAGGAGCCACTTTTTGGCAAGCTATAGATGCAGCTAGAGAGGGAGTTAAACCAGGACTTGGTAGAGGAAGGATCTCTGGGCAAGAGAGGTCTTGGTTCTGGGCACCTTGAAAGTGGACTTAACAGAGCTACGGATGGTGATGGATGAAGATGGCTGCTGTAGGCAGGTGGAGACCCCTGGGGAGGAGAGTCCTAGAAGAGATTTCTTAGTGAGAAGGCAGGTCTGGTAGAGCAGTCGCTCCTCAAAGTTGAGAAGATTGGTGGTAGTATACAGAAGGCAGGTGTGAGTTCAGCTGGGGGCACCGGTCAGGAGCCTACAGGTCTTATTGATGGACAGTTGGATTTTGGAGAGGGCAATGTTGTCAGCTGCAGCGTAGATGGGCAAGCCATAGTCCATGAAGGACAAGACGCAGGAGGTGATGGCCAGCCTGAGGGAAACCTGAGGCAGACAGTCCCTGTGCCAGTATAGCAGGCCAATCTGAGAGTTAATGGTGACTGACAGGGCATTAATGTGGATGTGGGAGGAGAGGGAAGTATCGTACTTGATGCCTAGGTATTTGTATGTGGTCACTTGTTCTAGTGGGTGCAGAGTGCTGGGGATAATCAAGATGGGGGTATTTTTAGCTTTATTTTGGTGGTGGGAAAAGAGCATAGATTTGGTTTTCTTTAGGTTAATGACCAGTCTGTGGTCTCTGAACCACCTTTCGGCTTGGTTGTAAGCTTGCTGGAGGGATAATTGGAGGGAGGTGGGATTGGGATGTGAGGCAGTGAGGACTGCATTGTTGGTGTAGAGTTGCATTTTACTGGTACATGAGCTGGGGATGGTGTTGAGGTAGAAACTAAAAAGTATTGGACCCAGGATGGAGCCCTGAGGGACCCTGGAGTGAATGGGAAGAGTGCTGAGAGGGAGCTGCTGATCTTGACATGCTGGGATCTAGCAGAGAGGTAGCTAATGAACCAGGAAATGGGACCACCAGAGAAGCAAAGTTAGTGGAGAGAGTCGAGTAGAAGGGGATGACAGACAGTGTCAAAGGCCTTGGAGAGGTCAATGAACAGTGCTTCTGCAAGGCTGCCAGAGTTAAGAGCAGCATGCAGGTGTTGGGAGAATTCCAGGAGAGCCATGGTTGTACTGTGTCCTGGGCAGAAACCGTGCTGCTCTGGGCACATAATGTCATACTTGGTTAGGTATTCAGAGAGCTGGATCAACACCACTTTTTCAAGGAATTTAGAGAGTGGGAGGAGGATGGAGATGGGCCAGTATTTGTTGGGGGTGGATCAGTCCCCACTCTTATGTATGGGTGTGATTTCAGCAGTTTTCCAAGCACTTGGGAACTGACCCAGGCATGGAGACTGGTTTAGAAGGCCAGTCAGGGGGACTAGGACTTCGTCCAAGACCATACTGAGGATCCTGGAGTGAAGGGGGTCACTGCTGGGGTTATTGCTAGCTAAGGCTTTTAGCAGGTGCAGCCTGGTTTCTTGGGGGGATAGGGTGTGCAGGTAGAATGGTGAGTGATGAAGGACTGGAGGGAAAGAGGTGGGAATTGGGTCAAAGAAGCTGCTGGGGAGGACCAAGCTCAGGTCAGAGAAGGCAGTGTTAAGGCAATCGGCTATGAGGAATGGATCTGTGGTGATCCATTGATGGAGAGCTGAGATGGTGGGGGGGGAGCGGGACTTCCCATTTAGCTCTTTCATATTGTCCCAGAAGGTCTGGACTGAACCCCAAGTTCAAGTGAGGGTGGTCTGGTAGTGCTCTGCCTCGGCCCGCCTAATGGCCCAAGTGCACTTATTGCATTCTGCATTGTAGGCCTGTCTGTCAGATGCCTTTCTGGATTCTACAGCAATGTGCCAGAGATTATCTTTGTTTTGTGTCTCTGGAGGAGGGGTGGGGTGATCCATGGGGCATTGCATTTTTTGGAGTGGATCCTGGTGAGGGGGGTGAAAAAGTCACAAACCTTACAGATGGCATTTGTGAAGTGGTCAAGAGCTGAATCAATGTCAGGGGTGCGCTGGATAGGGGACCAGTCTAGCTGGGCTAGTTATTGTTTTAATTTTCTGAGGCCTCCGGGGAGTAAACGGTGGCATAGAGTAGCCTTGGACACTGGCTTCAGAGTGGAGGATGACTAGAGACAGAGGACTGGGGAGTGATCAACAAGACAGTTGGAAAGGACAGTGACATCCCAGATTTTGTAGGGGCAGTTAGATATAACAACTTCTAGGAGAGCGCTGGTGCCAGTAGCGTTGTTGAATCTGGTGGGCTGGGTGACTAACTGGGACATATCCAGGGCAGCAAAGGAGTCCCTTAAATGGGAGGCAGTGGAGGCAAGCTAGTTAACATTGAGATCACCTAGGATGACTCACTCCACTTTGTGAGGGAGAGATGTGAGATAGTCAATGAGGGACTGGACCACTTGGTTTTGATTCCTCGGGGGTAAGTAGGAGACTGTGAGGAGGAGAGGGCCTCGGGCAGGGAAAAGGTGTGGCTTTTAAGGTGAGGGCTTGGGCTCCATAATCAAGTTTAGGAGCTGGGAGTGCCTGACCTATAAGGGAGTCCATTATGGTGAGTCTTGCCCAACCACCACAGCGGTTGCCTGCTTGGTCTTCCCTGTAGATGGTATATCCAGGAAGAGTGATAGTGGAGTCAGGGGTGGATTTGGAGAGCCAAGTCTCTACCAGTGCAATTATGTTAGGTTGATGTTGAATGACCCAGCACTGGAGGGCAGCAGATTTCTTTAGGAGACTGCAAATGTTTAAGGATGCAAAGCAGAGGCCAGTTGCAGTACAGGGTTTATAAGGGCTGGAAGTAATAGGTCCTGGATTTGGGTGTACATTACCAGATAATAATAATAGCAGTGTAATTATTCTGGTTAGTGGCCGGTGGCGATGGAGACCCTTGGGTCGATACCCAGCTGAGGACTTTAGAATCAGGGTGCATGGGATAGATAAAGTGCAAAGGGTTGGAATGGCAGGGGACAGCTGGGTCCAGGTCAGGCCTTGGAGGGTGGAGGGAGTGGGGGTGTTGGCAGGGTGAGGGTATTGGGGGTCATGGGTGTGTCGAGGGTGGAGGAGGGCAGAGTCACTGTGGGGTAGTCTGGGGATGAGGTGCCTAGTGTGGAGGAAAGGCGCTCCAATCTGTATGAGGTCTGTACCAAGAAGGTGAAGAAGAGCAGACTTAGTAATGGAGTGTAGGTACCCATAGCAGCTGAGCAGTAAAGGAAGAGTGCCAGGAGTGGTAGAGATTAAGGTGATGTAAAGCAACTTTGGAATGGTTGGGGGAAAACCCCTTTAGTGGGTAAAAAGACTATAAGCTGCAAATGGGAAAAATCAGTATCAATCAGTAGAAGATGGAGGGGCAAAGACAGATGAATAGTGATAGACTGACCACACAATAAGTTAAATGATGCAGGAACTATATTGTGTTGGATTGGGTAAGTGTGCTTATAACTGGGCCCTCTAGTGGCTAAAGGATATAATCTGCTAATGGAAAAGTCAGCACTCTGTATGCTCAACAGGAGAGAGCAGTAGCTTCAATACAGTCGTGGAAGGGACTCCGAACTCTGAAATAACTGAAATGTCACATGCTTTTTCCTTGGCAAATCTTTCAATTTATCAAGTGTAGAGCCCAACTCATTTACTACTTCTGCAATATCAAGATTTCTGAGGTAGGAAAGTTTTTTTGTGCTACTTAAACTTTGTATTATTAAGTTAGCTTATGGTACTTTAGTAGGAACAAGCATTTGTCAATGCCGAACGTTCGCTTGCAGGTATTTGCAGTGGTGTTTGGCATGTATGGTGCCTTACCTTAATGTCCTGTGCGATTGCTGGTATTTGCACAATAAATTTTCAGCATGACCTTTTTGTTACCCCCACAGGCGCTATATAGGCGGAAACACGTTTTGGCAGGATGTGAAAATGACAGCTGTACTGCTCATAAGGAAGTGTGGTAAAATGGCAATGCTGAAAATCTGGAGTGGAAATATTGAAAATTCGCAAACCTACGAGCGTGCATGGCAACTGTGCAGTGCACGCTCGTAAAACAGTCATTGTAAGGAATTTTTTCAATAAATTTCAACACTGGCATTTTAAAACCTCTGCTAATGAACAGTGTCACTGTGATTGTCTTACTGTGTGCCATACATTGATTTTGCACACCGACTGTGCCATTGTGCACTACATGGGCGGAAACACATTTTGGGCAGGATGTGAAAAATGACAGCTGTACTGCTCATAAGGAGGTGTGGTAAAATGGCAATGTTGAAAATCTGGAGTGAAAATATTGAAAATTCGCAAACTCATGAGCGCATGAGAACTGCACAACACGCTCAGAAACAGTTATTTTTAGGAATTTGTTCACCAATTTTCAACATAGCCATTTAAGATCTCTGCTCATGAACAGTGACACTGTGATTTTTTTAATGTTCCATACACTGAGTTCACACAGCGACTGTGCCATTGTGCGCTACATGGGCGGAAACACGTTTTGGGTGAGATGTGAAAAATGACAGCTATACTACTCATAAGAAGGTGTGGTAAAATGGCAATGTTGAAAATCTGGAGTGAAAATATTGAAAATTCGCAAACCTACGAGCATAGTAGAACTGTGCAACGCACGCTCGTAAAACAGTCATTTTTAGGAATTTTTCACCAAATTTTCAACATAGCCATTTTAAGACCTCTGCTCATGAACAGTGTCACTGTGATTTTCTTAATGTGTCCCATACATTGATTTTGCACACCGACTCGCGCCATTGTGCGCCATATGGGTGGAAACACGTTTTGGGCAGGATGTGAAAATGACAGCTGTACTGCTCATAAGGAGGTGTGGTAAAATGGCAATGTTGAAAATCTGGAGTGAAAATATTGAAATTCACAAACTTACAAGCCTGCATAGAACACAATACAGTTGCACGAATGATTCTGTGCATGGTGTTATTCAGGTCCGGCGGGTGATTTCACTGCAGTGACTGTGCAGTGACTGCAAAATCACCCTTAGGGCCTGAATAACACCATGACAGTGACATCATTCATGAGAAGGGGTCCCAAAAACCCCATGTTGAAAATTTGGTACATAAATTCCAAAAAATGCCTGAGATATGCAATAAAGTTGAAACCCCCCTATCTAGCCCATTATACAGCTTACCGGCATTTCCTCAGTTCGTGGTCAGCTTTGAAGAGTGCAGACGTGTTCCCGGTCCACCAAAGATTGTCACACCAAGCTCCGGAGGTAAGTATGGGGTGAGGGGGGTGTGGGGAGGCTGGGTGCGCAGTGGTGGGTGCAGGTTGTGGGAGGGAGGACTGGGAGACTACGTGGGACCGCTTTTTCTTTACAGGTTGTTTTAAAAAATGGACTATGTGGGATGCTTACCCACACTGGGGTGGGCTCCCAGCATGGCAGAGAAGATGGCTGGGGGCGGCGAGGCTGACAGGGATTGGGCACCCCGTTGGCAAACACGCGGAGCTGAGGAGCCGACGGGGATTGGGCACCCCTGTCGGCAAAACGAATGGATGTTTGCCACGCTGGGATGGGCCCCCTGCATGGCAGAAGGATGGCTTGGTTGGGGCCATGGAGCCAACGGGGATTGGGCAACCCTGGCCGGAAAACAACGCTGGCTACCGGAGGTGGGCTCCAGTGTGGCACCAAAGCTTTGGGGCGCGCGTGACGACGCGAGGGGGGCGCGTGACACGAGGGGTGCTGCATGACGCGGTGCTCAGTATGACAGTGGTGGTTTTCTTTGAAGCAAAGACCACCGCTGTCATACAGAGCTCCCACACCCATTGGTGCAGGACCGCCACACCAGCTCAACGGAGCACTGGATTGCAAGGGAGAGGCACACCTCAAAAGTGTGCCACTCTCCCAAAATGTTCCTTGCTCATGTGCGCAAGCAAACGTAAAAATGGAACTTCCCTTATTGAGACTGGCTTTGGGGGGGATTCTCTGAACTGATCAAAAATACTACATTAATCATTTCAGCTGCAGGTGCTTGGACAAAATGTCTACCCCATTATCATTTGCTAGATTTAGCATGATTGCATCATTTTCCCATTCTGGGTTATGCACCCAATCCTGCGGCTGTGTGGTCAGTAACATGCAAGGGGAGGCAGGGGGGTGTCAGAGTTGTGCCTCCACTATGCACCATTCACTAAGGTGCTTAGTGCTAGGTACAGGGGTGCACAGGCTACGGCAGCCAGGATCCTGCCATAACCCACTGTGTGCCCCCACAGACATGACCCACTGGTTGCGACGGGACCGGTAAACTAACCTCTGTGCTGCCCCAGCCCACTAGGCTGATGGGGAGGGCTGGGGAAGCTAAATGGGTGAGTGCCCATACATGGTAGTAAATGTGTCCTGTTCTGGTAGTGCCATTCATAGCACCCCCACATTATGACAGTCCTGACCTTGTTTTGTATATGCAGCCCCCCACATGTATGCCTGGTCTCCCTTGTGTTAATCAAGTCATCCCCCCTTGCACACCAAGTGATACCCCAGTCTCACAACCCCAACCCCCAACTAGAGGTGGGTGAAGTGCTCATACTTCACTATGCGGAGAACTTCGCGTATTGTTCCTTAATCTGAGTAGTGCTCCTCAACGTGAAATGGAGTACTCCACCTTTACATTTGAACATGAAGTGTACTGTTTTCAACACACAATGCTTACTTCACCTTGTAATGCAGCATTCCCCTTAACTTTAATGTGAAGTGACATTGATTTGAATATACTTTGCTTTGCTTCACCTGTTTATTGCTATGTGAGGTGAATTTTGCATTGATTCATGGGATGGCAGGTCACATGGGCTCTGTATATTGTCTTTCATAGCCTCAGTTCTACATAGTGTGTGTAGTGGAAAGCTGGAGACAGTTTCCTGTCAGAGCTCTGAGACTACAACCATCAAAAATGCTTTAAAAAATCACTTTTGACGTAATTATTTTGGTCCAAATTTAGTATATAGATTGTAGGAAACCCTCCTGTGCTTATATCATTGAGTGTTTATTGTTTTTGCATACATTTTGAATTTTAATTTAGGACATTCAGTCTGTATACTGACAGACACTGTAGAAGTGTGCTCTGGGGGAGGGGTGGATCTCTGGTGAAGGGAGATTCACAGTGAAAAAAACAGTTTTTCCTAACTGTTGTTGGGTAGCTAGTGTGTTAATATTTGTGCATTCATGTACACACAGTAATACTTGTAGTAAGTTTATATATTTTTTTTGCTGTTGCTGGGGTGCTGTGCCTTTTTTCAGTTGGTTTAAAAGATTTGGTTGTAGTGTACTGAACTGTTACATCTTCTGCGCATTATCTTTAGTGTGTTTGTGTGTGTCATTAAGTGAGACACATTTTATTGTGCCACACTGTAATCACAGCACTCTGAACCTCTTATATGTCTGTGGTATTTTTTACTGCTTCATTCTATCTAGATAGTGGACTGGTACTGCAGCCCCTCCCCCAGCAAAAGAAAGTATTATTTGTCCAGTTTTGGATTTGTGACCACTGGTTAAGGTTTTGTTGTGCCTATGCAGCTGCATCTTGAGTGCTCAATCTCCATCCATCTATGCGTCTGCATCTGTTTAGGGCCCAGTCTCTATCTGTAAGTCACAGTTGTTGTTATTTGGCTTCCCATCCACCCTAAACTTCAGAAATCTAAATTTGCTGTGAATTTTCTGTGTAATCCCCCAAAATGCCTGCAAAGAGACATGCATGCAAAGATGTTTCTGGCCATGGCACAGCTGCCAGTGGCAAGAGTGGCCATGGGTGTATGTGTGGTAGTATGCAGCATAAGAGCATAGTTGATGGCAGTAAATGGATTTCTGCGACTGTGTTTTTCACAGAGCAATCAGTTGCTTCAATGATGGTTGGAGATACTGTTGCCCCTGCTGGTGGTGGTAGTGAAGTCGGTGATGGCATGAGTATTGCCTCAAGTTCAATCTGTGACAAGTTAACAGGTTGCCAAAATATTGTGGAGTCCAAAGATATGATTCAGAGTGTAGTTGATGTCACACTCCCCGTCCCCCCAGTAGCTGAACATGATTCTGATCCTGACAATGACTCACAATCACAATCTCATATTTCCAGTGCTGCTGAGGTTATGCCTGGGATATCCAATGATTCAAATGTTGAAGAAAAAATAGTGGATGATCATACTGAGGCTGTGGTTGGACTTGGAACATGTTCTCCACAGGACAGCATCCAAGCTGAATTTGTTAGCGACCCACAAAATTAGAAAAAATAACTGTTTGCAAGAAAGGTATTTATTTTCTTGGTGACTCTGTGTAATCTAAAAAAAATGCCCACAAAGACACAGTAAGGCAAAGGTGTTTTTGACTGTGGTGTATGAGCCGCATAAGTCAGTGGGGTATAAGCTTTGGGTCTGTAGGCAGGGCATTCCGTCACATCATGTGGAATAAATAAAAAAAGAAAGACTCCTTGAAGGGAAAAAGTACAGTGTCAGAGAGGGTTAGGGCCAGGCAAGGTCCCTGAAGCTGTGTTGGTAACAGCATTGCCTGCAGCATCACCCTTAGCTTAGGTGGTATGTAAAATAAATTATGTGTGTGTGTCTGAAATAAAATCTGCCAGCCAGTCCTCAACTAACAGCAAGTAGCCATATAGGTAAAAGCTGCGAATTAACACTGAAGGTTTACCACAGGCATGAAGAGGATGACTTTGAATGTTCAGGTAGTTTTCAGAGTACCAGTGTGGTGCATATTTCACTTCAAACGTTGTACTTATTGTCATGTTACGATCCCGAGTCATGAGGCAAATCACTTTCCTCATCTTCACAATCACGAATCACAACACTTTAACTTTTTTGTCCAACACTTTTATTTAAATCTTTTGTTTCATCATGAATCAGGACTAGGGAAAACCCAGTTATCATATCACGTCACTCAAGATCCTTTGTCTAGTATGATGCTTCGGTTTGTAGGATGTCCTACTCGAATCTTTGTCCACACAGGAAGTTGGACCTATTTAATCCAGTAGATATTATCTCTGCACGAACATTATACAGTTCTGGGAGGTTCATCATGACTGAGTTACGTCATGTCACAATCACGAGTCACAAGATCTTAGCGTAGGTGGTGTGTGAAATAAATTCTGTGTGTGTCTGAAATAAAACCTGCCAGCCAGTCCTCAAGTAACAGCAAGTAGCCTTGTAGGTAAAAGTTGCAAATTAACACCGGAGGTTTTCCACAGGAATGAGGATGACTTTGAATGTTCAGGTAGTGTTCAGAGTACCAGTGTGGTGCATATTTCACTTTGAACATTGTACTGATTGTCATGTCAGGATCATAGATTAACAAGTCACGAGACAAATCATGATCTTCATCTTCACTATCACGAATCACACAACTTTTAACTTTTTTTTGTCCAACATACCAAGCAGGACAGTCACATCCATGTTTGTACTCAGTCACGATGATGGTGGTGCTGAATAATGCAGGCAAAGCAGACCATCCAGGTGCAGTGTAAAACAATGTATCATTGAGGCTGCTGATGCAGTCATGGAAAAAAAACATTTCCAAGTGGGTACAACTCCAGCATTGAGGATTGCAAGGGCTGCTTTCCTTTTTTTTTTGTTTCCTTTGTTTTCTTCCAGTGTAAAGTATTTAACAGCGGTGACATACAGGCAAGATGATGAATATAAAAAAAACACAAACAGCTCCACGGGGTACTGATATTGAATGGGGTACTGGAATGAACTCAGTAATTTCTTTTTCATCTGTTTGCAAGTAGCATCGAGGTGTTATGGACTGCAGTGGTGGTATGTTCTAATCAGAAGATGGACAACAGTTTGGATACACTGAAGACCTGGAAAGAAGACAAAAATATTAATGAAAATTATTTTTCAAATGACCCATGCACCCCCCCAAAAAAAATACTTACCTTTCATGGACTGACATTGTTCGTACAGCGAAAGTCAACAATCAGACACATGTGGAACACATGTTCAGTGGTAACATGGTTTCATCACTACGGTCGTGAACCTGTGTGCTGTAACCTGAGAATGTAAAAGAAAAGAACAATAATGAGAAAGGCTTATAATTCACTCACTCACAGCAGTACCCTACTGGAAAAAAATGAAATTTTACAGTACCACATTAGATGGTGGCTCATACAGTATGTATGGCATGTGAATATGACCATGGCCAACACACTGGTAAAGGGGAAATAACCAATATGCATGATGATGATTCCCTGCAAAGGAAAAACATGCTGGACTGCTCAGTGCTTACAACAAAAAATAAGATTTGATACAAATTAAATGGCAGTGTCCAAAAAAACACGACAGTGCCACATACTCTAACTCAGGGGCGTAGCCAGAATTCTATTTGGGGGGGTGTTTAAATATGACATTTTTGAAAAGGAGAGATAAAGCTGGGGTCTGGGAGCTTTGACCCCAGTAAGCTCTGGGGTATGTACATGATATTTGTGAATTTTGGAGGTTTTCTGAAGAAACACACACATTGTTACATGTTCTCCACCCCTAATTTCATGAGAAACTTTTTTTTTCCATGGAATCAGGGTTGTGGTAGACGGTGACTGTCCTAAGTCTACAGAACCTCCAGTGGTTGTGGACAACTGGTTATCTAACAGTGCGATCAACCACCGTGGTTCTACCTGCTGTGTTAGTAACGCTTCCTGGTAACAAGGCATTGTACCACTATGTACAGAGATTATGGTGGAATAGTATGCCGTGAGTACCAGGTCACCATCTAAACTCCCCATGTTTTCTGCCATGGTGCTCCTATTCCCACCTAATGTTGCTAGTGTGTGCAAGATGTGCCCTTTATATATTTGTATGTCAAAATGAGCAGTTATATGTACTCTGAGTTCTGAGAGTGAGCTGTTAGCTTATGCAGTTTTTGTAATATACTGTGATGTTTGAAATATTTAAGCAATATACCATGACAGAGAGTGGGTATATTGGTGGATTTACCATGCCTGGTGTGGTTTGGGTAAGAGGCACAGCCAAGTGACTTAACCACACCAGAAGTGGTAATTCACCCATATACCTACTCTCTGTCATGGTATATTGCTATTATACAATGTGCAACTTGTTTTTTTGTTTTTATAGTGATATAAAACTTTTACAGTGGTATACTGGAGGATTTATCACAGTCATGTGATGTGTTTTGATCAATGAGGTTACAGGATTTTTATACCCCATTGTATATTCTACATAAAGGCTGCTGTTTGATGTCTGGGGTGGTAAGCCCCAGAAGCTCTATAGTGTTTATATGTTCTGTGGTGAGTTTTAGTGTTTTTTTTTTAAGTAAAGCGCAGTTTAGTTACATGTTCCACACTGCTAATTTCATTGGAATGTTTTATTACAAAAGAATCAGGGTGTGGAAAACTCTTGTTGGCATTACAGTCAGTAGGACCTCCAATGGTTGGGACAACTGACTGTCCAACAGTGCCATCAACTCTCTCACTCCACATGCAGTACTAATATGCAGTTTGCCAGCAAGGCTGCAATAACTATGGTAGTGCACTGACTGACCAACAGTGCCATGATAAACCACACCACCAACACCAGCCCTTAAAGCCTGTGAGAGACATTTGAAGTAAAGTTACTGGTAAAAAAAAATGTTAAACACGTTGATGTGAGTGTTAAATAAACATTGTACTTACAATTTAGTGTCTTGTTTTCATTTTCTTCATGTTCTGTTAGGGGCCAGACTGAGGATTATTCATGCACTGCTGATGTCTTGTGTGGACTCATCTGGTATAAAGCTAGCTTTTCACTGGCTCTTCATTCACAGCAGCATCTAGCTTCTCATGGTATTTGACTATCTGCAATGGTGTCATGCATCTGGGAGGATCGGCAATCCCTAGATTCCAGGATGATCTCTACCATGGTTCACTGATGGGTCCTGAGGTGGCTCAGTACTCCAATCCTAAAGTTACAGATTCATCTGCAGAAATTGCAGATGTTTCCATGTGGAGAGCTGCCCACTCGGCTGGGGTTTCTTTCCCTTTTCATTCACGTTTTGTTTTCGGCTTCAAGGGCAAGGTATTTCTTCAAGCAGGCCTCGCTTGATGGAGGTTCTGGCGCCATTGAGATTGGTTGCACAGCTTGTTATGTCTGTATCTGTTTTCATGACATATGCATTCAGTGTGTCTTTGTAGCATTTCTGACCACCACGGGATCTCTGGCTGTGACGGAGCTGGGAGTATAAAATTTCTTTGGGGAGTGGAGAGTTGGGCATCCGCACATGTGTTCAGTCCAGCAGAAGCTATGTTGGATGATCATTGCCTCAATGCTGGTGACATTGGCCTCAGTGAGAACACTGACGTTAGTGTGGTGGTTTGCCACTTGATGGGGAGGATTTTCCGAGACATCACAGGTACCTATCCTCTGGGAGGATAGTGTAGTAGCATTCATGAAGGTGTCATAAGGCAGCCCAGTCTGTTTCAATATGCAATCTTTTGAAGAATGGTCGGGACATTCGATGTCTTTGAGAGACTTAACTCATGTTACAAAATTGATGTTAGCGGTGTTTATTCAACAAGAGAATACATTGCTTTCAAAAGCACTGTAAGCTGGACGAGCTAACACCAGTTGCCCTCAGTAGTCTTCAATAGTGCCTTTGTCTTCCAACCAACTGTTGCAATTACAGTCCCAAGATTTTTTAATGCTCAAATCACTCTTTGTTGTATTTAGTTTCATGAGTAGGAGTTCTGCAATGACATGGTAGAGAGATGCATTCGATGATGACAGTACACGCTCCTTACTATGTATTCAATTTCATTCAAGTTCTGAGATGCAGTAAGTTTGTTCCTGAGATGACTGTTCTGGGTCCTGCTTTTCTTAATGGCTAGCTCAAGACAAGTTTCCCAAGACAACTGGTCAGAGACTGATGAATTTACTGGTCTGGGAACAGTTTGTCTGATATATTTATTTTATTGCCATTTACACCAGTTAGTGTAGAATCACTATTCCAACATCATTTCACCATGATCACCGCTCAAGTGAAATCTGAGGCTGAAATACATTTAGAGGAAATTGTGATTGAAACTGAGACCACCTGGATTGTAGTCAACAGTTGAAATGAACACCTGATCACAGTCCATGATGCCCACTTTCCCTCACTGACTGCTGATTTAATTTCTCTGTCTGTCATTGGGTCGGCCTGTAATAAGTGAAAAGCATTAGCACCACATCACTGGAGATGCTGCAACTGTATAAGGTTGTGTTATGGATACTTCAACATCTTGGTATCAACTGTTGAAAGATGTTTATTAAGCAAATGTTTTAGAATGGTATCTTATGTGCAATCAGCAGTTTCACCAAGCAGCACAAATTAAAAGAAATCCTCTGTAGGAATACACATGCTGCACATGTAGAAACTTAGAATCTGATGGTAGATAAGGACTGCTTGGCCTACCTAGTCTTCCTTTCCATGCAAAGCAGCCTTCCTTCTCAGAAGTGCTGGCAGTGTAGTGAAAGAAAAAGCACCAAGTGAGTCAGAGATTGCAATATGTGAATTCAACCATGGCTGTGTGATTGGTGCTAAGACACAGGATACCATTACATATGGAAGTAGCACAACTTTTCTGAAAAAAATTTTCTTTTTCGATATGATGTGGAAGCCAGTAAAAGAGCAACTTGAGGGGCTTTGAGTCACTATGGCTACCGTAGGCATGGACAAGGAAAACGTTTAGAACAGGTTGTGTACAGGCTCCAAATCAAGGAGATAAAGGAGACAAGTGGGTCCTGAGATAAGGAGTCATGGTCTAGCACTTCACTTAAGATCATTCCCCAAGCTGAGAACAAGAACCTTGTCACCAGGTAATTCTGCAGACAGAATCTTTCTGGAAAGAGAGGTAAACATCTTCCAGTAATCAAAGCAATGGAGCCAGTGCCTCAAGTCAAAGGGGTAAAGGCTTACTCTGTGATACTTCCTCACAAGGATGAAAAATGGTGACTGGTGACATACTCTTCATCTAAGAATTGTAGACACATTTGGAAACCAAAGTTCAAAATGGTTACTCTTTCCAATAATCAGTCCTGATGATTGCAAATGGGAGACTAGCTAGCCTCCTAGACTTAAAGGATACTTACTTTCACATCCCTATCAGACCATGTCAGCAAAAAGTATTTGAGATTCAGGCTTGCCTCATGCCACTGTCAGTTAATAGCACTCCATTTGACTAACTCTGCCAAGGGCCTTCACAAAGTACCCGGCCCCAGCCTGGCCGTAATGGTAGAGTGTTTGAGAATACTGGGGTACAGTCTTTTTCCATACCTGAATGACTGGTTAGTAGTGGTCAATTCCTGACAGCATGCACAGCAATCTCTAGCACTAGTGAAATGAATACTGGCTGCCTAGGACAGTGAACTATGTACATCATCAACAAAACAGGGAGGGACCAGGTCAGCCTAACTTTGTGCAGAAGCAATGAGGCTGTGGTTACTGACATACTCCATGAAAGTATCCTTATCAGCCATACACCTTTCAGGAAGGAATATGTATATATATTCCTCAGCAGGATAACTCAGACCACCACGAGTGGTGTCTGAACTCAGATACTCAGTACAGTTTTGAGAAGGTGGGCACCTCAGAGGTGGATCTTTTGCCTCTGTAGAGAATATGTACTCTAGAGAAGAGAGGATGGGAACATGAATGAAACATTTGATTACATAACAGGTATTAACAGGCACAGGAATGTTTTCAGTTCATGAAGAACCCTGACCAGGGGGTCATGATCTTAGGCTGCAAGGAGAGGTTCTCACCAACACCAGGAAGTTTTTCCACAGAACACTGGCGGGTGCTTGGAACAGCCTGCCTCAGGAGGTTATGGGAGTCAACAGTGGCTGGGAACCAAGACTGTATTGAGAGACACAAGGGATTCCTGACTACTAAGGACAAATCAAGAGTCCAAATAGGGTTATAAATAAATGGCCAGATGAGATGAGCTTGTTAACTACTTGACATCAACTTTATGTTTCTATGTCATGGTGTACCAGAAAGGAGTTTTGCACTTGCCTGTGGACAGACTTCTGACATAATTTCTCTTCATTTACCAGCCAGCAGGTAATATTTAGAAGCCTGTTTTAGGCTTTTTCATCAATTATCAAGCCCTTTTTTTCATGGCAAGTTTGTGTAGTTATACATATATCTGTTAGCTAGTGATCCCAGATAAGTTTGGGAATTGGTACCAGAGTCCCAGATGGAGCAGTGCTGCAGCATTCATTGAAACTGTTGACAGAGCAGTATTCCAGGGAAACTGTTTCAGACCAGTTGTAGGAAAGTAGTCCCACACCAGTCATCATGAGATAGTGGTCCTATATCAGTTGTTACTGAAACATTTTATTAGAATATTTTTGAAATGTGGATTGCAAGCACTCGTGTTGCTGGACAAACACTCTAAAGTAGTAAGTTCAAACGCCGGTTATGTGTGGTCTCTAATCTGTCAATCACTCTCACTTTGCAATGGAATATCGCTGTGAATGCTTAGAAGTGCAAGACTAACAAGTCTGTTTCACAGCTGGTATTGCGAAGATAACTCTTTAACTGCCTGAGAGAGGAGAAAGATCGCCTGAGCATGCTGTAGAAACAGGTAGTGTAACTCAAAATTTGCAGAAGCTTGTGCACATTTGGGTAAAACTGTGATCACACTGAGAAAGTGCAATTATTGCAGATTTAGGTTTTTCTGCAGTATTTTTCCATTTATGGCCCCACAGCTTATTTCCGATAATACAACTTGTTCAGAATCAAGATCAGACTCATAAAATTTTACAAGATCTGATGCTCAGACTGTAAATGACTTGCTAAGCCATCAGCTAGGTATACTGGCAAGATGCTATTGAAACCAGAAAGCACTTTGAATGAGAGGTAAAGTTACTGTCTAGTTCAGACAAAAAAAAAGTCAAGAAAAGGAATGTATACAGCTCTCCGAAAAATATTGCCTGCGTTGTCTTCTGGGTAGTTTGGTCCTGTGTTGCTGCTCGCCACTTCTAGTCTTGAATCAACCTTCGCCTGCCATGGGTGTTCTTGAGTGCCCTCAAGACTTTATGAAAAGAACTGCTGGCAGTCTGATCGCAGTTCACATATGGCATCTTTGACACTGGACATGGGATAGGGCAGAACTTATATCACAGTTCTCTTGCTGCAAGTACCTGGACAGAGGGAGTGAGACACTGAAGACTTAGTACACAGTGCAGTGCAATAAGGAATTCACTGTGGCAGATTAGCACGAAACTGAGTAGCTTTGGAAGAACAGTCATTGTTTCCATGTTCTACAAAGTGTTCCAATGCTGCGAACTGGAGAAATCAGCTCACTAAAGGTTATTAAACTGTCATGTCGCTCAACCCACACCGAGTGTCACATAGAGGTAAAAGTCTGTCTTTTTTGATTGGGGAAGGAGTATGCCTCTTGTTCTTTAAGATAGTGATACGCTGTGCAGAAGCTCGAAGAAGGTGCAAACATCACTGACAGTCCTAAACAATTGCGGATAGCTGGCACTGTGTAACTTTTGCTTAGAGCTAAATTTAGTGAGTGACTAGTGTAGTGCAAGTAAAGAGCTGTTGGGTATTGCTGCTGAATTAATGCTTGTACACCTTGTACTCTGTCTCCGACATATTACTGGCGCTCATCATAACCTTTGACCTCATGATATCACTAAGGTTGAGACCACGATCTCCAACACTGGCAAGAAACCTCAGAATATTATCAGACAGATTTCTTCCTGTCATATCATATACAGGCATAAAACCCAAGAAATCTTTTCTTCACGCTATAAGTTGTGAAAGGTTCACTTTCACTAACTTGGCAATCAACATATCGGACACACACTGAAAGCTGCTCTATTCCAGAGATATCTGTTGTTTCATCCTCAAGGACTGTAAAGTATTTTTGCATTCCAGATTTTGTCTACCAGCTTTCTGGATTATAGCTCCACATGTAGTGACAATCTCATTCTGAATGTGGACTAATGTAAGTCGATTAAGACAGGAAGTTTGAGATGATCTCGCAGCACTTGGTCTCCACTATAAGCCTTAAACCTTATTAGCGTATCGGAAATTTCATCATTTTCTATAGGTACTACTGGACTGATGGTGGACTGTATTGGTCCACTGTCTCATGGCCTCGAAAAGCAAGTCCCTGTCTCCCACACACAAGCACTGTATCAATAATTGATGTCAATTTGTTACGATTTTGTTCCACAGTCTTCTTTTTGGGAATCTATTTGTGTCGCGATGTCTCACTAGTGATCCTGCCTTCACTTTCAAAAATTTTCTGCCAGTTCATGGCAACGCTTGATGATAAGCTGCTTTTTGCATGATGACCAAATACCTCCAGTGCTTTCTTCCACTTTGTGAAAGGTTTATCAACCAGTGCCCCTAAAGTCTGATGTGATCCCTTTCCAACAGCACTTTTAGCAAACAGAACACAAACTTTGCAGAATGCTTCGTTGTCTTTTGCAGAGTAACACAACCAGACAAATCTGCTTAACCATGAAGCCTGAAATGCTAATTTATGATCATTTTTTGGGAAAGAATAATCATTTGAAGGTCACCACACATTTCTGAGTAAATCAATTTTCAGCTGTTCAGATACACCAATTGCATCAGTTATCCCTGCATACTGTCCTATGTCAAGTGCATTATGCGTTCAAGTGCTACCAGCAGCAGCAGCCCAGCACGATCACTCCCTATATTATCAGGTACACTGGTGGAACATGATGGTTGTGGTTCTGAAGAACTGTCACTGTGGATTATTCACTTGTACAACATGAGGATCCCGGTCACTGGAGTATACTGTCAGTGTTTTCTGGTACATCTTCAACACGGGTTCTTGGCAAAATAGTTTAGCAGTGTGTTGCTTGATTTTTTTTTTCCTTCTTGTATATCCATCTTGTGTTGCTATTTATTTGGATCACAATGTGATCACTGCAGGCAAAGTGATAAGACTGTCACGCACGCAGGTAGTAACTAACCAGGACTACAACTCCAGCAAGCTGTAACAGAAAGCGCAAATTAATGCTCATCAGTGCTATGATTCACCAAGAAGAAGTAAACATTATAAGTAGAGTAAACTTTGAACAAAGCACAAGATGAATGCGAAGAAAACCATAAAAGGCTACATAAACACAAATTTTCTATCGGGCACCAGTGATAAAATCCTCCAGTTTTTCTTCAGCTTGAGGAACTGTTTGATGCTATGCCTGATAGCTGATGAGTGTGCCTAAGGCTCCATTCACTGAAATTGCAAGTGAAACATCAATAAAGATGACTCAGCAACACTGCCACACTAATCTGAAAAGCAGAAGGAGGTGGGACCAATGCTTTCTGCTTCCCATCAGGAGCCACCAGCTGTTATAAGGCATGAAACCGTGGGGACACAAGTGTGGGGAAAGGGGTAGTTTGGGATTTTGTTGCACTGTGCTTCCGATTCACATAGGAAGCTTTTAACACCCACAAAAAACTATGTAACGGCCCAGTCCCCTGGGGTTACTAGAATGATAATCCCATCTGTGTTAGCCATGATCTACCAGCTGCCCCCTACTTTCCTAATAGGACGATAGGGGTACCTAGTAGAGGGCTCATTAGAAGCTCTTACATGACATCATTGTTCACTCATCCTCAGCAGAGGATGATTATGTCATTTAGAACTGTTGCAGCAGCTTGAGCCACAATGGAATCAGTTGACAGTTTTTAGAATGATGATATTGAAGTGCAGTCAGTGTGTAGTGGGATGTGGGGTTGGCACTGCAGTCGGCTGATGATTGTCATCGTGGTGTTGGGGGTTGGCCTCCGCTTGCACTACTGAGGTTCTGAGTTCTGGTCTGGGCGCTACTGTGGTTTTGTTGCACCCGGCCCAAAACTTGATATTTTTGTTTTGCTTTTGCCCCCCAACATGTACCCTCCAGAGCTGAAAATCCCTAAGTAGGGGGGCAAGGGATTTAAATCACCAACGCCATTCTTCTGTGCGCTGAGGAAGTCAGGTGGCGAAATATACAGATGTCCACTGTATAATCGCAATATGCCACTAGGGTAAAGAGGATGCCAGATTTACCCATGCACTGGGGTGTTTTAGCCACTTGGTTGCGTGCTCGTGGCCAAACAATACCCCAGGGCATGGAAAATCCTGGCATCACCAATTCCTCTCATGGTATATTGCTTAAATCACACCACATGTTAGAGTGGTCTTTGTTCCAGATGTGTGCACACGTGCCACTGCAAGTGAAATGATACTAAAGCACAAAAATGTTCTTGCTAGTGCTCTGTTGGTCATGTGGCAACAGTACATGACGTGACCATACAAACATCAAAGCAATGACTGTATCAGAAAGAACCACCAAACCACTTTTGTCATGATTGCCCTATCTTGCTCCTACAGAAAACAGCTCACACTAAAAACTGAAATTATACAATGGGGTATGAAAATCCTGTAACACATCACATGACCTTGATAAATCCTCCAGTATACCCACTGTAAAGTTTTATATCACTATAAAAACATAAAAACAAGCTGAACATTGTATAATAGCAATATACCATGACAATGAGTGGGTATATGGAGTTCTGGTGTGGTTGAACTCATTGCGCCTGGACCGAACACACGCGGCATGATAAATCCACCAATATACCCACTCCCTTGTCATGGTATATTGCTTTAATTATACAATGGGGTAAGAAAATCCTGTAACCTCATTGGTCAAAACACATCACATGACTGTGATAAATCCTCCAGCACACCCACTGTAAACATTTTATATCACTATAAAAACAAAAAAACAAGTTGAACATTGTATAATAGCAGATTTATATCCACACCCCTCCTCCATGGCTCCCCTGGGCATAACCCCCAGAGTTGTCTCTCCCTGACCAGCCTTTGTGTACACACTCCATCAACATTCAGGGACAGCTTGAATTTGGTTAGCTTGGCAAAACAAGGTAGGTGAAATGGGTGAATCAATGTGGAGGAGCTGCATATAAGTAAATGTTAAAAATAATTTCAGTATACCCTTACATTAGTCTTACAGGGATGTGCACTTGGTTTGAGCAATTAACCAATCATTGTAAATACACTTTGCTCTTTCTCTTGCCTTCCACCACAGCAGGGCACACTGAGAAAAACTTTGCCAGCCCCCTCCCTCCCCATATAGTAGGCCACAGAACTTGAGTTCTGTCTCATGGTAGGTGCGTGCAGCTCAAAGTCCCCACCACCACCCCGTTCTGCTGGACTCACTTGGCATGTTCCTTTGCTCAGCTGAGAAACGTGTCCAAGTCCCCATGCACTCTCTCAGCATATGGCAGTGCTAGAATGAGTATGACCACTGTCCCCAGAGTTGCTGAACATGATTTAGTGGCCACAGACTGTAACCCCAGTCCCCAGCGGTGCATGTCTGAGGTTCCAGAGAACAGAACACACACCAGGGCACAGACTCCCACCCCCAAAGGGCCCAGAGAACTGCCTGCTGGTTACAGACTTTGCCCCCCCCATGTAGCAGGGCATAGCCCCCACACACACACACACATATCTCTGCTGGTCGGGATCCGTCTCTCATCTATAGCAAAGACTGGCTGCTCAAAATCTGGCTTGGCTACTCACATGGAGGCTCACACCAATCCACTGTGATCCAAAGCCTTGCCTCTGAAGCTCCTCCCCACTTGTGCACAAATGGTCAGAAAACTACATGGGGATTGGGGAGAGCTTTGCCTGCTGAGATCTCCTGAAACACAGGACCCAAGGAAACTGTAGCCAAGGAAGCCAGGGGACATCTGACTGTACATCTTTCCAACCAGGATCATCGGCATGTCAGGGCTGCAGTGGCAACCCGAAGGAGTGGGAGTCACCATGACCTCCTGGCCTCGATCTCCTCAGACAACAACAGCACACCAGTGGAGATAGGAGACAACAAACTCGCACCAGGTGGACCCATTCGGCTTCCTGCAGCACAGGTCGTGGGCTGCACTGACAACGGAGGGCAGAGGGTTTAAAACAACATCCCCTCAATCCCTCTGAGAGCACGGAGCAGCAGCTGAGGCCCGGGGCTCTGGGGGAAACACACAGGACAAGAGTTTTCTAGCTGAGGAAAAGTTCATCTACCTGGGGCACAATCTCAAGCTGTTGGGGTTGGGGTTCAACAAGGGCATTAACTCTACAACTAACCCTCAACTGTACCAGCGTGTATTAAATCTTATAGCTGCTTGGGGTTTAGACAGCCACCAGACTTCCCCCATAATTTTCCATCACTGAGGATGGGGTTAGAGCACTAAGAGAGGACATAGGGAGACTAGTAAAATAATCTAAGATTTGGCAACTAAGCATCAATGCAAAAAAAAAAAAAGTTAAATCATACACATCAGGAAAATGAAGGTGAGAATACAGCACTGAATGGGAAGAGGGAGTGATGGTACTGGAAGGCACAAATGAGGAAAATGACCTGGGTTTACAGTCTTGGATAAATGCAGATCTGCATAACATGTTACAAGGATGTGGGCAAGGCTAATGGGATGCTGGGATGTCTTAGGGGGAAATCAGTGCATAGAAATTAGGAGGTGATCCTCCCACTATTCAGATCACTGGTGTGACTGCACCTGGAGAACTTCAAGTGTAAAATAAACCCAGTGTCTGTACACAACTAGCTACTACTGACCACTAGTGGTCATGTCCCCATTTGCATCCCTGTCCTGTGGCTGCTTTAATCTTGTTTGGCCCAGGAACAGGCACAACATTTCTTGCAGTGAGGTAGTGTTACAATCCACTGCCACCAGCAGATGCATGGAGTAGTTCTCCATAGCTGTTGGAAGTGAAGCAATGCCTGCCCTCAATGACCTGTGAAGTAGCACTAGCCCTTTCAAGAACTGGTCCTGGCCCTCCACCTGCAGTTCTGATGGTGCACAGCCCATGTCCCTCATGGCACCTATGAAATGAAAGGAACACATGGCAGCCTGCAGTGCAGACAAGACACAGTCCGCACAAGAGACATGAACAACAGAATCAACAGGGAAAATGCAGACAGCCCATTTGCACAAATCAATTATGTGTCCATGTATATCTTAAGACACACAAGAAGACTGATCACAAATGTACAGCCTGTACAACAATCCAGTGCATGCACTGGGAAGCAGCTCAGACAGTGCAGGGCATACATCAATGGATCTACAACAGACAGGAACAGTATGCTCAAAGCAAGAAAGAAAATAAATCATGCTGACCGTGGCAGTAAGTTTGTACTATTTATTTGGAGTTTTTAGCAAAAATAACAAACACGGAATTGCACTGCTGATGTAGTGCCCTGGTGCTTTGTCAATGACCACATATGGTCTAATAAATGCAGATACTACTTGCTTTCAGTAGTTTTGCCATAATGTATTTGCCATATTAGAAAGGAGACCAGTACTAACTCATAGTTGTGAGTTGAAGGATACATTTGGTAGGTATTGTTTCTTCTGTTCTTGCACTGCGGAGAGATTTGAGCAAAGCGCTGGGGCACTGCACCGGCAATTCAGTTCCATGTTTGTTATTTTGCAGTGAAGCTACAAAATAAATTGCACACACTTACTGCTGTGGTCAACAGTGTCTGATTTTCCTTCTTGCTTTGACTCGTGCTTTTCCTGTCCTGTTTCCACAGGGAAGTGCTTTGTCCCCAGCTGCACCACTAGTTGGCACTGGGAAGCACAGACCCTTGTCTGGATTTGGAGTTTATATAGCAATGGACAGCAGTCATCACCTGCATAGTGTGTAGAGACAACAGCCAATGATGTATGTGTGACACATGATTAGCAAGCTGTGCTACACAGATGCATACCAAGATACAATATGATATGACATGCCCAGGCACAGGTAGACAGATCTGGTCACTTGTGATGATATTGGGGGAGGGAGAATGGGGACTACCATGGACAGTCTTGCTGGCTTGGAACAGTAACATAGACATAGGGATAGAAGCATCATGTCTGAGCACCTTGGCACACACAATAAAACAGAAACCACTGACCCAAAACCAGCAGACAGGTACAGGACACTGCACAGCACAAACACAAAATGAGAAAATGTATAACTAAATAGCTAACTAACTCACTAAGTTGTCACAGACCAGTGTGTCTGTGTTGCTGATTCCAGCACCAAGACAGGAATAAACATGAAAACAGCAAATGAAAACCAGAAGATAGTACAACATAGCACAGATTATGCAGTATACCCCATCACAGTGTACAAATGCCATGCCCTAATGTAGTCTGAAAGCCACTGTTTGACCACATATTCCACCAGAAAAACAATACCTGTGACATTCTGAGGTCCATGTGAAACATACGGTGCAAAGCACACATGTGTACTATGGATTGTGAGCCACAGGGATGCTAGGATTAACATACATCACATCCATTGTCAATGCACAATACATGGTACCGACATATGCACCCAGCAGCAGAGTGCCATTCATGTTCTTCTGGTTCTCGTCCCTCCATGCCGTGGGCATGTCTTTGCTTCTGCCTATGCTTGTCCATCCCTGCCAGCCACACCTGGCACATCCTGCCATTGTCCCTCTGGCTTCCTGCTGATCTTGTTGCCCGTGGAGTGCAGCAGAGTGGACATCAGACTGTACTGGATGTGAAACTGTAAGCAACCCAGCAGATCTGTCACGTGGAGGCCTACACTATGCATAACACTGTCTGTCATAGGCAACATCATGTGCCATGTGTGAACACTGCTTACCATAAACCTGAATGGGATCTGTGTCCCATCAGTGCACATGTGTACAGTGACATTCAGACACCTGGCTTAGACTGGCCACCTCCGACAGGGAAGTCAATATCCCTAACTATTTATTATTTAGAGCAGACAGACACTCCAGGGTGGAGGGGTTACCATCTTATCAAGGATAGGTATAAGCATCCTGTCTGAGTGCTTCATCTGTGCAAATGCTTATGAATACATAGGTACATAGACAATGTCGGCAGATAAGGGCCTATGGCCCACCCAGTCTGCCCATTTGAGCTTGTAAGTTCAGTTTGTTTTCCTAGAAGTCTTGAAGATTAATAAATTGTACCAGGTGTCAAAATACTGTCCATTTTCCACACTGCATCTCATATTGGTGTCTAAGTTCACCACTAGTGTTGCCATTGATTCCATTTTTTACCTTGAATCACTTTAAAAAGGAAAAAAACACTTTGCAGTATTATTAGTTTGATGTTTGGAAATATCTTTATGTGGCTGTAAGGTTTCTAAGATTTTTTTAAAGATAGCATGGCAGAAGCAAACAGACTTGCTACAGGCAGTAGGCCTATTGAAAGGAAGCCAGAAAATTACCCAGTATATGATGCATTACTTTTGAGTGTGCCTCTGTCAACATCCTGCCTGCCCAAGTGTAGCCCATGAAGACTGCATGCAAGAAACACTAATATGCAATTTCTGTGGGTATTCAAGAAGTAGTGGTGGTGAGCAGAGAAACTTTGCTTCCAGAAATTCTTCACAAAGTTTCCTGACTGGGACCTTCAACAGATGAAGACTACACATTGTGGCTCTTTCGCTGTCAAAGTGCCACTATGCACAGTGGTGTTAAAATGATTTTCAGTGCCCAAGAAATCCACCCCTAACCCTTTGTAGCCATTGTCCCACCCTCCCCACAAGACCTAACCAAAAGAAATCCACCCCAGCCCTTGTAGTGCCATCGTATCTACCCCTACCACAAGACCTTGCCAAAAAATCCACCCCTAACCCTTGTAGTGCCATCATCCCATCCTCTCCCACAAGATCTAAGTATTAAAATAATCTGAAACACCTTGTGCAGCTACTGTTCTAGCTTTTGTAAAAGCACAGTTCAAAACACTAAAATGTTTACAGTTTATGTATTTATTGTGTACACATCCCACAATTTCACCCATGTTGCTTCATCAGGGAACTTCTGAAATCTGATATAAAAGACATACTTGAATATATATGGCTTGTCGATATTTTATATATTTAATTTCAAGTGGGAAAAAATTCAAAACTTAAACATGTATACCTTCATTGGTTAATCAGAATAAGCATATATGGCAAGTCTTTATAAATTTATCTTGGCTGGCTGCCTAAAGTGCAAAGAGATTACATCTTAACTATTTATATGGTCACATAAAATTCAGATGGTACAACTGTACTGCCATCAGCACCATCATGTTCTCAAATTTCAAAGCAGCTCAAAGCTCACCACTAGTAACCCACCTCAGATGATCTGCATCCACTCTCACTCAGACAGCAAGCATTAAAACATGATATTTGATTTAACCTGAAACATAAAGGACTTGTTTTCAAGTTGATGGCTACCTTGGACATGCATATGCAATTCTACATATGCTCATAACTGTTTTAACTTCATAGTAAATATTTCATTACAACAGCTGTTACCTGGTCACCACAGACTGTATATGAAGTGCTTTAAACTGGCTTCAATATTTGTTCTGTTCATACTGTTAAGTAATGAGAACAAGGAAAATTTTGATAGTTTTCTACTTTAAATGCATGGTGCAATTATATGTCCACCCTTACCGGCTAGGATTGCTTTGCCAGGGTGGGTCAGTCTCGGACTCTCGCCTCACCACCGCCCGGTGTAAACTGCTGCCAACACTCCCAACAGCCAAACTGCCTATTTCCTTGGCTTTATTTAATCGTTCAGTCTCGCCGCTCGTGCTATAGCCTCTCGCTCCGTCGCACTCTCTCGCCTTCTAGGTTCCCGCCGGTTTCAGTGCAGTCCGCTCCCGCCATCCAGTCAGGTGACCCAGTCTGTGACAGACAGTCGTCTCTCTCCACTCTCCTCCTCCGGCTCCTCGCGACAAACCAATGCGATGGTGGAAACAGGATGGACCACCCAGACTCCCTGACTGGTCGGGTGGCGCGGTGCTAACTAAGGCACAAATTTAAAGGAACAGCGTGCTCCACGCTGTTGTGTACACATTTAAAATTAAATTTTGCAGTCATTTTTTCGGGGGGTGTTTGAACACCCTAAACACCCCCCCCCGCCTACGCCCCTGCTCTAACTTACCAGTGTTGGTATGAATACACACACATAGCACAGCATGTTTCAGTCAGTGCAGCAGAAGAATTGCCCAGAACATCAAATCATAGTTCAACCCCATGGTCATCTGTGGCTATCATTGTTTAGCAACACACTGTACATCATCAGCAGCAGAAAACTGACAGACAACAAGAGCAGCAGGCACCAGCAAGCCATTTTCTCACTTGGGACACTTATAGAGAGTTCTGGCTCTAGGTGCATGTTTTTAGCAATGTGTCAAGAAATACTTGTGACTTTTCTGTACAGTTTTTCATTTGATTATTCTTCATCGGGCAAGTGACGTCACAATGCAATTATGTCATTTAATACACTGCGACACATTTCTGGACTGGTATTAATTTTCATCTTGGCTTTTCATGAAAAAAAATGAGCACATTCAAACACAAAATAGTACATTGTTGGGGGGCATGCTAGGTGGTGTTATTGTATTGTGAATATTGCCCTAGTGCTTTAACTACATGTTCAGAAAAGGAACAAGTATTTTCATAGTTGTTATTTAATTTACTTTATTGTTTACATGACTGATGGTCGTGAAAATGGTGGGCAATGTGTGCTTTCATTACCAGTGAAACTGTCAGGCAGCAACACATGCTGCAATATAAGTGTCTTGCAGATGGCATTTTGGAGACCCAAGATTTAATTACAGGCAAGCACACAGTGTCTGGTGTAATGAGTATGAACTTAAAAATTGTTATTGCTGAAAGCATAATGGCCTGGGGTGACTTAGGGGGAGTTGGGGAATCAGATTTACCATTTTGAGGCTAAACAAATACAGGATTAACAAAATTAACATCACAAAGAAAACATGAACTGAACATAAATATCATACTAGTATGTAATAAAAAATAAATAGGGCTTAAGAAAATAAATAAAAGCAGATATTTATTTCTTGGGGGGATATTTTGTTAATCTTGTTTTTCTTGATCTTGATTCTTCTTTACCCTCATAATGGTAAATGCAATTCACCACCTCCCCAAAATGTTCAACCACCCCACGCCATTATACTTTCTGCAATAACAATACTTTTTTTGGTTACTCATCATTTCTTAATTTTATGTAATAAGAAGTCATGTGATTGCCAACTGTGTGGAGAATGCATGCTTTCAGCACAGTTTCAATTGTGCCGGCCAAAAGCCATCTTCAAAACACTTTTACTGCAGCATGTGTAACAGCACAACAGTTTCACCTGTAATGAAAGCACGCAGCATCTGCCATTTTGCATGCCATCAGTCATGTACGACATAAAGTAAAGGGGACAGGAACTGATTAATTATGTGCAGCTGCTTGTAGTGTCTCTTTTTTCATAAATTATATTCACACCTCTAAATGATCTGTATTTAACTGTGCCTGAAAAAAACCTGATGCTGTCAGTTGTGTTTTGTGTTGTTTTCCTTGTATGAACAACATTCTTTGCAGTTGCTTTCATGGAACCAAGAATTTGGAGTTTTGATTATGTCACTTCATGGTTTTAAACATGTGAGCATGAATTTATCAGTACAGTGCCCACAGTTCTGAAACCATGAAGTGACATAGTCAAAACTCCACATTTTTGGTTCCATGAAAGAAACTGCACAGAATGTTGTCCATACAAAGAAAACAACACAAAACATAACTGACAGCTTCAGATTTTATTCAAGCACAGTTAAATATGGATCCTTTACAGGAATTCATATAATTTATGATAACAGAGACATTTCAAATTGCTGTGCTTAATCAATTCCTGCCCCCTTTAAGTAACACATAATACAAATCACAAATAAAACATTACCTGAATGTAAATTACATACTTAGTGTGCATCAAAACAAAAATATTGATTAGGAAAAAATTAAAATTAAAACCAGAGGAGACACTTGGGGGGAGGGTTAAATTGACATACAAAATAATTATTTAAGGGGCCTGTGGGGGTGGTTGCTGATCACCACTGATATTATGCAGCAAGCCTATCATCTCCTCATTCTGCTCCTCGATACAAGAGAGACACTGCCCAGCCACCTCCACCACCACTTGCACAGCCTCAACCTCTGCCCACAGCACAGCTAGGTCCACCATGGTCACAGAAAGCTGTGGGTCATCTTTTCTGGGTGCAGCTGCAAGAACCTCCACCTCTGCTGTCTGCATTTCTCTGCATTACCACCAATACACAGGTGGATGAGGTGCTTTGGCCTCAGCTGCAGGAGTGGCTGCTAACTCCTGCAGCTTGGCCTCCCATTCCACCAGGTGGTGGCCAGCTAGGTGGGTTCACTGATGACCAGTGCCAAGGTGCCCACCCTTGGGCCCATGATGGACAATCACCTGGCACAATTTGCACCGCACAACAGTGGGACCCCTAAGGAGACACGTGAAGAACTCCCACATGGGAGAGCTCTGTGCAGTACCCAGTACAGGCAGTGGGGGGCACCACTAGCCACCTGCTGTGCTGCTGCTGGTGGTGATGGAGGAGCAACAACCTGCTGTGGTTGCTGCTGCTGCTCATCTGGCTGCTGCTGTTGCTCCTCCAGTTGCTCCTTATGCTGGCAGACCACTACTGCACCTGCACTTGAGTGCACAAAACTGGCTCTGTTTAACGTAACTGGGCAGACAAGGCTGCCCCACATCAATGGCCCCCACTGGCCACTGCTTTTTCTGCTGCGCCAACAATCCATCACCAAAAAAAACCTGTACAAGTACTAGTAATTCTACCAAAAAGAAAAGTACTCAGAAAAAAACCTTTTTTAAACCAAAAAAAGACTGTAAAATTAACTTAGACTTCCTACACTAGTTAACAAACTAAATCTAAAAAGGTTTAAACTGAAAGAAGCAAAATCAAGCAAGTTTTGCACTCTGCAATCACCAATAACCTACTGCTCTAAACAGATCAGTGATGTGCACTCTTTCTACAAGAGAAAGTGAAAGTAAAACACTCACTTCCTGCCTATTTAAAGTTTCTCCCTGAATCATGTGATCTGCAGACTTGAAGTTGGCCACTTCGCTTTCATTATGCCAGTGAATTTAAACTTCACTGCATCTCTACCCCTGACCCTGGTTCCCCAGCAACATCATCAGTGACCAGTGGCCTCCTCACCCACCCGTGGCACCGACAACCACCCCTTCCCCCTACCCCATATCTGTTAGTAGGTGCCAAGGCTCTGGACGGTCAGTGGCACAGCCCTCCCCACACCTCTTCAGCCACCGGCCATCCATTTGATGCTTGGGGCATGCAGTGTATATATAGGAGCATGCTCTCAGCATCAGTTGGATGGCTGATGGCTGAGGAGGTGTGCAGAGGGCTGTGCTGCTGGCTGTCCAGAGCCACAGCACTGACTAACAGGTATGGGCTTGAGGGGTGGGTTGTTGGTGCTGTGGGTGGCTGGATGGGGGGCAATTAGCCAGTTATGATGTTGCTGGGGAACTGGGATTGGGGTTGTGAGACCAGGGCACCACTGGGTGTGCATGGGGAGATGACTTGATTACCACACTGGGGACTGGGCATACATGTGGGTGGGATGCATATAAGGAACGGGGATGGGGAGGCATGTGTGGGAGGGGAATGCATATATAGGATGGGGAAGGCATGTGTGGGGAGAGGGTGCATAATGGAACTGAGGTCAGGGTTGCCATGTGCTGGGGTGGGGGGTGTTGTACTGCATTTGGGATTGGGGCAGCCATTGGATGGGTGGTGGTTTGGCTGTGTGGCGGTGGCTGCAGTGCCACAGGGGCTCATATGGGGGCTTCTGGCTGATGGGGCATGGCCACCCAGTTCCAGGTGCCTGTGTAGGATGCTATTCATGCACTTAGACCCATTCTGTCTGTGCAAGTAATCCACTCTGGGACCCAGGATGGGAATCCCATTGGCTGTTTGTTTGGGTCCAGAACTCTGCCCCTGGCTACCCTGTGGAGTCCTGCATGCTTGAGAGGGGCATTGCCGCAGACAGGTGGCAGCCGTTTGTGAATACTGACCTGTGCACATCTGTCTGCCGGTGTGGAGCTACATAGGCAAGGTACGTGCCTTTGATGTGTACTTTCGCCCAATCGTGCATAGCATCCTTTATTTGTATTATATATTTTTTATTGCATTTTTTAACATAGCTACATAGCAGCACCATGAGAAGTAAGATCAATATTTATAGCATAAGGTGGGACTTTAAGTGTCCATATTATTTATTGATTTATTTTAATTTTTCTTCTTTTATAGCTGGGTAAAGCCCACTAGGCAGAAAACTCATTTACTGGGGTGACCTGGGAGCAGCAGCAAGCTTAGTTGATTTGCTCAGGGCCACACTATATGGAAGTGGAGGTTGTGGGAGTCACATTTACTGTAGGTCTGCATTGCTGTAATATGCATTTCTGTCATTTATTTTTGATTTATTTTTATTTATTTATTTCATAATTTGGATTTACAACCTTTGAGTCAAAGACTCATTTACAAAGGCACCTTATCACAGGGAGGGTAGACAACAATTGGTGGTGGAGCACAAAAATGGAGAACATTATAGGTGAAATACAATAAAAGAACACACAAAGCAATTCCAGTAATACAAAGGGGTACAAAGGCTTCAATTAGTTACAATTAGTCTAGTATATAAATAATAAGGTACCACTAGGGGTTCTAGAGAGCGATACTTGGGGGGGGGATGGGGTGGTTGTTGGGGGAGAAGGCAGTCCGGAAGGACGTTGTCTGTAAATTGGGCCAGGCAGAGCTCTAGGTATGGGCCAGTCAGGGGCATTTACAGCTCCAAGTGGCATTGAGGTGGTTTCAGAGGGTGATTTTGAAGGGGCTGATTTTGGGGATGTTTGTAATATGAGTGGGAAGGGAGTTGTACCAAGAGGGGGCTCTGTGGTGGAATAATCTTTGGGCAAGAGAGGTCCTTGCTCTCGGGACCTGGAAGGTGGCTTTGGTTGTGCTTCGGGTGGTGACCAAGTGGGAGGCCAATTTTAGGCATGCAGCAACCACCGGGGGGGAGAGCCCAAGTAATTATTTTTTTTCCAGTATACAGGTGTGGTAGCGCAGGTGCTCATCAAAGATGAATAAGTTTGAGGAGGAGTAGAGCTGGCATGTGTGCATTCTGCTGGGGGCACCGGTTGGGAGCCTGCAAGCCTTGTTGATCAAGGTCTGGACTTTGGTGAGGATGGTGGGCTCAGCAGCGACATAGATAGGGAGTCCGTAGTTGACCAGTGACAGGATGGAGGAGGTGATAGCCAGCCAGAGGGCATTCTGAGGGAGGCAGTCTTTGTGGCAGTAGGGGAGTCCAATCTGAGTGTTTACAGCAGTGGACAGGGAATTAATATGATAGTGGAAAGAGAGAGCTGAGTCAAAGGTGATGCCCAGATATTTGTATGCAGACACCTGTTCAAGGGGGTGTAGGGTGCTGTGAAGGATGAGAAGGGGGGCATTTCTGGAGCTACTCTGGCGGTGGGCAAAAAGCATAGATTTTGTCTTCTTGAGATTCAGAACTAGACAATGGTCAAGGAACCATTTTTCAGCTTGGCTGAAAGTGAGTTGCAGAGAGTTCTGCAGGGTGATGGGGTGGGTTGGGGTGGGAGGCAATGAGAACTGCATTGTAAGCATATAGGAGCATACTGCCCGAGCAGGAGCTAGGAAGGGTGTTTAAAAAGAGACTGAACAATATGGGGCCCAGGATGGAACCTTGGGGGACACCTAAGCAAACAGGTAGGGCAGCTGATAGGGTATGTTTATTTTGACCCGTTGGGATCTGGCACAGAGGTAACTGGGGAACCAGGCAAGGGGGCCAGATGAAAAGCCTAGCTGATGGAGGGAGTCAAGCAATAGGGGGTGACACGCAGTGTCAAAGGCCTTAGATAGGTCAATGAACACTGCCCCAGCAACGTCCCCAGGGTTAAGTGCGGAGTCTATTTGCTGTGAGAACTCTAGGAGGACTGTGGTGGTGTCCAGGGTGGAAGCCATGCTGTTCTGGACATAGCATGCTGTATTTGGTTAGATATTCCATGAGTTAGGTGGATACTATTTTTTCCAGGGTTTTAGAGAGTGGGGGGGAGGATGGAGATCAGTCTGTAGTTATTTGGTAATGTGCGATCTCCATTCTTGTGAGTTGGGGAAATTTCAGCTGATTTCCAGGGTCTCAGGAATTGACCAAGGCATAGGGACCAGTTTCACAGGTCGGTGAGTGGGGCTAGCATGACATCTAGAGTTAGACAGAGAATCTTGGAGTCAATGGGGTCACAGCTGGGGTTGTGGCTGGAAAGGGCTTTTAGTAGGAGCAGTTTGGATTCATGGGGAGATATGGTGCGGAGGAGAAATGGGAGACGATTCAGGTTGGGGGGTTGAGGTAGGGATAGGGTCAGAAAAAGTGGACAGGAAGGACTGTGCTTAGGTCAGAGAAAGATGTGTTGAGGTAGTCAGCAATATGTGGGGGGTGGTCAGTGGTAATAGCGCCGTTGACAGATATCTGAGATGGGGGGAGCAAGTTATTCCATTGAGCTCCTTAATATTATCCCAGAACGCATGCACAGAGCCCCAGGAGGTGGCCAGGGTGGTTTGGTAGTATTTGAACTTGGCTTGCCTTATGGCCCAGGTGCATTGGTTACGAGCAGCATTATAGGCCTGTCTGTCCACTGTCCTGCCTAACTTGACCGCGACATGCCAGACGTTGTCTCGCTGCCTCAGTTGTTGAATAAGGGAAGGGGAAATCCAGGCAGCATTATGTCTTTTGGAGAGGGTACTGGTAAAGGGGGCAAGTAGGTCACAGGCCTTGCAGAAAGCTCTAGTGAGGTAGGCTAGCGCAGTGTCTATATCACTCTTGAGTGAGATCAGAGACCAGTCAAGTTGGGCTAGGTACTGCTTCAGTTTACTGAGGCTCCCTGGGTGAAAGCGGCAGCGGGAGGTGACTTTGCGCATGAGTTTTTGCATGGGGGAGGACCAGAAACAGAGGATAGGGGAATGGTCACTGAGGGAGTTAGCTAGGACATTAACAGTCTTGATTTTGTGGGGATGGTTGGAAAGTATTATGTCAAGGAGGGAGCTGGTGCCACTTGACTGGTTAAATCTGGTAGGAAGAGTGACTAATTGAGCTAAGTCAAGGGTAGTGAAGGAGTCCTTTATGTTTGCAACAGTGGAGCCTAGCCAGTTGACACTGAGGTCACCTAGGATGAGCTGCTCAGCTTTGTGGGGTATGGTAGAGAGAAAGTCTGTAAGGGCATGGATTGCTGGTCCTTGGGCCCATGGAGGTATGTATGTAGTGGCAAGATAGAGAGGGCCCCTTCCCTGGTCGGGGAAGATTTTTAAGGTGATGGCTTGAGCACCATGACCGAGCTTGGGGGCAGGGAGAGCATGGCTAAGGAGGGAGTCACGCAAGTAGACTGCACATCCACCACAACGCATGCCAACTCGATCCTCTCAGAACAGGGTGAAACCAGGGAGGGAGACAGCTGAGTCAGGGGTCGAAGCAGAGAGCCAGGTCTCCACTATGGCAATGATGTTGGGCCTGTGTTGTGCGACCCAGCACTGGAGTTAAGCAGTTTTCTTTGGGAGACTGCAGATGTTCATTGAGGCAATGCAGAGGCCACACCCAGCAGGGTGTGAGGGGGGTAGAAGACCCAGGACCAGGGTTGGGGTGGACATTCCCGGAGAGCATAAGAAGTTAGGTGATAAGTCTGAGGAGTGGGCTGCAGTGGTTGGGGTTGATACATTTGAGCTTATAAAATCTAGGAAACAGAGTGTGTGATGTGCCAGATAGTATAGGAGCTTCTAGTGGCAGATGCATATAACCTGCATATAACCTGCAATGGAGGAGTAGACACAAGAAAATGTCACTGCTACCAGAGATATAGTCCTCTAGTGGTGAGAGGATATAATCTGCTAATGGAAACGTCAACAGGGCAGGAACAGAGAACACAGCAGACTGTTTGGGGGTTGGGGTAGACACAGAGTGCAGGCCAGAGAACAGGAGAAGGATTTACACAGTCAAGGCTCAAAATTCACTTCAAGTATCAATTCAGAACTTAAAATGACTGTAAGGATTAAACAAATTATTAAACACTGGCACATAAATTCAAGTAGAAAGACAGAGGGAGATACAGTAGTTACAGATGTGTTCAGCAGGAGATAGTGTGGGCCACTTGGAAATCAGTTTCCACTGGTACCAAATCCAAAAGTCAGGGCTAGTACCTTGCAGTATCAGCTGAGCTGTAGCTCATGGAGGATTTCTGAACCACTGTTAAGGTTCAAGAAATTGAGGGATCCCTAGCCTAGTCAAGGCTCACTGGATCCCTTGCAGTATCACCTGAGCTGTAACTCATGGAGGATTTCTGAACCACTGTTTAGGTTCAAGAAATTGAGGGGTCCCTGGCCTAGTCAAGGCTTTCTGGATCCCTTGCAGTCAACAATCAGGGGCTATGCAGAGTCCTGCATGCTGGGGGGGGGCATTGCCGCAGACAGGTGGCAGCCATTTGTGAATACTGACCTGTGCTCACCTGTCCAAGGGTGTGGAGCTACATAGGCGGGGTATGCGCCTATAATGTGTACTTTCCGCCCAATCGTGCATAGCGTCCTTTATTTTTATTATGTATTTTTTATTGCATTTTTTTAACATTACTACATAGCAGCACCATTAGAAGTAAGATCAATATTTTTAGCGTAGAGTGGGACTTAAAGTGTCCACATTATTTATTTGTTTGTTTATTTATTTTAATTTTTCTTCTTTTGTAGCCGGGTAAGGCCCACTAGGTGGAAGACTTGCTTACCGGGGTGACCTGGGAGAAGTGAGAAGCTTAACTGACTTGCTCAGGGTAACACTATACTGTCATCCAAATACTCCCTATCCTCTGCCCTCACTAACTTTCTCACAACAAATTGCAACTGCCCCTGAACTCCCCCCACCTCATTACCTCTCTCCCCCAGCTACCTGCCAGAGCCTGACCAGCGGCCTGGCAATAGCCAAATTGGCTGGCTTATATACTGCTCTACGCACTTACACTCACGCTTACTCCCCCTCTCACTCCTAAACCTCCCTGTTCCCCCCTCCCTATCTCTCACTCTCCCACCTCACCCTCAGCACCAACACCATTCGCCCTCCCTCTCACATCACCCATACCTACCCCCCACACTCCTAAGCATACTATTCCCCCCCAACTCCAACAGGCTCCTGTGCTTCCCACTGCAGCTCATGGCTACACAGGCACTCAAGTTCTGACCTGTCACACTAGTGTGCTAATGGCACTTACGTAACTAATGTATTTCCGCTTAGAATATCCATTGTATGTTCAACCCTTCCCTGTAGTGTTTGCTCTGCTTTGCTCCTACCAGGACTGTACACTTGATATGAATACTCATGACGTGTTTACCCTGTCCCTGTTGTGCAAGTTTATATTGCTCTTACCTTGCCTTTTACCTATGTCATATTTACCCTGTCGATCCTGTTCATTGTTCTGTATTCCTCTCCTTATGTAACAAGCTAATTTGTAATACCTCCAATCAATGTATATCATCTGTATTGCATTACTGCTAAAATCATCTACTGTATGTATACCTGCCTCCTCTGTAACCCTCCCCCCAAGTCGCACAGTGAGACAAGCATCTTTTTGCTCAGCGTGCCTTTCCTGGTGAAATATTTTCAATAAATAAATAAGTGGGGGTTGTGGGAGTCACATTTAGGTCTGCATTGCTGTAATATGCATTTCTGTCATTTATCAACATTCAAGGACTATCTAATTATCAAGCTGATTAGTTTGCTACAGACCAGGGTTATGCATTTTGTGTGGAGGTGTTTTTTATTTTATGAATATTTGCAAACTATAGTAGTAACGGTCTGAACTTTGAGCAGATCTTTGCGGTACATGGGAATGGTCATTATGGCTAATGAAAAATACATACATTTTGAAATTTAGAAAAAGACCACATTCACAATGTGGAGACTCAGAGAAACTTGTTTCTACTGTGACTGATAGACATTTTAGTTCAGTTAAGAAATAAAACGTTTGGATCTGACCCCCACCATTTGACATGGCCTATAGAGAAAATATGTATACAGTATTTTTAGAGTGCTACTTTTATTTATATTATGTATTGCTTATTACACTTTTTAGCATAACTACATAGCAGTGCCATGAGAAGTAAGATCAAAATATTCACATTTTTGTGCCAGCCTGGTGGTGCTGATGGTTGATGCAGTGGATGCCACACCTCACATCACACCAGCAACTCAGGTTCAGGAATGGACTCTGGCCACCGGGGGTCACCAGGGGAGGGAAGGGATCGAGGGTCTGGAGAACTGCTCTCCCTTACTGGGGGAGGATCCAGGCCAAGCACCACTCCTTAGCAGCACCTGATGGAGATCAGGGGCAGTGCAAGGAATACATGGTGCAGTGACTAAGGGAGGAGTGGCGGCGGATGTTGGCATTTTTGTGCCAGGACATCATTGCATGACCATGCTCTGGGGGAATTCATAATGTAAAACTATCCTAAAGGACCAGGGAGATGATGAAGACTCCAGGGACCTAGCCCACATCACCTGCACTGGACCATCCCTCTAACAGTTCCCCAAGGCCCTTGACCAGAACTGACCCTCTAATTACAGAAAGGCCACCAGGTTGGTGGGGCTGGAAGGTTCTGGAAGAGGGTCCCTGAGGAGGAATTTCTCAGGCAGGGGAGTAGAGGCGACGGTCGAGTGGGCACTTCCAAGAGATGCCCTGGTCCACCGGAGTGACTAAATGGAGTCTAAAAAAAAAAAAAAAATCATGTTCACATTTTCATCATAGGATAGGACTTTTAGTTTTCACATTATTAATTAATTAATTTGTTTGTTTGTTTATTTATTTAAATGTTTCTTTTTTTGTAGTGCACTTTGTCAGCCTAAAACAATATGCAACCTAAACATTTGTACTTCTGTTATATTATAGGCCTTTGTTAAAAACTAAGAATAAATAGAAAAATCTTTTGTTTTGGTATTGTTTTAAATTCTGACATTTTTGTCATCATGAAGAAAGTAAAGAAAGTCTAGATTAAGTGATGAATCTGCTTTCCTTTGGTTAGTTTTTGCCAAGTCAGTGTCCCGGCCAGTGTTCTACTATAAGTCTGACAATTGGTGCCTTAGATTCAATAGATTGGTGATGATGACAGTGAAGTAAAAAGACAGATATGAGTATCATGGTGGTATGAAAGTATCGTAGAGAGCAGCTACCTACAGACAAAATAGTGCGGTGGACACGCAGTGATTACCGTTCACCTCCACAATGAAAAACTCTGTTCGGTGTCAGGTAAGGTCTCTTTTTAGGGCTACAGGTAGGTATTGCCTGCAGCCCTCTTACATCAGCTCTAAAAATGAGCTTACCATGGAACTTCCTTTCTGGACTTTTGGAAGTATCCATCCACAGCTGCAAAATAGTGTACTCCCCCTCTGATTTTTATTATTTGCTACTCTGTCTTAAAGGCAGGGAGGTGCTATTGCACCTCCCAACTTCTCAGGATATTAACAAAAAAAAACCTTTTGAATCTGTTGTCATTTAACTCTTGCAGGGCTGCAGAATGAGCATCTGTCCAGCTCAATCAATTAGGTTAATTCTAATTCTTTCAGCAGCCTAGGGTTAACTCATTGTCTCCTTACTATGACTGAATACTGACCAGTAGCACATGGCTAATTAGGCATGTGTGTTATGTGGGAGACAGAGCAATATTGCAGCTAGCAGGAGACAGGCCAGAAATTGAAGAATCGTGATTACAGGCTTTGTGTGTAAAAGTAAGAAAACAACATTTCAAAGGTAGAAAATAGGGTTCAAATGTTTTATTAGTTTAATAGGAGTTATAAAAGTTTATTTAATTAGTTGTTTTTGAAGTACTGGCAAGTGGGCAGGATGGCATGATGACATTCACAGGAGCCTATTTGAATACATCACCCCCCACCATACTTTCACTGTTGGACTGCTGGCTGTCCTTTCCAGGTTATCCCCCCCCCATACATACATATACACACACAGGGACAGCAAGTGAGATTTTATCAGTTGCTTGCTATAAATGCTATTTCTTCCCCAGCCCTGAAACTGACCTGTGCCCACAAAAGGTAGTGTTTGGCTAAGGAAACACACAGACAAAGGAGAGGCACTGCAGAATTCCACCACTGTCTGACATATGAGAGTGAACTGCCCACCGTCTGTGACATAGGAGGCCTTATATATAAGCAAATAGCCTATGTAAGAAGTAGACTACCCCACAGAATCCTTACATATGCTAATTTCTTCAGCCTTGAAGCTGAGAGTCATAATGTAGGAATTTCTACTATCAACAAAACAAAACAAAAAGCCACTATGGTTCTCAAAAGAGGTGGCTGTGAAAGTCAGGAAGAAAAAGATAGCATTCTGGAAGTATAAGGAAACACAGAAGCAGCAGGACAGAGAGCTGTACCAGTTAAGGCAGAAGGAAGCAGGAAGGGAAGTCAGAATAGCAAAGGCCCAAACTGAGGAAAACATAGCCAACTCAGTTAAGAAGGGGGATAAAACCTTTTATAGGTACATCAGCAAGCGTAGAAAGACAAAGGGAGGGATAGTGAGGCTGAATAGAATGAACAGTGGGTGGGCAGAGGGGGACAGTGAAGAAGCAAGGCTACTGAACAAATATTTCTGCTCAGTATTCAAAAAAGAGGAGGGGGAAGTGCCTAATCTAATTAACAGAAGCACTCTTGATGGGGGGGTCGATCCCAGTTCTTTCACAGAAGAAAAAATCACTCACTTTAGTAATGTTGTTTCTTCTAATGGAGTCTTGCTATATCATGACAATTGCAGTTTGTCCCAGCCCTAGAACTGCTCCGGAGGTGAAAGAGTTAACTTCCATGCCAGGCATGGAATCCTGAGCGCGAGCTCGGTTGTAAAAACTCTGGTGATATTCAAACTGAAACTGTCAGATCTTTATGAGCAAAAACTCACTAAGGTTCTGTGTGGAAGCTGTAAACCTACACTAGCCAACTGGCTACTAAAATATTAACACATTTTTCTGGTCCCAAAACCAAGACTCAAGTCAGGGGACCCAGAAAATAAAATGAAATACAACACCCAAACACCCCAAAAAGGAGGGGTGAAAAACACAAGGTGGGCATCCCTAGGTGTCAACACTGCACTGCCCACCCACATCCCAAGATCAGAGGTTCTGAGAGGGGCAGGCAGGGGGGGAGGTCATAATATAGCAAGACTCCATTAGAAGAAACAACATTACTAAGGTGAGTAATTTTTTCTTCAAACAACATGAAGTCTTGCTATATTATGACAATTGCAGACTACACAGCAGTACCTCCATGGAGGAGGGACAGAACCTACTTAAGAAATAGGCTCTGAAGCACAGCTGTGCCAAACCGAGCATCCCTCCTAGCCTGGATGTCCAGGGAGTAATGCTTGGTGAAAGTGTGTACTGTTTTCCAGGTAGCTGCTTGACATATCTCTAAGATAGGGTTATCCCTGGCTGCAGCTAGGGATGCAGCTGTACCTCCTAGTAGAGTGAGCCCTCAGGCCTGAAGGGGGAACCTTACCCAGTTTTTGATAGCAAAATTGGATACAAGAGACAATCCACCTGGCAATGGATCTTTTAGTGGCAGGTTTCCCTTTCCCAACCTCACCATAAGTGAGGAACAGTTGGAGGGAGTCAAACCTGTGACCCTTGGTACGCTCTATGTAGAAACTAAGGGCTCTCTTTACATCTAAAACTGTGCAACCTCCTCTCACCAGAGGAGGAATGGTCAGTGAAGTACACTGGAAGAGATATAGATTGATTAAGGTGGAAATCTGAAACCACATTAGGCAAGAACTTCCTGTTAGTCCTGAGGACTACCTTATCTCTGTGGAAGGAGATAAAATCAGGCTCCACTGACAAAGCTTGTAATTCACTTATGCGCCTGGCAGAAGTGATGGCTACTAGAAACACAGTTTTCCAAGTCAAGTACTTAAGCTCTGCTGAAGACAAAGGTTCAAAGGGGTTGCATCAGCTGAGCAATGCAAACATTAAGATCCCAGTCAGGAGCAGGGTCCCTGAATGGAGGGTTGGTGAAGCAATCCCTTGAAAACTTGGAGAATACAGGGTGAGCAGAAAGAGAAGAGGTCTTTCCTGCTGAAATAAAAGCAGAGACAGCTGCCAAATGCACTTTCAGGGTAGCTGGCCTCAGCCCCAAAGTATTTAGATGGACCATATAGTCCAAGACTGTGGGCAAATCAGCAGATTCTGGGAAAATATGCTTCCCAGAGCACCATATGGAAAACCTTTTCCATTTAGAATTATAAGTAGCCCTGGTGGAAGGCTTCCTAGAAGCTTTAAGGATTTCGAGTACACCTTGAGAAAGGTGTAGGTCAGCAAACTCTAACTCCTCAAGAGCCAGGTCTTGAGGTTGAGGGATTTGAGATTCGGATACCAAACTATCCCCTAGGCACAGGTTAACAGATTGTGATTCCTGGGGAGACACAGGGGAAGATGGACTGCTAAGGACAGAAGGAGAGGATACCAGGGCTGTCTGGCCCAATCTGGAGCAATCAGAATCATCTTGCAAGGTTGAGATCTGATTTTGACTAGCACCTTGAACAAGAGAGGGAAGGGGGGGGAAGGCATAGAGGAACTTCCCTTCCCAATCGAGAAGGAAGGCATCCAGAGAGACTGAGCCCAACACTGGGGCCTGCAACAAAAAGTGGAAGTTGGTGGTTGTCTGGGGCTGCAAAAGATCTATCTGAGGGTGCCCCACCTGGCAAATACTAACCCTAGTATTAGGGGATCCAGTGACCTATCGTGATGGCCCTGGGAAATCCTGCTGAGAGCATCTGCCAGGACATTGTCCTTGTCTGGGAGGTGAACTGCCATGAGGGAGGTGTTCAGGGAATAAGCCAGAGACCACAACTTCATTGCCTCAGTGCACAAGGCCGAGGACCGAGTGCCCCCTTGCTTGTTGATGTACCACATTGTAGTGGTGTTGTCTGTTCTGACCTGTACCACTTTGTTCTGAACAGATGCAGAAAAAAACTGAAGTGCTAGAAAAACAGCTCTGAGTTCCAACAGATTGATGTGGAGCAGAGATTCCTGAGGGGACCACAATCCCTGGGCGGTGAGGTCGCCCATGTGAGCTCCCCATCCCAAGAGGGACGCATCTGTAGTAAGGGTCAAGGAGTGAGATTGAGGGATGAAAGGAACCCCCTGTCTCAGATTGCTCTGGTCCTACTACCAATGCAGGGCCTGGACCAGGGTTCGAGTTACTGGGATCAATTTGGTTAGGGGATCTCTCCTTTGAGACCAGAAGGCTCTCAAATGGAACTGAATGTCCCTTATCTGAAATCTGGCTCCTTGCACTACAGCTGTGGAAGCAGTCATGTGCCCTAGGAGCTGTAGAAAGTGCCTTGCTGGTCGAGAGACCTGCAGAGTGAAGGAGGAGGCCAGAGCCACTAGGGTCTTTACCCTTTCTAGAGGAAGGAAAGCTGTGCTCGTTTTGTGTCCAGTTCTGCGCCAATGAAGGTGAGTAGCTGAACAGGCTCTAGAACTGACTTTGGGAGATTGAGAAGAAAACCTAGAGATGTAAGCAGCTGCTGGAACCTGAAGGTGTGATTTGACTTGGTCTAGAGACTGACCCACTATAAGCCAGTCATCCAGGTAAGGAAAGATGGCAATCTTTTGCCTTCTTAAGTGAGCAACTGCTACTGCCAGGCATTTTGTGAATACCCTTGGGGCAGAGGTAAGTCCAAAGGGCATTGCTCTGAACTGGTAATGGCCTGAGGGCAGTTCGAATCTGAGGTACTTTCGTTGGGAGCTTCTGATGAGAACATGGAAGTAGGCATCCTTGAGGTTCAGGGACACTAGCCAGTCCCCTGGCCTTAGGGAGGGTAAAATAATTCCCAGAGTCACCATTTTGAATTTTGGTTTTAAAAGGTGCTTGTTTAGATATCTTAGATCCAGGATGGGTCACCATTCTCCTGTCTTTTTTGGCATAAGGAAGTACCTGGAGTATAGTCCTTTGCCCTGGTGTAGGGGAGAAACCCTTTCCACAGCTCTGAGAGCCAGGAGGGTTGAGACTTCTGATTCCAAAGCGAGAGCTCTAATGGATTTGCAGGTGAAAAGATCTGGCTCTCATCTTCAGAAATTTTTGAAGCTGAGAATCAGTCCCTGGTTTACTACTTCCAGGACCCACTTGTCTGATGTTAAAGACTCCCAGTCCTGGACGCAAGTTCAGCCTGCCCCCTACAGGTAATGGAGAATCGGCCCTGGGCATCCCATCAGGTGCCTGCTTGGCAGGGGCTTTAGGGTGAGGATGGGAGCAGGCCTGCTCTGCACTCTGTCTGCCTCTCCCTCTGAAGAACCCTCTGGGTATAAATGAAGAGGAGGCCTGGGCTTGCAAAAGGCCTGTGAAAAGGCCTGCCCCTGCCCCTGAAGGCTGCCTCTGAGGAGTGGCTTGCCCTCCTGGCCTGTGCACTCCTATAAGTGGTCCTATACTCATCCATTTTCTTTCATGTACCTTCTGTCTGCTCCCCAAAACAGAGAATTACCCACAACAGGAAAACCATGGCCTTAGCCTGGTATCCTGTGACAGGCTAGTACACCTGAGCCAAGCCATTCTACGAAAGCCACAGATGCAGCCATGACTCTTGAAGATACATCATTAGAGTCCACTGCAGCATGGAATTGCACCTTGATGCCTCAATACCATCAGCAGCCACCTGTTCCAGCTCCTTGGCAGCTGCCAGGACCTGTTCACTAAAGCCATAACAGTATCCCATCTGGATTTCTGGTATCTTGCAACATAGGCCATATAATTTGCCTGTCTGAGTCCCAAGGATGCTGCCATGTTGTTTCTTTGCCATGGCATCAATCCTTCTGGAGTCCTTATCAGGGGTGTGTGAAGCCAAGAATATTGCTTTATCACAGGCTGCAGCCTGCACTACCCCAACATGGCTGCATTGTGTGAAAGGAACTCCGTATCAGGGCCTGACAATGTGTACCTCTTGTCCATCTTTTTATCCACAGGAGTGAAAGAATTAGAGCTTTTAAAATTTTTATTGTCTGTTTCCTAAACGATTTATGTGAAGGAATAGACAGTCTCCTGACTGTGGGATATCCATCATTTCCACATAAGTCAGGCTCCTCCTGTTCATCCACAGCTTCTTCCAGAGGGAGCTGGAGGGTTTCAGCAACTTTTTATCAAACAGAAATGAGAAGGACCTAGAAAGTTTAGGGGAGACACTCTGAAGGTCTGTCTGGGAGATGTCCGGTTCAATGGGCACATCCAGACTTTCAAAATCACATTCACACTCTTCATAATCCTCCTCCCCTCCTCTGGTCTAAAATTTCTATATCATATTTCTTGAACCGGTGGAACCGAATCGAACCGACTGTTTATTTGATAGTGGCGGTTCGGACGAACCGGGAAAGCGACTGGACACTGGATCGCTTTGGCTATCTCTGCAGCAGTTGGGGAAGGAAATTTTGGCTCCACACCTGCTGATTTTTTAGTCCTCTTAGCTGGAACTGGCTCCTCCGAGTCAGCTCTTCGTTTGCCCGAAGAAGTCTCGCCCTGGTCAGAGGGCACTCCCTCTGGTTCGGTTGGCACCGAACCGGGCTGGCCATCCGGGTCAGCAGACTTTTTGGCCTCTACCACCTCTCTTATCCAGGGTAGCTGCAGGGAAATTCTTGCAAATCTGGCAGTCTGCATTGAGGTGGTCAAACCCCAGACAATAAACACATGTGTTGTGTGTGGGTCAGCCTTGGCAGAGGCTTCCCCACAGACACTACAGTGCTGAAACCCAGTGGCCAGGTTCTTTTGGTTTCTCAGACATAATGCCAGCCTATCCAAAACTCTGCCTCTTTCCGCAACGCAGGCAAGACACCCTTATTGGTTCCCAACTGTGTCACGGGTCGGAAAACCATAATGAAATCCGCTTTTTTAGAACCGATAAGAACCGGAACCGCGACTTAAATGTAATTTAACAAGTTTTAACAATAACCTGATCGGTTCAAACCGAACCGATAACAATGTTTGCAAGTTCCACACAGAGAAAGAAAACCTATCTATTACTTACGATACCACAGACAGAGCTTGAACCGACTGGTTTGAGGTAAAAATAAATAATTGCGGTTTAAAATAAACCGAGAATAACACTTTTTAACTGAGAAATGAACCAAGCAGAAGGAGGACTCTCCGGAGTGACTGTTCAGTGAGGCGGAGTAAAGAATCTGACAGTTTCGGTTTGAATATCACCAGACAGAGTTTTTACAACCGAGCTCGCACTCAGGATTCCATGCCTGGCATGGAAGTTAACTCTTTCACCTCCGGAGCAGTTCTAGGCCTGGGACAAACTGCAATTGTCATAATATAGCAAGACTTCATGTTGTTTGAAGAAAGGGTTCTGCAAGAACTCCTAAAACTGAAGGTGGACAAAGCAATGGGGCCTGATGGAATTCACCCCAGAATTCTAAAAGAATTAAGGGAGGAACTAGTGAAACCACTGGCTACTCTTTTTAATAAATCATGGGAAGATGGTGTGGTACCTGAGGACTGGAGGAAGACGGATGTGATTCCCCTTCACAAAAGTGGGACCAAGACAGAGGCAGGAAACTACAGACCTGTCAGTTTGACCTCTGTGGTAGGGAAAGTGATGGATTCACTTCTGAGGGAAAGAATAGTTGAGTATCTAGAGGCTAGTGGGGCACAGGACCCAAGGAAGCATGGGTTCACAGCAGGAAGGTAATTTCAGATAAATCTAATAGATTTCTTTGACTGGGTGACCAAAGTAGTAGACCAGGACCAGGGAGGGGCTGTGGACATGGACTACCTAGACTTTTAGCAAGGCACGGACACAGCCGTCCCACACACAAAAGATTAACAGTCAAATTAACCAGCCTGGGGAGGAGTCCAGGATAGTAGCCTGGGCAAAACATTGTTGGACAAAAGGACACAGAAGGTAATTGTAAATGAGTCCACTTGAAGAAAGAGGGGTTACTAGGGGCACCGTAGGTTCAGTACTGGTCCAGTCCTTTTAATGTCTTCATAAGTGACATTGCAGAGGACTGGAAGGAAATAGCTCTTTGCAGATTACACAAGATCTGCAACAGGATTGATACACAAGGAGGCGGAAAGGATGAGAAGGGACTTGGCAAGGTTGGAGGAATGGTCTGAAGTATGGCAGCTTGGATTCAATGCAAAGAAGTGCAAATAATGCACCTGGGAAACAAGAACCCAGGGAAGAATACACAATGTGGGGAGGTAGGTAATAACAACAAAAAGGAAAGGGACCTGGAGGTAATCATATCAGATGACCTTAAGGTTAGCAAGCAATGTGAGAAGGCAGTAGGGAGGGCTGGGGGTATACTGGGATGCATAGGGAGAGGCATCAGCAGCAGAAAACAGGAAGTTGTAATCCCTTCTGTACAGACAGTTGGTGAGACCCTCAACTGGAGTACTGTGTCCAGTTCTGAAGACCCCATCTCCGCAAGGACATAAACAGGATAGAGGCAGTCCAGACAAGGGCAACTAAAATGGTGCAGGGTTTGCAAGAGAAGCCATATGAGGAGAGACTAAAGGAGCTTAATATGTATACCCTTGAGGAAAGAAGGGGGGGGGACATGATAGAAACTTTTAAGTACCTCAGTGGAATCAACGAAGTCCAAGAGGGTAGAATCTTTCAGAAAAAGAGATGTGCAAGAACAAAGGGACACAATTTAAAGATAGAGGGGGGTTGGTTCAGGGGCAATGTGAGGAAGTATTATTTCACAGAGAGGGTAGTGATGCATGTAACAGCCTTCCTGAGGAGGTTGTGGGTCTAAAACTGTGGAAGAATTCAAGAATGCATGGGATAGACATAAGGCAATTCTTGTTGGGGGTAGGAAGAAATAGGCTGTTGGTTAACTAGGATCTGCGGCCTATCCTGTAAGTAGAGAAATGGGCAGACTAGATGGATCAGGCGGTCCTTATCTGCCGTCAAAGTCTATGTTTCTATGTTTCTATGTCTACTGCTGTCAACACCCCCTCATGTCTAAGTTATGTAATTCAAAAATAAATTAGAACTACAAAACCAGTCATATAGAGGGTATAATGACATGAACATTTTTTTTTGTTTTGTTTTCTATTACTGGTCCAAAATAAGTATCCATTTATAAGTGTATGGGCCCTGTTTGATAAATGAATGCTCTGCTATGCCATGCAGCTCCAAATGTCAGTACAAGACCAATGTTATCAAGTCAGTCTCTTCTGTAACTAGTTATTCTTTTGGTAACAAGGTAGATCCCACTAGGCCCAGGGCATTAGCAAGCCAAGGACACTAGGAAAGTGAAGTTACTTACTCAGGGTCACACAGTATGCAAGAGGAGAGTGTGGGTATGAAACCCTATTCTGCTGGATATAGCACGCTCATTCCCAGTTTATTACTCTAATGTCTAGGCTGTTCTGTCAACCCTATGCTGTGATTCAACAGTCCCACACAGTCCTACTACACAATATAATAACACAATGACCAAGCAATAGAAAATAACACACAGGAGTAAAACACAAACAAGGTATATGGGATAAAGTTTATTAGGGAAGGCAGGAACAAGGCTCTGGGGAAGGAAAGGGAAGGATTAAAAAATAAACAAATAATTGGTAATCCCTGCAAGCCCCACTCCACCTCACCCCTCATCCCTGTCAGTCCCTCACAGTCCCAGATAACAGTCACATCAATTATACTATCCCCACAGTCCCTAAGAGCCTCCTGTATTCTACTGGGTAACACAGTTGTTGAATCATCATAGGCCCAATGTTTGATGTAGATGTGGCTATTTAACCTACACAGTTACTAAGTTTAAAATTAAAGGGATCACTATTTGTAATCCAAAACAAGGCCACATGGCCAAAATGCAGGTCTTCTACCTGGGCACTACCAAAAGAGACAGTCCTGTCCTGCCTTGACTATCTAACTAAAAGGATTAGGACAAAGGTCTGATTCAGTACTCATAGTATGCAGATAGCATCAGATCCTGAAAGGTTTCAGATATATAATGCCGGTCTCTCTGGTGTGCAGTAGCTGCAGGTTGCATGCTGTGGCTCTTTACCATATCACAGTGGACATAGTCATGTGAGAGGCTTGTAGGCCTGTGATGATTCAACAACTGTGGAATCCAGCAAAATATAGGAGAGCTTTTAGGGACAAGGGAGAGGAGGAAAAAAAAAGATAGTGGTGGTGATTTACCATTATGGCTGGGAGGTAATGGCCCTGCTGCAACCCTTCCCCCTGCTGGCAACACTGTCTGTTGGGGCCCCACCATTGAGCTTTGCATGGGGCCCTGGCAGGGCAAATGCTTTCACTGGCTGAGGGAGCGAGTGAGATAGAGAGAGAGAGCGACACACACACACAAACAGAGACTCAGCTGTTGCATGCTGTGAAGAAAAGAAGTGTATGTGCGTGTGTGTGTGTGTGTCACTCTCTCTTTTCCCCTATAGCAGCACCACTCAGGAAAGTCAATGTAAGAGTAGTGTTGCGAGTGATGCCTGTGTGGCTGTGACTCTGTCATCTACCTCAAGGTATGTGGCCCACATAGACACAGAGGGAGCTCCTGTGAGACACACACAAAGACATATGCACTTCACACCACAAAGGCAAATATGCAAAGTACATGTTGTATATGATGCTGCAAATTCAAGGGCCTTTCTACAAAATTCCCACTTCCTCCAGGTAATTGAGAAATATGGTCTTCTACTCTACTCAATGCCACTGGACAAAGTTTAAGACTGAATCATCAGTTACAGGCCCTGAAAGAAAAATTATTTTAATAGTATTTAGTCAATCAAATAATTAGCTGCAGCCAGTCAACACATTTAACTGGTAGTACACAAGTATGGTCATACTGTATTATAAACAGTCTTATCACTAAAGGTTAGAGAAATAGGCCATTGGCAACTTCCAGTAGTCTCTGCTTTACATGCATGCCACTTTCTATATTTTTTCTGTGTCTGGCTACATTGATTTTCAAATTATATAAGCATAACCTTCTCCCCCCCCAAAACACAAGTTATGCATAAAAAATTCTAAAAATGAAAATATATTAAATGTACGCCACTACACTGCATGTGAGGGGTCTTCGTTAACTGATACCAAGTCTGTGCGCTCTGTGTTCTCAGTGGCACACCAGATCATATGGAGCTTGTTGGTGATGACAATCTGAAAGTTGTTAGCATTGCCACCAAAAGAGGAAGTGGGGGAGGTGCCCATTCCAATTAACAGAAGCACTCTGGAGAGGGGGGTTGATCCCAGACCTTTCACAGAAGAAAGGGTTCTGAAAGAACTCCTAAAACTGAAGGTGGACAAAGCAATGGGGCCAGATGGAATTCACCCCAGAATTCTAAAAGAATTAAGCAGAGAACTAGTGACACCACTGACTACCCTTTATAACAAATCATGGGAGGATGGTGTGATACTTGAGGACTGGAAGAAGGCTGATGTGATTCCCCTTCACAAAAGTGGGAGCAAGACAGAGGCAGGAAACTCTAGACCTGTCAGTTTGACCTCTGTGGTAGGGAAAGTGATGGAATCACTTCTGAAGGAAAGAATTGTTGAGTACCTAGAGGCCAGTGGGGCACAGGACCCAAGGCAGCATGGGTTCACAGTGGGAAGGTCATGTTAGATGGATCTAATTGATTTCTTTGACTGGGTAACCAAAGTAGTAGACCAGGGAGGGGCTGTGGAGATGGCCTACCTAGACTTTAGCAAGGCATTTGACACAGTCCCACACAAAAGATTAGTAGTCAAATTAACTAGCCTTGGAGTGGGTCCCAGGCTGGTAGCCTGGGTAAAACACTGGCTGAACAACAGGACACAGAAGGTAATTGTAAATGGAGTCCACTCTGAAGAAAGAGGGGTTACTAGTGGGGTACCGCAGGGTTCAGTACTGGGTCCAGTCTTTTTTAATGTCTTTATAAGTGACATTGCAGAGGGACTGGAAGGGAAACGTATGCCTCTTTGCAGATGACACAAAGATCTGCAACAGGGTTGATACACAAGGAGGCATGGAAAGGATGAGAAGGGACTTGACAAGGTTGGAGGAATGGTCAGCAGCAAAGAAGTGCAAAGTAATGCACATGGGAAACAAAAACCCAGAGGAAGATTACACAGTGGGGGGAACGGTAGTAACAACAACAAAAATGGAAAGGGACCTGGGGGTAATCATATCAGATGACCTTAAGGTTGGCAAGCAATGTGAGAAGTTGGTAGGGAGGGCTGGGGGGATACCGGGATGTATAGGGAGCGGCATCACCATCAGAAAACAGGAAGTTGTTATCCCCCTGTACAGACAGTTGGTGAGACCCCATCTGGAGTACTGCATCCAGTTCTGGAGACCCCATCTCCACAAGTACATAGATAGGAAGGAGGCAGTTCAGAGGAGGGCAACTAAAATGGTGCAGGGTCTGCAAGAGAAGCCATATGAGGAGAAGCTAAAGGAGCGTAACATATATACTCTTGAGGAAAGGAGGAAGAGGGGGACATGATAGAAATGTTTAAGTACCTCAGTGGAATCAACAAAGTCCAAAAAGGTAGCATCTTTCACAGAGAGGGTGGTGGACACATGGAACAGCCTTCCTGATGAGGTTGTGGGGTCTAACACTGTGGGAGAATTCAAGAATGCATGGGACAGACATAAGACAATTTTTTTGGGGGGGTAGGGTTAAATGGGATCTGCAGCTTATCCTCTAGTTAGGGAAATGGGCAGACTAGGTGGGCCAAGCGGTCCTTATCTGCCATCAAAGTCTATGTTTCTATGTTTCTATCAGAGGAAGGAGTTGCCTCACTACTGTTGAGGTGGTATGCCAGACTATGATGCCAGTGCCAGTGGGGAAAGTCCAGATAGCACTGTCACCAGGAGATATAGGAGTGGGACTAATAGTAGATGTTTAAATAATAAGATATCACTGAGTGTTAGTTAGTGGGAAAGTTACCTGTGCCTCCTTTTGTGGTGTGGCATAAGGTGTGGCCATTTGCCTTAAACCACACAGGAAATGGGTAAATACCACAACAGCCATTGCCATGGAGTGTATTATTGTGATAATAAAATGGATCCAGTTGTGAAAACACTAAAACACAAAATTAATTAATCAATACATAATGATGTGATGCATCCGCCAGTCAATAAAATAGTCCTTAATTCAATTGTTTTGTGCAGCTGAAAATAGATTGTTTGTGTCACAGAAGTTGATTTCTCCTTTCCTACCTGATTCCAATACATGTGCTTTTAAGAACTACTTAAGCTAGTTTTAAAGCACTTAGACTCTACCTTCCTTTCCCACCCTGTTTCTTTTTTTCTCTCTTTCTTTCATCCACCCCAACAGGTTTGCACCTTTGGTAGAGCCTGGAAATGACAGGTAGGGGAAGAGGTTTGGCAACTGGGCAATCATGCACCAAGAGACATGGATTCCACATTGGGCTGCCTGAGTCTAGTGCTGGCTAGCATCAGGTTCAGGTGGTATGAGATTCAGTTTTTGATTTACAGACTAGAATATATTTAAACATTATCCAGATAGCTACTTATTTTCTTGCCTGCCAGGTGCTAGGGCTGTGCATTTTGTTGCCTGCCAGGTGCTAGGGAGTGTATTTTTACAAAACATCTATTCATGTTTCACAGTTTCAACAATTTACTGTTATATTCTTTTTAAGTTTAGTATGAAAACATTTTGGATGTAACTTCAGCTCCTTCTCATGGCCCGCTAAATGTTCCCAGTATTTATTCACTATATTGGAATAGATCATATTTCCATATCTGTTTTTTATTATAGGAGTGTTGAATTTATATGAGCTACTGTTTTCTAGGTGGTGTTTTCTTTCTCTTTTGCTGAAGTAGCCCTCCCCAGCAATACCACACTAGCAGATAAACAGACATTGGTAATACAAGATGAACAGGAACAAACACATCACAATTTGGGTAGGAGTTCAATATCTGCTCTGCCCTTCTCCATGAGACAGGGTCATCATAAGACTATGTTGAAAATTTGGTGCACAAATATTACAAAACGACATATTTGTGAGCCTACATTACATTTTGCTAATGCAGGCTTGTAACTTTGATAATTTTCAATATTTGTACATTACATTCCTCACTTGCAGCTCTATTGTCTGTGGCCAGAGTTTGTCTCTACTGTGCTCATAAAACATTTGCAAGGCTATGCCCACTACAGACATAAAAGGATACCAGCCAGATTGCAGCACTTTGGAGAAGGGCTACAAAGGTGGTTCAGGGTTTCCACAGGGCAGAGCATATAAAGATAGATTGAGGGAACTTAACATACTCACTGGAGGAAAAGAACCAAAAAAAAAGGCACCATTCATCTTTGAAAAACTATAACTTCAGTTCCACATTTTATTCAAAATGCAGACTGAATAAAAAGTGGAACTGAAGATACAGTTTTTCAAAGACGAGTAGAGCTTTCTTTTTGGTTCTTTTTCTGTTATATGTTGGAAAAGAGCACACTCAATAGATCCAGAGCTGTTTTTTTCTTGAAACTCTACATTGTTGAACTGTGCTTGTAGCAGCGTCTTGTTTATCTAATTAGAGCAGTGGTACATGAAGAGGTACGATATAGCCAAATGACAGTCTTTTGTCAAGAACGGTGGTTCCTCTTTCTGTCCTGAAATAATTGGGAAATGTCCTCAGGAGAAGCAGTGAATGCTGAGAACATCACCATCAGGCCTGTATGTAGTGCACTGTTTAACTCTTCGGATCACTCTGATCCATTTGCAAAATTTTAGCAAGCAAAAGCCAGTTCAGGTGAGCCTGATGTATTAACAGACAATAGAAATGATGGCCCCTCTCTGTATAATATTCATGCAGTATACTTGGATTTGGAGAAATGTGCTCTTAAAGTAAGGCGCAGCCATTGGAATTCGACAAGTTTGCAAGCGTATGAAAAGCAACTGTATACTCTATTGTTAGAGTTCTGAGGGGACTGAAAGTAATTAAGTGGCCTGGTTATGGACTGGATGATGACATTTTTATCACTGATTTGGAAACCCAAGTGCAAACTGCCACTGTGTTATTTATGTGCTGTATTATTAGAGATTATGTGAGACAACAGCAGAAGATTGGGCTCCATTAGAGATCCAATTTCTGGCATTTAAGGGAGAAGAGTCGTTTGGTGAATATGAGTCCAAACTTAAAACAACACTTAAAAAACAAGATGACAGAATAAGGGCCATCAAGGTTCGGAAATGTGAGTGTGATCATCTGGATTATTTGCATGGACGTGTATTTTCATGGACTGGTGTGAATAAAACATCTAAGAATAAGAAAGGGAAATATTCTAAGGGACAAAAGTCTATTTTGAAACATACTAATACCAACTTACATTCTACTTCTGGAATCAGAGCTTGAATCGAGGGACGACCAATCAGAAGAAGACACGTCATCAGCCTACAGCCAGTTGAGGAGGTCAGTGAGGTTTGTTTCAAATGGAGAACCAGAAGGGGAAGTCATGGGACAGCCAGGAAGAGGGCAGATGCAGCCATTTTCAAACAAAAAACAAGCACCAAAAACAACGAGAGGCAGAATTAACAACAAATATTGTGAATCTGTCCGATTATATTCTTACACTGACCCAGGTATCAATACTTAATAAAGGACTGAGCTTTGTCCCGACATACAAGTCAAGTAAGTTTCATCTTTTTCTTGACTTTAAGAAACTCACAAGGAAGTTAAATTTGAAGGTGCACTTTGCAAAGAACAAAATGAGTTTTCAGAGGTATCTGTGCTTAGTGCATTAACACAAGAAGAAAATCCTATCGAAATATTGGGGGACTCTCTGGAAAATGTAATTTGCCCAAATGCAGACTATGGTCTACAAACGTTTAAACCATGATCTAAATTTAGCCCTGCCCCTAACAGAGTGGTCACAACTTTTGAAGAGTTATGTATGCAAGACTTTTAGATGAAATAACTGTCCAAAATAATTTCTGTAGCATAACAAAGAAAGAGATGCTTTGAAAGAATTAGAAAGCAATGTGAATCTCACTATTAAACCTGCTGATGGGGTGGCAGTTGTTATTCTTAACACTGAAGATTATGTGAAGGAGATTAGTAGACAACTATCCAATGGGGCATTTTACACAGTACTGGATAGAGATCCAACACATATATGTAAACAACAAATAGACATTGTTTTGCATAAGGCACACACGTAGGGTATCATTTATGATGACACCTTTAATTTTTTGCAGGTGTCACGTCCAATTTGTCCGGCCTCCTACACTGTGCCCAAAGTACACCAAAGGCTTGAGAGTCCCCCGGGTAGGCCCATAGTCTCTGGTATTGGCTCACTTATGGAGCCATTATCACAATATGTGGATGCCCACATCATGGATATTGTTAAACAGTTACCATCATACATTAAAGATGCTACATAAATTTGGGGCATACTGTGGGATCTCCAGTTGGAAAAGGAGTGGATTTTGGTTTCAATGGATGTGAAATCACTGTATGCCAATATACCACATGATGGTGGCCTAAGGGCAGAGTGTAGATGGCTGGACTAAGCCACTTCTTTGGACACTAGTCAGAAAGATTTTCTTATTTATTTATTGTTACTAGTATTGATAAAAAATACTTTCATTTTTCAAGGTAAACATTATCTCCAGATAAAGGGAACTGCTATGGGGCAACTTTTGCCCCAACTATATGAATCTTTATCTGGGGGAATGGGAAAGAGATGTTATCTATGATCAAGGAAAAAAAATGGTTAGTATGACCTTACTAACCTATGGAGGTGTTTTACTGATGATGTGTTGATGGTGTGGTGGGGGACATTTCAATAACTACAGCCATCTGTGGAATACTTACATGAAAGCAACCCACATATACAGTTTAATGTTGAGGCACATATGGACAAAGTTACATTTTTGGACTTACAAATAAGTAAATTATGTGATGGGACTATTAAAACAGAGCTATATAGGAAGCCAGTTGAGAAAAAAAACATTTTACATGCCTCAAGTTGTCACCCCCACCACTCCATCAACAACATTCCCAAGTCACAGTTCATGTATCTTAAATGAAACTCTAGTTTAGAGTCTGAGTTTCAGAGAAGGGCTGTCAAAATTTCTAATAGATTTACTTCTAGAGGCTGTGCTAGCACAGTGGTTGCACAAGCACAGGAAGCAGTCCAAAATATGGAAAGGCATGATCTTCTTCAGTATAAAAGTAATAAACGAGAAGAAGATATTAGGATGAATTTTGTGACCACTTACAATTTTGTTTCTAGTAAGGTTAGGGACATCTTAGAAAAAATTGGCATGTATAATAGGCAGAATCAACATTAAATTAACATTGCTGTTGCTAGCCTTTGGAAGACAGAAATGTTGCTTGTAGAGCAGAAAACAGCTAACTAAAAGAAGCTACCATTTTCTTATTAATGTAACACTTCTATCTCAGCAGGAGTCAGTGTCTGTTGAGATTAAGTAGACAGACACTTTATTAGAAGTAGAAGGGGGTCTAATTTAGGGTTAAAAAAGATAAGAAAGAAAGTCAGTGTGTGTTCTGTGCTGGGAAGGGTACTGTATCAACTTACTTTCCTGAATCAGTAGGAGGAGCAAGAGAGCTTAATTGGGGATGTGGCTTAGACAATAGAAAAGCAGCTGACTCCAATTACAACTTCCTGTTGGCAGACTTTTTTCTTACTAATTGCCTTCCACCCACCCACCCTAAGCCAGTTCTACTTTTATAGACACTGGATTTGACTGACAACAGGAACTTCCTGTTTGGCAGTAGGAAGGGAAGGATCATAGAGAAACATCAGTTTTGTCAACCGTAAAGAAAAAAGTAGCTCGCTCTCACCCCCAGCTGCTGGTCGTCTGACACTGAGCGAGGAAGAAGGAGGCTACTGAAGAATATAGGAAGTTGCTGTCCCAGAACAGGAAGGGTGTGAGTTGTAAGGAGAGGAGAAAAAGCATACAGAGAAGCAGGAGAGGGGACACAAAATAAGACATAATAGGAGTGGTGCAGTGCAATGGCTGTGGGGCGGCAGTGTTCCAGGAGACATTCTGGAGGCTGCAATGCTGCCCTATTTTCAGGCATCTCTCTGGTCTGAGGGAGGAGGTTGCCCATCTCCAGGATGACCTGGCTAGAATTTGTGAAACCTTCTCCCCCACCCAGGGACCACCAGGGCCAATGCCACTACCTTAGAGGTTGCCAAGAAAGAGGAGAGGCTGGACCAGGGTGGGCTCAGGGAGGGAGAGGGTGGTGGAACAGAGTTGCATCCCTCCAGCTGTGCTTCTCCACATTTCTTATGCTCTTCTGTTGGAGAGTGATTCCTCTATGGAGGCACCTGCAGTGGAGACCAAGGAGGATGCTGGGAACCTTCACAAAGGAGACCCACAGGAGGGTGGCATGGAACCCCACAGGAGAAGGAAACAACTCCTGGTGGGGGACTTAATCATTAGGGGGTAGAAGTGGGAGGAAGGGGAGAGGGAGATAAGGTGCCTGCTTGGTGCCATGGCTTGGAGGGACAGGAAGTGAATCCTCAGGATCATGGGAACAGCTGCACGAGGAAGGGAGCTGGATGTCATTGTCCACCTAGGGACAAATGACCTGGCTAGGAATGGGATCAAAGCAGTGCAAGAGGAGTTTGTAGAGTTACATAGATACATAGATACATAGACAGTGTCAGCAGATAAGGGCCTATGGCCCACCCAGTCTGCCCATTTGAGCTTGTAAGTTCAGTTTATGTTTTCCTAGAAGTCTGTTGCCCCTTACCCCTGATCTCCAGAATTCCTTTATGTCTATCCCATGCATTCTTAAATCCCATGATTGTTTCAGCCCCCACCACTTCCTCTGGCAGGGTGTTCCACTTGTCCACCACCCATTCTGTGAAGAAATTCTTCCTCATGTTTCCTCTGAATCATCCTCCTCCAACTTCATCCCATGCCCTCTAGTCCTGGAACATCTTTTTCGCTTAAAAATAGTGTATTCCTGCACCCTGTTCCTCCCTGTGAGATACTTGTATGTCTCTATCATATCCCCTCTCTCCCTCCTCTCCTCCAGGGAGTACAGGTTCAGTTCCTTCAACCTGTCTTCATAGGATTTGTGATGCAATCCATGCACCATCTTTGTTGCCCTCCTCTGAACCTTCTCTACCCTGTCTATGTCCTTACGTAGGTATGGTCTCCAGAACTGTACACTGTACTCCAGGTGGGACCTCACTAGTATCTTGTATAGCGGAATTATGACCTCCCTTTTCCTGCTGGTGATGTCCCAGCATCCTATTTGCTTTACCTGCTGCCTTGTCACACTGTTTCCCTACCTTGAGGTCATCAGAGATGATAACCCCAAGATCCCTTTCCTGCTTGGTGCATGCTATATCCTCACCCCCAACTGATATATTGTGCCAGGGTTTTTGTGCCCCATATGCATTATCTTACACTTCTTTGCATTGAATTTCAACTGCCAAACCCTGACCATTCTTCAAGTTTCTGCAGGTCCCTTCTCATTCTGTCTACACCCTCTGATGTGTCTACTCTGTTAGAGAGCTTTGTGTCATCAGCGAACAGTGAAATTCTGCCTTCTAGGTCCTGTGCAATGTCACTGATGAAGATGTTGAATAGAACCGGTCCCAGTACTGATCCCTGTGGTACTCCACTGGTCACTCTTCCCTCTGTGGAGTGACAGCCATTTACCACCACCATCTGTGTCCTGCCACCTAGCCAGTTACCTACCCACCACACTACTGTCCTGCCCACACCCATATTCCCCAGTTTGTGTAATAGTCTTCTATGTCGCACAGTGTCAAAGGCCTTGCTGAAGCCCAGATAGGCCATGTCCACTGCTCTCCTCTGATCCACCTCCTAGTCACCCAGTCAAAAATTCAATGAGGTTGGTCTGACATGACCTCCCCAGAAACCATGCTGCCTTGGGTCCTGTAGTCCATTGACAACCAGATGTTCCACCAATCTCTCCTTCAGTAGTGCTTCCATGATCTTCCCACTACCGAGGTGAGGCTGACTGGTCTGTAGTTCCCTGCTTCCTCTTTGTTCCTCTTTTTGTATAAGGGGACTACATCTGCTATCCTCCAGTCTTTGGGTACCTCCCTGTTTCTAGTGATCGGCTAAACAGGATAGCCAGAGGTTCAGCCACCACTCCTCTTAGTTCTTTAAGGACCCTGGGCACCCATCTGGCCCATTGCTTTATCAACTCTTATTACTTCCAGTTCCTTCAGGACCCTTTCTCATGTAAAGGGATTTGTGTCCATTTCTGCACCATTCTCACCCCTTGTACTCCCTTCAGACCCATTACCCTCCTCTTCCTCAGTAAAGACTGAGCAGAAATACCTGTTCAATATGTCAGCTTTACTGTTGTTATCCTCCATGCAGCCCCCATCCTCCCCGTTCAGTCTCACTATCCCTCCCTTTGTCTTTCTTTTTTCACTTATGTACCTGTAAAAGGTTTTGTCCCCTCTACCCACTGATTTTGCAATGTGTTCTTCTGTCTGAGCTGCTCCCTTACTGACCTCCCTGCCTCCTTTGCTTCTCCTGGTACTTCTCCTATCCCTTCTGTCTGTGTCTTTTGTATTGCCTGAATGCAATCTTTTGGCTTTCACTTTCTTTGCTACCTCTTTGGAAAACCATAATGGTCTCCTCTTCCTTTTCCTTTTGCTAACCTGCTTAATGCATACTTCTGTTGTTCTTGTAATCCCCATTTTAAATACTGCCCACTGTTCCTCAACCCCTGATTCCTGTCCCATTCCCCTTAATGCATCTTTCAAGTATAACCCCATTTTCCCAAAGTCTGCCCCCCTAAAATCCAGGATACGTGTTTTTGTGTGGTTTGGTTCTGCTCTTTCTGTGATTTCAAATCACAATGACTGGTGGTCACTGTTCCCCAGGTGCTCCCCCACTATTACCCCCATCACACTGTCCCTGTTTGTGAGCACAAGGTCCAGAATTGCCTTCTGCCGAGTTGGTTCCATGACCTGTTGCTTGAGGAAGGCACCCTGAAGGAGTCCAGGATAAATCTGCTCTAGTTGATGCTGCTGCTGGGATGCTCCAGTCCACATCTGGAATACTGAAGTCTCCAACCAGTACTACCTCACCCTTGTCTGCCATCCTTTGGATGGCTAACATCAGCTCCCTATCTGTTTCTTCCTCCTGGGCTAGTGGTCTATAGACCACACCTGTGCGGATGGCTGTTCCCATTTTCCTTTCCAGCTTAACCCACAGTATCTATCTCTCATTTTGTTCCTCCTGGATCTCTGTGGCCCTTATGTCATTTTTCACATACAGTGCCACTCCTCCTCCCTTCCTGCCTGCTCTGTCTCTCTTTTGAATATGTTGTAGCCAGGTATGGCCATTTCCCAGTCATGGTTATCATTACACAAGGTTTCAGTGATGGCCACAATGTCCAGGTCTGACTGCACCATGACAGCCTCCAGATCTTCCATCTTGTTGCTAAGGCTCCTGGCATTTGCACATGGCTTTCCATGATTTGACCTCCTAGACTGTTTCACTGTTCTACTCCAGCCCCTTCCTTGGTTGTGCTTTATCCCTGGTTCTCCTTGCTGTCTGCCCTTCTGCTGAATGTTGCCCCTTTTCTGCCTATCCACCTCTTGGAGACTAATCTCCATCTTTTGCTCACTGCTTTGCAGAGATAGCCACTCCTCTGGTTCACTGGTTCCACTGCTAGCTGTGGGGGGTGAGCAAGTAGGTATCCTCCTTGCTGGCCTGCCACCCCCCCCTTTGCTAGTTGGGGAGGAGTCTTAGACAAGTAGCGCATACGGTAACCTTTTCGGAGGTGCTGCCTGTCTATGGCAAGATGATGCTAGGGTAGTCCTCACCAGGGAATTCAATGAATGGTTGAAAAGTGGTGTGGAGCTCAGGGTTTTGGCTTCATTGGGGACTGGAGAGCCACCTGGTGGGATGCAGACCTATACTGGCACAATGGTCTGCATCTGTCCTGGGGGGACCAGGAGCCTAGGTGAGAGGTTTAAATGCTTCATTGGTAAGCATTTAAACTTGCCAAGGGGGAGGCACTGAAAAGGAGCAAGGAAATCACAGCCTCCCCCCACAAAACATGGTAATTAGTGGGGTAAACACCAAAGTAGAGAAGTCATTAGGGAGCAGGACAGAGGTAAATGTAAAAAAAGGCAAAGGCAGAAAGGACAGGGATGGGGCTAAAAGGGATAAGGCCATCAAAAAATATAGGGTGATGAGTACCAATGCCCATAGTCTGTGTAACAAGCTCCCTGAACTAGTGGCCTTGATGGAAGAGGGTTGCCTGGATATTGTGGCAGTCATAGAAACATGGTACACAAAGAACCATGACTGGGATGTGAACATACTAGGATACACAATCTATAGGAGGGACAGGGAGGGTAAAAGAGGAGGAGGAGTAGCTCTCTATGTAAAGGAAGGGATCAAAGCAAGAGAACTAAAGAGTAAACAAGGAGCAGATGAGGCACTCTGGGTCACCCTGGAGACAGGAAATGGCACCACAATCTGCATGGGTTGGTATACAGACCCCCCCATCTCAGGGGGAGGGAATGGACAAGGAAATGATAGAAGGCATCCTTAGAATTGTTGATGGGGGATCTGCATATGCCAGATGTTAACTGGAGCATCTTTGCTGCAGGCACATCCAAGAGCAGAGTCATTCTTGATGCCCTACAAGGAGCATTCCTCAGACAGCTAGTATTCAAACCCACTTGGGAGGGAGCAATCTTAGACCTGGCACTCTCAAATGGGGATGGAGAAAGAATCTCAGATTTAGAAGTGGGTAGCCATCTGTGAACAAGTGATGACCTAACAGTGTGGTTCATGATAAACACAGCCATAGAATCAAGCCATACAAATGCAAGAGTATTGGACTTTAGGAGGGCTGACTTTGAGAAAATGAGGGAGTGCCTCAGAAAAGTACAAGCAAACAGGCAAGAAGAAAGGGATGGAGGAACAATGGAGAGTAATCAAAACAGCCATCACAGAGGCAACACGCCTTTGTGTAAAGCAAATCAACAAAACACAATGAAGGAAAAAAATGCTATGGTTCTCAAAAGAGGTGGCAGGGAAGGTTAAGGAGAAAAGGATAGCATTCAGGAAATATAAGGAAACACAGAAGGAGCAGGACAGAGAACTTTATCAGTTAAAGCAGAAAGAAGCAGAGAAGGCAGTCAGAATGGCAAAGGCCCAAACTGAGGAAAGGATAGCCAACTCTGTTAAGAAAGGGGATAAGACCTTTTATAGGTACATTAGGGAGTGAAGAAAGACCAAAGGAGGAACACTGAGGCTAAATAAAGGGGAGGGAATGTGGGCAGAGGTTGACAGTGAAAAAGCAGGGCTACTGAAAGGATATTTCTGCTCAGTATTCACAAAGGAAGAGGAGGGGGAGGTACCTAAACCAAACAAGAGAAACATTCTGAAGACGGGGGTCAATACCAGTCCATTTACAAAAGAAAGGGTTCTGAAAGAACTAATAAAATTGAAGGACAAAGCAATGGGCCTCATGGGATTCACCCAAGAATTCTAAAAGAACTAAGGAGAACTAGTGACACTGCTGACTACTCTCTTTAACAAATCATGGGAGGATGGGGTGGTACCTGAGGACTGCAGGAAGACGGATGTGATTTTTCTTCACAAAAGTGGAAGCAGGACAGAGGCAAGAAACTACAGACCAGTTAGTTTGACCTCAGTGGTAGGGAAAATTATGGAATCACTTCTGAAGGAAAGAATTGTTGAGTATCTAGAGGCCAGCGGGGCACAGGACCAAGGCAGCATGGATTCATGATGGGAAGGTCATGTCAGATGAATCTAATAGATTTCTTTGACTGGGTGACCAAAGTAGTAGACCAGGGAGGGGCTGTGGACATGGCCTACCTAGATTTTAGCAAGGCATTTGATATAGTCCCACACAAAAGATTAATACACAAGTTAGCCAGCCTTGGAGTGGGTCCCAAGGTGGTAGCCTGGATAAAAAATTGGCTAGACAACAGGATGCAAAGGGTAGTAGTAAACAGAGTCTACAGTGAAGAAAGGAGGGTTACCAGTGGGGTGCTGCAAGGTTCAGTACTGGGACCAGTCCTTTTTAATGTCTTTATAAGTGACATTGCAGAAGAACTGAAAGAAAAAGTACATACATAGATACATAGACAGTGTCGGTAGATAAGGGCCTATGGCCCACCCAGTCTGCCCATTTAAGTTTGTAAGTTCAGTTTATGTTTTCCAGGAAGTCTGTTGCCCCTTACCCCTGACCTCCAGAATTCCTTTATGTCTATCCCATGCATTCTTAAATCCCGTGATTGTTTCAGCTCCCACCACTTCCTCTGGCAGGTGTTCCACTTTCCACCACCCATTCTGTGAAGAAATTCTTCCTCACGCTTCTCTGAATCGCCCTCCTCCAACTTCATCCCATGCCCTCTAGTCCTGCAACATCTTTTTCGCTTAAAAATAGTGCATTCCTGCACCCTGTTCCTCCCTGTAAGATACTTGTATGCCTCTATCATATCCCCTCTCCCCCTCCTCTCCGCCAGGGAGTACATGTTCAGTGCCTTCAACCTGTCCTCATAGGACTTGTGATGCAATCCATGCACCATCTTTGTTGCCCTCCTCTGAACCTTCTCTACCCTGTCTATGTCCTTACGTAGGTAAGGTCTCCAGAACTGCACAGTGTACTCCAGATGCGGCCTCACTAGTGTCTTGTATAGTGGAATTATAACCTCCCTTTTCCTGCTGGTGATGCCCCTGCCTATGCATCCCAGCATCCTATTTGCTTTACCTGCTGCCTTGTCACACTGTTCCTGCCTTGAGGTCATCAGAGATGATAACTCCAAGATCCCTTCCTGCTTAGTGCATGCTATATCCTCACCCCCCAACTGATATATTGTGCCAGGGTTTTGACCTATATGCATTATCTTGCACTTCCTTGCATTGAATTTCAACTGCCAAACCCCTGACCATTCTTCAAGTTTCTGCAGGTCCCTTCTCATTCTGTCTACACCCTCTGGTGTATCTACTCTGCTACAGAGCTTTGTGTCATCAGCGAACAGTGAAATTCTGCCTTCTAGGTCCTGCGCAATGTCACTGATGAAGATATTGAATAGTACCGGTCCCAGCATTGATCCCTGTGGTACCCCACTGGTCACTCTTCCCTCTGTGGAGTGACAGCCATTTACCACCACCCTCTGTGTCCTGCTGCCCAGCCAGTTACCTACCCACAGCACTACTGTCCTGCCCACACCCATATTCCCCAGTTTGTGCAATAGTCTTCTATGTGGCACAGTGTCAAAGGCCTTGCTGAAGTCCAGATAGGCCATGTCCACTGCCCTCCCTGATCCACCTCCCTAGTCACCCAGTCAAAAATTCAATGAGGTTGGTCTGACATGACCTTCCCCTGGTGAAACCATGCTGCCTTGAGTCCTGTAGTCCATTGACAACCAGATGTTCCACCAATCTCTCCTTCAGTAGTGCTTCCATGATCTTCCCCACTACCGAGGTGAGACTGACTGGTCTTTAGTTCCCCGCTTCCTCTTTGTTAGCACTTTTGTATAAGGGGACTACATCTGCTATCCTCCAGTCTTTGGGTACGGCCCCTGTTTCTAGTGATCGGCTAAACAGGATAGCAAGAGGTTCAGCAACCACCTCTCTTAGTTCTTTAAGGACCCTGGGGTGCACCCCATCTGGCCCCATTGCTTTATCAACTCTTATTACTTCCAGTTCCTTCAGGACCCTTTCTCGTGTAAATGGACTTGTGTCCATTTCTGCACCATTCTCACCCTTGTACTCCATTCAGACCCATTACCCTCCTCTTCCTCAGTAAAGACTGAGCAGAAATACCTGTTCAATATGTCAGCTTTACTGTTGTCATCCTCCACACAGCCCCCATACTCCCCCTTCAGTCTCACTATCCCTCTTTGCAGATGGCACAAAGATCTGCAACAGGGTTGATACACAAGATGGAGTGGAAAGGATGAGAAGAGACTTGGCAAGGTTGGAGGAATGGTTAAATGTATGGCAGCTCAGATTCAATGCAAAGAAGTGCAAAGTAATGCACCTGGGAAACAAAAACCCAGGGGAAGAGTACACAATTGGGGGTGAGATACTGACAACAGTAAAAATGGAAAGGGACCTGGGGGTAATTATATCAGATGACATAAAGATGGGCAAGCAATGTGAGAAGGCAGTAAGGAAGGCTGGGGGGATGCTGGGATGCATAGGGAGAGGCATCAATAGTAGAAAACAGGAAGTTGTTATCCCTCTGTACAGACAGTTGATGAGATCCCATCTGGAATATGTTGTTATCCCTCTGTACAGACAGTTGGTGAGACCCCATCTGGAGTACTGTGTGCAGAGGTAGAAGACTTGGTTTGCTGGCCAAGGCACCTAGCTTCATCTGAGCTTTTTCCTTCCAAGACTGCTTGAAAGGCAGAGTAGAGAACCTTACCAGAGCAAGGGAAAAGGATTAAGACTTATTTTGGCTAAGCAGATTTACTGTGTGGTGTTGTTTTTATTTTTTACTCACATGGATTGCTATTGTTTATTGCTAACATTTCATTGCTTTATTTTTCTCTGTAGCAAAGTGTTTCTTACAGCGTATATCTTCTCTGAAATTATTACAGGTGGTGCTTTACAGGTTTTACAGTTTTAGCTAACATTAGGATAAGCTTTCAGGGTTACTGCATTTGTTGTTGACTGATTGTTTCTGCTTTTACCTCCTTGTTCTTTCCTCCGTGGTTCTTCTTTTCAGCAGGGAAGGCCCAGCCACCCAACCCCATCCCCAACCACCCCACACTACACTCCTTTTATAGGGTACCACAGTTGTGACATTTCCTGTGGCAGAGCAGGAAGGGGTGGATCAGTGGGGCATCCACAAGGTGAGCTCTTTTACAAGGGCTCTAGTAATTTAACTTGTTATAACAAGTTAAACAAAAATAAAATACAATCAAACCATTACTTGCATTTTTTTCCTTATAATTACTCTGACTAGGTTATAAACCCAGCAACTTATCTAGAATGGATATCATTAACTGCAGGTACTGTGGAACAATTTTCAGAAGGACAGTCTTACAGGATTTAGGACACTGTCCTCACATGCTGGCCATTGGAGATCTTAGGGCTCAGCTCCGGGCAGCATGGGCAGAGATTGCACTCTCAAATTTCATATTCAAGAGGAAATACATTATAAGAACCACCTGCCATTTCCCCAGCACCCAACAGAAAAACCTTGACCGCAGAGGGTAGTTGGACCAGGAGGTTGGCAGGTGGTTAGGAGGTGCAAATCGGGTGCCCCATCACTCTCTGCTCTCCAACAAATTACCTGTAAAAACCATATAAACACTACAAACAGGTATCTGCCTCTATCTCTGAAATCAAACAAAGAGACAGAAGACACTGCAGAGCAGGACAATGTGGCACAGGAGCTAGCACAACAAAACTCACCCAAATCAGGAACCAAAACAAAAAAAACAAAAAGGAAATCCAAAAAACTTCTGATCATAGAAGACTCCATGATTCAGGGAGTTGCTACCCATATCCAGCCAGGGGTAATGGCCAGATGTCTCCCAGGTACATCAGCATGGAGAGACACTGACCGCATTGCTAAAATTGTTCACAAAGCAGGAGAAAACATTGATGTCCTAGTACACACAGGGACTAATGATCTCGCCAGCTGGTCAGTTGTGGAGACCAAGGAACACCTGACCAGGCTGGGTGACAAACTATCATCCATTTCGTCCAGCATCTCCTTCTCTGAGATCCTGCCAGTCTGGGGGAGAAGGGCAGATGGACAGAAGGTCAGAGAAGGGGAGATAGGGGAGCTAAACATGTGGCTCAAGGGCTGGTGCCAGGAAAAAGGACACAGATTTGTAGGAAACTGGCAACAGTTCTGGGAGTGAAAGTTCTTTAAATTTGATGGACTGCATCTGACTAAGGAGGGAGTCAGTGCATTGGGGCAGAAGTTTGACGTCTTTGCAGAATATTTAAACTAGCAAATGGGGAGAGGGGTGCAACACCCCATACGTCGAATGGGAAGAACACCCTCCCCTCAGCTAGTGGTCAAACAGGGATTCAGCATATTTGTAGTTCATTTGCATCACCAGGTAAGAAAAAAAGTTTGTCTCCCCATACGACGCACAGGGGTAATGCCAAACCTCACTCAACAACTAACACACCGAAATCTGGCCAATGGAACATCATGTACACAAATGCTTACAGCCTGGGAAATAAGATCCCAGACCTGCAGACAATAATGTCAGAGGCTAAACTGGACATAGTAGCAATTAGTGAGACGTGGTTTACCAGTAACCACACTTGGGAGACTTCAGTACCTAGCTATGCATTGTTCAGAAGAGACTGAGGTGCAAAAAGGGGGGGAGGAGTGGCCCTGTATGTCAATAAAAATATCTAAGCTACAGAAATTCAGAATACACATAAGGAGCCAGAAGAACTATGCGTCACCCTGGAAACAGGAAATGGGACAGCCACAAGAACTGGGGTTGTCTACAGGCCCCCAGACCAGGGGGAGGACATAGGCACATTACTGTTAGAAGATATACAAAACATGACAGCTAAAGGGGAGGTTCTGATAATGGGAGACTTCAACATGACGAATACAGATTGGTCAATACCAGCAGGAACATCTGCCAGAACTAGACACATAGTGGATTCCCTGCAGGGGGAGGGCCTCAAACAACTGGTACAACAACCCACAAGAGACAGGGCTATCCTAGATCTAGTACTGACTAACAGGGAAGGGATCACAGATCTCCAGGTAGAAGGTCACCTGGGAAATAGTGACCATCACATGGTATGGTTCAATTTGGCTACTACACCTAAATCATCCCATTCCAAGGCAAAATATGGGACTTCAGAGGAGCTAACTTTGATAAGATGGCCAACAGAGTTAAGCTAGCCCTGGTAAAAAGAAACGTAGGTGAGGGGGTACAGGCAAAGTGGGCAAGCATTAAGGATGCAGTACTTGAAGGAACATCCCATTGTGTTAGACAGAAAAGGAAGTGCGAAAGAAGAAGGAAACCACTTTGGTTCTCAAATACAGTAGCAGAAAAGGTCAGAGCCAAAAGGCTGGCCTTCAGGAAATATAAGGGAACACAGTGGGATGAAGATAGGGAGGCATACCAAACTGCCCTAAGGGAAGCATGGAAGGCAGTAAGGCAGGCAAAGTCCCAAATTGAGGAAACACTAGCATGAACAGTAAAAGAAGGTGACAAGACTTTCTATAGATACATTAGTGAAAGGAGAAAGTCCAGAGGGGGTATTGCTATGCTTAATGGAGAAAAGGGAGCATGTGAGGAGGAGGACCATGTAAAAGCATCTATCCTAAATAGATACTTTTGTTCAGTATTTACTGAAGAGAAGGTAGGGCAGGGCCCACAGCTCAGCACCATGGACACAGGGGGGAAGGAGGTGATCTTGCTAAGCTCAGGGTGGATAAGGCAATGGAACCTGACGGCATACATCCCAGGGTACTTAAGGAGCTAAAGGTGGAACTAGCAGAGCCATTAGCAGAAATGTTTAGTGAGTCTCTGAGCACAGGAGAGGTCCCAGAAGACTGGAGAAGGGCTCATGTGATCCCGCTCCACAAGAGTGGTAGCAGGGAGGAGGCAGGGAACTACAGACCAATCAGTCTTACCTCAGTAGTGGGCAAGATTATGGAGGCACTCCTTAAGGAAAGGATAGTGCAACACCTGGAATCCATAGGGCACAAGATCCAAGACAGCATGGGTTTACAAAAGGAAGGTCCTGTCAAACTAATCTCATAGATTTCTTTGACTGGGCAACCAGAGTGGTGGACCAAGGGGAGCAGTTAATGTCGCCACCTTGACTTCAGAAAAGCTTTTGACACTGTTCCACATAGAAGATTGATAAATAAGCTGGGTAGGCTCGGGTGGGTCAGAAGTTGGTCAACTGGGTGGAAAACTGGTTGACGGGCAGAAAACAGAGTGGTGGTAAATGGTATACAGTCAGAAGAGATGCAAGTCACAAGTGGGGTACCTCAGGGATCAGTCCTGGGGCCAGTCCTCTTCAACATCTTCATTAGTGACCTTGCAGATGGACTAGAGGGTAAGGCTTGTCTGTTTGCAGATGACACCAAGATCTGCAACAGAGTAAATGATCCAGATGGGGTGGGCAGAATGAGAAGAGATCTGGATAAACTAGCAAAATGGTCAGAAGAGTGGCAACTGGGATTTAATGCAAAGAAGTGCAAGATCATGCACATAGGGAAGAGAAACCCTGAAGCCACCCATAGGCTGGGAGGGGAGTTGCTAGCAGTCACAAAGGAAGAAAGAGACTTGGGCATCATCATCACTGATGACCTGAAATCATCCAAGCGGACCTCTAAAGCAGTAGGTAAGGCTAGGGGTGTTAGGGTGTATTAGTAGGGGTATCACAAGTCGTAAGAGGGAGGTAATAATCCCTCTTTACAAGACACTGGTTAGGCCCCATCTGGAGTACTACGTGCAGTATTGAGGCCCCACCTTCACAAGGACATTAACCAAATTGAGGCAGTCCAGAGAAGGGCAACCAAAACGGTGCAGGGACTGCATCAGAAGACATATGAGGACAGATTAACAGAGCTCAATATGTATACCCTTGAGCAAAGGAGGGAGAGAGGTGATATGATCGAGGCATTCAAACACCTTAAGGGCATTAACAAGGTGAAAGAGTCTAACATGTTTAAATATAAGAAAATAGCAGGACAAGAGGACACAGCATGAGATTAGAGGGGGGCCAATTAAGGGGGAATGTGAGGAAATTCTTTTTCACAGAAAGGGTGGTGGATGCATGGAATGGCCTATCTCAAGAAGTTGTGACTATGAATACAGTGCAGAGCTTCAAACAGGCATGGGATAGGCAAAAGGGAGCAATACAAATGAGTATGAATAGATAGGCCACTGACAGAGCAAAGGCCGATGGCACATTTATAAGGTAGAAAAAGAAATGGGCAGACTGGATGGGCCTTGCGGTCCTTATCTGCCATCAGCTTCTATGTTTCTATGTTTCAGTTCTGGAGACCCCATCTCCACAAAGACATAGATAGAGTGGAGACTGTCCAGAGGAGGGCAACCAAAATAGTGCAGGGTCTGCACCAGAAGACATACGAAGAAAGACTAAAGGAGCTTAATATGTATACCTTTGAGGAAAGAAGGAAGAGAGGGGACATGATAGAAACTTTCAAGTACCTCAAGGGAATCAATAAAGTCCAAGAGGGTAGCATCTTTCAGAAAAAGAGATGTGCAAGAACAAGGGGGCATAATTTGAAGATAGAGGGAGGACGGCTCAGAGGTAATGTGAGGAAGTATTTTTTCACAGAGAGGGTTGTGGATGTATGGAACAGCCTCCCTGAGGAGGTCGTGGAGTCAAGAACAGTGAGGAAATTCAAGACTACATGGGACAGACATAAGGTAGTCCTAGTGGGGGGTAAGAGGAAGTAAGCTGTTGGTTAACTAGGATCTGCAGCTTATCTGTTAGGTAGGAAAATGGGCAGACTAGGTGGGCCAAACAGTCCTTATCTGCTGTCAAAGTCTATGTTTCTATGTTTCTAAAGGAGATTAGCCAGATTTATCCCCGATTGGTATATAAGGGGGGGAGAAACTTGGGTGATATGTTGGTGCATTCCTTTCAACTAACAGTGGTGAAGCAACATAGTGGCATTTGGCTACCCCAGCAGCCTTAAGGTTTTTGTACATGTGGTCACTGTAAGTTTTGTATACATTGTGTGCAATGAACACATTTTTCTACAGTTAATCAAAACAAAACTTATGACATTAGACAGTTTCTTAACTGCACCACTGAAAATGTCATTTATCTGGCAACTTGCATATGTAATGCATTTTATGTAGGAAAAACATCTAGAAAGAATTTATAACCATTTAAGTGACATTAGGTGCCAAATTGAAAGGAATGCACTATACAGACACATACATCAAGCTGGTGCATCACACATATTTAAATTCTGTGGAATTGAAAAAAATAATTTGGGACCTAGAGGTGGGGATATTAATGTCAAAATATTACAAAGAGAGGCTTTTTGGATGTATGAGTTGGGATCATTGAAATATCCAGGACTAAATTATGCTCTTGATATAGCCCCCTTCTTGAGTAAGAAATGATTGATCTATGACACTGTATTTATGTGACTTTCTCAGAGTGTCAATAAGACTATTTAGTACTTTACTTAAAGAAATAGGCATAGGTGGAACTGATTCATATTATAATATAACAGAATTCTTCGGTAGATTATTAATATGTAATGGTCTTTGTTCTTGCTTGTGCACTGCTTATTAATCTTGCTGTAATGTTTGTCGAGTATGTCGAGAGTATGCACATTTATATATTTTACCAATAAGTTTTCTATTTTTGATAAAGCAATAGTATAGAGTAATGAGTTCTAGCTATATGCTTTATGCTTTTTGGTAAAAAATTTAAATAGTACACATATTACAAAATTAGCATGTTGATGTGTCGTAATGAACATATATGTTAAGTGTGAGGATATATGCTTTTTAACTATTCTCCTATATATTATAAAATATATATTGTACCTTAAGCATATGGTTGCAATTGTATGTTCAGATTTGATATAATGCACTTGACTGTGGTTAGTTCCTTTAGTTTTAAATGATGTTAAATACATATACCACAGCAACTATGTTAGTGCTGTAGGTGTTTTAGGCGGGTGTATCACTTTAAATGAATTACTATTTAAGGAGCACTAATTGCAGTACTTCTAGATCCCTGAGGAGGCTCTTTGAGCAAAACCAGTTGGATCATTATGCCTGGTGGTGGTGGTGATGTGAGTTCAGTTTCCTTTTTTACCACTATATGCTCTTGTTTTGGTCTGCATTTTGAATAAAAAGTGGAACAGAAGATATAGTTTTTCAAAGATGAGTGGTGCCTTTCTTTTTGGTTCTTCCTTTGTCATAAGTTGGAAAAGAGCACACTTAATAGCTCCGGAGCTGTTTTTTCTTGAAACTCACTGGAGGAGAGGCAGGAGAGAGGAGACATGATTGAGACCTTCAAATACCTGAGAGGTATAAACAAGGTTTATATTGGGGCCCTTTTTATCTCTGTGATAAAACAATCAGGGGGCTTTGTTATAAGCTGGAAGGGGAAGGTTTAAAAAATAAGTCAAAAGGAATTTCTTTACAGAGAGAGTGTTCTCCGAATGGAATTAACTCATAGTTGAGGTCATCATTCAGAAGACATGTACTCCCTGGAGGAGAGGAGGGAGAGAGGGGATATGATAGAGACATACAAGTATCTTACAGGGAGGAACAGGGTGCAGGAAAACACTATTTTTAAGCGAAAAAGATGTTTCAGGACTAGAGGGCATGGGATGAAGTTGGAGGGAGGACGATTCAGAGGAAACATGAGAAAGAATTTCTTCACAGAACGGTGGTGGACAAGTGGAACACCCTGCCAGAGGAAGTGGTGGGGCTGAAACAATCACGGATTTAAGAATGCATGGGATAGACATAAAGGAATTCTAGAGGTCAGGGGTAAGGGGAAATAGACTTCTAGGAAAACAAACTGAACTTACAAGCTCAAATGGGCAGACTAGGTGGGCCATAGGCCCTTATCTGCCGACACTGTCTATGTATCTATGTATCTATGTAAGACAGTAGGGGTGGATTAAAGAGAAGGTTGGACAGGGTGAAAGGAAGGGTTAGAGTGGGAGGGAAGGGATGGGGCTCATTGTAATCTCTGTATTAAGGGCTCTGCAATTGAACAGACTCAGTAGACTGTAAGGTGACAGGTCTTCTACTGCTGGCTATATCGTATGATTGCATGTCTTTGCAGTTTTATAGTATTCATCTGCCATACAATGTTGAATATAATAATTTCAATTGTGCTGCAGTTTGCATGAAAGCTCTCCTGATCCTTCACTGTTGTGCTACTGGAACAGATCCATGCATTAGTACATTCAAAAGATATCTACTATGCAGAAAATGGTTACTGAATTATTTATTAAACTGACAGAATGATTATTTTTTTGAGGTCTGATTTTTGACTTTTTTGATTTATATTGACTATTCTTCACTGTTCTTCACCAAAGACACAAACTGACCCAAGGGTACCTGGTGCTGGGCAAAACAGAACAGGAACAGCAATGTTTGAATGTGAAGTCTGTTGTTAGAATAATATTGAAAATTTGAGTTAAAATTGGAATCCAAAAACTAATGTCCAAAGATAAATCTCTTCAGTAATCTTACCAATTCCAGTAGTTTTTCCTTTTATTTACTGTTTTATATAAACAATACCTGTTCTTCAGAAATATGGGACCAGCTTGCAATTATAATAGTACTGCTTATGAAGGATGGACAGGTTTACTGGTTCACAAAGCTATAATTAAGCAATAATGCACAACAGGGGTGTGTGTGTGTCATGCTGGGATAACATCACACCCAGGGTGGTTGAAGAGTAAGGCTGCAGGCCGAGTGCATTTAACTCCTGAGAAATGATGTTATCCCAACATGACACACCCCTGGAGTGCATTATTTCTACTGTATGATGACTCATTTATAAAAACAACAACAAAAGGAGTAAATATTTTTTAAATAGATTTTCACTTACTTTTTGCAATAAGCAGGTATATGTTCAAAATTACCTGTTCTGTACCTTTTGCAACTAATATCCAAATGATTTTAGCATATTTATTTATTATTGCAGTTTTTGGTCTATCCCAAGCAATCCTCTGTAACTGGATGTTCTAATATTTGTAAGGAGATGTTTATACTCCATTGTATCTTGTTTAAATTCCTCAGTAGTAACTTGAATGTGGCCACTGTAGAGAGATCATAGCCAGAGTATTAGTTTGAGTTTCATACCACAGCATTCGTAAACCAGTCAGCCTCCTACATAATGATACCCTTTCCTTAGTCTGCTTAGGAACATTTGTCTCCAATGCTGTGATAACAGAGCATGGATATTTTAGATATGAGGAGGCTGAAGTAAGAAAACTTTTATTACATACCTTGGTGATAACTAGAAATATTTTGGTTCTAAAAACAATCTAACCTCTCCTGCAGAGACAATACTGTTATCCAGTTCTTGTTTTAAATTGGGGTTTTATTTTACTCTTGAAATCAGTTTAGGTTATAATCACTGAAGAATCTAAAGAGACACAATTTGCAATGAAAAATGATCAGTATTAATGTGATTCAGAACTTTTAAGTCATGAAAAGTAGCAAAAATTGAATCTGCTGTATGATGGAGTCTGTAGATTTTATGGTTGAAAGAAAGTTAATAATGCAGCTTGACATAAAAGTGCTTAATAATTAAAAATGACTACACTCAGTTCTTGGCCAGTGCATGGAGTAGGTTGTCATGTGAATTGTAAACTTCATCTAAAGAATTCCTGTATGGTAAATTAAGGATGTCATATATTCTTGATCAGAGTACGTCAACATTTTAAGATTTTTCATACCAATTCTGGCATTAACATCTCCCACTACCAACAGGAGTTTATGTGGATATTACATCTGCTTACATATACTATATAGGGGCTTGGTCTGTACCTCATTGAAAAGATCCATGTGGGCTGGCCTGTCGGTGCAGGGGCTGCACTACTGCTCGTGATGCTGGTGACCAGATATCAGGAGAATCTTGGGTTGTCAGGGGCAGGATGGGGGGAAGAAGATTTAGAATCCCAGAGGATGCTCTTCTCTTCTCTTCTGGGGAGGATGTGATGCTTCCACCACAGCATCACTGCCTTCTGGATGACCTCAGGTGGTAGTGCAGCTGGAGGAGCACAGCAGGTGGAATAATTGGCTGTGGGCATCGACATGCAAGCACACTTGCATGAATGTATATATCATGACACCATCCACCATGCCATCTCAGGAGGAGAAGTAGGAAACAAGAAAATGACCCTGGCATCAGGGGCTAAATATGGCCTCCAGTCTCGACTGGGATGTCTCTGGCTGATCCCAAAAATTGTTCATCTATTCGGTGGAGCCCTCTAGATGATGCCACCTGGAGGGGGTGTCCAAGTCTCCAGAGTGGCCCAGCTGCAGAAACAGCCTTTTTATGAGGCAGTGGAGGTCCAGGTGCCAAAGGGAAGTGGGCATAAACGGAATGAGAAAAAAAAACAAGATTTTGCATAGACTTTCAAACTATGGTGGGCCCTAATCTATGCTGCAGATTTACATCCTGCTAGCTCAGCACTTGGATAACAGTAGGATAGGAGTAGCTGTAGTTTTACTTCCTGCTTGGACAGCACTTATAGAACAGCAGGATAGAAGTAGCTGGAGATGTACTTCCTACTTGGACAGCACTTACATTTTATTTTATTTAGTTTTTGTTAACCGGGTAAGTGCATTAGCCATAAAATGACTATTTTCAGGCATGACTCGGGAGAGTACAGACATGCAGAATCTTACAGGATAACAATTTATAAGTACTTTACAGACAATTAGTTAAGAGGATACAATATATCAGAACATACAGAGTAGACCATTCTTAAGTTCATAGGTGCCTAACAATGCAATGAGTAGAAAAGACCTTGTACAACAGATTATCAGGTGAAATATCATATGAACAGAACAAGGTGCACAAAAACAAAAACAAGAAATACAAAAGGAGAAGTAACCATTGAATGCAGAGGTGTCATTGAGGAAAGGGTCGGTAAGTGAGGAAGAGGGGAGAAAACCATGCAATTAGATTATTGAGTGTATGTAAGGGGAAGGGAGAAGCCTGCAGTGAAATATTATGTACGGGCAGGGAAAGGGAGCCGGGACAGGCTGTGGCAGTAAGTGGGTTATATAGAGGTGAGGAAATACTATTGTATGCCCCAAATCATCAGTCATTAGGTAAGGTGAAAACAGGAACAGGCATCAGCAATCAGCAGATTTGAGCGCAATTTTCACTTAAAGCATATATGTGAGCTAGAAAGTCTAATGTCAAGGGGAAAGGAATTCCTCAGCTGTGGAGCCGCATGCTCAAATGCAACAGTTCCTTTCCTAGTGTGGCACCTCGGTAAATTCAGAAAAGATTTATCAGTTGATCGTAGACCATGGAGTATAGCCTGAGGAACAAGCATAGCTGCAAGAGATCTAGGGGTTTGATTTCGAATTATTGAATCAATAAGTGAGCCATGGTAGTATTTTTTACTAGTTGATGGAGAGAGCCAACCAAGATCATTATAAAGTTGACAGTGATGTTTAAGCCAAGGAGCGGAAGAGGCATAGCGACATATATTGTTATACGTAATATCCCATTTGAGTAGGTCAGTTTTATGAGCAGTCCCCAATAAAGGGAGCCCTGTAGGTTAGGGTGGGGAACAGAAACCCCCTAGCAATTGCCAGTGTAGCCGATAGCGTGAGCATATAGCTAGTCTTATAAGCAACACCCAGTTTGGCGTTGACAGCGCTACAAACTGACTGCATGTGGAGACTGAGATCAAAAGATTGATCTAAAAGGACGCCCAGGTACTTGAAAGAAGTCACACATTCCAGAAATGAACCCTCTAAGTCCTGAACAGTCAGTGCCATTGTGCTAGCCCAGAGCTTAGGGGCTGATCCAAGCAGCATGGCTTTAGTTTTGCTAGTGTTGAGAGCCAGGTTTTGGTTGTATAACCAGTTTTGGATATTGTTAAAGTCAGGGTTGTAGTGATAGTGTCTATATTAGTAGAACTTGTATAGATGACACGATCATCAGCATATAGAATAGTAGAGCAGAATTTTAGAGCAATGCCAATGCTGTTAATATAAAGAGAGAATAGGATGGAACCCTGAGGTACAGCAATGTTAATTGTAGTACTGTTCAATGGAGAGGAATTAAATTTCACCAGTTGAGTTCTGTTTGTCAGGTAGCTTCTATACCAGCCAAAAACAGAGGAGGAGAAATTCAGGTGTCGGAGCGAGGAGAAAAGCAAAGTGTGGTTAACAAGGTCAAAAGCCTTTGTGAGGTCATTAAAGACAGTCAGATTGCCAGTATCCATTTTTGAAATAGTGTCCTCAGTGAACTTAAGGAGTGCAGTCGTTGTGCTATGTCCTTTCCTGAAGCCATGTTGGGTATCCGAGAGCAGGTTGAACTTAAGTAGATAGTCAGTTGTCTGAGTTGCAATGATTTTTTCCAAAATGTTGCTCAGTACCAAGAGAATGGCAATTGGTCTGTAGTTCATGATAACCTTAGGATCCCCTTTTTTAAGCAGAGGTGTAATCTAAGCAACTTTCCAGAGGTCAGGGACCATTCCAACTGAAACTGATAACATATACATTTTGGCCAGTGGTAATGCAATAAGAGGAGCAGCAAGTTTCAAGAGGAGGGGTTCCAGGGAATCTGAGCCAGAGCTGGTATTAGCAGAGATGGATCTCAGCAGCTTCAGGACCTCCTTCCTAGACACAGCCTTAAAATAGAACAGAGGAGTATAAGGAGCACAGAAGACAACATTTTCAGATTATCCAGACAGGTTCTTGATGAGGAGTGGGAGGACATTGTAGTGGGATCAAAGCGAGAGGTATATTGGGAGAGATCAGAGAAATGCAGGTTGAAAGAATTTACTATGGTTTGTGAGTCATTGCAATGCACATAATGTATTAGCTTATCACCAGGGGTAGTTGACTGTGAGGTTCCTAGGAAGGATTTGATATATGACCAGAATTTTCTGGGGTCACCGGTCGAATTAATCAGTAGGTCTCTACAGTACTTACTCTTAGCAGCTCTAACTTATTTTTTACAGGAATTCCACAGTGTACAGTAGGCATTGAAATCTGTTTGCTGGCCTGATGTTTTGTAGCGCTTCCAGAGTTTATCTCTAAGGTGCAAATTTTTGAGCAAGTCTTTGTTTAGCCATTTTGTTTGTTTACCCCTCACTCTCTGGATGATCTTTGGGGCATGTTTACATTGAACCGCAAGGAATTTAGTGATGAAGAGGTTTAGAGCATCCTGAGCAGTGTGATAGATAGATAGATAGATAGATAGATAGATAGATAGATAGATCTCTGACCAATCAATTCTGAAGACATCGTACAGAAACGCCTCTTGGTCTAGATGAGCAAAGTCTGTAAGAGTGATGAGACGTGATGGAGAAGATGGAGGTGCCCCAAGGACAGAATGCAGAAAGTAGGAGAGTGGTCAGTTAAGGCATCAGCAAGAGTATCAGCAGCTGATATGTGTTTGATCCAGTTTACCAGCACCCATTCCAATAGAATGCCTAGTGGTGATGAAGACAGACTTCTAGTCGGCACTGTTACCATCTGATGCAGGTTGTAGCTATGAGTCAGAGATTGAAAGGAACTAAGAGCTGCCCCAAGCCAGTTTAAGTTTAGGTCTCCTAAGAAGACAACCTCATTGTGATTAAAATTCTGAGAGGTATTTTCCAACAGGTATTCTAGACCAGCCATCCCTCCCGATGGGGGGTTATAAGCACAGGTAACATGCAGTTTCTTGGTTACCAATGCAAGGGTAGTATGCAAGTATTCACATACCGATCGAGCATCCGGTACAGCTAGAGGAGAGACATTAAGATTGTTTTTGTAGTACAGAGCAACTCCAACACCACGTTTGTTCGATGTCCTATCCCTTCGGATAATAGAGTAATGTAGAAGGGAGCAGAGGGAGTCAGTTACCGATGGTTTTAGCCAGGTCTCAGTGAGACAGAGGATATCAGAATTGTACAGTTTGACCCATGTCTCCAGTTCCCCAAAGTGACACATTAAACTTCTTATATTCATGTGTGCAATAAAAAGCCTATGTTTGGATATACCATGTATGTCATCCGCTGAGAAGTAAGCAGCCAGTGACCAAGGATATATCTCTATATCCCCAGATAGCAGAATGGCAATGATGATAAGGAACCAAAGCTTAACATTTAGATAAGGATGGGATAACACAGATTGGTTCCATAGTTTCCTAAATATATAGAGAGAATGGTAGGGACAGCCCTTTTGGTGGAGAAGAAGTTTAGTTTGGAGTATCCTTTTATTATAAACAATAAGGTTGGAGAAGGTAAAGTCATAGGGTTCAGTCCTAGATTTATTTGAGCCGTACTCATTCCATAAGGATAGTGTAATCCTACCAAGGCAAAGTAGAACAAGAATAGTTATGAGGGTAACCCCCAGACAGCTGTTGGACATGGTGTGGCTGTGAGAGTTGTTAGGAGTATACTGTACAGTGTAAAGTAAACCCTTAAGAGGACATCTGCTAGGGTAATTGCCAAAGTAAGGGAACCAAGGTATATTAGGTAGTTACAGTAAAGGAGTCTGGATAAAGGAGCTAACAGAGGTGTAAGGAAAGTGCAGAACAGGATCCAGAAATCTGGAGAGTAAGGCCACGTAGCCGTTATCCTGTGCAAATGACCTGCACCTTACCCAGCAAAAAATACACCAATGCTCATACCAAGAGATATTCACCATTGGCAGCAGCTAACACTTAGCCTGTGAAACAGATCATGCTAGGTTATTCATGCTAGGTTATTGAAGATCCGCTGAGCTACCTTGTTTGGACATAAGGATTAACGTTATGACACCCCCTGGTGGTGAAACCATATAAAGAACCAATGAAGATTCGGGCACTTCGCATCGACTTTGCATCCCATAAAGAAAGAGCCCACCCAGGGTAGGTGAGGTGGGGGAGGGAGGAGCCAGCACATAGCACCGGGCGGGATCATAACTAGCAAGCAGTCAGCTACTGCACCCCCCCCGCTCAGTTGAGCACTCAGGGTGAGGAAGTCCTTAGCAGTCTGAGTCTGCTCCTTCAACATACCGCAGTGCAGAGGAGTGGTGGCAGCATCCTCAAGGGGAGAAAGCGGTGATGCCAGCTAGGTAGTGCTGGCAAGACTGCAGTTGTAATCCCCAGCTATGTGAGAGGCGTCCTGAGGCATCCTAATGACATGGAAGTCCGAGCCCTGACGGGCAAAAATGGCACATGACAGCAGACTAGAGCAGCTGTAGGAATACTTCCTGCATAGCAGGCAGCTGTACAACCGCAGAATAGAAGTAGCTGGGGATTTACTTCAAGCTTGGCCAGCACTTGTAGAACACCATGATAGAAGTAGCTGGAGATTTACTGCCTACTTGGCCAGCACTTATATAACAGCAGGCTAGAGCAGCTGGAAGTATACTTCCTGCTTTGCCAGCACTTTTAGAACAGTAGGATAGAACAGCTGGAGATTTACTTCCTGCTTGGCCAGCACTTGTACAACAGCAGGCTTGGGTACATGAAGATTGTCTTCCTGCTTGGCCAACACTTGTAGAACAGCAGGATAGAGTAGGTGGAGATTTTATTCCTGCTTAGCCAGCACCTGCAAGCAAGCAAAGCAAGTAAAAATGTATTAATAAAACACCCATTCCTCAAGGCTCTGGGCACTGTACATTGCAAAACATCATGAAATAATATAAAGGGCATGAAAGTAAAATAAGATACTAATTAACTGCAATATTAAAAATTAAAAAGATAACTTAAGTAATGAAGTCTATCTAAGAAATACTTGTAAATATAAATAGCCAATAAATTAGAATAAATCAAAAGCTTCCATATATGAGGATTTAGACTCCTCTTAAAGGTTTCCAGTGAGAGGGCCCCTTCAACAACTATGGGAGTGAATTTCACAGGGTCGAGCAAGCTACATCAAAGGTCCTCTCACCAGAGGATTTCATCCAAACCCTGTGAACTGCTAGGGGGCCCACCTCAGAGAAACAAAGAAGATCTGATGAGGAAACAGCAGGTCATGTAAGTAGCTAGGGCTAAGCCTGTGTTGGGCCTTGTAAATCAGCAAGCTGACCTTGAAGGAAACCAACCACATCACTGGCATCTAGTGCATATCATGAAAAACCGGAGTCATATGACAGGACCTAGTAAGGCCTGTCAACAAGCTAGCTACAGTGTTTTGCACCAGCTGGAGGCAACATAGCATCCCTCCATTTCGTCCAAGGTAGAGGGCATTACAGTAATGAAGTATAGATGTCATAAAAGCATGCACCAGTGAGGGCAGGCCACTGGGTCAGAAAAAAGGTGTAATTTGGGTGATACTGAAAAACAACAGGATAGAATAGGTAGAACAGCAGGACTGGGCAACTGAAGATATACTTCCAGCTTGGCCAGCACTTGTAGAACAGTAAGGTAGAGTAGCTGGATATTTACTTCCTGCTTGACCATCCCTTGCAGATCAGCAGGAGAGAGTAGCTGGATATTTACTTCCTGCTTGGCCAGCACTTACAGAACAGCAGGATAGATGTACCAGGAGATTTACTTCCTGCTTGACCATCACTTGCAGAACAGCTGGAGATTTAATTACTGCTTGGCCAGCACTTGTAGAACAGCAGGATAGAACAGCGGGAGATTTAATTCCTGCTTTTCCAGCACTTGCAAAAGAGCTGGAGAGACAAGCTGGATATTTAATTACTGATTGGTCAGCACTTATAGAACAGCAGGACACAGTAGCTGAAATTTTACTTACTGTTTGGCCAGCACTTGTAGAAGAGCAGGATGGAGTAGCTAGATATTTAATTCCTGCTTCGCCAACACTTGTAGAAAAGCAGGATAGAACAGCTGGAGATTTAATTCCTGCTTGGCCAGCACTTGTAGAACAACAGGATAGAACAGCAGATTTAATTCTTGCTTCCCCAGCACTTGTAGAACAGCAGTATAGAGCAGCTGCAGATTTCATTCTTGCCTGGCCAGCACTCATAGATCAGCAGGATAGTGCAACTGGAGATTTAATTACTGTATAGCTAGCACTTGTAGAACAGCAGGATAGAACAGCTGGAGATTTAATTCCTGCTTGGCCAGCACTAGTAGAACTACAGGACAGAATAGCTGGAGATTTAGGGCTGGATTCACAAAGCTTTCTGAATGTGCAAAACCTTCCCTAAGACCCCAAAACTGCCATAGCTATGGAAACAAAGGGGAACTTGCACTGAGTGCTATTCACTAAACCCTCCACAGCTGCAGAAAACAACACTAAGACTGTGGGAAAAAGTACAGCTGCGGAAGTCCCTGAGGTGAAAAATGGTGTAAGATAAGTAAGGCACAGCTCCTGAAAGGCTATTCGCAACCAGTTTTTTTCCGCAGTTACATAGAAACATAGAATTTGATGGCAGATAAGGACTGCTTGGCCCATCCAGTCTGCCCATTTCCCTACCTAATGGAGAAGCTGTAGATTCTAGTTAACCAGCAGCCAACTTCTTTCTACCCCCGCCCCCTAGAATTGCCTTATGACTGTCCCATGCATGCTTGAATTCAACCACTATTTTTGACTCCACAACCTTCTCCAGAAGGCCTTTCCATGCATCCACAACCCTCTCTGTGGAAAAATGCTTCCTTACATTACCTCTGAGCCACCCCCCCATTGTCAAATTGTGCCCTCTTGTTCTTGTACACCTCTTTTTTTGAAAGATGTTACCTTCTTGGACTTTGTTGATTCCCTTGAGGTACTTGAAAGTTTCTGTCATGTCCCCCTCCTCCTTTCCTCAAGGCTATACATATTAAGTTCCTTTAGTCTCTCTTCATATGTCTTCCAGTGCAGACCCTGCAACATTTTAGTTGCCCTCCTGGACAGCTTCCATCCTGTCTATGTCCTGTGGAGATTGGGTCTCCAGAACTACATGCAGTACTCAGATGGGGTCTCACCAGCTGTCTGTACAGAGGGGTACACTTCCTGTTTTCTACTGGTGATGCCTCTCCCTATGCTTCCCAGTATCCCCCCAGCCCTCCTTACTGCCCTCTCACATTGCTTGCCCACCTTTAAGCCATCTGATATGACTACCTCCAGGTCCCTTTCCATTTTTGTTGTTGTTAGTATCTTACCCCCATTGTGTACTCTTCACCTGGGTTTTTGTTTCCCAGGCGCATTACCTTGCACTTCTTAACATTGAATCTAAGCTGCCATACATTTAACCATTCCTTCAACCTTGCCTAGTCCCTACTTATCCTTTCCACCCCATCCTGTGCATCAACTCTGTTGCAGATCTTTGTGTCATCTGCAAAGACACATACTTTTCCTTCCATTCCCTCTGCAATGTCGCTTATAAAGACATTGAAGAGGACTGGTCCTAATACTGAACCCTGCGGTACCCCACTAGCAACCCCCTCTTTTTTCAGAGTGGACTCCATCTACTATTACTCTCTGTGACCTATTCTTCATCAAATTCTTTACCCAGGCTATCATCTTGGGAAACACTCCCAGGCAGGCTAACTTGTATATTAATCTTTTGTGTGGGACTGTGTCAAATGCCTTGCTAAAGTCTAGGTAGGCCATGTCCTCAGCCCCTCCCCGATCTACTGCTTTGGTCACCCAGTCAAATAAATCTATCTGGCATGACCTTCCCACTGTGAATCCATGCTACCTTGGGTCCTGTGCCCCAAACAAAGTGGGTTTGTCCAGGATTTGAACCAGGGACCTCTCGCACCCTAAGTGAGAATCATACCCCTAGACCAACGAGTTGTAGAAAAAATGTCACACACAGTGGAATGAGGTGTAACTCTCCCTCAGCAAACTGCAGTAGTGCCCCAGCAATTGGAATCAATAAGGTGGAGGTGAGGCACAGGTAACAGCATTACAGATAGTATAACTGTGGCTGCTATAACAGTAACAAAAGCACACATTGCTATGATATGGTAACAGGCAAAAAACACCAGACACAGTGCAGCCCATGATGAAACCCCACAGGCAGTAGAGCCTGGCCAGCCTGCAGTGAGTGCTACCCCTGCAGGCAACAGGAACATCCCAGGGAGGGAGGGAGGACCAGACGTGACAGTTGGCCACTGTGTTGCCAAGGTATTGCTGGTACCTGTGGTACTGCAGTGGTCCCAGTTGAGGTACTGGTTGCTAGTCTCTTTGTGGGTGCTTTCAGCTTCATTCTATGGCAGTCCTGTTAAAGTCTGCTGTTCCAGCTAATTAAGGTCACTGTTGCTGTGCCTCGTAAGCTATTTCTGCAGCTGTAGATCCGCAATTGCGGATTTTCAGCACGTGTGCAATTTCCGCAGCTGCTGAAATTCTGCAGCTGCGGAGATTTTATGAAATTCCGCACCTGCTCAAAATTTCTATATGAATATCATGGAACTGCTTTTCTGCAGTGCTGCAGGCCTTTTTCCCGCAGCGGTGAGATTTTTGGCTTTCTTTGTGAATACTGCCCTTAATTCCTGCTTGGCCAGCAGTTGTAGAACAGAAGGATAGAACAGCAGACTTAATTCCTACTTGTCAAGCACTTATAGAACAGCAGGATAGAACAGCTGGGGATTTAATTCCTGCTTGGCCATCGATTGTTGAACAGCAGGATAGAACAGCTGGAGAATTGATTCCTGCTTGGTCAGCTCTTGAAGAACAGCAGGATAGAGTAGCTGGATATTTACTTCCTGCTTGGCCAGCACTTACAGAACAGCAGAACAGAAGTACCTTGAGATTTACTTCCTGCTTGATCATCACTTTTAGAACAGCTGGAGATTTAATTACTGCTTGGCCAGCTCTTGTAGAACAGCAGGACAGAGTAGCTGGAGATTTAATTCCTGCTTGGCCAGCACTTGTACAACAGTAGGATACAATAGCTGGAGATTTAATTCCTGCTTGGCCAGCACTTGTAGAACAACAGGATAGAACAGCAGATTTAATTCTTGCTTCCCCAACACTTGTAGAACAGCAGGAGAGACAAGCTGGATATTTACTTCTTGCTTGACCAGCACTTGTAGAACAGCAGTATAGAGCAGCTGCAGATTTAATTCTTGCCTGGCCAGCACTCATAGATAAGCAGGATAGTACAACTGGAGATTTAATTCCTGTATAGCTAGCACTTGTAGAACAGCAGGATAGAACAGCTGGAGATTAATTCCTGCTTGGCCAGCACTAGTAGAACTACAGGACAGAATAGCTGGAGTTTTAGGGCTGGATTCACAAAGCTTTCTGAATGTGTAAAACCTTCCCTAAGTCCCCAAAACTGCCGTAGCTATGGAAACAAAGGGGAACTTGCACTGAGTGCTGTTCACTAAACCCTCCACAGCTGCAGAAAACAACACTAAGGACTTTGGAAAAAAGTGCAGCTGCGTAAGTCCCTGAGGGAAAAAATGGTGTGAGATAAGTAAGGCACAGTTCCTGAAAGGCTATTCACAACCAGTTTTTTTCTGCAGTTGCGGGAAAAAATGTCACACACAGTGGAATGAGGTGTAACTCTCCCTCAGCAAACTGCAGTTGCGCCCCAGCACTTGGCATTAATTAAGCTGGAGGTGAGGCACTGGTAATAGCATCCCAGATAGTATAACTGTGGCTGCAGTAACAGCAACAAAAGCACACATTGCCATGATATGGCAACAGGCAACAACCACCAGACACAGTGCAGCCCATGACAGAGCCCCACAGGCAGTAGAGCCTGGCTAGCCTGCAGTGAGTGCTACCCCTGCAGGCAACAGGAACATCCCATGGAGGGAGGATCAGAAGTGACAGTTGGCCACTGTGGTGCCATGGTATTGCTGGTACCTGTGGTGCTGCAGTGGTCCCAGTTGAGGGACTGGTTGCTAGTCTCTTTGTGGGTGCTTTCAGCTTCATTCTATGGCAACCCTGTTAAAGTCTGCTGTTCCAGCTAATTAAGTTCACTGTTGCTGTGCCTCGTAAGCTATTTCTGCAGCTGCAGATCCACAGTTGCAGATTTTCAGCACGTGTGCAATTTCTTCAGCTGCAGGGATTTTATGAAATTCCGCACCTGCTCAAAATTTCTATATGAATATCACGCAACTGCTTTTCCACAGTGCTGCAGTCCTTTTTCCCACAGCTGCGAGATTTTTTGCTTTCTTTGTGAATCCTGCCCTTAATTCCTGCTTGGCCAGCACTTATAGAACAGCAGGATAGAACAGCAGAGTTAATTCCTACTTGGCCAGTACTCATGAAACAGCTGGACAGAACTGCCAGAGATTTAATTTCTGCTTGGCCAGCCCTTGTAGAATAGCAGGATAGAGTAGCTGGAGATTTACTTCCTGCTTGACCATCACTTGTAGAACAGCAGGGTAGAGCAGCTGGAGATTTACTTCCTGCTTGTCCAGCATTCATGGAACAGCAGGAAAGAACAGCTGGAGATTTAATTTCTGCTTGACCATCACTTGTAGAACAGCAAGACAGAGCAGCTGGAGATTTAATTCCTGCTTGGCCATCAATTCTTGAACAGCAGGATAGAACAGCTGAAGAATTTATTCCTGCTTGGTCAGCACTTGAAGAGCAGCAGGATAGAGGAGCTGGAGTTTTACTTACTGCTTGGCCAGCACTTGGAGAGCAGCAGGATAGAGTAGCTGGAGATTTAATTACTGCTTAGCCAGCACTTATGGAACAGTGGGACAGAACAGATGGAGATTTAATTTCTACTTGGCACGCCCTTTTAGAACAGCAAGATAGAGCAGCTGAATATTTACTTACTGCTTGGCCAGCACTTGTAGAACAGCAGGATTGAGTAGGTGGAGATTTAATTCCTGTTTAGGCAGCACTTGTAGGACAGCAGGAGAGAACAACTGAAGATTTAATTCCTCCTTGGTATGCACTTGGAGGACAGCACAATAGAACAGCAGGAAATTAAATTCTGGATTGGCCAGCACTTGTAGAACAGTAGGATAGAGCAGCTTGAGGAGACCTCAGCTCTGATAAGGCAAGTTAAAATGTGATGCATTTTACCTGACCGATGGAGGCAGTCACTTTGCCGTAATGGTCAGACTTAATCATGGTTCAGCTGTATAACGAGAACCAAGAACCTCTCTGAAAAGTATGAAAAGTAAGAGCATTAGAGTTAATTTGGAAAAAAGTGCAGACTTTGATGCAGTAAAATGGGAAGGGATGGGGGGTTGGAGGTAAGGCCCTGGAACTTTCATATTTATTTATTTATTTATTTATTTTTTGTTGACTGGGTAAGTGCACTAAACAAACCTTGCCTATTTTCAGGCACAACCTGGGGAAGGGGGATACAGATTACATAGATTACATAGATCATACAGAGCATAAAGACACTTTGTCCATGAGCTCGCAAGTCATGCTTTACTTATACCCAATTATATTTCTTTCTAAAAGGTAATTGTCCAGCTGTGTTTTAAATATCTGCATTGTACCACTGTCCAGAATCTCTCTTGGTAAGCTGTTCCACACTTCTGTCACTCTATTATTTAACCAATATTTCCTCCTGTTTGTATTGTATCTATCCTTGAGTAATTGAAAACTGTGAGACCTAGTATCATGTGTTTGGTCCCTTTTTATCAGACCCAAGAGATCCCACATATTTGCATTAGTCAATGCACTATAAATCAAACACATATCACCCCGCAATCTACGATACTCTAAGGGATACAATTTTAAACTAAGTAGTCTCTGTTCATAATTCATACCCTCTGTCCCCTTGATCCTCTTTGTCACTTGCCTCTGGACCCTCTCCACCATCTCAACATCACCCCTCATATGGGGCCCAAAACTGGACACAATACTCCACATGGGGATGCACCAGTACACTATACAATGGCATCACAACCAGCCTGTCCCTACTCCTAATGTGTCTTGCTATACAATTTGCTATACCACTAGCTTTTCTGACCACTGTATTACATTGAAGCCTAAAGCTAAAATCCTGGTTTACCATGATCCCCAGATCTTTTTCTTCACAGACTACCTTCAACATGGACCCTCCCAGAGTATACTGGAATCTATAATTATTTTTCCAAAATGCATAACATTGCACTTATCAATGTTAAATATTGATTGCTTCTGGGTAGCCCACTTATCCAATCTATTTAATGCCATTTGAAGAACTACCTGTTCCTCCAAATTATTCACTGTAGACCCACTTGGTGTCATCTGGTGTTTAGACATCCAGACAACTGATTCTACTTGCATCGATGAAATGTACAGATTAAACAAACATGGTCCCAATACCGAGCCCTGGGGAACACCACTGGTCACCCCAGCATGACCAGAAAATTCTCCTTTAACACATACCCTCTGTCTTCTAAGACAATCCTCCACCCATTTTTGTAACCAAAAGGGTAATCCAAGATGAATGCCAACTGACCTCGAACCAGATTAAGCTGTAGGTGATATTTTTAGTGAATGAGGGAAATTTAGCCAGGACACTGGGGAAATTCCCTTACTGAGTTGCTGTCAGTAGGGGGATTTGTCACGCTGACAAGATGGCAGATGGATCTGGACGTGAAGAGGAACAGGTTGTACAGACTGCAACTCTGCAAATGATGGTTTCTGGTGCAAATGTGAATCAGGAGTTTTCAGTCCGATGTATCAACCAAGAGATGACTCATGGAGATATGCATGCTAGCGAGCCTGCAGCGGGGGTATTAACAAGCCATTTTGATATCAACTAAATCCCAACCGCGGAGGGTAAGATACTCTCTCAGGCACAAGTGACAGATTGGACTGCTCGCACTACTGAAGGCTGTTCAACGATATCTGAGACAGTGGATCACTGAGCTCCTGACGCAGCGTGCATCATTGTTCCAGCTGGAGGGAGGAATGCGGAAGAACTTGCATTGGCTGCCCGCACTGTCATCTCCAGTAATCAACCATCAGATACGGAAGGAGCAGACACTTGGACCAAGGAATCTGTGTTGACTCAGGCTGGGTGGATTCAGCAGCCTGATGGTCATTGGGTTCCTGACCCTGCTTGAATTTCTTTTTTGACTCCAGCACCTGCAGAACTCCAGGCACCTCTGAAACATTGATGGGGAGCTTCTCCTACAGGTCATCCTTTGGTCTTTCCTAATGAAAATATTGATTCTGTCCCTGGGACTGTGACTAATAACATTGAAACCCCTGACAATCCTTATTCTGAGGACCCACCGAGAGAGTTCCCTGCTCATTCACTATGCAGGAATAATGCCAGACAAGGCTCCCATTTTTCAGATTTGTTTAGGAATAACAAATTGGAACAGGCCCCTTGCAGGAACGCTGTGTGGCTTAAGTGAAGGGGTGATCTGGCTGAACATCCAGATAGAGCTCATGTTGCCAGAAAATTACTAAAGGACCCAATGAACTTTATGGCCACGGATGTTTACACTTTAATACACATTCGTGGTGAAGACGCTTTTGACATCAGTTTTAAGCAATTTGCTGGTCTGGACAAATTCTGGCATAAATGTGAGACATGCACAACTTTACCCTTATGGCTTTCATTTTGGGTGATTCCTATAACAAAAACTTTGTTTAAGTCTATACATATAATGTTTAGAAATGAGGTGATTAATGTGGGGGATATTCAGTATTGGTTAGAGAGAAAAAATGCACTGTCCTGGGGCCTCCTGAGCTCATTATTGATTCAGAGGGAATTTGGACCAGGGCATGGTGATTTAAAGAGAAATTGCATGTTGTGGAAAATGATGTTATGCACATACCTAACAGTTTCTTTTTAGGAAAAGATAGGGGTGTTTGCTTTTATCCAGACCAGCCCAAAGCATGCTACAAATGTGGCAGCAGATGTCATTTAAGTAGTGCATGTGATAAAGTTAAATGTGCCTAGTGTGGAGAGCTGGATCATGGTAGTGAAGTCTGCAGAAATGTGTTTAAGTGCAATCTCTGTGATGAATTATGCCATGCCTATCATCAGTGCCCTTGGGCAGGTCAGAATCAATAGGGAGGCCCCAATAAAGAAGATTTGGTTAATCAGGCCCAGGAGAGGTATAGGCCTCAGGCACCACACACTGCAACAGCAGGCACTGAGAATACTGGTCATAGGGATGCGGACGTACATCAGAATTCTCAAACTGATCCTCCACAGGCCCCGGGAATGGAGCCTGAACAACAAGAACTGAGGGAATCGGTTCAGGGCCAGCCAGCCTCACTGTCCACAGGCTCAGATCTTAGTTCAGAGCCTTCCCCTGGTCCTTCCCAGTCTTCAGATAACCCCCTGTTCATGGCCTCACCAGATACAGATTTTCAGACTGCCCCTTCTAGACGGATAACCCGGGCTGCTAGCAGACAAAAGGAGGCTTCGGGGATTTGCCATACACAAAATGCTTTCCAAATTCAGGCAGACATTGAGGGGGATTTGGATTCAGAAACCTCCAGATCTGAAGGATTAACTGTAAAGTAAAGGTGGTGGAAGAAGATACATAGATACATAGACAGTGTCGGCAGATAAGGGCCTATGGCCCACCCAGTCTGCCCATTTGAGCTTGTAAGTTCAGTTTATGTTTTCCTAGAAGTCTGTTGCCTCTTACCCCTGACCTCTGGAATTCCTTTATGTTTTTCCCATGCATTCTTAAATCCCATGATTGTTTCAGCCCCCATCACTTCCTCTGGAAAAAAATGGAAACAGGATTGACCTTTACTTTTGCCTTAAAATGCCATGACCTGCCTAAAGCTGGTATCACTTAAATGCTGTAGTATTAAGAATTATAGAAGGCAGATGATATGTTTAACACATTGTAAACATCTACAGGCAGATATCATCTTTTTGCAGGAAACACATTTATCTAGCTTGGCAGAAGTTATTCAAACTCAGAAGGCCTGGTGGGAGGGTCCTTCCTTTTGGTCCTTTGGCCCTGATAGTGCTGATGGGATGGGAACTCTTTTTAACTGGGCTTATTGATATCATGCAAGGCAGGGCTTTGCTCATAGATTGTATCTATGAAGGGTATTCCCTTAGACTAATTAATACTTATGCTCCCCAAATTAAAACTGCAAGAAAATATTTATTTCAACAAATTAAACCTTATTTGTTTACTTACAAACACATAGTTTGGGGAGGAGATATGAACTGTAGCCTCGATGTCCGAATGAAAGATAATTTTCAACAAAAAAAATCTATTTTGATTTACCTGAACTCGCGCAAACATTAGTGGTGGCAAGACTTAGGGATGCTTACAGGGGACTCCACAAGACTGCTGGTTTTACTTACCAGAAGGCTTCCTTTTCTACAAGGATAGATCATTTTTTTACTTCTAAATATTTAGTGATGCAACATTTTGGTATATATCATTGTGAGTTTTCGGACCATAAACTACTTACGTGTTCCATAAGACTGGGACAGATACCCACTAGGTTTCCACCACTGACTAGGAGATGGAAACTAAACTCATGTTTGTTAGAAGATGCATCTGTCATACAACAATTACAATACTTGCTATCCTCCAGGAAATCAGTTGCAGACCTGTACGATAACTGGTCTTCGTGGTGGTTGAACACCAAAACGGCTATAAAAGAATTTTTTATCTCTCATGAAACATAGAAACATAGAAGTTGATGGCAGATAAGGAACAAAAGGTTCATACAGTCTGCCTATTTCTTTTTCTACCTTATAAATGTGCCATCGGCCTTTGCTCTGTCAGTGGCCTATCTATTCATACTCATCTGTATTGCTCCCTTATGCCTATCCCATGCCTGTTTGAAGCCCTGCACTGTATTCATACCCACCACTTACTGAGGTAGGCCGTTCCATGCATCCACCACCCTTTCTGTGAAAAAGAATTTCCTCACATTCCCCCTTAATTGGCCTCCCTCTAATCTCATGCTGTGTCCTCTTGTCCTGCTATTTTTCTTATATTTAAACATGTTAGACTCTTTCACCTTGTTAATACCTTTAAGGTGTTTGAATGTTTCAATCATATCACCTCTCTCCCTCCTTTGCTCAAGGGTATACATATTGAGCTCCGTTAATCTGTCCTCATATGTCTTCTGATGCAGTCCCTACACCATTTTGATGGCCCTTCACTGGACTGTCTCAATTTGGTTAATGTCCTTGTGAAGGTGTGACCTCCAGTACTTCATGCAGTACTCTAGATGGGGCCTAACCAGTATCTTGTAAAGAGGGATTATTACCTCCCTCTTACAACTTGTGATACCCCTACTAATACACCCTAACATCCCTCTAGCCTTACCTACTGCTTTAGAGGTCTGCTTGGATGATTTCCTGGTCATCTGTGATGATGATGCCCAAGTCTCTTTCTTTCTTTGTGACTGCCAGCTACTCCCCTCCCAGCCTATAGGTGGCTTCAGGGTTTCTTGTCCCTATGTGCATGATCTTGCACTTCTTTGCATTAAATCCCAGTTGCCACTCTTCTGACCATTTTGCTAGTTTATCCAGATCTCTTCTCATTCTGCCCACCCCATCTGGATTATCTACTTTGTTGCATATCTTGATGTCATCTGCAGACAGACAAGCCTTACCCTCTAGTCCATCTGCAATGTCACTAATGAAGATATTGAAGAGGACTGGCCCCAGGACTGATCACTGAGGTACCCCACTTGTGACTTGAATCTCTTCTGACTGTATACCATTTACCACCACTCTCTATTTTCTGCCCGTCAAGCAGTTTGCCACCAAGTTGACCAACTCATGGAAGGTACCGAAGTAATTCGGATTATATACAGTATTTAGTATATAGAACCCAGTATTATAAATTGATGTCCAGCCCTCAGATGATGTCTCCCACTGTACAACAGCAATTGGGGGAAGTCAAAAGTAAAATGAAACAATATTAATATGATAGGGCAATTTCCATGTTTGCCGAAATGAGAGTTGGTATGCAACAACACCCTTGTAAGGATCCTTACACTGCATGTAAACAAAAATTGGAAAATAAATTAATGACAGGTTTAAAAGACACTACAGGTCATGTTAAAACATCTGATATAGAAATGCTGACAGTCATTGAACAACATTTAACATCTACATTTCAGCCATCTGCTAAATGGGATGAAGTTCTCCATTTTCCTGTCCCCTCAGTTCCACGCACAGAGGTAGACATGTTGAATGTGCCTATTTCTAAGTTAGAAGTTTTACAGCCATAAATAATTTTAAAACAGGAATCTCACCTGGGGAGGATGGCATCACAAATGGGTTTTTTAAAACCTTTAGAGAGGACCTGAGTGAGATTTTGACAGAATTTTTTAATGATATTCTACAATGTGGGATTGAGGACATGAAATTCAACTCCTCAATACTTACTTTTTTATATAAGAAAGGTGATTGCACTGAACTGGGCAACTGGAGGCCAATCAGTCTGCTCAATACTGACTACAAGATTCTTTCTTCCATCCTTTGTAAAAGGTTACAGATCATAGCACAATTAATGATTCATCCAGCACAGACCTGTTCTATACCCCGAAGGTCGATACAGCAAAATGTATGCTTTCTCAGAGATGTCTACAAATATGAGAAATGGAATAAATTAGCTGGTTATATCATAGCTTTGGACCAGTCCAAAGCTTTTGATAAAGTTTCACATGAATTTTTATTTCAAGTCTTAGGAAAATATGGTATCCCCACAAGATTCATTAATTTCATGAAAACATTATATCTCAATGCACAAATATGTCCAGTGGTAAATAACTTAATGGGACACAACATTTGTTTAAAACAAGGAGTTAGACAAGGGTGCCCCACAAGCCCCCTCCTATATGCATTTGTTTTAGACCCTGTTATATGACAAATTGAGTATAATCAGATGATTTGTGGCCTGTCTCCTTCATTGAGTATTCCAGCTCAGAAATTGTCAGTTTATGCAGATGACATATGTTTACTGGTTAAAGATGTCCCTTCCAGAACAATTGCACTTCAGATGCTTGAACAATTTTCAACTCTGAACGGCACTGTTCTAAATTATGACAAAAGTGTTGGTCTTGCAATAGGCAAGCCTCCGCTGGTACAGAACATAGTGTTTCCAACACAATAAAAATTGTAGGTCTTCATTTTGGTGGTGAAGATATGGCCCTGCATAATTGGGAAATACACTTGGTTATAGGAGAACAAAAAGTCCAATAATGGAAAGCTTGGGGTTTTCCAAAAAAACAAAAATAAAAGAGTGATGACAATTAAGAAGTTTCTACTCCCAGTAATTTTACATCTCTGTTCTGTTTTTCCTATGCCACTTTCCCTAAAAACTAGGCTGTATAGCTGTTTTTTTCAACTGGTGTGGGGAAGCAGATTAAACCTCAAAAAGTGAGCTTTTTACCTATTTAAAGATATCACAAGGTGGACTTGGAATGATCAATCCATTGTTTTTTTCTCATTCCTTTTTTATGATATCTTCATTTCAGATAAATAACCCAACAGATTGCCACCCATGGACCATTTGGACTCAGTCTTTGTTTCAGACATTTATGTCTAAATGGGAGGGAGGCAGCACACCTAAATTGAATTCTATAACTGATTCACCAGCATTTGCAGCTTCGTCGGTAAACAAAATTGAGAGACTGGGAGTTGGGCAAGGCTCAATTTTATTGTTTTTTTATATAGTTTTTATATATATATATATATATATATGACAGCAGGAGTTCATCTATACAGTATTGCTCTTTTGTCTTACAATACATGGAATGTTCTTTGGGTTGACAATTCATGTTTCTATAACATCATTCTGTTGTATATCAAATGACACTTACTCAGAATTCTTATCTTACAAAAATTGGCCACTTTCAAATGGCTCTATCAGCAAACAAATGTTGCATCTAAAGGTGAGATATAGAAAACCCATGGTCTCCATTGGAGCTCAAATCATGACATCCTTCCAGCTCTAGAAGCTACTATTCTGTCTTGATAATATATCTCAGTCATCATTGAATGCCAATCAGAGAGAGTGGGTACTTTAGCCATTCACCATAAGTGAGTTATAACATTTTTAGCTGCTGCCAGGTACAGGTATAACTTATTTCCACCCAGTGGAACTTTTCCATCTTCCCCAACATAAAGCAAAATCATCTGATTGGATAATTTAATTTCTGGGCCCACAATATTTTGTATACTTTTCTCAATATCTAACCAATATTGAGTTACTTCTGGACAGGTACAAAAAATATGTGTTATATTTGCCATTTTTTCTCCACATTCTCTCCAACAAAGGCTATAACTCATAGATATAAATTTAACAATTTTGTCAGGGGTATAAAAATATCTACTACAACAGTTCCATATACAGTATATTCTGACCAGTATGATGACTGTTATACTTTCATCAAGTGAGCAATAGGTTGAAACCATTCTCATAAGTTATCTGAGTCCCTAATTCTCTATTCCATCTCCCTAAGATATCTTCAGTAGATTCCTTCCAAAAATCTCTTATCGCTTTATATATTTGACCAATTAAATGAACTTGTTCTCTGCCTTCTATTGCATCTCTTAAAAGGGACATCAACATAGGTATGAGACAGAGCAGAATATTTAATGTTAATTCTTTCTGTATAAATGACTGAATCTGTAAATATCTATAATGATGTGAATGGGGAAGTTGATATTTTGCCTGTAGTTTGGCAAAAGGCAATACTCCATTTACATCTAGGTATTGATATAACAAGAGCATCCCTTTTTCCTGCCATTCTTGATGGACCCAGATAGCTCCTATCTCCGAAGATACACTTTCTGTACCTATTAGTTTAAAATAACCAAAAACTTCAGTTAGTGTAGTAGACGCCCTTGGCTCAAACCAAGCCTTTAATGTATAACAAGTTCCAAATGTGAAGTTTTGTAACTATGGATAAGTGTTTTGGGGGGGGGGGGCAAATATAATAGGGATAATATTTACTAAATCATTTAGTATAAATTCAACAAATTTCCATGGTTTCTCTACCTGAGGATTCAGCCATGTCATCACTATTTTACATGTTACTGCCTTATGGTAATCTCTAAGGTTTGGAAGATTACAACCCCCCCCCTTTGCCACTGATAACTGTAACAGAGACCATCTGACCCTAGGCTGCTGTCCTGTCCACACAAATCTCGAAAAAGAGTCTAGCCCAGGATGCACAATAGAATTGTGATGGAATAATCTGCAAAGTCTGGAACAGAAAACAGTTTTATGATGAAGTCATGAGAGATATTTTTTTTTGCACAGGTAGATTTTCCTTTCTGCATCCCTACTAAAGTTCCTCAAGCATTACATACTTAAATGGATAGAAGAATACCATTATGTATGTGGGATGTTCAGTGGCTTAGCTGCCATGGTAGGCTAGGGGTTTGGGGTAACCTGAAGCATTAACCCATAATGGAAAGACAATGCATCAGGCCTGAATGTGCAGGCCAGGTGGAAACGCAGGAACATTTTTTCTTACAGTGCATTTATTCAGTGCAACTATGGGCAGATTTAGCATCCCACTGGAAATGGGGCATTGCTCATCATATTTCTTACCACAGCTTAATTTTAGGTGACTATACGGGTTTTTAAGGGAGGTACCATACTAGTACATTGACCCTTATATTTGTTTGTATAAAGTATTTCATGTGGCAAGTTAGGTGCCAATATTCTTTGCAACATACTGTACTTCCAAACATAGTCTTGATTAAATGAATAGAGCAGGCTATAGTCAGGCAGAAAACTTTAGAATATGACACTATAGATAGACAATTGTTTAACAGCTATTGGAAACACATTACATGGACAGCCTAAATTAACTTCATTTTGTACTTTATCTTTAACCTAGTATAGAATGAAACTCGATTACTGAACTGTATGAGTCTATTAATAGAGAAATGCTTAAGCTTATGCCCTGTTGTTGATGTTTTTTATTTTTTCCCCTTGTTTTATTTTTATGTTCTCTCTCCATCCTTCTTTTCTTTTATGATATTGTATGCTCCTCTTGTTTTTGACATTTTATATGGTTTTTCTAAGAGATGTATAGTTTTTCTTTCTAATAAAATTCTCATACTCTCTGACAGTAGGGGGAGTTGCTGGCCTTCGTTATGGCCATTTTGCAGAAGTAGGTGGATGGTATGGATGTGTGTGAGCCAGGGGAAAGTGCTTCCTCCCCTGGGCTCAAAAACCTAGAGACTTCCTTAAACTTACAAGTTGAGAAAGTGTTTTCTGATATGGATGAGATGGTTTGCTTTCAAACTGCAGGGTTTCCATCAGAAGATGTCAATCAAGCTTCTACTACTGAACAGCAGATAAGTACAAATTCTTTATGAACTGAACCTTCTAATCCCTTGGTCCTTCCAGAACCCCCCAAAAAATCCAAAGAAATGATACCTTTTCTCCAGTCAGATCTGACGCTGTAGACTCGAGCTCAGCTGACAGTTCTGTCAAACACAGTGATGCAGATGCATCAAAAGCCGGTGCTGCCTTAGGTTCTGTGTATCAAAATCCCTCTGAAAAAGGCTTGAAAAATGGGAAGAATTGGCTGGCAGTGAAGTCGTTATGGGTAGCGAGTGCCTCAAGCCAGTCCCTTTTTGATCTACTGACCTTGATGTAACCTCATTAAGCATTAAAACAAACTTGTTTGTTGATATGGAGTCTTCTATTTCTCCTCTGATGCCGAGACTGATTGGTGGTTGGTAGACAGACAACGAGCAAACAAAGCTCTTCACAATTGATTCTACAGCTGCTGTAGGAAAGGGAACAAGGGCGCAAGGTGGTGCTCGGCGTGTCTCGCAGAGTGATATTATTTTTCAAACCGATACTTCCAATCAAACTCGAGTCACTGACTTTTTGTTTCCCTCAAAAAACAAGAGCTCTTCTGAAGTTACTAAAAGTAAAAGAGCTGCATTGACAGCAGCTAACCATAATTTGTTCACAGCACCTCCGATATGGAAACCTGATGACAATTTTGATGTTGGACAGAATCCCTCTACCTCTGAAATTATCCAGTCAGTCTTTTCTCTTCCCTCCAAAGGTAAAGATGACACTGATATCTGGTCCCCTACCAACTCCCTAACGGAGTCTGGATGGAAACTGGGCCACACGGGAATATGGGTCCCGGACCCTGACTGGTCTTCTGTTTCTCCCCTTTCCTCGAGCTCCACTGAGTGGTCTCCTGCTGCAGTTGGTAATAAATACAAGTTTAATTCTAAACCCTCTGAGAAACAAACTGAACTTATACAAAATACTTCTCCACCCGAGCCAGAACAAAGGGACAATAATCCATCTGGGGATAACGACTATACAGATGCTTCTGAGGTTTCCTCACAACCTAAACCCCTTCTTTCTGACCTTTCTTCTAAAAAATGAAAGGAGGCAGCCCCCCTATGGAACACTATATGGATACAGTATAAAGGTGGACTAGCCGAAAGGCCTGATCGGGTGTATGTGAGGAAGCTACTTTTGAAGGAATTATTACAGTTCTCACCAAAAGACGTGTTTGCATTTATTAATATTCAGGGGAAGACAATAATGATATTAGTTTTAGATCTCTTTTCTGTTAGATTTGTTTTGGCAATGATATAATCAACTAAAATGTTCCCCTCTGTGGTCTCCCTTTGTTGTTACCCCTCTAACACAATCTCTGATCAAATATGTGACTGTAATGTTTAGAAATGAGGGGGTACACATCGAAGACATTACTTTCTGGCTTTCCCAGAAGTGCGAGGTCTTGAGTGCTCCTGAGGCAGTATTGGATACAGAATTATTTTGGACTGGTAGTTGGAAGTATAAGGTGAAGTTGAGGCAAACCAATAATGAGGTTGACCATATTCCTAATTCTTTTACACTGGGAAGAGCCAGGGGAGTGTGTTTTTATGCAGGGCAGCCCCATGCCTTCTATAAGTGTGGGGTAGGACACATCTCTCCAATTCTTATGATACCACTAGTTGTGAAATTTGTGGAGAGATTGGGCATGATAGTTTTCAGTGTCCTAATTTGATAAAGTGTGATTTATATGAATAATCTGGGCATGGGTAAAGGGATTGTTCTTGGGCTGCCTCCAATAAAGCTTCAGTTATCAGTCTTGAGTTGTTGATTCAAAAAGCTCAAAATGAAGCCCTTTCAAAAAGTCAGAAACAGAGGCCTTACCCCCTTCTTCAGAGAATGCAGCAACTGCTGGGAACAGAGATGTTCCAGATACTGGCCCTCCCCATAGGTCAGAGACAGATGCAGCACCTCCAGACCCCTTTAGCATTAATTATTTTCCTCCTGTTTGTTATTAGGAAGCTGTACAATCAAAACCCCTCAATTCTGTTTTAGCTGAAAAAAGAGTTATCAGGAGTTCTAACCCTTCAACAACCTCCCCCTGATTTCTACAGAGCCCCCCATTTTTGAAATGGAAAACTCACATGCCATTTTAGACACTGTAGGAGGTGATTCTGATATGGATACAGGTACTTCTGGTCCTTCCCGATCCTCTGAAAGTAGACCCTCTCAAAGTGATTACAAGGGGGAAAAAAAAAGGAAAAAAAAGCTCAATTCTCCTATCTTGAACATTGGGTCCCTAAACTGCAGTAGTCTTTTGAATAAATTCAAAAGGGCTGCTTTCTTTCATTTTCTTCACCAGGCTAATTTTGATATTTGTTTTTTACAAGAAACGTGGGTTTATACTTGGGATCAGTGTCAGTTTATAACTTTGGAATGGACTTGGGGACCATCTTATTGGTCCTTTGGTTTAGATAGGGCAGATGGTATAGGGATTATCTTTGGTTCTTTCAGTTTTACCCTTAGGAAACTGATTGATCTCATACCTGGAAAGCTTTTAGTAGTAGATGGGATTTGGAAACAAGCTGATTTTCATTTTATAGTGGTTTACAGGCCCCAGACAAAAGCAGGAAGGGTTGACCTGTATAACACCTTTACCCTTCTTGGCTGCTACTAGTTATGTTAATGTCCTGAAGAAATTCCCGGGAGGTGACTTTAATTGTGAAATCTCAAATTTCAGCAGGGGTAAAACTGGTTAAAAAACATTGTGATATGGTAGCCTTGGAGAGAGCCATCAATCTAGCAGGGTTAAGGAATGGTAGGAGTTATCAGAAAGGGGGATTAGCTTATACTTTTAGAAAAGGGATTTTAATCTCTACTATTGATTACCTTTTTTTTCCAAAAATCATTCCCTTCCTGTCCATAAAACCCTTATCACTGAATTTTCTGATCACTTACTTATTACTCTTTCCTTCGGTGTTTCTCCCCAAAAAACTATAAACAAAAGTAGATGGAAACTTAATATTTTGGCATTGCAGGACCCTAGGGTTGTGAATGGTATAACCTCCTTATTATGGGCTCGGACATCTGTAATTGATTTCTAGGATGACTTATGGGATTGGTAGGAGGACACTAAGGATGATGTTAGGAAATTGTTTCAAAATTATGGGAAGCAGAGGGTTTCAGTCACATTTTTTAATATTTAACTTTACGGAAAAAAAACTACAGGGGTTATTCTCTACTGCAAGTACTTCTAGAGCTAATTTTTCTACCCAAATAAATCAAATTAAGGCAGCTATGAGGGAATGTCAATATGACAGAGCTCAGACTCTATGGTCACAACTTTCCTTTGGGACACACAAAAGCCCAATAGGTGATCAGTTTGAAGCCTTCAAAGTGAAAAACAGTTCCTCTGGTTTGGAAGTTTTACAAAATGAGAAGGGGGAACTAAAAACATTCCCTATAGATTTATTTACCATTATTCAAAATTATATAAGAGAACAGGAATGCTTGGAGTTTCCACAACAAATAGGTATTCAGGGATTTCTTCAGGACATTAACATCCCCCCCCAGCCTGGATCTCTATAAGTTAGCAATCCCTATATCAGGACCAGAGATTCATAAAGTTATATCTTCCTTAAAATTAGGGGTCTCACCAGGCTTAGATGGTTTGCCTTACAAATTTTATAAATGTTTCAATAATATCCTGGCTCTCTGCCTTGAAAAGGTTTTTTCCTTTTTCCAAAATGCCCCTTGCTTGCCCTTAAAGTTTACTTTTGGAGCATTAGTGTGTATTTTTAAGGGAGGAGATAGGACCAAACTAAGTAACTGAAACCCATCACTATTTTAAATTCTGATTTTAAAATACTGTCCCAGGTGTTAAACAAATCAGCTTAGAGCTGTCTCTAGTGATTCATTATACCCTTTTCAGTTTTGTGGGGTTCCAAACAGAAAAATGCAGTCTGCCTTAATTATTATTAGGGAAATAATTGATTTTTCAAATAGACATCTGGCTTGGCATTGTATTTTGGCCTTAGATCAAACTAAGGCTTTTGATAGAGTATTTCGGCCATATTTATTTGCTGTTTTAAAACAGTATGGTATTCCCCATGGATTTATCAATTGGATTAAATTAATGTATGGCACTGCTTTGGTCTACCCAGTCATTAAAGGGCAGTCTTCTCTCCATATTTCAGTTAATTTCGGAGTACGGCAGGGTTGTCCTTTAAGTCTTTTGCTATATGCATTTTCTCTTGACCCCTTACTCTGGAGCTTAGACTGAATGGAGACTCTTCCAGACATCTCTGGGAATTTGTAGGGGGATACCGTGGTTGTTCAGGCCTATGCAGATGATGTTTGTATTTTTTTGTCTGATATGGTTCCATTTTTTTCAGTTTTAGACTGTATAGGTAGATATGAGAAGGTCTCAAACTCCAAAGTTAATATAAGGAAATCAAAAGGCCTTCTTTTAGGGTTGTAGAACAGCAGACTAGAAGTAACTGGATATTTATTTCCTGCTTGGCAGTCATGTGTAGAACAGCAGGAGAGAACACCTGTAGATTGAATTCTTGTTTGGCCAGCACTTGTAGAACAGCAGGATAGAATAGCTGGAGGGTGTAATTCCTTCTTGTCCAGCACTTGTAAAACAGCAGGATACTACAGCTGGAAATGTATTTCCTGCTTGGCCATCACTTGAAGTTTGAAGTTTATTGTTCTAGGAATTAATACCTTTGAGCCAAGGCTCTTTTACAAAGGTTCCACGTCATTAAGTACAAAAACATAGTAGACAGTGTTGCAAACAATCAGTAAGCCGTTTAACAAGGCTACAACTTAAACAGTAACATTTATGTACAGAAAAGAAAAAGGAACTCAGAGGCAGTGTCAAGGGCAAGGAATAAGGATTGGAGAGCTTGAGAGGAAGAAATAAGAAGTTTAGGAGCAGACAGAACCAGGTTAGTGGTACTCAGGTTGTCTTTGTCAAAGAGGAGACCATGGTGGTTGAGTGAAACAAATGTAAGCGCACTCAGTGGGATGAGACTTTAGTCAAAGCAGTCACAGGAGCTGGAGGCTGTGAGGTGAGCATAAAGTTTGAAAGCTTCCAATGTCATGGAGGTTAGGGAGGGCGGGTAAAGGGCATTGTACCAGGTAGGGGCATGGTATTTAAAAGATCTTTGTCCGTGAGCTGTCTGGCATCTAGGGACAAAGAAAGGTTGGTGGCCAGATCTTCTGGTGGTAAAAGTGCCATTGTTCAGGCAGAGCAGGTCCATGGAGGAGTGAGTCCCAAGAGTGATTTTTTTTTGCCATCACGCAGGTGAGATACATGAGGCGATTGGAAAGATGCAACCAACCGGTTTCCATGTAGAGGTCACAAGTGTGAGTCCGTCTCTGTGCTCCAGTGAGGAGTCGACAGGTTTTGTTTAGTGCTGTTGAGATGTGCTTTAGTGTAGTGGTAGTAGCTGAGCCATAGACAATTAGACCATAGTCTATGATTGAGATGATGGAACTTTGAACAGCAATCCTCAAGGCAGCTTGGTTGAAAAATTGATGCTTCCGGTACAAAATTCCAATGCGTTGTTGCACTGTTTTTGCAGTGTTATCGATATGGGCTGCAAAAGTAAGACATTCGTCAAAAGTGATACCAAGGTATTTGAAGGTGTTCACTTCTTCTAGTGTACTTGTAAAGTAACAGGATAGAACAACAGGAGATTTCATTCCTCCTTGGTGAGCACTTGTAGAAAAGCTGGATAGAATAGCTGCAGATTTAATTCCAGCTTGGCTAGCACTTGAAGAATAGAAGTATAGATCAGCTGGAGATTTAATTCATGCTTGGCCATCACTTGTAGAACAGCAGGATAGAACAGCTGGAGATTTAATTCCAACTTGGCCAGCACTTGTAGATCAGCAGGCTAGATGTATGTGGAGATTTCATTATGGCTTAGCCAGCACTTGTAGAACAGCAGGATGAACTAGCTGGACATTTTATTCTTGCTTGGCAATCACGTGTAGAACAGCAGGATAGAACAGCTGGAGATTTAATTCCTGCTTGGCCAGTACTTGTAGAACAGCAGAATAGAGTAGCTGGAGTTTTACATACTGCTTGGCCAGAGCTTATTGTACAACAGGATATAACAGCTGGAGATTTAATTCCTTCTTGGCCAGCACTTGTAGAACAGCAGGATACTACAGCTGGATATGTATTTCCTGCTTGGCCATCAGTTGTAAAGTAATAGTATAGAACAGCTGGAGATTTCATTCCTGCTTGATGAGCACTTGTAGAAAAGCTGGATAGAATAGCTGTAGATTTAATTCCAGCTTGGCTGGCACTTGAAGAATAGAGGAATAGATCAGCTGGAGGTTTAATTCATGCTTGGCCATCACCTGTAGAACAGCAGAATAGAATAGATGGAGATTTAATTCCAGCTTGGCCAGCACTTGTAGAACAGCAGGATGAACTAGCTTGACATTTAATTCTTGCTTGACAGTAACATGTAGAACAGCAGGATAGAACAGCTGGAGATTTAATTCCTGCTTGTAAAGTACTTATAGAACAGCAGGATAGGGTAGCTGGATATTTACTTCTGCTTGACCAGCACTTGTAGAACAGCTGGATAGAGTAGCTGGATATTTACTTACTACTTGGCCAGCACTTGTAGAACAGCAGGATAAAGTAGCTGGAGATTTCATTCCTGCTTAGCCAGCACTTCCAGAACAGCTGGATAGAGTAGCGAGAGATTTAATTCCTGCTTAGCCAGCACTTGTAGAACAGAAAGGTAGAACAGCTAGATGTTTTATTCCTGTTTGCCAGCACTTGTAGAACAGCAGGATAGAACAGCTGGAAAATTAATTCCTGCTTAGCCAGGACTTGTAGAACAGCAGGATAGAAGAACTGGATATTTTCTTACTGCTTGATCAGCACTTATAGACCAGCAGGATAGCGTAGCTCGAGATTTAATTCCTGCTTAGCCAGCACTTGTAAAACAGCAAGACAGAGAAGCTGAAGATTTAATTTCTGCTTAGCCAGCACTTGTAGAACAGCAGGGCAGAACAGCAGGAGATTTAATTCCTGCTAGGCTTACACTTGTAGAACAGCAGGATAAAGAAGCTGGATATTTACTTACTGCTTGGCCAGAACTTGTAGAACAGCAATATAGAGTAGCTGGAGGTTTAATTTCTGCCTGGCCAGCACTCATAGATCAGCAGGATAGAACAGCTGGAGATTTAATTCCTACTTGGCCAGCCTTTGTAGAACAGGAGGATAGAGTAGCTGGATATTTAATTCCTGCTTTGTCAGCACTTGTAGAACTGGAGGAAAGACAAACTTGAGACTTAGTTCCTGCATGGCGACCTCTTGAAGAACAGCAGGATATAGTAGCTGGAGATTTAATTCCTGATTGGCCTGCCCTTGTAAAACAGTATGATAGAGCTGTAAGAGATTCACTTAGCTGCAGTATTTTGCACCAGCTGCAGGCAACATAAGATCCCTTCATTTAGCCCAAGGTAGAGGGCAATGCAGTAATCAAGTCAGCCACTCCAGTTATTCTCATCACCACCCAAATCAGAACAGTGCACCTAACTGCTCCTGCCATTTCTCTCCCTAATTTCTTCCTCCAAGCCCTGGACAAACTCTATTCCCCCCTACTCTCACCTTCATTTTACCCTGTGCACACTGACCCCCCAAAAATTTCTAGCTCTTCCCCCTACTTGCTCCCCCTTACTGTCCTTCCTTGAGCTCTCACAGAATGTAAAGGACCCCAAATGCTCTCCATAGTTCCCTCTCCTACCCCCAAGGGACTTGTATCTTTCATCTACTCTCTTCTCCCACCATCTTATAGGGGTCCCTCTGGGACACTGCCTTATCCCCTTCTCTGTGGCTCCCCAGTCCCCTTGCAAGGTTCCTCGTATCCTGAAGGGGTCTCAAGGGGCACAACTCTTTCCCTTCCCCAATCTCACCCCTCCCCCATCTCACCGCTCCCTCCTCTTCCCCTTTTCTTTCATGTCAGCATTTATTTACTTATTAACCTGACAATTATTATTATCCACTCTTTCTACATTTTGTGCACAACACTGTTGTAACATAGTTTGTAACACTTGCCTTACAACTGTATGTTAATGTTGATATAGTAACTTGAATGTTTAATGTCTCATTCTAGTTGTACCCCTTCCACCCAGGTCACACCAGGAGATGAGCGACTTGTTGCTCAATGTACCTTCCTGGTGAAACATTCCAATAAATAAATATTTCTATCTAATGTCTTATCTACTTATATATCTATGTATCTATCTATGTATCTACGTATGTATCTATCTATCTATCTATCTATCTATCTATCTATCTATCTATCTATCTATCTGTCTGTCTAGCTATCTATATGTCTTCCTATGTATATGTTTCTCTATCTATCTATCTTGTCTGTCTGTCTGTGTCTCTATTTATGTATCTATCTTTCTTATCTGTCTATCTATCTGTCTGTCTCTCCATATGTCTGTCTGTCTGTCCTTCCATTTGTCTGTCTGCCCATCCCTCTGTCTGTCTGTCTATCTATCTATCTTAACATCAGCAGTGTCAGTAGCCCTGCAGACTGCAGACTTGGGTTACATCTGATAATATTACCCATTCCTTACATTCTCTCCTTTCTGTCATGAAACTAGGCTTTTATACATGGTCATTATAACAGTCAGAAAATATAATTACAGCATGTGGTATTTTTAATTTATATTTTCCTTTCTCCTGTATGTATTTTGTAAGTTTCATATAATTGTGATTGAAGAAACCTGATTTTATAATGTTCACTTTCATGTTAAACCTCACATTTTGCACGTTAATAACTTTGCAACTTTTCAACAAAGGATGTGTATGAAATTTGGAATGCATAGTCTGTTAAGGTAGCTCTCTTGATTTGTCAAGTTGCATTTTGGTCAGACATAGAGTTTTTATACAGTGAAGCACCAAAACATGCACTTTTCACTATTTTTGTGCATTTTTTGTCCATGGCACTGTACAGACACTGTGTGGTTTATTGGTCCGAATCTTGGGACATAGAAAGAGCCAAGGAACACACCAGCATTTGTTTGCTGAAAAAATAGTAATCCATTCAAAAGTTATTACAATTTGAAGTTCCCATTATATCCTATGGGAAAATGTATATGTGTATTTTGCAATGTCCATGGGGAAGATCAGATGTCCCTAGGGAAGCCCAGAAGGCCCAAATTGGGACGACCATATCTCCATAACGGTTAGGTCTTTTTACTTGAAATTTGCAGGGTGTTGAGGGGATGTCCGAGGGATGTGAATTATGCTGTTTAGGTGTTGGGGAATTAATTGATTGCAGAGATATTCAATGATGAATTTGATGTTGATATCTGCGCCGCCTGTAGCTCGTGCAGAACGCGGCAGCATGATTATTGACAGGAATTTCTCGATCCTCCCACATTACACCTGTGCTGCATGATCTGCACTGGCTGCCAATTAGGTGGTGGATCACTTTTAAAGTTGGTTTACTGACTTATAAAGCCCTACATGGACTGGGCCCTGACTACTTGAAAGAGCTCCTTGTGCCTTACCGCCTAGTTCGATAGTTGCATTCGGCTGACGAGGGGTTGGTAAGAGATTCCGAGGGTGTCTTTGAAATCTTCTGGGGCCTGTGCATTTATGCATGCAGCCCGGACCCTCTGTAATTTTCTACCCCATCAGCTTCAGGAGTGCACAACTGTGGCGGGGTTTAAACAGGTGCTGAAAACCTATTTTATGGTGCCATGCCTTTGGTGGAACCCACTAAATTTTGATCCTCTGATTATTTTTCTGTCTGGTCATAGTTTTATCATGATCATTTATCTTTCTGTAAAGCGCCTTGATGGCTGAAAGGTGCTTGTGAGAAATAAATTATTATTATTATGTTTTTCCCATAGGATTACATCGTGGTCTGTGTCATGACTTTCAGCACCGTTGTCTTGGAAACAAAGCGAGATACAGACTTTTTGATACTGATGGCTCACATCACCTTCAGGTGATGTATGCCATTGGAAAAAGATTTGAAATCATAGAGTAAGCCTACAGTGGAATTTTTTTGTATGTTGCATAGTTCATGAGATATTGTGAAATTACTGTCACAAGGCTTCAAAGAGTGCATGTCCAGTGCTTTTCGGTGCCCATATCTCAGAAACACTGTGAGGTATTGGTTGGGTCAGTGATTGCAGTGTAATCTACTTACTGTCACTGTTACAGTGACACTTGAATTTTTTTCCTAGCTGTTACTTTTCCCAAGATATGGACAAATTACTGTTGCAAGTGTTCGGTGGCCTGTAGGGCTGCTGTATCGCTCTGTAGCTATGCGTAAGTGGGAGCGCGGGCCTGGAGGACCCGTGCTCCCACAGATTCATATTGTTATGCAGAAATGGACGAATTGGTGAGAGCACGGGGCCCTCTTCCACCAATGCATGTTTTCTAGTAGTTATTATAGGGGTGCAGTTGCACCCCTATATTTAGGGTTGAGTAGGCACTTTAATGTTAAACCTCAAATTATGCATGTTAATAACTTTGCAACTGTTCAATGAATTTTCACAAAATTTGGAATGCATGGTGTGGTATGGTAGATCTCTTGATTTACCAAGTTGCATTTCAGTCGGATATACTGTTTTTGCTCAGCGAAGTGCCAAAATTGCACTTTTCTCCACTTTTGTGCTTTTTCTGCCCATGGTGCTATGTGGACGCCATGTGATCTATTGGTCTGCATCTTGGGACATGAACTTGAGCCAAGGAACATGCCAGCACTTGTCTGGTGAAACAATATTAATCCATTCAAAAGTTATTACAATTTGAAATTCCCATTATATCCTATGGGAAAATGTATATGTGTATTTTGCACTGTCCATGGGGAAGACCAGATGTTACTAGGGAAGACCAGATGGACCAAATGGGGATGACCATATCTCCATAAAGGTTTGGCCTTTTTACTTGAAATTTGCCGGGTGTTGAGGAGATGTCCTAGGAATGTGAATTATGCTGTTTAGGTGTTGTGGAATTAACTGACTGCAGAGAAAGTCAATGATGAAGTTTCTGTTTTTCCAATAGGATTACATTGCAGTCTGTGTCATGACTTTCCATGCCATTATCTCGGAAACAAAGCGAGATACAGACTTTTCGCTACTGGTGGCTTACATCACCTTTACTACTGGAAAAAGATTTGAAATTGTAAAATAAGACTGCAGTGGAATGTTTTTTCATACGTTTCACAGTTCATGAGATATTGTGAAATTACTGTCACAAAGGTTCAAAGACTGCCTGTCCACTGCATTTCGGTGCCCATATCTCAGAAACGCTGTAAGATATTGGTTCAGTCATTGATTGCTGTGTAATCTACTCACTGTCACTGCTACAGTGACACTTGAATTTTTTTCCTAGCTGTTACAGTTCTCAAGATATGGACAAATTACTGTTGCAAGCGTTCGTTGTCCTATAGGGCTGCTGGATGGCTCTGTAGCTATGCATAAGTGTCTGGGCCCATGCTCCCACAGATGCATATTGTTATACAGAAATGGGAAAGTTGGTGGGAGCATGGGGGCCTTCTTCCAACAATACATGTTTTTTAGTAGTTATTATAGGGGCACGGTCACGTCCCTATATTTAGGGTTGAGTAGGCACTTTAATGTTAAACCTCAAATTTTGCGTGTTAAGAACTTTGCAACTGTTCAATGAATTTGCACAAAATTTGGAATTCATGGTCTGGTATGGTAGATCTCTTGATTTACCAAGTTGCGTTTTGGTAAAACATACTTTTTTTTGTACATTGAAGTGCCACAAATTGCACTTTTCACCACTTTTGTGCGGTTTTTGCTCATGGCGCTGTGTGGACACCATGTGGTCTATTGGTATGAACTGTGGGACGTAGAAAGAGCCTGGCAAAAAGAACATGCCAGCAGTAGTTTGGTGAAAAAATATTAATCCTTTCAAAAGTTATTAAACTTTTAATTTCTCATTATATCCTATGGGAACATTTATATGTATAGTTTGCGAAAGAAGAATGACAATTTGGCTATCTGGTCTCCCCTCACAGCTGAAGATTATGCATGCTCACAGCAGAAGATTTTCTCACAGCTGAAAATGTTGCTATCTCATGGCTGAAAAATTTTTAAAGGTGTAAAAACTTTAGAACTGCATATCTCATTAACGGTTTGGTCTTTTTACTTGAAATTTACAGGATGTTGAGGGGATGCCCTAGAGATGTGAATTGTCCCAGGATCCCTATGCAGAAATAACTCAGACCACTGCTTTGTCACTTTGGATGCTTGCTGGCAATATTTATTTAAAGGCACAATTTATATTCATCAATTTCATCCCAATTCATTTCCAACAATCAGTATTTACAACTCGAACATAACAGTCCCATATCACTTCTAGGGCATGACAGTCCCATCTTCCCTCCCGTGGTTCTTCCTCTTGTTTTCTTCCTTTTTTGCCATTGTTTCTTGGGGTCCGGACACCATGATCTGAGCCCCTCCTTTCAATCACCATAACCGGGTACCACTCTTACATGGATCACTCCCTCCCACTAGGTGTGGACACAGCGATCCACCCCTTAGTTCTATATCCCTTCCCTGTTACTCCGATGCCTGGGTTATTTTGTCCCCAAACCATGGTACCTACCCCCTCGACCAGCCCCCCTTTTCCCCCTTGCTCCCAACCCCTTCTACTCCCTTCACCTGTCATCCCCTTCTGTCTGATACCTTCTGGGGGGACTCAACCTAACCCCCCAGCCCCCTGGCTGCCCATCTACAGCCCTACCTGGCCCATGCCAGGCCCCATTAGAGGTCACTTCCACCTTGTGCCTCTATCTTACTAGTGCCTATTCATTGTTTCCCTCCTCTTTCTTGCAGGGAGGGTGGATGGAGAATTTTACAACAAGAAAGAGGGCTTACTGAGTGTTGCATGCCTTTAAGTAGCCACTAAGGACCCCTGGTCATGACCCCTTCTAGCCCCTCCCTTTGGCCAATAGCCAGTGAGCTCCTAGCATGGTCAGATGACACCATCTGTGAGCTCATAGTACCTCCCCTTTTCCCTGCAGTCCCCTCCTCTTCCCTGCCCCTCCCCCTTCTGTATTCATTCCTGGCTGGGTTCCAGGACAACCTGGCCTGCCTTTTAGTGGCAAGCTTAATTGTCCCTGGATCCCCACCCAGAAATAACTCAGGCCACTGCTTTGTCACTTTGGATACTAGCTGGCAATATTTATTTAAAGGCACAATTTATATTCATCAATTTACATCCCAATTCATTTCTAACAATCAGTATTCACAACTCAGACATAACAATCCCATATCATTCCTAGGACATAACAGTCCTGTCTTCTCTCTCATGGTTCTTCCTCTTGTTCTCTTCCTCTTTTGCCATTGCTTCTCAGGGTCCAGACACTGTGATCTGGCCCCCCCTTTCAATCACCATAACCGGGTACCACACTTACCTGGTCCACTCCCCCCCACACTAGGTGTGGACATGGCCATCCACCCCAGTTCTATATCCCTCCCCCTCCCCCATTACTCCCATGCCTGAGTTCTTTTGTCCCCAGCCAGTGGTACCTACCCCCTCTACCTGCCCCACCTTTTTTTCCCTTGTTCCCAACCCTTTCCACTGACCCATCTTCAGCTTGCGAGGAAAGATGGGGCTCCTCCCCTTGCAGGTTAACCCCTCAGGCCTTTCTTGTTGGTTTCCAAGACTAGCTCCCCAAAGGGCTAGAGGAACAAGACAATGCAAAACTCTGTCAGGTGAACCCCATCTGCTCGGTACACTGCCTCATGCTCGTATGAAATGTCCCTATGCTGGATGTGAACCCCCCATCTCGATCTCTGCCTTGACCACTTTTCTGTTCAGGCATTTTCACACCACCTCTATCACCTTAGGCCCTTTCACACCCCTTCATACCCACTGGTAAGTGATCTTGGACCATCCAATCACTACCCTTGGCCACCAGCTCTTCACCTTCTCCAGATCTGCAATAATGTCCCTCATCAGGGTCCCCAAGGCAATGTCTCCAGGTCATTGACCCCCAAATGAACAATGATGCAGTCCAGTCTGCCCAGTGCACCCGAAGCTCCTCCAGCAGGGGAAGCAGCTGCGACCACCTCATGCCTCTCAGGCCCCCCCAGCACACTTTGATGTGCCCTGCTCCCGGGTGCAACTGCATCCCTATCCTTCTGGTGGCTGCAAACCTTTCTGCCCAGTAGATGAATGAGTGCCCCATGATCCACACCTGTCTCTTGGAGCCTGCTGTGGGAAGAGAAAAGGAACACCCATTAGCCAATGTCAGTACCTCACATATCTCTTGTAACAGTTTGATGTCTATTTCTCCAACCGCTTGACTTCACTTTCCCTTGCTTCTACAGCAGCTGCCTCTGATGCTGACCCAATCCTGAAGGAATGTGGGGTGAAATTGCTGGGGTTCTCCCCCATGAATGCCACCACCTTTTTCAGTACCGCACCCATCTGGAACCCCGTCACTGGGAATCCATCCCTGTGCATGAACCAGGCCCCGTTCATGTGGCCTCGCACCCTACTATATTCTGTCATGGCCTAGACTGTGCAGGCTCCTGCCCCTGCCTGTCTGCACATCTCCACTGTGGTGCCCTTACCTGGCTAGTCCATTTTGGACCTCTGAAGCCAGATAACCACCTTATCTGCCTCCATTCTCACATTTCCCTCCTGCAAGCCTGCAGCGGTCACCCCCTTCTTGGGTGCCACCACTTCTCCAACCCTGAAAGCCCCCCTAGCCATGACTGCAAATATGGCCCTGAACAGACAGGTCTCATTCTCCAAATGGCAAATGTGGTCCAATGCCCTTACCACCTTTGTGAGCAGGGTCCCCATTATGGGTCTTCTCCTGTCCTGCATCATGCCCTGCCACCTCTGCCAACCCATGACCATCCACTTGATGGACTGGCTGCCTGCAATATCCAACCACCCCAATCTCTGCACATCCAGCTGATACCCGCCAGCTAGACCACCCCTTCCTCCCATTTTTCCACTACGTACGGCATGACTTGTTCTTCCCAACTGGTTCCTCTGTCTCCCAGCCCATCCTGGACTGAAATGTCTGGAAGTTTTCCCAAGCCCCTTCATAGGCCTTCGGGGTGTTGGCCAACCATGACCCTCTGTACAAGGCCCTGGCTTTCTACTTCCAATCTCCCACAGCCAGTCCAGGACTCTGGTCTGGGCAAATGCGGCATGTGATGCCAACTCCTGAAGCTGTTCCATCTGAAAATGAGAAGACAGTAAGCTACCTCATTCCATGTCCCTTCAATGTGCTGTGCCCTAAAAGAGGTTCAAACGCAGACCCAACAATACCATGCACCTTAATTCCCATCCTACTGACTCCGTATGGCCACTCTGCCTGTTGATCACCTCTGCCATCCCCTTGTTGTCGCACCAAAATAAGATGTGCCGCCCTACAATCCGGTCACCCCAAATTTCCAAAGCCACCCATATTGGGAAGATCTCAAGGAACGTGATGCCCTTGGTCCACCCCCATTCCTGCCATTGGGCTGGCCATGCCTCTGAAATCCATTCTCCTTGAAAGTAGGCCCCATCCCAAGACCCAAGCAATGTCCGTGTACAGCTCCATGTCCATGTTGCAGGCCCACTGCACCTGCCAGAACATCACCCCATTGTATGATTCCAGAAAAAAAACTCCCAGACCTGCAGATCCTCCCTCATGCCTTTACTGATGTCCACCCAGTGATGGAGATGGTTCGCCCTGCCCATGACCCTCCCCAACCTTCTCGTAAAAGCCCTGCCTGGCTTATGGCCTTGCAGGCAAAATTAAGGTGCCCCAGCAGCTGTTGTACCTGTACCAGTGGCACCCTCCTCCTCCCACCCACTAGCACTAGCAACCCCTTTAAACACACCACCTTGTCCTCTGGCAGCCAAAAATACTCCTGCTCAGTGTCCACCTCAATCCCCAGGAACTCCTCAGTATTTCCCACTGCCAGGAGGATCCCTATGGTGCTGCACATGTCCCTAAAGTCTGCCAGCATCCTCATGGTCTCTGCCTAGCTGGCCCCCAATCAACAGAAAATCATCCAGGTAATGGACTACCCTCCTGTGCCCATACCAGTACCAAACACCCATTGCACCCATGAACTGAATGCTTTGAATGTGGAGCATGCCACTGAGCAGCCCATGGGCATAGCCATATCGAAGTACAACCCATACTCGAATTGGAAACTGAGCAGGTCCCAGTCTGCTGGGAGGACCGGTAACAGATGGAATGCGGACTCGATGTCCGTCTTTGCCAGCCAGACCCCCTTTGCCACCTGGATCAACTCCACCGCCTGGTCTAGTGAGGCATAGGAGACCATGTTCAATGACTCCAGGATCCCTCCATTCACTGACCCCCCATCAGGGTTGGATAGGTGATGTATGAGTCGGAACGCCCCCATTTTTTTCTTAGGCACCACCCCTAGGGGTGACACCCAGAATTGCCTACAGGGGGGCTCATGCATCATCCCCTCCACCCTCCCTGCCCTGACCTCTTTCTGAATCTTTTCCAGGACTATGTCCTCTTTCCCTTTTACAGAACCCAAGTTCTAAGCCTGCATCCCTACCCGCGTATCCTCGAAGCCTAGTGGAAAACTTTTCTGAAAACCCAACCTCAGCAGCTCAGCTCCTCTCTTGTCAGGGTAGTCTTTTGTCCAGGCCTCCACCACCCCTAGTTTGATGGGGGTGCAGGACAAGGCATAGCCCCACCTCCCCTTCCTTGGTTCCATCCTAATTCCAACCATAGTTGGGATTGTATCCCCATCTCCCAGGGCCCCCTGGCCCCTCCCAACTCCCCCTTCTGCTCCAAAAGGGCTGTTCCTGAAGTTGCCCATTTGCTTGGCTGCCAGGTCATTGCCGGGTATGACCCCCCGCACTGTGAGAAGATGTGCCTAAACTTGCAGCTAGGCCATGTACACGATGCCCTGTTAAAAGCCCAGCAGACCTTGGTGCCCTGGGTTGGTGCTACCCTTTTCCCTTGTTCCACAACCTACCCAACTGCTGGACCCAAAAGGGTCCTTACCCACAACTCATCATGGGTGAAATCCCACCTCAGGTCACCCTTCACTGCCATTCTCCTCCAGAATGCCTCATCATATTTAAGCCATCCAAAACCCAGCTTCTCTTTATATGTGTCCCTGATGATCACCATATAAGTCAGTAGCGGGGATTGCCAGGTCTGGGTGCTTCTCCAACACCAACATGCTATACAGTATATCAGGAAACCTGCCAGACACGTATCGATGCTCTTCCCCTTGAACCTGACTTCCTTTGCTTTGTGCCCTACCACCGCCAATGCCACTGCCATCTCAGACCTACCTACTGACTCCCTTTGTTCATACTTTTTAGTTGTCTTTTCATCCACTAATCCAAAAATGTCAATGTACTCCCCTTTCCATATTTTCTCCTTTATCGAGGCCAGCACATGGTCGCCCAGCATGAAACCTAGTGATCCATCGTACAGTTTCCACACCCCTCCCTTGGTGCCCAGCCCCGCCTTGCCTGGCCTGCTCCCTTCTTTGATGGCCTGTAAGGCCCACTCCATCTTTGAGACCTCATCCTCCCCCACGTCCCCCAATAAACCCTCAATATATTCATTTACATCTGTTTCATTGCTGATATCCACATTGTCCTTACCATCATCCGGCTGTGGCCGTGCCGGGACCGGAATGGGCTTGACTCTGCTCCGGGTGCCACTGGTAGGCTGGGTCCCACACTCTTCAGTTTCTTGTCTGCCTTCCCAGTGCTGGCTCTCTCATCTTGCTCCTTTCATTTCTTCTGGGCCTCCTCCTCTGCCTCCCTCTTCTTGGCAGCCTCCACCAATTCCGTCATCTGCATCATTAGCGTCGCTGCTTCGCTGCTTCTGACAACAAGGTAGTGATTAACACTGGAGCTCTCTTGGGTGCCATCTCTTCTGTTGCAGCCTAGGCTGTACAATAAAACCACATGAGCATACCGCAACCCACCAGCTGCCACTTGCCCCCCACCCCTCCAAACCATGCTTTGTAATTCCACGCAGTTACCATGATCAAAAAGCACCATCAGCTCATATGTGACACCCCACTTGAAATATCACTCCAGTGGGACATTGCCTCCTGCTCTAACACTGTATGGAGAAACATGCAATCAGGAGCTTACCACAAATGCGCCCCAGAAAACTTTACAAGTGTGTATCCAGACTATACATTGAACAATTGCATGAATGCTGTCTGCATTCAGGCTCCCAATGTATGTCTTGAGAGACAGTGCCACAAAAAATGGCTCCCCTCCCTCGGCCTGCAGAACCAAGCTGGTGGCTGCACCACATGACCAGGCCTCTGTGGCTCCCCAGCACATTCCAGCCTACTGGCATCTGCCTCCTGTGCCAGAATGATGCTTTCCCACCTTCACCAGGTCTCTTCTGCCACCGGACTAGCATGGTAGGGGTCTGTGGTCTCTGGGGCCTACTAGGACTCTTGTCTGCCCTGCTTTTCAGTGTTGTGTCCTTCGGCCTGTTAGTGCCGCTTGCCCCTTTTAACTGTTGTTGAGAATTTTATTCTTATTCCCTTTTTGTTTATTATTCTCTCTTTATTATTCTTTTTCTTTTCTTTTCTTTTTGTGGAACCCATGCCCAACCTGCCTCCCCAGAGCAGTCTGGTCCTTCAAATGTCTGCATTCCCTCCTCGGTGTTCGGCAGCAGCAGAACCAGCCCTACAATTCCACACCTACCCTGAAGTCACACTGTGGCCTGTCTCCCTGTCATAAAATGGTGGCCACTGTTGCCCTTCAGATTCCATGACACAGAACACAGGCCTAGGAAGCCTACATCCCTACCTTTTTAATTCTTTGATCTGTGATGTTCCTATTACATAGCATCCATACAGAAGCAGTAGCCCCTGCTTATTGCCTGGTTTCTGTCTTCATGCATTCTATGACATTACACATGTATATAACATTAAATGAATATAAAATTAATTTTTACTCTGTAAAATGCAAAATTGACTTTCTCCTTTACTGCTAACTTGTGACTGTGCTCCTGCAAATTTGCAATTGTTTACATATGCCTATGCAGCTCATTCTTGTCGTCTTTGTTGCCAAACTGTGCATACAAAACATACAGGAGGTGCAGCCTGTAATTCAATGACTCATAACACATCAAACATTTTACAAACATGTAGGATACTACAAATTAACTTGGATTCTCCACATACTGTACATATCTACTTCAAAAACCATTGTTACTGTACTATATCCCCTGGAACAAAGGTTGTTCTCCTATACGAACTTCTTTCATTCTTTTTGAGATGTTTTCCTAGTGGATTATCAGTTAAATTATGCTCTCCAAGTCAGTCGGCAGTGCAGGATGTTGTGTGGGTATCTGTGAAGCCCTCCCCCATTCCAGAGAGCAGCCCCAACCCGACACGCAGCAAGCGCTCTCCAAGGCAGTCGGCAGTGCAGAAGGTCATGTGGGTATCTGTGAAGCCCTCCCCATTCCAGACAGTGCCCCCCCACTGACACGCAGCAAGCAGCTCTCCAAGGCAGTCAGCAGTGCAGGAGGTCATATGGGTATCTGTGAAGCCCTCCCCTGTTCTGGAGTGTGCCCCCCTAACTGACATGCAGCAAGCAACTCTCCAAGGCAGTCAGCAGTGCAGGAGGTCATGAGGGTATCTGTGAAGCCCTCCCCCATTCCGAAGAGCACCCCCCACCAACACACAGAAAGCAGCTCTCCAAGGCAGTCAGCAGTGCAGGAGGCCATGAGGGTATCTGTGAAGCCCTCCTCATTCTGGACAGTGCCCCCCCATTGACATGCAGCAAGCAGATCTCCAAGGCAGTCAGCAGTGCAGGTGGTCATGTAGGTATCTGTGAAGCCATCCACCATTCTGAGGAGAGTCCCCCCCACCAACATGCAGCAAGCACTCTCCAAGGTGGTCGGCAGTGCAGGAGGTTATGTGAGAGTATCTGTGAAGCCCTCCCCCATTCTGGAGAGTGTCCCCCCACTGACATGCAGCAAGCACTCTCCAAGGTGGTCGGCAGTGCAGGAGGTCATGTGAGAGTATCTGTGAAGCCCCCCCATTCTGGAGAGTGTCCCCCCACTGACATGCAGCAAGCACTCTCCAAGGTGGTCGGCAGTGCAGGAGGTCATGTGAGAGTATCTGTGAAGCCCTCCCCCATTCCAGAGAGTGCCCCCCCCACTGACATGCAGCAAGCAGCTATCCAAGGCAGTCAGCAGTGCAGGAGGTCTTGAGAGTATCTGTGAAGCCCTTCTCCATTCCAGAGAGTGCCTCCCCCACTGACATGCAGCCAGTAGCTTTCCAAGGCAGTCATCAGTGGAGGAGGTCATCAGGGTATCTGCGAAGCCCTCCCTCATTCTGGAGGGCGCCCCCCCAGTGACATGCAGCAAGCATATCTCCATGGCAGTCAGCAGTGCAGGAAGTCATGAGGGTATCTGCGAAGCCCTCCCCAGTTCCAGAGAGTGCCCCCCTAGTGACATGCAGCAAGCAGCTCTCCAAGGCAGTTGGCAGTGCAGGAAGTCTTGAGGGTATCTGTGAAGCCTTCCCCCATTCTGGAGAGCACTCCCCCACTGACATGCAGCAAGCAGCTCTCCAAGTCAGTCAACAGTGCAGGAGGTCATGGTGGTATCTGTGAAGCCTTCCCCCATTCCGTAGAGTGTCCCCCCCACCAACATGCAACATGCAACTCTCCAAGGCAGTTGGCAGTGCAGGAGGTCTTGAGGGTATCTGTAAAGCTCTCCCCCGTTCCGGAGACTCCCCCCCCCACCAACATGCAGCAAGCAGCTCTCCAAGTCAGTTGGCAGTGCAGGTGGTCATGAGGGTATCTGTGAAGCCCTCCCCAGTTCTGGACAGTGCCCCCCTCCTCCACTGACATGCAGCAAGCAGCTCTCCAAGGCAGTTGGCAGTGCAGGAGGTCATGAGGGTATCTGTGAAGCCCTCCCACATTCCGTAGAGTGCCCCCCCACTGACACACAGCAAGGAGGTATGGCATTCTCGGCAGCTCAGCAGAGAACTTGAGCTAAGTTTGGGCGCCAAATTTGAATTCCAGTCAGCAGACGAATGGTGTTAGTTTTTCTGCTCCCTGCCTCCTGGCAAAAAACACTTTTCTCTACCTACAGCCGGACACTTTACTTCAGTTTGCTGTATGCCTTAAAAATATATATATATATATAGATAAATAAGTAGGGATGTTTTCTCAGCCTGCAGCAGCATGCTTTAAATATTTAGCTGCACACAATTGTATTTCTGATTCACTGCATGTACTTCTGCATGAATCCGTTGTTGTGTTCACAATTTGAATCACAGAATTAATGCATGGCTGAACTGAACTGTGCTGCTCCCTATTTAATACCTGCTCAAATGCTGTACTAATGTAATGAATTAAGGGAGGCTAGTTCTATGATGTAACACACTGTTTGTGCTGAATTTAGTACCTTGTTAGCATTTTAGTGCAGTACACCTTATGATTTAAAACTCTGTAGTGCTAAAGCAGGTTTAGTTTGTTGAGCGTTTTGAGCTGCAGTTCAGTTTAGCTCCTCTCTCACTCTTACCTGTTTAAAACCTGTTCCCTCTTATCCCCTGCAGCTCTCCAAGGCAGTCAGCAGTGCAGGAGGTCTTGAGGGTATCTGTAAAGCCCTCCCCCATTCCGGAGAGTGCTCCCCCACCAACACGCAGCAAGCAGGTATGGCATTCTTTGGCAGCTCAGCAGAGAGCTGAATTCCACTGATGCTTCGTGTCAGCTACCCCACCACCCCCACCACCACCCTTGGCAAACTATCACTTATATAGGCCTGTTCCTGATCACATGGTATAAGAACCAATCTGCTCACTTTCCCATTTGCAGGCTATACCTTTCAACCACTAGAGGTCACTACACTAAAAACTCAACAACAAAACAAAAAGTTAACTCTTGCACTACTATACATAGATATACTTATATGATGTTCCCACTGGACCTAATAACTATCTTCATCCTCATCCCCTGGGTCTCCCTCCCACTGTCTAACTACCCTGATCTGCAAGACTGCCAGGTATCATGTATCAAGCTCCCAATTAACTTTACTACCTCTGGTACCAAAGCTAACACACACCCTGACTGCCACTACCACACACTATCACTTGGCCCCACAGTACTCCCATTCAGCTTCCAAATTAGCCACCTAGCCCTTCTGCCCCACGCTCGTAGGCCAACAACTGCTATTGCCAAGCCTCATGCCACTTCTAGGAAGCTTCACTGGGTAGTACATAATACATGCCTCCCACCAAAAAAGCAAAACGTTACAAACTATTTCGGCTCCTTGAACCTTATTTGTATACCTCCCATAAAATCATTTTTGCTGGACATTTTAATTGTCCCTTGACTATGAAACATGGTAAACAATACTGTGACTAGAATTTGTTATCAAACATGGTCCGTAAAGCAAATTTAGTGGATGCTGTTTATCACTTTACAAAGACGACCCTTCCTACATTCCATAAAGGCTATTTACACTCCAGCATCAACTGTCTTTTTGTCTCCCCCATTGTCTCTATAAGGAAGGCTGAGACTCTTGAATTCACAGATCATCATATCATTTCAGTGACCATTGGACCAAATACCAGACGGCAAAGGAGTTTGGGATTTTGGAAATTTAATTCCTCCCTACTCTTGAACCCACAAATTTATGCACAACTACATAACTTTGTCTTAGCATGTAAAACTGTTCTGGGTTTTTTGATAGCCCTGTACTATGGTGGGAAGACACCAAGTTCGAACTCACTAAGTTACAACTCAGTAAAGGGTTTTTACGGACTGAATATTTTGACTACTTGCAGCATAGGAAAGTACTACAACAGCTATATTCGATCTCTTTTGAAACAGGTCAGAATTTAACTTCCCAGATCTCCCAGATCACAGAACAAATGGTTCAGTTTCATGCCAATAGAGCAAAATCCTTATTGTTTCGGCAACAGTTTTGTATTCAGGGCGACTTAGCAACTGCTTGTCCGTATGAATATTGGCAATCCCAATTACATAGAAAAACTGTTTCTGCTATCCGAGATCAAGATGGGGGTGGTGTGTCAAGAGACAAGGGATATAATTAGAATTGTGTCTGATTATATTTCCCACATGTTTAACCCTTTACCAGCCTCTGCGACAGGATTACGGTAATTTTTTGAAGGATTCTACTATCCCTGCATTAGAAGAGGCAGACAAAAAACTTTTAATATCCACAATTTTGGTTGCAGAACTTAAGTCAAGAATATCCTCTATGACCAGAAAGAAATCACCAGGCCTGGATGGTATCTCAATAGAACTTTTGAAATTAGTAGGTACTCTCTGTTTGGAGGAATTGGCTTTAGTGTTTAACATGATTTTGAGTTCTGAACTTGTTCCACTATCCATGAATTCCGGAAGCCTAACTTTCATCTATAAAACAACGATAAACTTGATTTGGACAATTGGCACCCTATTACACTTTTGAATTCAGATTTAAAATTACTCATGAAAATTTTGGCAAACAGACTGTCCTTGGTGGCTGATAAGTTGATTTCTTCAGCACAAGTATATACTATTCCAGATAGAAAAATTCAAACTCAGCTCTTTCTCCTATGGGAATTGGTTGAGCAGGGAAAGAGGGGGAACTTAGATGGTTACCTGCTCTCCCTGGATCAATCAAAAGCCTTTGGCAGAATAAATCATGATGCTTTGTGAACAATTCTAGCTCATTATAATATTCCTGATATTATGATACATTGGATAAAAGGCCTGTATCGCACAGTGTCAATCTGTTCAATTATTCAAGGATGGAAGGGTCCTCTCATTTGTCTTAAAAGAGGCATTCAGCAGGGCTGCCCTTTTAACCCTATCCTATATGCCTTTTTTATTGATCCCCTTTTGAGGAAAATTAATGATTCAATGGAGGTAAATGGTTTATTGTCTCAAGAACAGGTTCTTCCGTACAAAATTATGGCTTATGCAGATGACATGACACTTATGGTATGTGATGAACCTTCAGTTCTCTCGAGTCTAGATATCTGTACTGAATTTGGTACTTTTACAGGAGCTGCTCTAAATCTTAATAAATGTTTTGGTCAGCGTTTGCCATACACTTTAAATACCTCTGGATCCATTGCTGGTATTTCGATAGCCCCGGATCCTTTGAAAATTCTAGGTATATATTGGGGTAACATAGAATTGGATATTTTTAATTGGGAAAAAAATTATTTTAGGTCAATGAAAAGTAGCTCTATGGAATAAATGGAAATTTGGAAAAAAGAAAAGGGATTTTCTCATTAAATCTTATTTAATACTGGTTTTTCTTTATCATGCTATGTGTTCCCCCCACCAAAGTCCTTAGAAGTTGGACCATTAGGAATATTCTTCCAGGCATGTTGGGGAAGCTGTCTTAATCCTATAAAGTAAAATATCTTATATCTTCCCACTAAGTAGGGAGGACTTAACATGCCTAACCCCATTTTTTTAACAGTTTTTTTATATTTGAAAACATTCGACCTTTACTGTTAGATGAGACACATGGATGGGGAAACTGCTTTACAAATAAATTGCCTGTGCTGGCTTCAGTTATGGGAAGCACAATCCCTGAAATGCTTTAAGAAATAGGCAATAGTTCCGGAGTATAGAAGAAGTCCTTTTTTACGTATTAAACAATGGGCTCTGTTAACAATTCATGTGCTTAATTTATCTAGAAAACCATTGTACATTTATTTATTGGATACAATCTGTTGGGTAGAGACTGTGTTTGTGAACTGCCCACTACATTATAGTACTAAATTGTGGGGCTTTCTGGTAAACAAACATATCCCTACCCATGTTTGGGATTTTCATTGGTTGGCCTGTCATGGCAAGATAAATGTCAAGTCCAATCAAAAACATAAGGCTAAACAAGACAGACTCTGTGCACGGCCTGATTGTATTCAAAAAGAGGAAACTATAGAACATCTCCTGTTCTCTTGTTCTTTCATATCTGGTTTTTGGGCCTTCATAGCACATAAATGGGGGAGGATTTTTTTTCAACCTCGTCTTTTGAAAATTAAATTTTTGGAATCTTTGATGCCTCTTGGACTAGTAAATAGCATTACAGTGCACTGCAAGTATTCGTAACAGTGGTTAAATGGCAAATATGGTTGGCTACTGTAGGTGTGCTTTTACACTACAGCAACAAGAAGGCACACTAGTAGAACTGTCGCAAAAAATACTGCATCAAATGAAAGGTATATATAAAGCTAAACAAACTTCTCTGTCAAATATTCATTTAATGGAATTGTGGATTGGATTCCCTTGGATTACTGACTCGGATGCTCCAATAACTTAAACTTATTTATGCTCTAGGAAAGCTTTGTTCACTAAACTGGGGTTTACTGCTACTGCAACTTTCCATATATTTGTTTGCTCTTTTCTTGTTTAAAAGTTCAGATGATGAATTCATAATTTGGGCATGTTATGAATTTGGTTAAAAAAAGAGGGAGGGTTTCCCCTTACTCCTTTGAGGAGGGAAGATTTAGCTTATCAGGGGGTTACTGTAGAATAAACTATTTCTTCTGATTTTGATTTTCCTTTTCGTGAATAAGTATACTGGAATGCTGCATTTTGCAATATATGATTTTATATATGGAACTTTTGCTTTCTACTCTCATAGTGAGAAGGGAGGGTGGGTTGCTAAATGGTTTTCTTATAATTTAGGATGGTGGTATGAATTAATACTTGTTTTGTTCTTGTTTTCTTTCATTTGTATGATTACATGATATATTGTTGACTTGTATATATTTTGTTTTAACTTTTGGTTTGACCTTAATAAAACATTCCACTACTTTCCAACGGAGGCTTGACTTCCTGGGAGCAGAGTGGAGGGATCTAGTTGGGAGCGGAGAGGGGGAGGAGGAGTGCAGATGTGGCAGGGAGATTTTGCAGGAGAAGGTGAGCCAGGAGGACTCTGTGCAAGTCTCAGCAGAAAGTTTGAAGGATGAACTAATTTTGTTAATTCAAATGGGCAGTCCTAAGATGGAAAACGAGTTGGTTGCTATGGAAGTTGTGACTGACCTGCAAGGAACAGCAATCAGAAAAGCTAGGTTGGTGCTGTGGTTTTAGAAGTTAGTAATGCTGAGAAACCTGTTGTGGTTCAAACAAAGTTGGAGTTTTGCATGCAGAAAAGCAAAGCAATTGCAGCAACTGTGAGAGCTGGATGCAGGCTTTCTTCTCTGCAGCAGTCTCAAAGCATTAATATGGCTGAGAATGATGCTGTCAATGCAGGAGAGACAGAGTCTAGTACAATGACTCACCCCTCAGGACACAGTGGTGTTTGAAGGAAACAGGGCTTGACACAGAAACTGAGGGAAATGTTCAACTGGAGGCTGGCAGTTTAAACACCTGGTGCCTAAAGCCTCAAAGTTCTAGAAAAAATGTAACACAGTTTAAACTCCAGAAGCAGTGTTTGGGGACTGGGTCAAATACTCACACTGGGAGCAGCTCTAAACAAAGGTTGGGGAACAGTGCATTTCAACAGCAGCAGAGCAGTTCAGAGCAGATCTTTTCATTTAAGGACAGACCTCACAGCAAGGACTGGGGGAATATTATGGAAGCTGAACTTGAATCAATTGACTGGTCCCTAAAATCACCCTGGAGCAGGCAGGCAGGGAGTAGGATCCTCAGGGAAATGGTCACTTACCCCTAAGGATTCTTCCTACCAGGGCTTATTGTTGAATTCTGTGACCACCACATGCATTACAACAGAGCTCCAACTCACCCCAGGGTAATGTTACAAATGACACTGTTTTGATTGGTGAAATTGTTGATGATACTGTAATACCTGTACAGGTGGTTGGGAATGTTTTAGATAATACTTTTCGTGTGGAGGGGACTGATGTAGGTGCACCTATAGAAAATGTGAATCGAGAACAAGTAGATGGGGATAAGACAGTAGATATTAAAGTTTCCGAGCCTGTTAAAAAGATGTCTGACTTCTTTGCTGCCAGGGGAGAGATGGCCTCCTGGCGCAATGCAGTCAGGCTTCTGTACAAGGTGGGGGTTGGAGGTGCCTCCTAACAGAGTATACATAGCTAAGAACTTATTAAAGATGTCCATGCTATTTTTCATCAGAGATTTTGCCCTAATTTGTTTAGGCAATGGGAACTATGACATAAGTTTTAAGAGTTTTGCTAACTTAGAGAGGTTTTGGGCCCAATATCAGATGTTAAAGAACAGGTGCCTACTATCAGGCACCCAGCTCCCCTCAAACATATATAATAGCAAATCTGCTCTACTCTTTGATGGCATTAAAAATAATCATATGTTCCCTGTGGTTAAAAGATTATAGCACCCCAAAGTTGCACGCCCATAAAAATGTAGCCTTGTCTGACATGCCTCCTTTTGTGATGTCAGAAAATGAAGGCTGCTTGTGTGTGCTCCATAGATCTACATTGGTGCCATTTGTCAATGCCATTTAGTACTATTTAGTGTTGGCACTTGGAACAATAAAAGTGACCATTTCAGTAAGCAGGGACTGTTACTCCAGGGCTGTTTTGATATTTCTACATGGCACCTCTAAATTGTACTAAACACCATAGACATATCACAAATATATAGGGTAATGACATGCACCCTCAGTATTCATCTTCTGACATCACAAAGGAGGTGTGTCAGACAAGGCTTTGTTTTTATGGGGGTGCAACTTTGGGGTGCTATAACTGCTTAACCAGAGGGAAGTGCATAGAATTTTTAATGCTCCTCAACAGTGGAGCAGATCTACTTTTATATATGTTTGAAGAGAGCTGGGTGCCTGACAGTAGGTACCTGCTCTTTAAGGTACACCCCTGTTTGGATTCCCTTTCACGCTATAGCACTGACAAGGCTGTAGGTCAAAACAATTACTGTAATGTTTAAAAATGAAGGCGTCCATGTAGAAGACATTTTATTTTGGTTACGACAATGCTGTGACATATTAGGTAAACCTGTGCCTACGCTGGATAGCGAACAGATCGGTGATGGGGGATGGCACATAAAAATTAAGTTGCGCCCCTCAAATGCAGGGCCTTTGCACCTTCCTGGCTCCTTTTATTTGGGGAAAGAACCGAGGGTCGATAATTTATAATGGTCAGCCTCGCTCATGTTTTAAGCGTGGTTCAAGAGCACATTTTAGTTCAGCTGTGACTCACCACATTGTAGCCATTGTTTGAGGGTTTGGGCATGATTCCTCTGTGTGTCTGAACCTCTTTAAATGTAACTTATGTGAGCAGACAGGACGCATATGGCGCTGTCCCTGGGCATCTCACAACAGGGAAGACTGTCCATCTCAGGAAGGCATAATCAATGGGGCCCAACACAAGCAAGCCAAACGGGTAGCTGCTCAGGACTTTCAGAACATTGACACACAGTCAAATCAGGCCCCAGTGGGTGGTGTACAACCAGTAGGTGTCGAGGTGGTGGGAGAAACATAAAACTCTGAAGTCACACAGATCGCCATAGTCCCCTGGACCAATTGTAGAAAGTTCACAGGATGGTATGGATGTGGAAAAAGGGTTATACCCCCATGGACAAAAGAAGTGGCCTTTCAAACAATCTCCTTAAAGGAAAGATCTAGGGCTGGGAGGTTAGGACCCTTAAATCTAAACAAAATGTACCCAAGATAGGCCAGGGAGCCAGTTCCTGGAAAAAGGAACAGATATGCCACCTTACCCAAAGAAGGAGCATATAGGGACTCAGATGAGGAAGAGAATGAACCCTCCTCTATTACATCAAACACAGACACAGAAGGGAGTGGTGAGGGATCCATTGCAAAGCAGACTAGACAATGTAGGACATCTAAGACCCCTTAGCTTTTCTTAAAGTAAATAACCCTGACTGATGACTAACCTCACTATATTCACTATTAATATTAATAGTATAAAAAGTGAGAAGAAATGTGTGGGGGCTATGTTCTCTCTCAAACAGTTGCAGAGTGATATTATTTGTGTGGTGGACATCCATCTGAAAACCAATTATGAGTTACAGCAGGCCTCCAAATCCTGGCCATTAGGACCATCCTTTTGGTCCTCAGGAACAGAGGCATGTGACGGGGTGGATATTTTATTTTCTGATTACAGGCTTAAAGTGTCACAGTTGGTGGACATCCATCCTGAAAGAGCCTTGATGCTGAACTTGTCTGATGGTCCCTGTAGGTACAGGATTATAGCCATATATGCCCCACAGACAAAGACCCAAAGAGTGGCCTTATTTAAAGAAGTGCAGCCTTTCTTGCATACCTCTAGGATGGTATAATGGCTGGAGTTTTAACTGTGGCCTCTCTAGGGCAGATGGGGTTTACTAACAGTGACGGTCTTTTCTGATACTAATGCACTGAACAACATTTGAAATCAAGCAGGGCTTATTGATGTCTATAGGAGAATACACCCTAAGGGTGGCTTTACCTTCCATAAAGGGATATTAAGGACAAGACTAGATTTTGTCTTTCTCTCATCAGGATTAATGGTTCAAGAAGCACACACTTTAGCTTGTGAGTTCTCTGATCACATGATTATCAAAATATGCACACAAACAGAGCATTCTCCACAATGCAAGAAACAGTATTGGAAACTGAATGAATCAGTACTAACTGACTCCCTGGTACAGAAAGCATGGGAAAGAGAGTGGGTGGCAAGGTTATCAGTAGTGGAATGCTACTCTGAACTGGTGGATTGGTGGGAAGACTAAAGAAAGCATGGTGTTCCTTTTTTCAATAAAGGGCACAAGCTAAATCCACCCTTGAATATCTTGCCTACCTACAACTTAGACAACAGCTACAGAGGGTCATTTCCCTGATGGATACCACAGGGCAGGACCTGAGTACACAGGTTAGTAATTTAAAACCCCAAATGGTGGCAATACAGTATGACAGGGCAAAGTCCCTACAGCAAGAACAGAAATTTGGCACACAAATGATAAAAAGTGGTTTGGATCCTTTTAAGGAGAATAAGAAAAGTATTGAGAGTAGAGTTATAACACAACTTTCTACCTCTTCAGGAGAAGTGGTTACCTCCTCTTTAGGGTTACTAGGAGTAGTGGAAGAACGAGTGACTAAAACCTTTGGCACCCCCCCTCCGAAACAGATGTACAAGGAATCTTAGCTTTTCTGGGGTTACCCAGACTCCAGGATAATGATGCCCAGGAACTATTTATAGAAGTTACGGTAGAGGAAGTTAGGGCAGCTATTTTACAACTATCCATCAACACAGTCCCAGGATCTGATGGACTGGACACAGGGTTTTATAGGACATTCATAGACAGTCTTTCCCTGCACTAGTGATCTTATATAATCACATTTACAGACATCCACATACTCGGCATCTATGATGGATGCCATTTTAGTGTTAATTTACAAGAAAGGTACAAGGAGGACATTGAAATGGAGGCCTCTAAGCCTGTTGAACTTGGACTTGAAGATTCTGAATAAAATATTACTGGCAAGGTTAAGTAATGTAGCCCCTTTTCTGATTAGCCCCTTTCAAACTTATGCTATACAGAATAGGAAGCAACAGGATAACTTGATAATTTTACAAGAAGCCCTTTATCAAGGGGAATTGTTAGGGTAAATGGGTTATGTCTTAAGCCTGGACCAAGAGAAAGCCTTTGATAGGCTTTCCCATCATTTTTGGTTTTCCACATTATTGGGATTTGGGATACCAGTCACCTTTGTAAACTGGATAAGAGGGCTGTATGCTGCTTCCTTCCTCTGGCCAAATGTAAATGACTGGTTCAGAAGGAAAGTCAAATTTTTAGGGCATTAAGCAAGGATGCCCTCTAAGTCCTCTTTGTACACCTTTGGGACAGATATTTTAATTAGACTAATATGGAATCATACTGATTTGGTGGGTGTTACACTTGTTGATTCTTTACAGGTGAAGATTTTGGCCTATGCAAAATGATCTTGTTTTGGTGCTTTCTAGTACATCATTAGAAATGCAGTTGACAGCAGTGTTAATACAGTTTTCTCATCTGTCTGGGTCCAAACTAAATTTGGGGAAAAGTAAGGGAGTTATTTTGGGTAATACCCTTATACTAGAGTCAGGCATGTGGGCCAGGATTGCTATCTCATCAGGTCCCATTTTTATATTAGGAGTTATATTTGGACCAAGGAATATGGCACAATTAAACTGGTCAAGAAAAGTTGAACATGCAACTAAATTAGTTAATAGTTGGAAAAGGCAGCAAATATCTAAAAAGGGAGGTACTTTTAATAAAACCCTATTGATTCCCCAGTTCTTATATGTTAGTTATATCCCCCCCAAGTCTATCATTACCAGCTCATATGGGTTATTCTTCCAGGCCTTTTGAGGCTCTCTATTGAATCCAATTAAGAGGGAGTTCACATATTTGTCAATCAAGGAAGGTGGTGTAGGGATGGTGCATCCTATCACCTTCTTTTATAGTTTGTTTTTGAATTATAATTTGCACCCAGCCTTATGCCCTAGCATGGACATGTGGGCTCCCTTAATTCAGGAATTGTTAAATCCTTGTAGGGTGGCATGGGAGAACACAAAGACAAAATCTATTCCTTTTGAGGTGCCATAGTTTGGGAAAGAGTGTATTAAGCAGGTTATTAAATGGAAGGTTGCCCCAGCACAATTGATGGCCATGGATAGGAAGGGGATATATAAGACTATACTACAAACTGAGAAGACATCAGTGGTAGAATTCCCAGGGTGTTTAGCTAACAAACAAACATATGTTCTGCAATAGCTATCTAATCTTAGGATGCCAGTATTTATATGGGACTGTGTATGGCTCAGTAATTATGGTAGACTGGGTGTCAAGGTAACAACAAACACAAACAGTTATCAGAAGATACTGTCCTAGAGAAACATGTAATTTGATCTTGGAAATGCAGAATACCTCTTTCTGGAATGTCCCTACTCTAAGTGCTTTTGGGCATACTTGGCACACTTTTGGTTAGATGACCAATTGGCAACACCTACATATTCAGAGATTATGTATGGGCCAGAGGAGAATAGCTTTAGTAAATATCAGAGGGATACTTTATATATACTTTGCTTTAGTTAGATTTTATTTGTGGCAATCAATGTGCATGTTAGTAATACAACAAAGGATTGTTACTTATCAAGAGCTTTTGAATAATATAAAGTTGTCGTTACAGACTGTACAGAACACAGATGTGAATAGATTCCCATTACAGAAATTACAACATCTCTGGTTGAATTGTTTGGGTTGGCTGCATTAAAGCTTAAGCTTTGTTGTATAATGAATTTATAGGATATTGAGTTGCTGGATATATAAAATATGACTGATGGATTGTATATATGTATATTAATATTTACATTGTAATTTTTTGTAATGAAGTCCAATAATAATAAAAATTCCCCTACTCTTTTCAAGAAGTGCCATGGGATCTTTAACATCCACCTGAACTACCACCAGAACAAGCAGATGGGACCTCAGTTTAACATCTCATCTGAAAGACGGCACCTCAGGAGTGCAGCACCCCCCCCATGCTGCACTGCAGTGTCAGTATTGGGATATTAACCCAAGTGCCTGGTGTGGGGCTAGAACCCACAGCCTTCTGATCTCCCAGCTTCAGAGGAGAGTATGCTACCTGCTGAGCCACTGACACTAAACATGGGGTATGGGGACCAAGGTGATTGATTTTTAAGGGCAGACTTTAAAAGGATGGGGGAAATTTTGGGTAGGTATCTGGTGGGAATTTAACCAGACATGGATGCTAGTCAAAAATGGGATATTATTAAAAAGGTCTGACAGAGGCCACTGGGACATGTACAAAGACACAGGGTAAGAAGGGAAGGGCAAAGATGCCCAGTTGGTTGACTCAAAAGGTAATGGATGGGGTGAGAATCAAGAGGAAGGCATTTTGGAAATTCAAGACAGTGGGAAGAGGGGTTGACAAGGATGAGTACACGAAGAAGTCCAGGCTAGTCAGAGCTGCCAAGGTTTCAAGAGAGCTAAGACTGGCACAGGGCATTAAGGAAGGAGAAAAGGACTTCTTCAGATACATTAGAGAAAGAAGAAAGAACAAGGACCAGATTGTGAGGATTAGGAAGGAGGAAGGGTGGGTGGAAAAGAGAGTGGATCAGGCAGAGGCATTAAATGAATACTTCTGCTCTGTGTTCATGAAGGAGAAAGGGTGGCAGATACCTCAAGGGAGGTGGCAGAGTGGGTAGTGGGGGTGAAGGGGTGACTGATGTAGGGATTACAGAGGACAGGGTTCTGGAAGGATTATGGGCATTGAAGGTGGACAAGGCCCTGGGGCTGGATGGCATTTACCCTAGAATACTCAGGAGCTGGCAGAGATCCTGGCAGGACCACTGGCTGACCTGTTCATTATCTTCTGGACACAGGATGCATACCACAAGACTGGAGAATGACCCATGTGGTGCCATTCACAAAAGTGGCCCTTGGGATGAATCAGGCAACTACATACCAGTAAGCCTCAGATCAATTGTGGTGAAGCTCATGGAGACAATACTAAAAGAGAGGCTAGTGACCCTTTTGGAGGACAGTGGTCTCCAGGATGGCCAACAACATGAGTCTGTCTCAGGCAGATCCTGCCAGACAAATCCAACTGAGTATTATGACTGGGTGACCAGGGAGCTGGACAGGGGCCATGTGGTGGATGTCCTGTATTTGGACTTCAGCAAGGCCTTTGATTCTGTGCTGCATGGGAGGCTGAGGGGGAAGCCAGAATACATAGGGATGGGAATGAAAATGGTCCAATGGTTCATCAACTGGCTGAATAGAAGGCAGAAGAGGATGGTGGTGGGGAAACTCTCATCACTGAGGGAAGTGAAGAGCGGGGTACCACAAGGATCGGTACTCGGACCAGTACTGTTTAGAATATACATAGCTGATATCTCACATGGGATCTGGAGTAGGATCAGTCTGTTCACTGATGATACGAAGATGAGAGCTGCAGTAGATGACATTGAAGGGTGGAAGTGGCTGCAGGAGGACCTGATTAAACTACAGGAGTGGTCAGAAACATAGCAGCTGAGGTTCAATGCCAAGAAGTGCAAGGTACTGCATTTTGGAGCTAGGAATCAGAGGAGGAGCTATCAGCTGGGAGGGGTGTAGCTGGAAAGCACCATGAAGGACAAGGATCTGAGGGTGCTTATAATGGGCAGCATGAACAACTCAGCTCAATGCAGGAGGGCGGCAGCAAAAGCCAACATGATGCTGGTATATATAGTGATGGGACTCTCCTCCAGAAATAGAGACATGTTCCTTCCCTTGTACAGAACTCTGGTCAGGTCACACCTGGAGTACCGCATGCAGTACTAGCTCCAATTCCTGAAGAAAGACTTCAAATTGTTTGAAGGGGTGCAATGTAGGGTGACCAAAATGATCCAGAGACTGGAGGGGAAAGTCACTAAGGTTCACTAAGGCAAAGAAAAAGAGCTAGTAGGCCGAGGCCCATAATGCTCTTATACTAGGCCATAGTATGATAAAATAGATTAAACTCAGAAGCAATTAATCTATCCAAATTATGTTTAAAAATAAGCTCAGCGTCACTCATAACAACGGAAGATGGAAGTTTATTCCAGGGTCCAATTGTGCTAAGAGAGAAGAAAAATTTCCAATTGTTATGTTAAATCATTTCTGACCAGCTGTAAAGGATGGCCTCTAGTATTGTGTGAAGAGGACTTAAGTTCTAATCCAAATTCATTCATCACACAATGATCATGAACAACATCGTACAGAAAGAGGAAATAACCTCTCAAAGCGTCTAGTAGAGTGAAATTTTTCTTTCATTTTATTCTATTTTAACCAGGTAAGGACACTGGACCAAATGTCCTTTTTCAGGCCCAACCCAGACATACAACAAAACATATACAATCAAAACAAAAATAACAATTACATATAACAATTACAATTTGACAAAGACAATAAATATTGCTTTAGTCTCAATTTAAAACTTGGTAAGAAACAGCCAATCTAACACAAAGAGGAAAAACGTTCCAATTTTTGGTGCACCCACAGAGACATCTTGTATCCACTCTTTGATTGATAATGAGGAACATTAAATAGAGTGCCATTGGCAGACCTCAAACTTGGTAAGACATTTCCAAGAGAAACTAACTTTAACAAAGGAAGAGACGTTCCAAAATAAAAACTCTTAAACATTGCACATCCCACAAAGTATTGAATCCTATAATCAGGTGAGAGCCATCCAAATCTAGAATATCAATAGCAATGATGAGTCCTACTTGGAGCTGTTAATATAAACCTACATATATTGTTACAGGTAACAGTTAAGGCATGCAATTCCTTATGACCTAGATTGAGGTAAAGACTAGATGCATAATCAAAGTGAGGTAGAAGGGACCCAACAGCAATAGCTCTCCTAGTGTCAAGGGGAAAATAAGAAATATATTTGTATAATAAACCAAGTTTCCTATAAATTGTTTTAGTAACCATTTGAACTTGAAGAGAAAAAGATAAACATGGATCTAAAATCACTCCTAAATATTTAAACTGCAACACCTGCTCAATCAAAAGGCCATGCTTATCCAGTATTTCAAGCATCAGATTAACCCAAAGCATTGATGGCGTGCCAAATAACATGACTTTTGTTTTGCTCGAGTTTAAAACCATAGCATTACAAGATAACCAGAAGAAAACTGCCCCTAAATCCTTATTCAAAGCGAATGACAACTCAACCTCAGGCTCTGCTTGAGCATAGATGATCAAATCGTCTGCATATAAATATGCATTGCTATGTTTAAAAACCCTAGGCAACTGGTTAACAAAAATAGAAAATAATAAAGGGCCCAAAATGGACCCCCATGGAATGCCACAATGAAATGAGGATATATCCGAGATGACTGATCCAACCTGCACGTATTGACATCTATTACACAAGTAATTGCGAACCTAAGAAGTTACAGCTACAGAAAAAACATTTCCACTAATTTTATAACAGGCAAGATTGTGGTCAATCAGATCAAAAGCCTTAGTCAGGTCCACGAACACCGCCCTCATCAAATTACTCTCTTAAACCCACAGAGGGACGGTACCCATGAACTCGACAAAGGTTGTATCTGTCCCATGATATTTCCGAAAACCATGCTGTTGTGCAGCCAATAATTTATGGGAATCTAGATACTCATTGATCTGAAATGCCACTAATTTTTCTTGCATCTTGCCAAGTGGATTTAGAATCAAAATAGGCCTAAAATTGTCAGCATTAATTTTCTTAGGGATGGGGACCATTCTAGCTTTCTTCCATTCATCAGGGAAGGAACAAGTACCAAAGACAAATGAAATAAATAACAAAGAGGGTCAATGATAAATGGGATGGACAATTTCAAAAATTGGCCATCTAACCCTCTTCCATGATCACTACCCCAATCAGGAAGGGTCGATAATAACTTTAAGAGTTTTATTTGAGTTATATCACTAAATATAAACCTAGGTCAATGTAAAGGTACATCAAATAACTCAAAGTTTGGAACACTAATCTGTGAGGATACATTTCTATAAATGGACAAATCAGAAAATGTATTATTCAGTAGTTTAACTATTTCAGATGTACCGACAATATCAACATTAACCACAATTACCTGCTGAATTTTTAATTTAGGTTTTGGGGACAAAAGAGAGTTAACATTATCCCAAAATCATTTAGGATTCACCCAGCTTGAATCAAAACGTTTCCTAAAATAATCTTTTTTCACTTTCCTTACCTCCTTCGATACTAAGTTCCTGAGCCTGCGATACAATTTCAAAGCAGCTACACTTGGAGATTTTTTAATTCCAACCAGGCTGCATTTCGGCCTTTTATCAATTTCTTAATAGCCATTGAAAACCACCCTGTCAAAGAACCACGGCATCTAAATGAGCGCACAGGAAACATAAAATCCTGAATCAGCAGCAGCTGGTTGTAAAAGTAGTCCAAGGCCAAATCAACATCAGTAATACATTCTAAGAAAGACCAATCAATGGTTTTTAAATGAGAGTGTAATAAAGAAATATTAGGATTCTTAAAGGACCTGAGGACATGAGTTTCAAAGTTTCCAACCTACTTTCATATGATACAGAATTAAGACCAGATATTTTTTTCATGAATTTTCTTTTAATTTTTTCAAGGGACACCGTCAGATTTTTTTAAACATGCTCCATATCTGTGAGGCATATTCAAGATGAGGTCTAACATATGACCTAAATAAAGGCATTAACACATCACGATCTCTAGAGTTGATGTTTTGAAGAATTGACCAAACAACCTTATTACCTCTACAAATAATGGAGTGTGTTTGGTATAAGTAAGATTGTTAGAATCAATGATACCCAGGTTCTTCTTATCAGTGGTGACACTGAGCAATGAGAAGTTTAGGTATATGAATGACCAGAGGCCCAAATGCATAACTTTACATTTAGATATATTTAATTTCATACCCCATGTATTTATCCAGTTAGAAATAACATCAAGATCATATTGAATAGTGGCTATCTGATCAGAATTTAGACAAGGTCACCCAATTTTCACATTGTCAGCATATTTTGTAGTAATCAAAACACAGTGTTCAGTCAGATCAGCAATAAAGGCTTGAAATAGGCAGGGCCAAGTACAGATCCTGTGACACCACTTAACACATGTCCACTATTAAAAGGTGTCCATTTATAAGCACTTTTGAGTTCTATTATTGAGCCAGTTTTCTATCCATATTTTAATGTAATAATTGATATCAAGTTTCTTAGTTTAGATATTAATGTCCAATGAGACACGATGTCAAAAGCCTTACTAAAATCTTTAAAGATGACATCACAGGGTATCCTATTGTCCAGAAAAGAACTAAAATGTTCATTAAAACAAAGTAGATTGGTAGAACTACTTCTGCCCTTTCTGAAACCATGTTATTTATTATCAGTTTCATCAATAACAGATATAATAATATCTCTAAGTAGACTTTCCATAATTTTACAAATAGAGGAAGTAAGACTTATGGGCCTATAGTTTTCAAATTATGTCCTTGGGGATAGATTGGGGCCAAATTCTAGAAGGGTTATGCCTGGCGTGACAGCAGTTGCACCAAGTAGAATGGTACATGGCAACTTACCCAGCAGTTGCCACATGCATTGATTCTAAAAGCGGCCTGCGACATGTCGCAGAGGCCACTTGTGCCAAACAGCTGTTATAAGTCACATAAACCCCCGCATGGCACTAGGGGTTTACGCAGCAGTTGTGCCCCATCCTATAAGGGCAGCCACAAGTGCCCACATCAGGATTCTACAAGAACCACTGGAAGAGATCCGCAATGTAAGTTGTACCAGCATTTAGCTGGTATAACCTATGGATGCCCCAAGGGGTCCTGTAGACCTGTTGACTGTCCAGCGGTCAGTGCACAGTTTCTGCCCCCATGTCCAGCACACCCCAGTGGGGCCTCACAGGGCTACCCATTCCCCCAGCCCCCCAAAACATCCATTGGCAGAAGCCCCAGAGGGCAGCGCTTCCATCCCCCCACCCATGCCCCAAACTGCGAGTTGCCAACCGCATATGCAGCAAAAAGCCTGCCCTGGTAGTCTAGTGCTGCCCTCCAAACTGTAGTATAATAATAAATTTGAGCCCTGTATCCCTGGTAGTCACTCTCCCAGGTGTATTAAAATAAGATATATGAGCCCCCTATCTATATGGTAGTCTAGCGGCCCCGAACTGTATTACAATAATAAATATGAGCCTGTATCCCTGGTAGTCTAGTGGGCCCCCACCCAGCTGTACAAGCCCACCATCCCAGCGGCAGCTGGCAAGCATTACCTCTCACCGGACCAGGCACCGACTGAGGTCCGTATCAGCGCATACTGAAAAGATGCACCCAGATATTAATATCTGAACATGTCTTTACAGTACACACTGATATTGAACTCAGTCAGTGGCTGGCCATGGTGGTGAGACTGTGCCAGTCAGCTGGGGATGAAGTGGGGGTGCTGGGTGGGCTGGCATGTCTGGGTGGGGGGTGTGGGGCCCACTAGACTACCAGGGACACAGGGCTTATATTTATTATTTTAATACAGTTTGGGGGCTGCTAGACTACCAAGGATACGGGCCTCATATTTCTATTTTAATTCAGTTCGGGGCTGCCAGATCTACCAGTGATATGGAGCTCATATTTCTTATTTTAATGCAGTTCAGGGGGCTGCTGGACTCCAGGATATGGGCTCATATTTATTATTTTAATACAGTTCAGGGGACCACTAGACTACAGGAATGAGACTGACATTAATTTAGGTACATTGATCATGGGGGCCTAGACTACCAGGGCAGGCTTTATGCCGCATTTGCAGTGGGTGACTCAGGTGTCAGGACATGGCTGGGGGGGCTGACAGCACTGCCCTGTGGGGCATTTGACAATGTGGGTTTTGGGGGGCTGGGGGTGTGGGAAGCCTTGCGGGGCTTAGCTATGGAGGATTCAGGGCCAGTTGCTGTGGCTGGCACTGTGGGTCAGGTACTGATGGGTGGAAGGCAGGGGGTGTAGGTCATGCCTTGCTGGGCAGGGAGGTGCACTTGTGACCTGCAGCAGTGGTTGTGACATGCTGGCCAGGTATGCCCTCTGTGCAGCATACCTTGCAGCATGTCGCAAGTCACAGGTCTTTGCTGCAGAGACCCTGCCCCTTCTAGAATAGGGCACAGGGTCAATGTTGCAGTTGTGAGGCGCAAGTTGTGTTCAGTGGCAACTTGTGCCACCTTCTAGAATCGGGCCCTGGGTGAGCTGAACATGTACTCCTTGAAGGAGAGGAGGGATGGGGAATATGATTGAAACCTTAAAGACTTTAAGGGATAAATAAGGCTAATACAGAAGGGATTTTCCAGCTTAGAAGAAGGAGAGATGAGAGGGAATCAGCTGAGATTGTAGGGGATGATTCAAGAGGAAATTAGGAGACATTTTCACTGAGCGGGTGGTGGACAGGTGGAATGCTCTGCCAGGAGGTGGTATCCTGTAGAATGGTGGGCGCCTTTAAGAGGGTTGGGACAGGGTGAGGGGTGTTGTGATGAAGAGAGGTGGGGAGGGTGGGGCAGCTGCAAGTTGAGGGGCTAGCTGCACAATTGAGCAGACCCAATAGACCATAACAGCTGCTTCTGCTGGCATTTTCATATGTTCATAAACATGTACTTAAATGGACAGATATTTAAAATGGACTGTCTGACTCCACTTGGGAAACCTGTTGACAACCAGCCCTGTACCACTATGTCAGTTACCAGTGCCAGCAGCCACCATATCAGAGACAGTATCCTGGCAGCAGCAAAGTCAGGTGGCCCCTTCAAGCTGAAAATGGGTGAACAAATGTACTTTTTTCCAGATCTCAGCTTTGTGACCAGACAGCAGCACAGAAGCTTTGATGACATTCAGGCAGGCATGAGGGTTCTGGGTATAAATCATTCTCTGTGACTGCCCACTCATTTGTGCATCAACTATGCTGATAAAACATATGTTTTTAGATCCACAGGAAGACAATAAGCACCGCAATGCCATCAAGAAAGACTTTGTTCACCAGGCCGGTAACCGTGACACAGCTGCAGGGAAAACTGACTGACTCTTGTTTGTAGATATGAGTTATTGAAATTGACAACTGCACTTAAAGTTGATGTGCAGATTTCCCAATTTAACATGAATATTATTTGGGAGGTGTGTGTATGTGCTCGGAGTTCTCGAGGCTTTAGGGTTTGAAGTATTGGTAGTACTGATGTCTGTGGTGTGTTCCCTCTAATGGTTTTGTGAATTGGTGGGAATATCATTTCTACAAAATGGCTAATAGCTCTTGCAGGGTGACAGATACAATATGTGCCAGGATGACTACTTCAGACACTCAGCTTTCTCGGGGTCCAGGGATTCCCAGTAGTGCTGCTGTCCATTACATAATGATCCTTTGTAGAGGATATAATGAGTTTTAAACTATACAGGTACTGTTTCTGATTATTATGAAGATGCTATTGTTAAGTGTCTGACAATTTACATACAGAACCTGAGTTTAAATTTTGAGTTGTTTATGTGTAGTTATTGAGTTTTTCTCAGCAGTGCTTGTTGAATTTTGAGTAGGTCTTTTTTCCTTTTCTACTCCTTAAGTTACTGTTCATATTGTCCAATACGGATTTATGTAATTTCCTTGATTACATTTTTCACATATATGGTTTAAAATTATATTATTGGAAGTTTTATGGGCTCATTAAACACCATTGGTGGTGTTAGTGGTGCTACACCTGGTAGACTTTGCAACACATATTTTTGATACTTGGTCCACTCGCATGCTGCAGTGGTCTTTTCTTTGACATTTTTTGGAACTTTTACATATGTAATAGATAATCCACTATGGGTGTCGGTCATGCTCTGATATAAGCAGGTCTTGGTATAAGATGTGACTGAGTGCGGTCAACCAGCCAAGGCATAGGTATATCAGACACAACCACATACTCTGTAGTGGATTATCCATCTTGAAAAATGGCTAGAAATGTTTTGTTTTTTTCTGGGGGGGTTAAAAAGTAGTCGATGTTAGTCAGAAATGATAGTTTTATTTAGGTGATCTGGTTGATCCTGATAGTGCTTGCATTGCAGAAATTACAGTTTTGTTTAGGTGATCTGGTTGATCCTGCCATGGTTTTCATAGGAAAAAAGTGATTAATTAAAGGTATCTGATTCATCCTGCCATTTTTGCACTCTTTCTCTCGTAATCACTTTCACTTTCCTCATGTACTGTAGCATGACCAAGTAAACATAGAAACATAGAAGTTGACGGCAGATAAGGACCACAAGGCCCATCCAGTCTGCCCATTTCTTTTTCTACCTTATAAATGTGCCATCGGCCTTTGCTCTGTCAGTGATCTATCTATTCATAGTCATTTGTATTGCTCCCTTATGCCTATCCCATGCCTGTTTGAAGCCGCACTGTATTCATAGCCACCACTTCTTGTTGTGTTCCATTCCATGCATCTACCCCTTTCTTGTGAAAAAGAATTTCCTCACATTCCCCTTAATCGGCCTCCTCTAATCTCATGCTGTGTCCTCTTGTCCTGCTATTTTTCTTATATTTAAACATGTTAGACTCTTTCACCTTGTTTATGCCCTTAAGGTGTTTAAATGTCTCGATCATATCACCTCTCTCCCTCCTTTGCTCAAGGGTATACATATTGAGCTCCGTTAATCTGTCCTCATATGTCTTCTGATGCAGTCCCTGCACCATTTTGGTTGCCCTTCTCTGCACTGCCTCAATTTGGTTAATGTCCTTGTGAAGGTGTGGCCTCCAATACTGCACGCAGTACTCCAGATGGGCCTAACCAATGTCTTGTACAGAGGGATTATACCTCCTCTTACGACTTGTGATACCTACTAATACACCCTAACACCCCTAGCCTTACCTACTGCTTTAGAGGTCTGCTTGGATGATTTTAGGTCATCAGTGATGATGATGCCCAAGTCTCTTTCTTCCTTTGTGACTGCTAGCAACTCCCTCCCAGCCTATAAGTGGCTTCAGGTTTCTCTTCCCTATGTGCATGATTTTGCACTTCTTTGCATTAAATCCCAGTTGCCACTCTTCTGACCATTCTGCTAGTTTATCCAGATCTCTTCTCATTCTGCCCACCCCATCTGGATCATCTACTCTGTTGCAGATCTTGGTGTCATCTGCAAACAGACAAGCCTTACCCTCTAGTACATCTGCAAGGTCACTAATGAAGATGTTGAAGAGGACTGGCCCAGGACTGATCCCTGAGGTACCCACTTGTGACTTGCATCTCTTCTGACTGTATACCATTTACCACCACTCTCTGTTTTCTGCCAGTCAACCAGTTTGCCACCCAGTTGACCAACTTCTGACCACCCGAGCCTACCTAGCTTATTTATCAATCTTCTATGTGGAACAGTGTCAAAGCTTTGCTGAAGTCAAGGTAGGCGACATCAACTGCTCCCCTTGGTCCACCACTCTGGTTACCCAGTCAAAGAAATCTATGAGATTAGTTTGACAGGACCTTCCTTTGTAAACCCATGCTGTCTTGGATCCTGTGCCCCTATGGATTCCAGGTGTTGCACTATCCTTTCCTTAAGGAGTGCCTCCATAATCTTGCCCACTACTGAGGTAAGACTGACTGGTCTGTAGTTCCCCACCTCCTCCCTGCTACCACTCTTGTGGAGTGGGATCACATGAGCCCTTCTCCAGTCTTCTGGGACCTCTCCTCTGCTCAGAGACTCACTAAACAATTCTGCTAATGGCTCTGCTAGTTCCTCCTTTAGCTCCTTAAGTACCCTGGGATGTATGCCATCAGGTCCCATTGCCTTATCCACCCTGAGCTTAGCACTTGTAGGACCCTTTCTTTTGTGAAGGGAGTAGTGCTCACCCCCTCCCCTGTGTCCATGATACTGAGCTGTGGCCCTGCCCTACCTTCTCTTCAGTAAATACTGAGCAAAAGTATCTATTTAGGATAGATGCCTTTACAGGGTCCTCCTCCTCACATGCTCCTTTTCTCCATTAAGCTAGTAATACCCCTCTGGACTTTCTCCTTTCACTAATGTATCTATAGAAAGTCTTGTCACCTTCTTTACTGTTAGTGCTAGTGTTTCCTCAGTTTGGGACTTTGCCTGCCTTACTGCCTTACCTGCTTCCCTTAGGGCAGTTTGGTATGCCTCCTATCTTCATCCCGCTGTGTTCCCTTATATTTTCTGAAGGCCAGCCTTTTGGCTCTGACCTTTTCTGCTACTGTATTTGAGAACCAAAGTGGTTTCCTTCTTCTTTGCACTTCCTTTTCTGTCTAACACAATGGGATGTTGCTTCAAGTATTGTATCCTTAATGCTTGCCCACTTTGCCTGTACCTCCTCACCTGTGTTTCTTTTGCCAGGGCTAGCTTAACTCTGTTGGCCATCTTATCAAAGTCAGCTCCTCTGAAGTCCCATATTTTTGCCTTTGAATGGGATGATTTAGATGTAGTAGCCAAATTGAACCATACCATGTGATGGTCACTGGCCCAGGTGACCTTCTACCTGAGATCTGTGATCCCTTCTTTGTTAGTCAGTACTAGATCTAGGATAGCCCTGTCTCTTGTGGGTTGCTGTACCAGTTGTTTGAGGCCCTCCCTGCAGGGAATCCACTATGAGTCTAGTTCTGGCAGATGTTCCTGCTGGTATTGACCAATCTGTATCTGGCATGTTGAAGTCTCCCATTATCAGAACCTCCCTTTAGCTGTCATGTTTTGTATATCTTCTAACAGTAATGTGCTATGTCCTCCCTCTGGTCTGGGGGCCTGTAGACAACCCCAGTTCTTATGGCTGTCCCATTTTCTGTTTCAGGGTGACCACAGTTCTTCTGGCTCCTTATGTGTATTCTGAATTTCTGTAGCTTTGATATTTTCATTAACATACAGGGCCACTCCTCCCACTTTTGCACCTCGGTCTCTTCTGAACAATACATAGCCAGGTACTGAAGTCTCCCAAGTGTGGTTACTGGTAAACCACGTCTCACTAATTGCTACTATGTCCAGTTTAGCCTCTGACTTATTGCCTGCAGGTCTGGGATCTTATTTCCCAGGCTGTGGGCATTTATTATATGATTTTCCATTGGCAGATTTTGGTGTGTTAGTTGTTGGGTGAAGTTTGGCATTACCCTGTGCATTGTATGGGAGCCAAACCTTTTTCTTACCTGGTGATGCAAATGAACGTAAACACGCTTGAATTCCTGTTTGACCACTAGCTGAGGGGAGGTGTTCTTCCCATTAGACGTATGGGGTGCTGCACCCCTCTCCCCATTTGCTAGTTTAAATATTCTGCAAAGACATCAAACTTCTGCCCCAATGCACTGACTCCCTCTTTAGTCAGATGCAGTCCATCAAATTTAAAGAACTTTCGCTCCCAGAACTGTTGCCAGTTCCCTACAAATCTGTGTCCTTTTTCCTGGCACCAGTCCTTGAGCCACGTGTTTAGCTCCCCTATCTCCCCTTCTCTGACCTTCCGTCCATCTGCTCCCTTCTCCCAGACTGGCAGGATCTCAGAGAAGGAGATGCGGATGAAATAGATGATAGTTTGTCACCCAGCCTAGTCAGGTGTTCCTTGGTCTCCACAACTGACCGGCTGGCGAGATCATTAGTCCCTATGTGTACTAGGACATCAATGTTTTCTCCTGCTTTGTGAACAATTTTAGCAATGCGGTCAGTGTCTCTCCATGCTGATGTACCTGGGAGACATCTGACCATCACCCCTGGCTGGAGATGGGTATCAACTCCCCAAGTGGGTGTTTGTTGCACTAAAGAATATGTTGGCAAAGGCTAAGAATAAGGATCCTTTTGTCCAAAATGATTTAAGATGTGAGATTTAAGGTTAGTTTAGTGAGATTTGTGTAAAGAATCCACCAAGAGTAGAGGAGGTAAGCGAAATGAATCGCAGCTTCAGAAGTGTAGACACAAGTTTAAGCAAATGTTCATAGCAACATAGGAGCACCTAATGGATGTATTTTTTGTGATAGAGTGCCACTTTCTATCTAGCTATGTTTTAGGAGGTTTCAGTTCAAAAGACTTAGAAAATCTGGTGAAGGGCAGAATGGTAGTGAACTCTTGAGTTCTTGATCTGCTTCTGAGGCCTTTGTGCTGTTTGTGGAATTAGAGACATGTTCAGGAGGCTGTTGTGGTTCATGGATCTGTGAGCTGCTAGTGACATTTTTTAAAACTCTCTTTAATTTCAGTCCAGTGTTTATAAATAAAATCCCAGGACTCAGATGATGAGATAAGGAATATAATCTCCTTTATGTATAATGTGAAACACAGCCATGAATTTAAAGTTATAATCAATGCCACTCTTATTAAGCAAAGTCTTTTGTCAGAAAATATTTTATGTTTCTTAACCATCGTGGCAGAGTCAGCTCTGTGCGCCAATGGGGGGGGGGCCAAATCTATCAAACAGGGGCCCCAAGCCACAAGCAAGTTCCAGATTAAAGATATTTTCCAAAATTCAGGAAACTTTTTAATATACTATTTAAACATAATACAGCATATATTGCCCCATTTTGCAAAAAAAAAGCTAGTTTTCAGACTCATTTGTCTGTGATTGCCTACTACTCAACTTAAGTCCAAGTAACCAGACATTAGTCAATTTCAGGTCTGTGCATAAATAACCAAGCCCATAGACATGGATAGGGTTGCCACTGGATACAGCAAAGATCTGACCACAGAGCAGCACACAACTAGAATTGCTGTCTTCAATATTTGAGCTCACATGAAGTAACTTTTGCTGAACTCCTACAAAGTACTTACCAGTTCTTCAAGGTAACCTTGACTTACAAAACAAACATGCACTTCTGTCAGCCTTCATCACTTTCAAGGTATGCTCAACTAATAGCATACTATTAGCAATAGTTGGGATAGAAGCAGAATGTAGGACATTAAATATAGTAATCTGAGAAAAGCCAAATTCCATTTCCCTCCATGTTTATTCCTATTAACAATGCAGTGCTTCTAAGCTTTATAACAGCACTAGGGATGTGCATTATAGTGTTCCATTTATAAAATCACTAGACTTCATGTTATTGTCGCTTGTAGTACTGAATGATTTGGTGAGCCAAAGACAAGTGCCCTGAATCCACTAGGTAGCTCATTTTCTCACAACCCAACACCCTGAAGTTTGTTACTGGCAATATGAAACCATTTTCAAAAAGCTTGTTATTTTATACTTGTTATATATTTCATTTCACAGATGTCAGTTATAACTAACTAAAATGCAGGTGCAGAATATTATTTAACCAACAAGAATTAAGCAACATTTGCAAATAAATAATTTATGACTTACTTTGTCATCTGGTTTATTTCCTTTTTGTTTGGCTTCTGAACATTTATTCCAAAAGTTATTAAAATATTTAAATTATTTATTGCATGAAACATAAAGGCAAATTCACACCAAAAGCTGTCAGTTGGAATGAATATGTAAGATAGTTTCACATGCTTACAGTTTACAGTACTTAGTTGCAGAACTTTTTACATATTAAATTCTGTAATTTTGGCAGACATCAAAACAGTGAGAATTTTTAACATGTTTTGTCAAGGACAAGTTGAAACAACAGTTCTGCACTCTGCAGCTGCTCCGTTCGAGTTGGACCACAGCAAGGACTTTGTCACAGAATGCTTGCCCTTATTTGAACTAGCTAACCAGACATTGAAGTGCCACTCTTGAACTTGGACTGGAATTATTGCATTCAGGCTGGTTTTCACACTACAGTCCTCTCACTTAGCCGAACAATGCTGAGGGGCTCAGCTCCCTCCTTAAGGAAGTTTCATTACCCCCACCAAACCTTAAGCTTCTTCTCCAGCATGTGTGGCCTCATCACTCATAATCAAGCTCACATCTACTGTAGGTTTTTGGCCATGCAGCAAAGATAATCACTAAAATCTGCCTGGAGAAGCAGAGCTCTCTGACAGCAGTGACTCAGTCTGATATGCATTGGAGATTACAGAGGTATAATCTCAAGATAAGATAGGGTACTAAGGCAATGTTTTCAGTTCCTCAGTAATCCCAGCATTGCTTGAAATAATACATCTGTGATCACTGCTGGCTGTGGTCAGATATTTTAGCTCCTACAGTAATATTTTGTTTATTGATCAGTAGGGGTGAGGTCAGAGTGAGAGGACTTGTAGCATTGACCTGAGCACTCATCTCCCAGCCTCAGAGATTATTCACACAAAAATCACATTCCTATCAATCCAGAAAGACATGGCTGAGGGGAAGCAGGGGTTTCCATCCTGACCTGATTCCAGTTCAGCCTAAGCTGGAGGAGTTGCACCCACCAACCCAACTGCTGTCTGCTTTACCCAAACCCAAGGGCCAGTATTACCCCTGCCTTGTCAGAAAGCTCACATTTGAATCACCGTAGATCTCTCCATTCTCCAGAATAACAGGTTTGCACTTTTCAGTGTGTAACTCTGGCTCTACCCAACACTCCTTCCTTGAGCAGCACTTCTTGGAGTTCTGTGACTGTCTTTCCTAGATACCAGCAGATTCTAAGTTTCACTGCTTAAACCACACACAAGCAAGTTGAGTTGAAGAAACTTGAGAGGATAGACTTACAGCAAGGTAGACTCAGGCAGTTTCTAACAAACTCTGGTCAGAGCCAGTACGACTGCTCAGAGCAGTGAGACGGGACCGAGTTAAAGAATACCGAGCTCTCACCGCACCAGAGTCTGCCATAAGTAAGATTGCTACTGTAACAGAACTTCGCATGTGTGATACTCACTTATGTGTTATTTGACTTCACGAGCATCTTGGTCATGGCAGCGGTCACTTCCGCAGTTGCAGAAGAAAAAGTAGTGCCCCATGAAGGGGGTATGTTTCCGTGGCTGGCATAGGGGAAGGGCCAGTAGCAGAAAACACAGTGGAACTTCTGCCACAGCACTTTGGAAGCAAACCAGAGTGCTGTCCAGTCATTTGCTTCCATAGTGCTCTTTAACAGAATGACAGCAATACGACTGCAGAGCCACGCCCTTGCAGCCATAAAAAGTATGTTTTCAAAGAAATAGCCAGTGACAGCAACAGAGTGATGGCTACTCCTCCTTCTCTCTCTCTCTCTCTCTCTCTCTCTCTCTCTCTCTCTCTGTCTTTCTCTCTCTCTCTCTCTTTCTCTCTCTACTCAGTCAAAGCAGGTCAGCCAGTAGTTCATTCCAAGTAGCAGTAAGCAATACAACAAGCGCTAGTAATGTGGCTACTAGTGTTGTTGTGCTGTTTATTTATTTATTTAGCTTTTGTTGACCGGGTAAGTGCACTAGACAAATCCTGCCTATTTTCAGGCATGACCCGGGGGAGGGAGGGGGATACAGATGAATGCCAACTGACCTTGAACCAGATTAAGCTGTTTAATATTCAAGAGGCTCAGGCTATAGAGCAAACAGTGTTCATTCACACACCACAGCTCATGGGACATCAGAGGCAATCAGGCAAGCAACAGCATAGTATTTACAGTAGCAAAAGACTGTTAAATCTAAGTGTTAACTTTGGGACCAGCTGGGGGGAGACCTTATGCAAATTATGTTCAGAGTACTCAATGGTACAATGAGAGCTTTTCTGTATCAAAGAGGCACCAGTAGCTTCAAGGGACATTTGTTTTTGCCCTGTGAAGGCGTGTGTATGGAGTGCAATGGTCAGTGCTCAGAGAGGGCACCATACCACAGCCTGTAGTGTTGGGCGAGGAATTTGCCCCCAACCCCTGTCACTCTGCTTCTGGGAAACCACTTCAATAGAGTAATCCTGGAATAAAAATAGCCTTGAAACTTTCCAGTTCAGGGTTATCTTAAGCCTGGGGAGCTGTCAAATCTGTTCTTTTCACAGGGTTGTCACTTGCTTTAGGTTGTGGGGCTATAGATCAAGGAACTTGTTTGACATCATAGGCATTGGCCAGTCATGGCTCAAAATGACAGGGAATATGTTTTTAAGAAAGTAAATCATGTCATCTTCTTCTATGTTTTTGGGGTGCCCCACAAATTGTAAATTGTTTCTGCAACCTCTTTTACCAAGTCATCAATTTTCACCCATAGTTTAGCAATTTGTTCTCTATAAAATTCAAAAGATTCTTTTAAATGTATTACTGAATATCCAGCTGTGCAAATTCTCAATTCTGCCTCTTCAAGTTGCTTGTAAACTACAACGTTAGTCTTGTGAATATCAGTGACTGCTATTTTAAGTAAAGACATAATTATGTATATTGTTGAACATTACCAGTACTGCTGACAGCTTAGTATTTTGTGTATTAACTGAAGTGTTAGCTGTAGGCTCTGCTCCAGACTTGAGCACCCCCTTATTCTACTGGGATTTCATGGAAGTGGCATTACAATGACACCAGATTCGAACTGCGTGACTGCCAAAACGCAGTAACTTTAATAAAATAAAAACTAAATTGACTTCTGCCTTACAACTTCTCACATTATTGGAATTCTGAAAATAAATGAATTATGTAAGTAATTCCAAGTATTATCTTAAAACTGAGTTAGTTAGTGGGGATTATTTTGAAGACAAACTGTCAGATGGACTCAAGCTGCCATCATGGTCCCGCACATGCTTCAAGTGCCTTTTATTCCTAAGAAGTACCAATATCTAAGGAATAATACACTCAAGAATTTGGTATATCATGGAAAATTGCCACACCTTTGATGAATTGTGAGTCACAAGGCAGCAGGTCAAGTGACAAATGTACAGAGAAGTGTTGATGTGCCATGATATACCACACCCTCAATAAATTATTGCTACTATACATTACAAGAAAATGATGTCAAGATTAATGAGTTTAATTGAGTTTGTCACACTTTTTAGAAACAAATCCTGTCAAATAAGTTTTATTATAGGCAGTAGGTAGCAGTTTGGAAAAGTGTGGGTCCAAGGATAGGAGCTGTAAAGATTTGTGGGCTTGAGGAGAGACATCCAGCACCATGTGAGTCTAAGGCGAGACAAGCAAGGGAGCTAAAACATGGTTTCATATGTCTTTGGGCAAAGGTGCTGTTGAGAAATGTGGACCCAAGGAGAGAGGTCCAAAGGATGTGTTTCTGGATTTTAGTCACGGTTGTAGTCTAAGTGAATCAGTAATGGTGTGGTGAGCATCTGTAAATAAACAAACTATACCACACTGATGACAGGGAGGTAGTAAAAGTACAAGGTTCATGGTTAGTGGTCCCTGGTAATCCAATAAAACCACTTTACACAAGATGTTGTTTTAACTTAGTTGCAATGTATTAATACCCAAATAAACCCTAACAAATTTACCTCTAACATGATAGACAAGGCTGATGGCTTTTTACCATCAGAACTACAGGTGTACAGAGGAAATTAAGAAACACTGCTACCTTTCCTCTGGGTGTCTCCAATATCCATGATAGCCATGCGGCTATTCCTCTTGGACACAATGGATATACAGTCTATCTAATACTTATGCAGAGTCTGACAAGAAATGCAATACAAATGAAATTTCCCAGTTTTCAGACACTCTGTCCATAAAAGGCAAGAGAGTAGAGTCACGAGACAAGGGTTCAAAACATACACATCACTGCTGACTTGACATTAATCAAAAAGAAAACATCATTACAAGACTTAAATAAAATCTATTAGCACTAAAATATTTTGCTTAGAAAAACAGAAAAACTCATGTCACAAGACAAGGGCATAACAGATATTTACTAATAATTACCAATAATATAAGTTTAAAATAGACAAACATAAGATAGGGAGGTGGACCAGACATTAATGCTTTCCCACTTGCACATCATTTCTCTATTTCTGCTTATACTGTCATCTGTATTAGCTACATTCAAGTTTAGTCATGACCTTCCATCTTGCCCAAAAGAACAAAACATGTTTTGTACAAGAATTATTGTTATGCACAACAAGTTTGGCATTGATTAAAACATTTTGCTCTAAAACAAAGCATGTGCCCTTTCACCCATTTCTTGCTGGTACTCTGCAATAGCCATTTTGTTTTTGGTCACCTTTTTATATTACTTTATAATTATTTTGCATTACTTTAATTCTTTTATTAATCCTCTTTTATTTGCCCACCATTCTGACAAAATACAACACATCAGTATGCAGGACAGCTGCAATGTTGTAAGTTCTGGCATGAGCAGTTACAGTATGCAGACTGCATTGTAGTACCCTAGGACTGAGAGATTACATAAATCCAGCTAGCACCAGTTTCAAGGGGTCCTAGCCAGCCCCAGCACCTGGCCCCAGCTGCCCTGAAACTGTACAGTAAAAGTGTCCCAGGTATTGTGCCTCACTAAGGTGTTCTGGCAGTGGGGATTCATTTATTTATATATGTATTTCTTATGCAGCCTGCTAGTTCTGCTGCTTGCAAATAGTTCCCTCCCTTGTGCCAGTCTCCCTGCTGTTTCCTCTTCCAGCATTTCCGCCTGTGCCAGCTTTCACACACACACACACACACACACACACACACACACACACACACGTTCCTCCCACAGTTTGTGGCATGAACCCCATGCCAGCATTTGAAATGTCCAGCTTGTGCTGGACAAATGGTTGCCCCCCACATTGTCAGGGACTCACATCCCAAACATGTAGGACCCATGGTGGCAAGAAGAGGGAGTCAAGCATATTAATATGGTAAGAAGGAGTAATTACTTTACCATCAGGGGTGCCAGATTATGGAACCGACTTCTCCAATAATTAGTTCAAATCACTGATTTCCAAGAATTTAAAATGTAACTAGATAAATGCATTGGATTCTAAATAGCCACATAGTGTGGGAGACAGACTCAGTGGGCTTACCCCTCCTTCTGTCTACAAATACAGATACCAAGCAGTGCTCTTAGGTGCTCTGGAGAGCAGTCAGGAGAGCATCTTGACTGTGGCCTGATGCAGCACTGGCCCTAGCTATTCTGGGTCCCTGTGTGAACCTCCTTGCTGGGGCTCCATATCTGAAATCAGGAAGCCCCCAAGCAACATCCTCATCCCTACCATGGACTTCCTATATCTTCATTTTCAGCTAGATTTGTGTAATTTTACTTGAATTAGAACATAGAGTACCAAGAAAAAAGAAGGCCAACTGGACAGCTGAAGCTTTTTGAGGGACCCTCTGCTCTTGGTGCCCTGTGTGAATGCACAGTTTACAGCATGCTAAGGCCTGCTCCAAGCCTGAGGTGGAGAGGAAGCAGTAGAACAAGGGTGCAGATGGGGCTTGCCTCCTGCACTGGTCCCTGTTCTCCCTCTCCTGGCTCCACTAGTCAGTGATCACCCCACTCAGTAGCTCCAGCAGCAGCAGCAGTTTCTGTATTCCCTCCTCAGTGCTGCAGTGGTATTATTTATTTATTTATTTGAGTTTTGGTAACCGGGTAAGTCCACTGAGACAACTGCAGTCCCTTTTCAAGGGCAACCAAAAGTGCATTATATATACAGTACAGTGCTTTAACATAACAATAACAGTTACAATGGAAAAATTTATATACAGCGTTCAATGATCCATAGGATTTTATGAAATGACAAACAGGTAGGTTACACAGTAGTGCTACAAGTACATGACACATTCAAGAGAGTGCACTACAATATATAATTGTTAGTTAATGATGTCAGATACAAGAGGGCTAACCAATAGCAGTTATGTTTAAAGGTGAGGCAAGGAGGGCAAGGTAAAAAGCCATGGTTAAGAGAAGAGCAAGGACAAGAAACAGACAGAGCTGTTGGGGTTGAGGTTTAATATCACCAGTAGCAGGAGCAAGATGTAGAGGCAGTGAGAAAAGAAAACAAGTTGGATTGGAACTCAGGGAGGCTGGAGCATGACAGAATGGAGGGAGGGAGGAAGGGAGTTCCAGTCAGACACAGCTGCATAGGTGAATGATTTACAGGACACGGCTAACTGCAGTTTGGATGTTATGAGAAGGGGGGAGGGAGCAGATCTCAGGGTTCATTGAGGTTGTCTTAGATGAATAAACTCAATGAGGCAAGGAGGTGTATGTTTGTGGACAAGCTTGTGTAGAAAAGTCAGAGTGACATGCCTTAGTTTAGATTCATACAATAACCAACCCTGGGAAGAGAGGATATTACAGTGGTGGTGATGGGCATTGGCCCCAGGGCAAACCTACCCACCCTATGATAAGCCTGTTTGAGAAGCGATAAGGTAGTAGTGTTAGTTGTGAGCAGAAGTGGAGCACCATAAGATGGAAGTATGAGAAGAGAGGAAGATGCAATCTTATGACAAGAGACTGAGGTGAGGAAAGGGTGGATACAATAGAGAAGGCCTAGCTTTTGGTTCAGAGATTTTATTAGGATGGAGACATGAGTATTAAGGGGCAGCGAGATATCCAAGGTGATGCCCCAGTATTTAAAAGTATGGACAAGTTCAAGGGCATCACCACTGAGGGAAGTAATCCTGAGAGGGGAGAGGTTAGAGGAGGAGGATAAGGGTGGATGGAAGAATTGCATACTTTTTCTCTTCTTGATGTTAAGAACAAGATGATTTTGTATAAACCATCCTTTGAAAACAGCAAAGTCAGATGCTATTGTACTGTTGATCCACTCAGCATCAGAAGAGAAGCGATAGATGATTGCATCATCTGCATGAGAACACGGAAGCCCCTCCCAGTTATTTCGCAGATCATTAATAAATAGGAGAACAGCAGTGGGCCCAGTATGGAGCCCTGTGGAACACCATAAGTTATTGGTCTAAGGCCCAAAAGAAAAAACCAGCCCACTTGACTCTTTGTGAGCAGAATGTGAGATAACTTTGGACCCATGCTAAGGCACTGGTGTTAAGGCTGAGAACTTGTAGCTGCTGAAGTAGGAGACTGTGGTGGCAAGGTCAAATGCCTTTGTGAGGTCAATGAAGATGGCGCCAGTCACAAAGCCCTGGTCCATAGCCTGGAGCAGATCAGAAGTGACTTTAATTAAGGCAGCGAGGGTACTATGGTTCTTTCTGAACCCATGTTGATAGAGGGATAGTAGGTTATGGTGTTCCAGGTAGTTCTGCAGGTGAGCGCATATGATACGCTCCTGGATTTTTGCCAGTGGACAGAGGATTGAGATAGGTCTAAAATTTTCAACAGCAATGTTAGGCCCACCCTTATGAATGGACACCACCACAGCAACCTTCTGTTTGTCTGGGACAGTGCTTGATAGGAAGGATCGGTTGATCAGATCACGAACAGGGTGGGTGAGGGCAGGAGCTCCCAACTTGAGAAATTTAGGTTCAAGGGTGTCATGACCTGGTGAGCTATCAGGTTTCAGCTTAGCAAGGAGCTGATGGACTTCACTGAGGGAAGCCAACTTCAGATGGAATGCCGGTTGACCCCAGTGTCACAGGAGACAGTGGGGCTGAGAGGGGTGTAGATGAGTTGGAAAAGAGCAAAGTGTATTTGTGGAGATCGGTAAAAAATGTATTGAATCCAGCAGTGATAGATGGAGGGTCCATTAGGACAGAGCCCTGGGCAGTGAGGGAGCAAGGGGGTTTGGCAGCCTTCCCCTTGATAAGAGAATTAACTTGCTTCCAGAACTCCTTGAATTACAGAGGTGCTCAAGTTTGAAGCATCTTGTAGTGAAGGTGTTTGGCTTTTTGGATGGAGTTTTTATAGTTATTTCTAAGTTGCCTGTAGACTTGCCAGTCGGAGGGCAGCCCTACTTTGTAAGTCTGCCAGGCATGGTCACCAGAGGACATGAGCTTCCTAAGGTCCTTAGTGAGCCAAGTCACCTTGATAACCTTAGACTTGCACCTTTTAGGGGAGCATGACTATCAACTATTCAGGTGAAGGTGGATATAAAGAAATCCAATGCTGAGTTGATGTCAGGGAGAATTAATTGGACCCCAGTCAGCATCACTGATAGAAGCAAGAAGGGTACTAGTGTCACATCTGGACATTTTCCTGAGCAGGGTGATCTTAGGAGGGAAGTTGGGGGAGTTATTACTCCAGATGCAGAGAGTAAGAGAATGGTAACTGATGCTATCCAAGAGAATTCTCATGGATTTAACCTTAAGAGGGCATTTAGTGACCACCCAGCCAAGCACAGTGTGTGTTCCAGACTTTGTATTAATACATGTGGTGTTACGAATGAGCTCAACCAGGTTAGAATCTGCAAGAGATGCACGTACCTTGTCAGAAGAGGGGTTTAGCCAAGCAGTATTAAAGTTGCTGCAATGTATGAGGTCATGACGAGGGAGATTTGCAAGGGAGAGAATGATGGAAGGAGTCTTCTGAGCAACCCAGGCTTCTAATTTGGGCATTTTAAGGTGGATACTCCATACATTCAAATGTGCTGTTTTCAGGCCTTTGGGAGGGGGTTGAGCACCAATTGTAGGGACAGGTATAGAGGTGGAGCATGATGGATTAAGCTCAATACCCCCACAAAAACTATGAGGAGGAGAACAGATATGCTAATCCAGGATGAAGTACGAAGAAGTTGCATACTGAGAGCAGCTGGAGGGATAGCCATTTGCAGAGCCAGAGCCCAAGCAGAGCAGCACCTGGCCTAGGAAGACATGGGATATGTAAGAACAGGCTTAAAGGATCCAGAGTAAAGTGACATGGTGGAGGATGAATACTGTCCCAAGGGGAATCCTTTTAAGAAATATTAATAAAATGGTCTGTGCAGTAGAAGAGTATGATGCAGGGCAGGGTAAATAACCAGCCAAAGTTGCCCATGATTGAGGGTTTTGGTTATGAATTAACGAGTTAAAGGAGTATGGAGTAGGAACTTGAGGAAGGACGGTGGGATAAATTAGCTATAAAGTTGGGGCAGACAGAGGTCAGAATATAACACCAAATAGGATTTAGAGTGGAGGAGGATAGAGATCACATTGAGGCAGAAATAAGATGGTCAAGATGGGGGTGAAGAAATCTTTGACTGTATGCTGGCCGGACTAAAGAGCAGTCAGCCTTTACGTATACTGAATAAATACAATAAATATTCAGTACGAGATCATCCTGACAGCACTAAAGTAATGAGAAATCATCAATTAACCTAGTCAGAAAGAGATGTAGTAACACTGTCCTCATGTGGTAGAACTGTATAACTTGCAAATGGGAAAATGGGGAAAAAAAGCTCCCCATTCAGCAGCAGAGGCAGCAGTCATCCTATCAGAAGAGAGAGGGTGAGCTGATTCAACAGTTGGAAGGCAGAGCTGGCAGCCATGGTGTGAGCTTTGCAAAGGCCCAATTTTTTTATATTTAAAATAAATTCTTCAGTTTGGTACTTCATTGTCAGCATCTGAGAGGCGTGGTGGTGAAAGTGAGAGCAAGTGACTGTGGTGGTGAGCTGGAGCAGCACCAGAGCAAGGCCATGGCAGAGGCAGAAAGAGGTAGCATGAGAGTGAGGCGTGGTTGTGCCCATAGTGTTATAAGTGTTGGGTCTGTGGCAGTGAGAGGAGTCAGAGTGGTGGTGAGAGAAAAGGGTCAGTATCCTCAGAGTGACACATCATCAGGCATCAGCAACAGACAAGGCCAGCCAGGCCCAAAACTAACTTCACCTCCCAACCACCAGTTTCCAGCTGCAACACGTAGCAGGATCAGCCAGGCCCCACATCAGAAGGCATCCATCTGACCTCTTCACCAGTACCACACGACAGCTTCCCCCTGGTCAAGGTAGTGAGTCAGCAGAAGCAGTGTGCAGGTGCACTCTGTATAATTTATTCATTTAAATAAAGACACTTTTGGGACACAGATTTAGCACCAAAATTATCACAGAGAGCTACATAGATGATCAATTTCATGAGGGGTGTAGGCAAGCAGCCTGGGAAACCCCACCTGAAAAGGGCATGATAGACCTATGGGCCTCAGGCCATCCCAACAGGAGGCCCAGGCAGTTAAGGGAGAGCCCAGGCAGGGCTTCATCAAAGGCCAAACAGACATCAACATAGCTGTGATTGACCCTCAGTGAGGAAAGGGCTAGCTTGAACTTTTCTTTATTCATTTAATAAAACAGTTTCTATCATGGCGGGCTGGCTGTTACCCATAGCAATCAGAGGGTTCATGAATTTTAATTTATGCCAATGTAAAGCACTGAATATTGCCTTACAAGTGAGCTTAAGAATGATTGCATGATTTATTAGACAACGCTGTTATTGCAGTATTTGAACTACCTGCTGTTGCGTCCCATTCTACGTGGTGGTGTCAAACTGAACTGCAGATTTTTTTAATTTTATTTCTACATCCACCTCCGGGCATCCTTAAGAGTGCCCACACAGAAGTCCGCCCTACTCCCAGCCTGAACCTCGCATCTCCTCGATTTCCTCCCTGAATGACCCCAGGCAGGCTCAACCCCCGGTACCATCTCCGGGGCTGATTCCACCCTCCCACAGTGGTAGCCTCTTAAGTGTGAAGTGCCTACCTTGGTGTCATCGGGTCGGCCTTGGAAGCAGATCTGGGGTGCGTTGGGCTGGCATTTGGGATGTGGGTGAAGTCCCTCAGGGCCACCGTCATCTCATCAATGTGTGGAAGGATTTTTCCGCTTGTTTGTACCCCCCTTTCCCCATGGATCCTGGCCAGCAAGGCAACGTCATGCCATGGCTCCGCCCCAGGCATTACGCCACTCTGCTACACTGGCGATCCTGTAGCCACCCGCAGAGATCGCTCCTTGAGCGGGCGCTTCCTGTACCCACCTCTGGGAAGAGAGAGCGGTCAGCGGATGCTCAATCTCTGTCCCTTCCCTGCTGACCCCCGGCAGCTCTAGCTCATTCCCAAACCCGGGTCACCGGCGTGGCATCCAGCGCCTTTAACCCTCAGCACCACCGGGCTGCTGAACTGCAGATTTAAGACTGCCTGTGCCTAAATAGTGATTCATCCACCAAACTGTCTGTTTTAACTTGTCTTTGAAATTTAAAGTGAGCGTACTACTGAACTGCCTATTTTAAAGTCTATGTAATGGATTTACAATAATGTCCTTTGGTAACTGCCTGGTAAATACTGGCTACAGCATTTAAGGTAGTTATAGCCAAATCCATTAAGTGGCAGCACCATTTCTTTTCAACTTTCTATATGCCTCTCATGCAGGGTAAGGATATGCCCTCTTGCTGTACACCTGAACTTTCCACGTCATCCTCCCAGTTAACCCAGACCAGGAGGCCTGCAGCTTCCACCTGTGGTGGGACTCTCCAAAGGCAGAGACTTGAGATACACCTGTGGCCAGCTGACTCTTACACCTGCAACATCATTCAAGTGGAGGTCTAGGGACCTCATGCAGCCAACCCTAAGGTATGTTGCTTCCTCTTCTCCCAGGAGGCACAGATGTGCAGTGATGTTGGCACAGGACATGAATGCACCCCATACATCCCACAGACAACCCATGGTCCTGGCTGGCATAACTCCTGTCTTCACTGGGTATCACTCATATGCCATGAATCCACAACCCTATGCCCCGGAGGAGGACAGCTGTCCATGGGATGCTTTTCCTACCTCCCCATTGCTGACCCTCTGATTCTCTGGGCTTGTTGCTGAACATTGCTCATTGACATTGCAAGTGGTAACACTGTTGCTACACCAGCAGGTCTGCTTAGCTGCATCTATGTTAATTGTTTATTGTTCAACTTACTATGCCTTTATTGTTTAAACAACAAATGGTTACTTTAAATAGCATGCTCGACAGCCATTGTATTTCCCAGATACTGTATCATGTAAATGCAGCAAATCAGCCATGTTGCATGCTACAGAGCTTTAGAAAGGGGTTTAGTTATCATAGATGATAGTTAGGCCCATTTTGCACTTGAAACTGAAGAATGTTTAAACTACAGAATGTTTTTCCATTGACAGCAGTATTAGTCAGCTTAGAAACCACACTGGTTTAGTAGTCAGGGCTTTTGGACATAAACTGAGCAGGGGTTCTTCCCTTCACAGGTTCCACAGAGGTTCATCTTCCATTCCTGGCATCCACAGAAGCTTGGAGGTTCCACAATGGCTCAGAGGTTCGACAAGTCTTCAGTTCTTCAAGGGTTTTTAATTCCCTGGGATCAAAAGTGGCTCAGAGGTCCAGCATTTCTTCAGAGGTTTCTTCATTGTCGTGGGCTCCATAGTAGATCAAAAGTTCAGCATTTGTTTCATTTGCAGTGTTTCTTCATGCCATTTTCCATGATCTGCTGTAGCTCAGAAGTTTAGCATTCTTTAGGTTCTGCGCAAGTTGTCCTTGTTTCCTTAGTTCAGGATAAAGCCAGGAATCATTTGCTTTTTCCCCCTTCTGTCATGCTCCATATGCAACAAGCCAACCAAATATTCAGTGGTTTCTTCATTCATCCTCATTGAGCTCCATCTTGTGGCACCACACACCATTTGAATCTTTGCAAAGGCTGTTACTGCTAAATGTCTTTCTAATTTTCAGATGCCACATTTTAATTATTTATTGCTATGCAGATGATACCTAACTGTATATGTCCTTTGCCCCGGAACACATGATGCCATAGCAGTGCTTAACAGCTGCCTGGTGGAGATCAATGACTGGATGTCCTCCAACTGGATGTGACTGAACTCTGACAAGCTAGAGGTCCTAGTGATCAAGCAGGATCATGGGCATGATGGGAGTACCTCCAGAGTGGTGATGGGATTGATCCTGGGGATCACTCCATTGATAGCTTCCCCTAGGGTGAGAAATCTTGATGTCATCCTGGATGACAGATTGACACTTGATGCTTAGGTGTTATCTGGGGTCCAAAGTGGTTTTTACCACTTAAGGAATGTTGCCAGGATTAAACCCCTAGTTCTGTCCGAGGATCTGCCATCACTGGTACATGTTTTTGTTATGTCTAGGCTTGATTACTGTAGTGCTCTGTACTTCATGATCAGTGGAGGGACCCTCCATTGGCTGCAGCTGGTGAAGAATGCAGTGGCCAGATTACTGATGTGTCTGTCCAGGTTGAGTCATATGACCCCAGTCCTGCAAACTCTGCACTGGCTGCCTGTCAGGTGGAGGATCATCTTCAAGGTGGGCTTGCTCACTTAAAAGGTCCTATATGGACTGAGCCCCTGGCTACCTGTCTGATCTCCTGACACCTGCCTGCTCAGTCTACTCCCTCTACTCCTCCACCAGGTGCCTCCTTGTGGTTCTGAGGGTCAGGTTAAAAACCTCCAGTGACTGAGCCTTTGAAGTCACTGGACTGGCCCTCTGGAACTCATTTCCTGTCTCTGTTAGGGAGGCCCTGATGGTGGAGGTTTTTAAAAGGAATCTAAAGACTCACCTCTTCCACCTGGCCTTCCCGGACTAATCAGAGCTGTTATATTTTATGACTTTTGCTGTATTATGTGGTATATGTTGTATTTGTTTGTATTGTATCCTCTTTGCAGTTTCCTTCCTGTTTTTCTCTTATGTAAGGTGCCCAGAGCCTCTGGGACTGAGCGCCATATAAATAAATGAGCCTTGTCTTATAGAGTTTTAAATGTTGACATAGTCTCAGAGATTTATAGATTTATAAAAGTATTTATACAGTTAAAGTGTTTATAGAGTATTGCAGTAAGAGTTATGGTATTTGTAGTATTATAGTATTGGTTATCATGGTGATTGCATTGACTTCTTCCATCCTCCTTGTACCTTGTCTTGCCAAAATAACATGTCCTCCATTCTGTTCCACTGAAGCTGGTCTGCTGTCTCTCCTTATGGTAAAATGTGACCACTGCATCCCTACAATTAGAAGAATCAACTTTATCCACAGCAGTTTGTTCAATAGACAGAACAACAATAACAATACCAATACCGCCTATAGCACCAGTGCTATACCAGACTACAAAACAGTGATCCAAGAAATGCTTAAGGCAGAAGTCATCTGGAAGAGCCATAGTCCCTGGGTGGTGCCCATAATTCTAGTAAAGAAAAAAGATAGGAAAATTAAATTTTACGTTGACTACAGAAAGTTGAATAAGATAACACATGAAGATGCATATCCCTTGGCTGAGGACAGAAGATGCCTGAACAGGTTTGAGATCAGCTGCTTATTTTTCCATAAAAGATATAGCAAATGGATATTGGCAAGCCTCTATAGACTCTGAAGATCAAGAGAAGACTACCTCTACCATGTCAATGGGCCTGTACAAGTTCTTCCAAATGCCATTCAGCCTGTGTAATGCCTCCGGTACCTTACAACAGATGTTGTAAGATACCGGAGGCATTACACAGGCTGAACAGGTGGAGAGCTGCTTAGGAAGAACTTGGATAGTGTCCTACTTCTAGATGACATTTATAATCTACTCCAGGATATACGAGGCTCACCTCCAGCACCTCAGCATGGTCTTTGAGCAGCTGACCAAATACAGCATGAAAATAACACCTGCCAAATGTAATTTTTTGAAAGAGAAGATTGATTACCTGGGCCACATTGTTTCTGTGGGAAGAACTGCACTTGACTCTGCCAAAGTTGTGGTAGTGAAGGACTGGCCATGACCTTTTACTAGATGGTATGTGAGATATTCCAAGGATTTGCGGGCTACAAAAGGAGATTTATAAAGAACTTTGCCAAAACTGCCACTCCGCTACACTAACTCCTGAATTAACCAAAGGGAAAGAAGATTTCCAAAACAGCAGTGATATAATGGAAGCCCACATGGAAAAGAAATATATTTTAGCTATATTTGTAAAAGTACATTTCAAATATATTTTTTATCATAAGTCTGAAGTACATGCAAGATATCTCAGATTGGCTGATTTTGAAATATCTGATTTATTTGCAGAATATATGTGACAGATGCATTTAACATAAATCATAAATATATTTCCATGATATATTTATTATAGATGCATGATATATATTTTATATTAATTTCAAAACACTTTGCTTATAACTGCATTAATGCTGTAGTTAGGATTACAGCCATAAAAGAAGGGAAATGTGGCATTGGGGTTTCCAAACCTAACACCCCACTTCCACGCTGCAAACACCAACAGGTGTTAGGTGGGTGCGTTGGGGTCATCATCCCTAATGCTCAGCCTATTCAATAGTTAAATAAGCTGAGATGGGTACAGTATAGGAGAATGGGGTGAGCGTTAGGGTTAACAACCCCAAGACACACACTCCTGACACCTGGTGATATGTATGCAGCATGGGGTAGGGTGTTAGATTTAGAAATCCTAATGCCACATTTCCTTACTTTTGTGGCTATAACCCTAATACAGCATTAATGCAGTTATTTGCAATTTATTTCCTTACTTTTGAGACAGTATATTCATATCCTCATTTGCCTGTAGGGCACTGGGCCATCCAGGCCCTGCACTCCCATCCCTCCATAGAGCATATAAGTATGTAGCTGTGGAAGCACAGGGCTTTCTGGGCCCTGCACTTCCATTTATAGGGCAACAGTGACCAAGTTGTCAGCATAGCCATCTTATTACCCCACCTCATGTACCTAGTACAGAAAATTTTCAAATCCCTGCCAAAACATAATTCTGCACAACTGCAACATCATTCTTCCCCACAGGTGCAAAACACATTTTGGCCAGGATTTGAAAAATGATAGCTGTGACATACATGGGGTGAGGTAATAAGAAGGCTATGCTGAAAATCTGGAGTCAAAATACTGAAAATTTCCAGTTATGAGTGTGTGTAGCAAAATTGCAACAAATGGCCATAGCTTTTGCATTTTTACATAGTTTGAACCCAAATCTTCAACATAGCCTTCTTATGACCCCACATCATTAACAATATGGCTGTCATTGTGCAAATCCTGCCCAAAAGGTGAAATTGCCAAGCCCCCATGAAATCATCATTTTTTCTCCCAATTGTTTAATCAGGTGAGACACATTAAGCTGAAAGCTTATTTACAGGTGCAACTTAGGAGCACAGGGAAGTTAAGTGACTTGCTCAGGATCACACAGTATGCAAGTGGGGGCTGTGGGATTTAAACCCAGGTCTCCAGGTTTGTAGCAAAGAGCCTTAAACCACTGTGCTATACCACCTTGGGTAGGAGTTACGTAATGTCAGTCATATTGTTCATGATGTGGGTCCCCAAAAGGCCATGTTGAAAATTTGGTGTCAAAATGTAAAAAAGATGCTGCAGTTATATACCAAAGTTGAAACCTCAATTGAAATTTAGCTTACTTTCTCATATTGCAGTCACTGGTTCCAGCAGCAAGACGTCTTTGGAGAGTGGATCTCTAGCTTAGGACCAGTTAAGGTGAGTGAGGTGTGTGGGGGTGTACTGGGAGTGTGGGGTAGTGGGTGCTGAGTGGGAGGTGGGGGGCTGATTGGCAAGGGACCATTTTTTTTTCTTACAGGTAAGAAATAAAAAAAAATCTTTGAGGGACTGTTTTCTTTTCTTTAGGGATCTGCCTGAAATGTAAAGGTGGGGGGAGGGGGTCCCACTAGGCACTAGGGAACACACTGTGAATATGGGTATGGCAATTAGAGGTTGGGGGTGCCACAAGACACCAGGGAATAAAAAATAATGAGGATGGAGGGGGTTTATTTATTTATTTAACCAGGAGTAGCACACTAAGCTGAAAGCTTTTACAGGAGTGACCTGGGAGCACAGGGAAGTTAAGTGACTTGCTCAGGGTCACACAGTATGCAATGAGAGCTCTGGGATTCAAAATCCAGTCTGATCTGCTGGATATTGCCAGATTTGTAGCTCAGAGCCTTAAACCACTGCGCTATACTGCCTCCCAAGGAGTGCCACCAGGCAAATCAGGAATGGAGTGGGGTGCCACTAGACACCAGGGAATATATGTATATTATTTTATTTATGAGGAGGACGATCTGTGGATGGGTGAATATAAAAAAAGGAGTAGGACAGGTGGGGGAGTGCAACAGTGGAGGGGGGAGTAGTGAGAGTACACTGAGGGTACAGTATTGCATAAAGATGGATATGACCTCAGGAAAATCAGAGATGAAAAAGCAATTTGACTTGAGGAAAAGTGTTACACAGTGGGAAAGGATAACAAATACTGTGGAATTCATTAAATTCAATGTAATTTTATATCTCCTATATTCTCAGGTGGGGCAGATATGTGAACATGAGACTGCAGCAACATTATCTAGCAATGTTCTCTGAAACCACTCAATGGAGCAAAAGCCTGGTGAAACAGTGTGGAACATGATAATGAATGGAGGACTGTCAGGTACTGCAGTAATAGATCATTTTATTTGAACATAAAAAAAACATAATGAAATATATAACATAAAACCTTAAAAATGAGCAAGCAAATATTTGCGGTGTAAGTGGCTCAGTAGGTAGCACACTTGCCTCTGAGGCTGGGAGATCAGAGAGCTGTGGGTTCAGTTCTCACATCTGGCACTTGGGTTAATATCCCAGTACTGACACTGTAATGCAGCATGAGAGGGGTGCTGCATTTCTGAGGTGCCGTCTTTTGGATGAGATGTTAAACCAAGGTCCCATCTGCCTGGATTGGTGTGTAGTTCAGGTGGATGTTAAAGATCCCATGGCACTTATCGGAAAGAGTAGGGGAATTTCCCCGGTGTCCTGGCCAAATTTCCCTCATTCACTAAAAATACCACCAACAGCTTAATCTGGTTCAAGGTCAGTTGGCATTCATCTGTATCCCCTTCCCCCGGGTCGTGCCTGAAAATAGGCAGGATTTGTCTAGTGCACTTACCCGGTCAACAAAAACTAAATAAATAAAATTTACTTTAGCTAATCACTCACCCAGCCTATATCTGTGGTGAGTGAAAAAAATAAATGCTATGCTCAGGCCATTCAGGTTAACAGAACAAAAGTACAGAATAGTAGTGCTGCTTGAGAAATAATCTTTTAAGGTTGGGAAATCACTAGGGGTCTTTCCCCTTGCCTTAGTTACCTTCCTTTTGCATTACCCTATTCAATTTAAAAACTGCCATGCTCACTGGGGAGTAAATAAAATGTTCCAGTGCACAGTGCTAGAAGCTGCTGGTTGTGGGATTTAACAACTCCAATTGCAAGGGTAAGCACAACATGAGCACTGACCATAGCCCCCTTACTACAGAGACATAAATGTTGAAAGCCCCATTGAAATACATTGAACTGTGTCTACCTTAGTTTCTCATATTGCAGTCATCGGTTCCAGCAGCACGATGTGTCTTCAAACAGGACAGTGGATCTTGAACCTGGGCCCTGTTCAGGTTAGTGAGGGTATATGGGGGGTGTACTGGGGTGTTTGGGGGGTGCTGAGTAGGAGGTGGGGGTGGTGGGGGGCGATCAGTGAGGACTGTTTCTTTATTTTCAGGTTTAAAAACCTTTGAGGACTGTTTCTTTATTTCAGGTTATACCTGGAAATGGGAAGGTGAGGGGTGCCACTAGGCGCAGGAACATGTGCTGAAAGCAGGGGATAGTGATCGGTGGATGGGGATGCCACTAAACACCAGGAAATTCAGCAATGGTGACTGGGAGGATGCCACTAGACACGGAGAATTTCAGCAATGGTGATTAGCAGGCGGGGGTGGCACTAGACATGAGGGAATATGACATTTTTACGGGATGGCAATTTGTAGAATGTCACAGGAAATGAGAACAGCAGGTGGGGAGTGCCACTAGACACCAGGGAATAAATAACTTTTGCTAATTTACAAGGAGGACAATCAGCAGTTGGGGGGTGCCACTTGACATCAGGGAAATTGAACAACAGTAATGGGAAAGTGTTTGGAAGGGTGCTTGGTGTCACTAGACACCAGGACAATATCACCAGGGATGGCAATGAAGTGGGATGGTGCCACCAAACACTAAGGAAACAGCAGCGTCACCAAACACCAGGGAAATGATGGCTCAGCGGCTCACACCTCACATAACAGTTGGCAGCATGAGTTCAGCTATGGCTGCAGAAGTAACAAAATCCTTGTTGCTCTCATACAGAGAACACAGGGCAAGCTCTCCTCTCACTAAGCTGGGTACCCAGGATTTTGGGTACCCAGAAAACTTATTTCTGGACATAATGAAAAAAACAAACATCAGAACCTTGCTAAATGGCTCCCGTTTAGCTAACTCCTGATGTTTGTTTTCAAAAATTGCAGCATATTTGTGCATTTTCTACATTTGTGAGTTTGTGGAAAAATCAACTAGATGGCGGCTGGCATGGTACCAAAACTGTTTGGTGCCCTGCCAATTAAGTGGCACAACACCAAAAACCAGCATTGGTGGCATCAACTGTTTACTTTTGCCATGTAACATTATCTTGAAAACCCTACTGTGCATGCGCTGGTCAGAAAACACTAAAATTAAAACACTTATAACTCAGAAACCCTTTGATATTTTTTACCAGACCTGTCAAATGCAATATCTTGGGACATGACACATGTCCCCTGCAAGTTTGGGGAAAAACATTAATTTCATGTAGGCTGCCGGCAACAGCAAAAAAACCCAAAAACATGTTAAGTATAGAAAAAAGTTACTTTTTTACTAAAAATGAAACATGTAGATCTCAGAAACTGCATTAGCAGCCATCACAAACATTTTCACACATCAAGACCTTGCCTCATAGACAACACATACAAAATTCCAGCTCATGTTGTCAAACGGAGCCAAAGATATTAATGTGCAAAATCTGAAGTTTAACATTAAACAGGCTACTCAACTCTAACTATAGGTTCACTACCCAACCCCTATAATATCTGCTTATATATATTGAATATTTAATAGATGTACTTTTTTTATTTAGTTGACATGCATTTAACATATTTTTTAAATATATATATTGTAAAAATACCTTAAAATACCCAGACAAAAAGACAGCGGATTAATCTGGATGCAACATATCTTTACCTGTACATTAGAAATTCCTCTTATTAGTAACCATTTAGATGTCTATAGTACAATTATCATTTAATGATGCACTATTACCATAGACTTACAGATTATACATTTACACTTACACTTAGGACTTACCTTTTGATCTCACAATTTATAAAGGCTTAAATTGCTATATATACCACCCCTGTTTTGTTCCCTTTTAGGTCAGAAGAGTTCCTACATGTACTTCTTTCTTATTCTCTACTTTTCCCTCTGATCTGTAAGCTAATAATGTCAATTCAGTACTAATTTAAAAATAGAATTTACCATGATTTTGGTAAAAAAACTATAGTTTTGAAATATGCAAATTAGTTATACAAATACATACACAGTACCACAGCAGGCATCTGCAAAAATATATTTGGCATATATAACAAAATATATATTCTGCATATATTCTACACATACTGTATCTTGCAAGCAAACAAGATACATATTTTAATCACAGCAGAAGCTCTGCATACACGCATACTGGACCAGGAGCTCCAGAATGCACTGCTTGGATTTTCCATCACAAAGTTTATTTGTACAGTTAAGAAAAAATGGTAAACTAAAGACAAAAGTAGCAACAGTAAAAACAGACCTCTCCATAGGACCAACATTTCACACTGTGCTTGAAAAAGTGCAAGAAAAACACGAAATGTCAATCCTGTGGGGAGACCTGTTTTTTTTACTATTTTTGCTTTTGGCTTCAGTTTTACAACACTTTATTTTTTGTACAAATAAACCTTGCAGTAAAAAATCTAAGAATGGTCTTCTGGAGTTCCTGATCTGGGTGTGTGTGTGTGTGCACCTAACTTTTACCATGAGTGCTGTTTACGTTCTGAGCACCACTACATTTTGGAGCTGCCCTCTTTGCTTGTATACACATTTTTACTATAAGAAGATATGTAGAAATAGTGCATTCAATATGCATTTACAGAATGTAATATATATATATATATATATATATATATATATATATATATATATATATATATATTATACAATTATATGTATATATATTCCAGTCATATTTATAAACTATAAAACATAGGTATCATAGGAATAACTGAGCATGATAAAGACTTTCGTCTGTGAAGCTCAGAAGTGTACATCTTTGGGACCGTTTTTTTTTTTTTATAATTATACATCCTGTCTCCAGTGTCTATCTAGATTTACCTTACAAAGATGCATTGAACCACTCCTTACCACTTCTAGTGGCAATGCGTTCCAAACTGGAACAATTCTCTAATTAAACCATCTATCTCTATTCTTAGATTTATAATTACCACTATCCAACTGAAGGGGATGTGACCTAGTCTCATGATTCTTATTTTTAGTTTGCATTCTCAGGAGATCCCATGGATTGTGGTTTTCCCAAGCTCTATATGTTAAACACATATCTCCCCTGTGTCTTCTGAATTCCAGTGTAAACATATCCGGTTCCTGAAGTCTCTCCTGATAAGACATATGCCTCAAACCCTCTATAGCTTTAGTAGCCCATTTTACACCTCTCGATCATCTGAACCTCCCTTTCTAATATGGGGACCAGACCTATGCTCCATACTCCAGTATAGGTCTCACCAGGGAAGAATACAAAGTAACTATAACCTCTCATTTCCTACTTTGGACATGTCTTAGTATACCATTTAAAATTGTATTACTTTTCCGTGTAATATTAATACAGTAAAATTAATAAAGTAAAATTAGTTTTGAATGAGAGATCCTGTGTCACTATAATTCCCAAATCCCTTTCTTCTCTGGTTACAGATTGGGCTACCTCATTTAAAACATACTTTTGTTGTTTGTTATTTTTCCATATGCATAACCTTGCATTTTCTTGGTTTAAAGACAGTTTGTGATCTATTGTCCAATCCTGTATATAATGTAATGCTTGCTGAAATGCTACAGTATCATCATGATTTTCTATTATTGCCCCTATTCTGCAGTCATCCACAAATTTTAATAACCAGATTTTTTTGTGGGAATACTGGATCGAGGAAATGTATAAATTGAAAAGACAGGGACCAACACCGAACCCTGAGGTACCCCACTTGTCACATCCTTCCATTTGGAGAGTGCCCCCTTTATACATACTCTCTGTTTTCTTTTAGACAGCCATGAAGCCACCCATGAAATCAAGTTTTTATGGAAACCATGATTTTGGAGTGAAGTTATCAGTTCCTCATGAGGCAGTTTATCGAAAGCTTTTGAGTAGTCCAAAAAGACCACATCCACTGCCTTTCCCCCATCCAAAGCCATGTTTACCCTATCATAGAACTGTAAAATATTTGTCTGGCAAGATCTTCCCTCAGTAAAACCGTGCTGAGTTGTATACAACAAGTTATTTACTGTTATGTGTTGTATAATATAGTCTTTTATAATACCCTCCAGTATTTTTGATATTACAGAGGTCAAATTAACTGGTCGATAATTAGCTGGCTCAGCCCTTGATCCTTTCTTGTGCAATGGAATGACTGTTGCTAATTCCATGCCCCACCACAGACCCTTTTCCACTGATTCTTGAAATAAATGTGTTAAAGGTGGTGCTAACTCAATATATAGTACTTTTAAATTTTTGGGATGTATGCGATCAGGGTCTGGTGATTTATTTGGATTTATTTGTTGAAGGCTTTTCTGCACATCCTCTGCCTTTATATGAATAGGGCAAATGATATATCAATACCATCTTCTACACAGATAGGATCCTTAGGACCAAATATAGAGGCAAAATATTCATTTTGTATGTCCGCCATTTGATGTAGTCACTTATTGTTTCATTTCCATATATTTTAGGGGGCCAACCATATTATTCATATTTCTAGTTTTATTTACAATGCTTCATAATTAACCCCTAGTTTTTGCAGCTAGTTTAAATTCAAAGGCTGATTTAGCTATTTTTATTTCCTTTTTTATTCTTCTATTCAAGTTCTTATAAACCATATATTGATTTATACCCTAATTACTTTTGTTTTTTTAACATCTTGATTTTTTTTAATTAGTCTTTGGATATTTGGTGTCGTCCAGTATGATGTTTTCCTCTGATTTTGATATTTAGCTTTCATAGGAATGCTATTATTTATCTCCAAATATAGTTTGTTACATAAAACATCCCATTTTTCCTGCAGTGTTTTATTCTGAAAATCCATACCCCAATTCCAGTTTGCCATACTGTACTTTAGTTTTTGAAAATCTGCTTCATTAAAATCCAAGATTTTAGTTACACCCTGTTGACTAATGACATTTTCTTTTAGTTCAAACTGAACCACAGCATGATCATTATTACTAAGGGAAGGGATTGTATGACAATTTATTAGTGTGTCTCCCAAATTAGTAAGTATTAAATCAAGCATATTTGTCCCTCTTGTTGGGTTATGTACCCTTTGTTCAAGGCCAATGTGGTCAAACACCTTTATATATGTTTTCAACACTACTTGTCCCTTTTAGTGTGATCCAGTTTATTCTGGTAAATTTAAACCACCCATAATTAAAATTCTATCTGCTGGATCTAACTCCTGTAGGTGTTTAACTAAAGGAATAATGCACAACAGGGTGTGTCATGCTGGGATAACATCACACCTGGGGTGATTGGGCATGGTCGCAGGCCGAGTGTGACTAATCACCCAGGTGCCGTTATTCCAGCACAACACGCACCCTGGGTGCATTACTCCTATTATACGATGGCTTGTTGTTACATATAAAATAAAAATAATTTTAGAGAATGTTTTATTAGTGTGGAACAATATTTTGTTTCATAAGAGGAGATGCAAAAAAAGAGAGCAGCCATAATGATGAGACTAGACCTGTGATGTTAAACTGGGATAACATCACTAGTCCAGCCCCAGACTGACCAATCAGAATCCAGGAAATGTTGTTGCCATTGTATAATAATGTATAGTCATTCTCATTTGCGATAGAAGGGGTTCTATATATTACACCTAATATAATTTTAGGTGTATTTAATGGTGTCAGTCTTATCCAAATATGTTCTAAATTTGATTTTGTAGTAGGAATTTCCTGGGATTCTGTATCCTCATGAATATAAACAGCTACCCTCCCTCTTTCTATATTTCCTAGAGACTGAAAATAAATTATAACCCTCTATATTCTGGTTCCAAGTGTCTGCCTTATCCCACCATGTTTCCATCACTGCGCAGATTTGTATATTGTTTGTTGCCATTAACAGTTTTAATTTGACCATCTTTGTGATCAGGTTTCTAGTAGTTATCAGCAGGTCTTTCCAGTTTAATTGATTTCAAGACTGAACTAGACCAGAAGATGTAATCTGTTCTGAGTTCCTTGTAGTATACCTCCTCCCCCCAGCTTCAGTTTAAATTACTAGATATTTTCTTCATTGAAATGCTTTGTCAATACCCTTTTCCCTCATTTTGTTAAGGTGGAGCCTATCTAGTTTCTGTTTTTGAACATGTCCCCATTATTTAGAAATAAACACTTCTTTTCTTTACACATAATGCTCAGACCCTAATTAATCCTAATTATGTTGTCCAATTTGTAATTATTGGGTCCATGTGTAAGAAGGATGCTTGAAATACATATCTGACCTCCTCTGTTCACAATGTCTGATGCTACTAAGTCCATGTCCTTAACTATTTCTGCCATGGTATGTTTATCTACATCATTAATTCTTGCATGTAATATCACTAGTGGCTTATATAAGTGTCCCACAAGTCCATCCAACATATTTTTTATGTCTTTTATTTTTGCCCCTGGAAGTGAGCTAACCGTAGTATATTCCTTCCTTCCCTTATATATCTCTGAATCTAATCCTCTAATTATTGAATCGCATATAACAATTATTTCCTTTGTTGGGTTTGATTTTGGTTTCAGAATACGTTGAAATAGTAGAAGGTAGTAGCTAGATTCTCAGTTCCATATGTAGAACCAGTTTGGAGCTCTGTGTGGGGTATTCCATGATTTGTAACATTGTCCTGCTCTGTATATGTTTCTTCCTCAAATTCAGGCATAAAAGACTCAAATCTATTTGCTAATACAATAGATTCTGTCTTATAAATCTGGCCACCCCTTTTTTTGTAATGTCAGATTTAACTATGGCCTAATCAGCTACATCCTCCTCTGTATCCTATAACATTTCCATCCTGCCTTTTGTATTGGCCATATCTGTAGTCACCAGAGCTTCCTGAGATGAATCCATTTCATTTGAAACTTGGTTTATAATTTTCTCCAGTGTTGCTATCCCAGCCTATGTTTGGACTCTTTCATATAACATAGCAATTTTGGTTTGTAACGTTTCTATTAATATACATTTATCACATCTGAAGTCTGTTTCTGGGGTTCCCTCCATATACATATTACATTGCTGACACTGAAGACACTCCTGCAATATATCGCTCATATTATGCCCTTCCATCATATTTTCTAGTCTGCCTATAGAGTCCTCTGCTCTATTTCCTGAAATACTAATCTGTATGACTTACTATTTGTAAATAGATTGTGGCCTGCATCTCTGCATTCCCCACGGACACTGCTGACATGTGCAAATGCATGTGTCTCTGTACGCATCTCCATGCACTGTGCAGTGCTTTCCCTGCCCCGCTCACCCTGCTCGCAGCAAAGCTCATTTTACATGCAGATATGACCCGAAAGTAAGTCATTGGATCAGGTGAATACTCCCCAGTACCTTGTGACAGCAAAATACACCTGCTACAGCAATAAGCGACGGCCATTCATCCATGACCCTAGCTCAAGCAGTTTACTCGAAGGGTATTAAACAGCTCAATATTGCATTGAGTTTTGTAGTTCGAGAAACAATTCCAAAACTACAATCTCCTCTTCCTGTTTCCAGTTTAGGAACATGCAGGGCTCCAACACATATGATCACACAGAGTGTATTTAATTTAAAACAATAAAATGGATTTCCAGTGTGTAGCTTATAGCAGTCTTGTCACTTAGTGAGCTACACCTAACTGATGCTCGCTCACAGCAAGGCTAATTTTGTATGCAGATATGACTCGGAAGTAAGTCATTGGGTCAGGTGAATGCTTCCTAGTACCTTGTGTCAGCAAATACACCTGCAACAGCAACGAGCCACGGCCACTCATACGTGACCCTGGCTCAAGCAGTTTACTCAAAGGGTATTAAAAGCTCAATATTGCACTGAGTTTTGTAGTTCAAGAAACAACCTCCCAAACTACAATCTCATCTTCCTTTTTCCAGTTTAGGAACATACAGGGCTCCAACACATATGATCACACTGAGTGTATTTAATTTAAAAACTATAAAAATGGATTTCTAGCCTGCAGCAGTTTATTTGCTATGTAAAACATATATTTAAAATGGATTGTCACTATATATTACAGGATAAATAATACAAATATTACAGATACTTTCCAGATGTATATCAAGCCAAACCTATTTTACCATACTGTATATGAAATATATCTCAGAAAATACATCTCTACTATATTGAAAATATATGTTTGCTAAAATACACTTATTGTAGAAATTACATAGTAAAATTACACTTGCATAAAACTATTACAGAGTCCATAACAACATTAAAAAGTACAACACAATATTTTATTAGATAGTATAACAAAACATATACATTTAGTGCATCAATGCCAATAAGACATATCTCATTGACTTCTGCAAATATCAATAATATAACTGGAAAAATGCACAGATATCTGAAACATGTGATATATTAAAGGAATAATGCATGACAGGGTGAGTGTCATGCTGGGATAATGCCACTCCTGGGGGGGTTGGACAAGAGGCTGCAAGCCGAGTCCATCCAATGCTACATGCGTGGCATTATCCCAGCACAACACACACCTTGGAATGCATTATTCCTATTATACAATGGCTTGTTGTTATATATAAAATAAAAAATAATTTTAAAGAATGTTTTATTAGTGTGGAAAATATATTTTGGTTCTTAAGAGGAGATGCAAAAAAATAGCTCAAAATGGGCATCCAAACAATCCTCTATAGGTTCACAGTGCTGAGACTAGACCTGTGGCATTATGCTTGGATAACGCCATAGGTCCAGCCCCAAACTGACCAATCATAGTCCAAGATTCTTTCTTTCCATTGTATAATAAGGCATATTCAGATATATGGGGACATATTTAGAGCTGGTCGGTTGCACATGCACATCAGTGCATTGTGCAAAACAGATGCACCAACAGACTCTATTGCCGTATTCAAACAGAATGCATGATCACCACAGATCACACAATCTGTGTGAATATGGGACCCTAGATGCAATGCACAAAGCAATCGGCTGCTGTGTGTTGGCAGTGCATCCAGGGATTGCAGGTGAAGATCACCAGTGGGTCAATGCGTGGCACATACCTGGATGTGCTATATTCCCCATTGGTGATATTCAACCAGAATATGCTAATGAGCTCATTGGGCATGCATGATGCAATGGGGCCTCATGCATGCCCGTTCTGGGCTTATTAGCATGGCTGCACCTGGCAGAATGCACCAGGCCAGCTCCCACCCAGCCACAATGTTACCAGACAGATCCAGTTCCCCTGTCAGCCACAGGAGTCTAATGGTACCTCCTCCCATGCCCAAATCCCGAATGTATCACAATCCCAGCCCAAACCCTGTTCAAAGCAGAATGATCCCCCCACCTAGCCCCAAGTCCCAATGTCTGCAAAATAGCCATACCACCCTAGTATTTCCATAGTATAGTGGCCCTCACCCCCCACCCCATCAGGACAGGACCTCCCACTCCCTCCCCAAACCCAACCAGAGCCAGTGACTGGATCAGCCTTCACACACACCGGCCATGGCTGCTGACTGAACTGTCGAAGAATGGTACTGTACATAGTACACGCTCACTGTGACCCATGTTGGGGTATGTGGGGCAGAGCTCCCAAATAACAAAGAAATGGGAATGTTTCCTGTGGTGTGCATGGTTGATGTTTGAGTTGGTGTTTTCATTGACTCTGTTTTTTTGATTTAGCTGTTTTGACTGTAGCATTGTTGTGCTATTGTCCGTATGACATTATGATTCCATGCCCTTATTTATTATCTACATTGTGGCTCCGAGATGGGAAGGGATGCCACTAGGCTACCGAGGCAAGCAGGCTGCTGTGCACCTGTCTGCACTTTCTCAGCCTGCCTGTGGGTGGCTGGCTGATTTAGGCCACCTGTTTTCAGCCTGTCTATGCATGGCAGCACATTTGGCCCTTGTTGGGCTCATTCTCACTGGATATGCAATGCAGCATATTCATGGGAACACCCCCTCTACATGGGCGCATACATTATTATTGGACCATGGCCCATCTGTATTTCTGTGGCCTATCTTCCCCTTTGAATATCACTCTTTGCACATTTTTGGGATCTTGTGACTCATCTCCAGCTTCCTGCCATGATGCATCGTGCAATTCCTTTGAAAATGGGGCCATAGTCTACATAGTAACAAAATACAGTACATTTATTTTCCATATGGGTATAATTTAAAACTATGTTATGAATAAATGTTTGTGTTTTTAATATATATATATATATATGTGTGTATATATATATATATTTTTTAGCATCTTACAAAGGAAGCCAAAAATGAAAATGTATAACTAACTTGGAATATATATGTTGGATAGATTCAAAATATATGTTTACTTAAAATGCAAAAGATGTAGAAACTGCAATAATATGTATGCACAAATACGTATTTTTGATTTTATTCAAGGACATAACATTAAAGAAACAAAAACTTGAATTTTGAAATAGAATATGATACATCTTTGAACATTCAGCAAATATCTAGAATATATCTAAAAGTGTAACTGTATCTGACATATATATTTGAAACATATTTGGGGAAACAAGGATATATTTCAGATATTAATAAATATAGATATTTTCCATACGGGAGGGCCAAGAAACATTTGATCATCAGAAAACAATACTAACAAAAACACTGATTTTGGCCTACCTGGAATACAGCATGCCATTCCCAGTGTACACAGATGCAAGCAACTGAGGGTTGGAGCAGTGCTGGCTCAAGAACAGAATGCAACTGAATATGTAATTGCTTATATCAAAGGTGCCTCCTTGCCAAAAGATCTGCATTGGGCTTACCCCCTTCCCGGGACTCTGCCCTCCTGCAGCCAGCACCAGTGTTAAAACCACCCGCAGTTCCTCTAAATCCCCTTCTTGATTCCCCGATGCAAAACTTCCTATGCCAGAGAACCTTCAGCTACAGAGCCCCCACTGGATGAACACACTTCCCAGTGCCTTAACTGCTGAAAGTAAACTAGGCCACTTCAAATCCCTCCTCAGGGGACATCTTGGTTCCACTAGTGCCTGTGACTGCTACTAGGCTGGGGCTCTTGAACCACCTACCACCTAAGGATCCCCAGCCAGTACCACCTGTCATCCTACAACCTAGACAATGGATTCTCATCCTGTCTTACTATCTGCCTTGTACCTTGTTTATTCTAGATAATTCAATTCTTTGTCCATGTCTTGCCTCATACATTGTATAACTCTTGCCTGCAACCCTTGTTTGTACACTTACTGTAATGTATTTATGTCATTTTGTTTTGTTGCTGATGTGAAGCCTTTGTAAAGGAGTCTCTGACTCAAAGGTTGTAATTCTGATATGTTCAATTAGTAAATAAATAACATTTTCTTATACCAGCTGGGGACTGAGATGATCAGTAAGGAATAACAAGAGATACTGTTCATTCAAACTTGAATTCCTCAGTTGGCCCAGCAGCACGAGGAAGAGGCACCCATACCTCATCTGCTTTAATGCCATTGACCTGGGGTTGGGAATGACCTTGGGCCACTCAGGGGTTGGCCAGGGGGAGGAGGAGGATTTAGTGTCTGAAGGGATGCTCTCCTCCTCCAGAGAGGGATGGTAGACTGTACCTCCATAACACTGCCTCCTAGGTGACCATGGGAGGCAGTACAGCTGGTCAGCAGTTCTGTGTGGGACACTCCCTGACAGGAGACGTAAGCACATCTTCTGATATGCACATGCCAAACTGCAACCTCCACAGAGTGGGTTAGGGAGAACACTGGAAAAACATCACTGGCCCCAGTATTCCACCCTATGGAGTCTTGCAGACCTCACACTGCCTACTGGGCACAGGGACCACAGATCTGAATGCAGCACTGGAAGGGGGCTTGGGAATCCCCATCAGCCCCATTACAGGGGACAATCTGTGGAGTACTCAGTGTCTTAAGGAAGTCACAGGTATAGTGGGAGCTGAGATTGGGAGAGTAGCAAGGGTCGAGGGGTGTCACCAGCAGAGGGGGAGGGGAAAAAAGTTTGAATTCCTCACTTTAGTATGGGCTGTGACAGATATATTTTACCACTATCTGGCTGCTATGCCATTCACAGTATTCACTAACAACAATCCCATAACACACTTGACTTGAGAGCCACTAAATTGGAAGCACTGCATCAGCGGTGGGCTTCTTGATTTGCCAACATTGATTTCACCACATCTCTCAGGAAAGTCCAGATGCAATGCTGATGTCCTATCCAGATTGCCTAGTTAGTATGAACAGGAAATAGATGAACCTGAAGAGAAGAGCTGGAAATGCCATCCTTTGTCCGGTACTAGCAGAAGTGATTTGAATACTGATTGATGACCAAATTTTATTTTTATACAGGATAGAGATAGACTGTTAGATTTTGCGCCTATTTTCAACAATGTCCTGTTCATGACATACAATAAAAATACATTCAATGTAAAATTACATACTAATAAAGACATCAAATACATAACTGTATAACAAAACAATAAACACTGTGACATTAAATACAATAACCTGCGTACATACAAACATATATAATCTGTTTCTAAACCCAGTGCCGGCATCATGCTGAATCAGAAATGAAAACATCAACCGATGCCAGCCAGAGACCTGATGATTGGAAGGGTCTGTGTCAACAACTTGGGAATCAGTGCTCCCTGATCCAAGCCTCAAAGATGTGCAAAGCAAAGGAAGGATGATTTCCAGCCATGAGAGGAAGAATATGCCAGTGTAACTAGTGAAACTGGTTCCATGTCATAACTGTGATCTCAGAATAGCGATTGCTATTACAGCAAGTGTTCATCACCAAAATTAATTTTGGCGAGGAGAAAGGGTGCCTGAGACCCACAGGTTTTATTTTAATGTGGGGGCTGTACCACCCGCACCTCCCTACTAATGGATACTCAACTTCAGAGGGTGCATGTCAGTGGGAGTCAAAATCTTGCAAAATGAAAGTCACCAAAAAAATAAACACACTGCGCTGCGCCAGATCCTGCACCTCCCAACTGACCACCCTCTCCACCATGCTAGTGGAACAACTCAGCAGCTGCCCACCACAACCCCTCCCACATACCATCCCTTCCCTGACCTCCTTGTGTGCACTTGTACTTCCTACATAGATACATAGATACATAGACAGTGTCGGCAGATAAGGGCCTATGGCCCACCCAGTCTGCCCATTTGAGCTTGTAAGTTCAGTTTGTTTTCCTAGAAGTCTGTTTCCCCTTACCCCTGACCTCTAGAATTCCTTTATGTCTATCCCATGCATTCTTAAATCCCGTGATTGTTTCAGCCCCCACCACTTCCTCTGGCAGGGTGTTCCACTTGTCCACCACCCGTTCTGTGAAGAAATTCTTCTTATGTTTCCTCTGAATCTCCTCCTCCAACTTCATCCCATGCCCTCTAGTCCTGGAACATCTTTTCGCTTAAAAATAGTGTTTTCCTGCACCCTGTTTCTCCCTGTAAGATACTTGTATGTCTCTATCATATCCCCTCTCCTCCTCTCCTCCAGGGAGTACATGTTCAGTTCCTTCAACCTGTCTTCATAGGACTTGTGATGCAATCCATGCACCATCTTTATTGCCTCCTCTGAACCTTCTCTACCCTGTCTATGTCCTTACGTAGGTATGGTCTCCAGAACTGTACACTGTACTCCAGGTGGGGCCTCACTAGTGTCTTGTATAGCGGAATTATGACCTCCTTTTCCTGCTGGTGATGCCCTGCCTATACATCCAAGCATCCTATTTGCTTTACCTGATGCCTTGTCACACTGTTTCCTACCTTGAGGTCATCAGAGATGATAACCCCAAGATCCCTTCCTGCTTGGTGCATGCTATATCCTCACCCCCCAACTGATATATTGTGCCAGGGTTTTTGTGCCCCATATGCATTATCTTGCACTTCTTTGCATTGAATTTCAACTGCCAAACCCTTGACCATTCTTCAAGTTTCTGCAGGTCCCTTCTCATTCTGTCTACACCCTCTGGTGTGTCTACTCTGTTACTGTCACTGTATCTCACCCACCCTGGTATCCGGTTGCCCCTCTGCCGGGTAGCCCTGAACACAGGCACCATAACTGAGTCGCCGTTTTTGTAGGTGCTCAATTGTGGTCACCTTGTTCACAGGCTACCAGTGAAACTGCTTTGACAGTGGGGCAATCTGCAAGTAGAGAAAGGCACATTGATCTGCTTAACCAAAGACTCAAGAAGTCACGAGGAAATCTGTCAAATTGTGTTGCAATGGCAAGAAGTTGAGCCATTCTTTGAGCCTACCATAACAAATAAGGGCCTTTGGGGCATCAAAAGACAGAGATGTGACTTCAGCAATGATGTGATAACTGTAGGTCCTGCTGCCTCAAGAAAGGTAGTGACAATACTCAACAAGCACCTCTACACCACATAGTAACCAAGCCATCTTTAGAAACTGTGACACTAGATCACTTAAAAATTGAAGGCAGCTGAACCATTCTCTGCTGCATCCTGACAGTGATCAATCACTGCACCAAATTCATGGTAGCTGTACCTGGGAGAGACTTTTCTGCCAAAATCACAGCAGAAGCATTTTGGAACCTCTTTGGTTGACCTTATGGGACTCATCCAGAATCCTTACAGATCAAGGGGGTGCATTCTAACTACAATTGTTGGAAAATAAAAGATATGAACAGTTCCTTACCATCCTCAGACCAATGGTCTATACGAACGCACCAACAGAACTCTCATAGAAATGCTTTAAGCACTACCAGCACTACAGAAGAGCAACAGGCCAGCAATACTACCAGAACTGAACTATATTTTCAACAACACAGTACATTGTTCAACTGAGTAAACACCCTATTACCTCATATTTGCCTGCCATGGTCAATAACCAAAGGACTGGTAAAGAACGCTCAGACTGAACTCCTCAGAGATTAAAATGAAACCTCAGAATGAGTTGAGGAACATTGTGAGCACCTTAGGAAAGCAGGCAACATTGTATCATCCCACATGGAGTACGTCCACCAATAACAAAAAGTGCAATATGATTGGAAAGCATGAGCTAGTAACTAGAGAGCGAGTCCTTTTAAAGAATTAGAATCTCAGAGGACCTGAGTTACTGTAGCTACAAGATAGGAACCCGAACTGTTCATTGTTGTAGAAATGCCACACACAGATATCCCTGTGTACTGAATACAATCACAACATGGCAAAACTGTAAAGACTGTGTATAGAAGTCTGCTGAAACCCTACATCTTTTGAGCTGTTGACCTTGAAGATGTGAATGTTGAAACATCCACATGTGAAATGTGCGAGAAAACCCCAACCAGCAATTTTTGTTTTGTAGTAGGGTATCATGAGAAATGGCCTTGGTTGCCTAGTATCAGCATGCATGAGATGGGTCCTATTCTATGTGAACTTTAGACTTTTATGCCTAGAGATACACTCATACAGTACTACTAAAGGTGTTCTCCTAGGCGTTACATAGATGAATACCAGATTATAAGTCTTGTACATAACACAGTAGAATTTAAGAACATTTCAGTGCTTGGGAAATCAGACAAATTAAGGCAGCAAGAGCAGAGTTATTTTCTTACAAATAAACAGAACTGGGCTTCTGTGCTGCAGGCTAATGCAGATGTGGTGGAACCTGTTTGGGGACTGGGAGCAGGAAATCTTCTAAAGGTAAACCTATGATCAGAGTTATTGAAAATCTAACCTGAACTTGTGAAGGTTTAAGCTGTCTCTCTCCAGGTTAATTTTCTTTCAAAGTACAGTTGGCATCAGCAGGGAGGGTCACATACTATGCATAGACTAATCCAAGTGAGGCAGGTGACATATAAAAAGAAACTGCAGTTTGGTTTCGGCATGCATGTTCTCGGATTGGGCTAGTGCCAGCCATTCAGATCACTGAACAGCAGAAGCAACTAGAGTTGAGGAATTTGTTTGTTGTTTTGCTGGGTTGGGACAGCAACTTTTTTTGCTTGAAATCAGACATTGTAAAGTAAGCCTAATAAACTAAGGCAACCATAACAGTGTTTGTCTTTTCTTGTGAATAAGCAGAACTGTGCTTCTGTGCTTATGGCTAACGTGAATAAGGCAAAAGCTGTTTGGAGGGCTGGGAGCAGGAAATCTCTAACATAAACCTGTGATCAGAGTTATTTAAAATCTAACCTAATCTTGTAAAGGTTTCATCTCTCTCTATGTCCAGGCTTGTTTCATTCTGGAACACAGCTGGCAGCATGAGGGGGTCATGGGATATGCCTGGACCAATCCCAGTGAGGTAGGAAGTGACAGGGGAAGTATTAAAGGCATCATTTCTAATGTCTTCCAGCACACTTGTGTCCCAGTGAGTGAGTGGAACAGTGAAGTAGTGGAACAGGTGTAAGACTGGTGTCTTAGGCATTGGCAGGCATGCACAGGAGGAAGCAGGGAGGCAGAGGACTCTGTCAGTTGACTAACACAACATTCATGTTCACTCCTGTTGTTACCTTCACTGCTGGAAAGGGCAGAGGGTAAAAGACAGGCCTAAACTGAGAATAGGAGCAACACCCTATCTACTGTAGGAGTAAAAGGAGATTTAAACCTGGTACGGAGTAACACAAGTAGCAACAAACAAAAAGGGAAGCTACAAACACTCTATCAGGTGTAGGGTATATAAGTATTTCCAGATAACACAGGGAAAATAAAGTTGAGAATGCTTGGAGTAGTGCAGTGCAGTAGCTGTGGGGTGGCAGTTTTCAGAGAGACCTTCTGGAGACTGCAGTGCTGCCCCATCTGAACATACACACACCTCTCTGGGTTGAGGGAGCAGGTCACCAAACTCCCAGCTGAGGTGGCTAGGATTCAGGGGACCTCTTCCCCCACCCAGGAGCCAACAAGTCTGACACTGTTACCTCAGAGGATGCCAGGGAATAGGAATAGCTGGACTATGGTGGGCTTTGGAAAGATGGACTGGTAGGTTAGAGGCATATTCCTCAGTGGGTACCATTATGCAATTCCTACATTGCTCTGGTGAGGTGGGACTGCCAGGAAGAGGCACTTGTGCTAGTGGCCAGAGAAAATGTGGGGGATTCAATTGTGAGAGGGATAGAATAGGGAATAGGAAGGGGGGTGGAGGAGGTTAGGTACTTACATGGTGCCATGGCCTGGAGGGATGGAAAGTGGATCACTAGGGCAGCAGAACAGGAGGCAGAGCTTGATGTCATTGCCCACCAGGGGACTAATGACTTGTCTAGGGATGGGGCTGGGATAGTACAGGAAGAGTTTAGGGAGCTGGTGAGGGGTCTGAAACAGGTAGCATACTTAGTGACTTTTGCTGAGGTACTGCCTGTACATGACGGGGGGGGGGAGGAGAGGTATCTCTGCATCAAGACCTTCAACTCATGGTTGAAGAAATGGTGCAGAGAGGAAGGGTTCAGCTAAATTGGGGACTGGGGATCCACCTGGACAGATAATGGCATATACAGGGGTGATGGCATGCATCATCCCAGGATGGGAATCGCTGTCCTCAGTAGATGGTTTAGATGTTACCTTGATTAATTTATTTTTTGCTGCCGGACACTCAGTGGCCCCAGTCTCCACTCCCCCAGTCTCCCCACTCATCCTCCTGAGACTTATCTCAGGTGACGATCCTCCCAAGCTTGTCCCCCATTGCAGGGCTGCCAAGTAGGCACGCCTGTGACAGAGACTGTACTCGATTCCCAATAGACCCTCTGCTACTGGTGCTTCTCCCTTGCTTGCTCCCCAGGGAAGGGGCCATGGGGCAGGCCAGTCTGAACAGAACTTCAAACTCAGTGACCAGCTGAGTTCCACAGGCAGGTGAAGCATGGCATCATTCTTGGGGGCTGGCATTTTTGCTGCTTTACCCCATATGAGGCATTACGTGCAATGACGTAGGGGGGTGAAGCACTAATGTCCATCATGCCTCACCACCAAACAGGGTCTGGCAGCTGCTCCCTTGGCCTCTGCCAGAGATCAGTCATGTGCTGGATGCTCACTCACCCTCCCTCCCTCTCCCTGGAGCAGGGGAGCAGTCCATGGGATGTGCAATCTTCCTCCTCTGGCTGTCCCTTTGACTCCTCGGATCCATTCCTGAATCCGGGGCATTGGTGTCACAAGTGTAAGTCCTAACACCATGCTGGTGGGCCAGCCCAGACTTGTATGAACATTTAAACTAGCTGGGGGGTGGTGGATGAAACTGGGGAGGCAGAAATTGTCCACACACAGGCTGAAGTACTAAACAGTGGCGTCGCTAGGTGTGGGCATAATGAGGCTTGAGCTGCGAGTCTTTACTTTAAAGCCCCAAATGAAAAAATGTAAATCCCTTTATTGTAAAAATAAATAAATGTGACACTTTTTTTTTCTGCTCCAGCAATTCGAGGACAATCGTCCACCACCGCGCTGTCGGCAGAGCCGGATTAATTCATTTAGGGTTTCCCCTTTCTCACTGAGCAGCAGCTGGTAGCTTGCAAGATGGAGCAGATGGGGTTGGTGAGTCATTCTGCTGCTCATGAATATTCATATAGTACCGTCCTCCACCACACCCCCACTCCTGACAACATCTGCCCCTGCTATGGACAGACAGATAGATAGCTTGGAGATCAGCTCCGACTGAGTTTCCCACACCACCTGTTGTGTAGGAGCAGGGTCAGGTGGTGTGGAGAGGTGCCCTGTGTGCGACACTCTTTCCCACCAATGTGAGGCAGTCTAGCAGCTCCACACAGTCAAGTTGCCAGGACCAGCTGGACATCTGCTGCTATATTGCAGTTATTGTGAATTTCACTTTAGCTAAGTTTAAAAAACACACTAATTTGAATTTGGTACTACTGGGTCTGTCAATGTTGGACAAGGTAGCAGATTTGCCTAACTGACACCACTACTGATCATATTCGCCTACTGATGATCACTATTAGTCTCTTCACTGTCTGTACCGAGAGAGATAGTACGATTCCAGACAGTCTTCTTTCCATGTAGTGAGCCACCACCAGTCCAAGGTAACTGTGCTGACTATTATTTCCAAATTTTTCTGCCGGTGCCTGATCCTATGTTATAAACTCCGACTTCTTTCAGGAGTCCTCCGTTCTCTGTTCACCATGATCTGAGAAAGCCCTAATGTGAACAAATAATAAATAAATTGTGCTGTCAATGTGCCACTCTTACAGGAGGACTCATCTTTCCCTGAGGATGGTTTTGTGTCACTTCATAATGTTAAAAACACCAAGTTTTTTAATTGCCATTATACTTACACCTTGAAGAATTCACAACAAATTCAGTGCTTTTATTGCTATGCATTTGACAAAATAACTGTTTTGGTACTGTGCTGACTTAACAGCTTTGATTGGGGGAGTAGAAACCCCTATGTGATGCAATGAATGTGTATATGCTAGTTAGCAAAGCCAATGAACCACAGATAAGACCCCTGAGGACCACCTATAGTAGGTTCAGTCGCAGTGTACATAAGTAGCACAAAGTGGACCCAGGATTAGGGTTACCACCTTTTAAGAAGCTGAAAGTGGGACATTTGTCACTGAAACATGCTTTTTTTGCAGGACAATATGTAACATCAACCAATGGAACAGATTTGTTTATTCTACATAATTAGAATTAAGACTGTTGTAGCTTTTTTATGTGTTTCTATTATTTCTTATCCTTTCAAGGTATTTTAGTTAAGGTATTATAATGTTCTGCAACATTTAGAAGAAAGTTAGAAAATATTCTTTTCTAATGTAATGTAAGACATGTAGTATTTTTCATGCTTTTTCCAGGACACAGCTACAAATCAAGACTGTCCTGCAAAAATCAGGACAGGTGGTAACCCTACCCAGGAGAGACCCATGGGAACCCCTTCATTATGTCTTCTAAATAACTAAGATGTTTTATCAAGCCTCACACACTTTTTCTGTTCTCTATTTCTGATGGATAACAATTTGAGATATGCCAAATTCAAATCTAATAACAATAGTAACCACCACAGCCCTGTTGGAATTCATAGGCTTTATCCATACATCACTAGATCAAAGAAACTTAGTGGGTGCGACTTTCATTGATCTAATGAAAGCCTTTGATACTGTTAATCACTCCCTACTATTCAAACAACTGTCCTTCATTGGGCTTTCAAAGGATACAATACTCTGGATTAAAAGTTATTTAGAAGTTGCCCTAGTGGCATGGAGGGCTGAGGCAGCAATGCCTTACCTCCTGCAAATGCCTGCGACCTGTGTTTGTGGTGTGAGTGGATCATCCAGGGCTGTCCAGGGTGGGAGAAGATCAAGCATCTGGAGGACCCTCTCCTCTTCTGGGAAGGGGGAACAGAGGTCAGTGATTGCTTGACACCTAGGGAGGTTAGGTGTTTGCCGCCTGGCCCTGTAAAGTGCGGCACAGAGGTAGAGCAGCCAGCAGGTGTGCTGCATGTGGCATGCTCCTGTCAGCATTGCATGCTCCACCTGCTGACAAAAAAATGGAAACATGGCAGCCTTGATTGAGTGGCTTGATGGCCGTCCATTGGGAAGTTGCCATCTCCGGAGGGCATTACCAAATACTGGATCCATTCCTGGTGGGGGGGTTGGGGGCTCCCCCATAGCTCAGTGATGGCCCGAAGGTGGAGGATGGTGCAGGATGGATGGCAGCCAGAGATGACAGGATGCCAGGTAAGAGGAGCCAACTGGGGCGGCAGGTGGAGAAAATACACATCAAAAAGTTATTTAGAAGATCAGTTCCAAAAAGTGAGGATTGCTAATGTCATCTCAGAATGACTACCAGTCTGCTCTGGAGTGCTGCAGGGCTCAATCTTGGTACTCCTTCTATTTAGTCTCTTCTTAAACAACCTCCCATGTTCCTGTCATCAACAGTTACTCCTCTATGTGGATGATGCTTTCATTTTCTGTTGCCATCCTGACCAAAGCACCTGGAACATCACCTTTAACTCAATTTTGAAATATGGAAGAGTGGTACAGTAGTCATAAACTGGTAATGAACTATAAAAAAAACAGTCATGCTTTTCAGCAGTACTCATAATAAGCACAAGTCCCAGCCTCTCACCATCAGGGATTGTAATGGAGACTGACTGGAGCAGATCCAACAGTTTACATACCTTTTGATCACCTTGGACAGTTCCCTATCCTACGTTCAGCACATTGACAACATCACCAGAGCTATCAATATTAGGATTGGGCTACTACATAGACATAAATGTAGCCTGATGCCAGATGCTCTAAGACTAGCAATTCACAGCTCCATCATGTCAATTATATATTATGGTCTTATCATCTACGGTTCTGCCACCATCATGGCCCTCCATAGGATATCCGTGGCTCTCAATAAAGCCTGCAGACTCCTCACTGGTGCTGCCTACCTTACACATTCTTGTGAATTGTACGCCCAGTCTGGCTGGCTCCCTTTGGATGGTAAAATTCAATACCAGACCTGCTTGACAATAAAAAAAGTACTCTTTAGCCCCTATTCCTGCTCTCTGCACACCATATCCTCAATATACCAAACTTTCCTTGTTCCTAGATTCCAGACCTCCCAAGGACAAAGGTCCTTTTCCTATCGTGCACTGCTGTGGTTTAATGTCCTGAACACTGAAATTCTATCAGCTCCAAATCTTGGCACTTTCAAAACAATGCACTGGCAGCATCTCCTGATTAACGGTAACTGTGAATGCTTCACCTAACTGTTGCTGCCCAAGCTTGCTCATCCTCCATTACACTTAACTTTTTCCATTCACACAAGTCTGCTCCCACCCTACCCCTTCCAAGTCATTCCTCCCCTTACCCCTTCCCCATTTCCTTCTCCTGCTTTCTTCCCTCACCTTCTACCCTCTTGGAACTTTCCTACCTCTGCTGCTTTGACAAGGCCTCTAGGCTGTCTCCTCTTGTGTTAACCAGTTATTTTTCCTTTGATATGTTGATTTAACTACTACAATGTACTAGTATGCTACTTAAACTGCTCTATATAGCAACCATTTGAAGGTGTTCCCTTTGTTTGTTTGGGTACCCTTCCCCACAGATGTGGAGCCCTTCTAAATGAACTGTTTTTTGCTCAAAGGTACTGTAATCCAAAACTTAATACATAAATAAATAAATAAAATCTTATTGAACAACATTTCAATAACAGAAAGGTTGTTCAAGAACCCTTACAGAAATGTGTGTGCTGTGTGCATACAGAATGCATGCCACATGCTTAATTGTGCAATGTTTGCATGTAGTTCGCACACACAAAGTGATCCTAAGTGAACCATGTCTAAAAAGCAAATCAGATTCACATGCTGTAAGCTTGACATGTGTACAGCAGGTAAGCTGGTGTGAACATCTTTTAAAAATTACATCAGGTTCACATGCTGCATGCTTGCCACGTGTGCAGCAGCTAAACTGGTACAAATCTCATCTAAAAAACACATCAGTTTCTATTTGCCTGGTTAAATAAAGTGATTGATTGATGATTGATTTCTTATACTACTGTTGGTAATTAGAGTCATTAAAATACGTTTTTATTTGGATTCCCATAAAAGTTAGGTAAACTCATTAATTCTGATACTTTGGAAGTTTTGTCATTAAATCGCCATTAATTTGTAATGTATTGTTTGCTTACTGCAATAAATGCCTAGGATATTTTTTATTTTAGTCTTTGGTAACTGGTTAAGGCCCATTAGGCACAAGTGCCTGTTTTAAGGGGCAACCTGGGAGCACTGGTTGGTTAAGTGATTTGTTTAGAGCCACACAGTATGCAAGTGAAAGTTATGAGACTGAAACCAAGGTCTGGTCTGTTGGATGTAACAAGCCCATTCACAGCTCGTTACTTTAACCTCTAGGCTATACTGCCAGCCCATATAGCCAGTCAAAATCTCCATCCAGATATACAAAGAAGCGGCCTCTGTGTTGTGAAACCTTTCCTTTTTGTTTTGGACCATACAAATCCCTTCTGCATGTTTAGTGCTACAAATGTGTTTCTCCATGACAGTTTCATCTCACTTACTTTCTCTTTGTCTTTCTGTATTGAGCATATACACTATGGCCATGCTCAGCACTCTTTCTGCTGAGTAGGGTCTTGAAGGCATACATCATACCTCATATTGCGTCACTGAAATGAGGGACATGGACACTTAAAATGAGGGACAATGAGGGACACCAACCCACATGATGAATAGGACACATCATGAAACATGGAGATACAGTACCTCAGAACACAGTAGAAACCATTACATTAACACCTGAGAATGAATTTCTACCATTAAGCAGTAGTGCCATTTAGGTAGGGCAGAGGCAATTCCCCCCCCCCATTATTTATGCCTAGGCTGTTCTTATGGTGTGACAATAATGGCATTAAATTTGAATTTAATCTTTAGCACAATAAGTGCCCACCTGCCTATGTGTGCTCAAGCTGCAGGTACTCTCCAGACTTGACTGCGTCTGCATTGTGTTGCCCACTCTCTCCACCTATTAGTGGCAGCACAATCCCATGTGATGTGAATGAGCTCCAGCCAAGAAAGAGCACATGAGTTTTGTAAGTGTGACTGTCTTTCCTGCCACAGAGTAGACAGACTGCACACTACAGCTTGGAGGAGTCGGTGAGCACTGAACTCTCAATAGCAGTGATGTGGCAGCATATTTTTGTTTGTCTACTCTTAGTGAGTCTCCATCTCCTCTGGTGGCTGAAGGGGCAGATGGTGAGCTAGAAGCTAACTCAATACTAGGCAACCTACTTACTCTACTAGGCTTGCCATGCAAAAAAGACAAAAACAACATAGACCCCCACAGTAACAAGCTAGGCTTAGTAGCAGTGTTGACAATGGTATGGGTTGCCTTCATAGGCCGTGATCAGTGCAGTGTGGCAGCAGCCACAGCAAAAACCAAGCAAAAAATAAGCAACCCAGGTTGGGTGGGTTCGGTTGATGAGGTGACTTGGTCGCGGACCATGTTGGAGATCTGTGATGGTTGGATCTAGCATCCACCTTCTGGTGGAAGGAGAGAGTGGGAGCAGACTGAAAACTAGGCTTATAGCACACTGTTCCAGGCTGCAGGTTCTGGCTACATGGCCAGGTAAGTAAAAGTAAATATTTTTTTTTTACAGCGGGATTAGGGAAGGAGGACGAATTGAAATATTGCTGTGTTTTTCATGTTTCTTCACCTTTGGGTGGCCTCATGACCCATAAAGGATGGGTATTGAATGGAATGGTGTCAGGGAGAAAAATCAGTACAAAGTTCTTTTTTTTGGGGGGGGGCAGAACTTCAACCAGGAAAAAATTTAATTAGTAACCGAGTTAAACCCAAATCAGATGCACTGTTCCAGGTTATATACAGATAAATGTTATACATTTGAATTTTATTCCTGATTTGCTTATCACTTGTAACTTTAGAGATGTTATAGACATTCTAGAACTGTCATTCTTGCATTCATGGACAGTTGAACAGTATGGTATGTACAGACTTTTGGAGCACCACTATAGTAAGGTTTATGCCCTCCCCAAAGAAGCTGACCTACACATCCCCACACTCAGGCACATTTTGACAAAGGGCAAAGGAGACTGCAGGGATGTGCACCATTGAAATGAATGGGTGTATTTTTTTATTACTATTTTATACATTATTAATGGAGAGTCAGAGACTAATGAAGGTCACCGCTCGACTAACAAGGGCCTTGTTAGTAGAACAGTGGTCTTCATTATTCTCCAGCTCACCATCATAACATATAAAATAGTAATAAAACAACTAACTGCATCGTTTCAAGTGACCCAACACTCTGACCTATGGACATCATCTCTTAAAGACTCTTGCCTCTGGCTACCTAGTACTCAAATAAGAGACTTTTTACTTGTATCTGTACTTGGTGGGTTGGCTGTAGCAGCATGCTCATACCCACTACAGTGTGTGCATGGGGAAGGGGGGCAACTGGCCATGTGGGCGTGTGTCAAGTTATTGCTACTTTTGTGTTTGCACTTTAAAGTCTGTTTGTGCAGAAGCATTTAAAACTAAGGAAAGTAAATAGGAGTACAGACCAGACAGAAGTAATTAAGTGGTTTTGTGGGTACGTTTGTGTAATGGGGTGGGAAAAACCACATGTGTTTCCATTGGTATGTGTGCTACAATTCAACTGTGGAACTGAGATGAGTAAGAAGAAAAAGAAACTGAAAAGCATAACAGTGGCTACAAGCATGCCACATGCATGCAGATGTAGTCAGATACAGTATGTATTGAAGTACAAGTGAGCCATATGTGCAGACTGTATGACTTGGTGGTTAAAAGCACTGAACTACAAGCCAGGAGACTTGAAGGCATGGAGGTTTAAATCTCATTAACCCCACTTGTGCATGGTGTGATTCTGAGCAAGTCACTTAACTTTTCGTGTGCAGTTATCAGTGACCACTTACATTTTGCATGCGTCACATGCATGCAGTCTTTCCCAATTTAACATCAAAATCATGGTTTCCACAATTGTTTGCTGCATGCATGTCATATGCATGCAATCAGTTCAATTTAACATTTAAATTATACTTGCAGCACACATATCACTTGGGTAGTTTCTGTGTGCAGCATGAAAACATTCATATAATTATTTCTGTAAGGAAGAGAGACCTTGGTGTGCACTGTGAACATACAGTATTGTTATTATATAACCAAGGTGACAATGATAAGTGATCATCTTCAGTGCTCCACAATTAGGACACACATTTTATTAACCAGGCAACATATCCTATTCATATTTCCTGACTTCCCAGAACAAGCTAAAAGGATTTGATTGAAAAACAAGGTACAGTAGTGGCATACTGGGCTGCATTGTTTGTCTAAGGACATAGAGTGGAAGTCTGTGAAGCAACCATACTACAGTAGTAGCACTGAATTTGTCAAGCAATTTTGTGAGATTCTCTATTTATTCTTCACAAAATTTAGGGAAATAAATTCTCTAAAATTATTTTCGTTATACCTTCAGAAAGAGGCCAGTTCCTATTACAGTACTTAAGTGCCATCTGGTAGATTTTCAGCTACACTATCAGATGAGACAACCCTCTCTGCGTAGCAGTTAACACACTAACAAACACAACAAAATCCCTAACTAAAGGTTTCACAGTTCTCAACAGGGATTTAAAAAAAATTAACTTAAATTGAATCTTATTTTGTCATTATTCTCTCTAGTGTCTAGTTACATAGATACATAGACAGTGTCAGCAGATAAGGGCCTGTGGCCCACCCAGTCTGCCCATTTGAGCTTGTAAGTTCAGTTTATGTTTTCTTAAAAGTCTGTTGCCCTTACCCTGACCTCCAAAATTCCTTTATGTCTATCCATGCATTCTTAAATCCCGTGATTGTTTCAGCTCCTACCACTTCCTCTGTCAGGGTGTTCCACTTGTCCACCACCGTTCTGTGAAGAAAATCTTCCTCATGTTTCCTCTGAATCATCCTCCTCCAACTTCATCCCATGCCCTCTAGTCCTGGAACATCTTTTTGCTTAAAATAGTGTATTCCTGCACCCTGTTCCTCCCTGTGAGATACTTGTATGTCTCTATCATATCCTCTCTCCTCCTCTCCTCCAAGGAGTACATGTTCAGTTCCTTCAACCTGTCTTCATAGGACTTATGATGCAATCCATGCACCATCTTTGTTGCCCTCCTCTGAACCTTCCCTACCCTTCTATGTCCTTATGTAGGTATGGTCTCAAGAACTGTATGCTGTACTCAGGTGGACCTCACTAGTGTCTTGTAGTGAATTATGACCTCCCTTTCTGCTGATGATGCCCTGCCTATACATCCCAGCATCCTATTTGCTTTACCTGCTGCCTTGTCACACTGTTTCCCTACCTTGAGGTCATCAGAGATGATAACCCCAAGATCCATTTCCTGCTTGGTGCATGCTATATCTTCACCCCCAACTGATATGTTGTGCCAGGGTTTTGTGCCCCATATGCATTATCTTGCACTCTTTGCATTGAATTTCAACTGCCAAACCCTGACCATTCTTCAAGTTTCTGCAGGTCCTTCTCATTCTGTCTACACCCTCTGGTGTCTACTCTGTTACAGAGCTTTGTGTCATCAGCGAACAGTGAAATTCTGCCTTCTGGGTCCTGTGCAATGTCACTGATGAAGATGTTGAATAGGACCTGTCCCAGCACTGATCCCTGTGGTACCCCATTAGTCACTCTTCCCTCTGTGGAGTGACAGCCATTTACCACCACTTCTTCTGTGTCCTGCCACCTAGCCAGTTACCTACCCACCACACTACTGTCCTGCCCAAACCCATATTCCCCAGTTTGTGTAATAATCTTCTATGTGGCACAGTGTCAAAGGCCTTGCTGAAGTCCAGATAGGCCATGTCCACTGCCATCCCCTGATCCACCTCCCTAGTCACCCAGTTGCAAATAATTATTTGTAGCCTAGCTACCTATATGAATGTTCTACAATTAGTACAGAAGAGATAGGTACTGTAGGAGTGTAACACACAACACTCCCCCACAGAAAAGTTATACTGTACTTAGAATTAGGGCTAGGAGAACTTGGTGAAGTTCACTTCTGATCCTTAATAAGTAAGAACCAGAACATGGTGGAGCTCTGATTTGTTCAGATTAGTTTTGATTATTTATAAGTATTTGAAAAAATGGGATAAAATGCATAAAAGTGGCCAATGTTGGTCATATTCAACACAGAGGCCAAAAGGAAATAATTGAACACATTAGTTGCATAAAAATGACAGTAAAACTGCTAAATAAAAGCAATAATTAATTACTACTAGCTGCTTCATGGCTGACTTGTACTTGTAGCATGTTCTGCATATCCAGCTTGGGTACATGATGTGGGTGTGCTGGGAGAGAGAGAGAGAGAAAGACACACACAGATGCAAATACTGTTGTACCACAAAGAAATACCAAGCACTGCAGCCAGCTAAGATTACGTTTATTAATGCTGGTGCAGTGTGGGTATTATTTTGATGGTTGGTTAATGCTTATACGTAACAATAAACTAAGAAGGAAAAGGACAACATGTTTTTTAAGGTTTTTAAATAAAACAAGTTTTACAGTAAAACAATACAATTTTACTTGTTAACAGGCCTACATTAATTACATGCAAAAAATGTTAAAAATATATATTGTCTTAAAATGCACTACTTCCTGCTGAGGAGGTATACCTTGAAATAAATGAAAATGTTATATATTTAAGAAGCTTATGAGTACTTTTCTTAAGTAATGTGATGGTCTACTGTATATGTGCAATAACCCACTCCAGACCATGGGTGTATTGGGGCATTAATGCACTACACACCTGGCAGAAGACACGCAAGCTTCACCATTGTGCCTCATAATGCACCAGGGTGCATGCATATCGATACTCCTGATGGTCTGTCATGGGTTATAACACTTGCCTAATGTCTTTACATAAAACATAAACTCAGAATTTAAATACAGTATACTTACAGGCTTCTGACGTTCTCTGGTACTGGTTGGGGCCTCCCCATGGAGTTATCCTCACCATATGAAAAACACTGGTATATAATATGCCTTAGTTGCTTTGGGAGTTTTGCTGCTCTCTGGTGCTCAGAATACACCAGAGGGCACCAAAACCAAAAATCTTCTGGGGACCGCATGGGCCAGGCTCAAGCCCCTAATGTATTGAAATGCTAGAAACACCCTTTGGTACTGAGTGGGGAGAACACAAGAGGAGAGGAATCCTCCAGGGTTCAAATTAATAAAGGAAGCAGGGTGGTAGTAATGAAGGGGGGTGGAAACAGGAGCATTAGAAAGAAAGGGGGAAGGAGGATAGCTAAAAAGGAAAGAAAGGGGATAACAAACTGAGTGGTAACAAAATATGGATGCCCATGTGTACAAATGCTAGAAGTGTAGGAAATAAGATTCTGGACCCTGAGGCCATCATGGCAGAGGCCAACCTGGATACTGTGGCCTTTACCAAGTCATGGTTCATAGAAAACCATGACCGGGACATGGCCATACCCATACCAATACCAGGAAATACACTGTTCAGGAAGGACAATGTGAGAAGGAAAGGAAGGGCTGTGATACATATGAACATATGAACATGTGAAAACACCAGCAGATAGAGGTCTCATGGTCTATCGAGTCTGCTCAATTGTGCAGCTAGCCCCTCACCATGCAGCTGCCCGCCCACCCTCCCCTTCATACTCTTCTCACTCAATGCCAACCCTCTTAAAGCCATCCACTTTGCTACAGGCTACCTCCTCAGGCAGAGTATTCCACTTGTCCACCACCATCTCTGTGAAATACTGTCTTCTGACTTCCTCTGAACCTTCCCCCTCAGTCTCAGCTGAAGCCCTCCGTGACCCTGCCCTTCTTATCTGGAAGATCCCTTCTGGACTAGTCTTGTTTATCCACTTTAGGTATTTAAAGGTTTTGATCATGACCATCCCTTCTCTCCTCCAGGGAATACATGTTCAGCTTGCCCAGCCTCTCCTTTTAGGAGTATCCCTCTGAACCATGGATCATTTTTGTTGCCCTATGATGTACACCCTCCAGAAATTTGATGTCCTTCTTCAGGAATGGGCACCAGAACTGCGTGAAGTATTCCAGTTGTGGCCTGACCAACGACCTGCAGAGGGGCAGGATCACCTCCCTATTTCTAGAGATTTCCCTCGCTATGCACCCCAGCATTCTGTTGGCTTTTGCTGCCACCTTTCTGCACTGAGCCGTGTTGTTCATATTCCCCATTATGAGCACCCTTAGATCCTTCTCCTCTTCTGTGCATACCAGCTTGTACCCTCCCAGCTGATAACTCCTCCCCAGGTTCTTAGCCCCAAAGTGCAGTACCTTGCACTTTTTGATATTAAACTCCAACTGCCATGCCTCTGACCACTCCTGCAGTTTGGTCAGGTCCTCCTGCAGCCCCCTTCATCCTTCAATGTCATCTACCACCGCTGCCATCTTTGTGCCATTCGTGAAGAGACTGATCTTACTCCGGAGATATCAGCAATGAAAATCTCGAACAACACCAGTCCCAACACTGATCCCTGTGGCACCCTGCTTGTAACATCCCTCGGTGATGAGAGTTCTTCCCCACCACCACCCTTTGCTGCCTGCCAGCCCTCAGCCAATTGGTGATCCAGTTCACCATCTTCGTTTCCTCCCCTATATATTCCAGTTTCCCCAGCCTCCCATGTAGCACGGAATCAAAGGCCTTGCTGAAATCCAAATACAGGACATCCACCCATGGCCTTTGTCCACTTCCCTTGTCACCCAATCATAGTTCTCAATCAGGTTTGTCTGGCATGATCTTCCTGAGACAAACCCATGCTATTGATCATCCTGGAGACCATTGTTCTCCAAAAAGATCACCAGACTCTCTTTCAGGATCATCCTCATCAGTTTTCCACAACCAGTGTGAGGCTCACTGGTCGGTAGTTGCCTGGTTCATTCTTTGGTCCACTTTTTGTGAATGGGAATCACATGGGCCATCCTCCAATCTGGTGGTATGCATCCTGTGTCCAAGGAGGTATTGAACAGGTCCGCCAATGTTCCCGCCAGGATCTCAGCTAGTTCCTTAAGTACACTAGTGTGAATACCATCTGGACCCAGTGCCTTATCCCCCACTCAGTGCCCTTAATCATTTCAGCACCCTATCCTCTGTGGTCACTGTATCAGTCATCTCTTCCCCCTCACCCAACTCTCCTCTCCCAGTTGGTGCCTGCCCCCCTTCTCCTTCATGAACACATAGCAGAAGTAATCATTTAGTGTCTCTGCCTGGTCTTTAACCTTCTCCACCCAGCTCGTGTCCTTCTTTATCATCACTATCTGATCTTTGTTTTTCCTGCCTTTCACTAATGTATCTGAAGAAGTCCTTCCCTCCATTCTTAATGCCCTGTGCCAGTCTCAGCTCCCTGGAAGTCTTGGCCACTCTGACCAGCCTGGTAACCTCCCTGGACTTTGTCATAATCTCCCTGTTTTCCTCCCATCTGATTTCTTGAGTCTCTGAAATGCCTTTTTCTTGGCCCTCACCCCGTCCATGACCTCCTGCATCTGCCAGCTGTTTTGTTTTGCCCTCCACTTACTCCTTGTTCTTGTACATGTTCCAGTAGCCTCAACCAGTCCTTTCTTAATAATATCTCATTTCTGGCTAGCATCCATGCATGGTAGAATGCACACCAGATGCCTGCCCGCAATAACCTCCATCCTATTAAAGTCCAGTCTCTTAATTTCAATCACATTGGTACTTGAACCTCCTGATTCCCTGCTCATATTGAGCGTGAACCATACCATGTGGTGGTCACTCCCAGCCAGAGGTTCCTCTACCTCCAGATCACTTATGACCTCCCCGTTTAACAGGACTAGATCTAGAGTCCTATTCAACCTAGTTGGCTCCTGGACTAACTACACAGGAATCCATCCTGGAATGCCACTAAAATGACATGCTCCTTTGCACTTGTGGTGATTTGGGTGCTTCACTCGACCCCCAGTAAGTTGAAGTTCCCCACCACTACAGTGTTCCCTTTCCTACAGACCCTTCTGATTGCTCAGCTAACTCCCTATCCAGGTCATCCCCTTGAGCTGTACACACCCCCATACTCAATGTCCTACTTTTTAAAACTTGGAACTGCATACAAAGGGCCTCTGTTCTGCTTTTCTCCCCCCCTTCCTTCTGCACCTTATCCCCTCCTGTACATATATTGCCACACACACCCCTTTTCCCTTGGCCCTGTCCTTCCTGAATATCCTATAACCTGGGACCATCAAATCCCAATCCTGGTACTAGGTGGCTCATGTTTCCATGATGGCCACAATGTCCACCCTCTCTATTGCCAACACAGCCTGCAATTCTGCAGATTTATTACCAAGGCTCCTCTCATTCAGTGAGACCACCCTCCAACCTGACCCTGCCCCTCCAATTCTGGGATACCCCCTTTTAATTCTGCCATGCCATTGCTCCAAGCACCTCCCTGCCAGCCTGGGAGGTAAGCTCATTGGATCTCCTCTCTGGGAGCCATGCCTACCATATGTCCTCTTATCACCCCCCACCTAGTTTAAATCCGCCTTTGTAGCTATGTATTCCCCTATCATCTGTTTTAATACCTCCTTTCCTACCCTGGCTCAAATGTAGCCTATCCCAACATAAAGTTCATTGGTGTCCAAGAGTCTGTCCCAGCTCCCTACCAACTCGCAACCCCTGGAATGACACCATTCAGTCAGCCAGGTGTTGAACTCCCCAATCTTTACCTTCCTTACCATGCTAGCGCAGGGTACTGAGAGCACCTCTGAGAAGGCCACTGAGTTCCCCAGTTCCATACACAGCCTGCCCAGATCCTTGAACCTCCTCCTCACTACTTCCACCATCTCCCCTGCCAGGCCATTCATGCTCATGTGCACCACAAGATACGGCTTCCTCCTACCCCTCCAAGCACACTAAAGAATTGACTGCCTGCTCTGTCTGCAGTTAAGCCAGGTATGGACTCCACCAAGGTGCGACTATGTCATACCCCTTTGCTGCCCCATCATATCCCTTTCAGTATTGATTCCCCCAGCATTAATACTCCTCCTTCTCCAGACATCATCCCTCCCTCCATCCTTTTACCTTGTTGACTACTGCTAGATTCCACCTCAGCTGAAACCCTCCCATCACTCCTATGGACACCCCACCCCAGACCTATCTCTGCTTCCCTCAATGTCTCCTCACAATCCTCCCTCTTCTCTTCCACCCTGTGCTCCCCTAAGTCTCCTTTTCACCTCTCCAGCCTTGCTCCTCTCTCATTTACCCCGGCTGTCTTCTTACATCTTTCCAGCTGTGCTCCCCTTTACCACTACTACCATCCTTCACCAGATTCTTGTCCCCCATGCCATCCTCTCACTTCCCATTACCTACCCTCTCCTGGAGATCCCTCACCTCCCCCTCCTCCTCCAGTGTTGCCAGCAATGCAAACCTATTACGTACCCTCCATGCCGTGCTGGGTCTGGGATCCTACCTCCTTCCCCTACCTCTCCCATTATGATTTGCCATCCATTTGCATTTATTTATTTATTTGCTTTTGGTAATTGGGTAAGTGCACCAGGCATAGCAATGCCTATTTTCAGGCATGACCTGGGAGGGTACAAGGATTTCAGATGACAACAAAACAGTTTGTACAGTGCACAATAGGTGGAAAACAGCGGATACAGGTCCAATACAATTTTCAGCAAGGTGCAGTGTATACAAATTGCCCACTTCTCTTCCCATCTCATCCCCAAACCATTTTTCTACCCACATGGTGTCCTCTTGTTGCTCTCTGCCCCAGCAACTCTCCCCTTCTCCCAGCCTCCGCAACTCTCTACCAAGCCACTGCACTTAATCCTCAAGTCTTCTCAGCCTGTCACAGATCAACACCCTCCTAGCTGCCACAATACATTCATCCAGACTGCTGCCCCACATCCATTGCAGCACACTATTCTACCCATAGGCCCTTCTAGCATCCTGCAGCCCCTCTACCACCTCCTCTCCTGTCCCCATCCCCTCTGCAACTGCCCCATCCATAGTTTGTCCTTCCCTACCTCCCTCCATTTACTCACCTCAGCATCCCTTAATTCCTGAAATACCCCCAGAATGTAATCCTTCTTTTCCAGTGTGTCCTTTAACCAACCCCTGCCCTGCTTCCTGCCAAGATCATAGACCTTAGTACCCCTCAATCACACAGCACCTACAATTAAATTACCCCCTAGAACAACAGTTACAACCCCCAAAAATTGTCCTATATGATAACTTAAGTTAAGTTTAAGTTAGAATACAGAACTCAAACAGCTTCCACACTCTCCACATGTCAAATCCAACCACAGTGCCCCTGTTCTGAAGCAGCTCCTCCAGAAATGGACAGTCACAGTACTTCATTCAGACACAGTTGCAGTGCCCCTAATCCTGTCACAGTGCCACCAAAAATTAAAAAGCCACAGTGCCTTAGTCCAGTAGCAGTACCCTTCTAGCAGGATGTATCCCTACCCTCCAGTTCACCCAGGGACCTCTCCTTCCAATGATCTCCTCCTCTTGCCCCCTCTGATAGGTCCTCTTCACCACTTGGAGTGGCTTACTTCATCCTCCAGAGCTCAAGCTCCACCAGATGTGATCAGCCCTTTCTTGAATTTGTTTTCCTCCTATGTTCTCAGTCCATCCTTCTCAAACCTTCCTGCCTTGACTGGTGAGTCTCCCAGGAGATGGATCCACCTCCTTGCCTTGGGCACTTAATAGAGGTTGGGACTTGGGTAGGAGGGCAGAAGAAAAAAACTGCTCAGTTTATGAGCCCCCAGCTGCTTATTTCCTGATCCTCCGCCACTCTGGTGAATGCCTTCCGATCCCCTTCCTGCTCAATTGAGCACCGGCTGGTGGCCTTTTTAAATATGGCATGCAATGGCGCTATTCAATTAGATTGGCTCCTCAAAGAGCCAACGCAGATCCCCCTCTGCATCCTGATTGGAAGCAGCCCCTGCCACTGGATTGGCTCCAACTTCAAGCCACGTTTGTTGTGGTTTCTCCTCTGCTGCCAGTGGGCATAAAAACCTGCTTAGTCTCTGTGCCCCCAGTTGCTTCTTTCCTGATCCTCCTTTTCCTCCTCTGCTCTGGTGAATGCCTCCCAATCCCCTTCCTACTTTACTTTATGTGATGGAAGGAATAAAAGCAATGGAGATACAGGGAATACAGGAGAGACAGAGGTATGGTGGGTCATTCTTGAGATGGGGAATAGAGCCTCTATTTGTATGGGCATGATCTATGGACTGCCAGCACAGTGGGAGGAGCATGATAATGTACTAATGGAAGCACTGGCAAGATAGCAGAAAAGGTGGAGGTACTACAGCTGGGTATTTCAATCTGCCTGATTTAGACTGAAGTCTCCCAGCTGCAGTTTCAGCTAACAGCATGAACATCCCGGACTCCTCGCAGGGGGCATTCTTTATGTAACTAGTCAGTAAACCCACTTGTGATGGGGCAGTACTGGACCTTGTACTCAGAAACAGGGATAGTGTAGGTTGTGGAATCAAACCACACAAGTATGAGGGTCTTGGACTGCAGGACAGCAGATTTAATAAAGACAGATGAATGCTTCAAGGATGATCTAGCAGAGGGGGATGATCTGAGTGGGGTGGAGGAACAGTGAGACAAGCTAAAAAGAGCTATAGTGAAGGCAACAAACCTCTGTGTCATGCAAGTGAGCAAAAGTAACAGGAAAAAGAAACCAAAAGGATTCTCAAAAGAGGTGGCAGAAAAGGTAAGAGCTAACTTTTTAACTTACAAGGCTCTATGTGGTGTGGGTCCTTACTACTTGAAAGAGCCCCCATTTCCCTGCCACCCAATGACCCCACTCTGCTTCACTGATGCAGACTTCGTTGTCCCACCATCTAGATTAAAACTCTCTGGGGATAGAGCTTTCAGTGCACTCCACTGCTTTGGAACGCACTCCCTTTGAACATCTGAATGGTCAACTCAGTGGAGGCCTTTAAACCATCTTTGGAAACATATTTATTTTGAAAAGCTTTCCCTGACTAAGTATTACTTCTACATATTTTATAGTGTTTTAATATTAGTTTTACATTGTTACTCTGAACAGTGCTTAGAGCCTTTCGTGCATTGGGCACTTTAAAAATAAAATTTTGCTTTGCCTTGCCTAAAAGAGTAGCATTCAGAAGGTATTAGGAGACACGGGGGTGGATAGGAAGGTGTATCAGGGAAAATAGAGGGAAGCAAGGAGAGCATTGGGGAGCATGAAGGCGCAAACTGAAGAGTGAATAGCCTAGGTGGGGGTTATCCACATTAGAGCAGAAACAATTTAGATGAATAACAACATACTAAAGGCAAACACATTGGACACATGTATGCCTCAGAGTCAAATTGCCGCAGGTCCCGAATGCTGCCCAGATATGCATCAAATATGACACAGTGCTGCTGACTACATGAACAGACCCGTATGAACCCAAAATACAAATCTGCATGATTGAGGGGGTCTCTGCCCCCCCACACACCCCTAGCTATATATAACTAATTGCAGGTCGCAGAATAGGTGAAGGATGACAGCTCATTGTGACCTGTGAGATTGTATTGGTACACATGATACACACAGAGATATTCACTCAGGATACACCACTGGCACTGCCAGACAGCACAACACCATCCACCTGGGCAGCAATAATTACCAACACCTGAGCCTCCATGCCTGTCACTGCAACCTATGACCAAACGTGTCTCAGCTCCAAAGACTCATCTGCACACATACACTGTGACCTCTTTCCTCCACTCTAATTTATCCACTGTATAGCCTCAGTTCCTTTGTTAGGATACCACCCAGGTAGTAACGCCCAGGTGGTCACGAAAAGGGACAAAGCATTTTTTTAGGTATGTAACCAAAAAGCGGAAGACCAAGGGTGGGACTGTAAGGTCAAAAATGGAAGGGAGAGATGGTGCAGAGGGGGACCAGGAAAAGGCAGACATCCTGAACAAATACTTTCATTCAGTATTCACAGGGGATGGAGAAAGGGATGGTCCACAAAAAAGTAACAGCAGCACTGGAGTGTGTAGGGCACCTGTGAGGAGTGTCAATGTCTGACATCAGAACTCTCCAAGATGGCCAGGTGAAGACACCATTGGAGCACCTCACCGGTGTTTTTTCCAGTTGCCTTTGTTTTTCTGTTCCTCCCTACATGAAGGTGGAATCTGCCCCATGTTTACAGATGTGAAGGAATGTCAAATGAAATAAGGGCAAGAGAGCTGACAGAGCTGCATTTCAAGAAAAAGAAAAAGAAAAAAGAAGAAAAAGCACTGGGCACTTCTGTGACTCTGCTTTCTCCAAGCCTCCCAGACCTATGGCTGCTACAAAAGGTATCCCTTTCATTGCTTCCTGATACCCCTGCAAAACCAAGACATGCTGAATTAGCAGGTAAAATCTTGAATTATTTGTCTCATACACAGCAAGATAAAATCACTTAGAGCCAAAAGAGAGATACTGAAGCTTGTTTCTCTAGCTGTATAGAAGGAAGCATCCCTACAAACATACGAACATATGGTGAAGCCAGCAGAAGAAGGCCATTTGGTCAATACATTTAAATACAGAAGTGTTGCAGTCTACTGAAACAAAAAGTAATGCCTAAAAAGTGGTTAGTAAAAAAATGTTGCAGAAAAAAATACAGAGCAAAGCAAAGATACAGAGAGACAGTCTCAAGAGGTGACAGATGGCAATGTTACCACTGTGGAGCAAAGCAATTTGCTAATAAATATGGATGGTGCAGCAACTGAAGATACACTGGGTTCTAATAACTCAGATAAAATCATTGACCAAGCAACCAATGGAGAAAATAAATCAAACTCGAGGAAAGGAGGGAGAGGGTGGACATGATAGAAACTTTCAAGTACCTCAAGGGAATCAACAAAGTCCAAGAGGGTCGCATCTTTCAAAAAAAGAGGTGTGCAAGAACAAGGGGGCACAATTTGAAGATAGAGTGGGGGCGGCTCAGAGGTAATTTAAGGAAGTATTTTTTCACAGAGAGGGTTGTGGATGCATGGAACGGACTTCCGGAGGAGGTTGTGGTGTCAAAAACAGTGGTGGAATTCAAGCATGCATGGGACAGTCATAAGGCAATTCTAGGGGTTGGGGGTAGGAAGAAGTAGGCTGCTGGTTAACTAGGATCTGCAGCTTATCCATTAGGTAGGAAATAGGCAGACTGGTGGGCCAAGCGGTCCTTATCTCGTCAAATTCTGTTTCTATGTTTCTAAATATCCTTTGGCTGTAAATAATTTAAGATCAGAAATGATGGAAACAATCAAAATTAAAACATTCATATCAGGAGTTTCTAGTATGCTAGATGAAATCACCAGTAAAATGGAGAATTTATTTATTATTTATTTATTTAGCTTTTGTTTACTAGGTAAGCACACTAGAAAGTTAAGTGCCTATTTTCAGGTGCGACCCAGGAGAATTACAAAAGTACAGGCAATTTAACATTGTGTACAACAGAATTAAAGATAAGATTCTGAGCTCTAGAAGATTTTACAATTCCCATGAATAAAACACAAAAGCAATTGGATAAGCAATTGTATGCATTACAGAAAAAGTAGCAGAGCAGGAGGATAGGGCAAGAAGGGTTAATTTACGTTTATGCCACATACCCAAAGGTATAGAGTGTACAGGGGGTCCTGTCCCCTTTTTTGAGAAATGCGTAACAGAGGCAGTGCAATGAAAATACCCAGAAGAAAAAATAACACTTAATAGAGCCCACAGAGCTCTTGCTTCACTGCTAACAATACAAGTACCGCTTGTACTGTGTACATAGAGTCACATCAGTTCCAGGACAGAGAGGCTATACTTTGCAAAGCAAGAACTGACAAGTGCCTCACATATGAAAACATCAAGTGTAACATCTATCCAGATCTTTTGGCTGAGATTACAGCCCTCAGAATTTATTTAATCCTGTGAAACAAAAGCTATACAGCCAAGGAATAAGACTCACCATGATTTACTCAGCTAAACTGTGGTTCAATGTAAAATGTAAACTATACACTTTTGACAACCCAGATGAACCTATGGAGGCTTATCAAATGGCCTACAAGAAGAACCATGATTTTTTCACAAATAAACATTACATGACTAGAATGAGTATGGACTCATTCTAGTCCTGTGATGTTTATTTGTGAAAAATTCATGGTTCTTCTTGTAGGCCATTTGATAAGCCTCCATAGGTTCATTTGGGCTGTCAAAATTGTATATTGCGACCAACCTACATCACAACCAAAAAATTCAAACCAACTGCAGAATGAAAATACATGAAAGAAGTTAAAAAAAAAGCAAAAGGCCATGAAAATGACTGAGTAAACATATAATGAACACAACTCAGAAGTGAATTAACCCTTTCAATGGACTGAAAAAGGAGTTTTATAACTACTAGACATACTAAACAAAAATAAAAAGATCAATACACAGAGATTTAGTTAAAATATACCTGCAAAATAATATTATCATTAATACAGACCACAAAGGAAATGGGGGGAGGGGGGATAAAAGCACTTATTTAAAATATGGGTAAACTGTAGTTACTTTAACAACCAACAACATTAAACTTATCAATGAATGGCTACTCAAATGGTGCCTCAAACAGGGTATACCTTGTATTAACCACTCGGAGAAATATATAGATAGACCCTCTTTTTACTGCTGGGACGGGCTTCATCTTAATAGGAGGGGCAGTATTTTTCTTGGCAAATCTGTTGTAGCGACAATTAATAATATTTTAAAGTAGAAGTGAAGGGGGAGAATGGGAAATTTCCCAAGTCTCTGAACAGTATCAATCAATCATTCAATCAAAATCTTTATTTATACAGGCAAACACCATTGAGCGAGGCTCATTTGCAAGATGGACCTGGGTAGAACAAGGTCAAAGTACGATAGAAATCCATACAAATATATATATATACAATTGAGACAAAGGAATACAAAATCAAAATTCAAGGTAACAAAACCATAACACAGGTGAGCATATTAAAGTACAGAGCAATTTACAAGATGCTGCAAACATGAACATAACAATATCGTGGAGGGAAAAAAGCAGCACGGTTAAAATAAAAAGTAGATTAAACAGCACTTTGAGTACAACAAGGCAGGTCAGGATAGAAAGGGGATGCCTGAAGGACTATAGTAAGGGAGGAGATGGGGAACCAATAGAGGGAGGAGTGCAGGGTTTGGGGTTATTGGTAAGGGACCACAGGGTGACATAGGGAGTCTGAAGGCAAAGGGAGGGACAGGTCTCAACCAACAGATCCAGGGAGCTTCCACCATATAATGGGAGACAGGAATAAATTATGATTGATGAGTAGCAGTAAAGGACAGCAATGCCGGAGAACAAGTGGGTGGCAATTCCCCACCCCCTTGTAAAGTTTTGTCACTAAATGTTCATTCATTAAACTCGTCTAAAATGGCTGAATTAGAAGCCACTATCAAAATCTATAATATAGGTATAATTTCAGTGTCAGAAACATGGTGGGACTCTTCCTCCATCTTATTAAAGGAAATCAAGGTTATAAACTCTATCATAAAGATAGACAAGGCAAACAGGGTATTGAGTCTGTCTCTATATAAGAGACAACATTAACTCTATGAAATTCAACATATGACCTCTACTGAAAGCATTTGAGTATCTATCTAATTCAAGGGTCAGTCTCAAATAACTCTAGGGAACTGTTACAGGCCCCTACCCAAGACCCTGCCTACTTCTCACAACTCTAAGATGACATCTCCTGCTTACCAGAGAAGGAGAGATTATATTACTGGGAGACTTTAATTTTCCTGGCATAGACTGGACATCTATATCAGGTTCCAGCAATCAAGACAAATTATTTCTTGCATGCATTTCCAATCATGGCTTCTCACAACTTATTACTTCTTCTACTAGAGGCCCCAATACTCTTGATCTTGTTATATCTGATATTAAGGACAATATCTCTGATATATATAAGGGGACCCCTTGGTAATAGCAACCACTCTGCTATTCTACTTTCTCTTTCAACTGGACACCCAAACTTAATTAAACACACTACGTTTAAAAACTATGATAAAGCAGATTTAAAAAAATACACAGTTTACTCATTTCAAAGCCCTGGAGAAAATGAATGCATCACCTATCAACTAACAATGCATGGAATCTGCTAAAGACAACAATCTAGCAGCTAGAATCTTCATGGGTTCTGTAATGCCCCAAAGTTGGTCATTACAGAAAGATAAAATAAAAATTAAATAAACGCAGAGTACACAGGTGCTCAGGGTACCTACTGCAGGGGTAGGCAGCAGGGTACTGTACTAAGGGGCCCCTTGACATAAAGAGTCAACCTCCTGACACACAGAATATACTGTAAATAATAGAAAAGTGCCCCTGTGCACTTATAGCTGGTAAAAAGACAGATTGTAAAGCATTACATGTCATAATGGTCTGGATAGAATGTTGTGCTGAGTGGCTCATGCACAGCATTCCAATCCAGCCATTCTAGGACCCAGGCAGGTTTAACTTTAAAAATAACAGTTCAGTTAGTCAGTTGGTCAGTTCCTGGGCAGCTGTTGAGGAGAGAGGACACAGTAAGTCAAAGGGATAAGGAAAGGGCTTACCTGGGGGTTGAAGCCATCCCTGAGGACTTAGCTGTGTGCCTGCACTGCCTCCACTACCTGAAGAAGCCTGTGCTGCTGTAGTGCTGTGGTCAGTGGTGCCATCGGTGCACCATGAAGAAGAATGCCGTTTCCCCCATGTTTTAAGGGCTTTTATGCCCTCCGCTTATTTATTTTGGTCCCCGATGTAATGTTAGCAGTTTTCACCGGTCCCACATCGGCAGCAAGCAAGCCGCATCATTTTTGGCTGTCGGAGGCCCCCTGAGCCATCCTCTCGCTGCCTGATCCTTCCTCCCACTGCCAGCTCTCCTCCGCCTCCCAGTTACAGCCACAAACTCCCGGGGACCGCAGAGTGGTGAGTCGGCGGCAGCACATGCAGTGCTGACCGCCTGTTGTTGAAGGGGACTGTACTTTGTGTGAAAAAGTGCATTATGCACTCTCAAAAGGTGGCCAAGTTCCGCAGGGGCATCGTGTTGTTAGGACCCTCGATTTTAATATGTATTGTGGAGGTGGGGCTAGCGACGCCCATGGGGAGGGGCCAGTGTATTAAGGTCATTTCAAAGGCCTATGAATATTTAACAGGGGGTGGAACTGAGGTGGGGGTTTGCCAAGATAAATGACAGCAGCTCTGAGTGAGCTGTAAATTTAAAAGGGCAACGAATTTAAAAGGGCAGTTCAGGCCCTGATATAAAGTAGGGCATTAGGCCCAGTATATAGTAAGGCACCAGGCCCAATGTTTAGAGGGGCATTAGGACCATTATAAATTGGGGCACCAGGCCCACTCTAACGTGGGGCACCAGGCCCAGTACAAAGTGGGGCACCAGACCCAGTAGAAAGTGGGGCACCAGGCCCAAAGCAAAGTGGGGCACCAGGCCCATTGTGAAGTGGGGCACCAGGCCCAAGCTAATGTAGGGTATCAGGCCCGAGGAAAGGTGAGGCATTAGGCCTGAGGTAAAGCCTGGTCTATAGGGAGGCCCGGCCTAGCAGAATAGGGCAAGCCAGCCTAGTGGTACTAAGGGAGGCCCTGGCCTGCGAAATAAGGCAAGCTGGCCTAGTGGTACTATAGGGAGGACCTGGCCTAGCGGAATAGGGCAAGCCAGCCTAGTGGTACTAAAGGAGGCCCCGGCCTAGCAAAATAGGGCAAGCCAGCCTAGTGGTACTATAGGAGGCCCCAGCCTTGCGGAATAGGCAAGCCAGCTTAGTGGTACTAAAGGGAGGTCCCAGCCTAGCGGAATAGAGCAAGCCCCTAGTGGTACTAAAGGGATGCCCCGGCCTAGTGGAATAGGGCAAGCCAGCCTAGTGGTACTATAGGGAGGCCCCAGCATAGCGGAAAAAGGCAAGCCAGCCTAGTGGTACTAAAGGATTTCCTAGCCACAACATACAGTAAGGGATCTTATTCCAGAATACCCTACCTTTAGAAACAGGGATTCATTTGAGAGTATTCTATTTGCCTATACTGTGAAATTGCTGTGATTACTGTACTGCTTATGCTGAACTATTGCCCTAAGTACCTGAACTATTGCCTTAAGTACATGAACTATTGTCCTAAGTACCTGAACTATTGCCCTAAGTACCTGAACTATTTGTCCAAGTACCTGAACTATTGCTCTAAGCACCTGGACATTGGCCCTTATCAGTAACAATTATCCCTGAAGTTTTAATTTGCCCTCCTACAGCAAATTATTGTATCATTCCACAGTTCTTTGGGCATTCTTCAGTTATATGTTTACTACTGTGCGAAGACAGTGTCGATCTTCTACCATACTGCAGTCTCTAGTGTGGTCTGTAACACCACATGCTCAGAATCAGTCTCTACTCAGAAGAAGACGTCCTTCCAGCATTCTTCACTCCTGGAGATCATCCATCAGCTCATCCCGTCCGTTTGTGTTGTCCACGAAGTCGAGTCCGTCATCAGTCGCATGTCATACCCGCTTGTTTTTTGTTTTCACAGCTTGAATATACGTCCGCTGAAATGCATCACGACAGCCGTGCCAGTGTCGTTCCATATGGTTCCTGTTCCAGATGTCCCAAAGTTGGTCACCCTCTACAGAAGAGAGAGCTCATCCTGGAGAACCTGTTCTGCACCCCACCTGGTCGTTCACCGAAAGTCAAGTCCGTCGAAGCCCAGTCTGGGATGCGTCCGCCGTTTCTTTGTTTTGTGGTAGTTCTTGATCCTAGGATTGCAGAGTCAACCATCATCTCTTCAGATTCTTATGGTTCCTGGTCCTGTCAGAGTTTCTTCCGAGTTTAGCTGGCCTTTGGAGTGCCGCAGCATCATTCAGGTCATGGTAGTCCTCCATTGGATTCATCGCCACGCAGAATCTTGATCTTTCTTCATCCTTGGCAACCCTAGAAGTGGGTTTTGGCTGAGGAACCTCTTGCTTCAGTGTGTTATTTCAGGAACCAGTTGCTTTGGTTCTACATTCTGGCAGCCTCAGAGAGTAGGATTTTGCCAAAGATATATGGTCTGTTTACCAAACCTCTCACCACCCCAGTGGCCTTATCTAGGTCCTTGCTGGGAATTGAGATTAGGGTTCTACAGTTCTGTTTTACTTCCCTTGTAGCTACCAGAAGAATGACAGTGTACACAAAGACGCGGAACTCTAGACTCTTGTAATATCTGGACTCTTATGGAAATGTGTGATGCTGATCACCCTAATGCAGTGCTGAGTAGCCTATGTAACTTGATTCTCATTTAAAGTATAGAAGTACAGTATAGATGAGTGTCAGAATAAGAGTGGCAGTAGGCCTAGAGTTTATTCTTGTAGTAATAACCATAAAAGTGGTAGATAAAAGTATTTCCCTGTTCTATTGCCCTATTGTTCTCAGGCAACCCCTCCTCCTTCTTGTGATTGTGTCTGTCTACCCCGGTACCAAATAAATGCCCTGCGGGCATCGAAATACTAAGTTGACTCCTGCCTCTCCTTGTCTGGATAGCAGTTATCCTATCCACATTAATTCAGACCTTGGTGCCTCATGACATCTTCAACAGAGCATCGCTTTAGACCTACACATAACTAAATTTCTGGCGTAGTCAGTAGGGTAGAGATAATTTATCCGAGGAGTCCAAAGTTGGAGTGGCTTAGTAGGAAGCACCAATGGAGCCAGGGTGTAGTAGTGAATTGTCCAGAGGAGACTGAGATGGACTTAGAGGGAATATCCCACCATCTCCACTAACCATGCCATACTACTTTGGAGCGCCATGGCTTCCGCAGTTTTCCAGAGAGAAAGGTGGGGATGGGACCAGCAACCTGGGACAATTCCATTTGAAGATGCAGGCCATGTTCCAGCTGTATCAAATCCCAGAGCAACAGAAAGTTGAGATTTTAATTGGGAAATTAAAGGAGCTGCCCACCGTGAAGTCCAATCATGGCGAGTGGAGCAAAAGCCACAGCAGACCAGATACTCCAGAGGTTGCAGCAGATTTTCGATGCTAGGCCGTGTCTGACCTCAAAATGAAGTTCTTTCGCATACCCAGAAGTCTCAAGAGACCCTGAGAGAGTTTGCACTGAGTCTACAAGAGCTGTTACAGTAACAGAGATTGATAACGCAGCAGAGGTCCGAGATGCAGATAGAGTACTAGTCGAAAAATTTGTGGAAGGAGTACAAAGTGAGGCCCTGAAAAGAGAACTACGTATGCTGCATTTACAGAACCCTGAAGCTGACTTTCTGGATTTTAAAGAGAAAGCCATCCGAATATTTGGTTCAGGACATTCTAGAGAGGAAGCTCCAGCATATCCTCAAATCTCTATGGGAACTCAATGGCTGACCTACACTATCAAGGGATGGAAAGAAGACCATTCTTGGCAATTAGGACTCCAACCAGAGGAAGTGTCCTTACGAAGATGAGAACCGGGAAGAGAAGCTGTTGCCTACCCGAGCTGGCGTTTAGAACATGAGCAGATACCTGACCCAAGGTTACAGACACTGATATGTTCTGTACAGATGGGTGCTCAACAACATTCGGAGCTGATGGAGCAGATTGCTACGCTGACCAACCAGATTGCAGAAATGTATAAAAAGATGCAGAGTTGGAAGGCTGGGTGGAAGAACAAGAAAAGCTTTGGTCCATCAGAGAAAGAGAGAAAGCATGACCAAATGAACCACTTGAGAAGGAATGAAGGAGATGCTCCACAGATTGATTTGATGGTCAAGGAAGGCCCATATGTCGCAGTGCGTGTGAGTGGTCATAGAGAAAGAAGATGTGGTCAACCAGTCAATAACACCTTAAATTTAAACAGAAATTCTTCGGGATGAGAACCGAACCCTGAAGAGCAGCCAATCAGGTCCAGCAGTCCCGCTAGAGCAGTCGTGTTTTGTTGGTAACAGCCCCATGATTCCAGTTAAGGTCGATGGCATCGAGCTTATGGCACTATTGGACACCGGATCGCAAGTCACCACCTTGCAAGGAAGAGAGTTCCGAAGGTACTGGACGCCCAATGATCTGAAGCCACCTCCTAGATCTTGGGTAAAGTTGATCGCAAGCAACGGTGATGAAGTCCTATATTTAGGCTACCTGGAAGCTGATGTTCAGCTAGGGAAGAACATTCAATGTAACACAGGTATCATTGTGAGCGACATTGAGAGTGATCAGCTGCCACCACTCATTCTCAGGATGAACGTTTTACAGAATTGCTCCGGCGAATTAGTGAGCATCCTCCAGCAGCAAGCTAAACATGTGCCTCGAGTGGAGAAGCATGCCCTGCAACAGACTATCCACCACTTGCAATGCCATCAATGATTCGTCAATGCCAAGGGTGAAATCGGTAAAGTAAGGGTGACGGATGCTTGACCAGTAACCTTGAAGCGGGCACGAAACCACTTTGTGGTGCAAAGCAAGGTGGGTCTGAGGGTCAGATTATGGCCCTAGTAGAACCCTACCCAGTGAAGAAGGAAGAGCCAGTAATAGTGGCTAGGAGTGTAGCCACGGTGATCAGGGGGAGGATACCAGTCCGAGTGCTAAATTACGGGACTCATGATGTACAGCTGTATCGGAACCAGCCGATTGCACAGATCCACATGGTATGTTTACAGGACATTGTCGAAGCTGGGGAAGAAATGGAGAACATGCCGGAAGATGGGATGGAAAGTGACCAGAGACCAGAATGGACCAAGGAGATTAAAGTTGGCAGTACGAAGACCAGCATGAAGCAAAGAGCTAATGTTTTGAAGGTGGTTTTACACCAAAAAGAAACTTTCAGCCAACACCTTTTGGATTTTGGGTCAACTTGTGGGGTACAACATCACATCAGTACCCATGGACATCCACCTATCAGAGATAGATTTAGGCCGATTCCACCAGCCATGTATCAGCAAGTCAAAGAAATGATTAAGGAGATGAAAGAGGCGAATATGATAAGAGAAAATCACAGCCCTTGGGCAGTGCCAATTGTTCTGGTCAAGAAGAAGGATGGTAAGATCCGATTCTGTGTGGATTATGGCAAACTAAATGCTGTCACTCATAAAGACGTGTACCCTTTGCCTAGGATAGAGGATTCCCTCATGGCTCGTCAACCAGCAGCCGTATTCTCCACACTAGATTTGACCAGCGGATACTGGCAGGTTCCTATGGTGCCCCAGGACCAGGAAAAAACAGCTTTTATTACTCCCATGGGTTTATTTGAATTCACCAGTATGCCTTTTGGATTGTGTAATGCACCGGGAACTTTCCAAAGGTTAGTGGAACATTGTCTTGGGAGCTGAAATTTCGATACCCTGTTGATGTACTTAGATGATATTATCGTATATTCCAAAACGCATGAAGATCATCTGCGTCACCTGGATGAAGTGTTCCAAAAGTTGATCCAGTACAGCCTGAAAATAAAACCTTCCAAATGTCACCTGTTGCAGACCAAAGTAAGTTATCTGGGACCTATAGTCTCCACAGAGGGAGTGACACCAGACCCAGAGAAGATCGAAGCAGTAAAGAAATGGCCTGTTCCTACCACCATTAGAGAGGTCCGGAAATTCTTGGGATTTGTTGGATACTACTGAAGATTTATTAAGAATTTCTCAAAGATTGCTGTGCCTTTACATGAACTCTTGAGAGGGCCAGCAGAAGGTAGAGTCCCAAAGAATCGCCTGGTTACATGGGGTACTGAGCAACAAGAGGCCTTCGATCAACTAAAAATAATACTAACTGAGGCTCCTATAGTGGCGTATCCAGACTATATGAAACCTTTTCTGTTGTATGCAACATAAAATGGTATGGAAAGGTAAAAGACAGTGCAGAGGAATAGACGCAACGGTGGAGCGACACCGCTTATAGCTCTTTCAAATTGGAATTTTAGCACTAGTCTGGGCCATCACTGAGAAATTTTGACAATATTTAGCTGCCACCCTTTCACGGTCTTCACGGACAATAATCCATTAGCACACTTGAATACTGAAAAGCTACAAAACCCCTTGAGCAAGGTGGGCCTCTCGGGCTAGCAATTACCAATTTTACATCAAGTATCCTACTCTGGTAGCTAATGCAAATGCTGATGCCTTGTCCCAGATGCCTGAACAGGAGAATCAGAAATAGAGCGATACCCCACTGGAAAATATAGAAATACCTCCTTTTCTGCAAGTACCAGCTGAGATTGTACAGGCATGCTGTCAACTTGCTCGAGTTTAAAGTAGAAGATCAACCAGAAGTGGATGACATGATTGCAAATCAAAAGAATCTATGGAAAAACTACAAAGCCAAGACCCTATAGTTCACCTAGTAAAAGATCTAGTGGCTCAACAGAAGTGCATGACCAGAAAGAAAAGAAGGAAGTTGACCACAGAAATGATGAAACTTTGAGGCACAGAACTCCTTGACCATGAAGATTATGGTCAGGTTAAGAAGAGTAGATCCCACCACCCCACAGAGATAACTCAAATCGTCGTTCAAAGACCAATGCTTCAGTAGTGTTGGAAGCATACCATGACAACTCAGGACATTTTGGTCACAAGAAAATGAGAGCTATCATCAGAAGGAGATTTTATTGGGTAGGAATGTGAAATGATATAGTAAAATGGTGTGAAGAATGTCCACATGTAACTTAAGTTGCAAGGAAAAGGTGAATCAGAGAGCTCCTCTCCATCCAATAGTCAGTAACGCACCATTGGAACTAGTTGCTTGTGATCATTTGAAGTTTGGACCCTTGTTCAAATGGACACGTTTATATCCTCACTATGGTGGATCACTTTTTCAAGTTCATGGTTGCAAGTGCAGTGAAAGATCTATCTGCTCGAACTACTGCCGAAACCTTTATGAGATGTATTGTGCGACCTTACGGATATCCACAAAATCCTAACAGATCAAGGGCGTCTTTGAATCTCAACTCTTTCATGAACTGTGTGCTCTGTATGGAACCCATAAGTTAAAACCACTGATTATCACCCCAAGAAATGGACTTTGCAAAAGAACAAACCAGATTCTCTATGAAAATGTTGCAAGCTCTACCCAAATATAAAGCGTCCCTTATAGCCAGCTTTACTTCCTGAACTCACATATCTGTATAATAATACGATCCATTGCTCCACGAGTTATACCCAGCATTATTTAATCTTTGGACGACACCGAAGACTTCCGATGGACTTAGTGCTGGAAGTGCCGGAAGAAGAAACTAAAGGAAAGAAATCAGTGACAAACTGGGTCCAAGAACATAATGAACGTTTACAGGAAGCTGGAAAAATTGTGGGTAGACACATGGAACAAGCATGGCAGAAGACAGAAAACAAACTATGATATCAAGGTCAAAGCTACACCTTTACTTAGTGGAGAAAGGGTAATGTTGAAAGACCCAGAAATGCAGCAAACTGTCTTCAAAGTGGGAATCAGAACCTTATTACATTATCGAGATACCTTACCCTGAACTGCCAGTATACAAGATCAACAAGAATTTGGACATGGTACAAAGATTGTCCATCAGCAACCTACTAAAAGCTTGCACTTCAGAGATACTGTGATTATTAAAGAACGGGACAGTCCTACACCAAAAGAGGCAGGAGTCCATCAAAGACAAAATGTGAAAACCAGAATCACCAACAAATTGGTGTACAGAACCTTGGACTCGCATCAGATATGCATTCCTTGACCAGTCTAATTGTGCACCAGTAATAGCTCCAGAAATCCAGATTTCCTGGAAAGAGAACGTGATTGTTCATGAACCTGTTGATTTCCAAACCCAGAGATCTCAAAGATCATGATGCAGGTATCCCTCCTAGAAGGTATATCACGAGCTTCTACTTGTACCTTGGTATAACAGGTAGATCTAATCAAGTAATTTCCCAGACACAGTCACTTTAGGGTAAATCTTTAAAACAAAATTTACAGTATAGTGAATGTTTAAGAATATTTTAGAGATATGTGTTTATTAAGTGTTTTATTAACGTAAGGCTTCATAGAGTATTAAGTAAGATTTTAGAGGTTGTTAAGATGATAGATTTTATAAAATGTTAAGGAATACATGGGGACATGTATTTTAGGCGAGCCCCAATCTGTAATGCCCCAAAGTTGGTCGTACAGAAAGATAAAATAAAAATTAAATAAGCATGAAGTACACAGAATGCTCAGGGTACCTGCTGCAGGAGTAGGCAGCAGGGCACTGTAATAAAGGGCCCCTGGACATAAAAGTCAACCTCCTGACACACAGAAAATACTGTAAATAATAGAAAAGTGCCCTGTGCACTTATAGCTGGTAAAAGACAGATTGTAAAGCATTACATGTCATAATGGTCTGGATGGAGCGTTGTGCTGAGTGGCTCATACACAGCATTCCAATCCAGCCGTTCTAAAACCAAGCAGGTTTAACTTTAAAAATAACAGTTCAGTTAGTCAGTTGGTCAGTTCTGGGCAGCTGTTGAGGGAGAAGGACACAGAAGTCAAAGGGATAAGGAAAGGGCTTACCTGGGGTTGAAGCCATCCCTGAGGACTTAGCTGTGTGCCTGCTCTACCTCCACTGCCTGAAGCAGCCTCTGCTGCTGTAGTGTTGTGGTCGGTGGTGCGATTGGGCACCATGAAGAAAACGTCGCTTCCCCGCGTTTTAAGGGCTTTTATGCCCTCCATTTATTTATTTTGGCCCCGGTAATGTTGGGCAGTTTCACGGGTCCCAAGTCGGCAGCAAGCAAGTCAGCATTGGCTTTGGCCATCAGAGGCCACCTGAGCCATCCTCTTGTTGCCTTGATCCTTCCCACCACTGCCAGCTCTCCTCCGCCTCCCAGTGACAGCCACGAACTCCTGGAGATCGCAGAGTGGTGAGTCGGGCAGCACATGCAGTGCTGACCGCCTGTTGTTGAGGGGACTGTACTTTGTGTAGAGCCACATTAGGCACTTCATAAAGGCGGCCGAGGCCACAGGCAGCGTGGGTTGTTAGGACCCTCGATTTTAATCTGTATTGTGGAGGCGGGGCTAGCGACGCCCACTGGGAGGGACCAGTGTATGGGGCCATTTCAAAGGCCTATGAATATTTAACGAAGGAGGAACTGGCGGAGGTTTGCCAAGATAAATGACTGCACCTCAGTGAGCTGGAAATTTAAAAGAGCAATTCAGGCCCAGATATAAAGTAGGGCATTAGGCCCCAGTATAAAGTGGGCACCAGGCCCAACATTTAGGGGCATCAGGCCCATTATAAATGGGCACCAGGCCCCAATCTAAGGTGGGGCACAGGCCCAGTACAAGTGGGGCACCAGGCCCAATGAAAGTGAGGCACCAGGCCCAAAGCAATGTGGGGCACAGGCCCAGTGTGAAGTGGGGCACCAGGCCCAAGCTAACGTGAGGGCATCAGGCCGAGGCAAGGTAGGGCATTAGGCCGAGGTAGACTGTCGTAAAAAATACTGCATCAAATGAAAGGTATATATAAAGCTAAACAAACTTCTCTGTCAAATATTCATTTAATGGAATTGTGGATTGGATTCCTTGGATTACTGACTCGGATGCTCAATAACTTAAACTTATTTATGCTCTAGGAAAGCTTTGTTCACTAAACTGGGGTTTACTGCTACTGCAACTTTCCATATATTTGTTTGCTCTTTTCTTGTTTAAAAGTTCAGATGATGAATTCATAATTTGGGCATGTTATGAATTTGGTTAAAAAGAGGAGGGTTTCCCCTTACTCCTTTGAGGAGGGAAGATTTAGCTTATCAGGGGTTACTGTAGAATAAACTATTTCTTCTGATTTTGATTTTCCTTTTCGTGAATAAGTATACTGGAATGCTGCATTTTGCAATATATGATTTTTATATATGGAACTTTTGCTTTCTACTCTCATAGTGAGAAGGGAGGGTGGGTTGCTAAATGGTTTTCTTATAATTTAGGATGGTGGTATGAATTAATACTTGTTTTGTTCTTGTTTTCTTTCATTTGTATGATTACATGATATATTGTTGACTTGTATATATTTTGTTTTAACTTTTGGTTTGACCTTAATAAAACATTCCACTACTCTTCCAACGGGAGGCTTGACTTCCTGGGAGCAGAGTGGAGGGATCTAGTTGGGAGCCGGAGAGGGGGAGGAGGAGGAGGAAATGCAGATGTGGCAGGGAGATTTTGCAGGAGAAGGTGAGCCAGGAGGACTCTGTGCAAGTCTCAGCAGAAAGTTTGAAGGATGAACTAATTTTGTTAATTCAAATGGGCAGTCCTAAGATGGAAAACGAGTTGGTTGCTATGGAAGTTGTGACTGACCTGCAAGGAACAGCAATCAGAAAAGCTAGGTTGGTGCTGTGGTTTTAGAAGTTAGTAATGCTGAGAAACCTGTTGTGGTTCAAACAAAGTTGGAGTTTTGCATGCAGAAAAGCAAAGCAATTGCAGCAACTGTGAGAGCTGGATGCAGCGCTTTCTTCTCTGCAGCAGTCTCAAAGCATTAATATGGCTGAGAATGATGCTGTCAATGCAGGAGAGACAGAGTCTAGTACAATGACTCACCCCTCAGGACACAGTGGTGTTTGAAGGAAACAGGGCTTGACACAGAAACTGAGGGAAATGTTCAACTGGAGGCTGGCAGTTTAAACACCTGGTGCCTAAAGCCTCAAAGTTCTAGAAAAATGTAACACAGTTTAAACTCCAGAAGCAGTGTTTGGGGACTGGGTCAAATACTCACACTGGGAGCAGCTCTAAACAAAGGTTGGGGAACAGTGCATTTCAACAGCAGCAGAGCAGTTCAGAGCAGATCTTTTCATTTAAGGACAGACCTCACCGAAGGACTGGGGAATATTATGGAAGCTGAACTTGAATCAATTGACTGGTCCCCTAAAATCACCCTGGAGCAGGCAGGCAGGGAGTAGGATCCCTCAGGGAAATGGTCACTTACCCCTAAGGATTCTTCCTACCAGGGCTTATTGTTGAATTCTGTGACCACCGATGCATTACAACAGAGCTCCAACTCACCCCAGGGTAATGTTACAAATGACACTGTTTTGATTGGTGAAATTGTTGATGATACTGTAATACCTGTACAGGTGGTTGGGAATGTTTTAGATAATACTTTTCGTGTGGAGGGACTGATGTAGGTGACCTATAGAAAATGTGAATCGAGAACAAGTAGATGGGGATAAGACAGTAGATATTAAAGTTTCCGAGCCTGTTAAAAGATGTCTGACTTCTTTGCTGCCAGGAGAGATGGCCTCCTGGCGCAATGCAGTCAGGCTTCTCTACAAGGTGGGGGTGGAGGTGCCTCCTAACAGAGTATACATAGCTAAGAACTTATTAAAGATGTCCATGCGTTATTTTTCATCAGAGATTTTGCCCTAATTTGTTTAGGCAATGGGAACTATGACATAAGTTTTAAGAGTTTTGCTAACTTAGAGGTTTTGGGCCCAATATCAGATGTTAAAGAACAGGTGCCTACTGTCAGGCACCAGCTCCCCTCAAACATATATAATAGCAAATCTGCTCTACTCTTTGATGGCATTAAAAATCATATGTGCTTCCCTGTGGTTAAAGATTATAGCACCCCAAAGTTGCCACCCATAAAAATGTAGCCTTGTCTGACATGCCTCCTTTTGTGATGTCAGAAAATGAAGGCTGCTTGTGTGTGCTCCATAGATCTACATTGGTGCCATTTGTCAATGCCATTTAGTACTATTTAGTGTTGGCACTTGGAACAATAAAGTGACCATTTCAGTAAGCAGGGACTGTTACTCCAGGGCTGTTTTGATATTTCTACATGGCACCTCTAAATTGTACTAAACACCATAGACATATCACAAATATATAGGGTAATGACATGCACCCTCAGTATTCATCTTCTGACATCACAAAGGAGGTGTGTCAGACAAGGCTTTGTTTTTATGGGGTGCAACTTTGGGGTGCTATAACTGCTTAACCAGAGGAAGTGCATAGAATTTTTAATGCTCCTCAACAGTGGAGCAGATCTACTTTATATATGTTGAAGAGAGCTGGTGCCTGACAGTAGGTACCTGCTCTTTAAGGTACACCCCTGTTTGGATTCCCTTTCACGCTATAGCACTGACAAGGCTGTAGGTCAAAACAATTACTGTAATGTTTAAAATGAAGGCGTCCATGTAGAAGACATTTTATTTTGGTTACGACAATGCTGTGACATATTAGAGTAAAGCCTGTGCCTCGCTGGATAGCGAACAGATCGGTGATGGGGATGGCACATAAAAATTAAGTTCGCCCCTCAAATGCAGGGCCTTTGCACCTTCCTGGCTCCTTTTATTTGGGGAAAGAACCGAGGGTCGATAATTTATAATGGTCAGCCTCGCTCATGTTTTAAGCGTGGTTCAAGAGCACATTTTAGTTCAGCTTGTGACTCACCACATTGTAGCCATTGTTTGGGGTTTGGGCATGATTCCTCTGTGTGTCTGAACCTCTTTAAATGTAACTTATGTGAGCAGACAGGACACGCATATGGCGCTGTCCCTGGGCATCTCACAACAGGAAGACTGTCCATCTCAGGAAGGCATAATCAATGGGGCCCAACACAAGCAAGCCAAACGGGTAGCTGCTCAGGACTTTCAGAACATTGACACACAGTCAAATCAGGCCCCAGTGGGTGGTGTACAACCAGTAGGTGTCGAGGTGGTGGGAGAAACATAAAACTCTGAAGTCACACAGATTGCCATAGTCCCCTGGACCAATTGTAGAAAGTTCACAGGATGGTATGGATGTGGAAAAAGGGTTATACCCCCATGGACAAAGAAGTGGCCTTTCAAACAATCTCCTTAAAGGAAAGATCTAGGGCTGGGAGGTTAGGGACCCTTAAATCTAAACAAAATGTACCCAAGATAGGCCAGGGAGCCAGTTCCTGGAAAAAAGGAACAGATATGCCACCTTACCCAAAGAAGGAGCATATAGGGACTCAGATGAGGAAGAGAATGAACCCTCCTCTATTACATCAAACACAGACACAGAAGGGAGTGGTGAGGGATCCATTGCAAAGCAGACTAGACAATGTAGGACATCTAAGACCCTTAGCTTTTCTTAAAGTAAATAACCCTGACTGATGACTAACCTCACTATATTCACTATTAATATTAATAGTATAAAAGTGAGAAGAAATGTGTGGGGCTATGTTCTCTCTCAAACAGTTGCAGAGTGATATTATTTGTGTGGTGGACATCCATCTGAAAACCAATTATGAGTTACAGCAGGCCTCCAAATCCTGGCCATTAGGACCATCCTTTTGGTCCTCAGGAACAGAGGCATGTGAGAGGTGGATATTTTATTTTCTGATTACAGGCTTAAAGTGTCACAGTTGGTGGACATCCATCCTGAAAGAGCCTTGATGCTGAACTTGTCTGATGGTCCCTGTAGGTACAGGATTATAGCCATATATGCCCCACAGACAAAGACCCAAAGAGTGGCCTTATTTAAAGAAGTGCAGCCTTTCTTGCATACCTCTAGGATGGTATAATGGCTGGGGATTTTAACTGTGGCCTCTCTAGGGCAGATGGGGGTTTACTAACAGTGACGGTCTTTTCTGATACTAATGCACTGAACAACATTTGAAATCAAGCAGGGCTTATTGATGTCTATAGGAGAATACACCCTAAGGGTGGCTTTACCTTCCATAAAGGGATATTAAGGACAAGACTAGATTTTGTCTTTCTCTCATCAGGATTAATGGTTCAAGAAGCACACACTTTAGCTTGTGAGTTCTCTGATCACATGATTATCAAAATATGCACACAAACAGAGCATTCTCCACAATGCAAGAAACAGTATTGGAAACTGAATGAATCAGTACTAACTGACTCCCTGGTACAGAAAGCATGGGAAAGAGAGTGGGTGGCAAGGTTATCAGTAGTGGAATGCTACTCTGAACTGGTGGATTGGTGGGAAGACTAAAGAAAGCATGGTGTTCCTTTTTTTTTCAATAAAGGCACAAGCTAAATCCACCCTTGAATATCTTGCCTACCTACAACTTAGACAACAGCTACAGAGGGTCATTTCCCTGATGGATACCACAGGGCAGGACCTGAGTACACAGGTTAGTAATTTAAAACCCCAAATGGTGGCAATACAGTATGACAGGGCAAAGTCCCTACAGCAAGAACAGAAATTTGGCACACAAATGATAAAAGTGGTTTGGATCCTTTTAAGGAGAATAAGAAAAGTATTGAGAGTAGAGTTATAACACAACTTTCTACCTCTTCAGGAGAAGTGGTTACCTCCTCTTTAGGGTTACTAGGAGTAGTGGAAGAGCAGTGACTAAAACCTTTGGCACCCCCTCCGAAACAGATGTACAAGGAATCTTAGCTTTTCTGGGGTTACCCAGACTCCAGGATAATGATGCCCAGGAACTATTTATAGAAATTACGGTAGAGGAAGTTAGGGCAGCTATTTTACAACTATCCATCAACACAGTCCCAGGATCTGATGGACTGGACACAGGGTTTTATAGGACATTCATAGACAGTCTTTCCCTGCACTAGTGATCTTATATAATCACATTTACAGACATCCACATACTCGGCATCTATGATGGATGCCATTTTAGTGTTAATTTACAAGAAAGGTACAAGGGAGGACATTGGAAATTGGAGGCCTCTAAGCCTGTTGAACTTGGACTTGAAGATTCTGAATAAAATATTACTGGCAAGGTTATAATGTAGCCCTTTTCTGATTAGCCCTTTCAAACTTATGCTATACAGAATAGGAAGCAACAGGATAACTTGATAATTTTACAAGAAGTCTTTATCAAGGGAATTGTTAGGGTAAATGGGTTATGTCTTAAGTTTGACTCAAGAGAAAGCCTTTGATAGGCTTTCCCATCATTTTGTTTTCCACATTATTGGATTTGGGATACCAGTCACCTTTGTAAACTGGATAAGAGGGCTGTATGCTGCTTCCTTCCTCTGGCCAAATGTAAATGACTGGTTCAGAAGGAAAGTCAAATTTTTAGGGCATTAAGCAAGGATGCCCTCTAAGTCCTCTTTGTACACCTTTGGGACAGATATTTTAATTAGACTAATATGGAATCATACTGATTTGGTGGGTGTTACACTTGTTGATTCTTTACAGGTGAAGATTTTGGCCTATGCAAATGATCTTGTTTTGGTGCTTTCTAGTACATCATTAGAAATGCAGTTGACAGCAGTGTTAATACAGTTTTCTCATCTGTCTGGGTCCAAACTAAATTTGGGGAAAAGTAAGGGAGTTATTTTGGGTAATACCCTTATACTAGAGTCAGGCATGTGGGCCAGGATTGCTATCTCATCAGGTCCCATTTTTATATTAGGAGTTATATTTGGACCAAGGAATATGGCACAATTAAACTGGTCAAGAAAAGTTGAACATGCAACTAAATTAGTTAATAGTTGGAAAAGGCAGCAAATATCTAAAAAGAGGAGGGTACTTTTAATAAAACCCTATTGATTCCCCAGTTCTTATATGTTAGTTATATCCCCAAGTCTATCATTACCAGCTCATATGGGTTATTCTTCCAGGCCTTTTGAGGCTCTCTATTGAATCAATTAAGAGGAGTTCACATATTTGTCAATCAAGGAAGGTGGTGTAGGGATGGTGCATCCTATCACCTTCTTTTATAGTTTTTTTGAATTATAATTTGCACCCAGCCTTATGCCCTAGCATGGACATGTGGGCTCCTTAATTCAGGAATTGTTAAATCCTTGTAGGGTGGCATGGGAGAACACAAAGACAAAATCTATTCCTTTTGAGGTGCCATAGTTTGGGAAGAGTGTATTAAGCAGGTTATTAAATGGAAGGTTGCCCCAGCACAATTGATGGCCATGGATAGGAAGGGATATATAAGACTATACTACAAACTGAGAAGACATCAGTGGTAGAATTCCCAGGGTGTTTAGCTAACAAACAAACATATGTTCTGCAATAGCTATCTAATCTTAGGATGCCAGTATTTATATGGGACTGTGTATGGCTCAGTAATTATGGTAGACTGGGTGTCAAGGGTAACAACAAACACAAACAGTTATCAGAAAGATACTGTCCTAGAGAAACATGTAATTTGATCTTGGAAATGCAGGAATACCTCTTTCTGGAATGTCCCTACTCTAAGTGCTTTTGGGCATACTTGGCACACTTTTGGTTAGATGACCAATTGGCAACACCTACATATTCAGAGATTATGTATGGGCCAGAGGAGAATAGCTTTAGTAAATATCAGAGGGATACTTTATATATAACCTTTGCTTTAGTTAGATTTTATTTGTGGCAATCAATGTGCATGTTAGTAATACAACAAAGGATTGTTACTTATCAAGAGCTTTTGAATAATATAAAGTTGTGTTACAGACTGTACAGAACACAGATGTGAATAGATTCCCATTACAGAAATTACAACATCTCTGGTTGAATTGTTTGGGTTGGCTGCATTAAAGCTTAAGCTTTGTTGTATAATGAATTTATAGGATATTGAGTTGCTGGATATATAAAATATGACTGATGGATTGTATATATGTATATTAATATTTACATTGTAATTTTTGTAATGAAGTCCAATAATAATAAAATTCCCTACTCTTTCAAAAGTGCCATGGGATCTTTAACATCCACCTGAACTACCACCAGAACAAGCAGATGGGACCTCAGTTTAACATCTCATCTGAAAGCGGCACCTCAGGGTGCAGCACCCCCCATGCTGCACTGCAGTGTCAGTATGGGATATTAACCCAAGTGCCTGGTGTGGGGCTAGAACCCACAGCCTTCTGATCTCCCAGCTTCAGAGGAGAGTATGCTACCTGCTGAGCCACTGACACTAAACATGGGGTATGGGGACCAAGGTGATTGATTTTTAGGGCAGACTTTAAAGGATGGGGAAATTTTGGGTAGGTATCTGGTGGGAATTTAACCAGACATGGATGCTAGTCAAAAATGGGATATTATTAAAAGGTCTGACAGAGGCCACTGGGACATGTACAAAGACACAGGGTAAGAAGGAAGGCAAAGATGCCCAGTTGGTTGACTCAAAAGGTAATGGATGGGGTGAGAATCAAGAGGAAGGCATTTTGGAAATTCAAGACAGTGGGAAGAGGGGTTGACAAGGATGAGTACACGAAGAAGTCCAGGCTAGTCAGAGCTGCCAAGGTTTCAAGAGGCTAAGACTGGCACAGGGCATTAAGGAAGGAGAAAAGGACTTCTTCAGATACATTAGAAAGAAGAAGAACAAGGACCAGATTGTGAGGATTAGGAAGGAGGAAGGGTGGGTGGAAGAGAGTGGATCAGGCAGAGGCATTAAATGAATACTTCTGCTCTGTGTTCATGAAGGAGAAAGGGTGGCAGATACCTCAAGGGAGGTGGCAGAGTGGGTAGTGGGGGTGAAGGGGTGACTGATGTAGGGATTACAGAGGACAGGGTTCTGGAAGGATTATGGGCATTGAAGGTGGACAAGGCCCTGGGGCTGGATGGCATTTACCCTAGAATACTCAGGAGCTGGCAGAGATCCTGGCAGGACCACTGGCTGACCTGTTCATTATCTTTCTGGACACAGGATGCATACCACAAGACTGGAGAATGACCCATGTGGTGCCATTCACAAAAGTGGCCCTTGGGATGAATCAGGCAACTACATACCAGTAAGCCTCAGATCAATTGTGGTGAAGCTCATGGAGACAATACTAAAAGAGAGGCTAGTGACCCTTTTGGAGGACAGTGGTCTCCAGGATGGCCAACAACATGAGTCTGTCTCAGGCAGATCCTGCCAGACAAATCCAACTGAGTATTATGACTGGGTGACCAGGGAGCTGGACAGGGCCATGTGGTGGATGTCCTGTATTTGGACTTCAGCAAGGCCTTTGATTCTGTGCTGCATGGGAGGCTGAGGGAAGCCAGAATACATAGGGATGGGAATGAAAATGGTCCAATGGTTCATCAACTGGCTGAATAGAAGGCAGAAGAGGATGGTGGTGGGAAACTCTCATCACTGAGGAAGTGAAGAGCGGGTACCACAAGGATCAGTTACTCGGACCAGTACTGTTTAGAATATACATAGCTGATATCTCACATGGGATCTGGAGTAGGATCAGTCTGTTCACTGATGATACGAAGAGAGCTGCAGTAGATGACATTGAAGGGTGGAAGTGGCTGCAGGAGGACCTGATTAAACTACAGGAGTGGTCAGAAACATAGCAGCTGAGGTTCAATGCCAAGAAGTGCAAGGTACTGCATTTTGGAGCTAGGAATCAGAGGAGGAGCTATCAGCTGGGAGGGGTGTAGCTGGAAAGCACCATGAAGGACAAGGATCTGAGGGTGCTTATAATGGGCAGCATGAACAACTCAGCTCAATGCAGGAGGCGGCAGCAAAAGCCAACATGATGCTGGTATATATAGTGATGGGACTCTCCTCCAGAAATAGAGACATGTTCCTTCCTTGTACAGAACTCTGGTCAGGTCACACCTGGAGTACCGCATGCAGTACTAGCTCCAATTCCTGAAGAAAGACTTCAAATTGTTTGAAGGGTGCAATGTAGGGTGACCAAAATGATCCAGAGACTGGAGGGAAAGTCACTAGGTTCACTAAGGCAAAGAAAAGAGCTAGTAGGCGAGGCCCATAATGCTCTTATACTAGGCCATAGTATGATAAAATAGATTAAACTCAGAAGCAATTAATCTATCCAAATTATGTTTAAAAATAAGCTCAGCGTCACTCATAACAACGGAAGATGGAAGTTTATTCCAGGGTCCAATTGTGCTAAGAGAGAAGAAAAATTTCCAATTGTTATGTTTAAATCATTTCTGACCAGCTGTAAAGGATGGCCTCTAGTATTGTGTGAAGAGGACTTAAGTTCTAATCCAAATTCATTCATCACACAATGATCATGAACAACATCTACAGAAAGAGGAAATAACCTCTCAAACGTCTAGTAGAGAGTGAAATTTTTCTTTCATTTTATTCTATTTTAACCAGGTAAGGACACTGGACCAAATGTCCTTTTTCAGGCCCAACCCAGACATACAACAAAACATATACAATCAAAACAAAAATAACAATTACATATAACAATTACAATTTGACAAAGACAATAAATATTGCTTTAGTCTCAATTTAAAACTTGGTAAAGAACAGCCAATCTAACACAAAGAGGAAAAACGTTCCAATTTTTGGTGCACCCACAGAGACATCTTGTATCCCACTCTTTGATTGATAATGAGGAACATTAAATAGAGTGCCATTGGCAGACCTCAAACTTGGTAAGACATTTCAAGAGAAACTAACTTTAACAAAGGAAGAGACGTTCCAAATAAAAACTCTTAAACATTGCACATCCACAAAGTATTGAATCCTATAATCAGGTGAGAGCCATCCAAATCTAGAATATCAATAGCAATGATGAGTCCTACTTGGAGCTGTTAATATAAACCTACATATATTGTTACAGGTAACAGTTAAGGCATGCAATTCCTTATGACCTAGATTGAGGTAAAGACTAGATGCATAATCAAAGTGAGGTAGAAGGACCCAACAGCAATAGCTCTCCTAGTGTCAAGGGAAAATAAGAAATATATTTGTATAATAAACCAAGTTTCCTATAAATTGTTTTAGTAACCATTTGAACTTGAAGAGAAAAGATAAACATGGATCTAAAATCACTCCTAAATATTTAAACTGCAACACCTGCTCAATCAAAAGGCCATGCTTATCCAGTATTTCAAGCATCAGATTAACCCAAAGCATTGATGGCGTGCCAAATAACATGACTTTTGTTTTGCTCGAGTTTAAAACCATAGCATTACAAGATAACAGAAGAAAACTGCCCTAAATCCTTATTCAAAGCGAATGACAACTCAACCTCAGGCTCTGCTTGAGCATAGATGATATCAAATCGTCTGCATATAAATATGCATTGCTATGTTTAAAACCCTAGGCAACTGGTTAACAAAATAGAAAATAATAAAGGCCCAAAATGGACCCCCATGGAATGCCACAATGAAATGAGGATATATCCGAGATGACTGATCCAACCTGCACGTATTGACATCTATTACACAAGTAATTGCGAACCTAAAGTTACAGCTACAGAAAAAAACATTTCCACTAATTTTATAACAGGCAAGATTGTGGTCAATCAGATCAAAAGCCTTAGTCAGGTCCACGAACACCGCCCTCATCAAATTACCTCTCTTAAACCCACAGAGGGCGGTGCCCATGAACTCGACAAAGGTTGTATCTGTCCCATGATATTTCCGAAAACCATGCTGTTGTGCAGCCAATAATTTATGGGAATCTAGATACTCATTGATCTGAAATGCCACTAATTTTTCTTGCATCTTGCCAAGTGGATTTAGAATCAAAATAGGCCTAAAATTGTCAGCATTAATTTTCTTAGGGATGGGGACCATTCTAGCTTTCTTCCATTCATCAGGAAGGAACACAAGTACAAAAGAAATGAAATAAATAACAAAGAGGGTCAATGATAAATGGGATGGACAATTTCAAAATTGGCCATCTAACCCTCTTCCATGATCACTACCCCAATCAGGAAGGGTCGATAATAACTTTAAGAGTTTTATTTGAGTTATATCACTAAATATAAACCTAGGTCAATGTAAAGGTACATCAAATAACTCAAAGTTTGGAACACTAATCTGTGAGGATACATTTCTATAAATGGACAAATCAGAAAATGTATTATTCAGTAGTTTAACTATTTCAGATGTACCGACAATATCAACATTAACCACAATTACCTGCTGAATTTTAATTTAGGTTTTGGGGACAAAAGAGTTAACATTATCCCAAAATCATTTAGGATTCACCCAGCTTGAATCAAAACGTTTCCTAAAATAATCTTTTTCACTTTCTTACCTCCTTCGATACTAAGTTCCTGAGCCTGCGATACAATTTCAAAGCAGCTACACTTGGAGATTTTTAATTCCAACCAGGCTGCATTTGGCCTTTTATCAATTTCTTAATAGCCATTGAAAACCACCCTGTCAAAGAACCACGGCATCTAAATGGCGCACAGGAAACATAAAATCCTGAATCAGCAGCAGCTGGTTGTAAAGTAGTCCAAGGCCAAATCAACATCAGTAATACATTCTAAGAAAGACCAATCAATGGTTTTAAATGAGAGTGTAATAAAGAAATATTAGGATTCTTAAAGGACCTGAGGACATGAGTTTCAAAGTTTCCAACCTACTTTCATATGATACAGAATTAAGACCAGATATTTTTTCATGAATTTTCTTTAATTTTTCAAGGGACACCGTCAGATTTTTTTAAACATGCTCCATATCTGTGAGGCATATTCAAGATGAGGTCTAACATATGACCTAAATAAAGGCATTAACACATCACGATCTCTAGAGTTGATGTTTTGAAGAATTGACCAAACAACCTTATTACCTCTACAAATAATGGAGTGTGTTTGGTATAAGTAAGATTGTTAGAATCAATGATACCCAGGTTCTTCTTATCAGTGGTGACACTGAGCAATGAGAAGTTTAGGGTATATGAATGACCAGAGGCCCAAATGCATAACTTTACATTTAGATATATTTAATTTCATACCCCATGTATTTATCCAGTTAGAAATAACATCAAGATCATATTGAATAGTGGCTATCTGATCAGAATTTAGACAAGGTCACCCAATTTTCACATTGTCAGCATATTTTGTAGTAATCAAAACACAGTGTTCAGTCAGATCAGCAATAAAGGCTTGAAATAGGCAAGGGCCAAGTACAGATCCCTGTGGCACACCATCTAACACATGTCCACTATTAAAAAGGTGTCCATTTATAAGCACTTTTGAGTTCTATTATTGAGCCAGTTTTCTATCCATATTTTAATGTAATAATTGATATCAAGTTTCCTTAGTTTAGATATTAATGTCCAATGAGACACGATGTCAAAAGCCTTACTAAAATCTTTAAAGATGACATCACAGGGTATCCTATTGTCCAGAAAAGAACTAAAATGTTCATTAAAACAAAGTAGATTGGTAGAACTACTTCTGCCCTTTCTGAAACCATGTTATTTATTATCAGTTTCATCAATAACAGATATAATAATATCTCTAAGTAGACTTTCCATAATTTTACAAATAGAGGAAGTAAGACTTATGGGCCTATAGTTTTCCAAATTATGTCCTTTGGGGATAGATTGGGGCCAAATTCTAGAAGGGTTATGCCTGGCGTGACAGCAGTTGCACCAAGTAGAATGGTACATGTAACTTACCCAGCAGTTGCCACATGCATTGATTCTAAAAGCGGCCTGCGACATGTCGCAGGCCACTTGTGCCAAACAGCTGTTATAAGTCACATAAACCCCTGCCATATGGCACTAGGGGGGTTTACGGCAGCAGTTGTGCCCCATCCTATAAGGGCAGCCACAAGTGCCCACATCAGGATTCTACAAGAACCACTGGAAGAGATCCGGCAATGTAAGTTGTACCAGCATTTAGCTGGTATAACCTATGGATGCCCCAGGGGTCCTGTAGACCTGTTGACTGTCCAGCGGTCAGTGCACAGTTTCTGCCCCCATGTCCAGCACACCCCAGTGGGGCCTCACAGAGCTACCATTCCCCAGCCCCCAAAACATCCATTGGCAGAAGCCCCAGAGGCAGCGCTTCCATCCCCACCCATGCCCCAAACTGCGAGTTGCCAACCCCGCATATGCAGCAAAAAGCCTGCCCTGGTAGTCTGATGCTGCCCTCCAAACTGTAGTATAATAATAAATTTGAGCCCTGTATCCCTGGTAGTCTAAGCGCTCCCCAGATTGTATTAAAATAAGATATATGAGCCCCCTATCTATGGTAGTCTAAGCGGCCCCGAACTGTATTACAATAATAAATATGAGCCTGTATCCCTGGTAGTCTAGTGGGCCCACCCAGCTGTGCAAGCCCACCCATCCCAGCCGGCAACTGGCACAGCCACCTCTCACCACCACGGCCAGGCACCGGCTGGGTCCAGTATCAGCGCATACTGAAAAGATGCACCCAGATATTAATATCTGAACATGTCTTACAGTACACACTGATATTGAACTCAGTCAGTGGCTGGCCATGGTGGTGAGAGGTGGGCTGTGCCATCGCCGGCTGGGGATGGTGGGGTGCTGGGTGGGCTGGCATGTCTGGGTGGGGGGTGGGGCCTACTAGACTACCAGGGACACAGGGCTTATATTTATTATTTTAATACAGTTTGGGGGTGCTAGACTACCAAGGATACGGGCTCATATTCTTATTTTAATTCAGTTCGGGGCTGCTAGACTACCAGTGATATGGAGCTCATATTTCTTATTTTAATGCAGTTCAGGGGGCTGCTGGACTCCAGGATATGGGGCTCATATTTATTATTTTAATACAGTTCAGGGGACCACTAGACTACCAGGAATAGACTGACATTAATTTAGGTACATTGATCATGGGGGGCCTAGACTACCAGGGCAGGCTTTATGCCGCATTTGCAGTGGGTGACTCAGGTGTCAGGACATGGCTGGGGGCTGACAGCACTGCCCTGTGGGGCATTTGACAATGTGGGTTTTTGGGGCTGGGGTGTGGGAAGCCTGGTGCCCAGCTATGGAGGATTCAGGGCCAGTTGCTGTGGCTGGCACTGTGGGTCAGGTACTGATGGGTGGAAGGCAGGGGTGTAGGTCATGCCTTGCTGGGCAGGGAGGTGCACTTGTGACCTGCAGCAGTGGTTGTGACATGCTGGCCAGGTATGCCCTCTGTGCAGCATACCTTGCAGCATGTCGCAAGTCACAGGTCTTTGCTGCAGAGACCCTGCCCCTTCTAGAATAGGGCACAGGGTCAATGTTGCAGTTGTGAGTGGCGCAAGTTGTGTTCAGTGGCAACTTGTGCCACCCTTCTAGAATCGGCCCTGGGTGAGCTGAACATGTACTCCTTGAAGGAGAGGAGGGATGGGGAATATGATTGAAACCTTAAATACTTTAAGGGATAAATAAGGCTAATACAGAAGGGATTTTCCAGCTTAGAAGAAGGAGAGATATGAGAGGGAATCAGCTGAGATTGTAGGGGATGATTCAAGAGGAAATTAGGAGACATTTTCACTGAACGGGTGGTGGACAGGTGGAATGCTCTGCCGAGGAGGTGGTATCCTGTAGAATGGTGGGCGCCTTTAAGAGGGGTTGGGACAGGGTGAGGGGTGTTGTGGATGAAGAGGGTGGGAGGGTGGGGCAGCTGCAAGTTGAGGGGCTAGCTGCACAATTGAGCAGACCCAATAGACCATAACAGCTGCTTCTGCTGGCATTTTCATATGTTCATAAACATGTACTTAAATGGACAGATATTTAAAATGGACTGTCTGACTCACTTGGGAAACCTGTTGACAACCAGCCCTGTACCACTATGTCAGTTACCAGTGCCAGCAGCCACCATATCAGAGACAGTATCCTGGCAGCAGCAAAGTCAGGTGGCCCCTTCAAGCTGAAAATGGGTGAACAAATGTACTTTTTTCCAGATCTCAGCTTTGTGACCAGACAGCAGCAGAAGCTTTGATGACATTCAGGCAGGCATGAGGGTTCTGGGTATAAATCATTCTCTGTGACTGCCCACTCATTTGTGCATCAACTATGCTGATAAAACATATGTTTTTAGATCCACAGGAAGACAATAAGCACCGCAATGCCATCAAGAAAGACTTTGTTCACCAGGCGGTAACCGTGACACAGCTGCAGGGAAAACTGACTGACTCTTGTTTGTAGATATGAGTTATTGAAATTGACAACTGCACTTAAAGTTGATGTGCAGATTTCCCAATTTAACATGAATATTATTTGGGAGGTGTGTGTATGTGCTCGGAGTTCTCGAGGCTTTAGGGTTTGAAGTATTGGTAGTACTGATGTCTGTGGTGTGTTCCCTCTAATGGTTTTGTGAATTGGTGGGAATATCATTTCTAAAAATGGCTAATAGCTCTTGCAGGGTGACAGATACAATATGTGCCAGGATGACTACTTCAGACACTCAGCTTTCTCGGGTCCAGGGATTCCCAGTAGTGCTGCTGTCCATTACATAATGATCCTTTGTAGAGGATATAATGAGTTTTAAACTATACAGGTACTGTTTCTGATTATTATGAAGATGCTATTGTTAAGTGTCTGACAATTTACATACAGAACCTGAGTTTAAATTTTGAGTTGTTTATGTGTAGTTATTGAGTTTTTCTCAGCAGTGCTTGTTGAATTTTGAGTAGGTCTTTTTCCTTTTCTACTCCTTAAGTTACTGTTCATATTGTCCAATACGGATTTATGTAATTTCCTTGATTACATTTTCACATATATGGTTTAAAATTATATTATTGGAAGTTTTATGGGCTCATTAAACACCATTGGTGGTGTTAGTGGTGCTACACCTGGTAGACTTTGCAACATATTTTTTGATACTTGGTCCACTCGCATGCTGCAGTGGTCTTTTCTTTGACATTTTTGGAACTTTTACATATGTAATAGATAATCCACTATGGTTGTCGGTCATGCTCTGATATAAGCAGGTCTTGGTATAAGATGTGACTGAGTGCGGTCAACCAGCCAAGGCATAGGTATATCAGAGCACAACCGCATACTCTGTAGTGGATTATCCATCTTAAAAATGGCTAGAAATGTTTTGTTTTTCTGGGGGGTTAAAAGTAGTCGATGTTAGTCAGAAATGATAGTTTTATTTAGGTGATCTGGTTGATCCTGATAGTGCTTGCATTGCAGAAATTACAGTTTTGTTTAGGTGATCTGGTTGATCCTGCCATGGTTTTCATAGGAAAAAGTGATTAATTAAAGGTATCTGATTCATCCTGCCATTTTGCACTCTTTCTCCGTAATCACTTTCACTTTCCTCATGTACTGTAGCATGACCAAGTAAACATAGAAACATAGAAGTTGAGGCAGATAAGGACCACAAGGCCCATCCAGTCTGCCCATTTCTTTTCTACCTTATAAATGTGCCATCGGCCTTTGCTCTGTCAGTGATCTATCTATTCATAGTCATTTGTATTGCTCCCTTATGCCTATCCATGCCTGTTTGAAGCCCTGCACTGTATTCATAGCCACCACTTCTGTGGTTAAGCCATTCCATGCATCTACCACCCTTTCTGTGAAAAAAGAATTTCCTCACATTCCCCTTAATCGGCCTCCTCTAATCTCATGCTGTGTCCTCTTGTCCTGCTATTTTTCTTATATTTAAACATGTTAGACTCTTTCACCTTGTTTATGCCCTTAAGGTGTTTAAATGTCTCGATCATATCACCTCTCTCCCTCCTTTGCTCAAGGGTATACATATTGAGCTCCGTTAATCTGTCCTCATATGTCTTCTGATGCAGTCCCTGCACCATTTTGTTGCCCTTCTCTGCACTGCCTCAATTTGGTTAATGTCCTTGTGAAGGTGTGGCCTCCAATACTGCACGCAGTACTCCAGATGGGGCCTAACCAATGTCTTGTACAGAGGGATTATCACTCCCTCTTACGACTTGAGATACCCTACTAATACACCCTAACACCCCTAGCCTTACCTACTGCTTTAGAGGTCTGCTTGGATGATTTTTAGGTCATCAGTGATGATGATGCCCAAGTCTCTTTCTTCCTTTGTGACTGCTAGCAACTCCCCTCCCAGCCTATAAGTGGCTTGGGTTTCTCTTCCCTATGTGCATGATTTTGCACTTCTTTGCATTAAATCCCAGTTGCCACTCTTCTGACCATTCTGCTAGTTTATCCAGATCTCTTCTCATTCTGCCCACCCCATCTGGATCATCTACTCTGTTGCAGATCTTGGTGTCATCTGCAAACAGACAAGCCTTACCCTCTAGTACATCTGCAAGGTCACTAATGAAGATGTTGAAGAGGACTGGCCCCAGGACTGATCCCTGAGGTACCCACTTGTGACTTGCATCTCTTCTGACTGTATACCATTTACCACCACTCTCTGTTTTCTGCCAGTCAACCAGTTTGCCACCCAGTTGACCAACTTCTGACCACCCGAGCCTACCTGAGCTTATTTATCAATCTTCTATGTGGAACAGTGTCAAAGCTTTGCTGAAGTCAAGGTAGGCGACATCAACTGCTCCCCTTGGTCCACCACTCTGGTTACCCAGTCAAAGAAATCTATGAGATTAGTTTGACAGGACCTTCCTTTGTAAACCCATGCTGTCTTGGATCCTGTGCCCCTATGGATTCCAGGTGTTGCACTATCCTTTCCTTAAGAGTGCCTCCATAATCTTGCCCACTACTGAGGTAAGACTGGCTGGTCTGTAGTTCCCCACCTCCTCCCTGCTACCACTCTTGTGGAGTGGGATCACATGAGCCCTTCTCCAGTCTTCTGGGACCTCTCCTCTGCTCAGAGACTCACTAAACAATTCTGCTAATGGCTCTGCTAGTTCCTCCTTTAGCTCCTTAAGTACCCTGGGATGTATGCCATCAGGTCCCATTGCCTTATCCACCTGAGCTTAGGAAGCTCTTGTAGGACCCTTTCTTTTGTGAAGGGAGTAGTGCTCACCTCCTCCCCTGTGTCCATGATACTGAGCTGTGGCCCTGCCCTACCTTCTCTTCAGTAAATACTGAGCAAAAGTATCTATTTAGGATAGATGCCTTTACAGGGTCCTCCTCCTCACATGCTCCTTTTCTCCATTAAGCTAGCAATACCCCTCTGGACTTTCTCCTTTCACTAATGTATCTATAGAAAGTCTTGTCACCTTCTTTACTGTTAGGTGCTAGTGTTTCCTCAGTTTGGGACTTTGCCTGCCTTACTGCCTTACCTGCTTCCCTTAGGGCAGTTTGGTATGCCTCTCATCTTCATCCCGCTGTGTTCCCTTATATTTTCTGAAGGCCAGCCTTTGGCTCTGACCTTTTCTGCTACTGTATTTGAGAACCAAAGTGGTTTCCTTCTTCTTTGCACTTCCTTTCTGTCTAACACAATGGGATGTTGCTTCAAGTATTGTATCCTAATGCTTGCCCACTTTGCCTGTACCTCCTCACCTGTGTTTCTTTTTGCCAGGGCTAGCTTAACTCTGTTGGCCATCTTATCAAAGTCAGCTCCTCTGAAGTCCCATATTTTTGCCTTTGAATGGGATGATTTAGATGTAGTAGCCAAATTGAACCATACCATGTGATGGTCACTGGCCCAGGTGACCTTCTACCTGGAGATCTGTGATCCCTTCTTTGTTAGTCAGTACTAGATCTAGGATAGCCCTGTCTCTTGTGGGTTGCTGTACCAGTTGTTTGAGGCCCTCCCTGCAGGGAATCCACTATGAGTCTAGTTCTGGCAGATGTTCCTGCTGGTATTGACCAATCTGTATCTGGCATGTTGAAGTCTCCCATTATCAGAACCTCCCTTTAGCTGTCATGTTTTGTATATCTTCTAACAGTAATGTCTTATGTCCTCCCTCTGGTCTGGGGGCCTGTAGACAACCCCAGTTCTTATGGCTGTCCCATTTTCTGTTTCAGGGTGACCACAGTTCTTCTGGCTCCTTATGTGTATTCTGAATTTCTGTAGCTTTGATATTTTCATTAACATACAGGGCCACTCCTCCCCACTTTTGCACCTCGGTCTCTTCTGAACAATACATAGCCAGGTACTGAAGTCTCCCAAGTGTGGTTACTGGTAAACCACGTCTCACTAATTGCTACTATGTCCAGTTTAGCCTCTGTACATTGCCTGCAGGTCTGGGATCTTATTTCCCAGGCTGTGGGCATTTATATTATGATTTTCCATTGGCTAGATTTTGGTGTGTTAGTTGTTGGGTGAAGTTTGGCATTACCCTGTGCATTGTATGGGAGCCAAACCTTTTTCTTACCTGGTGATGCAAATGAACGCAAACACGCTTGAATTCCTGTTTGACCACTAGCTGAGGGGAGGGGTGTTCTTCCCATTAGACGTATGGGGTGCTGCCCCTCTCCCCATTTGCTAGTTTAAATATTCTGCAAAGACATCAAACTTCTGCCCCAATGCACTGACTCCCTCTTTAGTCAGATGCAGTCCATCAAATTTAAAGAACTTTCGCTCCCAGAACTGTTGCCAGTTCCTACAAATCTGTGTCCTTTTCCTGGCACCAGTCCTTGAGCCACGTGTTTAGCTCCCTATCTCCTCTTCTCTGACCTTCGTCCATCTGCTCCCTTCTCCCAGACTGGCAGGATCTCAGAGAAGGAGATGCCGGATGAAATAGATGATAGTTTGTCACCCAGCCTAGTCAGGTGTTCCTTGGTCTCACAACTGACCGCTGGCGAGATCATTAGTCCCTATGTGTACTAGGACATCAATGTTTTCTCCTGCTTTGTGAACAATTTTAGCAATGCGGTCAGTGTCTCTCCATGCTGATGTACCTGGGAGACATCTGACCATCACCCCTGGCTGGAGATGGGTATCAACTCCCCAAGTGGGTGTTTGTTGCACTAAAGAATATGTTGGCAAAGGCTAAGAATAAGGATCCTTTTGTCCAAAATGATTTAAGATGTAGATTTAAGGTTAGTTTAGTGAGATTTGTGTAAAAGAATCCACCAAGAGTAGAGTGAGGTGAAGCGAATGAATCGGCAGCTTCAGAAGTGTAGACACAAGCCTAAGCAAATGTTGCCATAGCAACATAGGAGCACTTAATGGATGTATTTTTTGTGATAGAGTGCCACTTTCTATCTAGCTATGTTTTAGGAGGTTTCAGTTCAAAAGACTTAGAAAATCTGGTGAAGGGCAGAATGGTAGTGAACTCTTGAGTTCTTGATCTGCTTCTGAGGCCTTTGTGCTGTTTGTGGAATTAGAGACATGTTCAGGAGGCTGTTGTGGTTCATGGATCTGTGAGCTGCTTTAGTGACATTTTTAAAACTCTCTTTTAATTTCAGTCCAGTGTTTATAAATAAAATCCCAGGACTCAGATGATGAGATAAGGAATATAATCTCCCTTTATGTATAATGTGAAACACAGCCATGAATTTAAAGTTATAATCAATGCCACTCTTATTAAGCAAAGTCTTTTGTCAGAAAATATTTTATGTTTCTTAACCATCGTGGCAGAGTCAGCTCTGTGCGCCAATGGGGGCCAAATCTATCAAACAGGGCCCCAAGCCACAAGCAAGTTCAGATTAAAGATATTTTCAAAATTCAGGAAACTTTTTAATATACTATTTAAACATAATACAGCATATATTGCCCCATTTTGCAAAAAAAAGCTAGTTTTCAGACTCATTTGTCTGTGATTGCCTACTACTCAACTTAAGTCAAGTAACCAGACATTAGTCAATTTCAGGTCTGTGCATAAATACCAAGCCCATAGACATGGATAGGGTTGCCACTGGATACAGCAAAGATCTGACCACAGAGCAGCACACAACTAGAATTGCTGTCTTCAATATTTGAGCTCACATGAAGTAACTTTTGCTGAACTCCTACAAAGTACTTACCAGTTCTTCAAAAGGTAACCTTGACTTACAAAACAAACATGCACTTCTGTCAGCCTTCATCACTTTCAAGGTATGCTCAACTAATAGCATACTATTAGCAATAGTTGGGATAGAAGCAGAATGTAGGACATTAAATATAGTAATCTGAGAAAGCCAAATTCCATTTCCCTCCATGTTTATTCCTATTAACAATGCAGTGCTTCTAAGCTTTATAACAGCACTAGGGATGTGCATTATAGTGTTCCATTTATAAAATCACTAGACTTCATGTTATTGTCGCTTGTAGTACTGAATGATTTGGTGAGCCAAAGACAAGTGCCCTGAATCCACTAGGTAGCTCATTTTCTCACAACCCAACACCCTGAAGTTTGTTACTGGCAATATGAAACCATTTTCAAAAGCTTGTTATTTTATACTTGTTATATATTTCATTTCACAGATGTGCAGTTATAACTAACTAAAATGCAGGTGCAGAATATTATTTAACCAACAAGAATTAAGCAACATTTGCAAATAAATAATTTATGACTTACTTTGTCATCTGGTTTATTTCCTTTTTGTTTGGCTTCTGAACATTTATTCCAAAAGTTATTAAAATATTTAAATTATTTATTGCATGAAACATAAAAGGCAAATTCACACAAAGCTGTCAGTTGGAATGAATATGTAAGATAGTTTCACATGCTTACAGTTTACAGTACTTAGTTGCAGAACTTTTTACATATTAAATTCTGTAATTTTGGCAGACATCAAAACAGTGAGAATTTTAACATGTTTTGTCAAGGACAAGTTGAAACAACAGTTCTGCACTCTGCAGCTGCTCCGTTCGAGTTGGACCACAGCAAGGACTTTGTCACAGAATGCTTGCCCTTATTTGAACTAGCTAACCAGACATTGAAGTGCCACTCTTGAACTTGGACTGGAATTATTGCATTCAGGCTGGTTTTCACACTACAGTCCTCACTTAGCCGAACAATGCTGAGGGCTCAGCTCCCTCCTTAAGGAAGTTTCATTACCCCACCAAACCTTAAGCTTCTTCTCCAGCATGTGGCCTCATCACTCATAATCAAGCTCACATCTACTGTAGGTTTTGGCCATGCAGCAAAGATAATCACTAAAATCTGCCTGGAGAAGCAGAGCTCTTGACAGCAGTGACTCAGTCTGATATGCATTGGAGATTACAGAGGTATAATCTCAAGATAAGATAGGGTACTAAGGCAATGTTTTCAGTTCCCTCAGTAATCCCAGCATTGCTTGAAATAATACATCTGTGATCACTGCTGGCTGTGGTCAGATATTTTAGCTCCTACAGTAATATTTTGTTTATTGATCAGTAGGGGTGAGGTCAGAGTGAGAGGGACTTGTAGCATTGACCTGAGCACTCATCTCCAGCCTCAGAGATTATTCACACAAAATCACATTCCTATCAATCCAGAAAGACATGGCTGAGGGAAGCAGGGTTTCCATCCTGACCTGATTCCAGTTCAGCCTAAGCTGGAGGAGTTGCACCCACCAACCCAACTGCTGTCTGCTTTACCCAAACCCAGGGCCAGTATTACCCCTGCCTTGTCAAGCTCACATTTGAATCGTGAGATCTCTCCATTCTCCAGAATAACAGGTTTGCACTTTTCAGTGTGTAACTCTGGCTCTACCCAACACTCCTTCCTTGAGCAGCACTTCTTGGAGTTCTGTGACTGTCTTTCCTAGATACCAGCAGATTCTAAGTTTCACTGCTTAAACCACACAAGCAAGTTGAGTTGAAGAAACTTGAGAGGATAGACTTACAGCAAGGTAGACTCAGGCAGTTTCTAACAAACTCTGGTCAGAGCCAGTACGACTGCTCAGAGCAGTGAGACGGGACCGAGTTAAAGAATACTCGGAGCTCTCACCGCACCAGAGTCTGCCATAAGTAAGATTGCTACTGTAACAGAACTTCGCATGTGTGATACTCACTTATGTGTTATTTGACTTCACGAGCATCTTGGTCATGGCAGCGGTCACTTCCGCAGTTGCAGAAGAAAAGTAGTGCCCCATGAAGGGGTATGTTTCGTAGCTGGCATAGGGAAGGGCCAGTAGCAGAAAACACAGTGGAACTTCTGCCACAGCACTTTGGAAGCAAACCAGAGTGCTGTCCAGTCATTTGCTTCCATAGTGCTCTTTAACAGAATGACAGCAATACGACTGCAGAGCCACGCCTTGCAGCCATAAAAGTATGTTTTCAAAGAAATAGCCAGTGACAGCAACAGAGTGATGGCTACTCCTCCTCTCTCTCTCTCTCTCTCTCTCTCTCTCTCTCTCTCTCTCTGTCTCTCTCTCTCTCTTCTCTCTCTACTCAGTCAAAGCAGGTCAGCCAGTAGTTCATTCCAAGTAGCAGTAAGCAATACAACAAGCGCTAGTAATGTGGCTACTAGTGTTGTTGTGCTGTTTATTTATTTATTTAGCTTTTGTTGACCGGTAAGTGCACTAGACAAATCCTGCCTATTTTCAGGCATGACCCGGGAGGGAGGGGATACAGATGAATGCCAACTGACCTTGAACCAGATTAAGCTGTTTAATATTCAAGAGGCTCAGGCTATAGAGCAAACAGTGTTCATTCACACACCACAGCTCATGGGACATCAGAGGCAATCAGGCAAGCAACAGCATAGTATTTACAGTAGCAAAGACTGTTAAATCTAAGTGTTAACTTTGGGACCAGCTGGGGAGACCTTATGCAAATTATGTTCAGAGTACTCAATGGTACAATGAGAGCTTTTCTGTATCAAAGAGGCACCAGTAGCTTCAAGGGACATTTGTTTTGCCCTGTGAAGGCGTGTGTATGGAGTGCAATGGTCGTGCTCAGAGAAGGGCACCATACCACAGCCTGTAGTGTTGGGCGAGGAATTTGCCCCAACCCCTGTCACTCTGCTTCTGGGAAACCACTTCAATAGAGTAATCCTGGAATAAAAATAGCCTTGAAACTTTCCAGTTCAGGGTTATCTTAAGCCTGGGGAGCTGTCAAATCTGTTCTTTTCACAGGGTTGTCACTTGCTTTAGGTTGTGGGGCTATAGATCAAGGAACTTGTTTGACATCTATAGGCATTGGCCAGTCATGGCTCAAAATGACAGGGAATATGTTTTTAAGAAAGTAAATCATGTCATCTTCTTCTATGTTTTGGGTGCCCACAAATTGTAAATTGTTTCTGCAACCTCTTTACCAAGTCATCAATTTTCACCCATAGTTTAGCAATTTGTTCTCTATAAAATTCAAAGATTCTTTTAAATGTATTACTGAATATCCAGCTGTGCAAATTCTCAATTCTGCCTCTTCAAGTTGCTTGTAAACTACAACGTTAGTCTTGTGAATATCAGTGACTGCTATTTTAAGTAAAGACATAATTATGTATATTGTTGAACATTACCAGTACTGCTGACAGCTTAGTATTTTGTGTATTAACTGAAGTGTTAGCTGTAGGCTCTGCTCCAGACTTGAGCACCCCTTATTCTACTGGGATTTCATGGAAGTGGCATTACAATGACACCAGATTCGAACTACGTGACTGCAAAAAGCATGAGTAACTTTAATAAAATAAAACTAAATTGACTTCTGCCTTACAACTTCTCACATTATTGGAATTCTGAAAATAAATGAATTATGTAAGTAATTCCAAGTATTATCTTAAAACTGAGTTAGTTAGTGGGATTATTTTGAAGACAAACTGTCAGATGGACTCAAGCTGCCATCATGGTCCACACATGCTTCAAGTGCCTTTTATTCCTAAGAAGTACCAATATCTAGAATAATACACTCAAGAATTTGGTATATCATGGAAAATTGCCACACCTTTGATGAATTGTGAGTCACAAGGCAGCAGGTCAAGTGACAAATGTCAGAGAAGTGTTGATGTGCCATGATATACCACACCCTCAATAAATTATTGCTACTATACATTACAAGAAAATGATGTCAAGATTAATGAGTTTAATTGAGTTTGTCACACTTTTAGAAACAAATCCTGTCAAATAAGTTTTATTATAGGCAGTAGGTAGCAGTTTGGAAAGTGTGGGTCCAAGGATAGGAGCTGTAAAGATTTGTGGCTTGAGGAGAGACATCCAGCACCATGTGAGTCTAAGGCGAGACAAGCAAGGGAGCTAAAACATGGTTTCATATGTCTTTGGGCAAAGGTGCTGTTGAGAAATGTGGACCCAAGGAGAGAGGTCCAAAGGATGTGTTTCTGGATTTTTCAGTCACGGTTGTAGTCTAAGTGAATCAGTAATGGTGTGGTGAGCATCTGTAAATAAACAAACTATACCACACTGATGACAGGGAGGTAGTAAAAGTACAAGGTTCATGGTTAGTGGTCCCTGGTAATCCAATAAAACCACTTTACACAAGATGTTGTTTTAACTTAGTTGCAATGTATTAATACCAAATAAACCCTAACAAATTTACCTCTAACATGATAGACAAGGCTGATGGCTTTTACCATCAGAACTACAGGTGTACAGAGGAAATTAAGAAACACTGCTACCTTTCCTCTGGGTGTCTCTAATATCCATGATAGCCATGCGGCTATTCCTCTTGGACACAATGGATATACAGTCTATCTAATACTTATGCAGAGTCTGACAAGAAATGCAATACAAATGAAATTTCCCAGTTTTCAGACACTCTGTCCATAAAAGGCAAGAGAGTAGAGTCACGAGACAAGGGTTCAAAACATACACATCACTGCTGACTTGACATTAATCAAAAAGAAAACATCATTACAAGACTTAAATAAAATCTATTAGCACTAAAATATTTTGCTTAGAAAAACAGAAAAACTCATGTCACAAGACAAGGGCATAACAGATATTTACTAATAATTACCAATAATATAAGTTTAAAAATAGACAAACATAAGATAGGGAGGTGGACCAGACATTAATGCTTTCCCACTTGCACATCATTTCTCTATTTCTGCTTATACTGTCATCTGTATTAGCTACATTCAAGTTTAGTCATGACCTTCCATCTTGCCCAAAAGAACAAAACATGTTTTGTACAAGAATTATTGTTATGCACAACAAGTTTGGCATTGATTAAAACATTTTGCTCTAAAACAAAGCATGTGCCCTTTCACCCATTTCTTGCTGGTACTCTGCAATAGCCATTTTGTTTTTGGTCACCTTTTATATTACTTTATAATTATTTTGCATTACTTTAATTCTTTTATTAATCCTCTTTATTTGCCCACCATTCTGACAAAAATACAACACATCAGTATGCAGGACAGCTGCAATGTTGTAAGTTCTGGCATGAGCAGTTACAGTATGCAGACTGCATTGTAGTACCCTAGGACTGAGGATTACATAAATCCAGCTAGCACCAGTTTCAAGGGGGTCCTAGCCAGCCCCAGCACCTGGCCCCAGCTGCCCTGAAACTGTACAGTAAAAGTGTCCCAGGTATTGTGCCTCACTAAGGTGTTCTGGCAGTGGGGATTCATTTATTTATATATGTATTTCTTATGCAGCCTGCTAGTTCTGCTGCTTGCAAATAGTTTCCTCCCTTGTGCCAGTCTCCCTGCTGTTTCCTCTTCCAGCATTTCCGCCTGTGCCAGCTTTCACACACACACACACACACACACACACACACACACACACACACGTTCCTCCCACAGTTTGTGGCATGAACCATGCCAGCATTTGAAATGTCCAGCTTGTGCTGGACAAATGGTTGCCCCCATTGTCAGGGACTCACATCCCAAACATGTAGGACCCATGGTGGCAAGAAGAGATCAAGCATATTAATATGGTAAGAAGGAGTAATTACTTTACCATCAGGGGTGCCAGATTATGGAACCGACTTCTCCAATAATTAGTTCAAATCACTGATTTCCAAGAATTTAAAATGTAACTAGATAAATGCATTGGATTCTAAATAGCCACATAGTGTGGGAGACAGACTCAGTGGGCTTACCCTCCTTCTGTCTACAAATACAGATACCAAGCAGTGCTCTTAGGTGCTCTGGAGAGCAGTCAGGAGAGCATCTTGACTGTGGCCTGATGCAGCACTGGCCCTAGCTATTCTGGGTCCCTGTGTGAACCCTCCTTGCTGGGGCTCCATATCTGAAATCAGGAACCCCCAAGCAACATCCTCATCCCTACCATGGACTTCCTATATCTTCATTTTCAGCTAGATTTGTGTAATTTTACTTGAATTAGAACATAGAGTACCAAGAAAAAAGAAGGCCAACTGGACAGCTGAAGCTTTTGAGGACCTCTGCTCTTGGTGCCTGTGTGAATGCACAGTTTACAGCATGCTAAGGCCTGCTCCAAGCCTGAGGTGGAGAGGAAGCAGTAGAACAAGGGTGCAGATGGGGCTTGCCTCCTGCACTGGTCCCTGTTCTCCTCTCCTGGCTCCACTAGTCAGTGATCACCCCACTCAGTAGCTCCAGCAGCAGCAGCAGTTTCTGTATTCCCTCCTCAGTGCTGCAGTGGTATTATTTATTTATTTATTTGAGTTTTGGTAACCGGTAAGTCCACTGAGACAACTGCAGTCCCTTTTTCAGGGCAACCCAAAAGTGCATTATATATACAGTACAGTGCTTTAACATAACAATAACAGTTACAATGGAAAAATTTATATACAGCGTTCAATGATCCATAGGATTTTATGAAATGACAAACAGGTAGGTTACAGTAGTGCTACAAGTACATGACACATTCAAGAGAGTGCACTACAATATATAATTGTTAGTTAATGATGTCAGATACAAGAGGGCTAACCAATAGCAGTTATGTTTAAAGGTGAGGCAAGGAGGGCAAGGTAAAAGCCATGGTTAAGAGAAGAGCAAGGACAAGAAACAGACAGAGCTGTTGGGGTTGAGGTTTAATATCACCAGTAGCAGGAGCAAGATGTAGAGGCAGTGAGAAAAGAAAAAGTTGGATTGGAACTCAGGGAGGCTGGAGCATGACAGAATGGAGGAGGGAGGAAGGGAGTTCCAGTCAGACACAGCTGCATAGGTGAATGATTTACAGGACACGGCTAACTGCAGTTTGGATGTTATGAGAAGGGGAGGGAGCAGATCTCAGGGTTCATTGAGGTTGTCTTAGATGAATAAACTCAATGAGGCAAGGAGGTGTATGTTTGTGGACAAGCTTGTAGAAAAGTCAGAGTGACATGCCTTAGTTTAGATTCATACAATAACCAACCCTGGAAGAGAGGATATTACAGTGGTGGTGATGGGCATTGGCCCCAGGGCAAACCTACCCACCCTATGATAAGCCTGTTTGAGAAGCGATAAGGTAGTAGTGTTAGTTGTGAGCAGAAGTGGAGCACCATAAGATGGAAGTATGAGAAAGAGAGGAAGATGCAATCTTATGACAAGAGACTGAGGTGAGGAAAGGTGGATACAATAGAGAAGGCCTAGCTTTTGGTTCAGAGATTTTATTAGGATGGAGACATGAGTATTAAGGGCAGCAGATATCCAAGGTGATGCCCCAGTATTTAAAAGTATGGACAAGTTCAAGGGCATCACCACTGAGGGAAGTAATCCTGAGAGGGAGAGGTTAGAGGAGGGAGGATAAGGGTGGATGGAAGAATTGCATACTTTTCTCTTCTTGATGTTAAGAACAAGATGATTTTGTATAAACCATCCTTTGAAAACAGCAAAGTCAGATGCTATTGTACTGTTGATCCACTCAGCATCAGAAGAGAAACGATAGATGATTGCATCATCTGCATAGAGGAGCACGGAAGCCCCTCCACAGTTATTTACGCAGATCATTAATAAATAGGAGAACAGCAGTGGGCCCAGTATGGAGCCCTGTGGAACACCATAAGTTATTGGTCTAAGGCCCAAAGAAAAACCAGCCCACTTGACTCTTTGTGAGCAGAATGTGAGATAACTTTGGACCCATGCTAAGGCACTGGTGTTAAGGCTGAGAACTTGTAGCTGCTGAAGTAGGAGACTGTGGTGGCAAGGTCAAATGCCTTTGTGAGGTCAATGAAGATGGCGCCAGTCACAAAGCCCTGGTCCATAGCCTGGAGCAGATCAGAAGTGACTTTAATTAAGGCAGCGAGGTACTATGGTTCTTTCTGAACCCATGTTGATAGAGGATAGTAGGTTATGGTGTTCCAGGTAGTTCTGCAGGTGAGCGCATATGATACGCTCCTGGATTTTGCCAGTGGACAGAGGATTGAGATAGGTCTAAAATTTTCAACAGCAATGTTAGGCCCACCCTTATGAATGGACACCACCACAGCAACCTTCTGTTTGTCTGGGACAGTGCTTGATAGGAAGGATCGGTTGATCAGATCACCAACAGGGTGGGTGAGGGCAGGAGCTCCCAACTTGAGAAATTTAGGTTCAAGGGTGTCATGACCTGGTGAGCTATCAGGTTTCAGCTTAGCAAGGAGCTGATGGACTTCACTGAGGGAAGCCAACTTCAGATGGAATGCGGTTGACCCCAGTGTCACAGGAGACAGTGGGGCTGAGAGGTGTAGATGAGTTGGAAAAGAGCAAAGTGTATTTGTGGAGATCGGTAAAAATGTATTGAATCCAGCAGTGATAGATGGAGGGTCCATTAGGACAGAGCCCTGGGCAGTGAGGGAGCAAGGGTTTGGCAGCCTTCCCTTGATAAGAGAATTAACTTGCTTCCAGAACTCCTTGGAATTACAGAGGTGCTCAAGTTTGAAGCATCTTGTAGTGAAGGTGTTTGGCTTTTTGGATGGAGTTTTTATAGTTATTTCTAAGTTGCCTGTAGACTTGCCAGTCGGAGGGCAGCCCACTACCTTGTAAGTCTGCCAGGCATGGTCACCAGAGGACATGAGCTTCCTAAGGTCCTTAGTGAGCCAAGTCACCTTGATAACCTTAGACTTGCACCTTTAGGGAGCATGACTATCAACTATTCAGGTGAAGGTGGATATAAAGAAATCCAATGCTGAGTTGATGTCAGGGAGAATTAATTGGACCCCAGTCAGCATCACTGATAGAAGCAAGAAGGGTACTAGTGTCACATCTGGACATTTTCCTGAGCAGGGTGATCTTAGGAGGGAAGTTGGGGAGTTATTACTCCAGATGCAGAGAGTAAGAGAATGGTAACTGATGCTATCCAAGAGAATTCTCATGGATTTAACCTAAGAGGGCATTTAGTGACCACCCAGCCAAGCACAGTGTGTGTTCCAGACTTTGTATTAATACATGTGGTGTTAATAATGAGCTCAACCAGGTTAGAATCTGCAAGAGATGCACGTGCCTTGTCAGAAGAGGGTTTATTAAGCAGTATTAAGTTGCTGCAATGTATGAGGTCATGACGAGGAGATTTGCAAGGGAGAATGATGGAAGGAGTCTTCTGAGCAACCAGGCTTCTAATTTGGGCATTTTAAGGTGGATACTCCATACATTCAAATGTGCTGTTTTCAGGCCTTTGGGAGGGTTGAGCACCAATTGTAGGGACAGGTATAGAGGTGGAGCATGATGGATTAAGCTCAATACCCCACAAAACTATGAGGAGGAGAACAGATATGCTAATCCAGGATGAAGTACGAAGAAGTTGCATACTGAGAGCAGCTGGAGGATAGCCATTTGCAGAGCCAGAGCCCAAGCAGAGCAGCACCTGGCCTAGGGAAGACATGGGATATGTAAGAACAGGCTTAAAGGATCCAGAGTAAAGTGACATGGTGGAGGATGAATACTGTCCCAAGGGGAATCCTTTTAAGAAATATTAATAAAATGGTCTGTGCAGTAGAAGAGTATGATGCAGGGCAGGGTAAATAACCAGCCAAAGTTGCCCATGATTGAGGGTTTGGTTATGAATTAACGAGAGTTAAAGGAGTATGGAGTAGGAACTTGAGGAAGACGGTGGGATAAATTAGCTATAAAGTTGGGGCAGACAGAGGTCAGAATATAACACCAAATAGGATTTAGAGTGGAGGAGGATAGAGATCACATTGAGGCAGAAATAAGATGGTCAAGATGGGGTGAAGAAATCTTTGACTGTATGCTGGCGGACTAAAGAGCAGTCAGCCTTCATTATACTGAATAAATACAATAAATATTCAGTACGAGATCATCCTGACAGCACTAAAGTAATGAGAAATCATCAATTAACCTAGTCAGAAAGAGATGTAGTAACACTGTCCTCATGTGGTAGAACTGTATAACTTGCAAATGGGAAAATGGGGAAAAAAAGGCTCCCCATTCAGCAGCAGAGGCAGCAGTCATCCTATCAGAAGAGAGAGGGTGAGCTGATTCAACAGTTGGAAGGCAGAGCTGGCAGCCATGGTGTGAGCTTTGCAAAGGCCCAATTTTTTTATATTTAAAATAAATTCTTCAGTTTGGTACTTCATTGTCAGCATCTGAGAGGCCGTGGTGGTGAAAGTGAGAGCAAGTGACTGTGGTGGTGAGCTGGAGCAGCACCAGAGCAAGGCCATGGCAGAGGCAGAAAGAGGTAGCATGAGAGTGAGGCGTGGTTGTGCCCATAGTGTTATAAGTGTTGGGTCTGTGGCAGTGAGAGGAGTCAGAGTGGTGGTGAGAGAAAGGGTCAGTATCCTCAGAGTGACACATCATCAGGCATCAGCAACAGACAAGGCCAGCCAGGCCCAAAACTAACTTCACCTCCCAACCACCAGTTTCCAGCTGCAACACATGTAGCAGGATCAGCCAGGCCCCATCAGAAGGCATCCATCTGACCTCTTCACCAGTACCACCACGACAGCTTCCCCTGGTCAAGGTAGTGAGTCAGCAGAAGCAGTGTGCAGGTGCACTCTGTATAATTTATTCATTTAAATAAAGACACTTTTGGGACACAGATTTAGCACCAAAATTATCACAGAGAGCTACATAGATGATCAATTTCATGAGGGGTGTAGGCAAGCAGCCTGGAAACCCCACCTGAAAAGGCATGATAGACCTATGGGCCTCAGGCCATCCCAACAGGAGGCCCAGGCAGTTAAGGGAGAGCCCAGCAGGGCTTCATCAAAGGCCAAACAGACATCAACATAGCTGTGATTGACCCTCAGTGAGGAAAGGGCTAGCTTGAACTTTTCTTTATTCATTTAATAAAACAGTTTCTCATGCGAGGGGGCTGTTACCCATAGCAATCAGAGGGTTCATGAATTTTAATTTATGCCAATGTAAAGCACTGAATATTGCCTTACAAGTGAGCTTAAGAATGATTGCATGATTTATTAGACAACGCTGTTATTGCAGTATTTGAACTACCTGCTGTTGCGTCCCATTCTACGTGGTGGTGTCAAACTGAACTGCAGATTTTTTAATTTTATTTCTACATCCACCTCCGGGCATCCTTAAGAGTGCCCACACAGAGTCCGCCCTACTCCCAGCCTGAACCCTCGCATCTCCCTCGATTTCCTCCCTGAATGACCCCAGGCAGGCTCAGCCCCAGTACCATCTCCGGGCTGATTCCACCTCCCACAGTGGTAGCCTCTTAAGTGTGAAGTGCCTACCTTGGTGTCATCGGGTCGCCTTTGGAAGCAGATCTGGGGTGCGTTGGGCTGGCATTTGGATGTGGGTGAAGTCCTCAGGGCCACCGTCATCTCATCAATGTGTGGAAGGATTTTTCGCTTGTTTGTACCCCCTTTCCCATGGATCCTGGCCAGCAAGGCAACGTCATGCCATGGCTCCGCCTGAGCATTCGCCACTCTGCCAATTGGCGATCCTGTAGCCAACCGCAGAGATCGCTTCCTCCTTGAGCGGGCGCTTCCTGTACCCACCTCTGGAAGAGAGAGCGGTCAGCGGATGCTCAATCTCTGTCCCTTCCTGCTGACCCCCGCAGCTCTAGCTCATTCCCAAACCCGGTCACCGGCGTGGCATCCAGCGCCTTAACCCTCAGCACCACCGGGCTGCTGAACTGCAGATTTAAGACTGCCTGTGCCCTAAATAGTGATTCATCCCACCAAACTGTCTGTTTTAACTTGTCTTTGAAATTTAAAGTGAGCGTACTACTGAACTGCCTATTTTAAAGTCTATGTAATGGATTTACAATAATGTCCTTTGGTAACTGCCTGGTAAATACTGGCTACAGCATTTAAGGTAGTTATAGCCAAATCCATTAAGTGGCAGCACCATTTCTTTTCAACTTTCTATATGCCTCTCATGCGCGGGTAAGGATATGCCCTCTTGCTGTACACCTGAACTTTCCACTCGTCATCCTCCCCAGTTAACCCAGACCAGGAGGCCCGCAGCTTCACCTGTGGTGGGACTCTCCAAAGGCAGAGACTTGAGAGATACACCTGTGGCCAGCTGACCTTACACCTGCAACATCATTCAAGTGGAGGTCTAGGGACCTCATGCAGCCAACCCAAGGTATGTTGCTTCCTCTTCTCCCAGGAGGCACAGATGTGCAGTGATGTTGGCACAGGACATGAAATGCACCCATACATCCCACAGACAACCCATGGTCCTGGCTGGCATAACTCCTGTCTTCACTGGGTATCACTCATATGCCATGAATCCACAACCCTATGCCCCGGAGGAGGACAGCTGTCCATGGGATGCTTTTCCTACCTCCCCATTGCTGACCCTCTGATTCTCTGGGCTTGTTGCTGAACATTGCTCATTGACATTGCAAGTGGTAACACTGTTGCTACACCAGCAGGTCTGTTTAGCTGCATCTATGTTAATTGTTTATTGTTCAACTTACTATGCCTTTATTGTTTAAACAACAAATGGTTACTTTAAATAGCATGCTCGACAGCCATTGTATTTCCCAGATACTGTATCATGTAAATGCAGCAAATCAGCCATGTTGCATGCTACAGAGCTTTAGAAAGGGTTTAGTTATCATAGATGATAGTTAGGCCCATTTTGCACTTGAAACTGAAGAATGTTTAAACTACAGAATGTTTTCCATTGACAGCAGTATTAGTCAGCTTAGAAACCACACTGGTTTAGTAGTCAGGGCTTTTGGACATAAACTGAGCAGGGGTTCTTCCCTTCACAGGTTCCACAGAGGTTCATCTTCCATTCCTGGCATCCACAGAAGCTTGGAGGTTCCACAATGGCTCAGAGGTTCGACAAGTCTTCAGTTCTTCAAGGGTTTTAATTCCTGGGATCAAAAGTGGCTCAGAGGTCCAGCATTTCTTCAGAGGTTTCTTCATTGTCGTGGGCTCCATAGTAGATCAAAAGTTCAGCATTTGTTTACATTTGCAGTGTTTCTTCATGCCATTTTCCATGATCTGCTGTAGCTCAGAAGTTTAGCATTCTTTAGGTTCTCGCAAGTTGTCCTTGTTTCCTTAGTTCAGGATAAAGCCAGGAATCATTTGTTTTTCCCCTTCTGTCATGCTCCATATGCAACAAGCCAACCAAATATTCAGTGGTTTCTTCATTCATCCTCATTGAGCTCCATCTTGTGGCACCACACACCCATTTGAATCTTTGCAAAGGCTGTTACTGCTAAATGTCTTTCTAATTTTCAGATGCCACATTTTAATTATTTATTGCTATGCAGATGATACCTAACTGTATATGTCCTTTGCCCCGAACACATGATGCCATAGCAGTGCTTAACAGCTGCCTGGTGGAGATCAATGACTGGATGTCCTCCAACTGGATGTGACTGAACTCTGACAAGCTAGAGGTCCTAGTGATCAAGCAGGATCATGGGCATGATGGGAGTACCTCCAGAGTGGTGATGGGATTGATCCTGGGGATCACTCCATTGATAGCTTCCCTAGGGTGAGAAATCTTGATGTCATCCTGGATGACAGATTGACACTTGATGCTTAGGTGTTATCTGGGGTCCAAAGTGGTTTTACCACTTAAGGAATGTTGCCAGGATTAAACCCCTAGTTCTGTCCGAGGATCTGCCATCACTGGTACATGTTTTGTTATGTCTAGGCTTGATTACTGTAGTGCTCTGTACTTCATGATCAGTGGAGGGACCCTCCATTGGCTGCAGCTGGTGAAGAATGCAGTGGCCAGATTACTGATGTGTCTGTCCAGGTTGAGTCATATGACCCCAGTCCTGCAAACTCTGCACTGGCTGCCTGTCAGGTGGAGGATCATCTTCAAGGTGGGCTTGCTCACTTAAAAGGTCCTATATGGACTGGGCCCCTGGCTACCTGTCTGATCTCCTGACACCTGCCTGCTCAGTCTACTCCTCTACTCCTCCACCAGGTGCCTCCTTGTGGTTCTGAGGGTCAGGTTAAAACCTCCAGTGACTGAGCCTTTGAAGTCACTGGACTGCCCTCTGGAACTCATTTCCTGTCTCTGTTAGGGAGGCCCTGATGGTGGAGGTTTTAAAAGGAATCTAAAGACTCACCTCTTCCACCTGGCCTTCCCGGACTAATCAGAGCTGTTATATTTTATGACTTTTGCTGTATTACGTGGTATATGTTGTATTTGTTTGTATTGTATCCTCTTTGCAGTTTCCTTCCTGTTTTCTCTTATGTAAGGTGCCCAGAGCCTCTGGGACTGAGCGCTCATATAAATAAATGAGCCTTGTCTTATAGAGTTTTAAATGTTGACATAGTCTCAAGATTTATAGATTTATAAAAGTATTTATACAGTTAAAGTGTTTATAGAGTATTGCAGTAAGAGTTATGGTATTTGTAGTATTATAGTATTGGTTATCATGGTGATTGCATTGACTTCTTCCATCCTCCTTGTACCTTGTCTTGCCAAAATAACATGTCCTCCATTCTGTTCCACTGAAGCTGGTCTGCTGTCTCTCCTTATGGTAAAATGTGACCACTGCATCCCTACAATTAGAAGAATCAACTTTATCCACAGCAGTTTGTTCAATAGACAGAACAACAATAACAATACCAATACCGCCTATAGCACCAGTGCTATACCAGACTACAAAACAGTGATCCAAGAAATGCTTAAGGCAGAAGTCATCTGGAAGAGCCATAGTCCCTAGGTGGTGCCCATAATTCTAGTAAAGAAAAAGATAGGAAAATTAAATTTTACGTTGACTACAGAAAGTTGAATAAGATAACACATGAAGATGCATATCCCTTGGCTGAGGACAGAAGATGCCTGAACAGGTTTGAGATCAGCTGCTTATTTTTCCATAAAAGATATAGCAAATGGATATTGGCAAGCCTCTATAGACTCTGAAGATCAAGAAGACTACCTCTACCATGTCAATGGGCCTGTACAAGTTCTTCCAAATGCCATTCAGCCTGTGTAATGCCTCAGTGCCTTTACAACAGATGTTGTAAGATACCGGAGGCATTACAGGCTGAACAGGTGGAGAGCTGCTTAGGAAGAACTTGGATAGTGTCCTACTTCTAGATGACATTTATAATCTACTCCAGGATATATGAGGCTCACCTCCAGCACCTCAGCATGGTCTTTGAGCAGCTGACCAAATACAACATGAAAATAACACCTGCCAAATGTAATTTTTGAAAGAGAGATTGATTACCTGGGCCACATTGTTTCTGTGGGAGGAACTGCACTTGACTCTGCCAAAGTTGTGGTAGTGAAGGACTGGCCATGACCTTTTACTAGATGGTATGTGAGATATTCCAAGGATTTAGGGCTACAAAAGGAGATTTATAAAGAACTTTGCCAAAACTGCCACTCCGCTACACTAACTCCTGAATTAACCAAAGGAAAGAAGATTTCCAAAACAGCAGTGATATAATGGAAGCCCACATGGAAAAGAAATATATTTTAGCTATATTTGTAAAAGTACATTTCAAATATATTTTTATCATAAGTCTGAAGTACATGCAAGATATCTCAGATTGGCTGATTTTGAAATATCTGATTTATTTGCAGAATATATGTGACAGATGCATTTAACATAAATCATAAATATATTTCCATGATATATTTATTATAGATGCATGATATATATTTTATATTAATTTCAAAACACTTTGCTTATAACTGCATTAATGCTGTAGTTAGGATTACAGCCATAAAGAAGGAAATGTGGCATTGGGGTTTCAAACCTAACACCCCACTTCCAGCTGCAAACACCAACAGGTGTTAGGTGGGTGCGTTAGGTCATCATCCTAATGCTCAGCCTATTCAATAGTTAAATAAGCTGAGATGGGTACAGTATAGGAGAATGGGGTGACGTTAGGGTTAACAACCCCAAGACACACCTCCTGACACCTGGTGATATGTATGCAGCATGGGGTAGGGTGTTAGATTTAGAAATCCTAATGCCACATTTCCTTACTTTTGTGGCTATAACCCTAATACAGCATTAATGCAGTTATTTGCAATTTATTTCCTTACTTTTTGAGACAGTATATTCATATCCTCATTTGCCTGTGGGAGCACTGGGCCATCCAGGCCCTGCACTCCCATCCCTCCATAGACGCATATAAGTATGTAGCTGTGGAAGCACAGGGCTTTCTGGGCCCTGCACTTCCATTATAGGGCAACAGTGACCAAGTTGTCAGCATAGCCATCTTATTACCCCACCTCATGTACCTAGTACAGAAAATTTTCAAATCCCTGCCAAAACATAATTCTGCACCTTTCAGCATCATTCTTCCCCACAGGTGCAAAACACATTTTGGCAGGATTTGAAAAATGATAACTATGACATACATGGGGTGAGGTAATAAGAAAACTATCTTTAATCTGAGTCAAAATACTGAAAATTTCCAGTTATGAGTGTGTGTAGCAAAATTGCAACAAATGGCCATAGCTTTTGCATTTTTACATAGTTTGAACCCAAATCTTCAACATAGCCTTCTTATGACCCACATCATTAACAATATGGCTGTCATTGTGCAAATCCTGCCCAAAAGGTGAAATTGCCAACCCCCATGAAATCATCATTTTTTCCCCAATTGTTTAATCAGGTGAGACACATTAAGCTGAAAGCTTATTTACAGGTGCAACTTAGGAGCACAGGAAGTTAAGTGACTTGCTCAGGATCACACAGTATGCAAAGTGGGGCTGTGGGATTTAAACCCAGGTCTCAGGTTTGTAGCAAAGAGCCTTAAACCACTGTGCTATACCACCTTGGGTAGGAGTTACGTAATGTCAGTCATATTGTTCATGATGTGGGTCCCCAAAAGGCCATGTTGAAAAATTGGTGTCAAAATATAAAAAGATGCTGCAGTTATATACCAAAGTTGAAACCTCAATTGAAATTTAGCTTACTTTTCATATTGCAGTCACTGGTTCCAGCAGCAAGACGTCTTTGGAAGTGGATCTCTAGCTTAGGACCAGTTAAGGTGAGTGAGGTGTGTGGGGTGTACTGGGAGTGTGGGGTGAGTGGGTGCTGAGTGGGAGGTGGGGGCTGATTGGCAGGGACCATTTTTTTTCTTACAGGTAAGAAATAAAAAAAATCTTTGAGGACTGTTTTCTTTTCTTTAGGGATCTGCCTGAAATGTAAAAGGTGGGGGAGGGGTCCCACTAGGCACTAGGAACACACTGTGAATATGGGTATGGCAATTAGAGGTGGGGTGCCACAAGACACCAGGGAATAAAAATAATGAGGATGGAGGGTTTATTTATTTATTTAACCAGGAGTAGCACACTAAGCTGAAAGCTTTTTACAGGAGTGACCTGGGAGCACAGGGAAGTTAAGTGACTTGCTCAGGGTCACACAGTATGCAATGGAAGCTCTGGGATTCAAAATCCAGTCTGATCTGCTGGATATTGCCAGATTTGTAGCTCAGAGCCTTAAACCACTGCGCTATACTGCCTCCCAAGGAGTGCCACCAGGCAAATCAGGAATGGAGTGGGGTGCCACTAGACACCAGGGAATATATGTATATTATTTTATTTATGAGGAGGACGATCTGTGGATGGGTGAATATAAAAAGGAGTAGGACAGGTGGGGGAGTGCAACAGTGGAGGGAGTAGTGAGAGTACACTGAGGTACAGTATTGCATAAAGATGGATATGACCTCAGGAAAATCAGAGATGAAAAGCAATTTGACTTGAGGAAAAGTGTTACACAGTGGGAAAGGATAAAAAATACTGTGGAATTCATTAAATTCAATGTAATTTTATATCTCCTATATTCTCAGGTGGGGCAGATATGTGAACATGAGACTGCAGCAACATTATCTAGCAATGTTCTCTGAAACCACTCAATGGAGCAAAAGCCTGGTGAAACAGTGTGGAACATGATAATGAATGGAGGACTGTCAGGTACTGCAGTAATAGATCATTTTATTTGAACATAAAAAACATAATGAAATATATAACATAAAACCTTAAAATGAGCAAGCAAATATTTGCGGTGTAAGTGGCTCAGTAGGTAGCACACTTGCCTCTGAGGCTGGGAGATCAGAGAGCTGTGGGTTCAGTTCTCATCTGGCACTTGGGTTAATATCCCAGTACTGACACTGTAATGCAGCATGAGAGGGTGCTGCATTTCTGAGGTGCCGTCTTTTGGATGAGATGTTAAACCAAGGTCCCATCTGCCTGGATTGGTGGTAGTTCAGGTGGATGTTAAAAGATCCCATAGCACTTATCGGAAAGTAGAGAATTTCCCGGTGTCCAGCCAAATTTCCCTCATTCACTAAAAATACCACCAACAGCTTAATCTGGTTCAAGGTCAGTTGGCATTCATCTGTATCCCCTCCCCGGGTCGTGCCTGAAAATAGGCAGGATTTGTCTAGTGCACTTACCGGTCAACAAAAACTAAATAAATAAAATTTACTTTAGCTAATCACTCACCCAGCCTATATCTGTGGTGAGTGAAAAAATAAATGCTATGCTCAGGCCATTCAGGTTAACAGAACAAAAGTACAGAATAGTAGTGCTGCTTGAGAAATAATCTTTTAAGGTTGGGAAATCACTAGGGTCTTTCCCTTGCCTTGAATTACCTTCCTTTGCATTACCCTATTCAATTTAAAAACTGCCATGCTCACTGGGGAGTAAATAAAATGTTCCAGTGCACAGTGCTAGAAGCTGCTGGTTGTGGGATTTAACAACTCCAATTGCAAGGGTAAGCACAACATGAGCACTGACCATAGTACCTTACTACAGAGACATAAATGTTGAAGCCCCATTGAAATACATTGAACTGTGTCTACCTTAGTTTCTCATATTGCAGTCATCGGTTCCAGCAGCACGATGTGTCTTCAAACAGGACAGTGGATCTTGAACCTGGGCCCTGTTCAGGTTAGTGAGGGTATATGGGGGTGTACTGGGGTGTTTGGGGGGTGCTGAGTAGGAGGTGGGGGTGGTGGGGGGGCGATCAGTGAGGACTGTTTCTTTATTTTCAGGTTTAAAAAACCTTTGAGACTATTTTCTTTATTTCAGGTTATACCTGGAAATGGGAAGGTAGGGGTGCCACTAGGCACCAGGAACATGTGCTGAAAAGCAGGGATAGTGATCGGTGGATGGGGATGCCACTAAACACCAGGAAATTCAGCAATGGTGACTGGGAGGATGCCACTAGACACGGAGAATTTCGGCAATGGTGATTAGCAGGCGGGGGTGGCACTAGACATGAGGGAATATGACATTTCTTTACGGGGATGGCAATTTGTAGAATGTCACAGGAAAATGAGAACAGCAGGTGGGGAGTGCCACTAGACACCAGGGAATAAATAACTTTTGCTAATTTACAAGGAGGACAATCAGCAGTTGGGGGTGCCACTTGACATCAGGAAATTGAACAGCAGTAATGGGAAAGTGTTTGGAAGGGTGCTTGGTGTCACTAGACACCAGGACAATATCACCAGGGATGGCAATGAAGTGGGATGGTGCCACCAAACACTAAGAACAGCAGCGTCACCAAACACAGGGAAATGATGGCTCAGCGTCACACCTCACATAACAGTTGGCAGCATGAGTTCAGCTATGGCTGCAGAAGTAACAAAATCCTTGTTGCTTCATACAGAGAACACAGGGCAAGCTCTCCTCTCACTAAGCTGGGTACCCAGGATTTTGGGTACCCAGAAAACTATTCTGGACATAATGAAAAAAACAAACATCAGACCTTGCTAAATGGCTCCCGTTTAGCTAACTCCTGATGTTTGTTTTCAAAATGCAACATGTTTGTGCATTTTCTACATTTGTGAGTTTGTGGAAAAATCAACTAGATGGCGGCTGGCATGGTACCAAAACTGTTTGGTGCCTGCCAATTAAGTAACTATAACACAAAAACCAGCATTGGTGGCATCAACTGTTTACTTTTGCCATGTAACATTATCTTGAAAACCCTACTGTGCATCGCTGGTCAGAAAACACTAAAATTAAAAACACTTATAACTCAGAAACCCTTTGATATTTTTACCAGACCTGTCAAATGCAATATCTTGGGACATGACACATGTCCCCTGCAAGTTAAGGGAAAACATTAATTTCATGTAGGCTGCCGGCAACAGCAAAAAACCAAAACATGTTAAGTATAGAAAAAAGTTACTTTTTACTAAAATGAAACATGTAGATCTCAGAAACTGCATTAGCAGCAGCCATCACAAACATTTTCACACATCAAGACCTTGCCTCATAGACAACACATACAAAATTCCAGCTCATGTTGTCAAGCAGACCAAAGATATTAATGTGCAAAATCTGAGTTTAACATTAAACAGGCTACTCAACTCTAACTATGGGTTCACTACCCACCCTATAATATCTGCTTATATATATTGAATATTTAATAGATGTACTTTTTTATTTAGTTGACATGCATTTAACATATTTTTAAATATATATATTGTAAAATACCTTAAAATACCCAGACAAAAGACAGCGGATTAATCTGGATGCAACATATCTTTACCTGTACATTAGAAATTCCTCTTATTAGTAACCATTTAGATGTCTATAGTACAATTATCATTTAATGATGCACTATTACCATAGACTTACAGATTATACATTTACACTTACACTTAGGACTTACCTTTTGATCTCACAATTTATAAAGGCGAATTGCTATATATACCACCCTGTTTTGTTCCTTTTAGGTCAGAAGAGTTCTACATGTACTTCTTTCTTATTCTCTACTTTTCCCTCTGATCTGTAAGCTAATAATGTCAATTCAGTACTAATTTAAAATAGAATTTACCATGATTTTGGTAAAAACTATAGTTTTGAAATATGCAAATTAGTTATACAAATACATACACAGTACCACAGCAGGCATCTGCAAAATATATTTGGCATATATAACAAAATATATATTCTGCATATATTCTACATACTGTATCTTGCAAGCAAACAAGATACATATTTTAATCACAGCAGAAGCTCTGCATACACGCATACTGGACCAGGAGCTCCAGAATGCACTGCTTGAATTTTCCATCACAAAGTTTATTTGTACAGTTAAGAAAAAATGGTAAACTAAAGACAAAAGTAGCAACAGTAAAACAGACCTCTCCATAGGACCAACATTTCACACTGTGCTTGAAAAAGTGCAAGAAAAACCACGAAATGTCAATCCTGTGGGAGACCTATTTTACTATTGCTTGCTGTTAGCTTCAGTTTTACAACACTTTATTTTTGTACAAATAAACCTTGCAGTAAAAATCTAAGAATGGTCTTCTGGGTTCCTGATCTGGGTGTGTGTGTGTGTGCACCTAACTTTTACCATGAGTGCTGTTTACGTTCTGAGCCCACTACATTTTGAGCTGCCCTCTTTGCTTGTATACAATTTTACTATAAGAAGATATGTAGAAATAGTGCATTCAATATGCATTTACAGAATTATAATATATATATATATATATATATATATATATATATATATATATATATATATTATACAATTATAATAATATATATTCCAGTCATATTTATAAACTATAAAACATAGGTATCATAGGAATAACTGAGCATGATAAAGACTTTCGTCTGTGAGCTCAGAGTGTACATCTTTGGGACCCGTTTTTTTTTTTATAATTATACATCCTGTCCCAGTGTCTATCTAGATTTACCTTACAAAGATGCATTGAACCACTCCTTACCACTTCTAGTGGCAATGCGTTCAAACTGGAACAATTCTCTAATTAAACCATCTATCTCTATTCTTAGATTTATAATTACCACTATCCAACTGAGGGATGTGACCTAGTCTCATGATTCTTATTTTAGTTTGCATTCTCAGGAGATCCCATGGATTGTGGTTTTCCCAAGCTCTATATGTTAAACACATATCTCCCTGTGTCTTCTGAATTCCAGTGTAAACATATCCGGTTCCAAGTCTCTCCTGATAAGACATATGCCTCAAACCCTCTATAGCTTTAGTAGCCCATTTTACCCTCTCGATCATCTGAACCTCCCTTTCTAATATGGGGACCAGACCTATGCTCCATACTCCAGTATAGGTCTCACCAGGAAGAATACAAAGTAACTATAACCTCTCATTTCCTACTTTGGACATGTCTTAGTATACCATTTAAAATTGTATTACTTTTCCGTTAATATTAATACAGTAAAATTAATAAAGTAAAATTAGTTTTGAATGAGAGATCCTGTGTCACTATAATTCCCAAATCCCTTTCTTCTCTGGTTACAGATTGGGCTACCTCATTTAAAACATACTTTTGTTGTTTGTTATTTTTCTCCATATGCATAACCTTGCATTTTTCTTGGTTTAAAGACAGTTTGTGATCTATTGTCCAATCCTGTATATAATGTAATGCTTGCTGAAATGCTACAGTATCATCATGATTTTCTATTATTGCCCCTATTCTGCAGTCATCCACAAATTTTAATAACCAGATTTTTTGTGGGAATACTGGATCGAAATGTATAAATTGAAAAGACAGGGACCAACACACCGAACCCTGAGTGACCCACTTGTCACATCCTTCCATTTGGAGTGCCCCTTTATACATACTCTCTGTTTTCTTTTAGACAGCCATGAAGCCACCCATGAAATCAAGTTTTTATGGAAACCATGATTTTGGGTGAAGTTATCAGTTCCTCATGGAGGCAGTTTATCGAAAGCTTTTGAGTAGTCAAAAGACCACATCCACTGCCTTTCCCCATCCAAAGCCATGTTTACCCTATCATAGAACTGTAAAATATTTGTCTGGCAAGATCTTCCTCAGTAAAACCGTGCTGAGTTGTATACAACAAGTTATTTACTGTTATGTTGTTGTATAATATAGTCTTTTATAATACCCTCAGTATTTTTGATATTACAGAGGTCAAATTAACTGAGTCGATAATTAGCTGGCTCAGCCCTTGATCCTTTCTTGTGCAATGGAATGACTGTTGCTAATTTCCATGCCCCCCACAGACCCTTTTTCCACTGATTCTTGAAATAAATGTGTTAAAGGTGGTGCTAACTCAATATATAGTACTTTTAAATTTTTGGGATGTATGCGATCAGGGTCTGGTGATTTATTTGGATTTATTTGTTGAAGGCTTTTCTGCATCCTCTGCCTTTATATGAATAGGGGCAAATGATATATCAATACCATCTTCTACACAGATAGGATCCTTAGGACCAAATATAGAGGCAAAATATTCATTTTGTATGTCCGCCATTTGATGTAGGTCACTTATTGTTTCATTTTCCATATTTTTAGGGGCCAACCATATTATTCATATTTCTAGTTTTATTTACAATGCTTCATAATTAACCTAGTTTTTGCAGCTAGTTTAAATTCAAAGGCTGATTTAGCTATTTTATTTCCTTTTTATTCTTCTATTCAAGTTCTTATAAACCATATATTGATTTATACCTAATTACTTTTGTTTTTTAACATCTTGATTTTTTTAATTAGTCTTTGGATATTTGGTGTCGTCAGTATGATGTTTTCCTCTGATTTTGATATTTAGCTTTCATAGGAATGCTATTATTTATCTCAAATATAGTTTGTTACATAAAACATCCCATTTTTCCTGCAGTGTTTTATTCTGAAAATCCATACCCCAATTCCAGTTTGCCATACTGTACTTTAGTTTTGAAAATCTGCTTCATTAAAATCCAAGATTTTATATTTACCCTTGACTAATGACATTTTCTTTTAGTTCAAACTGAACCACAGCATGATCATTATTACTAAGGAAGGATTGTATGACAATTTATTAGTGTGTCTCCCAAATTAGTAAGTATTAAATCAAGCATATTTGTCCCTCTTGTTGGGTTATGTACCCTTTGTTCAAGGCCAATGTGGTCAAACACCTTTATATATGTGTTTTCAACACTACTTGTCCCTTTTAGTGTGATCCAGTTTATTCCTGGTAAATTTAAACCACCCATAATTAAAATTCTATCTGCTGGATCTAACTCCTGTAGGTGTTTAACTAAAGGAATAATGCACAACAGGGTGTGTGTCATGCTGGGATAACATCACACCTGGGGTGATTGGGCATGGTCGCAGGCCGAGTGTGACTAATCACCCAGAAGCCACATTATTCCAGCACAACACGCACCCTGGTGCATTACTCTATTATACGATGGCTTGTTGTTACATATAAAATAAAAAATAATTTTAGAGAATGTTTTATTAGTGTGGAAAATATTTTTGTTTCATAAGAGGAGATGCAAAAAAGAGCAGCCATAATGATGAGACTAGACCTGTGATGTTAAACTGATAACATCACTAGTCAACCAGACTGACCAATCAGAATCAGGAAATGTTGTTGCCATTGTATAATAATGTATAGTCATTCTCATTTGCGATAGAAGGGGTTCTATATATTACACCTAATATAATTTAGGTGTATTTAATGGTGTCAGTCTTATCCAAATATGTTCTAAATTTGATTTTGTAGTAGGAATTTCCTGGGATTCTGTATCCTCATGAATATAAACAGCTACCCCTCCCTCTTTCTATATTTCCTAGAGACTGAAAATAAATTATAACCCTCTATATTCTGGTTCCAAGTGTCTGCCTTATCCCACCATGTTTCCATCACTCTCAGATTTGTATATTGTTTGTTGCCATTAACAGTTTTAATTTGACCATCTTTGTGATCAGGTTTCTAGTAGTTATCAGCAGGTCTTTCCAGTTTAATTGATTTCAAGACTGAACTAGACCAGAAGATGTAATCTGTTCTGAGTTCTTTAGTATACCTCCTCCCCAGCTTCAGTTTAAATTACTGATATTTTCTTCATTGAAATGCTTTGTCAATACCCTTTTCCCTCATTTTGTTAAGGTGGAGCCTATCTAGTTTCTGTTTTTGAACATGTCCCCATTATTTAGAAATAAACACTTCTTTCTTTACACATAATGCTCAGACCTAATTAATCCTAATTATGTTGTCCAATTTGTAATTATTGGGTCCATGTGTAAGAAGGATGCAAGAAATATATCTGACCTCCTCTGTTCACAATGTCTGATGCTACTAAGTCCATGTCCTTAACTATTTCTGCCATGGTATGTTTATCTACATCATTAATTCTTGCATGTAATATCACTAGTGGCTTATATAAGTGTCCTAAGTCCATCCAACATATTTTTATGTCTTTTATTTTTGCCCTGGAAGTGAGCTAACCGTAGTATATTCCTTCCTTCCTTATATATCTCTGAATCTAATCCTCTAATTATTGAATCGCATATAACAATTATTTCCTTTGTTGGGTTTGATTTTGGTTTTCAGAATACGTTGAAATAGTAGAAGGTAGTAGCTAGATTCTCAGTTCCATATGTAGAACCAGTTTGGAGCTCTGTGTGGGTATTCCATGATTTGTAACATTGTCCTGCTCTGTATATGTTTCTTCCTCAAATTCAGGCATAAAGACTCAAATCTATTTGCTAATACAATAGATTCTGTCTTATAAATCTAGCCACCCTTTTTGTAATGTCAGATTTAACTATGGCCTAATCAGCTACATCCTCCTCTGTATCCTATAACATTTCCATCCTGCCTTTTGTATTGGCCATATCTGTAGTCACCAGAGCTTCCTGAGATGAATCCATTTCATTTGAAACTTGGTTTATAATTTTCTCCAGTGTTGCTATCCCAGCCTATGTTTGGACTCTTTCATATAACATAGCAATTTTGGTTTGTAACGTTTCTATTAATATACATTTATCACATCTGAAGTCTGTTTCTGGGGTTCCTCCATATACATATTACATTGCTGACACTGAAGACACTCCTGCAATATATCGCTCATATTATGCCCTTCCATCATATTTTCTAGTCTGCCTATAGAGTCCTCTGCTCTATTTCCTGAAATACTAATCTGTATGACTTACTATTTGTAAATAGATTGTGGCCTGCATCTCTGCATTCCCCACGGACACTGCTGACATGTGCAAATGCATGTGTCTCTGTACGCATCTCCATGCACTGTGCAGTGCTTTCCCTGCCGCTCACCCTGCTCGCAGCAAAGCTCATTTACATGCAGATATGACCCGAAAGTAAGTCATTGGATCAGGTGAATACTCCCAGTACCTTGTGACAGCAAAATACACCTGCTACAGCAATAAGCGTGCGCCATTCATCCATGACCCTAGCTCAAGCAGTTTACTCGAAGGGTATTAAACAGCTCAATATTGCATTGAGTTTTGTAGTTGAGAAACAATTCCAAAACTACAATCTCCTCTTCCTGTTTCCAGTTTAGGAACATGCAGGGCTCCAACACATATGATCACACAGAGTGTATTTAATTTAAAACAATAAAATGGATTTCCAGTGTGTAGCTTATAGCAGTCTTGTCACTTAGTGAGCTACACCTAACTGATGCCCGCTCACAGCAAGGCTAATTTTGTATGCAGATATGACTCGGAAGTAAGTCATTGGGTCAGGTGAATGCTTCCTAGTACCTTGTGTCAGCAAATACACCTGCAACAGCAACGAGCCACGGCCACTCATCGTGACCCTGGCTCAAGCAGTTTACTCAAAGGGTATTAAAAAGCTCAATATTGCACTGAGTTTTGTAGTTCAAGAAACAACCTCCCAAACTACAATCTCATCTTCCTTTTCCAGTTTAGGAACATACAGGGCTCCAACACATATGATCACACTGAGTGTATTTAATTTAAAAACTATAAAATGGATTTCTAGCCTGCAGCAGTTTATTTGCTATGTAAAACATATATTTAAAATGGATTGTCACTATATATTACAGGATAAATAATACAAATATTACAGATACTTTCCAGATGTATATCAAGCAAACCTATTTTACCATACTGTATATGAAATATATCTCAGAAAATACATCTCTACTATATTGAAAATATATGTTTGCTAAAATACACTTATTGTAGAAATTACATAGTAAAATTACACTTGCATAAAACTATTACAGAGTCCATAACAACATTAAAAGTACAACACAATATTTTATTAGATAGTATAACAAAACATATACATTTAGTGCATCAATGCCAATAAGACATATCTCATTGACTTCTGCAAATATCAATAATATAACTGGAAAAATGCACAGATATCTGAAACATGTGATATATTAAAGGAATAATGCATGACAGGGTGGAGTGTCATGCTGGGATATCTGCACCTGGGGTTGGACAAGAGGCCGTAAGCCGAGTCCATCCAATGCTACATCGTGGCATTATCCAGCACAACACACCTTGAATGCATTATTCCTATTATACAATGGCTTGTTGTTATATATAAAATAAAAAATAATTTTAAAGAATGTTTTTATTAGTGTGGAAAAATATTTTTGGTTCTTAAGAGGAGATGCAAAAAATAGCTCAAAATGGGCATCCAAACAATCCTCTATAGGTTCACAGTGCTGAGACTAGACCTGTGGCATTATGCTTGGATAACGCCATAGGTCCAGCCCAAACTGACCAATCATAGTCCAAGATTCTTTCTTTCCATTGTATAATAAGGCATATTCAGATATATGGGGACATATTTAGAGCTGGTCGGTTGCACATGCACATCAGTGCATTGTGCAAAACAGATGCACCAACAGACTCTATTGCCGTATTCAAACAGAATGCATGATCACCACAGATCACACAATCTGTGTGAATATGGGACCCTAGATGCAATGCACAAAGCAATCGGCTGCTGTGTGTTGGCAGTGCATCCAGGGATTGCAGGTGAAGATCACCAGTGGGTCAATCGTGGCACATACCTGGATGTGCTATATTCCCCATTGGTGATATTCAACCAGAATATGCTAATAGGCTCATTGGGCATGCATGATGCAATGGGGCCTCATGCATGCCCGTTCTCACTTATTAGCATGGCTGCACCTGGCAGAATGCACCAGGCCAGCTCCCACCCAGCCACAATGTTACCAGACAGATCCAGTTCCCTGTCAGCCACAGGAGTCTAATGGTACCTCCTCCCATGCCCAAATCCTGAATGTATCACAATCCCAGCCCAAACCCTGTTCAAAGCAGAATGATCCCCCACCTAGCCCCAAGTCCCAATGTCTGCAAAATAGCCATACCACCCTAGTATTTCCATAGTATAGTGGCCCTCACCCCACCCCATCAGGACAGGACCCTCCACTCCCTCCCCAAACCCAACCAGAGCCAGTGACTGGATCAGCCTTCACACACACCATGGCCAGCTGCTGACTGAACTGTCGAAGAATGGTACTGTACATAGTACACGCTCACTGTGACCCATGTTGGGGTATGTGGGGGCAGAGCTCCCAAATAACAAAGAAATGGGAATGTTTCCTGTGGTGTGCATGGTTGATGTTTGAGTTGGTGTTTTCATTGACTCTGTTTTTGATTTAGCTGTTTTGACTGTAGCATTGTTGTGCTATTGTCCGTATGACATTATGATTCCATGCCCTTATTTATTATCTACATTGTGGCTCAGATGGGAAGGGATGCCACTAGGCTACCGAGGCAAGCAGGCTGCTGTGCACCTGTCTGCACTTTCTCAGCCTGCCTGTGGGTGGCTGGCTGATTTAGGCCACCTGTTTTCAGCCTGTCTATGCATGGCGCACATTTCTGGCCCTTGTTGGGCTCATTCTCACTGGATATGCAATGCACGCATATTCATGGGAACACCCCCTCTACATGGGCGCATACATTATTATTGGACCATGGCCCATCTGTATTTCTGTGGCCTATCTTCCCCTTTGAATATCACTCTTTGCACATTTTTGGGATCTTGTGACTCATCTCCGCTTCCTGCCATGATGCATCGTGCAATTCCTTTGAAAATGGGACCATAGTCTACATAGTAACAAAATACAGTACATTTATTTTCCATATGGGTATAATTTAAAACTATGTTATGAATAAATGTTTGTGTTTTTAATATATATATAATATATGTGTGTGTATATATATATATATTTTTTAGCATCTTACAAAGGAAGCCAAAAATGAAAATGTATAACTAACTTGGAATATATATGTTGGATAGATTCAAAATATATGTTTACTTAAAATGCAAAAGATGTAGAAACTGCAATAATATGTATGCACAAATACAGTATTTTTGATTTTATTCAAGGACATAACATTAAAGAAACAAAACTTGAATTTTGAAATAGAATATGATACATCTTTGAACATTCAGCAAATATCTAGAATATATCTAAAAGTGTAACTGTATCTGACATATATATTTGAAACATATTTGGGAAACAAGGATATATTTCAGATATTAATAAATATAGATATTTTCCATACGGAGGCCAAGAAACATTTGATCATCAGAAAACAATACTAACAAAAACACTGATTTTGGCTCACCTGGAATACAGCATGCCATTCCCAGTGTACACAGATGCAAGCAACTGAGGGTTGGAGCAGTGCTGGCTCAAGAACAGAATGCAACTGAATATGTAATTGCTTATATCAAAGGTGCCTCCTTGCCAAAAGATCTGCATTGGGCTTACCCCCTTCCCGGGACTCTCTGCCCTCCTGCAGCCAGCACCAGTGTTAAAACCACCCGCAGTTCCTCTAAATCCCCTTCTTGATTCCCCGATGCAAAACTTCCTATGCCAGAGAACCTTCAGCTACAGAGCCCCCACTGGATGAACACACTTCCCAGTGCCTTAACTGCTGAAAGTAAACTAGGCCACTTCAAATCCCTCCTCAGGGGACATCTTGGTTCCACTAGTGCCTGTGACTGCTACTAGGCTGGGGCTCTTTGAACCACCTACCACCTAAGGATCCCCAGCCAGTACCACCTGTCATCCTACAACCTAGACAATGGATTCTCATCCTGTCTTACTATCTGCCTTGTACCTTGTTTATTCTAGATAATTCAATTCTTTGTCCATGTCTTGCCTCATACATTGTATAACTCTTGCCTGCAACCCCCTTGTTTGTACACTTACTGTAATGTATTTATGTCATTTTGTTTTGTTGCTGATGTGAAGCCTTTGTAAAGGAGTCTCTGACTCAAAGGTTGTAATTCTGATATGTTCAATTAGTAAATAAATAACATTTTCTTATACCAGCTGGGGACTGAGATGATCAGTAAGGAATAACAAGAGATACTGTTCATTCAAACTTGAATTCCTCAGTTGGCCCAGCAGCACCGAGGAAGAGGCACCCATACCTCATCTGCTTTAATGCCATTGACCTGGGGTTGGGAATGACCTTGGGCCACTCAGGGGTTGGCCAGGGGAGGAGGAGGATTTAGTGTCTGAAGGGATGCTCTCCTCCTCCAGAGAGGGATGGTAGACTGTACCTCCATAACACTGCCTCCTAGGTGACCATGGGAGGCAGTACAGCTGGTCAGCAGTTCTGTGTGGACACTCCCTGACAGGAGGCGTAAGCACATCTTCTGATATGCACATGCCAAACTGCAACCTCCACAGAGTGGGTTAGGGAGAACACTGGAAAACATCACTGGCCCCAGTATTCCACCCTATGGAGTCTTGCAGACCTCACACTGCCTACTGGGCACAGGGACCACAGATCTGAATGCAGCACTGGAAGGGGGCTTGGGGAATCCCCATCAGCCCCATTACAGGGGACAATCTGTGGAGTACTCAGTGTCCTTAAGGTAGTCACAGGTATAGTGGGAGCTGAGATTGGGAGAGTAGCAAGGGTCGAGGGGTGTCACCAGCAGAGGGGAGGGAAAAAGTTTGAATTCCTCACTTTAGTATGGGCTGATAGATATATTTTACCACTATCTGGCTGCTATGCCATTCACAGTATTCACTAACAACAATCCCATAACACACTTGACTTGAGAGCCACTAAATTGGAAGCACTGCATCAGCGGTGGGCTTCTTGATTTGCCAACATTGATTTCACCACATCTCTCAGGAAAGTCCAGATGCAATGCTGATGTCCTATCCAGATTGCCTAGTTAGTATGAACAGGAAATAGATGAACCTGAAAGAGAGAGCTGGAAATGCCATCCTTTGTCCGGGTACTAGCAGAAGTGATTTGAATACTGATTGATGACCAAATTTTATTTTATACAGGATAGAGATAGACTGTTAGGATTTTATCCTATTTTCAACAATGTCCTGTTCATGACATACAATAAAAATACATTCAATGTAAAATTACATACTAATAAAGACATCAAATACATAACTGTATAACAAAACAATAAACACTGTGACATTAAATACAATAACCTCGTACATACAAACATATATAATCTGTTTCTAAACCAGGCCGGCATCATGCTGAATCAGAAATGAAAACATCAACCGATGCCAGCCAGAGACCTGATGATTGGAAGGGTCTGTGTCAACAACTTAGGAATCAGTGCTCCTGATCCAAGCCTCAAAGATGTGCAAAGCAAAGGAAGGATGATTTCCAGCCATGAGAGAAGAATATGCCAGTGTAACTAGTGAAACTGGTTCCATGTCATAACTGTGATCTCAGAATAGCGATTGCTATTACAGCAAGTGTTCATCACCAAAATTAATTTTGGCGAGGAGAAAGAGGGTGCCTGAGACCCACAGGTTTTATTTTAATGTGGGGGCTGTACCACCCGCACCTCCCTACTAATGGATACTCAACTTCAGAGGGTGCATGTCAGTGGGAGTCAAAATCTTGCAAAATGAAAGTCACCAAAAATAAACACACTGCGCTGCGCCAGATCCTGCACCTCCCAACTGACCACCTCTCCACCATGCTAGTGGAACAACTCAGCAGCTGCCCACCACAACCCCTCCCACATACCATCCCTTCCTGACCTCCTTGTGTGCACTTGTACTTCCTACATAGATACATAGATACATAAGACAGTGTCGGCAGATAAGGGCCTATGGCCCACCCAGTCTGCCCATTTGAGCTTGAAGTTCAGTTTGTTTTCCTAGAAGTCTGTTTCTACCCTGACCTCTAGAATTCCTTTATGTCTATCCCATGCATTCTTAAATCCCGTGATTGTTTCAGCCCCACCACTTCCTCTGGCAGGGTGTTCCACTTGTCCACCACCGTTCTGTGAAGAAATTCTTTCTTATGTTTCCTCTGAATCGTCCTCCTCCAACTTCATCCCATGCCCTCTAGTCCTGGAACATCTTTTTCGCTTAAAATAGTGTTTTCCTGCACCCTGTTTCTCCCTGTAAGATACTTGTATGTCTCTATCATATCCCCTCTCCCTCCTCTCCTCCAGGAGTACATGTTCAGTTCCTTCAACCTGTCTTCATAGGACTTGTGATGCAATCCATGCACCATCTTTATTGCCTCCTCTGAACCTTCTCTACCCTGTCTATGTCCTTACGTAGGTATGGTCTCCAGAACTGTACACTGTACTCCAGGTGGGGCCTCACTAGTGTCTTGTATAGCGGAATTATGACCTCCTTTTTCCTGCTGGTGATGCCCTGCCTATACATCCCAGCATCCTATTTGCTTTACCTGATGCCTTGTCACACTGTTTCCTACCTTGAGGTCATCAGAGATGATAACCCCAAGATCCCTTCCTGCTTGGTGCATGCTATATCCTCACCCCCCAACTGGATATATTGTGCCAGGGTTTTTGTGCCCCATATGCATTATCTTGCACTTCTTTGCATTGAATTTCAACTGCCAAACCCTTGACCATTCTTCAAGTTTCTGCAGGTCCTTCTCATTCTGTCTACACCCTCTGGTGTGTCTACTCTGTTACTGTCACTGTATCTCACCCACCCTGGTATCCGGTTGCCCCTCTGCCGGGTAGCCCTGAACACAGGCACCATAACTGAGTCGCTGTTTGTAGGTGCTCAATTGTGGTCACCTTGTTCACAGGCTACCAGTGAAACTGCTTTGACAGTGGGGCAATCTGCAAGTAGAGAAAGGCACATTGATCTGCTTAACCAAGACTCAAGAAGTCACGAGGAAATCTGTCAAATTGTGTTGCAATGGCAAGAAGTTGAGCCATTCTTTGAGGCCTACCATAACAAATAAGGGCCTTTGGGGCATCAAAAGACAGAGATGTGACTTCAGCAATGATGTGATAACTGTAGGTCCTGCTGCCTCAAGAAAGGTAGTGACAATACTCAACAAGCACCTCTACACCACATAGTAACCAAGCCATCTTTAGAAACTGTGACACTAGATCACTTAAAAATTGAAGGCAGCTGAACCATTCTCTGCTGCATCCTGACAGTGATCAATCACTGCACCAAATTCATGGTAGCTGTACCTGGGAGAGACTTTTCTGCCAAAATCACAGCAGAAGCATTTTGAACCTCTTTGGTTGACCTTATGGGACTCATCCAGAATCCTTACAGATCAAGGGGTGCATTCTAACTACAATTGTTGGAAAATAAAAGATATGAACAGTTCCTTACCATCCTCAGACCAATGGTCTATACGAACGCACCAACAGAACTCTCATAGAAATGCTTTAAGCACTACCAGCACTACAGAAGAGCAACAGGCCAGCAATACTACCAGAACTGAACTATATTTTCAACAACACAGTACATTGTTCAACTGAGTAAACACCCTATTACCTCATATTTGCCTGCCATGGTCAATAACCAAAGGACCTGGTAAAGAACGCTCAGACTGAACTCCTCAGAGATTAAATGAAACCTCAGAATGAGTTGAGGAACATTGTAGCACCTTAGGAAAGCAGGCAACATTGTATCATCCCACATGGAGTACGTCCACCAATAACAAAAGTGCAATATGATTGGAAAGCATGAGCTAGTAACTAGAGAGCAGTCCTTTAAAGAATTAGAATCTCAGAGGACCTGAGTTACTGTAGCTACAAGATAGGAACCTGAACTGTTCATTGTTGTAGAAATGCCACACACAGATATCCCTGTGTACTGAATACAATCACAACATGGCAAAACTGTAAAGACTGTGTATAGAAGTCTGCTGAAACCCTACATCTTTTGAGCTGTTGACCTTGAAGATGTGAATGTTGGAAACATCCACATGTGAAATGTGCAGAAAACCCCAACCAGCAATTTTTGTTTTGTAGTAGGGTATCATGAGAAATGGCCTTGGTTGCCTAGTATCAGCATGCATGAGATGGGTCCTATTCTATGTGAACTTTAGACTTTTATGCCCCAGAGATACACTCATACAGTACTACTAAAGGTGTTCTCCTAGACGTTACATAGATGAATACCAGATTATAAGTCTTGTACATAACACAGTAGAATTTAAGAACATTTCAGTGCTTGGGAAATCAGACAAATTAAGGCAGCAAGAGCAGAGTTATTTTCTTACAAATAAACAGAACTGGGCTTCTGTGCTGCAGGCTAATGCAGATGTGGTGGAACCTGTTTGGGGACTGGGAGCAGGAAATCTTCTAAAGGTAAACCCGTGATCAGAGTTATTGAAAAATCTAACCTGAACTTGTGAAGGTTTAAGCTGTCTCTTCCAGGTTAATTTTCTTCAAAGTACAGTTGGCATCAGCAGGGAGGGTCACATACTATGCATAGACTAATCCAAGTGAGGCAGGTGACATATAAAAGAAACTGCAGTTTGGTTTCGCATGCATGTTCTCGGATTGGCTAGTGCCAGCCATTCAGATCACTGAACAGCAGAAGCAACTAGAGTTGAGGAATTTGTTTGTTGTTTTGCTGGGTTGGGACAGCAACTTTTTTGCTTGAAATCAGACATTGTAAAGTAAGCCTAATAAACCAAGGGCAACCATAACAGTGTTTGTCTTTTCTTGTGAATAAGCAGAACTGTGCTTCTGTGCTTATGGCTAACGTGAATAAGGCAAAAGCTGTTTGGAGGGCTGGAGCAGGAAATCTCCTAACCATAAACCTGTGATCAGAGTTATTTAAAATCTAACCTAATCTTGTAAAGGTTTCATCTCTCTCTATGTCCAGGCTTGTTTCATTCTGGAACACAGCTGGCAGCATGGGGGGTCATGGGATATGCCTGGACCAATCCCAGTGAGGTAGGAAGTGACAGGGGAAGTATTAAAGGCATCATTTCTAATGTCTTCCAGCACACTTGTGTCCCAGTGAGTGAGTGGAACAGTGAAGTAGTGGAACAGGTGTAAGACTGGTGTCTTAGGCATTGGCAGGCATGCACAGGAGGAAGCAGGGAGGCAGAGGACTCTGTCAGTTGACTAACACAACATTCATGTTCACCCTGTTGTTACCTTCACTGCTGGAAAGGGCAGAGGGTAAAAGACAGGCCTAAACTGAGAATAGGAGCACACCCTATCTACTGTAGGAGTAAAAGGAGATTTAAACCTGGTAATGAGTAACACAAGTAGCAAACAACAAAAAAGGGAAGCTACAAACACTCTATCAGGTGTAAGGGTATATAAGTATTTCCAGATAACACAGGGAAAATAAAAGTTGAGAATGCTTGGAGTAGTGCAGTGCAGTAGCTGTGGGGTGGCAGTTTTCAGAGAGACCTTCTGAGACTGCAGTGCTGCCCATCTGAACATACACACACCTCTCTGGGTTGAGGAGCAGGTCACCAAACTCCCAGCTGAGGTGGCTAGGATTCAGGGGACCCTTCCCACCCAGGAGCCAACAAGTCTGACACTGTTACCTCAGAGGATGCCAGGAATAGGAATAGCTGGACTATGGTGGGCTTTGGAAAGATGGACTGGTAGGTTAGAGGCATATTCCTCAGTGGGTACCATTATGCAATTCCTACATTGCTCTGGTGAGGTGGGACTGCCAGGAAGAGGCACTTGTGCTAGTGGCCAGAGAAAATGTGGGGATTCAATGAGAGAGGGATAGAATAGGGAATAGGAAGGGTGGAGGAGGTTAGGTACTTACATGGTGCCATGGCCTGGAGGGATGGAAAGTGGATCACTAGGGCAGCAGAACAGGAGGCAGAGCTTGATGTCATTGCTCACCAGGGGACAATGACTTGTCTAGGGATGGGGCTGGGATAGTACAGGAAGAGTTTAGGAGCTGGTGAGGGGTCTGAAACAGGTAGCATACTAAGTGACTTTTATTGAGGTACTGCCTGTACATGACGGAGAGGTATCTTCATCAAAGACCTTCAACTCATGGTTGAAGAAATGGTGCAGAGAGGAAGGGTTCGCTAAATTGGGGACTGGGGATCCACCTGGACAGATAATGGCATATACAGGGTGATGGCATGCATCATCCCAGGATGGGAATCGCTGTCCTCAGTAGATGGTTTAGATGTTACCTTGATTAATTTATTTTTTGCTGCCGGACACTCAGTGGCCCAGTCTCCACTCCCCAGTCTCCCACTCATCCTCCTGAGACTTATCTCAGGTGACGATCCTCCCAAGCTTGTCCCCATTGCAGGGCTGCCAAGTAGGCACGCCTGTGACAGAGACTGTACTGATTCCCAATAGACCCTCTGCTACTGGTGCTTCTCCCTGTTTGCTCCCCAGGAAGGGCCATGGGGCAGGCCAGTCTGAACAGAACTTCAAACTCAGTGACCAGCTGAGTTCCACAGGCAGGTGAAGCATGGCATCATTCTTGGGGCTGGCATTTTGCTGCTTTACCCCATATGAGGCATTACGTGTAATGACGAGGGGTGAAGCACTAATGTCCATCATGCCTCACCACCAAACAGGGTCTGGCAGCTGCTCCCTTGGCCTCTGCCAGAGATCAGTCATGTGCTGGATGCTCACTCACCCTCCCTCCCTCTCCCTGGAGCAGGGAGCAGTCCATGGGATGTGCAATCTTCCTCCTCTGGCTGTCCTTTGACTCCTCGGATCCATTCCTGAACTGGGGCATTGGTGTACAAGTGTAAGTCCTAACACCATGCTGGTGGGCCAGCCCAGACTTGTATGAACATTTAAACTAGCTGGGGGTGGTGGATGAAACTGGGAGGCAGAAATTGTCCACACACAGGCTGAAGTACTAAACAGTGGCCGCTAGGTGTGGGCATAATGAGGCTTGAGCTATGAGTCTTTACTTTAAAGCCCCAAATGAAAAAATGTAAACCCTTTATTGTAAAAATAAATAAATGTGACACTTTTTTTCTGCTCCAGCAATTCGAGGACAATCGCCCACCATCAAGGCGCTTGTCGGCAGAGCCGGATTAATTCATTTAGGTTTCCTTTCTCACTGAGCAGCAGCTGGTAGCTTGCAAGATGGAGCAGATGGGGTTGGTGAGTCATTCTGCTGCTCATGAATATTCATAGTACTCGTCTCCACCACACCCCACTCCTGACAACATCTGCCCCTGCTATGGACAGACAGATAGATAGCTTGAGATCAGCTCGACTGAGTTTCCCACCACCTGTTGTGTAGGAGCAGGGTCAGGTGGTGTGGAGAGGTGCCCTGTGTGCGACACTCTTTCCCACCAATGTGAGGCAGTCTAGCAGCTCCACACAGTCAAGTTGCCAGGACCAGCTGGACATCTGCTGCTATATTGCAGTTATTGTGAATTTCACTTTAGCTAAGTTTAAAAACACACTAATTTGAATTTGGTACTACTGGGTCTGTCAATGTTGGACAAGGTAGCAGATTTGCCTAACTGACACCACTACTGATCATATTCGCCTACTGATGATCACTATTAGTCTCTTCACTGTCTGTACCGAGGAGATAGTACGATTCCAGACAGTCTTCTTTCCATGTAGTGAGCCACCACCAGTCCAAGGTAACTGTGCTGACTATTATTTCCAAATTTTTCTGCCGGTGCCTGATCCTATGTTATAAACTCCGACTCTTTCAGGAGTCCTCCGCTCTCTGTTCACCATGATCTGAGAAAGCCCTAATGTGAACAAATAATAAATAAATTGTGCTGTCAATGTGCCACTCTTACAGGGAGGACTCATCTTTCCCTGAGGATGGTTTTGTGTCACTTCATAATGTTAAAAACACCAAGTTTTTTAATTGCCATTATTACTTACACCTTGAAGAATTCACAACAAATTCAGTGCTTTTTATTGCTATGCATTTGACAAAATAACTGTTTTGGTACTGTGCTGACTTAACAGCTTTGATTGGGGAGTAGAAACCCTATGTGATGCAATGAATGTGTATATAGTTAGCAAAGCCAATGAACCACAGATAAGACCCCTGAGGACCACCTATAGTAGGTTCAGTCGCAGTGTACATAAGTAGCACAAAGTGGACCCAGGATTAGGTTACCACCTTTTAAGAAGCTGAAAGTGGACATTTGTCACTGAAACATGCTTTTTTGCAGGACAATATGTAACATCAACCAATGGAACAGATTTGTTTATTCTACATAATTAGAATTAAGACTGTTGTAGCTTTTTATGTGTTTCTATTATTTCTTATCCTTTCAAGGTATTTTAGTTAAGGTATTATAATGTTCTGCAACATTTAGAAGAAAGTTAGAAAATATTCTTTTCTAATGTAATGTAAGACATGTAGTATTTTTCATGCTTTTTCCAGGACACAGCTGCATAAATCAAGACTGTCCTGCAAAAATCAGGACAGGTGGTAACCCTACCCAGGAGAGACCCATGGGGAACCCCTTCATTATGTCTTCTAAATAACTAAGATGTTTTATCAAGCCTCACACACTTTTTCTGTTCTCTATTTCTGATGGATAACAATTTGAGATATGCCAAATTCCAAATCTAATAACAATAGTAACCACCACAGCCCTGTTGGAATTCATAGGCTTTATCCATACATCACTAGATCAAAGAAACTTAGTGGTGCGACTTTCATTGATCTAATGAAAGCCTTTGATACTGTTAATCACTCCCTACTATTCAAACAACTGTCCTTCATTGGGCTTTCAAAGGATACAATACTCTGGATTAAAGTTATTTAGAAGTTGCCCTAGTGGCATGGAGGGCTGAGGCAGCAATGCCTTACCTCCTGCAAATGCCTGCACCTGTGTTTGTGGTGTGAGGATCATCCAGGGCTGTCCAGGGTGGGAGAAGATCAAGCATCTGGAGGACCGCTCTCCTCTTCTGGGAAGGGGGAACAGAGGTCAGTGATTGCTTGACACCTAGGGAGGTTAGGTGTTTGCACGCCTGGCCCTGTAAGTGCGGCACAGAGGTAGAGCAGCCAGCAGGTGTGCTGCATGTGGCATGCTCCTGTCAGCATTGCATGCTCCACCTGCTGACAAAAAATGGAAACATGGCAGCCTTGATTGAGTGGCTTGATGGCCGTCCATTGGGAAGTTGCCATCTCCGGAGGGCATTACCAAATACTGATCCATTCCTGGGTGGGGTTAGCCCCCATAGCTCAGGGATGGCCTGAAGGTGGAGGATGGTGCAGGATGGATGGCAGCCAGAGATGACAGGATGCCAGGTAAGAGGAGCCAACTGGGGGGGGTGAGGAGAAAATACACATCAAAAGTTATTTAGAAGATCAGTTCCAAAAAGTGAGGATTGTAATGTCATCTCAGAATGACTACCAGTCTGCTCTGGAGTGCTGCAGGGCTCAATCTTGGTACTCCTTCTATTTAGTCTCTTCTTAAACAACCTCCCATGTTCCTGTCATCAACAGTTATCCTCTATGTGGATGATGCTTTCATTTTCTGTTGCCATCCTGACCAAAGCACCTGGAACATCACCTTAACTCAATTTTGAAATATGGAAGAGTGGTACAGTAGTCATAAACTGGTAATGAACTATAAAAACAGTCATGCTTTTCAGCAGTACTCATAATAAGCACAAGTCCCAGCCTCACCATCAGGGATTGTAATGGAGACTGACTGGAGCAGATCCAACAGTTTACATACCTTTGATCACCTTGGACAGTTCCCTATCCATTCAGCACATTGACAACATCACCAGAGCTATCAATATTAGGATTGCATACACATAGACATAAATGTAGCCTGATGCCAGATGCTCTAAGACTAGCATTCACAGCTCCATCATGTCAATTATATATTATGGTCTTATCATCTACGGTTCTGCCACCATCATGGCCCTCCATAGGATATCCGTGGCTCTCAATAAAGCCTGCAGACTCCTCACTGGTGCTGCCTACCTTACACATTCTTGTGAATTGTAGCCAGTCTGGCTGGCTCCCTTGGATGGTAAAATTCAATACCAGACCTGCTTGACAATAAAAAAGTACTCTTTAGCCCCTATTCCTGTCTCTGCACACCATATCCTCAATATACCAAACTTTCCTTGTTCCTAGATTCCAGACCTCCCAAGGACAAAGGTCCTTTTCTATCGTGCACTGCTGTGGTTTAATGTCCTGAACACTGAAATTCTATCAGCTCCAAATCTTGGCACTTTCAAAACAATGCACTGGCAGCATCTCCTGATTAACGGTAACTGTGAATGCTTCACCTAACTGTTGCTGCCCAAGCTTGCTCATCCTCCATTACACTTAACTTTTTCCATTCACACAAGTCTGCTCCCACCCCTACCCCTTCCAAGTCATTCCTCCCCTTACCCCTTCCCCATTTCCTTCTCCTGCTTTCTTCCCTCACCTTCTACCCTCTTGGAACTTTCCTACCTCTGCTGCTTTGACAAGGCCTCTAGGCTGTCTCCTCTTGTGTTAACCAGTTATTTTTCCTTTGATATGTTGATTTAACTACTACAATGTACTAGTATGCTACTTAAACTGCTCTATATAGCAACCATTTGAAGGTGTTCCTTTGTTTGTTTGGGTACCTTCCCCACAGATGTGGAGCCCTTCTAAATGAACTGTTTTTGCTCAAAGGTACTGTAATCCAAAACTTAATACATAAATAAATAAATAAAATCTTATTGAACAACATTTCAATAACAGAAAGGTTGTTCAAGAACCCTACAGAAATGTGTGTGTGTGCATACAGAATGCATGCCACATGCTTAATTGTGCAATGTTTGCATGTAGTTCGCACACACAAAGTGATCCTAAGTGAACCATGTCTAAAAAGCAAATCAGATTCACATGCTGTAAGCTTGACATGTGTACAGCAGGTAAGCTGGTGTGAACATCTTTTAAAAATTACATCAGGTTCACATGCTGCATGCTTGCACGTGTGCAGCAGCTAAACTGGTACAAATCTCATCTAAAAACACATCAGTTTCTATTTGCCTGGTTAAATAAAGTGATTGATTGATGATTGATTTCTTATACTACTGTTGGTAATTAGAGTCATTAAAATACGTTTTATTTGGATTCCCATAAAAGTTAGGTAAACTCATTAATTCTGATACTTTGGAAGTTTTGTCATTAAATCGCCATTAATTTGTAATGTATTGTTTGCTTACTGCAATAAATGCCTAGGATATTTTTATTTTAGTCTTTGGTAACTGGTAAGGCCATTAGGCACAAGTGCCTGTTTTAGGGGCAACCTGGGAGCACTGGTTGGTTAAGTGATTTGTTTAGAACCACACAGTATGCAAGTGAAAGTTATGAGACTGAAACCAAGGTCTGGTCTGTTGGATGTAACAAGCCCATTCACAGCTCGTTACTTTAACCTCTAGGCTATACTGCCAGCCCATATAGCCAGTCAAAATCTCCCATCCAGATATACAAAGAGCGGCCTCTGTGTTGTGAAACCTTTCCTTTTGTTTTGGACCATACAAATCCCTTCTGCATGTTTAGTGCTACAAATTGTTTCTCCATGACAGTTTCATCTCACTTACTTTCTCTTTGTCTTTCTGTATTGAGCATATACACTATGGCCATGCTCAGCACTCTTTCTGCTGAGTAGGGTCTTGAAGGACATACATCATACCTCATATTGCGTCACTGAAATGAGGACATGGACACTTAAAATGAGGGACAATGAGGACACCAACCCACATGATGAATAGGACACATCATGAAACATGGAGATACAGTACCTCAGAACACAGTAGAAACCATTACATTAACACCTGAGAATGAATTTCTACCATTAAGCAGTAGTGCCATTTAGGTAGGGGCAGGCAATTCCCCCATTATTTATGCCTAGGCTGTTCTTATGGTGTGACAATAATGGCATTAAATTTGAATTTAATCTTTAGCACAATAAGTGCCCACCTGCCTATGTGTGCTCAAGCTGCAGGTACTCTCAGACTTGACTCGTCTGCATTGTGTTGCCCATCTCTCCACCTATTAGTGGCAGCACAATCCCATGTGATGTGAATGAGCTCCAGCCAAGAAAGAGCACATGAGTTTTGTAAGTGTGACTGTCTTTCCTGCCACAGAGACAGACTGCACACTACAGCTTGGAGGAGTCGGTGAGCACTGAACTCTCAATAGCAGTGATGTGGCAGCATATTTTGTTTGTCTACTCTTAGTGAGTCTCCATCTCCTCTGGTGGCTGAAGGGGCAGATGGTGAGCTAGAAGCTAACTCAATACTAGGCAACCTACTTACTCTACTAGGCTTGCCATGCAAAAAGACAAAAACAACATAGACCCCACAGTAACAAGCTAGGCTTAGTAGCAGTGTTGACAATGGTATGGGTTGCCTTCATAGGCCGTGATCAGTGCAGTGGCCAGCCACAGCAAAACCAAGCAAAAATAAGCAACCCAGGTTGGGTGGGTTCGTTGATGAGGTGACTTGGTCATGGACCATGTTGGAGATCTGTGATGGTTGGATCTAGCATCCACCTTCTGGTGGAAGGAGAGTGGGAGCAGACTGAAAACTAGGCTTATAGCACACTGTTCCAGGCTGCAGGTTCTGGCTACATGGCCAGGTAAGTAAAAGTAAATATTTTTTTTACAGCGGATTAGGGAAGGAGGACTCAATTGAAATATTGCTGTTTTTCATGTTTCTTCACCTTTGGTGGCCTCATGACCCATAAAGGATGGGTATTGAATGGAATGGTGTCAGGGAGAAAATCAGTACAAAGTTCTTTTTTGGGGGCAGAACTTCAACCAGGAAAAATTTAATTAGTAACCGAGTTAAACCCAAATCAGATGCACTGTTCCAGGTTATATACAGATAAATGTTATACATTTGAATTTTATTCCTGATTTGCTTATCACTTGTAACTTTTGAGATGTTATAGACATTCTAGAACTGTCATTCTTGCATTCATGGACAGTTGAACAGTATGGTATGTACAGACTTTTGGAGCACCACTATAGTAAGGTTTATGCCCTCCCCAAAGAAGCTGACCTACACATCCCCACACTCAGGCACATTTTGACAAAGGGCAAGGAGACTGCAGGATGTGCACCATTGAAATGAATGGTGTGATTTATTACTATTTTATACATTATTAATGGAGAGTCAGAGACTAATGAAGGTCACCGCCGACTAACAAGGGCCTTGTTAGTAGAACAGTGGTCTTCATTATTCTCCAGCTCACCATCATAACATATAAAATAGTAATAAAACAATAACTGCATTCGTTTCAAGGGTACACCCCAGCACTCTGACCTATGGACATCATCTCTAAAGACTCTTGCCTCTGGCTACCTAGTACTCAAATAAGAGACTTTTACTTGTATCTGTACTTGGTGGGTTGGCTGTAGCAGCATGCTCATACCCACTACAGTGTGGCATGGGGGAGGGGCAACTGGCCATGTGGGCGTGTGTCAAGTTATTGCTACTTTTGTGTTTGCACTTTAAAGTCTGTTTGTGCAGAAGCATTTAAAACTAAGGAAAGTAAATAGGAGTACAGACCAGACAGAAGTAATTAAGTGGTTTTGTGGCGTGCGTTTGTGTAATGGGGTGGAAAAACCACATGTGTTTCCATTGGTATGTGTGCTACAATTCAACTGTGGAACTGAGATGAGTAAGAGAAGAAAAGAAAACTGAAAAGCATAACAGTGGCTACAAGCATGCCACATGCATGCAGATGTAGTCAGATACAGTATGTATTGAAGTACAAGTGAGCCATATGTGCAGACTGTATGACTTGGTGGTTAAAAGCACTGAACTACAAGCCAGGAGACTTGAAGGCATGGAGGTTTAAATCTCATTAACCCCACTTGTGCATGGTGTGATTCTGAGCAAGTCACTTAACTTTTACGTGTGCAGTTATCAGTGACCACTTACATTTTGCTCACGTCACATGCATGCAGTCTTTCCCAATTTAACATCAAAATCATGGTTTCCACAATTGTTTGCTGCATGCATGTCATATGCATGCAATCAGTTCAATTTAACATTTAAATTATACTTGCAGCACACATATCACTTGGGTAGTTTTCTGTGTGCAGCATGAAAACATTTCATATAATTATTTCTGTAAGGGAAGAGACCTTAGTGTGCACTGTGAACATACAGTATTGTTATTATATAACCAAGGTGACAATGATAAGTGATCATCTTCAGTGCTCCACAATTAGGACACACATTTTATTAACCAGGCAACATATCCTATTCATATTTCCTGACTTCCCAGAACAAGCTAAAAGGATTTGATTGAAAAACAAGGTACAGTAGTGGCATACTGGGCTGCATTGTTTGTCTAAGGACATAGAGTGGAAGTCTGTGAAGCAACCATACTACAGTAGTAGCACTGAATTTGTCAAGCAATTTTGTGAGATTCTCTATTTATTCTTCACAAAATTTAGGAAATAAATTCTCTAAAATTATTTTCATATACCTTCAGAAAGAGGCCAGTTCCTATTACAGTACTTAAGTGCCATCTGGTAGATTTTCAGCTACACTATCAGATGAGACAACCTCTCTGCGTAGCAGTTAACACACTAACAAACACAACAAAATCCCTAACTAAAGGTTTCACAGTTCTCAACAGGGATTTAAAAAAATTAACTTAAATTGAATCTTATTTTGTCATTATTCTCTCTAGTGTCTAGTTACATAGATACATAGACAGTGTCAGCAGATAGGCCTGTGGCCCACCCAGTCTGCCCATTTGAGCTTGTAAGTTCAGTTTATGTTTTCTTAAAAGTCTGTTGCCCTTACCCCTGACCTCCAAAATTCCTTTATGTCTATCCCATGCATTCTTAAATCCCGTGATTGTTTCAGCTCCTACCACTTCCTCTGTCAGGGTGTTCCACTTGTCCACCACCCGTTCTGTGAAGAAAATCTTCCTCATGTTTCCTCTGAATCATCCTCCCTCCAACTTCATCCCATGCCCTAGTCCTGGAACATCTTTTTGCTTAAAAATAGTGTATTCCTGCACCCTGTTCCTCCCTGTGAGATACTTGTATGTCTCTATCATATCCCCTCTCCTCCTCTCCTCCAAGGAGTACATGTTCAGTTCCTTCAACCTGTCTTCATAGGACTTATGATGCAATCCATGCACCATCTTTGTTGCCCTCCTCTGAACCTTCCCTACCCTTCTATGTCCTTATGTAGGTATGGTCTCAAGAACTGTATGCTGTACTCAGGTGGGGCCTCACTAGTGTCTTGTATAGCAGAATTATGACCTCCTTTTCCTGCTGATGATGCCCCTGCCTATACATCCCAGCATCCTATTGCTTTACCTGCTGCCTTGTCACACTGTTTCCCTACCTTGAGGTCATCAGAGATGATAACCCCAAGATCCATTTCCTGCTTGGTGCATGCTATATCTTCACCCCCAACTGATATGTTGTGCCAGGGTTTTGTGCCCCATATGCATTATCTTGCACTTTGCATTGAATTTCAACTGCCAAACCCCTGACCATTCTTCAAGTTTCTGCAGGTCCTTCTCATTCTGTCTACACCTCTGGTGTGTCTCTGTTACAGAGCTTTGTGTCATCAGCTAACAGTGAAATTCTGCCTTCTAGGTCCTGTGCAATGTCACTGATGAAGATGTTAATAGGACCTGTCCCAGCACTGATCCCTGTGGTACCCCATTAGTCACTCTTCCCTCTGTGGAGTGACAGCCATTTACCACCACCTTCTGTGTCCTGCCACCTAGCCAGTTACCTACCCACCACACTACTGTCCTGCCCAAACCCATATTCCCCAGTTTGTGTAATAATCTTCTATGTGGCACAGTGTCAAAGGCCTTGCTGAAGTCCAGATAGGCCATGTCCACTGCCATCCCCTGATCCACCTCCCTAGTCACCCAGTTGCAATAATTATTTGTAGCCTAGCTACCTATATGAATGTTCTACAATTAGTACAGAAGAGATAGGTACTGTAGGAGGTAACACAACACTCCCCACAGAAAAGTTATACTGTACTTAGAATTAGGGCTAGGAGAACTTGGTGAAGTTCACTTCTGATCCTTAATAAGTAAGAACCAGAACATGGTGGAGCTCTGATTTGTTCAGATTAGTTTTGATTATTTATAAGTATTTGAAAAAATGGGATAAAATGCATAAAGTGGCCAATGTTGGTCATATTCAACACAGAGGCCAAAAGGAAATAATTGAACACATTAGTTGCATAAAATGACAGTAAAACTGCTAAATAAAAGCAATAATTAATTACTACTAGCTGCTTCATGGCTGACTTGTACTTGTAGCATGTTCTGCATATCCAGCTTGGGTACATGATGTGGGTGTGCTGGAGAGAGAGAGAGAAAGACACACACAGATGCAAATACTGTTGTACCACAAAGAAATACCAAGCACTGCAGCCAGCTAAGATTACGTTTAATGTGCTGGTGCAGTGTGGGTATTATTTTGATGGTTGGTTAATGCTTATACGTAACAATAAACTAAGAAGGAAAAGGACAACATGTTTTTTAAGGTTTTAAATAAAACAAGTTTTACAGTAAACAATACAATTTTACTTGTTAACAGGCCTACATTAATTACATGCAAAAAATGTTAAAAATATATATTGTCTTAAATGCACTACTTCCTGCTGAGGAGGTATACCTTGAAATAAATGAAAATGTTATATATTTAGAAGCTTATGAGTACTTTTCTTAAGTAATGTGATGGTCTACTGTATATGTGCGACAACCACTCCAGACCATGGGTGTATTGGGGCATTAATGCACTACACACCTGGCAGAAGACACGCAAGCTTCACCATTGTGTTTCATAATGACCAGGGTGCATGCATATCGATAATTCTGATGGTCTGTCATGGGTTATAACTTACTTGCCTAATGTCTTTACATAAAAACATAAACTCAGAATTTAAATACAGTATACTTACAGGCTTACTGAACGTTCTCTGGTACTGGTTGGGGCCTCCCCATGGAGGTTATCCTCACCATATGAAAAACACTGGTATATAATATGCCTTAGTTGTTCTAGAGTTTTGCTGCTCTGGTGCTCAGAATACACCAGAGGGCACCAAAACCAAAAATCTTCTGGGGACCGTATGGGCCAGGCTCAAGCCCCTAATGTATTGAAATGCTAGAAACACCCTTTGTACTGAGTGGGAGGAGACACAAGAGGAGAGGAATCCTCCAGGGTTCAAATTAATAAAGGAAGCAGGTGGTAGTAATGAAGGGGGTGGAAACAGGAGCATTAGAAAGAAAGGGGAAGGAGGATAGCTAAAAAGGAAAGAAAGGGGATAACAAACTGAGTGGTAACAAAATATGGATGCCCATGTGTACAAATGCTAGAAGTGTAGGAAATAAGATTCTGGACCCTGAGGCCATCATGGCAGAGGCCAACCTGGATACTGTGGCCTTACCAAGTCATGGTTCTGAAAACCATGACGGACATAGCCACCCATACCAATACCAGAAATACACTGTTCAGGAAGGACAATGTGAGAAGGAAAGGAAGGGCTGTGATACATATGAACATATGAACATGTGAAAACACCAGCAGATAGAGGTCCATGGTTCATCGAGTTCTGCTCAATTGTGCAGCTAGCCCTCACCATGCAGCTGCCCCGCCACCCTCCCCTTCATACTCTTCTCACTCAATGCCAACCCTCTAAAGCCATCCACTTTGCTACAGGCTACCTCCTCAGGCAGAGTATTCCACTTGTCCACCACCATCTCTGTGAAATACTGTCTTCTGACTTCCTCCTGAACCTTCCCCCTCCAGTCTCAGCTGAAGCCCTCTCGTGACCCTGCCCTTCTTATCTGGAAGATCCCTTCTGGACTAGTCTTGTTTATCCACTTTAGGTATTTAAAGGTTTTGATCATGACCATCCCTTCTCTCCTCCAGGAATACATGTTCAGCTTGCCCAGCCTCTCCTTTTAGGAGTATCCCTCTGAACCATGGATCATTTTGTTGCCCTATGATGTACACCCTCCAGAAATTTGATGTCCTTCAGGAATGGGCACCAGAACTGCGTGAAGTATTCCAGTTGTGGCCTGACCAGCGACCTGCAGAGGGCAGGATCACCTCCCTATTTCTAGAGATTTCCCTCGCTATGCACCCCAGCATTCTGTTGGCTTTGCTGCCACCTTTCTGCACTGAGCCGTGTTGTTCATATTCCCCATTATGAGCACCTTAGATCCTTCTCCTCTTCTGTGCACTGTAGCTTGTACCCTCCCAGCTGATAACTCCTCCCCAGGTTCTAGCCCCAAAGTGCAGTACCTTGCACTTTTGATATTAAACCCAACTGCCATGCTCTGACCACCCTGCAGTTTGGTCAGGTCCTCCTGCAGCCCCTTCATCCTTCAATGTCATCTACCACCGCTGCCATCTTTGTGCCATTCGTGAAGAGACTGATTCATCCGAGATATCAGCAATGAAAATCTCGAACAACACCAGTCCCAACACTGATCCCTGTGGCACCCTGCTTGTAACATCCCTCGGTGATGAGAGTTCTTCCCCACCACCACCCTTTGCTGCCTACCCTTCAGCCAATTGGTGATCCAGTTCACCATCTTCGTTTCCTCCCTATATATTCCAGTTTCCCCCAGCCTCCCATGTGAGCACGGAATCAAAGGCCTTGCTGAAATCCAAATACAGGACATCCACCGATGGCCTTTGTCCACTTCCCTTGTCACCCAATCATAGTTCTCAATCAGGTTTGTCTGGCATGATCTTCCTGAGACAAACCCATGCTATTGATCATCCTGGAGACCATTGTTCTCCAAAAGATCACCAGACTCTCTTTCAGGATCATCCTCATCAGTTTTCCCACAACCAGTGTGAGGCTCACTGGTCGGTAGTTCCTGGTTCATTCTTTGGTCCACTTTTTGTGAATGGGAATCACATGGGCCATCCTCCAATCTGGTGGTATGCATCCTGTGTCCAAGGAGGTATTGAACAGGTCCCCAATATTCCCCAGGATCTCAGCTAGTTCCTTAAGTACACTAGTGTGAATACCATCTGGACCCAGTGCCTTATCCCCCACTCAGTGCCCTTAATCATTTCAGCACCTATCCTCTGTGGTCACTGTATCAGTCATCTCTTCCCCTCACCCAACTCTCCTCTCCCAGTTGGTGCCTGCCCCCTTCTCCTTCATGAACACATAGCAGAAGTAATCATTTAGTGTCTCTGCCTGGTCTTTAACCTTCTCCACCCAGCTCGTGTCCTTCTTTATCATCACTATCTGATCTTTGTTTTCCTGCCTTTCACTAATGTATCTGAAGAAGTCCTTCCTCCATTCTTAATGCCCTGTGCCAGTCTCAGCTCCTGGAAGTCTTGGCCACTCTGACCAGCCTGGTAACCTCCCTGGACTTTGTCATATACATCTCCTGTTTTCTCCCCATCTGATTTCTTGAGTCTCTGAAATGCCTTTTTCTTGGCCCTCACCCCGTCCATGACCTCCTGCATCTGCCAGCTGTTTTGTTTTGCCCTCCACTCTTACTCCTTGTTCTTGTACATGTTCCAGTAGCCTCAACCAGTCCTTTCTTAATAATATCTCATTTCTGGCTAGCATCCATGCATGGTAGAATGCACACCAGATGCCGCCCGCACAACCTCCATCCTATTAAAGTCCAGTCTCTTAATTTCAATCACATTGGTACTTGAACCTCCTGATTCCCTGCTCATATTGAGCGTGAACCATACCATGTGGTGGTCACTCCCAGCCAGAGGTTCCTCTACCTCCAGATCACTTATGACCTCCCGCTTAACAGGACTAGATCTAGAGTCCTATTCAACCTAGTTGGCTCCTGGACTAACTACACCAGGAATCCATCCTGGAATGCCACTAAAATGACATGCTCCTTTGCACTTGTGGTGATTTGGGTGCTTCACTGACCCCCAGTAAGTTGAAGTTCCCACCACTACAGTGTTCCCTTTCCTAAGACCTTCTGATTGCTCAGCTAACTCCCTATCCAGGTCATCCCCTTGAGCTGTACACACCCCATACTCAATGTCCTACTTTTTAAAACTTGGAACTGCACACAAGGGCCTCTGTTCTGCTTTTCTCCCCTTCCTTCTGCACCTATCCCTCCTGTACATATATTGCACACACACACCCTTTCCCTTGGCCCTGTCCTTCCTGAATATCCTATAACCTGGGACCATCAAATCCTAATCCTGGTACTAGGTGGCTCATGTTTCCATGATGGCCACAATGTCCACCCTCTCTATTGCCAACACAGCCTGCAATTCTGCAGATTTATTACCAAGGCTCCTCTCATTCAGTGAGACCACCCTCCAACCTGACCCTGCCCCCTCCAATTCTGGGATACCCCCTTTTAATTCTGCCATGCCATTGCTCCAAGCACCTCCCTGCCAGCCTGGGAGGTAAGCTCATTGGATCTCCTCTCTGGGAGCCATGCCTACCATATGTCCTCTTATCCCCCCCACCTAGTTTAAATCCGCCTTTGTAGCTATGTATTCCCCTATCATCTGTTTTAATACCTCCTTTCCTACCCTGCTCAAATGTAGCCTATCCCCAACATAAAGTTCATTGGTGTCCAAGAGTCTGTCCCAGCTCCCTACCAACTCGCAACCCCTGAATGACACCATTCAGTCAGCCAGGTGTTGAACTCCCAATCTTACCTTCCTTACCATGCTACGAGGGTACTGAGAGCACCTCTGAGAAGGCCACTGAGTTCCCAGTTCCATACACAGCCTGCCCAGATCCTTGAACCTCCTCCTCACTACTTCCACCATCTCCCTGCCAGGCCATTCATGCTCATGTGCACCACAAGATACGGCTTCCTCCTACCCCTCCAAGCACACTAAAGAATTGACTGCCTGCTCTGTCTGCAGTTAAGCTTGCGTATGGACTCCACCAAGGTGCGACTATGTCATACCCTTTGCTGCCCCATCATATCCCTTTCAGTATTGAACTCCAGCATTACATCTCCTTCTCCAGACATCATCCCTCCCTCCATCCTTTTACCTTGTTGACTACTGCTAGATTCCACCCTCAGCTGAAACCCTCCCATCACCTCCTATGGACACCCCACCCCAGACCTATCTCTGCTTCCCTCAATGCTCCCTCACAATCCTCCCTCTTTCTTCCACCCTGTGCTCCCCTAAGTCTCCTTTTCACCCTCCAGCCTTGCTCCTCTCATTTACCCCGGCTGTCTTCTTACATCTTTCCAGCTGTGCTCCCTCACCACTACTACCATCCTTCACCAGATTCTTGTCCCCATGCCATCCTCTCACTTCCATTACCTACCTCTCCTGGAGATCCCTCACCCCTCCTCCTCCAGTGTTGCCAGCAATGCAAACCTATTACGCACCCTCCATGCCGTGCTGGGTCTGGGATCCTACCTCCTTCCCCTACCTCTCCCATTATGATTTGCCATCCATTTGCATTTATTTATTTATTTGCTTTGGTAATTGGGTAAGTGCACCAGGCATAGCAATGCCTATTTTCAGGCATGACCTGGGAGGGTACAAGGATTTCAGATGACAACAAAACAGTTTGTACAGTGCACAATAGGTGGAAAACAGCGGATACAGGTCCAATACAATTTTCAGCAAGGTGCAGTGTATACAAATTGCCCCACTTCTCTTCCCCATCTCATCCCCAAACCATTTTTCTACCCACATGGTGTCCTCTTGTTGCTCTCTGCCCCAGCAACTCTCCCCTTCTCCCAGCCTCCGCAACTCTCTACCAAGCCACTGCACTTAATCCTCAAGTCTTCTCAGCCTGTCACAGATCAACACCCTCCTAGCTTCCACAATACATTCATCCAGACTGCTGCCCCACATCCATTGCAGCACACTATTCTACCCCATAGGCCCTTCTAGCATCCTGCAGCCCCTCTACCACCCTCCTCTCCTGTCCCCATCCCCTCTGCAACTGCCCCATCCCATAGTTTGTCCTTCCTACCTCCTCCATTTACTCACCTCAGCATCCCTTAATTCCTGAAATACCCCAGAATGTAATCCTTCTTTTCCAGTGTGTCCTTTAACCAACCCCTGCCCTGCTTCCTGCCAAGATCATAGACCTTAGTACCCTCAATCACACAGCACCTACAATTAAATTACCCCTAGAACAACAGTTACAACCCCCAAAATTGTCCTATATGATAACTTTAAGTTAAGTTTAAGTTAGAATACAGAACTCAAACAGCTTCCACACTCTCCACATGTCAAATCCAACCACAGTGCCTCTGTTCTGAAGCAGCTCCTCCAGAAATGGACAGTCACAGTACTTCATTCAGACACAGTTGCAGTGTGCCCCTAATCCTGTCACAGTGCCACCAAAATTAAAAAGCCACAGTGCCTTAGTCCAGTAGCAGTACCCTTCTAGCAGGATGTATCCCTACCCTCCAGTTCACCCAGGGACCTCTCCTTCCAATGATCTCCTCCTCTTGCCCCTCTGATAGGTCCTCTTCACCACTTGGGTGGCTTACTTCATCCTCCAGAGCTCAAGCTCCACCAGATGTGATCAGCCCTTTCTTGAATTTGTTTTCCTCCTATGTTCTCAGTCCATCCTTCAAACCTTCCTGCCTTGACTGGTGAGTCTCCCAGGAGATGGATCCACCTCCTGCCTTGGGCACTTAATAGAGGTTGGGACTTGGGTGGGAGGGCAGAAAAAAAACTGCTCAGTTTATGAGCCCCAGCTGCTTATTTCCTGATCCTCCGCCACTCTGGTGAATGCCTTCCGATCCCTTCCTGCTCAATTGAGCACCGCCAGGCCTTTTAAATATGGCATGCAATGGCGCTTATTCAATTAGATTGGCTCCTCAAAGAGCCAACGCAGATCCCCTCTGCATCCTGATTGGAAGCAGCCCTGCCACTGGATTGGCTCCAACTTCAAGCCACGTTTGTTGTGGTTTCTCCTCTGCTGCCAGTGGGCATAAAAACTGCTTAGTCTCTGTGCCCCAGTTGCTTCTTTCCTGATCCTCCTTTTCCTCCTCTGCTCTGGTGAATGCCTCCCAATCCCTTCCTACTTTACTTTATGTGATGGAAGGAATAAAAGCAATGGAGATACAGGGAATACGGAGGAGACAGAGGTATGGTGGGTCATTCTTGAGATGGGGAATAGAGCTCTATTTGTATGGGCATGATCTATGGACTGCCAGCACAGTGGGAGGAGCATGATAATGTACTAATGGAAGCACTGGCAAGATAGCAGAAAAGGTGAGTACTACAGCTGGGTATTTCAATCTGCCTGATTTAGACTGAAGTCTCCCAGCTGCAGTTTCAGCTAACAGCATGAACATCCCGGACTCCTCGCAGGGGCATTCTTTATGTAACTAGTCAGTAAACCCACTTGTGATGGGGCAGTACTGGACCTTGTACTCAGAAACAGGGATAGTGTAGGTTGTGGAATCAAACCACACAAGTATGAGGGTCTTGGACTGCAGGACAGCAGATTTAATAAAGACAGATGAATGCTTCAAGGATGATCTAGCAGAGGGGATGATCTGAGGTGGAGGAACAGTGAGACAAGCTAAAAAGAGCTATAGTGAAGGCAACAAACCTCTGTGTCATGCAAGTGAGCAAAAGTAACAGGAAAAGAAACCAAAAGGATTCTCAAAAGAGGGCAGAAAAGGTAAGAGCTAACTTTTAACTTACAAGGCTCTATGTGGTGTGGGTCCTATTACTTGAAAGAGCCCCATTTCGCCACCAATGACCCCACTCTGCTTCACACTGATGCAGACTGTTGTCCCACCATCTAGATTAAAACTCTCTGGGGATAGAGCTTAGTGCACTCCACTGCTTTGGAACGCACTCTTTGAACATCTGAATGGTCAACTCAGTGGAGGCCTTTAAACCATCTTTGAAACATATTTATTTTGAAAAGCTTTCCTGACTAAGTATTACTTCTACATATTTTATAGTGTTTTAATATTAGTTTTACATTGTTACTCTGAACAGTGCTTAGAGCCTTTCGTGCATTGGGCACTTTAAAAATAAAATTTTGCTTTGCCTTGCCTAAAAGAGTAGCATTCAGAAGGTATTAGGAGACACGGGGTGGATAGGAAGGTGTATCAGGAAAATAGAGGGAAGCAAGGAGAGCATTGGGGAGCATGAAGGCGCAAACTGAAGAGTGAATAGCCTAGGTGGGGTTATCCACATTAGAGCAGAAACAATTTAGATGAATAACAACATACTAAGGCAAACACATTGGACACATGTATGCCGCAGAGTCAAATTGTCAGAGGTCCCAATGCTGCCCAGATATGCATCAAATATGACACAGTGCTGCTGACTACATGAACAGACCTGCTGTATGAACCCAAAATACAAATCTGCATGATTGATGTGGGTCTCTGCCCCCACACACCCCCTAGCTATATATAACTAATTGCAGGTCGCAGAATAGGTGAAGGATGACAGCTCATTGTGACCTGTGAGATTGTATTGGTACACATGATACACACAGAGATATTCACTCAGGATACACCACTGGCACTGCCAGACAGCACAACACCATCCACCTGGGCAGCAATAATCATCAACACCTGAGCCTCCATGCCTGTCACTGCAACCTATGACCAAACGTGTCTCAGCTCCAAAGACTCATCTGCACACATACACTGTGACCTCTTTCCTCCACTCTAATTTATCCACTATAGCCTCAGTTCCTTTGTTAGGATACCACCCAGGTAGTAACGCCCAGGTGGTCACGAAAAGGGACAAAGCATTTTTTAGGTATGTAACCAAAAAGCGGAAGACCAAGGGTGGGACTGTAAGGTCAAAAATGGAAGGAGAGATGGTGCAGAGGGGACCAGGAAAGGCAGACATCCTGAACAAATACTTTCATTCAGTATTCACAGGGGATGGAGAAAGGATGGTCCACAAAAGTAACAGCAGCACTGGAGTGTGTAGGGCACCTGTGAGGAGTGTCAATGTCTGACATCAGAACTTCCAAGATGGCCAGGTGAAGACACCATTGGAGCACCTCACCGTGTTTTTTCCAGTTGCCTTTGTTTTTCTGTTCCTCCCTACATGAAGGTGGAATCTGCCCCATGTTTACAGATGTGAAGGAATGTCAAATGAAATAAGGGCAAGAGGCTGACAGAGCTGCATTTCAAGAAAAGAAAAAGAAAAAGAAGAAAGCACTGGGCACTTCTGTGACTCTGCTTTCTCCAAGCCTCCCAGACCTATGCTGCTTAAGGTATCCCTTCATTGCTTCCTGATACCCCTGCAAAACCAAGACATGCTGAATTAGCAGGTAAAATCTTGAATTATTTGTCTCATACACAGCAAGATAAAATCACTTAGAGCCAAAAGAGAGATACTGAAGCTTGTTTCTCTAGCTGTATAGAAGGAAGCATCCCTACAAACATACGAACATATGGTGAAGCCAGCAGAAGAAGGCCATTTGGTCAATACATTTAAATACAGAAGTGTTGCAGTCTACTGAAACAAAAAGTAATGCCTAAAAGTGGTTAGTAAAAAATGTTGCAGAAAAAATACAGAGCAAAGCAAAGATACAGAGAGACAGTCTCAAGAGGTGACAGATGGCAATGTTACTCTGTGGAGCAAAGCAATTTGCTAATAAATATGGATGGTAGCAACTGAAGATACACTGGGTTCTAATAACTCAGATAAAATCATTGACCAAGCAACCAATGGAGAAAATAAATCAAACTCGAGGAAAGGAGGGAGAGGGTGGACATGATAGAAACTTTCAAGTACCTCAAGGAATCAACAAAGTCCAAGAGGGTCATCTTTCAAAAAGAGGTGTGCAAAACAAGGGGCACAATTTGAAGATAGAGTGGGGGCGGCTCAGAGGTAATTTAAGAAGTATTTTTTCACAGAGAGGGTTGTGGATGCATGGAACGGACTCGGAGGAGGTTGTGGTGTCAAAAACAGTGGTGGAATTCAAGCATGCATGGGACAGTCATAAGGCAATTCTAGGGGTGGGGGTAGGAAGAAGTAGGCTGCTGGTTAACTAGGATCTGCAGCTTATCCATTAGGTAGGGAAATAGGCAGACTGGTGGGCCAAGCGGTCCTTATCTGCCGTCAAATTCTGTTTCTATGTTTCTAAATATCCTTTGGCTGTAAATAATTTAAGATCAGAAATGATGGAAACAATCAAAATTAAAACATTCATATCAGGAGTTTCTAGTATGCTAGATGAAATCACCAGTAAAATGGAGAATTTATTTATTATTTATTTATTTAGCTTTTGTTTACTAGGTAAGCACACTAGAAAGTTAAGTGCCTATTTTCAGGTGCGACCCAGGAGAATTACAAAAGTACAGGCAATTTAACATTGTGTACAACAGAATTAAAGATAAGATTCTGAGCTCTAGAAGATTTTACAATTCCCATGAATAAAACACAAAAGCAATTGGATAAGCAATTGTATGCATTACAGAAAAAAGTAGCAGAGCAGGAGGATAGGGCAAGAAGGGTTAATTTACGTTTATGCCACATACCCAAAGGTATAGAGTGTACAGGGGGTCCTGTCCCTTTTTGAGAAATGCGTAACAGAGGCAGTGCAATGAAAATACAGAAGAAAATAACACTTAATAGAGCCCACAGAGCTCTTGCTTCACTGCACAATAATAAGTGCACCGCTTGTACTGTGTACATAGAGTCACATCAGTTCCAGGACAGAGAGGCTATACTTTGCAAAGCAAGAACTGACAAGTGCCTCACATATGAAAACATCAAGTGTAACATCTATCCAGATCTTTGGCTGAGATTACAGCCCTCAGAAATTTATTTAATCCTGTGAAACAAAAGCTATACAGCCAAGGAATAAGACTCACCATGATTTACTCAGCTAAACTGTGGTTCAATGTGAAATGTAAACTATACACTTTTGACAACCCAGATGAACCTATGGAGCTTATCAAATGGCCTACAGAAGAACCATGATTTTTCACAAATAAACATTACATGACTAGAATAGTATGGGCTCATTTCTAGTCCTGTGATGTTTATTTGTGAAAAATCATGGTTCTTCTTGTAGCCATTTGATAAGCTCCAGGTTCATTTGGGCTGTCAAAATTGTAAATGCTGTGACCAAGCCACATCACAACCAAAAAATTCAAACCAACTGCAGAATGAAAATACATGAAAGAAGTTAAAAAAGCAAAAGGCCATGAAAATGACTGAGTAAATATAATGAACACAACTCAGAAGTGAATTAACCCTTTCAATGGACTGAAAAAAGGAGTTTTATAACTACTAGACATACTAAACAAAATAAAAAGATCAATACACACAGAGATTTAGTTAAAATATACCTGCAAAATAATATTATCATTAATACAGACCACAAAGGAAATGGGGGAGGGGGATAAAAGCACTTATTTAAAATATGGGTAAACTGTAGTTACTTTAACAACCAACAACATTAAACTTATCAATGAATGGCTACGCAAATGGTGCCTCAAACAGGGTATACCTTGTATTAACCACTGGAGAAATATATATAGATATCCTTTTATCAAGTGGACGGGCTTCATCTTTAATAGGAGGGCAGTATTTTCTTGGCAAATCTGTTGTAGCGACAATTAATAATATTTTAAAGTAGAAGTGAAGGGGAGAATGGGAAATTTCCCAAGTCTCTGAACAGTATCAATCAATCATTCAATCAAAATCTTTATTTATACAGGCAAACACCATTGAGCGAGGCTCATTTGCAAGATGGACCTGGGTAGAACAAGGTCAAAGTACGATAGAAATCCATACAAATATATATATACAATTGAGACAAAGGAATACAAAATCAAAATTCAAGGTAACAAAAACCATAACACAGGTGAGCATATTAAAGTACAGAGCAATTTACAAGATGCTGCAAACATGAACATAACAATATCGTGGAGGGAAAAAAGCAGCACGGTTAAAATAAAAAGTAGATTAAACAGCACTTTGAGTACAACAAGGCAGGTCAGGATAGAAAGGGATGCCTGAAGGACTATAGTAAGGGAGGGAGATGGGGAACCAATAGAGGGAGGGAGTCAGGGTTTGGGGTTATTGGTAAGGGACCACAGGGTGACATAGGGAGTGCGAAGGCAAGGGGAGGGACAGGTCTCAACCAACAGATCCAGGGAGCTTCCACCATATAATGGAGACAGGAATAAATTATGATTGATGAGTAGCAGTAAAGGACAGCAATGCCGGAGAACAAGTGGGTGCAAATCCCACCCCTTGTAAAGTTTTGTCACTAAATGTTCATTCATTAAACTGTCTAAAATGGCTGAATTAGAAGCCACTATCAAAATCTATAATATAGGTATAATTTCAGTGTCAGAAACATGGTGGGACTCTTCCTCCATCTTATTAAAGGAAATCCAAGGTTATAAACTCTATCATAAAGATAGACAAGGCAAACAGGGTATTGGAGTCTGTCTCTATATAAGAGACAACATTAACTCCTATGAAATTCAACATATGACCTCTACTGAAAGCATTTGAGTATCTATCTAATTCAAGGGTCAGTCTCAAATAACTCTAGGGAACTGTTACAGGCCCCTACCCAAGACCCTCCTACTTCTCACAACTCTAAGATGACATCTCCTGCTTACCAGAGAAGGGAGAGATTATATTACTGGGAGACTTTAATTTTCCTGGCATAGACTGGACATCTATATCAGGTTCCAGCAATCAAGACAAATTATTTCTTGCATGCATTTCCAATCATGGCTTCTCACAACTTATTACTTCTTCTACTAGAGGCCCCAATACTCTTGATCTTGTTATATCTGATATTAAGGACAATATCTCTGATATATATAAGGGGACCCCTTGGTAATAGCAACCACTCTGCTATTCTACTTTCTCTTTCAACTGGACACCCAAACTTAATTAAACACACTACGTTTAAAAACTATGATAAAGCAGATTTAAAAATACACAGTTTACTCATTTCAAAGCCCTGGAGAAAATGAATGCATCACCTATCAACTAACAATGCATGGAATCTGCTAAAGACAACAATCTAGCAGCTAGAATCTTATGGGTTCTGTAATGCCCCAAAGTTGGTCATTACAGAAAGATAAAATAAAAATTAAATAACACGCAGAGTACACAGGTGCTCAGGGTACCACTGCAGGGGTAGGCAGCAGGGTACTGTACTAAGGGCCCTTGACATAAAGAGTCAACCTCCTGACACACAGAATATACTGTAATAATAGAAAGTGCCCCTGTGCACTTATAGCTGGTAAAAGACAGATTGTAAAGCATTACATGTCATAATGGTCTGGATAGAATGTTGTGCTGAGTGGCTCATGCACAGCATTCCAATCCAGCCATTCTAGGACCCAGGCAGGTTTAACTTAAAAATAACAGTTCAGTTAGTCAGTTGGTCAGTTCCTGGGCAGCTGTTGAGGAGAGAGGACACAGTAAGTCAAAGGATAAGGAAAGGGCTTACCTGGGGTTGAAGCCATCCCTGAGGACTTAGCTGTGTGCCTGCACTGCCTCCACTACCTGAAGAAGCCTGTGCTGCTGTAGTGCTGTGGTCAGTGGTGCCATCGGTGCACCATGAAGAAGAATGCCGTTCCCCATGTTTTAAGGGCTTTATGCCCTCCGCTTATTTATTTGGTCCTTGCGTAATGTTAGCAGTTTTCACTGTCCCACATCGGGCAAGCAAGCTGCGCATCATTTTTGGCTGTCGGAGGCCCCTGAGCCATCCTCTCGCTGCCTGATCCTTCCCTCCCACTGCCAGCTCTCCTCCGCCTCCCAGTTACAGCCACAAACTCCCGGGACCGGAGTGGTGAGTCGGCGGCAGCACATGCAGTGCTGACCGCCTGTTGTTGAAGGGACTGTACTTTGTGTGAAAAAGTGCATTATGCACTCTCAAAAGGTGGCCAAGTTCACATGGGGCATCGTGTTGTTAGGACCTCGATTTAATATGTATTGTGGAGGTGGGGCTGCGGACGCCCATGGGGAGGGGCCAGTGTATTAAGGTCATTTCAAAGGCCTATGAATATTTAACAGGTGGAACTGAGGTGGGGTTTGCCAAGATAAATGACAGCAGCTCTGAGTGAGCTGTAAATTTAAAAGGCAGCAATTTAAAAGGCAGTTCAGGCCCTGATATAAAGTAGGGCATTAGGCCCAGTATATAAGGCACCAGGCCCAATGTTTAGAGGGCATTAGGACCATTATAAATTGGGGCACCAGGCCCACTCTAACGTGGGGCACCAGGCCCAGTACAAAGTGGGGCACCAGACCCAGTAGAGAGTGGGGCACCAGGCCCAAAGCAAAGTGGGGACCAGGCCCATTGTGAAGTGGGCACCAGGCCCAAGCTAATGTAGGGTATCAGGCCCGAGGGAAAGGTAGGGCATTAGGCCTGAGGTAAAGCCTGGTCTATAGGGAGGCCCGGCCTAGCAGAATAGGGCAAGCCAGCCTAGTGGTACTAAGGGAGGCCCTGGCCTGGCGAAATAAGGCAAGCTGGCCTAGTGGTACTATAGGGAGGACCTGGCCTAGCGGAATAGGGCAAGCCAGCCTAGTGGTACTAAAGGAGGCCCCGGCCTAGCAAAATAGGGCAAGCCAGCCTAGTGGTACTATAGGAGGCCCCAGCCTTGCGGAATAGGGCAAGCCAGCTTAGTGGTACTAAAGGGAGGTCCCAGCCTAGCGGAATAGGGCAAGCCGCCTAGTGGTACTAAAGGGATGCCCGGCCTAGTGGAATAGGGCAAGCCAGCCTAGTGGTACTATAGGGAGGCCCCAGCATAGCGGAAAAAGGCAAGCCAGCCTAGTGGTACTAAAGGATTTCCTAGCCACAACATACAGTAAGGATCTTATTCCAGAATACCCTACCTTAGAAAAGGATTCATTTGAGAGTATTCTATTTGCCCATACTCTGTGAAATGCTGTGATTACTGTACTGCTTATGCTGAACTATTGCCCTAAGTACCTGAACTATTGCCTTAAGTACATGAACTATTGTCCTAAGTACCTGAACTATTGCCCTAAGTACCTGAACTATTTGTCCAAGTACCTGAACTATTGCTCTAAGCACCTGGACATTGGCCCTTATCAGTAACAATTATCCCTGAAGTTTTAATTTGCCCTCCTACAGCAAATTATTGTATCATTCCACAGTTCTTTGGGCATTCTTCAGTTATATGTTTACTACTGTACGAAGACAGTGTCGATCTTCTACCATACTGCAGTCTCTAGTGTGGTCTGTAACACCACATGCTCAGAATCAGTCTCTACTCAGAAGAAGACGTCCTTCCAGCATTCTTCACTCCTGGAGATCATCCATCAGCTCATCCCGTCCGTTTGTGTTGTCCACCGAAGTCGAGTCCGTCATCAGTCGCATGTCATACCCGCTTGTTTTTTGTTTTCACAGCTTGAATATACGTCCGCTGAAATGCATCACGACAGCCGTGCTAGTGTCGTTCCATATGGTTCCTGTTCCAGATGTCCCAAAGTTGGTCACCCTCTACAGAAGAGAGCTCATCCTGGAGAACCTGTTCTGCACCCCACCTGGTCGCTCTCACGAAAGTCAAGTCCGTCAGCCCAGTCTGGGATGCGTCCGCCGCTTTTGTTTTGTGGTAGTTCTTGATCCTAGGATTGCAGAGTCAACCATCATCTCTTCAGATTCTTATGGTTCCTGGTCCTGTCAGAGTTTCTTCCGAGTTTAGCTGGCCTTTGGAGTGCCGCAGCATCATTCAGGTCATGGTAGTCCTCCATTGGATTCATCGCCACGCAGATCTTGATCTTTCTTCATCCTTGGCAACCCTAGAAGTGGGTTTTGGCTGAGGAACCTCTTGCTTCAGTGTGTTATTTCAGGAACCAGTTGCTTTGGTTCTACATTCTGGCAGCCTCAGAGAGAGTAGGATTTTGCCAAAGATATATGGTCTGTTTACCAAACCTCTCACCACCCCAGTGGCCTTATCTAGGTCCTTGCTGGGAATTGAGATTAGGGTTCTACAGTTCTGTTTTACTTCCCTTGTAGCTACCAACTAAGAATGACAGTGTACACAAAGACGCCGAACTCTAGACTCTTGTAATATCTGGACTCTTATGGAAATGTGTGATGCTGATCACCCTAATGCAGTGCTGAGTAGCCTATGTAACTTGATTCTCATTTAAAGTATAGAAGTACAGTATAGATGAGTGTCAGAATAAGAGTGGCAGTAGGCCTAGAGTTTATTCTTGTAGTAATAACCATAAAAGTGGTAGATAAAAGTATTTCCCTGTTCTATTGCCCTATTGTTCTCAGGCAACCCCTCCTCCTTCTTGTGATTGTGTCTGTCTACCCCGGTACCAAATAAATGCCCCGCAGGGCATCGAAATACTAAGTTGACTCCTGCCTCTCCTTGTCTGGATAGCAGTTATCCTATCCACATTAATTCAGACCTTGGTGCCTCATGACATCTTCAACAGAGCATCGCTTTAGACCTACACATAACTAAATTTCTGGCGTAGTCAGTAGGGTAGAGATAATTTATCCGAGGAGTCCAAAGTTGGAGTGGCTTAGTAGGAAGCACCAATGGAGCCAGGGTGTAGTGGAATTGTCCAGAGGAGACTGAGATGGACTTAGAGGGAATATCCCACCATCTCCACTAACCATGCCATACTACTTTGGAGCGCCATGGCTTCCGTAGTTTTCCAGAGAGAAAGGTGGGATGGGACCAGCAACCTGGGACAATTCCATTTGAAGATGCAGGCCATGTTCAGCTGTATCAAATCCCAGAGCAACAGAAAGTTGAGATTTTAATTGGGAAATTAAAGGGAGCTGCCCACCGTGAAGTCCAATCATGGGCGAGTGGAGCAAAAGCCACAGCGAACCAGATACTCCAGAGGTTGCAGCAGATTTTCGATGCTAGGACCGTGTCTGACCTCAAAATGAAGTTCTTTCGCATACCCAGAAGTCTCAAGAGACCCTGGAGAGTTTGCACTGAGTCTACAAGAGCTGTTACGAGTAACAGAGATTAGACGCAGCAGAGGTCCGAGATGCAGATAGAGTACTAGTCGAAAAATTTGTGGAAGGAGTACAAAGTGAGGCCCTGAAAAGAGAACTACGATGCTGCATTTACAGAACCCTGAAGCTGACTTTCTGGATTTTAAAGAAAGCCATCCGAATATTTGGTTCAGGACATTCTAGAGAAGCTCCAGCATATCCTCAAATCTCTATGGGAACTCAATGGCTGACCTACACTATCAAGGGATGGAAAGAAGACCATTCTTGGCAATTAGGACTCAACCAGAGGAAGTGTCCTACGAAGATGAGAACCGGAAGAGAAGCTGTTGCCTACCGAGCTGGCTGCTTAGAACATGAGCAGATACCTGACCCAAGGTTACAGACACTGATATGTTCTGTACAGATGGGTGCTCAACAACATTCGGAGCTGATGGAGCAGATTGCTACGCTGACCAACCAGATTGCAGAAATGTATAAAAGATGCAGAGTTGGAAGGCTGGGTGGAAGAACAAGAAAAGCTTTGGTCCATCAGAGAAAGAGAGAAAGCATGACCAAATGAACCACTTGAGAAGGAATGAAGGAGATGCTCCACAGATTGATTTGATGGTCAAGGAAGGCCCATATGTCGCAGTGCGGTGTGAGTGGTCATAGAGAAAGAAGATGTGGTCAACCAGTCAATAACACCTTAAATTTAAACAGAAATTCTTCGGGATGAGAACCGAACCTGAAGAGCAGCCAATCAGGTCCAGCAGTCCCGCTAGAGCAGTCGTGTTTTGTTGGTAACAGCCCCATGATTCCAGTTAAGGTCGATGGCATCGAGCTTATGGCACTATTGGACACCGGATCGCAAGTCACCACCTTGCAAGGAAGAGAGTTCCAAGGTACTGGACGCCCAATGATCTGAAGCCACCTCCTAGATCTTGGGTAAAGTTGATCGCAAGCAACGGTGATGAAGTCCTATATTTAGCTTACCTGGAAGCTGATGTTCAGCTAGGGAAGAAATTCAATGTAACACAGGTATCATTGTGAGCGACATTGAGAGTGATCAGCTGCCACCACTCATTCTCAGGATGAACGCTTTACAGAATTGCTCGCGAATTAGTGAGCATCCTCCAGCAGCAAGCTAAACATGTGCCTCGAGTGGAGAAGCATGCCCTGCAACAGACTATCCACCACTTGCAATGCCATCAATGATTCGTCAATGCCAAGGGTGAAATCGGTAAAGTAAGGGTGACGGATGCTTGACCAGTAACCTTGAAGCGGGCACCGAAACCACTTTGTGGTGCAAAGCAAGGTGGGTCTGAGGGTCAAGATTATGACGCCCTAGTAGAACCCTACCCAGTGAAGAAGGAAGAGCCAGTAATAGTGGCTAGGAGGTAGCCACGGTGATCAGGGGAGGATACCAGTCCAGTGCTAATTACGGGACTCATGATGTACAGCTGTATCGGAACCAGCCGATTGCACAGATCCACATGGTATGTTTACAGGACATTGTCGAGTTGGGAAGAAATGGAGAACATGCCGAAGATGGGATGGAAAGTGACTAGAGACCAGAATGGACCAAGGAGATTAAAGTTGGCAGTACGAAGACCAGCATGAAGCAAAGAGCTAATGTTTGAAGGTGGTTTTACACCAAAAAGAAACTTTCAGCCAACACCTTTTGGATTTTGGGTCAACTTGTGGGTACAACATCACATCAGTACCCATGGACATCCACCTATCAGAGAGATTTAGCCGATTCCACCAGCCATGTATCAGCAAGTCAAAGAAATGATTAAGGAGATGAAAGAGGCGAATATGATAAGAGAAAATCACAGCCCTTGGGCAGTGCCAATTGTTCTGGTCAAGAAGAAGGATGGTAAGATCCGATTCTGTGTGGATTATGGCAAACCAAATGTCACTCATAAAGCACGGTACCCTTTGCTCAGGATAGAGGATCCCTCATGGCTCGCCAACCAGCAGCCGTATTCTCCACACTAGATTTGACCAGCGGATACTGGCAGGTTCCTATGGTGCCCCAGGACCAGGAAAAACAGCTTTATTACTCCATGGGTTTATTTGAATTCACCAGTATGCCTTTGGATTGTGTAATGCACGGAACTTTCCAAAGGTTAGTGGAACATTGTCTTGGGAGCTGAAATTTGATACCCTGTTGATGTACTTAGATGATATTATCATTATATTCCAAACGCATGAAGATCATCTGCGTCACCTGGATGAAGTGTTCAAAGTTGATCCAGTACAGCCTGAAAATAAAACCTTCCAAATGTCACCTGTTGCAGACCAAAGTGTTATCTGGGACATAGGTCTCCACAGAGGAGTGACACCAGACCCAGAGAAGATCGAGCAGTAAAGAAATGGCCTGTTCCTACCACCATTAGAGAGGTCCGGAAATTCTTGGGATTTGTTGGATACTACTGAAGATTTATTAAGAATTTCTCAAGATTGCTGTGCCTTTACATGAACTCTTGAGAGGGCCAGCAGAAGGTAGAGTCCCAAAGAATCGCCTGGTTACATGGGGTACTGAGCAACAAGAGGCCTTGATCAACTAAAATAATACTAACTGAGGCTCCTATAGTTGGCGTATCCAGACTATGTGAACCTTTTCTGTTGTATACCGACGCCAGTAACAAAGGATTGGGTATGGTACTCGCACAAGAACAGAATGGTGTGAAGAGTACAGTTTGCGCAAGCAGAGGATTAAGAGGTTCGAGGTGGAACGACAACCGCTTATAGCTCTTTTCAAATTGGAATTTTAGCACTAGTCTGGGCCATCACTGAGAAATTTTGACAATATTTAGCTGCCACCCTTTTCACGGTCTTCACGGACAATAATCCATTAGCACACTTGAATACTGAAAAGCTAGAAGCCCTTGAGCAAGGTGGGCCTCTCGACTCATGAATTACCAATTTTACATCAAGTATCACTCTGGTAAAGCTAATGCAAATGCTGATGCCTTGTCCCAGATGCCTGAACACGGAGAATCAGAAATAGACGATACCCCACTGGAAAATATAGAAATGCCTTTTCTGCAAGTACCAGCTGAGATTGTACAGGCATGCTGTCAACTTGTCCGAGTTTAAAGTAGAAGATCAACCAGAAGTGGATGACATGATTGCAAATCAAAAGAATCTATGGGAAAAACTACAAAGCCAAGACCCTATAGTTCACCAAGTAAAAGATCTAGTGGCTCAACAGAAGTGCATGACCAGAAAAGAAAGAAGGAAGTTGACCACAGAAATGATGAAACTTTGGAGGCACAGAACTCACTTGACCATAGAAGATTATCGTCAGGTTAAGAAGAGTAGAGATCCCACCACCCACACAGAGATAACTCAAATCGTCGTTCCAAAGACCAATGCTTCAGTAGTGTTGGAAGCATACCATGACAACTCAGGACATTTTGGTCACAAGAAAATGGAAGCTATCATCAGAAGGAGATTTTATTGGGTAGGAATGTGAAATGATATAGTAAAATGGTGTGAAGAATGTCCAGCATGTAACTTAAAGTGCAAGGAAAAGGTGAATCAAGAGCTCCTCTCCATCCAATAGTCAGTAACGCACCATTGAACTAGTTGCTTGTGATCATTTGAAGTTGGACCCTTGTTCAAATGGACACGTTTATATCCTCACTATGGTGGATCACTTTTTCAAGTTCATGGTTGCAAGTGCAGTGAAAGATCTATCTGCTCGAACTACTGCGAAACCTTTATGAGATGTATTGTACGCACTTACGGATATCCCACAAAATCCTAACAGATCAAGGAACGTCTTTCAATCTCAACTCTTTCATGAACTGTGTGCTCTATACGGAACCCATAAGTTAAAGACTACTGCTTATCACCCCAAGGAAATGGACTTTGCGAAAGAACAAACCAGATTCTCTTAGAAATGTTGCAAGCTCTACCAGAATATAAACGTCCCTTATGGCCAGCTTACTTCCTGAACTCACATATCTGTATAATATCAATCCATTGCTCACAGTTATACCCAGCATTATTTAATCTTTGACGACACCAAGACTTCCGATGGACTTAGTGCTGGAAGTGCCGGAAGAAGAAACTAAAGGAAAGAAATCAGTGACAAACTGGGTCCAAGAACATAATGAACGTTTACAGGAAGCTGGAAAATTGTGGGTAGACACATGGAACAAGCATGGCAGAAGCAGAAAACAAACTATGATATCAAGGTCAAAGCTACACCTTTACTTATTGGAGAAAGGGTAATGTTGAAGAAGACCCAGAAATGCAGCAAACTGTCTTCAAAGTGGAATCAGAACCTTATTACATTATCGAGATACCTTACCCTGAACTGCCGGTATACAAGATCCAACAAGAATTTGGACATGGTACCAAGATTGTCCATCGCAACCTACTAAAAGCTTGCACCTTCAGAGATACTGTGATTATTAAAGAACGGGACAGTCCTACGCCAAAAGAGAGGCAGGAGTCCATCAAAGACAAAATGTGGAAACCAGAATCACCAACAAATTGGTGTACAGAACCTTGACTCGTATCAGATATGCATTCCTTGACCAGTCTAATTGTGCACCAGTAATAGCTCCAGAAATACAGATTTCCTGGAAAGAAACGTATTGTTCATGAACCTGTTGATTTCCAACCCATGAGATCTCAAAGATCGAATGCAGGTATCCCTCCAGAAGGTATATCACCGAAGCTTCTCAACTTGTACCTTGGTATAACAGGTAGATCTAATCCAAGTAATTTCCCAGACACAGTCACTTTAGGGTAAATCTTTAAAACAAAAATTTACAGTATAGTAGATGTTTTAAGAATATTTTGAGATATGTGTTTATTAAGTGTTTTATTAACGTAAGGCTTCATAGAGTATTAAGTAAGATTTTAGAGGTTGTTAAGATGATAGATTTTATAAATGTTAAGGGATACATGGGGACATGTATTTTAGGCAGGTTCAATCTGTAATGCCCCAAAGTTGGTCATTACAGAAAGATAAAATAAAAATTAAATAAGCATAGAGTACACAGGTGCTCAGGGTACCTGCTGCAGGAGTAGGCAGCAGGGTACTGTAATAAGGGGCCCCTCGACATAAAGAGTCAACCTCCTGACACACAGAAAATACTGTAAATAATAGAAAAGTGCCCTGTGCACTTATAGCTGGTAAAAGACAGATTGTAAAGCATTACATGTCATAATGGTCTGGATGGAACGTTGTGCTGAGTGGCTCATACACAGCATTCCAATCCAGCCGTTCTAAAACCCAAGCAGGTTTAACTTTAAAATAACAGTTCAGTTAGTCAGTTGGTCAGTTCCTGGGCAGCTGTTGAGGAGAGAGGACACAGAAAGTCAAAGGGATAAGGAAAGGGCTTACCTGGGGTTGAAGCCATCCCTGAGGACTTAGCTGTGTGCCTGCTCTGCCTCCACTGCCTGAAAAGCCTGTGCTGCTGTAGTGCTGTGGTCGGTGGTGCGATTGGGCACCATGAAGAAGAACGCCGTTTCCCTCGTTTTAAGGGCTTTTATGCCCTCCATTTATTTATTTTGGCCCCGGTAATGTTAGCAGTTTTCACGGGTCCCAAGTCGGCAGCAAGCAAGTCAGCATTTTTGGCCATCAGAGGCCACCTGAGCCATCCCTCTTGTGCCTGATCCTTCCCACCACTGCCAGCTCTCCTCCCGCCTCCCAGTGACAGCCACGAACTCCTGGAGATCGCAGAGTGGTGAGTCGGCGGCAGCACATGCAGTGCTGACCGCCTGTTGTTGAAGGGGACTGTACTTTGTGTGAAAGCACGTCAGGCACTCTCAAAAAGGCGGCCGAGTGCCACAGGGGCATCGGGTTGTTAGGACCCTCGATTTTAATCTGTATTGTGGAGGCGGGGCTAGCGACGCCCACTGGGAGGGCCAGTGTATTAAGGCCATTTCAAAGGCCTATGAATATTTAACAGGGGGGAACTGAGGCGGAGGTTTGCCAAGATAAATGACTGCACCTCTCAGTGAGCTGGAAATTTAAAGGGCAATTCAGGCCTAGATATAAAGTAGGGCATTAGGCCCAGTATAAGTGGGGCACCAGGCCCAACATTTAGAGGGCATCAGGCCCATTATAAATTGGGGCACCAGGCCCAATCTAAGGTGGGGCACCAGGCCCAGTACAAGTGGGGCACCAGGCCCAATACAAAGTGGGCACCAGGCCCAAAGCAATGTGGGGCACCAGGCCCAGTGTGAAGTGGGGCACCAGGCCCAAGCTAACGTGAGGGCATCAGGCCGAGGTAAAGGTAGGGCGTTAGGCCGAGGTAAAGCCTGGTCTATAAGGAGGTCCCGGCCTAGCGGAATAGGCAAGCCAGCCTAGTAGTACTATAGGGAGGCCCTGCCTAGCGGAATAACAGCCAGCCTAGTGGTACTAAAGGGAGGCCCGCCTAGCAGAATAGGGCAAGCCAGCCTAGTGGTACTATAGGGAGGCCTCGGCCTAGCGGAATAGGGCAAGCCAGCCTAGTGGTACTAAAGGGAGGCCCCAGCCTAGCAGAATAGGGCAAGCCAGCCTAGTGTACTATAGGGAGGCCCCAGCCTAGCGGAATAGGGTGCTGCCTAGTGGTACTAAAGGGAGGCCCTGGCCTAGCAGAATAGGGCAAGCCAGCCTAGTGGTACTCAAAGGGAGGCCCCGGCCTAGTGGAATAGGGCAAGTCAGCCTAGTGGTACTATAGGGAGGCCCCGCCTAGCGGAATAGGCAAGCCAGCCTAGTGGTACTATAGGGAGGCCCTGGCCTAGTAGAATAGGGCAAGCCAGCCTAGTGGTACTAAAGGATTCCCCTAGCCACAACGCATAGTGAGGGATCCTATTCCAGAATACCCTGCCTATAGAAACAGGGGTTCATTTTGAAGTGTTCTATTTGCCTATGCTGTGAAATTACTGTGATTACTGTACTGCTTATGCTGAACTGTTGCTCTAAGTACCTGAACTATTGCCCTAAGTACCTGAACTATTGTCCTAAGTACCTGAACTATTGTCTGAAGTACCTGAATTATTGTCCTAAGTACCTGAACTATTGCCCTAAGTACCTGAACTATTGGTCCAAGTACCTGAACTATTGCTCTAAGCACCTGGACATTGGACCTTATCAGTAACTAATTATCCCTGAAGTTATAATTTTCCTCCTACGGCAAATTATTGTATCATTCCACAGTTCTTTGGGCATTCTTCAGTTATATGTTTATTACTGTACGAAGACAGTCTCAATCTTCTACCACACTGCAGTCTCTAGTGTGGTCTGTAACATCATGTGCTCAGAATCAGTCTCTACTCAGAAGAAGACATCCTTCCAGCATTCTTCACTCTGGGAGATCATCCATCAGTTCATCCGTCTGTTTGTGTCATCCATGAGAAATCGAGTCCGTCGTCAATCGTACCCGCTGTTTTCATGTTTGCACAGCTTGAACGCGTCGTCCACCGAAATGCATCACGACAGCCGTGCAGTGTCGCTCTGGTACGGTTCCTGTTCCAGATGTCCCAAGTTGGTCGCCTCTACAGAAGAGAGAGATCATCTTGGAGAACCTGTTCTGCACCCCACCTGGTCGCTCGGCCGAAAGTCGAGTCCGTCAAAGCCCAGTCCGACGCTGCCTGCCGCTTTCTTTGTTTTGTGTTAGTTCTTGATCCTAGGATTGCGGAGTCAACCATCATCTCTTCAGATTCTTATGGTTCCTGGTCCTGTCAGAGTTCCTTCTGAGTTCAGCTGGCCCTTGGAGTGCCGCAGCTTCAGTCAGGTCATGGTAGTCCTCCATTGGTTCATCTCCACACAGATCTTGATCTTTCTTCATCCTTGGCAACCCTAGAAGTGGGTTTTGGCCAAGGAACCTCTTCTTCAGTGTATTATTTCAGGAACCAGTTGCTTTGGTTCTACATTCCGCAGCCTCGGAGAGTGGGCTTTTGCGAAGATATATGGTCTGTTTACCAAACCTCTCACCACCCCAGTGGCCTTATCTAGGTCCTTGCTGGGAATTGAGATTAAGATTCTACAGTTCTGTTTTATTTCCTTGTAGCTACCAACAAAGAACGATGGTGTACAATGAAGACGCTGAACTCTCACTCTTGTAATATCTGGACTCTTATGAAAATGTGTGATGCTGATCACCCTAATGCAGTGCTGAGTAGCCTATGTAACCTGATTCTCATTTAGAGTATAGAAGTACAGTATAGATGAGTGTCAGAATAAGAGTGGCAGTAGGCCTAGAGCTTATTTGTAGTAATAACCATAAAGTGGTAGATAAAAGTATTTCCTGTTCTACTTCCCTATTGTTCTCGGCAACCCTCCTCCTTCTTGTGACTGTGTCTGTCTACCCTGGTACAAATAAATGCCCTCAGTGTCATCAAAATACTAAGTTGACTCCTGCCTCTCCTTGTCTGGATAGCAGTTATCCTATCCACATAATCGGACCTGGTGCCTTGCTCATCTGTTTTCACCACCTTAGAGTAGAGCACTCTCACTCCTTCCAGAGCACCATTAGACCATCACAGGTTCCAATTAGATAAATAAATAATAACAAGGGTAGAATCCTTAGATGGTTCAATAATGAAATCAAATCTTTAATAAAGTGTAAGCAGAAATTAGTCATGAAACTAAAGAATAATTCTACACCAAACAAAGGGGTTATTTACTCAGATATCAAACTGTTCTTCATACCCTCAAACACACAATAAAGCAAGCCAAAGTAAAACTAGAATTCAGACTTGTCCACACTAAGGACTCTCATAAATCTTTATATCCATATCTAAATAACAAACAAGGGAATGCCAGAAAGATCAGACCAATTTCTCATGACAATAAAATTGTCAGTTCTGACACTGACACTGCAAACATTTTTAACTCTTATGTTGCCACTGTGTTTTCCCCTAAATATGTTCTTACCTCAACTAATCATCAACAACCTAACAAATTGAATATTTATCACATTTCTGACACTATGACTCCTTCCGCCTTGCACACTTTAAAAAAATCATCTAGTCCTGGTCCAGATAACATTAACCCAAGATTTTTAATAGAAATGGCTGCAGCAGTAGTAGCTCCTTAAATATCATCTTAAAAATCTATTGAAAGAGTACAGATCCCTTAGATTGAGTGACAGCTAAAGTGACTCCTATCTTTAAAAAATGTAGCAAATCCAATGTCCAAAATTATCGACCCATTAGCCTTACCTCTGTTGTCTGTTAAACTATGGAAAAATCATTAACCCTCTTACAGAGAAGGAAATGGGTATACTTAATCTCATGGGTACATCACAGCACGGTTTCAAAATAGGCACTCATGCACCTCTAGCCTGGTTACTTTTTATAACAATATCAGCCTTGGTCTGGAAAATAACATCTCTTCAGGCATTATATTATTGGACTTTAGTAAAGCTTTCAGCAAGGTCCCACATGGAAAACTTGTATCCAAACTGGAATCTTTTGGTTTTTCGTTGTCTCACTAATTGGGTAAAACACTGGTTGATAAACAAGTCGTTGTCAGACCAATGTCCAGTCACCATCAGGGATCCTCAGGACGCTGTCCTGGGGCCTACTCTGATTAACCTATGCATAAGTGACATGCAAATCAATTCCCAAAATTGGTTATCAAAGTTCACGGATGATTCCAAACTTGAGTGGAAAAGTAGACAATCCTGCAAATTTATCGAGTCTTGTCTCTGATCTAAAAACATTGAACAGTGGGCACTAATCAATGATATGGAATTTAATGTTCAAAAGTGCATTGTTCTCCATTTCAGCACAAAAAAAAGTATACAGTATAAATTATATTCCACTAAAGGCATACAATATGGAAAGAAACCTAGGTGTTCTTGCAAACAGCACATTCTCAGCCCATGACCACTGTTCGAAAGTTTCTAGGTAGCTAATTCCCTCCTAAATCAAATTAAATGTTCTTTTGTCTATAAGACTGAACAATGTCTTATTCCTTTGTACAGATCTCACATTAGACCTTATCTGGACTATGGATTTCCATTCTGGAATCCTAAATTATGAGAGACATAGCTCAACTTGAGCATGCCCAGAGACGCACACAAAAATAATATCTGGCTTATCTCATAAGACTTATGTTGAAAGACTCCAAGTTAGTTGTCTTCACTCTTCAGATAGAGGGTGACATCCTGTTTCTCTACAGGGTTCTCTACAAACCCCAGACTTAATGGCACAATGTGGTCTCACTTTTCCTTCTGCTAGAAGGGTACCCAGGTTACATAACAAACACATTTTGATTAAAAAGGCTAATACAAGCTGGAGGAATAATCTCCTAACTATATGTGCCTCCAGGCTATGGAATTGCTTGCCCCAAGAATGAATAAATCTTCAGACTTTTGATACATTCAAAAAAATTGGATATTTGGCTTACTACAAACCCTGTCTTCTTATATGAGTCCACTCATATGTGGGAAATCCCGATGGCCACATCATCCTTTTTTCCAAAACAAACCTAGTAAATCTAGTAAGTGGATAATATATTAAGGAATGAGAGGTAATACAGAGATAGAATATAATGCAAAGGAAATATTATTTTGATTATTATTTAAGGCATTACCAGATAATTAGAAAGTGAAGAACCTAACAGGATCCAATGAAACTTAAAGAGGTAGTCTACTACCTAAAACTGATACAGTGGAACCCACTTATGTGCACATTGATAAGTGCACATCTCACTTAAATGCACATTTTTCATATCCCAATTTTTTCCTATTCATCCAATGTTAAATGTACCTCTTAAGTACACTATATGTAAGTGCACATTTTGGTTAAATGCACATTTTATTTTTACTTTTCCTATTGATTTTCAGTTCAACTCAGCTTTTAAATGCACATTTTGTACAGTACCATCTTAAATAGTACACCTTAACATCTTAACTGCAGCTGTGGTGCTGTCTAGCATGGCCACAGTAAGAAAATTAATTTTGTCAAAGAAAAGACTGACTTTAGCAATTTGTTAAATTTTGAATCTTACACTGAAATACACAAAGCAAAAGAAGATTACTGATTTTTAAATAGTACTGTGTTATAGTACAGTGCAGTAATGTCATCTAACATTACTTGAGCACCGTATTTAATAAAGCACATTACAGAGACAGTGAACTGTGCCTGGAAGTGATTGCCTGGTTAATGCACAGCCCACTTAAGTGCAAAAACTTTTATCCCAAGGATGTGCACTTAAGAGGGCTCCACTGTATTTGATTTTTAAAAGCAGTCAACCATTACCTTTATATGTGAGGTACTTTTTCTTTTCCCTTTTCTATTAGAAGTTTGTTTACCTGATGTTAGTATGTGCAATGTATGGAACAGATCTTTGCCTGACAGCTGACATATCTTGCTCTACTGACACACACCATCACCAGCATTGTGACCTCAGTGACTGTGACATCACTGCTACTGAGGAACTGCAAGTGAGTGACTTCCAGGTCATTCACCTGTGATGTCAAAGTCAGTGATATACAGTAATAATGCTGATGATGGTGGGGCAGTAGTGTTAGATATGTCAGCTGCCAGGATAAGAGTTGTTTCCACACAGCCACCAGAATATTATCACATAGAATACTTTCTGATGAGCAAAAGGAAAAGAAAAATACTTCAGAAAGAAAAGTTACAACTGACTACTATTCAACATTTGTATTATTTTCCTGTCTGTCTGCTTTGGCTCCACTACCTCTTTAATTGGAAGGCACCTGGCAGGCTTCAGTGTACAGCAATGACTTTTATTGTCATCTCTATTATTGGGGTCTGGAGTACCATGGAACATTCTACTTCCTGGTTTACTCTGGTCCTTCATGTCTTTGCTCATGCTGTCCCCAGTACTGTATTTCCCTGTGGCTTATCCTCTGCACCAGGGACAGGAGGAGAACTCTGTCTTTCTCCCCGAGTATAATCCAGAAGCCAGGAGTGGCACAGGGACAAAGACCATCATGGAGCCTGCCAGCTCAGTTTTTCCATGTTTTCTCCCATTCCTTCCTTCCTCCTTGCCAACATGCCTCCCAACCTGTACTGCCCCCAGCCACTGCCAGAGTGCAGTCAATGAGCAGGGCGACAAGCCTCCTCCTACCAAGAGAGGAAAGCAGTCCTCCGGATGCTTGATCCTCCCTTGCTCCTGCCAACCCCAATGATCTGGAATCATTCTCAAACCCTGGGTCGCTAGTGTGGCATGAGATGTAGTGACCAGCACTTCAACCTACAGCACCACTGGGCCTGTCTAAATGCAAACTTCTTTACAGAATTGTTCTTACACCTAACAACATTTAAAGCCCTGTATATGATTGGAGAAGAAGGTAATTTAGTATTAAATCAACACGATAAAACTACAAAATTAGATGGTGCACATAAATCAACTAGAACAGTTATTAAACTATTTATGGCACAGTTAGGATTAATAGATCGATGGGACAAACTCAAAAGTAATAAAAGAGTATATTCATTTTTTTCAAATGTAATTGATTTACAATATACAGGATCACTATATCAGATCATTCACTATGTATAATTACTTTAAAAAGACAATCAGAACAAATCAGATAAAATACCACTGATGAATTCACAATTATTACAATATGGGAAACATTGAAAGTGTGGTATATAGGAGATGATAAATGTTGAATCCATCAAAAGAAAAGAAAACCAACAACATATTAACCCAGTTGGAGGATGGAATTAAGAATTTACAATATATTCATGGTAATAAATTTGATAAACAAATTTATAACACATTGATACAAAAAGAGAAAGTTATAAACTATATTGTAACACAAAATACAGAAAAAATACTAAGGACAAGATCAAATTATTATGTGATGGCCAATAAGACACTCAAACTATTGGCTTGGCAAACCAAGAATGAACAAAAAGAAAACTCAGTTATTATTATAAAGAAGTGATGTCAAAATTATAAATAAACCAAACAAAATTAATAGAGCATTTCAAGAATATTATCAAAACTATATTCTCACAACTGAGAGAGCTGGACCAGGAAATAAAGACATTACTAAAAGTTCCACAAGATTTACAATTTCTACTGGAAACACCTATTGATAATAATGAAGTAGAAGAAGCTATTGGAACACATACTGTAGGCAAACCACCCAGCCCAGATGGCATTGTGATCAACTTCTATAAACTCTTTAAGAATTTATTAGTACCAAAGTTAGTTGAATTATTCAATAGCTTTAATAATATTAACTGATAAGTGCTGCTTTGGATAACGGAATGTCTATAGATGTGTTCCTTGATTTTTACAAAGCTTTCAATTCTGTATCGCACAAAATTTTGGTTCAGGAATTAATTGAGTTACAGTTCCAACCTAATATAATTAGATGGATGAATTCTGTGTTAAACAACAGAACACAATGTGTGTCAATCAGAGGCTATAGATGCCTTGGGAAGGAAGAAGTGATGAGTGGGTGCCTCAATGTTCCATGCTGGGACCAGCTCTTTAATATACTATTATCTACTACGCAGACACCACCTAGTACCTGGCTATGTAAATATGCAGATGATTGTAAAATGGGGGCATTGTTTAAAATGGAAAGTTGGCTAATCTGTTTCAAGACAACTTGATCATCTAGCAAAATGGGCACATGAACATAACATAATGTTTAATGAGGAAAATGCAAAGTCATGCACCTTGGGAAAAGTAACCTGGCTTCCAATATAAGCTAAATAATGGACAACTAAAAGACAGCATAAATCAAATGGATTTAGAGGTCTGGATTTCTAACAACCTGAAATGTGATTATCACACCTATGAAACCACTAGAAAATGTCACCAAATAATGTGATGTATACTAAGGTCCATAAAGAGTAGAGATCCTGAAGTAATTATTCCCTTGTATACAACCCTTGTTCGCCCACACATGGAGTAAAGTCTCCTTTCTGTGACTCATATTCAATGGGGGGAATAGAATGAAAATAGTTGAAAGGAGGGTGACAAGGCAGATCAGGATCACAAAGGAATTTCAATATCAGGAGAGACTTAAACATTTAAATCTATATTCAGTGGAATACAAGAAATTGAAGGATGAATTATGTTTGACTTTTAGAGTTTATCGAGATGATGTACTCTAAGAAATAATTGGCTTAGCCAAAATACAGTCCACTATAAAGATACAAGGTCACATAACCATAAACTGATTGTGAAGTATATAAAAAATAAAAGAAATTAGTGGTATAATCAGAGAATTATTACCATTTGAATACCTTGCCAAAGAATGTGGTGGAAAGTGATAGTATAGCAGTTTAAAAAAAGACTAGATAGCTTTATGGGAGAGAACATTTCTGTGTTCCACCATTAAAACTAGAATGGTCGCAAGTTTAACTATGGACCTCAGTCTTTCGAACTTGAAACTCCTCTATGATCCTATGATTAACAAAATCCTAACTACTTTTAGAGAGGCCCTAATACAAGTGTTCTGTAAAAAAAGGTGATCCACTGGACTATGCATCCTATAGATCCATATCCTACTAAATGTCGATTTTACATTTTTACAAAAATACTAGCAAATGGACTAGAAAGGCATTACTCAAACTGATAAACATAGATCAGAATGGATTTATTAAAGGTTGAACATTATATTACATGCATAATTAATATAATCTTGTTAAACAATGAAAAGACTTGATTCTTTTTGAAATAGATGCTAAAAAGCATTTGACAAAATTGAATGGAAATATATTTTTGGACAATGCAATATATGAGTCTGGGAGCACAGTTCAGTTTATGGCTAGTTAAGAAGTCAAGAAGGGGATAAGACCATTTATAGGTACATTAGGGAGTGAAGAAAGACTCAAAGGAGGGATATTGAAGCTTAATAAAGGGAGGGAATGTGGGTAGAGGGTGACAGTGAAAAGCAGGGATACTGAACGAAGATTTCTGCTCAGTATTCACAAAGGAAGGAGGGGAGTTACCTAAACCAAACAAGAGAAACACTCTGAAGACGGGGTTGATACCAGTCCATTTACAGAAGAAAGGGTTCTGAAAGAACTAATAAAATTGAAGGTGGACTAAGTAATGGGGCCTGATGGGATTCACCCAAGAATTCTAAAAGAACTAAGGGTAGAACTAGTGACATCGCTGACTACTCTTTAACAAATCATGGGAGGATGGGGTGGGCAGGAGGAGGGCAGATGTGATTCCTCTTCACAAAGTGGGAGCAGGACAGAGGCAGGAAACTACAGACCAGTTAGTTTGACCTCAGTGGTAGAGAAATGATGGAATCACTTCTGAAGGAAAGAATTGTTGAGTACCTAGAGGCCAGTGGGGCCAGGACCCAAGGCAGCATGGATTCATGATGGGAAGGTTGTGTCAGATGAATCTAATAGATTTCTTTGACTGGGTGATCAAAGTAGTAGACCAGGGAGGGGCTGTGGACATGGTCTACCTAGATTTTAGCAAGGCATTTGATACAGTCCCACACAAAAGAATAATACACAAGATAGCCAGCCTTGGAATGGGTCCCAAGGTGGTAGCCTGGATAAAAATTGGCTAGACAACAGGACGCAAAGGGTAGTAGTAAATGGAGTACACAGTGAAGAAAGGAGGGTTACTAGCGGGTACCACAGGGTTCAGTACTGGACTGGTCCTTTTAATGTCTTTATAAGTGACATTGCAGAGGAACTGGAAGGAAAAGTATGTCTCTTTGCAGATGTCACAAAGATCTGTAACAGGGTTGATACACAAGATGGAGTGGAAAGGATGAGAAGGGACTTGGCAAGGTTGGAGGAATGGTCAAATGTATGGCAGCTCAGATTCAATGCAAAGAAGTGCAAGGTAATGCACATGGGAAACAAAACCCAGGGAAGCATACACAATGGTGGGTGAGATACTGACAACAGTAAAAATAGAAAGGGACCTGGGAGTAATTATATCAGATGACCTTAAGGTGGGCAAGCAATGTGAGAAGGCAGTAAGGAAGGCTGGGGGATACTGGGATGCATAGGAAGAGGCATCGATAGTAGAAAACAGGAAGTTGTTATCCTCTGTACAGACAGTTGGTGAGATCCCATCTGGAGTACTGTGTGCAGTTTTGGAGACCCCATCTCCACAAAGACATAGACAGAGTGGAGGCTGTCCAGAGGAGGGCACCAAATGGTGCAGGGTCTGCACCAGAAGACATATGAAGAAAGACTAAAGGAGCTTAATATGTATACCCTTGAGGAAAGAAGGAGAGAGGGGACATGATAGAAACTTTCAAGTACCTCAAGGAATTAACAAAGTCCAAGAGGGTAGCATCTTCCAGAAAAAGAGATGTGAAAGAACAAGGGGCACAATTTGAAGATAGAGGGAGATGGCTCAGGGGTAATGTGAGGAAAATTTTTTCACTGAGAGGGTTGGGATGCATGGAACAGCCTCCCTGAGGAGGTCGTGCAGTCAAGAACAGTGGGGACTTCAAGAATGCATGGGACAGGCATAAGGCAGTCCTAGGGGTGGGTAAGAGGAAGTAAGCTGTTGGCTAACTAGGATCTGCAGCTTATCTGTTAGGTAGGAAAATGGGCAGACTAGGTGGGTCAATGGTCCTTATCTGCCGTCAAATTCTATGTTCTATGGCTAAGATTAAAAATCTGATAAACCAACAGCCAGAATAAGGACCATAATCTGTCAAAAACTTTTAATTTACAAAGGGGACCAGACAAGGGTGCCCCTGTTCCACTAATTTTCATACTTGCTGAAACCCTTTGCCATTGCAATAAGAAATAGCTATAAAATTCAAGGGATTACAATTAATAATGAAGTTTAAAAAATAAGTCTATACGTGGACAACGCTTACTATACTTAACAAACCAGAGCATTCCTCAAATAATTTTTGACTGACTGACAGTTTTACTAAAATATCAGGATACAAAATAAATTGGTCAGAATCAATCTAGGGTAAATATAACAACTGATGTAAACCAATTATTTTCAGTAAATTATGAAGATACATTTAAACAGATATAAACAGAACCTAATAGATGGGAGACTTTACCCTTAACACTCATACGTAGAGCTAATATTACTAAAACTAAAACATTACTGAAGTTGATATTTCTTTTCCTGTCTCTATCAATATCAGTATCAATATCAATATCAATATCAATACCATATACCTTTTTCAGAAACTTAAAAAACTATCACTCAATTTTGTGGAAACATAAAAAACAGACTAGCTTATCTCTACTCTACTTTGGCATTGCCAAAACTAAAGGAGGACTAGCTCTGCCAGATTTTCATATATATTATATCACAGCACACATTGCAACTATATGGTATTGGTTAAAAGAAAAGATCAGGACATAACCTCAATGAGGATGGAACAAAGTATACAACCTTATCAAAAATTAAGAAACCTGCTGTTCTCAGGATCCCATATAAATAAAAACCAAAAAACAAAATGCATTTCAACTAAGAATACAATTAATTGCTGTCTTACAGCCCATCAGATAATTCAGGGTTTTAAATAATTGATTAGCAGTTTTTTCTTGGGACAATGCTAACTGTACAGAAAATATTTATATATGTTTTCTAGAAGTGTCATGTTTGTTAAACACAATGAGGCAAGTGCTATGCATTTCACAATGTTTTAGCACTTTTATGAGCAAAACGCTAATCAATTTTGGAGTTAAATAAAACCTCTGCTATTAAACAAGAAATAAAATGTCACTTATACTCACAGGTATATAATAATAATTACTTTCCACTATCAGTGCAACAAAAGCAATTTAAACTCTGGTATGAAAAAAGAATCAGAAATAGATAAGATACTAACAAATAATACACTAAAAACATTTGAACAAATATAACCACAATTTGATATACCACAATCTTAGAGACTTCAATATTTACAAGTTAAAATTATATTAAAAACACAAAAAGCTGGACCTGTGCTGCTGAGGGTTGAGGCACTGGACACCACCCTCACACCACTCTGGCAACCCAGGTTTGGGAACAGACTCAGGATGCTGGGAGTCAGCAGGGGAAGAAGAGGACTGAGCATCCGAGGACTGCCTCCTGTTCTGGGTTGGCTTGGGAGTTTGCCTCACTCTGTAGCGGCCCCTGGAGGAGACTACGGAGCAGAGCTACAAGTGGGACAAGGAAACTGAGAGAAAATGGTATCTCGAGTGACCAGATGATGGTCGCCTGGACCCTTGCCACCACAGAGCCCTCAGACAGCCAGGACTGATCTCAGCAGCACCCAGGGCCAAGAAGATAAGCTGTAATTGGGCAATTATTAATAAAATGGACTTTAATGTACACAAATACATGGTCTTACATTACGGTGCCTGAAATTCAAATTATAGTTACTACATAAATGATAACTTGGGCAAATCAACCAACACTGAAAGAGATCTAGGCATCTTGGTGAGTTCCTCATTAACCTTTTCAGGCCATTGTTTAAAAATAGTCAATACCACTAATGGCATACTTAAACAAGTATGGTGCTCTTTTGTCACTAGAAATTAACAGAGTTTAATACCTCTTTACAGGGCATGTATTCACCCCAATCGATTATGGTTCTCCTTTTGGAGTCTTCGCCTGAAGAGTAACATAAAACAGTTAAAGAAGATTCAGCAACGAGCCACAAAGATGGTTCCAAGACTGGCCAAGTATTCTTACCCAGATAGATTAAAATTGACTGGATTGCACACCTTGCATAACAGAAGAATTAGGGTGATTTAATATTAATTCACACATTTATGCATAATGCTGTACTCATGAACAATTGTGGCCTCCATTTTACAAATTGCTGTATAGTGCCTAGAAGCCATAATAAGCAACTATCTGTTCCACTTGCTAGTACCAATCTTAGGAAACACTTTTTCTCGTTAGGGCACCTAGGCTTTGAACCAATTACTCCCAGGCTTTAGTTGACTCTGATAGTGTCATTAGTTTTAAAAAAGATCTCTACAGTTGGCTTGCAGGGTTACCTTTTGTCTTAATGTGCCCACACTATGGGGGAAAATGACTATGGGCTTCGCCTTCATTTTTCCATTTAAAACCTAGTAACCTAGTAAACTGACCCAACAGCAATGGCGGCACAAAGTTTGAGCTCCATTTGTATCTGTGAAAAATGGCTTAAAACCGATATTATGGTTAACAGTTAAACAAAACCATTGGAAATCCCTCCTTAATATTGCCACTCCATGAGCGAGCTTTGGGAGAGGAAGAACAATGCATGAGATAGTTATCTGAGGAACTGATCTGTGTGCATAGGCCATAGGTGCCTGGGCATCAAACAGCTTAAAATACAGGTTACTCACCTGTAACAGGAGATATCCTGGATAGGAACATCCCTGGAAGCAGCTACCGATGCAACGGTATGGTGGGTAGAATGAGCTCTTATCCCTCTGGGAGGATCCATGCCCGCCAACCTATAGCACAGCTCTATGCAGGAGGTGACCCTCCTGCTTATCGCCACTTGGCTTCGGGTCTGCCAGGTGCGGCTTCAGCGTAGGTGACAAACAGCTGGCAAACCTCTCCCCAAACTTCAGCCATCTGCTCCATATAATAAGCGAGTGCTCGCCTAGGGTCCAAAGATGGAGCCCATATCGCCTCCGAGGTGACTGAGGTAGAACACCGGCAGAGTCAACACCTGGTTAAGGTGAAACTCCAACAGCACCTTCGGAAGGAATTTCAGTTGGGGTGCAGGACAACCTTGTCCCTGTGGAAGACTAGATAAGGAGACTGATGGAAAGTGCCTGAGCTCTCCCATCCTTCTGGCTGACGGATAGCTACCAAGAAGGCGGTCTTCCATGACAGGTGGGAAATATCACAGCTGTGCATCGGTTCGAATAGCTTGCCCATGAGCTTGGCCAATACCAGCAGTAGATCCCACGGAGGTGAAGGTTCGCACCGAGGGGAAATGTGGTCAAGGCTTTGAAAGTGCCTGACCACATTCTCCTGCACCACCGACTGCTTTCCGCCTGCACCCGGCACGCAGAGATGGCTGCCAGGTGCACCTAAGGGTCGCCGACTGAAGCCCTTGCTGAGAAAGGGACCACAGGTAGTCCAGAATGCTTCCAAGGAACAGGAGGAAGGGTCCAGACCCTTGCTCTGACACCTAATGGAGAATCTCTTCCATTTGAAGGAATAGCATTTTCTGGTCGACTCACAGGACACCTCAATGACGTTGAGGACCTCGTCGAAAGACCCAAGGCCTGGAACTAGCTGCTCAGGAATCAGGCCATCAGGTGCAGGAATTGAAGGTCCGGATGGAATACCTTCCCTGGTCAACTGAGATCATGTCTGGGCAGGCTGGAAGCCGCCTCAGGAGCCTGGAGCTGAGGCTGAGGAGATCTGGATACCAGAACTGGCGGGCCAGCCTGGGGCTACCAGAATCACCTGTGCCTTGTCCCTCCTCACCTTGAGAAGCACCTTGTGGATCAAGGGAAATGGGGAAGGCATAGAACAGGCCTGGGGGTCCACAGCCTCGAGAAGGCATCCCCTGCTGCGAGCCCAGCTGAGGGGGTGGGCATGGAACAGTCTCAGCTTAGCATTCTCCCTGGAGGCAAACAGGTCCACCTGAGGCATGCCCCAGTGGGAGAAGAGATCTTGTACTACCTCGGAAGGAGAGACCACTCATGAGACGCAGCCCCTATCTGGCTTAGGGCATCGGCCAGGGTGTTGGAGGCTCCTGCCATGTGAATGGCTAGGAGATCTGCCTCCAGGCTGCCATGAGGGACCATATGTGGAGAGCATCCTGCATAACAGCATACAGTGTGTCCTGCCCTGGTGGTTCAGATAGTACATGGTCGTGTATTGTCCATCTTGACCTGAACCACTTGACCCTGTAGAAATGGAGCGAAGGCAGTGAGAGCTAGGCGACCACTGGAGCTCCAGCAGGTTGATATGGCATCGACTCCCAAGGAGACCAGAGGCCATGTGCTCTGTGCTCCTCCAGATGGACACTCCAACCCATCAGAGATGCATCGGTCGATAGAGAGACTGTCGGCTCAGGGCGGACAGATGGGATGCCCTTCTGCAGATGTGCCAGAACGATCCACCACTGGAGAACATTCTACATCTCCTGGGTCACTGTCACAGGCAGGTCCAATGGATCACAGCATTGTGAACACTGGCTGGCCAGTTCCCACTGAAGGGGACGATGACCAGTGGGCTCAGTGGACCACGCTGCAGGCCGCCATGAGACCCAGGAGGCACAGGAAGTCCCAGGCAGGGCGTGATTGCCCAACAAGAAATGATCGGGCAAAGGAGGAAAGAACCTTGGCCCTGTCTGCCAGGAGCCGAACTCTGGTTTGAAGAGAGTCGAGCTCTGCCCCTCGATGAAGAGTATCACCTGCTTCGGCACAAGTTCCAACTTGGCCTCATTGATGACAAGGCCAATCTGAGAGCAAATCTGGAGGGCCAGATCTCTGGACCTCTCCACCTGCTCTGGAGGGGCTGTAATCAGCCAGTCATCCAGGTAGGGGTACACCTGAACCCTTCGGTGCCGAGAGAATGCTGTCACCTCTGCCATGCATTTGGTGAAGACCCTGGGAGCTAGAAAGAGGCCAGGGGCATGGTGCGAACTCATAAGGGACCCTCCACTCTGAAGTGGAGGAATCTCTGATGAGACAGACGGATCGGGAAGTGAAAGAACATGTCCTGGAGGTCCAGGGAACAGAACCACATGCCTCATTCCAAGGATGGTATTATCTGAGCCAGAGTGGCCATCCTGAAGGTCTGAGACCTTAGGAACTTGTTCAGGTCATGCAGGTCGAGAATGGGGCACCAGCCCCTGTCCGTTTTGGGACCAGGAAATACTTGGACATAAATTCCGGGTCTGGAGGAGGATCTACCACCTTCCTGATCACTCTTTTTTCGAGGAGCAGGGCAATATTGGCTCGGTGGGCCAACAACGAGGCTGTGGACCCTGTAGCCCCTCAAGGGCGCAGCTCAAAGGTGGAGCCTGCTCGAACTCCAGAGGCAGGCCTTTTCCTACCACCTCCAACACCCAGTGGTCCGTGGTGATAGCGGACCAGCCGGAAAGGGAGTGGGAGCCGCCCCCATGGGGGAACCCAGGGGAGTGATGAGGCTGGGGTGGCACCTCAACTGGTCACTGGGCAGGCTTGGAGGAGGAACCGCCGAGGGACCTCCTGGGCTTTATCTCCTTGCTTCCTGTTGGAGGAAGCCACTGACTTGGGTTTAGGATGCCAAGCACGAGCCTGCTGGCCCTGTTGCTGGTGCTGTTGGGCTGGTCGAGCTGCAGGGCAGAAGGATGAAAGGACTTATGCTGTTGCTGACTGTGGCCTTTATCCCTCTGGGTGGAGTTGACCGAGTCCAGAGTGGCATTGGACTTTTCGATCCACTGGAGGTGTCCCTCCACCCAGGGCTGAAGAGGTCAGTCCCCAAGAAGGGACATCCACCAGCTTGAGCTGGGTATCCACCATGAAGGTGGATATCCTCAGCCATGCCCTGCAGAGCATGGCCACCGTGGCAGCTACTGACCTGGCACCAGAATCACCTATGTCCAGAGCAGTCTGAAGCTGCTGCTTCACCACCGCCCTACCCTGGTCCCGCACCTGACGGACTGTGGTCTGCAGGTCGGTCAGGAGATGAGGGACAACCTCATCCAGGGAGCCCAAGAGGGCGTGGAGACATGTGCCATCAGTACGGCGAGCTGACCTGTCAAAGGCCGAGGAGGATGCAGCGACACCTTGCACCCGCAAAGTCCAGTTTTGGACTCTTTGTCGGGGCTTATCCACATCCCTAGCATTACCAGAATGCTGGAAGACGCTGTTGGTGACTAACCCTTGGCAGAGGGTGCCCAAGAAACCGGGCAAAGAGCCTAGGGACTGAATACTTCCTGGCCATCCTGGCCAAGGGCGCAGGACAGGAAGCAGGTCACTGCCAGAGCTCCAAGGCTGGGCCAACAATAGCCTCAGCCACCGGAAAGACCTCTGTGGGGAATCCCTCTGTCCAAATTCTCCATCAGAGGACACTGGGCCCATTTGGACACGGGCTCGAGCTGCATCCCAGTGGACTCGAGATGAGTCGAAGCAGACCCAAGAAGGACGATGGGCTATCGTCCAATGACTGGCTCGGAGGACTCCAGGTCAACCTGCCTGGAGAACAGGGAGGAGTCGTTGTTGGATTCCAAAGAGTCTGCTGAGAGTTGCCTCACCCTGAGTCACCTCTACCTGCCGAGGACGGTCGGGAGTGAGAATGACCGACAACCTGTGGGCAGGCCCTGACCCAACCGAGAATCCTTGGTCAGTGCCCCAGACTTTGGTTGTGGAGGCAGAGGTTCCACCACAATCGGTGGAGCAGCCGGTTTGGCGAGCAACTGGCCCAGGAACGGGCAACTCGACTGGGGAGATGATGCTCGTTGTTCGGGTGACAGCCACTTGATGGGTCGGGTCTGAACCGGAGTCGGTTTAGACCCAGACAACAGTAACTGCTGCCACATAAGCTCCTTGTAGCGCCAACGCACTTACACTAAAGCCTCCCTCATCCAAGGAAGAGGACGAGGAACGGTGTCATTACATCGGTACTGAGACCAAGACCGCCGATGTTGGCGGGAACAGCTTGACTGAGATGAAGTCCGAGACCGAGACCCTCAGGGGACGGAGGGCGGGTCTGGGAAGGGCAGAGGACACCCACTCTTCCCTTAGCTCGGCACTTTAACCGGGACTGTGGCCCCAAAGGTGCAGGCAGATCCTCGGTCTCCACCGGGAGCAGGTGAAGGTGGTTGTCGGCATCACCAGTCGACAGCCCATCCGGCGGATCAAGAAAATCTCGACTGCATCGATGGGGAGTCTTGGCAGGTTGGCCTGACGGGACATTATGAAGCCAGCAGTCTGAGCCACAACTTCAACCGAGTTGATGGTCGGCTGTCTGGTGAAGGAGACCTCTCCAGCCCCACTAACGCCAATGGTGGGTCTATCCCTTGACTACTTCTTTCTTGGGCCGAAGAATGAACTGATGGCCTCTCCCCTTCGTGGGAGAGGGACCAACAAAGCTGCTTGAATGAAGCCGTACTAGGAACTCAGAGAGAGCGAATAAATGCAGCGCTGAGGAGGAGGAAGATGCGCCTGGGCCGCCTCCTCGAGGGCGATCATCTGCTCGAGCTGCTCCAGCTGAGCCAGCCACCGTGGATGCCGCCCAACGAGCCTCTTTGATTTTACCTGGCGGAAAAGCGCTTCTCGGGTACTAAGCTGCAATTGACAAGGCGCGATCATCCAGGACGCTGGCCAAGAAAGAATGGCACAACTGCAAGCCTGCGGGTTGTGATCTAGGCCTCAGCGTAGACGACGTGGAGTGTGGATCCATCCTGGAAATTTTCTGCCCACAAGGGCACCTCTGAATGCCAGGAATAGATTTGTCTATCGAGCCGTGAGAGAAGATGAAGACCAAGTTTAGAAAACTTCAAAACCAGTTTCGGACAAACCGAAGAGTTAGGATCCAGTCTAAAACACAGAGCACTAAGGAGGGAACCTGAGCTTCCAAGTGGTAAGGAAGATCTGGCATCATGGGGCAGAGCTGAGTGTTTTACCACCCAGGTGGGTGGGAGGAGCTAGCTTGAAGACCTTCCGCAAGATTTAAAGCGGCAAGAAACCTGACAATATGTGTGGATTGAACAATGTATCCATGTCCCTAGAACAGCTAGATACCTATCCACACCACTAGCAGAATCACCGGTGTCTCTTAGTGCCCATTGAAATGAGCGGGTTGCATCGAGCTGTGTACTGTAATCTCTAAATGGAGACCGAGTAAGACTGCAACTGCCTCTCTGCCATTATCTTTTTGCTCTGCACTCCGATGGCATGCCTCAGCTGGATCGTTACTGGAGGTTTGCCATGTACAAGCCCACTGCCTCCTCAACAACATGCAACTCAGTGAAGCCTTTACGAGTATAACCAAAATGCTAGAAGTTGTGCTCACTAGAGTAGATAATATTGGAAACTCACTGGCCAAGAATGTAGAGGACATCCGCAGACTTGAGAACAGACAAAATGTGTTGGAACAGCAGACGGAGGATTTCACAGCAGCAGCATTCGACCATATTGCAGCACCTGAGAGACCATGAAATAAAGCTGTCTCAGCTCTGGTACTGCACTGAAGACCAGGAAAAAGCTGCAGGAATAATGTGTGCATATTGGGAGTCCCAGAGGGAATAGAAGGCCCTAATATGGAGCATTTTCTGAATGAGTGGATACCTCAATTATTGGGAGATAGGTGGAAAGACCCAATTGGGGTGGAAAGGGCACACAGGATTTTGGGCAGACCTGATTCTAAAACACAGAGAACAATTGTGGCATATATTCTAAAGTATTCCATCAAAGAGAAGCTCCTGCAGGCAGCCAGGGATATGGGGGACCTCACCTGAAAAGGGTCCACGATCTCGTTCTATAGATATTTTTCTGCAGAAGTTGCTGTGAGGAGAAGAGAATTCCGCCAATTAAAAAGTTTCTACAAGCTAATGCCTTCCAATATAGATTCCAGAAACTCACTGCTCTTCAAGTCTACAAAATGGTAGGAGGCAGTATAGCACAGTGGTTTAAGGCTCTGAGCTGCAAACCTGGAGTCCTAGGTTTGAATCTCACAGCCACACTTGCATACTGTGTGTCCCTGAGCAAGTCACTTAACTTCCTGTGCTCCCAGGTTGGACCTGTAAACAAGCTTTCAACTTAGTGTGTCTCACCTGGTTAAACAATTTGAAGAAGAAGAAAGAAGAAGAAAAATGGCAAGGCTTTCCTGACAGAGTCCCCGAGAGAGAGAGAGACTGAGGCCTGGATCTTGCAGCAGTGGCCTAATTTAGCTCCTTGAACTGCCTATCCCAGACGCATCTGGGCTCCTGGGGACCAAATGCCCAAGGGAACCCCAGACAGAGGAAAGTGCTCACCAGGGGATGAATTAACAAGTGATTAGGTCCCTCATGAACCAGATCCCCAGTTGCACTGGTCAAGCCTCAGGAGTAACACCAAGACTTGGATCCTCCCACTCAGCAGAAATTTAGCAGGTCCCCACGATAGATCTCAGGCAACAGGATGCAACGGATGACCCCACCTGCTCAGTCGCAGTCCGAAGCTTACAAAGGTCGAGGAGCCCCACTCAGCAGAAGATTACAAATGGCTCATTCTCTCCCTGCTAAGCTCTCCTGGGCAGAAGCAGCACAGATGGATGACCGCAAAGTCCAGAACTGGCAGATGAAGACCTGATGGGTAGTGCTACCCTTGATACTGGGCTACTAAGGTCGAGGAGGAGGAAGAAGCTAAAGAGCAGCAGAAATGGGAATTCTATGGCCTGGACTTAAAACATTCACAGAAGCATTGGGAGCTTCTAACGGATCCAGTGGAGATGCACCATCTGGGACTAATAGCTGAACATTTGGACAGTTTTGCTAGTCAAGCACTGTAGAATTATTGAGGGCTTATGCATCTCAACTGTGGGTACCCTTTAGTCCCCCATTCCTCATGCTGATCATCTTGGGGCATCGTATTGCCACTGACCTGTGACTCCTATTCAGTCCCAAGAGAGCTCTAACATCTGCATAAGATATCCCAGAGCTAAGGATCAGTTCTGAGAACTACGATCTCCTCATTTGCTTAAGGGCCTTTTGATCTAAGGCCTCAGACAATGAGTCGATGAAAATCCCCACAATGATAGAGTCAGGTGGTCCAACCCAGACAAGCCTTATCTTACTGTAATCCTGTACTTAATGGATGGCATTAAGGAAACCCTTTCATCCTCCCTTCCTCTTCCCCCTTCCAGATGGTTAATGTATGCCTCTATAAGGAGGCAGGAGCCCTTGATAATGGCGTATTGATGTCAAGGGCCAGATGGGAACGGCACACCCTGGTGGCACTGGCTTATCCCTGATACTTGGTGCTAGACACAGTGTGGCACAGAGCTCATCTAGCTCTTTCGCGATGAGCACGTTAGCACCAATAAATTGTGCTGTACCTATTTGGGTGCAGGCATTAGTATCTGTTAGTAGATAAGTGTTTGTACTTTAAAGTGTTTAACCCAGTTTAGTTAAGTAAGGACATTTGTGTTTTCTCTTTAGAAAGCCTACGCTGACTAAGCAGAATATGTTGCAGCAGTCTGATTCTGACTTACAGGTTTATACACTTCACTACTTAAGCCCACCAGAGGATTAGAGACCTGTTAGGCCTGACCTACTGCTGGGATCTCTTTCTTTCCTTATACTACTTTCTGCTCCTACTCTACTGACGGAGGTGTACAGAAGTGTTTGACCTAACTTGAAGCTGTGGTAAGGGGCTCCTGTCTCCTTTGTTGACTCTGTCCTGTATCTCTGCTTGGAGGATGAGTACCCTTGTTTTTCTTCTTTCTTCTGGTGGTAGTGAACACTGATGGCAGCTTGCCTTAACATGCAGGGAGACTGGAGGTCGTCTCTCCTGGAATGTTAAGGGCCTAACCATCGGCTAAAGAACTCAGGTTCTGCAATATCCTGCGCACCTTGGGGGCAGATATAGTCTACTCCAGGAGACACACCTCACAAGCCGTATGGTAAGTTGGTTAAAGAAACTATGGGTGGGGATGGTTTTGCCAGCCAAGTACCATGAAGACCAAGGAGTGGGAATCCTACTGAGTAAGAGGGGACTTGGGCCATTGAGACTAACTGGTCTGACTCTCAGGGAGATGGATAGCTGCCAAACTCTCTTAACTAGGTGGTAAAACTATAATAGCCAATGTGTATGGGCACAATTCCGACATAGGTGAAATCTATGCAGAGCTTATTCAGGCCCTCACAGAATTGACAGAGGAGAGGCAGATTTTCCCATTCTTATAGGAGGGATCATAACCTGGTTCAAGATATATTCCTGAATAAATCCTCCCTACCCCACAAACCCATCCCTAAGGCTTGGCAACCCTAAATGATTTGACCACAGAATGGGCCCAAGGGGATCCCTGATGGATGAACCACCCAAAAGGGAGAGATTATACATTTTACTCTGCAGTACATGGTACCTATTGCAGTTTAGACTTTTGGCTGGCCAACAGCATAGCTCTGTCAGAATAGGAGGAGCGGACATTGGAAACATAATTATTTCGGATCATGCCCGGTCACAATCACCTTCTCCCCACCAGGGCAAAGCCCTCCTCCATGAGATAGAGACGAAACCCACCCTACTCCAGGATGAGGCCTTTCGAAAGCATGTCGAGAGAGAGGCACAAAATTATTTTTCTGTTAGTACCCCAGAGACAAGTCCAGACACTGTTTTGGAAGCATTTAAGGCGGTTCTTCGGGAAGAATTCTCTGTACTCTGCAGCTAAAAACAGAGAGCGGAAAAAAACAGATACAACACTTGCAGGACTCAATCACTAAGTTGGAGCATCAGTTTAAAGCATCCTCTAAGAACCCACTCAATTCTCCATTTTAGCTCGGATCACAGGACTGAAATATCAGCTAAATGTGTTGTTGAACAAGAAAGCAGAGTGGCAACTGATTTGAGCTAAACATAGAGTTTGGAAGGGAGAAAAAGGTGGAAGCTCCAGACTACTGGCTTCAGAAGCAGCAGGCATCCTTTAGGATTTTGCCCTCAAGAATAGACAGGCAAATTACTGGTGACACCAAAGGACATTAACAGAGATGTTCAGCTTCTATCAGGAGCTCTATCAGTCTCTGAACATGATACCTGCAGAGGTGCTTTACAGCAGCTGAGGGTCTTCACAGACCATCTCTGCTCCTTCAGCTATCAGCAAACCACTGCAAGGATTTAGACCTGATCACAGCTGAAGAGTTACACAGCTATTTCCCAGATGGTGAAAGGGAAAGCCCCTGGACCAGATGGGATGTCGGTGGAACTTTACCAAATCCTTAAAGATGAAGTCACTGCTCCACTGTTACAGGCTCTACAGGAGGCCCAAAAGATGTTATCCTACCCCCACTATGCATGAGGCCTCATTACCCTAACCCCAAAAGCCTCAGATGTGTTACTTTGTGCAAATTTCAGACCCATATCTTTGATATCTGTAGACACTAAGATACTTGCAAAAGTCTTGGTGAACAGGCTATTGGGAATTCTGCCTTCCCTACTTCATTGGCCATAAACTGGATTTCAGAAAGGAAAATCCAGCACAGATAACATCCAGCTAGTATTAAGTATCAAATGGTTAGTATTATAGTCTAAAGCCCCAGCAGCTGCCCTTGCCATAGACTTTGCCAAGGCGTTTGACTTGGTGGAATGGGAATATCTCCATAATGTTCTTAAACTATATGGGTTTGGGGACTTCTTTTTCTCCTGGGTCTCATTGTACCATTCACCCTCAGCTCGTATTGTCACCAATAAGGACACTTCTTGCCCATTTAGGTTACAACGAGAACCAGGTAGGTGTCCTCTCTCTTCCTATTGTTTTTAATCACTCTGGACCCATTAATTAGGAAATTTACACACACCCACAGATTACCAGTATTCCTGTAAAGACATCTCCTACCTGGTTAATGCATACGCAGGTGATATGCTCCTGACCCTTTCTAATCCCCAAAGCTCCCTACCCACTATTTTGACTATCTTTCAGAAGTTTGCCTCTCTGTCAGGCTTAACAATAAATCAAAAGAAAACAACCCTGCTCCCCTAACTGGAGCATGCACCAAGCATTGTCTAGCTGGCATGGACATCATCTGGGCTCCCTGAGGTTTCTGTATTTAGAATACATATCCCTCATCCTGGAAGGACGTGAGTCAGCTAATTTCTCCCTCTTTGGCATCACTAGCAGCGAGGACCAGCGATGGAGAAAGCTTAATTTAACTCTGAAAGGCAAGATTGAGGCCTTTCAAATATTTGTGTTTTCTAGAGTCTCCTAAATAGAGCTGAACAACCTCTCCATTCCACTCATGGCAAAGCCATTTAAAGACCTAGATAAATTAGTCTCCCTTTTGTGGGAGGGCAAGACCCCAAGATGGGGCATACAAAGCTACAATCCCATAGGTCCAGGGGTAGCTCAGGCTCCCATGGTTTTACAGGCTACCACCTGGCCTTTAGAATGGCTCAGGCCACCACTTGGTTCCTTCCCGGACTACCCATCCACCTCAATGGGCTACCCTGGCAGCCTTATCAATGGATAGAGACTGTATTCCTATCAGACAAAAGGAAGCCTAGGGTGCACCATTTTACACTGTCATGATAGAAACAGGCAGGGCCTGGCAAGCGGGATGGCACTTACTGGGACCCCAAGCTCAGACTATGTCCCCTATTACATACCCCCATTATGGGACAACCCTCTCATCACCATAGAACATAAAGTACTTAAATGGCCCCTGTGGTGCCAAAGATATTCATATAGTGGAGCATCTTCTCCTTCCATGCACTAGGACAGTACTCTCTTTGAGCAGATCTGTGAGCAATATGGCTACTCCAGATGGACTTTTGAAATTCCTACAGATTAGGAGTGCCTTAACCCTATTGTTGAAGGCACCTGCAGATCATTCCCTTGGCATGATGTAACCACTTCCTAACTGCAGGAGAGGCCAAGGCCTGGTAAGTTTATTCTACAAGACCCTTAGGATACACAACCTGACACTACATTATTGAGTAGAGTTGCCAGGGAAGGTGAGCTGTAGTACCCCATATCCCCTCAACTGTGGTCAATATGCCTTAGGGATGCTCAAGTAGCATATGTAGACACCAGGAGTCAATTAATTCAATTGAAAATCTTGCTTAGGTGGTATAGAACCCTTCTGCCCTCTGTAGTTTAAAAATAACTCTCTCTGATAGTTGCTGGAGATGTCATACTCCCCCACCCATTTACTACACATATTATGGACTTGCCCAAACTTGCAAGTTTTGGATGCAGGTTCTTGCTGATTGCTGTAGGATTATGGACAAATCCATCTCTCTTGACAATCCATCTCTCATCCTAGGAGATACTATGGCTTTGCACCCACTATCCCCTACCAGGTCATGGCTTCTGGTAGCCCTTATGGAAGTTAAAAGAGTCATCCTCGTGAGATGGAGGCAGCGGTATCCCCTTGCTAGTGCAATGGTGAATGGCCATGGCTCAGCTAGCTGTCTTTGAGAGGCTTACTGCTGTGGCCAAGGGAAGCCTTAATAAATATTATAAAAAAATGGAATGCTATTTAAACTCCCAAATATGCTCTGTGGCCTCCCACCACAAAACCCCGCTTTCTAGCTAGGTTTAGGGATAGTCCCTGGGGCACCAAAGGCAAGATTTTCAATTGAATTAATTGATGCATGCTCCTACCACTGTCTGATATTGCATTTACTCTCCTATCTCTCTATTAGACAAAGCTGAGTATTGTATTTAGCTGCTAGGTTGAAGTTAATAGGTGTTTAAGAGCTGTACCTAGGAGACCATAACCAAGTAGATATGCTAAGGAATAGAATATGTCATACCATCTTTAGAGGCTTCAGTATAACAATATCAAAAGGCATGGTGTCTATGGAGATTGATCTAAACAATAATATTACTTGTTCATTGGTATAAGGCCTATGTTTCTCAGCTGTATATCAGATAAATTAGTCCTTTGTTAGTTTATGAGCTATGTAAGATGTGGAAGATTTTAGTCACTGCATTGACTGCTAGTCTGTAGTAATATGGCTCTTTTGGAATAGGGCATGGATGTGTCTTTAGATGACTAAGTGTACTTGGAAAATCAATGAAATATTATATGTTAAAAAAACCTAGTAAATCTAGTAAGGCACTTCTCTCTGAAAGGAGAGAACCCGGTCCAACGAAGAGCTTTGTCAGGTTACCTTGGCAGATGGCTGCGATATGAGGTAGGATTTGGTGACAGGGGTTTCTGGGATGTGAGTTCAGTCCTTGGTGGCCTGAAGGAGAGGCTGCTTGAGATGCTGAGGGGTAAACTGATGATGCAAAAAAGTCCCACAAAAATAATTCTATACTGGCCCAAATTATGATAGATAAACCAGATAAAAAATGATATCTTTACTATATGCACAATAATGAATAATATAAACACAGACTTGATCAAATTAAGAAACAAATGCAAAAATAATTTAGGGCTAAACATCACAGAAGAACGCTGGATAGAAATGATTAAGCCATTTAGCACACAATTAAAATTGACCAAGATACAACAAAGCCAATTTAATACAATACATAGAACATATTACACCAATTCTAAGCTACATCATTTTAACAGCAGCATACCAAATAAATGCCCTAGATGCACCCGTACTTCAGGTACTTTAATACATCTGATACATGCATGTCCCTATTTGACAAATTTTGATCTAAGATAATATCAGTTCTTAACAAAATGCCAAATTATACAGTTACATTCACACTCAATTTACAGTACTGGCAATACCAATAGCTAACAATACATTAGATAATTACCAACAACAATTTTTAGCTATGACATCAGTTATTGCAAAAAATCTATTCTGATGAAATGGAACAAGTCCAACCCTCCAGTTTATAAAACCTGTGTCTACCAAATGATTGACATTAAATTGGAAAAAAATTAATTATATAACAAATGAACAGAATGAAACTTTTAACAAAATGTGGGCACCATTCCATGATATAATAATACAATTTATAATGTAAAATACAGGCAATAATACAAAGAGAAAAGGACTGTTCCTGGACTTCAAGGTTATGATGATGAAAATGACCATATGCACTAATAAATCAGATGAGAATTAGGTATTGCATTCCATCCAGACCTAAAAAATGAGAAAAGAGATAAGGAGCACTGGAGGAGGGAGGTTGACATTAGTCTGCCTTTTGGGAGAGAGTTCTGAAGGGACTCACTAATCTGAAAGTGGACAAAGCAATGGGGCTAGACATGGCGCATCCTAGGAACTGAGGAAGCTCAGAGAGGTATAGGTTGCACAACTGACAGTCTTGTTTAACAATGGAAACAGGAGTGGTTCCAGAGGAATAGAGGAGGGTAAATGTAGTCCCATTTCCAAAAGTGGCAGCAGGAGGTTGGAATTATAGGCCAGTCAGCCTGACATCAGTGGTGGGAAAGTTAATAGAATCACTGCTGTAGGAAAGTATTGGGAACATCTTGAATCCAGTGGGTTACAATACTCAAGACAGCATGGATTCTATGGGGAGGATCATGTCAAACAAATCTGATAGATTTGTTTGAATGAGTGTCAAGGAACTAGATCAGGGTGGTGCAGTGGACACAGCCTACCTAGATTTCAGTAAGGCTTTTAACACTGTTCCACATAGGAGGCTAGTAAGCAATCTGGGTTGCCTAGGATGGGGTCCAAAAGTAGTAAACTGTGTAAGAAAGTGGTTAGGGGACAAGTGGCGGAGGGTGGTGTTAAAATGAGTTCACTCCAAGGAAGGAGGGTGATCAGCAAGATCCCTCAAGGATCAATGTTGAGACTGATCCTCTTAATGTCTTTATAAGTGACATTACAGATGAGCTGGAAGGGAAGGTCTGCCTCCTGTGGATTACAATAAAATCTGCAGTAGGGTGAACACTTGGGGTGGGGGTGGAAAGGATGATCAGTAACCTGAGAAAACTTGAGGAGTGGTCAAGGTATGGCAGTTGGGCTTCAATGCAAAAATGAAAATTAATGCACTTCGGGCACAGAAAGTCAGGGTGGAGTACAAATGGGTGGGGTGGTACTGGCAACTACAAAGCATTAAAAGAGACTGGGGTGATCATATCTTATTACCTAATCATGGCTAGCAAGTGTGATAAGGCAGTTTGGAGGGCTAGTGGGATGCTGGGGTGTATAGGAAGGTGGTATCACTAGCAGAAAGAGGAAGTGGTGTTGCCTCTGTATAGATCACTGGTGAGACCCCAACTAGAGTACTGTGTCCAGTTCTGGAGACTACTTCTCTGAAAGGGAGTAGACAGAGTGAAGGTGGTACACAGAGGCAACTAAAATGGTGCAGGGTCTGCACCAAGAAGCCCTCTGAAAGAGACTAAGGACCAAAAATTATGTACAACCTGGAAGAGATGGGGGCATAATAGAGACTGCTGAATACCTCACAGGGGTACATAAGTACAGGAGGAAGTATTTTTCAGAAAAGTGCTCAAGAACAAGGTTCTGAAGCTGGGGGGTAGGTTCAGGACAGATGTGAGGAAGTACTTTTCACAGAAAAGAGATGTGGATTCCTGGAACTGCTTTCTACCAGACATGGTGGGGACAAAACAATTGTGGGGTTCGAGAATGTATAGGATAGGCATAAGAGAACATTAGGGGAAAAGGAAAGTGAGGAGGTAGATGAGCCAGAGATTAAGTAGGATCTTCAGTGATACTGTAGGTGTGGAAAATGGGCAGACCTTGCAATCCTTATCTGCTAACAAATGTTTACTGAATAGAGAAATGTAAGAAATATTATTTATTTTATAGTATGTTACATTAAGGATTACAGCTTCTTAGAAGTTTTAAATGTATGCATTGGGACATGTATCTTTAAGCAGGCCGAATATGTAATGCCCCAGGAGTGGGAATTACATAAATCCAGTTAATGCCCAGTTTGGGTGGATCCCAGCTAGCCTTCCAGCCTTGTCCCAAGGTGCCCTTGATACAGTACAGTGTCCCTGGTATTGTGTACCCCAGTATGGTGCCCGGCAATAGAGATTTATTCACGTATTTATTTATTTATTATTCAGTCTGCCAGTTCGGTAATACTCTGTAGTACTCATTTTTTAAGGTGGAAGTAGGCCTAAGCCCATCGAGACCACCTCCCTGCAATAGCAGGGTGAAGTTATCCTCATATCTCAGAAGGTAGTCATCCAAACTATTTTTGAACATCTATGTTGTAGTGATGCTCACAGTCTGGGAGCATATTCCAGAGTTCATATACTCTTAATGTAGAATAATTCTGTCTCTTGTTGCTATTGTGCTTGGGGATCAGTAGTTGCCTCTTGTGACATCTCCGTCCCCCAGTTTAGGAGCCCATTGGCTGTTATATTCAGTCATACTAACCAGATCTTTTAAGATGTTGAAAAGAAGCAGGTAAGTCCTCTAATTCTACATCTGGAAAGATGATATGGGTTTAATTCTCTGAGTCTGTCAGTATAGGGTAGGTGATTAATGCCAGAGATCAATTTAGTGGCCCTTCTCTGGACTGACTTTATTAGCATGGTATCCTTTTCAAATGTGGGTACCAAAATGAAGCAGCATAGTCCACATGGGGCCTGCCATATGATCTATATAGTTTTACATACAGGAACTACTTCTATTGATAAAGGATTTTTAATAGAGGTTATGATATGATTTCGGAGAGCTATCTGTCTACAACGATTGGTAGAAGTTAGACATTTATTTACTATTATTCCTAAGACTCTTTCAGACTCTGATGATCTAATTATACAACTATTTAGGAAGTAGTCAGTATTAGGATTCCGATTACCAAGGTGTATTACTGCACATTTATCTACATTTAACTCCATTCTGTTTTTTAAGCCCATTGCTCAATTTTATTTAAATCATTTTGTAGGAGTTTGCTTTTGGCCAAACAATCCACTTCACTACAGAGTTTAGTGCCGTTTGCAAATTTGGACACAATACACTGAGTACCTTCATTCAGATCACTGATAAAGATATTGAATAACGGGGACCCAAAACAGACCCCTGTGGTACACCACTGGTCACCTCTATATCACTAGACAAGGTGTCAGATGTTACACCTGTTGTTTCCCACTAGTTAACTACCTAGTAACCCACTGCACCAGATAGGGACTTAGGCCCATTGATACCATTTTGGATATTGATTTGCATGATAGACTTTATCGAATGCTTTTTAAAATCTAACAGTAATACATCTGCTGGTACACCACTGTCAAGACTTTTACTAAGTGGTTCGTAGAAAGTGATTATGTTACTGGTACAGGATTTCCCTCTTGTGAAACCATGCTGATGAAGGTCCACAAGGTGTTTCCCATTATTTCATCCTCAAATATGGTTTTAATAGCTTTTCCGTGCATTTGCAGATTATTGAGGTCAGACTTATAGGTCTGAAGTTGTTAATTACAGATTTATTCCCTTTCTTAAATATTGGGAGCACCGTTGCTTGTTTGCAATCAGATGGAATCTCACCAGTAGCAACGGATTTGTTAAACAGAATGGATAAGGGGTGATAATTCACCTGCTGTTTCATCTATGAAGTATGCATTGATATGGGCCGGGCCTGGTGAGGAGTTCTTAATACCTTTAATGTGACTCTAACTTCATCTTCTGAAAACCTTTTAAATTCACACCAGGGAGTATTGTAAGAGAGATGATTGGATCCTGTTTAGAAAAGACAGACCCAAAGAAGTTATTGAAGGCATTTGCTTTACTCAGTGGTTCATTTATCTCTCGATTACTCTCAATAATTGTTCCTAATATGAAATTATTCTTAGTGTTATTATTAACATAGGCATAAAATGCCTTCTGGTTTTACAAGTGGTGAGTTTTACTTCCAATTTACTCTTCTAATTTTTTTTTGAAAGCTTGAGTTGTTGCCTATACCAGTTTTTATTAGTTCCCTGCTTGAAAATAGTTTCTCTCCCTGTGCCAGTCTTCCTTACTGTTTCCTATCAGAATTTCCCCTGTGCCAGTTTTCCCCATTACACACACAAAACCCATTTCCCTCCCTAGGTTGTGGCATGAGCTCAGTGCCAACATTTGAATGTCAGGACATGGTAGACCATTGGCTGCATCCTATATTGTCAGGGACTCAGTGTTCCACATGTTGGGGAGGGTACCTATAGGACCTGCAGTGGCAGAAAGGGGCAGTCAAGCAGTGCTTCCAGGTGCTCAGGGTGCAGTCAGGAGTGCATCTAGTGCAGCCTGAGAGGGAGAGGAAGCAGTGTATTGAGGGAGCAAAAGAAGCTTACCTCCTGTAGCAGTCCATGTACTCCTTTTCCTAGTCCCAGTGGTCAGCAAACCCCCAGTCAGTGGCTCCAGCAGCCACAGTTTCAGTGGTCCCATCTCAGTGCAGCAGTGTCTGCAGGTTGCCCTCTTCAGCAGCTGAGGCAACAGTCATCTGCCCAGTGGTAAGAGGGTAAGCTGAGTCGGTGGTCAAATTCAGGAGTTGGCAGCTGCAGTGTGAGCTCTGTAATGGTTCTTTTTATGTTGGCTTGTGTGCATGCACAAGCAACATCTTGTGATAGTAGTACATTGCAGAGGTGTTTCAGTGTTGTGGCAAAGGCAGGGGATGCTTTAGCGGGTGCGTCCCTCAGCCACCAACCAGTGAGTATGCAGCCAATGACAGCAGTTTCAGAGACAGCTACAGAGTTGAAATGAATCTGCTGCTGCAATCAGAGACAGGTTCATCATTGCAGTGGCAGATGACATGCCTCCATTAAATAGCGTTCCTGGTGAAATATTTCCAATAAATGTGGTGGTTTCTGCTGCCCGCCACACACCTCGAAAAGCTGACGTCAGGATGCCCAGTCTCTGTGTCGGCATTCCCCACTTAGTGTGTCTTTCCTGGTTAAACAGTTCCCTTTTCCTTTCTGACACCACGCCTCCCTCCACCCGTCTATGCACCTTCTGACATCAGGGTGCCCAATCCCTGTGTCAGCACTCCAGGATTGTGGCACACTGAGAGCCCACCCCAATTTGGCTATTTTTTCTGTGTGTAACCTGTAAATGAAGAAAACCTTCCTCGTGGTGAAAACCTTCCTTGGGGTCTTTTTCTCCCTGCAAACAAGAAAGCGGTCCACCGTTGTCTCCCTGCACCTTCCCCATCCCACCCTACCTCTGCCCACCACCTCCCGCACCCACCCACAGCCATACTTTCCTCTAGAGGTCAAGAGCCATGCTCTCTCTGAACCGGGACATGTCTGCACTCTTCAAAGCCAATTGGAACTGAAGAAAGGATGATAAGCTTTATAATGGGAGGCAAAGGAGGGGTTTCAACTTAGGTTGATATCTCAGCCATTTTTTTTTTTTCTCATATTTTCAACATGGGTTCTTTGGACTACCTATGAACATGTCACTGTCATTTAGTTTCTCAGTCCCAAAAGGTGATTTCATGGTCACTGCGCTGAATCATCTTTCGGGACAGATTAATTAAATAAAAGTGCCATCATTCATGAGAGGAGGTCCCAAAAGCCCATGTTGCAAATCTGGTGAAAAATTCCAAATAATGACTGCATTATGAGAGTGCATTATAGTTTCTACACACTCGTAACTTGCCAATTTTAATATTTCCTCTCCATATTTTCAACATTGCCATTTTTTCCTACCTCCTTATGAGTGGTATAGCTGTCATTTTCACATCCTTCCTGAAGCGTGTTTTCACACCTGTGGTGCAGAATGGGCGCTATCGCTGTGGAAATCAACTTTTGGGACACATTAACAAAATCACAGTGCCACTTTTAATGAGGAGAGGTTAAAATGCTTATGTTGAAATTTGGTGAAAGTTTCAAAAATGGTTGTGTTACAAGCGTATATTGTGCAGGTTTCTACGTGCATTTTGTAACTTCACCAATTGTTCAGATTTTCATTCAGATTTTCAACATTGCCATTTTTCACACCACCTCATGAACAGTATAGCTGTCATTTTCACATCCTGCCAGAAATGTGTTTTCACATATGTGGAGCCAAACAGCACAGTCGCTGTGCAAACCACCTTTGGGATTGAGTAACAAAATGATAGCGCCACTTTTCATGAGGTGGGGTCACAAAAATCCCATTTTGCAAATCTGGAGTGAAAATACTAAGAAATGGCCAGGGCATTAGGGTTTTCAACCATAACACCCTGCTCTGTAGAGACTTACAGGCATTGGGGTAATTTTGGGATTGTCGCTATAGTGTTTGCTTTATTCCAATTCTACCCTGCAGCCAGTGACAGGCATCAAGGTGTGCCTTGGGTCTTTGGCTAACATTCATCCCATTCTCCTATACCGTACCCATCTTAGCGTATTTCCTTATGGAATGGGGTCCACGGTCTGAAAGAACCCATGCACACCGTGACACCTGTCGGTGTCTGCAGGGTAGGGTGAAGTGAAATGGAGTGAGTGTTATGGCCGATGACCAAAGGCACACCCCCAATACCTGTCAGTCTCTGCAGGGTGGGGTGAGGTTAGAGCAGTTCAATACTTCACTGCCATTCCTATTATGCATCGCTCTAACTCATGCACTACCAATGCCAATGCCAGCAAGCCAACATTTGGCATTGACAAATGCTTGTTTATATTTAAATCCCTATGTATAAATCCCTCAATTTGGTTGCTCATCGGTGGCATGTGAACAACTGCAGGGTCTATGTGATAATGGCGATGCCTAATGGCAATCTCCATTATCACATAGTTAGAATGTGAAAAGCTTTCACGACACTCTGACAACCTCGACATACGGGACAATGGCACCAGGAGATATTTTTAATGCTTTCTGTGAGGGCTGTGCCCCACCCCCTTCATGAGAGGCTTTGCCCCCTGCACCCCCATAGGATTCTCAACTCCGGAGGGCACTCGGGAAAACATTAAAAGCAAAAGGTTCGGGCTGGGCGCAGTAAAATCACACCAGCGCCCAAACCTGGTACCTCAGCCACCCCAGCCAGTAGCTAACCCTGATGCCATGATGCAGCTCAGCCATCCACACGCAGCACCACCCCTACAGCCTCTCTGCCCCACCCAACCCACACTCGTCATGCTTGCTCCCACCCCCCGAGTGCAGTACATAACAACATCCTGTCACCAGTTCACCCACCCCCTACCCGGTCACCCTACCCTCCCATCACCATGAGGGATTGAGCCGGAAGGTTGCCATTACGGACAGCGCCTCTTCCTCATGTGCCCACCTCATGGGTTACTGCAACTGCATTGGTGAATGGGAGCAAGTAGCTGCAACAGTGAGCAGGAACAGTACCAGAGTGAGGTCATAGCAGAGAGAGTGAGAGGTGGCATCCAGGTGAGTGTGTTACTGGAAGTTGGGCCACAGCAGTGAGAGGAGTGAGTAGTATTGAAAGAAGTGGGTCAGGGTCATCAAGGCAGCAAGTCATTAGGCATAAGCAGCAGACAAGGCCAGTGAGGCCTTACACTAACCTCACCATCCAACCACCAGTTTTGACAGAAGCATATCAGGGTCAGCAAGGCCCCAACTCAGAAGCCATCTGTCCAGCCCTCCTTACCTCCTTACTGCCACACCATAGCTTCCCCAAGTCAGGCAGTGTCTAGGCAGTGCTGGCAGTCTGATTTATTATATTGAAATAAACAGACTTTTGGGGCTCATGTTTAGCACCAAAAGGTGCAGAAAACTACTTAGATGGTTGAGGACATAAGGGAGGCAGAAAAGGGCCAGAAAGCTTCACCTGCAGTGGGCATGATAGGCCTATGAGCCTCAGGCTATCCCAGCAGGGAGAACCCACACAGTTAAGAGACAGCCTGGCAGGGCTTGGCAAAGGCCCAGAACAGCAGCATAGCCTCAATTGACCACACAGCCAGGGGAAGGGATAGCTTGCACTTTTTATTCATTTATGAAAAGCAGTGTCCCCAGTAAGGTTGGGGTGGCTCCTCCTACTTTGAGGGATCTATGAATATTGATATATGCCAATTGGAAGCAGTGAATATTACCTTACAAGTGAGCTTAAGACTGATGGCATTAGACAGTACTGTTATTGTAATAAATGAACTGCCTGCTGTTGTTCCCCATTCTCCTGTGTTGGCACTCTACCAAACTACAGATTCAAAATTGCCTATGCCGTAAATAGTGATTCATCCCACTGAACTGTCTGTTTCAACCTGTCTTTGGGATTTAAAGTTGAGCATACTATTGAACTGTCTGTTTTAATGTCTGCCTAACTTTAGTGGGGGTGCTTGCCAGGGCTTGGGCCTCCCCAACTCTGAAGTGATAGCTAATGTATCACTGCTATTGACTTACAAGGGAAAGGGCACAGTTTAAATGTAGTGGCCTTATGGGCCCCCAGCTCCTCATGTACAAAAGTGTAATTCCAATGCTGGGTTTACAAGTAATGTGCTTTGATAACTGCCTGATAAAGACTCCACAGCATTTGAAGCAGTTTTAGCCAAATCCATTTTAAACTAACAGTGCCTATGTTCATTGCTTATTGTTCAAGAGAACGCCTTTATTGTTTAAATCACAAATCAGCTCAGATTGCATGATACAGGAGCCATTGCTTTTACAGTGGCTCAAAGGTACAACATTTCTTCAGGCTCCACAGAGTTTTGACAGAAGTTTATTGACTTATCCAGGGTCCAAAGCTGCTGAGAGGTTCAACATGTCTTCAGTTCTTCAAGGGTTCTTCATTTTCTGTGATCCACGGTGGTTCAGATATCCAGCATTTCTAACGTTTCTTCAGAGGTTTTTTCACTTTGTGGGCTCTACAGCAGCTCAGAAGATCAGTATTTCTTCATGTTTACAGTGTTTCTTGCCATTTCCTGGGCTCTGCAGTAGCTCAGACATACAGCATTTCTATAGGTTCTGTGCAAGTTGTCCTTGTTTTCCCAACTCAGAGTGAACCCAAGGATCTTTAGCATTTCTCTTTCCATCATGCTTCACATGCAACAAGCCAGCCAATCATCAGTGGATTCTTCATGTATCCTCATCAAGCTCCATCTTTTGGCACCACACATGCATATGACTGTCTGCAATGGTTATTACTTCTGAATGTATTCTTGATTGTCAAATAAAGCATTTTAATTATTAATAGAGTCTGAAGTGTTGACATAGTCTCAAAGATTTATAGATTTATATAGAGTATTGAATTAAGAGTTATGGTATTGCAGTATCACAGTATTGGTTATCAAGGCGATTGCATTGCCTTCTTCCATCCTTTTGATAAGACAAGGTACAAACCTTGTCATACCAAAATACAGTGTCCTCCATTCTATTCTGCTGAAGTTGGTCTCTTGCCTCTCGTTGTGGTGAGTTTGGTCATTGTATGCTTGCCATCAGAAGAACAAGCTTTAACCACCGTAGTTCATTCAATGAGCAGAACAACAAGAACAATACCACCACCATCTTCTGGGAGTTCTTCCTGCCCACTGCAACATAGTGCATGTGCAGGAGTTGTTTTAATAATTCTGGTAAAGCAGGTAGGGTAGTCTGTGCTGTATTAGAGGGTTGGATCAAGTGGGTGATTATGAGCAAGGGTGTTTGCCCTGTGGGGCCCCATAAAAGCTAGATGATGGGGCCCCTACCAGACAGTGTTGCCAATGGGGGCAGTACAGCCTTCCCTCCTAGCCTGGTCATAAAAGGTAATTGTTTGCTTTTGCTACCAATATTAGCATCTGGGCTGGTGTGTGGGCATTATGAGTGGCTATAAGTTTATATACCTCCTGTCTGTCAGCTGGTAGTTGTTGTTTTCGCAGGGAGTGACTTTGGGACTAAAATGTGGCTTTGCAATGATGGGGCTGGATGTGCAAGCTGTAAGACTGAAACTTCAAGAGATTATCACCATCCAGATCCCTGGACAGACAGAAGAGGCAGTAGGGAGCATCAGCTAGGGTTTGAGATTGGATCAGCTGGGGCATCTCCTCAGGACTGAGAACTGGTCATCACTCCATGACCAAGATCAGAGCATTGTTCCAGGGTTGGCATCAGGCGTTAGGGGCAGATCACCCTGGCACAGAGATCCGTGACTCTTGCTGTGTCCCAGAAAAGAGGTCAGACAGCAGGGAACAGCATCACCTAGGGCAGAGATCAGTGCACTGCACTGGATCTTGGGACAGAGATCAGAAAGTAGCCAGTGGTGAGCATCACTCTGTGTCCCATGGCATAGATCAGTACATTGCCCCAGGACTACAATCTGGCAGCAGGAACAGCATCACCCAGGGACAGAGGCTGGTGCATTGTCCCAGGTCCCCTGGGCACTGATGCTTGGAAAAGAACATCATAATATCACTGGGTGTCGAGGACAGATATCAAGCTGTATGCAGAAGGTGCAGTGCAGAGTCCAAACACCTGCAGCCACTGGTTCTGGCTGGGGTGGGGCTGTTGGGAGGGTGGATGGAGGTTTGCACTGTGCATCACTTGTCAAGCTGGGGTTCCATCTCATCTGTGTCTCAGGTTCTCCAGCCAGTCCTGATATGACCTAGGATGGTATACTGTTGGTATACTGTGTCCTGTCTCACACAAACACACACACAAAAAGGCATGGGAAATGTACTTTGTCCTGATCCAAGACAAAATAAAAAGCTACTTTTTATTAAAAAGAGGCTGGGAGGTGCTGATGAGCAGCCAGCAGTGAAGACATGGGTTCCCGCTGCTCCCAACCCTGCATTAAATAAAACGTTAATTTTAACAGCATCTGATCGAAAAAACTCACCCAAAGTATAAGAAATGAGAGGCAACACAGAATAGAGGAGTATTTGCTTCCAACCCTGGGAAAATTCTGAGATCTGCTGCCAAAGCCAAGGGAAGAGGGTGACAGCAAAATCTTTGGAAGCCATGGGCCGATCTCACTCTCGGCGGCAGAAATGGTGGTATTAGGCTGTGAGGTGTCTGAGCAGGTAATGGAGGCATTAGAAGGAAAACAGAGTAAGCTGGAGGATAAAATCGATAGTCACCTGCAAAGTTTGGTGGAGCAAATGGCTGCACAAGCGACTAGAGTCACAGAGGTGGAGAAGCGGATATCGAGGTTGGAGGGGCAGAAGTGGACCCTATGGCTGCCGTGTGGCCAAACTGGAGAAACAGCTGGCAGAATTGACAGAGCAGCACGACTACCAAGAGAATTATGTCAGACACCTCGATATTCACCTTTGGGGACCCCAAGAGGGAAAAGAAGGTCCCATATCTTGTCTTTTGTGCTGAAAGCTTCCCGTCTATACTGGGCATGAAAGGTGAAAGGGAAAGTTGAAGCTGGAGCGGGCCCATAGAGCAGTAGCAGCGTGGCTGGCAGGCGGGCAGCCCCCGAGACAAATAATCTTTAGATTCCACAATTATCAGGATCATGAAGAGATGCTTCTGGCCTACCGGGAATGAAGGAGCTGAGGTATGAGGGAGAAAGGCTGTGTCTGATGCAGGATTACTCAAACCAAATTGTGAAGAAAAGAATGGCATTTAATCCTGTGATGGCACAACTTAGAGAGCTCAAAGTGGAGTACTTTATGATTTTTCCTGCAATTCTGAAGGTCAAGCACGAAGGGCTACCTATTCATTTAGGAGCTAGAGAGGGTGGCTGCCTTGTGGAGGATCTCAAAAAAGGGGGCTGAATACAATCGGCTAAGAAGAGGCGAAGGAAGTGCTTGTTGTGGCCATGAAGAGTGTTCAAGCACTGACTGAAGTTTAAGTTGTTGGGATTTAAATAACTATTGCTGTGTTATATTTGAGAGTTGTAGTGTGAGTTTTCTTTTCCCCTCTTATCTCATCTTTCCTCTGACACCCTCTTGGATGCCTCACTGGAATGGCTGCTGATCCCATGACAGGTGGAGATGTGGAGGGCCACGGGCATTAAAGTGAGTCCGGTGATGGGGGATGGCTGATTATGTGGTCAGCTAACTGGAAGGTACATTACCATGGAGGATGGACTGTGGGTGATGCAGAACCCACGTCATGGGACTTGCAAGCGCAGAAGTACCTGGACTGTACTGATGAAAACAGGAGCATTGCTGAGGTCTGGTAAGTGGAGGTCTTGGGGTGGGCTGACGCTGTGTGAATTTTAGGGCAGTGTCAGTGCCCTGAGGCCTCTACAACTTCACTTTGAAATGTTCCCATGTGCTCTGGAGAAAGGGGGAATAAGAGAGTCACCTATTGGGTGAAACCCAGTAGGGCAAGGGGGTTGAGGGAAAGTACCGAGAGGTAGTCAGTATTATTGTTAAACTGAATTAAAAGGTTGAAATGCATGCAGTGGAGGTTGCTGAGTTAATGGTAAGACAAGGGGATATTACTCTGTTATCTGTTTTAAAATCGGGATGCTATCTGCAATGTAGGGAAGCAGGGCGGGGTGGGGAACTGGGACGCCTGCAATACATGACGAGAGGCCATTCTAGGAGTTGAATGGCAAGGAAGCAATTAGTCTATAGGTATAGCAAACAGGGTAGGGGAATTATCTTTGGGGTATGGGAAGGAGGAGAGGGGCACATGGGGAAAGGGGCTTATTAATGTCAAGTCTTTATATTTTTGTTACAAGATTGAAATGTCTCTCATCTCTATTAACAGTAAAGTGTGTAATGTCTAGAAATGACTTAATAAATGTTTGCCATCCTGGGAGGTGGGTAAAATGGGTTAAAGTGTTTGTAGCAGAAAGGATAAAGGAAAAGTGTCCTGGCCAAATGGTTAAGCAAAATTACTGGGAGTTACTTCATGGAATGTGAAGGGATCTTGTATCCGTAAAACAAGCTAGTATACTGAGGGCTCTGCACGACAGGGCACCCAGGTTGCCCTCTTACAAGAAATGCACCTGACTAGTCAAGAACATCAGAAGCTGGAAAGAGGATGGGTAGGTAATGTTATGTGTCACTTTATAGCTCGCATAAAAGAGGAGTAGCGGTGTTGATAGGTAAGGCAACTCCATTCACTTGCACAAGGGTAGTCACAGATCGAGGGAGGGAGGTATATTTTGTGGAAGGGATGTTGTTGGATGAGAAGGTTACTTTGGGAGTGTGTACGCCTCGGTTTTTAACCCGGCCTTCTACCAGGAGGTTCTAGATGTTCTGATCAGGGAGCAATTTGAAGGGCTAATCATGGTGGGGACTTTAATGTAGTCATGCAAGAGGAATTATACCACTCGAGAGGGAGGAGTAGGCATGGAGAGAGGTTGAACACTGGCAGGAGGAGTGTTAGACTTGGATCTGACTGATTGTTGGTGGGCATTACACCCAGCAGAGAAGGAATTCACTTTTACTCAAACCCACACAAAACCTGGTCTAGGATAGACTATATGTATATACCTGACCCTGGCTGAGCAGAGTGTATAAATTGATCATAGTCCCATTCTCCTCTCAGACCATGCTATGGTCCAGATGGTACTGGAACAAGAGACAGAAAGAGGACCTCCACCTTGGAAGTTCCAAGGTATGTGTTAGGTAAAAAGAATCTGTAGAATACCTTAAGCAACAGTGACAGTTTTAAAAGAGACTAACAAGGTGGAATCCCGGGAATATATTGGGAAGCTGGGAAAGCCTTTATAAGGGGCTATTATTAGATTTGTTGCTCAATATAAAAAGAAAGAATCCACTCAAAGTGGAATTAGATGAAGAAGTTAAAAGGTGGGAAAGGGCAGTTGTGGAAAGGTTAACAGAGGAGAAGGTCCAGAACTTGAAGGCTGCAGGGAGGCATTGAATGCCTTCCTTATAGAGGAACAAGAATGGCAGGGATGCTAGACAGAAGCGCCTGTTGGAGTGGGGAACAGATCTATTTTTTGTTTTATTTTACCAGGTGAGACACACTAAGCTGAAAGCTTGTTTACAGGTGCAACCTGGCCCGCTAATGGTCCGTTAATAAAAAGGCAGGCGTGTATGTCGTGCATTGCAGAAATCAAGGACAAGGAAGGAAAATTGTTGGGGATAAGGATTCAATAAGGAACAGATTTGAACAGCTCTATCAGCAGCATTACCAGGCAGAATGTGCTGCACGGGAGACATAACAAAACAATTCTTGGGTGGAGTCAAAATCCTCAAGTAACAGAACAACAATGAAGGCTGCTGGGGAGGAGATCACCCAACTGGAAATTAAGCAAGCAATACAATGTTTGAAACAGAGGAATGCCAGTGAGACCAGATGGGTTTCCATAGAATTTTATAAAACATCAAAGGGCAGGTAGTGGATCCCTGTGCTGGGTGTTCTCTGAGGCTAGGAAGGGGGACCTTCTGATCTCATTTAAAGAGGCAGTCATTTGCTTGGTCCCAAAGCCAGGGAAGGATGGACAGGAGTGCTCATCATACCGGTTGATCTCCTATTAAATTGTGAGGCCAAGATTCTGGCTAAGGTTCTGGCCAGGAGACTGGACCAGTTCCTCCCAGGATTGGTGCACCCGGACCAGATGGGTTTTGTCACCGTGAAGCTCATATCACAGTATGTGGAAACTTCTTAATGTAATGTGAAGCTTCTTATGGTCAAAGAGTATAGCGGTCTTAAGAATGGATGCGAAAAGCGTTTGACCGTATAGAATGGGAATACCTGTTTGAAGTTCTCCAAGGGTATGGGCTGGGGAGGGATTTATAGGGTGGGTCGAAGAGTCTGTACAAAGTCCCAGATGCAAGAGTGTTAGTGAATGGAAGCCTAACTAAGAAATTCACCCTTCATAGGGCTGTCCCTTCACTGCTTTTTATTTGTGTTGGGCTATAGGAACCATTGGTGATAGCAATTAGGAGTCTGGCTGAAATTAAAGGAGTGGTGGGAGGTCAGGAGAGAACATAAGGTCACATTATATGCAGACGACATGTTGCTATATGTTCGAGACCGAGCTAGATCTGTTCCCCATTACTGGCAATTATGAAGCAATTTGTAGCATTCTCTGGGTACAAGATAAATATTCATAAGTCAGAAAAATAATGTTGTGGGGAAACTGAAAAAGAGTTTGGAGATATGGCCTGGGTCCTTGAAGGCAAAGATGGACTTTACATATCTAGGGGATCCGAATGTGGCCATGAGTTGGGTCAATTATATAAATTAAATTTTTGGCCCAATGGTACAGAATATAGAAGAGGAGCTGAGGTGGTGGACAGATCTACCTCTATCATGGTTGGGGTGCATAAACTTGATAAAATGAATACCCTACCTCATATCTTGTACCTGATGCAAATGCTGCCAATGGGTTTAAATAGGAAAGATTTGAAGAGAGTGGATAAGGCCTTTGCTGGCTTTACATGGACAGGAAATGGCTGAGGTGAGTCTCCACAGACTGCGTGCAGATAGAGACAAGGGAGGCCTAAATATGCCCGATCTAAGGAACTATGCTGCCATTATGTCTTGTCCTGAAAGGAGCTCTGTGCAACTTGTTCTCAAGGGAGCTGTCTACAAGGGATTGTTTCTGCTGCAAATTGCACTTTACCTGTCATCCCCAGGAACTGTTTTTGGATGCTTTGCCGATTGCTGGGGTTGCGAGTTGAAGTGACTGCACCTGTTGCTTTGTTACTGGGAGGTGGGCTCTCCTGCATTTTAAAAGCTTAAGCTGCTATCATTTACAGTGACTGACGTTTTGTCTTGTCCTGAAAGGAGCTCTGTGCAACTTGTTCTCAAGGGCTGTCTACAAGGGATCGTTTCTGCTGTAAATCACACTTTACCAGTCATCCCCTCCCGGTACTGTTTTTGGACACTTTGCTGATTGCTGGTGTTGTGAGTCGGGGAAGTGACTGCACCTGTTGCTGTGTTACTGGGATGTGGGCTCTCCTGCATTTTAAAAGCTTGTGCTGCTAGCAAGCATGAGCGACTGCAAGTAACACAAGCGCCACTCCATAGAAGAAAATCTGTTGTAACTAACTAATTCTGCTCTCTCTCTCAGAAGGCAAATTTTATTTTGATTTGTTAAATACCTTAAAGCTCTGTTTGAATTTATTACGTTTTTTAAAAGTGATTGTAATTTTATTTTTGTTAGCTTTAGTTTGACTGTTTAAGTTTTGCTTTTCATTATTTTCATTATTTCCCTTATTTACACAATGCTGATGTTATTAACATTCTGCTCATTTTCAATTAATGTTTAACTACGTTGAAAAGGATGAGTTTTGCTGTATTATTCTTGCCTATTTAGTACAGATCAGGGCAATGGGTTTTCAGGGATGTATTTGTCAGAATCATACGTTTTACTTTTGTCCATCTTTCATGAAGTTTACATATTTCATAATTTTCAATATAGTGAGTGCACATGTAGATTGGTCACTACTTCTCCTACTAAAACGATAGACAGAGAAAGGAATAATTTAAAAGATTAATTATGTTGTTACTACTCATGTCTGGATCAGTGCACCTACACCCAGGACCTAATGTTTCCTCTGAGATAGGCTGTGAGTTAGCCACAGCTAGTACTAACAAGAGTTCTGTCTCTCCCACACTCAAAATTGTTCATTTGAACATACAGAGTTTAGTTATCCAAATGGTCTCAATTTGTGGTTTGGTCTCAATATCATACTTTTGATATTATTACTCTATCTGAGACATGGTTGCACAATGGTATTAGGATTCTGAGTTTATCTCCTAATTATAATCTTGTTAGACAAGACAGAGAAGGAAAAAGAGGAGGTGGAGTTATAATGTATATTCTTTGTAAATTTAATTATACTGTATTTGACTATCCTGTGAGAAATTCTGGATGTAATATGATCTCCATTTATTTGATTTTGGATAAAGTAAACATCTGACTCTTAGTACTGTTTATTTTCCCCTGGTAAAATTTTAAATGGTTTAGATTTATTGACCCTCTTTCATGAGGTTCTTCCTCCAAATAGAGAATGGATCACTCTTGGTGACTTTAATTGCAGTTGGGATAAAGGTTTGAAGGGTGGAATCAGAGAGACTTTGGTTAATCTGGGTGCAACACAATTAATTAAGGAAATTACTAGACCCAATTATAAAACAGGTTTGGGGACCATCCTGATTGTTGTCATTCATGTTGATAGAATTTCTAAATTTGAGGTCATGGCTGATACCATGAGTGACCATTGTCCTGTCAAATGTGAGTGGTCCATGAAATTATTAAAGTCCTCCCAGGTATGTTTTAATGTTGAAATTTGGCTAAGTTACCCCAGGAAATCCAAGATTTATATAATAAAATTGATTGGTCCCCTTGGTAATTAGTACTAATATTGATGCAATGTAGGAATTTTTTGTTTAGCTTACAATGCAATTACAAATACAATTTCCCCTTAAAGAAAATAAGAATTAGATCATCCAAACAAGAATGGGTTACAAGGAACATTATTCATTTAATGAGAAAGCGTGATAGTGTTGGAAATCTTATACTCTTTCTAGAACCCCAGTTGCTCTTCAAGAGTATAAGACACTTAGAAATAAGTGTGAATCTGAAATTAGGAAAGCTAAGGTTGCATATTGTTTAAATGAACAAAGGAATTCAGAGCTAATCCCCAAAAGACTTGGAATTCCTTAAATAAAATCTTGGGACAGGGTAAAGTTGATTCTGCTCCTATTCTTCGTCACAATGGACAAAGCATAACCGTTCATTTAAGGTATCTAATATTTTCAATAGTCATTTTGGAAACTTAGACCCTATAGAACTCCCACAGACATGGATGGTGTATTTGATAATAATGATACTCATAATGACACTAATCCAAAGTTTTACTTTAAGTCCCTTTCCCTTTCTTAGTAAAAAAAAATACTTTTTGAAAATAACCCAAAACCTTTTCAGGGCCAGGATGGTGTTGATATTAGGATAATTAGAATGGATATTGATTGTTTTGTTTATCCATTAGTATATATTTTAATTTTCCTTATATCATAATGTTTTTCTGAGTAGCTGGAAATGTGCAGTTATAAAACTCATTCTAAAGAATGAAATCCTCTTTAGTTACTAATTATCATTCCAATTTCCTTTTATCACCTATTTGAAAATTTTGGAAAGGATTGTTATGGACCAAACCTTGGATTTTCTTGGGAGGTATTCTTTGTTGTCAGAGAGAGCCAACATGGCTTTAAGCCAGGGTATAACACTGAGACAGCCTTGAGTGGGGTTCTGAGCAGTGTCCATGGTGCACTTGATAGTGGACATTCATATGCGGCACTGTTAAGTGGACCTCACCTGGCTTTGATTCTGTTGAATTCGATCTCTTCCGGTGGGCTTCAAGGTCTTCATTATTGGTTCATCTTTATCCCTCTCTTCCCTTAGTTTGTGGTGTGCCCAGGGTTCAATTCTGGGCCACTTATTTTTCTTTATTTATGAATTCCGTTTCTGACATATGTACAAAAACTGAAATGATTCTTTATGCAGACGATGCTGTTCTTTTTGTTTAGATCCCAGACCCAATGTCGCCTTTCCTAGCTTCAAACTGATTTTAATTACCTGCAGGATTGGTTATCCTTAAGTCACCTGGTTTTGAATTCCCAGAAAACCAAAGTAATGTTTTCTAAAAAGAAAAAATGTATCAATTGATCTGCTTCAATTTTTGATAGGACAGGAAACATAATTGAAAATGTTTCTGTTTTAATTATTTAGGTATTACGTTGGACACATATTTTCTTTTGAACCTCACATTCAGAATCTTAGGAAAACCCTCCATCAGAGGTTGGGTATACTTTATTGAGTTAAATCTTTTTTGACTTTGGAATCCAGAAAGCTCTTCGTTCATAACTTTCTGTTCTCCATACTCAATTATGGTATACTGATTTATACATCTTCATGTACTAATGTTTTGAGTCCTCTTAAAGTAATTTACCATTTAGCGCTGAGGTTTTGGCTAAATTTACCTCTTTGAACCCATTGCTCTGATCTGTACAATCAGTCATCTTCCTTATCTTTTGAAAATCAAGAACTTTATAAGATGGGCATTTTTTATTTAAAGTTAAATGTAATCTTTTTCCTTTTTTATTTCTATAATGTTTCCAAGATTAACGAATGCATTGTTTACTAGGTCTCAGTATAATTATAAATTTAAAATACCATTTTAAGACTATTTTCAGGCAAAGATCTTTATTATTTAAGCACCTCGTTTTTTTAATAGAATTTCGTTAGAAATTGTTCAAAATAGTCCTTTTCAGGTTCATATGAAATCTTCAGAAGTTGTTGACAATAATTCCTGTCAGGGTTTTAAGACAAGGTTAAAACAGTGGCTATTTTCAAACACATGATGTATTTTTATGCATTGTATTTTATTAATTGAATGTATTGTTCGTTTGTTATATTTTGTGTGTTTTAGCTTTAAACTTGTCTCCAATGAAAACGGGCAGTTTGCTCATTTGGATTTACAAGTATAAAAATAAAAATGAAAATGAAATATTCTTTAGCCATGCATTATAGAATTCTGGGGATTGGGTGAATAGGCCACCGGAGGCAGGATGGTTGGATTTAGAGGAAGGAGGGGAGGGTAAGGATCTCGGCATTCCTGAGAAGAGGAGAGAAAGCGTGTAATAAACAGGTGAAACCAAACCCACTGGTAGTCTCAGTATTGGAGGGTTGGGAGCAGTTGCTGAAATGGTGGGTGTGAAAATGGGAGAAGAGACACTACTACTCCCACTGAGGGGAAATCGGGTTTGTGGTAGGGTTTGGAGCACGAGCTTTCTGCTTTGGGAGGAAAGGGCATTAAATGTGTAAAGGACCTATGGAAACAAGGGAAATTGATGTCAGGAGAAGAGCTAGGTGAATGTATGGGATCAGGTATGTTTAGAATTTTTCAGGTGAGAAATTATGCTAAAACAATTGGTAAAAGCTGAATAGTGGACTCTCCCTTAGAACAGGTTGAGCATATGGTGCCTCAGTACCTGGGGAAAGAGAGGGGAAGAGCAGCAAGAATGGGGTGACAGTACCTGCCTGATTTTACCTGAAGGCCAGGAGACTATGGAGCAGGGACTTAAAGAGGAGATACCAGACCAGGGATGGGAGTTATTGTTACAAATGCACAAGGGGTTACTGGTTTGTAATAAATACCAGGAATCTTATTATAAGTTTCTACATAGCGCTTTATTGCCTACTGAGTATGGTTCTGAGGTTCTGTCCCAAGATCTCCTCCCTTTGTGGAAGGTGTAAGAAAGAGGAGGTACATACAATACATTGCTTCTGGGAGTGTCTGTCCCTGAGACAGTTCTGGGTGGGGGTGGCTGAGGAAGTAGGCAAGGTTTGGGGAAGGCAGATGGAGAGAAGTCCAACTGTGATGCTGTTTGGGGTGGATGATTCAGAGGAGGAGGATTGGATACCTCTCCCTCGGTGGGTGTGGATCCTGGTTGTCTTGGCCAGACACTGTATCTTAAATACATGGGTTACAAAATGAGACCCCAACTATACAGCAGTGGAAAAACCTGTGTCTGCAGGCCCTAGGTCTGGAAAAAGTTATATTACTGTATGTGGCTAAAAATAGGAGGATCAGTTCTGGAGAGTCTGAGGAATGTTTATGTCCTCATTACCCCAGGAAGGATGGAAATGCAGGGAAGAGCTGAAAGGATAAAGGGATGGCAAGAAGGTGGGAGAGGAGGGGACTGGGCCGGAATGGCAAGAGAGCAAGGTGAGGGGACTGAGTGAGAGACAAACTATTTTCTTTCCTTTTTATTTTTATGCATTTTCATTCTGTATAATTAATGGGTTCTTCTCTTTTTCATTTGGAGGGGTTTGTCATTACTGGGAGTAGAGTCTGGGGTAAGAGGGCAACTAAATTGATATGAGAGGAGATACTAGAGGGGTATAGATATAATAATGCATTAAGGTTGTTATTGTTTCTATGTATAAGTATATTTTTACTTTTGTTACTGTTGGAAACCTCAATAAACATATGATGAAAAAAAGAGGCCAAGAACTTAAATGACAATATGGACAAGTAAGTTATTTATTGAAAATTGATGTGAAGAAAAATATTAAAATAAGGAGTTGGTGTTAACTGCTTTAAGAGCGGCACCTAGAGAGAGGAACAATTACAAACTGTCCTGAACAAGATGTTGTTTTGCTCTCAAATGCCTTGATTTGAGCTTCTGTAAGAGATGCTGACCATATCAGTGTCCAGAGGATGCTGCCTTCCCCCATCCTGAGAGCTATCCTGGCCCCCCTCCTTCTCTCCCTGCCTGACCTGATTGCACCCATGAAGTTCACATGGCTCCTGCTGCTCCTCAGTGGCTATGCCCTGCTCCTCCTCCTCCTCACATGAAGTTGAATCAGAATAAGGCACAAGGCCCAGATGGGATCCACCCAAGGGTGATAAAAGAAATGGCACTATTCCTAGTGGAACCCATATCTTACCTATATCAAGAAAGCAGACACAGGTGAGGTACCTGAGGCCTGGAGACAAGCAGTGATTATACCCATACATAAAAAAAGGCAGTAGACAGGAGGTTTCAAACTATAGGCCAATTAGTTTGACCTCAGTGCTGGGAAAGATCCTGGAGGGCATAATCAAAGATTACATTGTTGACTTTATTGGCAGTACAAGCAGGATGGATAGGACTCAACATGGAGTTACTAAAGGTAGATCGCGTCAGACTAACTTGTTGGAATTTTATAACAAAGTTAGTAGGGCCATAGACATGGGTGAATCAATGGACGTGGTTTTCCTAGATTTGGCGAAAGCTTTTGACAAGATCCCACACAAGCAGCTTGTAGAATCACTAAATGAGATTGGATTACCCTTTTGGATACAAAATGGGTGGGGGATTAGCTTACTGGAAGAAGTCAGAGGGTATGTGTTAAAGGAGAATTTTCTGGTCATGCCTGGTGACAGTGGTGTTCCCCAGGGCTCAGTATTGGAGCCATGTTTGTTCAATTTGTACATTTCATCGATGCAAATAGAACCAGTTGTCTGGATGTCTAAATTTGTGGATGACACCAGAATTGGGTGTACAGTGAATAATTTAGAGGAACAGGTAGTTCTTCAAACGGCATTAAATAGTTTGGATAAGTGGGCTACTCAGAAGCAATCAATATTTAACATTGATAAGTGTAATGTTATGCATTTTGGGAAAAGTAATAATAGATTCCAGTATACTCTGGGAGGGTCAATGCTGTAGGTAGTCTGTGAGGAAAAAGATCTGGGGATTATGATAAACTAGGATTTTAACTTAGGCTTCAATGTAATACAGTGGTCAAAAAGCTAGTGGTATAGCAAATTGTATAGCAAAACACATCAGGAGCAGGGACAGGCTAGTTGTGATGCCATTGTATATGCACTGGTGCATCCCACATGTGAGTATTGTGTCCAGTTTTGGGCTCCTTATAAGAGGGATGAAGTTGAGATGGTGGAGAGGGTCCAGAGGTGAGTGACTAAGAGGATCAAGGGACAGAGGGTATGAATTATGAACAGAGGCTATTTAGTTTGAAATGATATCCCTTAGAATATTGTAGATTGCTGGGTGATATGTGCTTGATTATAGTGCATGGATGAATGAAAACATGTGGGATCTTTTGGGTCTGATAAAAGGGATCAAACATATGATACTAGGACTCACGGTTTTCAATTACTCAAGGATAGATACAATACAAACAGGAGGAAATATTGGTTAAATAACAGAGTGACAGAAGTATGGAACATCTTACCAAGAGAGATTGTGGAGAGTGGTACAATGCAGTTATTTAAAACACAGCTGGACAATTACCTTTAGAAAAGAAATATAATTGGGTATAGGTAAAACATGACTCACAAGCTCATGGACTAATTGTCTTTATGCTCTGTATGATGCTACTGCCACTTGCCTATAAATCGTTCATCCCCAACGCACGACAAGACTTTGGGTCCAGCAGCAGGTCTGAGGGCAAGATCAAGCAGGCATTAGAGCACTTCAATGGGTTGACCAGCAACTTCAAATCCCGACATCATCTTTTAAGGATGAGGAAGGCACTAGTGTGGACAGTTTGATGACACAGGTAAAGTGGGATGAGATGCTGTCAAGGGTGATCTAGTGTTGTAGGTTTTATGCTTTGTAATGGACAGATATTGATGCTGTTAGCCAGAAACTCTCCCCCAATCATCCTTATTTTGTCCTTGTCTTTATGGTTTCTTTTGTTTTTGTTTATGCATAGACTGGCCACTTATGCAAATAGCTGTTATTCGTTGTCTCTGTCTATTGTGTATTTCTGGCTGACTAAAAATATTTGCTAAATTACAAAGCAAAATTGTATCTTAAATATGTTTGGTCCCTTTAAATGACCATCATGAGGCAGGTCACCTCAAACCCCTTTCTTTGCTCAAACAGGAGTTTTCTACATGTTTTTATTGTTTTCTTCCTAAAAAGGCTTTTCCTTCATTTTGTACCCCAGGAGCTTACGCTGAGTAAAGCGCTCTTCGCGATGGTTTGTTACAAGCTGCACTAACGACAGCACCTCAGAGCTCGTAAATGCCCTGAATGCTTAGGAAAGCCGCTTTTAGCCTCTGAACTTACTAGAGAGGCATTAGCACTGTTCCTGCAGTATTAATATTACCTTTCTGTCTAGGTGAAATATATATAATTTTAACCCTTTTCAGTATCAGCAACTGAGAGCTGAAACAGCCAATATGGAGTGTTGTCTTTATAAACCCTTTTCAGTATCAGCAACTGAGAGCTGTCTTTCTAAACCCCTCTTTACTTTTGTAAGCATTTCCTGTGGTGCTCTACCCTCTAAAAATTAGGCTACAACAGCTTCCATAGTTCTTTACAACAATAATGTGAAGGAGAGCCAAGAAAATGTAATACCTGGCAGAAGGTGCAGCAGCTTGTGAATGGCTGTATTGTTCCTTCTCTCTAGGAGCCAGCCGGCCATACTGCTGGTACTCTTATGCTTAGGAGGAGGGACTTACTGTGCAAACATAATGTAAAGACTTCTAAACAAAATACTAATACTTCCATTATACATATTTGCAATTAGAGTGTGTTATAATGCATTTCCTTATGATTAAAATGTATGAATAATTGTTTTATTCAAGAAATGGTCCAGTACAGATGATTGATGGATCTTTCATCCAATGGGTGATTAGTATAGAGTATATATAGCCTGCAGTTCAAATGGAACTTCAGTAGCAGTCAGGATGGTGAAATGAATGCATCTGGAACTAGTGCCCTAGTTAAAGATGTGAAGACTGCTATTCATGGTTTGTGCCTTTATGTTTGTTATGCCTTGTTATTTAATTTGTCGGACTAAGTTCGTTTGCTTTATTTTTGGAGTTCTACAAATAAATTCCTAAAAGTCACTGAAGATTACTGTCTGTGTTGAAGTTCTTCTGTGTACCACCTAGTTCCTTCCACAATGGTGTCAGAAGTGGGATCCTGGTTATAATTAATCTGTAAGTCTGTCCAAGACTCTTGTGGACTCTGTATGCAGAAGGAACAGACGGATCCTGGTACTTTTCCTAAGAATGTTACTCACTCAGTTTCTGCAGCCTTTCATTTACCTTTGTTTCCTGGCATGGAGCGGTTGTGAGAAAGAAGGAAGGAAACCGATTTCTCAGGTAGAAAAGAATCTGAGGTACAGGTGAGTGGAGGTGGAACAGGAGGAGAGATTCCCCACTGGAGACACACGAACTGGTAAGGTGGTTATGTATGCACCAGATGGAAATGGCAAAACAAAGGGAACTGGATAAGAAAGAGTATGAGGCCAGATGGACTGATACCCTGAGGGCAATACAAGCTCTGGGTGTCAATAGACCACCAGATCAACCAGCGGGTGGATATAAAGATATTAAACTAGTAAAATTAACAGACTCTGATGATATCGAAGCTTACATTATGACTTTCAAAGAGTTGCTACAGCATGTGCATGGCCCAGAGATCAGTGGGTGATTCGTCTGGCCCCTTACTTAACCGCTCAGCTTACATACAGTCATGTGGAGGTGGAACACACAAATAATTATGATCAAGTAAAATCTGCTATCTTGAAACGTTATGATATAAACACTGAGACTTACCGCCAGTGGTTTAGAACTTACAAATATCTGAATGCAGACAACCCTGAGGACGCCTATGTACAATTAAAGGACTTATGCCTCAAGTGGCTCCTGCTAACTACCGGACACTTGACCAGATCCTGGAGATCATTGTGTTGAAACAATTCATCAAGATCCTCCCACAAGATGTTCAACTGTGGGTGAAAGAACATCGACCAGAGACCTCTGATGCTGCAATCTGTCTTGCAGAAGACTTTGTTGCTGCCAGATCTTCACGACTAAAGGGACTTTACCACATAGCCATCCTCCCACTATACCCAGACAGACTGTATCTCCTTCTTTTCTCACAGAACCAACCAATAGTGACAAAGGCATATCCCAGGGTGCAAAGAGGATATAATCCAGACATCATCGGTCGTGATGTGGTGGTAAGGGACACATAGCATGATTTTGTCCTAAAAGAAAATCTGAATCCACAAACTTAGCTATAGCCAACTGGGGCACTATATGTTGCCAGTTCAAATCGGGCAAAGTACTGTGTATGGCCATCTTGATTCAGGGAGCAGACAGACTCTTATACAAAGTACCTTATTAAAACAACTTCTAAAAGATAAGCCTCAAACAACTAGAGTGACATGTATACATGGAGACACTCATTATTACCCTCTTTATAATCTAGACATAACGATACAGGGACATACACATAACATCCAGGTGGGTGCTGTTCCTAACTACCAGTCCCTGTATTGATTGGGTATAATTATCCTGACTTCCAGACTTTAATATCTAACAACCTAGTTGCCATGGTAACCAGATCTCAGACAAGAGAAGACCTGGAACAGATATTTCCTTTCTCTTCTGATATTTATGGGACACCAAGAAGACCAAGAAGTCAAAGGCACAGAAACAGAAAGACAAGAAGCAATGGAATCAAGAACACAACAAGAAGCCTAATATGAACACTGATTCCATGGTATCAACAAGTGACTTTAAGACTGTACAACAGCAAGATCCTAGTTTAAAGGACTATTTTCACAACTGAGTGATGGTAAAGAAGACAAATATAAAATGCATAATGGTTTGTTGTATTGTAGATGTGTAAACCCAAAACTGGGAAATAATAGACCAGTTAGTGGTGCCTAGCAAATACAGACAACAATTATTAGAATTAGCCCATGATATACCCTTAGCTGGACATTTAGGTAGAGACCGCACATTAAATCGATTATTATATCGTTTTTCTGGCCTGGTATTCATGAGCAGGTGGCAGATTTCTGTAAAAGTTGCACAGAATGTCAAAAGGTGGCTAGGTTAAATAAAAGTGATAAGGTACCCGTTACTATTACCACTAATAACTACCCTTTTGAGCGAATAGTCATGGACATAGTTGGTCCACTTCCAAAAAGTTCAAGGGTAATCAATACATACTAGTAGTGTGTGATTACACAACTAAATACCCAGAGGCTATTCCTTTATGCACTATCACTGCTCCAAGAATAGCAGAGGAACTAGGCAAACTTTTAGTAGAAACAGGCATACCAAAAGAGATTTTAACTGACAGGGCAGTAACTTTTGCTCTCTCCTACTAAAAAGATTACATAACATCTTAGGTATCTCTGCCATTCACACTACCCCATATCACCCACAAACAGATAGTCTAGTGGAACGTTTCAACCAGACAGTTAAGAAAATGTTGCAAAAATTTTGTCAGGAGGAAGGCCGCAAATGGGATGTATTACTCCCTACTTAATGTTTGCATATAGGAAGTACCACAAGCCTCCACAGGGTTTCTCCTTTCGAGTTACTCTATGGCGTAACCTCGAGGTCCACTAGACCTGATAAAAGAACAGTGGGAAGATGGGCAAACATCGAGGGCCAAGATCCTAGTGATTATGTATCTCACCTTAGAAGGAAGTTATCCAGATATAGAACTTGCTCATCAGGTTAATAGCAAACAACAAGGAATACAAAAGCTACATTATGACAAAGGTACAAAGCTTAAAGAATTCCAAGAAGGTGAAAAAGTACTACTATTACTTCCATTATCAGATAACAAGATATATATGAAGTGGCAAGGCCCGTATACAGTGGTTAGACTGAACAGGACCTGATCGAATTGCCAGATAAAACAAAAGATTTAATATATTCCATGTGAACCTACTAAAGAAATGGGTAGAAAGGAAAGATCTCCCTGTGTGTTTTATCTGTCCTGAAACCCCTGTCAGTGAATTGACATAGTGTACCAACGCCTAGAAGTGAAGGGTGGCATCAATGATCTTAATATGAACCCTGAACTGTCTAGTCAGCAAAAGGCAGAATTATATACTATGCTGCAACCCTTTACTAGTTATTTTACAGGAATACCTGGTAGGGTGGTAAATGTTCATCACAATATAGAAACAACCCAGAAAAAACCTATAAGAGTAAGGCCTTACAGAATTCCAGAGGCTAAGACCTGAAGTGGAAAAGGAACTGATGAAAATGCAGCAATTAGGTATTATTGCGCCTTCTTACAGTGATTGGAATTTCCCATGGTCATTGTAAGCAAAAAGAAGGGTGGGGTTAGGATCTGTCTAGATTTTAGAAAACTAAATGATGTATCCAGATTTGATAGTTATCCAATGCCCCACGTTGATGACATTCTTGACCATTTAGAAAAGCACAATATATTTCAACCCTTGACCTCACCAAGGGATATTGACAAATCCTTTAAGTCCAAAGGACAAGGAGAAAACAGCTTTTAGTACCCCACTTGGCCTATACCAATTTACTGTCATGCCATTTGGACTCCATGGGGCCCCAGAAACTTTTCAACAGCTCATGGACAAACTCCTTTTACCACATTCTGCATATAGCGCTGCTTACATGGATGATGTGGTGATTTTAGCAACACATGGTCAGACCGTCTACTTCACCTAGCGACAGTACTGAAAGTCATTACCTCTGCAGGCTTAACAGTCAACCCAAACAAGTGTTCACTGGCGATAGAAAGAAACTGAGTATCTAGGCTTTCAAATAGGTGGAGGCCTGGTAAAACCCATAAAAAGCTAAAATTGAGGCTGTAGCAATAGCCCAAGGCCAGTAACTAAAAAAGATGTAAGGTCTTTCTTAGGACTTGCTAGTTATTATAGGCGTTTTATCCCAAATTTTCTATGATTGCTAACCCTCTCACCAAGTTAACAAAGAAAGCGTCTGCCGAAAAGGTGCGTGGACAACAGATTGTGAAGAAGCCTTCACAACAATTAAAGCAATATTGCATTCATTCCCAGTTCTATGTTCACCAGACTTTACAGTGCCTTTCATATTACAAACAGATGCATCAAATTCTGGTATAGGAGCTGTCTTATCTCAAATTATAGATGGGAAAAACATCCTATCATCTATATTAGTTAAAAGCTGCATGAGAGAGAAGTCAAATATTCCACCATTGAGAAAGAATGTTTTGGCAGTCGCTGGGCCATAGAGACATTAAGATTTTACTTATGGGGAGTTGAGTTTGAGTTATGGACAGACCATAACCCTTTATAGTTGGCTTAATGTTGAAGGATCGTAACCCCGAATAATGAGATGGTACCTAGCATTACAGCCATATTGTTTCAAAATAAAACACAGGAAAGGCAATGAACATAAAATGTGGATTTTATGTCAAGGTATGGCTATGACCATACTACTACAGACCTCAGGGTAAAGTAGATATAAAATAATGTTAGTTATGTGAATTGGCATTTTTGTTTATATAGCAGCAAATAACATTTGTTACTATACGAATAAAAACAAAACTGGGACCCCGAGTTGGAGCCTGAGGAGTGGGTGGCTTCGCTCCATCTCTTATAGTAAGAGATCTGTTCTAACAATATAAACAAACAACACTGACAATCAGTATCTTTTGTTATTTTGAGGTGGGAGGAGACTGTCAAAGGGTGATCTAGTGTTGTAGGTTTTATGCTTTGTAATGGACAGATATTGATGCTGTTAGTCAGACCCCCCATCGTCCTTATTTTGTCCTTGTCTTTATGGTTTCTTTTGTTTTTGTTTATGCATAGACTGGCCACCTATGCAAATAGCTGTTATTCGTTGTCTCTGTCTATTGTGTATTTCTGGCTGACTAAAAAAATATTTGCCAAATTACAAGCAAAATTGTATCTTAAATATGTATGGCCCTTTAAATGGCCATAATGAGGCAGGTCACCTCAAAACCCCTTTCTTTGCTCAAAACAAGAGTTTTCTACATGTTTTATTGTTTTCTTCCTAAAAGAGTATTTTCCTTATGTTTTCGTACCCCAGGAGCTTGCGCTGAGTAAAGCACTCCTTCACGACGGTTTGTTACAGGCTGCACGTAACGGCACACCTTTGCGCAGCTCGCAAATGCCATAAATGCTTAGAAAAGCCATTTTAGCCTCTGAAACTTACTAGGGAGGCATTAGCACTGTTCCCTGCAGTAGTAATATATTACTTCTCTGTCTAGGTGAAATACATATAATTTTAACCCCTTTTCAGTATCAGCAACTGAGAGCTGAAACAGCCAATATGGTTGTCTTTATAAACCCTTTTCAGTATCAGCAACTGAGAGCTGTCTTTCTAAACCCCTCTTTACTTTTGTAAGCATTTCCTGTGGTGCTGTACCCTCTAAAATTAGGCTACAACAGATTCCATAGTTCTTTACAACAGTAATTTGAAGGAGAGCCAAGAAAATGTTGTAATACCTGGCAGAAGGTGCAGCAGCTTGTGAATGGCTGTATTGTGTTCCTTCTCTCTAGGATCCGCTGGCCATACTGCTGGTACTCTTATGCTTAGGAGGGAGGGACTTACTGTGCAAACATAATGTAAAGACTTCTAAACAAAATACTAATACTTCCATTATACATATTTGCAATTAGAGTGTGTTATAATGCATTTCCTTATGATTAAAATGTATGAATAATTGTTTTATTCAAGAAATGGTCCAGTACTGATGATTGATGGATCTTTCATCCAATGGGTGATTAGTATACAGTATATATAGCCAGCAGTTCAAATGGAACTTCAGTAGCAGTCAGGATGGTGAAGTGAATGCATCTGGAACTAGTGCACTAGTTAAAGACGTGAAGACTGCTACTGATGGTTTGTGCCTTTATGTTTGTTATGCCTTGTTATTTAATTTGTCAGACTAAGTTCGTTTTGCTTTATTTTTGGGAGTTCTACAAATAAATTCCTAAAAGTCGCTGAAGATTACAGCCTGTGTTGAAGTTCTTCTGTGTACCACCTAGTTCCTTCCACAGATGCTTAAACAATAATGCACGACAGATGATGTCTTGTGCTGGGATAATGTCACGCCTGGGATGATTAGGCACGAGGCCACAGGTCAAGTATGACTAATCATCCCAGAAGTGACATTATCCCAGCACAACACACTCCCTGTCGTGCATTATTGCTATTATACAATGGCTCATTTCTAGTAGTAAAGAAACATTTTAAAATACTTTTAAAAGTGTATTTTTATTAGATTTTTATATGGGTAGGCATAGTGAATGAAAAATAGTGCCTGCTGTAATGTTTTTCTTCTGTAGGTGGTGCTGTTTTACTGTGAGGACTGTAGTCTTTTGCTGCAGCCACCCCCAACAGTACTTCTTCTATGATTGTGCGAGAAGTGTTTTATTCACCCAGCCCTACTGCCTGCCCTGAAACTGGGTGAAATTCTTTCTATTTATCTATCTTTGTCAGCTTAGAAAGTGGATCAGGAACAGGAATGCAGTCCTAGCGATCCTACTTCAGGTATTTTAGCTGTCACTTCAGAAAAGATAAGAGGTACTAGTGAAAATATACCATGATTGTAGTATGGCACTTTGTTTATGACTTTGGTTTTATTGCTTTTATTTATTTTTGTTTGGTTAAGATGGCGTAAACAGTGTTGCTGTTTCTTTGAGGAACAGAGTGGCGTGTCCACTGAGTGACGAGTGGCTATTAGAGAGCTCAAGCTACAGCACAGGGGATCAAACTGTGGTTTCAGATAATGGCTTTTTTTGTTCATTTAAAATATTTTTCTGTTTGGGGAATCCTGTAGGGAGAAGGAGGATGTTGCCATTATCTGTGGTTCTCGCTAGCGGCCCGGCTGCTGAGTCACGAGCAGGAAATCTAAGCGGTCTGTCCAACAGGGACCACTGAAGCAGACTGCATGCAGTGATTTCCTTAAGTGTTGATGTGCCATCTCTGTGCTGGGACTAGACCTGTAATGTACTGGGATAAAATCATGGATCCAGTCCCAGACTGACCAATCAGAGGGCAAAATTCTTTCTTGCCATTGTATAAATTCTATTATGCCATTCTGGGAGAGCTGTATGAAGCAGGAGCAGGAGGCACTCTGAGTTCGACTCCGCTTGGTTTGTCATCATGGGTAGTGGCTCATTAATTAAAATTTCTTGCCAGCCTGTTGATTGATTCAAACATGCAGTGTTCTGTAGTGAGCTATATTCATGATTAACATGTATTCTCTGGAGGAAAGGAGGGATGGGGAGATATGATCGAGACCTTAAGTACCTGAAGGGATAAACAAGACTAATACAGGACAGATATTCTGGATGAGAAGAGGGAGGGATACAGGAGGGCATCAACTGAGGTTGGAGGGGAATTCAGGAGGAAATCAGGAGACATTTTTCACTGAGCGAGTGGTAGATAAGTGAAACACTCTACCTGAGGAGGTGGTTTCCTGTAGGATGGTAGGCTGTTTCAAGAGGGATGGGACAGAGTGAGGGTGGGAATGACTTTGAGGAGGGAGAGAAGGGTAGGGCAGCAGCAAGTTGAGGGCTAGCTGCACAATCATGCAGACTCGATAGACCATGAGGCTGTTTCTGATGGCATTTTTGTGTGTTCCTATGATAGCAGGGGCCCCTCGCTGCCTATGCAATAAGCGTAGGTTGTATGTACCTAACACTACCACTGGGTGACACTGAAATAGCTGGCAATGCAGAGAGCAACAAAATAGGCTTTTGGCAGTCATATATTGTGGGCAAGTTATGGACAGATGGGTAGACTGATTTAATGCCTGTGTAAGATCATTTTGATGGGCATGTCTTTTTCCATGGGCTTGTGATGGGCTACCCCACAGCTCTCAGCCAGTCAGATTGCTGTTTGTTTTAGCTATTGCATATTTAAGTGACAAGATATGACAGGATGTTCATTGTTGTGGGATAATGGAACCCTTGAGTGTGCTGTGAGGGACAAGGCACTGCAGAGTGCCTTCAACCACCTCAAAAGTGCCATTATCCCACCACAGACCACACCCTGGAGTGTATAATTAAGCAATAAGCCATGACAGGGTGTGGTATATCATGAGATATAGTCACGCTTTGGGTGGTTGGGCATGAGGCTGTAGGTCGAGTGCATCCAGCCACCCAAGAAGTGACGGTATCCCGTGATATACCACACCCTGGAGTGACTTACTCTATTATGAACGGAGTTTCAAGTTTTTAAATAAAAAAAAGAAAAGAAACAGGTTTTAAAACATTTTATGAATGAGTTTTAGGGTGGTGTAGGAGTACATTTTGAAAAATAGTTCTCAGACAGTAGAGAGCAATGAGGCTGGTGGAGCCAGAACTTTCTGAAAGCCATGATGATGTAGACCGGTATCATCACAGCTTCAAAGAGCTCTCAGTCAATCAGATTCCTCTATTTACAATCCTCAGTTCATAATTGTAATTATAAAATGGATCCAAGATATTTTATGGGGCAGGTGAAAAATAAGATAGTAATAAACATTTTAATGATTTTTTTAACATTCATCCACCCCCAAAAATAGTCCCAGCACATCCTGGCATTAGCATACAGTACAAGCTCAGTTTCAACCATTAGTGCACAGCAAAATACAGCTTTTAAACAGCCCTTAAACCCTTATTTCCCAACCCAACCCCATTTACCTGCTTCCTCACTGTTTGTCATACTTCTTTATGCATGTATTAGTTCTTCACATTTCCCCAACTTGTAAATCAAATACAAGAATTTAGATCTCTGCTTAGTTCTATTGGGCTAATTATTCACCCCACAATCCACAATAGAAAGCCTCTGTATCAGCTAAAAATCTGAGATTTTACTGGTATGCAGGTGAGACAGAGGGGAGGTCATGAAACTGCAGGAAATAAAACTGTAAGTATTGTAATACTTCATTTATTTAATTTATATATATGTCTGTAAGAAGGAATTGTGAGGGACACTAGCATTTTATTTATGCAGTTTTATTGTTATAAATCGTCTTATTTACTTTAAGGCCTTGTTGAAAGTTTTTAGTGAATAAAGGTGGCAGTCTTATTTGTGATGGCAATTAGTAATGTGTCGTAGTATTAATTTTATTGTGAAGAGGCTGCTGGATCTTTTTGAGTGCTGTTGTGCTGAGGTAATGACACTGGTAAAGATGGCCTCGGTCTATCATGTTTCATGATTTCTGAAACCCATTTTATAATAGAAATTACTCATGTACTGCATTATAACTGCCTCACAGGATTGACGGTCAGTCTGTGCTCAGAACTTCAGGGATTCTTATTCTGTGAGCAAGTTGTTACCTTATTCAGCCAACAAAGTTAACTCATTGGGCTCGAATCTCAACTCGTGCAAGCTGCACCAAGAGCAGCTTGTGCTGATTGCTAGTGTGCCAGTGACCCTGTGCCTGATTCTCTACTGAGTAGGGTCCCAGTGGTAAAATCCTGCAGCTTGCAACAACTGAGACTGTGTGCCAAACAGATGACACATCTGGATGAGTTGCTGCAAGCTGCGGACAGCCATACACCACTCTCTAGGACATCCCTCGTGGGTTGGCATTCCTCCCCAGCCCTGATTCCCTTTCTATTAAAGATGATCCTGTCCCTGATGATGTAGCAGACCCCCCAGCCCTGATTCCCTTTCTATTGATAATCACATCCCTGGTAGTCTAGTGGACCCCCATCCCTATCCTCAATCTGCCCTTATTATATAACCTATAACATTCCCTGGTGGTCTAGTGGACCCCCCACCACCACTCCTTCATCCCAAACCCGAGGCCGATGACCAGCACAGCCCTCTGCTCTCCCACCAAGGACGGCCACCAACTCAGCTGTCAATGAGCATGTACTGTATACAGTATGTGCTTAGTGACTGACAGCCACTGAGCTGTCAAGCACGAGCGTGTACTGTATACAATATGCACTCATTGACAGCTCAGTCAGTGGCCAGCCATGGTGGAGAGTGGAAGGCTGTGCTGGTTACTGGATCAGGTTCAAGATGGGGGAATGGGATGGTGGGGCACTGCCCTGGGGTGGGGGTCCACTAGACCACAATGGAAGGATATCTATTCTTATATGGGCAGATCAGGGCAGGGGCACTAGACCACATGGGACGTGCTTAATATTAATAAAAGGGATTCAGGGCTGGGGTTCCACTAAACAACTAGGGATATGTTTAATTATAATAAAAGGGATCGGGGCTGTGGGGCCACTAGACCATCAGGGATGTGCTTCATTTTAATAAAAGGATTGGGGTGGGGGTCCACTAGACCTCCAGGGATGGGATATATTTTAATAAAAGGGATAGGGAATGGGGAGCACCATGCCACATGTTCCCTCTCACCAGGGAGGGCTCAGAGAGTAGCACAGTGCACTAACCCTCCCTAGCGGTGAATTCTAAGTGCCCTTAGACCTGGCTGGTCTAAGGGTACTTAGAATTCCACGTTCTGGGAAGGTTTCTAGAATCCTAATTAGGGGTTATGGCAGCTTGCATCTGCTGCATGCATGCCCCACTGCCATGCCACAGTCCATTTTGTGCTGCAAGGATGGCACATACCCCTTTGGTGCACACAACCTGTATTTTAGAATCACTCCCAGTGCATCTTGTGGTGCAAGTGGCACTTTGTGCCATTCCTTGTGGTGCAAGCCTCTTGCACCATTCTGGGAGCTTTGTAAACAGGCCCATTCAGTTTGCAATGGCTATTTCAAAAATGCTTAGATATAGAACGTTTTGACTCATATATATACACATCAGGAGCATTCAATGGAGAACTCCCTTCAAAGGTGGGAGGGGAGAATTATATTTGCTAAAAAAACTCGGTTGGAAGACCAAGAGTGTCGAGATCTCCAGGTGCCACCAAACCAAAAAGTGTGGATGTCACTTAGGCCTGCAGAGGAGTTTCTATAGGTCCAATAATAACCAATTGCTGAAAATAAGAGCTTAACAACTCCTGTATGAATGAATTATGAAAAAATGTATTCTTGTAAAGTGCCACCATAAACCAACCACAGATGTTTTGTGGTTCAAGCCACTTATCAAGGTAAGCGTAATCATCACTATGGTGTATTCTCATTTCTTGTGAAAATTCAGCAGTATCTTTTCACATGGTGGTGATAGTCAGCTGCATGTAACATCTGAGATTTTAAAACATAGAAGGTGATGGCAGATAAGGACAGCAAGGCCCAACCAACCTGCCCATTTTTCTACCTTATGAATGTGCCATGGACCTTTACTCTGTCAATGGCCTAGCTATTCATACTCATCTGTAATGCTCCCTTATGCCTATCCCATGCCTGTTTGAAGCCCTGCACTATATTCATATCCACCACTTCCTGAGGTAGACCATTCCATGCATCCACCACCCTTTCTGTGAAAAAGAACTCCCTCACATTACCCTTAATCGGCTTCCTCTAATCTCATGCTGTGTCCTCTTCTCCTGTTATTTTTCTTATATTGAAACATGTTAGGCTCTTTCACCTTGTTAATGCCCTTCAGATGTTTGAATGTTTCGATCATATCACCTCTCTTCCTCCATTGCTCTAGGGTAAACATATTGATCTCCGTTAATCTGTTCTCATATGTTTTCTGATGCAGTCCCTGCATCATTTTGGTTGCCCTTCTCTGGACTGCCTCGATTTTGTTAATGTCCTTGTGCAGGTGCAGCCTCAGTACTGCACACAGTACTCCAGATGGGGCTTAACCAGTATCTTGTAAAGAGGGATTATTACCTCCCTCTTATGACTTGTGATACCCCTACTAATACACCCTAACATCCCTCTAGCCTTACCTACTGCTTAAGTGGTCTGCTTGGATGATTTCAGGTCCTCTGTTATGATGATGCCCAAGTCTCTTCCTTCCCTTGTGATTGCCAGCAACTCCCTCCCAATCTATAGGTAGCTTCAGGGTTTCTCTCCCTATGTTCATGATCTTGCACTTCTTTGCATTAAACCCCAGTTGCCACTTTTCCGACCATTTTACCAGTTGTTCCAGATCTTTCTCATTCTGCCCATCCCATTTGGATCATCTACTCTGTTGCAGTTCTTGGTGCCATCTGCAAACAGGAAAACCTTACCCTCCAGTCCATCTGCAATGTCACTGATGAAGATTTTGAAGAGGACGGCACAGGACTGATCCTTGAGGTATCCCACTTGTAACTTGCATCTCTTCTGACTATACTGTTTACCACCACTCTCTGTTTTCTGCCTGCCAACCAGTTTGCCACCCATTTGACCAACCTCTGACCCACCTGAGTCTACCCAGCTTATTAATCAATCTTCTATGTGGAAGAGTATCAAAAGCTTTGTTGAAGTCAAGGTAGTCGACGTCAGCTGCATCCCTTGGTCCACCACTCTGGTTACCCAGTCAGTGAAATCTATGAGCTTAGTTTGACAGGACCTTCCTTTTGTAAACCCATGCTGTCTTGGATCTTGTGCTCCTATGGATTCCAAGTATTGCACTATCATTTCCTTAAGGGTGCCTCCATAATCTTGTCCACTACTGAGGTAAACTGACTGCTCTGTAGTTCCCTGCCTCCTCTCCACTGCCACTCCTGTGGAGCTGGATCACATGAGCCTTCTCCAGTCTTCTGGGACCTCTCCTGTGCCTGAGACTCACTAAACAGTTCTGCTAATGGCTCTGCTAGTTTTACCTTTAGCGCTCTTTAGTGCCCTGGGATGTATGCCATCAGGTCCTATTGCCTTGTCCACCCTCAGCTTAGCTAGCTCTTGTAGGACCCCTTCTTTGTGAAGGGACTTGTGCACACTCCTCCCCTGTGGATCACTTGAGCCCTTCTCCAGTCTTCTGGGACCTCTCCTGTGCTCAGAGACTCACCCTCCCCTGTGTCCATGGTGCTGAGCTGTGGGCCCTGCCCTACCGTCTCCTCAGTAAATACTGAGCAGAAGTATCTATTGATACAGTGTCAGTAGCTCAGCAGATAGCACACTCACACCTCTGAGGCCAGGAGATCAGAAGGCTGTGGGTTCTATCCCAACACCAGACACTTGGTTAATATCCCAATACTGACACTGTAGTGCAGCATGGGCAGGGATGCTGCACTCCTGAGGTGCCATCTTTTGGATGAGACGTTACACTGAGGTCCCATCTGCCTTTTCTGATGGTAGTTCAGGTGGATGTTAAAGATCCCATGGCACTTCTCAAAAGAGTAGGGAATTTTATCATAACAACAAAACAAAATTAATACAAACAGTGTCAAGTCGCACAAAATAATAGGCAAATCATATAGTAAACAAAAACAAATAAGTATTGCAATCATACATTATCAGAGCTGTGTGAAAAGAACTATGTATACACATTCCCCCACTAAAAGAGTAGGGAATTTTATTCAAAACTGCAAAACAAAAATATACAGAAAGAGTATGACTGCATACAAAATCATAAAGGAAATCAAGGAAAAACCATAAAGAAGCATAGCAGCATACAGGAATATCAAACATAACCAAGTCAATATTGCTGGCCCCTCCTCAATTAAAGAGTAGTGAAAAAATAAATACATACATACATAATCGTGTTACTTCACACTAAATCATAATACAAACGAAAAGTAAACACAAATAAGTATTTTGTCATACATTAATACCTCAGTACAAACTAACATACATATAACCCCAAACCTATTAGTCAAAACTAACAACAGGCCCTCCCCAGTAAAAAGTAGGGTAATTTTTATACAAAAGCTTCCCACCCAAATACCATTGACATCACAGCCAGCCCACTGAACCCCATCTGGAAGAGTGAAGGATATGTGGAATTGCTGCATAATCCTGTAATCTAAGATTAGTAAGTGTAGTATGAATCATAGAAAACAACTCTGCAACAGAAAAATGGCATTGTTGAATGGTCAGCCAACAATGAACAAACCAAATATAAAAATCTGAAACACACTAAACACAATCACATAGTTACCTTATCATGCTTTGTCCATAAATTGGAGTATACCGAGACATAAGATTTCTAAAGTCATGGGACAAAGGGAGAAGTAGGCCATTTTAGTCCTAGAAGATGCCAAAATCAACACTATGTGGACAATCCAAAATAAATGCCATCATCTCAAAAGTGTCATTTAAGTGTCCCTCAGACAGTGCCTATCAAGATTTTTAAGTTTCCAAATTCCCTATGACATTCAGTTTACCACGAAGGAAAGCCATAAAAAATCCTACATATAATGAGGATACGAGAGGATGTTACCATTATACCCATTAAATGCTTCTGATTTGTGGGATATGAATCAAAAGGGTCCAAGTCCTGAAAATATTTCAATTTGATAAAATTATACAACACTTTCCTGCTAAATCTAGTAACATGGTCTTTAGTAATACCCCACAACTTCAACTCCCCAAAACAAACCTTCAATGACGGTGGAAGAGAAGCAAAAGAGGTTTGTCTGGGCAAAGAGCAATGTGCAGGCCAATAAACAAATAAGGTACCTAAGGAATCTAAAAGCCACAGTGTCCACTGCATATCCATCTGCAGAAGTAGAGTACAAAATTATCATACAAAACACTGTATAAAAGAAAACAATAGGTTGAATCATTTTCAAACCCCAATTTCTTCTCTTGGAACAATAAAGTCCTTCTAAATGGGTTCAGACAATTACCACAAATACATGAAAAAAAACAGCTATACAGTTGGGTTTCCAGGGACTGAGGGAGACTAAAACTGTACTGAGAACTTTTAATCATATAGACTCATTTTAGCTTTGACAACTGCCACGTATTCCAAACCTTAACTTTAGTTTCTGCCTCATTAAGTTTAAGCTTCCAATTGTAATATGCCAAATCCTGTTCCAAAAGAGTCCCAGAATAGAACATTTGTCTCTAACAACTGGGATTCCAATGATAGAGGTTTGGTGCACATCCTCAGTCTTGAGTGGGAGACAATGACATTTTCCATAGTTAATGTTAGCGCCCATACAAGACATATAATCCTGAAGAGTAGAATCTGAATGAATTGCAGAAGGCATATCACTAACTATAAAGCAGATATCATCTGCATATGTGCTACATTCAGTTCTATCCAGTACTGGAAAAGGATACCCCTTGAATTTCCAGTGTGGCATAAACCTTCCATATCAAAGGCTCTAGAGTGAACAGGTATAAAAAGAGCACTTGAGGACAACCTGATGTGCTCCTGATGAATTTTACATTTCTGTCCCAGCCATCCATTACAATATACTTGTGCAGTCGCAGTACTATAACAGGTTCTGATCCAATTAACAAATGTCGTAGGTGCTCCATAGTGGAACAAACAATCCCATAAATAATCATGTCTAACATTATCAAATGTCTTGGCCTGATCAAGACTAAAAGTAAACTCTTAATCTCACCAGTAGCCCCTTTATGAAGGAGTTCTGTAACAATATAAAGTTATTTGTAATTTTCTGGACTGTATGGAACAGGACTGTACTGGTATAATATGAACATACAAAATTTGCCAGCAGATAAAGGCCTAGAGGTCTATCAAGTCTGCTCAAATGAGCAGCTAGCACCCTTATTCTGCAGCTGCCCTCCCTTCCATCCTTCCCCTTCATTGACCCTCCCCATGTCCTGTCCCATCCTCTTTGAAGCAGTCCACTGTTCTACTGGATACCATTTCTGCAGGTAACACATTCCACCCAGCCACCACCCTCTCTATAAAAGTGTCTCCTCATCTTCCTCCTGAACCTTCCTCCCTCCAGTCTCATATCATGGCCCTGGTATCCTCCCTCCCTTACTTTGAACAGCCCTCTGTACCTGTCTTGTTTATTTCTTTTCATGTACTGTACTTAAAGGTTTCAGTCATGTTAGGTACTGCATCAGAAGACATATGAGGACAGATTAACGGAGCTCAATATGTATACCGTGAGGGAGAGAGGTGATATGATCAAAACATTCTAACACCTTAAAGGCATTAACAAGGTAAAAGAGTCTAACATGTTTAAATATAAGAAAAATAGCAGGGCAAGAGGACATAGCAGGAGATTAGAGAGGAGGCCGATTAAGGGGAACTAAGGAAATTCTTTTCACAGAAAGGGTGGTGGATGCATGGAACGGTCTACCTCAGGAAGTGGTGGTTATGAATACAGTGCAGGGCTTCAAACAGGCATGGGATAGGCATAAGGGAGCAATCCAGATGAGTATGAATAGATAGGCCACTGACAGAGCAAAGGCTGATAGCACATTTATAAGGTAGAAAAGAAATGGGCAGACTGGATGGGTCTTGTGGTCCTTATCTGCCATCAACTTCTATGTTTCTTGTTCTATGTGCCCTGTCCCTCCTCTCCTCCAGTGAATACATGTTCAACTCCTCAGCCTCTTCGTATGATAAGTCCCCAGTCCTTGATCATCTTTGTCACCCTACGCTGCACCTGCCATTTCAAGTAACTAATGTCTCTCTTCAGATATGGATAAATAATCCACAGTCAGTAACAGCCTAGCATTCAAAATTTTAAAAGCTTAAAATCAGTATTAAGTAGTGTAATTGGTCTCCAGTTCCTTAACTCTTCTCTATTCCCTGTTTTATACATCAAAATAACTAGGCCTTCATTCATTCTATCTGGTAAAACACCAGAAACCAATACTTCATTCAAAACTGCAGTGAACTCGTGTAACAAAATCTTAAAAATAGGGTATATAATTCATAGGAATTCCATCTATTCCAGGTGCAGTCCAGACTTGATGTGGGCCAACACACCTGAAACTTCCAGGGAAGTGATACGCTGGATAAGCATGTCCACATTAGGGTAGGAAGTAGGGTAAAACACAATTAGACAACCAGAGTTGATGTACAGTGGTGTGACATCTGAGGAGCCAAATAGCTGTTGGATATGGTTGTCTAGGGCCCGTAGAATGTCTTCTTTGGATGTGCACCAAACCCCAGCCTCATCTCTAATTCCATCCATATACTTTAGTTGGTGTTGATGGGCACAAAACTGATATGAGTTCAGAAAGGCCTTATCGCCTAAGAACCAAAGCAGCGTTCCAAATCTAAAATTTTAACCAATCATACTGTGTCTTATTCATCAAATTCCATAGTTCAGTTAAAGCAGGAAGTCCAGACTGATTGCCCTGAGCTGCTTGGAAGTGTAGGTCCAAGAATTGTCTCCTATAGCCATTGTATAATCAGATTTATATCTGCCATTAATCTTACCTATAGACAGAAAGTAATGACGATATCCGATTTTGTATCCATCCACCACTCCCTATATGTGTCATAGAGACAGACAACAGATTTATAGGCCTCTAATAGGGCGCAAAACCATCAACCACCTTGAGGAGGAGTAATAAACTAATATTCAGTCTCCAATACCCAGGCCCTCGATGCATAGGTTCATGGCTAGCAACTATGGCTTTTAGAATTACATGGCCTGATGGGGCTACTGGCACGGTTTCAGTGGAAGTTATTTTAAAGAGCTAGATAAAACCAAAAATCTATACGAGTTGCCTTAGTACCCTGACAAAATGTTTTACTAAAATTACCAGACTTCTCAAAGGCATCCACAGGCCAGTTTGAACCAGTAAATCATTCAAGCAGTTAGCATCGTAGAACATTTTACTGGTCCGTGAGCCTCTGTCTTTCCTATATATACTACAATTAAAATCACCACCTAAAAATACATGTTTACTCATAAATAAGTATGGTTGTAGGGTCCTAAAGACATTATTCTAGCCGATTTAGTTTGGGGGCATATCGTTCAGGAACCGACATTGCAAACCACTGATAACCATGTCTAGCAGAAAAACCTGACCAGGGACAACATCCACCAATTGGAACAAACGGGCAGTCAGATTGTTCAGCAGTACCAACCCACTACAAACATTGTCACCAAAGGACCAGTGGCGGTCTCCCAATGCCATCCTACAGTCACACAAGTCCAAGTCTTCCCTTGTGTGCAATCTGGTGTCCTGAAAAAATACAATATCTTGTACACCATGTTCAAACAAGGAATATATCAACCTTCTCTTCCTATCAGATTGTATACTGTTAACATTCAATGAAGTAACAGCAATTTTATAAGGAATCAGCATACAACAGGTTAAGGGAAGGTAAGAAGCAGGATACTGCATCAATAAGGAAGAAGACATAGATCCCAAGAATATCAGGGATCTAATTCTTTTACTTCATTTCTGTGCTCCCAGTTTATTCTTTTCTTTTTAACAGTATCTGGCATTACTAAGGCCTGCTCGAATCTGACATCCCCTCAAGCTGAGAAGACTGTATGGAAGCAGAGTCAGATTCAGTGCCCACATCAACTTGCAATACCTGATATGTATTTTGTAGGGAACCTGCGGAGACACTGGTGCAGTGATCCCTACCTGTCGAGAACAAAGACTACTTTATCTATTTGAGACCAGGGTGAAGTCACCCTCTAGGGGCAAGGGCGGGGCATAGATGCCTTAGAGGCAATTGAGGTATCTGACTGGATATCATGTTCCACGTCAGGAGAAATTACAGGCCAGAGCCACAGAGGGAGGGACAGATGGCACAATGACCTGTTCTCAATCACTTTGCAGGTCAACACCAGTAGGTAGCTGGTTCCTCCCAGGGAGGAGGCAGCCTTTGTCTCAATGCAGCCTTGACCGCTGTGTTAATATAAAAGTCCTGGATACAGAAATCCCCATTAGTTTTATTTTGGCAGCCCAGGACATTCAGCATAAGGTGTTCCTCTTCACAAAGAGAACACTTCACAGGATGGTGGCAGTCTGACATGACATGCCCTAATTCCATACATTGGATGCATTTAACAACGTCACAGGTTCTGCTAAGATGTCCTAGAGAGCCGCATTTATAAAAGTGGTGGGGCTGACCTGGGTAGAAAACAAAACCCTTATCCTTACCCAAATAGAAACAACTAGGCAAGTGCTGCAGTCCCTCATCCGTCTGAATTAAATTCACCTTGTATCTCCAACCCCATTCAAAAACCTTCCATGTCCAAAATAGGTTCAGGGTTCCCTGTATTTTGCATTCTCCAACCAGAAAGTAATGTCTTCCATGTTTACCCCTCTTTCCTAAATAAGACAGTAATCACTTTAAATGACTGTTTAGTGAGAAGGATGGCCTGAAAATGAGATCATGCTGGGTTTGTTTGAGAGAGCATACTTCATCAGAATTTATTAAGTAGGTCTGGAGATGAAAACTAATGGCAAAAGTATTATCCGGTGTGTGTATCAGAGCACAAACCTCACTGGGGAAAACCCAAGCAACTGTTTAATCAATACTTTTCCAACATAAAATCTATTTGGCATATCATCAGTAAAACCCCAAAAATGTAATCTCACAACATTTCTGTGTCTTGCTAAAGTAACAGGCTTTTGAAATAAATTCACAAATGTAGGTCGGAGGCAGCTAGCTCAGGGGTTGTTGCAAGTCAACACCAGGGTCAGCGTCTGCATCAGTCTTATCCAGGGTGCCTTGAACCTCTATAGGGTGGTAGACACCATGGGTGAAAAGAAATACTGCCATCAGAAGTCAGAACATCAGGTTTATGTGCAGGAGCATCCTCAGGTGGAGAATGTTTCTGGTTGTCCGCAGGGGAACTCCTCTGCAGGAACTAATAAAGGAAAACTAGAATCCAAAGACAGTTGAGGCAAAGCAGTTTCCTGTTGACAATCTCCATCATGGAGTACATTCCCACCCACCCCAGATACCCCTGGAATAGGAAGGCTGGGTCAGTGACCCACTCGCCTGAATTTAGTTGAAGCCAGCCCGCTTTGAGAAGCACTTATTGTGGGGACCAGGAGCCATCTTCTCCAGTTGAGGCCAATCTAGGGATCTGGGGTAGGGAACTATGTTTCTGAGATTCAATAGGGACAGCAGACTTTAAGACTTTTAATCCCGTAACTGATGGGTCTAAGGAGATTCCTTCTCAGGCCTTTTTCTCTTGCCGACATCTTCAACCACCTGTAATTGCACCTGTTGAAAAGCAGCCATGACTTCCTGTAAACGCCGCCATGTAAAATCCAAATGCGATCGAATACCTGTAGGCTCTTCAAATGGTACACTGTCGACCTCCCAAAGAACTGTTCCTGCTGGCGATGCAGGCAAACTCTTGTCGTTCCACCTGAAATGACAGGCCGCCTTCCATCACTGCACTACTGGTGGCTTCCACACTGTCTGTCGAGGTCTCCTGCTGCAAGGATTGTCAGTTCTGCTGGCCACCATTAAGGTGCATCCCAGCTATACCCTGTCCCTCGCATGAGACCTCTCAGAACCGGTTTGCATCTGTCGGTCTTCTCTACTCTCAAGCTCCACCTGGAAACACTGCACACACTCAGTTGGAGTCACAACACCCTCTACCGATGAGTAGGGAATTTCCCAGTGCCCTGTCCAAATTTCCCTCATTCACTAAAAATACCACCAACAGCTTATTCTGGTTCAAGGTCAGCTGGCATTTCATCTGTATCCCTCTCCCCGGCCGTGCCTGAAAATAGGCAGAATCTGCCTAGTGCACTTACCAGGTCAACAAAATGAAATAAATAAATAAATAATTTAGCATAGATGTATTTCCTTGGTTCTTCTTCACACTCCTACTTATCCCCATTGATCTTAGCAGTACTCCCCTCTGGACTTTGTCCTTTCACTAATGTATCTATAGAAAGTCTTGTCCCTTCTTATACTGTTCATGCTAGTGTTTCCTTGGTTTGGGCCTTTGCCTGTCTTATTGCCTTCCCTGCTTCCCTTAGGGAAGTTTGTGTATATCCTCCTATCTTCATCCACTGTGTTCCCTTATATTTCCTGAAGGCTAACCTTTTGGTTCTGATCTTTTCTACTGTTTTGAGAACCAAGGTGGTTTCCTTCTTCTTTTCTTTCTCCCTAACACAATGGGATATTGCTTCAAGATTGCATCCTAAAGCTTGCTCACTTTGCCTATACCCTTCACCTGTATTTCTTCTTGCAAGGGCTAACTTAACTCTGTTGGCCATCTTATCAAAGTCAGCTCCTCTGAAATCCCTATATTTTGCTGCCCTGAATGGGATGATTTCGTTCCTAGTGGCCAAATTGAACCATACCATGTGATGGTCAGTGGCCCCCAGGTGACCTTCTACCTGGAGATCAGTGATCCTTTCTCTGTTAGTCAGTACTAGATCCAGAATAGCTCTGTCTCTTGTAGGTTGTTGTACCAATTGTTTGAGGCCCTCCCTCTGCAGGAAATCCTCTATGTGTCTAGTTCTGGTGTATGTTCCTGCTGGTATTGCTTTTCACTCTCTCTGAGGACAGGGTGGGTGCCCCAAGACTGGAAGGTGGCTTATAGTGCCTATCCACAAGGGGGACTAAGGGAGGTGGTAGGGAACTACAGGCCTGTCAGCCTGACCTCGGTGGTGGGCAAGGTGATGGAGGGCATTGTCAAGGAGAGGCTAGGGGATCTGGATAGAATCCAAGTGCCTGGACGATGAGACAGCATGGATTCATCCCAGGAAATCGTGTCAGACAAACCTGGTGGAGTTCTATGACTGGGTGACAAGTGCCTTGGACCTGGGTAGACCAGTGGATGTCCTCTTTCTAGACTTCAGCAAGGCATTTGACTCTTCCTCACGTGGGCCTGTTGGATAAGCTGGGAGAAATGGGGGGGGGAACCAGATGAGCAGATGGATAGTCAATTGGCTCCAGGACGGACCCAGAGGTCGTGGTTGAGTGGGATAGTCTCATCCCCAAGGAGGGTCATTAGTGGGGTCCCACAGGATCAGTCCTTGGGCCCTTCTGTTCAACGCCTCGTATCTGACATAAGGACAGGAATCAGGAGTGAGATGAGTCTCTTTGCAGATGACTCGAAACTGGGGCGGTGGTGGATGGGGAGGAGGGAGGGTGGCCCTACAGGGGACCTGGAGGCTCTGGAAAGATGGTCTAGAAAGTGGAAGCTGAGGTTCAATGCAGGGAAATGCAAGGTACTCCACCTGGGGCCAGAACCCAGGCCAAGTGTACACCCTGGGGGAAATGCTACAAGTCTCGATGGCTGAGAGGGACCTGGGGTGGTGGTGGATGTCAAGATGAACAACTCTGAGACTTGTAGGAGGGCAGCAGCCAAGGCCAACAGGATGCTGGGATGCATCACTAGGGGATCACTCCAGAAGGAGGAAGTGATACTCCTCTGTATAACTGCTTGGTGAGGCCGCACCTTGAGTACTGCGTGCAGTTTGCAGGCCACACTTAAAGCGGGACATTAACCTCCTGAGAGGGTCCAGAGGGCAACCAAAATGATTTGGGGCTTGGGGACAGGACCCATGAGGAGAGTTCAAGAGCTAAATATGTACACATTGGAAGAGAGAAGGGACCGGGGACATGATAGAGGTCTTAGGTACATGAAGAGGGTAAATAGGGAGGAACAGTCGGGTGCTCAAGGAAGGAGGAAGGGCCACTAGAGGGCATGGGTGGAAGCTGGAGGGGAAGATTCAGGGAGAAAGGAGGAGGTGCTACTTCACTGAGAGGGTGGTGGAGCCATGGAATGCACTGCCTAGGGGCTGGTGGAGGCAGAGACAGTGGAGGGTTCAAGAGGGGTGGGACAGGTACAGGGAAGGGTTCTGGAAGCAAAATCCAATGCAGCAAGAATATCGGAACTGGGAAGGAGAGAAGCCAGAGAAGCGAGGGGGACAGCAAGGTCAGCACCCAGGTTGGGACTGACCAAACGAGCAGACACGAAAGACCATAGGCCTATTCTGCTGGCATTTTAGTATGTTAGTATATTGACCAGTCTGTATCTGGTATGTTGAAGTCTCCCATTATCAGAACCTCCACTTTAGCTGTCATGTTTTGTATATCTTCTAACAGTAATGTGTCTGTGTCCTCCCTGGTCTGGAGGCCTGTAGACAACCCAGGTCATATGGCTGTCCCATTTCGTTTCCAGTGTGACCCACAGTTCTTCTGGCTCCTTATGTGTATTCTGAATTTCCGTAGTTTTGGTATTTTCATTGACATAAAGGGCCACTCCCCCATTTTTTGCACCTTGGCCTCTTTTGAACAGTACACAGCCGGGTACTGAAGTCTCCCAAGTGTGGTTACTGGTGAACCATGTCTCACTAATGGCTACTATGTCCAGTTTGGCCTCTGTCATTGTGCCTCCAGGTCTGGATCTTGTTTCCCAGACAGCGGCATTGTGTACATGATTTTCCATTGGCCAGATTTCAGCACGTTAGTGTCTGGGTGAGGTCCCACTTTTCCCCTGCATCTATATGGAGAAGCAGACCTTTCCTTACCTGGTGATGTAAGTGAACTACAAACATGCTGAACTCCTGTTTGGTCACTAGCTGAGGGGGAGGAGTGTTCTTCCCATTCAATGTATCGGGTGCTGCAACCTCTCCCATTTGCTAGTTTAAATATTCTGCAAAAACATTAAACTTCTGTCCCAATGCACTGACTCCTCCTTAGTCAGATGCAGTCCTTCGAATTTAAAGAACTTTCACCCCAAAACTGTTGCCAGTTATCTACAAATCTATGTCCTTTTCCGGCACCAGCCTTAAGCCACATGTTGAGATCTCCTATCTCCACTGCTCTGAGCTTCCATCTGTCTGCCCACCTCTCCCAGACCGAACAGGAAAAGGAACTGCTAAAGGTATCCCAAGGAAAATTATGAAATAAGCTGTAGCCCAGTTTAATACATTACCTTATAAAATACTGCTGAATTTTTGGAAGAAATGAGGAACATATCATAGTGATGACTATCACATACCTCGATAAAGTGGCTTGAACCATGAACAGTTGGTGGTTCATTTATGGTGGCCCTTTATAAGAATATTTTTTTTATATATAGTTGATTGATACAAGATATGTAGTCTTTATTTTCAGCTAGTGGGAAAAACAAAATCAAAACAGGACTTTTATGATTCACTCTAGCTAACTTGATTAAGAATGTGTTTATAAAATCGGCCTTATGCAGAGTGGGTGCTCTTCTACCTCCCATGTAAGTGACCAAGCTTCAGGAATGGACAGGATCACTTGGTGGGATGGCAAGGTGAGGAGGATCAACACCTGATGGCAGGTCTCCTTCCTCTGCGAGGGGAACCTGAGTTCCCACTAGAGGGCCTGCCACCTGCTGGAGGTTGGGCAGAAGTGCAGCAGGACAGCACTCAGAAAGGGAAGAGCTGAGTGTGATGTGCTGGGCGCATGTACTTGCACTCCAGCTTGAGAGGAAAAAACCAGAGGAAAAAGGTCAGACTGCTACATGCTGGCACCCACAGGCTCTCACTTGACTTACATGGCTTGCAAACCCACCACACAGTGGTTCTGTGCAAGTGGTCAGTCTGCAAGGTTGGTGATAGGCTGGGGGAGGATGTTGATGTACACCCAGGTAGGAGCATAAAATACTGATAAAAATGAGAATGTGTTTATAGGTACTGTTAGAGATATCTGTAATGGCATAATCTTTGTTGTCCTCTTACTTAAACTATATGGCATGATACTCAATATCAATAGAAAATATCTAACAGCACTTACATAATACAGGGATTATAGTACGCTTCACTCTTTTTTTTCTCTTTCCTCTCTCTTTCTCACTCTACAGTTTTACAGAGCAACACATATAAACAAGAGGTTGATGAAACTAGAAGCTGTGTCACCCACAGGTGCAGTAATGTTGCACCTTTAGAGAACTGAAAGACACTGGGATGAAGGTAAGAGTTTTCATCCTCATTGCCTGAACAATCAGTGCAGGATGTTGATGAAAGAGCTTGCTTTATGGATTACAAAGTCCTCTCATTTGAGAGAGACATAAAATACTCTGCTTAATCTGTTCAGAGGCACTAAGCACTGGAGATAAATTGAGTGTAGGACTCCCACGCGCACTTGAAGATGAATGTGTCAGCAGATAAGATGCATGAGCTATGAACTGATCTGAAACTATTAAAACAGGTAGAGTCAGGCAGGGATTCCACATGCATAAGACTCCTATCAAAGGGAATGTCAGAGCCCAAACACTGGCCACATGTTAGAAAATGTACATTAGAATCTTTACATCACAGACTGACCTGAATTTAAAATAACAGTCCTCAGTGAATTTCAATGTTCCATGGGCACTCAGGACTGACAAATTACAGTCTTTCAGCTGCTTCACAGAATGCTCTGTAGAAGCTGGCCCATGATTATCCCTTTTTCAGCTTTCAAATGTTTCTGGTTGGAACATTTCTAATGAAAAGCACGGTACTGACATTCATAAGAATGATAGGAATCATAGGAATTTATACAGAGCTAATGGACTTGTGTCCTAAAGGTCACCAACTATTTCTCTAAACTCTGATTTTTTAGTGTATACATCCCAATTGTTTTGAAAGCTGTGTTTGATGGACTAGCCACAAACTCCAATGGTAAACTATTCCATTCATGTACTATCCTTTGTTAAACCATGATGTACTCATACCTCTTTCCTGTGTGGTGCTGTTAGCTGTAAAGGGTGAGACCTAGTATTATAAGTATTTGTATTGCTTTCTAATCCAGTAATATCCCAAAGATTGTTGTTATTCATTGCTCTGTGTACCAGGCACATGTCGCCTTTTCCTCTTGCCTCCAGGGAGTACATGTTCAATTCAGACAAATGGGCCTCATAGTTTTCATCAGACATATCATGTATTGCCCGGTTGCTGTTTTGTGTACCTTCTCCAACAGTTTAATATCCTGTTTTTATATGGTGCCCATACATTACTGGAGAGTAAACTCTTTGTTCTTACACAGGACTGATGTAGTGTGGATAGCTGTAGTGTATGCTTCCCTACATAATGATGAATTTAGTACCAGGAAACATAAGGCAATGACACCACTATGGAGATATCCTCTATGTTTATATACAGGCCAAAGGTGCAGTGTAGAAAGGCAATATTTATTTTTAGAACTTTTGGCATGGAGAAGCACACACAGTTGAAGCTAATGTAGCCCCCTTTCCCTCTGTCTAGGGACATGTACTGATTGCAGCTGTACCATGGGAAATGGAAGGACCACAACAATATAGGAAATAATGTACCCTACCTCTTGATGGCTTCAGCATGGTGCACTCGATCTCTACCTCTGTATTCTGGTTCAACTCAAACCTTTTGCTGCCGGACCCACAACCTCCAATCAATCTGCAGCCTTCAGTTCCCTCAGGTATTCCAGTATTCCGGGTCTGGTTTGGTGTCAGGTCCCCAAAGGAATCGCTGTCTAAGATGTAATTTTGGTCTGTGTCCCAGCCAAGTCCTGGATCACAGCAAAGTTCTTAAAAGGGTAAACCAGACCAAATCCCTGTGTGGCACATTGTCCGAGCCTGCTGGATCAACAGTTGAGATGGGACACCTCCACCTCCAGGGCAGTTATTCAGTCATCCCATCTGTTCTTTGAAGATCCACCCTTCCTCATCTCCTCAATAATGTCCTATATCCTCTCGGGCACATATGGATAGTCCATGGGATACTCCACACGCAGCCTCCTATGGACCCATCTCTGCCTGGTTCCATTCTGCAGGTCTCTCACACTGGTTCTCCTGGCTTGCCCAGGTGGAAACCACATCCCCTCCTGTATTTGATGTTCAGTTGGTCACTGGCATTTAACCCGACCACATGTGTCCAGAGGGGTTTAGCACGGACCTGGATCTGTGAGGTATGGTCTGCCAAGGTGATCACTGGTCGATGGAAAGGCCTGGGCATGGCTCTATACACCTGGTAATCCTGGAACTGGAACATTTTACTAATGAATTTCTCCTCATCCAGCTCCTCCAGTTCTTCCTAAGCCTCAGCACCCTTCCTGGCCACTGGTGGTGCAGCAGCAACAGACCTGGAGCCAAGCCTGCTGTGCTTTAAAATCTTTGACTCAGCTCCAGATGCAGGCTCTGACTTCATGGACAGAGCCAGTTGGCTACCACTGGACAGGGGCTGAGACAGAGACCCTCCTGGGCCCTAGGGGATCACCTGAGAGTTTTATGAGACCTCTACTCCTCCCTGTGCCACTGGGATAGCTGGTAGTTGGCACAGGGAGATGGGCAGATGGCTGTGCTCCCAGTCACCTCAAATCTTGGTTTACTTCTGCATCCTCTTCTTTCACTGCTTCAATTGTGACATCCGGGGATACACTCCTGGCATTGGCTACCTGGCCATGAGCACTCTCCCCAGGAAGAGTCTATCAAACGCTCCTGAGTCCCCACTAACCAGTGACCACAACACATAGGAGCCCTCTGTGGTACTGAGAGGGAATTCCAACTTGGAACAGGTGGTCCTTGATTCAAGCTTTCTCCTGGGGCTGCACCTGAGCAGACCCTGCATACAGACAACCTGGCAATGCCTTCCCCGATATCCACACCTCACGCATCTTTTGTTAGCCTGTCCTTTTCCCTTGGCCTTCTATACACAGGAAAGCAATGATGTGAGAACTGTGGTAAGTGGTTCCTCTTGGGGAATGCCTCCTCTTCACCCTCCTCTTTGCCAGAAATGATCCAGTGACAATCCATGGGGACACACTAAGTCCTGTCTCTGCTGCTCCTCCCAGTACCCACAATAAAGGAACCCTCTTACTATCGACGAGCTGTCTTTTCTGCCTGCTTCGTGTGGATGTGCAATGTTTCACTCTCTTTTCTGTTCACCAGTGCTCTCTCCACTTGGCACCACTCCCTCAGACTACTCTTCCAAAGATGGTGCTCCCTCTCTAGCTGCTCCTAGCTTCTACTTCTTCGCAATCTGCCAATCAGATTCTGCTGGAGAGTCACATGACCAGCTGGTCAAAGCACACACAACACCAGGCATTCTCAGCATTATCAGTGTCAGTGGCTCAGTAGGTGGGACACTCGCCTCTGAGGCCAGGAGATCAGAGGGCTATGGGTTCAGTTCCCAGTACTGACACTGTAGTGCAGCATGAGAGGGTGCTGCACTTCTGAGGTGCTGTCTTTTGGATGACATGTTAAACCGAGGTCCCATCTGCCTGAATTGGTGGTAGTTCAGGTGGATGTTAATCCTTAGGCTGCGGAAGATTTAGAACGCATGGTTTTTAGGACAAGATATCTTGTCGGTGGCAGCCTAATTAAAGATCCCATGGTACTTATAGAAAGAGTAGAGGAATTTCCCGGTGTCCTGGCCAAACTTTCCTTATTCACTAAAAAATACCACCAACAGCTTAATCTGGTTCAAGGTCAGTTGGCACTCATCTGTATCCCTCTCCCCAGGTCATGCCTGAAAATGGCAGGAGTTTGTCTAGTGCACTTACCCAGTCAACAAAAACTAAATAAATAAATAATTCTGAGGCCTACTTCTTTTTTAGGCCAGCCTCACAACCCATTTTCACTGCGCAATAGTGCCTGCTTAAGCAAGGAAGGCTGTCAGCACTTTGGACCTAGTGACTCGGTCCGTCAGGGTTTTGGGATATGGGGAACATCCCGGATGAACTCCCATGTAGCTCCCCTTCCCCCTCTGTCTAGGGGCATGTATCAATCTCAAATGTACCAGCCAGAAATGGAAGGACCACAACAATGTGAAATAACTCTGAGCTAGTATACCCAGACCAAGACAGGAAATCATATGCCTTACCTCTGATGGCTTCAGCATGCAGTGCACTCTCAGTCTCTACCTCTGTATTCTGGTTCAGTCCCAAACCTCTCGCTGCTGGATCCACAACCTCCAATCAATCTGTAGCCTTCTAGGCTGATTCTGTAGCCTTGTAGGGCTTCCAAGCCCCATGATCCCAGTGCAAAACTGATGGTCACCTTCTGAAATTACAATTTATGGAACACAATAAATAAAAGGGCTTTTCATTTCATTTATCACCTTCTAACTTAAATACAGGAGAATCACTACTGAATTTCTTTCTTCCTGCACTACAAATAATTTCAGAGGTACAGGGGTCCATCTTACTCCAAGAAAAAATAAAGCAGCTGAATGGAGCTATTAAAACTTTATACAAGCTCACCCATGCTGGAACTCTCCAGCAGACAAGATGGAATACAGGTAGTACAAGCAGATGGTTTTCATTTCTGGAAGCTCGGCTGTTTTACCAAAGTGAATACTTCAAACCTGAGGAATCATCAGGCTTCTGTCGCTAGTAAGCCAAACTTTTTCTTTTCTTTGGTTACCATTTCCTAATCTCCATTCCTGGAACTGGTCAGCTGCCCTATCTCTGACATGAAGAAGCAAGCTGCTTCCCTCACCTGGCCCCCGGACCTTGACCCAAATCTCAAGGGGTTCCAGGATTTTCCCTTTCTGATCAAGGACCTGTAACCCTTATCTTCTCCCTTTTACTTCAAGTTTGAACCCACCAGTGTACCATCACATACAACACTGGTTCTATCACTTGTCATCCCTCAGTTTCCCTGTTTCCACTGGTGCTGAGGCCTTTACCAGAGCCCAGCCCCAATGCTCAAACTGCACCTCGAGCTACCCCCTGCCAGGGAGGGACCTGAGCTCTGCCACCACCCAGGCCCTCTGAGCAGCTCACATACCTCTTCTACCCATGGCATCCTCTTCTTTCGGTGCCCCCAGATGACCATCCTGAGATGGCCCCAGCCTCCTCTCTGCACCCCTGCTTTCACATCCTGGGCTTGAACTAATCTCCAACTGGGAGCTGCCCACCAAGGCCTGTCCTAAAGACCTGATACTCACCTGGCCCTGAAATGCGGTGCCCCAGGACATGCTCCTCCATGCAGACCCATTTTTGTAGGTGAAGGACACTCCCAGGCTTCCTCCATGACTGGGCTACCCTGCTACTCCAAGTACAAGAGGGACCTCTGCCACCAGCCCCTCTCCTGTGGAAACCCTGCCACAGTCCTCACAGCCCTGACAGCCCAAGCCACTACTACATGGGATCCAAATGGGGCTCCTGCCTACTCTGCCATTCTCCTACTACCTGGGCCTCCCCATCCCAATGGCACAGTTACACTGGCTGACCATCCTCCCTGCAGAGTTCTCTTCCCAGCTCCTCAATGCCTTGTTGCTGTAGAGGCTGTCCCTATCTCCTGACTTTGGAGGGCCACCCCGGGCCCAACCTGGACTGTCGGGCTCCCCTTGCCTGCCTCTCCTGCTCTCCCAGCTACCGCTCCAGCCTCAGGCCTACTTTCTGTTTACTTGCCTTATATACCCTTCCTAACCTGTGCTCTTCTGCCACTTGTTGGCATCCATAAGGATTAATCCCCAAACACTAATCAATTCCTAAGCTCCGGGGAGGAGGTAGGAGGTGGAATGGGGTTCCTACTGGGAGAATAAGCCCCTCCAAAGAGAGCGAACACACTAATTTCAAGGTACATGTGTCCATTTTGGGTTTCAGACTTATGCCTCCTGGGTCTCTATGTTCACAACTTGTGCTCTAGCTTCTAGGCTATCTTACCTCTAATATGAGTTTTCACTACTGTGATGAATGTAGAGAACAATGCATGGCTAATTGCAAGGACCAGGGCTGCCATTTTATTGAGTGATGCTGGGGACAGAATAAGCCACAAAGGTGAAGGTTTAATAGTTATGCCTCCATGCATTATAACATAAAATTACTACCGAGTTCTGAGCATAGGTATCCATGTTTTATTATGTATATGACATGGCTAAGTGAAACATGTTTAGAATACAGAGTGCAGATGATAAGTATAATGTAGCAGACATTCACGCTGTTTAACAGAATTCAGTGCAAGTTTACCAAGAGCATTATATAGACCTATATAAGTATAACAGTAAAACACATAATTATCATCTGCATAAACATATAATAAACATGGATATGACGAGAATTTATGTTATAATGGGGATGTGTAAAGCATTTTATATATATATATATATATATATATATATATATATGATATATAATATGATACATAAAACTCATAAGCAAAGCTCATGGGGTTTCTGAAGAAAAACACTCTGAAGGCGTGTATGAAATTTGAGTTTGCACTGCTACTCATCCCTTGTTTTATGTAATTTCTGGTCTCTGTTTTTTGCACCTGTCACAGTGCCACTGCAAGATGTAATAAAATGAAGTTTGGGTTTAAAAACTGCTGTGTATTTTAAAGAAGAGAACTTACAAATTGCAAAAGTCAATAATGCTGTAAGATGTTTTAGGAAGTCAAAAATGTTAAGTTTCTCTGTTTTATTAGGATCTATAAGGTTAAAAAGTCTGTTTCCATGGATGTATGCAAATTTGCTGTTCACTGTCCAGTATTTTCTACAGATTTATACAGATGAGGGAATGAGAGAGAGAACTGCTTCTTTTCTTGTTTTAGGCTCTCGATTCAGTCTGTAGTGGTGATGAGGGTGAGATGATTTGAAATGAAGACCGACAATGGATTTTTGTTTACAAGAGTTTTTATATTGATTTAATGAGTAGAAGCAGTTGTGTGGAGACTGCACACAGAACAGTGGTGTGAGCCTCCTATAGAAAAAACTGGTGCATGGTTCACCATTATCATTCACAGGTTCTATCGGTGAATTATGAACAGCTTTTCTTATGGGAAAAAACAGAGACCATTTATTACATATAGTTACCATATAGATACCTAGCTATACCTGTCCTTTGCACCCGACCAGGAAGGGCTATCTCGGTATTTAACAGCGCTACTAAATGAAATCCAGGACTGGATGAGGGTCCAGATGGCTGAAGTTGAACTCTGGAAAGACGGAGGTCTTGGTGATTGGATCTGGATGCTGGATGAGGTGGACCCGGGGCCAGCACTTCCCATCTGGATTGATTTTTGGGATGCCGAGCTACAGGTCACTGAGGCGGGTGTGAGACCAGGGGTGATATTAGATGCAGGGCTGACTCTCGGTCCCAGTGTCAGTGGTGGTTAAGTCATCCTTCTACCATCTAGAAACATCGCTAGGATCAAGCACCTTGTTCTGTCGGTGATCTGCCAACTCTGATCCATGCCTTTGTGACCTTACGCCCTAGACTACTGCAACTTCGTTTTTTAACGATAAGCTGATGCACACACACCCAATAATATCAGGATCCAGAGCTTCATTTAAATACTCATTTATTTCAGCAGCAACACACCAACCTGGCGTGTTTGGACAGCGGTCCTTTATCAAAGACTAGTTGTCGAAGCATATCAGAGCAATTATTGCTGATATTAAACTCTGGACTCCTGAATATTAGGTAATATCATTAAAAGGAAGTGTCGTTTAACCATTTACCCTGGCTGTGCATGGTTAGTTCTGAAAAGACTGCAACTTCTTTTACTTTGGGCTTCCAGAAGGGTTGATATCCGCCCCGCACGCTGGTGCAGAATTCCACAGTTCGGGTGTTGATGGGTACCCTAGGTCTTCCATATTACACTGGTGATGCGGGGACTGCACTGGCTACCAGCTCAGTGGCAGATCACCTTCAAAGTCGGATTACCGACTTTTTAATGCCCTGCACGATCTGGGCCCTGATTACCTGAAAGAACTTCTGATTCCTTATAGACCTGTGAGATCGCTCCACTCAGCTGATGAGGGGTTGCTAGAGATTCCAAGGGTGATGTTAAAATCTGCTGGGGCCCATTCTTTTACCTTTGCAGACCCTTCCCTTTGAATTTCTACCCCATCAGACCAGGGAGTGCACGACTGATGGGAGTTTTAAACAGGCTTTGAAATCCTTCCTGTGGGAAAAGGCAAATGGTTTTACTGTTCATTGATTTGTTTTTGTCTGTTTTTATAATATTGATTTCTGTATTTTGTATTGCTGTATTTTATCTTATTTATCTTATTGGAATGCACCTTGATATTTGAAAGGAGCAAAATAAATAAAAATATTGTTATTATTATTAGTTAATCCTAAATTTATTGTTAGCCCAGTTTCTGTGTTGCTGGATTAGCCAAAATGGAATTCAGTTTGGTTGACAGGATATTTGGTTAGAGTCTGCAAAGATGTACGTTTTCTAAATATCTCAAAGGAGAGGTAAGTGTCCAGGACTCTTGTATTCTGAATGCCCATGAAAAGATCTTTCAAATTAGATATTGAGCTTACATGTAACTGTCAGCAGTCCAGACATATAACTATCTAAGCCACCTGTTAATTAAATCAAGAGAGCAGCCATTTCATGGAATCTGGAGAAAAGAAAGTAATGTCATTGAGGGCAAGCTGTGTTTAAGATGATTTTCTAGTTTGCTACAAAGTAATGACAGTTGTTATTAATAGGAATCAAACCTCATTCCAGCTCAAAAAAAAAATCAGAATTCTGGGAAAGCCTATTCTTTTATCTCTAAAGATGTCTGCCTGAAAATGGAATCCTTACAGGTGACTTGGCTCCTTTACTCGGTGTCTGAGGTTCAACTTTATAGGTCATAGAAGATCAGTTATGGGAATAAATTAATGGATTCTTTTGTCTAAATTATGGGCAGTCTTCTCCTTATGCCAGTTGATCCATTTCTGCCATGGTCCACAGCCCTGTCACCCACCATTTCTAGTGCAAACCTCTCCTCCTGCAAAGTTCCTTATGGGTTTACCTACAGTGGGGGTCATCAGAGCTGTCCAGGCCTCTCTGTAGCATAATTTAGATACTGTAGTTGTGGAAAAAGAGCCTAATCAGTGTTGTGGTGCCTACAGTGGACCAAAATGCCACTCTGCTCAGTAGGGGCATTCCTCCATTTTTCTTCCTAGTCCCACTGAATGTAGCAGCGATGCACTGCACATGCATACAAAGGCACTCATATGCCTATCAGCTTCCAAAGGCAGGCCCTCCCCTGTGTAATCACTCCTGTTGAACTGCCACTCAGCTTCCACTAGGTGGAAGGCAAGTAGCAGTGCAACTTGTGGTCCTGCCAAAGAGGAGAGCAGCTCACAAGCTGCTCTGTCCTCTCTCTTAGGTTGGCATCCATGCAGCCAGTGTCTATTTCAGAACCCAGGTTGCTGGCATGACAGGTAGTAGTGCTACCACCATGCCACCGGGCTGATTGAATTAATGGATTCTTACCCTCAGTTCAATATTAATTACACATATGCTAGTGCCACTAATAAAACTCACTACACACATATGGCCAGTTGGCCCACTATTTTCTGTTTTTGATTACATACACACAAAATATTTTTTCCAATACCATGTATTGGAGACCCATTCGGTCTGTATGCACTGTTCAAAGTTTTGCTTTTCAAAGTCTACTAAAAGTCAATCAGATTTTATAGTGAGCCACTAGTTGTCTAAATTGGATGACAACTGGAAGCTTAATTTTCTTCCAACTGATGAGGCAGGATGCCCAGATGTTCACATTGAGGTCATGTGAGGGCAGGCCCATCTTGAACAAATTGTTTTCTACTGAATTACAGACTCCTGAAAATAAAACTGCCTGTGCAATACAGCACAAAACAATAATATGTATTCGGGTTCCTAACATAGAATAATCAGTTATATATACAAGCATAGCATCTACTTTACAATTTTAGAACTGAAGTAGGGTACATTCATGAGTCATAACTCATGAATGTACCCCACAGGACTAAAATGTTACTGTAGGCAGTTGATCTTGTTCTATATTCTTACATCAAAGCCATAACCCTCTACTTGTGTTTTTCTGGCTATCAAGACCTTGTTAACCAGGTTAGCACTAATATAAATAACAAGCATTTGCCAATGCGAGCGTTAAGCTTGCAGGTATTTGCAGTGGTGTTTGGCATGTATGGTGCTTTACCCTAATCTCTGTCTGCGATTGCTGGTACTTGCACAATAAATTGTCAGCATGACCTTTGTTTACACCCCATTGTGCGCTACATAGGCGGAAACACATTTTGGGCAGGATGTGAAAAATGACAGCTGTACTGCTCATAAGGAAGTGTGGTAAAATACAATGTTGAAAATCTGAGTGGAAATATTGAAAATTCGCAAACCCTGACGTGCATGGGAACTGCACAACCTGCACATTAAAACAGTTATTTGTAGGAATTTTTTCACCAAATTTTCAACATAGCCATTTTAAGATCTCTGCTCATGAACAGTGACACGTGATTTTCTTTCTGTGTCCCATACATTGATTTGCACACCGACTGCGCCATTGTACACTACATGGGGAAAGACATTTTGGGCAGGATGTGAAAAATGACAGCTGTACTGCTCATAAGGAGGTGTGGTAAATGGCAATGTTGAAATGTGGAGGAAAAATATTGGAAATCAAGAACTTACAAGCGCATGAGGAACTGCACAATACACGCTTAGAAACAGTTATTTGTAGGAATTTTTCACCAAATTTTCAACATAGCCATTTTAAGATCTCTGCTCATGAACAGTGACACTGTGATTTTCTTAATGTGTCCCATACACTGAGTTCACACACCAACTGAGCCATTGTGCACTACATGACGGAAACATGTTTTGGGCAAGATGTGAAAATGACAGCTGCAGTGCTCATAAGGAGGTGTGGTAAAATGGCAATGTTGAAAATCTGGAGTGAAAATATTGGAAATTTCAAACTTATGGCGTGCGTAAGAACTGCACAATGCAGACTCATAAAACAGTCATTTTTAGGAATTTTTCACCAATTTTCAACACACAGCCATTTAAGACCTTGCTCATGATCAGTGTCACTGTGATTTTCTTAATGTGTCCCATACATTGAGTTACTTTACGACTCTGTGCCATTATGCGCTACATGGGCAGAAACACACTTTGGGCAGGATGTGAAAAATGACAGCTGTACTGATCATGAGGAGGTATGGTAAAATGGCAATGTTAAAAATCTGGAGTGAAAATATTGAAAATTACGAACTTACGAGCCTGCGTAGGAACTGTGCAATGCTGCTAAGTAAAACAGTCTTTTTGGAATTTTTGCAAATTTTCAATGTAGGTTTTGGGACCTTCTCAAGAATGATAATCACTGTCATGGCATTATTTGAGGCGAAAGGGGTGATTTCCACGCAGTGACTGTACAGTGCCCGCGAAATCACCCTTTGGGCCTGAATAACGCCATGACAGTGACATCATTCATGAGAAGGGGTCCCAAAACCCCATGTTGAAAATTTGGTGCAAAATTCCAAAAAATGACTGAGATATGTAATAAAGTTGAAAACCCCTATGTAGCCCATTATGCAGCTTACCAGCATTTCCTCAGTTTGCAGTCGGCTTTGAAGAGTGCAGACGTGTTCCCAGTCCACGAAGATCGTCGCGCTGAGTCTGGAGTAAGTATGGGGTGGGGGGTGTGGGGAGGCTGGGTGCGCAGTGGTGGGTGCAGGTTGTGGGGGCTGGGAGACGGCTTCGCGGGACTGTTTTATTTTACAGGTTTACAAAAAAAGAAAGCATGGGACATTTGCCACCTGGGGTGGGCTCCCAGCATGGCAGAAAGATGTGGGGCCAAGGAGCCAACGGGATTGGGCACCCCGCCGGCAAACGCACGCGGGGGCGAGCCGACGGGGATTGGGCACCCCTGTCGGCAAAACAAACATTCAGGTTTGCCACACTGGGTCGGCCCCAGTGTGACAGCAGGATGGCTTCGAGGGCCGTGGAGCCGACGGGGATTGGGCACCCGCTGGCAAAACAAACAATGTCTGCTATGCTGGGTGGGCTCCCAGCATGGCAGGAAAGCTTGGGGCGGCATGACGCGCGGGGAGTGCAGACGGAGGAGACGGAGCGGCACTCAGTATGGTAGCGTGTTTTCCTTTAAAGCAGAGGAGCACCACTGTCATATTGAGCTCCTGCACCCATTGGTGCAGGACCACCACACCTGCTCAGGGAACAGTGCATTGATGGGAGAGGCACACCTGCAAGTGTGCTACTTCCCAAAAGCGTTCTCATGATGCCGCGTTTAACGAATAATGATCTGAACAGGATGGGTGATTTTAACCTTGATTGGATTGGTGGTAAACATATAACTTTTGAGTCTTTGATCAGTAAATTCAGCCTTCACCAATGTATCACTGAACCCACTAGGCTATCCATAAATGGCACCCACCACAATATATATGACTAAGTTTTATCTAATAGAAAGGATAGAAACCTTGGTGCAGTATTTTTGCTGACTCAGTCACTGCTCACTGAACCCACCTTCTGTGTATGGAAGGACTGCTCCCTTTATGTTTCCCTGAGATAGATACACTTAGGATTTTTCCAGACTGAATCAAGATAACTTTCTGTCTGAGTTGGCCATGGTGTACTGGTCTCTCCTATACCTTACATTTGATGTAACATTTGCCTACTCTTATTTGCCATGGACCATGACCACCTGACTGCTGGTATCTTCATGGACCTGGCAAAGGCTTTTGACTCTGTCTCCCATCGCCCTTCTTACTAAGCTCAGAGCAGCCAGCCTGGATCCCTATGCTGTCAACTGGTTCACATTGTATCTTGGAGACAGACTGCAATCAGTTCAGGTGAGTGGCTTCTCCTTCCCTGCTCCCATCAACGCAGGCATACCTCAAGGATCCATCCTGAACCCCATCTTGTTTTAGTGTTTGTTAACAACCTCCCTCTACATGTTACAGTTCCTGTATACATATGTATGCAGATGACATCATCCTATTTACCTCCGGCCCTCCATCTCAGATATCCACACCCCTCTCCAGCAAGACCTAAATAAAGTACAATCTTGGTTCCTCACAAATCAACAATGAGACAACACCTCTAAGACTGTTACCATGATCGTTGGCACCATGCAAAAATTGGCTAGATCACCACACACACACACACACACACACACCTTTCACCACCCTGAACAGCACTCCACTCAACTATGTCCCCACATACAAATATCTAAGAGTCTGGCTTGACTCAACCTAGACTTTTCATCCCACATAGATGCTATCTCAACAAAGCTCTGTCCCAAACTCAGAATACTCTATCAAAACAAAGACTGCCTCACCCTCCTAATCCATCAAGAATTAGTGACAGAGATTATAATTCCTATTTTGACTATGCTGATGTAGTTTGCGGCACAGACTCTGCTTCCTCTTTATTCAGGCTATATAACCTTCTGAATTCATCCTATTGCTTTGCATCTATCTCCTCCCTTATACTCATCACTGCAATCTCTGTTCCTCCTCTAGGCATCCCATAGATGTTATATTCATGCGCTAACTCTAGTAGCCAAATTCTGGTTTGGTCAAATTCTCCCCTATCTCACTGCTATGCTGTCCTCTGTGACCCCTGTCTTCTATGACCTGTGCACACAGGACTCCCTCCCTTCTCCCTCCCCATCCACACTTAAGCCAGCCAGCCTGCATTCTATTACAGACTCCCATCCCTTTAGAACTGTCTTCTCCCTCGTCCAACACTCTCTCTCCTTCTTCTGCATCAAACAACACTTGTGTTTCCTTCCCCTCATGCTCCTGCCTCACTACTTCCCCTAAATGTCTTTCACTCCACCCTAGCAAGAGAGTTGAATGCACCACTTTATTCCTGTGTCTCAATAACCTACAGCGTGTCTATTGTAAAATATTGAAATGTAATTGCACTGAAGTATCCTATATGTTATGTCTTATCTTGTTGTATTTGCCATGTGTCTACTATGTAAAATGATCACTGCCTGTAATGCTGTTACCTCACTTGTATTTTAATTTTATTGTGTCTCCTCTGCCTATTTTGTTTCCCTGTCCTGGGGTCACACCGGAAATGAGACTCAGCTCAGTGTGCCTTTCCTAATCACCAAAATTTTAAATAAAGAAAGAAAATGTTATAACTATGTGTAGTACCTTACAAGACAAACATATCTCCATGATAACAAACGCTAGTCAGAGCTAATATGGCTGCAAAATTATGTTAGTGAATGTTCATGATATTGGGAATTAATAGTGTTTTATTGTTAAAGGTTATATTTAAATGCGTCATATTACATGTAATAGGGCATACAATATCATATATGAAAGAGACATTAGCAGTCTATTACTAATGTGAGATATCCTCAGGATACACAGAGGTTCATAAAGTTACAACTGGCAATAAAGTTAATGTAAAGTAAAACATCAAGCCTGATATTATAAAAAGAGTCTCAGAAATGCTGCAATCTGATTGGCTGTTAGGATTCCAACAGCCTTACATTGATCCATGTTATACTGTCATGTACAGCCTGATCACCATGGCACATGGAGTCTTTCCTGTCAGCATTCCATCCTCTAGCATTGCTGAATGCATGGAATGATGCATTCTGATTTTGAAACCAGCATTCTTAAACTATTGGTGGAATCTTCCTCTAAATGAGAAAACATTCAAAAGTATACTTTTAACACTTTTCTTTTGGAATCATTTTATAATAGCAACAAAGCACTCCCAGGAGTTAGATTAACAGTCAGTTAATCACCCCTGTGAGCAATATGGCACTCAGCTGCACCTCATGCCACATTACATCCCTAGGGTGATTAACAGACTGTTAATCTAACCCTGCTCATCCCATAATGCTTAATTAAGTACCCACAAGACATACTTTCAACAGTTGGTTAGTAGATGTAATTATTAAAAAAACTTTACATATACAGTAAACCACAATAGCAGTAAATATAAATGTATATAAAAGTCCATTTTGCACATGTTGGGGTGAAGTACTAAGTATATAAAATGTTCAGGTGTTCATCTATATATATATATACAAAATCACACATGCCCCCACAATGCAAAGCATCATGGGTTGCATATGCAAATCACCACAGAATGTTATGCTGGTCCAACTTTAAGCAGAATTGCATGGTGCGAAAGGCCTCTCACACAGTTTGCAAGGGTGCTAACAGAAGACATAGACACGTGTTTTGTCCTACCAGGACTCATCAGTATGCCTCGTCTGTTTGACACCCCAGTGGAATGGACCAGCTACCCCAAGGCAGTGTGCCTGGGATATATTGTGGTGAAGCATATATATATATATATATATATATATATATATATATTCCTTCTCTTGAGAGACATTTTCTCTAGCACTGTGTATCCAATGAACTCTGAGATACAAAATACAAATGTCAGGCATGTATTCTAAAAAAAAACAATTAAAAGCAGGACATTACTATATCAGATGCCCATTTAGTCATAATCATAATACAATAAAAACACTTCTATTGCAAAGTATGCCATCTTTACGTACTGGGAATAAATATAGTCTACAGAAAACTTAAAGAGAGTGCAGAAGTTTAAAGCAATCATTTACACCTGGGTTATAGAGAGCCCCCAAAATACATATCCATTATGTCTAAGCATCTGATATAATAATGCTCTGCTTTTTATCTGTTCTTTTAGAATAGATTACTGACATTTGAAATCATTGTACTGCAGAGTTCCATTGGCTCCATGATCCTAAAGAAAATGTCTCTCAAGAAAGAGATATATAAATGAATATATGTACATTTTATATCATCAGTGCTTCACTCAACATCAACACAATTGATTTCTATATTGTTCATATTTCTTGATATTGTAGTTTATATGTAAAGCTTTTTCTAATTACATGCACTAACTTACTGTGAAAATATTCCTTGTATGTAGTTTATACCAGGTTTGGTATTATACCTTTCATTACCTTAATTGTCAGTTGTAATTTTATGAGTGTGCCTCGTATCCTGAGGATACATCACATTACGTAGTTTTAAATTTTGAATTTGTAAGCATCACTGGTGGTGGCTAATATGGTAACCATTTACAATAGCACTACACATATAGTGCAAGGAAAACAGCAATGTCTGAATGGCATGTCATGGTCAGCAATAGGGATTAAACAGTGCTGTGCAGTAAGAGCTGCCAGGTCACTGTCCAAGGCACTAGGAAGAAGACAAAAGCTGGGGAATTAAGAAGGCTAGCTGACCTGCTCCTATGGCGAGAGGACTAAGACATAAAGCAGCTTAGCTACAATGGTTGTGGAACCATGGTTCTTTTCCTGGTCTCTGAAATATTGTTTCCCTGGTAATCAACAGAGTTAATTATTTTAGTTGTGGGGTGAAGGGCAGAGCCCTTGTTGGATGTGTGTGTGTGGGTGAAGCCCCCAGTAAAGTAAGTGTTTGGACTGATAACGGTTGACAGTGTGCTTGTGACTATTACTCATGGCGCTGCTTTACTTGTGGCATTTGTTTCTGCTGCTGTTCTGCATAGTGCTGAATGAATGGTGCTGTTATTGTCAAAGTTGTTCATACCTCTGCTATTCAGACCTAGTGCTGGATAAAGGCATTTCTGTACTAAGTTATTAACTCTGATGATGCTCTGCTTCTGGAGTGAAACTTTAGTGGTTTTGCCTCAGTCTGGCATAGCATTGCTCGCTGCTGTTCATGGCACTACTGCACTTTGTTGTTTGTAGTATTCATCCTATGAATTCGCATATATTTTTATGAAATTGATTAAAGTTTTACTGCTGACTATGAAATAAAGCTGCTTTTTATTTGATGTATGAGTGGCAAGTACACAAAAGTGCAATAGTACAATGAATAACAGGAGCAATGCTACAATAGATTAATGCAAAAACAGCAACTAATGTTTCTTTCTAAAACATCACTGGAGTTACTCACATTGTCTGATTACTTTTTTCATTGACTCTTGAACCTGTGGTCTGGGAATCTAGAGTCAGAAAGGAGGGTTAGCAGCACCAGGGTTTGGCTGTCATTGTCCGCTTATTTTTTCCATTTACTGTCTGACTCAGGGTTGGGCACTTGGTTTCAGAATTGGGGGAATTTGGTGGCACCAGGGTTGAAAACAGTGGTTACACTTTTCATTTAGTTCCATCCAACCCCAGCATTGGGCACCCAGTGTTGGGGGTGGGGAGCAGCACTGCAGTTGGGCTCCTGGTGACTGCCTAACTATATTAATAGTGGCTTCTTCAGCTTTTCAAACAGAAGCAAGATGCATATGCCTCTGACTGCTCTGTGTTTGAGTCACAAATCCTCACCCATGCCTTAACCAGTAAGCCTCTCACACTTGGCTGCCACAGACCCTCACCTGTGTTTGCCCCTCACCACTTTCTGTGCCCACACACAGCCCTCTCAGTACAAGTGGTATGCTTTGGACTCCTGGATAGTTGAAACCCAGTCATCAGTCTCCTGCATCAATCGAAGGCTGACTGCTCAAACCCCAGGTGAAATGTGTGCCTAGTTTTATAAAATTGTAATCTACTCACTTCCCTGTATCAGAAGGGATTAACTTTTCTTCAGTTAAATAAAATACAGTAACTAGTCTCTTTTGGAATGTGGATACCTCCTGAGACTTACAATACCTCTTGTTAAACAGTGAGGGTTTGGACATGATGGACCTAGAGTCCTTTATTTATTTATGTATTGAATTTTGGTAACCCAGTAGGCCCACTGAGACAATACAGTCCCTTTTTAGGAGTGACATGGAGGGAACAGTACAAGCACATATGTTATATCCTACATGTGAACAGCAGCAACAACAACATCTATGTATTTAAAAGCACACAAGAAGGCTGAAGATTAACGATCAGAATAATCTAAGTTAAGATTCAAATGTGTTGCAAGGTAATCTGTGAGCAAGGGAGGAAGGAAGTAATAAAATACTAGGAAAGGCACACAACTTCATTAACTATGTAATTATTATAAATATTTTTATTTTAAAGAAACATTTTGCAGGAAATCAACACATATAACACAGAATCAGGTAAATATGCAGCAATAAAAAATGATAAGTACATAATAGGAGCAATCTCTTTAAAGACAAAATCTTGTAATAGTGACTCAACTAAAGAGAGATTGGAATGCTACTACACAGTTGAATGCAGTGCCAGAGTGCAGGGAAAGAAGTGCCATTGAAAGGAAATCATTTTTCATTGTTTATGGATGTTAGCTGTTCCAAATCTATTTATCTTATATTCTCTTAACATGATGAATGTGTTCAATGGGAATTACAGCCATTACTGCATTAAGCTCTTTTAACAGGCACAGTTATTAAAGGAGCTCTAAAAGTAGTACGATCTATTGCAAGCAGGTTTGCAGACACATATACCACTGTAGTAAATGGAGAAACAATAATATGAGTCATGCAGCCCGACCAAACTATTAAGTGGAAGACCACACTCTCACAATCCTTTCATTCCTCAATCTCCTACTCACAGCAATACATCAGCATGGTGACATCACCATGCAGCTGTAAAATGGAGAGTGAGGGGCATGTCCACTAGGTGACTACAAAGTGATTTATTCTCACTTCTCAAAGCCAGAAGAACATGCTGTAGCAAATTTAATAACCCAGCTCTCAAGAGTTAGCCAAATGTAAGAAACTATGAGATGCATCTGAAAAGTTATTTGAAAACTAAAAGTAGTTATTACAAGGACCTTCTCCTAGTCTCTGATAGTGACACATGCCAGTTCTAGAGTTACAGAACATTAAAGAGTAGCTGATGCCTCCAAGAAAACTTTGAAAAGCATATTAATTAGGTACAATACAGCTTGCATTCCATATATATTCTACAGATTTCTCTTCCCATTTCTTTATCACTGAGGAAATGTGTATGAATACATATTCTTTATCCATTAGAGTTCATCTGCCTCTGTAGCTTACTCCTGCTTAAAGTCACAATCCTCTGTTGTCACATCATAATCTGTTGCCATGGGCATAACTGTGATGTCACAAGCACTGCATTATGACATCAGGTAGGGATAAAGCAACTGGAATAGATGAAAATTTTGGGAGCAAAGCTCCTGTTTTCATGTAGATGTACTCAATAATAAATAATGGGGAGGAGACATACAGAACTAATGTGAAAAACAAGTTGACCTGTGTCTAAACATTATGTTTTGGGAAAGTTCTGTTGAAGCGCCGGCTGCTATTTAAGGCTGCCCTGGAAGGCTGCCATAGATATTTCATTATTGACATGGCTTTAGATGAGTACTAACTTCACTAATCATGTTACAAATGCTTTCAATACCCATTTTCTGATATGTCAACTTATTCTTTTACTCACCTAGTCAACTTACACTGCTAATCCTTCACCCCCACTGTTCTTACTACCCTTAGTTCTACCTACATCTTGTGCCCCTAAGGAATTCCTCTAACTGTTAGGTTTCAAATGCCCTTGTAATAGTGAAGGCTATTATGGTTAGAACCTAAGTTATTTAGTTAGCTGTTCCATATCTTGCTCATCCCATAGTTATATAACTTATCATGTATCTCTGGGTCATGCCTGACATTTAGAAAATTTCTAAGACTGTACCTGTGTTCAAGAGGGCATCACTTCTTCTCAGTATTTAGGGAGGAAAAGAGGATGGAAATGGGCCAATGATTGAAGACAAGGGTATGAAGGGGTGGGAGGTGGACACAAGTCCTTTACAGAAAAAAAAATGCTTGAGGAACTATCAATGTTAAAGGTAAGCCGGCAATGGGGCCAGACAGAGGTGCACCTAAGGATACTGAAAGAACTGAAAATGGTTCTGGTTGCACCTCTGATGACCATTTTAACCTATCACTGGAAAAAGGGAGTACAAGAGGACTGGAATAGGGTGGATATAGTCCCACTACACAAAAAGTGGGAACAGGGAGTTGGTGGGGATTACAGGCCTGTCAGCCTGATGTTGGTGGTAGAATCACTATTGAAGGAAAGGATTGGGGAATACCTTGTTGTCCAATGGTCTACTGGATCTGAAGCAATATGGTTCCATGGGGAGGTCTTACCAGACAAACCTGATCAAGTTTTTTTAATTAGGTGACAAGGAGTGGGCTGTACGATGCCAGTTCAACAACTATTTCATTGACCAGCATCACAGTGATGGATTTATGTCAACCACAGGTTGTGGTTGACATAAATCCATAGAAACCCAGTCCATTTCTCTATTGCGGGCTTGCCCTCCAAACCCCCATGTGGTGGTCTCTGTCCCCACACCCCATACTAAATATAATTAACTCTGAGTCAGAGTTGATTCAGGGAGGGGTGCAGATCCAGGAGACAGAGTGCTTGGGTCTTGGGTGCACCATTCTAGTGAACTGTTGGCATCAATGTTGTTCACTGTAATGATGTCACTGTTGGGGGCATACCAAGGAGGCGATGGAAGTGTCCTACCTTGATTTCAGCAAGGCTTTCAACACCATTCCAAATAGAAGGCTGATAAGCAAGTTGGCATGCCTTGAAGTAGGGCCTAAAGTAGTAAAATGGGTAGAAAGTTGGCTGAGCAATGGGAGTTAGGGAGTGGTGAGAAATGGCACCCATTCAGGAGTAGGCAAAGTGACTAGTGGGTGCCACAAGAATCAGTATTAGGGTTGGTCCTCTTCAATGTCTTTATTGGTAATATTACAGTATAACTGGAAGGCAAAGTATGCCTGTTCACAGATGACACAAAACTCGGCAACAGAGTAGACACACACACGGGAGGAGAGACAGAATGAGGGATGATTTAAAATAAAACTGAAAGTATGGTCATGGTTTGGCAGCTGGGTTTTAACATAAAAAAGTGCAAGATCATGCACATGGGACAGAAACCTAGGAGCAACATACCAGCTAATAAGGGATGTATGCACAGTCACAAAGCAGAAAGGGACATGAGAGCAATCATTCCACATGACCCAAAGGTAGCTAAACGGTGTGATAAGGCAGTGTGAAAAGCTAGCAGGATGCTCACACATATAGGGAGAGATATCACCAGCAGAAGGAGGAGGTAATAATGCCCTTTATAGATCACTGGTGAGATCCCACCTCAAGTACTGTGTACAGTTCTGAAGGCCCCATCTCCAAAAGGTCATAGATAGGGTGGAGGCAGTACAAAGGAAAGCAACATAAATGGTCCAAGGCTTATATCAGAAGCCCTATAAAAAAGAGGCTCATGGATTTAAATATGTACTCCCTGGAGAACAGGAAGAAATGTGGGATATGATAGTACCACACTGGGATAAACAAGGTATAAGAAGGGACCATTTTCCAAAAGAAAAGATGCTCAAGGACAAGGGACACAATATGAAACTGGATGGGGAGTCTCAAGGGAAACATAAGAATGTACTTCTTTACAGAGGGTGGTGGATGCTTGGAACGGACTCCCATTGGTCTAGAACAGTAACAGAATTTATGAATGCATGGGACAGACACAAGAGAATCTTAAAAGCGAGAGGGGTATGAGCCAGAGTCAAAGGAAGGTCTCAGGTGGCTCTATAAGTAGGGAATTTTGGGTAGACTAGATGGGCCAAGTGGTCCTTATCTTCCAACAACTTTTATGTTTCTATGTTCAAAAAAGTGACCCTAAGGCTACTGATAATAACACAGTGCCATTAAATTTGTCAGGTCCACAGACCTCTAAAAGGAGACTGTGTGAGTCAGTTTTATTAATTTCTTGCTTAAATGATGGTCATGTTATAAGCTGCCAAAAATTACAAAATAAAATCAGTATCTGAAGTTGAATTCAATGAGACTTTGTGAAAATTTTGGAATTTCATGATAATTAAGTGAAGTCATATCCAGGTGATGTCAGCAAGCCTTGCCTGCTAAGCTCTTGGCTCCAGTAAGCAGTTCAAGGAGGAGTAGTGTAGAAGAACTGCAGAAATAAATACTGTTGGCACCTATTGGGGGCATATTTATTTTAAAAACTTGTGGAACCTAATTCAGTGTGCTTACTTAGGTGTGCAGGCATTCCTGACCTCCCAATATATGAGGGGACTGGAACTTGGGCAGGCATCATCAGGGTGCTCAGAGACAGCTGCTTAGGCTGATTCTGGTGTTGACTAGCTTGCCTTTTAAAAGGTGGGCTATATACATTGCCAGGACCCGAAATCCATGGAAGGGTTGGTGTGCATCACCATAGCAACCAGGTGACATCAGTAAGCCTCACCTGCTTAGCTCTCAGCTCCAGTGAGTGGAGTCTAATGCGGAGCAGAGGTGATGCAGGCAGAGGTCAGCAGCATCTGTGGTGTCCGTGAGCGGCAGTGGGCCGACTGGCACTGTGAAATATTGATAGGAATGGTAGGAGCGAATATGAGCATTCAAGAGCCATATATAAGAGAGGAACAGGCATCTATATGTGGAGACTGCAAACAGTATATACTATTGGGGAATAAAATTGAACAACAGATATGTAAGCAATGCTACGAGATTACTGCTCTTAGGTCGCTTACTGCTGATGTACAACAGCAAATACAATATCTGAGAATACAAATGGAGGATGTTGAAACTAAATATGATGAGATTTATACTGTTTGTAATGAACAGAGCAAGGAGCTTACACAAAATAATTTTTGTACTCAGTGTCGATGTGTGGTTTGGGGAGAAAAAGTGAAAGATTTTGAGTGTGATAAGTGTTTACTAATCATAACACTTCAAGAGGAACGTAAGAGACTGTTAAATAGAAATACCCAAAATTCTGATATTGAGGTACTGGAGGGTTTTATTGATCAGATGGCAAATCAGTTAGAAGTCACCATTAAGACCAACTCAGCAGTAAATACAGATGTTTTTGATTTTAAGGATAGAAAGCAGCAGTTGGCAGCAGATGATGGAAATTGGGCTATAGTGACTCGGAAAAGTAGCAAACATAGGGGAGGGCAAATTTATAACAGTGCTCTGGTTGTATTGCAAAATAGCTATGGAGTATTGAGTACACTACTGGTAGTTACCCTAAAATTGATGTTATATCTTATACTATGTCACAACCACCATCATCTGAAAGTTTAACAGCACCTAGTACACCTCATACAAATACATATACAAATAAGACACATGCAGAGAATATTACAGGACAAGTTAAAGAGAGCACAGTTGATCAGTTAACTGAGGAAAGGATTTACTAGTCATAGGAGATTCTATAACGGAGGAATGGATTCATTTCTTTGTAAAGGAAGAAATCAGCATACCATTTTTAGCACACTACTGGGGCATGTATTAGTGACATTAAACAAATGATGAATGGGTTGATGGAACATACTCATGACCCTGTGGTTTTTCTACATGTAGGAGTGAATGATAGTCACAAAAGAAATCTGCAAAGATATTTACAAGGATTTTACTGATGTATGTTTTCAAATCAAATAACAAAAGGGGACATTATAATATCAGGTCTACTATCAGTTTCTGGCAATTTGATAAAAGTAATAGAGATATAAATATATTAAACAACTGGCTCAGGAAATGTGTAAAAGGAAAATATAAATATCTTGACAATACAGATGCATTTAGAGATCACAGGTTATTTAATACTGATAGATTTTATTTCAATAAAATGGGTTCACATTATTTGGCTAGGCGCTTCAAAGAAGTAACTCTAGAGTTGTTAAACTAACAGAAAGGGGGCTTTGGGGTGTATGATGATATAAATAAAGAAACATGAACAGTAATAGGATATGTAACAAAATGAGTGGATCTGTATGCTGGTAAATGCCAGAGTTTAATGAACAAATTGAGGAGTTTAAATATATATTGGCTGACCAAGATCTACATTTATTTGTGCAGTTACAGAAATGTGGTGGGATGAACATGATTCTTAGAATCAAAACATACCAGGTTATACAATATATAAAAAAATCCAGATGTTATAGGAAGGGGGCGGGGTGGCCCTTTATGTAACAGATAAAATAACATCTGAAGTAATAATATCAACTACAGATGAGCCAGACCAAATTTGGATAAAACTAATTCCATCTAAATCACCCAAAATACTACTCAGAGCTGTATACAGGACACCGTCAGTATCAGCTGAATTAAACCAGTTACTATTAAATGAGTTAGATTCTTTAAATCCATCTGACAGAGTATTATTTCTGGGTGATTTCAACTTGCCTGGTATAAGTTTGGAATCACTGAAAATAACTAACAGAATGAAAATGCATTTCTGTAATCTTTAAATAACTGTCACAATTGGTTAGGGAACCAACCAGGGATCACAACATACTTGATCTAGTGCTAACAAATATGGGTGATAATATCACAGAGTGTGTTACATCTATTCCTCTGGGCACTAGCGATCATGAAAAATAGAATTTAAAATTAAAGAACTCTTGTATACTAATACAGGCTGTACTGTAAAATGGACTTCAGCAAGCTGATTTTCACTGTATGAAATCTGATATTGCAAACTGGAATTGGCAGCAAGACCTATGTGATAAGCCCTTAAATATAATGTAAGAGAGTTTTTGTAATAACATATCTAAGGTAATGTCCAACAATATTCCTGCAAACAAATGCAGAATAATATAAGACCTAAACCATTTTGGTTTACTTCAGCAATAAAGAAATTAGCAAACAAAAACAGAGGCTATATAAAAATGGAGAACCAGTGGTACAAAAAAAAGTAGATTAAAGTATAGGCAGATTCAAAAACATTAAAAGTAAAAATTAAAATCACTAAGACAAGCTGTGAACACAAATTGGCAACTTCAGTCAGTCAAAATTATAAACTATTTTATTCATATATAAATAATAAAAGGAAATGTTCACAATGTAGAACCTTTAAAAATCATAAAGGGAATTAACATCTGATATGGATTCAAGTGGCCAATATACTAAATGTATATTTTTCGTCTGTATTTTATAGTAAAGCAGAGCTTTACAACACTCAGAGCTTTTTGCTCAGTGATTCCCCACATCCACAAAGGTTAATATTAGATTCAACTGATGTAGAGGATAGGCTAAAATCTTGATCATAACAAATCATCAGGACCTGACTGTTTGTATCCAAGAGTTCTAAAAGAACTAAGTAGCTTTATTGCAGAACCCTTGACATATATATATTTCAGGCCTCAATGGATAAAGGTGAAGTGGTGGATGATTGGAGAAGGGCTACTGTAATACCTTTGTTTAAAAAAGGGTATGATCTGACCAGGCTATTTATAGACCAGTGAGCCTGACCTCTATTCCATCAAAATATTGGAAGATATACTAAAGGACTATATATTAGGCACCTTAAAACAAAATAACCTGGAGGATAGTACACAACATGATTTTGTCAAGGGCAGATCTTGCCAGACAAACATGTTAAATTTTATGACAGAGTGGTAAGGGAGCATGATGATGGGAAAGCACTCAATGTAGCCTTTCTGGATTTCTCAAAGGCTTTTGATAAGCTACTTCTATGCTGAGTTATTGCTAGCTATCAGTAAATTAGGCATTTCATATCCTATAATATGCTGGATTGCAAGTTGTGACAAATAGAAATTAGAGAGTTGGTATAAAAGGTTCTTATTCTGCATGGTCAGAGATTATGGTGAGGTTCCCCAGGGGAGGTGGTGTTGGGATCCTGTCTCTTTAATTTATATATATCATCATTAGACTATGAAAATGAGGATGTCTGGTTTTGCAAATTACGTATGATTGTCACTTGGGGCTAAAATAGAAAATACAACTACAAAATCTTCACTACAGAAAGTATTAGATCATGTAGCTGAATGGACAAATAAGACTGGATTATAATTAAATGTTAATAAATGGCTGTTATGCATTTGGGGAGAAATAACCCTGAACTGAATTATCAGTTAGACAATAAAGTATTAAGAAATACATCTGAGGAAAGAGATTTGGGATTTTAGTGTCTAGGATATGAAATTTACAGCACATTGTAGGCAATTATCTCAGAAGGAAATAACATTTTAAATTCCATTTTCAGACATATAAATGCAAAGTAGGAGGTCATTATGCCTCTCTACATACATTTGATTAAGTCTGTATTAGAATATGGAGCTCAAGTTTGGTCTCCCTATAATAAGAAAGATGTAGCCATGCTGGAGAGAATTCAGAGGCCAGTAAAAGTATAGAAAATTTGAAAGTTAAGACATACAGGAAAGGTTGAATGATTTGGATTTGTTTGCTTGGAGTACAGGAGGAAAAGGCGATATGTGTCTTGTGCATAAGGCATGCACAGATAACGATTTATGGGAAAATGTGGGTCTAGAAATATCAAATAAAGTATAAGATACTAGATTGCACCGACTACAGTTAAAGTTAGTCATACAAGGCTAGTGAGATCAAAAACTGGTTCAATCAAAGGGTGGTGCATGATTGGAATAGATTACCCACTGAAGTGGTGGCTAGCACCACCACACAGTCATTAAAATTAGACTAGATAAATTCTATAACAGTAATCAAAATATAAAGCAAGCATAATGAACTCAAGTCTTCAGGCTCAGTAAAATCCTAAGACTCCTATGAATGTTTCCTAGCTATACACCTGACTTGCCATACAGGAGAAAGGAAAAGGCAAGTGACAATAGCAATAAGGTTGTATTCATGGGGACTCCATTGTTAAAGTAGCAGGACAGTTGAATGGGCATTGCAGGACCATTATGCTTATATAGATAAGGTGATTTGCCTGCCTGCAGTGCAGGTCAAATGTATATGATCTATAGGTAAGCACTATGCAGAGGGAAAAGCTAACTGTTATGTGCATTGTGATAGAGAGTATAAGTCCCAAGAACACAAGGAGGTAACTTATTGAATGAGAGATGTTCATAAGGAAAGATGTCCAGAGGATCTTCTCCAAGGCTTTTCTGGTTCTGGGGTCTGTGAGAAATGGCATCAGTTAGACAAGCTAACTTTTGTAAGATTCCATTGAAGGAGGTCTTCTTTTTTGTAACATGTTAGATGGCATTCAGGGTCAGGAGTGCCTGTATGCTTAAGATATGCTGCAGTTGTGCCAAGAGGAGGGAGCTGGTTTTGTCAAGGGACATGAAGCCTGGTGGATTCAAAGTAAAGGATAGGGTTGGGAGGCAGCTAGTCCAGGGGTCAGAGATTGCAGGAGTTAGAAACATGGAGTCACCAAAAATGGACAACTAACTGGGAATCACAAGAAAATCCCACTCCCTAATTGCAGCAAAGAAGCACAGAGTGTCAATTTCAACTTGAATGCAGTTTATATAGAATCACACCCAATAAATTGACTATCCTTGGGTGTTTTGATGCATTTGCAAGTCTAAGATTTAGAGGCATTCAGAAAAGATGTAGGAAACTGTCTAGGGTACCAAGATGGAGCAATTCAGGCAATTACAACAGGATAGCTCTGATAGGAAAAGGAGAAAATGGCTCTCTTATTACAGGGACGTGTCACTGTAAAGAACAAGAAGGATATGGGGGGTTGGGCAGCAGTTCCATTGAGTCTATGTGGTTAAACTAAGTCAGAAAAAGGGAGGAGAACAAAATAATCACCCAGTGGGACTACAGACATCTGAGCTTAGTTTATCAGATGGCCTAGTGGTAAGTGCTTTATGAACTGCAAATTTCATAAGAGAACTTTTGAAGGCAATTACCTATTATGCTTCTATAAATATTTAAGGAAATGTTGTCAATAATAATTTCTGGTATTTCCACTGTGAATTAAAAACTGCTATACTGATGTTTTCCAGTTTTGTTAGATACCAGGATGCAATATCATTGGATATACAATACAAATGGCGGGTCTATACTTGCAAGTGCAGAAAATGTACAAATTTTACAAATATCCACATTTGTAGAAATTATTCACAAGTAATGACATTGAGAAATTTTGAACCCCTTTATCTTAAGTATTTTTAAGCCAAATTGCTCCCTATTGAGTCAATTCTATAACCACTACAAAAAGATTTTTCATGCTAATTTTCACATGTCGAGCTCAAACATGGTTGAGTTATAAGCAATTAAACATGTTCATGAAATTTTTCAACAAAAATAAATGGCAGGTTTTGAACCCCAATAATTTTGAAATGATTCGTCAAAATGTCATGATATTTAGCCCATCAACATGGCACTTGTCAATAAGTAACTTCACTGAATGTCAGGTCTCCAGCTCAATTGATAGCTGGGTTATGACCAAAAAAAAATATCAAAAATTCAAAAATTCCAGTGAAATGACCTGGAAGTTAGTAAATTTCCATGAATTTGGAATTGTCTGATTCCACACAGACCTATTGTATGTGGGTAATCTTGTCCCATAAGAGAGGTGATAATGCCACTCTATGGATCACTGGTCAGCCACACATGGAATATTGCATCCAGTTTTGGAGACCACACCTGAAGAAGGATATCAACAGACTGGAGGCAGTGCAGAAAGGGCTACAAAATGGTGTAGAGTTTGCACCAGGAACTATATGAAACCAGACTGGCTGACTTACAGCTGTACTCACTTGAACAGAGAAGAGATGAGGGACATGATCAAAACATTTAAGTATATGAAGGGAATTAACAGGCACTGAAGGAAAACCTGTTTCAGATGAAATCAGAAAGTCATACAAGAGGCCACAATCTCGACTGACTGGAGGTAAATTTAGGGAAACATCAGGAAGTGCTTTTTGAGAGGGTGGTCAACACATTTGGAATAGCCCACCACAAGAGGTAGTAGACTCAAAAATGTAAGGGAATTCAAACATGTGGGATAAACACTACACACAAAAACAAAATTGTCTAAGAGGAGGTGGGTAGGTATTCTGGGCAGACTAGATGGATCAAGAGGTCCCCTTCTGCCAGCAAATTCTTATGTTCTTATGTTGATACTTTAATGCCAAAATGTAACTGACATAAGCTATCATCTGAGCTGTAGCTTCCATAATGTTCAAACCTTGCTACTGAGAACAAGTTAATTTTCATTGTAACTAGAACACAGTCCATGTTGTTGGGTCTAATACTAAACTGTGCTCAGAGCTATTATCTGTCTGCTGTCTGGATCTCTGCTTACCTTTGTGGAATCTCACAAATACTATCTGCAAGTCTGTTAACTTCAAACTACTGTAGGTCTATCCTAAAGAGTTAGGCATACCATACATCTGATGCCCAGCTTACTTAGCAAAAGACATTCTCTTACCCTACCCTCAACTATGGCATTCTATTTTTCTTAACACCATCAACAGTAGTTTGGCTAAATGTGACAATACCTACATCAAAATTCCTCTCTGCCCTGTTGCTAATAACATTGCCTATACAGCTTACTATACTAAGGACTGGGATGTTTGTCTCACCAAGCTAGGTTTTCTTTTTGCCCTTGACTGTTTTATTGATGAGCTCCTTAGGTCTTCTACACCTGCATCTCTGGCTGCTTTGCTACATTATCCTCATCAGGCCTATTCCTTAACAAGCCCTTGTTACATGTTCCCAAGTGTACAAATAATATGGGTGAAAAGTCTTCTTTTTGCCCAAAGTTTACAACTCCCTCCTATTGGATCTTCACCAATCCCTTCACGTATGCTCTTCAGATATGAATTGCAAAGGTATCTGACTACATCTAATGCATGCAGCTTTGTTTAAAGGGATGGTGTTAATCCCTTAGGCCTCAAAGTGTCTCTAGTTTAAGAAACACATGGTATGATTGCTCACTTTCTGTGGCGACTGCTGATATAGCTGGCAGTTTGATTTGGATTCCTTTTTCCTTTTAAAAAGTGAAAAATAGTAGATCTATACAGAATACAAAATTCCACCTCTGGAATTTCCACAAAATAACATTCCATTTCAGTGGAATTTCACAGAATTTTCATGAAACTTTTGTGAAATTATGCCAAATTTTAAATATCTAATTTCAAAACTACATCCAATGGACACCACAATTGGTATGTAGACAGTTAAGGATGCCAAACATAAGTGTATTAAAATGCAAATTTATCAGTAGAAAGCAGACTGAGTTATGGGTGGCCAAATATTTAATCAAAATTAATTTTCACTTATTTTGATCAAATTTTAAAATTTCTTATCCAAATCTCTCCACAGTTTCAGGATTTAGAAATATACAACTTGGGTATGTGCACTATTTTTTAAGTCTCAGGCTTCAAATGTGGCTGCGTTATAGGTAGCCAAACATTTTGCCAAAATGTAGATTTTGTTGTTTTAGTATAATTTTGATAGCATCCATTGAAATGTTATAACATCTTACAGGTATACAGATTATCATTACATTTATATATGTACATAGGTTCAGATTTCTAGCTTCAAATGGGACTGAGTTTTAGCTGCTGAGCATGTTGCCAAAATGTAGATTTCAGTTATTTCCCTCACATTTTTAAACAACATATCAAATTTAAGCAGATTTGAAAGATTTAAACTGCTGTATCACATGATAATTTCTGACATGGTTCATTTTACAGCTTTAAATGAGACTGTATTAAAAGTAGTCACATTTTCACAAAATTTTTAATTTTAATTTTGCAAAACTGTAAACTGCAAATTTATAAACCCTAGAAACTTTAAAACTAGAATGCAATGCCACTACATTTGGTAGGTTCTTAGACCTTAAAAGGGGACTGTGTGTGCCAAATTTACTCATTGATTGCTGCCAAAATTGCAAAATAACATCTGTACTTAAAGTCATATTCCATAAGTCTTTGTAAAACTGTGGAATTGCATGAAAATTCCATAAAATTGAATTTGCTAACTTCACTTGGGGGGTCAAGTTAAAGAATACGGGGTATGAGAGAGAGAGTTAGTGTGAGAGAGTTAGTGCAGAGGGTCACCATATTTAGGATTTAGATGCATAGTTTCACCAAAAATGGACAGCTGAGCTTGGTAGCATACCAGTGTAGACTCCCAGTTGGGCGAGGAAGCACAAAGTGTCAGCAATTCCAAACTAAATCAAAGATATATAAGGATAACACTCAGTAAATGGAGGATCCAGAGAACCTGACATATGTGCAAGTCTAGGACTTATTGGTACTCAAAAGATGCAGTGGAGGAAAACAATGTCTGGGGCACCAGGAAGGAAGCATTCTGGCTATTCCAACAGTATAGGTTGATAGGAAAAGGAGTAGGCTAGTCTCATTTTAAAGGATTTAGTAATTGTAAAGAATAAAATGATATCAGTGGGATCAGTAGTCTCTACTGAGTCAATCTAGTTCTGCTAAGAGAGAGGGGGGGCAAATAGTCTCCCATAGAGGAACAGCACAATGGCAAAAAGCTCAGCCCAGCTTATCAAATGAAATAGTGATATGCACCTTGTGAATGTTAAAGTCCTCAAAAGAATTCTGGATGCTTTTTCTATATGCTACCATAAATATTTGAGAAAAAGTTACCAATATTGTTGTTTTTTTTTTTCCACTGTAAATTTAAAATTGCTAAACCAATTTATCCAGTTGTGTTAAGCACCAGAATACATATCAGATATGCATGTCAAATGTTAAGATTATGCCAATAAGAGCAGAAACATTATGAACATCCACATTTATGTGGATGTTTGTAATGTCAGACCAACCTGATTGAATTCTTCAAGGAGGTTATGGAGGTTTATGAGTGGGGGAGTGGAGGATGTGGCCTATTTGGATTTCAGTAAGGCATTTGACCCATACCCCACAGAAGGTTGGTAAACAGGTTGAGCAGTCTATGTATGGGAGCTAGACTTACAAAGTGGGTGGAAGATTGGTTGGGTGGGAGGACTCAGAGAGTGGTGGTCAATAGGAAGTACTCCAGGGAACTAGGGGTGATGAGCGGGTACCACAGGGATCAGTGTTGGGGCCCATACTGTTTAATGTGTATGTGAGGGACTCAGCAGATGGTCTAAATGGAAAGGTGTGTTTGTTCATGGATGACATGAAGATATATAACAGAGTGGATGCTCTGGTGGGGTTGGGAGGATAAGGCAGGCTCTAGCCAGGCTGGAGGAGTGGGCAGAAAAGTGGCAATTGCACTTTAATGCAAATAAGTTCAAAATAATGCACATAGGACAAAATAACCTAAGGCCACTTACTGCCTCTGGGGCACTGCAGGTCATAGAACAAGAAAAGAACCTGGGGATTTAGATCACTGACACATTAAAGATTAGGAATCAATGTGAATGAGCAGCTGAAAGCAACAAGAATGTTGGCCTGCTTTGGGAGGGGCTTCACTAATAGGAGGGAGGTATCATACCACTATACAAAACATTGGTCAGGCCACAGCTGGAATATGGAGTTCAGTTCTGGAGACCCCAGTTGCAGGGTGACAAGGATAGGATGGAAAGGGTACAGAGAAGGGTGACTAAGATGATCCAGGGGATGCAGGGGAGACCATATGGGGATAGGCTGGAGGAGCTTGGTCTTTATATGTTGGAGACGAGATGGGATAGAGGAACATGGTGGACACCTTCAAATACATGAAGAGAATAAATAAGGTTAAGGGAGATAGCACCTTCAGACTGAGTGAAAACAAAACCACCAGAGGTCGTGCATTTAAACCAGATTTGGCAGATTTAAGGGGACATGTGGGATGTTACTTCTCAGAGGATTGTGCAACCATGGAACAGGTTGCCGTAGTGGGTGGTGGAGGTAGCTACAATGGAGAAAGTCAGACGATCATGTGATAACTACATGGGACTAGGAAGGGAGGTGAGAGATGACAGTGGGGTGGAAGGTAAAGGGCAGTGGGGGCTATCTTGGGCAGACTCAATGGGCTGAATGGTCCTGTTCTGCTGGCACAATTCTATAATTCTATGATTTTGAGTTTTCACAAACTTATCCAAATATTTACATACTGTAGTAAACATTTGAACCCTGTACCTTAAAAATCTCTAATCCAATTCTCTCCATATTTAGATTATATAACCATTACAAAGGGTTATTAATGCTATTATACACGTCTAACTCCAAAAGTGCCCATGTTATATGCAGATAAACATTTTCATGAAATTTCCCACAAAAATAAAATGACCCATTTTAAGCACATATAAATTTGAGATGATGCATCCTAAATTCATGAAATGTAGCACATTTTAGAACATCTACCATCAAGTAATCATTCCAAATTTAAAGATGTCTAGCCCAATAGATGGCTGAGGTATATGCAGATTCAAAGTTTCATGAAATTTCCTACAAAAATAAAATTACATATTTTTAAGCACGTACAATTTTGAGACAATCCATCCTAATGTCATGAGACTTGGTACATTGTTAGAACACTTATCATCAAGTACTCATGCCAAATGTAAGATCTCTGGCCCAAAAGATGGCTGAGGCACATGCAGAAAAAGTTTCATGAATTTTCCCACACAACATAGAATTACTGACTTTGAGCACCTATAGTTTTGAGACAACCCATCCTCACTGTATGGTATTTGGCACATCATTAGAACTCCCATCAGGCATTAAGAATGCCATATGTCAGGGTTCTAGTTCAGTAGACAGCTGAGTTATGACCACAATAATATATGTTAAAATTCAGTGAAATTTCAATGACATTCCACATAATCTCATGGAATTTCATGAAATGTCATTGAAATTCCTTGAATTTGTAATTTTCTCATTCCACACAGCTCTACAAAATAGGCTTCTCACCATACTGGAGCTGCCGCAGACAAACCATGTTTGTTTACAGTCCTTAATCAACCTCCACTGCATATATTATGGACTTGGGAACACCCCAACACAGTCTAGCTGCCAGTGGGAGGTTGGAGACTATTGCATCATGAGTAGCTGTACTGTTCTGGGGTTTTCTTAATGTTCACTAAGTTTGCAAGAAGTGTAGATCAAATATTTAAAAAGAGATCAGGTAGAATGCATTTCAATTCTTCTAAGAAGGAAGCAGATAAAACATCCAGTAGCACCAATGAATTATAGAGACAGTAAGCAATCATAAAATGTGGGTTTCAACTAGAAATAAATAAGATATAGAAGGGATTGGCAGTGTCCTTTTAATTGGCTAACTATTGTTCCTTATGTAATTTATGTAGGTAACTTAGAGCCCTACTTTTACTTTAGGTTTTAAAATATAGAGTGAGGAGGTAGATCATGTGTCCATAGGGAAGTTGTTGCATATCAGGGATTAGCAGCAAAAGGGCTCTATCCCTGTGGATTTTAATCTTAATCTTGGGACAACTGAAAGTCCCATACTTGAGAATCGAACACTCAGGTACTTGTGCAGACTGCCTCAGGTTCCTTAAGGTAAAGGGTCCCAGTCAATTAAGAGCTTTATAGTTCAAAAGAAGACTTTGAAAATTGGTCTGCCATCTTACAGGCAGCCTGTGCAATGAACACAGTCCAGGAGTAAAGTGCTCACACATCCTAATGGACATGAGGAGCCTAGCTGCTACCTTCTGAACTACAGTAGCTATAGACAGAGGATCTGACCAACAGGAAGGCCTCAGAAAAGTGAATTACAAAAATTAATATGAAAAGTTATGAAAGCATGCACCAGTGTGAGTATATTGCCATGGTCACGGTATGGACACAACGCAGCAATGTTCTTAAGATTATAAATGTCACTCCTGACCACAGTCAAAACTTGTGACACAAGTGACTACTCTTGATCAAATGTGGCCTGTCTGATCTCTAGCCTCCCATTCCAAATTAATGGAGGCACTTACTGTTCTCTATGGATGACCGCAGATGATCAGACCCCAGCAGTAGCAGTTTGTTTTAGCTGGGATTCTGCTTCAACCCACTGAGAGCCCTCCAGAATCTGATTTTTGATCAACCACTCCCAAATACAGCCTCCAGGGAACCCAGTCCAGGTTTAAATAAAAGGTATAGCTGGTATCATTAGCATTGCAATAAAACCCAAGCCATACTTTCAAATCACTTCTAGCAGGAGCAAAACATCACAAACAGTAGTGGAGACAGAATGGAACTCTGAGGAGCCATAGTCAATATTAGTTAAAAGAGGAAGACTGAAAATTCCACAAAACCACTGACTGTTGACAATTGCTGAGGAAAGACTGGAACCACACAAATAGGGATCCGACTACTCCAACAATCTTTTCATCGGTTTCATAAGTTACACATGTCTCATGGTGTCAAATGCAGAAGACTTATCCAACAGGACAATGTAAGCTGTGTTCCTGCATTATTTTGCTTCTTACAAGCATTTCTGTGCTACTGGATTATTACACACTGTTTCAGTGCTTCTGTGCTATTTTGTGCTATGATGTATCTGTCTCATTGTATTTTTACATTTGTGTGCTGACTTGTACTCTCCTGAGTCATGCTTGAAAATAGGTTTCTAATGTCTAGTACTCTTATCTGTTTAACAGAAAAAACTAACTGAATAAATGTACCTATTTCTTACATAATAGCATCTTCTAGTTTCCCATTTACTATTTCAGTTTACAACAGAACATGTTTCCTACTGCAAAGCTTTTAATATGGAAAAAAGTACTCAATTGCTTTCAATGAGACTTGAATATAAAGAAAGAATGACATTCTAGGAACCACTAGAAAGCAAAAATATCTCAATAGCAGCTTTTAGCCTTTCGGTTACAAAGAGAAGAAAATTATTCCTTCTGCAAAGCTTTTAATAAGGAAAAAGTACTTCGCTGCTTTCAATGAGAACAGAATGTAAAGAAAGCATGACATTGTAGGAATTGTTAAAAGCAAAATATCTGAATAACATCTTTAGCTTTCAATTACAAAGAGGTGAACATATCTTCTCCTTCTTTCACTTACTTTTGCTTATTACAGTTCTGACATCTATTCACTAATAAAATACTTAGTTGCTTGCTTTGGAGATTTCAAAAGATTTAACCAGACACACATAATACAGTAAGTAAAATGTTGCTTCAAATACAGATCCTTACAATCCTTAGTGAAGATATTAAGCTACTTTCTTATAGGAAAATATATTAAATATAAGTTGCTACTTTCTGCTTTTACTTCTCAGGTACAAACAGTTCTTATCCTTTTTCTTCTCTTTTGAGTTACTAAACAACTATTATTTTCTGTACCAACTAAATTTCTCAACAGGAACTGTTACAATTATTTGTTGTATAACTATGCTGTAACTGCACTGTAACTACTGTGTAGTTGCATGTAACTACTATGTACTTGTTAACTAGTTTCATGTGTGCATGGTGTGTAGTTACATAATTTGCATACATGTGCACCTACTACTGTCTCCCTTTTGGCACACATCAGTTAATTCTGACAAGTGTAACTACACATTGATTGATTGATTTCTTTATTTATAAAAAGCGCCTTTCTAAAACCAAGGTGCTTATACATAAAAATAAAACAAACATCATAATTAAAACCATCATAACACCAGGGAGGCAGTATAATGCAGTGGTTTAAGGCTCTGAACTGCAAATCTGATGATAACCAGCAGACCTGACCTGGGTTTGAATCCCACAGCTTCCACTTACATACTGTGTGACCCTGAGCAAGTCACTTAACTTCCCTGTGCTCCCAGGTTGTGCCTGTAAAAGTCTTTCAGTTTAGTATATGCTAATCCTGGTTAAACAACTAAAAAAATATTGAAGTAAAATTTCAGCAATAAATATAAAATTAATTAAATCAAAGGCAGCTAAAATAAGTGTAAATATACTGTACAGTAAATAGGTGTAAATATACTGCATATCAATTTCAGCCAGATTCAGGATAGGCTAAACTAAATAGATTTGTTTTAGTGCTATTTAAAACTCTGGATGGCCAGGCACTCTTGTCATGACAAGGTAGAGAATTCCACAGGGTCAGAGCCACAAAGCAAAAGACTGGGCTCCTGATGATTTAAAATGAACCCTGGGAATCTCTAGCAATCCCTCGTCGACAGATCGGAGAAGGTGGCACTGGCTAAGGAGATCTTGCATGTAGCGGGTTCCTGATTGTGTAGGGCCTTATAGGTCAGTAACCCAACCTTGAAGGTGATCCACCACTGTACTGGTGGCCAGTGCAGTCCATGAGCACAGGTGTTATATGACTAGCCCTAGAGGTACCAGTCAATAACCTGGCTGCCTCACTGTGCACTAGCTGCAAGCGACAGACATGTAATAGCTGCTGCAAAGTGTAACAGAAAATCTATTGTGCAACTACCACTCTATCTCTTCTGTCATTATGTTATTTGTTCTTATAAGAGCAACAAAACATGTAATAACTACTGCCAATTGTAACAGCAAATCTATTGTGTAACTACTATGTCATCTATGTCTGTCCTACACATGCTTGCAACCTACCACTATATGTGACATCTCCTCTTCCGCTGGTGGTGTGTTTCAGGTGTTACCATAGTACTTCTTCACATCCCTCTAAAACTACTCCTCCCCACCCAGCTTCATCGCATGCTGTAAGGTCCTGGTGATGTTCCTCATTTGAGACTCCCTCCTGAACCCATGTATGCCCTGGTGGCGTACTTGTAGTTCTCTGTCATGTCCTCTCTTGCTCCCTCTCCTCCCTTCCAGGGTGTACATGTTGAGATTCCCACCATTTCTCCTCATAGATCTTTTGGTACAACCCCTACCCCATTTTAGTCTCCCTCCTCTATACTACCTCCACCCTGCCTATACCCTTTATGAGTTGCAGTGTTCAGAACTTGCACAATACTCTAGGTGTGGTCTCTCACAGGTGATATAGTGGCAACACCACCTCCTTCCGATGGAGATCCTCTCCTATACATCCCAGCATCCTGCTGTCCCTACTCACTGCTTGGTCACACTGCCCTGTCACTTTGAAGTCATCAGATGTAAGACCAAGTTCTCACTCCTGCTTAATAACTGTCAGTATCCCCCCATCATATAGTCATATCCTGATTTCCTGTCGCTAGGTGCATAATTTTGCAATGTTTTAGCATTGAACCCTAACTGCAATGCTCTTGACCAGTACTCTAGTTTCCCCAACATCCCTATGCATTCCCCCATCATCTAACCTCTTATAGAATTTGGTATCTTCTGCAAAATGCATACCTTCACTTGTAGTTATTCTGCACTGTCACTTATGAAGACATTGAAGATGATCGGTCACAGTACTGAGCCCTGCAGCACCCCACTGGTCACTACCCCATCATTAGAGTCAGTGCCATTAACCATACCTTCTGTCACCTATCCTTTAACCAGCTTCTAACCCAATTTAACGCTCAGGATCCCACTGGTAGGCTGTTCAATGTTTGTTATCGGTCTCCTATTTGGCACAGCGTAGAAGGCCTTGCTAAAGTCCAGGTAGACTGCGTCCACTGCTTTCCACTAATCCACTAATTCCACTTTCACTAATCTATTCCCTGGTCACCCTCAAACAAATCAATTAGGTCCATCTACCACAACCACCACCACCACCCACCCGTGAATTAATGCTGCCTGTGGTATTGCAGCCCACTGGATTCAAGCTACTCTACCAAGCTCTCCTTTAACAGGGTTTCCATTAATTTCCCTACCACTGAAGTGAGACGGACTGACTGTCCTATAGTTGCTATTATAAAATGTGACAACAAGATCCGGCTTTCTGATTGGTTATTACCAATGCATGAAATCTGTTCCATGCACAGGTAATAACAAGTCGTAAAAGCTGCACCACATTACAAAACAAAAATCAGCAAGCAGTTGTAACGTTCAGTTGTCAAATTCCACCATTGTTTTCTGTTGGCAATGGGGTCATCTCGAGTTGTTACCAACAACTTGTTACTGTCACTTGTTTTTTTTCAATGTTCACTATTTGCTCACAGGCTCTCTCATACTACAGTAGTTGTAACCCAGTGCCTCGTGTTTCTGTCTAAGCTTGACTTGTAGTTTGGGGGTTACTTGGACCGGGAGGAGGGAAGGACGTCCGTGCAACTGCATTAAGTGTTTTTTTTTTTTAATGTTTACAGTAACAATGGCAATTCTGCAAGGCAACGCACCCCAATACTGAAGCATATCTGTCCCGAGCTGTCCCATATCATCGTAGTAAAATCTCCACCTAACAATCCTTGGCCAGGATTTGCAAATGAGGTCATGAATATGTATAAGCAATTCAATTACATGATTATGCCTGGCAGAAGGACTGTTTTATAAGAAAATCTGATAACAATAACTTTTTATATAAAATTATTTTTATAACCCAAAAATGTAGCCCATATTATAAAGGTCAATAAGACACTCCAGGGTGTGCATGGCACATATTGTACCACACAGCCAGTGGTTAAAGTCACTCAGCCTGTGGCCTTATGCCTTATTATGCCCTGGTTGTGCAATAAAATATGTTCCATACACACCTTGGAGTGTCTTATTGCTTACGCCTCCTCCCTGCTATCACTATTATGTAGAAGGACCACATCTGCCCTCCTCCCGTCCTACAGAACCATGCCTGTTTTTAAAGAGCTGTCGAATCAGGCTGTCAGTGGGTCAGCTAGCACCTCCTCCAATACCCCTGGATGTATCCCATCCAGTCCCATAGACTTGACCACTTTGAGAGCTGCAGTCCCTTGGTCTCTTTCCTTTTAAAATGGACTTGTGTCCCCCTCCCTTTGTTCCTGCTGCTCCCTGTTGGTCCATTCCCCCCTTCACTGTGAAGACAGAGCAGGAATCCATCTTCAGAATGTCTTCTTTTATTGATCCTATTCTGCACATTCCCTTGCTGACTTTTATCCTCACTATCCCTCCATTTGCCTTCTTCTTCTTCTCATTTATATTCCTGAAGAAAGCCTTATCCCTTTTAGCTACCCATTTGGTTATACTTTCTTCTGTTGCACCTTCTCTTCACTTACTGCATATCCTACTTTCCTCAGTACATCTGTCTTCCTGCCCTGGTCACTTCCCGATAGAACCACAGTTAGCACTCTTTTTTTTTCCTTCTGCTTTTACTCACTTCCTTCACGTACAGGCTAGATCCTTAATTATGCCTCCTTATGTTTTATTTTATTTATTTATTAAATTTTGATAATTGGGTGAGCCCACTGGGCCCCAGGGTCCCTTTTCAGGGCGACCGAGGGATTACATAGATTATTACATAGGATTGAGTGCAACAAAATACATAACATGTGTCACATAGATACATTACAGGGTAAACATAGTTACAACGGTACAGGAGTTGGACCATGGAGTATTGGCTAACAGCTTGGGTCCCTTACTTAGCAGTTGCAGTATGTGGCAGTAGTCAGGTGCGCCTTAAGCCTAGTGTGGAAGTTGTAGGAGGAGGAGGTTTCCTGAATACCTTGTGGCAGGGAGTTCCATAGGGTGGGGCGGTAGAGCGAATGACTTCCGCCCACCTTAGTTCTCACCTTGGGCACCAAGAGGAGAGTCCTGTCAGTCATCACGGAGTTGCCTTGGGTTGCTCTTGATGGAGATGAGCCTGGCGGAGGCTGGGTGGGGGAGGAGTGGAGTAATTTGTGGGTGAAGCAGAGTGAGGGGTAATGAAGTCTATCTTCCCAAGGAGAGCCAGTTTAATAAAGACAGTGTGTCACAGTGGTGAGTCATCGGGCCTTTAATGTGGTGAAGCAGGCCACCTTATGGTAGAGAACCTGTAGCTTGTTTAGCTCTTGCCTAGCTGCTCCCTGGATGACAGGGGCAGTGTAGTGATGGTGGGGGAGCAGAGCAGCTCGTGGCGATGGAGACCGGACAGCTGGTATCAGCTGGTCTTTCAGCCTATAAAGGGTCCGAGTTTGGAGTGGATATTCTTGGTTACTTGATCTACATGCTCCTTGAGGGTGAAGCCTGGTCCAAGGTGAGACCAAGGTATTTTATAGAAGGACCACCTCGAGCCTCTTGCCTGATGCGGTTGTAAGTTGGAGGAGTTGGCATCTATCCCGATTGAGGGATCTGGGACCAAACATCATGGCCTTGGTCTTGCTCGGATTGATGACCATTCTATTGGTGATTAGCCATTCCTCAGGGGATTCCAAGTCATCTTGGGGCCCTGAACATAGTTCTCCATGATTGGAGGGCGGTGGGGACTGCGTCATCCATACTGTACCACTGAACTCCTGCCACAGTGGTTGCAGAGGTCATTGGTGAGAAGGCGAGAAGAGAAGGAGTCTGAGTATAGACCCTTGAGGCACCCCTCAGTAAGAGGAAGGGGCTTGGACAGGGAGTCGTTCCATTTACCTTCTGTGACCTTCCAGTTAGGTAGCTGGAGAACCACGACAGGGGTGACTGTCCAGTCCAACCTCCCTCAGTTTAGAGAGCAGCAGGTTGTGGTTGACGAGTTGAATGCTTTGGATAGGTCTATAAAGACTGCTCCAGTAGGGGTCCCTTGTCCAGTTCTCTGAGTACATCAGTAGTGAAATTGATGAGAGCAGTGTCAGTCCCATGGTTGAGTTCTGAAGCCATGCTGTGAGGGGCTAGTAGTTGGTGGATCTCAGGTAGTCTCGGAGTTGATTGTATATCAATCTGTCTTGGATCTTACCAAGGCTGCAGAGTATGGAGATTGGCCTATAGTTGTTGGGTGATTCCTTGTTCCACCCTTGTGGACAGGGACTATATGAGCTATTTTCAAGTACCTGGGATGACCCTTCAAGGATGGAATGGTTGAGGAGCCAGGTTAGGGTCCTAGCAGTGCTGAGGCCCTTCCTTGAGAATTCGGGGGTATACCGTAGGGTCCAGCAGATCCTGATGCTTTGAGGGTTTTAGTACAGGGAGAACTTCCTTAGGTCTAACTAGCCTGAGGTGGAAGGATGGATGGTCTCTTATGGTGGGAGGGTCGTAGGGGTCTGGGGGGTGGGTGGGCAGACCTGCTTTGATCTGTTCCAGATTGGTGAACTGTCGGTTGAATGCCATAAGCGATGACTGAGTCATCATTCGTTGGATGTACGTTCACCTCTATGTGCTATGCACAGTCTCCCTCTGCCCTTTAGTAGCCTGTTTATGTGGGCCCAGAAGAGTCTGGGGTTGCCTAGGTTCTTCTTTTGTAGGTTAGTGACATACTCTCGTTTTCCACTTTTATAGCCAGTTTGCATCTGTTTTGGAGTGCTTTATAGATTGTGAGATCAGCTGGTGATGAGGACAGTTTATATTTCTTCCAGGCTGAGCCGTGTTTCATGAGATATTTCACATTGGGGTGATCCACTATAACAGCTCCTTAGTGCGGAATCTCTTCATGGGGGCCAGCCGGTCAACCACCTTGGTGATTTCTCCTTGGAAGAAGGCAACAGCCTCATCCAGTGAGGGGAGAAGCTTGATGGGACTCCAGTCTATACTGTTATGGCAACCTAACAGATTTTCTGGCAGTAGATGAGAGACCTCACAGTACCTCTACCCTCCCTGCCAATCTGGCCACCCCCAAGCAACAGACCCCCTCTTCTTTAAAATCAAACCTCCTAGGTCCAGGATCCATGTTTTCATTTGTTTTGTTCCTGTCTTCATGTTAAACCACCCAGTCAGTGTGGCCCCTCCTGGAAATATAAAAACAGGAGGATTCTGTTTCAACAGTGTTTAATAGTATTTTAAGTTGGAGTAGGGCTCACTCACACCACAACTTTTATATTCCAAGTTATTACTAACATTTTAACCAATAAGGCACAACAGGGTGTGTGGGTTATTGGGGGTTTACCATGCCTTGTATGGTATGTCACGAGATGCAGCTGAGTGACTTAACCACAACAAGAAGTGGTAAATCCTCAATAACTCATACCCTGAGTACCTTATTGTGATTATACAGTGACCCATGTAAAACAGATGTAAAATGTGTTTAATCATAGTTTTTAAAATGGTATTCCTCAGCCATGGTAATGCAGGATTTAACCCGTCATGTGACATGTTTTGACCAATGAGGTTACAGGATGTTCACATACCATCATATAATCAGAATTATAATTATATTAATGTGTATATATCTATATATATATCTATATATATATATATATATATATATATAAATATATATATATATATATAATATTCATTTTATAGATAGCACAGAATTTCCTTGATGAAGTGCATTGTGCATGAAACGTGGGAAAATTCATTCTGATGGTTTAATAAAAGAGCTTGTGGACTATAAAATATGATAAGGTGAGTGAGCCTCATTTCCAACTTTAGACGCTGTTAATGTTAAACCGCTGCCTGTTGCTAGTGGGTTCATTGACTACTACTAGATGCCTGAGAAAAGCTCCTTTTGGAGTCAAGAATGGCCATGCTCTTTGCCAAACATGCAGCTGGAAGACTCCAACCCACATCTGCAGATTGAAGTCACCAAATAGTATCGTCTCTCTCTTAGTCACTGTCTTGATGATGTCTTCTCCAACTGATTTATCCAACTCCTCTGCCAGTGTTGGAGTCTGGATACACCCAGTGCCTGCCTCCAGGATGACGGACAGTACTCCCAGCACTTTCTCTTCCTCCTGGTTCCCCTGCCCTGCTGTGGTCCTGATTCTCTGCCTTACATATAGTACAACCCTTCCTCCCCATCTCCCATCCCTGCCTCTCCTGAACAAAGACTAGTCCATTATGGCCATGTCACAGTCGTGACTATAAGTGCACTGTGACTCCATTTGGGCCAGAAATCCATCCTATCCTCTGCCATGATGACCTCCAGGTATGCAATTTTATATTCAGACTTCTTGCATGCGCCACACATGGCTCTCCATACCTACTCCCCCCTCATGTTGTTCCCTGACACTTCTGCACTGCTCTACCCTTGTTATCCTCTCCTTTACCTGTCTCCTTTACTCCTTCCTTCTCTAATGTATGCCACCATTGTCATCTGCCTTGTTCCAACACCTGTCTTCCTGCACACCTACCGGGACAGTTTACTGTCCCTAGGCCCTCTATCCCTACTGCTTCATAATCTATGGAGAACTGCTGCCTCCTTAGTTCTACAGCACCCCCGGCTACTTTAACTGCTTATACAAGTAGCATTTAAACCTTCCACTAAGGACTGTGGCCCCATCCTGGAAAGATGCAGACTGTCTCCCAATAGAGGCCCATATCTTCCTAGGTTGGGCTACAGTCCCCAAAGTAGTGAAAGCCCTCCTCCATGCACCATGACCTCAACCAATTGTTCAAAACCCTAGTGTGCAGTGTCCTTTACTCTCCACAGCCATATAGAGGTAACACCTTGACAAAAGTGACCACACATAGCCACCTCCTTAAGGCTCCTCCCCAGCTCCCTCAGATTTCCTGCACTATCTCTATGCTGTTCCTTGACAGGTCATTTATTCCCAGCTAGACAATGACATTTACCTTCCTCTTATCTCCTGCTGCCCTAGGGATCCTCTGGTTCTGCTCTCCATTCTTCCAAGCTGAAGTACCTCTCAGGCAGTTCACTCTCTCATCCTTCCTTCCCCACTCCCGGGTCTATCCTCTTAACAACAGGCCCCTTACTAGCAACTGCTTCCTCCTTGGCTGGGGCCTCTTCCTCCCTCCTTAGGCCTCCCTTCTGGGAATCTTACTTCCTCCATTTCCACTGCTATGGGTGCCTCCTCCTGGCTGCTCTGTCGCACCAGCATGACAAATGAATTCTGCAGTGGTACAGACTGAGGATTGGTGCCGTGCTCCTTGCAGAATGTTGTGACTCTCGGGTCCGAGGAAGGATTATTCTCATTTTTTTTATCATTGAATAATTTTATCCTCCTTTCTAGAGCTGCCTCCCGATTGGCCTGTATGCGGCACCTGCACCAGGTCTGTGATGTAGTTCATGTGCCCCACTCTGAGGCCGGCCAATGGCAGGACCCTCCCAAAGGGACCTGTGTCACAGACACTCAGTGGCTATGTCTTCATGGGTCTGGGGAGCAGGGCATGGCCATCAGCCCATGCAGTTGGTCTGCCATTTTCCTCCAGTTAGATCCCCAGAAGCGGAATGGCAATGGCATCACGACGTGACATGCGGATGCCTGCTGAGCTCAACCCCTTGTTCTGGCCGCAGCTAACAGTGCACCCATCTTCCAACAAGTGCTGCTGCAGTGCAGTGCGGTGTTCTTGCACACCCAGAGGAATGAGAGCAGTCATGAGTCACTCAATCTTCCTCTCCCTGCAAACCCCAGTGGCCCTAGTCCATTCCCAAATCTGTGTTGTCAGTGGAGGCGCGAGGTGTGAAGTCCAGCATGACCCTCAGCACCACCAGGTCAACCAGGAAGGGATTATTCTAAGATCCTAATGAAGGGTTTACAAGCTCTTTGATTCATCAGGTGCAATTTCTGTTGAATTCTGGGGCAACTGCAGCAGCGCTGTTCAAAAAAGGAGAACATGTTACCCAGTTGCCTTGATGATTGTTGTGTGGTACAAATTACAGCTGCATGGTAAAAGTAAACATGACATTTGAGAGACTTGAATATTCTTTATTCAACTACTTTCAGCAGTACAATCAGTCTGTAATGCTGCTCACCACATGTGTACTTGATTTTCCATACTCACATACATACATGGTAGGACAAACAATAGTGTTTTGCACAATCTTCAGGTATGCAACAAAATAGTTTCTGTCCTGTGCAATGTGTAATCACATCACCCCCAACATCCATCTACCACCAAACATAAACAGCAACAGTAAAGGGTCACAAAGGAAAGCATGTTTGTAGTCACCAAATGCATCTTGACTCTGTAATGTTGTCTGTTTTGGACATCTTCGAGCAGATGTGTGGTTCTTGTCAAGAAATGTGCACCACGTTCCAGACTTCTAATACACCACACAAAAGTAACTGCGCTGCATGTAAAATTACATTACAGGGATTCAAGTAATGGGTACCTCATGCATCTCTCTCCCCATATTAAAAAGTACCTGGCAAACACATATCTGGATGCACCAGTGAAGAGTGGCATAACAAAGTCCACTTTCCATAGTGGATGATCCCCACCCTCCTTGGCCAGAACACAGAGTGACATAAAATATCACAACCAGAAACATGGTGCACACAAAGGACTACTAGAAATCAATTAATGCAAGTAAAATGAATATGTACTGTTTCATTCTGCACAAGGTAATACAAACAGTTCTGCCTCCTGGACAAGCACAGTCCCCTAGCACCTTGACTAAAACAGAGCCTTCAGTGGTGGTGATATAAAAGTACATAAGAGCTTCTTTCCATAGTGTATTGACACAATCTCTCTGACCAAACACAGACTGACATAAAAAAAAAAATCACCCTATTTCATAGGTGGTACCCACTACTCTCATGGTCCCGGCAACTAAATTGAATAAGACACAGAGTGCCGTTCACATAGTGTGTATCTGCTCGCCACACCATGGTAAGCAGCACACCCACACACCCTGAAACCAACGGTGTGGTGACAACCTGACCAGCACTACTCACCCTGCCTGCCAGCCACATACTGTTCACAGTGGTCGAAATGAAGTTTTGCAGGCACTAGCCAGTAGGGTTACTGACTGGGACACTCACTAGCCCCACATATTTTTCTTCTGGCACACCAGTGTACTCATTCAGATTTTACCTTATCCAATACTTGTCCACAGAGCTAGTTAAATGAAAATTGTGTTACAATACAAAATCGACCAGCATTAAGCTAGTGGGCAGTGGTAACCGACCCTGTGACCGGTACCGAGTTCGTACAGGACATACTACACATTGATTGGTTGGTGTGAAGCAATTGGTGTGGCTACTGCCAACAGGAGCTGGGAATGGGCACTACACTATGGGAATGTGACTCCAGTGCCTTATTTGATTTCATACAGTGATCAGGCCTTGGGATGTAGGTGCACTGCAGTATACAATAGGGTAGATTAATTCTATTATGTCACTCTGTGACTATAGCTAAGTAGGGAGGCCCTACACAGCAGAAAAAGTGGATGTTTAGCATACCATAAGCACAGCAGTTTGATTTCCATTGTGATGCCAATGACCAAGGTCTGAAATAAACAGGGTCGCCAGAGGCCAGGTGGGAGAGGGGACTTGGGCGTCTGACTGCTCGCCTTCACCTGGGAGGCGTGGGGATGTGACCTGACATTTGCTGCTCATGCTGGATTCTGGGGAGACAGCAACATTAGGTCATGCTGAATGGGCGGTGTGGCCAACATTCCCGGACTGCTGGATGACATTTGCTGGGCCACACTGCTACCTAAAACCTGGCACTACAAGAACCACCAGCAGCACATGGGCCAAGACTGAGTGTGTCGGTGGCCATCTCCCACTGGTGCCTTTTTCTCAGAGGAGGGACACATCTGGCAAGGTTACGCCAGGCTACCAAGGGTGCTCAATGTGGAGTGGTGTTGGCTGGGGTCAGGGCATGGTGACAGCAGAGTACCTAGGTGGCACGAAGAGTCACAGTCATCACAATTTAAAGTGGCTATACAGTTCGGCTGCTATATAAATATATGGCAACAACATTCCATAAATATCAATGCATAGATACATAGATACATAGACAGTGTCGGCAGATAAGAGCCTATGGCCCACCAGTCTGCCATTTAAGTTTCTAAGTTCAGTTTATGTTTTCCAAGAAGTCTGTTGCCCTTACCCTGACCTCCAGAATTCCTTTATGTCTATCCCATGCATTCTTAAATCCGTGATTGTTTCAGTCCCCACCACTTCCTCTGGCAGGGTGTTCCACTTGTCCACCACCCATTCTGTGAAGAATTCTTCCTCACATTTCCTTTGAATCATCATCCCTCCAACTTCATCCCATGCCTCTGGTTCTGGAACATCTTTTCGCTTAAAAATAGTGCATTCCTGCACCTGTTCCTCCTGTAAGATACTTGTATGTCTCTATCATATCCTCTCCTTTCTCTCCTCCAGGAGCACATGTTCCAGTGCCTTCAACCTGTCCTCATAGGACTTGTGATGCAATCCATGCACCATCTTTGTTGCCCTCCTCTGAACCTTCTCTACCCTGTCTATGTCCTTACGTAGGTAAGGTCTCCAGAACTGCACAGTGTACTCCAGAGTGCGGCCTCACTAGTGTCTTGTATAGTGGAATTATGACCTCTCTTTTCCTGCTGGTGATGCCCTGCCTATGCATCCCAGCATCCTGTTGCTTTACCTGCTGCCTTGTCACACAGTTTCCCTGCCTTGAGGTCATCAGAGATGATTACCCAAGATCCCTTTCCTGCTTGGTGCATGCTATATCCTCACCCCCAACCGATATACTGTGCCAGGGTTTTTGTGCCCTATATGCATTATCTTGCACTTCTTTGCATTGAATTTCAACTGCCAAACCCTGACCATTCTTCAAGTTTCTGCAGGTCCTTCTCATTCTGTGTACACCCTCTGGTGAGTCTACTCTGTTACAGAGCTTTGTGTCATCAGCGAACAGTGAAATTCTGCCTCCTAGGTCCTTCGTAATGTCACTGATGAAGATATTGAATAGTACCGGTCCCAGCACTGATCCCTGTGGTACCCTGGTCACTCTTCCCTCTGTGGAGTGACAGCCATTTACCACCACCCTCTGTGTCCTGCTGCCCAGCCAGTTACCTACCCACCACTACTGTCCTGCTCACACCCATATTCCCAGTTTTGCAATAGTCTTCTATGTGGCACAGTGTCAAAGGCCTTGCTGAAGTCCAGATAGGCCATGTCCACTGCAGTCCCCTGATCCACCTCCTAGTCACCCAGTTAAAAATTCAATGAGGTTGGTCTGACATGACCTCCCCTGGTGAAACCATGCTGCCTTGGGTCCTGTAGTCCATTGAAAACAGATGTTCCACCAATCTCTCCTTCAGTGAGTGCTTCCATGATCTTCCCCACTACCGGGGTGAGGCTGACTGGTTTGTAGTTCCCTGCATCCTCTTTGTTCCCACCTTTGTATAAGGGGACTACATCTGCTGTCCTCCAGTCTTTGGGTACCTCCTGTTTCTAGTGATCGGCTAAACAGGATAGCAAGAGGTTCAGCCACCACCTCTTAGTTCTTTAAGGACCCTGGGGTGCACCCCATCTGGCCCCATTGCTTTATCAACTCTTATTACTTCTAGTTCCTTCAGGACCCTTTCTCATGTGAAGGGACTTGTGTTCATTTCTGCACTATTCTCACCTTGTACTCCTTCAGACCCATTCCCTCCTCTTCCTCAGTAAAGACTGAGCAGAAATACCTGTTCAATATGTCAAACTTTACTGTTGTCATCCTCCACACAGCCCCATCCTCCCCTTCAGTCTCACTATTCCTCCGTTGCCTTTCTTTTCACTTATGTACCTGTAAAGGTTTTGTCCCTCTACCCACTAATTTTGCAATGTGTTCTTCTGTCTGAGCTTTGGCTTCCCTTACTGACCTCCCTGCCTCCCTTTGCTTCTCCTAGTACTTCTTCCTATCCCCTTCTGCCTGTGTCTTTTTGTACTGCCTGAATGCAATCTTTTAGCTTTCACTTTCTTTGCTACCTCTTTGGAAAACCATAATGGTCTCCTCTTCCTTTCCTCTTGCTAACCTGCTTAATACATAATTCTGTTGCTCTTGTAATCCCATTTTAAATACTTCCCATTGTTCTTCAACCCCTGATTCCTGCCCCATTCCCTTAATGCCTCTTTCAAGTATCTCCCATTTTCCCAAAGTTTGCCCCCTAAAAGCCAGGATACATGTTTTTGTGTGGTTTGGTTCTGCACTTTCTGTGATTTCAAAACACAGCGACTGATGGTCACTGTTCCCCAAGTGCTCCCCACTCTTAACCCCATCACACTGTCCTGTTTGTGAGCACAAGGTCCAGTATTGCCTTCTGCCGAGTTGGTTCCATGACATACATCATGTATATAAACACATACCCTGAGCATAATGCTAAGTGTAACAAACATTTTCAATACATGTATCAACATACACACATGCACCAGAACTGCATACAACTATCAATAATAACTACAAAATTATCAAGTAATAACTTAAATATAACAGGAACATTTTATTGTAATACTAAAGTACTGTATAATGTCTTGCAGTAGAACATTGTGTAATTAGTTCTGTAGGTCTATCAGCTTCTCTGAAGCCAGTATATTCCTCAGACGGAAACACTGCACGAATAGCAGGCATGGCGCAGGATGGCAAAACTCTTCTGTTATATCTTTCAAGACAACGCCAAATCCACCAAACAAATTTTCGATAAGCAAGAAATCTGAATGATCTGCAAAGATAAGCGTAGAAAACAGTTACACACACTATGATAATAAAGAGTTATGTAACACAGTTCATTATGCATTCCGGTTGTTAATATGTGACTGATGAACATACCATAATAGCTAAAATGGAACTATATGACAGTATTCTGCAGTGGTGTATAGTACAACACATTGTGTCAATCATGATACCAGTAACACAGGACAAGTAGCGCCTTATATACTTTCCACATCCCACTATAATTTAAAGCCCATTTCATAAGTGCAATAGGCCACTCCATTGTATCGTTACATACTTTTAACACACGGCTGAAGTGGGCGCACTCAGCCTGACCTCGTGCCTCGGTACACCTCCTAGCCGTGTGTTGAACTGTGTAAAGCACACCTGTCATGTCTTATTGTTTACACAACTGATAGCAGTATCAAGTTCTGGTCATTCTGACTGCCAGGCAGTCTGCTCCCTGTAATGACAACACAGTGATCTGCTGAGCTGTAGTCTCAGTTATGCAGCACACACACCATACAGCTGAAGAACAAAATAGAGCATGCAGTGAATAATGGAGCAGCAGCTGCAGACTCTCTCACTACTGAGCCTGACTCACTGACCAACCATCTCCTCTGAGACTGTTCCATACAGCTATCCTGAGAGAGAGGGACTCACAGCAACATGAGGAAAATCTGAAGACAGCAGCAGCATCAATAATATCTGAAGCAAGCTTACTAGTGAAGGAACAAGCAGACTGTCACTACTCTCTGGGTGACTCATGATGACCAGTAAGCCAGATTGCAGGTCTACATAAGTCAGTACAGCTATTATTATTAATGATTGTGTGAGGATACTAGAAGGCATGGGGCAGACAGCTCTGATGAGCAAGTGACAGACCAGCAAGGCGCAAGGTATAGTTAATTTGCTGCTAACTCACAGCTGTAGCAACATAACAAATAAAATATTGACTATGCTGGTCTGTCACTTGCTCATCAGAGCTGTCTGTCCCTGTCATGCTCCCCACTGTCTTTACACAGTCATCAGTAATAGCTTGATTGACCTTATGCAGAGCTGCAACACAACCTGGCTTACTGGGTGAGTCACCCAGAGTAGCTTACAGAGTCTGCTTGTTCCTCTCACTAGCTTGATTCAGAAATCTACTGCTGCTGTCTGATTTTCCTCATGATTTCATGAGTCCTCTCTTAGAGACAGCAACATGGATGAGTCCCAGTGGAGTTACATCTCCACACAGACTCAGTGAAGAAGTAAAATTGTGGTAGCACATGAGGAATTTTAGTAATTTCCCGTTGAACTTCTCACTGATGTGCTTTTCCTGCCTAATAGCATCATCCACCCGTATGTGCTTGCCCCTCCCCATGGCAGTTAGTGGTACTACTCAGTTTTTACCAATAACTCACAATACACCAGATGAAAAAATGACACTCGGGATCGGTGATCCGATGTTCTGAGCAGTTATAGCAGTCCCTCCCACCCACCAGGCCCTCTCAGTACTTACCTACCAGACATTTGGTGTCAGACACTGGTGTTTTTGTGCTCAGTACTCCTCTCCAGATCACCTACACTGGACACTCCTCTCGACTCCAAGACTCGCGATATGCTGGCAGCTACGGATGTGATCACTGAACCGAATGGTCACGGCACTACCCGACATGATATGGCCATACTTCCGACCTGTACAGATGGCACTGGCAAGAAATGGAGTTCTGCCAGCCTGGTGGTGCCGAGGGTTGAGGTGCTGGATGCTATACCTCGCACTGCACTGGCGACCCAGGTTGGGAGCAGGTGGGGCCGGGTCGGTAGGGAGGGAGGGAGGGAGAAGCTAAGCATCTGTTGGGCTGCTCTCTTCTCCGGGGGGCAGTGGAGTAGTCCAGTGTCCTCATGACCCCGATGGAGATTGGGGAGCTGCGGATGTGGACCTAATGAGTGGACAAACGTGGCAGATGCGGCAGTGTGTATCTATAGCAGTACAGCATCAATGCCACACAAAAAGAACCCATGTTTGTATTGCCAGCATGCCACATGACACCCACATACTACCAGTAGAAATCCCTCCTTTGTCATGGAGGACACATAAATAACTGTGCTGTATACAAAATGGTGTGTTGCACAATGAGGGTTACTTATGCACACCTGAGATGCAAACTTGGCCAGTTTCTGGAAGGGACATTGTCAGTTGATATGACTTCTACCATTTCCTGATTTTGGAGTTTGATTCCCACACTGTATTTTTTGGTGGGTCAGCTTTCTTTATGTTCCTCCTCTATGTTCTTGGACTGTCTCCGGTAGGATTTTCCACAAACCTAGCCATCCACCTGAAATTTCCGAGCCTTACCTGTCTGGGGCAACTCTGTGCTCTCATCCTGGACCACTGATTCCTGAATCTAAGTACCCAATGGCAGGACAGCTGTTCATCCACTGACCTTTCTGAAATGTAGTGGGCAGACCATGCATGGCACATGGAGCAGCCACAGGCAGGATGGAGGATCCAGCATTTGTGAGTGGTGGTCTCTCACTCGACCCATCTTTTCTACTGAGACACAAGGGTGTTTCCTTTGTTCTGTTGCCCCAGGACACAGACGTGCAATGATGCCACTCACTACTTGCTGTGTTCCAGACATCACAGAAGCACGCTGAAAGTGAGAGTAGACTACCCCCAAGGAAAGGAGTGCAGTCCTCCAGTCATTCAATCCTTTCCTGCCCCTGCCAAACCGCCCCCATGCCCATGACTCATTTCTGAACTAGGGTTGATGGCATGGCATGATACGTGGCATCTGGCACCTAAACCCTTAACGCCACTGGGACAGCCTTCAACACTGTATATTGACAGTATGTTGATACATATGCACAAACCTTGCTGTGGCATTAAGTGCTAGTGGCATGGATCAACATACTAATGAACTGTCAGCAGTAGAGTTGGGTAAGAAAACAGCATAGGTATTACTTGTGTACATGCAGGACACTCTTTGAGGAGTTGTCACTGGATGTCAAGAAGGGCAGTTGCAACATAGCATGTTAAAATACAGTCGGTGCACTACATGGCAGTGAGAAAATGTCTCAAGACTCCTATGTGGTATCAGAGGAGGGTCAGTGGTTGCAGACACCCAGTCAAACTGTGCCCTTTTTTACAGATGTGTGCAGAGACAGGTCAAAGCATGGTATTACTACATACGAACATAACAACTTATGAAGAAGCCAGCAGAAGAATGCCATTTGGTTAATATACTCTGCTCATGTCCACAGTTTCAGCTACTGTCCTGCCCTCTCTCACCACTCCTCCCATCCTCCCCACCCTTGATCCTTACCTTCCCCATGCCTATCCCAGCCTCTATTATAGCTGCTCACTGTCTTCAACGAGATCACCTCCTCTAGCAACGCATTCCAAGTGTCTGTGAAGAAGTGAATCCTGACCTCCATAGTAAACCTCCCACCTTCCAGCTTAACACTGTGCCCCTCGTGTTATGGTTGCCACTCAGCTTCAAGGGACTCTCCTTATCCACCTTATTAATCCCTTTCAGTCCCTTATCAATCCTTTCTACTACCACGTAGATGAAAATAGTACCCGTTACAGCAGGTAGCAGTAAATACTTCACGGTTCAAAAACAGATCTGTACCACAGTTTATACTCACTCGTTTAGAGGAACAGCATCATCAGGTGGTCCCTCCATGAATTCATACTCATAATAGGAAGCGAGAATCACATTGCGACTCAGGCAGTTTTCTCGAAAGCAGTCGAGCTCGGTGGACCAGGTGACATGTTCCTCTTCACATTTTGACCTTACAGCTGCCACCTCATGGCAACAAATGCACTCACATTGGTCTCCATTTTATTGTAATTGCCGCAGTCACACCTGAAAGGAATGGCCATAGCATTAGTCCCCACAATGACATAGAAGAAGGTGCAATCATACATAAAGCAAACAAGACATTGGTAACCCAAAACAACTGCATTTGACATGCAACAGATGCCCATAAAAGCACTGTATGTGATGTCATAGGATGAGGAAAGTTGTATGATGTTACACAGAAGGTGTTCTGCACAGCTGTTGCAATATGTTTTGACTCCCATCCAAAAAGACAGATGGGGCAAGTCAGTTTGTGCAGAGGAGAGACAGTACAGATGGAATGTAAAGCAAAGGTGCTGCCATCTCATCTGTGTGTGTGTCTGTCAGGACACTCGACATGCTGTCACATGTCTCACAATGCACCATGGGTGTGCATTACTACCCAATAACCACACATCCGGTTGTGGGTTAATGCTTACTTAGGAAGGAGGCAGTCTGGCAATATGGCACTGGGACAAGGTGCTCGCCTCTCACGCTGATGACCCGGGTTCCTCCCTAGCATGGGACAACAGGAACAATGGCTGGCAGGGAGTGCTCCACAGTGTCCTTTGGATGATCTTTTCCCAGTGGGGGCTTATCACTGTCTGGAAGATCCTTGTGGTCAGTATCTTCCAAGGCGCACTATGCAGTGTTGCTGACCCACGCCACTGAAGCACCTATGCAAGGATGCTGTGGTGTGTGCTTCATTGGCCACCCAGCAGATAAGATGTTGACAGCTCACCTCCCCACTGCATCAAAGCATGTTAGCCACAATGATGCACCCACCTCTCCAACACAGATGTAATGATGTTGCCAGTGGGCATCGGGAGAGTCTACCTGCCTGGCCACCCACACAGGTAAGGAGGCCTCCAGGTGAAGGGATATGAGGTGCAAATCTGGAGACCAGGGTTTGAATCACACAGCCACAACTTGCATACTGTGACAAACTCTATCAGCAAAATTCACTGTGCTTCAATGTCGACTTGGAAACAAGCCTCGGCTTAGTGTGTCACAGGATATTTAGTGTCCACCAGAGCAACTGCCAGAATGGGCAGATAGCACTGCTGTTCAATACGTCATCTGAAAGATGGCACGTCACGATTGCAGCACCACCCTCATGCTGCACTATGGTGTCAGTATTGGGATTTCAACAAAGTTCCTGGTGTGAGGATAAAACCCACAGCCTTCTGATCTACCAACCTCTGAGAAAAGTGTGCTATACATGGTATATTTGACTTTGAACCCTTTTCATGCAATAGAGAGCAACATGGACTATACCAACATGCAGTACTATGCTAGCCAGCCGCTGGCACTGAGGGTTGAGGCCCTGGATGTCACATCTCGTGCCACGCCAGCAACCTGTGTTCAGGAATGAGCAAGGGTCGCTAGGGGTCAGTGGAATGAGGAAGGATCGAGCATCCCATGGACTGCTCTCTTTCCTTGGGAGGGGTTAACTCTCGCTGGTGCAATAGCAGCCCCTGGTGGTAACAAGGATTACACTGCCTAGCCAGCAGATGCAGGGGATCAGGGCTGTGGCACATGCTTTTCCAGTGTGCACACTGCTCACACTGAGCAGGGCGTCATTGCATAGTCGGAGCCGGGGCAACAATTAAAATAAAAATCTCCCAGCTGTGGATAGACATCTGTGGTACAGGTGTGCAAGTGGAACCCAAGCCACAGTCCCAGGCAATCCAGCACTCATCACCACCATATAAATGATTTTCACAAGCTGAGACTGTTGGATGTCAATGGCAGCTCTCATCCCATGGGGCAACAACATCAAAAGATGAACAGACTGTAGCAAGATAACGCCTCCCTTCAAAGGTATCACACCATCGCTGTTGAGTCCCTAGGCCATACCCTTTCAGCTGTGGGGGAGACATGCTGTGGAGTGAGAACTTAGAAGGGTCATATTAGCAGGACAGGGCATATACAGTTACCAACACAGCATAACAACTAATCTAAACCACATGCAAAATGATGACACAGCATCAACAGGAGTCAAAACACTGGAGAAAGTAAGGCGCATGGCAAGGTAAGCACTATATATATATATATATATATATATATAAATTGCTTTATACATCAATAATATTAACGTATTGTGCCATTACACATCACATGAGTACTATGGGAAACACGTCTGTACTGCTGAATCCCAGGCCAGCTACTGACTGACACCAATGTGAAATACAGAATTCACCCACCACTTGCTGGCTGGCTGAGCAGTCCTACCACCCTCACCAGCTTCAGACTGCTCCGATTCTTCTTCTGATGAAGTACCAGCCTCTGCAGCCACATCTTGTACTGGATCACTCCTCAGTGGCTCAAACATGTATGGCTGAGCCACTGAAAGCAAATCAAATCTTCACTTAAGTTAGGGATATGGAACATCTAACTCAGCCATGCTGCCAATGTTATATCGCCTCGCTATAATTATACTCATCGGTTTCAAACACGCATGCGCTGAGATGAACACGGTACATCGATAGCAAGCTCTCATTAGTGAGGACACACAGAAAGAGGAGCAGAAATTAAGTAAAATTCAAACCTTTGTAAGTAATTATAATACGTACATTTACAATTTTAAGTCCCAAGATGTGATTATACGGATAAAGGCGACACACTGAGCCACAAGTGGGTTCAACAACCTTTTAAAAAATATGCTCTTTATTTGTCCTTAAGATTGTCTTCTGCCTCAGTTCTTTCCTTGACATTTTATGCTTCTGTCCGGTTGTAAGGGATAGAGATTTATACAAAGTATCCAATGATGGGTTTAGTAAACAATTTAGGTCTCTCCCAGTACCAGCAAACCTTGCTTGTGATTGAGAATGGTGTCTACCAATTGCTGAATGGATGATGCATCTGGATGATATGTAAATGTTGCAGACTGTTAGCTGTTGTCCCTGGACAGTGTCTACTGCCAACCCCAAACATCCCTCTCTGTCCATGTAATGATGTGTGAAACAAAGGAGAATTCTTAGGCACCATGACCACCACCCGTATGCCTGCTGTGTCGATAGGCCGAGTCCACCACCTGGGAGAAACCAAATTTCTGTAACTTTTGATGTTCAATCACTGAGAGGTGCATCTTCTGCAGCAGTAAAATATCAGGTCTCAGCTTTTCAAGGCCATTATTGTTCAGTAGCATTTGATCAGTTTAGTCAGCCCATTTACATTATGGAAATAATTCAAAAGGAGACATTCATTGTGCCTGTTAGGTCAAAGTAACCACCCTCTGCCCCCAAGATGCCATACTCATCCAAGACAGCAATCTGCACTGTCCCTGCACTTCCCCTATAGGATGTAACCAGAAGTTATGTGTATTTTCTGTATGCTTGCCAGAATGCCTAATGAAAATGTATAAATCAGCCATCCATGTGCGTCATAAACCAAAACCAAAATGAGATGTACTCAACTATTAACTATATTACTAACTAGAAATGGCAGGAACGTGCTTGACCTATAGGTATAATATAAACTGAAGGCCAACTGGGCAGAAATAGTGACAACCTCAGGTAGATGAGTTGTGACTCCCATTTCCCTGTATGCCTAGGGTATCTAACTGTGACTTCCAACTGTAAGGATGCCACCTTGGGCATTATTTGTGATAGTGGTGAAAATCATATAGAGAGAAACACACTCCTCTTAACAGAAGTGGCTCCCATGGGGTGCCATAGACCCCTACTGGGTGTGTGTGTGTGGAAGGATTGTGTCTAGTGGGGTTAAATCCACTAGAAAACATAAAAGGGATGGGTGGGTTAAGGGCCCAGGAGTAAACTGAAAAAGGGTGTGTCATCATCAGACCACAAATTACCCATCCCCTTCCTCTGGTATATATTAGACTGCATTCAAAGAAAGGTAGCAATGATACAAGCAAAACAAAATGTTTATATTAAATGCACGCTGAAAATAGAAAATAGAGTTAAAATCTACGTTTAAACCTTAGGTCTTCTTCAGGAAAATCTAAAGAGAAAAAAACAAGTTAGTGTAGAGGAGAGGTAAAATGAGAGAGATATATATGTGGAGAAAGAAGAAGGGGAGGCTAAGGGAGAAGAAGTGATTAATGGTAAGATTAAGAGAGAGAATCTGTGAAACAAAAAGTGATGATGGGAAAGATAAAACATAATGGAGAGAAAGAGCTGGGAAGTTCCCAGGTAGAGACTGATTAACAGGGCCTTGTAAGAAGGCTGAAAGGTGACAAATGTGTGAGAAGAGACAGAAATGGAGACATATGGTGAAAATGAAAAATAAATCAGTACAAAAACAAATTGACTTTAGGAAAAAAAAGGGAGGCTGAAAGATGTTAGTGGAAAATAAGTCTATCATTTAAACCAGAGGGCTGCTGGGAGCCAAAGGCGGATGATCAGCTTGGCTTCCATGTTTTTCTATGGTTAGGATCCGGAAGCCCTGCTGAAGGACACAAACAGAAAGGTCATTGACATTGTGGTCCCTGGAGATAAAGTGGGATACAATGGGTTTAGCAGTTTCACCATTCCTGACCGCTCTGTAATGTTCCTGAAACAGTCAGCAAGACACCTACCAGTTTCTCCGATGTAAATAGCTGAACACCTCCTGCAAAGAATACAGTACACTACATTAGTGGAGGTGCATGAGAACTCCTTGGTGATGTGAAAACACCTGCAGGCCCCGAATCTCAGTTACACTGGAAATAAATTTGCAGGTGTAGCAGCGAGCCCTGTTGCAAGGTTTGGTACCTGGGGGAGGAACTGTTAGGAGTGGGTAGGCTGCTTTTACCAGGAGATTGCGCAGGTTAGGTGGCGGTGTAGAGGCAACAGGTGGTTCTGTAAAGGAAGCACCAATGTTAGGGTCAGTTTGCAAAATGGGAAAGTTACTAGTGATGATCCTGTGAAGAGAAGGTGTGCTCTGATGGAAAGGAAGAACTAGTGGAATTCGCGTTGTTCTTGTGTGACAGTATCCCTCCTACGGGGTCAAGGTTACGGGGCATGTTACTGACCCGGAGAGTGCCCTGTCCACTGTGCTTTTAGGGTATCCCTGTTGATAAAAAACTATGCATTATTTGGGTCTGCTCAGCAAAATCATCCTCTTCACTGCATAACCTGCGAAGTCTAAGAAACTACGAATAAGGCAGGCCATTCTTGACATGTTTAGGATGGAAGGAGCTATGGAGGAGGAAACTGTGAGAGTCAGTGGGTTTGTAATAGACAGATGTCTTCAGACTAGTGTTCTGGACTGAGAGCTGGATATCCAGGAAAGGCAGTGTGAGGAGGATACTTCAACAGTGTACTGAAGGGAAGGATGAGCCGTGGAGAACTTGTCAAGGAAGACTTGGAGGGTCTCCCTGGAGCAGGAGGTGGCCCCACACAGTCATCAATGTAGCGTTTGTAGAGTTCAGGCACAGTCCTGTGAATGAGAGAAAACATTCCTCCACCCAACCCACAAACAGATTGGCAAAGCTGGGACCCATCTTGGTACCCATGGCAACTCCACTGACCTGCTGAAAAAACTGTTATTAAAAGAAAAAGCATTGAGTGTTAGAACCAGTTCTGCCAGACGAGTAAGTGTGTGTGTGGGTGGCTGCTGGACTTTCCGCTTGTTCAAGAAATGCTGCAAAGCTGTCAGACCATCATCATGGGGGATCACTGTGTAAAGAGATTTGATGTCCATGGTGAAGATGAGCTGATGAGAGTCACTGAATCTGAACCTGACAAATAACTGGAGAGCATGGTTAGTGTCTTTAACATAGGAGGGCAGGGACTCAACAAGGGGCCTCATGAGGCCATCCAAAAATGCGGAGATGTGGGATGTGGGGCAGGAGCAGGCAGACACTATGGGATGACCGGGTTACCTGTTTTGTGGATTTTGGGAAGAAGATAAAACCTAGATGTCTGGGGATGCTGGACTATGAGTCTCTTAGCGGAAGCAGGAGCTCATTGTTTTCAATAGCAGAGGTGATGGTGGTGGTGACCTCCGTCTGATAGTCAGCAGTGGGGTCCTGTGGAAGAGAAGAATAAAACCTGGTGTCAGAGAGTTGCTGTGTGGCTTCTGTGATGTATAGCTCCTTTTGCCAGACCACAACAGCACCTCCCTTATCAGCTGGTTTAATAACAATGTCATTCCTACATTGTAGAGATCTGAGGGCTGCAAGCTCACCAGGTGTCAGGTTGGAATGGTTGTGCCTGCAATGAAGATTAAAGTTAGTGGTGTTTTCCATGCATTGGTTAACAAAATAATCAACAGCAGCAAAACGTCCTGGAGGGTGTCCATGCACTCGCTGGGGATTGATGTCATTGATAGTTCTGGTGATACCGTCATGATCTGTGGGAAGAGGTCATATTAGAAAAATGAGCTGCAAGGCGTACTCTACGATAGAAGCACTGCAGATCAACTTGAATCTGGGGTGCATCAAGATATCTGGGTGTGGGCACAAAGAGAGACTTTGCTAAGGAGTGAGTGCTCATCTTGTTTCAGGGAAGGTCTGGAGGAATACAAAATACCAAATTGTTAGGTTGTGTCTGACTCGAGGGCTCATGCTGGTTGTTGATCTGCTGGGTGAGAGACTGGAGTTTTGCAGCTTTGGTATCCTTGAGAAACTGAAAGAGAGTGGAGTTAAGGTTTTGGATGCAGTGCTTAATAAAAGGAAGGTTATGTGGAGCCGTTAGCTGCAGGAAATCCTTTTGCCTTTGAATGGTTTTGTCCACAGAGATCAGCTGTGTTTTGATGGAAGAATGGTGTGCATGATAAGTTTCCTAGAGAAAGTTTTCAAAAGCTTGTTAGTAGAAGAAACGTGTCTCAGATCCAAATGAACAAGGATGAAATTTCAAACAGAAACCTTTAGGAATAATACCCAGGTGGCGGCATTTGGAAAGAAACTGTAAGTGACTGCAGAGTTTAGTCTTAGAGCAAATGGCAGAAAATAATTCAAGAGAAGGCTTAGAAATATGAGAAGGAATGCAGACATAGAAGAAAATGAAGGAGCATCGCAGAGAATTCAGACCAAGGAGTTCTCATGCACCTCCACCAATGCAGTGTACTGTATGCTTTGCAGGAGGTGTTCAGCTATTTACATCGGAGAAACTGGTAGGCGTCTTGCTGACCGTTTCAGGGAACATTACAAGCGGTCAGGAATGGTGAAACTGCTAAACCCATTGTATCCACTTTATCTCCAGGGACCACAATGTCAATGACCTTTCTGTTTGTGTCCTTCAGCAGGGCTTCAGGATCCTAACCATAGAAAAACATGGAAGCCAAGCTGATCATCCATATGGCTCCCAGCAGCCCTCTGGTTTAAATGATAGACTTATTTTCCACTAACATCTTTCAGCCTCTCCTTTTTTCCCTAAAGTCAATTTGTTTTGTACTGATTTAGTTTTCATTTTCACCATATGTCTCCATTTCTGTCTCCTTCTCACACATTTGTCACCTTTCAGCCTTCTTACAAGGCCCTGTTAATCAGTCTCTACCTGGGAACTTCCCCAGCTCTTTCTCTCCCATTATGTTTTATCTTTCCCATCATCACCTTTTTGTTTCACAGATTCTCTCTTAATCTTACCATTAATCACTTCTTCTCCTTAGCCTCCCCTTCTTCTTTCTCCACATATATATCTCTCTATTTACCTCTCCTCTACACTAACTTGTTTTTTCTCTTTTAGATATTTCCTGAAGAAGACCTAAAGGTCGAAGCGTAGATTTTTAACTCTACTTTCTATTTTCAGCGTGCATTTAATATAACCATTTTGTTTTGCTTTTAGACCACATGCTGGCCTTAGCCTTGTCTTTGTTTCTTTTTTATTAAATTTGTAGCAATGATACAGCTGCTAAGATCATTATTAACAGGCAAGATCATTCTGATTAACTGCGTGAGTCCCTTCTGAGTTCGGGGGGCCCATCATCTGGTCCATGGAGTAGTCTGTCAAAACTGAAACTGTGCCAAGCCAATGGAACATATGAACTATTTGAGTACAAATATATATCCAGAACACAGGTAGGATTTCAGTGAGTCTTGATCCACTCAGTACATATGAATAAAGTTTTATGTTCTGGTGCCTTGGAAAAATCAAAGTTTGTTTCTCTACTTGAAGAAAATAAGGGAGGACTAAATCCACCCAGAACTGCAGTTTGTCAGTCAAGGATCTCCTCATTTTGCCTGTGAGTGCCATTAGGCCCATCCCCAGGAGGGCAGAAGGGTAGAAGGTCAAAGGGCAAAAATAAAGTAGTCCTCTCATTAATATGGTGGCAACCATCATCTGGCCTCACATCGATTCCCAATCTCCAAAGTCAAGGCACCAGGAGGAGAGACACCTCCATGAAGCATGTTGCAGGCAGTGCAGTATCAGTGGTTTCTCATAGAAGTGGGCGGTCTCCCCAGTCAGCCCCCATTGCCAAATTTATTGGGAAGGCTAGCACCCACGAGGCTCCACGCCTGACCCAGCAACACCCAACTCAAGCCTATGTGTGAAAAGTGGAGTGAATGCCAGGAGAGTCCTATCTAACAGGATCCTGACTGGATAGAGACCATGGGCCAGGCTGGCCTCCCAGTCTGCCATGCCCACCACTGCTGCATCTTATACAATACTGAAGATGGATGTAGGAGTTTGGTGAGGTGACAGTGCACAAGTCTCTAGTCAGCCCTATTTAGTGGGATTTCTTGGTTTGTAGGACCTGTGCATAAGATCCCAGCATCCTGAAATTCCATAAACACCTCTGCCCATCACATGTTGAAGAAAATAAATATTTAGTCCAGTAGTTTGAGCACTGCCAACTTTGCATGATGTAGTGAGCCAGTGGGGGTTATCCCTATTTAATGGAAAACAGCTCCTACGTCCAGCTCAAATCTCTGGGATCTACACTTCAGGTCCAGCCCTCATCCCACAGGTGCAACACTACATCCTGGAGTTAATAGTGTGATTAGTTTACATTGTATTTTAGAAAGATATCCAGGAACTACACCCTCACTAAGATGCTTTCGCACCCCTGAGTTAGTCCCCCACACATCTCATGGCCAGAAGAGGGTCTCAGCAGAGCCGGACTCAGGTCACAACACAATCCTCCTGCCATCCCTCCCACCTGAGAGAAGAATGGAGGCAAACATCAGGCCCCAGCAACCCACCAGGCTACTCACTGCATCTGCGGCAGAAGTTCAATTGCTCTAGAATTCAGGTGTCCGTGTGGTAAATTGTGATAGCATCTGCTTCATGGAGCTCAAAGAAATCTGCTGGGTCCTGGAATCCAGGAGAGTGAAGTTCCTGACAGCACCTCTTGAAGTCGATCTCTGCAGCAACGCCATATGGGGAGGACAGTAAAACCAGATTTCTGTAGATCCAGTTGTGCCGCTGAAGATGTATTATAATTCTGCTGACCATTGGTGTACTGCATTACCAAGTGGGTTGGGTATGGGGTCCAAAATTTCAATTTAGTCTGGCGAGCACTGCAAATAAGGGTATGTACTCCCATCGATGCTGCATTGTTGTTGGCACATAATCATTGTCAAAAAGATCCTGATGGTGCCATAGATAACCTTTCCTTGTGCCCATACTTTCTTAAGAATTATGTCTAAGGTTGGATACCTCAGAAAACAAACTATTATGGATCTAGGAGGGGCATTTGGGTAAGTGGGCATGGGCTCCAAGGCCCAATGTGCCCTTTCAATCTTTAGCGAAATCTGAATCAAGAGTTAGAGACGGCGCAGTAGACTTTCTACAAAGTCCAGGATATCAATTCCTCGCTGTTCTTTGGCACCAAATATATTCTTATATTTCTCCTCGCGATGTCTATTTCCTGCATCCTCCTGTCAATCGATTGTGAGTAAACAAACTTTGATCACTTGTTATAGGGTGTTTTGTATTTTAGTAATGCATGTTGCATTCTCTGCAGATGTCTCCTCAATTGTGTTCACCCTTCCCTCCCTGCGCAGTCAAATCTGTTCAGGAAAAAGTTAAAGAATCTTGAAACATATGAAACTCAGCCTTAAAATCTATACGCTCCAAAAGAATTTTTCAATTTTGGTAGCCATTGCATTTATTTTTTGGATTGTGATTTCGATTTAGATTGAGATTTCAAGGCCTTCACTGATGAAAAGCGCATGGATGGCAGAGAAAGCTCAGAGGCCTCAGAATCAGACATTTCTTGATCCGTTCTCTCTCCTTCATGCTCCAAAACACTAAATTTGTTGCCACCTCCCTTGTCCTTATTTAGTGCCATACCTCACCCGATGTAGGAAGTTTAAAAGATAATCATAATTATTCTAGGCAGCCATCAGCTAGAGGACATCACAGGAAGTTACTTTTGGCATTATTAAATCTGTTCTTACAAGTGTAACTACATATAAATGCAGGTCTTGTGTACTGTTTCAACTGTCCATATCTATCTGACATTTATTTAAAAAGGTAATCACAAGAAAAATGTTAAAGTGAAATTAAAATGGTAACTAAAATATGAATGCAATGCAACTTCAGTCTGCTGCAGTTAAATGCACTTACTTGGAACTCTTCAGATGATGTTCCATGTCTGTATTTCAGTTGTTTATGAACTTACAAGTTAGTAAGCATGCAGTCTAATATTGTGACTTGATATATAGCTGTAAACAAAATTATTTAATTTGCATAATTACTAACTGGCATTGTAACAATATTGTGGCTAAGAAATAATAGTACTGTTTTCACAGGTAATGCCTAGGTAACATGTATTTTAGTTGCATACACTTACATTTACCATATGTCAGTACTGTAGCTGTGATGTAAGTTGTCATTCAGAAATCAGTCCCTCATGAACTTATTGCTTACTAAACATGCAATATAATATTGGACCCTATTCACCCAGGTGGCAGGGAATGTGTTAAATGTGCATTCCCAGGCCTGGTGATCAACAGCTGCCATCAATCAGATTGACTGACCAGGAGCAGACTGGATCTTGCACAGTGTGTGGAGTGGGGAATTGTGGGTTATGGGTGGTCCTCCCATTACTGCTGTTTTTCTAGTAAGAGGACCTACTGGTCTGCCCATGTTTACTGCCTTGCCCCAATCCCTCATGGTATAGTCAGAGGACTGGGATAACATGACATGAAGGATGGTGCCATGGCCGCACACAGATCAGCCAGTGGGAATGGTATGTAATGGCTAAAGAAGGGTCCCTGTCTGTGTATCCAGCACCACCCATCACCACTCCACACAGCAGATCTGTGATAAAGCATGGTATGTAGCCATGCCCACCCTAGCCATCCACCTGGGCAGTAGCAGGACAGGTGTGTGGGTGTAGAAGACTTGTGGGTCAATACCACAGAAGCAGCACATTTCTTAGTAACCACAGCACTGTTACAAGCCAATAAGTAATTATGTAAATTATTTTTATTTTATAAATAAACAGTGTAGTTGTATAGCAATTAACAATATTAGATTGCATGTTTATTAAGCAGTAAGTGCATGAGGGAATGATTTGTAAAGGAAAACATACATCAGAACTGCAGAATTGACATTCAATGAAAGTGTATAGTAGTTACACCTTCTCCTTATACTTTGTGTCAATTTCTGTGTATTTACTTGGCAAATAAATGTCAGTTAGGAACTAACTGTGGAAACAATGCCACAGAAGCAGCACATTCCTTAGCAACTACAGCACTGCTAAAAGCCAATAATTAATTATGTAAATTCATGATTTTTATTGTATAGCAATTTACAATATTAGATTGCATGTTTATTTTTTAATTTTCTTTTTTCTTTAGGTCACACAATATACACGTGGTGGCTCTGGGATTCAAACCCAGTTCTCCAGGTTTGCAGTTCAGTGCTTTTAACCACAGCGCTATACTGAAGTAAGTTCACGAGGGAATGATTTCTGAAAGATAATTTAAAGTGTCACTAACTACACTGTAAGTACTGTATAATTATACTGTATCTGCACTGCTATGTAGTTAACTAGTTTCACAATGTGTGCTGTGTACTTACATAACTTTAAATGTGCTGCTTCTGTGGAATGGATCCACATCTTCTGCACCCCTGTCCTGCTGCTGCCTAGATGGGTGTCTAGGTGTGGGGCATGGCTACATACCATGCATTATCACAGATCTGCTGTGTGGAGTGATGGTTGGTGGCACCGGATACATGTAGGGACCCTTCCTTAGCCATTACATGCCCTTCCTACTGGATGAAAGGAACAGCAGCCATGGCACCATCCTTCACATCGCTACTGCAGCCCTCTGACTATATCATGAGGGCTTGGGGCATGTGGTGAACACGGGCAGATCAGTAGGTTCCCTTACTGGAAAACACCAGTACTGGGAGGACCAGCCATATCCCACAATTCCCCAAAGCACACAGAGTGCAGGATCTAGTCTGCTGGTGGGCAGTCTATATGATTGGATAGCTGCTGTTTATCGCCAGACCTGGGTATGCACATTTGACACATTCACAAGCCACCTTTGCACGAACACATAAGGAAGGTATGCAACAGGTAGGTCAGAAATAAAATATTTAAACCATGAAAATCTCAAGGTTTCAAGTAGTTTATTGTTAGCACACAGTATATTAAACATCCAAACTTGTGCAAATTCATGTGAATCAAAAATATTAAAACAACACAAATATATCTGACCTTACCCCAGTCCAACAGCCAGCCACATTAACACCAGTGCTTCCAGCAGTCTTCCTGAGGTGTGTCCACAATATCCTACAGAACTTTTATATACTACTAACACCAAAAGTGCTTGTGCTAATTTAAAAATATATATAAATAATCGTTTAAATACAAGTCCCTATGTTTACAAGCTGCACTCAGAGTTAAGGCTTAACTAGCCTTATTAAACCTATTGCACAGTCAACAAATTGCTGTCTTTATATCAAGATGCATCATTAGTTTAAATTTGGCTCTCCTAGTTAGAATAGGTGTTTCCAATAGACATCATTATAAATATATATGAGCAAGCAGGTTAATTAAATGTCCTTAATGGATGAATATTAATAGATAGATAGATAGATAGACAGACAGACAGACAGACAGACATACAGACAGACAGATACTTTATTTATATAGGGCTCCTTTCCAAAGACTCTGAGCGGTTCACAATCAACACTATGCAACATTTAATAAATAAATTGTCCTCAGAATGTACTTCACTTTTCATTAAATTGTCAGTTGCCTTGTATACTTTCCATCTTCTCGTGCTTTAATACTTCATAGTCTAGGATACAGCTTGATCTCAGTCCAAATTACTCTCAGTAAAATTATTGTTTTTCTTCATTCAACTGTAACACAAATGCAAAACATCAATTTTGCAGCATACATACATGTATCAGTTTGAAAAACTTGTAATAAATGCCTTGGCTAAAAATTACATTTCAGACAAATCAAAGTGAAAACACATTTTACATTAATGTCACAACTTCTTCAAACCTCATAAAGAAGATAACAACATCTATTTTGAAAGAAAACCAATATAATAAATATTCATAAAAAACTATAAGGCAGTGGCTTTAAAGCACAGCTTACTTAGACTATGGGACACAGTTTATACTTAAAGCTTGCAGAGCACATCTCTTTTTCTCTCATCTACTATTACTTACAATACTGTATGAAACTGACATATGTTTCTTAATTGAAACAGCATTTAAAATGATAGATAACATTTTTTCTAGTTTTACCCAAAACATCAAATTAAATTATGGGGCAAAAGACAGGATTGAGATATGGGAAAACATTTCCAACACTGTGCAGATGCATTCCCTGCTGCCTTTGGGTCTATGCACAAAGCTATTTGATCACCTATACAACACATATTTAAGAGGCATAAGTGATCCAAAGTCAGAAAGTTGCACACACTGGCAACATGCTCCAAAGCATGCTTCCTTTAGCACACAATCATCTGCCTGTCCATGCAGGTCTGTGCAGTGCCAGTCCAGGGGTGGTGCAAGGGCATGCCCACACTCCACGCTATTCACTAAGGTGCAGAGTGCCAGGTGAGGGGTCACAAGCTATGGCAGGGAGGACCCCAAGGTACAGCCCCAGCTGTGAGGACATGTGCTGTCACCTCCACCATGCCACCCCAGCCCTCAATGACAACAGTCCCAAATTGAACCAGTTTCATCTCAGTTGATGAAGCCTTTGTGGTGAAGCTCTGGGGTGAGGAGTTCCGACTCATATGTGTGGCAGCACTTGTCCTGTTATAAAATAAAGACTACTTTTGAAATCTTTTCCTATGTGTGGTCAGTGCAGTGCTTTGCTAAAGTGCAGCAACGTGGAAACTTCTTATGGACAATAGGGAGGGCTGGGGATAGCTGCTCAGGCAAGTGCTGGTGATTTTAGAAAACATTTCTCAGTTTTGGAACATTTCAACCCTGTGTTCCACCCAGCATCCTCTGCAGTGTGTGGAGAAAGAGAGCCACTCATGGACCTGGAATGGGCATCCCATCAGATGCCCACAACTATCCACCAATCTGCCCCCATTCACTAAGTAGCAGAGCCATGGATGGGAGTGCGTGGTGGCTGGCAACTGTGAATGCCAGCCACTGCATAACCATTCATGGTGCACATCTGCACACACCAGGTATGCTCTTTTTGCATGCACCTGGCATGCCATTGATGGATAGATCCCCACGTGAATAGGGTCCAATATTAGATTGCATATTTAGTAAGCAGTAAGTTCATGAGGGACTGATTTCTGAACGAGAACTTACATCACAGCTACAGTACTGACATTTGCTAAATGTAAATGTGCACACTTGCAAATACATGTTACTGATTACCTGGACAAAGACAATATCGTATGTACACAACAACATGGTTTCAGAAAAGGGCACAACACTATGTCAGCACTCCTGGATTTTACCAGAGCCATCCACAGTTCTCTTGATAATGGTCACCTAGCTGGGTCAGTCTTTATAGACCTAACTAAGGCTTTCAATACATTTCACCGTCGTTTGCATCTAGATCAGCTCTTCAATGCGGGGCTGTCCCCAGACTCCACAGCCTGGTTTAAAAGCTACCTGGAAAACAGATCGCAAAGAGTAAAAATCACAGGTGTCTCTCTGATGCATGACCAGTCCACTCTGAGTACCCCAGGGTTCCATTCTGGGTCTTCTCCTATTCAGTCTTTTCTGAATAGCCTCCCCAATTGTGCCCCAAACAAATCATACTCTCGCTGATGATGCCATAATTCACACCATGCATAAAGATCTACAATCCCTGCAGAACAATCTCCAGCTTGGATTCTCCTCAGTAGGAACTGGTTCAGCAAACACAGACTCATCCTTAACCACAGTATAAAAAAAATGAAATCACTGCTTTTCAGTAACTCCCACTGTAAAACTGGCAGCACCCACTTACCATCACAAACTACCTTGGAGTGGACCTTGAACAGGTGCAATCCTTTACATATCTTGGGATCTCTCTTGACAGTAACCTGTTCTATGGCACCCACATTGACAGTGTCACCAAGGCTGCTAACATGCGTTTGGTCCCTCTAGAGGCTCATGCACATCTTACCCTGAAGCTCTTAGGGTCGCTGTCAAAGCTCAGTTGTCTCCATTATCAACTATGGCCTTATCGTATATGACTCTACCCTAACAGCCCTCAGATTGAAGATGTCCACCTCCCCAATTTGCTTGAGGGAGGTGGAAATGCATCTGAGGGCTTCGAAGAGGCAGAGCCATATGATAAGGCCATAGTTGATAATGGAGACAAGGGAGCTTGGACAGTGTCCGCCATCTTATAACTGGATCCCAGCACCTCACCCACACCTGTGACCTATACTCTCAGACTGGCTGGCTTCAACTCTTAAACTACCTAATATACCAAACCTGCATTATGCTAAAGAAGATAACCTTAGGCCTTGCTCCTCCTGGAGTTCAAGCCCTCCTTAGCCCAAGAAGTCATTCTTGCCTTACTAGAGGATCTGATTCTCAACTACAAGTCCCCTGCTGTAAAACATCATTGGTACAATGTTCATTTTGCTACAGGGCCCCTAGCTGGTTGAGTAGTCTCAACAGTGAGATCTCCTCTAGCCCCAATCTTGGCCCCTTCAAATCATGGCTCTGTCTCTCCTCTCTGCCTCCAGCACCTGTGACTGCCTCATCTAGACAGCCTACTAGACTGTCCTACAGTCCCTGCCTCAGGTCATCCACCTAGCATTTACTTCCTTCTCCCTAGTCTCTCACTTCCCCTCCCTACTCCCCTCTCCACCCAGCCCTGCTACCTGCACTTCTGTATGTGATGTGACAATGCCTCTGGAAGCTCTTCCCTCCCTGTTTCCAACCCATGTATTGTAACACTATTGTAAACACTCAGTTGCCCTTCCACTGTCTCCCAAAATGTATTCTTTTGTTACAAGGAACTTTTTAAATTTGCTTATCCTGTCTGTAATCCATTGTTATGTTGTACTCCCTGCACTGTTATATTTCATTGTACTGTTTCTGAACTGATGGAGAACCTTTGTAAAAGAGCCTTGGCTCAAAGGTACTTGTAATCCTAGACTCAAATAAATAAAATAAATAAATAACTTAGGCATTAACTGCAAAAACATAGAGAGCGGTGGATGGGCAACCCTGCAGAACCAGTATGTTCTGCCACAGAGGTTCTGATTCCTTTTGACCTTGAGAGTGAAGCTCGAAGGTCTGTGAGAATCAGATCCTGAGGTGGGAGAATTCACTGGTTCTGGATGGATTGCCCATACACTATTTCTTATGGTGTATGGTGTCCCTGACATCAATTTGTATGCATTTTTACATTTTTAAAGTAGAAGAAGACTTTGCCATCCATCTTCTTCGAGATTTACATTTGGTTGCTAGGACCAGTGGTGTGGTTGTTAGGACCAGACATCTCTACTTTTGTGTTCGCCTCCCACTGGTTGAAAATCGGGTTAAGAGGATTTTAAGAAAAACAATGGCAGCTGTATTTCTTGCTTAGCAAATGCGTGGATGAAGAGTGTTTTCTGTAAGTAAATATAAATATCTGGTTGATCCTGCATTTATTTTTTTCATAGAACAGTATATTTGGTTGATCCTATGTTTTGTTTTACCACATCTGTTTGTATAGTTCCTCTCAAGCCTACTTTCTCCCTCCCCCGTAATATATATTGTTCTACTACTAGTTGGTACTGGTACACATTGACTTGCAGCTATAATTTTCAATGCAGTGGTTCATGTTTTATGAGTTCTCACACTGTTTGATTAGCTATTTATTGATTTGCATGAGTTAAATCCATGTACACAATTTACTGTACATAGTTGCTTTCATATTTATTTCTCTGCTGTTTACAGCTGTAACACGCTGTTTTTGACTCTATGTATTTTCAAGTGTACCCCTTTCCCTTCCCCCAGGATACATCTGGAAATGAGCTCTTGCTAGTTCAGTATGTCTTTCCTGGTGAAATTTTTAAATAAATAAAATAAACAAATAAATATCTGGTTGATCCTGCATCTGTGAGATTACACAACTGTCTTTTCCTTTTATTGCTGCCTCCTTTGATCTGGTTGATCCTGCAGTTTCTGTTGGTGTGGCTAGTATGTTCCTGAAATCAGCTTGAATGCTGTTGTACCGCAAAAGGGTGGAACAGCATTCCATGACCTTTGAACTGTGGTACAACAACATTTTAGCTGATATAAAATCAAGGTAGAACAATGTTCTACCAGACATAGGATTATTTCTTAGCCACAATATTGTTACAACACCAGTTAGTAATTATGCAAAATAAATAGTTTTGTGTACAGGTATATATCAATTCACAATATCAGACTCTGTATTATTTACTGGATTTGCTGGATAAAATAGGACAAAAGAAGGCACAAGGCCCATCGAGCCTGTCCTCCCTCAAAAGAGGGATGTTATACAGAATATATGCAATAGCTAGGAATCAAGATTGGATTTAAAGAAATTAAAGTTAACTGAGTCTACAATAAACTGTGGGAGAATGTTCCAACATTTAGTTGTTCTTATATTAAAAAGTTATCAAATGTCTTTGTATTAGCCCATTCAACATTTAGTTGCTTAGAATGGCGTCTACCTACAATTCTCTTATTGGCCCGTGATAGTCCACATATCTTAAACACACTGGGATTGTGCACTAGTTAATACATTAGTAATAAATCACCCTTTGCCTTCCCAGACATAATGAATGGAGCTTAGTTTCCCTAAGTCTAGAATCATAGCATTTATTATTGAGTCTCGAATTGATTTAGTAAGTCTCCTTTGGACCTGTTCATGATGCTGTTTATCAGTTTTAAGGTAAGGATTCAGAAGGAGAGCCATAATTGAGATATGGTCTGATATAGGCTCTATATAAAGGAATTAAACAATGTTCAGATTTACAAATAAAAGATTTATTGATTTGTCTCAGGATAATATTGGCTGTTCTGACTAGTTTACTGCAATGATCACTTGATGACAGTGTAGTATTAATCATAATACCTAGGTCTCTTTCACGATATGATGACTTAATTTCTTGGTTATTAAGATAATATTTATAAGCAGCATTATTCTTACTGAAGTGTAGGTCCTTGCATTTATCAATGTTAAAAACATTGAATTTTCATTTGCCCACGTCTCAGTGGAGGATAAATCCTACTCAAGGATATGTAAATCAGCTATGGTGTCAGCTCTGCCTACAAGTTTTGTGTCATCAGAAAATTTCAATAAAAGTTATTAGAAGTGATGCCCATGTCAAGAATAAAACGTTAAAAAAATATGCCCAGTATCGAACCCTGGGAACTCCACTAGTTACACTGCCAGAAAAATAAAGTCCCCATTTATTCTGACCAGTTGGGTATGATTAGATAATCATTGTGATATCAATTTAACCAGAAGTGAGGAATTCCCATATTGTAAAGTTTGAAAATCAACAAAGAGTGGGATACATAGTCAAAAGCCTTGCTGAAATCAAATAGCACAACATCAGCTGGCATGTTATTATCCAGTAACTTACCTATCTTATGATAGAAAGAAATTAATTTGGTTGTACATGAGTGGTGTGGCTTAAAACCATGCTGTGAATTACCAAGTTGATCACTAATAATCTCAATCTGGATTTAATTAAACGCTCCATTCCTTTTCCTATGATAGATGTTAAACTAATCGGTCTATAATTATGAACGCCTGCTTTATTTCCTTCCTGAAAATAGGAGTTACAAAGGCTGCATGCCATATATCAAGAATAGCATTTTCCATTAGTGATTTATTAAATAGAATTTGAAGAGGAATAGCAATAGAATTGAGTGTTTCAAGTAGAAAAGTTAGCATTAATTATCGGGCCTGGACTGGTAGATCTTTGACATTTTGAAGGACATTTTAAATTTCTAAGAGATCAAATGGAGTTATTGGTGAATTATTTTTGATAGGAGTAAATACTGGATTTGTTGAGTCAAAGACAGGGCAAAATATTTGTTAAAATGATCCGCCATTTCTTTATCTGATGAAATAGTAAGCTCATTATGACAAAGTGGACCTATCTGACAATTACCTCCCTTACTACCATTAATGTAGGAATAAAGAGATTTTGAATTAGATTTGGAATGGCTAACTTAACTCAAATTTAAGCTTAGCATTTTGATTGACTTTTTAATGCAGAGACAGCTAATTTGTATTTGTATCTGAGAGATTGAGTATGATCTTTTCAACTTTCTATATAGTCATTCCTTGTTTTTTATTTGTTTATTGATGGTTTTATTAAGCTAAACAGGAACTTTACCTTTTATTGTTATATTTAGCTTTTAAATGAATATATTAATCTTCAAATTGGTGAATAATTTTAATAAAACATTTGTATGCCTGATTTATATCAGCCCTCAAATGTTTCCGTCCGGTTAATTTTATTTAAATCAGAAATAATTTGTTCAAAATTAGCTTTATTATAGCCCTTTTGCATAATGTTTTTAGTATTCTTGGACAAATGTGAGGGATATTAAAGAATAGTGAGTTATGATCACTATTGCCAATAGGGTCCATATTATTTACATTGGAGGCTTTGAAACCCTAATTAGTAATAATGAGGTCCAATATATTATTACCTCGAGTCGGCTGATTTACTAATTGATCCAGGCCTAGATCAATTATAGAACTGGCAAATAGATTTTCATAGTAATTTTGACCAGTACAAAGACTCAATTGATACCTGGTAAATTAAAATCACCTAGAATGAGGATATCATCCTTATGTGCCATTTCAGTAATTAAATTTAATAGATCAGAGATATATTGGATGTCAGCTGAGGAGGATGGTAACAAACCCTTAATGTGAATTTATTATTATCCTTCATTCGGATAGATATCCAAATAGATTCTGTTTTGGTTTGAACTGCTATTTCATGGAGAGAATATTTTCACTAACATAGAGACAAACACCTCCTCCTTTCTGATCACTTCTATCTTTATGATAGAGATTGTATTTGGGATATGCCTTGACCGGGCTGAGGAAGAATCCCACCAAGTCTCGATAACAGTAATAATGTCTAGGTTAAGTAAAGTACATTTTAGAGTTAATTCTGCAATGTTAAGTGAGTTCAGTGATCTAGCATTAAAGCACAGTACATTGCAGAGATGTTGGCGGAGGTCGGGCTTGGATTGTGACAAACTTAGTTTGATGGACCATTATGTGGTCTATCAATCAGCAATCTCTCATAAGAAGGCAGAATTCCTGTCCAGAGAGAGATTGCTGCTGCACAGAATAGACCAGCTCAGCTTTTCCGGACCATAGACAGATTGTGCAACCAATCTGTCTTCAGCCCAGAAGAGCCTTTTTCTCAAGAATGTGTGAGGAGCTTGCTCAATTCTTTTCAGATAAGGTTGCCAAAATCAGGGCCAATGTCCACTTGACTCTCTCTAGTGGGAGTTGTGATGGTCGACAGGAGATGTCTGACACGGTTTTGTGTGGTCTGACTTGACCTTCCCACAATCAATAACATCGTGATGGTCATCCGATTATTGCATCCGACCAACTGTGGTTTGGACCCTGGCCTACCGTCTCCTAGTGGGCTGTGTTGATAAAATTGGCCCGGTCCTGGCTGAGATAGTCTGGAGGTCTTTGGAGGGATTTTTCCAAATCCTCTGAAGGATGCTATGGTTCAGCCCCTTCTTAAGAAGCCCACCTTGGACCCAGACTGTCTGGCTAACTACAGACCCATCTCTAACCTACCCTTTGTGGGAAAGGTTATTGAGAAGGTGGTTGCATCACAGTTGGATGACCATTTAACCAGCCACAATGTCTATGATTCTCTCAGTCCGGATTTAGGAAGAGACATAGTACCAAGACGGTTCTGGTCTGGGTACTAAATGATCTCCTGATAGCGAGAGATCGAAGGACCTTTTCTATCTTGGTCCTTCTTGATCTCTCTGTGGCATTGACACTATGGACCATGGTGTGCTGTTGGAGCATCTGTGGTTTATCTGTGGACTGTCTGGTACAGTCCTCAGTTGGTTCGATCCTTCCTCGAGGTAGGACTCAGGCCGGTAGTGTCTGGGATTTTCCTCAGACATCATTCCCCCTATCCTGTGGGGTGCCACAGGGCTCCATTTGGCACCCATGTTGTTTGCGGTGTACATGCTGCGTTGGGATCGATCATTAGGCAGCACGTTTGAGTTTTCACTGCTATGCAGATGATACTCGACTGTACATGTCCTTTGTACCTGGCCAAGATGCGCCTTTTCATTTTTAACAACTGTCTTCCGAAATCCAGGACTGGATGAATGTGAGTTAGCTGCAGTTGAATCCAGAAAAACTGAAGTATTGGTCATGGACCCAGGTCGCTGGGAGGTGGGCTTGTTGGTGGGATCTCCCTCGATCTTACGGCTCGGGGTGTCCAGCAAACTACCTCAGACTGGGTGTGGAATCTGGGTGTTGTTTTTGATAGCTGTTTAACACTTAAATCACAGGTATTAGCAGTTGTCAAAGCCTCTTTTACCACCTGAAGAACATTGCCTCGGTGAAGCACCTGGTTCATCCCGACAATCTTCCTACTCTGGTCCATGCCTTCATTACCTCCCAACTTGCTACTGCAATTCCTTTATCTTGGGCTACCGGGGTTGATATTACGCCACTAGCAGCTAGTGCAGAGCGGCAGCCAGACTATTGACTGGTTCCGCTAGGTCCAGTCATATAACGTCTGTCTTCCGTGGACTGCATTGGCTCCAATATGCTGGTGTATCACCTTCAAGGTCAGTTTGCTGACCTATAAGCCCACATGATCAGGGACCTAGCTACCTGAAAGATCTCCTTCATCCCTACTCTTCCCCTGCTCTCTCTGATCCACTAGCTGAGGATTGCTAGAGATTCCCAGGGTTTGTCTGAAGACCTCTGGGGCCAGATCTTTTAGTTTTATGGCTCCGACCTGTGGAATTCTCTACCTCGTCAGGTACAAGACTGCCTGACTGTCCAAACTTTTAAGGAGCACTTAAAACATATCTTTTAAATATGTGTATAATGATTTCTAAATGTTATTAAGTTTGGATAATTTTTATTGTTTTAGTAATATTGTTTTATCATGTGATGTACAGGCTCCTGGGTTCTAGAACGGTGCCTTTTTACAAATAAAGTTTTGATTGATTGATTAATTGCAAGTTTTTCTTCACTGGTTATATCTTTGCTATATAGAGAATAAGGAATATACCTATTCTCCCCTTAAGCAGTCAGTTTAAATGTTTGTTAATAACTGAAACAAATGTTCTGCCTAGCAATGTACTTCCTCTTCGGCTCAAATGCACACCATCCCAACTGAAAAGAGAATCTCTCCCAACATAGTTTTCCCAATGTGGAATACAACAAATATCTTGTTTAAGGCACCATTTTCTTAACCATTTGTTGGTTTCATAATTAAATAGGTCATACTGTCTGCTGCTCTAGGTACTGGTAGGATTTGGAAAAGCATACAGTACAGCCTTTCTCAGTGAGAAAATTAGTTAAAGCCAGAAAATCCTTTCTTATTTCTAAAAGACTAGTTTGATTTAAGTTGTTAGTGCCAGCATGTATAATGATAAGTGGCTTTTGACCTGCATTGGCAAGAATATCATTAACCATTCTAGTAATATCTGATACTTTTGTGCCTCTGAAACTAGAACATGTTGTCAGAGATTTATCTGGATTACAAATTGCCCAATCAATATGCATAATGATATAGTCACCAAGAACTAACACTTGATGGGGATGATTTTGAGGACAAGGCCAAGAATATCCATAATTGGGGTTGGATTTTCATGTTCGGAAGGACCAGGAATGTTCATGTCTGAGGACAAATTCTCCTGATCTGAAGGGTGAAGGTGATTGTTAGGATAAGGATCTGGAGTATCTACAATTATTAACCTATAGGTTCATGAAAGACTAGAATACAGATGTGGAACATTATCTAAAGAGTTGACAGTCAGTGCGTTTAAATGTAGCAGACTGAAGTTATACTGTAATCATATTTTATTTACCTTTCTGATTACACTTTAAATTTTTACGGCTGTAGTGGGCTGAGCCCTGCAGATGTTTTGCATGTGCAAAAGGGCTCACTTCATGTTTTCCGTCCATGGAAATGGCTGAAGGTGTAAATAGTCTCCACCTTACCCTCCTCCAAGAAATATTCTCTCCCTCAAATAAATGCGCTTTCATGTTAATCAGAGGTTGCAGGGCACTATTTTCTTTCTTAATTGGGAGGTACAAGAACTAGAACATGAGTAGTGGGAGGGAGCATTAGTTTTTTTTGTAAGATTCACCCGCCTCCACCCAAGCAGCTCCTAAAGATCCACCCCACCTTTTTTTTGGTTCATGTGGTAGGGCAGAGGTGGATCTATAATGGTGGACTGAGAAAGATCCACCCCACCTCCACCAAGCAGCTCAAAAGATCCAGTTTTCTGTGGCAATCTGTCTCGTATAGCATATCATTTTATTTCCGATTATATCATATTATCTTCTCATATATTCTACCATTTTATATCAGACTATGCCATATGATAAAAAGGATTAATTGAGGTCCTGTTTAGAAATGCAGTCATAGAGAGACATGTTGCAGGTTTAACTTCTATGACCTTTTGCAGGGATTGTTGACCTCCTTAGCACCAGTAACATGGGTAAAATACTCTGTACTACAACTGCTTTAATTTAAAATTATATATATGTGTGTGTGTGTGTGTGTATATATATATATATATATATATATATATATATAGTGGCATGGTAGTGCCACTATAGTTAGGGTTGAATACCCCATTTAAGGTTAAATGGTGAAAATTTGCATAATAACCTTGCCACTGTACACTGGATTTGCCTAAAATTTGGCAGGCACAGAGTGGTAGCATAGATTTTGGGATCTGTCAAGATTCATATCAGTCAGACATACAGTTATGGTACTATTAAGCGACATTCGGAGCACATTTATGCTTTTTGTGCATTCTTTGCTCCACACTTACAGGTCACATGCTTTGCACAACTGGTCCAATACCTTCAGTGAACATGTGGCCAGGGTCCCCAATGTGCCTTTTGAAGATTTCATAAAAAATATTGAATGGTTCAAAAGTTATTGAAAACAATTTTCCCATTGTAGTCAATGGGAAAAGTTAACAAAAGTTTGACAGTGTAGCAATGCAGTTCTTAGTGTCTAAATAACCCCTGTAGTGTTATGAGTCAGCCATTTTTTTCAGTTACTGATCAAAGAAATACTTGGCATTTAAAATTGGGACCCCCTAGGGACACAAAACTCTTTTGTGTTTACCTAGTTGAGCCCTGAGGATGCTATGCATGTCTTTATTTTGACATTAAATACCCAGAAATATGTTTTGAAAATTTTGGGAAAAGTAGTGTCACAAAGTAGTGTTGCACCTGTGACACTTTCCTGATTTTTGCAAACATGTCTCAAATCATGATACTACTTTGCAACACTATGGCCAAAATAGCAGTAATTGTTTGCCACCCTGCTGCAAAAGAATGGTTTGGTGTTTTGGGCTGAAATTTGACAGGAAGAATGCCAACATCCCTCAGATGTGCCTTTCGGTGTTGTGGTGAAAAATATTGCAGGGATGCAAAGTTACGGTACTCCAAAGTTAGCACTTTTTCCCATAGACTAACATTGCGACATCCATGCGTGCCTTCGGGCCCATATTTCGGAAATGGTGCTAGATACGGACTTTTCATCGGAAAAATATTAGCCCCTAGGGGATAAATGTTAAGTGCAAACTTGGCCATGAAAGTAATGAATCATATCATTTGTTTCTATGTCATACGGTTCCTGAGATATAAGCAATTTACTATTCCAAGTGCTCATTTTCTGGTCCTAGGCCCATTATTATGCATACATTCTTTGTAGTCACTGTGTTTCTCTATGCAGCTGCTGGAGAAAACCACGGTTATGCCTCCACCTACTGCTGAACTCAATGTTTCCACTTTCGTTTCCGTGCCATTTGCATTACCGTTCCGTATCACGCCACCATGTCGTTACCCTGCTTTTTGTTTTGCACTCTGCATTTGCTTTACTGTTACCATTTGCATGTCCACCACTGTTTCTGTTTGCATCACAGTGCACATTTCCATTTGTGTTTGTGGCCGCCCTTCTGTTTGCATTTGTCTTTCGTTTTGTGTCATCGTTGCTGTTACCGTTACCATTTGCTTTTCCAATTGTGTTACTATGACTGCGCGCATTACTGCTTGCATTTCTGTACATGCTTGCATTTGCGTTTCTGTTTCTTTGGTGTTATTGTTGCTGTTACTGTTACCATTTGCATTTACAATTGCGTTACTGTGACCGTAGCACTTTACATTTGCATTTCCATATGCACTTACGTTTCTGTTTCCTTTAGTGTTATTGTTGCTGTTACCATTACCATTTGCATTTATAATTGCAGTACCGTGACCATGCATTACTACTTGCATTTCCGTATGTGCTTGCATCTCCGTTTCATCTGTGTTCATTTGAGCCACTTTGCTCTTGCATTTTGTTACCATTTACGTTGCTGTCACCATGTGAATTACCATTTGCACTTGCATTTCCATTCCGGTTACCATTACTATTTGATTAAAAATCTCATGGTGGGAGCTCCGGATTCCGAAGGGCCCGTGTTCCCACCCCACATTTCATTCACTATTTATAGTCCTCATTCTCAAAAAGGGAAATTCATAGCAAAATCTCCATTTAATGCATCAGTTAGGGTTGTTTCACAGCAACAAAAGTGAGGAAATTTGATGTTAGGGTTTAATCCCCACTAGGACCCACCCTCACCCACCCCAGCTGACATCAGGGTGTTGGTTGGGGTCATCAGTCCTAACTCTCACCCCATTCTCCCTATAGTTCCACAACCTCAGCTTGTTTACACATGTGATGGGGTGAGAGTTAGGGCTGAAAACCCAATGCACCCCGATGCCAGCTGGGGGCTGGGAGGAGGGGTCCAAGGTGGTTTCAAGCCTAATATCAATTTTCCTCACTTTTGTCACTGTGGAACAACCCTAACTGATGCATTAACTGTTTTTTGCTATGAATATATATATATATATATATATATATATATAGGGAGGAACAAGGAGCTGGCTGGGTGGAGGGGCCAGTAGAAAGGATGAGGGACATGGAAGGGGAAATGGAGGAAAGAAGCAGTCAAAGTGCTCCTCTTGGGGATTCTATGATCAGAGGTATCAAATGGGATAGGAGGAAAAGCCTGGCCAATTAGAACAAAATGCTACCCTGGACTAACAGTGCACAGGGCCACGCATGAGGTATATCAGCTGGCAAAGGATTGTGGGGTTCCCGAGCATACTGGTCCATCTGGGTACAAATGACATTGAGGGAACTAGTGAACTAGAGATACAGGCAAGGTTCAGGAGCTTGCCAGGGTCTGTCATGACATAGGGTGCGATTTCCTTCTTAGAAATCCTGCTGGTACCAAGGGCTAGTGGGAACACAAAAGGAAGATTAGGAGATAAACCAGTGGCTCAGGGAGTGGTGTGAGGCCAGAGGTATGGGTTGATGGGGCATTGGGGGAGACCTGGGAGGATAAGAAGCTGTATGCTAGAGATAGGCTCCATCTCAATTTGGAGGAGGAATCCTTAAGTTGAAAATAGAGGTTCGTTGGTGAAAGTGGGGGCTTAAACTTGTGAAGGGGAGGGATGGGAGAAAAGGTTGTTGAGGGGTCCAATAAATGAGGGACTCTGTCTCCACTCCCAGGAGCTGGAGGATGTGGAAAAGGCTGACTGGTAAGTGCAGACCAGGGAAAATGGAATCCCCATGGGAACATGAGCAGGGAAATGGAAGTATAGGAAAAGGTGGAAGGGTAGTCCTGCTAAATGCCAGGAGCTTGGGCAATAAAATGCCTGAGCTCCAGGCGATGCTAACTGAGGGAGCGGTGGATGTGGCAGTGGTCACTGAGACCTGGGCCACCGCAGGACATGACTGGGACCTGAACCTGGAGGGTTACACTATGTTCAGGAAGGACAGTGGGGAGGGAAGGGAGAGGGGTAGCATAATAGTCAAAAACTGCATTAGCATAGGGGAGTAGAGGAGGCGGAGGGAACTGTGGAGGTAATTTTGGTCACCTTGATAACAAGGGGGGCAAGACAGTAAAAATAGGAGTGGTGTATAGACCCCCGCACAGGCAGAGGAGCTGGAGGAGAGTCTGGTGGCAGATGTTGGGAGACACTGCAGATTGGGCAGGGAAGGGTGGTGGTGTTGGGGGACTTAAACATGCCAGGAACAGACTGGGAGACTATGACATCCTCAGTGGTCAGGGAACAGAGGTTGTTTTATGTCTTTCAAGATGCGTTCCTAACTCAGCAGGTGGGGAACCGACCAAGGAGGTGTGGGTACTAGATGTGGTCCTGGCAGACAGTGACCAGATTGGGGGCCTAGAGGTAGGGACCTGTTGGCGGGGAGTGACCATGCCACAGTCTGGTTCTGCCTGGACATAGAGGGGTAGAAGGCTACACAAAGATGGAGGTAACTGACTCAGGGGTGGATTTTAAGAAATGGGAAGAATCCTTAAGGAACATGGGCCAGACATGGACACTGACAGAAGGTGGGAAATAATCAGGAGAGGGTGCAGGATGTGCAAGAGTAAGACGAAAATGCGGTAGGGCCTGAAACCCTGCTGGTGGACCCCAGGAGGTGGTGTGGGGAAAGACGGCAGCCTATAGGCAATTCAAGTGCTCAAGGAGTGAAAGGGATGGAGGAGTACGAACTGATGGCTAGAAGGGCCACTAAGTTGGTGAGGGTGGCTAAGGCAAGGAAGGAGCAGAACCTGGCCAGGGAAATTAAGAGAGGAATAAGGGTTCTTTACATACTTTGGGGAAAAATGAAGGTGAAGGGCAGATTAGCAGGATTAAAACAGGGGAGATGGGCACAAGACCCAGGGAGCAGGCTGAGGTACTAAATGAGTACTTCACCTCAGTTTCACCAAGGAAAATGGGGTGCAGCATCATACATGGGAGGAGACAGTGATACTGAGGAGGGGGACACTTGCGATCAGTGGGTCTGGGGAGAGGAGGAGGCTTCACTGGCAGGAGGGGGGAAGGCTATGCAGGGAGAAGGGTATTAGAGGTGGAAATCACAGCAGAGAGAATGAGAGAAGCCCCTCAGGTCCCTTAAGATGAAGAAAGTACTGGGCTGGATAAATTACATCTCAGAGTGCTGAAGGAACTTGATGGATGTCCTGATGAAACCCCTGGCGGAGCTTTTCACTGTCTCTCTGAGGACAGGGTGGTGCCACAGGACAGGAAGGTGGCGCATATAGTGTCTATCCACAAGGGGGATCAAAGGAAGTGGCAGGGAATTACAGGCCTGTCAGCCTGACATCGGTGATGGGAAAAGTGATGGAGGACATTGTCAAGGAGAGGCTTGGGGACCTGGAAAAGTCAGGGTGCCTGGACGATAGACAGCATGGATTCATTCCAGGGAAATCGTGTCATGCAAACCTTGTGGAGTTCTCACGACTGAGTGATGAGTGCCTTGGACCTGAGTAGGCCAGTGGATGTCCTCCTTCTAGACTTCAGCAAGGCATTTGATTCTGTTCCTCATGAGGGCCTGTTGGATAAGCTCAGAGGAATGGGGTGGGGAACCAGATGATCAGATGGATAGACAATTGGCTCCAGGACTGGACCCAGAGGGTCATAGTTGGTGGGATAGTCTCATCCCCAAGGAGGGTCATTAGTCGGTCCCACAGAGACCAGTTCTTGGCCCTCTTGTTCAACACCTATGTCTCTGACATAAGGACAGGTATCAGTGGTGAGATGAGTCTCTTTGCAGATGACTCAAAACTGGGGGCAGTGGTGGATGGGGAGGGTGGCCCTACAGGGGGACCTGAGACTCTGGAAAGTTGGTCTAGAAAGTGGAAGCTGAGGTTCAATGCAGGAAATGCAAGGTACTGCACCTGGAGGCCAGAAACCTGGGTCAAGTGTACATCCTGGGAAATGCTACAAGTCTCAATGGCTGAGAGGGACCTGGGGGTGGTGGTGGTGGATGTCAAGATGAACAACTCAGAGACTTGTAGGATGGCAGCAGCCAAGGCCAACTGGATGCTGGGATGCATCACTAGGGGATCACCTCCAGAAGGAGGGAAGTGATACTCCTTCTGTATAACTTGGTGAGGCCACACCTCCAGTACCATGTGCAGTTTGGAGGCCACACTTAAAGGAGGGACATTAAACTTCTGAGAGAGTCCAGAGGAGGACAAACCAAATGATTTGGGGCTTGGGGACAGGACCTATAGGGAGAGGCTCAAAGAGCTAAATATATACACATTGTAAGAAAGAAGGGATGGGGGACATGATGAGGTCTTCAGGTACATGAAAGGGGTAAATAGGGAGGAGCAGTCAGGGTGTTTGAAGGAAGGAGGAGGGGCCACTAGAGGGCATGGGTGGAAGCTGGAGGGGAAGATTCAGGGAGAAAGGAGGAGGTGCTACTTCACTGAGAGGGTGGTGGAGCCATGGCATGCACTGCTCAGGGGCTGGTGGAGGCAGAGATGGTGAAGGGGTTCAAGAGGGATGGGACAGGTACAGGGAAGGGTTCTGGAAGCAAAATCCAGTACAGTGAGAATATCCAGAACTCGGAAGGAGAAGCCAGAGAAGGTGGAGGTAGCAAGGTCAGCTCCCAGGTGGGGCTGACCAAACAAGAAGACACGAAGACTGTTAGGTCTATTGTGCTGGCATTTAGTATGTATGTTAGCATATATTTTAGAGGCAAAAACTCAGTTTACTGCATCAGTTAGGGTTGTTCCACTGCGACAAAAGCAAGAAAATTCAATGTTAGGGTTGAAAGCCCCTTGGACCCCAGCCCACCCCAACTGGCATTGGGGTGTGCATTGGGGTCATCGGCCTAACCTCACCTCATCACATGTGAAATAAGCAGAGGTATATGAGAATGGGGTGAGAGTTAGGACCGATCACCCCAATGCTCACCCCGATGCCGCTTGGGGTGTGTGCTGGGGTCCAAGGGGGCTTCAACCCAATACCGAATTTTCTCACTTTTGTCACTGTGGAACAACCCTAACTGATGCAGTAAATGGAATTATTTGCCTCTAATTTCCTTTTGAGAATGAGGATGATAAATAGTGAATGAAATGCGGTGGCGGAGCAGGAGGACCGAGGACCCGCACTCCCTCCATGTGATGTCCTGTTACATAGTAACAGGAACTGCAAAAGCAAATGCAAGGGTAACAGTTACTCACATGGTAAAGTAGACATAAATGGTAAAGCAAATGTTAATAGAAATGCAAGCGTAAGTGATGCTGAAGTGAACAGTGATGTAAACGGACACACAGCAATATGAAAATGCAACTGGTAATGCGCACAGTGATGGCACCAGTACTGTAAACTCAAATGTTATGTGTTGCAGCAACAAGAACGCCAAATGTAACAGAAACGAAAACGTGAACAGAATATCACACGTAAACGTGAACCGTGAACATCGACAGGCATGATATCGCAATTGTAAATGCAAATGGTAAGTTAACAAGAACAATAACGGCAAAGGAAACAGAAACATAAACATGAACGAACGTGACATAAACGTAAACTGTAACATGCACAGTCACGTTACCACAATTGTAAATGCAAATGGTAATGGTAACAACAACAATAATGACAAAGGAAACATATACGCAGAAGGAAATGCAAGCACATATGGAAATGCAAACCGTACGCATAGGCTCAGTAACGCAATAGGAAATGCAAATGGTAACAGTAACAGCAACAAAGACGCAAAATGAAAGACAAATGCAAATGCAAAGGAAAGGGCTGCCGTAAATGCTAATGCCGATGCAACGGTGATGCAAACTGAAATGCAAACACAAAGAGTAGCAGAAACACAAATGGTAACAGTAATGCAAACACAGCGCAAATGAGACATAAGCATACGCACATGGTGACAATCACAGGAATGGTATTGCAAGTGGGTACGTAAACTCAGGTGGAAACAGTAACTGTAACATTAACAGACGCACAAACCCTGTTTTTCCCCAACCACTGCATAGAGAAACACAGTGTGTACAAAGAATGTATGCATAATAATGGGCCTCGGAGCCAAAATGAGTGTTGGAATACCAAATTGCTTATATCTCAGTAACCGTACGATGTAGAAAAAAAAATTCACATGATTCATGATTTTCCTGGAAACATTTTAGCTGAACATGTATCTCGCACCATTTTCGAGATGCGAGCGACAAAAGGCACGGCATATGCCACCATGTTAGTCTATGGGAAAAAACGTCAATTTGGATTACCATAACTTGCCATCTGTGCAATATTTTTCACCAAACCACCAAAAGGCACATCTCTGAGTTGTTGGCTCGCCTTTCCTCTAAACTGGAGCCCAAAAGACCAAACCTTTCTTTTGGAGCAGGGTGGCAAAGAACTCCTGTCATTTTGGTCATAGTCTGGAAAAGTAGTGTCACAATTCTGAAAGCTTTTGAAACTTTGCAAAAGTGTTGCAAGTGCAACACTACTTTGCAACACTTCTTTTCCAGAAATTTGAAAACATTTCTGGGGCATTAACCCAAAATAAAGACATGGCTAGCATCCTGAGGATCCGACTAGGGGAACACAAAAGACTTGTGTTCCTAGAGATCCAATTTAAATAGCAAGCATTTTTTCTGATCAGTAACTGAAAAGAAAATGGCAGATTCTGCGACACTAATAGGGCCATTTGCGACACTAAAAAGTGCATTTGAAAGAGCTGAACATTTTGTTAACTTTTCCCATTGACTTATAATGGAAATTGTTTTTGAATAACTTTTGAACCGTTCAATATTTTTCACGAAATCTTCAAAAGGCACATTGGGGACACAGGCTGCATGTTCCCTGAAGTTTTGAACAGTCACACAAACCGTGCAACCTGTAGGTGAGAGCAAAGTATTTGCAAAAAGCACAATTGTGCTTTTGGTTGTCACTAATAACTCCACAGCTGTATATCTACCAGTATGAAAGTTGGCAGATCCCAAGATCTACCATGCCCAACTGTGCCTGCCAAATGTCAGGCAAATCCACTGAACTACCAGGCATATTATAAACTCATTATGTCTTTCATTACACTGGGGGTGCCGCTAGACTACCAGGATATAAAATTGACCTATAATAACATAATAGCAACAATACAGCTCAAGGGGCCACTAGACTACCAGGGATCTAAAAAAAAACAGGGTGTGGGGTCACTAGATTACCAGGTCATTACTTCATTGGCATATTTTATTGGGAGGGCCACTAGACTACCGGGGATGTAAATATTTTATTGGCGGCACTAGACTACCAGGGATTATTATTACATTATTTTGGGCATGCAGATGGGGCACTCTGAAGCCCTAAGCAAAACCCACCTTTATGTCACAGTCTAGGGCACCCCTGGGCTGAAAAAAATGAATTTTTAAATCTGTGCCATCTCGTCCCTCACTCACGATGCATTATCGTGATCAAAAGATTCTCACGATCAAAGAATTTGTTGGCTCGCGATCAAACATCGTTAGTGAGCTGCAAACAAAGAATTTAAAGCGAAAAACTCTATTTTGCACCAACTTGGATGGAACCAAAGACATGGCTCGATAAATCGGGGTCCCCTGAGTAAAACCCATCAAGTTTTACTTCAGAAGTGACCCCTGAGCCGAGATTTTGTGTTTGTGCAATCAGAAAACTGTAAACAAGATGGAGGACCTCGCGGTCAAATAATTTTTAATTCCTTGGGATCAAAGATTTTTGAACTGCGAGGCTGCAAATTCTTTGACCACCAGGTGGGACAAGATGGCCAGAACCCCAATTCTTTGATTGCAAGATATGCATATAAATTTTACCTTTGACTTATAATGGGAACTTAAAAGTGCCATAACTTTTGAATGCCTTAATATTTTTTCACCAAAGAAAAAGCAGCATGTTTGCCACCAAAGTTCTTTCAAATAAGTCATCTCACAGAGGTGGCAATTAACACAATGGCTGCAGGACCACATTAAGAATGCCAAAAGGTGCCTCCAAAATGGAAAATTTGCATTTTTCAGTGCTTTCGCATATGAAGACCAGCACTCTAACAGAAATGCAATTTGGCAAATCAAGAGATCTAGTGTGCCCCAATGCGTGTACCAAATTTCAGGCAAATCCATTGAACAGGTCCAAAGTTATTAACGTCCAAACTTTTGACTTTAATATGTAATCATTACTCATCCCTAACTATAATGGCACAACCACGCCATGATAGATAGATAGATAGATAGATAGATAGATAGATAGATAGATAGATAGATAGATGAATAGATAGATTGATTGATTTTGGTATTCAGATCATTGTCTTATAGAAAGGCCACTAAAACAAAGCTCTTGTGACCAATGTGAGTCCTTTCTAGGCCTCCCAGAATCCCAGAAAAAAACAAAAAGCTATGCACATTATTACACTGTTGTGTGAGTGAAGCATATCTGAACACTGTGTAAGTCACAGAAATTAAATCTACAAACAAACTACACACATTATTATTAAACTTCAGTGTGAGTGAAGCATATATGGACACTAATGAGTAAACAGACCTGCACTTGGCAGGGTGAGGTACCCTGTGACAAAGAAACAGTACCTGGAGGTTTAAAGTCAAGATACAACCTTAGTAAAGGGTACTTAATAAAAGGAGGTCCACACTAATGCTTACCAGTTATTTTCTCCATGTAATGGTCAAGAAACATTACATGCCCAACTGGGTCAAGGAAATGCTCTCCACAATGATCTTTCCCTGGCCCAATGGGACATGTAGTGTTTACTTTGCCCTTTAAATTGAGAAAATATCTATTAAACATTAGTGTGGATCTTTATTTATTGAGTACCCTGTACTAGAGTTGATCCATGACTTTAAACCTCCACATATCTGAACACTAGTTATGTCACAGAAAAGAAATCTAGAATGCAATTGGCAGTGTGACCCAAATTAAACATACAAAAGACCCTATGTCATCATTCATTATTTTTATTTGCATTTGTATATATGATTATTCTTCCCTGATCAACATTAACTTGCATTGACTCAGGATACGAGTTTAGTTGTGTTGAGTGTGCACCAGAATTCATGGCAATTCTCTATGGACAGTCTGCAGATGAAAACTTTTACTTAAACCAGCTCTCCCTTTCAAAGCTGCAGGCAGTGATTATAGTTTGTCTATCGTGGGATAAATTGAATAGTAAATTAATCCATTGCCACAGTAAAGTACAACATAAGTATTGCATATGAAATAGCAGCAGTGCTATAGCTAAACAGAGAAAGAGCAGGTGCTGGAAAAATGGCACACACACACAATATACTGAATACAGTAACCTCCCCCATCTATACATATATGTTCTGAAGAGGGTTATGCAGCATACAAAAGAAAAAAACATCATTACAGTGAGATTTTTTCTCCCATTACAATGCATTTTTTCATTAAAAGATATTAGATGTTTTCAAAAGGATTCTTTAAAGTCCTATTTAGAAATGCAGTTATAGACTGATGTTTTCAGGTTTAATGTCTATGACCTTTTGCAAGGATTGGTGACCTCCTAACACCAGTAACATGAGTATAAGATTGTGCACTACAGGCGTTTTAATAAAAGTTTTTTTTTGGTAATCAGATCATTGGCTTATGGAAAGGTCAATAAAAGGAAAACTCTTGTAATCAGTGTGAGTCCTTGTTAGCCCTCCTGGAATCTCAGAAAACAACTAAACTAAGCACATTATTATTACACTTGAGTGTGAGTGAAACATATCTGAACACTAATGAGCTGACTATATGTTAAGATACACGTGTTGAGCTGTTTGAAGAATGTTTTAATGGGAGGAAAAAACATTACAGTGAAATTTTCTTCTCCATTAAAAAATGCAATCATACACATGTATTTGCAGCTATAAGGTGTATGATCTTTTGCACAGATCAGTGACCTCCCTATGTCAATGGCTACAATGAACGCTAAGCACTGAATACATGCAACAAACAATATCAGCATAAAACTTGGACATGGAGAAATGATTATAATTTTCAGGATAGAGTATTGGGTTACTTACTGTAGTGCTGTTTTTTTCCTTCTGTTTGTTATTGTGCTAGCATATACTGCAACAGTGAAATTAACCGTCACAGTCAAAAGTTTCTGCACTGGAAAGGCTCAGCTGACTAACACAGTCCTTCCTTCCTGATATACACATACACACGCACACACACCTAAAACCCAGAGAACCATGGCATGTTGCCTATTACATGAAAATAACTACTAAAGTATGGATATAGCCTTTGAGGTTGTAAAGGTGTCATGTGAAAGTTTTAAATATTATAAATACATTTGCAAGTACCTAAATAATGAAATTACTATGTATGAGTAGTACATGAATAAAAATGTAATTATCTCCAATGTGTCATAACTACATGCGCTTGAATTTATTTTGCTGCCCTGTAAATTTGGTATATTGGATCAGTAATCAATGCAGATTACAGTAAGTTAAAAAATGACAGTATATAAAAGGTAGTAAATGTAACAGTGGGTGCATGGTATAAAAGGGAAAAAAACTGGAGGCACATGATGGCCACCTAAGCAAATCGCTTTCCCCAGAGCTCCTGACCCACTCTCTCTAACAAACTCTTTTTTGCATCTAATTTGTCTTTGAACATTCAACCTGGCTACAGACACTTTGGTGAGAGTGTTCAGAACATCGTTAAGGCAAGACATTATCTAGAATGGAGGCAGAAATGCATGAAAGCCTGCCTCGCCACCACGCCACCAAATACACCGACCGAGACAAAAACACAAAGCGGGCTAAGCATCTCCGAGCGGAGCTGTAGCAGGCACAAGTTCCCAGGCCACGCTAACTGAAGAAAAATTCTGGGAGGGATTTGCGATAAAAGCTACATTAGAAGCATTAGCGACCTCTGTACAAACCCTGACCTCCTCCTCCATAACTGTTCTCTCACAATGCACAGGGATAACAAAGCTTGCATTTACTCATTAGATGATTGGAAGGTGAGAACAGACCTAGAGATAAGCCAACTATGCCAGTGCCTAAAATCTGTGGAGAGCAAAATGGAGGATCTCAAAGGTAAGATCGATGTAATAATATCATTATCTTGAGTCTCAAGTAGGAGAGGAAGGGTCCTCTCCCATTTATTTATACAAAAACTGCAACAAAATAGCAGGGCCTCTTCTAATGGCCCTGATTATATCATTGAAAGAGCCCACCAATCACTGCACTCCACACCTCCTCCTGGGGCTCTCCCACGGCCCTTGCTATTCCGACTACTAAACTTCCTGGATAAACAATATATCCTCAACAAAGTCCATGAATTAAGTGAAGTGCAGTGGGAGGGTTGGAGAATTCATATTGCCCAGGATCTTCTTAAGTCAGCACAGCAGAAAGGAACAGAAATGCATCCTACAGTTACCAAACTTATTGTGGCTGGAATTAGCTTCAGAATGAAATAGCCTGCTGTGCTCAAGTGCAACACTGAGAAGTGTGGCATAATTTTGATCACAGGAACATGCTGTAGCAAGCCTGAAGAACCTATATCTGGATCTCTTCAAGTGAAACGAATATCTGGAGGTATTCTTGGAGCTAACTTAGTTGTAAGTGTTCAACATGGATGGTTCATATTAAAGTGATGCAAGCCTAGAAATTTCTTCCTTTATGTTGGAGTCATTGTCTTTTTGCAGCAAGTCTCTTAATGACCTGTTCAGCCTAATGCAATTATGATGATCCCCTTACTAGATACGCTTCTGTTTTGTTATCCTTTTGTTTTGTGAGACCTTACATGCTACTGAGACAATTCTCCTGATGGAAGAGATTTATTTGCTTTTGCAGGTAGCCAGAACTTCCCCAAGTATGTGCACGTTCAAGAAGAGGTCTGCAGAACTGATAACTGCACACTGCACAGTGTTGTCTTACTTATAGGCCTGACTTTTTTTTACATTTTACTTTACAGGGGAACATGTACTGCTTTGGGGTATCAATGGTTAACCTAACTATTAATGCAGTACCACTTTTCAATGATGCAATTTACTTGTTTTGTATTGTTTATCTATAAGGCACTATGCATCATAGGATCATCTTGGTGTATCGCCTAATTGAATACTGAGACACTAATAAAATGTTATGTTTGGATGTTGCACATTTATTTAGAGTAGAACAAATTACACTCTTATGCTTAATGGTGACTCGGCAGAAGAGGGAGGGAGGAAGGGGAATTCTGTGATTGTTTTGGGGGTAGTAGGTGTATTACAACTTGGATAGTGTGAGGAGAACAGTCTGGGACTGCTAAGCATGTACAGTGGCATGCAGGGTATGTTAATGAAGGGGAAGGCAAAAGGAAGGTAGACAGAGAATTTTGTACAAATGGAAAAAGAAGGGATGAGGGATGGGAGGGTAAAGCACCATCAATACTTGCTATTAAGCACCTGTTACATAGTACTGTACCTGCAGTCCATGGTTTGTACTTCAAGGATGATGAAATTTGTGTCATGGAATGTTAAAGGGGCATGCACTAGAGTGAAAAGGCATCAGATCTTAAAGCACTTTCAACTACTGCAATGTCAGAGTGCTCTCTTTCAGGAAACTCACTTGTGGGCATCGGAGAAAGTTATTTTCTTGCCCCAACTGGTGGGGCAAGTATATGCAGCAGGTGATTCCACCTATCAAAGGGGGTTGCTATTCTTATTTCTAGAGCAGTTAACTTCCAACTACTTAAAGAGACAGGAGACAGGAGACATGAAAGGTAGATATATCTACTGCACTGTATATAGAACACACTGAACACACTGAATTGTTACTGGGCTGCTTCTGTGTTACCAATACTCAGTCATTGGAATTTTCTTGAGGCAGTTAACTTAGTAGCACCATATGCACATCTCCCTTGATCCTGGCTGGGGACTGAATACTACTATTACTACAGACCTCGACAGGTCAAGGAGACACCCTCAAACTCTCCCCCAACAGAAGCGCTATAAGAATTCCTTAGTGTAGGAGGCCTTTGTGACACATGGAGAGTACTCCACCTTGATGAGCAAGTATTTATGTTCTATTCCCAGTGCATAAGTCATTTCTAGAATTGACTACTTCCTAATTTGTACCCGGCCATGCCAGAGGTAGTAGACAATATCATATCACCAAGCTGCTTTCAGAACACTCCTGGTGTGCTTTTCCACAATGCCTACCTCACCTTTAAAAGGGACAAGATCTGGAAAATCAACACACAACTTCAACTTCTGAAAGACCCTGGGAGATAACTAAGAGAAGATCCCTAATAACGGACTACTGGTCTTGCAACAAGGAATCTATTGCAGACACTGATAAAATATGAGATGCCTTGAAGTGTGCACTGCGAGGCTAATTAATCCGCCTGGCAACCATCCAGAAAAAGAGAAAGCGGCTGCAATGTAGACCCTTCTTGACCAGATTACAACCTTTGAAAATAGGGCAGGTCTTGGTCTCTTGGAGGCAGAGCAGGTAACCTTAACCACATTAAAGCAGCAATACTCTGACCTGCTTAGGGAAAAACAGAATATGCCCTCTTAAAGATGCAGGCCTCTTATGTGGACCAAGGCAACAAGGCAGGGCAACTGCTAACACAGCGGCTTCATCAGCAGGAAGAATCTAGATTGGTGCATTCCATAATACCCCAGGATGGACCACACCTAAAACCTCCCTTATAGAAATTGCCCAGGAATTTGATACATTTTATTTTCATCTCTACAGCCTCCCAATGACTCTCCAACAGAAAAGGAAACCAAGGCATACTTAGAATCTACCCTGCTTCCTATGTTATCACCTGCACAGCAAGAATTTCTTATGCCCTATCTCTGCTCAAGAAATCTTTACAGCACTGGGCTCCTTACCCCTAGACAAATGCCGGGACCTGATGGCCTTCCTTCCAATCTTTATAAAGCTTTGGAAGAGCTAACTCCCATCCTGTCTCAATTTATCTCCTATCTTCATAACAATGGATTATCAGATACATCCCTATTAGCAGCCCTTATCATAGTCCTGCCTAAGCCCAATAAGTCTGCAGATAAGATTGCTAATTATCATCCAATCTCCTTATGAACTGTGACATGAAAATCTTTGCTAAAATTCTGGCCACTAGAATCATGCATATTTGGGACCACTTGATTGGTCCAGAACAGGTGGGATTTATGAGAGAAAGATCCTGTGCTGATCACCTCCAGAAGCTGGACCATGTCTTCTCTGTGGCCAGGTAGTCTAAGGACCCAATGGTCTTGGTGTCCCTGGATGCAGAAAGGCATTTGATAGGGTTCGTTGGGACTTCCTGTTTTTGGTCATGGGAAAATTCAGATTCCCATCCAAATTTGTCCAATACGTACAAGTACTATACACTAGCCCAAGTGCTAAAGTACACTGCAATGGAATACTTTCTAAAGGTTTCTCCCTCAGTCGGGCATCAGGCAGAGATGCCCCTCCTCCACTCCTTTTTAACCATTATTTGGAACCACTGATTAGAACATCGAAGGCATCCGAAGGCTCAGGGCATTCAATGAGTCCCTCGACATTAAGATATCAGCATACGTGGATGACATCCTACTGCATGAATCGCATTAGTGACATCCATACCAGAGGCCCCAGTATCATTTCTCAATTTGGTACTTATTTAAATTACAAACTGAATGTAGACAAAACCATAGTTATGCTATTAAATGATCTTGCCCTCTCTTCAGATTGTGAGGACTTAGGCCTAATTTGGGACTCAAAGTTTACACACTTAGGATCACCTTGTCCATAAAACAGTCCCTTATCAAGAAATTGAATCTGGAAAACATGGTGGATACCATCAACCAATATCTAAACAGATGGACATTGCTCCACTCTCACTTCAAGTCCGAATCAGTGTGATTAAAATGAACATTCTCCCATGTATCTTTTACCCTTTCAACATGCTTCATATTTTCTCCCACAAACCTGGTTGAAAAAACTCCATTCAATCATATCTTGCTTCCTCTGGAAAGGTAAACCTCCTGTAGAGTGTACCACTGCTTGATAGCCCCAAAGCACTTAGGAGGCCTCAAAGTTCTTAACGTTTACCTTTATTATTAGCCAGTCACACTTCTAAATATGCCTGGTGGGTAAATCCTACTGGACAGGCAGCAACCCCTGGCTATTTACCCATATGGCTATACACAGAGAGACACCTAATATTATCAACTGGGATCTCATCATTCAGCCTTTTATTTGTCCCACCCAGCAAGCTCTAAACATCAAAGGGACAGTTGTGTATCGTCTATGATGGTGCATGCTCAGTTATGAAGGTCCATGCATTACATGAACATGCATGACACCTCAAAAGCCCTTATGCCCCAACCTCAACTTTAGAGTAAATGGAAAGGTACTCTCTCCCCAGTGGATCCCAGGGCTTCTGGACAAGCAAGTCTCTGATCTGATACTGAATGGGAAACTACCTGAGTGTCATGCTCTGTTGGCACTTTTCGACTGCCCAACATGCAGATTTTTAAAATCTACTAACTTCAACATATGTTAATCAAGTGGTTTGGAAACAAATATGGGGATATTAACAATGAAAATTTTCTCCCTTATCCTATCTCACTCCTGGCAACCCTTTGCGGTATCAAAGTTGATATCCCTCCTCTTCTCACAGATACATCCCCAAGCCAATGGGTGCTCACCTTACTGGGAGAATGCATTACCTACTTTGTCTTTGAAGTGGAGAATATATGGTTGGACGTGTATCATTATCTCTCTAGTGATAGACTACATATCACACAATTTCATATACTAAAGAACATATATTTTACCCCGACTCAACTACAGTATATAAAATAGGTAAGCTCCCAGCAGCAACCTGCTCAGATATCAGAACACAGAAGGTTCTCTGAAGCATGTTTTGTGGGAATGTTCTAAGGTAACCTCTATATGGGACAAACTTAAGACAACGCTGGACCCCTGCTGGGTTTAGCTGAATATTTTACCCAAAAAATATGCGTGTTGGTAACATCCTTGAATTCCTGTAAAGAAAGAAGATTTCATATGTCTTTAATTTCCTTGACTGTAAAATGAATAATATTGCATCACTGGCTAGACCAAGAAATTATCTCCTACACAGAATGGTTAAACAATATTTGTACAATGAGAGTAGAGGAAATTTGGCTAGCCTGAAAAATCGTATGAGTACCTATAACAAAAAATGTGACAAGCTGGAAACACTATTGTTGTTGTATGCCTCTCAATAGCACATGTAGTTAGCATTTATTTCTTGATGACTGTGCTAGCTAAACTTCGAATGGTCCCCTACCAGGGCATGTCTGTCACAATGTAAATGCTGCTGTTGGAGAGGTGGGGTGGGAAGGAGGACATGGGAGGAGGGGAGGCGGGGGTGTGTGATTGTAGTGTGGCCATGTTATGTAATGTATTGTTTGTATGTTTGTTTGCTCTGAAAACTAATAACGCATCTTAAATTAAAAAAAACTTAATGAGGTTGGTATGAAAATGGACACATTAGTCCTGTAAAGGATGTCATTTAAATAACCTGATCTCAGAAAAGTTAGTAGGAAATACACAGAAGAGTCACTTATTTTGAGTTGATCCATATAATAATTAAATATTTCAGTTATATCGGTAGCAGTAATGCAGTAGCCAGTAAACTATAATTTGCATGGATAGCGTAGCCAGTTGGTTTCAGTCCATAGATCCATATTTTATGGGTTTGGTTTGCTAGCAGTAATGTAAGCTTGCCTATCTCCAGCAACCTCAGAAGTAAATGTTGGCTATGTGATGTGATAAGTAACAGTGTATAGCACTTAAATCAAAGGCCTTGCCTAAGTTGGTGTCCTTTGCATGGAAAGTGGATTTGACACTGGCATGCAAGATTAACCTAATGTGAATTATTGGGAGGGATGTAAAGTCATTTGCATCTCAAACAGAAAGTCTGGCAGTTTTCCTGCAGATCCAGGCACCAAGTTAGCATTATTGTGTGAAGTGACTGAAGGCTTAGGTTTTAACATGTGAACAGGTTTTGTGCTTTGAAGTTTACTATATAGAGTGCGATAATGTCATGGGCAGAGTAAGAGGATGGAGTTTGTAGAAAATAAGTTTTATACAAAATAATTTATTTTGCTTTTGGTTGATTTAATTGTATTCCTATCTATCTCAGACTTTATAAGCTGTGAAATATAAAGTTAAGTGGGATGTGCTTCTCAATGTTTTTGTAGAGAAATATAAATATAGCAAAATATTAGTATAGTAAGTTGTGATGTTAAGATTCTGATGTACTGTATGGCTCATGATTGTGGTGTAGTGAGCAACATTATATTTCATAGCATGTAATAAATGAAAGTAAGTTCGGAATCTAGGAGAATTTCTCAGTAGGTACAGAACCAATAATAGTAGTAAAAGATATTAAAATAAGAATGTTACAATCCTGTCATTCAGTTCTGTTAGTGTCCAGGTAATATTATATCAGTCTTGTAAATTTTGTCATGCAGTAGTCATGAGACAGAAAGACTTAAGAATTAATGGGCAGAGTTGCAACATACATCATCACATGTCATGTGATGTTAAGCACACTTTAGGAGACGAATATTTAATTTGTTGAGGCAGAAATATTTTCATTTCTGAAGATATGAATCTATGTTGGGAATGGGTCATATGGGTCATAAGCTGCAATTAGGGATCACATATTTGAGCAGGACATTGTTTGTCTCACAATGTATATGCAGTGTTAGGGGTAGTATGGCACAATTCTTATTGTTTATTGTTTATTGTATTCTAGGAATTAATACCTTTGAGCCAAGGCTCTTTTACAAAGGTTCGCATTAAATTAGGTACAAACAATGGGGTTACAATGGGTTGCACATTTAGGTTACATAGTGTAAATAAACAGAGACATATAACAGTTAAACATCAAAGACATTTATGAACGAGCAGATAATTACCAATTAAACACTTTCTGTTTAACAATTCTGGTTTCAATATCACTGGAAAATATAATAAACTGGCATTATTATAAACAGGTTTTATGGACATACATGACAGCAACAGAGAGTGATGCACTGAGATAGTGATGGTGTTATTAGTAGGACATAGCAGCCTAATTAAGCCTAATTAAAAGTTTGAATATGTGGATCATGAAGAAGTCATGTGGTGCTTGGAAATAAACATGGAATTGGGTTTTAGTAACACCGCTATGAAAGTGTCTAGTGAAGCACAGGTTGTTTTGTTTAAATAAATATATGTAAACACACAATAGTGCCACCCTGATAGGGCAAACAGACATGTAATGCATGTTTACCTAGTTATGGCTGCGTCCTGCCCAATTATAAATATCAAGTGCCACATTATGTTGATATTGTATCCATTCATACTATTGCTAACTACTGTAAGCTTTATTACAGCCTTATCTCAGTTTCAAGGAGGTCTCTCATCTGTGGCAATATGCAATATAAAGAAGGCATAACGGGCATATGGTGATACAGTCGCTGGAATATTAGCCACGGACACAATGAGTGCAGTCATTTAGTTGAAAAGACGTTCTGTCACCCGGTAGAGAGGTCCCAGGCAAAAGAAGCTGTTGCTACTGTTTAGTCACAATGGTTAAACGAGCGATGTTTTGTACCATTACAGATGGATGGTTTACATACTAACATACTATTTGCCAGCTTAAGGTCTATCGAGTCTGCTCGAACCTTAGATCCTTAGTTGGGTGCGAGACCCTCCCATCCCTTGTGCTCCAGAAACCCCTGTCATCCATCCCCACCCCACTGGGACAGGCATCATCTGATACATCCACTTTCTGTGTCTGTCCCACCCTCTCTTGAAGCCCTCTACTGTGGATCTCTGAACCAGCACACCAGGCAGTGCATTCCAAGGGTCCACCACCCTCTCAGTGAAAAACCTCCTTCTCTTCCCCTCACCGTCCACCTTCCAACTTCAAACCATGCCCTCTGATGATACCTCCCTGCTTTAGTCTAAAGATCCCTCCATGTTTACCCTATTTATTCCCTTGAGGTACTTGAAGACCTCAACCATGTCCCCATCTCTCCTCTCCCTCCAATGAAAACAGGCAGAGCTCCTCAAGTCTGTCCTCATACATCAAATCCCTAGCCCTCATATCATCTTTGTTGACCTCCTCTGTACCCTCTCCAGGAGCTGTATGTCCCTCTTCAATTGTGATCTCCAGTACTGTACACAGTACTCAAGGTGTGGTCTAACCAGTCCATTGTACAGCGGCAGAATCACTTCCTTACTCCTAGAGGTGATCCCCTTACAATGCATCCCAACATCCTGTTTGCCTTGCTAGCCGCCTCCTGCACTGCTCAGAATTATTCATACATGCATCCACCATGACCCCAGGTCTTTTCCCCTATTGAGGCCTCCAGCACCTCCCTCCCAGGGTGTACCTGTGTTTAGGTTCCCGACCAAGATGCAACACTTTACACTTGGTGATATTGAATTTTAATTTCCATGTGTGAGCCCAGCTTTCCAGGGTGTCCAGGTCCCCTTGCAGGGCCAATCTCCCTCTTCTCCCTCAACTACTGCTCCCATCTGGGAGTCATCCTGAAGAGACTCATTTCACACCTATACCCTCCCTGATGTCCGATATGTATGCATTAAACAGGATTGGACCCAGGACCAAGCCCTGTGGACCCCACTACCAACCTCCTAGGATTCGAGAGCCCCCCACAGACCACTACTCTCTGGGTGTGTCCAGCTAGCCAGTTTTCAATCCATCTGACCATCAAAGGGCCTACTCTTAACCTCCTTAAATACAAATATTTTTGCTCCAGACAAGAACGGGAGATGTCAGTGTTATTTATGTAGTCACCCACTCCAATTTCCAATCAATAGGTTTAGAGGGTATAGTGGAAGCTAGCAGTTAGTTCCAATGTGGTCTTCAATAGATGGGCTAGAAGGAGGATCAGAGACAATGAAGTCCTTACAAGCTCGCTAAAAGATTGGAGAGATAAAATAGATCCTGAACTGGTGGCTTTGAAACAGAAAATTGTAAATTAGAGGCATATCTGGAAGACCTAGAAGGGAGGTTAGAAGTCTTCAGGAGGTGACTGGGAAGGTGCCACCTTTGTGTTGTTACTAAATTCATTGTGGCAGGTATTGCATTCCACATGTTATAGCACTCCAAACTGACAGCACGGCAGAATCTGATGCCCTGAATTATCTATGGACCATAATCCAGTATGGAACCTTCATTGGGAGCAGCTAATCCAGTAAGACATCTGTGCAAAATGAAGGCTCTGTGTTTTCTTGCTGCATGTGGTCAGCTGAGCCAGATTTGGAGCTGCTCTCTTTGCCCTTTAGCCGAACATGTAGATCTGATTCTGCCCACTACAGTTCAGTATTTTACTGTGTGGCTGTACAGGGGGTGGTATTTTTTTTGTTTTAATTGTTGTTTAACCAGGTATAGCACACTAAGCTATTTGTGAGGCAGTCACCCAAATCAAGATGTTTTACATGTTTCTCACCACTTAACCATTGCCTTACTACTCCTTGCAGTGGGGACATTCACCCAAACCTCAGCCCAGCACCTTAAATTTCAATGTCTCACCCGCTGCCAAGGCCACCACTGATAACTGGGCGTCCCTCCCCCAGGGGCTATGATTATTCCACCTCAACATTTGTAGCCCTAGCCCCAAGCTCAATCTACTCCAGGTCCTAGCCATGCAACATGCCCCCAACATTATCATCCTGTCAGAGACCTGCTAAACCCTAACCTTCTAGACCCAGCCATCGTCATTTCAGGTTATAATATCACTCAGTAAGACCGACCCACCTGTGGGCGGAGTGGTTATCTATACTAACTCAGACCTGCACTTTTCTATGCGCTCACTAAATCTGAGCCAAAGCCTATGAACTGCTCATGCTAAAACTGTCCCTGCCTTTCTCTCTCTCCTATCTATGCAGCTGGTATCTACTGCTGCTCTGGCACCTGGCCACAACAGTCACCAACCTCCTAACCCACATAGCCTCCCTAGCCCTTTGGGTGAACTCTATATCATGGGGGACTTTAATCCCAACTGGCCATCCCTACTTTCAACAAAGCTCGCTCCAAGATAACAGCCCTAAATTTTACCCAAACCATCTCTGAACTGCACGCTCAAACCTCAAGACTGGCAATCTCTCCCTACTTGACTGGGCTCTACCTCTCACCCCCACGGGTCATCAGCTCTGGCCTACTTCCAGACTCTATAAAAACCATCACATCACCTACTTAGTCCACAAAATCCATCGGACTAAATCCCCTAAAAAATTCTACTACAAAGGTCATACAAATCACTAAACCTCACCCTCCTCCTGGAAGACCTAGCTCACTCAAACTGGGACTTTCTCCTAGAAGTAATAACATAGATGAAGCCTTACACATTTCCAAAATAACTTCCTCAGTTTCTGGGATAAACATGTCCTCGCATTGGTCCGATGGTCTCACCTCCCTGATCTCCCTCGAGCTAATTGCGTGCCAAAATGCCCAGGACAAGGCGTGGTGATTGTACAAATCTACACTCCTTCCAGGTGACAGTAACTCCTACTGCACGCTCCAAAACAAGTGCACCAATGCCACCCATTTAGCCAAGGCCGAACTCTTTAACAACACCCTAACCGCCAACCTCGGTAGACTGTCTAAATTCTGCAACATTATCAACTCCCTTTTCTCCGGTCCATCTACAAATCCCACCCTCATCCACTCACACAAGTGACTCTCCTCACAGATTCTCTCTTGGTCACCTCTGAGTTCAACTCACTTCACCTCTTGTGCTACAACCCTCTTTGCCTCCCTTCCAACAATAACCTCACCCTTGCAACAAACTGAAACCCTTAAACTTGCCAGCCAGAACCTCTTCACCTTCAAACACATTGCTGACACAGAAACCTTAGGTGCCCTACTCACTCAGAACCCTGAAAGGATAAATCACCTGACGGTCAGACACCTGACTCCTCTTCCTATCTGCCCGTGCCATTGCATCTCCCTTGCCATCCTTCTAAATCTTTTGTTTGTCTCTGAATCAATTCCCAAGGAGTAGAAGCATGCCACAGTTATTCCACTATGAAAGGCAGGGACCCCACCACCACGGCAAATTTCCAATACATCTCCCTGCTCCCCGCCTGCTGCAGAAGCACCTCGTGCTCCCACAACTCTCTCACTTCCACTCTGAATCAAACTTCCTCATGCCTTTCCAGTATGGATTTAGAAAAAACACTCTACCTCCATCTTCCTACTAAGACTCAAAGATTCCATGACAGAGGACAGAGGCCAAATTACATCAGCCATCTTTGTTGATTTAGCTAAAGCTTTTACACAGTATCCCACCCTCTATTACTACCTAGCTTAGCCACTGCTGAGTTATCCACGTCAGCCACTAACTAGTTCATAGCCTACCTGCAAGATAGAACCCAGTCTGTAAAATTAGCTGATTCCACCTCACCCCCCAACTCCCTATTGTCACTGGTGTTCATCAGGGCTCAGTTCTCTGCCCCTTCTCTTTCCATCCTGCTAAATGGCCTGCCAAAACATGCTTAACTACCTCTATACATATGTATGCAGATGACACTGTCCTCTTTACCTCCCGTCGGACTCAAGAGGAAGTCACTTTCACTCTCCAGGCTGACTTCAACAAGGTACAGCTCTGGTTTAACTCCCCACCACCCTCCCTATAGCAAGAAGACAGCTCCATGACTTTCGGCACTCAGGCAGAGACTATCCAGACTCATCTCACAACCAATTTTCCACACCCTTGATGGAACAATCCTAGAGGGACGTGCCCTCCTTTATGTACCTAGGAGTCTGGTTTGACCGCCACCTGTCATTCTTCACCCATGTGGATGCTATCCAGAAAAATTATGCCATAAGCTTGGCAAGCTCTATTGAAATCACAGTTGTCTCCCGCTACCAGTGAGATTGAAATTGTTCAGAAAATGATACTACCTTCCTTCAACTATTGCGACATGGTCTACAGCTCAGCCCCAAAGTCCACCCTATCCAGACTGGACCCCTTTTCAATGCTTTCTGCCATTTTGCTCTTGATGCCCTCTTAGTACCCACCACTGTGAGCTTTACCACTCACTGGCCCTCCCATCCCTGAGCAACTGCGTGGCTACTTCACAGTGTTAAATTTGCTTCTAACTTCAGGCTCAGTTCCCTTCCTCCCTACTCGCGCCCTCCTTTCCTCCCCACCAACCCCCATGCCCTTAGGTCTCTGACTCCAGGCTATTGGTAATCCTTCACCGGTGGATCTCTGCAGGCCAATCAGCCTTCTCCTACTATCTCCCTAAGATGTGGAATGACCTGCCGACCCAAAATGCCACTCCTCCTCTAGGCATTCTCTATCCTCTGCCCTCATTAACTACTATGCTACAAACTGTTCATGCCCTGACCCCCTCCTCCCTCCTGCTACTACCTCCCTTTTCGTCTCCCCCATCATCTTATGTAGCCTGACCAGTGGCTCTTGCAATCTACTTCTCATGCTGGCATGAAATCTTATCAACCCTTGCAGTTGCCCATTACTGCACTTCTACTCAGCTCCCAGTCAATCAATCTCTCATAGTCTATGACAGTCATCTATGGTTAGTGTAACATAATCCCAATCCAAACCACACACTCCATTATCAATCACTCCCTGGCAGCAAGTACCTGCTGCCAGCTCTGTGTAATTCAGAATTCATTTCAGTGTAAGTTATGTAAGCACACATGTATGTACGTATTTATGTCTGTAAACTATGCATGATATGTCACTGTTTCCTGTATATATCTGACACTCTGTAATCCTGTATGTAAGCAATATATGCAATCTCACCCTTAATCCAAGACCTCAATGAGTAATTCAATGTAGTGTATCATGTACTCTCAATGTTATGTATCACAGACTCAGTGTGTAATTCTATGTAACATATCATGTACTCTCTTCTGTATCCCTCCCCAGGTTGCACAGTGAAATGAGCATCTTGTTGCTCAGTGTGCCCTTCCTGGTGAAACATTTCAATAAATAAATAAATTTGATGAAGCCGGCACTGCATTCAAAATGCAGGTTTGGGAGTTCTAAGAAGTGCAACTAATGGACAGAAGCAGGAAATGTTAGTGTTTTTCATTACAGTCCCACAGATGGTGCTTCAAACCTCATGTGGAACGTCTCACCCGCTCCTTCCAATTCCCAGTCAAGAGGTTTAGAGGGTACAGTGGAAGCTACAGTGGAGTAGAGCACAGTGGCATTCTAAGAAGACAAGTCAGTGACTTTTTGTTCTATTTTCTACATTTTACACCTCGACTTTCACTAATCTCGACAGCATTGAATTTCAACAATTTGTCTGGCATCCTTAGGTCCCCTACCATTTGTCTGTTCCCTATTGTCTTGCGATGATTTGTTCGTGACAATACAGCTGCTCACGGGCATAATGTGTAATCTGTCAGTTTCACGGTCTGGGACCGAGTCGGGTGACTCTGGCATCGACCTGCTGGTGGTGGTGGGATTTGCTGAAGTCTCCTAAACCTTCTGGAGTGGTCTACGGTGGGTGGACATTGTTCAGGGTTATTGATAAGGTTCGCTTGGATCAGGAGTTCCACTCTGGGGCTATTTCCATCACATGGTAATCTGTGATATTTTGCCTTCTGCCTTTGGATTAGAATTGATAATGTATTTTGTTTATTCATAAGACAGCCTGACTCGGATTGTTCGAGTTTTGAGCACCTGGAATTTTAGTATTGGATGACTAGTAGACTTTTATATTTTTAATTTTCACCTTTCTATGCTTTTTGGATGACCAGCAGGTTTTATACTATTTTAATTTTCTTCACTTTTCTATGCTTTTGATTTTATGATATTACATGATTCTTTTTATTTTATAGGTTTTCCTTGGTTAATAATATTATTTGTTAATTAAGATAGTTGTTAAGCTGAGAGTTACTAGATATTTGCCAGCAATGATGTGTTTGATGGGGCTTAAGGACGGTCAGGCGTATTCTCCCACTCTGCTCCGGGACCTCCGTCCCTTCCACTGTCCTCGGTTGTCTGATGATGTTTTAACAACTGTCGTAAAGCAGGGATAGTGAGAAAGGCGTTTAGGGGATGGATGGGCTAGACAGAGTGGGAGAGTGGAAAAGGGTAGGCAGATAGGGATAGTTGGGTCAAGGAGACACCCTGGGGCGAAATGGGGTCAGGAGAGGGTCCTCCTTGGCATTTCCCATACCAAGGGCTCCACAGACTGTGGGCAGGTACTGCGATCCTCTCCGAAAATCCATCCAACTCAAGCGGTGTTATGTAATGCCAGGTCGATTAGGAACAAGACTGCTATTATCGCAGATCTTGTTGCAACATCTGACCTGGCATGTATACGAGACCTGGCTGGATGAGAATGCAGGTCCTATTTTAGACTCTGCTGCTCCAGCTGGGTTCTCGTAATGCACCGTCCGAGATTGGATCGTGGGGCGGGGAGTGGCCATCTTTTTTAGATCAGATCTGAGTCTTGTGGAGGTGCCAGTGGGTAACACCAGATCCTTTGAGTGTATCCTGGCAGCAGGTGCAGGTTTAGGATTCTCCTCATCTACCGTCCACCCGGTGATGGTGGTGAATTCCTGAAGGAGTTCCAGCGGACTTCATCGTTGACATGGCATTGGAGTCGCCTAGATGGTTAATACTGGGTGACTTCAATGCCTGGGTTCACGATGAACTCTCGCACTTTGGGAAAGAACTTCCTCCAACTTATGTCTATGTTGGGCCTGTCACAGGTAGTTACCTCTGCTACCCATATAGGTGGACACTCTTTGGACCTGGTGTTCCTACTGGATTTGGATGTTTCACATCTGGAGGTGGAACCAAATGTGTGGACAGACCATCACACCATAAGATTCAGTTTTGGGGCACCCCTAATAGGTCTGCCCTACAGAGATGGTCCAGTATCGCCTTTAAGGGAGTAAACCCAGAGGGCCTAATTAGCAGTACTGGACCTATCGGGTGTTTCGGATGAGAGCATGGGTCCAGGGACCTTGTTATTGCCTATAACAAGGCAGTGAGCAGGGCCCTGGACCAAATTGCTCCTGTTTGCATTCGCCCACTCACTCAGTGCCCAAAGACTCCATGGTTTGATGAGTCTTTGAAGGAGCTGAGGAGTGGGGCGAAGGCTAGAGAGGGCCTGGCGGAAATCTTGCCTGGATGCTGACAAACTTAGATTGATGGATCATTATGTTATCTATCAATCGGCAATAACTCGTAAGAAGGCAGAATTCTGTCCAGGGAGATTGCTGCTGCGCTGAAACCCGACTGGCTCAACTCTTTCGACTGTTGACAGATTGTGCAATCCACTCTGTCTACAGTCTGGAAGAGATTTTCTACAATAAAGTGTGATGAGCTTGCTCGATTTTTCGCTGATAAGATTGCCAGCATTAGGTCGGATATCAGCCAGGCTCACTCTTCAAGGGTTTGCAGTGATCGCGAGGGAAACAAACACCTGTGTCACCTGGTTTGACTTTGGTAGGCCAGAATTCATGGACATTGTGAGGATTGTCCAGACTGTACATCCAACCAGTTGTAGTTTGGATCCGGCCCTCGCCTCTATTATTGGGTTGTGTAGATATTATCTGTCCGACCATTGCTGAAATTGTCTGGAAATCTTTGGATCAGGGAATCTTTCCTGAACCCTTAAAGGAGCGGTCGTTCGACCACTCCTAAAAACCTTCATTGAATCCGGACTATCCAGCTAACTACAGACCTGTCTCTAACCTGCCCTTTTTGGGCAAGGTTATTGAAAAGGTGGTTGCACTGCAACTGGATGACCATCTTACAAATCACAATGTCTATGATACTCTTCAATCAGGATTTAGGAAAAGACATAGTACTGAGACTGCTCTTGTCCGGGTTCTAAATGATCTCCTGATAGCGAGAGATCGAAAGGCTCGTACTATTCTAGTCCTTCTTGATCTCTCTGCAGCATTTGACACTGTGGACCATGGTGTGCTTTTGGAACACCTGCGGTTTTATTGTGGACTGTCTGAGTACGGTTCTGCAATGGTTTCAATCTTTTCTCACAGGGCAGACAGGGGTTATCACTGGAATTTATTCCTCTGACGCTGTCTCTTTGCCTTGTTGGGGTTCCATGAGGGTTCCATTGTGGCACCCATGTTGTTCGCTGTCTATATGCTGCCATTGGGAGACATTATTAGGCAATATGGCTTGGGTTTTCACTGCTATGCAGATGATACCCAGCTATATTGTCCTTTAGTCCCGGACAGGAAGATACAGTCTCTATACTTAACAACTGTCTATCCGAGATATGATTGGATGAGTGCCAGCTGGCTATGGTTAAACCGGATAAGACTGAGGTGTTGGTGGTGGACCCAGGTCGCCTTGAGGCGGATTATAGGGCTGGTCTCCCTTGAGCGTGATGAATCGATGGTGCCCAGCTTCGACCTCAGACCGGGTGCATAACCTGGCGTTATTATTGACGACAGTTTGACCCTGAAATTTCACGTGTCTTCTGCTGTCAAATCTTCCTTTACCATCTTAGGAATATTGCTCGGGTGAAACACCTTGTTCCTCCGGCCGACCTTCGACATTGGTCCATGCCTTTGTTACTTCTCGCCTTGATTACTGCAATGCCCTGTACCTAGGGCTACGGGTTGATATCTGCTGCTTGCAGCTAGTGCAGAACACCCAGCAGCCAGGCTTTTGACTGGGGCGTCTATGAGAAGTCACATTACGCCTGTGCTACGCGAACTGCACTGTGCGGTTCAGTGGCGGATCACCTTTAAGGTCGGGTTACTGACCTATAAAGCCCCTACATGAACAGGGACCTAGTATCTTCAAGATCTGCTTGTTCCCTACTGTCCCTCTCGCTCGCTCCGCTCCACGGCGAGGATTGCTAGAGGTTCCAAGGTTCGTTAAAAACATCGAGACACGGGCATTTCTTATGCTGCCCCTACCCTGTGGAATTCTCTACTTTGCGGATATGAAGTTGCCTGACCGTTGAGAGCTTTAAGTTAGAATTAAAACTTATTTATTTCAAATGGCATATGGGGAGTGATTCACTGTATTTTATTGTAATTACATTGTTATTGTTGCTGTTTGTGTTATATGTATGTATTTTAATTGTTTTATTTGTACAGCGCTTTGGTATTGAAAGCGCTTAAAATAAATTTACTTACTTACTCCATTGTTTCTCATTATAAATATTACTACAGTAGATTGCCTTGTACATGACATGAGATGTAAGTCTGATATTTCTCATAATTAGTGCAGTATGTAGACAATTGCAGTGTTCCATATTAAGGCAGAATGAGTCACATAGGCTTGCTGTGTAATGTAGAGATAGAAACTGTAATGTAAATGACCTGAGGATCCATTAGTAGCACAGCTGAGTCTCAATTTTATGGGAGGTCTCTAAAGGTGTGCAATATGTGCCCTCTGACCTTCATCTCACTTCCCTCTCCTATCCCTCAAAAATCCTTAGACTCCTCCCCACTCACCAGTGCCCCAATGCTCATAACTCTCACACATCACCCCTCTGAATCCAAGCAGTCACCCCAGTTCTCTCCTCTAATCCCTCTCTCTCTGCTTGCTCTCTTCTGGCCTGAGCTGGCAACCTCCTGATCTCAGGCTCATTCCTGCCTACTCAGGCCTCTCTCAAGTAGCCTCAAAGTGTGCAATGCTAAATCAATGCAAAGCTTGTGTATTTTGCCTTGTAATTTTTAGCACTTTCCTTGTTTACATTGTGCATAACCATACGATGACTTTGTAGATATTCTGTAAAATCGTTATGTTTATCATTCTACTGTAATGTTCTTTTTACCACTGTGTTAATTTTACCTGAGTCACACCTGTAAATGAGCCTCTGTTCAGTGTGCCTTTCCTGGTCACAAATTTTAAATAAATAATTATGCTATACACAGGGCCCAGATATTCAAACTGTGCCAGGCTGTGGCACAAGCTTGTGAACAGTGCAACTTGGCTGTGCAGGGGCATTGACTGGGCGATATTCAATGGAGCTGCACCATGGCACAGCATCGTTGAATATCACACTCTGGCCACCTGCAGTGTGCATGGTGCAGTGGCACTGCGCCAGTGCAAGTGGCCAGAGGGAGCAGGGGATCTTGGCTAGCACAAGTTCCATTGCGCTATGCACAGCAACCACGATATTCAAAGTGCATGCAAATGGGGCCATAATGTATGCAAGGTGCAAATGGAGCCATTGCATGTCATTATAGTCCCATTTGCATGCAGGTGTGCCGATCCCAGCTACTTGCGCCTGGCAACCCTGCCAGGCAGCAGCCATTGGGGACCGACGCCCCTGCACAGCACAGCAATGTGCCTCACAGCCCGATCATGGACTTCAGTAACTATAACTCGTTCAATATCCCTGGTAGTCAGTGGATTGCTGTCAGCCCGATCGCGGGCATTTGTAAAATAATAGATATTCCTAAATCCCTGGTGGTCAGTGGACCACTGTCAGCCTGATCGTGGGCTTAAGTATGAAGAAAACAAATACCTAAATCCCTGGTGGTCCAGTGGACCGCTGTCAGCCTGATCGCGGCTTAAATGTAGTAAAATTAATTCCTATATCCCTGGTGGTCCAGTGGACCCCTCTCCCTGCCCACTGATCCCCACATCACCTCTCCCCAGGTCAGCGGGCTGGCACCCACCGCTTGCCACCCGCCACCACCGACTGACACGTAGGTAGGGCTGTATGCCATTGGTCCACAGCGTGAACCAATGGGCATGCAGCTCATCACTACATTCAGATATGTGAATGGATCCATTCACATATCTGGAATGTGTAGTACAATATGGCTGCACCCTCATTGGCTCACGCTGTGGACCAATGGGCATACAACCCTACCTCACGGTGTCAGGCAGCGGTGCAGCAGGTGGGTGGGGTGCTGCCTCCCACCGCTGACCAGGGGAGTGGGGTGGTGGGGCTCAGTGGGTGGGTGGGTGGGGAGGCGTCCACTGGACTACCAGGGATATAGGGATTAATTTTACTACACTTAAGCTCGTGATCGGGCTGTGAGCGGTCCACTGAACCACCAGGGATTTAGGAATTTATTTTCTTCATACTTAAGCCCACAATTATTGGACAGTGGTCCACTGGACCACAAGGGATATTGCAATTTCTTTCCTTTATACTTAGGCCTGCGATCGGACTGGCAGCGGTCCACTGGACCACCAGGGATATAAAGTTTGTTTTATTTACACATGCCCGTGATCGGGCATAGAGAGGGGCTCATCAGGTGCAGCGGGCTCGGGTGGCCACCCACAGGTGGCAGCTGCCATGTTGAGCCCTGCAATATGGCAGCTCACCTGTGGGTGGCCAACCCGTTGTTCCTTTTTTTTTGGCTCAACTGGCAATGTAAGGCGCCAAGTAGGGATTGCACATGCATGGACTCAGCACATCCCGGGCTGAATATGGGATGTGCAGAGTATGCATAGGCACACCCCACCTGCGCGCATACATTACTGATGCACTCCAGCACATCGGGATTTGTGGCAGGCACAATTCCTGTTTGAGTATCACACGGGGCACATCAGTGGGTTGCACATGGCATGCGTAACCCTTTTTGAATATCTGGGCCAAAGGGTATAATTTGCCATTTGGCAAATAGAGGTTTTCTCTGTAGACACAGTAGTACATTAAATGTTGTGGTATGTGAAAAGAAAAGTCAGTAAAGGGAGACAAAACATTAGTGGTCCAAAGGTAGTGCATGGTGTTGAACATACACCATATACATATAGTGTTACAAAGTTGTTAACCGCCTGTTTTTAAATCAGTAAAATAATATTTTTTATAAAATAATCCTACTTTTTTATTATCTAAGGGTAGATGGCAAGTACATTATTATGATATATTTACTATTGTAAAGGTTTGGGAACATTTGTCAGTATTGCTAAAATGAGGCAATACAGAAAATATGTGAAAGTTAGAGGCTAAAAGATACCATAGTGTATCAGCTCAAGGAAGTTTTAATTTCTGAAATAGTAACACAGCTGAGTCTCAATTTCATGGAAGTTTCTGAATGGTGACAATGTTATACACAGAATATCATTTTCCATTTGGCAAGTAGAGGTTTCTCTGTAGACATAGTAGTGGGTGGGATATTCAGAATCCGCGAGGCAGGGCACAAGCCTGGGCATAGCGCAACTGGGATGCACCAGGGAGTGTGTGGGCAATATTCAATGGTGCTGTACCATGGCTCAGTACCACTGAACATGGCAATGTGGCCACCGCATTGCACATAGGCAGTGACACTGCACCAGCGCAAGTGGCAAGACAGCAGCAGGGGCGCATCGCCAGAAGTAACAGTTGTGCTAGGTGCAGGAATCATGATATTCAGCGGTGGATATGCAAATGGAGCCATAACGCATGCAAGGTGCAACTGGGGCCATTAGTTTGTCATTATGGGCCCATTTGCATGCAGGTGCACCAGTCCCCAGTGACTTCGTCTGGCACCCTGCCAGGCTACAGCCGTCAGGGACCGACACCCCTGCACATCGCAGCAAAGTGCCCCATTGCCTGTTTGTGGGCATATGTAGAATAGAATATTTAAATTATCTCTGGTGGTCCAGTGGACGCTTCCAGTTCGATCACAGGCATATGTATAGAATAGAATACTAATTTATCCTAGTTGGTCCAGTGGACCTCTTCCAGCCCAATCACGGCATATGTATAGAATAGAATATATAAATTATCCTGGTGGTCCAGTGGACTGCTTCCAGCCTTAAGCGTGGGCATATGTATTGAATAGAATACCTAATTTATCCCTGCTGGTCCAGCGGTACCCCCTCCCACCTGCCCCTCAGACACCACCCCCTCCCCGGTCAGCGGCGGCGGCAGCTCCCCACCCAAGCCGCCCGGCCACCCGCCCGACTGCCTGCATACAGTACAGCTGTATGTCCATTAGTCCCTAGCGTGGAGGCCAATAGAGGAATCGAACCGTGCCGTACTACACGGTCCAGAAATGTGAATGGATCCAGTCACATATCAGGACTGTGTAATGCAATATGAATGCACACCATTATTACCTTTAATGAACAATAACCATACTATGCAGTCAATCCGGCCGAAGCGATCCAGCGGCTTCGCGGAGTGGGGGAGCATGGCCGACGGCCGCTGACTGGGAGGAGGGGTGGCGGGTCTGAGTGGGCAGGGGATACCGCTGGACAATCAGAGAGATCATTAGATTTTCTATTCTATACATATGCCCGTGTCAGGCTGGAAGTGGTCCACTGGACCACCAGGATAATTTAAATATCCTATTCTATACATATGCCCATCTGGCTGGACAGTCCACTGGACCACCAGAGGATAAATTAAAATATTTGTATTATCCATATGCCCATGATCAGGATGGAAGCAGTCCACTGGACCACCAGGGATATCTTCTCTATCACAATGCCTGTCATCAGGCGTGGGGCGCAACACCGACAGCCCCTGGCTACAGGGCTCGAGTGGCCACCCACAGCTGGCAGCTGCCATGTTGTGCCCTGCAATATGGCAGCTCACCTGTGGATGGCCAGTCCTTGCTCCTTTTGTTTGGCTCAACTTTGAGCACTAGTGTGTGCTGCAAGTAGGGTTGCACCTGCATATGCTCAGCACATCCTGGCTGAATATCGGGATGTACCGAGTATGCATGTTGTAACGCACTTGTGCTGCATACATTACTGATGCCCCGGTGCATCGGAGATTTGAACAGTGCAACATCCCTTCTGAATATCGCTATGGGGCACATCAGTGGGTTTCACCTGGTGCAACACTGTTGCGCCATGTAAACCCTTTGAATATCCGCCCACAGTAGTACATTAAATGAAGGGGGAAGTATAGCGCAGTGGTTTAAGGCTCTGAGCTGTAAACCTGGAGAACTGGGTTTGAATCCACAGCCTCATGCATACTGCTGTGTGACTCTGAGCAAGTCACTTAACTTCCTTGTGCTCCCTGGTTGCACCTTAAAACAATTTTTCAGCTTAGTGTTTCTCCTGGTGAAAAGAAAATGTTGTGTTATGTGAAAAGGGAAGTCAAGGCAGTTATAGAAAGACAAAGCATTAGTAGTCCAAAGGTAATACTTTGTTCAATATGGATAACGTGTGGCATGAAAGTTCACCATGTACTTCTGTATTACAACGTTTTAATCACCTTGTTTTGTAAATTTGTCAAATAAAACTTTTTATATATAAAATCACCTTATATGTAGTTTTCATTATATAGAGTAGATGTCAAGTGCTTTATTATTATAAATTTGTTATTGTAAAGTTTGGGAACATTTATCATTACTGCTAAAATGAGCTAATACAGCAAATATGTGAAAGTCAGAGGCATAACAAATACCATAGTGTCTGTTCAAGAATATTTTGTAATTGCTGAAATAAAATGTTTAATTGTATGCATAACATCATCTATGGACAATAGGGACATCCATGTAACTGAGTTACAGATCTGAGTTAGTGTGCAAAGTGTGTAAATGATGCGATGCAATACAGAATATATTTTGTGTGGTCTTGAGTTTTAGTAATTGTATATGAAGCAATAGTGGTATGTATACTTATGAAGACAGAATGCATTTTTTGGGAGGAGTTTGGTGAAAGAAGTATTTGAGGATGTGTGTAATATCCATTGAACACAGTGACCACAACTGAGTGGTTTCAAAAGGTGACTCAGTCAAAGCACCTGTGTTCAGGGCTATCTGGCAGGGTGGTGACTGGATCACTGGGTGGGTGAGGTAGGGTCATGGGAAGTGAACGCACATGCACGCACACACACACACATGGGGGAGATAGGATTGGGAGGGAGTATGGTGGCAGCTCCTGAGCAGGTCTGCTAGCGTGGTAAGGAGGGTGGTTTGTTGGGGTGCAGGGTTTGGGTCCAGCACAGTGCTTTTTATTTTTGCACCAGCAGGTGTTTTTAAGATTCTTCCTCGACATGCACCCCCTGGAGTCGAGAATCCTTAAGTGGAGAGGGGTGCAGCGGGTATAGCCCTCCACATAAACATAAATTCTATTGTCACTATTTAGTTCGCCAAGGGTGTACATCACCGTAATTCATTTTGGGGATGTACACTCACCATTATCACATAGAACTGTGTGTGTTGTACAGCTATGTATCTGGTCTATTTGTATTGTCACCCACAGTATTCTTTTTTTCTGAGCTTGCTAGCTATATGGGCTCCATTATGTATGCCACACTAAGGAACAGATATGAATGTATACCATTGATTTGTAATGGTATTATTCTGTATAGTGGAATTGATCCACAAACATGATTTAGGCATTAGTGTGACATGAGCCCTTTGCTGCTATTGCAGGCTGACAGCACAGAAAATAATTTCAGGCAGTGGTAGTGAGGTGTACATCTCAATGTAGCAGGCAAGGTCCTGTTTCCTATGCAACTGTCAGGAGGGTAGAGAAGCAAATCTGTGCTGTTTAGAATTTAAACACAGAATAACATGTGATGTATGTGTCAGTTTAAGAATTTGTGCAAATTATGCAAAACACTTTACCATGTTGCAATAGATAATTTTAATGTGTTTAGGGTGGTGAGATAAGGAATTATGAAGTAAAATGTTCTGTGTGTTGTGGCAACAGGGGATGGTATGCAAATGTGTTATAAACACAAAATAGTGGTTCGGAGAGATGAAATAAGCATTTGTCAATGCCGAATGTTGTCTTGCTGGCATTGGCATTGGTAGTGCAGGAGTTAGTGAGATGCATAATAGGAATGACAGTGAAGTATGGAAGTCACACTAACCCCACACCACCCTACAGAGGCTGACAGGCATTGAGGTGTGCCTTTGGGTCGTCGACCATAACACTCATGCCATTTCACCTCACCTTACCCTGCAGACTCTGACAAGTGTAGCATTGTGCCTTGGGGTCATTGGGCCTTATGCTCACCCCATTCCATTAGAAAATACATTGAGATGGGTGCAGTATAGGAGAATGGGGTGAATTTAGGGCGAAGAGTCCAAGCCACACCTTGATGCCTGTCACAGGCTGCAGGGTGTTGGCTGGGGTGGAATAGTCTGACCACTACAGCCGACAATCTTAAGTCACACCCCAATGGCTGTAAGTCTCTACAGGGTGGGACATTATGTTAGAAACCTTAATGCGCTGGGTGTTTGTTGAACTTTGCACTCCAAATTTTCAACATGGGCTTTTGTGACCCCACCTCATGAAGGCATTTGGGACCTCTGCTCATGAACAGTGGTACTGTGAGTGTGTTAATGTGTCCTGAACATTGATTTCCCACAGAGACCATGCCATTCTACACCAGATGTGCAGAAAGACACTTCAGGCAGGCTATGAAATATGACAGCTGTACTGTTCATAAGGACATGTGAAGAAATGGCAATGTTGAAAATCTGGAGTGAAAATATAAAAAATTCTCTAAGTTACGATTATGCATGGAAACTGCACAGTGCATGCTCATAACACAGTCATTTTGTGGGATTTGTTTACCAAATGTTCAACATTGGCATTTGGGACCACCACTCATGAACAGTGTCACTGTGATTTTCTTAATCTGTCTCAAATGTTGATTTCCCACAGCGGCCGCCATTGAGCACAGATATGCAAAAACACATTTCAGGTAGGATGTGAAAAATGACAGCTGTACTGTTCATAAGGAGGTGTGAAAATGGCAATGTTGAAAATCTTGGGTGAAAAATATGACAAATTCTTGAAGTTACGGCGTGCATGGAAACTGCACAACGTACACTCATAACACAGTCACTTTGTGGAATTTTTCACCAAATTTTCTACATAGGCATTTTGGGACCTCCACTCATGAACAGTGTCATTGTGATTTTTGTAATGTGCCACTAACATTGATTTCCCACGACCATGCCATTGTCGTAGATGTACAAAAATGCATTTGGGCAGGATGTGAAAATGACAGCTGTTCTGCTCATAAGGAGGTGTGAAAAATGGCAATGTTGAATATCTGGAGTGAAAATATTAAAAATTCTTGAAGTTACGAGTGTGCGGGTAAACTGCGCAATGAACACTAATGCACAGTCATTTTGAAATTTTTTCACAAATTTGTAACACAGGCTTTTGGGAGCCCATCTCATTAACAGTAACACTGCCATTACATTAATCAGTCCTGAAGGTGATTCTTGCAGTGACCATGAAATCACCTTTCGAGATCAAATAACAAAATGACTGTGACTGAGATCATTCGGTGGGGTCCCAAGAACCCCATGTTAAAAGTTCCAAAATGGCTGAGATAGCCACCTAAGTTGAAACCCTCCCTATTGATGCCATTATACAGTTTACTGCCATTTCTTCAGTTTGCGGTTCGCTTTGAAGATTGCAGATGTGTTCCGCTCCACCAAAGATCGCCGTGCTGTACTCCGGAGGTAAGTATGGAGACAGCGGGCGTGGGAGGTGGGGTGTGCAGAGAGTGGGTGCAGGTTGGGAGAGGGATCTGATGGCGAGAGACCCTATCTTTGTTTCAGGTTATAATAATAAAAAAAAGAACTTTATGGACCATTTTCTTTTTTTACAAGTTTAAGAAAATGTTGGGCACACTGGGGTGGGCTCCCAGTGTGTCCAGTGAGTTTCAGGGGTGATATTAGCCACACTGGGGTGGGCTCCCAGTGTGGCACACAATGAGGGTGGGGTGAGGGCAGGAAAATGCCACCCAATCAACTTTTGAAAATGTGCACAGTGGGTGATGGTGAAAAGCAGGGATACTGAACAAATATTTCTGCTCAGTATTCACAACGGAAGAGGAGGGAGGTACCTAAACCAAACAAGATTGAAACTCTGAATGGGGGTCAATACCAGTCCATTCACAGAAGAAAGGGTTTTAAAAACTCTTGAACAATGGGGCCTGATGGGATTCACCCAAGAATTCTAAAAGAACTAAGGGTAGAACTAGTAACACCACTGACTACTCTCTTTAACAAATCATAGGACACTCTTTAACAAATCATAGGAGGATGGGGTGGTACCTGAGGATGAGGAGGAAAATGTGATTCCCTTCACAAAAGTGGGAGAATGGCAGAGGCAGGCTACTGGGTCAGTTAGTTTGACTTCAGTGGTAGGAAAATGATGTAATCACTTCTGAAGGAAAGAATTGTTGAGTACCTAGAGGCCAGTGGGGCACAGGACCCAAGGCAGCGTGGTTTCACAGCAGGGAGGTCATGTCAAATGAACCTAATAGATTTCTTTGACTGGGTGACCAAAATAGTAGATCAGGAAGGAGCTGTGGATATGGCCTACCTAGATTTTAGCAAGGCATTTGACACAGTCACACACAAAAGATTAATATACAAGTTATCCAGCCTTGGAGTAGGTCCCAAGGTGGTAGCCTGGATACAAAACTGTCTGGACAACAGGACACAAGGGTAATAGCAAATGGAGTCCACAGTGAAGAAAGGAGGGTAACTAGAAGGGTACCGCAGGGTTCCCACCCTTGGGAAGGGGATTACAGTGGCATGTTTCCATTCAGAGGGACTTCAGCAAGGGAGAAGGATAGGTTAAAGGAGGCCAGGGGTTTAGCTATGGTGGGGATGATAGGTGGAGCATTTGGAGTCCAGCCCAGTGGAGCATTTGCCTTACTTGGGTTAAGGGCAACCGTCGCAATATACCTCATCCGGGTGACCTGCAGGAAGGAGAAGGAGTTAGCTGAGGGTGTGACACTGGCTGGGAGGTAGGGGTGGTGTACTGTGCCGGGTGAGGTGAGGACAGGAGAGAAGCATGACCATTTGTGAAACAGTGTGGCCCCTTCTGGTGGGTCAGTGATGGTGACAACACCTCCCTACTGGGAAGGAGTGGGGGCTGCAATGGAGGACTGAGAAGTGATTTTACCACTTTCCAGAATTTGGTCAGGTGATAGGAGGTGGAGTTGAATGCGACTTTGAAACAGTTGGCTTTTACTTGGCAGATTTTCCTAGTACTAGCATTGCGTAGCGCACAATAGTGCTGGAGGTCAGCTGGTGAACTGGAAGTCTTAAAGGCTTTCCAGGCTTTGTCCCTGATTTCCTGGTTAAATAAAGTGATTGATTGATTGAGTGACTGATTTTGAGGAGGTCAAGAGTTCAGTTGAGATCCATGGAGGTGGCGCCTCTGACTCTGGTTCAACTGAGGGAGGCGTATGGCTGCAGACTGCAGTGAACTTGGTCTTAAAGAACTTCAGGGCCTCATCAATGAGTTGATTGACCGATGGGTGACCAGTCAGAATTGACCAGTTCATTAAGTAGTGAGGTGAGGTCCAGTGATTTGAAGGATCTGGTCATAATGATTCTGGGTGAGGGAGCCTTTGGTCTGAAGATTTTGCATACTGAGTAGATTCCATGGTGGTGGCTAAGCGAATCCGGAAGGAGGCCTGAGGTTAGGATCTATATTTTATTTATTTAGTTTTGTTAACGGGTAGTGCACTAGACAAATCCTACCTATTTTCAAGCACAACCCGGGGATACAGATGAATGCCAACTGAACCAGATTAAGCTGTTGGTGGTATTTTGGTAAATGAGGAAATTGGCCAGGGCACTGGGAAATTCTCCTGCTGCATTGCTGGCAGTAGGGAGAGGTGTTGATGCTGGTCTGCATGTTGTCAGACTGTTTTCAACTTTTCATGTTGCAGGATGCTTTGTTGTGCTCTCGTGAGCGAAGTATGGAAGTGGGTGACTTTTCAGAAGGTTTATTGCCCAGGCTATGGAGGAGACTGAAGCAACAAAGATTTCTCAGAATTTTCATCAGCTTCACAGAAGTTTGCTGGCATGAATCCAGTATCGGAGAAAGACGCTATGTTCAAATTGCTATAGCAACTGACATTTCTGGGGAACCTTTAGTCAGCAGCCAATTTCCCGAGCCTTGAAATGGGTAACCCTCTTTCAGAAGGAAATACAGGAGATATGCAGAAAGAACTTCTGGGTGTTGACGAGACGGGCAGCAGGACGGGACTCTCCTAGTGTTCAGACTGCATTTACCAGACAGACTTGTACCACCTCACATATTGTGCACAGACAATTTGGACTATCTCAGACTTCCACAGACTTTATTTCTCCAGATTGGTCAGTGGAGGATGCACTGATTGATTCAGGATGGATGCAGACTTCTACAGGAAAATGGATTCCCGATCCGAATTGGCAGGGTGATTCCTCGACAATAAGGCCACTATAAGCATGCCAACACAGATAAATCCCTGAGCTCAGGTAAAGACTCAATTAAGGGAGGGGTTTTACTGTTAACGATGTGCAGCACATGGAGGAGCAAACTACTGACCTTGTCTAGGCTGAGTCCTCGACAGGATGAGAATATTAATAAACGACAGGCAGGATTTGAAAAGGAGATTTATGATAGGGATGCTAATCAAAATCAGAAATAGGTGCCCATGTCTGAACTTTTAAAAATAAATTAGAGCAAGCACTAAGAAGGAATGCAGTCAGGCTGCGATATAAAGGAGGGTTAGCTGAACATCCAGACAGATACTATGTTGCTAAACAACTCTTGAGAGGATCTATGCAATTCTTTCCTGCAGATATTTATGCATTAATTCACATCTCAGGGAGGATTCTTTGACATTAGCTTTAAAACCACACTGATTTAGAAAAATGTTGGGACAAATATTCAACTTTAAAATCTACCCCTTTGTGGACTCCATTTTACACAATTCCTCTCACTAAACCACAGATTAGACACATTACCATTATGTTTAGAAATGAAGAGGTAAGTGTCAGCAGTATTTACCATTGGTTGCAAAATCGTTGTGATATTATGGGTCCTCCTGAAGCTATATTGGACTTGGAAGGGATTTGGACGGGAGGATGGAGGTTTAAGGAAAATTGTTTCGGTTATTAGTGACATCATTCATAGGGTATGCTTTTATAGAGGGTCAGCCTTGAGCTCTACTATAAATGTGGAGCAAAGACTCATATAAGCAGCTAATGTGACTACAAAATGTTCCTTATGTGGAGGATATGGGCATTCTGTGAATTTGTGCAAAAATATCTTTCAGTGTAATCTCTGTGATGAGAAAGGCATGCCTTTCATCAATGTCCCTGGGCTAAACATAACAGGATGGGGGATGGGATCAAGATGATTTGGTGAAAAATGTGCAAGAAAAAGAAGAGCAAGCTCACTCCCCAGCACCTCAAGAAGAGGAGACACCTCAGGGATGATCCTCCACGTAGCCCAGTTGTAGATAGCCTATCACCCTCAGTAGAGAAGCCTGTGCTTCAGTCTCAGCAGAAACAAAATGTTCCCTCTACTGAGGTTCCTTCTGCTATTATGAAATGGTCTGCTATTCCATCAATGCCCCACATTTTGAAACAATTAAAAATTGACAGTTCACTAGGGCTTGGCTTAAACAAACAACAACTGGTCCCATACCCATGGGGAATTTTTTCCTTTGCAAGATAACTGTGGAGACTCAGCTTTAGAATCTGATACTTCACACCAGTCTGAAATGGTAACTGAAGATGAAGAAAGTAGAACTACTGAACTAGCTAAGGAAAAAATGAAAAAAAGAAAGGCAAGTCTCAGTCAGAAAGGAGGCCTTGACACTAAATTTTGATGGCTGCTTTAAGGATAGCTTCATTTAATGTTTTCAGTCTTAAAATTTCAAGAAAAGGCATTCTCTTTTTCCTTTTCTGAAACCCTTCAGGTAGATATTATCTTCCTTCAGGAAATGAGATTGTCCTCTCCTGCTGAAATAGATCAGGCTAAAGACAGTGGGTCTGAGGTCCTTCATTCTGGACATTTTGCCCAGATTTAGCCAATGGGATTGGGATCTTGTTTAAATCCACTGCTTAAAATCTTCAAACTCATAGATATTAGTCCCGGACGAGCTTTATTGCTTGACTGTTCCCTTAGAGATTTTGATTTCTGTATTATTAACATTTATGACCCACAAGTAAAAACTGCTAGGATTGATTTGTTTGAGGAAATCAAGCCATTCCTATATACTAGGAAGCATGTCATTTGGTGAGGGGATTTTAATTGTGATATTGATTTAAAATTTGTAGGAGGGTCCAGAAGAAAATGTACTGTGACTCTCATGCTTTAAAACAGATAGTTACAGTTGCAGGCCTCTCCGATGCTTACAGAATTTTACACAGTACAGGTGGTGCTACATATCATAGACATAGTTATGCCACTTGCATTGATATGTTTTTGTTTCAAAATATGTTAAGCCTTATATGGGTATTGTTAAGCCAACATAATTTTTCAGATCTTACTATGTAACTTTAGTCTAGCTGATGTTCCACCTAAGGTGTTTTCACCTATTCAAAGATGGAGTTAACCCTGTCTCTTGGATTCATCAGACTGTGTGCATGGATTAGAGGTGTTATTTGAAGCCAGGAATTCTACGCTGTGTTTTATGATAACATGTGTGACTAGTGGCGGGATATAAAATTGAGGTGAAATAATCTTTCCTGCTCGGTATGGGAAGGCAGAAAGCTAACTCTAATTATTTAAAATATTTGCAACTCAGGAATCAATTATACAAATTAATGTCCTTTCCTCTAGGACAAAATAAAATTTAAGTTACAAATATCTGAACTTAAAAAGCAAATGCTGCTTTATCAATATAATAGAGCAAAATCACTGGATATGGAATTTAGATATGGGATGAAGACACAATTGACTTCTGATCCATGAAAAGCTTGCAAGCAAAGATTAGATAAGACCCTAATGACTGGTTTATTGAATGCTAATGGTAATATTGTATCAAAGATTTAGATATATTATTAGTTGTACAGAGATTTGTTACAGATCTGTTTAGTGATACTGCAGGGACTATGAGATTTTGCCGGATGACTTCATGGCATCACTTCCTTTAGTAGATGAGTCTTTTAAACAAACTTTAACACTGCCCATCTCCTCACAAGAAGTAGAAGAGGTGATAACAACTTTAAATATGAGGACATCCCCAGGTCTGGACGGTATACCTAATGAATTTTATAAACAATTTCTCCCATATATGAGTTATTATTTGCCTTGGGTTTTAATTTTATGTTAACTTCAGATTTAATGTTTCCTGACTTTAGTACTTCAGTGCTTAAATTTATTCATAAAAGGGTGATACAACTTTACTGTCTAATTGGAAGCCTGTTAGTTTACTTAACAATGATTATAAAATCTTATCTAAAATTATCACTAACAGATTATTACAGGTCTCTGATATATTTATTCATCCAGCACAGACTTGTGCGATCCTCATCACAAGATTCAACATAATCTTTATCTCTTAAAGAATTATTCGAGGTCAGTAATTTAGGACATGTTTCAGGTTTTATAGTTGCCTAGATCAAGTTAAAGCATTTGATCGGGTTCGACATACGTATCATTTTGATTTATTATTGAGATATGGTATTCCTTTTCAATTTGTGAAATGGATTACTATGTTATATTCTAATGCTAAAGTAATCCCCATGGTTAATGGTTTGTTTGAGTCTGAGATTAAGTTTGATAAAGGAGTTCGCAAGTATAGAAACATAGAAACATAGAAACATGAAGTTGACAGCAGATAAGGACACCAAAGGCCCATCCAGTCTGCCATTTCTTTTTCTACCTTATAAATGTGCCATTGGCCTTGCTCTGTCAGTGACCTATCTATTCATAGTCATTTGTATTGCTCCCTTATGCCTATCCCATGCCTGTTTGAAGCTCTGCACTGTATTCATAGCCACCACTTCTTGTGGTAAGCTATTCCATGCATCTACCACCCTTTCTGTAAAAGAATTTCCTCACATTCCCCTTAATCGGCCTCCTCTAATCTCATGCTGTGTCCTCTTGTCCTGCTATTTTTCTTATATTTAAACATGTTAGACTCTTTCACCTTGTTTATGCCCTTAAGGTGTTTAAATGTCTCGATCATATCACCTCTCTCCCTCCTTTGCTCAAGGGTATACATATTGAGCTCCGTTAATCTGTCCTCATATGTCTTCTGATGCAGTCCCTGCACCATTTTGTTGCCTTCTCTGGACTGCCTCAATTTGGTTAATGTCCTTGTGAAGGTGTGGCCTCCAATACTGCACACATACTCCAGATGGGGCCTAACCAATGTCTTGTACAGAGGGATTATTACCTCCTCTTACGACTTGTAATACCCTTAAGTATGTCCCTTAAGTCCTTTATTGTATGCTTTTGTCCTAGATCCAGTTATTAGATGCATTCAAACAGATCACGTGATTGTGGGGAAAGCCCTGATCATTCTTTACTAACAGAGAAAATCATAGCATGTGCTGATGCTGTTGCATTATTAGTGCAAGATGTGACTTCATTTACACATGCCTTGACATATTTCAGGTATAGGGACAATCTTCTGGAGCACAAATAAATACAGAAAAAGTTTTATTTTTCTCTGGATCATAAACAATGGGACAATTTAGATGTCATAGAATTCCTTTGGTTACTACTCCTCAGAAAATTTTGGGTATATGGTTTGGGCCAGGGATATGGCTAGTTTTAATTGGAACAGCGGTTTAAGGTTGGGGAAGGTAAAGTAAACATGTGGAAACAATGAAAATTTGAGAAGAAAAAACATATTTTGATTATTAAGAAATTTCTGTTGCCTGTTTTCTTTATTTAAGTTATCTTTACCCACATCAAGTTCATTTAGAAACAAAGCTGTACAATGTATTTTTCAGATGTTATGGGGTAATAGATTAAATCCAGTTAGAAGGGATATTACCTATTTACCAGTAAAAGAGGGTAGGTTACATATGCTAAATCCAATTGTGTTTTATCACTCCATATTCTTGTTCAACTCATTTAGTTATTTATGGAAAAAGCCACTCTGCCATTGGCAATTGTGGTCACAATTTATTGGACCTTATTTTTAGAAGTGGACACTGTTGCCTCCTAAAATATTAGTTTGGGATCATCTACCATGTTATGGGATTCTGGCGATAAAAATTTACAGCAGTGGAGCTGCTTTTTCAGAATCTGATTTCGCATTATAGAAAATCATTTTATTCATATACAGTTTATGATGTACACATAATTTTCTCCTATTTCCATAATGTGTTCCTTCAAAGTGAATTTTGCTCTTCATAAATTGACAGATTTTAGACTCCTGTTTTTGTATGGGACATAGTTTGGATGTCAGCCCAAGAGTAGGTTAGGTGTAAGGGAAATCTTAAATATAAACCTTTAGCAGATAGATATTGTCAGAGGATTTTGTGTTCTAATGAAGAAGAAAGTCTATTACATTTCTTTATCAATTGTTCTTTAAGTAAGATTTTCTGGTGTGAGGCAGCAACTCACTGGAATATGCCCTTCATTTCATGTATTACATACAATACTTTAATATTAGGAGATTATTCAGGAGTCTGGTGTAATTACCATAAAAGTACTTTGAATGTTTTCTTTACATTTATTTAATTTTACTTATGGCAAGCTCAATGTCAATATATTTTCAACAACAGCAAGTACTGAATACGACTATAATTTCTCAGATAGAAGATGGACTGTTACAAATTAAAGAAAGGGATAGTCACAGGTTTTCACAAGAAAAGTTCTTTCAACTTTGGAAAATTTATTTCTGTAAATATATTTTGTATAAAATAGTGATATACAAATGTATGCATACTTTTATGTTTGTATGGATTTTCTGCATTAATATTGTGAGATGTAGTCTGTTATCACAGTGATGTTGTGTTTTCTGTTTAATAAACTTCCCTACTCTTTTCGATAAGTGCCATGGGATCTTTAACATCCACCTGAACTACCACCAATCCAGGCAGATGGGACCTCGGTTTTAACGTCTCATCTGAAAGCGGCATCTCAGAGTGCAGCACCCTCTCATGCTGCACTACAGTGTCGATACTGGGATATTAACCCACGTGCCAGATGTGGGAACTGAACCCAGCTTCTCTGATCTCCCAGCTCAGAGGTGGCGTGCTACCTACTGAGCCACTGGCGCTGCTACACTGCTATCTTAGGAGGGTGTAAGGTGAGGGATCAATCTAGGAGAGTGTGATTCAATGTTTTGTGGTTTAATTGAGTGGGTTTGGAGATTAGTTGAGCTAGGTTTAGGGCAGTCACCTTGTTCCAAAGCCTGGAGTTAGTCCCAGCAAGCCAGTTCAGGTTAAAGTCCCCAAGTATATGGAGCTCACCTCCAGAGGCCAGGGAGTTTAGTGTGCTCAGGTGATCCAGTATAGCAGGTGTGTTGGTGTTAGGAATGCAGTAGGTACCTGCTATCTAATTGGAATTGGGTGGGGGAGGGCGTTTTACCATTAGGGTGTCAATGGACTCTGAAGGCAGGGACAGGATGACCGGGGAGAACTGGATGGTGGGAAGCAATGCACTTAGCTATGCCACCCCTTTTTCCCAAACAGTCATGTCTGATGAGTGTATAGCCAGGTATAGAGAATGCAGTGTCAGGGTTGTGGGGCTTCAGCCAGGTTTCTGAGATGATTAGGATATCCTGGCTAAGGGACTGGGTGAGGGGTTAAAACAGGGTAATTTTACATAGTAGCTACATATATTTAGGTCTGAGGGAGCTGGAGTGGTACAGAGGGTTTTGGGGTGTGGTGGTGGTTGGGTCCAGGGTTTGTCTCAATATCACCTGCTAGGAGAAGCAGTAGAGTGAACAGGGTTTGGTATATTATTTATTTATTTATTTAATTCATATATTGGATTTACAACCTTTGAGTCAAAGACTCATTTACAAAACACCTCATCACAGGGGAGGAACAACCAACTTGTGAGACAAGACAGCGTGGAACAATACAGGTGAGATACATACAGCATACATAGCAGAAAATTCAGCAAAATAAACATAGGTAGTTTAGAAGCACATAACAGTAATTCATTGGGGTCCTAGCAGCTCATGCAGGCAATAGCCAGAGTGGTAAATAGCCTGGAGTGAGCTATCCAGTGAACTGTTGGACCTGGATCAGTTTGAGAGCACATGGCAGGCCCTACAGTAGGCACATACATTTCGAGTGCTAAGTGGGTGCTTGCATAGGGCAGTTTTGAATTGACCAATTTTAGGGGTGTTTGAGATGTGCATGGGGTGGGAGTTATACCAGGATGGTGATCTGTGATAAAAGAATCTTTGGGCAAGTGAGGTCCTGGCTCTAGGTACCTGGAAGGTGGCTTTGTTGGCGTGTATGGGTGGCGCGCGAGAAGCATGCTGAAGCTGTGCAGTGACACCTGGGGACACAGTCTAAATAGAGTCTTTTAGCCAGTATGCCAGTGTGATATTGCAGGCATTCTTCCAGATTGAGTATGTTCGAGGTGGAATAGAGTGGCGTATGTGGGTTCTGCTTGGGGCACCAGTAAAGAGCCGGCAGGCTTTGTTGATGGAGGTCTGAATTTTGGTGAGGGCAGTGGGGTTACGGCTACATAGATAGGGAGGCCATAGTCAACTAATGACAGGATGGAGGAAGTGATAGCCAGCCTTAGGGTGAAGTCAGAGAGGTAGTCTTTGTGGCAATAGAGGAGTCCAATCTGGGTGTTCATGGCAGAGGATAAAGCACTGACATCGGCATGGAAGGATAAAGCTGAATCAAAGGTGCGCCCAGATATTTGTATGCTGATACCTGCTCAAGGGGTGGAGGGTGTTGGGAAGGATGGAAAGGATGAAAGGGGAGCATTTTGGAGTTACTTTGGTGGTGTGCAAAGATCATTGATTTTGTTTCTTGAGGTTCAGGACCAGGTGATGGTGGGAACCATTTTCAACTGGCCGAAGGAGGATTTCAAGTTGCTCTGGAGAGTGACCAGGTCGGGGTGTGAGGCGAGTAGGACTGCATCATCGGCATATAATAGCAGCTTTCTGAGCAAGAGCTGGGAAGGGTGTTCAAGAAGAGACTGAATATTGTGGGGCCCAGAATGGATCCTTGTGGGTCTCAGAACCTACAGGCAGTGCCGAGGATAGGCTACCATATAACTTGACCCATTGGGATCTATCACAGAGGTAGCTGGAGAACCAGGCCAAAGGTCGGATAAAAGTCCCATTTTACAGAGGGTGTCTAGCATTAATGGGTGGTTAACAGTGTCGAAGGCCTTGGACAAGTCAATGAACACTGCCCCAGCCATCTCCTGGTATCTAATGCAGGTGTATATGGTGGGAGAACTCCAGCAGAGCTGTGGTGGTGCTGTGACCTGGGCGGAAGCCATGCTGTTCAGGGCACAGAATGTTGTGGCTGGATAGATAAGCTACAAGTTGCGTGAATACTATTTTTCCAGGGCTTTGGAAGGAGGCAGGATGGAGATAGGTCTGTGGTTGTTTGGTACAATGCAGTCTCCATTTTTATGTATGGATTTCAGCCTGTTTCCATGCCCTCGAAATTGGCTGAGGCACAGGATCGATTAAGGAGGTCCGTGAGGGGACCAGTACATGACATCCAGTGTTAGGGCGGCGTATCCAGGAGTCGAGGGGGTCACAGCTCAGGTTGGGAGGAGAGAGCATTTTGGAGGATTGGCTTCATGTCCTGTGGAGAGATAGTCCTAAAAAGAAGAGGGGTGGCGATAGCTGGGTTATTGTTTACGAGATGGGGTCAAAGAAGTGGGCGGAAGGACTGAGCTTAGATTAGAAAGTTTTGTTAAGGCAGTCGGTATCTGGAAGGGTCCATGTTAATAAGCGCCATTTATGACCATCTGAGAGGAGAAGGGAGCAGGTGGTCACGTTTAACTCCTTCCACGTTATCCAAGAAAGGCACGGCATTGCCCCAGGAGGAGTCAAGGTGGATTGGTAGTGGCTGGCTTTGGCTTGTCTTATGGCCCAGGTGCACTGGTTGTGAGCTGCATTATAAGCTTGCCTGTCTGCTAGTTTGCCAGTCTCGACAGCAATGTGCCATAGGCTATCATGCTGCTTCAAGCTATAAGGTGCTTCTTGAATAAGGACATCCAGAATTAAAGCTCTTCCCAAACGTAGGTCAAAAGTTTAAGAATTTTGGTATCCGGATATTTAAAAGAACACCTAGACCTGTGCAAGACTCTGTACTAAGGACCAAAAGGAAGGACCTAAGTACCACACCTTAGAGGCCATTTGTATTTCATACAAAATGTGTAGTCGTGTATCTTGCAGAAAAAAAAACAAAGGTGAAAGTGGGCCAACACAGAAAAAATTATATTCCATCTGTTCAGTCATTAGGTTTGTTTAAAATGACTCTTCTGACACTTTGCTTGTCTGTGTTTTTTAATTTAACTCTAGCTTTCTATTTCTGCTGTCCTCAAAGATAAACCACCCTTGGAACCGAAGAATCTACTGAGGAAACATCTGAATCAATATCTGAATGTTCAGATTGTAAAATATCAAATTTATTTGAGGTTTGGATAGCAGCAGACTGAAGAGGTATCAGTTTGTCTACAGTCTCCTGGTAGATTGTCTGGTAACTCTGTTTCCAGTTCTTTGCTTAGGTGTAGGAGGAGGGGCATATTGAGCTCCTTCAGCTGAATCATTGAGGTGGTAGTCTGTGGTAAAGGTCTCTATACAACAGCTGGAGCAAAGTCTTCCAAAGTTACTGGGACTGGCTTTGGTAGTGGGGGCAAGCATTACTGAGGCCTCTGTAGGAAGCTCAGAAGAGGCAGGTGAGCTCTTTGAGAGGTCAGGGTAGAAACCCTGGTTACTAGCTTTCTTTGTGCTAAGGCTATTAATATATGCTGTTCTGCCCTATCAGCCTGGTCAGGCAAGTTATGTGTAGCAGTGGTACAATTCTGAAAAGTATGTCCCAGTTCCCACACAGTTGCATTTGCTTTCATTTAAGCAAGATGAACTAAAATGTCCCTGCTCCCCCACAAATCATACATCTTTCCAAATCACATGCTACTTAGATATCCCATTGAGTTACATTTATAGCACAATTTTGGCTGTCCTGCATAAAGAGAATTCCTCTATCACATCCTAAGAAAAATGAATGAGGCAAATGGACCAGCGTCTGTAGTATTAAGCCTAATTTTCATCTTCCAACCCCGTCCAAATATTTTCTGAGTCAAGGATGGCTATAGGATCTTCCAGTAAGGTACAGTGATGTTTCAAAAGCACAGTAACAACCTTATGAGATGGTTTAGACAAAGGAGTAACAAGAAAGGAGACCATAGGGAAGAGTTTTTAGTTGGTTATATTTAACCCAGAAGTGCTCTAAACCCAGAACTGTTTTGAAGGTAACATCAAATGTAGCCTCCCCAGAGACATGAGTCAGAGCATATAGTTCCATGGCCATAAACTTCTTTGAGTCCTTTAGCAATTTTCTGGCAATAAAATCCTATCGTGGGGCATCCATGCCACCAGAATAAGTTACGCACAGCATTATGTCTCTTTGCTGGATATGTAGGAGTTTTAAAGAGAAGCATAAGATTTTGGTGCAGTCTTATTTATTAAGTTAAGTGGTTGCTGCGGCAGTGAGGATGTAGCAAGTAGCAGCCTTAGGGTTTTGGGGAGGATTTGATACATTGTTTAAAAATGCTAACTCAGGATTTTGAGTAAGGGTCAGGTCCATCGGGACTTCTAAGGCTGCAATCTCCTCTGGAGCTGCAGGTAACTGTGTTGGAGGAGTACTTTTATGGGCATAATAATAGACAACTACGAAAGCCACTTGCCTGAGGATTTATCAAAGTACCAGCCTGCTACTTGCAGCTGAGGAACCAACCAAGAAAATCTGTCCAATGCAGGAACCGCCAACTCCACTGAGTGTCTTAGGCCAAGCTCTGACAAGCTTGCATTAGCCATTCCCAATGAGATATCAGTGGAGAGCAACACAAGAGCCGAGATATCAAGAAGTTCCACCTTTTCGCGGTTTCCACCAGCGCCTCCCAACTTTGAGGCTCTGTGCTAACAGCAGCAAATCCATATTAGTCAGTTGGTGTTGTTTGACAGTCTAGCTGTTGCTATCTGACTGCAGCTGTCTTAAAGAGGATTCAAGTTGAGCTCACTTTTGGAAAAATCATCGTTCCTCTGCAGCAAACTGAAGTTGCAATGCTTTCTCTTGTTCTGACAGAGCATCTACTGAGAGCGGATCATGTTTCATCGAACAGCAGGCCACTGACTCTGAGTCAGAATCACTAAGCAAGTCTGGTACAGTCTCAGGAATACACAAATTAAATGAAACACTCGCGGCATCCAAAACCTTAGAATCTTGTTTATCGGAATCCATATCTGAAGGTAAAGCAGAAACTGGGTAACATCCATAGTTTCAGACACTTTCACCATTGAGTCTTCCATAGCAACTAGATCTTCTGTCAGCAGCATGCATCCGCCATCTTGGCTAGCAGCCAAAATGGCCAGAGGGTCCCTCTACCGCAGAGTAGGAGAATTTTATTGAGCAAAGAAAACATAACATCAAGCATAAAAGTGAATATCAAACAGAAAAAAATCATCAATAATCATACATCAACTGAAAATAAACAAGTTAGAATAGGAAAGAAAAATACAGTCAGCAGAGCACAACAGCATATATACAACATCAGTGCAAAAATTAATATAGCTTCCCACAACAACTGAAAGCGCTGTAGGGAAAGTTGACAATGTTCCAATTCCATTAGATTCAACAAAGTTGTTTCCATCTGCAGTATAATAGAATGTGGCAAGGTCGGAAGTTGCTGTAAAACATACTGACAGCGTGCTTACACAAATAATATTTACACATGGAAAAATAACCCTCAAAGTACTGTGATGAAATTTGTTCCACAGGTCCAGAAAAGTCACCTAGTATCAATGTTTGATAGGTGATTCTACTTAAGAAAGGCCATTGCCACTTGTTAGCTAAAGTTTTCCAAAACAAACGAGTGTCTGTATGTCAAAAAGAAATGAATCATTGTCTCCTCTATCTGAAAACAAGAAGGCTTAGGACAATACCATTCTTGAGAAGACTTATGTTTCAAGTTACCTCGAACATTTAACCTGCCATGGCAACATAGCCAGGTGATGTCCTACATATGATATGGGATTCTTTATGATGAAGAAACAGTAAAGCATACTTCATAGGGAAGGGTACATTCTGGAAATAGCAACACTGGTTTCATAACAGTTAAAAGGTGTTATAAAGTTGTCATCTAGTGAGCGTCAGGATAGATGATTTTTGCAGTTTCCAGAATCGTAACTTACGGAATCTGTCTGTGGCATATGATGGAATATACAAATGACGGGAATGTCTGGGTGGTAAAGTGTCCCATTTATCCACAACAGACTGTATAGCATAACTGACCCATGAATAGCAAGCATGGGTTGTGTAGGACGCTTTGAAAGAGATGAAAAGAAAGAAAGAAAAAAAAAAGCTATGGGGTGAACCATCCAAGACCCCTTGCTGTATGGGTAAATATGTGATGTCCCTTTAAATAGGATTAAGTCAGCTACCTCATATCATCTGAAAAAATACTAAATAGTCTTGTCTCTAATTGTTGGGGGCATAAACATAACTGAGATATAAAAAAAAGTGCTTCTTAGAAGGGGCTGAACCATAGCATCCTTCAGAGGATTTGGAAAAATCCCCCTCTCCAAAGACCTCCAGACTATCTCAGCCAGGACCGGGCCAATTTTATCAACACAGCCCACTAGGAGACGTGTAGGGCCAGGGTCCAAACCACAGTTGGTCGGATGCAATAATCGGATGACCATCACGATGTTATTGATTGTGGGAAGGCCGAAGTCAGACCACACAAAACCGGTGTCAGACATCTCCTGTCGACCATCACAACTCCCACTAGAGAGAGTCAAGTGGACATTGGCCCTGATTTTGGCAACCTTATCTGAAAAGAATTGAGCAAGCTCCTCACACCATTCTTGAGAAAAGGCTCTTCTGGGCTGAAGACAGATTGGATTGCACAATCTGTCTATGGTCCGGAAAAGCTGAGCTGGTCTATTCTGTGCAGCAGCAATCTCTCTTCTGGACAGGAATTCTGCCTTCTTATGAGAGATTGCTGATTGATAGACCACATAATGGTCCATCAAACTAAGTTTGTCACAATCCAAGCCCGACCTCCGCCAACATCTCTGCAATGTACTGTGCTTTAATGCTAGATCACTGAACTCACTTAACATTGCAGAATTAACTCTAAAATGTACTTTACTTAACCTAGACATTATTACTGTTAACGACTTGGGGATTCTTCTCAGTCCTGGTCAAGGCATATCCCCAAATACAATCTCTATCATAAAGATAGAAGTGATCAGAAAGGAGGAGGTGTTTGTCTCTATGTTAGTGAAAATATTCTCTCCCATGAAATAGCAGTTCAAACCAAAACAGAATCTATTTGGATATCTATCCGAATGAAGGATAATAATAAATTCACATTAAGGGTTTGTTACCATCCTCCCTCAGCTGACATCCAATATATCTCTGATCTATTAAATTTAATTACTGAAATGGCACATAAGGATGATATCCTCATTCTAGGTGATTTTAATTTACCAGGTATCAATTGGAGTCTTTGTACTGGTCAAAATTACTATGAAAATCTATTTGCCAGTTCTATAATTGATCTAGGCCTGGATCAATTAGTAAATCAACGACTCGAGGTAATAATATATTGGACCTCATTATTACTAATTAGGGTTTCAAAACCTCCAATGTAAATAATATGGACCCTATTGGCAATAGTGATCATAACTCACTATTCTTTAATATCCCCTCACATTTGTCCAAGAATACTAAAACATTATGCAAAAGGGCTATAATAAAGCTAATTTTGAACAAATTATTTCTGATTTAAATAAAATTAACGGACGGAAACATGAGGGCTGGGATATAAATCAGGCATACAAATGTTTTATTAAAATTATTCACCAATTTGAAGATTAATATATTCATTTAAAAGCTAAATATAACAATAAAAGGTAAAGTTCCTGTTTAGCTTAATAAAACCATCAATAAACAAATAAAAAACAAGGAATGACTATATAGAAAGTTGAAAAAGATCATACTCAATCTCTCAGATACAAATACAAATTAGCTGTCTCTGCATTAAAAAAGTCAATCAAAAATGCTAAGCTTAAATTTGAGTTTAAGTTAGCCCATTCCAAATCTAATTCAAAATCTCTTTATTCCTACATTAATGGTAGTAAGGGAGGTAATTGTCAGATAGGTCCACTTTGTCATAATGAGCTTACTATTTCATCAGATAAAGAAATGGCGGATCATTTTAACAAATATTTTTGCCCTGTCTTTGACTCAACAAATCCAGTATTTACTCCTATCAAAAAAATAATTCACCAATAACTCCATTTGATCTCTTAGAAATTTAAAATGTCCTTCAAAATGTCAAAAGATCTACCAGTCCAGGCCCCGATAATATTAATGCTAACTTTTCTACTTGAAACACTCAATTCTATTGCTATTCCTCTTCAAATTCTATTTAATAAATCACTAATGGAAAATGCTATTCTTGATATATGGCATGCAGCCTTTGTAACTCCTATTTTCAGGAAGGGAAATAAAGCAGCGTTCTCATAATTATAGACCGATTAGTTTAACATCTATCATAGGAAAAGGAATGGGCGTTTAATTAAATCCAGATTGGAGATTATTAGTGATCAACTTGGTAATTCACAGCATGGTTTTAAGCCACACCACTCATGTACAACCAAATTAATTTCTTTCTATCATAAGATAGGTAAGTTACTGGATAATAACATGCCAGCTGATGTTGTGCTATTTGATTTCAGCAAGGCTTTTGACTATGTATCCCACTCTTTGTTGATTTTCAAACTTTACAATATGGGAATTCCCTCACTTCTGGTTAAATTGATATCACAATGATTATCTAATCATACCCAACTGGTCAGAATAAATGGGGCACTTTATTTTTCTGGCAGTGTAACTAGTGGAGTTCCCAAGGGTTCGATACTGGGGCATATTTTTTTAACGTGTTTATTCTTGACATGGGCATCACTTCTAATAACTTTTTATTGAAATTTTCTGATGACACAAAACTTGTAGGCAGAGCTGACACCATAGCTGATTTACATATCCTTGAGTAGGATTTATCCTCCACTGAGACGTGGGCAAATGAAAATTCAATGTTTTTAACATTGATAAATGCAGGACCTACACTTCAGTAAGAATAATGCTGCTTATAAATATTATCTTAATAACCAGAAATTAAGTCATCATATCGTGAAAGAGACCTAGGTATTATGATTAATACTACACTGTCATCAAGTGATCATTGCAGTAAACTAGTCAGAACAGCCAATATTATCCTGAGACAAATCAATAAATCTTTTATTTGTAAATCTGAACATTGTTTAATTCCTTTATATAGAGCCTATATCAGACCATATCTCAATTATGGCTCTCCCTTCTGGAATCCTTACCTTAAAACTGATAAACAGCATCATGAACAGGTCCAAAGGAGACTTACTAAATCAATTCCGAGACTCAATAATAAATGCTATGATTCTAGACTTAGGGAAACTAAGCTCCATTCATTATGTCTGGGAAGGCAAAGGGGTGATTTATTACTAATGTATTAACTAGTGCACAATCCCAGTGTGTTTAAGATATGTGGACTATCACGGGCCAATAAGAGAATTGTAGGTAGACGTCATTCTAAGCAACTAAATGTTGAATGGGCTAATACAAAGACATTTGATAACTTTTTTAATATAAGAACAACTAAATGTTGGAACATTCTCCCACAGTTTATTGTAGACTCAGTTAACTTTAATTTCTTTAAATCCAATCTTGATTCCTAGCTATTGCATAATTACCCTGTATAACATCCCTCTTTTGAGGGAGGACAGGCTCGATGGGCCTTGTGCCTTCTTTTGTCCTATTTTATCCAGCAAATCCAGTAAATAATACAGAGTCTGATATTGTGAATTGATATATACCTGTACACAAAACTATTTATTTTGCATAATTACTAACTGGTGTTGTAACAATATTGTGGCTAAGAAATAATCCTATGTCTGGTAGAACATTGTTCTACCTTGATTTTTATATCAGCTAAAATGTTGTTGTACCACAGTTCAAAGGTCATGGAATGCTGTTCCACCCTTTTGCGGTACAACAGCATTCAAGCTGATTTCAGGAACATACGAGCCACACCAACAGAAACTGCAGGATCAACCAGATCAAAGGAGGCAGCAATAAAAGGAAAAGACAGTTGTGTAATCTCACAGATGCAGGATCAACCAGATATTTATTTGTTTATTTTATTTATTTAAAAATTTCACCAGGAAAGACATACTGAACTAGCAAGAGCTCATTTCCAGATGTATCCTGGGGGAAGGAAGAGGTACACTTGAAAATACATAGAGTCAAAAACAGCGTGTTACAGCTGTAAACAGCAGAGAAATAAATATGAAAGCAACTATGTACAGTAAATTATGTACATGGATTTAACTCATGCAAATCAATAAATAGCTAATCAAACAGTGTGAGAACTCATAAAACATGAACCACTGCATTGAAAATTATAGCTGCAAGTTGAATGTACCAGTACCAACTAGTAGTAGAACAATATATATTACGGGGGGGGGGAGGGAGAAAGTAGGCTTGAGAGGGAACATACAAACAGATGTGGTAAAACAAAACATAGGATCAACCAAATATACTGTTCTATGAAAAAAAATAAATGCAGGATCAACCAGATATTTATATTTACTTACAGAAAACACTTCCTTCATCCACGTACTCTTGCTAAGCAAGAAATACAGCTGCCATTGTTTTTTCTTAAAAATCCCTCTTAACCCGATTTTCAACCAGTGGGAGTGCGCAACACAAAAGTAGAGATGTCTGGTCCCTAACAACCACACCACTGGTCCTAGCAACCAAATGTAAATCTCGGAAGAAGACGTGGATGGCAAAGTCTTCTTCTACTTTAAAAAATGTAAAAAAATGCATACAAATTGATGTCAGGGACACCATACACCATAAAATAGTGTATGGGCAATCCATCCAGAACCAGTGAATTCTCCCACCTCAGGATCTGATTTCACAGACCTTCGAGCTTCACTCTCAAGGTCAAAAGGAATCAGAACCTCTGTGGCAGAACATACTGTTCTGCAGGGTTGCCCATCCACCGCTCTCTATGTTTTTGCAGTTAATGCCTAAGTTATTTATTTATTTTATTTATTTGAGTCTAGGATTACAAGTACCTTTGAGCCAAGGCTCTTTTACAAAGTTCTCCATCAGTTCAGAAACAGTACAATGAAATATAACAGTGCAGGGAGTACAACATAACAATGGATTACAGACAGGATAAGCAAATTTACAAAAAGTTCCTTGTAACAAAAGAATACATTTTGGGGAGACAGTGGAAGGGCAACTGAGTGTTTACAATAGTGTTACAATACATGGGTTGGAAACAGGGAGGGAAGAGCTTCCAGAGGCATTGTCACATCACATACAGAAGTGCAGGTAGCAGGGCTGGGTGGAGAGGGGGAGTAGGGGAGGGGGAAGTGGAGAGACTAGGGAGAAGGAAGTAAATGCTAGGTGGATGACCTGAGGCAGGGACTGTAGGACAGTCTAGTAGGCTGTCTAGATGAGGCAGTCACAGGTGCTGGAGGCAGAGAGGGAGAGACAGAGCCATGATTTGAAGGGGCCAAGATTGGGGCTAGAGGAGATCTCACTGTTGAGACTACTCAACCAGCTAGGGGGCCCTGTAGGCAAATGAACATTGTACCAATGATGTTTTACAGCAGGGGACTTGTAGAAGTTGAGAATCAGATCCTCTAGTAAGGCAAGAATGACTTCTTGGGCTAAGGAGGGCTTGAACTCCAGGAGGAGCAAGGCCTAAGGTTATCTTCTTTAGCATAATGCAGGTTTGGTATATTAGGTAGTTTAAGAGTTGAAGCCAGCCAGTCTGAGAGTATAGGTCACAGGTGTGGGTGAGGTGCTGGGATCCAGTTATAAGATGGCAGGACACTGTCCAAAGCTCCCTTGTCTCCATTATCAACTATGGCCTTATCATATATGGCTCTGCCTCTTCAGAAGCCCTCAGATGCATTTCCACCTCCCTCAACAAATTGAGGGAGGTGGACATGTGTCTGAGGGCTGTTGTAGGGGTAGAGTCATATACGATAAGGCCATAGTTGATAATGGAGACAACTGAGCTTTGGACAGCGACCCTAAGAGCTTCAGGGGTAAGATGTGCCATGAGCCTCTAGAGGGACCGAAACGCATGTTAGCAGCCTTGGTGACACTGTCAATGTGGGTGCCATAGAACAGGTTACTGTCAAGAGAGATCCCAAGATATGTAAAGGATTGCACCTGTTCAAGGTCCACTCCAAGGTAGTTTGTGATGGTAAGTGGGTGCTGCCAGTTTTACAGTGGGAGTTACTGAAAAGCAGTGATTTCATTTTTTATACTGTGGTTAGGATGAGTCTGTGTTTGCTGAACCAGTTCCTACTGAGGAGAATCCAAGCTGGAGATTGTTCTGCAGGGATTGTAGATCTTTATGCATGGTGTGAATTATGGCATCATCAGCTAGAGTATGATTTGTTTGGGGCACAATTGGGGAGGCTATTCAGAAAAGACTGAATGGAGAAGACCCAGAATGGAACCCTGGGGTACTCAGAGTGGACTGGTCATGCATCAGAGAGGACACCTGTGATTTTTACTTTATGATCTGTTTTCCAGGTAGCTTTTAAACCAGGCTGTGGAGTCTGGGGACAGCCCCGCATTGAAGAGCTGATCTAGATGCAAACGACGGTGAAATGTATTGAAAGCCTTAGTTAGGTCTATAAAGACTGACCCAGCTAGGTGACCATTATCAAGAGAACTGTGGATGGCTCTGGTAAAATCCAGGAGTGCTGACATAGTGTTGTGCCCTTTTCTGAAACCATGTTGTTGTGTACATACGATATTGTCTTTGTCCAGGTAATCAGTAACATGTATTTGCAAGTGTGCACATTTACATTTAGCAAATGTCAGTACTGTAGCTGTGATGTAAGTTCTCGTTCAGAAATCAGTCCCTCATGAACTTACTGCTTACTAAATATGCAATCTAATATTGGACCCTATTCCGTGGGAATCTATCCATCAATGGCATGCCAGGTGCATGCAAAAGAGCATACCTGGTGTGTGCAGATGTGCACCATGAATGGTTATGCAGTGGCTGGCATTCACAGTTGCCAGCCACCACGCACTCCATCCATGGCTCTGCTACTTAGTGAATGGGGGCAGATTGGTGGACAGTTGTGGGCATCTGATGGGATGCCCATTCCAGGTCCATGAGTGGCTCTCTTTCTCCACACACTGCAGAGGATGCTGGGTGGAACACAGGGTTGAAATGTTCCAAAACTGAGAAATGTTTTCAAAATCACCAGCACTTGCCTGAGCAGCTATCCCCAGCCCTCCCTATTGTCCATAAGAAGTTTCCACAAGTTGCTGCACTTTAGCAAAGCACTGCACTGACCACACATAGGAAAAGATTTCAAAAGTAGTCTTTATTTTATAACAGGACAAGTGCTGCCACACATATGAGTCAGAACTCCTCACCCCAGAGCTTCACCACAAGGCTTCATCAACTGAGATGAAACTGGTTCAATTTGGGACTGTTGTCATTGAGGCTGGGGTGGCATGGTGGAGGTGACAGCACATGTCCTCACAGCTGGGGCTGTACCTGGGGTCCTCCCTGCCATAGCTTGTGACCCCCTCACCTGGCACTCTGCACCTTAGTGAATAGCGTGGAGTGTGGGCATGCCCCCTGCACCACCCCTGGACTGGCACTGCACAGACCTGCATGGACAGGCAGATGATTGTGTGCTAAAGGGAAGCATGCTTTGGAGCATGTTGCCAGTGTGTGCAACTTTCTGACTTTGGATCACTTATGCCTCTTAAATATGTGTTGTATAGGTGATCAAATAGCTTTGTGCATAGACCCCAAAGGCAGCAGGGAATGCATCTGCACAGTGTTGGAAATGTTTTCCTATATCTCAATCCTGTCTTTTGCCCCATAATTTAATTTGATGTTTTTGGGGTAAAACTAGAAAAAAAATGTTATCTATCATTTTAAATGCTGTTTCAATTAAGAAACATATGTCAGTTTCATACAGTATTGTAAGTAATAGTAGATGAGAGAAAAAGAGATGTGCTCTGCAAGCTTTAAGTATAAACTGTGTCCCATAGTCTAAGTAAGCTGTGCTTTAAAGTACCGTACCTTATAGTTTTTTTTATGAATATTTATTATATTGGTTTTCTTTCAAAAATAGATATTGTTATCTTCTTTATGAGGTTTGAAGAAGTTGTGACATTAATGTAAAATGTGTTTTCACTTTGATTTGTCTGAAATGTAATTTTTTTAGCCAAGGCATTTATTACAAGTTTTTCAAACTGATACATGTATGTATGCTGCAAAATTGATGTTTTTGCATTTGTGTTACAGTTGAATGAAGAAAAACAATAATTTTACTGAGAGTAATTTGGACTGAGATCAAGCTGTATCCTAGACTATGAAGTATTAAAACATGAAGATGGAAAGTATACAAGGCAACTGACAATTTAATGAAAAGTGAAGTACATTCTGAGGACAATTTATTTATTAAATGTTGCATAGTGTTGATTGCGAACCGCTCAGAGTCTTTGGAAAGGAGCCCTATATAAATAAAGTATCTGTCTGTCTGTATGTCTGTCTGTCTGTCTGTCTGTCTATCTATCTATCTATCTATTAATATTCATCCATTAAGGACATTTAATTAACCTGCTTGCTCATATATATTTATAATGATGTCTATTGGAAACACCTATTCTAACTAGGAGAGCCAAATTTAAACTAATGATGCATCTTGATATAAAAGACAGCAATTTGTTGACTGTGCAATAGGTTTAATAAGGCTAGTTAAGCCTTAACTCGAGTGCAGCTTGTAAACATAGGGACTTGTATTTAAACGATTATTTATATATATTTTTTAAATTAGCACAAGCACTTTGGTGTTAGTAGTATATAAAAGTTCTGTAGGGATATTGTGGCCACACCCCCTCAGGAAGACTGCTGGTGAAGCACTGGTGTTAATGTGGCTGGCTGTTGGACTGGGGTAAGGTCAGATATATTTGTGTTGTTTTAATATTTTTTGATTCACATGAATTTGCACAAGTTTGGATGTTTAATATACTGTGTGCTAACAATAAACTACTTGAAACCTTGAGATTTTCATGGTTTAAATATTTTATTTCTGACCTACCTGTTGCATACCTTCCTTATGTGTTCGGTGCAAAGGTGGCTTGTGAATGTGTCAAATGTGCATACCCAGGTCTGGCGATAAACAGCAGCTATCCAATCATATAGACTGCCCACCAGCAGACTAGATCCTGCACTCTGTGTGCTTTGGGGAATTGTGGGATATGGCTGGTCCTCCCAGTACTGGTGTTTTCCAGTAAGGGAACCTACTGATCTGCCCGTGTTCACCACCATGCCCCAAGCCCTCATGATATAGTCAGAGGGCTGCAGTAGCTTGATGTGAAGGATGGTGCCATGGCTGCTGTTCCTTTCATCCAGTAGGAAGGGCATGTAATGGCTAAGGAAGGGTCCCTACATGTGTATCCGGTGCCACCAACCATCACTCCACACAGCAGATCTGTGATAATGCATGGTATGTAGCCATGCCCCACACCTAGACACCCATCTAGGCAGCAGCAGGACAGGGGTGCAGAGAAGATGTGGATCCATTCCACAGAAGCAGACATTTAAAGTTATGTAAGTACCAGCACACATTGTGAAACTAGTTAACTACATAGCAGTGCAGATACAGTATAATTATACAGTACTTACAATGTAGTTAGTGACACTTTAAATTATCTTTCAGAAATCATTCCTCGTGAACTTACTTCAGTATAAGCGCTGTGGTTAAAAGCACTGAACTGCAAACCTGGAGAACTGGGTTTGAATCCCAGAGCCACCACGTGTATATTGTGTGACCCTAAAAAAAAAGAAAATTAAAAATAAACATGCAATCTAATATTGTAAATTGCTATACAATAAAAAATCATGAATTTACATAATTAATTATTGGCTTTAGCAGTGCTGTAGTTGCTAAGGAATGTGCTGCTTCTGTGGCATTGTTTCCACAGTTAGTTCTAACTGACATTTATTTGCCAAGTAAATACACGAAATTGACACAAAGTATAAGGAGAGGTGTAACTACTATACACTTTCATTGAATGTCAATTCTGCAGTTCTGATGTATGTTTTCCTTTACAAATCATTCCCTCATGCACTTACTGCTTAATAAACATGCAATCTAATATTGTTAATTGCTATACAACTACACTGTTTATTTATAAAATAAAAATAATTTACATAATTACTTATTGGCTTGTAACAGTGCTGTGGTTACTAAGAAATGTGCTGCTTCTGTGGTATTGACCCACAAGTCTTCTACACCCACACACCGTCCTGCTACTGCCCAGGTGGATGGCTAGGGTGGGCATGGCTACATACCATGCTTTATCACAGATCTGCTGTGTGGAGTGGTGATGGGTGGTGCTGGATACACAGACAGGGACCCTTCTTTAGCCATTACATACCATTCCCACTGGCTGATCTGTGTGGCCATGGCACCATCCTTCATGTCATGTTATCCCAGTCCTCTGACTATACCATGAGGGATTGGGGCAAGGCAGTAAACATGGGCAGACCAGTAGGTCCTCTTACTAGAAAACAGCAGTAATGGGAGGACCACCCATAACCCACAATTCCCCACTCCACACACTGTGCAAGATCCAGTCTGCTCCTGGTCAGTCAATCTGATTGGATGGCAGCTGTTGATCACCAGGCCTGGGAATGCACATTTAACACATTCCCTGCCACCTGGGTGAATAGGGTCCAATATTATATTGCATGTTTAGTAAGCAATAAGTTCATGAGGGACTGATTTCTGAATGACAACTTACATCACAGCTACAGTACTGACATATGGTAAATGTAAGTGTATGCAACTAAAAATACATGTTACCTAGGCATTACCTGTGAAAACAGTACTATTATTTCTTAGCCACAATATTGTTACAATGCCAGTTAGTAATTATGCAAATTAAATAATTTTGTTTACAGCTATATATCAAGTCACAATATTAGACTGCATGCTTACTAACTTGTAAGTTCATAAACAACTGAAATACAGACATGGAACATCATCTGAAGAGTTCCAAGTAAGTGCATTTAACTGCAGCAGACTGAAGTTGCATTGCATTCATATTTTAGTTACCATTTTAATTTCACTTTAACATTTTTCTGTGTGATTACCTTTTAAATAAATGTCAGATAGATATGGACAGTTGAAACAGTACACAAGACCTGCATTTATATGTAGTTACACTTGTAAGAACAGATTTAATAATGCCAAAAGTAACTTCCTGTGATGTCCTCTAGCTGATGGCTGCCTAGAATAATTATGATTATCTTTTAAACTTCCTACATCGGGTGAGGTATGGCACTAAATAAGGACAAGGAGGTGGCAACAAATTTAGTGTTTTGGAGCATGAAGGAGAGAGAACGGATCAAGAAATGTCTGATTCTGAGGCCTCTGAGCTTTCTCTGCCATCCATGCGCTTTTCATCAGTGAAGGCCTTGAAATCTCAATCTAAATCGAAATCACAATCCAAAAAACAAATGCAATGGCTACCAAAATTGAAAAATTCTTTTGGAGCGTATAGATTTAAGGCTGAGTTTCATATGTTTCAAGATTCTTTAACTTTTTCCTGAACAGATTTGACTGCAGCAGGAGGAAGGGTGAACACAATTGAGGAGACATCTGCAGAGAATGCAACATGCATTACTAAAATACAAAACACCCTATAACAAGTGATCAAAGTTTGTTTACTCACAATCGATTGACAGGAGGATGCAGGAAATAGACATCGCAGGAGAAATATAAGAATATATTTGGTGCCAAAGAACAGCGAGGGAATTGATATCCTGGACTTTGTAGAAAGTCTACTGCGCTCGTCTCTAACTCTTGATTCAGATTTCCGGCTAAAGATTGAAAGGGTACATTGGGCCTTGGAGCCCATGCCCACTTACCCAAATGCCCCTCCTAGATCCATAATAGTTTGTTTTCTGAGGTATCCAACCTTAGACATAATTCTTAAGAAAGTATGGGCACAAGGAAAGGTTATCTATGGCACCATCAGGATCTTTTTGGACAATGATTATGTGCCAACAACAATGCAGCATCGATGGGAGTACATACCCTTATTTGCAGTGCTCCGCCAGACTAAATTGAAATTTTGGACCCCATACCCCCCACTTGGTAATGCAGTACACCAATGGTGTGGAGAATTATAATACATCTTCAGCGGCACAACTGGATCTACAGAAATCTGGTTTTACTGTCCCCCATATGGCGTTGCTGCAGAGATCGACTTCAAGAGGTGCTGTCAGGAACTTCACTCTCCTGGATTCCAGGACCCATGCAATTTCTTTGAGCTCCATGAAGCAGATGCTATCACAATTTACCACGGACACCTGAATTCTAGAGCAATTGAACTTCTGCCTAGATGCAGTGAGTAGCCTGGTGGGTTGCTGGGGGCCTGATGTTTGCCTCCATTCTTCTCTCAGGTGGGGAGGGATGGCAGGAGGATTGTGTTGTGACCTGAGTCCGGCTCTGCTGAGACCCTCTTCTGGCCATGAGATGTGTGTGGGGGGACTAACCCAGGGGTGCGGTAGCCGATCTTAGTGAGGGTGTAGTTCTCTAGATATCTTTCTCTAAAATACAATGTAAACTAATCACACTATTAACTCCAGGATGTAGTGTTGCACCTGTGGGATGAGGGCTGGACCTGAAGTGTAGATCCCAGAGATTTGAGCTGGACGTAGGGAGCTGTTTTCCATTAAATAGGGATAACCCCCACTGGCTCACTACATCATGCAAAGTTGGCAGTGCTCAAACTACTGGACTAAATATTTATTTTCTTCAACATGTGATGGGCAGAGGTGTTTATGGAATTTCAGGATGCTGGGATCTTATGCACAGGTCCTACAAACCAAGAAATCCCACTAAATAGGGCTGACTAGAGACTTGTGCACTGTCACCTCACCAAACTCCTACATCCATCTTCAGTATTGTATAAGATGCAGCAGTGGTGGGCATGGCAGACTGGGAGGCCAGCCTGGCCCATGGTCTCTATCCAGTCAGGATCCTGTTAGATAGGACTCTCCTGGCATTCACTCCACTTTTCACACATAGGCTTGAAGTTGGGTGTTGCTGGGTCAGGCGTGGAGCCTCGTGGGGTGCTAGCCTTCCCCAATAAATTTGGCAATGGGGGGCTGACTGGGGAGACCGCCCACTTCTATGAGAAACCACTGATACTGCACTGCCTGCAACATGCTTCATGGAGGGTTGTCTCTCTCCTGGTGCCTTGACTTTGGAGATTGGGAATCGATGTGAGGCCAGATGATGGTTGCCACCATATTAATGAGAGGACTACTTTATTTTTGCCCTTTGACCTTCTACCCTTCTGCCCTCCTGGAGATGGGCCTAATGGCACTCACAGGCAAAATGAGGAGATCCTTGACTGACAAACTGCAGTTCTGGGTGGATTTAGTCCTTCCCTTATTTTCTTCAAGTAGAGAAACAAACTTCTGATTTTTCCAAGGCACCAGAACATAAAACTTTATTCATATGTACTGAGTGGATCAAGACTCACTGAAATCCTACCTGTGTTCTGGATATATATTTCTGTACTCAAATAGTTCATATGTTCCATTGGCTTGGCACAGTTTCAGTTTTGACAGACTACTCCATGGACCAGATGATGGGCCCCCCGAACTCAGAAGGGACTCACGCAGTTAATCAGAATGATCTTGCCTGTTAATAATGATCTTAGCAGCTGTATCATTGCTACAAATTGTAAAAAAACAAAGACAAGGCGCTGCGTCAGCATGTGGTCTAAAAGCAAAACAAAATGGTTATATTAAATGCACGCTGAAAATAGAAAGTAGAGTTAAAAATCTACGTTTCGACCTTAGGTCTTCTTCAGGAAATATCTAAAAGAGAAAAAAAACAAGTTAGTGTAGAGGAGAGTTAAAATGAGAGAGATATATATGTGGAGAAAGAAGAAGGGGAGGCTAAGGAGAAGAAGTGATTAATGGTAAGATTAAGAGAAATCTGTGAAACAAAAGGTGATGATGGGAAAGATAAAACATAATGGGAGAGAAAGAGCTGGGGAAGTTCCCAGGTAGAGACTGATTAACAGGGCCTTGTAAGAAGGCTGAAAGGTGACAAATGTGTGAGAAGGAGACAGAAATGGAGACATATGGTGAAAATGAAAACTAAATCAGTACAAAAACAAATTGACTTTAGGGAAAAAAAGGAGAGGCTGAAAGATGTTAGTGGAAAATAAGTCTATCATTTAAACCAGAGGGCTGCTGGGAGCCAAGGCGGATGATCAGCTTGGCTTCCATGTTTTTTTCTATGGTTAGGATCCTGGAAGCCCTGCTGAAGGACACAAACAGAAAGGTCATTGACATTGTGGTCCCTGGAGATAAAGTGGGATACAATGGGTTTAGCAGTTTCACCATTCCTGACCGCTCTGTAATGTTCCCTGAAACGGTCAGCAAGACGCCTACCAGTTTCTCCGATGTAAATAGCTGAACACCTCCTGCAAAGCATACAGTACACTGCATTGGTGGAGGTGCATGAGAACTCCTTGGTCTGAATTCTCTGCGATGCTCCTTCATTTCTTCTATGTCTGCATTCCCCTTCTCATATTTCTAAGCCTTCTCTTGAATTATTTTCTGCCATTTGCTCTAAGACTAAACTCTGCAGTCACTTACAGTTTCTTTCCAAATGCCGCCACCTGGGTATTATTCCTAAAGGTTTCTGTTTGAAATTTCATCCTTGTTCATTTGGATCTGAGACACGTTTCTTCTACTAACAAGCTTTTGAAAACTTTCTCTAGGAAACTTATCATGCACACCATTCTCTCCATCAAAACACAGCTGATCTCTGTGGACAAAACCATTCAAAGGCAAAGGATTTCCTACGTGACGGCTCCACATAACCTTCCTTTTATTAAGCACTGCATCCAAAACCTTAACTCCACTCTCTTTCAGTTTCTCAAGGATACCAAAGCTGCAAAACTCCAGTCTCTCACCCAGCAGATCAACAACCAGCATGAGCCCTCGAGTCAGACACAACCTAACAATTTGGTATTTTGTATTCCTCCAGACCTTCCCTGAAACAAGATGAGCACTCACTCCTTAGCAAAGTCTCTCTTTGTGCCCACACCCAGATATCTTGATGCACCCCAGATTCAAGTTGATCTGCAGTGCTTCTATCGTAAGATCGCCTTGCAGCTCATTTTTCTAATATGCTCCTCTTCCCACAGATCATGACGGTATCACCAGAACTATCAATGACATCAATCCCCAGCGAAGTGCATGGACACCCCCTCCAGGACGTTTTGCTGCTGTTGATTATTTTGTTAACCAATGCATGGAAAACACCACTAACTTTAATCTTCATTGCAGGCACAACCATTCCAACCTGACACCTGGTGAGCTTGCAGCCCTCAGATCTCTACAATGTAGGAATGACATTGTTATTAAACCAGCTGATAAGGGAGGTGCTGTTGTGGTCTGGCAAAGGAGCTATACATCACAGAACCACACAGCAACTCTCTGACACAGGTTTTATTCTTCTCTTCCACAGGACCCCACTGCTGACTATCAGACGGAGGTCACCACCACCATCACCTCTGCTATTGAAAACAATGGGCTCCTGCTTCCGCTAAGAGACTCATAGTCCAGCATCCCCAGACATCTAGGTTTTATCTTCTTCCCAAAATCCACAAAACAGGTAACCCGGGTCATCCCATAGTGTCTGCCTGCTCCTGCCCCACATCCCACATCTCCGCATTTTTGGATGGCCTCATGAGGCCCCTTGTTGAGTCCCTGCCCTCCTATGTTAAAGACACTAACCATGCTCTCCAGTTATTTGTCAGGTTCAGATTCAGTGACTCTCATCAGCTCATCTTCACCATGGACATCAAATCTCTTTACACAGTGATCCCCATGATGATGGTCTGACAGCTTGCAGCATTTCTTGAACAAGCGGAAAGTCCAGCAGCCACCCACACACACTTACTCGTCTGGCAGAACTGGTTCTAACACTCAATGCTTTTTCTTTTAATAACAGTTTTTCAGCAGGTCAGTGGAGTTGCCATGGTACCAAGATGGGTCCCAGCTTTGCCAATCTGTTTGTGGGTTGGGTGGAGGAATGTTTTTTCTCTCATTCACAGGGACTGTGCCTGAACTCTACAAACGCTACATTGATGACTGTGTGGGGGCCACCTCCTGCTCCAGGGAGACCCTCCAAGTCTTCCTTGACAAGTTCTCCACGGCTCATCCTTCCCTTCAGTACACTGTTGAAGTATCCTCCTCTACACTGCCTTTCCTGGATATCCAGCTCTCAGTCCAGAACACTAGTCTGAAGACATCTGTCTATTACAAACCCACTGACTCTCACAGTTTCCTCCTCCATAGCTCCTTCCATCCTAAACATGTCAAGAATGGCCTGCCTTATTCGCAGTTTCTTAGACTTCGCAGGTTATGCAGTGAAGAGGATGATTTTGCTGAGCAGACCCAAATAATGCATAGTTTTTTATCAACAGGGATACCCTAAAAGCACAGTGGACAGGGCACTCTCCGGGTCAGTAACATGCCCCGTAACCTTGACCCCGTGAGGAGGGATACTGTCACACAAGAACAACGCGTAATTCCACTAGTTCTTCCTTTCCATCAGAGCACACCTTCTCTCACAGGATCATCACTAGTAACTTTCCCATTTTGCAAACTGACCCTAACATTGGTGCTTCCTTTACAGAACCACCTGTTGCCTCCCACCGCCACCTAACCCGCGAATCTCCTGGTAAAAGCAGCCTACCCACTCCTAACAGTTCCTCCCCCCCAGGTACCAAACCTTGCAACAGGGCTCGCTGCTACACCTGCAAATTTATTTCCAGTGTAACTGAGATTCGGGGGCCTGCAGGTGTTTTTCACATCACCAAGGAGTTCTCATGCACCTCCACTAATGTAGTGTACTGTATTCTTTGCAGGAGGTGTTCAGCTATTTACATCGGAGAAACTGGTAGGTGTCTTGCTGACTGTTTCAGGGAACATTACAGAGCGGTCAGGAATGGTGAAACTGCTAAACCCATTGTATCCCACTTTATCTCAGGGACCACAATGTCAATGACCTTTCTGTTTGTGTCCTTCAGCAGGGCTTCCGGATCCTAACTATAGAAAAACATGGAAGCCAAGCTGATCATCCGCCTTTGGCCCCAGCAGCCCTCTGGTTTAAATGATAGACTTATTTTCCACTAACATCTTTCAGCCTCCCTTTTTTTCCCTAAAGTCAATTTGTTTTTGTACTGATTTATTTTTCATTTTCACCATATGTCTCCATTTCTGTCTCCTTCTCACACATTTGTCACCTTTCAGCCTTCTTACAAGGCCCTGTTAATCAGTCTCTACCTGGGAACTTCCCCAGCTCTTTCTCTCCCATTATGTTTTATCTTTCCCATCATCACCTTTTTGTTTCACAGATTCTCTCTCTTAATCTTACCATTAATCACTTCTTCTCCCTTAGCCTCCCCCTTCTTCTTTCTCCACATATATATCTCTCTCATTTTACCTCTCCTCTACACTAACTTGTTTTTTCTCTTTAGATTTTTCTGAAGAAGACCTAAGAAGGAGCAAACGTAGATTTTAACTCTATTTTCTATTTTCAGCGTGCATTTAATATAAACATTTTGTTTTGCTTGTATCATTGCTACCTTTCTTTGAATGCAGTCTAATATATGCCAGAGGAAGGGGATGGGTAATTTGGTGGTCTGATGATGACACACCCTTTTTTCAGTTTACTCCTAGGCCCTTAACCCACCCATCCCTTTTATGTTTTCTAGTGGATTTAACCCCACTAGACACAATCCTTCCCACACACACACACCCAGTAGGGGTCTATGGCACCCCATGGGAGCCACTTCTGTTAAGAGGAGTGTGTTTCTCTCTCTATATGATTTTCACCACTATCACAAATAATGCCCAAGGTGGCATCCTTACAGTTGAAGTCACAGTTAGATACCCTAGGCATACAGGAAATGGGAGTCACAACTCATCTACCTGAGGTTGTCACTATTTCTGCCCAGTTGGCCTTCAGTTTATATTATACCTATAGGTCAAGCACGTTCCTGCCATTTCTAGTTAGTAATATAGTTAATAGTTGAGTACATCTCATTTTGGTTTTGGTTTATGACGGCACATGGATGTGGCTGATTTATACATTTTCATTAGGCATTCTGGCAAGCATACAGAAAATACACATAACTTCTGGTTACATCCTATAGGGGAAGTGCAGGGACAGTGCAGATTGCTGTCTTGGATGAGTATGGCATCTTGGGGGGGCAGAGGGTGGTTACTTTGACCTAACAGGCACAATGAATGTCTCCTTTTGAATTATTTCCCATAATGTAAATGGGCTGACTAAACTGATCAAATGCTACTGAACAATAATGGCCTTGAAAAAGCTGAGACCTGATATTTTACTGCTGCAGAAGATGCACCTCTCAGTGATTGAACATCAAAAGTTACAGAAATTTGGTTTCTCCCAGGTGGTGGACTCGGCCTATCGACACAGCAGGCATACGGGGTGGTGGTCATGGTGCCTAAGAATTCTCCCTTTGTTTTCACACATCATTACATGGACAGAGAGGGATGTTTGGGGTTGGCAGTAGACACTGTCCAGGGACAACAGCTAACAGTCTGCAACATTTACATATCATCCAGATGCATCATCCATTCAGCAATTGGTAGACACCATTCTCAATCACAAGCAAGGTTTGCTGGTACTGGGAGAGACCTAAATTGTTTACTAAACCCATCATTGGATACTTCTGTGTATAAATCTCTATCCCTTACAACCGGACAGAAGCATAAAATGTCAAGGAAAGAACTGAGGCAGAAGACAATCTTAAAGGACAAATAAAGAGCATATTTTTTAAAAAGGTTGTTGAACCCACTCTTGTGGCTCAGTGTGTCGTCTTTATCCGTATAATCACATCTTGGGACTTAAAAATTGTAAATGTACGCATTATAATTACTTACAAAGGTTTGAATTTTACTTAATTTCTGCTCCTCTTTCTTGTGTCCTCACTAATGAGAGCTTGCTATCGATGTACCGTGTTCATCTCAGCGCATGCGTGTTTGAAACCGATGTATAATTATAGCGAGGGCGTATAACATTGGCAGCATGGCTGAGTTAGATGTTCCCGATATCCCCAACTAAGTGAAGATTTGACTTGCTTTCAGTGGCTCAGCCAACATGTTTGAGCCACTGAGGAGTGATCCAGTACAAGATGTGGCTGCAGAGGCTGGTACTTCATCAGAAGAAGAATCGGAGCAGTCTGAAGCTGGTGAGGGTGGTAGGACTGCTCAGCCAGCCAGCAAGTGGTGGGTGAATTCTGTATTTCACATTGGTGTCAGTCAGTAGCTGGCCTGGGATTCAGCAGTACAGACGTGTTTCCCCATAGTACTCATGTGATGTGTAATGGCATAATACGTTAATATTATTGATGTATAAAGCAATTTATATATATATATATATATATATATAGTGCTATACCTGCCATCGTCTTACTTTCTCCAGTGTTTTGACTCCTGTTGATGCTGTGTCATCATTTTGCATATGGTTTAGATTAGTTGTTATGCTGTGTTGGTAACTGTATATCCCTGTCCTGCTAATATGACCCTTCTAAGTTCTCACTCCACAGCATGTCTCTCCCCACAGCTGAAAGGGTATGGCCTTAGGGACTCAACAGCGCATGGTGTGATACCTTTGAAGGGAGATGCTATCTTGCTACAGTCTGTTCATCTTTTGATGTTGTTGCCCCATGGGATGAGAGCTGCCATTGACATCCAACAGTCTCAGCTTGTAAAATCATTTATATGGTGGTGATGAGTGCTGGATTGCCTGAGACTGTGGCTGAGGTTCCACTTGCACACCTGTACCACAGATGTCTATCCACAGCTGGGAGATTTTTATTTTAATTGTTGCCCCGGCTCCGACGTATGCAATGACGCCCTGCTCAGTGTGAGCAGTGTGCACACTGGAAAAGCATGTGCCACAGCCCTGATCCCCTGCATCTGCTGGCTAGGCAGTGTAATCCTTATTACCACCAGGGGCTGCTATTGCACCAGCGAGAGTTAACCCCTCCCAAGGAAGAGAGCAGTCCATGGGATGCTCGATCCTTCCTCATTCCACTGACCCTAGCGACCCTTGCTCATTCCTGAACACAGGTTGCTGGCGTGGACGAGATGTGACATCCAGGGCCTCACCCTCAGTGCCAGCGGCTGGCTAGCATAGTACTGCATGTTGGTATAGTCCATGTTGCTCTCTATTGCATGAAAAGGGTTCAAAGTCAAATATACCATGTATAGCACACTTTTCTCAGAGGTTGGTAGATCAGAAGGCTGTGGGTTTTATCCTCACACCAGGAACTTTGTTGAAATCCCAATACTGACACCATAGTGCAGCATGAGGGTGGTGCTGCAATCGTGGCGTGCCATCTTTCAGATGACGTATTGAACAGCAGTGCTATCTGCCCATTCTGGCAGTTGCTCTGGTGGACACTAAATATCCTGTGACACACTAAGCCGAGGCTTGTTTCCAAGTGCGACATTGAAGCACAGTGAATTTTGCTGATAGAGTTTGTCACAGTATGCAAGTTGTGGCTGTGTGATTCAAACCCTGGTCTCCAGATTTGCACCTCATATCCCTTCACCTGGAGGCCTCCCCTTACCTGTGTGGGTGGCCAGGCAGGTAGACTCTCCCGATGCCCACTGGCAACATCATTACATCTGTGTTGGAGAGGGTGGGTGCATCATTGTGGCTAACATGCTTTGATGCAGTGGGGAGGTGAGCTGTCAACATCTTATCTGCTGGGTGGCCAATGAAGCACACACCACAGCATCCTTGCATAGGTGCTTCAGTGGCGCGTGGTCAGCAACACTGCATAGTGCGCCTTGGAAGATACTGACCACAAGGATCTTCCAGACAGTGATAAGCCCCCACTGGGAAAAGATCATCAAAGGACACTGTGGAGCACTCCCTGCCAGCCATTGTTCCTGTTGTCCCATGCTAGGGAGGAACCCGGGTCATCAGCGTGAGAGGCGAGCACCTTGTCCCAGTGCCATATTGCCAGACTGCCTCCTTCCTAAGTAAGCATTAACCCACAACCGGATGTGTGGTTATTGGGTAGTAATGCACACCCATGGTGCATTGTGAGACATGTGACAGCATGTCGAGTGTCCTGACAGACACACACACAGATGAGATGGCAGCACCTTTGCTTTACATTCCATCTGTACTGTCTCTCCCTCTGCACAAACTGACTTGCCCCCATCTGTCTTTTGTGATGGGAGTCAAAACATATTGCAACAGCTGTGCAGAACACCTTCTGTGTAACATCATACAACTTTCCTCATCCTATGACATCACATACAGTGCTTTTATGGGCATCTGTTGCATGTCAAATGCAGTTGTTTTTGGGTTACCAATGTCTTGTTTGCTTTATGTATGATTGCACCTTCTTCTATGTCATTGTGGGGACTAATGCTATGGCCATTCCTTTCAGGTGTGACTGCGGCAATTACAATAAAATGGAGACCAATGTGGAGTGCATTTGTTGCCATGAGGTGGCAGCTGTAAAGGTCAAAATGTGAAGAAGGAACATGTCACCTCGTCCACCGAGCTCGACCTTTCAGAAAACTGCCTGAGTCGCAATGTGATTCTCGTTTCCTATTATGAGTATGAATTCATGGAGGGACCACTCGATGATGCTGTTCCTCTAAACGAGTGAGTATAAACTGTGGTACAGATCTGTTTTTGAACCGTGAAGTATTTACTGCTACCTGCTGTAACCGGTACTATTTTCATCTACGTGGTAGTAGAAGGGATTGATAAGGACTGAAAGGGATTAATAAGGTGGATAAGGAGAGTCCCTTGAAGCTGAGTGGCAACCATAACACGAGGGGCACAGTGTTAAGCTGGAAGGTGGGAGGTTCTAGATGGAGGTCAGGATTCACTTCTTCACAGACACTTGGAATGCGTTGCTAGAGGAGGTGATCTCGTTGAAGACAGTGAGCAGCTATAATAGAGGCTGGATAGGCATGGGGAAGGTAAGGATCAAGGGTGGGGAGGATGGGAGGGTGGTGAGAGAGGCAGGACAGTAGCTGAAACTGTGGACATGAGCAGAGTATATTAACCAAATGGCATTCTTCTGCTGGCTTCTTCATAAGTTGTTATGTTCGTATGTAGTAATACCATGCTTTGACCTGTCTCTGCACACATCTGTAAAAAAGGGCACAGTTTGACTGGGTGTCTGCAACCACTGACCCTCCTCTGATACCACATAGGAGTCTTGAGACATTTTCTCACTGCCATGTAGTGCACCGACCTATTTTTAACATGCTATGTTGCAACTGCCCTTCCTTGACATCCAGTGCACAACTCCTCAAAGAGTGTCCTGCATGTACACAAGTAATACCTATGCTGTTTTCTTACCAACTCTACTGCTGACAGTTCATTAGTATGTTGATCCATGCCACTAGCACTTAATGCCACAGCAAGGTTTGTGCATATGTATCAACATACTGTCAATATACAGTGTTGAAGGCTGTCCCAGTGGCGTTAAGGGTTTAGGTGCCAGATGCCACGTATCATGCCATGCCATCAACCCTAGTTCAGAAATGAGTCATGGGCATGGGGCGGTTTGGCAGGGGCAGGAAAGGATTGAATGACTGGAGGACTGCACTCCTTTCCTTGGGGGGTAGTCTACTCTCACTTTCAGCGGCTTCTGGTGATGTCTGGAACACAGCAAGTAGTGAGTGGCATCATTGCACGTCTGTGTCCTGGGGCAACAGAACAAAGGAAACACCCTTGTGTCTCAGTAGAAAAAGATGGGTCGAGTGAGAGACCACCACTCACAAATGCTGGATCCTCCATCCTGCCTGTGGCTGCTCCATGTGCCATGCATGGTCTGCCCACTACATTTCAGAAAGGTCAGTGGATGAACAGCTGTCCTGCCATTGGGTACTTAGATTCAGGGAATCAGTGGTCCAGGATGAGTAGCACAGAGTTGCCCCCCCCCCCAGACAGGTAAGGCTCGGAAATTTCAGGTGGATGGCTAGGTTTGTGGAAAATCCTACCGGAGACAGTCCAAGAACATAGAGGAGGAACATAAAGAAAGCTGACCCACCAAAAAATACAGTGTGGAATCAAACTCCAAAATCAGGAAATGGTAGGAAGTCATATCAACTGACAATGTCCCTTCCAGAAACTGGCCAAGTTTGCATCTCAGGTGTGCATAAGTAACCCTCATTGTGCAACACACCATTTTGTATACAGCACAGTTATTTATGTGTCCTCCATGACAAAGGAGGGATTTCTACTGGTAGTATGTGGGTGTCATGTGGCATGCTGGCAATACAAACATGGGTTCTTTTTATGTGTGGCATTGATGCTGTACTGCTATAGATACACACTGCCGGCATCTGCCACGTTTGTCCACTCATTAGGTCCACATCCGGCAGCTCCCCCAATCTCCATCGGGGTCATGAGGACACTGGACTACTCCACTGCCCCCGGAGAAAGAGAGCAGCCCAACAGATGCTTTGCTCCTCCCTCCCTCCCCCCTACCGACCCGGTCCCCACCTGCTCCCAACCTGGGTCGCCAGTGCAGTGCGAGGTATAGCATCCAGCACCTCAACCCTCGGCACCACCAGGCTGGCAGAACTCCATTTCTTGCCAGTGCCATCTGTACAGGTCGGAAGTATGGCCATATCATGTCGTGGAGTGCCGTGACCATTCGGTTCAGTGATCACATCCGTGTAGCTGCCAGCATATCGCGAGTCTTGGAGTCGAGAGGGAGTGTCCAGTGTAGGTGATCTGGAGAGGAGTACTGAGCACAAAAAACACCAGTGTCTGACACCAAATGTCTGGTAGGTAAGTACTGAGAGGGCCTGGTGGGTGGGAGGGGGACTGCTACTACTGCTCAGAACATCGGATCACCGATCCCGAGTGTCATTTTTTCATCTGGTGTATTGTGAGTTATTGGTAAAAACTGAGTAGTACCACTAACTGCCATGGGGAGGGGCAAGCACATACGGGTGGATGATGCTATTAGGCAGGAAAAGCACATCAGTGAGAAGTTCAACGGGAAATTACTAAAATTCCTTATGTGCTACCACAATTTTACTTCTTCACTGAGTCTGTGTGGGAGATGTTAAATCTCACTGGGACTCATCCATGTTGCTGTCTCTAGAGAGGACTCACAGAAATCATGAGGAAAATCAGGACAGCAGCAGTAGATTTCTGAATCAAGCTAGTGAAGGAACAAGCAGACTCTGTACAGCTACTCTGGGTGACTCACCCAGTAAGCCAGCATGATGTTGCAGCTCTGCATAAGGTCAATCAAGCTATTACTGATGACTGTGTAAAGACAGTGGGGAGCATGACAGGGACAGACAGCTCTGATGAGCAGTGACAGACTTCAGCATAGTCAATTATTTTATTTGTTATGTTGCTACAGCTGTGAGTTAGCAGCAAATTAACTATACCTTGCGCCTTGCTGGTCTGTCACTTGCTCATCAGAGCTGTCTGCCATGCATCTTCTAGTATCCTCACACAATCATTAATAATAATAGCTGTACTGACTTATGTAGACCTGCAATCTGGCTTACTGGTCATCATGAGTCACCCAGAGAGTAGTGACAGTCTGCTTGTTCCTTCAGTAAGCTTGCTTCAGATATTATTGATGCTGCTGTCTTCAGATTTTCCTCATGTTGCTGTGAGTCCCTCTCTCTCAGGATAGCTGTATGGAACAGTCTCAGAGGAGATGGTTGGTCAGTGAGTCAGGCTCAGTAGTGAGAGAGTCTGCAGCTGCTGCTCCTATTATTCACTGCATGCTCTATTTTGTTCTTCAGCTGTATGGTGTGTGTGCTGCATAACTGAGACTACAGCTCAGCAGATCACTGTGTTGTCATTACAGGAGCAGACTGCCTGGCAGTCAGAATGACCAGAACTTGATACTGCTATCAGTTGTGTAAACAATAAGACATGACAGGTGTGCTTTACACAGTTCAACACACGGCTAGGAGGTGTACGAGCACGAGGCCGCAGGCTGAGTGCGTCCCAGCTAGCCGTGTGTTAAAAGTATGTAACGATACAATGGAGTGGCCTATTGCACTTATGAAATGGGCTTTTAAATTATAGTGGGATGTGGAAAGCATATAAGGCGCTACCTTGTCCTGTGTTACTGGTATCATGATTGACACAATGTGTTGTACTATACACCCACTGCAGAATACTGTCATAATAGTTCCATTTTAGCTATTATGGTATGTTCATCAGTAACATATTAACAACCGGAATGCATATGAACTGTGTTACATAACTCTTTATTATCATAGTGTGTGTAACTGTTTTCTAACGTTTATCTTTGCAGATCATTCAGATTTCTTGCTTATCGAAAATTTGTTTGGTGGATTTGGCGTTGTCTTGAAAGATATAACAGAAGAGTTTTGCCATCCTGCGCTGCGTCTGCTATTCGTGCAGTGTTTCCGTCTGAGGAATATACTGGCTTCAGAGAAGCTGATAGACCTACACAGAACTAATTACACAATGTTCTACTGCAAGACACGTTATACAGTACTTTAGTATTACAATAAAATGTTCCTGTTATATTTAAGTTATTACTTGATAATTTTGTAAGTTATTATTGATAGTTGTATGCAGTTCTGGTGCATGTGTGTAATGTTGATACATGTATTGAAAATGTTTGTTACACTTAGCATTATGCTCAGGGTATGTGTTTATATACATGATGTATGTCATGGAACCAACTCGGCAGAAGGCAATACTGGACCGTGCTCACAAACAAGGACAGGTGATATAGAGTTAAGAGTGGGGAGCACCTGGGAACAGTGACCATCCAGTCGCTGTGTTTTGAAATCACAGAAAGTGCAGAACCAAACCACACAAAAACATGTATCCTGCTTTTAGGGGGCAAACTTTGGGAAAATGGGGAGATACTTGAAAGAGGCATTAAGGAATGGGCAGGAATCAGGGGTTGAAGAACAATGGAAGTATTTAAAATGGGATTACAAGAGCAACAGAATTATGTATTAAGCAGGTTAGCAAGAGGAAAGGAAGAGGAGACCATTATGGTTTTCAAAGAGGTAGCAAAGAAAGTGAAAGCTAAAAGATTGCATTCAGGCAGTACAAAAGACACAGGCAGAAGGGGATAGGAAGAAGTACCAGGAGAAGCAAAGGGAGGCAGGGAGGTCAGTAAGGGAAGCCAAAGCTCAGACAGAAGAACACATTGCAAAATTAGTGGGTAGAGGGACAAACACCTTTACAGGTACTAAGTGAAAAGAAGGCAACGGGAGGAATAGTGAGACTGAAGGGGAGGATGGGGCTGTGTGGAGGATGACAACAGTAAAGCTGACATATTGAACAGGTATTTCTGCTCAGTCTTTACTGAGGAAGAGGAGGGTAATGGGTCTGAAGGGAGTACAAGGGGTGAGAATAGTGCAGAAATGAACACAAGTCCCTTCACATGAGAAAGGGTCCTGAAGGAACTAGAAGTAATAAGAGTTGATAAAGCAATGGGGCCAGATGGGGTGCACCCCAGGGTCCTTAAAGAACTAAGAGAGGTGGTGGCTGAACCTCTTGCTATCCTGTTTAGCCGATCACTAGAAACAGGGGAGGTACCCAAAGACTGGAGGACAGCAGATGTAGTCCCCTTATACAAAGGTGGGAACAAAGAGGATGCAGGGAACTACAAACCAGTCAGCCTCACCTCGGTAGTGGGGAAGATCATGGAAGCACTACTGAAGGAGAGATTGGTGGAACATCTGTTTTTCAATGGACTACAGGACCCAAGGCAGCATGGTTTCACCAGGGGAGGTCATGTCAGACCAACCTCATTGAATTTTTAACTGGGTGACTAGGAGGTGGATCAGGGGACTGCAGTGGACATGGCCTATCTGGACTTCAGCAAGGCCTTTGACACTGTGCCACATAGAAGACTATTGCACAAACTGGGAATATGGGTGTGAGGCAGGACAGTAGTGTGGTGGGTAGGTAACTGGCTGGGCAGCAGGACACAGAGGGTGGTGGTAAATGGCTGTCACTCCACAGAGGGAAGAGTGACCAGTGGGTGCCACAGGGATCAGTGCTGGGACCGGTACTATTCAATATCTTCATCAGTGACATTACGAAGGACCTAGGAGGCAGAATTTCACTGTTCGCTGATGACACAAAGCTCTGTAACAGAGTAGACTCACCAGAGGGTGTACACAGAATGAGAAGGACCTGCAGAAACTTGAAGAATGGTCAGGGGTTTGGCAGTTGAAATTCAATGCAAAGAAGTGCAAGATAATGCATATGGGCACAAAAACCCTGGCACAGTATATCGGTTGGGGGGTGAGGATATAGCATGCACCAAGCAGGAAAGGGATCTTGGGGTAATCATCTCTGATGACCTCAAGGCAGGGAAACTGTGTGACAAGGCAGCAGGTAAAGCAAATAGGATGCTGGGATGCATAGGCAGGGGCATCACCAGCAGGAAAAGGGAGGTCATAATTCCACTATACAAGACACCAGTGAGGCCGCACCTGGAGTACACTGTGCAGTTCTGGAGACCTTACCTACGTAAGGACATAGACAGGGTAGAGAAGGTTCAGAGGAGGGCAACAAAGATGGTGCATGGATTGCATCACAAGTCCTATGAGGACAGGTTGAAGGCACTGGAACATGTGCTCCTGGAGGAGAGAAGGAGAGAGATATGATAGAGACATACAGTATCTTACAGGGAGGAACAGGGTGCAGGAATGCACTATTTTTAAGCGAAAAAGATGTTCCAGAACTAGAGGGCATGGGATGAAGTTGGAGGGATGATGATTCAAAGGAAATGTGAGGAAGAATTTCTTCACAGAATGGGTGGTGGACAAGTGGAACACCCTGCCAGAGGAAGTGGTGGGGACTGAAACAATCACGGGATTTAAGAATGCATGGGATAGACATAAAGGAATTCTGGAGGTCAGGGGTAAGGGGCAACAGACTTCTTGGAAAACATAAACTGAACTTAGAAACTTAAATGGGCAGACTGGGTGGGCCATAGGCCCTTATCTGCCGACACTGTCTATGTATCTATGTATCTATGCATTGATATTTATGGAATGTTGGTTGCCATATATTTATATAGCAGCCGAACTGTATAGCCACTTTAAATTGTGATGACTGTGACTCCTTCGTGCCACCTAGGTACTCTGCTGTCACCATGCCCTGACCCCAGCCAACACCACTCCACATTGGAGCACCCTTGGGTAGCCTGGCGTAACCCTTTGCCAGATGTGTCCCCCTCCTCTGAGAAAAAAGGCACCAGTGGGAGATGGCCACCGCACACACTCAGTCTTGGCCCATGTGCTGCTGTGGTGGTCTTGGGTAGTGCCAGGTTTTAGGTAGCAGTGTGGCCCAGCAAATGTCATCCAGCAGTCCGGGGAATGTTGGCCACACCGCCCATTCAGCATGACCTAATGTGTTGCTGTCTCCCCCAGAATCCAGCATGAGTCAGCAAATGTCAGGTCACATCCCCACGCTCCCCCAGGTGAAGGCGAGCAGTCAGACGCTCAAGTCTCCTCTCCCCACCTGGCCCTCTGGCGACCCCTGTTTATTTCCAGACCTTGGTCATTGGCATCACAATTGGAAATCAAACTGCTGTGCTTATGGTATGGCTAACATCCACTTTTTCTGCTGTGTAGGGCCTCCCTACCTAGCCATGTCACAGAGTGACATAAATAGAATTAATCTACCCTATTGTATACTGCAGTGCACCTACATCCCAAGGCCTGATCACTGTATGAAATCAAATAAGGCACTGAGTCACATTCCCATAGTGTAGTGCCCACTTCCCCAGCTCCTGTTGGCAGTAGCCACACCAATTGCTTCACACCAACCAATCAATGTGTAGTATGTCCTGTACGAACTCGGTACCGGTCACAGGGGTCGAAGCTACCACTGGCCCACTAGCTTAATGCTGGTCGATTTTTGTATTGGGCTAACACAATTTTCATTTAACTAGCTCTGTGGACAAGTATTGGATAAGGTAAAATCTGAATGAGTACACTGGGTGTGCCAGAAGAAAAATATGTGGGGCTAGTGGAGTGTCCCAGTCAGTAACCCTACTGGCTAGTGCCTGCAAAACTTCATTTCGACCACTGTGAACAGTATGTGGCTGGCAGTGGCAGGGTGAGTAGTGCTGGTCAAGTTGTCACCACACCGTTGGTTTCAGGGTGTGTGGGTGTGCTGCTTACCATGGTGTGGCGTATAGACAGCACACTATGTGAACGGCACTCTGTGTCTTATTCAATTTAGTTGCCGGGACCATGGAGAGTAGTGGGTACCACCTATGAAATAGGGTGATTTTTTTTTTTTTATGTCAGTCTGTGTTTGGTCAGAGAGATTGTGTCAATACACTATGGAAAGAAGCTCTTATGTACTTTTATATCTCACCACCACTGAAGGCTCTGTTTTAGTCAAGGTGCTGAGGGACTGTGCTTGTCCAGGAGGCAGAACTGTTTGTATTACCTTGTGCAGAATGAAACAGTACATATTCATTTTACTTGCATTAATTGATTTCTAGTAGTCCTTTGTGTGCACCATGTTTCTGGTTGTGATATTTTATGTCACTCTGTGTTCTGGCCAAGGAGGGGTGGGGATCATCCACTATGGAAAGTGGACTTTTGTTATGCCACTCTTCACTGGTGCATCCAGATATGTGTTTGCCAAGGTACTTTTTAATATGGGGAGAGGGATATGCATGAGGTACCCATTACTTGAATCCCTGTAATGTAATTTTACATGCGGCAGCGCAGTTACTTTTGTGTGGTGTATTAGAAGTCTGGAACGGCGTGTGCACATTTCTTGACAAGAACCACACATCTGCTCGGAAGATGTCCAAAACAGACAACATTACAGAGTCAAGATGCATTTGGTGACTACAAACATGCTTTCCTTTGTGACCCTTTACTGTTGCTGTTTATGTTTGGTGGTAGATGGATGTTGGGGGGGGGTGACTGTGATTACACATTGCACAGGACAGAAACTATTTTGTTGCATACCTGAAGATTGTGCAAAACACTATTGTTTGTCCTACCATGTATGTATGTGAGTATGGAAAAATCAAGTACACATGTGGTGAGCAGCATTACAGACTGATTGTACTGCTGAAAGTAGTTGAATAAAGAATATTCAAGTCTCTCAAATGTCATGTTTACTTTTACCATGCAGCTGTAATTTGTACCACACAACAATCATCAAGGCAACTGGGTAACATGTTCTCCTTTTTTGAACAGCGCTGCTGCAGTTGCCCCAGAATTCAACAGAAATTGCACCTGATGAATCAAAGAGCTTGTAAACCCTTCATTAGGATCTTAGAATAATCCCTTCCTGCTGACCTGGTGGTGCTGAGGGTCGAAGTGCTGGACTTCACACCTCGCGCCACACTGACAACACAGATTTGGGAATGGACTAGGGCCACTGGGGGTTTGCAGGGGAGAGGAAAGATTGAGTGACTCATGACTGCTCTCATTCCTCTGGGGTGTGCAAGAACACCGCACTGCACTGCAGCAGCACTTGTTGGAAGATGGGTGCACTGTTAGCTGCGGCCAGAACAAGGGGTTGGAGCTCAGCAGGCATCCGCATGTACGTGCGTGATGCCATTGCACATTCCGCTTCTCGGGGGATCTATTCCTGGAGGAAAAATGGCAGACCAACTGCATGGGCTGATGGCCATGCCCTGCTCCCCCAGACCCATGAAGACATAGCCACTGAGTGTCTGTGACACAGGTCCCTTTGGGAGGGGTCCTGCCATTGGCCGGCCTTGTGAGTGGGCACATGAATCCGCACGACAGACCTGGTGCAGGTGCCGGCATACAGGCCAATGGGGGAGGGGCAGCTCTAGAAAGGAGGATAAAATTATTCAATGATAAAAAAAAAAAATGAGAATAATCCCTTCCTCGGACCCGAGAGTCACAACATTCTGCAAGGGAGCACGGCACCAATCCTCAGTCTGTACCACTGCAGAATTCATTTGTCATGCTGGTGCGACAGAGCAGCCAGGAGGAGGCACCCATAGTGGAAATGGAGGAAGTAAGATTCCTCAGAAGGAGGTGCCCAAGGGAGGGAAGAAGAGCCCCAGCCAAGGAGGAAGCAGTTGCTAGTAAGGGGCCCTGTTGTTAAGAGGATAGACCCGGGAGTGGGGAAGGAAGGATGAGAGAGGTGAACTGCCTGAGAGGTACTTCAGCTTGGAAGAATGGAGAGCAGAACCAGAGGATCCCTAGGGCAGCAGGAGATAAGAGGAAGGTAAATGTCATTGTCTAGCTGGGAATAAATGACCTGTCAAGGAACAGCATAGAGATAGTGCAGGAAATCTGAGGGAGCTGGGAGGAGCCTTGAGGAGGTGGCATGTGTGGTCACTTTTTTGTCAAGGTGTTACCTCTATATGGCTGTGGAGAGTAAAGGACACTGCACACTAGGGTTTTGAACAATTGGTTGAGGTCATGGTGCATGGAGGAGGGCTTTCACTACTTTGGGGACTGTAGCCCAACCTAGGAAGATATGGGCCTCTATTGGGGAGACAGTCTGCATCTTTCCAGGATGGGGCCACAGTCCTTAGTGGAAGGTTTAAATGCTACTTGTATAAGCAGTTAAAGTAGCCGGGGGGGTGCTGTAGAACTAAGGGAGGCAGCAGTTCTCCATAGATTATGAAGCAGTAGGGATAGAGGGCCTAGGACAGTAAACTGTCCCGGGTAGGTGTGCAGGAAGACAGGTGTTGGAACAAGGCAGATGACAATGGTGGCATACATTAGAGAAGGAAGGAGTAAAGGAGACAGGTAAAGGAGAGGATAACAAGGGTAGAGCAGTGCCGGGGAAGTGTCAGGGAACAACATGAGGGGGGGAGTAGGGTATGGAGAGCCATGTGTGGCGATGCAAGAAGTCTGGAATATAAAATTGCATACCTGGAGGTCATCATGGCAGAGGATAGGATGGATTTCCTGGCCCAAATGGAGTCACAGTGCACTTATAGTCACGACTGTGACATGGCCATAATGGACTAGTCTTTGTTCAGGAGAGGCAGGGATGGGAGATGGGGAGGAAGGGTTGTACTATATGTAAGGCAGAGAATCAGGACCACAGCAGGGCAGGGGAACCAGGAGGGAAGAGAAAGTGCTGGGAGTACTGTCCGTCATCCTGGAGGCAGGCACTGGGTGTATCCAGACCTCCAACACTGGCAGAGGTTGGATAAATCAGTTGGAGAAGACATCATCAAGACAGTGACTAAGAGAGAGACGATACTATTTGGTGACTTCAATCTGCCAGATGTGGGTTGGAGTCTTCCAGCTGCATGTTTGGCAAAGAGCATGGCCATTCTTGACTCCATAAAAGGAGCTTTTCTCAGGCATCTAGTAGTAGTCAATGAACCCACTAGCAACAGGCAGCGGTTTAACATTAACAGCGTCTAAAGTTGGAAATGAGGCTCACTCACCTTATCATATTTTATAGTCCACAAGCTCTTTTATTAAACCATCAGAATGAATTTTCCTACGTTTCATGCACAATGCACTTCATCAAGGAAATTCTGTGCTATCTATAAAAAATGAATATTATATATATATATATATATTTATATATATATATATATAGATATATATATATAGATATATATATAGATATATACACATTAATATAATTATAATTCTGATTATATGATGGTATGTGAACATCCTGTAACCTCATTGGTCAAAACATGTCACATGACCGGGGTAAATCCTGCATTACCCATGGCTGAGGAATACCATTTTTAAAAACTATGATTAAACACATTTTACATCTGTTTTACACATGGGTCCACTGTATAATCACAATAAGGTACTCCAGGGTATGAGTTATTGGGGATTTACCCACTTCTTGTGTGGTTAAGTCACTCAGCTGCATCTCGTGACATACCATACAAGGCATGGGTAAACCCCCAATAACCCACACCCTGTTGTGCCTTATTGCTTAAATGTTAAGTAATAACTTATGGAATATAAAAGTTGTGGTGTGAGTGAGCCTCACTTCCAACTTAAAATACTATTAAACACTGTTGAAACAGAATCCTCCTGTTTTTATATTTCCAGGAGGGGCCACACTGACTGGGTGGTTAACATGAAGACAGGAACAAAACAAATGAAAACATGGATCCTGGACCTAGGAGGTTTGATTTTAAAGAAGAGGGGTCTGTTGCTTGGGGGTGGCCAGATTGGCAGGGAGGGTAGAGGTACTGTGAGGTCTCTCATCTACTGCCAGAAAATCTGTTAGGTTGCCATAACAGTATAGACTGAGTCCCATCAAGCTTCTCCCCTCACTGGATGAGGCTGTTGCCTTCTTCCAAGGAGAAATCACCAAGGTGGTTGACCGGCTGGCCCCATGAAGAGATTCCGCACCAAGGGGAGCTGTTATAAGTGGATCACCCCAATGTGAAATATCTCATGAAACACGGCTCAGCCTGGAAGAAATATAACTGTCCTCATCACCAGCTGATCTCACAATCTATAAAGCACTCCAAAACAGATGCAAACTGGCTATAAAAGTGGAAAACGAGAGTATGTCACTAACCTACAAAAGAAGAACCTAGGCAACCCCAGACTCTTCTGGGCCCACATAAACAGGCTACTAAAGGGCAGAGGGACTGTGCATAGCCCACATAGAGGTGAACTGCATCCAGCGATGATGACTCAGTCATCGCTTGTGCATTCAACCGACAGTTCACCAATCTGGAACAGATCAAAGCAGGTCTGCCCACCCACCCCCAGACCCCTACGACCCCCTCCCACCATAAGAGACCATCCATCCTTCCACCTCAGGCTAGTTAGACCTAAGGAAGTTCTCCCTGTACTAAAAACCCTCAAAGCATCAGGATCTGCTGGACCCTACGGTATACCCCCCCGAATTCTCAAGGAAGGGGCCTCAGCACTCGCTAGGACCCTAACCTGGCTCCTCAACCATTCCATCCTTGAAGGGGTCATCCCAGGTACTTGGAAAATAGCCCATATAGTCCCTGTCCACAAGGGTGGAACAAGGGAATCACCCAACAACTATAGGCCAATCTCCATACTCTGCAGCCTTGGTAAGATCCAAGACAGATTGATATACAATCAACTCCGAGACTACCTAGAGATCCACCAACTACTAGCCCCCTCACAGCATGGCTTCAGAACTAACCATGGGACTGACACTGCTCTCATCAATTTCACTACTGATGTACTCAGAGAACTGGACAAGGGGACCCCTACTGGAGCAGTCTTTATAGACCTATCCAAAGCATTCAACCTCGTCAACCACAACCTGCTGCTCTCTAAACTGAGGGAGGTTGGACTGGACAGTCACTCCCTGTCGTGGTTCTCCAGCTACCTAACTGGAAGGTCACAGAAGGTAAAATGGAACGACTCCCTGTCCAAGCCCCTTCCTCTTACTGAGGGGGTGCCTCAAGGGTCTATACTCAGACTCCTTCTCTTCTCGCTCTTCACCAATGACCTCTGCAACCACTGTGGCAGGAGTTCAGTGGTACAGTATGCGGATGACGCAGTCCTCTACCGGCCCTCCACGGACATGGGAGAACTATGTTCAGGGCTCCAAGATGACTTGGAATCCCCTGAGGAATGGCTAATCACCAATAGAATGGTCATCAATCCGAGCAAGACCAAGGCCATGATGTTTGGTCCCAGATCCCTCAATCGGGATAGATGCCAACTCCTCCAACTTACAACCGCATCAGGCAAGAGGCTCGAGGTGGTCCCTTCTATAAAATACCTTGGTCTCACCTTGGACCAGGGCTTCACCTCAAGGAGCATGTAGATCAAGTAACCAAGAATATCCACTCCAAACTCGGGACCCTTTATAGGCTGAAAGACCAGCTGATACCAGCTGTCCGGGTCTCCATCGCCACGAGCGTTCTGCTCCCCACCATCACCTACACTGCCCCTGTCATCCAGGGAGCAGCTAGGCAAGAGCTAAACAAGCTACAGGTTCTCTACCATAAGGTGGCCCGCTTCACCACATTAAAGGGCCCGATGACTCACCACTGTGACACACTGTCTTTATTAAACTGGCCCGCCTGGGAAGATAGACTTCATTACCCCTCACTCTGCTTCACCCACAAATTACTCCACTCCTCCCCCCCACCCAGCCTCGCCAGGCTCATCTCCATCAAGAGCAACCCAAGGCAACTCCGTATGACTGACAGGACTCTCCTCTTGGTGCCCAAGGTGAGAACTAAGGTGGGCGGGAAGTCATTCGCCTTTACCGCCCCACCCTATGGAACTCCCTGCCACAAGGTATTCAGGAAACCTCCTCCTCCTACAACTTCCACACTAGGCTTAAGGCGCACCTGACTACTGCCACATACTGCAACTGCTAAGTAAGGGACTCCCAAGCGTTAGCCAATACTCCATGGTCCAACTCCTGTACCGTTGTAACTATGTTTACCCTGTAATGTATCTATGTGACACATGTTATGTATTTTGTTGCACTCAATCCTATGTAATAATCTATGTAATCCTCGGGTCGCCCCTGAAAAAGGGACCCTTGGGGCCCAGTGGGCTCACCCAATTATCAAAATTTAATAAATAAATAAAATAAAACATAAGGAAGGGCATAATTAAGGGATCTAGCCTGTACGTGAAGGAAGTGAGTAAAAGCAGAAGGAAAAAAAAAAAGAGTGCTAACTGTGGTTCTATCGGGAAGTGACCAGGGCAGGAAGACAGATGTACTGAGGAAAGTAGGATATGCAGTAAGTGAAGAGAAGGTGCAACAGAAGAAAGTATAACCAAATGGGTAGCTAAAGGGATAAGGCTTTCTTCCAGGAATATAAATGAGAAGAAGAAGAAGGCAAATGGAGGGATAGTGAGGATAAAAGTCAGCAAGGGAATGTGCAGAATAGGATCAATAAAAGAAGACATTCTGAAGATGGATTCCTGCTCTGTCTTCACAGTGAAGGGGGAATGGACCAACAGGAGCAGCAGGAACAAAGGAGGGGGACACAAGTCCATTTTAAAAGGAAAGAGACCGAAGGACTGCAGCTCTCAAAGTGGTCAAGTCTATGGGACTGGATGGGATACATCCAGGGGTATTGGAGGAGGTGCTAGCTGACCCACTGACAGCCTGATTCGACAGCTCTTTAAAACAGGCATGGTTCTGTGGGGACGGGAGGAGGGCAGATGTGGTCCTTCTACATAATAGTGATAGCAGGGAGGCGTAAGCAATAAGACACTCAAGGTGTGTATGGAACATATTTTATTGCACAACCAGGGCATAATAAGGCATAAGGCCACAGGCTGAGTGACTTTAACCACTGGCTGTGTGGTACAATATGTGCCATGCACACCCTGGAGTGTCTTATTGACCTTATAATATAATACATTTTGGGTTATAAAAATAATTTTATATAAAAAGTTATTGTTATCAGATTTTCTTATAAAACAGTCCTTCTGCCAGGCATAATCATGTAATTGAATTGCTTATACATATTCATGACCTCATTTGCAAATCCTGGCCAAGGATTGTTAGGTGGGAGATTTTACTACGATGATATGGGACAGCTCGGGACAGATATGCTTCAGTATTGGGGGTGCGTTGCCTTGCAGAATTGCCATTGTTACTGTAAACATTAAAAAAAAAAAAACACTTAATGCAGTTGCACGGGCGTCTTCCCTCCTCCCGGTCCAAGTAACCCCAAACTACAAGTCAAGCTTAGACAGAAACACGAGGCACTGGGTTACAACTACTGTAGTATGAGAGAGCCTGTGAGCAAATAGTGAACATTGAAAAAAAAAAAACAAGTGACAGTAACAAGTTGTTGGTAACAAACTCGAGATGACCCCCATTGCCAACAGAAAAACAATGGTGGAATTTGACAACTGAACGTTACAACTGCTTGCTGATTTTTTGTTTTGTAATGTGGTGCAGCTTTTACGCACTTGTTATTACCTGTGCATGGAACAGATTTCATGCATTGGTAATAACCAATCAGAAAGCCGGATCTTGTTGTCACATTTTATAATAGCAACTATAGGACAGTCAGTCCGTCTCACTTCAGTGGTAGGGAAATTAATGGAAACCCTGTTAAAGGAGAGCTTGGTAAGAGTAGCTTGAATCCAGTGGGCTGCAATACCACAGGCAGCATTAATTCACGGTGGGTGGTGTTGGTGGTGGGGTTGTGGTAGATGGACCTAATTGATTTGTTTGAGTGGGTGACCAGGGAATAGATTAGTGGAAAGTGGAATTAGTGGATTAGTGGAAAGCAGTGGACGCAGTCTACCTGGACTTTAGCAAGGCCTTCTACGCTGTGCCAAATAGGAGACCGATAACAAACATTGAACAGCCTACCAGTGGGATCCTGAGCGGGTTAAATTGGGTTAGAAGCTGGTTAAAGGATAGGTGACAGAAGGTATGGTTAATGGCACTGACTCTAATGATGGGGTAGTGACCAGTGGGGTGCTGCAGGGCTCAGTACTGTGACCGATCATCTTCAATGTCTTCATAAGTGACAGTGCAGAATAACTACAAGTGAAGGTATGCATTTTTGCAGAAGATACCAAATTCTATAAGAGGTTAGATGATGGGGGAATGCATAGGGATGTTGGGGAAACTAGAGTACTGGTCAGAAACATTGCAGTTAGGGTTCAATGCTAAAGCATTCAAAATTATGCACCTAGCGCGCAAGGAAATCAGGATATGACTATATGATGGGGGGATACTGACAGTTATTAAGCAGGAGTGAGAACTTGGTCTTACATCTGATGACTTCAAAGTGACAGGGCAGTGTGACCAAGCAGTGAGTAGGGACAGCAGGATGCTGGGATGTATAGGAGAGGTATCTCCATCGGAAGGAGGTGGTGTTGCCACTATATCACTCTGCAGGAGACCACACCTAGAGTATTGTGCAAGTTCTGAACACTGCAACTCATAAAGGGTATAGGCAGGGTGGAGGTAGTATAGAGGAGGGAGACTAAAATGGGGTAGGGTTGTACCAAAGATCTATGAGGAGAAATGGTGGGAATCTCAACATGTACACCCTGGAAGGGAGGAGAGGAGCAAGAGGACATGACAGAGAACTACAAGTACGCCACCAGGGCATACATGGGTTCAGGAGGGAGTCTCAAATGAGGAACATCACCAGGACCTTACAGCATGCGATGAAGCTGGGTGGGGAGGAGTAGTTTAGAGGGATGTGAAGAAGTACTATGGCGAACACCTGAAACACACCACCAGCGGAAGAGGAGATGTCACATATAGTGGTAGGTTGCAAGCATGTGTAGGACAGACATAGATGACATAGTAGTTACACAATAGATTTGCTGTTACAATTGGCAGTAGTTATTACATGTTTTGTTGCTCTTATAAGAACAAATAACATAATGACAGAAGAGATAGAGTGGTAGTTGCACAATAGATTTTCTGTTACACTTTGCAGCAGCTATTACATGTCTGTCGCTTGCAGCTAGTGCACAGTGAGGCAGCCAGGTTATTGACTGGTACCTCTAGGGCTAGTCATATAACACCTGTGCTCTGCGGACTGCACTGGCCACCAGTACAGTGGTGGATCACCTTCAAGGTTGGGTTACTGACCTATAAGGCCCTACACAATCAGGAACCGCTACATGCAAGATCTCCTTAGCCAGTGCCACCTTCTCCGATCTGCCGACGAGGGATTGCTAGAGATTCCCAGGGTTCATTTTAAATCATCAGGAGCCCAGTCTTTTGCTTTGTGGCTCTGACCTGTGGAATTCTCTACCTTGTCATGACAAGAGTGCCTGGCCATCCAGAGTTTTAAAATAGCACTAAAAACAAATCTATTTAGTTTAGCCTATCCTGAATCTGGCTGAAATTGATATGCAGTATATTTACACCTATTTACTGTACAGTATATTTACACTTATTTTAGCTGCCTTTGATTTAATTAATTTTATATTTATTGCTGAAATTTTACTTCAATATTTTTTTTTAGTTGTTTAACCAGGATTAGCATACTAAACTGAAAGACTTTTACAGGCACAACCTGGGAGCACAGGGAAGTTAAGTGACTTGCTCAGGGTCACACAGTATGTGAGTGAAGCTGTGGGATTCAAACCCAGGTCAGGTCTGCTGGTTATCATCAGATTTGCAGTTCAGAGCCTTAAACCACTGCATTATACTGCCTCCCTGGTGTTATGATGGTTTTAATTATGATGTTTGTTTTATTTTTATGTATAAGCACCTTGGTTTTAGAAACGCTTTTTATAAATAAAGAATCAATCAATCAATGTGTAGTTACACTTGTCAGAATTAACGATGTGTGCCAAAGGGAGACAGTAGTAGGTGCACATGTATGCAAATTATGTAACTACACACCATGCACACATGAAACTAGTTAACAAGTACATAGTAGTTACATGCAACTACACAGTAGTTACAGTGCAGTTACAGCATAGTTATACAACAAATAATTGTAACAGTTCCTGTTGAGAAATTTAGTTGGTACAGAAAATAATAGTTGTTTAGTAACTCAAAGAGAAGAAAAGGATAAGAACTGTTTGTACCTGAGAAGTAAAAGCAGAAAGTAGCAACTTATATTTAATATATTTTCCTATAAGAAAGTAGCTTAATATCTTCACTAAGGATTGTAAGGATCTGTATTTGAAGCAACATTTTACTTACTGTATTATGTGTGTCTGGTTAAATCTTTGGAAATCTCAAAGCAAGCAACTAAGTATTTTATTAGTGAATAGATGTCAGAACTGTAATAAGCAAAAGTAAGTGAAAGAAGGAGAAGATATGTTCACCTCTTTGTAATTGAAAGCTAAAGATGTTATTCAGATATTTTTGCTTTTAACAATTCCCTACAATGTCATGCTTTCTTTACATTCTGTTCTCATTGAAAGCAGCAAGTACTTTTTCCTTATTAAAAGCTTTGCAGAAGGAATAATTTTCTTCTCTTTGTAACCGAAAGGCTAAAAGCTGCTATTGAGATATTTTTGCTTTCTAGTGGTTCCTAGAATGTCATTCTTTCTTTATATTCAAGTCTCATTGAAAGCAATTGAGTACTTTTTCCATATTAAAAGCTTTGCAGTAGGAAACATGTTCTGTTGTAAACTGAAATAGTAAATGGGAAACTAGAAGATGCTATTATGTAAGAAATAGGTACATTTATTCAGTTAGTTTTTTTCTGTTAAACAGATAAGAGTACTAGACATTAGAAACCTATTTTCAAGCATGACTCAGGAGAGTACAAGTCAGCACACAAAATGTAAAAATACAATGAGACAGATACATCATAGCACAAAATAGCACAGAAGCACTGAAACAGTGTGTAATAATCCAGTAACACAGAAATGCTTGTAAAGCAAAATAATGCAGGAACACAGCTTACATTGTCCTGTTGGATAAGTCTTCTGCATTTGACACCATGAGACATGTGTAACTTATGAAACCGATGAAAAAGATTGTTGGAGTAGTCGGATCCCTATTTGTGTGGTTCCAGTCTTTCCTCAGCAATTGTCAACAGTCAGTGGTTTTGTGGAATTTTCAGTCTTCCTCTTTTAACTAATATTGACTATGGCACTCCTCAGAGTTCCATTCTGTCTCCACTACTGTTTGTGATGTTTTTGCTCCTGCTAGAAGTGATTTGAAAGTATGGCTTGGGTTTTTATTGCAATGCTAATGATACCAGCTATACCTTTTATTTAAACCTGGACTGGGTTCCCTGGAGGCTGTATTTGGGAGTGGTTGATCAAAAATCAGATTCTGGAGGGCTCTCAGTGGGTTGAAGCAGAATCCCAGCGAAAAACAAACTGCTACTGCTGGGGTCTGATCATCTGCGGTCATCCATAGAGAACAGTAAGTGCCCTCCATTAATTTGGAATGGGAGGCTAGAGATCAGACAGGCCACATTTGATCAAGAGTAGTCACTTGTGTCACAAGTTTGACTGTGGTCAGGAGTGACATTTATAATCTTAAGAACATTGCTGCGTTGTGTCCATACCGTGACCATGGCAATATACTCACACTGGTGCATGCTTTCATAACTTTTCATATTAATTTTTGTAATTCACTTTTCTGAGGCCTTCCTGTTGGTCAGATCCTCTGTCTATAGCTACTGTAGTTCAGAAGGTAGCAGCTAGGCTCCTCATGTCCATTAGGATGTGTGAGCACTTTACTCCTGGACTGTGTTCATTGCACAGGCTGCCTGTAAGATGGCAGACCAATTTTCAAAGTCTTCTTTTGAACTATAAAGCTCTTAATTGACTGGGACCCCTTTACCTTAAGGAACCTGAGGCAGTCTGCACAAGTACCTGAGTGTTGCGATTCTCAAGTATGGGACTTTCAGTTGTCCCAAGATTAAGATTAAAATCCACAGGGGATAGAGCCCTTTTTGCTGCTAATCCCCTGATATGCAACAACTTCCCTATGGACACATGATCTACCTCCTCACTCTATATTTTTAAACCTAAAGTAAAAGTAGGGCTCTAAGTTACCTACATAAATTACATAAGGAACAATAGTTAGCCAATTAAAAGGACACTGCCAATCCCTTCTATATCTTATTTATTTCTAGTTGAAACCCCACATTTTATGATTGCTTACTGTCTCTATAATTCATTGGTGCTACTGGATGTTTTATCTGCTTCCCTTCTTAGAAGAATTGAAATGCATTCTACCTGATCTCTTTTTTAAATATTTGATCTACACTTCTTGCAAACTTAGTGAACATTAAGAAAACCCCAGAACAGTACAGCTACTCATGATGCAATAGTCTCCAACCTCCACTGGCAGCTAGACTGTGTTGGGGTGTTCCCAAGTCCATAATATATGCAGTGGAGGTTGATTAAGGACTGTAAACAAACATGGTTTGTCTGCGGCAGCTCCAGTATGGTGAAGCCTATTTTGTAGAGCTGTGTGGAATGAGAAAATTACAAATTCAAAGATTTAATGACATTATGAAATTCCATGAGATTATGTGGAATGTCATTGAAATTTCACTGATTTTAACATATATTATTGTGGTCATAACTCAGCTGTCTACTGAACTAGAACCCTGACATATGGCATTCTTAATGCCTGATGGGAGTTCTAATGATGTGCCAAATACCATACAGTGAGGATGGGTTGTCTCAAAACTATAGGTGCTCAAAGTCAGTAATTCTATGTTGTGGAGGAAAATTCATGAAACTTTTTTCTGCATGTGCCTCAGCCATCTTTTGGGCCAGAGATCTTACATTTGGCATGAGTACTTGATGATAAGTGTTCTAACAATGTACCAAGTCTCATGACATTAGGATGGATTGTCTCAAAATTGTACGTGCTTAAAAATATGTAATTTTATTTTTGTGGGAAATTTCATGAAACTTTGAATCTGCATATACCTCAGCCATCTATTGGGCTAGACATCTTTAAATTTGGAATGATTACTTGATGGTAGATGTTCTAAAATGTGCTACATTTCATGAATTTAGGATGCATCATCTCAAATTTATATTACTTAAAATGGGTCATTTTATTTTTGTGGGAAATTTCATGAAAATGTTTATCTGCATATAACATGGGCACTTTGGAGTTAGGACGTGTATAATAGCATTAATAACCCTTTGTAATGGTTATATAATCTAAATATGGAGAGAATTGGATTAGAGATTTTTAAGGTACAGGGTTCAAATGTTTACTACAGTATGTAAATATTTGGATAAGTTTGTGAAAACTCAAAATCATAGAATTATAGAATTGTGCCAGCAGAACAGGACCATTCAGCCCATTGAGTCTGCCCAAGATAGCCCCCACTGCCCTTTACCTTCCACCCACTGTCATCTCTCACCTCCCTTCCTAGTCCCATGTAGTTATCACATGATCGTCTGACTTTCTCCATTGTAGCTACCTCCACCACCCTCGGCAACCTGTTCCATGGTTGCACAATCCTCTCTGAGTAACATCCCACATGTCCCCTTAAATCTGCCAAATCTAGTTTAAATGCACGACCTCTGGTGGTTTTGTTTTCACTCAGTCTGAAGGTGCTATCTCCCTTAACCTTATTTATTCTCTTCATGTATTTGAAGGTGTCCACCATGTTCCCTCTATCCCATCTCGTCTCCAACATATAAAGACCAAGCTCCTCCAGCCTATCCCCATATGGTCTCCCCTGCATCCCCTGGATCATCTTAGTCACCCTTCTCTGTACCCTTTCCATCCTATCCTTGTCACCCTGCAACTGGGGTCTCCAGAACTGAACTCCATATTCCAGCTGTGGCCTGACCAATGTTTTGTATAGTGGTATGATCACCTCCCTCCTATTAGTGAAGCCCCTCCCAAAGCAGGCCAACATTCTTGTTGCTTTCCCAGCTGCTCATTCACATTGATTCCTAATCTTTAATGTGTCAGTGATCTAAATCCCCAGGTTCTTTTCTTGTTCTATGACCTGCAGTGCCCCGCCCCGAGGCAGTAAGTGGCCCTTGGGTTATTTTGTCCTATGTGCATTATTTTGAACTTATTTGCATTAAAGTGCAATTGCCACTTTTCTGCCCCCTCCAGCACCTGGCTAGAGCCTGCCTTATCCTCCCAACCCCACCAGAGCATCCACTCTGTATATATCTTCATGTCATCCATGAACAAACACACCTTTCCATTTAGACCATCTGCTGAGTCCCTCACATACACATTAAACAGTATGGGCCCCAACACTGATCCCTGTGGTACCCGCTCATCACCCTAGTTCCCTGGAGTACTTCCTATTGACCACCACTCTCTGGGTCCTCCACCCAACCAATCTTCCACCCACTTTGTAAGTCTAGCTCCCATACATAGACTGCTCAACCTGTTTACCAACCTTCTGTGGGGTATGGAGTCAAATGCCTTACTGAAATCCAAATAGGCCACATCCTCCACTCCCCACTCATAAACCTCCATAACCTCCTTGAAGAATTCAATCAGGTTGGTCTGACATTACAAACATCCACATAAATGTGGATGTTCATAATATTTCTGCTCTTATTGGCATAATCTTAACATTTGACATGCATATCTGATATGTATTCTGGTGCTTAACACAACTGGATAAATTGGTTTAGCAATTTTAAATTTACAGTGGAAAAAAACAAACAACAATATTGGTAACTTTTCTCAAATATTTATGGTAGCATATAGAAAAGCATCCAGAATTCTTTTTGAGGACTTTAACATTCACAAGGTGCATATCACTATTTCATTTGATAAGCTGGGCTGAGCTTTTTGCCATTGTGCTGTTCCTCTATGGGAGACTATTTGGCCCCCCCCTCTCTCTCTTAGCAGAACTAGATTGACTCAGTAGAACTACTGATCCCACTGATATCATTTTTATTCTTTACAATTACTAAATCCTTTAAAATGAGACTAGCCTACTCCTTTTCCTATCAACCTATACTGTTGGAATAGCCAGAATGCTTCCTTCCTGGTGCCCCAGACATTGTTTTCCTCCACTGCATCTTTTTGAGTACCAATAAGTCCTAGACTTGCACATATGTCAGGTTCTCTGGATCCTCCATTTACTGAGTGTTATCCTTATATATCTTTGATTTAGTTTGGAATTGCTGACACTTTGTGCTTCCTCGCTCCAACTGGGAGTCTACACTGGTATGCTACCAAGCTCAGCTGTCCATTTTTGGTGAAACTATGCATCTAAATCCTAAATATGGTGACCCTCTGCACTAACTCTCTCACACTAACTCTCTCTCTCATACCCCGTATTCTTTAACTTGACCTCCCAAGTGAAGTTAGCAAATTCAATTTTATGGAATTTTCATGCAATTCCACAGTTTTACAAAGACTTATGGAATATGACTTTAAGTACAGATGTTATTTTGCAATTTTGGCAGCAATCAATGAGTAAATTTGGCACACACAGTCCCCTTTTAAGGTCTAAGAACCTACCAAATGTAGTGGCATTGCATTCTAGTTTTAAAGTTTCAGGGTTTATAAATTTGCAGTTTACAGTTTTGCAAAATTAAAATTAAAAATTTTGTGAAAATGTGACTACTTTTAATACAGTCTCATTTAAAGCTGTAAAAATGAACCATGTCAGAAATTATCATGTGATACAGCAGTTTAAATCTTTCAAATCTGCTTAAATTTGGATATGTTGTTTAAAAATGTGAGGGAAATAACTGAAATCTACATTTTGGCAACATGCTCAGCAGGCTAAAACTCAGTCCCATTTGAAGCTAGAAATCTGAACCTATGTACATATATAAATGTAATGATAATCTGTATACCTGTAAGATGTTATAACATTTCAATGGATGCTATCAAAATTATACTAAAACAACAAAATCTACATTTGGCAAAATGTTTGGCTACCTATAACATAGCCACATTTGAAGCCTGAGACTTAAAACATAGTGCACATACCCAAGTTGTATATTTCTCTAAATCCTGAAACTGTGGAGAGATTTGGATAAGAAATTTTAAAATTTGATCAAAATAAGTGAAAATTAATTTTGATTAAATATTTGGTACCATAACTCAGTCTGCTTTCTACTGATAAATTTGCATTTTAATACACTTATGTTTGGCATCCTTAACTGTCTACATACCAATTGTGGTGTCCATTGGATGTGTAGTTTTGAAATTAGATATTTAAAATTTGGCATAATTTCAAAAGTTTCATGAAAATTCTGTGAATTCCACTGAAATGGAATGTTATTTTGGTGGAAATTCCAGAGGTGGAATTTTGTATTCTGTATAGATCTACTATTTTTCACTTTTTAAAGGAAAAAGGAATCCAAATCAAACTGCCAGCTATATCAGCATCGCCACAGAAAGTGAGCAATCATACCATGTGTTTCTTAAACTAGAGACACTTTGAGGCCTAAGGGATTAACACCATCCCTTTAAACAAAGCTGCATGCATTAGATGTAGTCAGATACCTTTGCAATTCATATCTGAAGAGCATACGTGAAGGGATTGGTGAAGATCCAATAGGAGGAGTTGTAAACTTTGGGCAAAAAGAAGACTTTTCACCCATATTATTTGTACACTTGGGAACATGTAACAAGGGCTTGTTAAGGAATAGGCCTGATGAGGATAATGTAGCAAGCAGCCAGAGATGCAGGTGTAGAAGACCTAAGGAGCTCATCAATAAAACAGTCAAGGGCAAAAAGAAAACCTAGCTTGGTGAGACAAACATCCCAGTCTAGTATATTAAGCTGTGATGGGCAATGTTATTAGCAGCAGGGCAGAGAGGGGAATTTTGATGTAGGTATTGTCACATTTAGCCAAACTACTGTTGATGGTGTTAAGAAAAAATAGAATGCCATAGTTGAGGTAGGGTAAGAGAATGTCTTTTGCTAAGTAAGCTGGGCATCAGATGTATGGTATGCCTAACTCTTTAGGATAGACCTACAGTAGTTTGAAGTTAACAGACTTGCAGATAGTATTTGTGAGATTCCACAAAGGTAAGCAGAGATCCAGACAGCAGACAGATAATAGCTCTGAGCACAGTTTAGTATTAGACCCGAACAACATGGACTGTGTTCTAGTTACAATGAAAATTAACTTGTTCTCAGTAGCAAGGTTTGAACATTATGGAAGCCACAGCTCAGATGATAGCTTATGTCAGTTACATTTTTGGCATTAAAGTATCAACATAAGAACATAAGAATTTGCTGGCAGAGGGGACCTCTTGATCCATCTAGTCTGCCCAGAATACCTACCCACCTCCTCTTAGACAATTTTGTTTTTGTGTGTAGTGTTTATCCCGCATGTTTGAATTCCCTTACATTTTTTGAGTCTACTACCTCTTGTGGTGGGCTATTCCAAATGTGTTGACCACCCTCTCAAAAAAAGCACTTCCTGATGTTTCCCCTAAATTTACCTCCAGTCAGTCGTAGATTGTGGCCTCTTGTATGACTTTCTGATTTCATCTGAAACAGGTTTTCCTTCAGTGCCTGTTAATTCCCTTCATATACTTAAATGTTTTGATCATGTCCCCTCATCTCTTCTCTGTTCAAGTGAGTACAGCTGTAAGTCAGCCAGTCTGGTTTCATATAGTTCCTGGTGCAAACTCTACACCATTTTTGTAGCCCTTCTCTGCACTGCCTCCAGTCTGTTGATATCCTTCTTCAGGTGTGGTCTCCAAAACTGGATGCAATATTCCATGTGTGGCCTGACCAGTGATCCATAGAGTGGCATTATCACCTCTCTTATGGGACAAGATTACCCACATACAATAGGTCTGTGTGGAATCAGACAATTCAAATTCATGGAAATTTACGAACTTCCAGGTCATTTCACTGGAATTTTTGAATTTTTGATATTTTTTTGGTCATAACCCAGCTATCAATTGAGCTGGAGACCTGACATTCAGTGAAGTTACTTATTGACAAGTGCCATGTTGATGGGCTAAATATCATGACATTTTGACGAATCATTTCAAAATTATTGGGGTTCAAAACCTGCCATTTATTTTTTGTTGAAAATTTCATGAACATGTTTAATTGCTTATAACTCAACCATGTTTGGAGCTCACATGTGAAAATTAGCATGAAAATCTTTTTGTAGTGGTTATAGAATTGACTCAATAGAGAGCAATTTGGCTTAAAAATACTTAAGATAAAGGGTTCAAAATTTCTCAATGTCATTACTTGTGAATAATTTCTACAAATGTGGATATTTGTAAAATTTGTACATTTTCTGCACTTGCAAGTATAGACCAGCCATTTGTATTGTATATCCAATGATATTGCATCCTGGTATCTAACAAAACTGGAAAACATCAGTATAGCAGTTTTTAATTCACAGTGGAAATACCAGAAATTATTATTGACAACATTTCCTTAAATATTTATAGAAGCATAATAGGTAATTGCCTTCAAAAGTTCTCTATGAAATTTGCAGTTCATAAGCACTTACCATCACGAGTCATCTGATAAACCTAAGCTCAGATGTCTGTAGTCCCACTGGGTGATTATTTTGTTCTCCCTCCCTTTTTCTGACTTAGTTTAACCACATAGACTCAATGGAACTGCTGCCCAACCCCCCCATATCCTTCTTGTTCTTTACAGTGACACGTCCTGTAATAAGAGAGCCATTTTCTCCTTTTCCTATCAGAGCTATCCTGTTGTAATAGCCTGAATTGCTCCATCTTGGTACCCTAGACAGTTTCCCTACATCTTTTCTGAATGCCTCTAAATCTTAGACTTGCAAATGCATCAAAACACCCAAGGATAGTCAATTTATTGGGTGTGATTCTTATATAAACTGCATTCAAGTTGAAATTGACACTCTGTGCTTCTTTGCTGCAATTGGGCGGAGTGGGGATTTTCTTGTGATTCCCAGTTAGTTGTCCATTTTTTGGTGACTCCATGTTTCTAACTCCTGCAATCTCTGACCCCCTGGACTAGCTGCCTCCCCAACCCTATCCTTTACTTTGAATCCACCAGGCTTCATGTCCCTTGACAAAACCAGCGTCCCTCCCCTCTTGGCACAACTGCAGCATATCTTAAGCATACAGGCACTCCTTGACCCTGAATGCCATCTAACATGTTACAAAAAAGAAGACCTCCTTCAATGGAATCTACAAAAGTTAGCTTGTCTAACTGATGCCATTTCACAGACCCCAGAACCAGAAAAGCCTTGGAGAAGATCCTCTGGACATCTTTCCTTATGAACATCTCTCATTCAATAAGTTACCTCCTTGTGTCTTGGGACTTATACTCTCTATCACAATGCACATAACAGTTAGCTTTTCCCTCTGCATAGTGCTTACCTATAGATCATATACATTTGACCTGCACTGCAGGCAGGCAAATCACCTTATCTATATAAGCATAATGGTCCTGCAATGCCCATTCAACTGTCCTGCTACTTTAACAATGGAGTCCCCATGAATACAACCTTATTGCTATTGTCACTTGCCTTTTCCTTTCTCCTGTATGGCAAGTCAGGTGTATGGCTAGGAAACATTCATAGGAGTCTTAGGATTTTTACTGAGCCTGAAGACTTGAGTTCATTATGCTTGCTTTATATTTTGATTACTGTTATAGAATTTATCTAGTCTAATTTTAAATGACTGTGTGGTGGTGCTAGCCACCACTTCAGTGGGTAATCTATTCCAATCATGCACCACCCTTTGATTGAACCAGTTTCTTGATCTCACTAGCCTTGTATGACTAACTTTTAACTGTAGTCGGTGCAATCTAGTATCTTATACTTTATTTGATATTTCTAGACCCACATTTTCCCATAAATCGTTATCTGTGCATGCCTTATGCACAAGACACATACTCCTTTCCTCCTGTACTCCAAGCAAACAAATCCAAATCATTCAACCTTTCCTGGTATGTCTTAACTTTCAAATTTCTATACTTTTACTGGCCCTCTGAATTTCTCCAGCATGGTACATCTTTCTTATTATAGGGAGACCAAACTTGAGCTCCATATTCTAATACAGACTTAATTAAATGTATGTAGAGAGGCATAATGACCTCCCTACTTCTTGCATTTATATGTCTGAAAATGGAATTTAAAATGTTATTTCCCTTCTGAGATAATTGCCTACAATGTGCTGTAAATTTCATATCCTGCGACACTAAAATCCCCAAATCTCTTTCCTCAGATGTATTTCTTAATACTTTATTGTCTAACTGATAATTCAGTTCAGGGTTATTTCTCCCTAAATGCATAACAGCACATTTATTAACATTTAATTATAATCCAGTCTTATTTGTCCATTCAGCTACATGATCTAATACTTTCTGTAGTAAGATTTTGTAGTTATATTTTCTATTTTATTGCCCAAGTGACAATCATATGTAGATTTGCAAAACCAGACATCCTCATTTTCATAGTCTAATGATGATATATATAAATTAAAGAGACAGGATCCCAACACCGACCCCTGGGGAACCCCACTCATAACTTCTGACCATGCAGAATAAGAACCTTTTATACCAACTCTCTAATTTCTATTTGTCAGCCAACCTTGCACCCAGCATATTATAGGATATGAAATGCCTAATTTACTGATAGCTAGCAATAACTCAGCATGAAGTAGCTTATCAAAAGCCTTTGAGAAATCCAGAAAGGCTACATTGAGTGCTTTCCCATCATCATGCTCCCTTACCACTCTGTCATAAAAATTTAACATGTTTGTCTGGCAAGATCTGCCCTTGACAAAATCATGTTGTGTACTATCCTCCAGGTTATTTTGTTTTAAGGTGCCTAATATATAGTCCTTTAGTATATCTTCCAATATTTTTGATGGAATAGAGGTCAGGCTCACTGGTCTATAAATAGCCTGGTCAGATCATACCCTTTTTTAAACAAAGGTATTACAGTAGCCCTTCTCCAATCATCCACCACTTACCTTTATCCATTGAGGCCTGAAATATATATGTATGTCAAGGGTTCTGCAATAAAGCTACTTAGTTCTTTTAGAACTCTTGGATACAAACAGTCAGGTCCTGATGATTTGTTATGATCAAGTATTTTTAGCCTATCCTCTACATCAGTTGAATCTAATATTAACCTTTGTGGATGTGGGGAATCACTGAGCAAAAAGCTCTGAGTGTTGTAAAGCTCTGCTTTACTATAAAATACAGACGAAAAATATACATTTAGTATATTGGCCATTGAATCCATATCAGATGTTAATTCCCCTTTATGATTTTTTAAAGGTTCTACATTGTGAACATTTCCTTTTTTATTATTTATATATGAATAAAATAGTTTATAATTTTGACTGACTGAAGTTGCCAATTTGTGTTCACAGCTTGTCTTAGTGATTTTAATTTTTACTTTTAATGTTTTTGAATCTGCCTATACTTTAATCTACTTTTTTTGTACCACTGGTTCTCCATTTTTATATAGCCTCTGTTTTTTGTTTCTAATTTCTTTATTGCTGAAGTAAACCAAAATGGTTTAGGTCTTATATTATTCTGCATTTGTTTGCAGGAATATTGTTGGACATTACCTTAGATATGTTATTACAAAAACTCTCTTACATTATATTTAAGGGCCTATCACATAGGTCTTGCTGCCAATTCAGTTTTGCAATATCAGATTTCATACAGTGAAAATCAGCTTTGCTGAAGTCCATTTTTACAGTACAGCCTGTATTAGTATACAAGAGTTCTTTAATTTTAAATTCTATTTTTCATGATCGCTAGTGCCCAGAGGAATAGATGTAACACACTCTGTGATATTATCACCCATATTTGTTAGCACTAGATCAAGTATGTTGTGATCCCTGGTTGGTTCCCTAACCAATTGTGACAGTTATTTAAAGATTACAGAAATGCATTTTCTATTCTGTTAGTTATTTTCAGTGATTCCAAACTTATACCAGGCAAGTTGAAATCACCCAGAAATAATACTCTGTCAGATGGATTTAAAGAATCTAACTCATTTAATAGTAACTGGTTTAATTCAGCTGATACTGACGGTGTCCTGTATACAGCTCTGAGTAGTATTTTGGGTGATTTAGATGGAATTAGTTTTATCCAAATTTGGTCTGGCTCATCTGTAGTTGATATTATTACTTCAGATGTTATTTTATCTGTTACATAAAGGGCCACCCCGCCCCCCTTCCTATAACATCTGGATTTTTTTATATATTGTATAACCTGGTATGTTTTGATTCTAAGAATCATGTTCATCCCACCACATTTCTGTAACTGCACATAAATGTAGATCTTGGTCAGCCAATATATATTTAAACTCCTCGAATTTGTTCATTAAACTCCTGGCATTTACCAGCATACAGATCCACTCATTTTTGTTACATATCCTATTACTGTTCATGTTTCTTTTATTTATATCACTCATACACCCCAAAGCCCCCCTTTCTGTTAGTTTAACAACTCTAGAGTTACTTCTTTGAAGCGTCTAGCCAAATAATGTGAACCCATTTTATTGAAATAAAATCTATCAGTATTAAATAACCTGTGATCTCTAAATGCATCTGTATTGTCAAGATATTTATATTTTTCCCTTTTACACATTTCCCGCAGCCAGTTGTTTAATATATTTATATCTCTATTACTTTTATCAAATTGCCCAGAAACTGATAGTAGACCTGATATTATAATGTCCCCCTTTTGTTATTTGATTTGAAAACATACATCAGTAAAATCCTTGTAAATATCTTGCAGATTTCTTTTGTGACTATCATTCACTCCTACATGTAGAAAAACCACAGGGTCATGAGTATGTTCCATCAACCCATTCATCATTTGTTTAATGTCACTAATACATGCCCCCAGTAGTGTGCTAAAAATGGTATGCTGATTTCTTCCTTTACAAAGAAATGAATCCATTCCTCCGGTTATAGAATCTCCTATGACTAGTAAATCCCTTTCCTCAGTTAACTGATCAACTGTGCTCTCTTTAACTTGTCCTGTAATATTCTCTGCATGTGTCTTATTTGTATATGTATTTGTATGAGGTGTACTAGGTGCTGTTAAACTTTCAGATGATGGTGGTTGTGACATAGTATAAGATATAACATCAATTTAGGGTAACTACCAGTAGTGTACTCAATACTCCATAGCTATTTTGCAATACAACCAGAGCACTGTTATAAATTTGCCCTCCCCTATGTTTGCTACTTTTCCAAGTCACTATAGCCCAATTTCCATCATCTGCTGCCAACTGCTGCTTTCTATCCTTAAAATCAAAAACATCTGTATTTACTGCTGAGTTGGTCTTAATGGTGACTTCTAACTGATTTGCCATCTGATCAATAAAACCCTCCAGTACCTCAATATCAGAATTTTGGGTATTTCTATTTAACAGTCTCTTACGTTCCTCTTGAAGTGTTATGATTAGTAAACACTTATCACACTCAAAATCTTTCACTTTTTCTCCCAAACCACACATAACGACACTGAGTACAAAAATTATTTTGTGTAAGCTCCTTGCTCTGTTCATTACAAACAGTATAAATCTCATCATATTTAGTTTCAACATCCTCCATTTGTATTCTCAGATATTGTATTTGCTGTTGTACATCAGCAGTAAGCGACCTAAGAGCAGTAATCTCGTAGCATTGCTTACATATCTGTTGTTCAATTTTATTCCCCAATAGTATATACTGTTTGCAGTCTCCACATATAGATGCCTGTTCCTCTCTTATATATGGCTCTTGAATGCTCATATTCGCTCCTACCATTCCTATCAATATTTCACAGTGCCAGTCGGCCCACTGCTGCCTACGGACACCAACAGATGCTGCTGACCTCTGCCTGCATCACCTCTGCTCCGCATTAGACTCCACTCACTGGAGCTGAGAGCTACGTAGGTGAGGCTTACTGATGTCACCTGGTTGCTATGGTGATGCACACCAACTCCTTCCATGGATTTCGGGTCCTGGCAATGTATATAGCCCACCTTTAAAAAGGCAAGCTAGTCAACACCAGAATCAGCCTAAGCAGCTGTCTCTGAGCACCCTGATGATGCCTGCCCAAGTTCCAGTCCCCTCATATAATGGGAGGTCAGGAATGCCTCTGCACACCTAAGTAAGCACACTGAATTAGGTTCCACAAGTTTTTTAAAATAAATATGCCCCCAATAGGTGCCAACAGCATTTACTTCTGCAGTTCTTCTACACTACTCCTCCTTTGAACTGCTTACTGGAGCCAAGAGCTAGCAGGCAAGGCTTGCTGACATCACCTGGATATGACTTCACTTAATTATCATGAAATTCCAAATTTTCACAAAGTCTCATTGAATTCAACTTCAGATACTGATTTTATTTTGTAATTTTGGCAGCTTATAACATGACCATCATTTAAGCAAGAAATTAATAAAACTGACTCACACAGTCTCCTTTAGAGGTCTGTGGACCTGACAAATTTAATGGCACTGTGTTATTATCAGTAGCCTTAGGGTCACTTTTTGAACATAGAAACATAAAAGTTGTTGGAAGATAAGGACCACTTGGCCCATCTAGTCTACCCAAAATTCCCTACTTATAGAGCCACCTAGGACCTTCCTTTGACTCTGGCTCATACCCCTCTCGCTTTTAAGATTCTCTTGTGTCTGTCCCATGCATTCATAAATTCTGTTACTGTTCTAGACCAATGGGAGTCCGTTCCAAGCATCCACCACCCTCTCTGTAAAGTACATTCTTATGTTTCCCTTGAGACTCCCCATCCAGTTTCATATTGTGTCCCCTTGTCCTTGAGCATCTTTTCTTTTGGAAAATGGTCCTTCTTATACCTTGTTTATCCCAGTGTGGTACTATCATATCCCCACATTTCTTCCTGTTCTCCAGGGAGTACATATTTAAATCCATGAGCCTCTTTTTATAGGGCTTCTGATATAAGCCTTGGACCATTTATGTTGCTTTCCTTTGTACTGCCTCCACCCTATCTATGACCTTTTGGAGATGGGGCCTTCAGAACTGTACACAGTACTTGAGGTGGGATCTCACCAGTGATCTATAAAGGGGCATTATTACCTCCCTCCTTCTGCTGGTGATATCTCTCCCTATATGTGTGAGCATCCTGCTAGCTTTTCACACTGCCTTATCACACCGCTTAGCTACCTTTGGGTCAATGGGAATGATTGCTCATGTCCCTTTCTTTTTGTGACTGTGCATACATCCCTTATTAGCTGGTATGTTGCTCCTAGGTTTCTGTGCCCCATGTGCATGATCTTGCACTTTTTTTATGTTAAACCCAGCTGCCAAACCATGACCATACTTTCAGTTTTATTTTAAATCATCCCTCATTCTGTCTCTCCTCCGTGTGTGTGTCTACTCTGTTGCGGGTTTTGTGTCATCTGTGAACAGGCATACTTTGCCTTCCAGTTATACTGTAATATTACCAATAAAGACATTGAAGAGGACCAACCCTAATACTGATTCTTGTGGCACCCCACTAGTCACTTTGCCTACTCCTGAATGGGTGCCATTTCACCACTCCCTAACTCCCATTGCTCAGCCAACTTTCACCCATTTTACTACTTTAGGCCCTACTTCAAGGCATGCCAACTTGCTTATCAGCCTTCTATTTGGAATGGTGTTGAAAGCCTTGCTGAAAATCAAGGTAGGACACTTCCATGCTCCTCCTTGGTATGCCCCCAACAGTGACATCATTACAGTGAACAACATTGATGCCAACAGTTCACTAGAATGGTGCACCCAAGACCCAACACTCTGTCTCCTGGATCTGCACCCCTCCCTGAATCAACTCTGACTCAGAGTTAATTATATTTAGTATGGGGTGTGGGGACAGAGACCACCACATGGGGGGTTTGGAGGCAAGCCCCGCAATAGAAAATGGACTGGGTTTCTATGGATTTATGTCAACCACAACTGGTTGACATAACCATCACTGTGATGCTGGTCAATGAAATAGTTGTTGAACTGGCATCGTACAGCCCACTCCTTGTCACCTAATTAAAAAAAACTTGATCAGGTTTGTCTGGTAAGACCTCCCCCCATGGAACCATATTGCTTCAGATCCAGTAGACCATTGACAACAAGGTATTCCCCAATCCTTTCCTTCAATAGTGATTCTACCACCAACATCAGGCTGACAGGCCTGTAATCCCCAGCCAACTCCCTGTTCCCACTTTTGTGTAGTGGGACTATATCCACCCTATTCCAGTCCTCTTGTACTCCCTTTTTTCCAGTGATAGGTTAAAAATGGTCATCAGAGGTGCAACCAGAACCATTTTCAGTTCTTTCAGTATCCTTAGGTGCACCCCGTCTGGCCCCATTGCCTGGCTTACCTTTAACATTGATAGTTCCTTAAGCATTTTTTTTCTGTAAAAGGACTTGTGTCCACCTCCCACCCCTTCATACCCTTGTCTTCAATCATTGGCCCATTTCCATCCTCTTTTTCCTCCCTAAATACTGAGCAGAAGTGATGCCCCCTCTTGAACACAGGTACAGTCTTAGAAATTTTCTAAATGTCAGGCATGACCCAGAGATACATGATAAGTTATATAACTATGGGATGAGCAAGATATGGAACAGCTAACTTAAATAACTTAGGTTCTAACCCATAATAGCCTTCACTATTACAAGGGCATTTGAAACCTAACAGTTAGAGGAATTCCTTAGGGGCACAAGATGTGAGGTAGAACTAAGGGTAGTAAGAACAGTGGGGGTGAAGGATTAGCAGTGTAAGTTGACTAGGTGAGTAAAAGAATAAGTTGACATATCAGAAAATGGGTATTGAAAGCATTTGTAACATGATTAGAAGTTAGTACTCATCTAAAGCCATGTCAATAATGAAATATCTATGGCAGCCTTCCAGGGCAGCTTAAATAGCAGCCGACGTACCTCAACAGAACTTTCCCAAAACATAATGTTTAGACACAGGTCAACTTGTTTTTCACATTAGTTCTGTATGTCTCCTCCCATTATTTATTATTGAGTACATCTACATGAAAACAGGAGCTTTGTTCCCAAAATTTTCATCTATTCCAGTTGCTTTATCCCTACCTGATGTCATAATGCAGTGCTTGTGACATCACAGTTATGCCCATGGCAACAGATTATGATGTGACAACAGAGGATTGTGACTTTAAGCAGGGGAGTAAGCTACAGAGGCAGATGAACTCTAATGGATAAAGAATATGTATTCATACACATTTCCTCAGTGATAAAGAAATGGGAAGAGAAATCTGTAGAATATATATGGAATGCAAGCTGTATTGTACCTAATTAATATGCTTTTCAAAGTTTTCTTGGAGGCATCAGCTACTCTTTAATGTTCTGTAACTCTAGAACTGGCATGTGTCACTATCAGAGACTAGGAGAAGGTCCTTGTAATAACTACTTTTAGTTTTCAAATAACTTTTTCAGATGCATCTCATAGTTTCTTACATTTGGCTAACTCTTGAGAGCTGGGTTATTAAATTTGGCACAGCATGTTCTTCTGGCTTTGAGAAGTGAGAATAAATCACTTTGTAGTCACCTAGTGGACATGCCCCTCACTCTCCATTTTACAGCTGCATGGTGATGTCACCATGCTGATGTATTGCTGTGAGTAGGAGATTGAGGAATGAAAGGATTGTGAGAGTGTGGTCTTCCACTTAATAGTTTGGTCGGGCTGCATGACTCATATTATTGTTCTCTCCATTTACTACAGTGGTATATGTGTCTGCAAACCTGCTTGCAATAGATCGCACTACTTTTAGAGCTCCTTTAATAACTGTGCCTGTTAAAAGAGCTTAATGCAGTAATGGCTGTAATTCCCATTGAAACACATTCATCATGTTAAGAGAATATAAGATAAATAGATTTGGAACAGCTAACATCCATAAACAATGAAAAAATGATTTCCTTTCAATGGCACTTCTTTCCCTGCACTCTGGCACTGCATTCAACTGTGTAGTAGCATTCCAATCTCTGCTTTAGGTTGAGTCACTATTACAAGATTTTGTCTTTAAAGAGATTGCTCCTATTATGTACTTATCATTTTTTTATTGCTGCATATTTACCTGATTCTGTGTTATATGTGTTGATTTCCTGCAAAATGTTTCTTTAAAATAAAAATATTTATAATAATTACATAGTTAATGAAGTTGTGTGCCTTCTAGTTTTATTACTTCCTTCTCCCCTTGCTCACAGATTACCTTGCAACACATTTGAATCTTAACTTAGATTATTCTGATCGTTAATCTTCAGCCTTCTTGTGTGCTTTTAAATACATAGATGTTGTTGTTGCTGCTGTTCACATGTAGGATATACATATGTGCTTGTACTGTTCCCCTCCATGTCACTCCTAAAAAAGGGACTGTATTGTCTCAGTGGGCCTACTGGGTTACCAAAATTCAATACATAAATAAATAAAGGACTCTAGGTCCATCATGTCCAAACCCTCACTGTTTAACAAGAGGTATTGTAAGTCTCAGGAGGTATCCACATTCCAAAAGAGACTAGTTACTGTATTTTATTTAACTGAAGAAAAGTTAATCCCTTCTGATACAGGGAAGTGAGTAGATTACAATTTTATAAAACTAGGCACACATTTCACCTGGGGTTTGAGCAGTCAGCCTTCGATTGATGCAGGAGACTGATGACTGGGTTTCAACTATCCAGGAGTCCAAAGCATACCACTTGTACTGAGAGGGCTGTGTGTGGGCACAGAAAGTGGTGAGGGGCAAACACAGGTGAGGGTCTGTGGCAGCCAAGTGTGAGAGGCTTACTGGTTAAGGCATGGGTGAGGATTTGTGACTCAAACACAGAGCAGTCAGAGCATATGCATCTTGCTTCTGTTTGAAAAGCTGAAGAAGCCACTATTAATATAGTTAGGCAGTCACCAGGAGCCCAACTGCAGTGCTGCTCCCCACCCCCAACACTGGGTGCCCAATGCTGGGGTTGGATGGTAAACTAAAATGAAAAGTAAGTAACCACTTGCTTCTCAACCCTGGTGCCACCAAATTCCCCCAATTCTGAAACCAAGTGCCCAACCCTGGAGTCAGACAGTAAATGGAAAAAAAAATAAGCGGACAATGACAGCCAAACCCTGGTGCTGCCAACCCTCCTTTCTGACTCTAGATTCCCAGACCACAGGTTCAAGAGTCAATGAAAAAAAGTAATCAGACAATGTGAGAGTAACTCCAGTGATGTTTTAGAAAGAAACATTAGTTGCTGTTTTTGCATTAATCTATTGTAGCATTGCTCCCTGTTATTCATTGTACTATTGCACTTTTGTGTACTTGCCACTCATACATCAAATAAAAAGCAGCTTTATTTCATAGTCAGCAGTAAAACTTTAATCAATTTCATAAAAAATATATGCGAATTCATAGGATGAATACTACAAACAACAAAAGTGCAGTAGTGCCATGAACAGCAGCGAGCAATGCTATGCCAGACTGAGGCAAAAACCACTAAAGTTTCACTCCAGAAGCAGAGCATCATCAGAGTTAATAACTTAGTACAGAAATGCCCTTATCCAGCACTAGGTCTGAATAGCAGAGGTATGAACAACTTTGACAATAACAGCACCATTCATTCAGCACTATGCAGAACAGCAGCAGAAACAAATGCCACAAGTAAAGGCAGCGCCATGGGTAATGGTCACAAAGCACACTGTCAACCGTTATCAGTCCAAACACTTACTTTACTGGGGGCTTCACCCACACACACACATACTCCCCAACAAAAGGGGCTCTGCCCCTTCACCCCACAACTAAAATAATTAACTCTGTTGATTACCAGGGAAACAATATTTCAGAGACCAGGAAAAGAACCATGGTCTCCACAACCATTGTGGCCAAGCTGCTTTATGTCTTAGTCCTCTCTGCCATAGGAGCAGGTCAGCTAGCCTTCTTAATTCCCCAGCTTTTGTCTTCTTCCTAGTGCCTTGGACAGTGACCTGGGCAGCTCTTACTGCACAGCACTGTTTAATCCCTATTGCTGACCATGACATGCCATTCAGACATTGCTGTTTTTCCTTGCACTATATGTGTAGTGCTATTGTAAATGGTTACCATATTAGCCACCACCAGTGATGCTTACAAATTCAAAATTTAAAACTACGAATGTGATGTATCCTCAGGATACGAGGCACACTCATAAAATTACAACTGACAATTAAGGTAATGAAAGGTATAATACCAAACCTGGTATAAACTACATACAAGGAATATTTTCACAGTAAGTTAGTGCATGTAATTAGAAAAAAAGCTTTACATATAAACTACAATATCAAGAAATATGAACAATATAGAAATCAATTGTGCTGATGTTGGAGTGAAGCACTGATGATATAAAATGTACATATATTCATTTATATATCTCTTCTCTTTGAGAGACATTTTCTTTAGGATCATGGAGCCAATGAACTCTGCAGTACAATGATTTCAAATGTCAGTAATCTATTCTAAAAGAACAGATAAAAAGCAGAGCATTATTATATCAGATGCTTAGACATAATGGATATGTATTTTGGGGGCTCTCTATAACCCAGGTGTAAATGATTGCTTTAAACTTCTGCACTCTCTTTAAGTTTTCTGTAGACTATATTTATTCCCAGTACGTAAAGATGGCATACTTTGCAATAGAAGTGTTTTTATTGTATTATGATTATGACTAAATGGGCATCTGATATAGTAATGTCCTGCTTTTAATTGTTTTTTTTTTTAGAATACATGCCTGACATTTGTATTTTGTATCTCAGAGTTCATTGGATACACAGTGCTAGAGAAAATGTCTCTCAAGAGAAGGAATATATATATATATATATATATATATATATATATATGCTTCACCACAATATATCCCAGGCACACTGCCTTGGGGTAGCTGGTCCATTCCACTGGGGTGTCAAACAGACGAGGCATACTGATGAGTCCTGGTAGGACAAAACACGTGTCTATGTCTTCTGTTAGCACCCTTGCAACGTGTGAGAGGCCTTCGCACCATGCAATTCTGCTTAAAGTTGGACCAGCATAACATTCTGTGGTGATTTGCATATGCAACCCATGATGCTTTGCATTGTGGGGGCATGTGTGATTTGTATATATATATATAGATGAACACCTGAACATTTTATATACTTAGTACTTCACCCCAACATGTGCAAAATGGACTTTTATATACATTTATATTTACTGCTATTGTGGTTTACTGTATATGTAAAGTTTTTTTTTAATAATTACATCTACTAACCAACTGTTGAAAGTATGTCTTGTGGGTACTTAATTAAGCATTATGGGATGAGCAGGGGTTAGATTAACAGTCTGTTAATCACCCCCTAGGGATGTAATGTGGCATGAGGTGCAGCTGAGTGCCATATTGCCCACAGGGGGTGATTAACTGACTGTTAATCTAACTCCTGGGAGTGCTTTGTTGCTATTATAAAAATGATTCCAAAAGAAAAGTGTTAAAAGTATACTTTTTGAATGTTTTCCTCATTTAGAGGAAGATTCCACCAATAGTTTAAGAATGCTGGTTCAAAATCAGAATGCATCATTCCATGCATTCAGCAATGCTAGAGGATGGAATGCTGACAGGAAGACTCCATGTGCCATGGTGATCAGGCTGTACATGACAGTATAACATGGATCAATGTAAGGCTGTTGGAATCCTAACAGCCAATCAGATTGCAGCATTTCTGAGACTCTTTTTTATAATATCAGGCTTGATGTTTTACTTTACATTAACTTTATTGCCAGTTGTAACTTTATGAACCTCTGTGTATCCTGAGGATATCTCACATTAGTAATAGACTGCTAATGTCTCTTTCATATATGATATTGTATGCCCTATTACATGTAATATGACGCATTTTAAATATAACCTTTAACAATAAAACACTATTAATTCCCAATATCATGAACATTCACTAACATAATTTTGCAGCCATATTAGCTCTGACTAGCGTTTGTTATCATGGAGATATGTTTGTCTTGTAAGGTACTACACATAGTTATAACATTTTCTTTCTTTATTTAAAATTTTGGTGATTAGGAAAGGCACACTGAGCTGAGTCTCATTTCCGGGTGTGACCCCAGGACAGGGAAACAAAATAGGCAGAGGAGACACAATAAAATTAAAATACAAGTGAGGTAACAGCATTACAGGCAGTGATCATTTTTACATAGTAGACACATGGCAAATACAACAAGATAAGACATAACATATAGGATACTTCAGTGCAATTACATTCAATATTTTACAATAGACACGCTAGCAAGTTATTGAGACACAGGAATAAAAGTGGTCGTTCAACTCTCTTGCTAGGGTGGAGTGAAGACATTTAAGGGGGAAGTAGTGAGGCAGGAGCATGAGGGGGAGGAAGGAAACACAAGTGTTGTTTGATGCAGAAGAAGGAGAGAGAGTGTTGGACGAGGGAAGGAAGACAGTTCTAAAGGGATGGGAGTCTGTAATAGAATGCAGGCTGGCTGGCTTAAGTGTGGATGGGGAGGGAGAAGGGAGGGAGTCCTGTGTGCACAGGTCATAGAAGACAGGGGTCTGAGAGGACAGCATAGCAGTGAGATAGGGGAGAATTTGACCAAACCAGAATTTGGCTACTAGAGTTAGCGCATGAATATAACATCTATGGGATGCCTAGGGAGGAACAGAGATTGCAGTGATGAGTATAAGGGAGGAGATAGATGCAAAGCAATAGGATGAATTCAGAAGGTTATATAGCCTGAATAAAGAGGAAGCAGAGTCTGTGCCAAAACTACATCAGCATAGTCAAAATAGGAATTATAATCTCTGTCACTAATTCTTGATGGATTAGGAGGGTGAGGCAGTCTTTGTTTTGATAGAGTATTCTGAGTTTGGGACAGAGCTTTGTTGAGATAGCATCTATGTGGGATGAAAAGTCTAGGTTTGAGTCAAGCCAGACTCTTAGATATTTGTATGTGGGGACATAGTTGAGTGGAGTGCTGTTCAGGGTGGTGAAAGGTGTGTGTGTGTGTGTGTGTGTGTGGTGATCTAGCCAATTTTTGCATGGTGCCAACGATCATGGTAACAGTCTTAGAGGTGTTGCTCTATTGTTGATTTGTGAGGAACCAAGATTGTACTTTATTTAGGTCTTGCTGGAGAGGGGTGTGGATATCTGAGATGGAGGGCCCGGAGGTAAATAGGATGATGTCATCTGCATACATATGTATACAGGAACTGTAACATGTAGAGGGGAGGTTGTTAACAAACACGCAAAACAAGATGGGGTTCAGGATGGATCCTTGAGGTATGCCTGCGTTGATGGGAGCAGGGGAAGGAGAAGCCACTCACCTGAACTGATTGCAGTCTGTCTCCAAGATACAATGTGAACCAGTTGACAGCATAGGGATCCAGGCTGGCTGCTCTGAGCTTGGTAAGAAGGAGGCGATGGGAGACAGAGTCAAAAGCCTTTGCCAGGTCCATGAAGATACCAGCAGTCAGGTGGTCATGGTCCATGGCAAATAAGAGTAGGCAAATGTTACATCAAATGTAAGGTATAGGAGAGACCAGTACACCATGGCCAACTCAGACAGAAAGTTATCTTGATTCAGTCTGGAAAAATCCCTAAGTGTATCTATCTCAGGGAAACATAAAGGGGAGCAGTCCTTCCATACACAGAAGGTGGGTTCAGTGAGCAGTGACTGAGTCAGCAAAAATACCTGCACCAAGGTTTCTATCCTTTCTATTAGATAAAACTTAGTCATATATATTGTGGTGGGTGCCATTTATGGATAGCCTAGTGGGTTCAGTGATACATTGGTGAAGGCTGAATTTACTGATCAAAGACTCAAAAGTTATATGTTTACCACCAATCCAATCAAGGTTAAAATCACCCATCCTGTTCAGATCATTATTACGTTCGCTCGAGCATGCTCAAGGAACGTTTTGGGAGAGTAGCACACTTGCAGGTGTGCCTCTCCCATCCAATGCACTGTTCCCTTGAGCAGGTGTGGTGGTCCTGCACCAATGGGTGCAGGAGCTCAGTATGACAGTGGTGCTCCTCTGCTTTAAAGGAAAACACCGCTACCATACTGAGTGCCGCCTCCGTCTCCTCCGTCACACGCTTCCCCGCGCGCGCGTCATGCCGCCCCGCAAAGCTTTCCTGCCATGCTGGGAGCCCACCCCAGCATAGCAGACATTGTTGATTTTGCCAGCGGGTGCCTCTAATCCTCGCCGGCTCCACACGGCCCTCGAAGCCATCCTGCTGTCACACTGGGGCCGACCCAGTGTGGCAAACGATAGTGTTTGTTTTGCCGACAGGGGTGCCCAATCCCCGTCGGCTCTTTGCCCCCCGCTGTCTTGCGCGACGGGGTGCCCAATCCTCGCTGGCCCTTGGCCCCCACACATCTTTCTGCCATGCTGGGAGCCCACCCCATGTGGCAAATGTCCCATGCTGTTCTTTTTTTGTAAACCTGTAAAATAAAACAGTCCCTGCCAGCCGTCTCCCAGCCCCCACAACCTGCACCCACCACTGCGCACCCAGCCTCCCCACACCCCCCACCCCATACTTACTCCAGACTCAGCGCACGATCTTCGGTGGACTGGGAACACGTCTGCACTCTCAAAGCCGACTGCAAACTGAGGTCGCTGGTAAGCTGCATAATGGGCTACATAGGGGGTTTCAACTTTGTCAGCATATTCAGATTTTTGATGCAATTACCACATAGCTGCAGACCTCTTCTTTATCGATACTGTCATGTTTCAGTCTCAAAGGTGATTTCGCAGGCACTGTACAGTCACTGCGTGAAATCACCCTTCGGCCTCAAATAATGCCATGACAGTGACATCATTCTTGAGAAGGGGTCCCAAAAACCCCACATTGAAAATTTGGTGCAAAAATTCCAAAAAAAGACTGTTTTACGAGCATGCATTGCACAGTTCCTACGCAGGCTCGTAAGTTCGTGAATTTTCAATATTTTCACTCCAGATTTTTAACATTGCCATTTTACCATACCTCCTCATGATCAGTACAGCTGTCATTTTTCACATCCTGCCCAAAGTGTGTTTCTGCCCATGTAGCGCACAATGGCACAGTAGTCGTAAAGTAACTCAATGTATGGGACACATTAAGAAAATCACAGTGACACTGATCATGAGCAGAGGTCTTAAAATGGCTGTGTGTTGAAAATTTGGTGAAAAAATTCCTAAAAATGACTGTTTTATGAGTCTGCATTGCGCAGTTCCTACGCACGCTCATAAGTTTGCTAATTTCCAATATTTTCACTCCAGATTTTCAACATTGCCATTTTACCACACTCTCTATGAGCACTGCAGCTGTCATTTTCACATCTTGCCCAAAACATGTTTCCCATATGTAGTGCACAATGGCTCAGTTGGTGTGTGAACTCAGTGTATGGGACACATTAAGAAAATCACAGTGTCACTGTTCATGAGCAGAGATCTTAAAATGGCTATGTTGAAAATTTGGTGAAAAATTCCTACAAATAACTGTTTCTGACGTGTGTTGTGCAGTTCCTACGCAGCTTGTAAGTTCTGCGAATTTCAATATTTTCTCCACATTTCAACATTGCCATTTTACCACACCTCCTTATGAGCAGTACAGCTGTCATTTTTCACATCCTGCCCAAAATGTCTTTCCCCCATGTAGTGCACAATGGCGCAGTCGGTGTGCGAAATCAATGTATGGGACACAGAAAGAAAATCACGGTGTCACTGTTCATGAGCAGAGATCTTAAAATGGCTATGTTGAAAATTTGGTGAAAAAATTCCTACAAATAACTGTTTTACAAGCGTGTGTTGTGCAGTTCCCATGCACGCTCGTAGGTTTGCGAATTTTCAATATTTCCACTCCAGATTTTCAACATTGGTATTTTACCACACTTCCTTATGAGCAGTACAGCTGTCATTTTTCACATCCTGCCCAAAATGTGTTTCCGCCTATGTAGCGCACAATGGGGGTAACCAAAAGGTCATGCTGACAATTTATTGTGCAAGTACCAGCAATCGCACAGAGCATTAGGGTAAAGCACCATACATGCCAAACACCACTGCAAATACCTGCAAGCGAACGTTCGGCATTGGCAAATGCTTGTTATTTATATTAGTGCTAACCTGGTTAACAAGGTCTTGATAGCCAGAAAAACACAAGTAGAGGGTTATGGCTTTTGATGTAAGAATATAGAACAAGATCAACTGCCTACAGTAACATTTTAGTCCTATGGGGTACATTCATGAGTTATGACTCATGAATGTACCCCACATTTTACAGTTCTAAAATTGTAAAGTAGATGCTATGCTTGTATATATAACTGATTATTCTATGTTAGGAACCCGAATACATATTATTGTTTTGTGCTGTATTGCACAGGCAGTTTTATTTTCAGGAGTCTGTAATTCAGTAGAAAACAATTTGTTCAAGATGGGCCTGCCCTCACATGACCTCCAATGTGAACATCTGGGCATCCTGCCTCATCAGTTGGAAGAAAATTAAGCTTCCAGTTGTCATCCAATTTAGACAACTAGTGGCTCACTATAAAATCTGATTGACTTTTAGTAGACTTTGAAAAGCAAAACTTTGAACAGTGCATACAGACCGAATGGGTCTCAATACATGGTATTGGAAAAAATATTTTGTGTGTATGTAATCAAAAACAGAAAATAGTGGGCCAACTGGCCATATGTGTGTAGTGAGTTTTATTAGTGGCACTAGCATATGTGTAATTAATATTGAACTGAGGGTAAGAATCCATTAATTCAATCAGCCCGTGGCATGGTGGTAGCACTCTACCTGTCATGCCAGCAACCTGGGTTCTGAAATAGACACTGGCTGCATGGATGCCAACCTAAGAGAGAGGACAGAGCAGCTTGTGAGCTGCTCTCCTCTTGGCAGGGACCACAAGTTGCACTGCTACTTGCCTTCCACCTAGTGGAAGCTGAGTGGCAGTTCAACAGGAGTGATTACACAGGGGAGGGCCTGCCTTTGAAGCTGATAGGCATATGAGTGCCTTTGTATGCATGTGCAGTGCATCGCTGCTACATTCAGTGGGACTAGGAAGAAAATGGAGGAATGCCCCCACTGAGCAGAGTGGCATTTTGGTCCACTGTAGGCACCACAACACTGATTAGGCTCTTTTTCCACAACTACAGTATCTAAATTATGCTACAGAGAGGCCTGGACAGCTCTGATGACCCCCACTGTAGGTAAACCCATAAGGAACTTTGCAGGAGGAGAGGTTTGCACTAGAAATGGTGGGTGACAGGGCTGTGTGGACCATGGCAGAAATGGATCAACTGGCATAAGGAGAAGACTGCCCATAATTTAGACAAAAGAATCCATTAATTTATTCCCATAACTGATCTTCTATGACCTATAAAGTTGAACCTCAGACACCGAGTAAAGGAGCCAAGTCACCTGTAAGGATTCCATTTTCAGGCAGACATCTTTAGAGATAAAAAGAATAGGCTTTCCCAGAATTCTGATTTTTTTTGTTTGAGCTGGAATGAGGTTTGATTCCTATTAATAACAACTGTCATTACTTTGTAGCAAACTAGAAAATCATCTTAAACACAGCTTGCCCTCAATGACATTACTTTCTTTCTCCAGATTCCATGAAATGGCTGCTCTCTTGATTTAATTAACAGGTGGCTTAGATAGTTATATGTCTGGACTGCTGACAGTTACATGTAAGCTCAATATCTAATTTGAAAGATCTTTTCATGGGCATTCAGAATACAAGAGTCCTGGCACACTTACCCTCTCCTTTGAGATATTTAGAAAACGTACATCTTTGCAGACTCTAACCAAATATCCTGTCAACCAAACTGAATTCCATTTTGGCTAATCCAGCAACACAGAAACTGGCTAACAATAAATTTAGGATTAACTAATAATAATAACAATATTTTTATTTATTTTGCTCCTTTCAAATATCAAGGTGCATTCCAATAAGATAAATAAGATAAAAATACAGCAATACAAAAATACAGAAATCAATATTATAAAAACAGACAAAAACAAATCAATGAACAGTAAAACCATTTGCCTTTTCCCACAGGAAGGATTTCAAAGCCTGTTTAAAACTCCCATCAGTCGTGCACTCCCTGGTCTGATGGGGTAGAGAATTCCAAAGGGAAGGGTCTGCAAAGGTAAAAGAATGGGCCCCAGCAGATTTTAACATCACCCTTGGAATCTCTAGCAACCCCTCATCAGCTGAGTGGAGCGATCTCACAGGTCTATAAGGAATCAGAAGTTCTTTCAGGTAATCAGGGCCCAGATCGTGCAGGGCATTAAAAGTCGGTAATCCGACTTTGAAGGTGATCTGCCACTGAGCTGGTAGCCAGTGCAGTCCCCGCATCACCAGTGTAATATGGGAAGACCTAGGGGTACCCATCAACACCCGAACTGTGGAATTCTGCACCAGCTGCAAGGGGCGGATATCAACCCCTGGAAGCCCAAAGTAAAGCGAGTTGCAGTAGTTCTTCGTAAACGAACCATGCACAAGGTACTTGTGGTGCAAATGGCTAAACGACACTCCTTTTTAATGATAGCTGATGCACACAACACCAAATATTGATTACATCATTTAAATAATATTTATATTAGTAACACACCGTCTGAAAGCTTCGACAACCAGTCTTTTGATAAAGGACCGCTGGTCCAAACACGCCAGGTTGGTGTGCTGCTGAAATAAAATGAGTATTTAAATGAAGCTCTGATCCTGGATATTATTGGGTGTGTGTATCAGCTTATCGTTAAAAACGAGTTGCAGTAGTCTAGGCGTAAGGTCACAAAGGCATGGATCAGAGTTGGCAGATCACCGGACAGAACAAGGTGCTTGATCCTAGCGATGTTTCTTAGATGGTAGAAGGATGACTTAACCACCACTGACACTGGGACCGAAGAGTCAGCCCTGCATCTAATATCACCCCCTGGTCTCACACCCGTTCAGTGACCTGTAGCTCGGCATCCCCAAAAATCAATCCAGATGGGGTGCTGGCCCCAGGTCCACCTATCCGGCGATCCAGATCCAATACCAAGACCTCCGTCTTTCCAGAGTTCAACTTCAGCCATCTGGACCTCATCCAGTCCTGGATTTCATTTAGGCAGCTGTTAAATACCGAGATAGCTCCTTCCTGGTCGGGTGCAAAGGACAGGTATAGCTAGGTATCTATATGGTAACTATATGTAATAAATGGTCTCTGTTTTTTCCCATAAGAAAAGCTGTTCATAATTCACCGATAGAACCCGTGAATGATAATGGTGAACCATGCACCAGTTTTTTTCTATAGGAGGCTCACACTCACTGTTCTGTGTGCAGTTCCACACACAACTGCTTCTACTCATTAAATCAATATAAAAACTCTTGTAAACAAAAATCCATTGTCGGTCTTCATTTCGAAATCATCTCACCTCATCACTCACTACAGACTGAATCGAGAGCCTAAAACAAAGAAAAGAAGCAGTTCTCTCTCTCTCATTCCCTCACTGCATAAACTGCAGAAAACACTGACAGTGAACAGCAAATTTGCATACATCCATGGAAAACAGACTTTTTTAACCTTATAGATCCTAATAAAACAGAGAAACTTAACATTTTTGGACTTCCTAAAACATCTTACAGCATTGACTTTTTTGCAATTTGTAAGTTCTCTTCTTAAAATACACAGCAGTTTTTAAACTCCAAACTTCATTTTATTACATCTTGCAGTGGCACTGTGACAGGGTGCAAAAACAGAGACCAGAAATTACATAAAACAAGGGATGAGTAGCAGTGCAAACTCAAATTTCATACACGCCTTCAGAGTGTTTTTCTTTCGTAAACCCCATGAGCTTTGCTTATGAGTTTATGTAGCATCCTACACCTCAGATATATATATATATATATATATATATATATATATATATATATATATATAAAATGTCATATATTATCTTCATTATAACATAAAATTATTACAAGTTCTGAGCATAGGTATCCATGTTTTATTATATATATATAACTGGCTAGGTGGAAACATGTTTAGAATACTGAGTGCAGATGATAAATATATTGTAGCAGACATTACGCTGTTTAACAGAATTCAGTTAGGTTTTACCAAGAGCATTATATAGTCTATATATATTTCTCTTAGTAAAAGACTTATTCTACAAGCCGTGAATGTCTGCTACATTATACTTATCATCTGCACCTGTATTCTAAACATGTTTCCACTCCAGCCATGTCATATACATAATAAAACATGGATACCCATGCTCAGAACTCGGTAGTAATTTTATGTTATAATGCATGGAGGCATAACTATTAAACCTTCACCTTTGTGGCTTATTCTGTCCCCAGCATCACTCAATAAAATGGCAGCCCTGGTCCTTGCAATTAGCCATGCATTGTTCTCTACATTCATCACAGTAGTGAAAACTCATATTAGAGGTAAGATGGCCTAGAAGCTAGAGCACCAAGTTGTGAACATAGAGACCCAGGAGGCATAAGTCTGAAACCCAAAATGGACACATGTACCTGGAAATTAGTGTAAGCCTCGTCTCTTTGGAGGGGCTTATTCTCCCAGTAGGAACCCCATTCCACCTCCTACCTCCTCCCCGGAGCTTAGGAATTGATTAGTGTTTTGGGGATTAATCCCTTATGGATGCCAACAAGTGGCAGAAGAGCACAGGTTAGGAAGGGTATATAAGGCAAGTAAACAGAAAGTAGGCCTGAGGCTGGAGCGGTAGCTGGGGAGAGCAGGAGAGGCAGGCAAGGGGGAGCCCGACAGTCCAGGTTGGGCCCGTGGGGTGGCCCCTCCAAAGTCAGGAGATAGGGACAGCCTCTACAGCAACAAGGCATTGAGGAGCTGGGAAGAGAACTCTGCAGGGAGGATGTCAGCCAGTGTAACTGTGCCATTGGGATGGGGAGGCCCAGGTAGTAGGAGAATGGCAGAGTAGGCAGGAGCCCCATTTGGATCCCATGTAGTAGTGGCTTGGGCTGTCAGGGCTGTGAGGACTGTGGCAGGGTTTCCACAGGAGAGGGGCTGGTGGCAGAGGTCCCCTCTGTACTTGGAGGGCAGGGTAGCCCAGTCATGGAGGAAGCCTGGGAGTGTCCTTCACCTACAAAAATGGGTCTGCATGGAGGAGCATGTCCTGGGGCACCGCATTTCAGGGCCAGGTGAGTATCAGGTCTTTAGGGACAGGCCTTGGTGGGCAGCTCCCGGTTGGAGATTAGTTCAAGCCCAGGATGTGAAAGCAGGGGTGCAGAGAGGAGGCTGGGGCCATCTCAGGATGGTCATCTGGGGGCACCGAAAAGAAGAGGATGCCATGGGTGCAGAAGAGGTATGTGAGCTGCTCAGAGGGCCTGGGTGGTGGCAGAGCTCAGGTCCCTCTCGTGGCAGGGTAGCTCGGAGGTGCAGTTTGAGCATTGGGGCTGGGCTCTGGTAAAGGCCTCAGCACCAGTGGAAACAGGAAACTGAGGATGACAGAAGTGATAGAACCAGTGTTGTATGTGATGGTACACTGGTGGGTTCAAACTTGAAGTAAAAGGGAGAAGATAAGGGTTACAGGTCCTTGATCAGAAAGGGAAAATCCTGGAACCCCTTGAGATTTGGGTCAAGGTCCGGGGGCCAGGTGAGGGAAGCAGCTTGCTTCTTCATGTCAGAGATAGGGCAGCTGACCAGTTCCAGGAATGGAGATTAGGAAATGGTAACCAAAGAAAAGAAAAAGTTTGGCTTACTACCAACACAGAAGCCTGATGATTCCTCAGGTTTGAAGTATTCACTTTGGTAAAACAGCCGAGCTTCCAGAAATGAAAACCATCTGCTTGTACTACCTGTATTCCATCTTGTCTGCTGGAGAGTTCCAGCATGGTGAGCTTGTATAAAGTTTTAATAGCTCCATTCAGCTGCTTTATTTTTCTTGGAGTAAGATGGACCCTGTACACTTGAAATTATTTTAGTGCAGAAGAAAGAAAGAAATTCAGTAGTGATTCTCCTGTATTTAAGTTAGAAGGTGATAAATGAAATGAAAAGCCCTTTTATTTATTGTGTTCCATAAATTGTAATTTCAGAAGGTGACCATCAGTTTTGCACTGGGATCATGGGGCTTGGAAGCCCTACAAGGCTACAGAATCAGCTCAGAAGGCTACAGATTGATTGGAGGTTGTGGATCCAGCAGCGAGAGGTTTGGGACTGAACCAGAATACAGAGGTAGAGACTGAGAGTGCACTGCATGCTGAAGCCATCGAGAGGTAAGGCATATGATTTCCTGTCTTGGTCTGGGTATACTAGCTCAGAGTTATTTCACATTGTTGTGGTCCTTCCATTTTGGGCTGGTACATTTGAGATTGATACATGCCCCTAGACAGAGGGGGAGGGGAGCTACATGTGGACCATTTTATATCAGACTATGCCATATGATAAAAAGGATTAATTGAGGTCCTGTTTAGAAATGCAGTCATAGAGAGACATGTTGCAGGTTTAACTTCTATGACCTTTTGCAGGGATTGTTGACCTCCTTAGCACCAGTAACATGGGTAAAATACTCTGTACTACAACTGCTTTAATTTAAAATATATATATGTGTGTGTGTGTGTGTGTATATATATATATATATATATATATATATATATAATAGTGGCATGGTAGTGCCACTATAGTTAGGGTTGAATACCCCATTTAAGGTTAAATGGTGAAAATTTGCACCTTAATAACCTTGCCACTGTACACTGGATTTGCCTAAAATTTGGCAGGCACAGAGTGGTAGCATAGATTTTGGGATCTGTCAAGATTCATATCAGTCAGACATACAGTTATGGTACTATTAAGCGACATTCCGGAGCACATTTATGCTTTTTTTGTGCATTCTTTGCTCACACTTACAGGTCACATGCTTTGCACAACTGGTCCAATACCTTCAGTGAACATGTGGCCAGGGTCCCCAATGTGCCTTTTGAAGATTTCATGAAAAAATATTGAATGGTTCAAAAGTTATTGAAAAAACAATTTTCCCATTGTAGTCAATGGGAAAAGTTAACAAAAAGTTTGACAGTGTAGCAAATGCAGTTCTTAGTGTCGCAAATAACCCCTGTAGTGTTATGAGTCAGCCATTTTTTTTCAGTTACTGATCAAAGAAATACTTGGCATTTAAAATTGGGACCCCTAGGGACAAAACTCTTTTGTGTTTACCTAGTTGAGCCCTGAGGATGCTATGCATGTCTTTATTTTGACATTAAATACCCAGAAATATGTTTTTGAAAATTTTGGGAAAAGTAGTGTCACAAAGTAGTGTTGCACCTGTGACACTTTCCTGATTTTTTTTTGCAAACATGTCTCAAATCATGATACTACTTTGCAACACTATGGCCAAAATAGCAGTAATTGTTTGCCACCCTGCTGCAAAAGAATGGTTTGGTGTTTTGGGCTGAAATTTGACAGGAAGAATGCCAACATCCCTCAGATGTGCCTTTCGGTGTTGTGGTGAAAAAATATTGCAGGGATGCAAAGTTACGGTACTCCAAAGTTAGCACTTTTTCCCATAGACTAACATTGCGACATCCGCCGTGCCTTTCGGGGCCCATATTTCGGAAATGGTGCTAGATACGGACTTTTCATCGGAAAAATATTAGCCCCTAGGGGGATAAATGTTAAGTGCAAACTTGGCCATGAAAGTAATGAATCATATCATTTGTTTTCTATGTCATACGGTTCCTGAGATATAAGCAATTTACTATTCCAAGTGCTCATTTTCTGGTCCTAGGCCCATTATTATGCATACATTCTTTGTAGTCACTGTGTTTCTCTATGCAGCTGCTGGAGAAAACCACGGTGTGCACTCCACTTACTGCTGAACTCAATGTTTCCACTTTCGTTTCCGTACCCATTTGCATTACCGTTCCCGTCTACGCCACCATGTGCGTTACCCTTTGCGTTTTTGTTTGCACTTGCATTTGCTTTACTGTTACCATTTGCATGTCCACCACTGTTTCTGTTTGCATCACAGTGCACATTTCCATTTGTGTTTGTGGCCGCCCTTCTGTTTGCATTTGTCTTTCGTTTTGTGTCATCGTTGCTGTTACCGTTACATTTGCTTTTCCAATTGTTACTATATTGATCATGCCAGACATGCCTTGCATTTCTGTACATGCTTGCATTTGCGCTTTCTGTTTCTTTGGTGTTATTGTTGCTGTTACTGTTACCATTTGCATTTACAATTTGCGTACTTGTGACCGTGCACTTTACAGTTTGCATTTCCATATGCACTTGCGTTTCTGTTTCCTTTAGTGTTATTGTTGCTGTTACCATTACCATTTGCATTTATAATTGCAGTACCGTGACCATGCATTACTACTTGCATTTCGTATGTGCTTGCATCTCCTTTTCATCTGTGTTCATTTTGGCCACTTTGCTTTTGCATTTTGTTACCATTTACGTTGCTGTCACCATGTGAATTACCATTTGCACTTGCATTTCCATTCGGTTACCATTACTATTTGATTAAAAATCTCATGGTGGGAGCTCCGGATTCCGAAGGGCCCGTGTTCCCACCCCATTTCATTCACTATTTATAGTCCTCATTCTCAAAAAGAAGGAAAATTCATAGCAAAATCTCCATTTAATGCATCAGTTAGGGTTGTTTCACAGCAACAAAAGTGAGGAATTTGATGTTAGGGTTTAATCCCCACTAGGACCCACTCACCCCACCCCAGCTGACATCAGGGTGTTGGTTGGGGTCATCAGTCCCTAACTCTCACCCCATTCTCCCTATAGTTCCACAACCTCAGCTTGTTTACACATGTGATGGGGTGAGAGTTAGGGCTGAAAACCCCAATGCACACCCGATGCCAGCTGGGGGCTGGGAGGAGGTGGTCCAAGGTGGTTTCAAGCCTAATATCAATTTTCCTCACTTTTGTCACTGTGAACAACCCTAACTGATGCATTAAACTGTGTTTTTTGTTATGAATATATATATATATATATATATATATATATAGGAGGAACAAGGAGCTGGCTGGGTGGAGGCCAGTAGAAAGGATGAGGGACATGGAAGGGGGAAATGGAGGAAAAGAAGCAGTCAGAGTGCTCCTCTTGGGGGATTCTATGATCAGAGGTATCAAATGGGATAGGGAGGGAAAAGCCTGGCCAATTAGAACAAAATGCTACCCTGGACTAACAGTGCACAGGGCCACGCATGAGGTATATCAGCTGGCAAAGGATTGTGGGGGTTCCCCGAGCATACTGGTCCATCTGGGTACAAATGACATTGAGGGAACTAGTGAACTAGAGATACAGGCAAGGTTCAGGGAGCTTGCCAGGGTCTGTCATGACATAGGGTGCACGATTTCCTTCTTAGAAATCCTGCTGGTACCAAGGGCTAGTGGGGAACACAAAAGGAAGATTAGGGAGATAAACCAGTGGCTCAGGGAGTGGTGTGAGGCCAGAGGGTATGGGTTGATGGGGCATTGGGGGGAGACCTGGGAGGATAAGAAGCTGTATGCTAGAGATAGGCTCCATCTCAATTTGGAGGGGAGGGGAATCCTTAAGTTGAAAATAGAGGGGTTCGTTGGTGAAAAGTGGGGCTTAAACTTGTGAAGGGGGAGGGATGGGAGAAAAGGTTGTTGAGGGGGGTCCAATAAATGAGGGACTCTGTCTCCACTCCCAGGGAGCTGGAGGGATGTGGGAAAAGGCTGACTGGTAAAGTGCAGACCAGGGGAAAATGGAATCCCCATGGGAACATGAGCAGGGGAAATGGAAGTATAGGGAAAGGGTGAAGGGTAGTCCTGCTAAATGCCAGGAGCTTGGGCAATAAAATGCCTGAGCTCCAGGCGATGCTAACTGAGGGAGCGGTGGATGTGGCAGTGGTCACTGAGACCTGGGCCACCGCAGGACATGACTGGGACCTGAACCTGGAGGGTTACACTATGTTCAGGAAGGACAGTGGGGAGGGAAGGAGAGGGGTAGCAATAATAGTCAAAAACTGCATTGGCATAGGGGGAGTAGAGGAGGCGGAGGGAACTGTGGAGGTAATTTTGGTCACCTTGATAACAAGGGGGCAAGAGAGTAAAAATAGGAGTGGTGTATAGACCCCCTGCACTGGCAGAGGAGCTGGAGGAGAGTCTGGTGGCAGATGTTGGGAGACACTGCAGATTGGGCAGGGGAAGGGTGGTGGTGTTGGGGGACTTAAACATGCCAGGAACAGACTGGGAGACTATGACATCCTCAGTGGTCAGGGAACAGAGGTTGTTTTATGTCTTTCAAGATGCGTTCCTAACTCAGCAGGTGGGGAACCGACCAAGGAGGTGTGGGTACTAGATGTGGTCCTGGCAGACAGTGACCAGATTGGGGGCCTAGAGGTAAGGGACCTGTTGGCGGGGAGTGACCATGCCACAGTCTGGTTCTGCCTGGACATAGAGGGGTAGAAGGCTACACAAAGATGGAGGTAACTGACTCTGGGGTGGATTTTAAGAAATGGGAAGAATCCTTAAGGAACATGGGCCAGACATGGACACTGACAGAAGGTGGGAAATAATCAGGAGAGGGGTGCAGGATGTGCAAGAGTAAGACAAAATGCGTAGGGCCTGAAAACCCTGCTGGTGGACCCCAGGAGGTGGTGTGGGGAAGACGGCAGCCTATAGGCAATTCAAGTGCTCAAGGAGTGAAAGGGATGGAGGGGAGTACGAACTGATGGCTAGAAGGGCCACTAAGTTGGTGAGGGTGGCTAAGGCAAGGAAGGAGCAGAACCTGGCCAGGGAAATTAAGAGAGGGAATAAGGGGTTCTTTACATACTTTGGGGAAAAATGAAGGGTGAAGGGGCAGATTAGCAGGATTAAAACAGGGGAGAGATGGGCACAAGACCCAGGGGAGCAGGCTGAGGTACTAAATGAGTACTTCACCTCAGTTTTCACCAAGGAAAATGGGGGTGCAGCATCATACATGGGAGGAGACAGTGATACTGAGGAGGGGGGGACACTTACCGATCAGTGGGTCTGGGGAGAGGAGGAGGCTTCACTGGCAGGAGGGGGGAAGGCTATGCAGGGAGAAGGGGTATTAGAGTGGAAATCACAGAGAGAATGAGAGAAGCCCCTCAGGTCCCTTAAGATGAAGAAAGTACTGGGGCTGGATAAATTACATCTCAGAGTGCTGAAGGAACTTGAGGATGTCCTGATGAAACCTGGCGGAGCTTTTCACTGTCTCTCTGAGGACAGGGTGGGTGCCACAGGACAGGAAGGTGGCGATATGGTGTCTATCCACAAGGGGGATCAAAGGAAGTGGCAGGGAATTACAGGCCTGTCAGCCTGACATCGGTGATGGAAAAGTGATGGAGGACATTGTCAAGGAGAGGCTTGGGGACCTGGAAAAGTCAGGTGCCTGACGATAGACAGCATGGATTCATTCCAGGGAAATCGTGTCATGCAAACCTTGTGGAGTTCTACGACTGAGTGATGAGTGCCTTGGACCTGAGTAGGCCAGTGGATGTCCTCCTTCTAGACTTCAGCAAGGCATTTGATTCTGTTCCTCATGAGGCCTGTTGGATAAGCTCAGAGGAATGGGGTGGGGAACAGATGATCAGATGGATGACAATTGGCTCCAGGACTGGACCCAGAGGGTCATAGTTGGTGGGATAGTCTCATCCCCAAGGAGGGTCATTAGTCGGGTCCCACAGAGATCAGTTCTTGGGCCCCTCTTGTTCAACACCTATGTCTCTGACATAAGGACAGGTATCAGTGGTGAGATGAGTCTCTTTGCAGATGACTCAAAACTGGGGGCAGTGGTGGATGGGGAGGGTGGCCCTACAGGGGGGACCTGGAGACTCTGGAAAGTTGGTCTAGAAAGTGGAAGCTGAGGTTCAATGCAGGGAAATGCAAGGTACTGCACCTGGAGGCCAGAAACCTGGGTCAAGTGTACATCCTGGGAAATGCTACAAGTCTCAATGGCTGAGAGGGACCTGGGGGGTGGTGGTGGTGGATGTCAAGATGAACAACTCAGAGACTTGTAGGATGGCAGCAGCCAAGGCCAACTGGATGCTGGGATGCATCACTAGGGGGATCACCTCCAGAAGGAGGGAAGTGATACTCCTTCTGTATAACTTGGTGAGGCCACACCTCCAGTACCATGTGCAGTTTTGGAGGCCACACTTAAAGGAGGGACATTAAACTTCTGGAGAGAGTCCAGAGGAGGACAACCAAAATGATTTGGGGCTTGGGGGACAGGACCTATAGGGAGAGGCTCAAAGAGCTAAATATATACACATTGTAAGAAAGAAGGGATGGGGGACATGATAGAGGTCTTCAGGTACATGAAAGGGGTAAATAGGGGAGGAGCAGTCAGGGTGTTTCGAAGGAAGGAGGAGGGGGCCACTAGAGGGCATGGGTGGAAGCTGGAGGGGGAAGATTCAGGGGAGAAAGGAGGAGGTGCTACTTCACTGAGAGGGTGGTGGAGCCATGGCATGCACTGCTCAGGGGGCTGGTGGAGGCAGAGATGGTGAAGGGGTTCAAGAGGGGATGGGACAGGTACAGGGAAGGGTTCTGGAAGCAAAATCCAGTACAGTGAGAATATCCAGAACTCGGAAGGAGAAGCAGAGAAGTGAGGGAGGAAAGGTCAGCTCCCAGGTGGGCTGACCAAACAAGCAGACACGAAGACTGTTAGGTCTATTGTGCTGGCATTTAGTATGTATGTTAGCATATTTTTAGAGGCAAAACTCAGTTTACTGCATCAGTTAGGGTTGTTCCACTGCGACAAAAGCAAGAAAATTCAATGTTAGGGTTGAAAGCCCCCTTGGACCCCAGCCCACCCCCCAACTGGCATTGGGGTGTGCATTGGGGTCATCGGCCCTAACTCTCACCTCATCACATGTGTAAATAAGCAGAGGTATATGAGAATGGGGTGAGAGTTAGGACCGATCACCCCAATGCTCACCCCGATGCCGTTGGGGGTGTGCTGGGGTCCAAGGGGGTTTCAACCCTAAACCGAATTTTCTCACTTTTGTCACTGTGGAACAACCCTAACTGATGCAGTAAATGGAATTATTTGCCTCTAATTTCCCTTCTTTTTGAGAATGAGGATGATAAATAGTGAATGAAATGCGGTGGCGGGAGCAGGAGGACCGAAGGGACCCGCACTCCCTCCATGTGATGTCCTGTTACATAGTAACAGGAACTGCAAAGCAAATGCAAGGGGTAACAGTTACTCACATGGTAAAGTAGACATAAATGGTAAAGCAAATGTTAATAGAAATGCAAGCGTAAAGTGATGCTGAAGTGAACAGTGATGTAAACGGACACACACGCGCATATGAAAATGCAACTGGTAATGCGCACAGTGATGGCACCAGTACTGTAAACTCAAATGTTATGTGTTGCAGCAACAAGAACGCCAAATGTAACAGAAACGAAAACGTGAACAGAATATCACACGTAAACGTGAACCGTAACACGCACAGGCATGATATCGCAATTGTAAATGCAAATGGTAAAGTTAACAAGAACAATAACGGCAAAGGAAACAGAAACATAAACATGAACGTAAACGTGGACATAAACGTAAACTGTAACATGCACAGTCACGTTACCACAATTGTAAATGCAAATGGTAATGGTAACAACAACAATAATGACAAAGGAAACATATACGCAGAAGGAAATGCAAGCACATATGGAAATGCAAACCGTAATGCGCATAGGCTCAGTAACGCAATAGGAAATGCAAATGGTAACAGTAACAGCAACAAAGACGCAAAATGAAAGACAAATGCAAATGCAAAGGAAAGGGCTGCCGTAAATGCTAATGCCGATGCACACGGTGATGCAAACTGAAATGCAAACACAAAGAGTAGCAGAAACACAAATGGTAACAGTAATGCAAACGCAAGCGCAAATGAGAACGCAAAGCATAACGCACATGGTGACAATCACAGGAATGGTATTGCAAGTGGGTACGTAAACTCAGGTGGAAACAGTAACTGTAACATTAACAGACGCACAAACCCTGTTTTTCCCCAACCACTGCTATAGAGAAACACAGTGTGTACAAAGAATGTATGCATAATAATGGGCCTCGGAGCCAAAATGAGGTGTTGGAATACCAAATTGCTTATATCTCAGTAACTGCACGATGTAGAAAAAAAAAATCACATGATTCATGATTTTCCTGGAAACATTTTAGCTGAACATGTATCTCGCACCATTTTCGAGATGCGAGCGACAAAAGGCACGGCATATGCCACCATGTTAGTCTATGGGAAAAAACGTCAATTTGGATTACCATAACTTGCCATCTGTGCAATATTTTTCACCAAACCACCAAAAGGCACATCTGTGAGTTGTTGGCTGCCCTTTCTCCAAAACTGGAGCCCAAAGACCAAACCTTTCTTTTGGAGCAGGGTGGCAAAGAACTCCTGTCATTTTGGTCATAGTCTGGAAAAGTAGTGTCACAATTTACGAAAGCTTTTGCAAACTTTTGCAAAAGTGTTGCAAGTGCAACACTACTTTGCAACACTTCTTTTTCCAGAAATTTGAAAACATTTCTGGGGCATTTAACCCCAAAATAAAGACATGGCTAGCATCCTGAGGATCCGACTAGGGGAACACAAAAAGACTTGTGTTCCTAGAGGGTCCCAATTTTAAATGGCAAGCATTTTTCTGATCAGTAACTGAAAAGAAAATGGCAGATTTGCGACACTAATAGGGCCATTTGCGACACTAAAAAGTGCATTTGCGAAAGAGCTGAACATTTTGTTAACTTTTCCCATTGACTTATAATGGGAAATTGTTTTTTGAATAACTTTTGAACCGTTCAATATTTTTTCACGAAATCTTCAAAAGGCACATTGGGGACACAGGCTGCATGTTCCCTGAAGTTTTGAACAGTCACACAAACCGTGCAACCTGGTGGTGAGAGCAAAGTATTTGCAAAAAAGCACAATTGTGCTTTTGGTTGTCACTTAATAACTCCACAGCTGTATATCTGACCAGTATGAAAGTTGGCAGATCCCAAGATCTACCATGCCCAACTGTGCCTGCCAAATGTCAGGCAAATCCACTGAACTACCAGGCATATTATAAACTCATTATGTCTTTCATTACACTGGGGGGGGGGTGCCGCTAGACTACCAGGGATATAAAAATTGACCTATAATAACATAATAGCAACAATACAGCTCAAGGGGCCACTAGACTGAGGGATCTAAAAAAAAACAGGGTGTGGGGTCACTAGATTACCAGGTCATTACTTCATTGGCATATTTTATTGGGAGGCCACTAGACTACCGGGATGTAAATATTTTATTGGCGGCACTAGACTACCAGGGATTATTATTACATTATTTTGGGCATGCAGATGGGGCACTACGAAGCCCCCTAAGCAAAACCCACCTTTATGTCACAGTCTAGGGCACCCCTGGGCTGAAAAAATGAATTTTTAAATCTGGCCATCTCGTCCCTCACTCACGATGCATTATCGTGATCAAAGATTCTCACGATCAAAGAATTTGTTGGCTCGCGATCAAACATCGTTAGTGAGCTGCAAACAAAGAATTTAAAGCGAAAACTCTATTTTGCACCAACTTGGATGGAACCAAAGACATGGTTCGATAAATCGGTCCCCTGAGTAAAACCCATCGAAGTTTTACTTCAGAAGTGACCCCTGAGCCGAGATTTTGTGTTTGTGCAATCAGAAAACTGTAAACAAGATGGAGGACCTCGCGTCAAATAATTTTTAATTCCTTGGGATCAAAAGATTTTTGAACTGCATGAGGCTGCAAATTCTTTGACCACCAGGTGGGACAAGATGGCCAGAACCCCAATTCTTTGATTGCAAGATATGCATATAAATTTTACCTTTGACTTATAATGGGAACTTAAAAGTGCCATAACTTTTGAATGCCTTAATATTTTTTCACCAAAGAAAAAGCAGCATGTTTGGCCACCAAAGTTCTTTCAAATAAGTCATCTCACAGAGTGGCACACCACACAATGGCTGTGCAGGACCACATTAAGAATGCCAAAAGGTGCCTCCAAAAATGGAAAATTTGCATTTTTCAGTGCTTTCGTACATGAAGACCAGCACTCTAACAGAAATGCAATTTGGCAAATCAAGAGATCTAGTGTGCCCCAATGCGTGTACCAAATTTCAGGCAAATCCATTGAACAGGTCCAAAGTTATTAACGTCCAAACTTTTGACTTTAATATGTAATCATTACTCATCCCTAACTATAATGGCACAACCACGCCATGATAGATAGATAGATAGATAGATAGATAGATAGATAGATAGATAGATAGATAGATAGATAGATAGATTGATTGATTTTGGTATTCAGATCATTGTCTTATAGAAAGGCCACTAAAAACAAAGCTCTTGTGACCAATGTGAGTCCTTTCTAGGCCTCCCAGAATCCCAGAAAAAAACCAAAAAAGCTATGCACATTATTACACTGTTGTGTGAGTGAAGCATATCTGAACACTGTGTAAGTCACAGAAATTAAATCTACAAACAAACTACACACATTATTATTAAACTTCAGTGTGAGTGAAGCATATATGGACACTAATGAGTAAACAGACCTGCACTTGGCAGGGTGAGGTACCCTGTGACAAAGAAAAGTAGCTGGAGGTTTAAAGTCAAGATACAACCTTAGTAAAGGGTACTTAATAAGTGAGGTCCACACTAATGCTTACAGTTATTTTCTCCATGTAATGGCTGAAGAACATTACATGCCCAACTGGGTCAAGGAAATGCTCTCCACAATGATCTTTCCCGGCCCAATGGGACATGTAGTGTTTACTTTGCCCTTTAAATTGAGAAAATATCTATTAAACATTAGTGTGGATCTTTATTTATTGAGTACCCTGTACTAGAGTTGATCCATGACTTTAAACCTCCACATATCTGAACACTAGTTATGTCACAGAAAAGAAATCTAGAATGCAATTGGCAGTGTGACCCAAATTAAACATACAAAAGACCCTATGTCATCATTCATTATTTTTTATTTGCATTTGTATATATGATTATTCTTCCCTGATCAACATTAACTTGCATTGACTCAGGATACGAGTTTAGTTGTGTTGAGTGTGCACCAGAATTCATGGCAATTCTCTATGGACAGTCTGCAGATGAAAACTTTTACTTAAACCAGCTCTCCTTTCAAAGCTGCAGGCAGTGATTATAGTTTGTCTATCGTGGATAAATTGAATAGTAAATTAATCCATTGCCACAGTAAAGTACAACATAAGTATTGCATATGAAATAGCAGCAGTGCTATAGCTAAACAGAGAAAGAGCAGGTGCTGGAAAAATGGCACACACACACACAATATACTGAATACAGTAACCCTCCCCCCATCTATACATATATGTTCTGAAGAGGGTTATGCAGCATACAAAAGAAAAAAACATCATTACAGTGAGATTTTTTTTCTCCCATTACAATGCATTTTTTCATTAAAAAGATATTAGATGTTTTTCAAAAGGATTCTTTAAAGTCCTATTTAGAAATGCAGTTATAGACTGATGTTTTTCAGGTTTAATGTCTATGACCTTTTGCAAGGATTGGTGACCTCCCTAACACCAGTAACATGAGTATAAGATTGTGCACTACAGGCGTTTTAATAAAAGTTTTTTTTTTTGGTAATCAGATCATTGGCTTATGGAAAGGTCAATAAAAGGAAAACTCTTGTAATCAGTGTGAGTCCTTGTTAGCCCTCCTGGAATCTCAGAAAAACAACTAAACTAAGCACATTATTATTACACTTGAGTGTGAGTGAAACATATCTGAACACTAATGAGCTGACTATATGTTAAGATACACGTGTTGAGCTGTTTGAAGAATGTTTTAATGGGAGGAAAAAAACATTACAGTGAAATTTTCTTCTCCCATTAAAAAAATGCAATCATACACATGTATTTGCAGCTATAAGGTGTATGATCTTTTGCACAGATCAGTGACCTCCCCTATGTCAATGGCTACAATGAACGCTAAGCACTGAATACATGCAACAAACAATATCAGCATAAAACTTGGACATGGAGAAATGATTATAATTTTCAGGATAGAGTATTGGGTTACTTACTGTAGTGCTGTTTTTTTTTCCTTCTGTTTGTTATTGTGCTAGCATATACTGCAACAGTGAAATTAACCGTCACAGTCAAAAGTTTCTGCACTGGAAAGGCTCAGCTGACTACACAGTCCTTCCTTCCCTGATATACACATACACACGCACACACACCTAAAACCCAGAGAACCATGGCATGTTGCCTATTACATGAAAATAACTACTAAAGTATGGATATAGCCTTTGAGGTTGTAAAGGTGTCATGTGAAAGTTTTAAATATTATAAATACATTTGCAAGTACCTAAATAATGAAATTACTATGTATGAGTAGTACATGAATAAAATGTAATTATCTCCAATGTGTCATAACTATATGCGTTTGAATTTATTTTGCTGCCCTGTAAATTTGGTATATTGGATCAGTAATCAATGCAGATTACAGTAAGTTAAAAAATGACAGTATATAAAAGGTAGTAAATGTAACAGTGGGTGCATGGTATAAAAGGGAAAAAAACTGGAGGCACATGATGGCCACCTAACAAATCGCTTTCCCAGAGCTCCTGACCCACTCTCTCTAACAAACTCTTTTTTTTGCATCTAATTTGTCTTTGAACATTCAACCTGGCTACAGACACTTTGGTGAGAGTGTTCAGAACATCGTTGGGCAAGACATTATCTAGAATGGAGGCAGAAATGCATGAAAGCCTGCCTCGCCACACGCCACCAAATACACCGACCCGAGACAAAAACACAAAGCGGGCTAAAGCATCTCCGAGCGGAGCTGTAGCAGGCACAAGTTCCCAGGCCACGCTAACTGAAGAAAAATTCCTGGGAGGGATTTAGCCGATAAAAGCTACATTAGAAGCATTAGCGACCTCTGTACAAACCCTGACCTCCTCCTCCATAACTGTTCTCTCACAATGCACAGGGGATAACAAAGCTTGCATTTACTCATTAGATGATTGGAAGGTGAGAACAGACCTAGAGATAAGCCAACTATGCCAGTGCCTAAAATCTGTGGAGAGCAAAATGGAGGATCTCAAAGGTAAGATCCGATGTAATAATATCATTATCTTGAGTCTCAAGTAGGAGAGGAAGGGTCCTCTCCATTTTATTTATACAAAACTGCAATAAAATAGCAGGGCCTCTTCTAATGGCCCTGATTATATCATTGAAAGAGCCCACCAATCACTGCACTCCACACCTCCTCCTGGGGCTCCCACGGCCCTTGCTATTCCGACTACTAAACTTCCTGGATAAACAATATATCCTCAACAAAGTCCATGAATTAAGTGAAGTGCAGTGGGAGGGTTGGAGAATTCATATTGCCCAGGATCTTCTTAAGTCAGCACAGCAGAAAGGAACAGAAATGCATCCTACAGTTACCAAACTTATTGTGGCTGGAATTCGCTTCAGAATGAAATAGCCTGCTGTGCTCCAAGTGCAACACTGAGAAGTGTGGCATAATTTTGATCACAGGAACATGCTGTAGCAAGCCTGAAGAACCTATATCTGGATCTCTTCAAGTGAAACGAATATCTGGAGGTATTCTTGGAGCTAACTTAGTTGTGAAGTGTTCAACATGGATGGTTCATATTAAAGTGATGCAAGCCTAGAGAAATTTCTTCCTTTATGTTGGAGTCATTGTCTTTTTGCAGCACAGTCTCTTAATGACCTGTTCAGCCTAATGCAATTATGATGATCCCCCTTACTAGATACGCTTCTGTTTTGTTATCCTTTTTTGTTTTTGTGAGACCTTACATGCTACTGAGACAATTCTCCCTGATGGAAGAGATTTATTTGCTTTTGCAGGTAGCCAGAACTTCCCCAAGTATGTGCACGTTCAAGAAGAGGTCTGCAGAACTGATAACTGCACACTGCACAGTGTTGTCTTACTTATAGGCCTGACTTTTTTTTTTACACATTTTACTTTACAGGGGGAACATGTACTGCTTTGGGGTATCAATGGTTAACCTAACTATTAATGCAGTACCACTTTTCAATGATGCAATTTACTTGTTTTGTATTGTTTATCTATAAGGCACTATGCATCATAGGATCATCTTGGTGTATCGCCTAATTGAATACTGAGACACTAATAAAATGTTATGTTTGGATGTTGCACATTTATTTAGAGTAGAACAGGGAATTACACTCTATGCTTAATGGTGACTCGGCAGAAGAGGGAGGGAGGAAGGGGGAATTCTGTGATTGTTTTGGGGTAGTAGGTGTTATTACAACTTGGATAGTGTGAGGAGAACAGTCTCTGGGACTGCTAAGCATGTACAGTGGCATGCAGGGTATGTTAATGAAGGGGGAAGGCAAAAAGGAAGGTAGACAGAGAATTTTGTACAAATGGAAAAAGAAGGGATGAGGGATGGGAGGGTAAAGCACCATCAATACTTGCTATTAAGCACCTGTTACATAGCACTGTACCTGCAGTCCATGGTTTGTACTTCAAGGATGATGAAATTTGTGTCATGGAATGTTAAAGGGGCATGCACTAGAGTGAAAAGGCATCAGATCTTAAAGCACTTTCAACTACTGCAATGTCAGAGTGCTCTCTTTCAGGAAACTCACTTGTGGGCATCGGAGAAAGTTATTTTCTTGCCCCAACTGGTGGGGCAAGTATATGCAGCAGGTGATTCCACCTATCAAAGGGGGGTTGCTATTCTTATTTCTAGAGCAGTTAACTTCCAACTACTTAAAGAGACAGGAGACAGGAGACATGAAAGGTAGATATATCTTACTGCACTGTATATTAGAACACACTGAACACACTGAATTGTTACTGGGCTGCTTCTGTGTTACCAATACTCAGTCATTGGAATTTTTCTTGGAGGCAGTTAACTTAGTAGCACCATATGCACATCTCCCCTTGATCCTGGCTGGGGACTGGAATACTACTATTACTACAGACCTCGACAGGTCAAGGAGACACCCCTCCAAACTCTCCCCCACCCAACAGGCGCTATAAGAATTCCTTAGTGTAGGAGGCCTTTGTGACACATGGAGAGTACTCCACCTTGATGAGCAAGTATTTATGTTCTATTCCCCAGTGCATAAGTCATTTTCTAGAATTGACTACTTCCTAATTTGTACCTCGGCCATGCCAGAGGTAGTAGACAATATCATATCACCAAGCTTGCTTTCAGAACACTCCTGGTGTGGCTTTTCCACAATGCCTACCTCACCTTTAAAAGGGACAAAATCTGAAACTCAACACACAACTTTGAAAGACCCTGGATGACAACTAAGATAAAATCCCTAACAACGGACTACTGGTCTTACAACAAGGAATCTATTGCAGACACTGATAAAATATGAGATGCCTTGAAGTGTGCACTGCGAGGCTAATTAATCCGCCTGGCAACCATCCAGAAAAAAGAGAAGCGGCTGCAATGTAGACCTTCTTGACCAGATTACAACCTTTGAAAATAGGGCAGGTCTTGGTCTCTTGAGGCAGAGCAGGTAACCTTAACCACATTAAAGCAGCAATACTCTGACCTGCTTAGGAAAAACAGAATATGCCCTCTTAAAGATGCAGGCCTCTTATGTGGACCAAGGCAACAAGGCAGGGCAACTGCTAACACAGCGCTTCATCAGCAGGAAGAATCTAGATTGGTGCATTCCATAATACCCCAGGATGGACCACACCTAAAACCTCCCTTATAGAAATTGCCCAGGAATTTGATACATTTTATTTTCATCTCTACAGCCTCCCAATGACTCTCCCAACAGAAAAGGAAACCAAGGCATACTTAGAATCTACCTGCTTCCTATGTTATCACCTGCACAGCAAGAATTTCTTATGCCCTATCTCTGCTCAAGAAATCTTTACAGCACTGGGCTCCTTACCCCTAGACAAATCGTCGGGACCTGATGGCCTTCCTTCCAATCTTTATAAAGCTTTTTGGAAGAGCTAACTCCATCCTGTCTCAATTTATCTCCTATCTTCATAACAATGGATTATCAGATACATCCCTATTAGCAGCCCTTATCATAGTCCTGCCTAAGCCCTAACAAGTCCACATATAAGGTTGCTAATTATCGTCCCATCTCCCTTATGAACTGTGACATGAAAATCTTTCCTAAAATTCTGGCCACTAGAATCATGCATATTTGGGACCACTTGATTGGTCCAGAACAGGTGGGATTTATGAGAGAAGATCCTGTGCTGATCACCTCAGAAGCTGGACCATGTCTTCTCTGTGGCCAGGTAGTCTAAGGACCCAATGGTCTTGGTGTCCCTGGATGCAGAGAAGGCATTTGATAGGGTTCGTTGGGACTTCCTGTTTTTGGTCATGGGAAAATTCAGATTCCCATCCAAATTTGTCCAGTACGCATAAGTACTATACACTAGCCCAAGTGCTAAAGTACACTGCAATGGAATACTTTCTAAAGGTTTCTCCTCCAGTCGGGCATCAGGCAGAGATGCCCTCCTCCCTACCTTTTAACCATTATTTGGAACCACTGATTAGAACATCAAGGCATCCCGAAGGCTCCAGGGCATTCCAATGAGTCCCCTCGACATTAAGATATCAGCATACGTGGATGACATCCTACTGCATGAATCGCATTATGTGACATCCATACCAGAGGCCCTACGTATCATTTCTCAATTTGGTACTTATTTAAATTACAAACTGAATGTAGACAAAACCATAGTTATGCTATTAAATGATCTTGCCCTCTCTTCAGATTGTGAGGACTTAGGCCTAATTTGGGACTCAAAGTTTACACACTTAGGATCACCTTGTCCGCAAAACAGTCCCTTATCAAGAAATTGAATCTGGAAAACATGGTGGATACCATCAACCAATATCTAAACAGATGGACATTGCTCCTACTCACTTCAAGTCCGAATCAGTGTGATTAAAATGAACATTCTCCCATGTATCTTTTACCCTTTCAACATGCTTCATATTTTCTCCCACAAACCTGGTTGAAAAAACTCCATTCAATCATATCTTGCTTCCTCTGGAAAGGTAAACCTCCTGTAGAGTGTACCACTGCTTGATAGCCCCAAAGCACTTAGGAGGCCTCAAAGTTCTTAACGTTTACCTTTATTACTTAGCCAGTCACACTTCTAAATATGCCTGGTGGGTAAATCCTACTGGACAGGCAGCAACCCCTGGCTATTTACCCATATGGCTATACACAGAGAGACACCTAATATTATCAACTGGGATCTCATCATTCAGCCTTTTATTTGTCCCACCCAGCAAGCTACCTCTAAACCTCAAGGGGACAGTCATGTATACATCTATGAAGGTGCATGCTCAATTATGTAGGTCCATGCATTAAATGAACATGCATGACACCTCACAGCCCTTATGCCCCAACCTCAACTTTAGAGTAAATGGAAAGGTACTCTCTCCCCAGTGGATCCCAGGGCTTCTGGACAAGCAAGTCTCTGATCTGATACTGAATGGGAAACTACCTGAGTGTCATGCTCTGTTGGCACTTTTTCGACTGCCCAACATGCAGATTTTTAAAATCTACTAACTTCAACATATGTTAATCAAGTGGTTTGGAAACAAATATGGGGATATTAACAATGAAAATTTTCTCGCCCTTATCCTATCTCACTCCTGGCAACCCTTTGCGGTATCAAAGTTGATATCCCTCCTCTTCTCACAGATACATCCCCAAGCCAATGGGTGCTCACCTTACTGGGAGAATGCATTACCTACTTTGTCTTTGAAGTGGGAGCATATATGGTTGGACGTGTATCATTATCTCTCTAGTGATAGACTACATATCACACAATTTCATATACTAAAGAACATATATTTTACCCCGACTCAACTACAGTATATAAAATGGGTAAGCTCCCAGCAGCAACCTGCTCCAGATATCAGAACACAGAAGGTTCTCTGAAGCATGTTTTGTGGGAATGTTCTAAGGTAACCCCTATATGGGACAAACTTAAGACAACGCTGGACCCCCTGCTGGGTTTAGCTGAATATTTTACCCAAAAAATATGCGTGTTGGGTAACATCCCTTGAATTCCTGTAAAAGAAAGAAGATTTCATATGTCTTTAATTTCCTTGACTGTAAAATGAATAATATTGCATCACTGGCTAGACCAAGAAATTATCTCCTACACAGAATGGTTAAACAATATTTTGTACAATCTGAGAGTAGAGGAAATTTTGGCTAGCCTGAAAAATCGTATGAGTACCTATAACAAAAAATGTGACAAGCTGGAAACACTATTGTTGTTGTATGCCTCTCAATAGCACGTGTAGTTAGCATTTATTTCTTGATGACTGTGCTAGCTAAACTTCGATATGGTCCCCTACCAGGGCAGTGTCTGTCACATGTAAATGCTGCTGTTGGAGAGGTGGGGTGGGAAGGAGGACATGGAGGGAAGGGGAGCGGGTGTGTGATTGTAGTGTGGCCATGTTATGTAATGTATTGTTTGTATGTTTGTTTGCTCTGAAAACTAATAACGATCTTAAATTAAAAAAAAACTTAATGAGGTTGGTATGAAAATGGACACATTAGTCCTGTAAAGGATGTCATTTAAATAACCTGATCTCAGAAAAAGTTAGTAGGAAATACACAGAAGAGTCACTTATTTTGAGTTGATCCATGTAATAATTAAATATTTCAGTTATATCGGTAGCAGTAATGCAGTAGCCAGTAAACTATAATTTGCATGGATAGCGTAGCCAGTTGGTTTCAGTCCATAGATCCATATTTTATGGGTTTGGTTTGCTAGCAGTAATGTAAGCTTGCCTATCTCCAGCAACCTCAGAAGTAAATGTTGGCTATGTGATGTGATAAGTAACAGTGTATAGCACTTAAATCAAAGGCCTTGCTTAAGTTGGTGTCCTTTGCATGGAAAGTGGATTTGACACTGGTATGCAAGATTAACCTAATGTGAATTATTGGGAGGGATGTAAAGTCATTTGCATCTCAAACAGAAAGTCTGGCAGTTTTCCTGCAGATCCAGGCACCTGAAGTTAGCATTATTGTGTGAAGTGACTGAAGGCTTAGGTTTTTAACATGTGAACAGGTTTTGTGCTTTGAAGTTTACTATATAGAGTGCGATAATGTCATGGGCAGAGTAAGAGGATGGAGTTTGTAGAAAAATAAGTTTTATACAAAATAATTTATTTTGCTTTTGGTTGATTTTAATTGTATTCCTATCTATCTCAGACTGTTATAAGCTGTGAAATATAAAGTTAAGTGGGGATGTGCTTCTCAATGTTTTTTGTAGAGAAATATAAATATAGCAAAATATTAGTATAGTAAGTTGTGATGTTAAGATTCTGATGTACTGTATGGCTCATGATTGTGGTGTAGTGAGCAACATTATATTTCATAGCATGTAATAAATGAAAGTAAGTGCGGAATCTAGGAGAATTTCTCAGTAGGTACAGAACCAATAATAGTAGTAAAAGATATTAAAATAAGAATGTTACAATCCTGTCATTCAGTTCTGTTAGTGTCCAGGTAATATTATATCAGTCTTGTAGAATTTTGTCATGCAGTAGTCATGAGACAGAAAGACTTAAGAATTAATGGGCAGAGTTGCAACATACATCATCACATGTCATGTGATGTTAAGCACACTTTAGGAGACGAATATTTAATTTGTTGAGGCAGAAATATTTTCATTTCTGAAGATATGAATCTATGTTGGGAATGGGTCATATGGGTCATAAGCTGCAATTAGGGATCACATATTTGAGCAGGACATTGTTTGTCTCACAATGTATATGCAGTGTTGGGGTAGTATGGCACAATTCTTATTGTTTATTGTTTATTGTATTCTAGGAATTAATACCTTTGAGCCAAGGCTCTTTTACAAAGGTTCCGCATTAAATTAGGTACAAACAATGGGGTTACAATGGGTTGCACATTTAGGTTACATAGTGTAAATAAACAGAGACATATAACAGTTAAACATCAAAGACATTTATGAACGAGCAGATAATTACCAATTAAACACTTTCTGTTTAACAATTCTGGTTTCAATATCACTGGAAAATATAATAAACTGGCATTATTATAAACAGGTTTTATGGACATACATGACAGCAACAGAGAGTGATGCACTGAGATAGTGATGGTGTTATTAGTAGGACATAGCAGCCTAATTAAGCCTAATTAAAAGTTTGAATATGTGTGGATCATGAAGAAGTCATGTGGTGCTTGGAAATAAACATGGAATTGGGTTTTAGTAACACCGCTATGAAAGTGTCTAGTGAAGCACAGGTTGTTTTGTTTAAATAAATATATGTAAACACACAATAGTGCCCCTGATAGGGCAAACAGACATGTAATGCATGTTTACTTAGTTATGGCTGCGTCCTGCCCAATTATAAATATCAAGTGCCACATTATGTTGATATTGTATCCATTCATACTATTGCTAACTACTGTAAGCTTTATTACAGCCTTATCTCAGTTTCAAGGAGGTCTCTCATCTGTGGCAATATGCAATATAAAGAAGGCATAACGGGCATATGGTGATACAGTCGCTGGAATATTAGCCACGGACACAATGGTGCGGTCATTTAGTTGAAAAGACGTTCTGTCACCGGTAGAGAGGTCCCAGGCAAAAAGAAGCTGTTGCTACTGTTTAGTCACAATGGTTAAACGGCGATGTTTTGTACCATTACAGATGGATGGTTTACATACTAACATACTATTTGCCAGCTTAAGGTCTATCGAGTCTGCTCGAACCTTAGATCCTTAGTTGGGTGCCGAGACCCTCCCATCCCTTGTGCTCCAGAAACCCCTGTCATCCATCCCCACCCCACTGGGACAGGCCATCATCTGATACATCCACTTTCTGTGTCTGTCCCACCCTCTCTTGAAGCCCTCTACTGTGGATCTCTGAACCAGCACACCAGGCAGTGCATTCCAAGGGTCCACCACCCTCTCAGTGAAAAACCTCCTTCTCTTCCCCCCTCACCGTTCCACCTTCCAACTTCAAACCATGCCCTCTGATGATACCTCCCTGCTTTAGTCTAAAGATCCCTCCATGTTTACTATTTATTCCTTTGAGGTACTTGAAGACCTCAACCATGTCCCCCTTCCTCCCTCTCCTCCAATGAAAACAGGCAGAGCTCCTCAAGTCTGTCCTCATACATCAAATCCTAGCCCTCATATCATCTTTGTTGACCTCCTCTGTACCCTCTCCAGGAGCTGTATGTCCCTCTTCAATTGGGATCTCCAGTACTGTACACAGTACTCAAGGTGTGGTCTAACCAGTCCATTGTACAGCGGCAGAATCACTTCCTTACTCCTAGAGGTGATCCCCTTCACAATGCATCCCAACATCCTGTTTGCCTTGCTAGCTGCCTCCTGCACTGCTCAGAATTATTCATACATGCATCCACCATGACCCCAGGTCTTTTTCCCCTATTGAGGCCTCCAGCACCTCCCCTCCCAGGGTGTACCTGTGTTTAGGGGTTCCCCGACCAAGATGCAACACTTTACACTTGGTGATATTGAATTTTAATTTCCATGTGTGAGCCCAGCTTTCCAGGGTGTCCAGGTCCCCTTGCAGGGCCAATCTCCCCTCTTCTCCCTCAACTACTGCTCCCATCTGGGAGTCATCCGCGAAGAGACTCATTTCACACCCTATACCCTCCCTGATGTCCGATATGTATGCATTAAACAGGATTGGACCCAGGACCAAGCCCTGTGGGACCCCACTACCAACCTCTCTAGGATTCGAGAGCTCCCCACAGACCACTACTCTCTGGGTGTGTCCAGCTAGCCAGTTTTCAATCCATCTGACCATCAAAGGGCCTACTTCAACCTCCTTAAATACAAATATTTTTGCTCCAGACAAGAACGGGAGATGTCAGTGTTATTTATGTAGTCACCCACTCCAATTTCCAATCAATAGGTTTAGAGGGTATAGTGGAAGCTAGCAGTTAGTTCCAATGTGGTCTTCAATAGATGGGCTTAGAAGGAGGATCAGAGACAATGAAGTCCTTACAAGCTCGCTAAAGATTGAGAGATAAAATAGATCCTGAACTGGTGGCTTTGAAACAGAAAATTGTAAATTAGAGGCATATCTGGAAGACCTAGAAGGGAGGTTAGAAGTCTTCAGGAGGTGACTGGGAAGGGTGCCCACCTTTGTGTTGTTACTAAATTCATTGTGGCAGGTATTGCATTCCACATGTTATAGCACTCCAAACTGACAGTACGGCAGAATCTGATGCCCTGAATTATCTATGGACCATAATCCAGTATGGAACCTTCATTGGGGAGCAGCTAATCCAGTAAGACATCTGTGCAAAATGAAGGCTCTTCTGTTTTCTTGCTGCATGTGGTCAGCTGAGCCAGATTTGGAGCTGCTCTCTTTGCCCTTTAGCCGAACATGTAGATCTGATTCTGCCCACTACAGTTCAGTATTTTACTGTGTGGCTGTACAGGGGGTGGTATTTTTTGTTTTAATTGTTGTTTAACCAGGTATAGCACACTAAGCTATTTGTGAGGCAGTCACCCAAATCAAGATGTTTTACATGTTTCTCACCACTTAACCATTGCCTTACTACTCCTTGCAGTGGGGACATTCACCCAAACCTCAGCCCAGCACCTTAAATTTCAATGTCTCACCCGCGCCAAGGCCACCACTGATAACTGGGCTCCCTCCCCAGGGGCTATGATTATTCCACCTCAACATTTGTAGCCCTAGCCCCCAAGCTCAATCTACTCCAGGTCCTAGCCATGCAACATGCCCCCAACATTATCATCCTGTCAGAGACCTCGCTAAACCCTAACCTTCTAGACCCAGCCATCGTCATTTCAGGTTATAATATCACTCAGTAAGACCGACCCACCTGTGGAGGCGGAGTGGTTATCTATACTAACTCAGACCTGCACTTTTCTATGACGCTCACTAAATCTGAGCCAAAGCCTATGAACTGCTCATGCTAAAACTGTCCCTGCCTTTCTCTCTCTCTCCCTATCTATGCAGCTGGTATCTACTGCTGCTCTGGCACCCTGGCCACAACAGTCACCAACCTCCTAACCCACATAGCCTCCCTAGCCCCTTTGGGTGAACTCTATATCATGGGGGACTTTAATCCCAACTGGCCATCCCCTACTTTCAACAAAGCTCGCTCCAAGATAACAGCCCTAAATTTTACCCAAACCATCTCTGAACTGACACGCTCAAACCTCAAGACTGGCAATCTCTCCCTACTTGACTGGGCTATTACCTCTCACCCCCACCGGGTCATCAGCTCTGGCCTACTTCCAGACTCTATAAGAAACCATCACATCACCTACTTAGTCCACAAAATCCATCGGACTAAATCCCCCTAAAAAATTCTACTACAAAGGTCATACAAATCACTAAACCTCACCCTCCTCCTGGAAGACCTAGCTCACTCAAACTGGGACTTTCTCCTAAGAAGTAATAACATAGATGAAGCCCTTACACATTTCCAAAATAACTTCCTCAGTTTCTGGGATAAACATGTCCCCTGCGTCGCATTAGGGTCCGATGGTCTCACCTCCCCTGATCTCCCTCGAGCTAATTGCGTGCCTAAAATGCCCAGGACAAGGCGTGGAGGATTGTACACAACTTCACACCTTCCAGGTGACAGTAACTCCTACTGCACGTCTCCAAAACAAGTGCACCAATGCCACCCATTTAGCCAAGGCCGAACTCTTTAACAACACCCTAACCGCCAACCTCGGTAGACTGTCTAAATTCTGCAACATTATCAACTCCCTTTTCTCCGTCCCATCTACAAATCCCACCCTCATCCACTCACACAGTGACTCTCCTCACAGATTCTCTCTTGGTCACCTCTGAGTTCAACTCTACTTCACCTCTTGTGCTACAACCCTCTTTGCCTCCCTTCCAACAATAACCTCACCCTTGCAACAAACTGAAACCCTTAAACTTGCCAGAGAACCTCTTCACCTTCAAACACATTGCTGACACAGAAACCTTAGGTGCCCTACTCACCAGAACCCTGAAAGGATAAATCACCTGACGGTCAGACACCTGACTCCTCTTCCTATCTGCCCGTGCCATTGCATCTCCCTTGCCATCCTTCTAAATCTTTTGTTTGTCTCTGAATCAATTCCCAAGGAGTAGAAGCATGCCACAGTTATTCCACTATGAAAGGCAGGGACCCCACCACCACGGCAAATTTCCAATACATCTCCCTGCTCCCGCCTGTTGGCTGCAGAAGCACCCGTGCTCCCACAACTCTCTCACTTCCACTCTGAATCAAACTTCCTCATGCCTTTCCAGTATGGATTTAGAAAAACACTCTACCTCCATCTTCCTACTAAGACTCAAAGATTCCATGACAGAGGACAGAGGCCAAATTACATCAGCCATCTTTGTTGATTTAGCTAAAGCTTTTACACAGTATCCCACCCTCTATTACTACCTAGCTAGCCACTGCTGAGTTATCCACGTCAGCCACTAACTGGTTCATAGCCTACCTGCAAGATAGAACCCAGTCTGTAAAATTAGCTGATTCCACCTCACCCCCAACTCCCTATTGTCACTGGTGTTCATCAGGGCTCAGTTCTCTGCCCCCTTCTCTTTCCATCCTGCTAAATGGCCTGCCAAAAACATGCTTAACTACCTCTATACATATGTATGCAGATGACACTGTCCTCTTTACCTCCCGCCGGACTCAAGAGGAAGTCACTTTCACTCTCCAGGCTGACTTCAACAAGGTACAGCTCTGGTTTAACTCCCACCAATTCTCCCTATATGCCAAGAAGACAGCCTCCATGACTTTCGGCACTAGGCAGAGACTATCCAGACTCATCTCACAACCAATTTTCCACACCCTTGATGGAACAATCCTAGAGGACGTGCCCTCCTTTATGTACCTAGGAGTCTGGTTTGACCGCCACCTGTCATTCTTCACCCATGTGGATGCTATCCAGAAAAAATTATGCCATAAGCTTGGCAAGCTCTATTGAAATCACAGTTGTCTCCCGCTACCAGTGAGATGCGAAATTGTTCAGAAAATGATACTACCTTCCTTCAACTATTGCGACATGGTCTACAGCTCAGCCCCAAAGTCCACCCTATCCAGACTGGACCCCTTTTCAATGCTTTCTGCCATTTTGCTCTTGATGCCCTCTTAAGTACCCACCACTGTGAGCTTTACCACTCACTGGCCCTCCCATCCCTGAGCAACTGGCTACTTCACAGTGTTAAATTTGCTTCTAACTTCAGGCTCAGTTCCTTCCTCCCTACCGCGTCCTCCTTTCCTCCCCACCAACCCCCATGCCCTTAGGTCTACTGACTCCAGGCTATTGGTAATCCTTCACCGGTGGATCTCTGCAGGCCAATCAGCCTTCTCTACTATCTCCCTAAGATGTGGAATGACCTGCCGACCCAAAATGCCACTCCTCCTCTAGGCATTCTCTATCCTCTGCCCTCATTAACTACTATGCTACAAACTGTTCATGCCCCTGACCCCCCTCCTCCCTCCTGCTACTACCTCCCTTTTCGTCTCCCCCATCATCTTATGTAGCCTGACCAGTGGCTCTTGCAATCTACTTCTCATGCTGGCATGAAATCTTATCAACCCTTGCAGTTGCCCATTACTGCACTTCTACTCAGCTCCCAGTCAATCAATCTCTCATAGTCTATGACAGTCATCTATGGTTAGTGTAACATAATCCCAATCCAAACCCACACACTCCATTATCAATCACTCCCTGGCAGCAAGTACCTGCTGCCAGCTCTGTGTAATTCAGAATTCATTTCAGTGTAAGTTATGTAAGCACATTGTATGTACGTATTTATGTCTGTAAACTATGCATGATATGTCACTGTTTCCTGTATATATCTGACACTCTGTAATCCTGTATGTAAGCAATATATGCAATCTCACCCTTAATCCAAGACCTCAATGAGTAATTCAATGTAGTGTATCATGTACTCTCAATGTTATGTATCACAGACTCCAGTGTGTAATTCTATGTAACATATCATGTACTCTCTTCTGTATCCCTTCCCCCCAGGTTGCACAGTGAAATGAGCATCTTGTTGCTCAGTGTGCCCTTCCTGGTGAAACATTTCAATAAATAAATAAATTTGATGAAGCCGGCACTGCATTCAAAATGCAGGTTTGGGAGTTCTAAGAAGTGCAACTAATGGACAAGAACGGGGAAATGTTAGTGTGTTTTCATTACAGTCCCACAGATGGTGCTTCAAACCTCATGTGGAACGTCTCACCCGCTCCTTCCAATTCCCAGTCAAGAGGTTTAGAGGGTACAGTGGAAGCTACAGTGGAGTAGAGCACAGTGGCATTCTAAGAAGACAAGTCAGTGACTTTTTGTTCTATTTTCTACATTTTACACCTCGACTTTCACTAATCTCGACAGCATTGAATTTCAACAATTTGTCTGGCATCCTTAGGTCCCGCTTCCATTTGTCTGTTCCCTATTGTCTGCGATGATTTGTTCGTGACAATACAGCTGCTCACGGGCATAATGTAATCTGTCAGTTTCACGCTTGGGACCGAGTCGGGTGACTCTGGCATCGACCTGCGTAGGGCGGTGGGATTTGCTGAAGTCTCCAACCTTCTGGAGTGGTCTACGGTGGGTGGACATTGTTCAGGGTTATTGATAAGGTTCGGCTTGGATCAGGAGTTCCACTCTGGGGCTATTTCATCACATGGTAATCTGTGATATTTTTGCCTTCTGCCTTTGGATTAGAATTGATAATGTATTTTGTTTATTCATAAGACAGTCTGACTCGGATTGTTCGAGTTTTGAGCACCTGGAATTTTAGTATTGGATGACTAGTAGACTTTTATATTTTTAATTTTCACCTTTCTATGCTTTTTGGATGACCAGCAGGTTTTATACTATTTTAATTTTCTTCACTTTTCTATGCTTTTTGATTTTATGATATTACATGATTCTTTTTATTTTATAGGTTTTCCTTGGTTAATAATATTATTTGTTAATTAAGATAGGTTGTTAAGCTGAGAGTTACTAGATATTTGCCAGCAATGATGTGTTTGATGGGGCTTAAGACGGTCAGGCGCTATTCTCCCACTCTGCTCCGGGACCTCCGTCCCTTCCACTGTCCTCGGTTGTCTGATGTTTTAACAACTGTCGTAAAGCAGGGATAGTGAGAAGGCGTTTAGGGGATGGATGGGCTAGACAGAGTGGGAGAGTGGAGAGGGGTAGGCAGATAGGGATAGTTGGGTCAAGGAGACACCCTGGGGCGAAATGGGGTCAGGAGAGGGGTCCTCCTTGCTTGATTCCCATACCCAAGGGCTCCACAGACTGTGGGCAGGTACTGCGATCCTCTCCGAAAATCCATCCAACTCGGGCGGTGTTATGTAATGCCAGGTCGATTAGGAACAAGACTGCTATTATCGCAGATCTTGTTGCAACATCTGACCTGGCATGTATCACCGAGACCTGGCTGGATGAATGCAGGTCCTATTTTAGACTCTGCTGCTCCAGCTGGGTTCTCGTAATGCACCGTCCGAGATTGACCGTAGGGGCGGGAGTGGCCATCTTTTTTAGATCAGATCTGAGTCTTGTGGAGGTGCCAGTGGGTAACACCAGATCCTTTGAGTGTATCCTGGCAGCAGGTGCAGAGTTTAGGATTCTCCTCATCTACCGTCCACCCGGTGATGGTGGTGAATTCCTGAAGGAGTTCGACGGACTTCATCGTTGACATGGCATTGGAGTCGCCCAGATGGTTAATACTGGGTGACTTCAATGCCTGGGTCACGATGAACTCTCGCACTTTGGGAAAGAACTTCCTCCAACTTATGTCTATGTTGGGCCTGTCACAGGTAGTTACCTCTGCTACCCATATAGGTGGACACTCTTTGGACCTGGTGTTCCTACTGGATTTGGATGTTTCACATCTGGAGGTGGAACCAAATGTGTGGACAGACCATCACACCATAAGATTCAGTTTTGGGGCACCCCTAATAGGTCTGCCCTACAGAGATGGTCCAGTATCGCCTTTAAGGGAGTAAACCCAGAGGGCCTATTAGCGTACTGGACCTATCGGGTGTTTCGATGAGAGATGGGTCCAGGGACCTTGTTATTGCCTATAACAAGGCAGTGAGCAGGGCCCGGACCAAATTGCTCCTGTTTTATCTCGCCCACTACTCAGTGCCCAAAGGACCTATGGTTTGATGAGTCTTTGAAGGAGCTGAGGAGTGGGGCGAAGGCTAGAGAGGGCTCGGAAATCTTGCCTGGATGCTGACAAACTTAGATTGATGGATCATTATGTTATCTATCAATCGGCAATAACCCGTAAGAAGGCAGAATTCCTGTCCAGGAGATTGCTGCCGCGAAAACCACTGGCTCAACTCTTTCGGACTGTTGACAGATTGGCAATCCACTCTGTCTACAGTCTGAAGAGATTTTCACAATAAAGTGTGATGAGCTTGCTCGATTTTTCGCTGATAAGATTGCCAGCATTAGGTCGGATATCAGCCAGGCTCACTCTTCAAGGGTTTGCAGTGATCGCGAGGGAAACAAACACCTGTGTCACCTGGTTTGACTTTGGTAGGCCAGAATTCATGGACATTGTGAGGATTGTCCAGACTGTACATCCAACCAGTTGTAGTTTGGATCCGCCCTACGCCTATTATTGGTTGTGTAGATATTATCTGTCCGACCATTGCTGAAATTGTCTGGAAATCTTTGGATCAGGGAATCTTTCCTGAACCCTTAAAGGAGGCGGTCGTTCGACCACTCCTAAAAACCTTCATTGAACCGGACTATCCAGCTAACTACAGACTGTCTCTAACCTGCCCTTTTGGGCAAGGTTATTGAAAAGGTGGTTGCACTGCAACTGGATGACCATCTTACAAATCACAATGTCTATGATACTCTTCAATCAGGATTTAGGAAAAGACATAGTACTGAGACTGCTCTTGTCCGGGTTCTAAATGATCTCCTGATAGCGAGAATCGAAAGGCTCATACTATTCTAGTCCTTCTTGATCTCTCTGCAGCATTTGACACTGTGGACCATGGTGTGCTTTTGGAACACCTGCGGTTTTATTGTGGACTGTCTGGTACGGTTCTGCAATGGTTTCAATCTTTTCTCACAGGGCAGAGACAGAGGGTTATCACTGGAATTTATTCCTCTGACGCTGTCTCTTTGCCTTGTGGGGTTCCGCAGGGTTCCATTGTGGCACCCATGTTGTTCGCTGTCTATATGCTGCCATTGGGAGACATTATTAGGCAATATGGCTTGGGTTTTCACTGCTATGCAGATGATACCCAGCTATATTTGTCCTTTAGTCCCGGACAGGAAGATACAGTCTCTATACTTAACAACTGTCTATCCGAGATATGATTGGATGAGTGCCAGCTGGCTATGGTTAAACCCGGATAAGACTGAGGTGTTGGTGGTGGACCCAGGTCACCTTGAGGCGGATTGTAGGGCTGGTCTCCCTTCGGGCGTATGAATCGATGGTGCCCAGCTCTCGACCTCAGACCGGGTGCATAACCTGGGCGTTATTATTGACGACAGTTTGACCCTGAAATTTCACGTGTCTTCTGCTGTCAAATCTTCCTTTTACCATCTTAGGAATATTGCTCGGGTGAAACACCTTGTTCCTCCGGCCGACCTTCCGACATTGGTCCATGCCTTTGTTACTTCTCGCCTTGATTACTGCAATGCCCTGTACCTAGGGCTACCGAGGTTGATATCTGCTGCTTGCAGCTAGTGCAGAACACCCAGCAGCCAGGCTTTTGACTGGGGCGTCTATGAGAAGTCACATTACGCCTGTGCTACGCGAACTGCACTGGCTGCGGTTCGAGTGGCGGATCACCTTTAAGTCGGGTTACTGACCTATAAAGCCCCTACATGAACAGGGACCGAGTATCTTCAAGATCTGCTTGTTCCCTACTGTCCCTCTCGCCGCTCCCGCTCCACCGGCGAGGGATTGCTAGAGGTTCCTAAGGTTCATGTAAAAACATCGGGAGCACGGGCATTTTCTTATGCTGCCCCTACCCTGTGGAATTCTCTACTTTGCCGGATACGAAGTTGCCTGACCGTTGAGAGCTTTAAGTTAGAATTAAAAACTTATTTATTTCAAATGGCATATGGGGAGTGATTCACTGTATTTTATTGTAATTACATTGTTATTGTTGCTGTTTGTGTTATATGTATGTATTTTAATTGTTTTATTTGTACAGCGCTTTGGTATTGAAAAGCGCTTAAAAATAAATTTTACTTACTTACTCCATTGTTTCTCATTATAAATATTACTACAGTAGATTGCCTTGTACATGACATGAGATGTAAGTCTGATATTTCTCATAATTAGTGCAGTATGTAGACAATTGCAGTGTTCCATATTAAGGCAGAATGAGTCACATAGGCTTGCTGTGTAATGTAGAGATAGAAACTGTAATGTAAATGACCTGAGGATCCATTAGTAGCACAGCTGAGTCTCAATTTTATGGGAGGTCTCTAAAGGTGTGCAATATGTACCTCTGACCTTCATCTCACTTCCTCTCCTATCCTCAAAAATCCTTAGACCTCCCACTCACCAGTGCCCCAATGCTCATAACCTCTCACACACACCCCTCTGAATCCAAGCAGTCACCCCAGTTCTCTCCTCTAATCCCTCTCTCTGCTTGTCTCTTCTGGCCTGAGCTGGCAACCTCCTGATCTCAGGCTCATTCCCTGCCTACTCCAGGCCTCTCTCAAGTAGCCTCAAAGTGTGCAATGCTAAATCAATGCAAAGCTTGTGTATTTTTGCCTTGTAATTTTTTTAGCACTTTCCTTGTTTACATTGTGCATAACCATACGATGACTTTGTAGATATTCTGTAAAATCGTTATGTTTATCATTCTACTGTAATGTTCTTTTTACCACTGTGTTAATTTTACCTGAGTCACACCTGTAAATGAGCCTCTGTTCAGTGTGCCTTTCCTGGTCACAAATTTTAAATAAATAATTATGCTATACACAGAGGCCCAGATATTCAAACTGTGCCAGGCTGTGGCACAAGCTTGTGAACAGTGCAACTTGGCTGTGCAGGGGCATTGACTGGGCGATATTCAATGGAGCTGCACCATGGCACAGCATCGTTGAATATCACACTCTGGCCACCTGCAGTGTGCATGGTGCAGTGGCACTGCGCCAGTGCAAGTGGCCAGAGGGGAGCAGGGGGATGCGCTAGCACAAGTTCCATTGCGCTATGCACAGCAACCACGATATTCAAAAGTGCACATGCAAATGGGGCCATAATGTATGCAAGGTGCAAATGGAGCCATTTGCATGTCATTATGGCCCCATTTGCATGCAGGTGTGCCGATCCCTGGCTACTTGCGCCTGGCACCCTGCCAGGCAGCAGCCATTGGGGACCGACGCCCCCTGCACAGCACAGCAATGTGCCTCACAGCCCGATCATGGACTTCAGTAACTATAACTCGTTCAATATCCCTGGTAGTCCAGTGGATTGCTGTCAGCCCGATCGCGGGCATTTGTAAAATAATAGATATTCCTAAATCCCTGGTGGTCCAGTGGACCACTGTCAGCCTGATCGTGGGCTTAAGTATGAAGAAAACAAATACCTAAATCCCTGGTGGTCCAGTGGACCGCTGTCAGCCTGATCGCGGGCTTAAATGTAGTAAAATTAATTCCTATATCCCTGGTGGTCCAGTGGACCCCCCTCTCCCCTGCCCACTGATCCCCATCACCCCACTCTCCCCCAGGTCAGCGGCGGGTGGCAGCACCCAACCCGCTTGCCACCCCGCCATTAAAGTCGATGATTACCGTAGAAAGGCGTTATCCACAGCTGCGGAACTGGCGGGCATGCAGTTCAGAACAGACATATTCCAGATATGTGAATGGATCCATTCACATATCTGGAATGTGTAGTACAGTATGGTTGCACCTCATTGGCTCACGCTGTGGACCAATGGGCATACAACCCTACCCACGTGTCAGCAGCGTGTGCAGCAGGTGGTGGGGTGCTGCCTCCCACCGCTGACCAGGGGAGGGTGGTGGGGCTCAGTGGGTGGGTGGTGGGGAGAGGCGTCCACTGGACTACCAGGGATATAGGAATTAATTTTACTCACTTAAGCTCGTGATCGGGCTGTGAGCGTCCACTGAACCACCAGGGATTTAGGAATTTATTTTCTTCATACTTAAGCCCACAATTGTGCTGACAGTGGTCCACTGGACCACAAGGGATATTGCAATTTCTTTCCTTTATACTTAGGCCTGCGATCGGACTGGCAGCGGTCCACTGGACCACCAGGGATATAGGGATTTGTTTTATTTTACACATGCCCGTGATCGGGCATGGGGGGGAACCATCAGGTGCAGCCGGAGCTCGGGTGGCCACCCACAGGTGGCAGCTGCCATGTTGAGCCCTGCAATATGGCAGCTCACCTGTGGGTGGCCACCCGTTGTTCCTTTTTTTTGGCTCAACTGTGTGCGGCGCAAGTAGGGGTTGCACATGCATGGACTCAGCACATCCCGGGCTGAATATCGGGATGTGCAGAGTATGCATAGGCACACCCCCCCACCTGCGCCGCATACATTACTGATGCACTCCAGCACATCGGGATTTGTGGCAGGCACAATTCCTGTTTGAGTATCACATCGGGGACATCAGTGGGTTGCATATGGCATGCGAACCCTTTTGAATATCTCAAATAAGGGTATAATTTGCCATTTGGCAAATAGAGGTTTTCTGTAGACACAGTAGTACATTAAATGTTGTGGTATGTGAAAGAAAAGTCAGTAAAGGGAGACAAAACATTAGTGGTCCAAAGGTAGTGCATGGTGTTGAACATACACCATATACATATGTGTTACAAAGTTGTTAACCGCCTGTTTTTTTAAATCAGTAAAATAATATTTTTTTTATAAAAATAATCCTACTTTTTTTTATTATCTAAGGGTAGATGGCAAGTACATTATTATGATATATTTACTATTGTAAAGGTTTGGGAACATTTGTCAGTATTGCTAAAATGAGGCAATACAGAAAATATGTGAAAGTTAGAGGCTTAAAAGATACCATAGTGTATCAGCTCAAGGAAGTTTTTAATTTCTGAAATAGTAACACAGCTGAGTCTCAATTTCATGGAAGTTTCTGAATGGTGACAATGTTATACACAGAATATCATTTTCCATTTGGCAAGTAGAGGTTTTCTCTGTAGACATAGTAGTGGGTGGGATATTCAGAATCCGCCAGGCAGGGGCACAAGCCTGGGCATAGCGCAACTGGGATGCACCAGGGAGTGTGCTGGGCAATATTCAATGGTGCTGTACCATGGCTCAGTACCACTGAACATGGCAATGTGGCCACCCGCATTGCACATGGCGCAGTGACACTGCACCAGCGCAAGTGGCAAGACAGCAGCAGGGGCGTACGCCAGCGCAAGTACAGTTGTGCTAGGTGCAGGAATCATGATATTCAGCGGTGGATATGCAAATGGAGCCATAACGCATGCAAGGTGCAACTGGGGCCATTAGTTTGTCATTATGGGCCCATTTGCATGCAGGTGCACCAGTCCCCAGTGACTTACGTCTGGCACCCTGCCAGGCTACAGCCGTCAGGGACCGACACCCCCTGCACATCGCAGCAAAGTGCCCCATTGCCTGTTTGTGGGCATATGTAGAATAGAATATTTAAATTATCTCTGGTGGTCCAGTGGACGCTTCCAGTTCGATCACAGGCATATGTATAGAATAGAATACTAATTTATCCCTGGTGGTCCAGTGGACCTCTTCCAGCCCAATCACGGGCATATGTATAGAATAGAATATATAAATTATCCCTGGTGGTCCAGTGGACTGCTTCCAGCTTAAGCGTGGGCATATGTATTGAATAGAATACCTAATTTATCCTGCTGGTCCAGCTGTACCCCTCCCACCTGCCCCCTGCACCCACCCGCCCCTCCCCCCCCCCCCCGTCAGCGGTCGGCGGCAGCTCCCCACCGCAAGCCGCCCGGCCACCGGCCGACTGCCTGCATACAGTACAGGTGTATGTCCATTAGTCCTGGCGTGGAGGCAATAGAGAGTGCGAACCGTGCAGTACTACACAGTCCAGAAATGAGAATGGATCCAGTCACATATCAGGACTGTGTAGTACGTGTGGTGCATTACCATTGGCCTACGCTGTGAATCAATGGGCATACAGCCATACTGTATGCAGTCAGTCGGGCGGCGCCCGCGGCTTATGGTGGGGGGAGCTGCCGCCGGCCCTGACTGGGAGGGAGGTGGCGGGTCTGAGTGGGCAGGGGGATACCGCTGGACAATCAGAGATAAATTAGATTTTCTATTCTATACATATGCCCGTGATCGGGCTGGAAGTGGTCCACTGGACCACCAGGGATAATTTAAATATCCTATTCTATACATATGCCCACGATCTGGCTGGAAGCAGTCCACTGGACCACCAGGGATAAATTAAAATATTTGTATTATCCATATGCCCATGATCAGGATGGAAGCAGTCCACTGGACCACCAGGGATATCTTCTCTATCACAATGCCTGTCATCAGGCGTGGGGGGGCGCAACACCGACAGCCCCTGGCTACAGGGCTCGAGTGGCCCACCCACAGCTGGCAGCTGCCATGTTGTGCCCTGCAATATGGCAGCTCACCTGTGGATGGCCAGTCCTTGCTCCTTTTGTTTGGCTCAACTTTGAGCACTAGTGTGTGCTGCAAGTAGGGTTGCACCTGCATATGCTCAGCACATCCTGGCTGAATATCGGGATGTACCGAGTATGCATGTTGTAACGCAGCCTTACATACATTACTGATGTGCCCGGTGCATGGATTTGAACAGTGCAACATCCCCTTCTGAATATCGCTATGATAAGATCAGGGGTTTCACTGGTGCAACACTGTTGCGCCATGCAAACCCCTTTGAATATCCGGCCCACAGTAGTACATTAAATGAAGGGGGAAGTATAGCGCAGTGGTTTAAGGCTCTGAGCTGTAAACCTGGAGAACTGGGTTTGAATCCCACAGCCTCCATGCATACTGTGTGACTCTGAGCAAGTCACTTAACTTCCTTGTGCTCCCTGGTTGCACCTGTAAACAATTTTTCAGCTTAGTGTTTCTCTCCTGGTGAAAAAGAAAATGTTGTGTTATGTGAAAAGGGAAGTCAAGGCAGTTATAGAAAGACAAAGCATTAGTAGTCCAAAGGTAATACTTTGTTCAATATGGATAACGTGTGGCGATGAAAGTTCACCATGTACTTCTGTATTACAACGTTTTTAATCACCTTGTTTTGTAAATTTGTCAAATAAAACTTTTTTATATATAAAATCACCTTATATGTAGTTTTTCATTATATAAGAGTAGATGTCAAGTGCTTTATTATTATAAATTTGTTATTGTAAAAGTTTGGGAACATTTATCATTACTGCTAAAATGAGCTAATACAGCAAATATGTGAAAGTCAGAGGCATAACAAATACCATAGTGTCTGTTCAAGAATATTTTGTAATTGCTGAAATAAAATGTTTAATTGTATGCATAACATCATCTATGGACAATAGGGACATCCATGTAACTGAGTTACAGATCTGAGTTAGTGTGCAAAGTGTGTAAATGATGCGATGCAATACAGAATATATTTTGTGTGGTCTTGAGTTTTAGTAATTGTATATGAAGCAATAGTGGTATGTATACTTATGAAGACAGAATGCATTTTTTGGGAGGGGGGGATTTGGTGAAAGAAGTATTTGAGGAGTGTGTGTAATATCCATTGAACACAGTGACCACAACTGAGTGGTTTCAAAAAGGGTGACTCAGTCAAAGCACCTGTGTTCAGGGCTATCTGGCAGGGTGGTGACTGGATCACTGGGTGGGTGAGGTAGGGTCATGGGAAGTGAACGCACATGCACGCACACACACACACATGGGGGAGATAGGATTGGGAGGGAGTATGGTGGGCAGCTCCTGAGCAGGTCTGCTAGCGTGGTAAGGAGGGTGGTTTGTTGGGGGTGCAGGGTTTGGGTCCAGCACAGTGCTTTTTATTTTTTGCACCAGCAGGTGTTTTTTTTTAAGATTCTTCCCCTCGACATGCACCCCTGGAGTCGAGAATCTTAAGTGGGAGGGGTGCACGGGTATAGCCCTCCACATAAACATAAATTCTATTGTCACTATTTAGTTCGCCAAGGGTGTACATCACCTGCATCTATTTTTGGGATGTACACTCACCATTATCACATAGAACTGTGTGTGTTGTACAGCTATGTATCTGGTCTATTTGTATTGTCACCCACAGTATTCTTTTTTTTCTGGAGCTTACTAGCATATGGGCTCCATTATGTATGCCACACTAAGGGAACAGATATGAATGTATACCATTGATTTGTAATGGTATTATTCTGTGTAGTGGAATTGATCCACAAACATGATTTAGGCATTAGTGTGACATGTAGCCCTTTGCTGCTATTGCAGGCTGACAGCACAAGAAAATAATTTCAGGCAGTGGTAGTAGGGTGTACATCTCAATGTAGCAGGCAAGGTCCTGTTTCCTATGCAACTGTCAGGGAGGGTAGAGGAAGCAAATCTGTGCTGTTTAGAATTTAAACACAGAATAACATGTGATGTATGTGTCAGTTTAAGGAATTTGTGCAAATTATGCAAAACACTTTACCATGTTGCAATAGATAATTTTTAATGTGTTTTAGGGTGGTGAGATAAGGAATTATGAAGTAAAATGTTCTGTGTGTTGTGGCAACAGGGGGGATGGTATGCAAATGTGTTATAAACACAAAATAGTGGGTTCTGGAGAGATGAAATAAGCATTTGTCAATGCGAATGTTGTCTTGCTGGCATTGGCATTGGTAGTCACAGGAGTTAGTGAGATGCATAATAGGAATGACAGTGAAGTATGGAAGTCACACTAACCCCACACCACCCTGCAGAGGCTGACAGGCATTGAGGTGTGCCTTTGGGTCGTCGACCATAACACTCATGCCATTTCACCTCACCTTACCCTGCAGACTCTGACAAGTGTAGCATTGTGCCTTGGGGTCATTGGGCTTATACTCACCCATTCCATTAGAAAATACATTGAGATGGGTGCAGTATAGGAGAATGGGGTGAATTTGGGGCGAAGAGTCCAAGCACACCTTGATGCCTGTCACAGGCTGCAGGGTGTTGGCTGGGGTGGAATAGTCTGACCACTACAGCCGACAATCTTAAGTCACACCTCAATGGCTGTAAGTCTCACAGGGTGGGACATTATGGTTAGAAACCTTATCGCGCTGGGTGTTTGTTGAACTTGCACTCCAAATTTTCAACATGGGCTTTTGTGACCCCACCTCATGAAGGCATTTGGGACCTCTGCTCATGAACAGTGGTACTGTGAGTGTGTTAATGTGTCCTGAACATTGATTTCCCACAGAGACCATGCCATTCTACACCAGATGTGCAGAAAGACACTTCAGGCAGGCTATGAAATATGACAGCTGTACTGTTCATAAGGACATGTGAAGAAAATGCAATGTTGAAAATCTGGAGTGAAAATATAAAAATTTCTAATTACGATTATGCATGGAAACTGCACAGTGCATGCTCATAACACAGTCATTTTGTGGGATTTGTTTACCAAATGTTCAACATTGGCATTTTGGGACCACCACTCATGAACAGTGTCACTGTGATTTTCTTAATCTGTCTCAAATGTTGATTTCCCACAGCGACCGCGCCATTGAGCACCAGATATGCAAAAACACATTTCAGGTAGGATGTGAAAAATGACAGCTGTACTGTTCATAAGGAGGTGTGAAAATGGCAATGTTGAAAATCTTGAGTGAAAATATGACAAATTCTTGAAGTTACGAGCGTGCATGGAAACTGCACAACGTACACTCATAACACAGTCACTTTGTGGAATTTTTTCACCAAATTTTCTACATAGGCATTTTGGGACCTCCACTCATGAACAGTGTCATTGTGATTTTTGTAATGTGCCACTAACATTGATTTCCCACCGCGACCATGCCATTGTGCGTCAGATGTACAAAAATGCATTTCGGGCAGGATGTGAAAAATGACAGCTGTTCTGCTCATAAGGAGGTGTGAAAAAATGGCAATGTTGAATATCTGGAGTGAAAATATTAAAAATTCTTGAAGTTACGAGTGTGCGGGTAAACTGCGCAATGAACACTAGTAACACAGTCATTTTTTGAAATTTTTTCACCAAATTTGTAACACAGGCTTTTTGGGAGCCCATCTCATTAACAGTAACACTGCCATTACATTAATCAGTCCTGAAAGGTGATTCTTGCAGTGACCATGAAATCACCTTTCGAGATCAAATAACGAAATGACTGTGACTGAGATTATTCGTGGGGTCCCAAGAACCCCATGTTAAAGTTCCAAAATGGCTGAGATAGCCACCTAAGTTGAAACCCTCCCTATTGATGCCATTATACAGTTTACTGCCATTTCTTCAGTTTGCGGTTCGCTTTGAAGATTGCAGATGTGTTCCGCTCCACCAAAGATCGCCGTGCTGTACTCCGGAGGTAAGTATGGAGACAGCGGGCGTGGGAGGTGGGGTGTGCAGAGAGTGGGTGCAGGTTGGGAGGGGATCTGATGGCGGAGACCCTATCTTTGTTTCAGGTTATAATAATAAAAAAAAGAACTTTATGGACCATTTTCTTTTTTACAAGTTTAAGGAAAATGTTGGGCACACTGGGGTGGGCTCCCAGTGTGTCCCGTGAGTTTTGGGGGGTGATATTAGCCACACTGGGGTGGGCTCCCAGTGTGGCACACAATGGGGTGGGGTGGGGGCAGGAAAATGCCAACCCAATCAACTTTTGAAAATGTGCACAGTGGGTGATGGTGAAAAAGCAGGGATACTGAACAAATATTTCTGCTCAGTATTCACAACGGAAGAGGAGGGGGAGGTACCTAAACCAAACAAGATTGAAACTCTGAATGGGGGGTCAATACCAGTCCATTCACAGAAGAAAGGGTTTTTAAAAAACTCTTGAACAATGGGGCCTGATGGGATTCACCCAAGAATTCTAAAAGAACTAAGGGTAGAACTAGTAACACCACTGACTACTCTCTTTAACAAATCATAGGACACTCTTTAACAAATCATAGGAGGATGGGGTGGTACCTGAGGACTGGAGGAGGGAAAATGTGATTCCCCTTCACAAAAGTGGGAGAATGGCAGAGGCAGGAAACTACAGGTCAGTTAGTTTGACTTCAGTGGTAGGGAAAATGATGTAATCACTTCTGAAGGAAAGAATTGTTGAGTACCTAGAGGCCAGTGGGGCACAGGACCCAAGGCAGCGTGGTTTCACAGCAGGGAGGTCATGTCAAATGAACCTAATAGATTTCTTTGACTGGGTGACCAAAATAGTAGATCAGGAAGGAGCTGTGGATATGGCCTACCTAGATTTTAGCAAGGCATTTGACACAGTCACACACAAAAGATTAATATACAAGTTATCCAGCCTTGGAGTAGGTCCCAAGGTGGTAGCCTGGATACAAAACTGTCTGGACAACAGGACACAAAGGGTAATAGCAAATGGAGTCCACAGTGAAGAAAGGAGGGTAACTAGCGGGGTACCGCAGGGTTCCCACCCTTGGGAAGGGGGATTACAGTGGCATGTTTCCATTCAGAGAGGACTTCAGCAAGGGAGAAGGATAGGTTAAAAAGGGAGGCCAGGGTTTAGCTATGGTGGGGATGATAGGTGGAGCATTTGGAGTCCAGCCAGTGGAGCATTTGTCTTACTTAAGTTATGGGCAACCTGCAATATACCTCATCCGGGTGACCTTGCAGAAGGAGAAGGAGTTAGCTGAGGGTGTGACACTGGCTGGGAGGTAGGGGTGGTGTACTGTGCCGGGTGAGGTGAGGACAGGGAGAAGCATGACCATTTGTGAAACAGTGTGGCCCCTTCTGGTGGGTCAGTGATGGTGACAACACCTCCCTACTGGGAAGGAGTGGGGGGCTGCAATGGAGGACTGAGAAGTGATTTTACCACTTTCCAGAATTTGGTCAGGTGATAGGAGGTGGAGTTGAATGCGACTTTGAAACAGTTGGCTTTTACTTGGCAGATTTTCCTAGTACTAGCATTGCGTAGCGCACAATAGTGCTGGAGGTCAGCTGGTGAACTGGAAGTCTTAAAGGCTTTCCAGGCTTTGTCCCTGATTTCCTGGTTAAATAAAGTGATTGATTGATTGAGTGACTGATTTTGAGGAGGTCTAAGAGTTCAGTTGAGATCCATGGGAGGTGAGCGCCTCTGACTCTGGTTCAACTGAGGGAGGGCGTAATGGCCCCAGACTGCAGTGAACTTGGTCTTAAAGAACTTCAGGGCCTCATCAATGGAGGTTGATTGACCGATGGGTGACCAGTCAGAATTGACCAGTTCATTAAGTAGTGAGGTGAGGTCCAGTGATTTGAAGGATCTGGTCATAATGATTCTGGGTGAGGGAGCCTTTGGTCTGAAGATTTTGCATACTGAGTAGATTCCATGGTGGTGGCTAAGCGAATCCGGAAGGAGGCCTGAGGTTAGGATCTATATTTTATTTATTTAGTTTTTGTTAACCGGGTAAGTGCACTAGACAAATCCTACCTATTTTCAAGCACAACCCGGGGGGGGGGATACAGATGAATGCCAACTGAACCAGATTAAGCTGTTGGTGGTATTTTTGGTAAATGAGGGAAATTTGGCCAGGGCACCGGGGAAATTCTCCTGCTGCATTGCTGGCAGTAGGGAGAGGTGTTGATGCTGGTCTGCATGTTGTCAGACTGTTTTCAACTTTTCATGTTGCAGGATGCTTTGTTGTGCTCTCGTGAGCGAAGTATGGAAGTGGGTGACTTTTCAGAAGGTTTATTGCCTCAGGCTATGGAGGAGACTGAAGCAACAAAGATTTCTCAGAATTTTCATCAGCTTTCACAGAAGTTTGCTGGCATGAATCCAGTATCGGAGAAAGACGCTATTGTTCAAATTGCTATAGCAACTGACATTTCTGGGGAACCTTTAGTCAGCAGCCAATTTCCGAGCCTTGAAATGGGTAACCCTCTTCAGAAGGAAATAGGAGATATGCAGAAGAACTTCTGGGTGTTGTAATTGACGGGCAGCAGGACGGGACTTCCTAGTGTTCAGACTGCATTTACCAGACAGATTTGTACCACCTCACATATTGTGCACAGACAATTTGGACTATCTCAGACTTCCACAGACTTTATTTCTCCAGATTGGTCAGTGGAGGATGCACTGATTGATTCAGGATGGATGCAGACTTCTACAGGAAAATGGATCCCGATCCGAATTGGCAGGGTGATTCCTCGAGCAATAAGGCCACTATGAAGCATGCCAACACAGATAAATCCCTGAGCTCAGGTAAAGACTCAATTAAGGAAGGGGGTTTTACTGTTAACGATGTGCAGCACATGGAGGAGCAAACTGCGGCCTTGTCTAGGCTGAGTACGTCCTCGACAGGGGATGAGAATATTAATAAACGACAGGCAGGATTTGAAAAGGAGATTTATGATAGGGATGCTAATCAAAATCAGAAATAGGTGCCCATGTCTGAACTTTTTAAAAATAAATTAGAGCAAGCACCAAGAAGGAATGCAGTCAGGCTGCGATATAAAGGAGGGTTAGCTGAACATCCAGACAGATACTATGTTGCTAAACAACTCTTGAGAGGATCTATGCAATTCTTTCCTGCAGATATTTATGCATTAATTCACATCTCAGGGGAGGATTCTTTGACATTAGCTTTAAAACCACACCTGATTTAGAAAAATGTTGGGACAAATATTCAACTTTAAAATCTACCCCTTTGTGGACTCCATTTTTACACAATTCCTCTCACTAAACCACAGATTAGACACATTACCATTATGTTTAGAAATGAAGAGGTAAGTGTCAGCAGTATTTACCATTGGTTGCAAAATCGTTGTGATATTATGGGTCCTCCTGAAGCTATATTGGACTTGGAAGGGATTTGGACGGGAGGATGGAGGTTTAAGGGAAAATTGTTTCAGGTTATTAGTGACATCATTCATAGAGGGGTATGCTTTTATGGGGGTCAGCCTTGAGCCTGCTATAAATGTGGAGCAAAGACTCATATAAGCAGCTCGTGCGACTTACTAAAATGTTCCTTATGTGGAGGATATGGGCATTCTGTGAATTTGTGCAAAAATATCTTTCAGTGTAATCTCTGTGATGAGAAAGGGCATGCCTTTCATCAATGTCCCTGGGCTAAACATAACAGGATGGGGGGATGGGATCAAGATGATTTGGTGAAAATGTGCAAGAAAAAAGAAGAGCAAGCTTTCCCACTCCCCCAGCACCTCAAGAAGAGGAGACACCTAAGGGGGATGATCCTCCACGTAGCCCAGTTGTAGATAGCCTATCACCCTCAGTAGAGAAGCCTGTGCTTCAGTCTCAGCAGAAACAAAATGTTCCTCTACTGAGGTTCCTTCTGCTATTATGAAATGGTCTGCTATTCCATCAATGCCCCCACATTTTGAAACAATTAAAAATTGACAGTTCACTAGGGCTTCGCTAAACAAACAACAACTGGTCCCATACCCATGGGGAATTTTTTCCTTTGCAAGATAACTGTGGAGACTCAGCTTTAGAATCTGATACTTCACACCAGTCTGAAATGGTAACTGAAGATGAAGAAAGTAGAACTACTGAACTAGCTAAGGAAAAAATGAAAAAAGAAAGGCAAGTCTCAGTCAGAAAGGAGGGCTTGACACTAAATTTTGATGGCTGCTTTAAGGATAGCTTCATTTAATGTTTTCAGTCTTAAAATTTCAAGAAAAGGCATTCTCTTTTTTCCTTTTCTGAAACCCTTCAGGTAGATATTATCTTCCTTCAGGAAATGAGATTGTCCTCTCCTGCTGAAATAGATCAGGCTAAAAGACAGTGGGTCTGAGGTCCTTCATTCTGGACATTTTGCCCAGATTTAGCCAATGGGATTGGGATCTTGTTTAAATCCACTGCTTTTAAAATCTTCAAACTCATAGATATTAGTCCCGGACGAGCTTTATTGCTTGACTGTTCCCTTAGAGATTTTGATTTCTGTATTATTAACATTTATGACCCACAAGTAAAAACTGCTAGGATTGATTTGTTTGAGGAAATCAAGCCATTCCTATATACTAGGAAGCATGTCATTTGGTGAGGGTTTTAATTGTGATATTGATTTAAAATTTGTAGGAGGTCCAGAAGAAAATGTACTGTGACTCTCATGCTTTAAAACAGATAGTTACAGTTGCAGGCCTCTCCGATGCTTACAGAATTTTACACAGTACAGGTGGTGCTACATATCATAGACATAGTTATGCCACTTGCATTGATATGTTTTTTGTTTCAAAATATGTTAAGCCTTATATGGGTATTGTTAAGCCAACATAATTTTTCAGATCTTACTATGTAACTTTAGTCTAGCTGATGTTCCACCTAAGGTGTTTTCACCTATTCAAAGATGGAGGTTAACCCTGTCTCTCTTGGATTCATCAGACTGTGTGCATGGATTAGAGGTGTTATTTGAAGCCAGGAATTCTACGCTGTGTTTTTATGATAACATGTGTGACTAGTGGCGGGATATAAAAATTGAGGTGAAATCTTTCCTGCTCGGTATGGGAAGGCAGAAAGCTAACTCTAATTATTTAAAATATTTGCAACTCAGGAATCAATTATACAAATTAATGTCCTTTCCTCTACAGGACAAAATAAAATTTAAGTTACAAATATCTGAACTTAAAAAGCAAATGCTGCTTTATCAATATAATAGAGCAAAATCACTGGATATGGAATTTAGATATGGGATGAAGACACAATTGACTTCTGATCCATGAAAAGCTTGCAAGCAAAGATTAGATAAGACCCTAATGACTGGTTTATTGAATGCTAATGGTAATATTGTATCCAAAGATTTAGATATATTATTAGTTGTACAGAGATTTGTTACAGATCTGTTTAGTGATACTGCAGGGACTAACGAGATTTTGCCGGATGACTTCATGGCATCACTTCCTTTAGTAGATGAGTCTTTTAAACAAACTTTAACACTGCCCATCTCCTCACAAGAAGTAGAAGAGGTGATAACAACTTTAAATATGAGGACATCCCCAGGTCTGGACGGTATACCTAATGAATTTTATAAACAATTTCTCCCATATATGAGTTATTATTTGCCTTGGGTTTTTAATTTTATGTTAACTTCAGATTTAATGTTTCCTGACTTTAGTACTTCAGTGCTTAAATTTATTCATAAAAAGGGTGATACAACTTTACTGTCTAATTGGAAGCCTGTTAGTTTACTTAACAATGATTATAAAATCTTATCTAAAATTATCACTAACAGATTATTACAGGTCTCTGATATATTTATTCATCCAGCACAGACTTGTGCGATCCCTCATCACAAGATTCAACATAATCTTTATCTCTTAAAAGAATTATTCGAGGTCAGTAATTTAGGACATGTTTCAGGTTTTATAGTTGCCCTAGATCAAGTTAAAGCATTTGATCGGGTTCGACATACGTATCATTTTGATTTATTATTGAGATATGGTATTCCTTTTCAATTTGTGAAATGGATTACTATGTTATATTCTAATGCTAAAGTAATCCCCATGGTTAATGGTTTGTTTGAGTCTGAGATTAAGTTTGATAAAGGAGTTCGGCAAGTATAGAAACATAGAAACATAGAAACATAGAAGTTGACAGCAGATAAGGACCGCAAGGCCCATCCAGTCTGCCCATTTCTTTTTCTACCTTATAAATGTGCCATTGGCCTTGCTCTGTCAGTGACCTATCTATTCATAGTCATTTGTATTGCTCCCTTATGCCTATCCCATGCCTGTTTGAAGCTCTGCACTGTATTCATAGCCACTCACTTTGTGGTAAGCTATTCCATGCATCTACCACCCTTTCTGTAAAAGAATTTCCTCACATTCCCCTTAATCGGCCTCCTCTAATCTCATGCTGTGTCCTCTTGTCCTGCTATTTTTCTTATATTTAAACATGTTAGACTCTTTCACCTTGTTTATGCCCTTAAGGTGTTTAAATGTCTCGATCATATCACCTCTCTCCTCCTTTGCTCAAGGGTATACATATTGAGCTCGTTAATCTGTCCTCATATGTCTTCTGATGCAGTCCCTGCACCATTTTGTTGCCCTTCTGGACTGCCTCAATTTGGTTAATGTCCTTGTGAAGGTGTGGCCTCCAATACTGCACACAGTACTCCAGATGGGGCCTAACCAATGTCTTGTACAGAGGGATTATTACCTCCCTCTTACGACTTGTAATACCCCTTAAGTATGTCCCTTAAGTCCTTTATTGTATGCTTTTGTCCTAGATCCAGTTATTAGATGCATTCAAACAGATCACCGTATTGTGGGGAAAGCCCCTGATCATTCTTTACTAACAGAGAAAATCATAGCATGTGCTGATGCTGTTGCATTATTAGTGCAAGATGTGACTTCATTTACACATGCCTTTGACATATTTCAGGTATAGGGACAATCTTCTGGAGCACAAATAAATACAGAAAAAAGTTTTATTTTTTCTCTGGATCATAAACGGGTGGACAATTTAGATGTCATGGGAATTCCTTTGGTTACTACTCCTCAGAAAATTTTGGGTATATGGTTTGGGCCAGGGGATATGGCTAGTTTTAATTGGGAACAGCGGTTTAAGGTTGGGGAAGGTAAAGTAAACATGTGGAAACAATGAAAATTTGAGAAGAAAAAACATATTTTGATTATTAAGAAATTTCTGTTGCCTGTTTTCTTTATTTAAGTTATCTTTACCCACATCAAGTTCATTTAGAAACAAAGCTGTACAATGTATTTTTCAGATGTTATGGGGTAATAGATTAAATCCAGTTAGAAGGATATTACCTATTTACCAGTAAAAGGGTAGGTTACATATGCTAAATCCAATTGTGTTTTATCACTCCATATTCTTGTTCAACTCATTTAGTTATTTATGGAAAAAAGCCACTCTGCCATGGCAATTGTGGTCACAATTTATTGGACCCTTATTTTTAGAAGTGGACACTGTTGCCTCCTAAAATATTAGTTTGGGATCATCTACCATGTTATGGGATTCTGGCGATAAAAAATTTACAGCAGTGGAAGCTGCTTTTTCAGAATCTGATTTCGCATTATAGAAAATCATTTTATTCATATACAGTTTATGATGTACACATAATTTTTCTCCTATTTCCATAATGTGTTCCTTCAAAAGTGAATTTTGCTCTTCATAAATTGACAGATTTTAGACTCCCTGTTTTTGTATGGGACATAGTTTGGATGTCAGCCCAAGGTAGGTTAGGTGTAAGGGGAAATCTTAAATATAAACCTTTAGCAGATAGATATTGTCAGAGGATTTTGTGTTCTAATGAAGAAGAAAGTCTATTACATTTCTTTATCAATTGTTCTTTAAGTAAGATTTTCTGGTGTGAGGCAGCAACTCACTGAATATGCCCTTCATTTCATGTATTACATACAATACTTTAATATTAGGAGATTATTCAGAGTCTGGTGTAATTACCATAAAAGTACTTTGAATGTTTTCTTTACATTTATTTAATTTTACTTATGGCAAGCTCAATGTCAATATATTTTTCAACAACAGCAAGTACTGAATACGACTATAATTTCTCAGATAGAAGATGGACTGTTACAAATTAAAGAAAGGGATAGTCACAGGTTTTCACAAGAAAAGTTCTTTCAACTTTGGAAAAATTTATTTCTGTAAATATATTTTTGTATAAAATAGTGATATACAAATGTATGCATACTTTTATGTTTGTATGGATTTTCTGCATTAATATTGTGAGATGTAGTCTGTTATCACAGTGATGTTGTGTTTTTCTGTTTAATAAACTTCCCCTACTCTTTTCGATAAGTGCCATGGGATCTTTAACATCCACCTGAACTACCACCAATCCAGGCAGATGGGACCTCGGTTTTAACGTCTCATCTGAAAGACGGCATCTCAGAAGTGCAGCACCCCTCTCATGCTGCACTACAGTGTCAGTACTGGGATATTAACCCACGTGCCAGATGTGGGAACTGAACCCACAGCTCTCTGATCTCCCAGCCTCAGAGGTGAGCGTGCTACCTACTGAGCCACTGACGCTGCTACACTGCTATCTTAGGAGGGTGTAAGGTGAGGGATCAATCTAGGAGAGTGTGATTCAATGTTTTGTGGTTTAATTGAGTGGTTTGGAGATTAGTTGAGCTAGGTTTAGGGCAGTCACCTTGTTCCAAAGCCTGGAGTTAGTCCCAGCAAGCCAGTTCAGGTTAAAGTCCCCAAGTATATGGAGCTCACCTCCAGAGGCCAGGGAGTTTAGTGTGCTCAGGTGATCCAGTATAGCAGGTGTGTTGGTGTTAGGAATGCAGTAGGTACCTGCTATCTAAATTGGAATTGGGTGGGGGAGGGAGCGTTTTACCATTAGGGTGTCAATGGACTCTGAAGGCAGGGACAGGATGACCGGGGAGAACTGGATGGTGGAAGCAATGCACTTAGCTATGCCACCCCCTTTTTTTCCCAAACAGTCATGTCTGATGAGTGTATAGCCAGGTATAGAGAATGCGGTGTCAGGGTTGTGGGGCTTCAGCCAGGTTTCTGAGATGATTAGGATATCCTGGCTAAGGGACTGGGTGAGGGGTTAAAACAGGGTAATTTTACATAGTAAGCTACATATATTTAGGTCTGAGGGGAGCTGGAGTGGTACAGAGGGTTTTGGGGTGTGGTGGTGGTTAGGTCCAGGGTTTGTCTCAATATCACCTGCTAGGAGAAGCAGTAGAGTGAACAGGGGTTTGGTATATTATTTATTTATTTATTTAATTCATATATTGGATTTACAACCTTTGAGTCAAAGACTCATTTACAAAGGCACCTCATCACAGGGAGGAGGAACAACCAACTTGTGAGACAAGACAGCGTGGAACAATACAGGTGAGATACATACAGCATACATAGCAGAAAATTCAGCAAAATAAACATAGGTAGTTTACCGAAGCACATAACAGTAATTCATTGGGGGTCCTAGCAGCTCATGCAGGCAATAGCCAGTGGTAAATAGCCTGGAGTAGGCTATCGAGTGAACTGTTGGACCTGGATCAGTTTGGGAGCACATGGCAGGCCCTACAGTAGGCACATACATTTCCGAGTGCTAAGTGGGTGCTTGCATAGGGCAGTTTTGAATTGACCAATTTTAGGGGTGTTTGAGATGTGCATGGGGTGGGAGTTATACCAGGATGGTGATCTGTGATAAAAGAATCTTTGGGCAAGTGAGGTCCTGGCTCTAGGTACCTGGAAGGTGGCTTTGTTGGCGGTATGGGTGGCGGCCAAGCGAGAAGCATGCTGAAGCTGTGCAGTGACACCTGGGGGACACAGTCTAAATAGAGTCTTTTTAGCCAGTATGCCAGTGTGATATTGCAGGCATTCTTCCAGATTGAGTATGTTCGAGGTGGAATAGAGTCGGCATGTGTGGGTTCTGCTTGGGGCACCAGTAAAGAGCCGGCAGGCTTTGTTGATGGAGGTCTGAATTTGCAGGAGGCAGTGGGGTTACGGCTACATAGATAGGAGGCCATAGTCAACTAATGACAGGATGGAGGAAGTGATAGCCAGCCTTAGGGTGAAGTCAGAGAGGTAGTCTTTGTGGCAATAGAGGAGTCAATCTGGGTGTTCATGGCAGAGGATAAAGCACTGACATCGGCATGGAAGGATAAAGCTGAATCAAAGGTGACGCCCAGATATTTGTATGCTGATACCTGCTCAAGGGGGTGGAGGGTGTTGGGAAGGATGGAAAGGATGAAAAGGGGAGCATTTTTGGAGTTACTTTGGTGGTGTGCAAAGATCATTGATTTTGTTTTCTTGAGGTTCAGGACCAGGTGATGGTCGAGGAACCATTTTTCAGCTTGGCCGAAGGAGGATTTCAAGTTGCTCTGGAGAGTGACCAGGTCGGGTGTGAGGCGCAGTAGGACTGCATCATCGGCATATAATAGCAGCTTCTGAGCAAGAGCTGGGAAGGGTGTTCAAGAAGAGACTGAATATTGTGGGGCCCAGAATGGATCCTTGTGGGTCTCAGAACCTACAGGCAGTGCCGAGGATAGGCTACCATATAACTTGACCCATTGGGATCTATCACAGAGGTAGCTGGAGAACCAGGCCAAAGGGTCGGATAAAAGTCCCATTTTACAGAGGGTGTCTAGCATTAATGGGTGGTTAACAGTGTCGAAGGCCTTGGACAAGTCAATGAACACTGCCCCAGCCATCTCCCTGGTATCTAATGCAGAGTGTATATGGTGGGAGAACTCCAGCAGAGCTGTGGTGGTGCTGTGACCTGGGCGGAAGCCATGCTGTTCAGGGCACAGAATGTTGTGGCTGGATAGATAAGCTACAAGTTGCGTGAATACTATTTTTTCCAGGGCTTTGGAAGGGAGGCAGGATGGAGATAGGTCTGTGGTTGTTTGGTACAATGCAGTCTCCATTTTTATGTATGGGGTGATTTCAGCCTGTTTCCATGCCCTCGGGAATTGGCTGAGGCACAGGGATCGATTAAGGAGGTCCGTGAGGGGACTAGCATGACATCCAGTGTTAGGCGGCGTATCCAGGAGTCGAGGGGGTCACAGCTCAGGTTGCGGGAGGAGAGAGCATTTTGGAGGATTGGCTTCATGTCCTGTGGAGAGATAGTCCTAAAAAGAAGAGGGGGGGGTGAGCGATAGCTGGGTTATTGTTTACCGAGATGGGGTCAAAGAAGTGGGCGGAAGGACTGAGCTTAGATTAGAAAGTTTTGTTAAGGCAGTCGTATCTGGAAGGGTCCATGTTAATAAGCGCCATTTATGACCATCTGAGAGGAAGGAGGGGAGCAGGTCGTCCCGTTTAACTCCTTCACGTTATCCAAGAAGGTACGGGCATTGCCCCAGGAGGAGGTCAAGGTGGATTGGTAGTGGCTGGCTTTGGCTTGTCTTATGGCCCAGGTGCACTGGTTGTGAGCTGCATTATAAGCTTGCCTGTCTGCTAGTTTGCCAGTCTCGACAGCAATGTGCCATAGGCTATCATGCTGCTTCAAGCTATAAGGTGCTTCTTGAATAAGGACATCCAGAATTAAAGCTCTTCCCAAACGAGGTCAAAAGTTTAAAGAATTTTGGTATCCGGATATTTAAAAAGAACACCTAGACTCTGTGCAAGACTCTTACTTATGACCAAAAGGAAGGACCTAAGTAACACACCTTAGAGGCCATTTGTATTTCATACAAAATGTGTAGTCGTGGTATCTTGCAGAAAAAAAAAATACAGAAAGTGGGCCAACACAGAAAAAATTATATTCCATCTGTTCAGTCATTAGGTTTGTTTAAAATGACTCTTCTGACACTGCTTGTCTGTGTTTTTTAATTTAACTCTAGCTTTCTATTTCGCTGTCCTCAAAGATAAACCACCCTTGGAACCGAAGAATCTACTGAGGAAACATCTGAATCAATATCTGAATGTTCAGATTGTAAAATATCAAATTTATTTGAGGTTTGATAGCAGCAGACTGAAGAGGTATCAGTTTGTCTACAGTCTCCTGGTAGATTGTCTGGTAACTCTGTTTCCAGTTCTTTGCTTAGGTGTAGGAGGAGGGGGCATATTGAGCTCCTTCAGCTGAATCATTGAGGTGGTAGTCTGTGGTAAAGGTCTCTATACAACAGCTGGAGCAAAGTCTTCCAAAGTTACTGGGACTGGCTTTGGTAGTGGGGGGCAAGCATTACTGGAGGCCTCTGTAGGAAGCTCAGAAGAGGCAGGTGAGCTCTTTGAGAGGTCAGGAGTAGAAAACCCCTGGTTACTAGCTTTCTTTTGTGCTAAGGCTATTAATATATGCTGTTCTGCCCTATCAGCCTGGTCAGGCAAGTTATGTGTAGCAGTGGTACAATTCTGAAAAGTATGTCCCAGTTCCCCACACAGTTGCATTTGCTTTCATTTAAGCAAGATGAACTAAAATGTCCCTGCTCCCCACAAATCATACATCTTTCCAAATCACATGCTCTACTTAGATATCCCATTGAGTTACATTTATAGCACAATTTTGGCTGTCCTGCATAAAAGAGAATTCCTCTATCACATCCTAAGAAAAATGAATGAGGCAAATTGGACCAGCGTCTGTAGTATTAAGCCTAATTTTCATCTTCCAACCCCCCGTCCAAATATTTTCTGAGTCAAGGATGGCTATAGGATCTTCCAGTAAGGTACAGTGATGTTTCAAAAGCACAGTAACAACCTTATGAGATGGTTTAGACAAAGGAGTAACAAGAAAGGGAGACCATAGGGAAGAGTTTTTTAGTTGGTTATATTTAACCCAGAAGTGCTCTAAACCCAGAACTGTTTTGAAGGTAACATCAAATGTAGCCTCCCCAGAGACATGAGTCAGAGCATATAGTTCCATGGCCATAAACTTCTTTGAGTCCTTTAGCAATTTTCTGGCAATAAAAATCCTATCCGGTGGGGCATCCATGCCACCAGAATAAGTTAAACGCACAGCATTATGTCTCTTTGCTGGATATGTAGGAGTTTTAAAGAGAGAAGCATAAGATTTTGGTGCAGTCTTATTTATTAAGTTAAGTGGTTGCTGCGGCAGTGAGGATGTAGCAGAAGTAGCAGCCTTAGGGTTTTGGGGAGGATTTGATACATTGTTTAAAAATGCTAACTCAGGATTTTGAGTAAGGGTCAGGTCCATCGGGACTTCTAAGGCTGCAATCTCCTCTGGAGCTGCAGGTAACTGTGTTGGAGGAGTACTTTTTATGGGCATAATAATTAGACAACTACCGGAAAGCCACTTGCCTGAGGATTTATCAAAGTACCAGCCTGCTACTTGCAGCGCTGAGGGAACCAACCAAGAAAATCTGTCCAATGCAGGAACCGCCAACTCCACTGAGTGTCTTAGGCCAAGCTCTGACAAGCTTGCATTAGCCATTCCCAATGAGATATCAGTGGAGAGCAACACAAGAGCCGAGATATCAAGAAGTTCCACCTTTTCGTGTTTCCACCAGCGCCCCAACTTTGAGGCTCTGTGCTAACAGCCAGCAAATCCATATTAGTCAGTTGGTGTTGTTTGACAGTCTAGCTGTTGCTATCTGACTGCAGCTGTCTTAAAGAGGATTCAAGTTGAGCTCACTTTTGGAAAAATCATCGTTCCTCTGCAGCAAACTGAAGTTGCAATGCTTTCTCTTGTTCTGACAGAGCATCTACTGAGAGCGGATCATGTTTCATCGAACAGCAGGCCACTGACTCTGAGTCAGAATCACTAAGCAAGTCTGGTACAGTCTCAGGAATACACAAATTAAATGAAACACTCATGCATCCAAAACCTTAGAATCTTGTTTATCGGAATCCATATCTGAAGGTAAAGCAGAAACTGGGGTAACATCCATAGTTTCAGACACTTTCACCATTGAGTCTTCCATAGCAACTAGATCTTCTGTCAGCTGGCTTGCATCCGCCATCTTGGCTAGCAGCCAAAATGGCCAGAGGGTCCCTCTACCGCAGAGTAGGAGAATTTTATTGAGCAAAGAAAACATAACATCAAGCATAAAAGTGAATATCAAACAGAAAAAAATCATCAATAATCATACATCAACTGAAAATAAACAAGTTAGAATAGGAAAGAAAAAAAATACAGTCAGCAGAGCACAACAGCATATATACAACATCAGTGCAAAAAATTAATATGCTTCCACAACAACTGAAAGCGCTGTAGGGAAAGTTGACAATGTTCCAATTCCATTAGATTCAACAAAGTTGTTTCCATCTGCAGTATAATAGAATGTGGCAAGGTCGGAAGTTGCTGTAAAACATACTGACAGCGTGCTTGCCACAAATAATATTTACACATGGAAAAAATAACCCTCAAAGTACTGTGATGAAATTTGTTCCACGGTCCAGAAAAGTCACCTAGTATCAATGTTTGATAGGTGATTCTACTTAAGAAAGGCCATTGCCACTTGTTAGCTAAAGTTTTCCAAAACAAACGAGTGTCTGTATGTCAAAAAAGAAATGAATCATTGTCTCCTCTATCTGAAAACAAGAAGGCTTAGGACAATACCATTCTTGAGAAGACTTATGTTTCAAGTTACCTCGAACATTTAACCTGCCATGGCAACATAGCCAGGTGATGTCCTACATATGATATGGGATTCTTTTATGATGAAGAAACAGTAAAGCATACTTCATACGGGAAGGGGTACATTCTGGAAATAGCAACACTGGTTTCATAACAGTTAAAAAGGTGTTATAAAGTTGTCATCTAGTGACGTCAGGATAGATGATTTTGCAGTTTCCAGAATCGTAACTTCGGAATCTGTCTGTGGCATATGATGGAATATACAAATGACGGGAATGTCTGGGTGGTAAAGTGTCCCATTTATCCCAACAGACTGTATGGCATTGCTGACCCATGAATAGCAAGCATGGGTTGTGTAGCGGACGCTTTGAAAGAGATGAAAAAGAAAGAAAGAAAGAAAAAAAGCTATGGGGTGAACCATCCCAAGACCCCCTTGCTGTATGGGTAAATATGTGATGTCCCTTTAAATAGGATTAAGTCAGCTACCTCATATCATCTGAAAAAAAATACTAAATAGTCTTGTCTCTAATTGTTGGGGGGCATAAACATAACTGAGATATAAAAAAATAGGAAGTAAAAAGTTCTTAACTATCAAAACTCATTTCTTCTTCCCCAATTTCCAAGTTTTCCACAGTTGTACCTTATTCTCTCCAATAAGGATTTGTTTTTCCCAATTATATGTTGCCACTTCTGCAACATTGAACCATATGCCCAATACCCATTGCAGGTCAGTGCTTGTCCGAATTCCACCTACCTCTGGGATAGAGGTGGAATCTGTATCTAAAGAAATAGACACAATCTTCTGAAGGTTAAGGCTCCCACCTGAAACTGAAGTAAAATTCTGAAAGATCCGGACCGTCCTGTCTCCAGAATCTTTATTTCGTACAAATAAAACCACATCATCTGCATAAGCAGAATTTTTTTCCAGGAAAAAAGCAGAACTGGGTCCTAACCCCACAATTTATGAGTCCCATTTAATTTGTCTAATAATAGGGTCTAAAGCAAAAGTATACAATAAAGGGCTTAACGGACAGCCATGTCGTATCCCAACTCTCTGGGGTAAATTATCCCCCAAATATCCATTTATTAAAGGAGTAAAACTAGCTATAGAAAATAAATGAGTAAGCCATGTGGGAAAGACATCCGGGATACCATATAACTTCATGATCTGGAATAAGTATGAGTGATGCACTGAATCAAATGCCTTTGCTTGATCTAAGGAGAGAACTAAACCAGAAATGTGACTTGTCTGTTTTGCCTCAAAAATTTCCCTTAGCATGAACAGATTTGTTTGAATAGAGTGGCCAGGAATAGCACAGGACTGTGAAAGGTCTATAACATTAGGTGCCATCTGTTGTAATTGAGTACTGAGTAGTTTTGCCAAAATCTTATAATCAGTATTAAGGAGATGAAGTGGTCTCCAATTCTGTAGTGAACATTTATCTCCTTTTTTATAGATAAATTTCAAAATAGACAACCCAAAGTCAGAAGTCCCATCCCTTCCCTGTAATACAAAATTATACACCTGTGTCAAAGCTTCCTCCAAATCTTCCTGAAATGTTTTATAGAATTCATGAGTAAGGCCATCTGGACCAGGGGCTACTCCTAATTTAAGCTAAGAAACGGCGCAAGCCACTTCCTCTTGTGTAATTGAGACTACAGAGTCCGTAGCATGATGTGCAGAGACCTGTGGGACAGGTACCGTAAAAACATCAGATAAGACAATTGGACTATGGGGCGTATCCACAAACTGTGTCTGTAAATGGGAGGTAGCAATTGAGAGCATGCTCGAAATAGAGTAATCAATGTTGCCCACTGGGTCATAAAGACCCTGCATGACTGTAGCATGCATCCGTTCCTTATAAGCTAAAAAAGGGTTAGCAGAGGGTGAAACCGAAGTACCAACTCTCATCAAGAACTCTAAGGTGCGGGCACTATCATGATGCGCAAACATGCAGTGACATAATTTTTTGATTTGTGAAGAATAATCAATAGGGGAGGAAACAGAATATGACAAAAGTTTATATAATTGATTTCTATAATCTAAATAAGTAAGATATTTGTCCCTGGCCATACGTCTGCCCATAGTCTGAAAAAAAATCTGTAAGTCCACTTTTGTATCCTGCCACCATGTCCATACAGAATTGTAGCAACAAAGGACAGAAATCCAGGCACAAAAAAGTGATTGTACTTGTGCCTGAACAGTAAGATGGGAAAACAAGGAATTGTTAAGGTTCCACAAGTTTGAGTTCGAAAAAAAAACTGGAGGGGAAGACCCCAGAGAGAATTTCCAGGTTAACAAATGATGATCAGAGAGCTCAGAGGGGTGAACCAATATTTCATGCGGGATACAATAATATGAGGAAAAAAAATTGTCAATCCTACTATGGCAAATGAATCTATAATAAGTACATCCAGCATCAGATCTCAGAGCATGATAGGCAACAGATAAACCAACATCCTTCACTAAAGTACATAAAGCATGAGAGTCACAATATATTTTTTTCCCAGCCGCTGTCCTACAGGAAACGTTTATAGAGCAGTTGAAATCACCACCCCAGATAATATGTTTACGGGTACAAAGATAAGGTTTAATTAGGTCGAGTAAACTGATTCTGGCAGCTTTGGTTTGAGGAGCATAGAGGTTGATAATATGAAGGGAATGGCCCTGAAAAGTGCAGTCTAGAATCAAAGCTCTACCTGTGAAAATGTCTATAATGCATGAGATGGAAAAGGCCGTAGATGTAAATAGGATTGCTACACCATCTGCTAAATCTTCACCAAAAGTCCAATACGAGGGACCACACACCCAACATCTTTTAACTTGCTTAATGTCAAAAATAGACTTCAAGCAAGTTTCTTGGAGTAAGAGAACATCAGTATGGAGGGAAGCAGCAAAATGAAAAAAAAAACAGTCCGTCTTCTGTAGTTCTTTAGACCACAGACATTAAATGTGGAATGCCGAATTGTAGCCAAAGTCAGAAACTAATCAGCCACTCCCATCCGTGACAGTCATGTTTTTACGTTTTTTACTCCCCTTCTTTGTTCTGTTAACTTTTTTATGGACAACATCTGGAGGCCTGGAACCAGAGACTTCCATATCTGAGGGTAAAACGGAGGTCTCTGAATCCCCATCAGAGTCCTCCCCTTCCCCCTTTCAAACAGTCAAAGGTATTAGAAATGGGCACCTCACTAACTTTTGGGGATTTGCGTGCAGTTGCTCTAGTAATCCGTCTGCATTGAGTAAAACCTTCCAGGTCCGCAATGGGTTGGTCAGAGGCCTGTGTGGTAGTAGGGTACAATATGATATCCACCACATCCTGTGTAGGTGAGGAGACATCCGTAGCAGTGGGGAGTCACAGTCAATATGGGAGGTGGTTGGGAGGGAGGGAGTGGAGGGGCTTCCGAGGGGTCCGGGACAGTGACAGGGGTAGGGATATTTTCCTGTGCCTTGTCCTGAGCCTTCTGGACTAAGGTGTCTGGATTCCAACCCTCATTGCGATTCTTACTAGCCATGGGGCATTGATGGTAGGCATGGCCCTTCTCATCACATAGGTTGCATTGGAAAACATTTTCACAGGACATGCTAGGGTGTCCATATCCCCCACATAAACTACATTTCAACATATCACAGGTGCTACTCAGATGTGTATGTGCACTGCACTTGTAGCAGGCCCTAGGCTGGCCCCATAAAAACAAATGCCTCTATCCTTGCCTAAAAAGAAACTATTGGGAAGATGTACCACCTCCGAGTTAACTTGGAAAAGCTTAATACGGAATTTCCACCCATCAGTCCACAGAACTTCTGTATCAATAATTGCTTCGGAGGGGACAAAACTGTACACCTATTTTGTAACCAGTGGTAAATATCGCTAACGCTCACATCTTCATTATGAAACATTAACAGTGACAGTACGCACTGCTGGTTTTGTCAATGGAATCACATAAAAGGGCGTCCATAAAGGAGTGTGTTTCAAAGTCGCATATTTGTGCCAAAACCTATCTAACCCCACATTAGTTTTAAAGCTGATATCGAAAGTTTCTTCACCAGAAATGTGGATCAATGCATATAGTTCTGAAGCCTGAAAATGCATAGAACCCTTCAGCAAAGTCCTAGCAACATAATATAGGTCTGGTAATTCACTAAGACCTCCCTTATAGTGGAGGCGAACAGCATTATGTCTGGGGACCTGTTCCAATTTATTTTTAAAGAGGTCAGAAAGAACAGAGCCCCTACCAGAGGGTGGAGGCAGGGCTGAAGGTGGAGGTAGGGCTGAGGGAGCCTTCCCCTGGATCATCCATTGGAGGGGAAGGCATCAAAACAGTAGTATGGAGAGACGTAGGTATACATGGTAAAGGAGTCGGGCCTAAAGCAGATGCCTGTGTGGGTACATCAGGGGGAACTGTAACAAGTTTAGAAGGGACCAAAGGGGATGGGGGCAAAACAGTCCAAGAGCCAGGCAATGCCATGACAGGAACAGTCATTTGGGAGGTCATGACAGAAGGGGGAGAAGGCATCAAAACACTAATTTTACTGGGGAAGGTGCAATGTCCCACTCCCTCATGAGAAGACACAGCCCCCCCATAGTAGAGACATGCATAACATCCTCTAATTCTGCAGTTTCAACAATAACCCCCCAGTCCTTCCCAGATAAAGCAGTAGGTTTTGTAACAACAATGTCTGCAGAGGGAATAGTGTCCCCAGAAACAGGTACCTTGGTGGAGCTCATGCAGGATGGTGCAGGCCTGTGCGGGGAAAACAGTACTCCACGTTTGTCCTCGTCACAGGACAAATCCGGTGTCCATGTGCTTGAAGCTGTCCTTGTCCAGCCAGTGTGAAACAGTGTATCCGATGCAGTCCATGGTGGTTCTGCCTTCTCCGGAGCATCTGGCAAACCAAAGCGTGCACTGAGAAGCTTGGAAGTGGAAGTGGTGTCAGAAGAAACCACCTGTAAAGTCTGTCCTTGGACTCCCGAAAGCGGCTCTGAAGCCATGCAAGCTATCCCAAACCCCTCACTGGAAACAGCAAGGGGAATAACACTGGGAACACAGGCTGTAGTCTCTCAACTCGGTTCCGCTTCTGAACGTGGTTCCACCGATTAATCTATAGGAATTCGTTGTCGTGCTGGTAAGGAGGGATCTCGTAGTACAGTCATAGGAAGCGGTCTAGCCACCTCAATAGGCACAGAAGTTGACTCCTCTGACAATGAAACTGAATCAGAAGCTGCCACAAACGGCAGCGCAGCAGTACAATCCATGACCTCTCTCGAGCAAGACTGAGCACACACTGAGGTCTCCATGATGCAGACCAGAGATCCCCCTTCTGGCAAGAGTAGGGGAATTTCCCCGGTACCCTGACCAAATTTCCCCCCATTCACTAAAATACCACCAACAGCTTAATCTGGGTCAAAGTCAGTTGGCATTCATCTGTATCCCCATCCCCTGGGTCATGCCTGAATATAGGCAGAATTTGTGTAGTGCACTTACCCGGTCAACAAAAACTAAAAACTAAATAAAAAAAAAAAATTAAAATAAAAAATGTTTCCCTACTCATATTGAGTGTGAACCACACCGAGTGGTGGTCTCTCCCAGCCAGAGGGTCCTCCACCCCCACTTCTCTTACAGCCTCTCCAATTGAAAGTACTAGGTCCAGCTACCTCTCCAGTCTAATCGGCTCATGTACCAACTGCACCAGGAAGCTGTCCTGAAATGCATCTAGTATGACCTGCTCTCTTGCACTCGAGGTGGTTGGAGTGCTCCAGTCTACCTCAGGTAAGTTGAAGTTCCCCACCACCACTGTGTTCCCCTTCCTACAGACTCTTCTGATTTGCTCAGCTAGCTCTCTATCCAGGTCATCCCCTTGAGCTGGTGGTCTGTATACTACCCCCATTTTCAGCGTCCTACCTTTTGAGTCCTGAAACTGCATCCATAGGGCCTCTGTTCTGCCTTCCTCCACTTCTTCCCTTATACACCTTATCCATTCCTGTACATAGAATGCTACCCCAACCCTTTCCCCATAGTCCTATCCTTCAGAATATTCTATACTCTGGGATCATCATATCCCAGACCTGATACTGGGTGGCCCACATTTCTGTGATGGCTGCAATGTCCACCTTCCACACTGCCAGGAGAGCCTGCAACTCGGCTGACTTATTACCTAGGCTCCTCACATTCAGCGTGACCACCCTCCACACCGTTTCCTTCCTTACCTTTCCCAGGTTTTCCCCCCATGCCTCTACCCCAACTCCTACCCTGTTAGCATGGGAGGGTAAGCTCGTCTGGCTCCCCTCTCTGGGATTCCTGCCTACTTGTTGATAGTGCAACAAATTCAGGATACAGGCGGTCAGATCAGCTCCCTCTAAAGTCTCCAGGATACCTAAACATCTGCTACTGTTAGATCTAGTGGTGTTTTTCAGGGCTTCTGTACACAGACAGAGCAATTTATTTTCAGCCAATATGTCTGCCACTGCCACCACCAAGGTATTGCCTGAGTCTGTTACATGTTTTGCCTTAGTAACTAGCACATCCATACGAGCTCCATGGATGTGAAGCAGGTACCCAGGATGTCAATTTTTTTATCCAAATCCCTAATTACTTGGAGTATGGCACTATCTGAAGGTTCTGAGGTGTCCCTTCCTTCTTAGTTAAGGCCACTGCTATGCAGTTGCTCTGACAGTAACTCTCTTCCTCTTGCTTGGGTCCCACTGAGCGGTTTTTTGGTTTCCCATGTTTGTCAAAGAGTCAAAGTTACCTAATCAGGTAAATCTACCCATGCTGTTCCAATTGTTCTCAAAATGAAATCAAATTGAAGAACCAAAGCAGCTTTTTTATTACCTTATAAGAAAATGAAAGCAGGAACACCATGAAAACACATCTGAATATGCTGGCTGCCGGCCACGCCCAACCCAACTATATTTATAATGGATTTAACTCTGAATGCTATATTTAACAGGGAAATGTATTCACTCTGTTTTAATCTCTTCTCTTTACACTCCCTCAAAATAGAAATGTAGAAACTGCCGGCAGATAAGAACCACTAGGATCATCCAGTCCTAAGCCCAACACTTATATGCAGCCTCTGACCCTACCTGGCCAGTGGCATATTGCCATTCCAACCCACCTCCAATGTTCCCTTATGCTTGTCCCAGGCATATTTAAATCCTTCCACTGTTACTGCTCCCACCACCTCCTCCTGTGGCAGGCTATTCCATGCATCCACAATCATCTCAGTAAAGAAAAACTTTCTTACATTTCCCCTCACCTTGCCCTCTTTTAATTTCATAACATGCCCTCTTGTTCTTGTACTGTGCTTATAATGGAAAATGTCACCCCCTTTCACCATGTTTATGCCCCTAAGGTACTTGAAAGTTTCTATCATGTACCTCTGATCTCTACTCTCCTCCAGTGAGTACATTTTGAGGTCCTTTAATCTCTCTCTCTCTCTCCTCATGAGATTTTTGGTGTAAGCCAGGCACCATCTTTGTCACCCTTCTCTGGATCACCTCCACGCTGTTGATGTCCTTTCAAAGGTGCAGCCCCCAGAACTGTACACAGTACTTCAGGTGAGGCCTCACCAGTGTTCTGTAGAAAGGCATCACCACCTTCTGCCTTCTGCTTTTGATAACTCTGCCTATGCACCCAAGCATGCCACTGGCCCTTCCCGATGCCTTTGTACTCTGCTTTGACACCTTTAGGTCATCTGCATTGATAACCACCAGGTCCCTTTCTTCCTTGGTGATAGTCAACAACCACCTCCCCCCATCCTATAGCTCTCCCCAGGATTCCCTCTTCCCAGGTGCATTATTTTGCACTCTTTTAATTGAACTTCAGTTGTCACACATCTGTTCATTTTTCAAGCTTCCCCAGGTCCCTCCTTATTTTCTCCACCCCGTCCTGTGTATCCACCCTGTTGCAGATCTTGGTGTCATCTGCAAGTAGGCAGACCTTTCCCTCAAGCCCTTCTGCAATGTCACTAATGAAGACATTAAACAGGACCGGCCCCAGGACTGAACCCTGAGGTACCCCGCTGGTCACTCCCCTCTCCCCAGATTGGATCCCATTTCCCATCACCCTCTGCCTCCTGTCCGTGAGCCAGTTTCTAACCCAGTTTACCACCTTTTGCCCCATGCCCAGACTACCCATCTTGTTTGCCAATTTTTTATGTAGGACGGTGTCCAATGCCTTGCTGAAACTGAGGTAAGCAACATCCTCCACTGCACCCTGATTTACCTCCTTCATCACTCAGTCAAAAAAATCTATCAAATTCGTCTGACATGACCTTCCTGCTGTGAATCCATGCTGTCTCCGATCCTGGGCACCAATCACTTCTAAGTGTGCTACAGTTCTTTCCTTAAGTAGTGCCACCAGGATCTTGTCTACCACTGAGGTGAGGCTGATTTGTCTGTAGTTCCCTGCCTCCTCCCTACTTCCACTTTTGTGTAGAGGGACTACATGTACCCTCTTCCAGTCCTCTGGTACCACCGCTGTACTGAGTGACTCAGTGAACATGGCTGCCAGAGGTACTGCTAGCTTCCTTCACAGCTTCTTTAATATTCTTGGGTGTATGCATTTGGTACCATTGCCTTGTCCACCTTTAGCTTTGAGAGTTCCTTCAGGACACTCTCTCTTCTGTGAAAGGACTTGTGTTTACCTCCCCCTTACCTTTGTGTGTGTTACCCAGCTGTTGTCCCTGACCCTTCCCCTCCTCAGTGAATATTGAAAAGAAGTATTTTTTCAGTTTTTCTGTCTTTTTCAGGTCTCCCTCCTTACACTCCCCAGTATCGCCTCTGAGTCTTACAACCCTCCCCCGGTTTTCCTTCTTTTGCTGATGTACAGTACCTAAAGAATGTCTTGTTCCCTTTTTTCACTGTCTGCTCTAATCTTTCCTTGGTCTGTGCCTTGGCTCTCTTAATAGCCTTCCCCATGTCCTTTAAATTCTTTAGGTACATCTCCCTGTCTTTCTCCCTTTGAGTCTCTTTATAATTTCTGAAACTTGTCCTTTTGGCCCTTACCCTGTCTGCCACCTCTCTTGAGAACCACAATGACTTCCTCTTTTTCCTGCCTTTATTTACCACCCTAAATAATTGGTTGGTCACCTAATGTATGGCTACTTTCAGGTGTTCCCACTGCTGCTCATCTCCCTCTTCCATCCCCCTCCTTTCCAGGGCCTCTTTGATACACCTCCCCATTTTAGCAAAATCTACCCCCCGAAAATCTAAGACTCTTGCCTTTGTGTGGCTAGACTGAGGCTCTGTCCCCAAATTAAACCACACTATGTGGTAGACACTGGACTCCAGCTGACCGTCCACCCAGACATCTGTGATTCTGTGATTCTGTCCCCATTGGTCAGTACCAGGTCCAGAATTGCCTTGTCTCTGGTGGGATTGCTCACCAGCTGTCTAAGGCCTACTGCCTGAAGGGAATCCAGGATGTCCCAGCTCCAGACTGAAGCAGCCACTGGGATAGACCAATCAACATCTAGGATATTGAAATGCCCCAGCAGTAGTAGTTCCTCCACCTTTGTTGCCATCTACTTAATCTAATCCACTAGATCCCTATCCATCTCTTCGTGCTGTGCTGGAGGTCTGTAGATCACCCCTGTATGGATTGCTGTGCCATTGCTGGGCTCAAGGGTGACTCACAGTGCCTCTGTCACTCCATACCTACCCTGCATCTCCATTGCTTTTATACCCTCCCTTACATAAAGAGCAACCCTTCCCCCTTTCTACCTCCCCCTATCCCTCCTCAATAGAGCATAATCTGAAACATTTGCATCCCATTCATGATTTGTGGTGTACCACCTTTCTGTTATACCCGCAATGTCTAGGTCTGCCTCTACTATCCAGGCCTCCAGGTTAGGCATTTTATTTCCGATGCTGCGTGCATTTGTAACCATTGCTCCATGGTTTGCTGCCTGTCCCCCCACTACCCCTGTGTCTACCCTCCTGCTTCTTTCTCCCACCCACTTTTCCCTTGCTGTGCTACCTACCTGCCCCTGCCTTACCCTTTGCATCTGGTACTGGTGTCCCATTTGGCATCCTACCTTCATATTCCTCCTTCCTGGCTATGTACATGTTTCTATGTTTAGTTTTTGTTGTCTATGTATGTGTCCCCACACCCAGTTTAGTGGTTTCCTGCATACTTTGTATCCTTTATCGTTCCTCCCCACCCCATTATTAGCATTCCTCATTCTTATAACTGTGCTAACTGGATGCACTAATACAGTATATGTATGATTAGAGAATGCCTGCCAATTCAATGCCTATGGGATGCACTATAACGCTTCTGCAAGAGATGTTGAGTTTTCTAGCCTCTAAATCTCTAAGCGTTCAATATATTATTGAGCCAAACAGTTGGCAATGTCCTGAGGGAGAGCACGAATAAAAGTTGTGGTTTCCCCAGACCATTTCAATTTTCATATGGAGAATCTCTATAGAATTCACCATTTGAGTTCTCTGACATTGCTGTAATCAATGTCAGGGAAGAATTACTGCAAACTGATGCTTCTAAGATAATAGGATTGGACAATATTCCCTCAAGGCTAATAAAATACACAGTCTCTAGGACAGAACATCCCCTGATATACATTTTTAATGTATCTCTTAAAATTGGAGAATTTGCCAAAGTGTGGAAATGTACCAGATTTATACCAATTTTCAAAACTATCTCTAGACAGTATTTAGAAAACTACTCACCAATATCATTGCCTTCACAGGTATCTAAAATATTTGAAAGACTGGTTAATAACCAGCTGGAACTGCACCTGGAAAAGCATAAAAAGTTAAATAGATACCAATCAGGATTTAGACCTAGCCACATTATGATATTTGCATAGATTAAGGTAATCAGTGATTGCCAGCTCAGCCTGAACAGGCTCAGGGTCATAATCCCACAAACAAAAACAGTGTGGCACACAATGCCACAAGCAAAGTGTCGAAATAAAATAAAATAAAATAAAAACACCGACCAGCACAACATGTTGAAACAACATATAAACTAATAGGGCAACATGAGGAGTTTTTTGTTTTGTGGGGGGCTCCACATTTCACCCCCCCTGGAATTAATATAACCAACTACGAGGGGTTATGGACCTCAGGGACAGGGAGAAACTCGGAAGGGGGAAAATTTCTTTATAAAAAAAAAAATGTCCACTACTGGGAGACAGGGAACCAAACCCTGGTTTCTATTTCTCCTCTGCTTCATGTGCTAGTGCTTTAGCCACTCCACCATGGGAGCAGCTCAACCAGGTAATACACCTGCAGCTACTTGATCCCTTCTTCATTTCTGTGTATAGCAACAAGGGTAGTGGTAATTCCTTAACACTGTTACACCCCTGCCACTGTAAATGGTTTAGGGTTTGTACAGTGTGGTTCATGCTGCACTATTCTTGCAGCGACTTCTTGACCTGGTACCGTCTGGATAGGAGACTATCAGTTGGTGCTATTTTTAATGACTTATCTGAAGCATTTGACACACTAAACCATGATATCCTCCTGTCCAGATTGACCTCAATAGGACTGAATGAATGTAGTACTGGATGGTTTAGGTCCTACCTGGAAGGATGTAGACAAATGGTAGCACTAGGAGAATATAAATCAAGCTTTGCTTCAGTAACAGCTGGAGTTCCTTAAGGGGGCCATTTTAAGACCACTTCTAGTCAATATCTATATAAATGAAGTTTGTTTTGCTGATCCATCTATTAAATATCATCTACACAGAAGGCAGTACACCTGACTATATACAGAAGAAACTCCAGAGTGCTTTTGAACAGATGCAGTATTTTTTATGGCGCACAAAACAGTGCTCAACTATAAAAAAATACAGTTCTTTTTAATGGGAGTAAAACATCTGCCACTGATGACACATTAGAAATTGAGACCTCAGATGGTATTGCCCTACAGCAGTTCATATCTTATAGATATCTTGGAATGTGACTAGATGATAAATTAAAATGGAACACACACAGGTAAACATTAAGTAACATTGGTAGATGGCTGGGAATGTTATAACATCTAAAGTCTTGCATGCCCAGGGAGACTGGAGAGTATGTCATGAATATAATGTTTCTTCCAGTTATGGACTATCGGAACATTCTTTATGCTAGGGCATTGGCAAGGGAGCTGGAAAGGCTGGATGTGATTTACAACAGGTTTGCCAGCATCATCCTCGATGCCCCCCCCTTAAAACACATCATTGTCACCTTTATGCAGACTTAAGTTGACTAATATTAAAAGAGCACAGAAACATGCATATGCTGTCCCTCATGTTTAAATGTTATAAAGGAAAATGTCCTTTATAATTCAGAAGGGTTTGTAAGGGAAGGGGGGACAGCTGCAGTTTAATAAACAGCGCGCTGCACACTCGAGCAGACTAGATAGACTGAAAGGTCTGTTTTTGCTGGCAATTTCATATGGTCGTATAAAAGAACAGTGAAGGAAGGGTTGAGATCAGCAAGGGGGGGATTGGAATTTACATAGATGAATTGTGATTTGGTAGTAGGGTGGTCTTCCACATGCTTTTGGGGAACAACACTGTGGAACTCAGTCCCCCATATTCTGAGTAATAGGATGTTCAGTATGGGGGCAATTAAAAAATTTGGAATGGCTTCCAGTAGTTAGAATCCTCCAACCTCCACGTGCCAGCATGGTGTGTCCAACAGGCTACCAAACACTTACCTTGTTGTCAAAAGCTTGGCATAGGTTAGTATGTCTATGTTTCTAACACAAGGGACTCTTTTAAATTGTGATTGAATAGTCACATTATGCTAACTGTGTCATTACTGTGGAATAATCACATTTTTATAAGCATAAACCCTGGCTTTGTAGATAAGAATTTTTATAATGTTAAATCTCTTTTAAAAAAATGGACTGTATGTCTTGATGGATCTATGTAAAATGTTTAACTTTTGTAACCTTGTTTTTGAAATGCACTGTGGGACCTCACTGAAAATGAGCCAATGCCTCAATTGAGTTGATATATCCCTGTTCATACATTATTATATTAATAAAACTTCTTACTACTTACTACTACATCCATGGCTTGCCTGGGATGACTTCTAGTGATCACACTTAGACTATGGCTTTGATCTGCATCTAACATTAACTGTATATCCCTCCCCTCTTTCCCATGGTCCCCAAATCCTTATGCTTCTTACTACTCTTAATCTTTTTATTCACCTATCCATTCACATAATTATTACATCCTCACAATTCCCCCTATCATTTCCTACCACCTCCACACACTCCAGAGGTTTATAAGAAAGTTCCCTAATGGAAAATAATTATATTCATTGCCACTTTAAGGTCTTCTATTTACCATCCCATGTAACTAGATTATATCAGACAAACTGATATCATGTGACTCTTATTGTTATTCTGAGATGCTTAGATATATGGTTGTTGTGACAAAGATCCCCTCACCAAGGACTTCAAGTTCACCACCACCACCACCGTGGCTTTACCAACAGGAACCAGGAAACCTGTTTCTTACTTCCTCATTGCTCAAGGTCAGGAAGGTCAAACACAATAATTGTGGGTAGAGTGCCCTTCAGAGATGGACTGCAAACAGAGTCCAGAAGAAATAGTAGAATTTCCTTTTTCAAATAAAACAAGCAGTCACTGATTCTATAAAATAGTGATTCTTTACTAGTGACTACGAGTATTTAAAAGCAAAATGTATTTAGAGGAAAACAAAATGATTGCACATTTACTGAGAAGCATAAAATAAAGCAAGTTGAACAGACAGTTGGTATACAGCAACATTTTGAGCTATTCTTACCTCAAATCCTTCACCTGCTCTAGCTACAGAAAAGCACTGTCCCTGACTCTACTATTTCACCAGTGAGCTAATCTTTCTAAGACAGGGCTCCTAGTCTACAGATGTTCCAAGTCCAAGATGAAGTGCTGGCTTTTAGCACCTCAATTTATTCATCTACTCACTGTGGGGAGGGGGTCTCACCCCTTTGAGTGACAGTTCTTCACTGCCCCCAAGTGTGTACGTACGTGTGTGTGTGTGTATATGAATGGATGATATCATCTGGGCCAGCTGGCTCACTCTACACCCACTCCTGCTCTGTCCACTTTTATGATTTTGTTTTTGAAGGATACCGAAGGTGTGTAACTCCATGCTTCTGCCTTTCAAGCTGGCTGAGGTGTTCAAATTGGCACCTTCCCATCTGCCTTATGGAATCTGTGGCTGAATGTTTCCAAGGGAACATTCCACTGAGCCACGGACATCGTCAGGTGTACGCAGTGTGCGCTATGGTGTGCATTTAATTTTTACCTGGGGTAGCAAAATCCTCCTAGTTATTTGCTGCAACAAGCACATCCTGACTTGGACACACTATTCCCTCATGCTGTGCAACTTAATGTGCTATTTCCGATGGATGGGGTAGGAACATGATCAGCAGCATTTGGAATGGCTTCCAGTAGTTGGAATGCTCTGACCTCCATGTGCCAGCAGTGGTAAGCCTCCAAGATTCCTACTGAATCCTGAACCATATGGTCGGTAAGGATTTTCAAGTAATCAGTGCCAGCATCACTCTGAGCACTATGGGGGGGGGCAGTAGAACAAAGGACACCACCGGATGTTGTTAAGACATGTCACATGCCAAGTCAGCATGGGAATTAATGGGAGAGGAGGTGGCTTGGCAAAGAATCATGGCAGAACCTTTTTTTTGCTTTTTCAGCCTGATTGGTGTGTCGCTATCGAAATCCAGATGAGACTGAAAGCACCGAATGGAGGATACAAAAACCATGTGACCAGGTTAAAAAACAAATGGGAAGATGGCATAATACTATTGGCTTGGTGTTTTCTGTAGCAGGAGGGGGTGGGTCCATTGGCCTTTTAAACAGTGGTGGCCATGGTCCAGACAAAGCAAGTGTATTATGTGGATGGACACAAAGGGGGGGAATCTAACCAGCCTTCTTCAAGTAACAGAGCAGAAAGTTAAAGAATGTTTGGGGGTGGACATCACAGAAAGGGAGCTGTTACATGCCATTAAACTGATGATAACTGGCACAAGTCTTAGACTACTTGCTGGAGTTGTATAAAATCTTTAGTGTGTTGCTACCACTGGAGCTGGAAAAGGTATGTAAGGAGGCTAGACAAATAGATACCTCACCCTGATCTATTTAGTAAGTGATCACAGTGACTATTGTGAAAAAAGGAAAGCAGTCTAATGACTCGGCTAGTTACTACCTTTTATTTTTTATTTGTTTGTTTAACCTGTTAGATGGATTGAGACACAGTCTAATTTTCAGCCGTGCCTAGGATCCATGTTGAAACAAGATATAGATATATAAGACATTAAAAAGTATATGCAATTATTTCAGATGTATGTACTGTACTTTCATGTAGATCTCTGTTGTCTGTAGACTACAACATACAACACTGAGGCTCAAGTCTTTCGTTTCTGCCAGATCTTATGTACCTGAACCAAGTGGGCTTTGTAAAGAACCACCCGGCTTATGACTGAGTCAGTTAGCTAATTGGCCTCATGTATGGAGCTCAGAGCTCCACTTCACCAATAGTAGTCATATCACTCAGCAGTTAGCTAGCATTTGATTGGTTGGAGTGGGGCTATTCCATGTCATATTCAAATTTGGTCTGTATGACACTTTTGTCTCATGGGTTCAGACACTGTATGCAGAAGCTTTGGCCGTGCTATCGACTAATGGAATATCTTATACCACATTTAAAGTTAGGCAAAGGCAAGAGGTAGAGTTATTTATTCTAGCCTTGGAGACCCCTGGCACTCCTTCTCTAGGAGGCCCAGGAATCCAGGGGCTTGAGTCTTTTCAATTATTTCTTGGCCATAAGCAGCTATAAGATCATTTGGGACAATCTGAAGCTGCTCCCCCTTTCCCTCAATGCTCCAAAGGAGAGCATCACATACCTAGGCCTAGTACTACACAGAGAGATAAGGAGTTCATTAACAAAACCTTATACCTCTTACACAAAATGTAAACCCAGCTGGAAAAGTGGAGTAAGTTGAAGCTCTCCTTTTAGGTCCAAAAGCTTAAAGTTAAGATTTTTTGGGGGAAATCTCTGCACCATTTTAGTTCCCCTTCTCTGGATTGCTCCATTCTTTCTATGTCCTTCCTGAGATGTAGTTTCCAGAACTAGACACAGTACTCCAGGTGGGGGTCTCACCAGTGAGCTATACAGTGGCAACACCACCTTCCTCCTTCTGCAGGCAATACCCCCTCCCTATGCACTCCAACGTCTCACTGCCTTGTTGTACCACCTCACCACCTTGAGGTCATCTGAAATTATTAATCCTGGGTCCCTTTCCTGTTTGGTGAATTGCCAATACTTCTTCTCCCAGTTTGTATTCTGCCTCTGGGTTTCTGTGCCCTAAGTGCATCATTTTGCACTTTTTCTACATTGAAACCTAGCCACCATGACCTTGGCCACCCCTTCAGTTTTCTCAGATCTCTGCACACTCTTTTCATCCCCTCTAGAGTGTCCAGTCTATTTCAGATTTTGGTGTCATCTGCAAAGAGGCAGACCTTCCCTTTCAGCTCATCAGCAATGTCACTTATAAAGACATTAAAGAGGACTAGTCCAATTACTAAGCCCTGTTGCACACTGCTGGTCTCCCTCCCTTCCCTATAGTGAACTCTGTTTACCACCACCCTATGTCATCTATCCCTTAACCAATGTGTTACCCAGTTTGCCACCTTTGGACCCACCCCTATGCTACCCAGTTTCCTAATGGGCTTCCTATGTGTTGTGCCTCCTATGTGGAATGGTGTTGAAAGACTTACTGCGGGACACAATTTCCATTTCCAGAACATTCCAGTTCACATAAGAGGATGACATGGAGGGATGGGTTTTGACATTGGCAGTGAGTGTATTACATAAATAGATACAAGGAGAAAAACCTCCTGCTACACTACTCTCTATCAATATTAAGATTATGGAGCCTTCTGTAATCTCTCTGAAATACAAGCATTTGAGTTCCCACATATGCCTCATGGTTGCCCTTCAGCCATGGGAGTCCACAGCTTCCCATAGACTAGTGACCTCTGAATTTGCCCTGCTTGTACGTAGGTTGTCATCCATCCCACAGAAGGGAGCCAATTCATTTGTCTATCTTATTAAACCACTACTTGGATATGACAGTTGGGAAATAACTCAGACAGGACAATTTAGCAGAGGTACCAATGCATAGGGCATCAATTTTGCCAAGAAGAGAGAGGTTTAATGCTTTCCATCTGTTATGTTCCATCTGCCAGACCTTCAGCTGGATCACTTGCTTCAGCTCTGAAACTACCTTAATCTCTAAGTATGCTTGATGGGGCCCACTCTAGACTTTACTGCATTATAGGAGTGGGAATGCGGCACTTGTTTAGTGGAAGTACCAGGATTTTACTTCCAGTAACATTTAGCCCTTTGATTACTGAAGATTTTGTATGGAGAGTTACAAAGCCTGGGACAGACCTCTCAGGGTCTGATAGGGTAAGGAAAAGGTTGTCAGTCAGTTAATCAGAGATGTTGGGTGGCACTTGTCCTTGCCTTTTCTGGGAATGACAGTTACCTCCCTGAGAGTGTAGGGTAGTATGGCTGTTGTGAGGACATGGCAGGACATGGTCTGCATGGGAGAGGTGACTGTGTGTGGCATCAATTTGTATAGTCCCACTGAAATACTATCATCCCTTGGGGCTTTACAGGGAGACATTGAGGTGATTGTTGAAGTTATCTCCGAGATTGTAAAGGGCATATAATTCTGTTTGGGAGAGGCAAGGAGATTCCAAGTTTTTATGTCAGTCTGAAAAGGAAAAAAGTTTAATAAAATATTAAAGAAAAAAGCCTGCTTGATGGGGGTGAATTGAAACATTAAGTGGGTTTAATGCATATGTGTGTGCATGTGTGTATGCGCATGTGTGTGTGTGTAGGGGGTGTAATACACTCTATTTTTATTTTGAGTGTTACCACCGATGAAATGCCGTGAGGTCGGGAAGAAATGGCAACTTGGGGGGGGGGATAGCAGTGTGGGTAGCATCAAGTAAACATTTGAAATTCCTGGCTACACCCCCCGCCCTGAGCAACTTTGGCCAATGTTTCCCATTAGACTTGTTTGGACATGTGACATTGGAAGCCATGTTTTGTGCCCACTGACAGAAGAATAATTACATTAATATAATACATTAACAAAAAGAAATTACTAGATCTATCTGGTCACATGTCTGTCACAGTTGTAAAAAAAAAAAAAAGTCCCCAAGACAACAATGTGTCCATTCTTTGTAAATCATTCAGTCCTTTTTTGTTTTTGTTTACAGGGAGACATTGAGGTGATTGTTGAAGTTATCTCCGAGATTGTAAAGGGCATATAATTCTGTTTGGGAGAGGCAAGGAGATTCCAAGTTTTTATGTCAGTCTGAAAAAGAAAAAAGTTTAATAAAATATTAAAGAAAAAAGTCTGCTTGATGGGGTGAATTGAACCATTAAGTGGGTTCAATGCGCGTGTCTGTGTGTGTGCGTGCGTGCATGCATGCGTGTGTGTGTGTGTGTAGGGGTGTAATACACTACATTTTTATTTTGAGTGTATATCACCGATGAAATGCAGTGAGGTAGGAAAAAACAACAAAATGGGATGGGGAGGGGTAGCAGTGTTTGCAGCATTGAATACAAATTTGAAATTCCTGGCTACACCCCTGCCCTGAGCAACTTTGGCCAATGTTTCTCATGAGACTTGTTTAGTCGTGTGCCATTGGAAGCCATGTTTTGTGCCCACTGACAGAAGAATAATTACATTAACAAAAAGAAATTACTAGATCAATCTAGACACATTTTTTTCTTAGTTGTTTAAACAGGAATAGCACACTAAGGTGAAAGCCTTTTTACAGGTGTGACCTGGGAGCACAGGTAAGTTAAGTGACTTTCTTAGGGTCACACAGTATATAAGGGGAGGCTGTGGGATTCAATCCCAGGTCTGGTCTGCTGGATGTTACCAGATTTGCAGCACAGAGCCTTAAACCACTACACTATACTGCATTGTCTTTCATAGTTGTTAAAAAAAAGACCCCAAGACAACAATAATGTGTCCATTCTTTGTAAATCACTCAGTCCTTTTCTGTTTTAATATTTATTTATTGCTGGTGTTCTTTCTAGGTATTAATAGTACTCATAAGTTAATGTTGAATGTCACAGATGTTTACAGTCTTAATATTTATAACAAGACTTTTGCTACTTCATGTCTCTAGAGCAATGTATGTTACTGGAAGATTCATTTCAATTAATACTTTACTGAATGAGTTGGTCTCTGGTCAACATTATAAAGCTTTTACACTTATTAAGGATTTGTTCTTTAGCCTGCCTTAAACAGTTGGAAAACATAGAAACCAGAGAAAACAGTGTATATTTATACATACAGGAATATGTTATCTAGTTATACATGGTCTCTTTTCCTGTGCTTCATCCCACTTAGAAATCATTTTGAAATGTTGGTTTTGTAATGACTTAATGAGCTGTCTTATATTTTACACCATAGAGACGTTATGACTATCATAAAGGCTTGTCACATGGAATGTCAAGAGATTAATCTCCCCAGTTGGAATGAAAATATTTTTAAGTCATCTGAAAGCTAAAGAAGATGATGTGGCCCCACTGCAAGAAACACATCTGACCCTGGAAGAAACATATAAATGGGATGGAGAATGTGCAGGGCAAGTGTTCTATAAATGTTATACTAGTAAAATGTGTGGCATAATGGTCCTGATTAAGAAAGACATACATTTCCAAAATATCTGATTATAACACTGATTTCAAAGGTACAGTAGCTGGTAAATCCTGTCTGGGACATTAAAAGGTGCAGCAACGAAACAGCTACACTGGATGAGGGTGTGCTGGACACAAAAGCAAATAGGAAGTATAACAAATGCCTACACTACTCAAGGATACCATAAATCACAGTTTTATTGTTTAAAATAACAAATCACCAAGCAAAACATATGCAGCATCAGAGACTCGACTAAACTGTACCAGTTTCGCACATGCTGGTGCGTATCAGAAGGCTGAGCAAATCAGAAATCAGGGATCTTAAATACAACAAAAAACTTAAAGTAACAGGGCTAATAAGGCGATTCATGCAAAAAGTGGAAAGTACTTGTGTAGTGCAAAAACTTCTGCCCACTATAATAAATAAAGACCCATTAAAATCAAAAATACATGGAACCTGAATCAGTAATAAATAATTGAATTCATAATAGTTCTATGTATTTTTACATGAGAATGTCAAAGTCTCACTCATGTGATTAACTGGGCAGTTCTTAGCTCCAATATAACAGTGCTGGAGGTACCAACTATTATGTTGGCCTCTGAACCCTAAGGGAAATAAAACATGCAAAAACAAAGGTTATTACTAGACCCTTAGAAACGTGTATAGCAGTAAATCAAAATACATAACTACAATGATATGCATATCCTATTTTCTTCTTTTAATACAGGGTAACAGCTCAATGCAATTGTTCAGACCTGGGAAGTCCATGGCTCCCAAAGTAAAAATCCAAAATGATTCTCTATAAAGGAGTTTATCATTTAAATCTCCTCCCCGTGGACCCAGCCTAACTTTTTCAGTAGCACATGTTTGCCTGTTCTTTGTGCCTTCATGTGACATGCAAAAGCATTTTTTGCTTCTTCCCCATGATAGATCTCAAATGTCCCCACAAGCGCACCTTCAGGGGGGTAGGTAGTCTTGCCCACATAAAATTACCCACACTCACAGGTTGCCAAATACACTACATTTACACTAGTACAGTTAAAAGACTCATTCATTTTGAACATTTTGGTGTTATTTCAGGTAGTGAATGCCTTTCACTATGTAGGGACAAAGCTTGCAGTTGCCACAGGTGAAGTTTCCCACAGATAGTGACGATAACCAAGTACTGCTTGCCTGCCCCTCTGCTTCTGGTTTTGGTTGATAACTGTGCATTAACAAATCCTTAAGATTTCTACCCCTGTGGTACACCATCCGTGGTTTCTTTTTTGTGACTTCAGTTAGAAGAGGTTCATTCTCCAATATACTCTTATTATTGTTAATAATCCCCTGCATCTGGTGTGTGTCTGGTGAAGGTGGCAACAAAATTCATGTGGGTAGGTCCCTCCTCATGTGTTTTAACTTGCAGTAAAGACTCCTAGGAGTTTCAAGGGCCTCCTGAAAGGCCCTTTCCACTTGGTCGCCATTATACCACATCTCTAAAACTTCTACACAAATCTGAACTGTTGACAATGTAGTCTGAATCATCAGTACAATGCTTGCTTATTCTCAACATTTGGGCTTCGGGAATATTCTGGATCATATGGCGCAGATGGCAACTGGATGAGTATAAGAGGGAATTCCTGTCTGTCTCTTTATGAAATAAATTTGTATGTAATATGCCATCTAGTAACTTAGAAATCTGTAAATCCAAAAATGAGACAGAATTCAAATCACTCTGTACAGTGAATTTCAAATTTGTATTACTATTTTCCAGATAATGCACAAATTCCCCAAATTCCTCCAGTGTGCCCTTCCACATCATAAATATGTTGTCTATAAATGACACCAGATAACAATCCTAGGAGGAAAGGAGTGCTCTGGTTATCACAGACAGATGTTCTCTCCCACTTGCCCAAATAGAGGTTGGGATAATTGGGGCCAAAAGTAGCCCCCATGGCCATCCCCATCAGTTGCAGGCAATGTTCCCCTTAAAAAAGAAAATTATTTTTCTGTAAAACATGCTGTATAAAATCCAACTAACAAATCTATTTTTGTGCTCATCAATACTCCCATCCAGGTCCGACCACTATTCCAGGGCTTCAAGCCACCCCTCATGGGGGATATTGGTATATAGCATAGTTACAGTATGTCCATAGATGCTAAATAAAACATACTTTCAACATGCATGTCCCCCAGGACTACAGTAATCTGCATTGTGTCCCTAATGTAAGATGGAAGGCCCAACACATAACCCTTTATGTAGGCATCAACATACTTTGACAAAGGTTCAGTCAGGGAGCCTATGCCAGCCACAATGGGATATCCTGGGGGATCATGCACACTTCTGTGTATTTTAGGTATGACATAAATGCTGGCTCTAACAGGGTGGGTGACAGTGAGGTAAGACAATTCATCAGCTGTAATAATACTTTCCATCAAAACATCATGCAAAACATATCAATGTCACATTTATATCTGTAAATGGGGTCATTTTATCCTACAATGTGTGTATTAAAAACATATCAATGTCACATTTATATCTGTTAATGGGGTAATTTTATCCTGCAATGTATGTATTATAAACATACATTGCAGGATACACAATATTCCCATCCAGGCAAATTTTGGAATTTAATTGATAAATTGCAAAATCCAGGAACATCTGATTACCCAAAGAAGTTTTGTATAAATGGTAGTGAAAAAGAAATAGGGCAATCAGTGTCAAATTATTTTAATGATTATTTCATGAATTTGGGATTAGTTAAAGACAATGGAAAAAATATTGAAGTAATAGGAAACAATAATAAGAAATTAGACAGAATACAATTTAATTTGTTATATATAAAAACCAAGGAAGTATTGTTAGAATTATTTGGACAAGGGAATGCATGACCATGGGGGGATATAAACAGGCATTAAAGACGCATTTATGGAGCATGGCATACGGTGATGTGGGAAATAGTTTTTAATTGTATAGTATTGTATATTTATTACTGTGGTGCATCATTGTTTTAAATTGTTTTAACTTGTACTGCACCTTGAAATTTGAAAGGTTCATTAAAAATAAATATTATTATTATTAAAAATAAACGGAAAAAAAGCAAATGGGCCTGATGGTTTAAGTGGGAAATTGCTAAAATATGCCGCTCCAGTAATTGCATATCCACTTGCACACATTTATAATTTGTCTGTAACTTCTATGGAATTGCCAGAGGAATGGAAATTAGCAAAAGTAATTCCTATTTTTGAAAGTGGTTCTAGGAACAAGATCTCTAATTGCAGACCGATTTCGCTTTTACCAGTTGTAGCTAAAGTTTTTGATAGAATTATTTCCAGGCAAGTTAAAAGGTTTTTAAATGTGAATAATATATTGACAATGTATTAATCTGGCTTCATAGAAAATACAGTACACAAACTGCTTTGGTTAAAGTGACTGGTGACATTCAGAAGGCTTTGGTGGGGGCTGTCCTAGTAGACTTATCAAAGGCTTTCGATACTTTAAATCATGATTGTTTGTTACATAAATTAAAATATTTTGGATTTTCTGATGTAATTACATGGTATAGTAGCTATTTAAAAGGCAGGATGCAAATGGTTTACTTAAAATCATATTATTCAGATTGTAGAGTGGTGGCACAGAGAGTACCTCAGGGGTCCATTTTAGCACCCCAACTTTTTAATTGGTACACTATTGACTTGAAATTTAATCCTTATGTGGCATTAGTATGCAGATGATTCAATTCTGTATTTGGATGAGGATGAAATAAGTAAAATACAAAGTAATCTACAGGAAGCCTTTAATGATTTACAACACTATTATCTACGTAATAAATCAATATCAAATAGTGGATAAACCAAAGTAATGTTGTTTAGGTATAAGAATAAAACCATGTGTAGCAATAGTGTTTTGAATATTAGTGTAAATGATGGGACCATATTACAACAGGTGGAGAAATATAAGTATATTGGCTTGTGGCTTGATACATATTGTACATGGACAGTGCATATTAATAAGATTGTGAAAAGGTTAGGACAGCAGTTAGGGATGCTTTATAGACAAAGATAATTTTTTCTAGATATTCAAAGTTACATATTGTTCAAACCATGTTGTTACCAATTATAGACTATCTCTGGTCTCAGTGGGCTTACCCGGTTACCAAAATCTAAATAAATAAATACTATTTATATGGGGGCCTCAAAGAAAGCCTTAAAAAAGGTAGATATTATATATAATAAGATGGCTAAGTATATTCTGAAGCACCAAGAATGACTCATCATTGTGTCCTCTATAGAGGACTTCAATGGGAACATCTAGATAATAGAAGAGATAGACATATGATCAAGTTAATGTTTAAAGTTATTAAAAAAAGAGTTCCAGGATATTTGCTTAACACTTTGAACTGAATGTTCCAGTCCAACACTTAAGATCAGTTTGTTATTTACAATTTAAAGTTCATAGAAAGAGAACAAAAAATGGGGGTAATACAATCGCTTGTCTGGGACCCCAAAAATGGAATAAATTACTCTCTTATCTCAGATTACATGAAGCTAATGTGACATGGGCCCAGTTAGATAAATGGTTTAGAAACCAAACTGGCACATCAAGAGAGTGCTGTACCATCTAGGAAGCTGGATTATTGAAGTTATAGGTCTGTATAGGACACCTTTTAGCATGTAATATAGAAATTTATATGTAATGGGTTCTTGTGTTTCATGTTGTGTGTGACTATAAAGTATTTGTGTCTTTTTGTATTATGTTATTAATTCATATATTGATTGTAAATGAAATACTTGAAGTAGGAATGTATGCATTTTATGTGTGTTATGCATCAAGTGTACTTATTTATGCTAACATACTAACATACTAACATACTAAAATGCCAGCAGAATAGGCCTAATGGTCTTTCGTGTCTGCTCGTTTGGTCAGTCCCCAACCTGGGTGCTGACCTTTCTGTCCCCCTCGCCTTCTCTGGCTTCTCCCTTCCCAGTTCCAGATATTCTTGCTGCATTGGATTTTGCTTCCAGAACCCTTCCCCTGTACCTGTCCCATCCCCTCTTGAACCCCTCCACTGTCTCTGCCTCCTCCAGCCCCTAGGCAGTGCATTCCATGGCTCCACCACCTCTCAGTGAAGTAGCACCTCTCCTTTCTCCCTGAATCTCCCTCCAGCTTCCAGCCATGCCCTCTAGTGGCCCCTTCCTCCTTCCTTCAAAGCACCCCGACTGTTCCTCCCTATTTACCTCTTCATGTACCTAAAGACCTCTATCATGTCCCCCGGTCTCTTCTCTCTTCCAATGTGTACATATTTAGCTCTTCGAGCCTCCTACAGGTCCTGTCCCCAAGCCCCAAATCATTTTGGTTGCCCTCCTCTGGACCCTCTCCAGGAGGTTAATGTCCCGCTTTAAGTGTGGCCTCCAAAACTGCCATGAGTACTCACAGGTGCCTCACCAAGCAGTTATACAGAGGAGTATCACTTCCTCCTTCTGAGGTGATCCTAGTGATGCATCCCAGCATCCTGTTGGCCTTGGCTGCTGCCTCCTACAAGTCTCAGAGTTGTTCATCTTAACATCCACCACCACCCCCAGGTCCCTCTCAGCCATCGAGACTTGTAGCATTTCCCCCCCCAGGGTGTACACTTGACCTGGGTTTCTGGCCCCCAGGTGGAGTACCTTGCATTTCCCTGCATTGAACCTCAGCTTCCACTTTCTAGACCATCTTTCCAGAGCCTCCAGGTCCCCCTGTAGGGCCACCCTCCCCTCCTCCCCATCCACCACCGCCCCCAGTTTTGAGTCATCTGCAAAGAGACTCATCTCACTCCTGATTCCTGTCCTTATTTCAGATACATAGGCATTGAACAGAAGGGGCCCAAGGACTGATCCCTGTGGGACCCCACTAATGACCCTCCTTGAGGATGAGACTATCCCACCAACTACGACCCTCTGGGTCTGGTCCTGGAGCCAATTGCCTATCCATCTGATCATCTGGTTCCCCACCCCCATTTCTCCCAGCTTATCCAACAGGCCCACGTGAGGAACAGAGTCAAATGCCTTGCTGAAGTCCAGAAAGAGGACATCCACTGGTCTACCCAGGTCCAAGGCACTTGTCACCCAGTCATAGAACTCCACCAGGTTTGTCTGACATGATTTCCCCGGGATGAATCCATGCTGTCTATCATCCAGGCACCCTGACATATCCAGGTCCACCCTCTAGCCTCTCCTTGACAATGCCCTCCATCACCTTGCCCACCACCGAGGTCAGGCTGACAGGCCTGTAGTTCCCTGCCACCTCCCTTGATCCCCCCTTGTGGATAGGCACTATATGCACCACCTTCCAGTCTTGGGGCACCCACCCTGTCCTCAGAGAGATGGTGAAAAGCTCTGCCAGGGGTTTTGCCAGGACATCTGCAAGTTCCTTCAGCACTCTGGGATGTAATTTATCCAGCCCCGGTGCTTTCTCCATCTTAAGGGAGCTGAGGGCTTCCCTCACTCTCTCAGCTGTGATTTCCACTTCCGGTACCCCTTCTCCCTGCTTAGCCTCCCTCACCTGCCAGTGATGCCTCCCCCTCTCCCCAGACCTGCCGATCGGTAAGGGCCCCCCTCCTCAGTATCTCTGTCTCCTCCCATGTATGATGCAGCACCCCCATTTTCCCTGGTGAAAACTGAGGTGAAGTACTCATTTAGTACCTCAGCCTGCTCCCCGGTCTTGTGCCCATCCCTCCCTGATTTAATCCTGCTAATCTGCCCTTCACCCTTCGTTTTCCCCAATGTATCTAAAGAACCCTTGTTCCCTCCCAATTTCCCTGGCCAGGTTCTGCTCCTTCCTTGCCTTAGCCACCCTCACCACTCTAGTGGCCCTTCTAGCCATCAGCTTGTACTCCCTCGATCCCTTTCACCCTTGAGCACTTGAATTGCTTATAGGCTGCTTCTTTCCCCGCACCACCTCCTGGACCTCCCTGGTCCACCAACAGGGTTTTTGGGCCCTACCGCATTTTCGTCTTACTCTTGCACAGGTGCTGGTAGCATCCTGCACCCCTCTCCTGATGATTTCCCACCTACTATCAGCGTCCATGTCTGACCCAATCCCATCCAAATGCTCCTTAAGGATCCTTCCCATTTCCTTAAAATGCTGTTAACTAACATTTTGTATGTTAGTTAACTGTACTGGAATATTTGTTCTTTTTCTTATATGGAGACCCTTGTAAATGAGCATAATTTTATACTCAATGGGCTGTTTTCCATGTTCATTTGTGAATAAAATCATTACTACTACTACTACTACTTCTTCTGAACTTTACATACAACTGTTCATCCCTCAATTGTTTTTCTATTTCCTGAATGTATTTTTGTGTGGACATGACCACCACAAAGCCCCCTTTATCAGCCAGTGTAATAGTCAGGTCCGTGTTCTCTTCAAGGCTCTTTAAAGCTGTTGCCTCAGCTGTGGTGATATTCACATAGGATGCTATTGTATTTTTCTGAAACATGGTCTTAAACGCACTCTCACATGATTTGTCAAATACCCTAACTGTGTCAATGTAGGGTGGCATATATGTAGAGGGTCGTTGGAATGTTTATTTATTCATTTGCTTTTGGTAACTGGGTAAGTGCACTAGCCAGGACTGCCTATTTTCAGGCATGACCCAAGAGATTACAGTTCAAATAAGTTACAAACAATAGTACAGGGAGGAGCTGATACAATGCAGTACATAAAGAGATCAACAACCTTACATGACAGTATAATTACTTACCACTAAAGTGAAGACATACACACACCAGCATAAGCAGTATGGTACACAAAAGATAAAAACAGCTTGCAGAGATCAGTAACATCTGTGCATAACAGCAGTGCTGGAGGCATGGGATTAGGGTATGGGGCAGGGAAGGGAATAGTAGTGCCATGACAAGTAAAGAGGTATGTTCCATGAACTAGAGCAAGTAAAGAGGTATAATACATGAACTAAAGACATTTACATGTGTCTTGGGAGGTGAGGTAATTAAAAAGTGCATGCTTGAAGGTACAGCGAGAACTTGAGCTTCTAAGGGAAAATGGAAGGGAGTTCCAGAATTTGGGAGCATATACGGAGAAGGCAAGTTAACCCATCTTGGTGGAACAATTAGGGACAGTGACCAGAGCTGAAGTCAAGGACCAGAGGAGTCGGGGAGTGGTCCACTGGGGTGAACGTGGCTGCAAGGGAGGAGGGGAGAGAAGAAAGAATTATACTGTCAGTCAGGCAGTGTATAGAATATAAATGCAGGGAGGAGGGGGGATAACCAGTGAAGGTCAGAATACAGTATGCAGCAGTGTTTAAGCCAATGGGCAGACAAGGCAAATCTGTAAACATTGTTATAGGCAACATCCCACACTTGAAGGACATTTGCTTGCACTTGAGTAAAGACTGGCAGTGCAGAGCAAAGATCAGGGAGCAGAAGTCCTTGGGCGACAGAGATCCTAGTGGCAGGAGTCAGGGCATGTCGGACACCATAAGTCAACCCAATTTTGGCATTGACAGACTTGCATACCACATTGACATGGAGAAAGAAACTGAGACATGGATCTAGAGTGATCCCAAAGTATCTGAAGGAGTCAATAATTTGTACCAGACAGCCATTGAGACAAAAGACAAGAAATTATGGGTTTAGGGCACTGAGCTTCCTATGGGACCCGAAGAGCATGGCCTGGGTCTTGGCAACATTTAATGTGAGGTGGTGAGATGTGAGCCATGTTTGGATTTATTGCAGGTCAGAAGAGAGGTGGGAATTAATGTCAGAGATGGAGCTAGAGGAGGTATAGAGAACAAAGTTGTCAGCACAGAGCAAGGTGTGACAGTGGGTGGGAATGGTAGGTAGATTGTTTTTAAATATAGAAAATTGCAGGGGTCCAATGATGGAACCTTGTGCAACACCAGTGGATAGAGGTGCAGGGGAGGAGAGGGACTCTTTGGTAGTAGACAGACTGGGTGCGATTGTGCAGGTAGCTGGAGAACCAGGCAATAGTGGACTGGGAGGCACCCAGTGAACTTAGCTGATGCAAAAGCAGTGAATGGTTGACTGAGTCAAAAGCCTTCATTGAGTCAAGAAAAACAGCCCCCATAAATTGCCCTCTATCCATGGTGGTTGAGGTGTCATTCGTGAATTGCACTAGGGCAGTCAAGGTGCTGTGGCCTGATCTGAAGCCATGCTGAGTAGGAGATAGCAGGTCATAGTTGGCTATAAAGTCTGACACCTGATGATGAATAAGTTTCTCCAGAAGTTTATTAAGGGTAGACAGGAGTGCTATAGGGCAGTAGTTCGTAGGGCTATTAGGGTCACCCTTTTTAAAGACAGGTGTAACCCTGGTTTGTTTCCAGGAGCAAGGCACAGTTCCAGAGCTAATGGAGAGGTTGAAGAGATGAAAGATAGGGGTGGCAAGAATGGAGGCACCAAGTTTGAGAATTCTAGGTTTCAGACTGTCAGGACCAGTGCTGCCATGAGGAGACATTGTGTTAAGGATCTGTAGGACATCAGTTCTAGAGACAGGGCTGATAATAAGGGGGGATAGGGCAGATGGAGGCCTGGGGAGAGGGGGAAGGGATGGAAGGAATGGCTGTGATGGAGGTCAAGGAAGTAGGGGAGGTAAAGAGTGAGTTAAAGGCATTGGCTATGGTGTTGGGGTTGTTACAAGAGACATTGTCAATTAGCATGTCATGAGGGGCTTGAGAAGCATTGTGACCCAGAATGTGGTCAATATGTGCCCAGTACCTTTTTGGGTAATGGGCAGAGGCATGAAGAAGACTGCTGTAGTAATTGCCTTTGGCAGCATGGATTGTTTTCTTGCATGAGTTCCTAAGGGCGTGATAGGCAACAAAGTCGAAAAGAAGGGAAGAGGCTTTTCACCTTGCCCAGAGCTTGTCATGAGATTTAAGCAAACAGAGAAGGGGGCTGGTCAACCATTTGGTGGGAAGGCCCTAACCCTGCATCTAATGTAAGGAATGTGCTTGGACTACAGTGAGGGCAATGTGTTGGAGAAATACTCCACCACCAGGTCAATGCTGTTTGTGATGAAAAGGAGAGACCAGTCAACCTGCTGGAGATTGAATAGAAAAGCCAGGGGATCAAAGGCAGAGAAGTCAGCCATGGAGATAATTTGTTTTTACCTCCTGTCCAGTTGGTCCCATCCCATCATGGGTACCATCCAAATTCAAACCAAGGCACATCCTGTTTTTTGTAAAATGGGCTTTATGGTTATTACAAAGCTATGTACCATATCAATTTCATTCCAAATTCTGAAACTCTAACAGAATTTTTTGATAAAGCCAATCTGACTTAAATACAGTACCACTTCAATTTCTCAATTTAATGAAAAGAATGTAAAAGAAGCCATCAACTCACTTCCTGAGAAAGAAAAACACCTGGAATGGATGGTCTCACAAATCAGCTCTATCAAGTTTTTAGTGATGACTTAATACCGTGGCTAAAAAGAATGTTTGAAGAATGATTAGACCCAAATAATAACATCGCACCATCTATGCAGGTTGCAAAAATTACTCTCATTCATAAAGAAGGTAAACCAGCTGATCAACCTGAAAACTATAGACCTATAGCCATTTTAAGTTCTGATTACAAACTTATAGTAAAATTGATTAATAGAATCTAAATTCATTTAAACTCCCTCATACATCCAAACCAGTATGGATTCATTAAAGGTCACAGTATCCCCCAGGCAACAAGAGAAATTCAAAACATAATGCAATTGATTAATAATAACCCCCTTTATAAAAATGATATATATTTCACCACAGTGTTGTATGCAAGTAAAGCTTTTGATCTAATGAACATAAACTACATTTGTTATATGCTAGACAAATGGGGTCTTCCAAAAGAATTAATTATTTTAATACAAAAAATTGTATAAAAATACTTTGGTGAAATTCCAAATTAATAGACATTTAACACCTTAATTTAAAATACTGAACAGAGTTCGTCAAGGTTGTCCATTGTCTCTGATCATTTTTATATTAGGACTAGAACCCTTTTTACAAGTAATAATGCCCCTGTATAATGCATTGGTGCATCCCCATGTGGAGTACTGTGTTCAGTGTTGGGCCCCATAGAAGAAGAGGGATGCTGGACTGATGGAGAGGGTGCAGAGGAGAGGAGAGCCACCAAAAGGATCAAAGGGACAGAGGGACTGAGCTATGAGCAGAGACTGAAATATTTAGAGTTGTATTCACTGGAATATCGTAGAATGAGGGGTGACATGTGTCTGATTTATAGGGCTTTGACCGATACTAATTTGTGGGATCTTTTAGGCCTGGTAAAAAGGGATAAATCATACAATAACAGAGCACATTGTTACCCATTGTTAAAAGACAGATATATTACAAATAAAAGGAAATATTTGTTAAACAATAGAGTAACAGAAATTTGGAATATGCTGCCCGGTGAGGTCATGGTAAGCAATACAATGTTGGAATTTAAAACAAATTTAGATAAATTTCTTTTGAGTAAAAATATAAATGGGTATACATAAATTGCCATTTGCGAGCTCATGGACAAATGTCTTTATGCTCTGTAATGTCTATGTAATCTATGTAATAAGGAATAATCATAAAACAGGAGTCAAGCTAAATTATAGACATCTAAAATTAAGCATTTTGCTGATGATATATTATTAATATTAAAAAATATCCACAGACCCTTAGAAGAATTCCTTAAAGAAGTTAAAATCTTTTCTTCAATTGCAGGCTTCCAGATAAACAAAAACAAGTCTGTTATAATGAAAATTACTAAAAATAAAACTCAGAACTTAGATAAATTTGAATTAGAATTCAATATTCAAAAATCAATAACATGCCTTGGTATACAAGTGTCCCCAGATCAACAACAGAACATAAAAGTTAATTATAATAATGCCAAACAAAAAATTAAAAACCTATTATAGAATTGGTGTGGCCTCTTACCATCACTCTGGGGATGCATAGACATGATATGGTTATGCCTCATTTCTTATATACATTGCAAAACTTAGTAGGTGTTCCATCTCAAGCCTGGTTTCTTGATATTAAAATGATTTTTTTCCAAATTCCTATCGAGAGGGGGAAACCCCCAAGTTGCATGGAGTATTTTAATTATGCCAAGAAGGAAGGGGAAGGGGGTTAAGCTGTCCAGATCCCAAGACATACATGAAAGCTCATATTTTATCAATGATGTACCAATGGAGTTTCTTTCCAGATTGGGATACTGAATTGTATTTTATGATGATTTTCAGCTAACAAAAAACAAGTACACTACCCCACAATTTCTTTACAGATTATGATATTCCTAATGAGAACACAACTATTTTTTGTTCTTGGCTGTCTATGGTCAAAATGGAAATTAAAAACCCTAAAATATTTCAAATTACATGAGTATTTTCAAATATATGACCCACTAAAAAAATATGGAAAAATAACACACGTTTGCTTTAAACCCTTCCAAAATAAAAACATTCATATATGGAAGGATATATTGTGGGAATATGATTTTCCTACCTTTCAACAACTACTTACAAAACTAGAATTAAGGCAATAGAATAAACTGCATTATTATACTTTACAAAAAAAATCATGAAATTAAAAAAAAATATTCAGTTGGAACTCCCTTAATATTCCAACAGAAGTTAAAAATCAAGAAAAAATAACGGGACCTGGCACAAACACATTATTAGCAAGATTGTATATACGATTATTAACTAATGACAAATTCAAAACAAATAAATAAAATTGACAAATGATGGGATGTACAAGCCAACATATATCTCTCTCCCAAACAATGGGAACAATTACATATACATGGAAATAAGATATACATGTCAGTGAAGAACAAAACTATTCAAAGGAAAATATTAGATTGTGCATATATAACCCCTACTACAGTAGCTAAAATAAACCTCGAGTACAGCGATCTTTGTTGGCATGGTTATGGGCAGAGGGGAACTTTGATACATCGTCTATGGGACTGCCCATATTTAAAAATGTGGTGGGATAACATAAAGAACATACTGTATTATTAAGTATCATGTAGATACATATACCTTTAAATCCAGATATTTTTCTTTTCAAGCATACAGGTTTTATTTTCCAGGATAAAATGAAATCCCACATTTTTGATATGGTTACTATGGCACTAAAGAGACAAATCATAGAACACTGAAAAGATAAAACTCTTCCTTCCTTTGAGTTACAAAAATGGTGGTATACCTTCAGAGAAACCCTATCAATAGAAAATTCATTGATGATATAGATGAAATGGCACATGATGTCTTAGTATCTCACTGGAAACAGATGGAGGAAAGTTTGTCACCTTTATTACAAATTGGTTATGCTCAAAATGAAATTAGGAATATAATTGTGAGTGATGGTATTCTCTCTATAATGTATTGTGCAATGAACTAAGAAGGAGATTATACTTAATTTTTAAACCTGGAAGGGTGGGGGGGGGAGTAATTATATAGTATATTTGTTAGGAATTTTGTTTTCATATTTATGTTATTTATGATTGATGTTATTATCATTGCACTTCATATGAAATAAAATAAAAAAATATATTGGAGAAAAAAAATGGGCTTTAAGATTTAAGTTCCTCTAGAGTCTGTGTAGATCCACAAAAACTTCTAACAAATTAGAATCCCATGTGGTGACAAATGTCAGTCCCTGCTGGAGTACATCCAATTTTGAAGGTGTCAGAACAGTGCTCGATATGTTGATTACAATGCTGTCCTGAGCACTGTTTAAATTATCCTCTTGCCTCTCACCCTACTGCTGATGTTGCAGCCTCCTCTTCTTGTAGTCCTTTGCTTCCTTGTGTGGTTTTCTGGCCCTGGCCCTGGCTGTATGGCACCTGTGTTGTCGGTAGCTGGAACTGTGCCATCTGATGAATATCTGTCTGCTCCAACTTTCCTTCCTCTAAAAAAAGCTCCTCCACTTCAGATTCACAGTTGGAGGTTTGGTACATTGGGGAATTGCTCCTGTGTTTCAAAAAAGATTTCCATGACTGGTTATGGGAGCCAGGATAGTAATGTTATTGCCATGCCCCCTTAAGGAGTTCCGTCGTTGTTGATTGGCCTTTTGGTTATGTTGATTTCTGTTCCAAATGAACATCCTGTCCAGGAGGTAATCTTTAAGGCCTCTTTCAAATTTATGTAAATTGGACTTCTGAATTTTATTGTCCTCCCTCTAGATGTTCTCCTTTACTCTTCATTCAAAAATTTCAACATCCAGTTGGTCTTGATATTGCAGGATGGCAGCTTCTTTTGTTTTGATGTTCTCACTCAAGTCTGATTGTTGGGAAACATAATCCTGGATGATAGATCAGTTTCTAGCCACTGTACCCTCTGCCAATCCAACATAAAGTTATCCCGCTCCCAACCATAAATTGGATATTTGGTAAACCTTAGTCCTCTGGGTGAGTGCCCTACCTTGAGGTATGCTTCAAGCGTGATTTTACCCCAGTTGTGGCATCTGTCCCTTGGATGAACTAGCCCAGTGCAGAGCAATCTACATTGGGCTTGTCCCTGACAGACCAATGACTGCGCAAGCACAGTATGACAATGGTCACAGTTTTCATGGGCGTAAACTTTGTGTACTTGAAAGAAATTAAGTGCTCCAATGAAAGAGTGCTTCATTACTTTCATTTTCATAAGACTGTGCCCATCTTTCACCCCCATTTTCACCTTTCCCCATTAAGATCTGTTGATTTGGAGAGCTCCCCACCAAGACAAAAACAAAACCCCACAACCAGCAATCCAAATTTCTGCATCCACAGGTCTACCAAACAAAACCAAAAATCCTTCAATGGAGCCCCAAGAATACAAGATTTTTAGCCCTTCAGTTCAGTGGCAACTCCACAATACACACACACACACACACACACACACACACACACACACACACACAGTTGCAGCACCCATAAGTCGCTCCACTTGCCACGTGCCAACTGAATGAAGAGGGTTAGTGTCTTCTCATGGTGGAGCCCCATGTGCTTTACTTTGTTGCCATGTGTTCTTTACTTTGTAGCCCTTCAGTTCAGTGGCAACTCCACAACACACACAAACCTCTTCTTCCATTCAGCAGCTTGCGCTTCTAACTCCCGTCTGCAGCAACGGAGGACACACACACATCCCTCCTCTTCAGTTCAGTGGCTCCTAGCTCTCATCGACAGCAACAGAGGTATGGTTTTGTGGTGATCACAATATCAGAGATTTTCCTATGACTGTTTAGTTTTAGGAGGCATTCCACCTTAACTTTGGAAGTATAATATCAGCACCATGACAGTCATGTTTGCAAGTTTTCAAGTTTATTTATTTCAGCCAAGATGTAAATTGGTGCTACAGCAGCTCAGGATGTCATAACACTGGCTAAACTATGCAAATCTGCATTACTGGAGGTGTCTGCTCATGATGGAGCCACCTGTGCTTTACTTTGTAGCCCCCGTGCTTTACTTTGTAGCCCTTAAGTTTAATGGGAACTCCACAACACATACACACACACACATACACACACACTAACAGCAATCGTAAGCCACTCCACTTGCCACTCACTGGCTGGATGAAAAGGGTTAGTGTCTGCTGGTCTTCAAGCCCTCTGTGCTTTACTTTGTAGCCTTTGCATTGTAAGTGCCTTTAATGGCTGAGACCCCCGCCCCTCCCACACACATCTCCTCTTCAGTCCAGCGGCTTGCGCTTGTAACTCCCATTGGCAGTAACAGAGGACACACACACACCTCTTCTTTAATTTAGCAGCTTCTAACGCCCGTCGTCGGCAATGGAGATATGGTTTTGTGGAGATCACAATATCAAAGATTTTCCTATGGCTGTTTAGTTTTAGGAGACATTCTGCCTCAACTTTGGAAGTATAATATCAGCACCATGATAGCCATGTTTGCATGTTTTCAGTTTTATTTATGGCAGCCAAGATGTAAATTGGTGCTACAGCAGCTCAGGATATTATATATAACACTGGCTAAACTATGCAAGTCTGCCTTATTGGAGGTATATAAACAAGACTGTACTAGGCTGTCAATGCTAGAAGTGAAAGCTTTCAGGAAAGATATCCAGTGGTTGTAATTTCCCAGCCATAAAGGTATGGAATATGGAGTATATTGTATTAGGCACACTTAGGGTGTGTGTGTGTGTGTGTGTGTGTGTGTGTGAGGTGGGATCAGGATTTCAGTTTTGAATACTGAATTTGAGAATGCATTTTTGTTTCTTACTTTATGATATGTAGGTTATAGAGTAACAAATTGTGAAAATCTGGGTAAAGGGGAAGAGGAAGTATACACCGGTTTGGATTTTATGTTTTTATTTTATTTCTTATTTTAACCAGACTGAACAGTGCACTCCACATACAGTTTGGTATTATTTTTCTTTCTTTTTCTGATAAATTATGCATATTCTGTTTGAAGTTTTGTTGAACTATTTTTGTTCAATAAAATTCCCCTGCTCATCATCAATAAGTGCCATGGGATTTTATACTACTTTGTGGATAATGAACAGAGATGGGTCAAAGGGAACCTCCGTTTAACAGATGGCACCTCACCAGTGCAGCACCCCCTTTACTGCACTACAGTGTCAGTTATGGGTATTACCCCAAGTACCTGGTGTGGGTCTGGAACCCACAATTTTCAGGTCTTTTGGTCCCTGAAGCGCACATGCTACCTACTGAGCCATTGACACTTACTAGATATGAAGGTAAAAAGGGGAGACATAACTACTTAAGTTTCTGGATCTCATCAGGATTCTGCTGTATAGCCATTTTTATGTGTATAACTATACTGTATAGAATGAAAGAAAGCTAAATGTACAGCAAATTAAATGAAGCAAAATGAAGATACTGTAAAATGTGAAATCATGTATAGCAAATCACATGTATAGCAAGATACACTTCTCTGATGTTAAACATCAAAATCCATGAACTTCTGTGATTTTCCTGTGTGTAGACAATTAATATCTGAAAATTACCCTTTTCTGCTAAAAACCATGAATCACTATCACTCCTTATCTTTCTAAACAATAGAAGTTATAGGGGTTGGAAGAGTCCAGTGCTCTTTTCAGATGAAGAAGACCATTTTTCTACTTCTTGTTAAATTAAACTTAAAAGTCAAAAAACTATTAAGACAATATACAGCGCAGTAGAATTGTAAGGCAGTACAGTCAAGTCACTGGATAACATGTTTGCAAATCAGGGAACTAGTTTTAAATTGTGCCAGAACCACTTATTCAATATGTGACCTTGAGTAAGTCACCTGACCCTGCAATGGTTGAGTTCATCTAGCTCTAATAAGTACTAAGAACAGGAGCCTACTGAAAATGAGATGTTCTTTCACTGCTTGAATACCCTGGGTAAATAAGTTGTAAAATAAATGTATATACAGTAGATGTAACCTGCTAGGGTACTGGGCATATGGTATTCTACTACATGCCTTTAACCATGCTTGTAACTAGTCTTGCCATTGTCTGAAAATGAGCAAACTCTTTGTCTTGTACGCTTACCCACTTACCAAATAAAAAAACTTTAATTTTATTTTAGATTACTCAGTTAACACAACATGAAAAGGAGATTGGAGGAGTGTACCAGAATTTTATTGCTCCAAATGAAAAGGATGTCCTCCTAAAGGAGAAGAGAAAAGTCCTTTTTATGTTTCCTTGCACTGGTGCAAGAAACGTTTTTGTTACAGAGAACAGCATTTCTGAGATGTGTCAGTGGCTAGCCCAATGCAGGGCAAGCTACATTGGGCTCATTCTTGACAGACCAATGACCACGCAAGCTGAATGAGATGGTGGTCACAGTTTTATGGTCACAGTTCATCTCACTGATAGAGTTATCAACTGTGTTTAGAAACATTTTTATGTTTCATCCATGTTATTATGGAAACACAGTAACAGTGCATGCACACAGACACACAGGCAGGCACACACACACACACACACACACACACACACACACCATTGGAAAAATGGAAAGGCAAGCCTCTCTGTCCACTACCCCTCAGGTTTGCTACAGAATCTTCCAGTGGTACTACTGGGAGAGAGAAATGATTCCACTTTTAATCCAACATTCAATTATTCAATTATGATTCAAGTTTATTGTAGGAAAACTCCATTGAGTAAGCTCATTCACAAGGAGATCCTAGTACAAGACAAGTGTACAACAATAGGTTTACAAAATAAAAGGAATGTACTTTGAATAAGACAATGGGTATCACACATCACAATGTACAATCACAGTAAAAAGAAGTCCTGGTGATAAGATAGAGCAGCAATGAGGCAATTTATATAATGCAACGATGCAACAATCTGTGGTAGGATGCACAAGACAGTGGGTGTAGTTCATAACAACATACTATCACAATAAAAACAGGTCCTGGCAAAAAGATAGTGCAATAATGAGGCAAATTACATGATGCAACAATGTGGCAATCTGTGGTAGGATGTAGAGAAGGCAAGGAATGCAGCAGAGGGAGGGGACAGGACAGGAGTGAGTAAGGACATGAAATAGTCAGTTAATAGGGAGTAGAGTGCTACAGGAGAGGATAGGGGACTTAAGCAGTGACAGAATAACACATGAGACAGGGCCAGAGGGGAAGGTTATAGGAAAAGGGGGGGATGAAGAGGGAGTCAGAGAGCTAAGCCCTCTGACAATTGCAAGGATCCATGAAGAATCTTGAGGTGAGCAACTTGAAGAAACTAATAATGAACAGGCCGGTGAGCTTACGTGCCATTTGAATGTTGTTCCAAGCCACAGGGAGAGAATGTGATATAGCTCCATTGCCAAGGGATGTTCTAGTTCTGGGGATATCCAGAAGGAGGGAGGAAGGAAGACTTCTTAAGGGAATAAGCGCAGTGTGAGATGTGGACGAGAGAAGAAATATAGTCTGGGAGTTTATTATGCAGTGCTTTGAGCATCCATGTACCAAGGCGGAGCAGTCTTCTAGTGGCAAGGGACATCAACCCAGCAGTAGAAAATAGGTCACAGAGATGGGTCCTGAAGGATGCGTTAGTAATAAAATGAAGGGCATGGTGGAAGAGGACATCGATCCTGTGGAGGTTGGAAGCCGAAGTGCAATTGCATATTATATCACCATAGTCTAAGAGCAGAAGGAATGTTGCCTGAACGAGTCTGAGTCTTATCTCCAGTGGGAAGAGGGTTCTATGTCTAAAAAAGAAGCCTAATCTGGCTTTAAACTTGGTGGATAGATGATCAATGTGGGCATTGAAGAATAGTTATTTATCGATTCAGACTCCTAGGTATTTGAACTTGTCGACAACTTCAAGTGGTTCCCCTAGGGAAGTTTTGACAGTTGTGAGGTTGTACTTGTTCCCAATTGGGGAAGGGGGTTGTTGTGGTGGTGGAAGTACATTACCCTTAGTTTTCTTAGCATTGAGAAAAAGCTTGGCACAGGTAAGATTACGTTTGAGCTGAAGGAAGTCGGTTTGGAGCTCTTCACGGACATCAAGAAGTAAGGGTTTGGCAGTGTAAAGTATAATATTGTCCACGAAGAAGTGCAGTTTTGAGTTAGTGATATTGGAATTAAGGTTGTTGATGTAGATGAAGAAGAGGATGGGGCCGAGTATGGACCTTGGGGGATGCCTCTAGTGATGGGAAGCGGATTCAAAAGGAGGCCATCTTCTTTTACTTGCTGAACATGCCCTGTGAGATAACTGGAGAACCAATGGATTGTGGAGGCAGAGGCACCTTGGTTGGAGAGGCTGTGCAGAGATAGGTTATGGTCCACAGTGTCGAACGCTTTGCTCAGATTGAGAAACACTGCCCCAGTTACTTGCTCAGAGTCCCAGTCGAAGAACCAGTCATTGGTGATTTTACCTAGGGCAGAAATAATGCTATGGTTATGTCTGAAGCCTGACTGAGCAGAGTTGAGGAGAGAGTGGGTTTCAATGTGGTCTTTCAGCTAAGAGTATATGAGTTTTTCTAGGATTTTGGAGAGCACTACTAGTATCGAGTTGTTTACGTTGGAGGGGGTTACCAGATCTGAAGAGTGGCAGAATGTGGGCCAACTACCAGAAGGAGGGTACAGTGGCTGTTGAGATAGAGACGTTAAAAATGTGGAAAATGGTGGCAGTGAGATAGTAATATGCAAGTTCAAGAAAAAAGGGCTGTAACCCATCGGTACCACCACCCTTCTTAGTGTCAAGTCTATGAAGGTGGTCTTGATGTCCTTATATGTTATGGGAAGAAGTCAGAGAGTGCAGTGAAGGGGGTGCAGGGGGCAGTGGGGGCAGAGTGGTGGCAGGATAGCCCCCCATAGGGGGAGGAGTCGAATGCTAGCCCGGCAGTGGCAAAGTGAGAGTTTATTTTCTCTAAAATAAGGTTGAGGTCTTCAAGAACATTTCCGCTGTCAATGATCTTGGGGGGGAGGGATGGAGGGGGCCACTTTACGTCCTATGGATTTTATAGTATGCCACGTCTTGGCTGAGCATCCTTTGGCCTGTTCAAGAGTGTTGACATAGTAGTTAGATTTTGCCAAGTGGATTAGTTTGACGCAGGAGTTTCTGGCATGCTTAGTAAGAACTATATTAAATCTTGACTTTAACCAATATTGCCACACAATACACCCCTGCCACATACAATACACCTTGCAAGCAAACATTCAGCATTAACAAAGGCTTGTTTTATTACACCTCTGTGCAGCTCAATTGCATCAGCTGCTATTGATAATTTCATTATATTAGATCTTGCTACTTCCAAGCTCTCTGTAGCTTTGGACCCAGATATCCCCCCCCCAAAGATTTTTGAGAATAAATATTTACTTATCTTCTTATTAAAGGACCCTTACTTTACTAAATGCCTTCAGAAGAAGCAAAATAATATTTTCTATTAAACTTCCATGAACAGGTCAATACGTGTAATGTTTTGGAGGCATTTAGAGCAATCATGAGGGGGAAACATTATTGGGTATTCAACATCCAGGAAGAAAATAAATTAAAAGACCTCAAAGATAAAGAAGAACTCCTGTTCAAGCCACATTTCAAACATAAACCAGATGCAGATAAATATTCAGATAGTTTCTGACATATTTCTTCTTTAAAGGGACAATATAAATCATTTCTTCATCATATTATTTCTAGTTGAAAACCCAAATTTAATGATTGCATACCTCCTCTAAAGCTCATAGAAGTTGCTGATTGTTTTATCTGCTTCCCTTATTAGAAGAACTGAAATGTATGGGAATGGTGCAATTATTCCTAACTTTGTTTTGCTTCAAATCCTTGATCAACTCTTATTGCATACATACTGAACATTAAGAACACACCCAAACAGTGTAAACACTCATGACACAATAATCTCCTCTCCTCCCACTGCATTACAAGTGGCTAAATTGTGTTATGGGAGTGTCCAAGTCCAAGAACGATGCAGTAGAATTTGATTAAAGAATGTAAACAAACATGTTTTTTGTGTGGTAAAACCAGTATGTTAGGCAGTATGTTTTTTTTTTTTACTTTTAAAGGGAAAAAAGAAATCAGAATCAAACTACAGTATCAGCTACATTAGTAATCACTATAGAAAACAAGCATTCATAACATGTTTTTTTTTAACTAGATACCCTTTGAGGCCTAATGGGTGATGACAGTGTCCCTTTAAAATATCAGATAAGTGGTTGCTATAGTAAGAAATTTGAATATGCCCTTTACAGATTAAAACATAAATACTGAAAATCTGGAGCAAAATCAGGAAAACATCCAGCTTGTAGATTAAAGCAGACAAAAAAGAAATTCAGTAACAGGAATTCAGGACTAAACAATAATATGAAAGTCAGAAAAATGGAAATCAATAAGGAGTTCTTTGACTTTTATAACAGAGTATATTCATATAATACAGTCTCCTCTCTAGAGGAGTAAAATGTACCTTCCTACTCTATCAAAAGATGCAATTAGGAAACTGTATTGTGCCATCTCTACTCAAGAGACTGAAACAGTCATTAACAAACTACTACCAGCCAGCACTTCAGGTCCATGTGGCATTCCAGATAATTTCTATTGAAAGGTTATTGCCTGTAGTTCAATGGGGTGAAGCAACCAGCCACGCCCCCTTCCAGAGCTATATAAGCAGTTCCTCCCAGACTCCCTCTGAAGCACTTTTTATTTGCAGCTGGAGGCTCTGTACATCTCTGCCTTTTCCCCTGGGGCCTACTAGGGCTTTGCTTCCCCCCTTCTCCAACATTTGCATACCTCCTTCCCTTGTGCTTTGGGCTCTGCTTGATTTGTACTGGACATTGTGTTTCTCCTGCATTTTGATTAGTATTTGCTTTGTCAATGGACTTTGGTAAAAATAATAGAATGCATCAGTACATTTTAAATAACAAAGTTATATTGGAGACAGTAGAGGAATCTGACCTGAGGGTATATATTTTCAATAACCTTAGTTTCGAAAAACACAATAGCGAAGCAGTGAAGAAGAGTAAAAGAGTGGTGTGGAACATCTTGAGAAATATTAGGAGCAGAAAGGAGGAGGTTATGCTACCACTGTACAGGTCCTTAGTGAGACCAATCTTAGAATACAACGCACCTTTGTCTGCACCGCAAACTGTGGGGAGTGCGACTAAGGTGGAGCAGGTAGAGAGGGCATACACAAAGAAAATTAGAAACATGAAACATCTTATATACAGTGAGAGGCTGAGCACCTTGAAGGTGTACTCCATGAGTTATAGAAGAATGAGAGGGGACTTGTGCTTCATTTTTAGGGCTATTAAAAATGCCGAGATATGGGAGACGGGCTTTTAATCTTAGAATGAAACAATCATGTCAGACCAGATCACACACTAGTCAACTGATGGGGGACAAACGTAATACCACCAAATGAGCCAAATGGTTTAACCAACATGTAGTGAATGTATGGAATGACCTACCAAGGGAGGTAGTTGAAGCTGGTAGCATGGCTGTGTTTAAGAAAGAACTAGACTCATATATATGGGTTCAAAAAAATGAGCAATTTGACCACTTCAGTGGCAGGTCCTGTTTTTGGCAGTTCTTGCTAATTGGACCTGAAAAATATTCCTATGTACCTATGGGTATGCTGTCACCACAGCGACTCCGGCACCACGAAGACCATCAGAGCGACAGGAATCGGGCAAAACCCACCCATCACTGTGATGGTCTGTGATCAGGAGTGCCTTGCTGGGTGTTTGCACCCCCCAGTCCAACTCCGACTTGAAGTTAGAATCCTAGAAACTGGGGGATGTAAGGGGCAGATCCCCCCCACGGGGGGGTTTGGGGGTGTAGCCCCCTGTTGTGTGTGCCGACATCCCCGTGGCTACAATGCTGACAGCTGGCATTGCAGCCATCGTTGTAGGGGATGTCGGCACTAGCACTGTCGAAGCACTATAGGTAAACCATACCTATGTACCTATGTTGTCTCTGATTGCTGTGTGCTTCTTTGAGTAGCTTGTTTCCTGTCCTCCTGTATTTGTGCTTTTTTGTTTTGCATTTTCTTTCTTTTGGGGGCTTTCTAGTTTATCTAGAATCCTATTGCCCTTTGTTTGTATTGTGCTATTCCTGCCCTTGTGTTATTCAGGCTCCATAATTTAGCAAATCCTCAATTCAACTGCAATTGTTTTCTGTATGCTTCAGCTCAAGCTGCTGCTTCCCTGCCTCTGCTATCTCCTGTGCTTATCCACCTTACTTGTTTGCACCTGGTCCAGGCTTTGTCCTGCCCCAGCTAGCTGCCACTCCCTGCTGTGCTATGTTTGTCTCTCAGCAGATCTGCTCAATTGATTTAGTGTTAGCTTAGTAAGGCAGCTACTACTCTCAACTTTTAATCTTTGCCCTGCTCTAGTATATTTATGTTGCTGTATTACTATACTGACACAGCTTATAGCTGCAGGCACTTTAGCAGTACATTTTTGATGTTAACTATTCTGCACCTTTCAGTCATTAATTTGCTTCAACTTGTTCAGATTACTCTGACACCTTGCTATCATATGGCTTTGTCCTTGACTAGGACATTGCCAGTTAAAGTGGCTCTATTTTAGGGGTTCCTATCCAACCAACATTACAGCTGCTGTTTGGTCTCATGGTGCTTAGCTCGTGGCTTCCCTCTTATTCCCACAGTGGGGGACTGTGATGTCACAGTAGAACATCATGGCTCCAAGTAGCAGGAGCATGCTTTTATGTAAGCTATATCATTCTGCCCTGCTGTTTTTCCTACATGGTTTTTCAGTTATCCATGCAAAAATACGTTAACCTCTCAGCCTACATGGCTTTCAAGATATTAATTGCATTTCATTACTGCCTTGAAAATGCTCCTGTAATCCCTAGGTGGCTCTATCCTATGGGCTATTACCCCTGCCTACATGACTATGCACAGGTTGAGGGGCCTGAGCTCTGTGAACGGGTGCCTCCACTTGGAGGAATGGTATTGCGGTAGCGTAGTTGCTTTGGTATAGCCCTCCAGGATGCTATAACCACCCACCAATCCTTCTAGTGGCCTGAACAGTAGAACACTAGAACATTCACATTGACCAAATAACAATAATATTATGCTCACACCCCTTGCTCTTACCACCAGGGCTAGATCATCTGCAACTGCCCTAGAAACACCCTAGAAAATAAAATCAGTGATGCAACAATACAATAATAAAACTGTAACCCAACCAAGAAGGTACACTAGTCAGGTTAAACGTGAAAACCAACAATCTGGTGTATTTAGGGGAAGTGAACAAGGGTGGGGTGTGAATCTAGCAAATGATTGGTGCCTCTGACTTGATTCAAATTGGTTCGACATGCACTGTAAGTCCCTTAGAAATAGTCCCACAATCCTGGGTACCCAGTATGTTAAACAAGCTAGCCTGAAGTGTTGCCCAGGGTAGGCCGGCATTGCAGCTGCCATTGGGGCCCTTAGGAAGGAAAAACAGTTAACATGCACACAACCCAAATATCTGTAATCCAGAGCATGGCTCAGTCCGTTGCAATAAGCCTCATGCAAGAAAATCAGATGGCACGCTATGATTCAAACTGTTGTTGGAGGGAGCTACCCTGATTTCATATTAAGGCTCATACTAAGGTATCTAGGAGCCAAAGGAGGCGGTAAGCTCATGGTGTTGCTCCTGTCCATTTACCCATAATACTGTACAACATTTCCATTTAATATATATCTAGATATCTAGTCGCTGTTTGAATTGCTGTTTACTATTACCTATAATAACCTCTAGGGGTAATCTATTCTAGGGGGACACCACCACTATCTGTGTGAAAAAAAGCCTTTCTCCTATTAGTATTGAACTTCCTGGGTTGGAGCTGCAGTGGGTGTCCCCTAATGCTTGCTGAAATATTTTTTAATTTTAGCTGTAGTTCATTTATTAAGTAATTGTTCTGCATTATGTCAGAACACATCAAGAGATCTCCCCAGATTCTCCTTTTCTCTAAGCATATGAGGTTTAGCTCAAGGAGCCTATCCTTGTATGCTTTATCCCTTAATCCATATATTACTTTTGTGGCTCATCTCTGCACTTTTTCCAAACCACCCATGCCACCTCTAGATATTGGACCCCACAGCGGGCTACCATAATCCAGCAACGGCCTCACATATGCCCTATAGAGTGGCAAGATCACCTCTCGGCTTCTACTTCTTAAGTTTCTTTTTATAGCCCATAGTAGTCTATTTTCTTTGGTTATTTGAGTGGAACATTGAGATTTACCTGTTAGCTTATTATCTATAATTATGTCCTGATCCTTTTCCTCCGCTGAATGCTTTAAAGTTTACCCATTTAGGGAATAATTCACTATCTTGTTATGTGTTCCCAGGTGTATAACACAGCACTTGTCTGTATTGAAACTCATACTCTTTGTGGAGGCCCAAACATTTATCCTGTCAAGATTATACTGTATTGATGTTATGTCATCATCACCATCTTGTGCAATCCCTGCAAGTTTAGTATCATCTGTGTATTTACTTATCCAGTTAGTGGTATTATTTCCTATACTAGATATGAATATCCTAAACAACACTGTTCCCAGCACAGATCCCTGCAGCACACCACTGGTTACAGCAATGGTGGTGGGGGGGAGTATGCATTTACACACATTCTCTGGGTTCTATCTGTCAATCATGCATCCACCCATCCCACTATCCTTATGTCCAGTCCAATATCCATCAAGCTGTTAATAATTTCCCCGTGCGGCACCTTATCAAAGACTTTCACAAAATCAAGATATGTGCAGTCCACCAGTCTTCCATTGTCCAATGTATAAGAGATTTTTTCATAAAAATATAATAGATTTATAATGCATGACCTACCAGCCTGGAAATCATGCTGTTCTTTGTCAACCTGACTGCTTTTTTCAAGATGGGAGTTTATCTCATCTTTAATTATGGCCTCCAAGAGCTTCCCCGGGAATGATTTCAAGCTAATTGGTCAGTAATTTACATGATTTGACTATCACTCTTTTTACATTCGCTTGTGCACATGCGCAAGGAACGTTTTGGGAGAGTAGCACACTTTGAAGGTGTGCCTCTCCCATTCAATCCAGTGCTCTGTTGAACAAGCGTGGAGGTCCTGCACCAATGGGTGTGGGAGCTCTGTATGACAGTGATGGTCTTCTGCTTCAAAGAAAACCACCACTGTCATACCAAGCACCATGTCACGCCACCCCTCCTCGCGTCATGCACTCCCCCCTGTGCACGTCATGCCGCCCCCTCAAAGCTTTGGTGCCAGGCTGGGAGCCCACCCCAGCATGGCAAACATTGTTTGCTGATGGGGGTGCCCAATCCCCCGTCAGCTCCATGGCCCCCCCAAGCCATCCTTCTGCCACGCTGGGGCCACCCCAGCGTGGCAAACCTCCTGTTTGTTTTGCTGCCGGGGGTGCCCAATCCCCCGTCGGCTCCTCAGCCCCCCAGCCATCTTCTGCCACACTGGGAGCCCACCCCAGCGTGGCAAGTGTCTCACGTAGTCTGTTTTAAAAAAAACCTGTGAAGAAAAAACGGTCCCACGTAGTCTCCCAGTCCCCCCTCCCACAACCCGCACCCACTCACTGCACACCCAGCCTCTCCACAGCCCCCTCACCCCATACTTACCTCTGGAGCTTGGTGCGGCGATCTTCGGTGGACCAGAAACACGTCTGCACTCTTCAAAGCTGACCGCGAACTGAGGAAATGCCAGTAAACTGTATAATGGGCTAGATGGGGGGGGTTCAATTTTATTGCATATCTCAGTCATTTTTGGAAATTTTGCACCAAATTTTCAACATGGGGTTTTAGGACCCCTTCTCATGAATGATGTCACTGTCATGGCGTTATTCGGGCCCGAAGGGTGATTTAGCAGTTGCTGCGTCACTGTGTGGAAATCACCCTTCAGGTGCTCGCGCCGCGACGTGATATCATTCGCCGAGAAAAGTCCCAAACATGTTAAGTGGTCATCAAATCAAAAAATGACTGTTCAAGCGTAGTTAGCCATTCCTCGCGGGCTCGTGAAGTTCGTGAATTTTCAATATTTTCACTCCAGATTTTCAACATGCCATTTTACCACACCCCTTATGAGCAGTACAGCTGTCATTTTTCACATCCTGCCCAAAACGTGTTTCCGCCCATGTAGCGCACAATGGAGCAGTCGGTGTGCAAAATCAATGTATGGGACACATTAAGAAAATGATGGTGACACTGTTCATTAGCAGAGGTCTTAAAATAGCTATGTTGAAAATTTGGTGAAAAAATTCCTAGAAATGACTGTGTTACGAGCTTGCGTTGCGCAGTTCCTACGCACGCTTGTAGGTTTGCGAATTTTCAATATTTCTACTCCAGATTTTCAACATTGCCATTTTACTGCACCTCCTCATGAGCAGCTCAGCTGTCATTTTTCACATCCTGCCCAAAATGTGTTTCCGCCCATGTAGCGCACAATGGCATAGTCGGTGTGCGAACTCAATGTATGGGACACATTAAGAACATCACAGTGACACTGTTCATGAGCAGAGGGTCTTAAAATGGCTATGTTGAAAATTTGGTGAAAAAATTCCTAGAAATGACTGTGTTATAGCTTTCATGCTATGCAGTTCCTACGCACGCTTGTGGTTTGGCACTTTCAATATTTCTACTCCAGATTTTCAACATTGCCATTTTACTGCACCTCCTCATGAGCAGTACAGCTGTCATTTTCACATCCTGCCCAAAAGCGTGTTCCGCCCATGTAGTGCACAATGGCGCAGTCGGTGTACAAAATCAATGTATGGCACACAGTAAGACAATCACAGTGACACTGTTCATTAGCAGAGGTTTTAAAATGCCAGTGTTGACAATTTGGTGAAAAAATTCATAACAATGACTGTTTTACGAGTGTGCACTGCACAGTTCCCACGCACGCTCATAGGTTTGCGAATTTTCAATATTTCCACTCCAGATTTTCAACATTGACATTTTACCACACTTCCTTATGAGCAGTACAGCTGTCATTTTTCACATCCTGCCCAAAACATGTTTCTGCCTATGTAGCGCAGAATGGGGGTAACAAAAAGATCATGCTGAAAATTTGTTGTGCAAATACCAGCAATCACACAGGGCATTACGGTAAAGCACCATACATGCCAAACACCACTGCAAATACCTGCAAGCGAACGTTCGGCATTGACAAATGCTTGTTATGTATAGGTACCACATTTGCCACCGGCCAGTCCTGTGGAACCTTATTTTCAAGCAGTGATTTTAAAAATATAGCTTTAGTGGTCTTACTCTCACTGGGAATAGTAGTTTCAGCATAGCATTTTATATATTATCTGGTCCAGCTGAATAAGTGTTTTTGAGTTTATTTTTTTCATTTATAGCACTTTCTGTTATCTGTATAGGGGATGAGGCATTATTTTTTACTTTACAAATACAAGGCTCAAAGTATTTGTAATCCTAGACTTGATAAATAAAATAAATAAATATTTCCATGTTTATGGGAAAAAAATGTTCAAAAGTAGTAATTGAATATTTTTACCATATCTGCAGGATCATCTACTATTTTATTATCTACAGTAAGGGTGCATAAGCTCGTGTTTGTTTTTCATAATGAATTTACATAACTGTAGAACTGTTGCGTGTTGTCCTTGCTTGCCACCCCAAGCAGTTTTTTCCATATTTTTACTCCTTTTGGTTATGTTTTTGTACTGTTTCTGTACTGCTTTAAATTTCTCCCAATGTTTCTTTTGTTTTTGTACCTTTATATGATTCATATAATTTTTTTAAATAACTTATTAATTTTATTTGTGAGCCACTTGGGTTTGATTCCTCTATTATATATATATATATATATATATATTTTTATATATATATATATATATTTATACATTATTATATGGTGTTTAAAGTTCTTCCACCGGTCATTTAGTGATTGATTGTCAAAAATGGTTTCTCACTGTATTTTCTTTCATTAATTTCTGTTGAGTTTTTTATTAGCTGTATTAAAGAGATGAATCTGTTTACAACCCTTAGTGAGGGGAATGTGTTTATGTATTGTAAAAAAGACACAATTATGATTGCTGTTCCCCAAAGTGGATTTGTACTCACACTACCCAGACCAGGAAGTAGGACAGACAAGATGAAGACCTTGTGGTGTTGTGCTGGATTGCCAGGGGAAGCAGGGCCTACACGACTCACTTCCTGGTAGTCGCTACCTGTTCGGTAGTGTTGAGCAGGGGGCTGAATCCCCAAGCAGGTCTTTTGCTGATAAGGTCTCTGAATCAGGAGTAGCAGCCTAGGCCAAGGTGGCAAGGCCCAGGCTGGAGAAACAGTTCAGATAGTGTCCGTGTTTGGATGCTGGAAAAGCCTCCAGCTAGCATAACAGAACTTGCCATGCGGAACAAAATCACGACCCACAAAACACATTCAGCACATCTACAGCAGTTAGTTTCCTAAGCCACAGTTCAGATAAAGTCTGTTTGCAATCACAACTTTACTGCGCAAACCTTTCCATCTGAGGCTGTCTTCTAACACCAGGTGTGTCGCTCTCTTCTGGAGCAAGTCTTCAGTCAACTTGTAAGTAGCAATAACACACTTTTCTCTCCTCTGCTAATGCAGATCTTAACCACCAATTGGAGAGTCCGGCTTTCACACTCAAGGCTGGAGAACGTGACAGGCAGGCCAGCAGAGCCTTCCCACCTATTCTTCTATGCTTCTCCTAGGAGTAGCTGCTTGATAGCTTGAGCTGTTCACTATTCAACCTCTAACTTTTGACAGACTCTGCTTTAGGCAGTTCTGGATATTTTCTCTGAGATCCAAAGGATTTGGTTGGCTGAGGGAACTTTCTATCACAGCAATGGCTCCCCCTCTAGGTCCATTTAGGTACCAAACCCTTAAAACTACAAATACTACAGAATTTCCTTCCCACAAGACCTCTGGGACAGTCTCCATTTTAGGTCCGCGGACGTTCGATTGGTCCAACACTGGAAGTCTAGAACCAAAATGGCAGTTCCTATACAAAAGCTCAAGCTGCAGTTTAAAGCAGGCTAGACAAACTTTTCTATCATTATTATTATAGCAGATAAACAGTAAATAATCACTTTCCCTAACAGGGCTCTCTCTGCACAAATAGTGACTGCAGAATGGAGCAGAACAATGAACTGTCTTGCTGGCTGTGAGCCTTAATTCACTCAGACCCAGCCCAGACTAATCTTCTAACACAGGCTAGACATCGTCTTAAAGAGACAGGCATAGAGACTTACTAAAGCACTCTCATGCAGACACATAAGAACTACTGCAGACAGGGCACCATCTTGACAGTGGGCATTTTAGAAGCCCAGGAAGACATTTTAGTAAACCCCAATTTGTAGGGGGGGGGTTACACTACTTACAGGCATAACCTAACTCTGTCTTAATGGTATTTAAGGTATTCATGCCAATCATATCAATTCACTATTCATGCTGCAACCATAGCAATCATCTGCTAAACTTCATTGAGTCAGTTACTCTAAACCTCATTGATTAAATTACTAGCACCACAGCCTCTCACTACCTAAGCAACTACCTTCTATGTCACCATTAATTTGGCTTCCTTAAAAGAATTTGATTGGCTTGCTTTTTGCTACTACTATCAAACCTCTGACCACTGACTTGCACTGCAGCCTCCTACTTCACCCAGGCTCTGGCTTCACCCAGCCTCCTCATCACTAACCTGCTATTTAATCTACAGCCGCTGGCTTGCCCGGCATTCTCCTATATAGTACTTCAATGTTGATTCATGCTCTCATTCATAAATCAGAGGCATTCCAACCATGACCATTACTTTTCTGGCTCAGGACTTGCCCTGTAAGCTGACGGTCTCGCTCAGCAGTCATGAAATCTGCATCTTTAGCCTGTGAACCTCAGGGAAAGGTCCTTCTTGTCTCAGCCATAGTGGAAACATCATCACTCCAGGTGGTGCTTTAGCGTGCAGTCATACAGTGCACCTCTTAATGCAGAATTTAAGAATTCAGTTGCCAAGGGGTGGGGCCCTTGAGCCCAAGGGGTCTCCTTTGGCTATGGCTACACCATGGCACTTTCAAAAGCTATTCTCCCTATGATCACCTATGGCTCACCTAGTCTCCTTTATCTCCCCTTCCCTGCCTAGCTCAACTCTCATATGGTCCTCAGGGAAGCTTCTTGGATGTCTACCTCCACTTTAGGTCTCCCTTGTGGAGGCCAGGTCAGTGCCTTCCAGCAGTCATTGCTCTTCTCCTCCTGCCTTGTGGTGAGGGTCTCCTCTATGGGAGTCTCACTTTGCAGCAGAGCTATCTTCACAGCCACACCACAGCATTTACTGTAAATGAATAGAGCAGCAGCCTTCCTCTAAATTGAAAAATCCCATGAAATTGGGTCTCCAAATTGCAGTAGTCGAGCCATCACTAAATAAAATATCACAAACCTAGAGGGAAGGTGACCTAGGCCTTGGATCTCAGAGGTTTCCTCCTGTTAAAGGTTTTTTCCCTCTTCTCCATGCCAAAGGTCATAATATCTGTTTAGTTGTTAAAATATTATATTCCCTAGTTTTCATAGGTAGGTTTCGGCTGTTGGATGGAGATGGATGGTGGCTCTACTAGCCATTCCCACTCTCCTTAGGTAGCCTTCTTATGCCATCAGTGCAATCCATTTTATCAGTGCAGTGCTGACAATCTGTGCATCTCATTTGTATTAATTAAAGTAAATGTTGAAGGTTCCCATAGCAAATGGGAGTAGTAAACTGTAGGTGCTGTGAATCAGTCTCCTACCATTCAAACTGCCAAATAGTGCTGTTTTCAATGAAAAAAATCCTTTTATTTTGGTGCTGTACTTCATTTGCATAACCAGCCCCTTTTTTTCTTAGTGCTGCAACCCACAACTGTGACATCATACCTGGGAAACAAAGTTATTAAAGGAACACTGTCAGTTTTTAGTTTTAGATAGACAGATCAGCTATGTGCCATACCCACAATGCCTCACTATGTAAATTAGTATAGAGGATATTATATTTATGTGCTCACTGCAGGAATAGGAGACTACATCACTTAGTGTAAAAGTCTTGTAGCTTGATATGGTATGTACAATGCATTGTTATGAAAATAAACATACAAAAGCTTATATTGTTGACACCACTACAGAAATATGGGACAGCATCTCACAGTAAGGAAATTAGAAAAAGCAGGCTCTTATTTTACCCACAGTGCCTTGATATGGACATTTACATATTAGCGCTCACCGCTACCAACATAGAGGACTGAACTTCTAGGTAAGGCACATTTAAGTCAATGTTATAAATTACCCAGAATTCCTTGTTGCTGTATGTAAAACATTGACATCATTCTGGGGGTGTGGCTACATACAGAAAACTGGAGGACAAAATGCTGCTAAAACATAATAAAATTACTATGACAGATGTTTTTTACAAAACAAATTACAGCTTCAAGATCTGAAGCATGTCAGGCAATGGCATACTATGTGAAAAAAGGCATTTGGGGAACCTTCAACATTTACTTTAAAGCTGTCTCATTGCTGTCAATCTGCTTCGCAATCTCATAGCCAATGTTTACTGCTCAATACTATTTTTGGAGCTCCTTCCCAAGATACCTTTAGCCAAGAGAACCTTTCCTGCAGCACCTGTTGGGGTGGAACCCTCTTCGAGGATTCCATGCCATTGGCACCCCTACAGGTGGTGACTCCACATGGAATAGAGCATGCGAATGGCCAAACAGTTATCACAGTTGCACAAGCATAACGCTACCCTGGTTGTGTAGGCCCATTGAATATACAATTAAATCCCTTAGTAAGTAAATTCTTATCCCTCACTTTTGAAGAAGCATTCAGACTAGGCTCTCTCTCTCTCCCCCCCCTTCACCCTCCAGGTTTATTTAGCATTCCACGTCTCATGTGTGCATAAAATTCTCTTTATGCACTCCTCCCCATGCTTTACCCTATCTCTAATTGGCTGATAATGATATGACAATTTGGTGTAAGTGCCTTGCATGTAGAGTGGAGTCATTTTCTTGTCCAGCTTTGAATATGGCAGTGTTATGCTCAATGCAAACTTCTTAGGGCTTGCCAAACTCATTGTTGGTGCTGCAGGTTCCCAAGCTTCTTTGTCCTGTCAGGTCCTCCATGACAATGTTGTTTGTGCTAGTGCTAACTTGCTGAGCACTGAACTTACAGGACTTAAATTAGAAAATGTTTTATTCAACTGCACATTGTGTTGCACATGTTTGACTATAACCCACTACAACAGTTATGCTGTTTTGCACATTCTGAATTTCTATGAAAGTAGACACTGAATTTAAATATGCTTCCCTCTATGTATAATGGTAAAAGAGCCCATGTTAGTATAGGTCAGTTATGCAGTCAACACCTACGGTCTTGACCATATTTGTTTTGGAGGGGGTTGTTCTACATAGATACATAGATGTTTGGAGACAGAAAAAGGCTCATTGTCCATGCAGCCTGCCCAGATCCTGCTGCTGGCTAGGCTTGTAGTGAATCAATCATCCCATAATTCCACTAGAGCTTCCCCCTCTCCCCCATTTGCTTCAACCCTTCCCCCATCAATCTCACCAGTCACATGTGCTGTTTTTCTCACCCCTTCTTAAAGGGGAACAGTCAGCACAAAGGGCATCACATTCAAGTGTGGGGCTGGTCCCCATGTGCACTTTGTATGCAAAATCATGTTGGTGTACTTACTGTTTACTGTAGTACAGTAGATTGTATCATACTAATTTTGCTTAGTGACATCTTCTGTTGCTAGAAATCCCAGAACCCCCTGCAACTGACATCAGAGCAGTTGGCAGCAATGGGAGATTCAATAGCCTGCAGTGCATGTTATAGCTTTTATAATCCCTGATCAGATGTTTTCCGGGTCTGCTTTTCTCCAGGGGCTAAGTACAAACCTCTCTGACTGTACTTAGCCCAGAGAAGGCAGCAGGACCAGCTAACAAAAGATCAGAGCTTATCTAAACTCTGTTGCATGTGCGTTCATTATTGGCATACAAATAAGATATTAAATCATGAGTGTTCAAAAACAGCTGAGAATATAATTAAAATGTACTGTAGGTATAACCATACTGAAAAAAACACACTCCTTTTATTAGTTTCAAATGTATACAGAAGAGGTAAAGCACACTCAAAAATCAAAATGAGAAAAAAGTTTATCTTTCAAAACAAGAGATAAGGAGCAATTAAAATGTAATGAAAGTATAGCACTAAATGTTAACTGCTAACTGCTAACATGCACTGCTGCTTTAAAAGAAATGTTTCCAAATCAGCAAACTTTTTATTTAAAACTCACTGTGCTAGGAAAGTAGTCAAAGTGAAAAGAAACAGATTTAGATCTCCCCTTTCTCTAGCATTTGGGTCTTAGCATCTGCTTCAAAACCCCTGGTCCAGCTAATTTATTAATATTTAGTTATTTATTTGTTTGTTTATTTATATAAAATTTATAACCAGGACAGGCAGAGTGAGCCAAGGTTTGTTTCCAGGTGCAAGCCATGGGAGGGGAGTGGGAACAAATAAGCAAATTCAATACAAAAGATGTATACCATACAGACAAGGTGTAAAACAAATGTAGTTCAACATGACAAAAGTGCAAAGTGTCAAATGTGGGTATCTAGAACACGACACACTTAACATACTGAAATATAATATAGCAGCTGGTAGAAACATATCAGTGCAATGAAATTAGGAGACACAAAACCATCTCCTGGGGAATGGGGAAGGAACAAACTGCAGGTCAGATAGGAAGCTGACAGGTACAGGAGGGGGAGGGAAGGAGTTTAAGCTGGTGCTTAAGGGAAGTTGTGGAGGGTGCGAGGTGGATGGCAGAGAAGAAGGGGTCCCAGCAGGAGGGGTGATAGGATAAGGCTGATTGCCTAGTGGAGGAGTGAGGGTAAGGGAGGGAGAAAGTGTGGTGATCCCTGAAGCAAATGGAGTAAGATGCAGATGGACTAGGAGAGATGAGTCTGGATAAGTACAAGGGCAGTGCCTTAAACCAGTATTTAGAAATGAAAGATGTAAAGTGATGCAGGCAGTGGGAAGGAAGGGGAAGGATGGAGAGGGAGGAGTAGAGTGTGCAGTGATGAGTGTGAGGGGGTACATTTGAGGCAAAATGGCAGAAGGCATTACAAAGGGTGTCCAGCCTGGCAAGAGAAAGGAAAAAGTAGTACGTTAACCACATCTGTATAGTCAAATACAGATAGCACTGTTTTGTTAACCAGTTCCTGGCAGACATGTGGGGACAGGCAGTCTTTATTATGGCACAGGGCACCAAGCTTGGGATACGAACATACGAACATACGAAATTTGCCAGCAGATAAAGGCCTAGAGGTCTATCAAGTCTGCTCAAATGTGCAGCTAGCACCCCTTATTCTGCAGCTGCCCCTCCCTTCCACCCTTCCCCTTCATTAACCCTCCCCCTTGTCCTGTCCCATCCTCATTTGAAGCAGTCCACTGTTCTACTGCATACCACTTCTGCAGGTAATGCATTCCACCCAGCCACCACCCTCTCTGTAAAAAAGTGTCTCCTCATCTCCCTCCTGAACCTTCCTCACTCCAGTCTCATATCATGGCCCCTAGTGGCCCTCCCCTCCCTTACTTTGAACAGCCCCTCTGTACCTGTCTTGTTTATTCCTTTCATGTATTTAAAGGTTTCAATCATGTCCCCCTGTCTCTCCTCTCCTCCAGTGAGTACATGTTCAACTCCTTCAACCTCCTCTCATATGATAAGTCCCACAGACCCTTGATCATCTTTGTCGCCCTGCGCTGCACTCCCTCCAGTAACTTAATGTCCCTCTTCAGATACGGACGCCAGAACTGCACGCAGTACTCCAGGTGTGGTCTAACTAATGACCTATACAGTGGCAGAATCACCTCCTCCTCGAGGATATACCCCTTGCAATACAACCCAGCATTTTGTTGGCCTTTGCAGCTGCCTTCCTACACTGTGCCGAGTTGTTCATTGACCCTGTGATGAGCACACCCAGATCCTTCTCCTCCTCTGTCTGGGCTAGCTGCACTCCCCCTAGCTGGTAAGTCCTCCTTGGGTTCTTCATCCCAAAATGCATCACCTTGCACTTTTGGCATTAAAGCCAGTTGCCAGGTGTCTGACCAGGTTTCAAGCTTGCCAGATCATCCTGCAACCCCTGCCATCCCCTAGGTCATCCACCACCGCGCCAACCTTGGTATCATCAGCAAACAGACTGATCTTGCTCTTGATGTCCCATGATATGTCTGCAATGAATATCCCAAACAACACTGGTCCCAACACCGAGCCCTGTGGGACACCGCTCATCACTGCCCTTGGGTGTGAGAGTTCCCCACCCACCACCACCCTCTGTTGCCTTCCCTGCAGCCAGTTTCCTACCCATCTCACCAGCATTGCACCTGCCCTTGTGCCTACTAACTTCCTTCCCAGCCTTCCATGTGGCACTGAGTCGAATGCCTTACTGAAGTCCAGATACAGGACATCCACTGCATGTCTCCTGTCCAGTTGCCTAGTTACCCAGTCATAGAACTCGACCAGGTTGGTTTGGCAGGATCGGCCACGTATGAAGCCATGCTGTCTGCTGTCCTGTAGTCCTTTGGCCTCTAAGAGGCCACCAGCCTCTCCTTCAGGATAGTCTCCATTAGCTTACCCACGATGGATGTGAGGTTCACTGGTCTGTAGTTTCCCGGTTCATCCTTGGGGCCACTCTTGTGGAGGGGCACCATGAGCCATCCTCTAATCCTAGGTACACACCCGAATGTAGTGAGGCATTAAATGGAGGTCTGCCAAGGTCCTGCAAGGACCTCTGCCAACTCCTTCAGTACCCTGGGTGGATGCCATCTGGGCCTGGTGCCTTGTCCACCCTCAGTGCCTTCAAACCCTCTCGAACTCTGCCCTCCATGATTTCCCCATCTGTCACCACTTCCCCCCTCGTCTGCCATTTCTCCCATCTTGAGTGTCACCCCCCTCTTCTCTTTAGTAAATACTGAGCAGAAGTACTCATTTAGTGCTTCCGCCTTATCGTACCCTGCTTCCACCCAACCCCCCTCCTTCCTAATCCTTACTATGTGGTCCTTACAGCTCCTTTTCTCCCTGATGTACTTAAAGAAGTCCTTCTCCCCCTTCTTAATGCCTTGTGCCAGCCGGAGTTCCGTAGATGCTTTGGCTCCCCTTACTGCCCTTGTCACCTCCTTCGATTCTGTCAAGTACTCCTCTCTGTCCTCCCCCCTCCCTGTTTTCTTGTATTTCCTAAAGGCAGCTCTTTTCCTCCTTACCTTTTCCATGACCTCCTTGCTCAACCAGCTCGGTTTCTTAGCCCTAGCCTTCTTGCTCTGGGCTCTGCAGCAGGTTTTGGTTGCCTCCACTATCCCCAACTTTATGAGCTCCCATCTCTGGTTAGTATCCATACTAGATCGAATTCTGGCCAGGTACCCTTTTACCACTTCCCCCATCCTCCCAAAGTCAGCCCTCCTGAAGTCCAGCACTCTTGTGCCAGATTCCACTCCTTCCTTGCCCATATCCAATGTGAGCCATACTGAGTGGTGGTCGCCCCTGACAGCGGTTCCTCCACTGTAAGTTCTCTCACAAAGTCCCCATTTGCCAGCACAAGGTCAGGGTATTCCTAACCTGGTTGGTTCACTGACCATTTGCAGCAGGAAGCTGTCCTGAAGGCATCCAGCAGTACCTGCTCCCTTCTGTTCCTGGTTGTTGGGGTGCTCCAGTCCACTCCTGGCATGTTGAAGTCCCCCACAATCAACACACTACCCTTCTCGCAGGTCCTCCTGATCTGTCCCGCTAGTTCCCTGTCTAACTCCTCCATCTGAGATGGTGGCCTGTACACCACTCCCATTCTAAGACTCCTATTCTTGGAATCCTGGATTTGCACCCAAAGTGACTCTGTACCACCCTCCTCCCCTTCCTCCCTTACACACTTCAGTCCTTCCTTCACATATAGTGCCACCCCCCCTCCTTTCCCAGTCACCCTGTCCCTACAAAATAACCTGTACCCTGGTACAGACAGGTCCCAGTCATTATATTGGGTGGCCCATGTTTCTGTGATGGCTGCAATGTCCACCTCTCCCTCTGCCATGAGAACCTGCAACTCTGCAGTTTTCCTCCCAAAGCTCCTAGCATTAAGGGTAACCACCTTCCACCCTTTCCCCCTTCTCCCATCCTGCCCTCCTTTCCTAGCATCACCAATAGTACTTGCCATTTGTCCTTTGTCACTGTTATGGGGGTTAAGCTCATATGATTTCCCAACCTGTGGTCTCTGCATATCTCTTCCCAACTGCCACCCCCACTCCTAGTTTAAACTCCCAACTTCCTCTATATATTCTTCCATCCTCTGCTTCAACACTTTCTTTCCTTCTTCACTCAAGTGTAGTCTGTCCTTGGCATAGAGACTACTGTCCTCCCAGGTCCCTCCCCAGCCCCCCAACAGCCCATACCCTTTAGCACAACACCAGGTTCTTAGCCATCTGTTAAATTCCTCTATTCTCAGCTTTCTTGTTGTGCTTGCCTTTGGCACCGGAAGTATCTTGGAAAAAGTTACTGATCTTCCTGCCCCCTCACATAATTGTGCTAGTTCCTCAAACCTCCTCTGGACTATATCCACTGTCTTGTCAGCCAGGTCGTTTGTCCCAAGATGTATAATTAAATGAGGCTTGTCCCTACCCCTTCTAGCATATTTCAGAACAGACTGTCCCACCCTTTCCGCTGTCATTCCTGGCATGGCCTCCACCCAAATGCGACTATGCCTCTCCGCCTTGCTACCCCACCTAACTCCTCTTAGTATTGAGTCCCCCAGCACTAAGATTCCACCCCTCTTACTCCCTGCTTGCTTCCTTTCATCTCCCTCCCTCATTTCCAGCTCCTCTTCTTCCTCCTGCACATTATTATGCCCTTTTACCCCTGTTGCAGTTCTCCCAGCAGAACTTCCCCCCGCTCCAGTTTGGTCCAGGCATTTATCAATTACTTCTCTAATTTCATCACTTCCCTCCTCCACCTTCTTCCTCGCTAGCAGTGCGAAACTATTTTCTGAAGATCCTTCACAAATGCCTGCTCCCTCTCTGCATAGTAACCTGTTCTCTCCTTTCCACCCATGACTTTTGCCACTTTCCTCCCTCACAAGTCCCTATTGCCTCCTTCCATTTGACTTTTGTCTCCTGACCTGGTTTCCGGCAATCGTTCTTCCTGGCCTGGGCCCCTTTGTCTCTGCTTCCTTCTTCTGAGCCTCCTCACCACTGTTGGCTTAAATTGCCTCCCTCATCTCCCCTTCTTCCTCCCTCAAGTATTGGGCTAAACCCACCCCCAATCTGCCTTGCCTGTCTTAATTCCTCCTGCAGACCCTCAATCTCCTTTCTAAGTTTTTCTATGTGGTTGCACACTAAACATCCTCCCACTCTCCAGGCAATGTTTAGAAAGATTGGTGTACCGCAGTTGTTGCAGCCTACCACCTACCATTGCTGTCGTTGCCACCAGCGACCCCCCACCCTTCCAGATGCAGGATACCAAACACTCCCCCAAGTCCCCACTCTCCCCCCTCTATCAGTGCAAAACATTCTTTATTTCCCTTACCTCCTTTGTTGCACACGTTTAGATATGTTGAGCAACTGCTTTTTATATTCCTATCCACACTCAAAATACTTTAAGTAGCCATTGCGCAACCTTCTTCAACTCCTACTCCTCCTTTACCCAATGCAATAACTATGAAGTAGTAATAATGAAAGCACCTAGATTTGCATTTACTTCCCTTCCACTGAGAGAGCAGTCACCTCTTCACTTGCTGCAGTTCCTTTCCTGGATGTCTGCTTCTGTTATGACAGGTGCAAATCCTTTGCCTGTTTGAGGAAGTGATGTCAGAACCCCTAGTACAAAGGGAATAATTGACCAGGGTGGGTGGGGTGAGGGGTTGTGGTGGGACCAGCCCAAGTCTTCCGAAACAATCAGGTAGCTGAGGCCTCTAGTCAGACAATTAGCACCTTCCCCACTCAAAACTTTGCAGCTAGTGAAGCCAGCAACAATGAATCAATTCTACTCAAAGCCCCAACATAGGTTTGCTACCCAAAGAAACAGGACACCAATTCAAACAGCTTCACCAACAATACATCAAAATAGGTTTGGAATTATAAGATATAGGTCTCAATTAAAGAAACAGACCAGTTAAATTACACCAATTATGTTTAAAAGAGAAGAAATAGGCCTCTACAAATGCAGCCTGCCACACAGTAAACCAAACAAATGAGCCCACTTTTAGCTACCAAAACAGGTTTCAAAATTCCAACAGCCCCAAACAATACCCTGCTAGCCCTTAGTAGTAAGAAAGAAAATAAACATTCTACCAAGTAGAATCCATGAAAAACAATGTAAAACAAGAAGCTACTGTACTGTAGATCTGATCCTGTCCCCCTTCTAGTTCCTTCTGAGAAGCCAAAGCACTGACTCCACACCTGATGAATGGATGAAGCTTAGCATGGACAGCAGCAATTTGGGAAGAGACATCAAGCCTGCTATCAAGCCCTACATTAAGTTACTAAAAGGAATGGACCACTTGAAGGGGACAACCATTCAGAGTGGTGAAGGAAGGGGGGGTAAGCAAGTTTAGCAGTTTTGGGCTGGATCCAGAGGTCATGGACACTGTTTTCTTGGTGTTGATCCAGAATTGGTTAGCCTGAAACTAACGCAGGTCACTATGGAAATCTTTCTAAAATGAGACTTCCACAGACTCAGTTGATTGGCCTGAGGTGTAGAGAACTGTGTCATCAGCATACATGTCAATATGGGAGTTGACACAGGCAGAGGAGAGGTTGTTGAGATGAATGGAGGAGAGGGTGGGACCCAGAATAGAGCCCTGTGTGACATCAGCCTGAATTGGGAATGGAAAGGACAGGATGCCACTGACCCATACTGACTGCTGACAGCCCAAGTGGTAGGAATGGAACCATTCAACAGTGGAGGCTGAGAGACCAGCAGAATTCACCTTATTCTGGAGGAGCGGATGGGCCACTGAATCAAAGGCTTTGTCCAGATTGATAAAAATGACAGCCATGATGTGCCCTGATCCATCCCAGAGAGGACAGAGTAAGTGACACATAGAAGAAAAAAAATGGTTAAATGGTGCTTCCAACAACCAGACTTTAAAGGGCAGAAGAAGACTTAGGAGTATAGGAAGTCAGCCAGACAGGAGTAGACCAATTTCTCTTGAAGTTTTGCAGAAAGGGAGGAGAAGTAGACAGGATGGAAGTAGCCAGGGGAGGAGGCATCACCCCCTTTGTGGAGGGGTAGAATTTTGGCCACTTCAAAGCCTGAGGGACAGCATATAGGGTGAAGGAGCAGTTGAAAAGGTGAGTGAGGTGGGAGGCAATGGCAGGAGCCAAGAGACTGAGGAGTTTGGGGTCCAGGCCATCAGAGCTAGTTTTGGACTGGTTGAGTGAAGCAACAGCAAGCAGGGTTTCCTGGGCAGAGACAGGAGGGAAGTGAAAGCCCAGGAAGGGGGTAGATACAGTGGAGTGTGGAGACTAAGCAAGAGGAAATTAGCTAGGAGAGGGTGAAGAGGGAAGAGCAGAAGTGGCAAAAAACTCACTGAGGTGACCAACAACAGAGGGAGGGTCAGAGACTGGTATATCATTTACCATGAGCAGGGACCCTGGTTTTCCATTTTTACCAGTAACACCGGTAACAATCACGGAATCCTGCTTGGTTTGTGGATTTTGAATTCTTGTACTGGTGCCTCACGGAAATTGCATGTCACTGCATAGAATCTCTAAGATTTCAGTATCTTTTTACATTATTTGTTATTTTCTCTTTCTATGTCCCCTTCTCACAGCATCAGTCTCCACTTTTCAGAGATCCCTAGGCTGGGTATCCCCTAGCTTCATCCCCAGGTAATGCTCAGGAGCTCCTGTGGGCCTGCCCCTCTCCTGCCTGGATTGTACCCCTCCCAGGTGGAAAGGGAGGGGACCCCAGGTCACCCTGCCACACTCACTTAGTGTTTATTGAGCAGTTCAGTGGGTCCCTCATGGAGCTTGGTTATGAAGTCTGGGGCACCTGGGTCCTTTCTGCCAGTGGCTGATGTGGAGTGATTGTTCCTGGTCTCCGTCCCTGAGGGGACCAGCACTAGAGATCAAAGGAGGCAGGTCACAGAGACATGCTACTGCTCCAGATCCTGGCTAGTGTCCTCCCCTCCTGATCATTCTGCAGCACATTTGCACCACCACCCGTGGTCACACAGGTGGTGGTAAAAAAGCAGGACCTGCAGCCCACCCTCCCTGGAGGAGGATAACAGTTTCCAGGTTCTCAATCCTAATCCTCTGGCCAGACCTCCAGCAGCCTGAGTTTGCTTCTGACCCTAGGTCACTGGCATTGCAAGGCAAGCAATAGTGCTACCGCAGCACCAGTGGGCTGACCCAGATTTCAGCATCTTAAAATGAATGCTACTGTGCTTTGCATTCTTGCTGCTTTGCTGCATATAGAGTCAGTAAGGAAATGACCTGCACTGCTTTGTTGTAATCAGCCATTCAGTTTAACCACCCATGCCTAGTGGTTAGAGAAACAAATGGTGATTGAACTGGGTACATCAGCAGACTTTGGTTTGAGTCCCACACCCTCCACTTGCATACTGTGCGACTCCAAGCAACCTAGTGACCCTTACCTGCTTTACAAAGAATATAAAAAAAAATATCAATATATGTTTACTACATCATAGAAAAGTAGACAGGGTACCATGTAATTTACCCGAGTTTTACTTGGGCTGCAATGATTTTGTATAGGTAAAGATAAATGTTCAGATACATTTTATGTGTTTTACAAGCTTGTTTTTAGATTTTAGTCAAGTTTTTATTGTATTCTTTGCATATAAGCATCTAGGTTGTAGATTGCTAAATGCAGGATCACTGTTACCAACTAACTTATTCAAGTTTATAATCAGCAGGGCCATCCAAAATCCTCAGTTGTTTGAATGAAAACTAGTCTGAATGGAAGTATGCTCAGGAAGAAGAACCTGCCTTACTACTTATGAAAAGACTTCATAGTTGGCACCCCATTTAGGTGAATTGAATCATTTGCACCTTTTCCCCCACCTGCTGTTTCAGTTTCTGTGACAACAAAAAGTTTTCTGATAGAATGCTTCAACAAAAAACAAATGTTAAGTATTTAAAAGTACTTATGATTGGCCAGTGGATTTTGAAAGCCCAGTCAATGACATACAGAAGGTAAGACCCCAGGGACTGTATTATGCTGGTGGGAAGAGTAGTGGTCAATTCATGTCTGAACAAAGACATGAAAACTGGGAGACACCCTTTTCATGGACAGCAAGTAAAAAAAAAAAAAAGCATCCACATGTCTGGGAGATGCATGAATCCATTTGAAGGTCCTCCACTAATCACTTGTGGATTTTGTAGGTGAAGACACTTTATTTCAAAGAAGCAAATTCAAGCAGTTTTTTTTTGCTCCTCCTACCCCCTGGCCATCCACTTCTTCAGGCCTGCCAAGGTCCCCTACCACCTGTTGAGTCCCGACCACCATCCACTGACCCTTACTGCTGTGCTACCAGGTAACCCAAAGTAATCCTTCATTGAGTGGGCCCCTACCCCTGTGGCAGGCTACCAGGGGAAGAGAATTTCCCCAAAGATCTTCCTGTGTATCCTGGCCATGGCAGGGGTCAGACCAGACACATGTCTGGGGCTTCTGGCTTATGGAGAGACCAACAGCCATCCTTCAGTTGGTCAGCGGGTGTTTTCCCATTTTTCTTGGGAGCGTGACAGGCCACATGATGTCAAGGCACAAGCTGGAGTCCATCATGCTCCCTCCTGCAGTGAGGGCTGACATGCTGTCATGCCTCTGGACTCCACCACAGGCCAGCAAATGCTGAGCCATGAACCCACCCTCCCTCCCAGGAGAAGGTGAGTGGTTATTGGGCACTCAAGCCTTCACCCGTCAGCTGGCCCTCCAACACCCAAGTCTGTTCCCTAACCCTGGTCAGCGGTGTCAAGGGCAGAAATCCAATTTAGGCAGTTAAATTATAGATGGGGGAAAAAAGGTAGTTCACCTTAGCAGTGATAGTTCAGATTAATTCACTTCTGAGTTCTAACAAGCAAAGAGACCAAGTCATTTGTAACTTGTGCATGTGGGGTGCGGGTGTTGAAGAAAGGGGATCATAGTGCTGTCACTACTGCCATCACCCTGAGGGATGTGGACTGCATTGCTGCTACTGCCATCACACTGAAGGGGTGGGGCTGTAGTGCTTCTGCCATCACCACTGGTGGATGGGGAATGCAGTACTGCTGCTGTTCCACCTGAGAGATGGGGGCCATAGTGCTGATACTGCCATCACACATGAGGATTGGTGAACTTAGTACTGCTGCTTCTGTCACAGCTGAAGGATGGAGGTTGTAGTGCTGTTGCTGCTGCCATCACACCAGAGGTATGGGGGCCATAGTGCTGCTTCCATCACACATTAGGGATAGGGGCTGTAGTGTTGCTGCTGCCATCACATCTTGCACCTAAAATAACTTTAAATTGGTACTAGGATGGAAGGATGTGTAATAGTGGAGGTCAAAATTGCTAAAATGCATGTTAGCAGAGTTAAAATTGTTAAATAAAGTACACAAAACCAAACACCAGTAAAACCAGATTTTGTCTTAGCAGACACCGGTGACAATACCATTTTTTACAATGTGCAAAATGGAATATGCTCTTTCTCAATCCCGGTAAACCAGTGTCCCTGACCATGAGGACTGTGAGAGCAGCTTGGGTTGGGGGATCAAAGATGAAGTGCATCACCTTCCAAAACTTGGCAGGGCAGTTGAATTTGTTCTGGTGGTTGGCCTTAAAGTACAAGTATTTGGAAGTATGAATGGCCTTTGTGCAAGAGTTTCTCAGAGCTCTGTAGGAGTGGAGGTTGGACAGTGAACAGAAGAATCTGTATTGGATCCAGGCTTGATGGGGGGGGGTGTCTTGCAAAAATCATTGAGATTGGGGTGATCCAAGAGTGGTGAGAATATTTCAACCTGGACTTCCTGATGGTGGCATGCTTGTCCAAGACAGAAGCACACATTGAGTGGGAGAGAGAGAGAGAGAGAGAGAGAGAGAGAGAGAGAGAGACAGAGAGAGAGAGAGGGCGACATCTATATCAGGGGCAGTGAGAATGTGGGACCAAGATGTTGTATACAGGTTGCTCAGTAGAGCATCTTTATTTAGCGACTATAGAGACATAGGTCAGATGTACTTGGGGGGTGGAGGTTGCCAAACTTTCCAGACAAAATAAGTCATACAGTGGTCACTAAAAGTGTCCAGCAATATTTCTGATGCAACAATGCAATGTGGGTTTGAGGAAAGAAACCCAGTCCAGTAGGGTGTGGTTTAAGAACTCAATAGGGAGAAGGGCAGGGGTAAATGGAGAAAAAGTCAGTAAGGACAGGGATAAGGCAAAAAGGGATAAGGCCATCAAAAAATGGAGGGTAATGAGTACCAATGCCCGTAGTCTAGGTAATAAGCTCTCTGAACTGGTGGCCTTGATGAAAGAGGGATGCCTGGACAGCATGGCAGTCACAGAATCATGGTACACAAAGAATCATGACTGGGATGTTAACATACCAGGGTACACAATCTACAGATCCAAAAAGTAGTAATTCGCAAGGAAGCACAGTGCATTATTATTTGCTGATTCAAAGTAGTTTTACTGAATTATCAAAGTGCACAAAAGGTTACAGACACACAGGAGTTCAGTGTAGCAGCCTCAGGGGTACTTTGATAATTCAGTAAAACTACTTTGAATCAGCAACTAAAAGTGCACTGAGGTTCCTTGCGCATTACTACTTTTTGGATCTGTCGTTCTGGAGGTTTGCCACCTCGATTTTGTATTACAGCAACTACTGCATTAGCATGGTGAAGCCTTTCTTTTTGTTTGTGCCTACACAATCTTCAGAAGGGATGGGGAGGGTAGAAGAGGAGGAGGAGGAGCTCTCTGTGTAAGGGGAGGGATCAAATCAATGGAACTAAAGGATAAACATGGAGGACAGGAGGCACTGTGGGTCACCCTGGAGACCAGAAATGGCACAACAATCTGCACTGGGGTTGTACACAGAACCCTGTCACAGGGGGAGGAAAAGGACAAGGAAATGATAGAAGGCATCCTTAGAATGGCAGAAAAAGGGGAGATATTGCTGATGGGGCACCTGAATATGCCAGATGTTAACTGGAGCACCTTTGCTACTGCCACATCCAAGAGCAGGGTCTTTCTAGATGCCCTACAGGGGGCATGCCTCAAACAGCTAGTGTTGGAACCCACTCAGGATGGAGCAATCTTGGACCTGGTATGCTCAAATGGGGACAGAGAGAGAGGCTCTCGGATCTAGAAGTGGGTAGCCATCTGGGAATAAGTGACCACCAAACAGTGTGGTTCATGATAAACACAGATGCAGAGTCAAGCCATACAAAAGTGAGGGTACTGGATTTTAGGAGGGCTGACTTTGTCAAAATGGGAGAGTGCCTCAGAAATGTACTAGCAAACAGGCAAGAAGGAGGGGTGGAGGAACAATGTAGAAACAACAAAACTGCTATCACAGAGGCAACAAGTCTTTGTGTGAATAAACAAATCAAAATGAAAGAAAAAAACATTATGGTTCTCAAAAGAGGTGGTGGGGAAGGTTAGAGAGAAAAAGAAAGCATTCAGGAAGTATGAAGAAACACAGAAGGAGCAGGACAGAGAACTGTACTTGTTAAAGCAGAAGGAAGAGGTGAAGGCAATCAAAATAGCAAAGGCCCAAAGTGAGAAAAAGATAGCCAACTTGGTTAAGAAAGAGGATGAAACCTTTTATTGGTACATTAGGGAGTGAAGAACGACCAAGGGAGGGCTAGTGAGGCTTAATAAAGGGTAGGGTGAGTGAGCAGAGAGGGACAGTGAAAAAGCAGGGATACTGAACAAATACTTCTGCTCAGTATTCACAAAAAAGGAGGAGGAGGAGGAGTTACCTAACCCAATCAATAGAAGCACTCTGGGTAGGGAGGATCAATACCAGTCCTTTCACAGAAGAAAGGGCTCTAAAAGAACTCCTAAAACTGAAGGTGGACAAAGTGATGGGGTCTGATGGGATTCACCCCAGAATTCTAAAAGAACTAAGGGGAGAACTAGTGACACCACTGACTACCCTTTTTAACAAACCATGGGAGGATGGTGTGGTACCTAAGGACAGAAGGAGAGTGGCTGTGATTCCCTTTCACAACAGTGGGAGCAAAGCAGAGGCAGGAAACTACATACCTGTTAGCTTGACCTCAGTGGTAGGGAAAATGAAGGAATCACTTCTGAAAGAAAGAATTGTTGAGTACCTAGAGGCCAGTGGGGCACAGGACCCAAGGCAGAATGGAATCCCAGCAGGAAGGTCATGTCAGATGAATCTAATAGATTTCTTTGACTGGGTGACCAAAGTAGTAGACCCAGGAGGGGCTTTGGACATGGCCTGCCTAGACTTTAGCAAGGTATTTGGCACAGTCCCACACAAAAGATTAATAAACAAATTAGCCAGCCTGGAAGTGGGTCCCAGGGTGGTAGCCTGGGCAAAAACTGGCTAGGCAACAGGACACAGAGAATAATAGTAAACTGAGTCCATTCTGAAGAAAGGGGGTTACTAATGGGGTACCGCAGGCTTCTGTACTGGGTCCTGTCCTTTTTAACGTCTTTATAAGTGAAATTGCAGAGGCACTGGAAGAAAAAGTATGCCTCTTTGCAGACGACACAAAGATCTGCAACAGGGTTGCAAACTGATCTAGGTTTCCCTGTCAGAGTTTCTCAATGGGTGGAGGCATGGTTAAATGAAAGAAGCTAGAGGGTTTGTATAAGGGGTGAATATTCTGGCCAGGTCAGAGTGACTAGTGGGATACCCCAGGGCTCTGTTTTGGGACCTTGTCTTTTTAATACATATATATATTTCATCAATGCATGTTCAGTCTGGGGTCTGGCTCTCAAATTTGCAGATGATACTCGACTGGGTTATCCAATCAGTAATGAGGAAGATCAGCGTATCTTACAAACAGTCCTGAACAACCTAGAGAGATGCGTCATACAGAATAAATCTATTTTTAATATAGAAAATTGTACAGTCACGCATCTGGGCAATAATAACAAACAATTTAAATATATCCTGGGGGCAGTGCACTCAGAGCTGTTAAAGATGAAAATGTTTTAGGCATATGTATTATTATACCATGGACCTCAGACACTGACCAATCAGATAGGCATGCTAGCACCTTACCTGCATTGATTATCTACCAATAATCACCGCAAAAGGTGCCAGCCAGCCACATGTTTAAAAAAAAAAGTCTGATGCTGAAATCACTGAACTCTAACCACCATCTTGTTTCCCCACTAAGAGGGGATCATGAAACAACACCTCCATACATCACAAAAATATAAACAAAATACTGTGTAAGCCTGAATCTCTAACCATAAACAGGCTTTCTAACGTTTCCTCACAACCACTTCCACCCAGCTCACCTCAAAATAATTTTTTTCTCCGTTCGGCTCCGCTCCATTCCTTGTACAGTCCCTCTATCTCTCTCCCATACAGTCCCTGTCTCATTTTGAACTCCCCGCTCTTGCTGTATCAATGACCATACAAAAAAAGAAACGGTAAACTAATTCCAGTGACTGCAACAAATTCTCCTGATTACATTTTCAGCATGTTAACAGCAACCTGGAAGCTGTATGACGGCAACACAACATGTGAAAACATGCTGCACATTCAAGAGGGAACTTTTTTTTTAGCATGCTACAGATACAGTAAAATTAAAATGAAAACCCCCAAAAATAAACACTTTTATTGTATCTAAAAAAAAGTGTACCATATAATCATAGATATTCGCAAATTACCCTGGGGATGTGGGTTATTGGGGATTGATGCAGATTTACCCACTTGGCTGCACCTCATGGGCAAACCACTCCAGTTGTGGTAATTCCCCCAATAACCCACACCCCCTCATGGCTTATTGCTTAAATAATGAACTCAGTTTAATATGCAGTGCAGTCAAACCATCAATAAGGCAAGCAGCATAATGTACTGCATTCAGAAGCATATAAAATATAGGGATAGAGAGGTCATGATTCCCTTGTACACAGCACTGGTGCTTTACCATGTGGAGTATTGTGTGCAGTTCTGAGCTCCACATAAGAAAAGGGATATTAAAGCTGTGGAGAGGGTCCAGAGGAGGGCTACAAAGAGGATAAAAGGCATTTTAGGTCAGAGCTATGAGCAAAGGTTGCAATTTTTGGATATGTATTCCTAAGAGTTCCGTAGATTGAGAGGGGACATGTGTTTGATTTACAGGGCTTTGACTGACACACATCTGTGGGATCAATTGGGACTGGTATTAGGGGATCAACCATATAATACCAGAGCTCATCCCTTCCAGATGGTCAAAGATTTAAAACCAATAAAAGGGAATATTGGTTTAATGTTAGAGTGACTGAGATTTGGAACATCCTGCCTTGCTAGGTTGTGGAAAGTAAGACTATGATAGAATTTAAGACCAAATTTTACATATATCTTACAAGCAAGGATATCCAGGGATATTCTTAATGCATTAATAGCGAGCTAATGGACACACGTCTTTAAATGTTCAGTAACACCTATGTAACCTATGTAGGGTTGATACACAAGGGGGGGTGGAAATGATGAGAATAGACTTGGCAAGGTTGAAGGAATTGTCAAATGTATGGCAGTTTAGAGTCAATGCAAAGAAGTGCAAAGTAATGCACCTGGGAAACAAAAACCCCGGGGAAGAGTACACAATGGGAGGAGGAGGAGGAGGAGGTATTAACAACAAAAATGGAAAGGGACCTGGGGGTAGTCATATCAGAGGACCTAAAGGTAAGCAAATAATGTGAGAAGGCAGTAAGGATGGCTGGGTGGTTACTGGGATGTATAGGGAGAGGCATCACCAGTAGAAAACAGGAAGTTGTTATCCCTCTGTACAGACAGTTGGTGAGACCCCATATGGAGTACAGCATGCAGTTCTGGATACCCCATCTCTGCAAGGACATAGACAGGGTGGAGGCAGTCCAGAGAAGGGCAACTAAAATGGTGCAGTGTCTGCAACAGAAGCCATATGAATTAAGACTAAAAGAGTTTTATATGTATACCCTTGAATAAAGGAGGGAGAGGGAGGACATGATAGAAGCTTTCAAGTACCTCAAGGGAATCAACAAAGTTCAAGAGAGCAGCATATTCAATTCAGGGCTTTAGAATAACTGGTAATTGCTATTTTTCTTTTAAACTTAGATTGTGGGCTTTTAGTGACACTGTACTTTCTTTGTTGTCTCTACTTAGAATTGTTTTTGGGCTGTTGAAAATTTAAAACAAAGTGGTGGTGTAATTCTGTGCTGTCTTTAATTGCTGCAATTTTTATCTTGGCTTGTCTGACTGTCCTGTTGTTGGGTGAGGGGTGTTAATTGTCTGGCCTCTGACCTCAGCTACGTGATAATTGGAGGTGGGGCTTAGTCAGAGTTGAGGTAGCAAGTGAGTTTTATTTTCTCAGAAGAAGCCAGAAGGGGAAGGAAGGAAGCATATTCAATTCAGAGCTATAGAATAACTGGTAATTGCTATTTTTCTTTTAAACTTAAATTGTGGGCTTTTAGTGACACTGCACTTTCTTTGTTGTCTTTACTTAGAATTGTTTTTGGGCTGTTGAAAATTTAAAATGTAGTGGTGGTGTAATTCTGTGCTGTCTTTAATTGCTGCAAATTTTTGCCCTCCTTCCCCTTCCCCCAACTCTTAATTATATGCCCTGTTAAATCTGATTGACAGAAGCTAAACACAGGGTATGAAGTAGGAGGGGCATAAGGGGAAGAAGCCCACCCTCAGCATGACAAGTGTTTTGACTCATTTATTTATTGGTTTCTTTTTTTTTTTCTTTCTAAAGAAAATTATCTGAGGATCAGTGGCAGGATTTTTAGGACAGTAAATTAATAAAAAGGGAACTAGGAGAGCTTTAGTAGCAGACAAGTAATGGAATAGCAGTATAATTGCAGTATAATGTGGGGAGTGGTGCAATGCAGTGGCTGTGGGGCAGCCATATTCAGGCAGACCTTCTGGACACTGAGGTGCTGCCCTATCTGCATGCATCTCTCTGGACTGTGGGATGAGGTAGCCAGACTAAGAGTGGAAGTAAACTGGGTCAGGAGTACCATCACCCCTATCCAGAGACCACCTAGTCCAATGCAACTGCCTCAAAGGATGCCGAGAACGAGGAGCACTTGGATGACAGTGGGCTCAGGGAGGGTTAGAGTGGTCAGGCAGAGGCACATCCTAGCTCCTATTCCACTCAAGAACTCATATGCCACACTGGCAAATGACAACCAAACAGAGGTACCCAAAGAAATGGAAGGAAAGGATGTGGAGGTTAGCTAAGGAGGTGACCTCAGCGGGGAAAGCAGTGGACCCCAGAGGAGGAGGAAGCAAATCCTGGTGGGGGACTCCATCATAAGAGGAATCCAGCTAGGAACACAGGAGGGGGAGGACAGGGAGGTGAGGTGCCTACCAGGTGCCACGGCATGGAGGGATGGAAGGAAGATCCTGGGGATCACTGGGAAGGCAAGACGGGAGGGTGAGCTGGATGTCAGTATTCACCTAGGTACTAATGACCTGACAAATGGGGAGCCAAAGGAAGTTCAAGAAGAGTTTAGGAAATTGGGGAGGGGTCTCAAGCAAGTAGCTACTTCTGTCACTTTCTCAGAAGTACTTCCTGTGAAAGGCAAGGGAGAGCATAGGAGTGCATGCACCAGGAACTTTAACTCATGGTTGAAGAACTGGTGCTGTGAGAAAGGGTCTGGATTCATTGGTGACTGGGGACCCACCTGGAGGGATGGAGGTTTGTTCAAGCCCGATGGCCTTCATCCATCCTGAAGGGGAATCCAGCACTCAATGATAAGTTTAAATGCTACATTGACAAGCATTTAAACTAGCAAAGGGGGTGGCAGGCCAGCAAGGAGGGTACCTACTTGCTCACCCCCCACAGCTAGCAGTGGAACTAGTGAACCAGAGGAGTGGCTATCTCTGCAAAGCAGTGTGCAAAAGATGGAGATTAGTGCCCAAGAGGTGGATAGGCAGAAAAGGGGCAAAATTCAGCAGAAAGGCAGACAGCAAGGAGAACCAGGGATAAAGGACAACCAAGGAAGGGGCTGGAGTAGAACAGTGAAACAGTCTAGGGAGGTCGAATCATGGAAAGCCATGTGTGCAAATGCCAAGAGCCTTAGCAACAAGATGGAAGATCTAGAGGCTGTCATGGTGCAGTCAGACCTGGACATTGTGGCCATCACTGAAACCTGGTGTAATGATAACCATGACTGGGAGATGGCCATACCTGGCTACAACATATTCAGAAGAGACAGAGCAGGCAGGAAGGGAGGAGGAGGAGTGGCACTGTATGTGAAAAATGACATAAGGGCCACAGAGATCCAGGAGGAACAAAATGGGGGTGAGTTACTGTGGGTTAAGCTGGAAAGGAAAATGGGGACAGCCATCCACACAGGTGTGGTCTATAGACCACCAGCCCAGGAGGAAGAAACAGATAGGAAGCTGATGCTAGGCATCCAAAGGATGGCAGACAAGGGTGAGGTAGTACTGGTTGGAGACTTCAATATTTCAGACGTGGACTGGAGCATCCCAGCAGCAGCATCAACTAGGAGCAGATTTATCCTGGACTCCCCTTCAGGGTGCCTTCCTCAAGCAACTGGCCATGGAACCAACTCAGCAGAAGGCAATACTGGACCTTGTGCTCACAAACAGGGACAGTATAATGGGGGTAACAGTGGGGGAGCACCTGGGGGACAGTAACCACCAGTCATTGTGGTTTGAAATCACAGAAAGAGCAGAACCAAACCACACAAAAACACGTATCCTGGATTTTAGGGGTGGCAGACTTTGGGAAAATGAGGAGATACTTGAAAGAGGCATTAAGAGGAATGGGACAGGAATCAGGGGGTTGAGGAACAGTGGGCAGTATTTAAAATGGGGATTACAAGAACAACAGAATTATGCATTAAGCAGGTTAGCAAGAGGAAAAGGAAGAGGAGACCATTATGGTTTTTCAAAGAGGTAGCAAAGAAAGTGAAAGCCAAAAAGATTGCATTCAGGCAATACAAAAAGACACAGCCCAGGCAGAAGGGGATAGGGAGAGGTACCAGGAGAAGCAAAGGGAGACAGGGAGGTCAGTAAGGGAGGCCAAAGCTCAGACAGAAGAACACATTGCAAAATCTGGACCGGCTGGACTGGATCGGTAGGAGGGGTGGTGGATGTGCCATCTATGTTAAAACCCTCTCATTGGATTAACCCTTCCTCCCCTTATCCTTGACCATAAGGCCCAGGCCCTAACACTAAAAATATCACCTGACCCCTCCAGGGGTCCAGTCTTCCTGACTACAGCCTACATACCCCCAAAAAACCAAGCTCAGGCACTGGGCCCTTTAATTGACTATCTCACCTCCTTACCCAACTCATCTGACCAAATCCTGGTGGGTGATCTGAATGTCAATTGGCTTAGTCCCACATCTTCTGCCTCCCATGAGGCTTTTGCTGCTATTGATCTCACCCAACTAGTCTTCCAGCCTACTAGAATAAATCCTAGTAGGGGAACTAGCACTCTTCTGGATGTGGTCCTCACCAACAGGCCTTGCCGCGTCCACAACATTCAGATCCTCCCAGACTGCCTTAGTGACCACTCCCCAGTTCTCTTCAACTGGGCAACCTCCCTGCCCAAGCCCTCTGTTCATACCACTCGTCGGTGGCAGCTTAGACCCGGTGGGCTGAAAGACTTAAAACTTTACCTAGGCTGCACCGATTGGTCCCTGCTATTAAACTCCCCTGACATTGACAAGGTGCTTGCCTTCTTTGTCTGCACCTTTAACTCTGCCTGTGACATCTTTGCACCCTTAACCTCTCATAGATCCAAAGTAAGACACACTCCTTGGGTCACCCTTGCCTTACGCACTCTTCTTAAGCAGTGGGATAACTTATGGCACATCGCTGTTGAAACTGGCCGCCCTGCAGACAGACAGGCCTAACGCAGCTGCCCGGAATAAGTGTACTTAGGCCATCCGCAAAGCTAAGGCCAATTATTACCAAGTCTCACTTACCTCCTCATGGGGGAACCCCAGATCCTTCTGGGACAACATCAAGCAGCTAAATGGTGGAGCACGCTTCCATCCACCATCGCTTCTTGACATCCATGGGACTATCTCCTCTGACCCCGCCCTCATTGCTACTCACCTCAATAATTCCTTTACTGACCTTAGCTCAGTGCTCCCAGACAATTTCTTCAATCCCCCTCCCCCATGACTGCCCCTCCCATCTCTTGTCCCCTGTTCCACCTTCGCTGTGTCACCACTCAAGAAGTCAGACCATACTTGCTTAAAGCCCTAAAGTGCAATACTATTGGTAATGACTCCCTTGATCCCTGTCTCCTACGTCAGGTCCTAGATCAGGTCATCTCGCCTATTACTTGCCTCTTTAATAAGTCCCTCTGCCTAGGGCAATTCCCCCTCTGTCTGGAGGGTCGCCACTGTTACTCCTATTCACAAGGGTGGTGACAGGACGCTCTCAGGTAACTACCGGCCTATTTCTATCCTCTCTCCCCTCTCTAAGGCCTTAGAGAAAATTGTAGCTACCCAAATCTCAGGTTACCTCGCTAAGTATGATGTCCTTTGCCCTGAACAGCATGGGTTCAGAGACGGTCATAGCACCAATACTGCACTCCTGGAGTTTGCTAACTTCCTTCACACCTCACTTGATGCTGGCTCCCTCGCTGGTGCTGTATTTATCGACTTATCAAAAGCCTTTGATACTGTCTCGCATCCTCTCCTGTTAGCTACCCTTGCCTGTGTGGGCTTTGCCACTGGTCCAGTTTCCTGGTGCGCCAGCTACTTGACCGACCACTCCTAACGTGTGAAGGTAGGTGCCACTCTTTCCAGTACCTGCCCTATCCACTCGGGAGTCCCCCAGGGCTCCATTCTCAGACTCTTACTCTTCTCCCTCTATCTCAACTCCCTGCCCAACGTGTGTGCAGGAAATTTCCTCCTCTACGCTGATGACGCAGTACTCTTTGCCTCTGACAGTAACCCTGTCTCACTCCAGAACTCCCTTCAGCTTGCCTACAACTCTGCAGAAACCTGGTTCTCTGAGCACCGTCTCATCATCAACCTTACGAAAACTAAAACCACGCTCTTTACACACCCCCAAAATAAGTCCAGCAACTTTCTTCTCCACCCGTAATCTCCCTATAGAACTTGTACACTCCTATAAATACCTTGCTATAACCTTTGACTCTGCCCTCTCTTTTCATGACCATATCTCTGCCCTGACCTCTGCCTCCAATGCTCGGTTGGGTATCCTCTACCAACACAAAAAATGCCTCCCCACAGACACCCTCCGTCTGGCAGTCACCTCCTCGGTTCTATCCCTAATTGACTATGGCCTTCCTGTCTATGGCGCAGCAGACCCAACTGCCCTCCGCAAGGTACGCCTAATGCTCAATAAAGTATGCTGACTTATTACCAGTGCCCATAGACTCACCCACACCTGTCTTCTGTACTCCATGGCCACCCTACTCAACCCTGATGAATGCCTCATGTTCCAAACCTGCCAACTTACCTATAAAGCCCTCCATGGTCTTTCCCCTCCTGGCCTAGCTAACTCTATTCACCTAACTAATCCCATGGTGTGCACACGCAGCTCCTGCAAAACTGCACTGGTCGTTCCAAGGGCCAGGACCTCCCAGGGCCAAAGGGCTTTCCCCTATAGAGCCCCCTCTGGGTACAACTCCCTCCCTGCTTTCATCACTGATGCTCCCTCACTAGCATGATTTAAATACAGCCTCAGAAATCACTTGCTCAACTCACACACCTGCCGCTGCCCTTGACCTCCCCCACTCCCCTTCCTACTGACAAAGCTCGCTGAGCTGCACTTTCACCTTATCTCAGCCCACTTTCCCCCTGCAGGACTTCTTTTCAACTCTACTACCCATAGTTGCTTATCTGAATTTGCTTATCTGAATTTGCTGTTAGCAGTGTTATGTCCCTCAATACTTGTAACCTGACTGTACCTTTTTGTTGAACTGTATTTCTGATCTGCAATTGTCTCATGTATGTATGTCGTTGTCCTCCTTGTGACGAGGTACCTTTGTAAATAAGCCACCGGCTCAAAGGTTGTTAAACTGATGTTAAAATAAATAAATAAATAAATAAATGAATAATAAAAAAAAATCAGTGGGTAGAGGGGACAAAACCTTTTACAGGTACATAAGTGAAAAAAGAAAGACAGAGGGATAGTGAGACTGAAGGGGGAGGATGGGGACCGCGTGGAGGATGACAACAGTAAAGCTGACATATTGAACAGGTATTTCTGCTTAGTCTTTACTGAGGAAGAGGAGGGTAATGGGTCTGAAGGGAGTACAAGGGGTGAGAATGGTGCAGAAATGGACACAAGTCCCTTTACACGAGAAAGGGTCCTGAAGGAACTGGAAGTAATGAGATAAAGCAATGGGGCCAGATGGGGTGCACCCCAGGGTCCTTAAAGAACTAAGAGAGGTGGTGGCTGAGCCTCTGGCTATTCTGTTTAGCTGATCACTGGAAACAGGGGAGGTACCCAAAGACTGGAGGACAGCAGATGTAGTCCTCTTATACAAAAGTGGGAACAGAGAGGAAGCAGGGAACTACAGACCAGTCAACTTCACCTCGGTAGTGGGAAGATCATGGAGCTTACTACCGAAGAGATTGGTGGAACATCTGTTGCCAATGGACTACAGGACCCAAGGCAGCATGGTTTCACCAGGGGGAGGTCATGTCAGACCAACCTCGTGGAATTTTTTGACTGCATGACTAGAGAGGTGGATCAGGGGAGGGCAGTGGACATGGCCTATCTGGACTTGAGCAAGGCCTTTGACACTGTGCCACATAGAAGACTATTACACAAACTGGGGAATATGGGTGTGGGCAGGACAGTAGTGTGGTGGGTAGGTAACTGGCTGGGTGGCAGGACACAGAGGGTGGTGGTAAATGGCTGTCACCCACAGAGGGAAGAGTGACAAGTGGGGTACCACAGGGATCAGTGCTGGGACCGGTCCTATTCAACATCTTCATCAGTGATATTGCGCAGGACCTAGAAGGCAGAATTTCACTGTTCGCCGATGACACAAAGCTCTGTAACAGAGTACACACACCAGAGGGTGTAGACAGAATGAGAAGGGACCTGCAGAAACTTGAAGAATGGTCAGTGGTTTGGCAGTTGAAATTCAATGCAAGGAAGTGCAAGTTAATGCATATGGGGCACAAAAACCCTGGCACAATATATCAGTTGGGGGGGTGAGGATATTGCATGCACCAAGCAGGAAAGGGATCTTGGGGTCATCATCTCTGATGACCTCAAGGTAGGGAAACAGTGTGACAAGGCAGCAGTTAGAGCAAATAGGATGCTGGGATGTTTAGGCAGGGGCATCACCTGCAGGAAAAGGAGGTCATAATTCCGCTATACAAGACACTAGTGAGGCCCCACCTGGAGTACAGTGTACAGTTCTGGAGACCATACCTACGTAAGGACATAGAAAGGGTAGAGAAGGTTCAGAGGAGGGCAACAAAGATGGTGCATGGATTGCATCACAAGTCCTATGAAGACAGGTTGAAGGAACTGAACATGTACTCCCTGGAGGAGAGGAGGGAGAGAGGGGATATGATAGAGACATACAAGTATCTTACAGGGAGGAACAGGGTGCAGGAATACACTATTTTTAAGCAAAAAGATGTTCCAGGACTAGAGGGCATGGGATGAAGTTGGAGGGAGGACGATTCAGAGGAAACATGAGGAAGAATTTCTTCACAGAATGGGTGGTGGACAAGTGGAACACCCTGTCAGAGGAAGTGGTGGGGGCTGAAACAATCATGGGATTTAAGAATGCATGGGATAGACATAACGGAATTCTGGAGGTCAGGGGTAAGGGGCAACAGACTTCTAGGAAAACATAAACTGAACTTACAAGCTCAAATGGGCAGACTGGGTGGGCCATAGGCCTTATCTGCCGACACTGTCTATGTATCTATGTATCTTTCAGAAAAAGAGATGTGCAAGAACAAGGGGACACAATCTGAAGATAGAGGGGGATGGTTCAGGCGCAATGTGAGGAAGTATTTTTTTCACAGAGAGGGTGGTGGATGCATAGAACAGCCTTCCTGAGGAGGTTGTGTGGTCAAAAACAGAGGGGGAATTCAAGAATGCATGGGACAGACATAAGGCAATTCTGGTGAGGGGTAGGAAGAAGTAGGCTGTTAGTTAACTAGGATCTGCAGTTTATCAAATAGGTAGGGAAATGGGCAGACTAGGTGGGCCAAGCGGTCCTTATCTGCCGGCAAAGTCTATGTTTCTATGTAGGAATGTAGATTGAGCCAGTTGGGTCCAAGTAATGAGTTGTGAGAGATTTAGGGATTCAATCCTGAGGGAAACTGACCTGGAGCTGAGGGAAAGCCAACTGATATTAAAGTCTCCATGGAGGATTAGTTAACCGGAAGAGGAGTGAGAGGTGATGATGGAGAGTGAGTCAACTAGACAGGAGGGAGTGATGCTAAGGAGATGCATAAACCCCCCCCCAATGAATATGGGTAGAGTGTAGGTGAAGGAAATTTTGACCAAAACATACTTATGGGAAGAAGGTAATGGCTCCCTGAGAGTGGCAGTGCAGGAAAGGCTTTGGTGCATATAATGGTCAACTCCACCACCACACTTGCCCCTGTCCTGCTTGAAGAGATGGTAGTTAGGAAGGACCAAGCTAGAATCTGGAAATCTGGTGAAGAGCCTGGATTCAGTAATATAGAGGATAGATTCTATGTGATAAGGGCGATCGTGGAACCGCGCTCGCTGCAAGGGCATAGGGGGAACAGCAGACACTGGGTTGGCACTGGGAGAGAGAGAGGAAACCACTGGATGGGTAAAAGCCACCCCACAGAGGAGGGAAAAGGCACAATGGGGAGGCCCAGGGATGGCGTGCAGAGACATTCAAGACCATCAGAAAGGTGACTGAGATCAACATAAAAAAAAAATGCTACCACCAACGCAAATGGAAAAAAGGAGGCAAGGGGGAAACAGAGAGGGGTGTGGGGTGGGAACACCCTGGGGGGGCACCTCCAGCAGGGTACAGGCCAATGGCGGTCAGGGAAGAGCACAGTTCTGGTTGAGACCCCGAGCCGTGGAGGGCACAGCACCTGGTGGTGGTGCAATAGTGCATCTAATGTCAGCACTGGTGTGCACACTGAATTGCTGCAGCATGTCACCCATTGAATGGACAGCCAGTGGGAGAGGGACATCAAGATGGGGCATACATCAGCTGGTGGAGTGGACGGAGCCGCAGGTCACACAGTGGGGCAAAGACAGCATGCCATCCCATGGCACACCAGGCTACACCTGCATCTGGAAGTTATATGTGAGGCCACTCAGGTAGTCAGGTGTGCTCCTATTGCCATAGTCCCCGACAATGGTCTCAAGTTGCAAGATTAGGTCCCAGTACTGTTTTTTTCTGTGTTGCCATCCCTGCACCAGACATCAGCTGCTCAATATGGACACCCGTCAGACATTCCTCTCCATGAGGCAATCCAGAAAACACCAGATGCTTGGGTAGCAGGTGCCCAATCTGGTGAAGAAGCCATGGTGCCACCCCTCAACAGAGTTGTTCATCCATGCAAGGCCATCCAGGGTGGGCTAACACATGTTCAAGCAGGGGATCAGGAGCATGGATAACTTGCGTGCCATCCTGCCCAGCACCAGGCCAACCCATGTCTGCTCCATGTATTCAAGCAGGGGCCGCAGCAGCTCCTCATTGGACCTGTAGAAGGGCTGGTCCAGCAGGTCACTATAGGCCCCCTCCATGGCATCTATGGGCATATATGCAATGGTGAGAGGCATGTGGATGTTCAGGGTGAACTCCTTCTCCCTGGAATACCTGGCGTGCAGCTCCGGGGTCTGCTGCACCTTCCACCACACAGCGTGCCAGTAATGGAAAAAGTAGCCCCTGACTGCCGCTCCATCACAGGTGGCTGTGAATGCACACCAGGCCCCCCTTTTGAAATCCATCATTGTGGTCACAGGGCACACGCCGCCAGTGAGCTTCGGCACCTTCCCGAACACAATTGCGTATGCCCACTCTGTCCATGATGGCATGAGGATGTACACAGCTGGTAGCATGACACCCATATGCAGCCCATGCATGGTGTAAAGCTGCCTGAAGAGTGGTGGTGGGCAGCAGAACATGCCATCCAGAAACCAGTTGCTGTAGCCAGCAAGGCACTGCAGGGACCTCTAGATGGTGAACAACAGTACACGGTCCTCAGATGGACCGCTGCCATGCTGAAGGAATATTTCTGCTCCCCCTGTGATGGCATATTCAGGGGGGTATTGCCAGGTCTAGCATTGAGGTTGGTGTGGTTGGGCCCCCTTGCTGGCCTGCCACACACACTGCACAGTCCACTTCATGAGCAGAAGCCCCAGCAGCCTGACAGCCATGGCATCCGGCACCCCATGGTGCAGTGAACAAGCACCTGCGAGGTGCTTTCCATTCTTGTGCATGCACACTCGTGCACCCTGCTGAGCATCTCACAGATCCCCACCTCCCCTGCATCGAGGACATGGTTGTGGGGATGGCCCATGTAGATGACAGCGTCAGCCTCAGTATGCATCCACGCAGGGCAGCTGTGGCGGTGGTCCTACATGCAGCACCAGTAAACCATTTGTTTGACCTCCTTGTCCTGCCAGTACAGATACCCACAGTGGGCAAGAAGCATCTTCCTCTTCTGGCTTATGAGGTAGTGGATTTCATTCATGCTTCATTTGCCTTGCTAACAGGAAACCTGCATGTCCACACAGCGCCCCTTTAAGGGACAGGGCGGGCCAGGTGATTGCGCACCTGTGCACTTGTTCACGTGGGTGTGTAGGCACTCCCCTTGTATCAGGCAGCATACAAATGTTGGAGCAGGCTGCTGGCACAATATAGCATCATGTGACAGCATTTGGCAGGTGATGACAGATACAACAGTGCATGCAGGACATCCAGGTTAGAGCATGTGGTGACCCTGGTGTGTACAGCCATTACTGTTGGTAACCCTGAGTTTGGCCACCCCTTGGCCCAAGTAACCCTCCACTGTATGGCATTTCTATAATTTACTGGATGGCCCTGTGTGAGCTGTGGGAGGCTGTGAGAGTTGAACTCACAGCACGATGGCCCACCACTTCATACCTGCATTGGCGGCATGAGTCAACCATGTATGTTACTGTGGCAGTTCAAAGGTTGACCCTGCAGCTCTGCCTTCTATATGTGCTGTGTGTTGCATGTGTGTGGGGGGGATTGGGTTGCCTTAGCTGTTCATTATCCACAGTGTGCACGGTGGGACCTCCCAGGGGGTGCTATCCCAACCTCGTAGTGCACATCTCTCTCCCACCATGGGGGGCATCACGTCAGGGGGATTGTCTGCACTGGGTGTGTCCCTATGTTGGGGGGGAGAGAGGAGGGCCATCCCACAGGTGTATGCATGCTCCTCACCCACTGTTTTACACAGTCACCTATTACTCCAGTGGCCTTTCTCCCCCATCGCCCTTTTCCCAGGCACCCTTTTCCAAGTCGCCCTTTTGCTAGTCGCCCTGGTTGTGGGTCATGATTGTGATGCTCGCTGACCTGACTAGATGCCCATTTGTCAGTCGCTGTTCCATCTCATTAGCCCACACATTATGCATCCTTGTGTTGCCTTCCTTCCAGTCGCCACTGTGCTAAAGCCATTATCACTGGATACCCAGAGAGTTTCAGGAGAAACCCATACTGCAAGAAGTTCCAATTTAGGGAGAAGAGTCCTAGCACTGAGGTAAGAAATACTATGGCCATTATTTTTTATTTTATTCTTTAGTAACTGGGAAAGGTCCACTAGGCACAGGTGCCTGTTTTCAGAGCAACCTGGGAGCACTGGGGAGGTTAAGGAACTTGATCAGAGTCACACAGTATGCAAGTGGAGGTTGTGGGAATCAAACCCTGATCTATCTACTGGATCTACCAAGCTCATTCACAGCTCTTTACTCTAATCTCTAGGCTATACTGCCTGCCTCTAAAAAGAGAAGGGAGGAGGTAGAAGGGCAGGGTTGATTTCCACATTGCCTGCAAGGATGAGAAGCAAGGTAAAGAGATGGAGGATATGGAAGGACGTATGCCTCCTAGGTAGAAGAAAGAGGAGAAGGGGGATGGGGATGGGATAGAATAGATTGGAGAAGAAACTCAATATTTAGGGAAAGGGATAACAGGAGACCAGGGAGGGCAGAGAAAGAGGGAAGGAGTGGATAAGGGAAGGGGGGAAAAGAAGAGTGGGGAGGAGGGAGGAGGGGAAGATGAAGGTAGGGCAGGAATGAGGAGAAAGCACAGTAGAAAGGCAGGGAGCATTATGTAGTGAACAAAAACAATAATACTCAACAGAAACTAAAACTAAGCAAGTTCTGCTCAGAACCACTATGGCTACTCATGCAGTCACTTGATAAGGGCCATGGGGCACAAATACCTGTTGAACATTAACACACTCAGAGGAATGAGCACAGCATCAGCTTTCTTTATAAGGACACCATGGCATAAGTTTAGTGAGTAAACATTTTATTTATAAAATAAAAAAACAGCATACAAATGTGTGTGCTTGATGCATTTCAGATAAAAAAAAATACCCTTTATCAAAAGCCTTTTTCCTCTGAGTGTTTCTGAATTATTTTAAATGGAGCACCATCATCCTAATGTGCACTTTCTTCTGTGTACCTGTTGAACATTTTACATATCAGTGTGCATTAAGTAAGTTAAGCAATTCTCCTGATAACATGTTCATTCTCCCAATAGGAAGATTTGAAAATAATGCAGCAGCTGTCACAGGTGAACAATCCCTTTAAATGAGTTTCATTCATATATATTTGATACAACAGGTATTGGTACTGCTTAAAGCAATTTACGAGGTTTGTGCAGATCCGCTTCTAATTACATTTTTGGTTAAGTTATGTTGGTGATAGTCTTTCCTAGTAATTCTCAAAATTTTAATTGCAGCCTCTAAATGTGTGGAAGGGATCATAATATGGCCCCGATGAGGTGGGCAACTGATTCCTTCCACTTCCCAAATGATCTGCCACACCCCTGTGTTCAGGAACATAATGATTTTCATGCCAGAGAGAGCACAGGGGCACACCCCACTGAAGTCAAATTAGGTCATATTCAATTACATTTTAATACATAATAACGGCTTTCCCTGGCCACACATCATTACCTGCCCGAGTACGGGGGCATGGTGGTTTACTCTCCGATGTGGTTCTTTACTCATGAACTTTACCATTTTAGGGGGGGAGGGAGACTGCACATTTGCTCTTAAGATGGAGTCAGTGCAAAGGGAGAGAGACACGGAGAGGGAGAAGAACTTTGGAGCCCAAGCAGATGAGCACAGCTCCAATGCAGTAGCTGGATATATAGAAGAAGTTTCAGTGATGAGTCTGGCTCCCTTGCTGTGGGGAGGGTTCGGCAATGAGCACAGATCCCTTGTTGTGGAGAGGGGGTTGAGAGATGAGAGAGTGACAGACAAAAGAAAGAGGAGGGGAGGAACACAGACCACTGGATGGAGCAAGCATTACTGCAATTATGTGATTCATTCAGTAATAATAATAATAATCTTTATTTATATTGCGCCTTTCAGAAATCAAGGCGCATTTCATTAAAATAACATCATATTAAAACATCACATAAACATTAAAATCAATAGTATCAGTCCATGTCAATACCATCCCCATGTGCCATTTTCCATAGAAAGGACTTCAATCCTTGTTTAAACCCCACAGTCATGCACTCTCTAATCCAACGGGGTAAAGAATTCCAGAGGATCAGCGCCAGTGAACATAAAAGCTTGGGCGCCAGAAGATTTTAAAGCTACCCTTAGAATCTCTAGCAACCCCTCGTTGGCTGAGCGGAGCAGTCGCTCCAGAAGGTAAGGAACCAGAAGCTCTTTCAAGTAGTCAGGGCCCAAGCCGTGTAGGGCTTTATATGTCAGTAAACCAACTTTAAAGATGATCCACCACTGAACCAGCAGCCAGTGCAGATCCTGCAGTGCCAGTGTAAAGTGGGAAGAACGAGGAATCCCCATTAACAACTGGGCTACTGCATTCTGCACCAGCTGCAAGTGGCGGATATCAACCCCTGGAAGCCAAAGTAAAGGGAGTATCCAAGCACATGCTTCCAGAGATCCCTTCTCTCTGTAATTGCAATGCATCAGCATAGCTCTGCTATGCAGGCATAGAAATACATATAGTTTGCCATTGCAATGTATGAATGTCCATACATACAAAAATCCTTATAGAACTATACGTGAATAGATGTGAATGTGTATAAAAATCATGGGCCTCAAAATCCTTACTGTAAATTTCTGTCAAAGCTGCTGAGCTGATCATGATGATAAAACCATACTTGTTCTATGTATTATAGTTCCCTGGGGTGACAGCTCCTGCAGTATTTTAAATGCCTTCCATATACATTAGGGCTGTGCGGAATATGAAATTCCGCCATCAGAATTACTGCAGAATGGCAATGGCAGCTGCCCTTCCTCAGTAAAAACTACAACCCTACAAAGAATTACTACATTCCCCACATGATTAGTGTCCTGCATGCATGCAGACAGACCACTCAGTCACTTTTTAGACATGCAATGCTCAGCCAGTCAGGCCAGTAAATATCTTAGATGGATAGATTCCAGAAACTAGCTAACCTCTTTTCCATTTATGCCAATCTGGCTCAAGATTGAAAAGGAACACCTGAAAACACAGGGACTTTCTCCAGCTTCTCTCCTACATATTAATCTGAAATCTCTCCCATCACCTTTAAATACATCTCCCATTGCCATCTCCATTAGTATTCACTCTCAGCTGTGCAATTTCCTAAAATATGCTCGCACTTGTGACATGTCCCAAACCATATGGGGTAATCCCAATATCAAAATAAGAAGGTAAAACTCTCTCATCTAGATGGCTACCACAGCTAGGAGGATGTCCACTTAGTTATCTTATTAATGAAAATGGGATATGGCTCACCTCCTCCAAAATATTGGCTAAAGCAAGTATTCCACAGTCCAATATTTTCAAAATTTATCAGCTTCGCCACCGTCTGGTTAAAACATTTGGACAGGTCCACCCAAATCCCCCTAATTTACCTTTCTGAACAGAACTGCGACCATTAGTGGGACTTCCACATGCAGTCTCCAAAATGTATGAGACCCTATATAACCTGAAATATCCGGAATGCTTTGGTGCCACAGTTTTTTGGTCTGCCCTTTTCCCTGGAAAGATTATTAATTGGCCTCTCCTGTGGCAGAATTGTCACCATTTAATTACTCAAGGCTATGTCTCATGCAGTTTCAGATATTGCATAACTTATATTACTCCCTGCAGAAATTAACTAATTTTGGCTACTCTGACTCTTCTACTTGTGTTCGGTGCTTACAAGGAGAAGGTAATCTGCTCCATATTTTTGGGACCTGTCCAAAAGTGGTAAAACTATGGACCCTCATTAAGCAGAAGGCGGATCCTCTTCTAGGTCTGAATGATTTGTTTAATCCTGACATTTGTCTATTAGGTGATCTCGCAGAGGTTCATGTACTCAGTTGCAAATATCATATAACTTTAATGTAAATGTCAGTCAAGAAACTGGTTCTGAAACATTGGAAAGACACTGAAGAAATTACCTATATAGAATGGTTACATGAGTTTCTGGCTAACTTCAGGACTGAAAAAAACCCATAACAAGTCTCAACCAGAGACTTAAAAGATTCAACAAGATATGGGACCCCCTGCAAACTTTCTACTCACTGTAGCTGTCGAATAAGAATATTTCCTGTATTGTGAAGTGCCTCTTCGAGGTGGTTCTGTGCGGGGTGAAGGGGGTGGGAAAGGGGATGAGGTCAGTGTGGGGGAGGGTAGTACTATTCCTCTAGCTTTTCAAACCAGCTATGTACGAGTCATATCTATGATGGATCAGTGCTCCGTAATTGTTAAAATTAAATAAACTTTGAATTGAAAAAAAAGACACGTAATGCTCAGACTTTACACATAATTATTTATGACATTTATTTATTCTGAACTGTTTTACTGACCTGTAGATTGCAATAATTCTGACAGTAATGAATTCAACAAGTAATAATAACAGAGTCCCAGTGACTCATACTATAATATCAGCCTTTTATTACTAGTACAATGCAGCAAAAGTTCTGTCTTGGGCATCCAAATAGTACAATCCAGCCCTTGGTCGAGCCTTCGATTCCTACACACATGAAGCTTGGGGTCTTGCATTGCCCTGTTTGTTTCCCCTCTCTTGCTTCATCTTGATCTGCCTAAGCTAGGCTGTTTTGTTTTCTTCTCTGAGTGCTGCTAGCAGATGTCCTCTATGTAAAGAAGCTCTGCTCGAATTCCTGAGGTAGGCTGTCCTTAGAAGGGAGAGGGTAGGTAGGTCACTTTTAAAAGCCTGAGGGATCCAAACTACCAGGTCCATGTATGCAATCAATAGAGCACACCCTACTGCAGCTTTAGGTAGAGATGAATACCATTTTGAAAGAATTCCATTGCTAAGTTTCATTTAGGTCTGGGCATCATGGTTCTGTTGTAAAGTTAGCAAAGTACATTAGTGTCCTTCATGCATGTAAACATACAGTAGATGGGAGCAACTTTCAAGAGAAAGAGGTGCTAATAACAGAACAAAGCAATTTGTCTTCACAGACTACAGTGTGAATTTGGGAATATTGTGGAATTAGAAAATGGGCTTGAAAAATAAAGCATGCTGATTGGCTGAAAGCCATGATCAGGCATGCATTTATTTTTCATTATACAATGGGGTCTCTAAATCTGCTAACCTGATTGATCTGCTTGGATCTTTACCCATGGGTAAATTCCAGCACAACCCACAAGTAAAGTTCCAGTCATCCCAGCTGACTGCTGCACAACACAAAAATCACTACCTCATCACAGTGTCAGCTTCATCCCTGCAATCTCCACAGCTCTCAAAAAGCAGCTCCACAGGGTCAGCTCCGACCCTGCGATCTACACAGCTCACTGACTCCCCATTAAGCTGCTCCCAGGGTGTTCCCCAACGCTAAACCACGACTTTGAAAATGGACTGTAATTTTCATTTAATAGAACCTGAGGAGCTAGACTCTATTTCACAGTTCTTTAGTTGCCAATTGCCATAATACCCAGCAAAACATATAAAATATACCTTATCCTGTCAGCCCTCCTAAGAGTATCACAACTGCAGTCATAGATCCTCAGAATTATCACCCACAAGCCCAAACCTAGTTTACATTACAGAAAATTACCTGTCTGTCTTCCATGACTGTTTGCACCCAGTCCATCCTGCTTTGCTAACGAAATCTGTAGCTGCCACCTGGAGTACAGAAATTCTCTTTTAATTAATCTCCCAGTATCCTTCACAAAGAATTCCAGAGTCCCAATCACTTAAAAGAAAGTACCAATGGAGTCCAACCACTATTCCTCTTGACCTCAAAACCCAATCACCTGGAACCACATGTTGCATAATAGCAGACCCTCAGTGCTCGCATTTATTCTGTGTCATTCAGTCAATTAAACAGCTAGCTGCAACTGGCACACTCTGTCTTTACAAAAAAAATCATGACATGCAGGCTCTATCTTAGACAAACACCACAGCATTCTCTCATGCTGCAAACATCAGTCTCTCAGTTGCGGGGGGTGGAGGGGGAGGCATTATTCTACCTAACAACTGGGAACTTTTTTTCTGGTGCAACAGCAAAATTAATTAAAAATGATTTAAAGTTGCAGACAGCTATATTCTTGTTTAATTTTTTGTTCGAAAAAATGAAGGAATCAATTTATAATCGCAATAAACCACTACAGGGTGGGATTTAGCAAACAGAAAAACCTCTAGCACCACCCACTGCAGATAAAGCAAAATAAACTCACAAGCTTTTCAGCATGTATACAAGTATCTTTTATTAGTAAAAACAACCATAGAACACCACAGACCCTCTAAACATATAGATGTGTGTGCTGTATGTGAAACATGGTATGCACAAATGATTGGGACACTGGCATACCAGGATACACTACATTTATCAAAAGCAGAAAACAAAAAAAGGATTGGCATTGCTTTATATGTACTTGAAAGTATAAAGACTGAGCTCAAAATACAAAAGGATGATGACACAGGGTATATCTCCATTTAAATAATAAAATGCTGATGCTGGGACTCGGATACAGATCCCCCAGTCTAGAATCAGAAGGAAATGCGGCCTTCCCCAATTAAATAGAAAGTATGGAAGTCTCTAATGAGTATGTCGCCATGGGAAATTTTAATCTACCCAACATCAAGTGGGCTACACTCGAGGCAAAAGGATACCTAGAAAAAAGGTTCTCAGAATTCACATTTCAGCACAATCTTGAACAACTAGTCCAGAAACCATCCAGGAATGACAATATACTTCATCTTATCCTGACCAATATCAGAAATATAGAAACAGACCCAGAAGTATTACCACCACTAGCAGACAGTGATCACAGTACGATACAGTTTAAATTAAACACAGCAACTAAAGGTAGCAATAAGAGAATTACAAAAATGAGAGACTATAATAAGGCAGACTTTATCAAACTTTATCTGAGAAACTGGAACTGGGTCCAGAACTTAAAAGGAAACTTAAATCTCCAGGAACAATGGGCATTAAGTAATAAGCACTGTATAAATACATGGGTACCATTGAAGACAAAATATAAGAATAAAACAAAAAGAATATCTCTGTGGTGGACAAATGAAATCAAAAAATCATAAACAAAAAACATAGTTTATTTAAAAAATATAGGAAATCACTTAACATAAATCATTTAATAAAATACAAGTTGGCACAGAAAACTAAATATCTTATTAGAAGAAAGAAACAGAAACTTGAAGTCCGCTTAGCAACTGATTCAAAAGATAATATAAAAGGTTTTTTAGATGGCCTGGTGGCTCTGAGGGTTGAGGCACTGGATGCCACACCTCACGTCGCACCAGTAACCCGGGTTCGGGAATGGACTCAGGTTGCTCTGGGGTCAGCGAGGAGGTAAGGATTGAGCATTACAGCTCTCCTTCCTCAGGGTGGGGGGTCTGTGATGTGGATAGTGCAGCCCAGAGATTTAACCATGCCCAGGCTGCTTGGCTGCCTCCACAGACGTGGAGGCAGCTGCTGCACCCACTGCATGGTGCACAGACAGAAAAAAAGGGGAGGGCAAAAACTGAAAAAATCCCTGGTGGCAGAATGACGCCTGACTCCCTGCAGGCACTGCTCCCAGGCCAGGCATAAGGTAAGCCCCGGTAATTCTGGGAGATGGAGCTGGGGGGAGGGAGTCGAGCAGAAGGGGAAGTCGGGGGAAGTAGAAATATCAGTTGCGATTAAAAAAAAAAAATTTTCTTTAACTATATTGGATTCCTGAAGGGTAACCAGAACAGTATAAGACCATTAAAAATAAACTATACGGTAATTACAAAGGAAATTGAAATTGCTAATGAACTAAATACATACTTCATGAATGTGTTCCATCAAAAGAAATATCTTGAGATTGAACAACCTAACAGTAAAGAAACATCAAAACCTATAACTATAAAAGAAGTGACGGATATAATAACAAAACTGAAGGAAGACTCCTCTCCTGGCCCTGAGGGTATAGCTCCAACATTTTTAAATAAACTGGTCAATGAACTGCATGGTTCACTAGCAGTATTATATAATACATCCTTGAAATATGGAAGAACTTTAAAGGAATGGAGATGTACTAATATTGTGCCTATACACAAAGGAGGAAGTAAACAACTTGTGGGGAATTATAGGCCTATTAGCCTGACCTCTGTGGTGGGTAAAATGATGGAAAGAATAATCCAAACAAGAATGATGGAACACATAAATAAAGGGGAAAATTGTGATATCTCACAGCATGGTTTTACTTCTGGCAGATCTTGCCTTATTAATCTGATCAGTTTTTTTGAGCTGGTTAGTGAGGCTCTGGATGGGGTATGTCTGTGGATGTCATTTTCTTGGACTACGATAAGGCATTTGACTCAGTAGCACATAAAATCTTATTGGAACAGCTTATTAAAATAAATTTGAATAGAAACATTACCAAGTGGATATCCTCATGGTTGAATGGAAGGGAACAACGAGTTATCTTACAAGGACATGAATCGGACTGGGGCCACATGACAAGCAGAGTCCCACAAGGTTCGGTACTAGGCCCCTTGTTGTTTAATATTCTTGTGTCAACAATGCAGACAAATGACCAGGTCTGAATTAGTAAGTACACAGATGACTGCAAAGTCGGCTGCGTAGTTAATAACCCTGAATTGGCTGCTATGTTTCGCTATAGTTTGAATAACACAAGTTTGTGGGCTAAGAAGAATAAGATGACATTTAATGAATCCAAGTGTCCAAGATAATGCACTTTTTGAATAACAACATGGGGCAAGCTATACTGGCAGTATAGCCTAGAGGTTAGAGGAATGAGGTGTGAACAAGCTTGATACATCCAGCAGACTAGACCTGAGTTTGATTCTCACAACTTCCACTTGCTTCCAGGTGGCCCCTGAAAACAGGAACTTGTGCCTAGTGGGCCTCACAAGGTTACCAAAGACTAAAATAAAAAAAAAATAAAAAAATGTACTATAAATGATACAATAATTCAGACAACCACTGAGGAAAGAGATCTGGGTGCAATCATTACTAATGATCTAAAGTTTGATATACACACAAAAAAAACTGTTAAAAAATGTTATTCCTTACTGGGATGCATACACAGACACACATAGAGTAGGAGGGCTAAGGTCTTGATCCCTCTATATACAAGTCTCGTGAAACCTCATTTGGAGTACTGTGCTCCTTTTTGTGCATCAACATCAGCAGGAGGTCTGAGCATGGTGGAGAAGGTTCGGCATAGGGCTACCAGGAGGATAAAACAGCTGGCAAATCTCCCATATGAAGAAAGACTTAAGTCACTAAATCTGTACTCGCATGAGTACAGACTGTTAAGAGGAGATCTCATATATATATATATATACACTACCTTACATAAGGGAGAAACATTAGATGCTATATGTCTTGAGAAGCATACCGGTGAGAGTATACCAGACCACATAAGGATAAAATGAGATGCTCTATCAATAGAACTCAAAGAAGACAGAGGTTCTTCACACAAAGGGCACCTCCTTTATGGAACACATTTCCATCACATATTGTTACCAGTAACACTATGGAATCCTTCAAAACACTTTTGGATGATTATATGGGAGAAATGAAATATAAATACCACCAATGACTATAAGGGGGTGAGTTCATTATGGGCTTCGGCCTCACAAACTTTGTTTTATATGCTGAGATTTACCGACGCCTGATATTGTTTATTCACTCGCCTGTGGCCTTGTGACCAAACCACACCAGGCTTGGATAAATCCCAGCATAGCTCACACCCTGTCATGATTTATTGCTTAAATAGCGCCTGGGGAAAAACAAGTGCCAGCTTGGAGTGCCCCATTACTTAGGGTATCCATGGGCACCACAAATCTTGAAACTGATCAGCCACCATTTGTTTCCTCAGTCACTTACTGAAACAGCCAGTTAGATTTTCCATTTACTCACCAAGTGACCTCCCCACCCTACCAATATACCTCAGCTGCAACAAATGCAGCCAATTGTAACTTAAAGAGCAGATATACAGTAATTATTAAAGGAATAATGCATGACAGGGTGTGTGTCATGTTGGGGTAACATCACACCTCAGGTGGGTGGGAATGAGGCCACAGTCCAAGTGTGTCCAACACCCAAGAAGTGACATTATCCCAGCATGGCACACACCCTAGAGTGCATTATTCCTATTATACAATGGCTTGTGAAGTTGTGAGTTAAAGAGAAGAAAACAAAAGATGAAAAATTACCTTTAAAAGTAAAATTTTTGGTGTCTTTTTAATGTGTATGTTTACCTTTTAAAAACATAGTGCCTATTTCTTCTTTTGGCCAGAAGGTGGAGCTCCTGTGTTGTCACTGTGGCATCACACTCCTGAGTGCCCACAGATGCCTTTCTGTGTTGTTGTTCTCTTTGTCTGCCGTTTCTTTGGTGTAAGCTACATTTTTTTATTTGTTAGTTATTTTATCTCTGTATCTTGCATATTTCTGACTCGTCCTGGTGGCACCTCCAGAAAATGTGAGTTTCTGGGAAATGTGACTGCACCCTGCCCCCTCCTCCCCACCCTCTTCTGCTGTCAGGATCGCAGCTGTCAGAGATTGCCCCACAAAACCAACATCTTACTGTGATGCCTGTGTGTCTTATCTCATTACAGGTATTACTGGGAGAAGTGACCGAAGGTGGAAAACAGCAATCAGGTAACTCTGAAGTGCCATTGTTAGGCACATGCTCAGTTTGTTTTTGTCAGCGAGGACTATGACTGAGGGCGAGGGGCTGCCATGAAGCCAATTGTAGTGACTGCTTTACATTGGGCAGCAGGGGCTGTGGAGACTGGGAATTGATGGATGAGCTTGACTTTGAATCCGATGTGATGGCTTTCAGTGTGTCTTTCTTTTTGTTACATTACAAAAAAATAAAATCAACACTTCTGTTATGTTGACTGAGGGGAGACTGCCAGTAGAGCGAGAAGGGGCATAACTGTGAAGCTGATCATAATTTCAGCTTTCACTTGGCTCCTTTTATTTTTGTTATAGTAAGAAAATGAAAGTTTTGGGGGAATGTGTGATGTGGTTCTATGTGTCATTTTGGATACTTTCAGTGCTGTGGAAGGGAGAGATTTAAACTTAGAGGTGCTATGTGAAGTACAGAAAAGTTGGATGTGGCTTGTGCAGTGATTTTTTTTTCTCATGTCATTCAGTAATGTGTGCTGGGACTAGATCTGTGATGTTATGATGGGATAACATCATGGGTCCAGCACCAGACTGACCAATGAGAGCCCAGCATTCTTTCTTGCCACTGTATAATTATTGAATATCTGCTCTTTTAAGTTATTTTTTGTTCCTGTTCATTAACTGAATTTCAGCTAACAGAGCGGGACTCACTCAAGCTGTAAATTAGTGGCTGATCTCCCCCTTGCCCCCAGGCATTTCAGCACACTCCCAGTCCAGATCTCTTTCCCCAGTTCATGGCTATCCTCCCAACTGGCAATTTAACAGTGCAAACCTTCACTGTGAGTAAAACTTTTCTGTAGCAGCATGAGTCTCACGCTCAGCCATTTCTTCTACATCTAATGCTCCCCCTCCCCACTGCCTCCTTCGTGCTGTTATCAATCTAAATGAAAAAAAAGCTGGCACATTAAAAAATTTAAAAAAGTAACCTCGTGATTTTGTCTGTCGGCTGCCTTGCCCGGTTGGAGTCTTCATGAATTATGGCAAAAGGGGGGTAATGGGGCTTCCTTGGGGTTAGGGGACAAAACACACAAAAAAAGCAAAAAAACAGAGGTGGGGGTGGGGGGAGATGAAGACAACTGTGAGAAGACAACCAGTAAGGTAAGAAACACAAATGATTGTCAAATGCTGCAGTGCCCTCCACTGGCAGGAATAGGAATCATAGGATTCATAGAATAGATAGAATACCAGCAGAGGGACTACTTTACCAAAAAAGACTTACATTTCCTTTTACTTTTTTTATGTCTTATTTAATTTTTTAAAGCTCATATCAAAATGCCACATAGATTACATAGATTACATAGATCATACAGAGCATAAAGACAATTAGTCCATGAGCTCTCAAGTCATGTTTTTACCCATACTCAGTTATATTTATTTCTAAAAGGTACTTGTCCAGTTGTGTTTTAAATAACTGCATAGTACCACTGTCCACAATCTCTTTTGGTAAACTGTTCCACACTTCTGTTACTCTATTATTTAACCAATATTTCCTCCTGTTTGTATTATATCTGTCCTTGAGTAATTGAAAACTGTGAGACCTAGTATTGTATGTTTGGTCCCTTTTTGTCAGACCCAAAATATCCCACATGTTTGCATTTGTCCATGCACTATAAATCAAACACATATAACCCCATAATCTATGATATTCTAAGGGATATAATTTCAAACTAAGTAGCCTCTGCTCATAATTCATACCCTCTGACCCCTTGATCCTCTTAGTCACTCGCCTCTGGACCCTCTCCACCATCTCAACGTCACCTCTCTTATAAGGGGCCAAAACTGGACATAATACTCCACATGTGGACACACCAGTGCACTATACAGTGGCATCACAACCTGCCTGTCCCTGCTCCTGATGTGTCTTGCTATACAATTTGCTATACCACTAGCTTTTTTAACCACTGTATTACATTGAAGCCTAAAGTTGAAATCCTGGTTTATCATAATCCCCAGGTCCTTCTCCTCACAGACTACCTTCAGCATAGACCCTTCCAGAGTATACCGGAATCTATTATTATTTTTTCCAAAATGCATAACATTGCACTTATCAATGTTAAATATTGATTGCTTCCGGAGTAGCCCACTTATCCAAACTGTTTAATGCTGTTAGAAGAACTACTTGTTCCTCCAAATTATTCACTGTGCACTCAATTCTGGTGTCATCCTCAAATATAGACATCCAGACAACTGATTCTACTTGCATCGATGAAGTATACAAATTGAACAAACATAGCCCCAATACCGAGCCCTGGGGAACGCCGCTAGTCACTCCAGCATGACCGGAAAATTCTCCTTTAACACATACCCTCTGACTTCTTCCAGTAAGCCAATCCCTCACCCATTTTTGTATCCAAAAGAGTAATCCAATCTCATTTAGTGACTCTACAAGCTGTTTGTGTGGGACCTTGTTGAAAGCTTTTGCAAAGTCTAGGAAAACAACGTCCACCGATTCCCCCATGTCCATGGCCCTACTAACTTTATTATAAAATTCCAACAAGTTAGTCTGACACGATCTACCTTTTAGTAAATCCATGTTGAGTCTTATCTATCTTGCTTGTACTGTCAATGAAGTCAACAACATAATCTTTGATTATGCCCTCCAGGATCTTTCCCAGTACTGAGGTCAAACTAATTGGCCTATAGTTTGAAACCTCCTGTCTACTGCCTTTTTTATGTATGGGTATAATCACCGCTTGTCTCCAGGCCTCCAGTACCTCACCTGTGTCGATGCTTTCTTGATATAGGTAAGTTATGAGTTCCACTAGTAATAGTGCTATTTCCTTTAATACCCTTGGGTGGATCTCATCCGGGCCTTTTGCCTTATTTTGGATCAACCTCTTTAGTCTAGTTAGGACATCTACTGGATCAATTCTTAGAGGTGGTTCCCCCTATTTAACCATCACACTGCCTACAGGGGTCTGAGAATTTTTATTGTAGACAGATGAAAAGTATACGCTATATTCCTCTGCAAGAGCCTTATTATCACTCACAAGACTACCTTCCTGAGTATTTAATGGTCCAATAGTGATAGTTTTCCCTTTTTTACTGTTGATGTATACATAGAAGATTTTGTAGTTGTCCCCAACCCTTGATGCTAATGCATACTTATAGTTACTTTTTGCCCTTGCTATAGCTTTTTTTGCTATTTTAAGATTATTCCTATATATCACCCAACCTTCTTTAGAGTTAATTTTTTTTGCTATATGATAAGTTTTATTTTTGGTTTTAAGCAAACTTTTTACTGTTTTATTCATCCAAGGTGCAGTTTGATTTTTTGCCTTGTTATATTTGTTTCTGACTGGAACATATCTAGTGACTACTCCATTTATCTTGTCCATCAATAAATCCCACATATGTGCTACTGACTGATGTTGAAAATCTTTCTGCCATTCCCATGCAGCCAAATCTTGGCCCATCTGAATAAAATCAGCAGCATTATATCTATGAATTTTAGTAATAACTTTATTCTCCCCAAGATTACCAGAATACTGGAAGCTCACCATATCAGGATCACTTGAACCCAAGGGTGGAAAAGTCCTGCAGTTAATAATATTATCTCCCAGGTTGCTTAATACTAGGTCCAATATATGATTCTGTCTGGCATTTGTTGTTACATGTTGTTCCAGACCTCCTAGACTAAAAGCCTCCATGTATTTAGATTCTACTGATGAACTAGCCCTCCAGTCTCCCCAATCTATGCCAGGGAGGTTTAAATCCCCAACTAATATTACATTTCCAGCTACTGTTAACTGATTTACCAGGTTTAAGATAATTTCATCCTCCTTTAGTCTCGTAGACGGAGGCCTATATATTACTGTCAAATTAATTTTAGCTGCTCTGGGTGGGCTTATCCTAACCCAGACAGCCTCGGCATCCTGCCACCTAGGTGTATCCATACTTTCAGTGGTAATGTCCTCGGTAACATATAAAGCAACCCCCCTCCTCTAGATTGAAGCCGATCCTTATTGTACAATACATACCCCTGGATTTGCCTATCCCAGGTATCCTCGAGTTGCCACCATGTTTCTAATATCATGCAGATATGTATATTTTGATTCTTCAAAATCAACTGTAACTCATCAAACTTACCAGTTAAACTCCTTGCATTAAGTAAAATAAAATTCCACTTGTTTGCTATTAGTCCAATTTTTTATATCCCCCTCATCCCCCTGCTTATTTAGTTTAAATGATGATTTACACTGTTTTTTAGTTGTTGCGCTAGTATGCATTTTCCCATTTTGTTAAGGTGTAGACCGCCCCTTGCAAACAGCTGTCTATTATGGAATTCATGCCAGTGATCTATATATAGAAAACCTTCCCTTTTTGCCCATCTCTTCAACCAACCATTCAATCTACATATTGCCTGGTTTATATGCTCATTGGCCCTTAGTATAGGCAGAATTTCTGAGATCAGTAACTCACACCCCCCTCTTTCAGTGCAGCCCCCACTGCCTCAAAATCACACTGTATATCCAGTGTACTCTCCTTTTACCCACATCATTTGCTCCTACATGTAACACTGTAAATGGAGTAATGGTATTCTCCAGTAATCCCGGTAGCAAGTTCCTGATGTCCCCTATACCTGCTCCAGGTAGTACACTGACGGTTGTATATTCATTTCACTGCTTGCATAGCTCAGTATCTACATATCTTAGTATAGAGTCACCAATATATAGAATGTCATGAGGAGTATTACTTAGTGGGCCCTGTAGCCCATTTTCTAAGTGCAATAATACCCTCCAGGGTTGGTGGTATTTTGCTATACCAGACCTTCCTGGGGCTATAAGGTCCTTCACCTGTGGCATTGGGCCTCACTATGCTCCTAGGTGGTGTATTATAGCCCAATACCACCCACCTTGTTGGGTATTATTATTTATTGCTGCAAGTATACACCTGTTTGTGATATTTGATGAACACAGCTCCACTGTAGAAGGGGGTGAGTGGAAGAAGTGCTGGCAATGAGCCTGGCTTGCTTGCTGTGGGAAGGGGCCAGTGATGAGCACAATCCCTTGCTGCTAGGAGGGGGTGGGCAAAATTAATCCTTCCTGTGTTCTGTACTGATACATCAGTTCAGAATTCCTATATTTTTCAGTTATGTCAGCAGTCCAAGGGTTAAAGAGAGAGTGACATTGATGCAGGTACTTATGAAAAAGGAGAAATATGAGGTTTCCAATGTTGTGATTGAATGGCATTTTTTTATTATTTTTTCAAAATAAAGCAACAGACTAATTGTTCGGATTGAATAGCATTACTTGCAGTCCTACACATGCAAACAGAAAAGAAATGCAAAAGAAATGCTGACCAATGACAAAGACGCACTGTTAGAATGCACCAGGACACTAGCTGGAGCTGATTTAAACACTCTGAAAATGTGGATCCCTACAGAAAGGAGTAATATGGGGTTGTTGATTGTTGCTGGTCAGTGTTTCTTTTGTATTTCTTTTCTGTTGGCTGCACTCAGGAGTTCAGGTCTGGACAAGAACATAGTCCAGCAGAGGGAGACAAAGGAACAGCACAGAATGAATGGAAAGGACATGAAGAGATGTGCTTCTACTCCACTGGGTGGAAGGAGACAAGCTGTAATGCGTTAGGTATCCAGTCACATGCTTCCAGAGCCCCCTTCTTCTACTATATAATAGCAATACATCAGCATAGTTCTCACTATACAAACGTAAAAAAGGAGCAATACCCCAGTAGATAGCTTGCCATGAGACTAGGTAAACTGGCTAGAAAACGAACAATATAAGTGAGTCTGTGAGTGAAATTTGGTAAGTAGCAGCAATCAGAAAACAAATATTAAACACTCCAGTAACTAGAGAGTATTTAGCATGGACTAGTCAAGCAATGGATACTATTGGGGTATTGAAACATAAAGGTAAAACCAGGCAAGCAGTATAATATGCAAGCAGAGTGAACACTGGTAAGAAACCTTAGAACGGAACAGGATATTAAGAACACAGATTACTCAGGGTGAGCAGAGAATGGCAGACAGTCACAGAATATGGATGCACAACTAGCAAATACAGATGACCCAACTAGGGTGTAACTAGGGAGGCACTAAAATTAGTCAACAATGTGAAATAGACCCTTTTGTTGTAAATAAGAACAGATGGCAACATATAGTTGCCACAAACAGTTGTATAAAGGAAATACACCCAGTTAGCAGATAGGGGATAACTGTGTTATAATTACTGGTGAGCCCTGATATCAACCTGTTTAAAAAGTCATATTAACCTGCAGGTTGCTATGAAAAGCCATGCAAACAGTGCAAAACACCAGTAATTATGAAAAATAAAAGATAGGCAAGTGTGTGTTAAGGATTTTTTTTACACACACTCGGTGTGTGATGACTGTGTAAACCTCTTGAGCTTCGCTCTCGAGGTTTACAAGTCATTTTTTTTACACACACTCAGGTGTGTAAAAAAATCCATAGCACACACTTGCCTATCCATTATTCTCTATGTATTAAACTGTAACAGTATCAGAATCTGTCACTTTTACTTGTATGATGAGTTTCAAAGGACCAAATAAGGAGCAGTTAGACAACACAAGATAGAGGGAAATCTAGGTAGCAGTATGGTTGTCCAAATGTCTGACTCACAGCTGACTCCTAGCTGACTCCAGACAGACTCCTCAATGTCCTTTGCGCTATGGTCCTTTGCACAAAGACCACAGTGTGGAAGGACTGCTAGTGAGTAGCTCCTTCTATGAGACAGAAATCCTCACACAGTAGTCCTGATGCAGAGCCCTGATTGGTAACAGAACTCTGAGTGGCAGCCCAAGAGTAGGATGAACAAGGTCCATGAGCTGATTTCAAGAGATGAGTGTGGCTAGAAGAGGGCAAGATCAAGTGAAACAAAAGCCATCACTCTCCGTAGGAAGGAGGTCCCATCGACATCTGATGTTGTGCTGCTGTGAGCTGGCAGTGGAAGTGAAAAAAACTCCACTTGAGTTTGGCGGGCATGAATAAGCTCTGCTCAGCAGTCCCGATGCAGAGCCCTGATTGGCAACAGGACTCTGATTGGTAGCATGAAAGTGGGGCAAACAAGGTCCATGGGCCAGTTTCAAGAGGAGATCATGGTTGGAAAAGGGCAAGATAGCATGAAATCATAGCCCTCACTCTCTCTAGGAAACAAGTCCTGTCAGCAGCTGGAGTTGCACTAAAGTGAGCTGTTGGCAAAGGTGAATAAAAGATCTGCTTGAGTTTGGCAGGCTTGAATAAGCCCCTTGAATAAGCAGTACTGATGCAGAACTATGACATGCAAAAGGACTGTATGTGACAGCCCGGGAGTAGGACGAACAAGGTCTATGGACCAGTTTCAAGAAGTGACTGTGGCTAGAAGAGGGCATGATGGCATGAAATCAGAGCCCTCCTTCTCCCTAGGAAGCAGATTCCATCAGCAACTGGTGTTGTGCTGATGTGAGCTGGAGGTGGAGGTGAAGAAAGGCTCCACTTGAGTTTGGCAGCCTTGAATAAGCTCTGATTAGCAGTCCTGATGCAAAGCACTGATTGGCACAAGACTGAGTGTTAGCTTGAGAGTAGGATGAACAAGGTCCATGAGCCAGTTTCAAGAGGAGATCATGGCTAGAAGAGGACAGGATGGTGTGAAATCAGGGCCCTACCTCCCCCTAGGAAGCAGGTCCCGATGGCAGCTGATGTTGCGCTGAAGTCAGCTGGCAGTGGAGGTGAATAAAAGTTCCACGTAAGTCTGGTGGGCTTCAATAAGCCATGCCCAGCAGTCCTGATGCAAACCCCTGACTGGCAAAAGGACCCTGAATGGCAGCCCAGGAGTAGGACGAGCAAGGTTCATGGGCTGGTTTCAAGAGGTGATCTTAGCTAGAAGAGGAAAAGTCTGCATTGAAATCAGGGCCTTCCCTCTCCCTTGGAAGCAGGTCCCATCGGCAGTGGGTGTTGCACTGAAGTGAGCTGGCAGTGGAGTTGAACAAAAGCCACTTGGTTCAGTCTGTGTCATGCTATCTTGCCCAAAAGTAGGTACTTGTGGATAATACCCATACCTCACAGTGAAACAGTATAAGAGGGGTGCTGTATTGGTTGAGAATGTCATTATAGGGGTAAAAGGTTAAAGCAAGGCCCCTCCAGCCCATCCCCGGTCACTATCCAGGTGAAAGTTAAAGCTCCCATGGCACTTACTGAAGAAGATTAGGAAAATGTTTATTTAAAATCAATTAGCAAAATACATTTAAACATAGAAAACAAATTTACCAGCAGATAAGAACTACTTGGCCCACCTAGTCTGCCCATTTTTCCCTGCCTACAGTATCACTGCATATACTACTTGATCTCTGGTCCATTATCCCTCCTTCTCTTCCTTTACCCAAAGATTCCTTTGTCCCTATCCCATACATTTTTGAACCTCACAACACTTTTCCCAACCACCACCTCTGCTGAAAGGCTGTTTCAGTAATCCACCACTCTTTCTGAGATGAAGTACTTCCTCACATCTCTCCTGAATTTACCCCCTCCAACTTCATATCATGCCCTCTTGTTTTTGAGTACTTTTTTTCTGAAAAATACTTCGCTCCTGTACCTTATTTACCCCCTTTAGGTATTAAAGGTCTCTATCATATCACCTTTTCCCTCCTGTCTTCCAGTGTGTGCATATTCATGTCCTTAAGTCTCTCCTTATAGGACTTCTGTTGCAGACTCTACACCATTTTTGTTTGCCTGCCTCTAGACCGTCTTCACTCTGTCTATGTCCTTTCTAAAATGTGGTCTTCAGAACTGGACACAGTACTCTAGGTGGGATCTTATCAACCATCTATACAGAGGCAACACCACCACCTTCTTTCTGCTGGTGATATCCCTCCCTATGCAGCCCAGGACCCCTCTAGCCCTTGTCACACTGCCTGGCCACCTTTAGGTAATCTGACATGATTAACCCCAGATCTGTTTCCTGTTTGGTGGTCATCAGTTCCACCCCAACCATTTTGCACTCCGCTGCCAGATTTCTGTTCCCCATGTACATTATTTTGCACTTTTTTTGCACTGAAACCTAGCTGCCATACCCTTGATTACTGTTCAAGTTTTCACAGATCACTGCTCATCTTTCCACTCCCACTGCAGTGTTCAACCTAATACCGATTTTGGTGTGACCTACAAAGAGGTAGCTGTTACCTTCCAGCTCCTCTGCAATGTCACTTATGTAAGCCCCCTCTCATCTGAGAGGGGCTTATTACTCACTTTAGGGTCCCCCTCCCCCTTTCCCAGGGCTTAGAGTTTTAGCAAGGTGCCCTGGGAGAGTGTTATTTCTGCTGGCTGCTACTAGGGGCAGCAGAAGTCAATAGGTAAATAAGTAAGTAGGTAGGTAGGAAGGAACTTAGAAAGGGGAGAGGGAGAGTGGAGATGGGAGGATAGGCAGAAGGAAAGGAGGTCATCAGGCTCTGCTAGGGTAGTTGAGGGGGGAGGGCCCCCCTCATAGGCAGGGCATCTATGCAGTGGCAGAGCATCGGGAATGGAGTGGGTCTCCATTGGGGTGGCAATAGGCAGCATTAGTTGGCATTGTTTGGGGTCCTGGGTCACCTGGAGCCTGGGGTCCTGAGAAGATCCAGTGGTTAGGTATGGAGGAAGGTTAGGCCTTGGGGGACATTTGGGGGGCTCTGGTAAGGAGTTTGGATTCCTGGGCTGTCAGAGCTGTGAGAGTTTTGCCAGGGCTCTTACAGAAGGGGAGATGGTGGCAAAGACCCTCCTTTTCCTGCGTAGCAGGGCAGCCCAGGGTGTTCAAGAGGGGCCTAGGGGAGGCTGTACCTCTGTAAGGGCTTGTTTGGAGGGACAGGTCTCAGGGTGCCGGATTTTGCTGAGTGGGCCACGGAGTGCCCTAGAAGTCTTTTCCAGGCTGGTTGCTCAGCTCGAGCAAGGGAAGGTTGGAAGGGAGATGGCTCTAATAGCTGCAGAGTTAGGCCATCTGGGTTCATCTTTAAGTGGGACCCTGTTTTCCTGCATCTGGAGAAGGGTGTAGGGGTTCCATCAGTATTCCAGTACCCATGGGGACATGTCGGTATTGGAGGTGCTTACAGTGTGGAAGTAGAGTGGCAACTATTTGGGATTTCTGAGCTGCAGGATCTGAGTCTCTGAAAAGGAATGATCAAGTGAGTCAGGGACCAGGTGTGAGCGAAGCCTTTTACTTCTCATGTATAGAATGTGCATAAAAGAAAATGCTGGGCTGGTACTTACCCATGCCAGGGAATCTGGGAGCACCTCGCTTCTGGAAGCCTTACCATCCTAGTTTCATGAGATTTAAGCTGCATGTGAGTATAGTATGAACATCTTTGCCTTTGGTATCGCTGCCTTGTTCCTCTCATTGACAGTGTACAAAAGTTAGCGCCATGGAGCTGTAGATCTTTAGTTTTAAGCAACTGAGCCCCTGGGTCCTCTTAAGATCTATGGGGGGTCCAGGAGAATAAATTGGGTTTGTTTGGAAAGTTGGGCTGAGTGTGATTAAACTTATTTCAATCTCTTCTTAGTTGTAGAACATCCCAGAGCTTTTTTTCTCCAGGGCAGTTTGAGAAGTTTCCCAAAGATTCCAGGAATGCTGAGCAATAGGGTGGATCTGTGACCATCAGTAACAAATTAATGGGTACTACCCTTCTGGGCATTCGGGGGCCAATGGCCAGCATCTGCCCAGTCAGAGACACTTTTATTACTCAGTTTTTGGGAGCCTGATAGAGGAGCATCTGTGCTGTAGCCCCCTTCCTCTGGAACATCAGCCCTTAGACATATGATGGGGTCAAGTTACACTAATGACATTGAAGAGCACCAGTTCCAGCACTGATTCCTGGGGCACTCCACTGGTCAACTTCCCTTCCTTGAAGTGAATGCCATTTACCACCACACTCTGCTGTTTATACCTTAAGATATTTCTTATCCAGCTAACACCTTTGGACCTACCCCTAAGCTACCCATTTCTTATGAGTCTCCTATGTGGAACTGTGTCAAAAGCCTTACTGAAATCTATGTAGGCCACCTTCACCATCCCACCCTAATCCAGCTCCCTAGTGACCTACTCAAAGAAATCTACCAGATTCATTTGACTTGACCTCTCCCCCCAATGAATCCATGCTGCTTCAGGTGTTACAAACAATTGGATTCAAGATATTCCACAATCCTTTCCTTTAGCAGTGCTTCCAATAACTCGTCCCTGTAACTACTCCTGTTTGTAATGAGCTGTTAAATATGAGTGACAGAGCTGCAGCCAGTACCTCTCTGAGCTCTCCCATTACACTGGGATGCACCCTGTCTGTACCCATTGCTTTGCTCAGGTTTAGATTAATAAGTCCCTTCAGGACTCTCTCCTCTGAGAACTGACTAGTGTCTACCTCCCTCCCTCTGATGCTTCTATTACTTTTTTATGGCTCCTTCCTTCTGCTTCCTCTGGGATAGAGATTCAGCAAAGTTTAACTCTGCTAGCGAAGTTTGGGTGAGTTACCTCCGACGCTTTCAAATGCTGCACGGGCACCAAAGAATCACTCCAGTTCACTTTATGATGACTTTGCCCCATTGTGACTACACATTATGCTGACTTCGCGTTCACTTCACATTGTTTTTGTTGAACGTGTAATGAGTCATAATTGAAACAGACCACATGTGTTACAGTATGTAGGTAACATGGCTCAGGCAGGAAGTTAATCAGGCAAGACAGAGAAAGACTTTCACTTTCGCCTTACCTAGTGTGGAAGAAAGACGTTTTGTGAGATAGGAGACAGGAGAGAGACATATATTGATTGAATCTGCTTCACATTTGACTTTTTTTGTTAATTATCTGATTTATTTTGTGTGTGTGTGTGTGTGTGTGTATGTGTGAGAGTAAAATGGAGAGAGGTGTCTTTTGTAGACAAAGAGGAGAGCGTGACAGGGTACGGAAGTGTGGTGGTACCCCACATCTGAACAGGAGCACATTATATCATGCGAGTGGTCCCCTGTCTGAAGCAGGAGGTAGTGGTGCCATGGAAGCACCCCCGCTGATGGCACCACCTACTACTAGTGCCCCCCCACCACCTGCCATGGTTCCTTCCCCAGTGGCTCAGCAGCAGCAGGAATTGATAGAGAAGCCACAGCAGTGTCATCAGCAGCAGCAGGTTACCCTCACACAATTGTGCAGCAGCAGCAAATAACACCTGCTGCCCCGCTTGTGCTCGGTCCTTCCCACAACTCTGTTGTGTGGAATTTTTTCAGTCCAGTGCCTGGTGTTGATGACCCCAGTGTTGTTAAATGTAATATCTATGGTGTGGTTGTGCATCATGAGCCCAAGAGGAGTCATCTGGGGACAGGTGGGCAGTGCACCCAGCTTATAAACCACCACCACCATGCAGTGTGGGGCCAAGGTTGCTGAACAGGCACAGAATGTGCCTGCTGTCTGGGCAACAGGTGGCAGCATGGCCTCCACCTGCATGTGGGGTTAAGTGCTGCTGGGCCATGGAGAAAGTGGCTGCTCCAGCACCTGCAGGAGATGCTGACAACCCTTCAATAATGCCTACCACACAAGACAGTTTGGGCCTGATGTGGAGTGAAGTGGACCACCTGAGCAACAGGGTATCAAACATTGAGCAGCAGTTGGACAGCATGGGGTCACCAACTCCAAATTAAGGCTATGCTCCAACTGCTGCTCTCATACCATAATGTGGAGCATTAGTTTTTGATTGTTCATGCATCCACCACCATCTCCATGAAAAAATGCTTCCTGATGTTGCCCCTGACCCTTCCCACTCTGTCTTCAAATTTTGCCCCCTTGTTGTTTCACATTTCTTTTTCTAAAATATGCTACCTTCTTGGACATTGTTGATTCCCTTGATGTACTTTGAAGTTTCTATCATGCCCCCCTCCCTCCTTTACTTAAGGGTATACATATTAATCTCCTTTAGTCTGCCTTCTTCATATGGGTTCCAGTGCAGCCCCTGCACCATTTCAGTTGCCCTCCTTTGGGCCACCTCCATCCTGTCTATGTCCTTCTCTATGTCCTTTTTGAGATATGGTCTCCAGAACTAAATGCTGTTCTCCAGATGAGGTCTCACCAAGTATCTTTACAGAGGGATGACAACTTCCTGTTTTGTACTGGTGATTTGAAGGTGATGCCTCTCTTTTGCATCCCACTCCCTCCCAGTATACCCCATCCCTCCTTACTGATTTCTCACATTACTTGCCTAGCTTTAAGTCATCTGATATGACTACCCCCTAGTCCTTTACATTTGTGTAGTTTTTATCCCCCACCACCACCCATTGTGTACTGTTTGGAGTCTAATTTAATTTTTTTGTTCTGTCTTTCTTTCTCATAATCTTGTTGCCACCAGAACAATTTTATGAACACTGCCCAAAAACAGTTTAAAGAAAATAACCTTAAAAAGACGGTGTCCTTCCCTTCCTTAAATTCCTAATTAACATAATCTGTGTTGTTTACAAACAGGAAATAGTTTTTTCATAGTAATGTTTCCTTTTTGTCATGTCATTTATTGAATAGCAGCAGTGAGCAGTGCAATAATCTGTTAAAGAGCAGGTGTGCACTGTCATGTAACGAGCTCCTGGCAAACATATATGTAACCCCCTTGTTCCAAAGAGTTACTAGAATTCCACTTAAAATCAGTGTCAGGCAGGGAGAGGCAGCTTGTGAAATGCCAGTTAAATGGGTTTCACACTGTCATACTCTGTTTTCACTTTCAGCTTAGCTGGAGTGATGATGTCACCATAGAATTCTCGCAGCAGCATAAGCCACAATGGAATGCTAGCTGCAGGGGTTAGCAGTAGAATGTTGGAAGAGAGCGAGTAGTCTGTGTGGAGAGTCAAGAGAGGAGGAGTGCTGCAGAAGACATCTCCTCAAACTGAGCTCTGAAAGAGAGCTACCTGAGGAGACGGGATTGTGTGTTCTTACCCTAGAGAAGAGCACAGAAGACCAGTTGTGAAGTGATAGAGACTGTTCCTAGAAGGTTTCTAATGCCCCATCCCCAGAGGGATGGGAGAATTTCAGGGTTCAGGGGAAATCTCCTGGTCCAGCCTGGAGAGGCTGAAGCTGCCTAGAGTCATTTGTTCTGTGAGTACCTGAGACATGTGGACAAAGTCATGGGGCACCTGCATTCCATTGTGAGTTTTTCTCTGACAAAGAGACTCTGTTCACCAAGATTGTGTTTCTTGTAAAAGTGTCTGCCTGCTGTGAGGCCTGAGGGAGACTTGCCAAGTACAGAACTTTTAGACTGTGTATGATTTAAAAACATCTGCAACAGTGGGGGTCTAAAGTAAAGACATAGCCACATACAGAACTTTTAAAGTCAGAACTCCTCCTAAGTTTGAAAAGTAGAATATAAATGTGCAAAACTTTTCAAGAGAGCATCTACAAGAGTGTTTCAGAGAAAGGTGCTGTAACCAGATGAATGGCTGAGTATAGATTTGGGAGCAAAAGGTGGGAGACCCACCATCTGGAGTAATGAGGTTTACCTCTCCGAGTTCAGTTTGGGCACCTTTGTATTCTCTCAGGACGATGACTGAGGAAAGCACCCAGATGTGGGACTTTGGATATCCCTGTGAGCCAAAATGTGCTTGTGGGTGGTTTAGGGAGCCACCAGTAACCTCCACGCAATATGGAAAAGTGTCCTAGTACTGGCCAGGGTGCCAAGTCAAGGGAAATAAGAGACATGTACCAGTTTGGGCTGTGTGTGCCCAGATTCATTCAGAACCTGAGGATTCGCTGTATGTGTGTGCTCTGTATCTCAGTAACCTGCATTACCAGTGAGAGTAGCCCTGTGGGAGTCCATCTTTGCTTTGTTATTCTTTGTGTATGTGAATAAAAGCCACACTCTGGAATCCCAACCTGGTTTGGAAAGTATAGTTATTGCTTCCAGTGTCTGGATTTACTTGGGTGCCACTGACCAGAAGTACAAACCTAGCATAATGCTGAGCAAACATTTTTTCCCGAGGGCCTAGGTTGATGGCCATGCTAAATGGTCTCCCCAGGTGTGAGCCAGGTAGTTGCCACACTTGGTTTGCCTGTCTAAGGATGGCAGGCTGTGAAGTAGAAGTATGGGTTCATAGAAATTAATTTCATAGTGACTACCCCAACCCCTCTTGATGGTGCCATGTGTGAAAGGAGCAGCCCTGCTAGTTAAAAAAAGTGGGGGGAGGTTGCAAAATTTAGGCACCGCTGAGGATTTGTTTGCTCAGGTTGTGGTTAGTGTTTTGTCTGTCTGGCAGTAGGTAGCCCAAAAAATTGGAAGCTTTGCACATAAGGGATTTGCCAGAGAAGTGCCATCCGTATGTGCCACTGTGTGCCTGCTGTTCATGTGCTGCTGTAATTGTACCAATGTTTACCAAGGAGCTGTAAAGCCAGATTGTGTGTGCCCCTTGCCCTGCGTCAAAAATAACATTTGCCAGCTTTAATTTTCAATTTATGACAAGAAAAACTATGGAGAACTGTGGGAAACAAGAGACATTTGTGCCCTGACAGTTTGAAATGCTTGCTGTGTGGACTGGGGGAGTCGCTAGAGAAATTGCTATGAAAAAGGTTAAAATGGTGTTCCCACTGAGGACTTACAGTTGAAAAGAAAAATAGTCGCTGTGCAGTTTAAATTTTGCCTACTTGACAATTGCCATGGAGAAGAAGAGCACGAGGAGAGAGAGTCTCATTTGCATGGCATCGAGTGATTGGTGAGACTGCAATCAGTCCTGCCTCCAAACCAGCTTTAGAGTGCTGCCCAGTGTTCGAAAGGGAGAAAGCAAGTGATGTGCGAGATGGCTAGCAAGGAGGAGTGTCGCGGTGACTGCAAACATTATAAAATTTAAAATATCAGACTCTTCTGTGTTTAATCAGGCTCAACCCATATTCCGCTCGAATAGGTAGAAAGCGTGGTGTTCGCAGGGACAATCGACGAGACCGCCAGCCCGTTTCAACCCAGAGGCCTCCAGGATTGGTTGTAGGCTGAACTTTCCATCGTAAAGCCAGCGACTGATTCAGTGAGTACCATTCAACAAAACTGAGCTCAAACTGTGTGTGATTTTTCTAAAAAGCCAGCTGGATCTGTGTGTAAACAGTGTGATTGTTTTTGCAAAGAAGGACTGTGTAAAATAAATCAAACCTAAGCAAGAATTCTGAGCATTTGACTGTGAGCATGATTATGTATTCAGCAATGGTGTAATTTTCTGAGCAAAAAGAGAGACTGTGAGTTGTATGAGAGGCTGCAACAAACAGGCAATCCTGTTCCAGAAGTACTGTGGCTTTAGTAACTTTAAGCAAGTAAAAGTGACTGAAAGCTAATGCAAATCTAGAAAATCATACAGATGTGCAAGGGAAGCAAAACAGTGCAGTTTGTACAGTTTGAGTAAAATTTATCAGTGTGCAGTAAATCGTACGCGCAGTGGCTTGAGTCAGATACAGAATGTTGATGCACCAGGAGTGCTGCCGCTGCCATTACAGGGTGGGGTAGTAAGGTAAACACAGCAACAGGGGAGCCATTTTTTGAGACTATTCCAAGCAAAGTGAACTTTGAGATAACAGTGAGCTTTTGTGTTTTTCTGCAGTCGTGGCTTCGGGATCATCTTGCTACCTGGATCATGCCCGGGCTATGATAGTGGAAGAGGTTAACACACAGAAAGATATAGAGAGATGTTTCTACAGTTGACGTTTGCCTCATCATGTTGCGATTCCCGGATACCCTGTGAGAGTATACATAATATGCCTCAAGGTTGGAAGGAATGTCTTCATGATTCCTCACTGTTCTGGGTGCTTAGAGAAGCAAGGTCTAACTAGTGCATCCAAGATTCATTTTGCTCCCATATGGACAAAGCTTCAAGATCCTGCAAATGGCAGCACACAGCACCAGGTGGAGCCTGTTGGGGAAGCCCAGCAGAGTGTGGCACAAAGGAAGAGGGTGTGGCTGTACTGGCAGAGTGGATGTCTCCATGCCAGTGTCACAGATGGACAGTGCAGAGGGAGAATCGGTGGATCCATGGAAAGAGGGTCCAAGTCCTAGTCTCATAGGAGAAGATGAGGTTTGAGAGACCCTAGATTGGGAGGTGTCTACCTCCACACCCAGTGAAGAGTGAACAGTCTCAGGAGTGAGGACGACTGCTCACTCCTGGGCCCAGATTCTAAGTGAGGAAGAGTAGGAGAGGGGAGCTATGTATCCTTATGATGAAGTTGCTTGTCCACAGCCTTGGGCCCTTGCTTTGGAGGAACTCAAAGAAGAATTGGTGACTCTACAGCCCTGCCCCAAGAAGGAGGGGTTAGGGATCCTTTCTATGTAGCATTGAGTATGCGACACTGGCAGAAAAAGGGCTGGCCACCCCAAGCCAGGCCAGTGGTCTTGATCTGACCAAGAGTAGTAAGAAGGAAAGACTGGTTCATAAGAAGGCAAATGAGATCTATGTGTAACCCCATTGTTCCCTGGGGTTACTAGAATCCCACTTAGAACCAGTGACAGGCAGAGAGAGGCAGCGTGTGGGGTACCAGCTAAATGGTTTCACACTGTCTCACTCTATCCTCAGACTCAGCTGAGCTGGAGTGATGATGTCACCATAGAATTTTCTCAGCAGCATAAGCCACAGTGGAATGCTGGCTGCAAGGGTTATCTGTAGAACGTTGGGGAATTCAAGTCAGTCTTAGAGGGAGTCTTCAGAAGAGTCTTGAGAGAGCAGCCAGAGGGAGAGGTGTGCTGCAGTTTGAAGCCCCTCAGAGCCTAGCTCTGATTTAGAGCTACATCAGACAAGTTGGTTTTGTGTTCTCACCCTAGAGAGGAGTACAGAACAGACCAGAAGGAAGTGGTAGAAAACGCTCCCAGTGTTGTTTCAGTTCTCCATCCCCGAGGGATTGGGGAAATCCAGCATTTCAGGGGCAATCCCATGGTCCCTCCTGGAAAGGGAAAGCTGCCTGCGAGAGAAGTTCATACTGAGAGTACTAGAAAATTCCGAGTTTGTGGGTAAGAGCCCTGGGGCACCTGCATACTATGGTGAGTTCTGCTCTGATAAAGAGACTATGTTCACCAAGACAGATTAGTGTAAAAGTATCTGCCTACTGTGGGGTCAGGAGAAGACTTGGCAAGTACAGTACTTTTAATTTGTGTATGGCTTGGAAGCATCTGAAACAGTGGGGGTCTAGGGTATGGCCATAGCCACTTACAGAATTTTTTAAGTCAGGACATCGCCTGAGTACAGTGTAGAATGTTAAATGTGCTAAACATTTCTAGAGAGCATCTACAACCAGAGAGTTGAAGAAAGGTGTTGTATCCAAATGAATGACCGAGTATAGATTTGGGAACAAGAGGTGGGAGGCCCCCATCTGGAGTAACCAGGGTTACCTCTCCGGGTTCAGTTTGGGCACCTATGGCTTTCTTTCAGGCACTTGGCCAGTGTTTGCAGAAAGCACCCAGATGTGGGATTGTGGAGTTTCTTCCCTTTAGAGCTAGAACATGCTTGTGGGTGGTTTAGGGAGCCACCATCAACCTCCATGCCATATGGAAAAGTGCCCTGGCATTGGCAGGGTTGCCAAGTCAAGGAATCCAAGAGAAATGTATCAGTTTGGGCTGTGTGTGTCCAGAGTCATTCAGAACCTGAGGGTTCGATTGTGAGGAAGTGTGCTCTGTACCTCTGTAATCTGCATTGCCAGTGAATGTAGTACTGTGGGGGTCCATCTTTGCTTTGTTATTCTCTGTGTTTATGTGAATAACAGCCACACTCTAGAATCCCAATTCCTGGTTTGGACATTTCAGTTATTGCTTCCGGAGTCAGGATTTACTTGGGTACCCCTGTCCAGAAGTACAAACCTAACATAATACTGAGCAAATGTTTTCCCCCAAACCTAGGGTTACATGTGAAATATCCTTTCCTACCTTTCCTCAGAGATTCTGGGAGGAGATTGAGAAAAAAATGGAAAGCCTGGATAGTGGAAGAGGCAGCTAAAGACCTGCATCCAGGTTCAACTCAATATCTCAGAGACAAAGCTGTCAGAGACAGATTCAAGTATTGTAAAGTGGGCAGGACACTGTTCATAGACACTGTATGTATTGTGGACAGAAAGGGCAATGAGACTTTCTACAATGTGAATTATGAGCACCTAGATGGGGTAATAATTCTTGCACCTGACCCATTGTGGTACTGCCCTCAATGTAACCAGTTTCCTGTGAATGTGCTCATGCCTACCAAATGGAAAGCAGAGAAGTGGTAGCCAGTGCTGCCATCCAGCCGTTGCCTTACCCATGTTGTTCCACCAGTCTGGTGTTCCAGGATCCAAAGATGCATCCAGATTCATCAGCCTTGCAGTGTGCCTTCCAGTTCCATAGCCTGGCCTTCCAGATGACATCATCTAGAGATGACCTCAGCCCAGCTGTTTCCTGATTCATCGCCTGGGATTTCGAATGACTTCAGTCAAACTGTTCCTTTCCTGTTTCAAGGTTCCATCTCCAGATGACGTCAGTCAGAGATGACATCACCCAGCAGTTTGCAGACGTCCATCCTGTCATTTCCGGAAGATTTCCACCAAGCTGTATCCAAAAAATGCTGCCAGAGAGAGTCTTCAGCTGGAGATCTAGGTGCTGTTCCATTTTCGCTCTTCAAGGGACTGGTAAGTCCAGACTTTTCTTGCTTTATTGACATTGCAATGCACATCCTACACCTGGCAGACTACAGACTATTTAAACTGTCCACAAAGACTCTCCCCTTCAGGACTACAGTACTACAAGAACTGTGCTTCACCGAGCTTTGGCCCAGGAGAGACTCTTTTATGAACCTTGCCTTCGGGCACTGTTGTCACTAGTTAGGACATTTACTGCATTCCATCCTCAAAAGGTGTATTGTACATAATGTTGATGTTTTTCTACTGTTTTCTACTTTTTCTAAAAAAATATATTTAGGGGGATTCTCCAGTGTTTTGATGGTAAGGGTTATGGTCGTGTACGGTGTTTTCAGATTTAGGGTGTGTTTTTGTCTTTTCTCTTTCAGGTGGATCCTGACGAAGACAGAATAGAAGACAAGACGAGGTTTGGAGGGACTCATCAGAGTTCCTCATGCACTTTAAAGAGTTGCATTTAAAGTACTGTGTAGTTGTTAACATGTGCTAACCTTTCCTTCCACAGGTGTAGTTGTGGGGAAGTGTGGGAGTGTAATGCTTGGGTATAGTGTTAGCTCCTAAGTATGGTTTGCAGTTGTCCAGGGATGGGGGAGGTTCCTTTGGTTTTGGGTAGGTTTGCTTTGGTCAGATAGATTTTTCTTAGAGGACTAGAGGGTAGACAGGCTGTGGTCCTGAATGGCCATAGGGGCAGCAGTGCTGGTCTATTAGGGCTATGCTCTGGACAGTTCTTCCAGGGCCACTGGTTACCATAGTAAGATCATAGTGTAGGGGCTGATGCATCAGCCAATGGCCTCTGGGACCTTAGTGTTGTCTGCCTGTGCCTGGCACATGGTAGGGGAGAAGGTAGCGCTACCTCCCCATAGTTAGCACATAGGGTAGGATGGCCTGCTGCTGGGTAGGTAATGACTGTGGACAGTCATTTTCCTGGCCAAGGGTGGATGTAACCCCCTTGTTCCCAGGGGTTACTAGAATTCCAGGAGAGGCAGCTTGTGAGATGCCAGTTAAATGGGTTTCACACTGTCACACTCTGTTTTCAGTTTCAGCTGAGCTGGAGTGATGATATCACTTTAGAATTCTCACAGTAGCATAAGCCACAATAGAACGCTTGCTGCAGGGGTTAGCAGTAGAATGTTGGGAGAGAGTGAGTAGTCTGTGTGGCGAGTCAAGAGTGGAGGAGTGCTGCAGTAGGCAGCTCCTCAGACTCAGCTCTGAAAGAGAGCTACCTCAGGAGAAGGGGTTGTGTGTTCTCACCCTAGAGAAGAGCACAGAAGACCAGTTGTGAAGTGGTAGAGACCATTCCTGGAAGGTTTTCCAGTGCCCCCAAGGATTCAGGGGCAATCCCCTGGTCCAGCCTGGAGAGGGTGTAGCTGCCTAGAGTCATTTGTTCTGTGAGTACCTGAGACATGTTGTGGAAAAAGCCCTAGGGCACCTGCATTCCGTGGTGAGTTTTTCTCTGTCAAAGGGACTCTGTTCATGAAGACTGTGTTTCTTGTAAAAGTGTCTGCCTACTGTGAGGCCTGAGGGAGACTTGCCAAGTACAGGACTTTTACATGGTGTATGATTTAGAACCATCTGCAACAATGGGGGTCTAGAGTAAAGACATAGCCACATACAGAACGTTTACAGTCAGAACACATCCGAAGTGTGAAAAGTAGAATGTTAAATGTGCAAAACATTTCAAGAGAGCATCTACAAGAGTGTTTCAGAGAAAGGTGTTATAACAAGATGAATGGCCAAGTATAGATTTGGGAGCAAAAAGGTGGGAGACCCCCCCCATCTGGAGTAACCAGGTTTACCTCTCTGGGTTTAGTTTGGGCACCTTTGTTTTCTCTCAGGCATTTGGCCGATGCCTGAGGAAAGCACCCAGACATGGAATTTTGGATTTCCCCGTGAGACGGAATGTGTTTGTGGGTGGTTTAGGGAACCACCAATAACCTCCATGTAATATAGAAAAGTGTCCTAGTACTGGCTGGGGTGCCAAGTCAATGGAAAGAAGAGAAGTGTACCAGTTTGGGCCATGTGTGCCCAGATTCATTCAGAACCTGAAGGTTCATTGTGTGTGTGTGTGAGTTTGTGTGTGTGTGTGTGTGTGTGTGTGTGTGTGTGTGTGCATGTGTGTGTATGTGTGCTCTGTACTTCAGTAATCTGCATTACTAGTGAAAGAAGCCCTGTGGGGGTCCATCTTTGCTTTGTTATTCTCTGTGTATATGAATAAAAGCCACACTCTAGAATCTCAACCTGGTTTGGACAGTACAGTTATTGCTTCCAGTGTCTGGATTTACTTGGGTGTCACTGACCAGAAGTACAAACCTAGCATAATGCTGAGCAAATGTTTTCTCCCAGGGACCCAAGTTGATGGCCATGCTAAATGGTCCCCCCGGGTATGAGCCAGGTAGTTGCCACATTTGGTTTGCTTGTCTAAGGATGGCAGGCTCCGAAGTAGAAGTATGGGTTCATAGAAATGTATTTTGTAGTGACTACCCCCACCCCTCTCAGTTGTGCCATGTGTGAGAGGAACAGCCCTGCTAGTTGAAAAAGGGGGCCTGGTGGGGGGAGGTTACATATATGATAGATGAATTTGTCCATTGTTGATGGTATATATTATATACCATGTGGTCTCATCCATTTAAATAGGAACAGTCAGTACAGCTGTCAGTGGCCTACCCACAGCTTAATCATCCAGAGCAATTGCAGTAGAATACAGTTCCCAATAGTTTATTTTACCAGCGCACAGATATAGGTGCCCCTCTCCACATACCAATCTGAATGTTGTTGGGGTTTATTCATTTATTCTTTACAAATCAGGTTTACAACTTTTGAGTCAGAGACTCATTTACAAAGGCACCCCATCACGGGGGGAGGGCAGACATCAAGACAGTTATTACAGTGCAGATTAAAACAGAGGATAACATTACAGGTGCAGCAAAAGGAACATTTAACATAGATACACTTAGGTTACATAATGTAGCAGTTTGTATGTTACTTAGGTTGCATAGTGTTACAAAATTGTGAGTTACACTCGTGGATATAGTAGATCCTCAGAGAAGACAGCGGGTAACATCCCTGTTTGGCCCTAGTAGGGAAGGAATGGGTCTGGGGAGGGAGAGGCTGTCCAGTGGATGTTGTCGAGCAAGGGGGCAAGGCGGGTGGGTACCACAGGTTACAATGGGGGTTAGTTGCACCTACAACAGCAGGTATTAAAGATATGGCTCTGAAGGGCTATTTTGAAGGAGCCAATTTTTGGCAAGTTAGAGATGCAGATAGGGAGGGAGGGAGTTGAACCAGGTAGGGGATCTGTAGAGAAAGGATCTCTGGGCAAGAGAGGTCTTGGTTCTGGGCACCTTGAAAGTGGCCTTAACAGAGCTATGGATGGTGACGGACGATGATGACTGCTGCAGGGAGGTGGAGACTCCTAGGGGGGATTCCTAGCAGTGATTTCTTAGCGAGAAGGCAGGTCTGGTAGAGTAGTCACTCTTCAAAGTTGAGCAGATTGGTGGTAGTATAGAGAACACAGAGAGGGTTGTGGATGCATGGAACGGCCTTCCGGAGGAGGTTGTGGAGTCAAAAACAGTGGTGGAATTCAAGCATGCATGGGACAGTCATAAGGCAATTCTGCAGTGAGTAGGAAGAAGTAGGCTGCTGGTTAACTAGGATCTGCAGCTTATCCATTAGGTAGGGAAATGGGCAGAGTGGGTGGGCCAAGCGGTCCTTATCTGCCGTCAAATTCTATGTTTCTATGTTTCTGTGTTTCAAATTCTATGAATGTGGCTGTGGGCACCAGTTAGGAGCCTACAGGCCTTATTGATGGAGAGTTGGATTTTGGAGAATGCAGTGTTGTTAGCTGCAGCATAGATGGGCAAGCCATGGTCCACGAGGGACAAAACATAGGAGGTAATGGCCAGCCTAAGGGCAACCTGAGACAGGCGTCCCTGTACCAGTATAGCAGGCCAATCCGAGAGTTAAAGGCAACTGACAGGGCATTAATGTGGGTGTACAAGGAGAGGGCAGTATCGACCGTGATGCCTAGGTACTTGTATGTGGTCACTTGTTCTAGCGGGTGCGGAGTGCTGGGGATAATCAAGGGGGGGTATTTTTAGCTTTATTTTGGTGGTGGGAGAAGAGGATTGATTTGGCTTTCTTTAGGTTAATGGCCAGTCTGCAGTTGCCGAACCACCTTTTGGCTTGGTTGTAAGCTTGCTGGAGGAATAATTGAAGGGAGGTGGCATTGGGATGTGAGGCAACGAGGACTGCATCATCGGTGTAGAGGAACATTTTGCTAGTACATGAGCTGGGGAGGGTGTCGAGGTAGAGACTAAAATGTATTGGACCCAGGATGGAGCCCTGAGTGAACAGTAAGAGTGCTGGAGAGGGAGCCACTGATCTTGACACACTGGGATCTAACAGAGAGGTAGCTAGAGAACCAGGAAATGGGACTGCCAGAGAAGCCAAGCTGGTGGAGAGAGTCGAGTATAAGGGGATGACAGACAGTGTCAAAGGCCTTGGAGAGGTCAATGAGCACTGCTCCTGCAAGACTGCCAGAACCGAGAGCAGCAAGCAGGTGTTGGGAGAATTCCAGGAGATCCGTGGTTGTACTGTGTCCTGGGTGGAAACCGTGCTGCTCTGGGCACATAATGTCATATTTGGTGAGGTATTCAGAGAGCTGGATCAACACCACTTTTTCAAGGGCTTTAGAGAGTGGGAGGAGGATTGAGATCAGACGGTAATTGTTGGGGGTGGACTGGTCCCCACTCTTATGTATGGGTGTGATTTCAGCAGTTTTACAAGCACTTGGGAACTGACCCAGGCATAAAAACCAGTTTAGGTCAGTCAGGGGGACTACGACTTCGTCCAAGACCATACAGAGAATTCTGGAGTCGAGGGGGTCACTGCTGGGGTTATTGCTGCTTAAGACTTTTATCAGGTGTGGCCTGGCTTCTTGGAGGGATAGGGCATGCAGGTAGAATGGTGGGTGATGAAGGACTGGAGGGAGAGAGGTGGGGATTGGGTCAAAGAAGCTGCTGAGGAGCACCAAGCTTAGGTCAGCGAAGGCAGTGTTAAGGCAATCGGCTATAAGGAGTGGATCTGTGGTGGGGGTGCCATTGATGGAGAGCTGAGATGGTGGGGGGGAGCAGGACTTCCCATTTAGCTCTTTCATGTTATCCCAGAAGGTCCAAGCTGAACCCCAAGTGGAAGCGAGGGTGGTCTAGTAGTGCTCTGCCTTGGTCCGCCTAATGGCCCAAGTGCACTTATTGCATTCTGCATTGTAGTCCTGTCTATCAGATGCCTTTCCTGATTCTACAGCAATGTGCCAGAGATTATCTCTGTTTTTGTGTCTCTGGAGGAGAGGTGGGGTGATCCATGGGGCATTGCATTTTTTGGAGTGGATCCTGGTGAGGGGGACGAAAATGTCACGAGCCTTACAGAAGGCATTTGTGAAGTGGTCAAGAGCTGAGTCAATGTCAGGGGCACACTGAATAAGGGATCAGTCTAGCTGGGCTAGGTATTGTTTAATTTTTTGAGGCTGCCAGGGAATAAAAGGCAGCATAGAGTGGCCTGGGACACTGGCTTCATAGTGGAGGATGACCAGAGGCAGAGGACTGGGGAGTGATCACTAAGAGAGTCGGGGAGGACAGTGACATCCTGCATTTTGTAGGGGTGGTTAGATATAACAACATCTAGGAGAGTGCTGGTGCCAGTAGAGTGGTTGAATCTGGTGGGATGGGTGACTAACTGGGACATATCCAGGGCAGCAAGGGAGTCCCTTATATGGGAGGCAGTGGAGGCAAGCCAGTTAACATTGAGATCACCTAGGATGACTTGTTCCACTTAGTGAAGGAGAGATGTGAGGTAGTCAATGAGGGACTGGACCACTTGGTTTTGATTCCTCAGGGGTACATAGGAGACCATGAGGAAGAGAGGGCCTCAGGCAGGGTCAGGTGTGATTTTTAAGGCGAGGGCTTGGGCTCCATAATCAAGTTTAGGAGCTGGGAGTGCCTGTCCTGTAAGGGAGTCCTGTGCAAGTAGTGCACAACCACCACCGCGTTTGCCTACTCGATCTTCTCTGTAGGTGGTATATCCAGGGAGGATGATAGCGGAGTCAGGGGTGGATTTGGAGAGCCAAGTCTCTACCAGTGCAATTAAGTCAGGTTGATGTTGAACGACCCAGCACTGGAGGGCAGCAGATTTCTTTAGGAGACTGTAAATGTTTAAAGATGCAAAACAGAGGCCAGTTACAATACAGGGTTTGGAAGGGCTGGAAGCCACAGGTCCTAGGTTTGGGTGTACATTACCAGATAATAATAATAGCAGTGTAATTATTCTGGTTAGTGGCCAGTGGCAATGGAGACCCTTGGGTCAACACCCAGCTGAGGACTTTACAATCAGGGTGCATGGGATAGATAAAGTGCGAAGGGTGGGAATGGCAGGGGAGAGCTGGGTCCAGGTTGGGACTTGGAGGGTGGAGGGAGTGGAGGTGTTAGCAGGGTGGGGGTGTTGGGGGATCATGGGTGTGTTGAGGGTGGGGGAGGGCTGAGTCACTGTGAGGTAGTCTGGGGATGAGGTGCCTAGTGTGGAGGAAAGGTGCTCCGGTCGGTGTGAGGTCTGTACCAAGAAGGTGAAGGAGAGCAGACTTAGTAATGGAGTGTAGGTACCCATAGCAGCTGAGCAGTAAAGGAAGAGTGTTCAGGAGTAGTAGGAAGTAAAGAGATGTAAAGCAGTTTTGGCATGGTTGGGGGAAAACCCCTCTAGTGGCTGAAGGGCATAAACTGCAATTGGAAAAAATCAGTATCAATCAGTAGAAGAGAAGAGGGAGAGGGGAAAGACTGATGAATAGTGATAGACTGACTACGCAATAAGTGAGATGAGGCAGGAACTGTATTGTGTTGGATTGGATAAGTGTGCTTATAACTGGGCCCTCTAGTGGCTAAAAGATATAATCTGCTAATGGAAAAAACAACAGGCAGGGAGGTTCTGAAGCAAATTTCTTTTGGGGGGGCACTGCAGCAACCTCAATAGGACACAGAGGTCGAGGGTGTAGCCCACAGACTTACAGCTGTAAGAGAAGGGGCACAGGGCAGATAGCAAAATCACACTACCTTAATAACCTCTCTCAAACTTAAACCAACTCTTAAGAAATCTCTACATCAGACTAAACATTACTTAAAGTGAGAAATCAAGAACATGTCAAGCAGAAGTCAGTCCTAGCATTAATTTATTGGCAGCAGTTCCTAGAAGACTTATGGATTGCTGCACATAGTGTAAGAAATACTGACAAACAGGGACAAGTGAGATTCTTCCAGGGGTAGATGCCAAAATTCAGAGTTCCAACCCGTACCTTGCTTGGAGGGTGCGCGTCGGGCAACATCTCCTTAGTCTGCTTACCAAACTGCAGAATGCAGTTTGTTTGAGAGGAAATAACCCTGAAAGGGCACAGTGGTCCCCTTGCTTGGAGGGTGAGTGTCAGGAAACTTCTTAGTCTGCTTACCAAACTGCAGAATGCAGTTTGTTTGAGAGGAAACAGCACCGAAAGGGCACAGTAGTCCCCTTGCTTGTAGGATGAGCGTCGGGCAGTTTCTCCTTAGTCTGCTTACCAAACTGCAGAATGCTGTTTGTTTGAGATGAAATGGCCCTGAAAGGGCACAGTAGTCCACTGTGTGAAAGCTGAGGTGGTAAATAATGTAATGTGGAATTTATCCTACTGCAATCATTATGGATCATTAAGCTGTGGACAGTGACCAAGAGCCATACTGACTGTTCTTCCTCTTCCAGTCAAACCGAATGAGTACCCACAGAAAAACAGAGGTATTTCCTGAACCTGCTGATGTGCCACCATTCAGGCAGGCACCCCCATGTTAATTTTGTGATGTTAGAAAATGAATGGTGAGCATGCACTCACCTGATCTGTATGGGCACAATCTTTCTTTAGCTGTTAGTGCTATTTTTAACCGCAATTTTGAAAACTGAAAGTGACTACTGAGTAAGAGTGTCTGTTCCTCCACTCTTGTGATCGCTTTGATTTCTGTGAATTGCACTGCTGCAGAACTTGTCATGCAAGGGGACCACGTGATGCAGTGCACCGAGTAACAGCTTACCAGCTCAGCTCCTGTTGCCTGGTGAATTTGGAAGCCCTTTTCTCAACCTTCTTCACGTTTTAATACTGCTTGCTGGGGGCTAAACACACGCTGAAGCACCAGAGAAGAGTTCGATCCGTGATAATGGAGGCGGAGATGCGATCGGCACCTCCTAGGCACACACCGCCAGTATCACCCGAAAAACAGAACAAACAGCCTAAGGCCCAGCAAAGCCATACGAAAAAGTTACACTTAGTAGCGCTACTCCTGAGAAAACCGAGGATTCCCACTGACACTCAAACGGTTCCTGGCCGAGTTCTCCCCATTTAGAGAAGAAGTCAAAACTCTCACGTCTGAGGTTAAGCAGATGACCACTGTGCTGGAGGACCTCACAATAAGGATTCTGACAATGAAGCTCGCACCACCTCTGGAGAAAAAACAGATGCTATTAAGGAGGATGTGGTGGAAAGTCGTCACAGGCTTAAAAAATTAGAGGCTAAACTGGAAGATCTAGAAGGGAGGAGCCGAAGAAACAATGTTATTATTCTTGGCATCCCCGAAAGGGAGGAAGGTACCAAAGCTATTAGTTTTATTCAAAAGCTGCTGGAAAAATTAGCCGGTCCCTCTCCATTCGGTAAAATATACATGATTGAGCGTGCACATACAGCTCTTAGACCCATGCTTCCACCCGGAGCCTTACCCCGCCCGATAATTGCCAGATTTCCTAACTATCAAGAAAAGCAATATTGTCTGGGGAAGATAAAAGACCTGCAAGAAATCAGATGGGAGGCTGTAAAAATTAGAATAACCCAAGATCTCCCTGCTTCCATCAGGCAACACCATACTCAATTCCACCCGATTGTTTCTAAGTTGATTGCCTCAGGGATAAGGTTCAAAATGGGTTACCCGGCCAGGTTGCAAATATTATTGGAAGGCTCTTGGGCTACCTTTGAAGATGTGGACGTAGCAAAAGCGACCCTCCAGAAGTCTTTGCCTGATCTTTTTGGTAACTGTTGAATTTGTGCAAATAGGTTGCCAGCAATTGTGTTCCCTACTGGCAGAATGAACACTTCAGTTACCTGTCTGAACCTTCAGTATCTATGGCTTTGAAGTGTACCCTCCTCCACCATACCTCAGCTGTTAACACATTTTTTGTACCCAGTATGGAGGACCCCTACCTTTATGAATGTGGACTGCTGGGGTGTGTAACACTGCTCTAGAGACAATATATATACTAGGCAAGGCTGGCTTGGTTTTTGTCTCCAGTTCTCTATCACGAGCAGGGACCGCATTTGGGCTTTATCACCGCTAGAGGTCCCCATTGGACTGTGGCGAAACGAACAATCTTCTTGTATGAGAACAGATCAAGTTTAACTCCGGACTTGTTACTGAAGGCTTTCAGGTTTATTTTTTGGCCCCCGCTTAAGACTTGTGTGTTTCCGATTATAGTAATTGTAGAGGGGATTTCCCTCCTCTTCTCCTACTTTTCATTTCTACTGGTTTAGATGAGGTGAAACTTCAAGCACCAAATATCTACGGAGGTAGTACCCTGGTTTTATTAATAGAAATATGCTGATCGTTTTCTATTATTTTCTATGGTTTTCAGCCGGAACCAATTGCGGCAGTCCAGTTTAGAACCACGTGGTAGTCTGTGTTTGATTAAGTTTCCAGTGTATAGTTACTAAGGGATATTGTTATTAATTGAATTTAACCTGAGTGTGTTTTCAAGTTGGTAGCATTACCCTTGTTCGAATGTGGGGGTTTCCCCTCGAAGTTGCCTTTTTAAACCCTCTAAAATTCCCAGTGTTGCTTTTTTTTTTCCCCCGATTCATCTTGGTACCAGGCGTCGGAGCAGAACAGCTGGGAAAAGTAGTGAAAAGTGGCTCTGCACCAAGTGGGAATAACGAAGGTTTTTTTTTATTAGACTATTGTTTCGGTAGAGATAATAACTGTTATATGGGTTGAGGGGAAGGGGGCTAGGAGGGAACTAGAGGGGGAAGGTTGGGGACTGGGGGGGTGGGCACAGCAAAAGGTATACAAATCCCACTACGATATCCCCAGTGGTTTCCTTTTCACATTCCCACTATAACATTACTGAGAGTTAAAATCCAATGGCTAATCCGTTGAAAGTCCTTATCTGGAATGTTAAAGGGGTCAGATCTAAAACTAAACAATATATGATCCTAAAGCATTTAAATTTGGTCAAAGCCGAAGTTATGCTATTGCAAGAAACACATCTATTAGACACCGAGGCCACCAGACTTCAGAGGCAACAGGTGGGGCAGGTTTTCTCAGCTGAGGGTTCTACGGGCAGTGGTGGCACCATGATTTTGCTGCACAGGAAACTCCCTTTTGTTGCATCGCAAACTATAAAGGACCCCAAGGGTAGATTTATTTTTGTAACTGGTAATCTTTATGCGAGAGAGCTACTTTTGGGAAGCATTTATGGGCCAGATTACGACTCCCCTAATTTTTTCACACAAATTATTACTACTCTGCTTCCCTTCCTCGCAACCCCGATGATTTTAGGAGGGGATTTTAACCTAGTGTTTGACCCAATGGTAGACAAATCTGGATCCTCAAGGAAAGGTTTGTCCCCAGCACAATGCGCACTCAGGGACTTAATAGACCAGGCTGGTCTGTGCGACATCTGGAGAGTTTTGCACCCTGGTGTCAGGGTATACCTTCTTTTCCCGGTTCACAGAACCTCATCTAGAATAGACTATTTGCTTATTTCTAGGACTTACATCCCACAGGTTATTGAGTCCTCGATACAGTCAGGTCCCCCATCAGACCACTCTCTTGTATTCTGTCAACTGATCATCGAACCTTGGTGTAAGGGCAGAGGAAGGTGGAAACTCAATGACCAACTTATCAAAGATCCCGAATCGGCCCGTATAATACAGAACCACATAGACCAGTTTATCCAATTTAATCAGGGTGCAACCCAAAGACTGGATTTCCTCTGGTGTGCTTTTAAGGCCTACTTAAGGGGGATACTTATTGGATTAGCATCCCATAGGAAGAAAGTTAAGGAACAGGAGCTGTCCCAACTGTTGACACGGATAAGAACCATGGAAAAAGACTTGTCTCCCTCAACTCCACAACATACACTCCAAAAACTTATTCAACTAAGGGCAACCTACTTAGAGATTCTCCGCGATAAAGCGGAATAAGCCATTATAAAAACACAGGCATCATTTACCGACCAGGGGGAAAAAGCAGGCGCCTCTTGGCCTGCAGAATAAAACAGATGGAATCCTCCAGGTACATTGCTTCCATTTGGTCCCATAAAGATGATCTTCTGAAGACCTCCCCAAGGGACATAATTCGGGAGTTTCTTAATTACTACACTGATCTTTATGGCCTAGGACAGATCCCCAGATGTAAGCCAACTAGATAGATGTCTCAGAGAGACCCCCTTGCCGAGTCTTACTGAGGACCAACAAAGAGCACTTATTGTGCCTATTACTAGGGAGGAAATTTTGAAAGTCATAAGTACACTATCATTAAATAAAACCCCAGGGATAGATGGCTTCTCAGCTTATTTTTATAGCAGGTTCAAAATGTCCCTCGTCCCTTTATTGCTCCTCTTATTTCACCATATACTTTCTGGAGCAGAAACAGATGCTTCTATCTTTGAAGCACTAACTGTGCTTATCCCTAAGCCTGGCAAAGCGCCCGAGCTTGTCGCAAATTACCATCCAATTTCACTTTTGAACCAAGATGTCAAAATTCTGGCTAAGTTAATTGCTTGTCATCTTAACCCGATCCTCCCATCCATTATAGGCCCCGAACAAGTAGGATTCATGAAAGGCAGATTTTCTTCGGACCACCTTAAAACCCTGGCTCATGTCTTCTCAGCGTCCTGGGACGCCCCATATCCAGCTGCCTTAGTCTCTCTGGATGCTGAGAAAGCCTTCGACAGAGTTAGCTGGCAGTACCTATTCCAGACATTGGATGCCTTTAAATTCCCCAATGTTTTCCGGTCCTGGATCGAATCCCTTTATCATTTTCCCACTGCCAGAATATCGGGAAATGGAATGATCTCTGAATCATTTACCCTTTACTCCGGTACCAGACAAGGCTGCCCTCTCTCCCCACTGTTGTTCAATATATATTTAGAACTTTTAATCCATCGACTACAAGCTTGTCCAGAGATACAAGGAATTCCGATTTTTCCATGCGAGGTTAAAGTTTCCGCATACGCAGATGACCTTCTCATCCAGGTTGCCAACCCCATTTCTTCTCTTCCCCCAATGTTAGAGATTATTAACTCTTTTAGCACAGTCTCTAATTATAAGCTAAACGTGAACAAAACCACTGTCTTCCCGCTCAATCATAAGCTTCTTAGAACAGAAATCCTAGAAATGGGTTTGGCCTGGAAACAGGACTCCCTTCACTATCTAGGTATTGAATTATCTAGATTCCCCTGGAAATACTACAAAACTGAAGCTGAGCTCCCTTATACAGGTGATTAAACAGGATCTAAACAGGTGGGCCTCCCTCCCAATCTCTATCTGGGGTAGAATAAACTTGCTCAAAATGAATGTATTCTCACGTCTCTTCTACCCCCTTTCTATGCTTAATATCTGGTTACCATTCTCTTGGTTCAAAAAGGTAAATAGTCTATTTCTAGATTTTATCTGGGCTCATAAGTCCCCTAGAATAGCATTTCATAAACTAATTGCACCTAAGTCTAGAGGTGGCTTACGCTTACCCCACCTAGGGCTCTACTTCTGGGCTAGTCACTTCAATAAATACTACAGATGGACACTACCTGTCCCATCGGGCTATACCCCCCCCACTTTGGCTCAAAATAGAGAGTACCCTGATTAGCTCCTGTGGCCTAGCACCAAAAGCACTGCTACACATAAAAGGTAATCTCCTCCCCACCAGATTAAAAAATACTCTCATCGCTTTATCACTGAGGGTTCATTCTCAACTGTGTCATTTCCTTAAATATGATAACCAAAGAGATGCAAATCAGTGCCTGGTTGGAAACCCTAATTTTAAGATTGGCGAGAGATGTATTTCCCCTAATTGGTTACCCCAACTGAACAAAACTTCACTGCATTCGTTAATAGGTGATGACAATGCTTGGCTACCCATTCATTGCATATTGCAAACGTTTAGGATTCCTATTAAACATTTTTTTAGAGTCACTCAACTGAGGCACCTATTAATTAAAGTGTTAAGGGCTAAAACCAAATCTATATGTAGAATCTCCTTTATCCCCTGAGTTAGCTCAATGGGTGGGCCAACAGAAAGCGGTTTCCAAGATTTTTGGTATGTTGTTCGACAGGGTATACCCAGATTATTATGGCCCCACTCATTACTGGTCCTCCCACTTTCCTGGCTATGACATTAACTGGGCGAGCCTTTGGTCTAACTGCCATAAATTTATAATGCAGGATAGACTGAGGATGACACAAATGTTCATTTTACATAATGCATACTTTTACCCTGAGAGAATGTTTAAATTCGGACTAACATCCTCTCCTCAATGTGTGAGATGTGCCAGTCATGACGGTTCTCTATTTCACATTCTCTGGACATGTCCCAAAATAAAACCCCTTTGGACCAGCAAACATAATAAACTGGATCCCATTCTGGGACTGGAAGATCTATTTACACCTGAAATTTGCATTCTAGGAGATTTTTCAAGTATCAGGTTTCCAAATAAAAAATACTACATGGTCTTGATATCCCTGTCTCTTAAGAAAGTTGTCTTAAGACATTGGAAAGATCAATCTGAAATCAGGTATGTTGAATGGTTATCTGAGCTCCTCGCAAATCTCAGAACTGAAAAGGTTATTGCAAATCTCAGCAATAGACTGGACAGGTTTAAGAAAATATGGGACCCCTTACATACCTTATTCTCGATTCAGAATTCCACAGAGTAAGGCTTTCCTTCTTGGTGATGCTTTAGTACCCTTTATATAAAGGTGCTATAGAAATAGAAGGTCTGTGCTATAGAAATCATAGTGAAAAGGATCTATGCTTCATCTGTGCTTTGGGGAGGGGGGAAGGAATTTAAGGGGAGGGAGGTGGGGAGTTTGACAGGTTTGGTCCCATGTATGTGGTTTATATGACTTGCATTTGTTATAGAAGATCTGTCTTGTATGGTAAAACTTTAATAAACTTTAAATTGAAAAAAAAAAGAACTTGTCATGCAATATAAGTTTCTGGGTACTGGTGACTGTGTTCTGTTTTCTTAGCACACCCTCAACAACCACAATCAAAATACCCCACCATCACTTAACATAACATAATTACTGTACAACCACCCATAAAAAAAAATAGTGTGATATATGAATGTAGCATGCTTATACTGCTGTCTTGCTACATCATTCAACATGCAGTATTAGTGTCCCAACTCCCGATAAAGAAAAATCTCATTATAGAAAATGTTCTGAAAAGTCACAATTAATTCAGGACACACTGATTGAAGCGTACACCAACAGCCACACCTCTGTATAAGTGTGCCCACTAAAATGGCTGCTGTTAAACTGTCATGAAAAGGCCTGACCCCAGATGAAGAAAAATCTCATGAGCAAATGTTCTGAAAAGTCACAGTTAATTCAGGATGCACTGATTGAAGCATGCACCAACAGCCACAACTCTTGCACCTGCTGCTGCTGCTGTTGTCCTTCTGTTGACTGCACTGATGCGCAGTGTGTTGCCAAATGATGACACCTGAGGATGGGGTGCTGCACTTCTGAGGTGCCGTCTTTAGGATGAGACGTTAAAACCGAGGTCTCATCTGTCTGTTCTGGTGCTAGTTCAGGTGGATGTTAAAGATCCCATGGCACATCTCAAAAAGCATAGGGGAATTTCCCCAGTGCCCTGGCCAAATTTCCCCCCATTCATTAAAATACCAGCAACAGCTTAATCTGGCTCAAAGTCAGTTGGCATTCATCTGTATCCCCTTCGTCATGCCTCAAAATAGGCAGGATTTGTCTAGTGCACTTACACGGTCAACAAAAACTAACTAAATAAATAAATGATAGCCACAGAAAGTCCAGGCGACCATTGGGTGAACCAAAATATTTTGTTCTGGAGGACTGCTATGCTGACTGAATCATGCTGCCCTGGCTATGTGTGTGTATTCATACCACCAATGGTAAGTTAATGTACATTTCACTCTCTGGTTTTTCAGAGACCCATACATTTACTTGATATATACTTATATATACATATATTATAGTGGCACGGTAGTGCCACCATAGTTAGGGTTGAGTACCCCATTTAAGGTTAAAGTGTGAAAATTTGCATCTTAATAACTTTGCGACTGTATGACAGATTTGCCTGACATTTGACAGATGCAGAGCAGTATTGTAGATCTCTGGATCTGCCAAGTTTCATAATGGTGGGATATACAGTTGCGTAGTTATAAAGCGACATTCCATAGCACATTTATGCTTTTTTGTGCATACTTTGCCTGTGCCTACAGGTCGCATGGTTTGCAGGACCAGTCCAAAAACTTCAGCGAACATGCAGCCAGGGTCCCCAATGTGCCTTTTGAAGATTTCATGAAAAAATATTAAACAGTTGAAAGGTTATTCAAAAAACAAATTTCTCATTATAGTCAATGGGAAAAGTTAACAAAAAGTTCAACAGTGTCTCAAATGCAGATTTTACTGTTGCAAATGACCCCTGTAGTGTCGCAAATCTGCCATTTTGTTTTCAGTTACTGATCACAGAAATGCTTGGCGTTTAAAATTGGGACCCTCTAGGAACACAATTATTTTTGTGTTCTCCTAGTCAGACCCTGAGGATGCTAGCCATGTCTTTTTTGAGGGGTTAAACACCCCATAAAATTTTTTTTGAAACTTTTGAAAAAAGTAATATCGTAAAGTAGTGTCAAACATTCAACAATTTTGTGATTTTTTTTTCGAAAGTGTCATCATTTGCGACACTACTTTGCGACACTATGGCCAAAACGACAGGAATTATTTGCCACCCTGCTGCAAAAGAATGGTTTGGTCTTTTGGGCTGAAATTTAGAGGGAAGAAATCCAAGATCCCACAGATGTGTCTTTTGGTAGCTCGGTGACAAAATATTAGACAGATACAAAGTTATGGTACTCCAAAGTTGACATTTTTTCCCATAAGTTAACATTATAGTGTCCACCGCGCCTTTCGGGGCCCGTGTCTTGGAAACACTTTGAGATATGGACTTTTCATCAGAAAAATGCTTAGCCCCCCCCCCCACTAGGTGGCTAAGTACAAAACTAGCCAGGAAAGTCATAAATAATATGAAATTTAATTTTTTTTCTACATCGTACGGTTCCTGAGATATAAGCAATTTAGTATTCCAAGTCCTCATTTTCTGCTCCGAGGCCCATTATTATGCATACATTCTTTGTTTTCACTGTGTTTGTCAATGCAGCTTTTGGGGAAAAATAGGGTGTGCACTTTCATTACTGTTACAGTTAGCATTTCCACTTGTGTTTCCGTAACTGTTTGGGTTACTGTTACCGTCTACGTCACCATGTGCACTACACTTTGCATTTTCATTTGCCTTTGCTTTTGTGTTACTGTTACCATTTGTGTTTCCATTACTGGTTTCTGTTTGCATTTCATTTTGTATACCTGTGTGTATTACCATTTGCATTTGCGTACGTGCTTCCATTTGCATTTGTGTTTGCGTTTGTCCTTACTTTGGCGTCATTGTTGGTGTTACTGTTAGCAGGTACTGCATACTGAGTGGAGAGCCACAGCAACACTAAAGCTATGGACGTCAATGGTACACCTCCCTGAATGCAGCTGTTTGTAACCCCCCCTGTTACCCGAGGTTACTAGTATCCCAGTAAGACCTAGTAGTAGGCAGGGAAGGCAACTTGTGAAGCTCCAGTTAAATGGATTTCACACTCTCATTCTGTTCTCAGTCTCAGCTGAGACTGTGGGATGACATCATTTAGAACTGTTGCAGCTGCATAAGCCACACTGGAATGTTGCAGTTGAAGGTTAGAGTAGAACGTTGGGGAATTTGAAGTCTGTAAGAGTTCTGTTGCAGTCTGTAGTAGAGGAAGGAGGTGCTCTACTGTAAGCAGGCCCTCAGAGCTCTAAGTTCTGTAAAAGAGCTATTTGTTTTGTGGATAGGTGTGTGTTCTCACCTGAAGAGGAACACAAGAAGAGCACAGTGAAGTGGTAGAGACTGCTTTCAGTGGTTCAGGGCCCCATCCCTGTGGGGATGGGGGGAAGGAATCAGCCTGCTTCCAGGGGTAATCCTCCAGTCTGGCAAGGGAAAAAGAAGCTGCCTGATTTAAGTTCCTACTGAGGAACCAGAAATTCTGGATGAGATTTCTTTTGAGGAGAAAATGCCTGTGGGGCACCTGCAACCAAGGGGTGAGTTCACTCTCCTAAAGGGCCAATGTGTTTTCACCTGAATTAAGATGAAACTAAAGTGACTGTTTCTGTGGGGTCAGGAAAAGACAACTAAGTACAGTTTGGAAGATGTGGGGATTGGACTGCTTAACTCTGTGGGGGGTCTAGAGTAATGGATACGGCCACTTATTAAGTATGTTCAAGTTCAGCACAAATGGGATGTAAAGACAGTAGATTTAATGTGAATACATTTAAAAAGAATCTACACAGCAAAGTGTTTTAAAGGATGAGGTGTTAGAGTCCAGAGAAATGGCTGGGTATGAATTATGGGAGCAAGAGATGGGAGACCCCCCCCATCAGTAGTGACCAAATTCACCTCTACAGGTTTGCTTTGGGGCACCTGTTACTTTCTCTCAGGTACTTGATCAGTGCCTGAGGAAAGCGTTTGATGTGGGATTGATGAGGAAGATTCCCTGATGGAGCAGAAGTGCTCATAGGTGGTTTAGGGAGCCACCAGTAAATGTTTCCATGCTATATGGAAAGTGTCCAAAGAGCTGGCAAGGGGGCCGAGCCGGGGAAAACTCAGAGTAGCGTACAAGTTCGGGCTGTGTGCCCAGTGTGTTTCAGAGCCTGAGGGCTAAAGTGAATGAGAATGTGTTCTGATCTCCATAAATCTGCATTACCTGGAGTGTAGCCCTGTGGGGGTCCATCTATGCTTTGTTTATTCTGTTGGATGTGACTAAATGCCACACTTTAGAATCCCAGTTCTATTGGACATTATCATAGGTATCATAGGTAATACAGAGCTAGTAGACCTGAGTCCATAATGTGCACCAATATTATTGTATCCCATTATACAGTTTAGTCCTAAATATGTATCCAAGTGTGCTTTAAAGGTATCCATATTTTCACATGCAACTACATCCAGTGGCAAATTATTTCATATTTTGCACACTCTTATTGAGAACCATGTACTTCTTTTTTTAGTTTTAAATTGTTCTACTGTGAGTTGAAGTGGATGTGCCTTGGTATTGTAAACAGATTGCCTAAGTCTCAAGCCAAGCAGCTCCCATAATTGATCATCATGTATGGCTTTAAATACCAAACATAGATCACCCCTCATTCTGCAATATTCCAGTGTGTATAGTCTGAGTTTCTCCAGTCTAGCAAATTAATCCAAACACTTTACTTCATTTATTTTTCTAGTGGCCCTCTTCTGAATTTTTTCAAGTGTGATTATAGAACCATTATTACCTGGCGCCCAGAACTGGGCACAGCACTCCAAGTGGGGCCTCCCTAGCGATGAATACAAGGGAAGCAAAACTTCACTGCTTTTACTTCTAATATGTTTATTTATACAGTGTAGTATGCCTGCAGCCTTCTTGATTACCATGTGACAATGAAGATTAGGACTAGGATCATTGGATACTCTGATTCCCAAGTTGTGCTCATCTTCGACTACCTTTAAAATCTTTACTCTAAATTTATAATTAGCATGCTGATTGTTTCTCCCAAAGTGCATAACTACACACTTATCAACATTAAAGGACAATTTTTTAGGGTGGCCCACTTCAGTAACTCATCAAAGGCATACTGTAGGGTATCTATATCTTCAGTATTTATAACCGGGTATCCTAAGCACATGTCATCTGTGAATTTTGTTAACCAAGCTTTGGTTGTTGTTTTAAGTGATGCAATATAGATATTAAACAAGCAAGGACCCAGAACCGAACCGTGAGGGACCCCATTGGTCACATTATCCCATTCTGAATAAGAGCCCTTTATTTCTTTTTTGTTTCCAATTGTTTAACCAGGGCAGACACACTAAGCTAAAAGCTTGTTTACAGGTGCAACCTGGGAGCACAGGAAAGCTAAGTGACTTGCTCAGGGTCACACAGTATGCAAGTGGGGGCTGTGGAATTCAAACCCATGTCTCCAGGTTTGCAGCTCAGAGCCTTAAACCACTGTGCTACTGCCTCCCAATTTATTCAGTGGAATACCCATTTCCCTCCCTGGTCTATTAATCATCTTGTAACATAAGTCAAATAACACACAGCAGGGTGTGTGGTTCTACAACAACTGCACTTTCCGGGAGGCCGATGGCACTTATCCGTCCCTCGTGCTTTACAACCTATGTAGGGCATATACATTTATACATACTCTTTGAGCACAATCCTTCAACCATGACTCCACCCATCGTGTTATATTACCCCCTATTCTGATGTTACTGATGTCATCAATAAAATGAGGGATCTTATCGAAGGCCTTTGAGAAATCTAAAAGGATAACATCCACAGCATTACATTACAGTTTTTGCTTCCTGTGTCCGGAGTTCTTGGGTGCCCCTGTGCAGAGTAACCAAACCTAGCCAATGTGCTGAGTGACACATTTCTCCCCAAACCCAGCCCACCAAGTAGAGCTGTCAAGATAGAAACGGCATACCTGGGTGGGGGTTACAAAAATGGAGGCACCGCTGGGATTTGGGTTTGGAATTTAGGGAGGAATGTAAGAAAGGTCGCTTGGACAATGGCTAGTGTTTTGGTTATCTGGCAATGGGTAGCCCAAAACAACTGAAGCAACATTTAACTAATGTGTCATTGTGTGCTGTTATCCATGTGCTGCTATTAAATTGTCAACTGTTTACCAAGGAGCAGTAAAGCCTGAGAGTATATGCCCTTGTCCTGCATCAAATTACAGCATTTGCCAGCTTTTAAAAGTATTTGTGACAAAGAAAAGTGTGGAAAATTGTGGGTAGCAAAAAGAAAATTGTGCCCTAGACATTGGAAATGCTTTCCATGTGAACTGAGAGACTTGTTGTGCTTAATGGTCATGAAAAATGGTTGAAACGGGCTCCAGCTGAAGAGTTTCAGTTGAAAAAAAAAAGTGTGGTTTGCAGTTTAAATTTGCCTGCTCGACAATTGCCATAAGGAAAAGAGCACGAGAGGAAAGAGGCTCATTTGCATGGCGTTGAGTGATTGGTGAGACTGCAATCAGTCCTGCCCCCAATCCAGCTCTAGAGTGACTGCACAGCATTCAAGAGGGAAATTGAGTGGAGTGTACAAACTGGCTTACCAGGAGGAGCATCGCAGTGACGGAAAGCTCTGTAAAAGTTAAAAAAAACTGACTTTTCTGCTTAAATTCAGGCTCAACCTGCATCTCAATCAACTGGACTGTGAGTGTGGTGTTCAGAGGGACAATGGGCAGGACTGCCAACCCGCTTCTTTCCACAGGCCTCCAAGACTGACTGCAGGCTGTTTTCCATCACAGCAAACAGCTACTGATAACAATGAGTACCAACAGAAATAATTGCTCAAACTGTGTGATTTCACCAAAAGCCAGCTGAATCTTTGTGTAGCACTGTAATCGCTTTGCAATCAAGGACTATGTTAAGTTTTGCCAGCAAAAACAAAAATTCTAAGCAAACAATTGTGAGCATAATTATAGGTTCAGCATCAGTATAATTTTCAAAGCCATGTGAGGGACTGTGAGTTGTATCAGATATGCAGCAAGAAATGCAGGCAATCCTGTGCTATGAAATACTTGGGCTTTTAGGGAATAAAAGCTAGAGCAATGTCTTCAGCAAGTAAAAAGTCTGTGGTAAATCATATAAATATGCTAGGAAAAAGAACAGTGCAAGTTTGTGCAGTTTGAGCAAAGTTATCAGTAGAGTGTGTAAATCAGATGCACAGTGGCTTGATCCAATTACAGAATGTTGGTGCATAGGAGTGCTGCCTCCACCATTACAGGGTGGGGTAGTGATGTAAACACACTAGCAGAGGAGCCATTTTAAAAGAGAAAGAAAGTTTTCAGTGATGTGGGACTTGAAGTAACAATGAGCATTGTTTGTTTTTCTCTGCAGTTATGGCTTCAGGACCAGCCCGTTACCAGGATCATGCCCGGGCTGTGATAGCAGCAGAAGTAAACAAGTTAAGGGGCACTGAGAGATGTTGCTATGGGGGACGACTGCTTCCTCATGTGGCAATTCCTGGATTTCCAGTGTGAGTATGTGTGATGTGCTTAAATGCTGGAAGGGACGTCTTCATGGTACCTCACTGTTCTGGGTGCCTAGAGAAATATGGCTTGACCAAAGCACCCAGGATTCTTTTGGCTCCCACATGAACAAAAGTTCAAGAATCTGCAGTTGGCACTGGATCCTTAGTGCCGAGCCACAGCCCAACTAAGGCCATGGACATGATTGGTATATGCCTCTGATGCAGCTGCACAAGTTTATTGAAAGTGACATGTAGAAGTGTTATTTCTTCTGTATATCATAAATGTGTATACTATGTTGCAGCACTTACGCTCAGCACCACCAGCTGGCTCTTTCTTCACCATATGCCACGGCTGATCTGATCCAGTCTCCCTGGCTGCTAGGAAAAAAAAACAACATTTTTGATAACAGATCTTATTGCTATCTCTTTGTTCATTAAGAGTGGTATTGTTTTTCATGCTGCCTCCCCGACTATGTGCTACATGCTGAATTGTGAGACATAAGCCAAGTAAACTACTGGACATTAACATCATTCTTTTGTGATAGCAGGTGGACACAAGCTACAACAGTTATTAGTTTGATGCATTAAAGAAAGAAATTCAGCTGTCCCCCCAAAAAAATGCACAGATATTGTGTCCTGAGTGCTGATGCACAGCCGAAGTGAATACCTGCTACTGTCAGCACACAAGTTTGGGTAATGTAAAACATTATCCCTTAGCAAACCAATGCCATTCCCACTCCACTCCTGCACACACTCTGGACACATTAGGTATTTGATCTCAGCTGCTGAGCCACAGGTGGATAAGGCTCCCTCCCTTCATTGAAAGCAAAAGTTATAGGATGCTGAGTGATAACCTACAGCTGACCTTAAGATACGGATGTCAATAATGTAGGTGTCTGACACCAGCTGCACACAATTTGCTGCACTACCATGTTCTATGTCAGCCAACCAGTGGTTGCCCCCACCCACACACACACATCCTCCCCACCTGAAGAACATATATTGGATCCACAGTGCTTAGCAACACATCTACTGAAGTCGTGGATAGTAATGACGCATCTAATTGACAGCACCACCCCATGCACAGGTTGCTAGACTGAGGACTTGCACAGGAAGAGCTTGGCAATGGCACCCCTCACCACCCGTGACTAGGCATTGGAAACTAAGTGATGACACAATTCAATTTAACACATGTACTTTTTATACAATATTTCACTGATAGCAGTCATGCAGAAGCTATTGTGCGGAGGTATTGCCGAGTTGTATTAACTCATTAAGGAAATGTTCCCCCGTCACAGTCATCTGGTTATCTGTCATTGGTGTAGTAGTAATGAATTTCTCTTACCTTCTGACTCAATGAGAATCAGACTCTTGTCTGAGTCATGGCCTTCCACAGCTTCCATCATAGCTGGCACTACTGTGGCCTGAGGTGAGGAATGCCTACGATGTTCTGTCAGTGAATAATAATACATATTTACAGTGTTGTATACATCACCATGCAGTTCCATATATATTGATTTAATTATTGCTAATCGTCTCCATAAATTACTATTTTTTTCTTCTATTAGCTTCTTGAGACCCATGTACCACTCTTTGTTTAGTACTTATGACTATACTAAGCTTTCTTCACTCAGATTTAATGAAACATAATCTAGTACAAGCCCTCAGCCATGCAATGCCCCCCCAGACTAGGTACTAGACCCTCAGTGTAGAGTCACACCAGAACTAAAGACATGGACATCAACAGTATACATATGTGATTGCATCTCCACACAAGTTAGCATGCTGAGGAGTTGTATGCCATCAGCCAGACAATGCCCCCCCCAGACCAGGTACTGGATCCTGAGTGCACAATCACAGCACAACTAAAGCGATGGACATGTATGGCATACCTCTCACACTAAAGCTGCAGAAAAGTTAGCACATTGAGTAATTGTACACCCTCAGCCAGGAATCCCCCAGACCAGCTTTTGGCCCTGATTGCAGAGTCACAGTCTAACTAAGGTCATGGACATCATTGCTGTAAGTCTCTGATGTCAGCTGCACAATAGTTTGGACAGTGAGTACTTGCATGCACTCAGGTAGGCACTGCCACCCCCTCCCCCTGGCCAGGTACTGTGTCCTGAGTGGAGAACCACAGCAAAAGTAAAGTCATGGACATCAATGATATACCTCCCTGATTGCAGCTGCACACAAGTTAGTGCAGTGAGGAGTTTCATTGCCTCAGCCAGACCAGGTACTGTATCACGAGTGGAGAGACACATCACAAATAAAGCCATGGACATCATCATTGTGCCTGTCTGATACCAGCTGCACACATGTTAGGACACTGAGGAGTTGCACAGCCTCAGCCAGGCAATGCCACTCCACCCCACCCCACCCCTCAGACCAGCATCTGGAGTGGAGAACCACAGCACAACTAAAGCCATTGACATCAATGGTATATCTCCCTGATTTCAGCTGCACACAAGTTAACACAGTGAGGCGTTGCATGTACTGAGCCAGGCAATGCCCCCACCTGACCAGGTACTGCATCCTGAGTGGAGAACCACAGCAAAGCTAAAGCCATGTACATAAATGGTACACCTCCCTGATTGCAGGTGCACACAAGTTAGCACAGTTATGAGTTGCACAGCCACAGCCAGGCAATGCCTTCCCCACCCCAGACAAGGTACTGGGTCCTGAGTGTAATGCTGCAACTCAGCTACAACTGTTGAATCACTGACATTGCTACCAAATGTGACTGTGCAGCATTGTTATGACTGTTTAACATTTTATGTATAGTATTAAGTTTGCTCTATACATATGACACTGTAGGTGCTCCCCAGCAGCAGGCTTACCAGCAGATTCCCACATCTCATGGGTGAGGTAGTACCAGCTGACATCATTGTCTGGTATCTCCTCACATTGTTTTAGAATGTAGAAATGCTGGTGCAGCAGTTTTCACTTCCTTTTGCACATCTCAGAGGTCCTTATTTTTAATTTTGAAGTGATAATTCAGATGTGCATTTATGCGCCTCCACATGTGATCCAGTTTCTGGTTGGTGCTCTGCATGAGCACCTTACAGTTGCCTTTGGTCTGTGCCACCTCGACCAGACAGCACACCTCCCTCATGCTCCAGATTCTCATTGTATGACTTGTAAGAGTTGTTTTAATGCTGAAATAAATAGGGAGAGAGATAATAGTGATTTAGTATACATGTGTATATGTGTTCTTGTGAGGCTAGGTGGATTTAGTTTTAAATTTTTTTACAGTTAGTGTGGACAGAGATGATCAGAACAATTTAACATTCTGACATTACTTTTGTTAATATTACGGCACTCATGCCTACTATAAGTCACATAGACAATAAATCCCCCCCACCCTCTTGCCCCGGTCCCCTCTCAATATAACACCTCACACTGCAGTACTTGCCCATAGTCCAAGTACAAGTCTCAATGGTAGGCTGGTTAATGAACAGCTGACTGCCAACATGCACTTTTTTGTCACAAAACAGAATTGGAGATATTGTGTAATGAGAGTTTGTCACATCTGATAAAGACTGATTTAGATTAACTCTACATGTGTCAGGTGACACCTCAACTCAACTGAGTACAGTAAGGGTGTGCATGGTGTTGACAAGGCAGTAGTGATAGTGCAAGGAGACATATTGTGACATTAGTGCACAGTCACAGAGAAGATGTAGTGTGTCATAGTTCAACTTGGTAGTTACTATGTGTGAAAGTACTGTGGCCGCACAGATTGCATATGTGTGTTATGTATGTTATGTATGCAGCTTGTCTATTTTTTTACCAAGGTTTTGTGGCTCTTAAAAGAATCATTTTTTTAAAGGTGTACATTTAAACAATCTGATATTTTTAGAGGACTGTGAGGATTCCAGCTCAAAGATCTCCCAGAAAAAGGCAATTGCCAGCATGAGAGAAGTGCACACCATCTGGTAGGTATAGCCAATCATTATAATACTTAATTTCAGGTTGACGTATGGTGTGCATCCCAGACATGTGCAGATATCCAGAAATTTGTATGTTTACCTTTATCCATGCCCTGTTTAATGCTATGTTTCTGTAATTAACATGCGCTGTTCTGCTTGCCAGACCCTATACTCTGTGATATCTGAAAAAATGATCTTATAGGAGTAACACACTCATAATAGATTCAAGGTCCAATTTTGCCACTGCTACTAAATCTACCCATCCTTTGGTGCCTAAATCATTGCCTCTGAGATGAATCAGCAGTATGTCCGGATGAGCTTGAGTGCTCAGTAGTCTGTGCATTGTTGGCATGAGATGCTCCCACCTCATGCCTCCCCTGCCAAATCACTTAACAGAGCAATTTGGAAGCTGCAGGTCTTTACCAAAATCACTTCTGTGAGCATACTCTGAAGCTTGTCGTACTATGCTGCTGCCAATGACCCACACAGTCCATTTGCTGTTTTCTGCCATTCTGAGCTTTTAAACTGAGAAGTGGACCAAGGGCTACAAAAAAAAACAGTGTTTGTCCTGCAGTGTCTAGTCACTACTGTATATGAAATTGAGATTTCCCTCCCTACTTCAATATTGCTTTGGTGGGCTGTCCCAAAACACAGGAATAAACAAAATAATTGGCTAATGCTTTCTCATAGTTAACCAATACAGTGGATGCATGCACTACTCCTACAGTTAAATGGCTTCAGGTCCTGTCAAGCAGAAATGTTGCAAGGTTTCTAGGTGGGAAAATACTACACTTTGATAGGCTAGCTCAAACAATCACAAGTAAACAGCTAGCTATCATTGGTTGCCTCTTGTTTCATATTACATGTGCTGCCTGCTTTCTGCCTCCATTTGCAACTCTATCTGTGCTAGCAAGTACTCATTGACACTGTGACTTGAAACAGTAATAACTTCTTTTCACAGCGTAACAGGTTATTTATATTGTCATAGTTAAATAGAGGAGTAAAAAAATGTTTTGTTTAATGGTATTTTTGTGTAATTAACAGTTTTAATACTGCTAGAAAAATTGTATAGAAAATGTGATGTACTTAAACAGAGTGAAGCAGGGTCTCTCCTCTTTTTGTAAGATGGCTGCTATGTCCTTCTTCTCCAGTCTCCAGCACTTGTGATTGGTTGCCTGACATGGCCTGATCAATGTTATGTCCCATTGGTGTGAGCATCCATCACTCAAATACAAAGCAGTGTCTGATTGGCTTAGCCTTAAAGAAGGTGTTTTTTTTATTGTGATTATTCGACACTTTCGTGCTCACACTATTATTCGACACTTTTGTGCTGATGACATCATTTTGCAACACCGTTGTGTATATTCAACACTATTATTCAACACGTTTGACACTATTTTGTGACATTACTGTTCAACAGTGTCTTGCTGACAACATCAAAATTTGTGACACTGTCACATATTCAACACTACTTTGTGAAAAAGTCACAAAAAAAACTGTTTTTGGAGGAAAATAGTGTGGATAGTAAAAATGTTTTAAAAAATTTAGTTTCTGCCATATTTTCAGATATTGTGCCGTGTTATACATCAGCTTCTGTTGTGCAACATCTAAAAGCATTGTATGTTGTCTTCACTAGTGTTCTGCTGTGAGGATTGTGTGCACAACGTTTTGTTAGCAATCCAATCTATTCACATAATATGACACATGAACAGTGTGTGTGACTATGTAATGTTATTATACAATGTTTGCTCACCACTAAATATTTGTTTTTCTCTATTTCTTATACAGGTGTCTGATACTTACGGAACCTTTTCCCACACTACTGTGAATTTCTAGACAAGAAAGATGCCTTCTAAGCAGAGAAGCAGTTCTATTCAGAGATTAAACAGGTATCATAGTAGTAGTACACTGTTGCTTAAGAGTGGTATGAAAACTACACATGGTACATCAAGACGTAAACTGAATCATCATTCTGCTCAAGGAGTGACTTCACAGGTTATGCACTCCACAGAAATAGATACTTGCTCATCTGCAAGATAAATATGCGCAGCTCAACAACAGTTGCAGAAATCTTTCAGACAGAAGACTAATGTTGCAAAGGCTAGCATAAACAATCATACTAAGCAACAGTGTAAAGGCATGGCTGCAGATGCTCATCTGAGAAAGCAAAAGTATTTCCAATCACTAGCTTCTAAAGCTAAGTTAGATAGACTTATTGCTGCTGTGATGAGACTTGAACGCAAAAAAATAAAGACTCATCTGACTTTGATGAAATTGCATCTCAGAGTCTGTACATTTGTCAGCAGAGCACTATTTGTTCTTCAACGTTTGTGGCATAAAATGGCACATGTACTTGAGCAGTTCAGAAAAGTTGTGTACAGCATAAAGATAAGGCTGCAACGCTATCCTGTCTTGAACCAACACAACTTCTGTGACATTTTCACAGGTAGCTGGTTACACACACAGAACTCAGAGGCATATTTCTGGGAAGAGTCATATTACTCACATAAAAAGGACAGCAAGTTCTGCATAGATGAGTCTTGTAAACTTTGTAATGTGCTGAGTGTATGTGATGACATTACAACACAGTTAGATGATGAGTCTGAGGCAACTGTTCAGCCTCGTAAGTGTCACTGTCTGTCAGGGACATGTGATGTGACTTGCAACAGGAGGCAACCATCATTTCACAAAGTCAAGCACTTTATCAACCTGTTTGTTGTTACTGATCACAAAGACAGACACAAACTGTTTGAGACTATAGAGCTTTGTAAGATCCATCCATGTACTGGACCTATGAGTCATTCACTTGCATGCCTAGATAGTGGTGTTTGTGACAGTGTATTTCACCACATGCAGATGCTGGGAGTTCATCAATCAGGGATGCAGAACTTTGGGTATAGGGTCTATGAGGTGTTATGAGTTGTTGTGCAGTATACTCATCTTAATGAGTTACTGCAGTCTGGTGACATGCATGGTGCCATGACATTTCTGAAACAGCTGCAACGTGACAGCAGTATCACAGATACTGTGATTGATCAGTCATCAATTGCTGATGGAAATTCTGTCTCTGTATTAGAAACAGATATTCTCAAGCAGTTTGACAAATTCATTGCCAAACTTGAGTTGGCAAAGTTGGAGAAATTTGACTCTGTATGTGTGTCATGTGATTGGCTCTGTTACCAGAAACAAATGGTCACAGTTGATCTGGAAACCTTGTCACCATACAATGACATGTGGTTTCGACTGTCAGCATTTCTGCTGTTAAATTGTGACTTCCAGTTAGACCGAATCATTGTGATGTGCAAGCACTGTTTCTCCAAGATGAAGGCTAACACTCTGCCACCAAAGTCATTGTTGAACAATATGGAGGCACAGATTATGCCTGCTGAGACTGCCACATTGAATATGTTTGAACAGATTCTTTTTCAGACTATGAAACTGTTTCAAACTATTCTACGTCTGAATACAAAAACACAGAACATTCCACAAAAAGAACTCATTAGGTCTCTTAAGGGTTCCATTATGTATCTTCCACTTCCTCTGCAGGAAAATGTGGAGACAATCTCCAGTGAGAATAGTTTGGTGATTCTTGTCAACAGTGTTCCAACAAAGTTAAAGTTCATTTGGCAGGATGTTGTCAATGTAGGGAAGGTGAAGCTTGCTCTTACTTACTTGAAGAGCAACAATCCCTATTATGCAGACTTTGACATTGCTCGCATAACTAGTGTGTCTGCTGAACATGATGTGTTGGATACCACAAAACCAATGATTGGGAAGGTCAATGTAGAGACAAATGATAATGTGTATGAATAGTACACAATACATCCACTGCATGGCAGAGATACAGTAGGGGATAACATTGATCTGTTGCAGAAATTAAAGCAAAAGGCTGAAAATGTGCAAGTAAATATCTAAATATCTGTGACTAGACATTTTCACAAGCAATTCCATGATATTCTGACTTTCATTTTGTCAAAGCACAATCCACCTCTTGGTATTGTACAGCATTACTTCTGGAAGATGGAATATCAGGCAAGAGGTGCTCCTCATATTCATATGTTACTGTGGATCAAGGATGCTCTGTGCATAGGTGAACATGAAGCAGCAGAAGTGCTAGCATTCATTAAGCAATACATCACTTGCCGCATAACGGACAAGTATGACAGTCCTACACTGTAGAAGTTAGTGCAGAAGTTCCAATGCCATATGTGTGAGAAATACTGCTGCTGGATAGTGAAGAACAAATCCAATTGGTACACAAGATGTTGCTTCAGATTTTTCAGACGTGTCTGTCAGGATGGTTGCACGAATAAACTGTTTTCAGCTATGCAACACCACTTGAAGCCAAAATCAACCAAGAGGGTATATGAGTTACCCAGGGATGACAATGAGGTGTACATCAATGACTACAACCCCACTCTTCTTCTAATGTGGCAAGCAAACATAGATGTTCAGTTTGTGGCTGACAGCTCATTGGCTGTGGTCCGGTACGTCACTTCGTACATCACCAAACATGAACAGAATAGCTTTGCAATATCTTTGGGAAGATATTGCCAGTTCAAGCAAGTCACTGACATCTTAGTTGTGATCACTGGGATTGAAGACCCTGTCGTACAGAGAATGTGGTGCTTATGAGGCCAGCGATCGCTTGATCGGTACACGTTTGCATGGCAAATCTGATGCTGTGCGATTTCTCAGTGTAAACTACAAAGAGACGCACAAATGTGTATTTATTCCTCATGCTGAGATTGAGGAACTGGCTCTCAACAGACCCTCTTCAAAACGTATATTGAAGAATAACCTCATTGACATGTACTATCCCTGAAGCATGGATGGTATGTGTCTATTTGAGTTGGCTAAATGGTAAAACTTCAAGACGGATGTCTCACCTGATTGCACATGTGAGATTTACAAGGTCAGAGGATTAGATGACTGTCTCATAAAGAGACATAAGCCTTGGCTCATTGACCACTGCAAATGACATCTTGGCACATCTGAGAGCAGAGAGCATTACTACTTTGCCCTGCTATTCTTATTTAAACCCTGGAGGAATGAATCTGAATTAAAAGGTGACTGTCATACATTTGAAGAACAATTCAATCACAGTTAAGACACATTCAAAACGGAATACTCTGACACATATATACAGAGACTAGACACTGAGAAGGAGCAGCTTGAAAATGCACAGAAACAACTTGAAGAGGACACTCCTGTTAGTTTACAGGACAACCTTGATCCAGAAAGAGAAGGTATACTTAAGTACCTCTGCCTCTGAATGCTCCAGAAGTACTCATGTTGGAAGTGGAAAGTGTTATGGAACATGGCACACACTGCATCATTGATCCAGCAGAATTGAGAGAGAGACTCAATCAGCAACAATGTGTGGAGCACTCTGCAGTCACTGATGCTGCCCGGCATTGTATACTACATGAACAGAAAAAATGTGACTGTCTTGACCACAAGCCACTACTGATGTTTGTTAGTGGCTCAGAAGGTACAGGAAAGAGCTTCCTTATAGAGGTCATTATGGCTGAAATATGGAAACTGAGAGGCTCATCAATGTCTGTTGCTGTTAGTGCTCCCACTGGACTAGCTGCATACAACCTTGGTGGAGTTATGTTACACCATCTCTTCATGTTGCCAGTGGAGCATGGCAAAGCAGGAGAGTATCATAAGCTGTCATTTGAGGTTGCATCTCAGCTTCGTTCTGTGCTTACTAAGATGAAGTTACTAATCATTAATGAGATTAGCATGGTCTCTAATTTGATGCTTGCCTGTATACACCTACGTCTATAGGTGATTTGAGGGACTGACTATAGAGATGCATTTGGTGGCAAAAGCATCATTGTATTTGGAGACTTTTTACAACTTGCACCAGTTAATGTGGAACATGTCTTTGCAGCTCTGACTGCATTGGAGGTTTTAACCTGTGGGAGTTATTTACCTATGTCGAGTTGTGTGAGAGCATGTGGCAAAGTGGTGATCTGGCTTACAAGGCACAGTTGGATCAAGCTTGTACCAGTTATTTGTCAGCAGAACATCTTTCAATGTTACATGGTTGAAGAATCACAATGGATACTACATCCATACATACAGCATGCGATGTTTCCAGCAGTGTGTACTCCAAGGGCACATGGATTGTGTGTCTTATGCCACAACTTAAGAAATGCACTGAATTCAACGGTGTTATGTTGCAGAGAGAGAATCAAGAAATTTTCACACTGCATGCTGTTGATACAGTTGACTGTGTCATTCTAAGTCAGATGCTGGTAGCAAAGATGACTGAATGACTCTCTGAACTGAAGTCGAATGTTTCTCGCACAGGTGGCCTGGAAGCTGTTCTTACAGTTTGTAAGAATGTGCATGTCATGCTACAGCATAATCTTGATGTTGAGCGTGGCATGGTAAATGGTGCCATGATTCACATTATCGACTTTGTATACAATGTTCAGAAGATGTTTATCGAGACACTTGTTGTCTAGTTTGACAACATGGAAAAGTGTGTGCAGATTGATCATACCTGTGTTAAGTTCCAGGTATTTAAGGATATCTGTGTCAATAGGAAACAATTCCCAACATGTGTTGCATATGCTGTTTCCATTCACAAGTCACAGGGTTTGAGTTTGGATTCAGCAATGGTTGACATAGGCACAGACATTTTCAAAGATGGCATGAGCTATGTCGCACTTTCATGTGTCCGCAGCCTTTGTGGGTTACACATCATAACACTCGCACCACAGAAGATATGCACTGACAAGCGATGTATTGTGGAGTACAACAGATTACATACTCTGTATCAGCCAGATATGTCTCTAATTCCACTGCCTATGTATACGTGGTTGTCTCACATCCCACAGTCACAGCTTCAACTGGCAATAAGAGAAAATGAGCTGCCATTACTGAATCAACTGTGCACAGTAATAAGAAGGTCAGAATGTCAAATACAGATGCAGAACCAGCTGTTGCTCAGAAGTCACTTGTTATGGCTGTTGTCCCAATGTTTGATAACAGTACTAGAGTAAACTACTATGCTAATTCAGCTATGCAAGCTTTTCTCCACATGCCCCACTTTGTGCAGGCAATATCAGCTTCACAAGACACTCCCTTATCAAAGGCATTGAAGGAAATTGTCAGCGTGACTTCTGATCGATCACACAATGTACAGTCACTGACACCTCTACAACAGGTCTTAGGTACATATGATGGGTGCAGTAAGTTTGCTGCTAACATGCAGCAGGACACCACCAAGTTTGTGATGGCCATCATAAACAGTTTGGATGAAGAGGGGATTCCAATGCGACAATACTTCACTGTCTCATATGTTACCAGATATGTATGTCTGCCATGTGGTCATTCAGAGTGAGAAACCATTGAGGGCATGCTTTAGGTTTCTTTGCTTGTGCCTTGGTCTCAAAGTGTCAAGTTCAGGCAGCTGTTTACCAATGCAGAAAGTGGTCACTTATGTATAAGGTGTGGAGGTACATGTACTCAGTCCATACGTCTCAGGACTTCATCTCAATATCTTATGCTTGTATTACATAGATTTGACTCTAATGAGCTCAGAGTTGACACACCTATCACAGATTTCACAGCTGGTAGAATTGTATTTAACCAAACAGTGTTTGACACTCAGGCTGTGATCTACCACTATGACCAGTCTGTACATTCTGGACATCACACTTTGTTGAGGTACAGAACTACCTGGGTTGAATGCAACAACTCCACAAGCACTTTTAAACAGAGGCTACTGTGACACTTAAAAAATGCATACAAGCTGATATTGAAGAACTACTACAATCTTCATGCATCAGAGGAATAGTCACACAACATGTGACATAACTTGCTGTCCATTTTGTTACAGAGTGACTTCTTCTGCTAGATAAACATTATTGTTTTTTATGCAACTCTGAGTTCACGATTACACTGTTAACACATCACATGGTTTACATTTATTTATTTATTTTTTATTTTATTTAGTTTTTGTTAACCGGGTAGGTGCACTAGCCAACAGGTGACTATTTTCAGGCACGACCCCGGAGACACAATTACAGTACAAAATAGGTCAGTTTAGTTAACATAATACAGGCAAAGGTACAATGGTACAAGTACAGACATATGATTTTCAAAGGCAGGCATACGGTTTCAAATAGGCAGAGGGTACTGGTGGGGGGGTCACATTTAGGGGGAGACAGAGAGGAAAGGGAAGGTAAGGGGGATTTTAGGACAACAGGGGAGGGCGTGGAAACTGATGAGAGGTGGAGGGCAACAAACGAAAGGACAGAAGACAGCAGCTAACGGCCTTGTGGTGCTGGGCAGGGATACACAGCCGGGCTCACGGAACCAAGGGAAGGCAGAGCAGGGGGGAGGAGGGGATGAACGGCAAGTAGGAGGGAAGAGTGTTGCAGAAAGCAAGAGGATGATGCCAGAGGGTAAGGGGCAAGGAGGAGCTGAGGGACACAATTTCAAGGTACAGCATTTAATGGGAAGGCACAAAGGGATCCAATAACAATGGAGCTGGATCAGGAGAGGCAGCTAGGCTGAAAGGCACATACAGCAGGGAGCGGCGCGATTACGGCTTTAGCGGGAAAAGGCACTAAGAAGACCCATGGCTATGGAACTAAAACTTGGCTGGGCTCAGGGACTCATGTGGCAAAGTACGGCTAGTTACGGCTTTTGCGGAAAAGGGCACTGAAAAGACCCGGGACTATGGAACTGGAACTCGGCTGGGCATAGAGACGTATATGGTAAAGTGCGGCTAGATACGGGTTGGTGGGAAAGGCACAAAAGGGGTTTTGGAACTGAGACCAGGTAGGACTGAGGGGGAGAGGAGTAAGAGGGGAGGAGAGGAAAGCAAGAGGGACCAGTACCCATTAACAATTAGATACATCTTATGGTTTAGTACTACACAGTAGAACTGACTGAAGGATAAAACAAAAGAAGGATTATGTCATAGTTATACACAAAGTCAGAAGAATAAACAATGTTGGATATGCAGTAAAAGGTCAGAATAATATACATATTACAGCGTTAAGGCAATTAGGCAGCAAACATGATTGGAATAGAGTGTCCATATGAGAGGTTTGTAAGCATTACATTGTAGTGCAGGCAGTCTTATAGACAGTTCATTAAAGTGCAATCAGACAAACCAGGTGACAGAGCAATCGAGAGGTAGGCTATTGAGTATATGGCAAGGAGGATTGATTTGAGACAGTTACAAAGCTTAAGTGGGATCAAAACAAGTGCAATGGTCCATAGAGTAGAAGATATGAGCGAAGTCTCCACTTGAAGGCTAGGTGTGATGGAGCACTTCTCAGATCCATAGGCAGTAAGTTCCAGGTGAGAGGGGCAGCACACCTGAAGGCACCAGCACCCTTGGAGGTACGGCTGTGGGGAACTGATAAAAAAGACTTGTCTGACGATCTCAGGTCATGCGATGGTACTACTGGGTGGAGTAGTTCAGACAATGTGGCAGGTTTTGACACTCTGATTATGAAGTCTGATAGGCTGCAAAGGTAGTATAGCTTCGTGGAGGAAGGGGATAGCCAACCTAACCCTTTGTATAGTTGGCAATGGTGCGTCAGACGTGGTACTTTAGCTGCATCTCTACAGACATTATTGTAGGTGGTGTCCCATTTCATAGAAACATAGAAACATAGACTTTGATGGCAGATAAGGACTGCTAGACCAATCTAGTCTGCCCATTTCCCTACCTACAGGATAGGCCGCAGATCCCAGTTAACCAACAGCCTATTTCTTCCTACCCCCCACAAGAATTGCCTTATGTCTGTCCCATGCATTCTTGAATTCTCCCACAGTTTTAGACCCCACAACTTCCTCAGGAAAGCTGTTCCATCATCCACTACCCTCTCTGTGAAATAATACTTCCTCAGATTGCCCTAGAACGCCCTCCTTCTATCTTTAAATTGTGTCCCTTGTTCTTGCAAGTCTCTTTTTCTGAAAAATGCTACCCTCTTGGACTTTGTTGATTCCACTGAGCTACTTAAAAGTTTCTATCATGTCCCCCTCTCCTTCTTTCCTCAAGGGTATACATATTAAGCTCCTTTAGTCTCTCTCCTCATACGGCTTCTCTTGCAGACCCTGCACCATTTTAGTTGCCCTCCTCTGGACTGCCTTTATCCTGTCTATGTCCTTGCGGAGATGGGGTCTCCAGAACTGGACACAGTACTCCAGATGGGGTCTCACCAACTGTCTGTACAGAGGGATAACAACTTCCTGTTTTCTGCTGCTGATGCCTCTCCCTATACATCCCAGTGTACCCCCAGCCCTCCCTACTGCCTTCTCACATTGCTTGCTAACCTTAAGGTCATCTGATATGATTACCCCCAGATCCCTTTCCTTTTTTGTTGTTGTTACTACCTCCCACCCATTGTGTATTCTTCCCCTGGGTTCTTATTTCCCAGGTGCATTATTTTGCACTTCTTTGCATTGAATCCTAGCTGCCATACTTCTGACCATTCCTCCAACCTTTCCAAGTCCCTTTTCATCCTTTCCATGCCTCTTTGTATCAACCCTGTTGCAGATTTTTGTGTCATCTGCAAAAGGCATACTTTTCCTTCAGTCCCTCTGCAATGTCACTGATGAAGACATTAAAAAGGACTGGACCCAATACTGAACCCGGAGGTACCCCACCAGTAACCCCCCTTTCTTCAGAATGGACTCCATTTACAATTACCTTCTGTGTCCTGTTGTCCAGCCAATGTTTTACCCAGGCTACCACCCTGGGTCCCACTCCCAGGCTGGTTAATTTGACTATTAATCTTTTGTGTGGGACTGTGTCAAATGCCTTGCTAAAGTCTAGGTAGGTCATGTCCACAGCCCCTCCCTGGTCTACTACTTTGGTCACCCAGTCAAAGAAATCTATTAGATTTGTCTGACATGACCTTCCCGCTGTGAACCCATGCTGTCTTGGGTCCTGTGCTCCACTGGCCTCTAGGTACTTGACTATTCTTTCCTTCAGAAGTGACTCCATCACTTTCCCTACCACAGGGTCAGACTGACAGGTCTGTAGTTTCCTGCCTCTGTCTTGGACCCACTTTTGTGAAGGGGAATCACATCCGCCTTCCTCCAGTCCTCGGGTACCACCATCCTCCCATGATTTATTAAAAGGAGTAGCCAGTGGTTTCACTAGTTCCTCCTTAATTCTTTTAGAATTCTGGGTGAATTCCATCAGGACCCATTGCTTTGTCCACCTTCAGTTTTAGGAGTTCTTGCAGAACCTTCTTCTGTGAAAGGACTGGGATCGACCCCTATCAAGAGTGCTTCTGTTAATTGGATTAGGCACTTCCCTCCTCTTTTGTGAATACTGAGCAGAAATATTCGTTCAGTATTCCTGCTTTTCACTGTCCCTCTGCCCACCCACTGTTCATTCTATTCAGCCTCACTATCCCTCCCTTTGTCTTTCTCGCTCGCTGATGTACCTATAAAAGGTTTTATCCCCTTCTTAACTGAGTTGGCTATCTTTTCCTCAGTTTGGGCCTTTGCTATTCTGACTTCCTCCTGCTTCCTTCTGTCTTAACTGGTACAGCTCTCTGTCCTGCTCCTTCTGTGTTTCCTTATACTTCCAGAATGCTATCTTTTCTTCCTGACTTTCACAGCCACCTCTTTTGAGAACCATAGTGGCTTTTATTTCATTTTGATTTGTTCATTTGCTTCACACAAAGGCTTGTTGCCTCTGTGATGGCAGTTTTCATAATTCCCCATTGTTGCTCCACACCTCCTTCTAGCCTGTTTGCTAGTGCTTTTCTGAGGCACTCTCCCATCTTGCCAAAGTCAGCCCTCCTAAAGTCCAGTACCCTCACTTTTGTATAGCTTGACTCTGTAGCTGAGTTTAACGTGAACCACACTGTTTGATGGTCACTTGTTCCCAGATGGCAACCCACTTCTAGATCTGAGATCCTCTCACTGCCCCGTTTGAGAGTATGAGGTCTAAGATTGCTCCCTCATGAGTGGGTTCCGAAACTAGCTGTCTAATGCCTGCCACCTGTAGGGCATCAAGAATGGCCCTGCTCTTGGATGTGGCTGCAGCAAATGTGCTCCAGTTAACATCTGGCATATTCAGGTCTCCCATCAACAGTATCTCCCTTTCTCTGCCATTCTAAGAATGCCTTCTATCATATCCTTGTCTATTCCTTCCCCTGACATGGGGTCTGTACACAACCCTATAGCGGATTGTGGTGCCCTTCCGTCTCAAGGTGACCCACAGTGCCTCCTCTCCTCCTGTTTACTCTTTTGTTCAGTTGCTTTTATCCCTTCCTTTACATAGAGAGCTACTCCTCCCCCTCTTCTCCCCTGCCTGTCTCTCCTGTAGGTTATGTACCCTGGTATGTTAACATCCCAGTCATGGTTCTCTGTGTACCATGTTTCTGTGACTGCTACGATATCCAGGCATCCCTCTTCCATTAAGGCCATCAGCTCAGGAAGCTTGTTGCCCAGACTTCGGGCATTGGTACTCATTACCCTCCATTTCTCATGGCCTTACTCCCTTTTGCCCCATCCCTGTCCTTCTTGCCTTTGTCACTTTCTCCATTTACCCCTGCCCTTCTCCCTATCGACACCTCTATGTTGGTGTTTGCCGCACTTACTACCGTGATTATTTGGGGGCTAGGATTTTCCTGCTCCTTTCCAGTGCCTCCCCCTTTGGCTAGTTTAAAAGCTTGCCAATGAAGCATTTAAACCTATCACCTAGGATCCTGGTTCCTCTCCCGGACAGATGCAGCCCATCATGCCAGTATAGGCTTGCATCACTCCAGGTGGACCCCCAGTCCCCAATGAAGCCAAATCCCTGAGCTCCACACCAGTTTTTCAACCACTGATTGAATCCTATGGTGCGGAACACCTTAACCTCTCCTATGCCATAGATGGGTAGCACCTCTGAGAAGGTTACCGTGCATGCTGCTTAACTAAGGCCCCTCCCCAATTCCACAAACTCTTCCTGCACTTCTCTAATCCCTTTCTTAGCCAGGTCATTTGGCTCTAGGTGGACAATGACATCCAGCTCCCTCCCCTGTGCAGCTGCTCCGGCAATCCTGAGGATTCGCTTCCTGTCCCTGCAAGCCATGGTGCCAGGCAGGCATCTTACCTCCCTCTCCCCTTCCTCCCCCAGTTCTACCTTCCTAACAATGGAGTCCCCCACCAGGAGTTGTTTCCTTCCCCTGCAGGGTCCCCTGCCACCCTCCTGTGGGTCTCCTTTGTTCAGGTTCCCAGCATCCTCCTTGGTCTCCACTGTGGGTGCCTCCATAGAGGAACCACACTTTGCCAGAATGGCATAGGAATTGTGGAGAGGTACAATGGGAGGGATGCACCTCTGTTCCACCACCCTCACCTCCTGAGCCCACTGTGGTCCAAGCAGCTCTCTTTCTTGGCAACCTCTGAGGCAATGGCAGTGGCACTGGTGGTCCCTGGATGGAAGGAGGGTCCCACAAATCCTGGCCAACTCAGCCTGGAGATGAGCAACCTCCTCCCTCAGCCCAGAGAGGTGCCTGCAGATGGGACAACACCGTATCCTCCAGAACATCTTCGGAAGACTGCTGCTCCACAGCCACTGCACTCACCACTCCAATCATGTCTTATTTCTGGCCCCTTAACTGTTTGCAATCCTTACTCTTTCCTCTTTTTTTCTCTCTCCTTACTTTCTGCCTGTGTGCCCTTTAAGCTCCTGATTGTCCTGTTCTGAGACAAGAATATCCTATATTTCAGAGAGACCACTTACTTGCTCAGAGGCAGACCTTCAGCAGCTAGAGGGGGCCGGAGAGCTACTCTTGCCCTTCTAGGATGGTGGGTCCTTGGTGGTTCTGTGATCACTCACTTCCTGCCCCTAAACAGGAGTTCCTGTTGTCAGTCTAATTCTGTGCCTATAAAAATAGAACTAGCTTTGGGGTGGAGGGGAGGGAAGGAGGGCAATATAGTCCCAGCAGAGAAGTTCAGTCACACAGTAGTCCTTTCTCCTGTTGTCTTCTGCAAGCTATTAGCAGAAACTTTCTAAGGCAGTCTTTAAATGTAGCTTCCTTCTAGCTAAGCCACTCCCCCTACTTACCAGATCTTTCTACAAGTAATTTAAACCTCACAGCAGTTAAGTCCTTTCAGTTACCTGAGATTTACACCTAGACAACTCTTCAGATACCCATTCAGTTCAGTTAACCCAAACACTCACTTTTTTTTTGTATGTTAGTTTTTTTACCCTAAATTAAAGGTCAAATACAAAAGTTCTTCTACTTTAGTCCCAGCAGAGAAGTTCAGTCACACAGCAGTCCTTTCTCCTGGTGTCTTCTGCCAAGCTATTTCTGTAGAACAGTTTTATTTGCCATGGTGAGGATAGGTGCACAATAAGACAGAGGGGGTAATAGGATACCCCTGGCAATAGCAAGTTTGGCGGTGGGTGTGAGCATAAAGTTCGTCCTGTAGGCAGCACCCAGCTTACAGTTGACATTCTTACACGACTCCTGGATATGCTGCTTCAGATCAAGATTTTGGTCAAGCTGTATCCCAAGATAGCGGAAAGAACTTACAATCTCAAGGGTGGATCCATTGATATCAGGAATTGTCAGTGGAGATGTGCAGGCTCTAAGCTTATGCTTTGATCCCAAGAGCATGGCCTTAGTTTTGCTAGCATTGAGTATAAGGCGATGAGCTTCAAGCCAGTGCTGGGTAAGGTGGAAGGCTGATGACAGTGTGGAATTCAGGTGACAGATGTTGTCAGAGTGAGCATATATAACAAGATTATCAGCATAGAGTAGTGAGTTGCCTGACGTTATTACGGTGGGCAGGTTGTTGATAAATAATGAGAAGAGAACTGGACCAAGAATAGAGCCCTGTGGTACGCCAGTATTGATCGTGGTACTGTCAAAGATGGCTGAGTTAAGCTTTACAGCTTGAGACCTGTTGGTGAGGTAGATACTGAACCAGGACGTTACTGGGGGTGAGAAGCATAGGTTTTTGAGGGTAGCAAGCAGTAGTGGATGATCAACAAGGTCAAAGGCCTTTGTAAGGTCAATGAACACAGCACCTGTTAGCTGCCCTTTGTCCATATTTCAGAGAACGTCCGATGTGAATTTAGTCAGAGCAGTTGTAGTACTGTGGTGCTTCTTGAAGCCATGCTGCGCTTCATGCATAAGTTTACTCAATCTAACTTATAAGATTGTTCCATTGATCAGTGACACAGTGAAAATAATTGCAGTGGTCTTCAATCGGCTCCAACTGTCTCCACAGTCACTAGAGAAACCACACTTAGATGTCTAAGAAAGACTTTGAAATGGCAAAAAGAGATATGCCCATCTGGTCCTCTTCTTCTGTCACTGTCTTCTCTTTTGAGTAAGTTGTATGCAGTCATAACAAGCACTACTTGGTACACTTGCCAATGGTGTGCCTTTACTAAGGCACAATACTTGTCGATGTGCATGGAAAAACTGTGTATCACATGTCTTTTTAAAAACTTGTGTGCGTTATGATATTATTAGGATCTTTTATGAGTAAAAGATATCCTGCTTTTGTTTGTGCCACTTCTGTGTTACTACAATCGAACACTGTTTTCTACATGATCTGCTGACCTGTACTTAAGAGTGCCATAGTCTGATATAGGCATCACTCTGTGACATGTTGAGTATCACCAAGTGTGGCTTGTGTATTTTTTTGGCCCTTTGCGTCTTGACTTAATACATCCATATTGTATCACAACAGTGTAGTACTGTCTGTTTTCTTTTTGTACATATGTGTTGTATATATGTATATTTAATTATAATACATTATTTGATAAAAGTCAGTACTGTTAGCTTTCAGCAGTTGTATTAATTCCTATTTAACTGAATGTATTAAACTATATTAAATATTTTGCTGTTTTACACTATTTAATTCACAAGTATTTAAATATATTCTTAATATATTTATTAATGTAACATAGTTATTTAGTAGAACTTTTCTAGTTTGTAGTGATTTTATATAGGTATCATTAACAGTAATATAGAGTGTTGTGGTACATATTTGTTTATTAACAAGAGGTGACATTTTCTCAATAACAGATTATTAATGTAATATTCATAGCATTGTGTGCAACCATTACTTATTACTACATTTTTTCCCATGGACTAATATTGCGGTGCCCGCCGCACCTTTCAGGGCCCGTATCTCAGAAACAGTGCGAGATACGGATTTTTCTTCAGAAAGGGCTAAGTGTTCAGCGAAAACCTAGCCAGGAAAGTCATGCCATATGAAATTTAAATTTTTTTCTCTACATCGTACGGTTCCTGAGATATAAGCAATTTAGTATTGCAACACCTCATTTTCTGCTCCGAGGGCTATTATTATGCATACATCCTTTGTGGTCAGTGTGTTTCTCTATGCAGCTGTAGTGGAAAACCAGAGTGTGCACTCCAGTTACTGTTACACTTAGTGTTTCCACTTACATTTCCATACCTGTTTGCACTAGCGTTCCCATGTACACCACCGTGTGCGTTACCCATTACGTTTTCTTTTGCGCTTGCGTTTGTGTTACTGTTAGCATTTGTGTCTCCACTACTGTTTCTGTTTGCATTTCTGTTTGCATCACCATGTGCATTACCATTTGTGTTTGTGGACGCTCTTCTGGTTGCATTTGTCTTTTGTTTTGTGTAATCGTTGTTCTTACCATTACCATTTGTGTTTCCAATTGTGTTCCCCATGCCCATGCACGCTACCGTTTGCATTTCCATATGCGCTTGCATTTCAGTTTCTATTTCTGTTTCCTTTGTCATTATTGTTGCTGTTACCGTTATCATTTGCGTTTACTGTTGTGGTACCGTGACCGTGCGCATTACAGTTTACATTTCCGTATGCACTTGCATTTGCGTTTCTGTTTCCTTTGGTGTTATTGTTGTTGTTACTGTTACCATTTGCATTTACAGTTGCAGTCCCATGACATGAACATTACGGTTTGCTTTTCTGTATGCAATTGCGTTTGCATCTCCATTTATGTTACTGTTCGCTTTGGCATCACTTTGTGCTTGTGTTTCTGTTACTGTTTGCGTTACAATTTACATTTCCATCACCATGTGTGTTACTGTTTGTGCTTGTGTTTCCATTATGGTTACAGTTACTATTTGAGTAAAAATTACATGGTGGGAGCACAGGGCCCGAAGGGTCTGTGCTCCCACCACATTTTATTCACTATTTATTGTCCTCATTCTCAAAAAGAAGGGAAATTCATGGCAACAAAACTCAGTTTAATGCATCAGTTAGGGTTATTTCACAGCGACAAAAGTGAGGAAATTCAATGTTAGGGTTGAAACCTTCTCTTGGACCCACCCCCCCAGCTGGCATTGGGTGTGCGTTGGGGTCATCAGTCATAACTCTCACCCCATTCTCCTATAGTTCACCCCATCAGCTCCTTTACACATGTGATGGGGTGAGAGTTAAAGCCAATGACCCCACGCACACCCTGATGCTGGCTGGGGGGTGAGTCCAAGGGGGGGTTCAACCTTAATATTGAATTTCCTCACTGTTGTCACTGTGTAACAAATCTAACTGATGCATTAAACGAATTTTTTTTGTCATGAATATACACACACACACACACACATATATATATTTATAAAATGGTGTGGTAAAATCATAAAAATCTCACTTATACAATTGGACAAAACACGTCACATGACCGTGCATTATTTCCCAATGACCGCACACCTTCCACTACGACTGCACGCCTGAACTACTTTCCAGTCCTCAAAACCTTTTCACCAGCAGCAAGACCACTCCACACCTGGTGCAGCTAGACACCCACACTAACACACATATGCAACTGACACCCACACCCATAAGTAAATATACCAGTAGTAGCCCCACACTGTAGAAACAGATCTCTTCATCCTACCATTAATGTTTACTTAAAATTTAATTTAAAAATCAAATCCTGCCTGCCATTTTCACAGTGTCACAGTGTACAACCACTTTTATTACTGTAACCACTGTGACCAATCAGTCTGATTAACAGAAACCTAACTGTATATATAAAATTAGAACATACATTCTTTTGTTGTCTTCTCTTCATTTCTGTAAAAAAAGCTGCCTTTCCACTGAGAATACCGCAATCCTGCATGACTTTCACTTTCAGTGCCGAAATGTAGCGTGACCGAGCAGTGCTCATTTTAGAAAGTGAGAAGCTGTTACGAGCTGAAAGTAAGCCGTGCTGTGTTTAAAAAATCAGAAAAGTGACTCCTTGTGTTAGTTTCTCTTCCTTTCGGTAATAGTAGCTGCATATTGTATGCGGAACAGGCGACGATAGAGCGAGCGAGTCGGTAATTTTAGAAATGTAGGCAGGCGAGGGCGAGTGTTGCTATGGCAACACTAAGCTCTCACTCTTCAACCTTCTAAAATAGACGATTCTCTCGATCTATCTCAATCTCTTCTGCATACAATATGGAACTCACCGAAAAGGAAACATAACAACGATCACTACCATTTTAAACACAACACAGCTACCTTCATCACTAAAAAATAAACCGATCACGCTACATTCAACAATTAAAGTGAAAGTCCTTCTGAACATAGTTTTTCACACCAAAGGGCTGGTAAAAGTTAAATTCATTTACAAATACAGTTCTTTTCACACCAAAAAGTGCTCCCAATCATACTTGCCTCCCTCATTTTTCAATACAACTTTATTGTACACCTCTGCCAACATATCATTTAATTACCAACTACACAGAAGGACTACTTTTTCCATCCATTCCCCCAAAAAAATCTATAGCCATTTTATAAGATAGAGATACCACTCTGAGGTGTGCGGTCGTGCTCTGATATCACTGCGCCTGGGCGGTTGACACTGCCTGCCCTGCGGCCTCATATGCGTACAATCACACCAAAGGCGTCGTATATCAGAGCGTGACCGCACACCTCAGAATGGTATATCTATTATATCTATATATATATATATATATATATATATATATATATATATATATATATATATATATATATATATATATATATATATATATAATATATCTCTATATATATATATATATATATCACAAAGAACCTCAGTGTGCAAGCACTGAGGCAAGGGGTACCCCAGAGGGCATTGGCCAGGAAGACAAGTTTCAAAGAAATACAAAATCACACATACCCCCATAATGCAAAGCATAATGAGCTGTATATGCAAATCACCACAAAATATTATGCTAGTTCAGCTTTAAGCAGAAATGCATGGTGCTGAAAGGCCTCTCATACAGTCTGCAAAGGGTGCCAACAGAAGACACAGATATGTGTTTCATCCTACCAGGACTCATCAGTGTGCCTCATCTGACACCCCAGTGGAATGAACCAGCTACTCTAAGTTGGATTATCTGGGTGGGTTGTGGTGAGCCCAATAAAAACAAAAGACAAGCTTAAAGACAAAGAACCTTAACATGCAAGCACTTAGGCAAGGGTTACCCCAAAGGTCATTGGCTGGGAAGCCAAGTTTCAAAGAAATACAAAATCACACATACCCCCATAATGCAAAGCATCATGGGCTATATATGCAAATCACCACAAAATATTATGCTGATTAAACTTTAAGCAGAAATACATGGTGCTGAAAGGTCTCTCACACAGTCTGCAAAGTGTGCCAACAGAAGACACAGACACATGTTTCATCCTACCAGAACTCATCAATGTGCCTCATCTGTATGACAGCCCAGTGGAATGAACCAGCTACTCTAAGTTGATCTATCTGGGTTGGGTTGTGGTGAGCTCTATATATATATATATATATATATATATATATATATATGTAATGAGATATACACTCACAGGGTGTGCGGTCGCTCCTGATATACTCACGCCTTGGTGTGCGTTGTGCATCGCAGGCAGCAAGGCCGAAAACACCGCCTGCTGCGTTTGTTTCAGAGCGCTAATCGCACACCTCAGAGTGGCATATTCATTTTATAAAATGTCAAAGTTGTTTTTGGGGGTAAAAGTGCAGGTGTGCGGTCGGCGCTCTGATATATGCATGGTCATGTGATGCTCAGGATCCAATGGAGCAAGAACAATTTCCCTACCCATTTATATATATATATATATATATATATATATATATATGTAATCATTTCTTTTTTTTTCCTCACAGGTCATAGAGTCATACTTTGATTGCCCACTTTTTTGCTTGCTGATGACTTTGACCATAGGAAAACTATCAAGCCATGAAAGGTAAGCATTCATTTCTTGGGGGAGGGGGACTTGGGACATAATTTGGGAAAAAGTTTCAGTAATGGTTTTGTCTTCTTTACATGTTTTCTGTTAATCCTCCAGATCCAGATTCATAGAAGTTGCATGTATTCTGATTTGAAGAAAGCACAAATAGCAGCACAAAGCACTGAAATGTTGCCTGCAGCTGCAAACAGACAAAGAAGGAATTATTCTGACTTCATTGCACTAATATACATTCTGTTCAAAGTGTTGCTGTTCCTGTTAGATCCAGCTTAACATATCAAGCTATTAGTAAGCCACCACGACCCACCAACTAACAAGTTTAGTTCATGTGACATGCACTTGCCCACTGTTTTAACTTAAGTTACATTACAAGACATCTTGTCATCCTGACCAGGATAAAACTTTGAACAACTCCACGGCTGGGTGAAGTAAGCCAGTTACATATGTGCATGAAAAATATATCATCTGACAAATATATCCCCCTCCATCTTGTGCTTTTCATTAACTTGACAAAATGAAAAATGTAAAAGAACATATGAAATGATTGACATACTTACCTGGAAATGGTATCCTATAGGTGATTCTAGTACTACCATACTCCTGTACTCATATCTTCTTACACAGTTTGAAACTGGAACCTATAAAAAAAACAGTTTACAGTATTTATTGACAAGTGTATCTATAAATTGGAAAAGGAAGCAGTCACACTGCACAAGGAAAAACCATAGTATGACAAATTAGTACTGATAATAAGAAGTGTCGTGGCTTTGGCTGGCTGCAGGTTCCTTCAGGGCATGTCACTGGATAACATTCTCTGTCTCTGACATCATGGAAATGTGTGGCTTTGACTGGCTGTGGGTTCCTTCAGAGCATAGGGACTGGATACCATTCTCTCTCACTGTCATCATGGAAATGGGTGGCTTTGGCTGGCTGTGGGTTCTTTCAGGGCATGGACACTGGATAACATTCTGTCTCACTGTCATCATGGAAATGGGTGGCTTTGGCTGGCTGTGATTTCCTTCAGGGCATGGACACTGGATACCATTCTCTCTCACTGTTGTCATGGAAATGGATGGCTTTTGCTGGCTGCAGGTTCCTTCAGAACATGGGCACTGGATAACAATCTCTCTCACTGTCATCATGGAAATGTGTGGCTTTGGCTGGCTGTGGGTTCTTTCAGGGCATGGGGACTGGATAACATTCTCTCTCACTGCCATCATGGAAATGGGTGGCTTTGGCTAGCTGTGGGGTTTTTCAGGGCATGGACACTGGATAACATTCTGTCTCACTGTCATCATGGAAATGGATGGCTTTTGCTGGCTGCGGATTCCTTCAGGGCATGGACACTGGATACCATTCTCTCTCACTGTTGTCATGGAAATAGATGGCTTTTGCTGGCTGCAAATTCCTTCAGGGCATGGGCACTGGATAACATTCTCTCTCACTGTCAGCATGGAATCATGTGGCTTTGGCTGGCTGCGGGTTCTTTCAGGGCATGGGCACTAGATAACATTCTCCCTCACCTTCATCAAGATGAGTGGCTGGATATGGTGTGTTACAGTATTTTAGTGTCACTCAGGAGGAAGATTTACCAAGGAACAGCACTGCAGATTTTGCACAACATATAGTGGTGCATTACTCCTTGCGAGTCACAACAACAATTAGCTGCATATGGTCCACAGTAGTTTTGCTGTAAAAATGCTCATAAAATTGTGTTCAATGGGTCTTGCTTACTTCCTGGTATATAGAGACACACATGCAACACCCCCATGCACAGCTACATTATGATGTAAAGGCAGTGAGTGCATGGGGAAGCACTCCATTATAGCCTACGGAGGGCACAGGCAGCTTTACAGTTAGTTTTCTATTTTGTAACTGTCAAATAATGATTAATCAAGGGCACTAATCAATTAACAAGGGCCTTGTTTGTCAATTAATGCCCTTGATAAATCACCATTTGACAATAATGGAGCACATCCCTGTGTACTCCCTGCCCTTTACCATGAAATATCCTAATGTGGCTGTGCCCAGCAGTGGGGCATGGGCAGCTCTGTATACCGGGCAGTAAGCAAGACCATTGAACACAATTTTGCTAGCTTTTTTACAGAAAAAGTACTTATGCTGGAAATGTTAGTCACAGGGGTACGGCACCACTGTATGTGGTGCAGGGGTTTGGTATGGTAATTCTATTTAATCAGCAGGATTAAATTGGATACAGAAAATGTACAGTTGTGTTTAAGAGGATGACTGTGTTTGCTAATGACAGCACACATTCTGTTAAAGAGCAGGTACCCACTGTCAGGTACCCAGCCCCCCTCAAGCATATATAATAGCGGGCCTGCTCCACTGTTGCAGGGTATTAAAAATTCCATGTTCTTCCTTCCAGTTAAAATGTTACAGCACCCTGAATCTGCACACCCATAAAAACAGAGCCATGTCTGACACACCCTCAGGTAGGTACCCCAGCCCCATTTTGTGATGTCAGAAAATGAATACTGAATGTGCATTCCATTAACCTGTATGTATACAATATTTCTATGGCTTTTAGTACTACTTAGAAGTGCCATGTAGAAAAATCAAAGCAGTTGTTGGAGTAACAGTCCCTGTTTACTGGAGTGGTTGCTTTCATTTTTCCAAGTGACAAATCTAAATAGTACTAAACGTCATTGAAAATTTTCACCAATACAGGTCTGTGGAGCTCACACACAACCTTCATTTTCTGACATCACAAAAGGGGGTTGGAGTATCTCCCTAGGGATATGTCAGGCATGGCTCTGTTTTTATGGGGGTGCACATTCGTGGTGCTATAACATTTTAACTGGACAGAAGAGCATGGAATTTTTAATACCCCTCGATAGTGGAGCAGGTCAGCTATTATATATGTGTGAGGTGGGCTGGGCTCTTTAAGTGCTTGGACACACTGGGGCTGTTAAAACATTTTAAAAGTGCTGAAACATTTTAGAATGTATTAATCCAGTTTGTGGCCACACAGCATTCTTTATTAAAATGTTTTTAAAAATATGCTTTAACCCTACTATGGACCTAGTCTTTAGCACAGTTTTTAAAATGATTTAACAGTAACACAGTTTTGTTCATTAATGTGCCCACTAAGCGTGTGTAGTCATGGGCTACCAGTGCATTGATAACCTTTGCTCTTTACCATGATGCACACAAACTCTAAACCAGGAAGTGTACAGTGTGTGAGGTGTTTGAAGTGAGCCACTCTCTTCTTTCATTCATCTGAGGAGAAATCAGTTTAAATATAAATTATGTTGGCTCGCTAGTTGGTTAGAGGAAGCACCAACATTGCTTATTGATTACTGGTCACAAAAAGCTGTTCAGGAGCAGTTAAACAATTTTACAAGGAACACTAAAATTTATGAAATGATATCAGCTCATCTCATGGCTAGGGGGCATGATCATAGTGCTAGGCAATGCCAGGAGAAAATAAAACAGCTAAAAGTCTGTTACCATAAGATTAAGGATAGTAATAGAAAATCAGGGTTTGGGAGGGTTACTTGTCCATTTTATGATGAACTTGATTGTATTCTGGGCACCAGACCCACATCTGTTCCTCCAGTGTTAATATAGAGTGGCACCACCGAAGACGATGTGGCACTGGAGGATGTAACCCATGAAATGCTGTATGAAGTTGGTAAGTTAATGTACTGTATGTGGTAATAAAATAGCAATGTATTAACCTCTAGTTAATTTTTTTGTTTTGTTTATGGTTTCTGCAGTTTTCATCCATGGTTTGTTCCTGCCAGTGGTATGCAGATGATATTATTTGCCAGATCTGTAGTCCACACCTAGTAAAGGTGATGTTTGTGGTCCCAAACAACATCACATATGTCCAACTTTTTTTTAAATACATTCAAACCATAAAACATAGAAACATAGACTTTGACGGCAGATAAGGACCACTAGGCCCATCTAGTCTGCCCATTTCCCTACCTACAGGATAGGCCACAGATCCTAGTTAACCAACAGCCTATATCTTCCTGCCCCCCACAAGAATTGCCTTATGTCTGTCCCATGCATTCTTGAATTCTCCCACAGTTTTAGACCCCACAACTTCCTCAGGAAGGCTGTTCCATGCATCCTACCCTCTCTTGAAATAATACTTCCTCACATTGCCCTGAACCGCCCTCCTTCTATCTTTAAATTGTGTCCCCTTGTTCTTGCAAGTCTCTTTTTCTGAAAGATGCTACCTCTTGGACTTTGTTGATTCCCTTGAGGTACTTGAAAGTTTCTATCATGTCCCCCCTCTCCCTTCTTTCCTCAAGGGTATACATATTAAGCTCCTTTAGTCTCTCCTCATACGGCTTCTCTTGCAGACCCTGCACCATTTTAGTTGCCCTCCTCTGGACTGCCTCTATCCTGTCTATGTCCTTGCAGAGATGGGGTCTCCAGAACTGGACACAGTATTCCAGATGGGGTCTCACCAACTGTCTGTACAGAGGGATAACAACTATGAACCATGAATTCTATGTCTTTATGTTCAATAAAAGAGAAGACTGGTATGACACTAGGTTTTGTTGGTGCATAGTATGAAAGAGGTCTGTAACATGTTATTTTGCAAAAGTGGATTATACTTCTTCCGCATTGTTAGTTGAAATAATTGTGTATGTTTGGCTACATAACATGAAAACCATTTCTTTTAAATATATGCAAATTGTTTTTAACCTGGGCGTCATTACACAGAATGACATTTTTTTTTTGTACCGTAAGTAAAGTGAATGTGTGTTTGATTAAATATTTCCATTGGTAGGCGCACACCAATGTGGAGGTTTTGACGCTTCATTTAGCTCACTGTCAGGATCGCCTATGTCAAGACAACTCACCAGCAAGCATCTATGAAGCCAATATATCTTACCAAACCCCAACTCCATCTCCTGACACATAAGATCTCAGCTGACCACATCTCCCTCCACACTGGCTAAGAAGTATGGCAAGTGCTGCTATATTGGAGCATCCAATGTGGGGAGAAGTATAACCTAGCCTCTCAGGCAGCCATTACATTCACTCCATCTGTGTATGATATCCTCCTTTTTATTTAAGACTGTTAAGAAGCCCAGTAGTGTGGAGATTCATTTACTTACCATCGTATCCATCAGACCATCTTCCCCTTTCCTCCTCTCTCTCTGTCTCATTTTGTTGAACAGCTCTGCCACTTCCGAAGACACTCCTTACACTTTCCCCTATCCTGTTATGCCCTATTCTGTCATGAGTGAATCCAATAGGGGGGGGTAGAAAATGCAGGAAAACTGAGAAGGTGAGAAAGGGATAAGGGTAAATAAAGCTTAGTACTCAGGGCCCATAACCAATTTTACATTATGTAAGGGGGCTGCAGGAGACAGGCTGGTGGAGTGGGGCAGTAATGAGTGCAAAATGAATATCACATACTAGTGTTTTTATAATTCTGCTCATCCCAAGTCCATAATGTAAAACCCAAATGAACAGGTCCAGATTATTAAGTCCAGTGCTTTAGCTATCATCAGGTAGAGGGGTGACTATTTTAGGTCTGCCCATGCCCTGAGCCTGTGTCACAACAGTCCCTCCACCATATCAGCCAATGAAAGGTTCAATTCCTGCAGCGTTCCATTCAGATTGAGTCTTTTTTCTTGCAACTGTGGGGGCTCAACAGGCTTAGTGGCTGCTTTAGCTGGTAAAGGTGGACTGGGTTTGGGGGAAGCACCCATGTAGAGTGCTTATTATTGAGCACTGCACGTTTGAGCGACTCAATAATAGTGCTCTACAAAAGAGGTAGTGGTGCAATAACTCACTATATCCTGTATAGTGAGTACAGCAAAGAGCTGTACTCACTGCTACAGGATATAGCATCCTTTGTGGCCAATTATCACCGAGCTGCTTGCATAGCGTAGTAGGGTACACCATCACTACGATGCAAGCAGACCCCGGTTTGGGTCCAGCTATAGGCAGGAATTTTTTTTTAATTTCACAATCCAATAACTTGCTCCATGTTCTGCACCCCCTCAGAGTTGGTTATTTAAGTTTGGGAGGTGCGGGGGACTTGCATAAAAAAAAGATTACTGTGTGATTTCATTAAGTATTGTACTGACCATCGCTATTTGCAATGGTAGGTACAATATCTGTCACTTTTTTGACTATGGGCTCAAGTTTGCTCGCTCTATGTGATAGGTGGTCTTTGAGACTCACCTTTATCACATAAAACTGGGTTCAGGTCTCTTCATTGCCAGTGCCTCCATGGGGATGGTGCTGGCTGCTGATTCTCTGGAGCCTCTGTTGTCATTGCGGATATGATGTGTGGGGCCATATGTTGTTAGTTCTTCTTCATTCCAGTGCCTGCCACTCCTGCTGGATTGCTTCCCTTTAGTCATCTGCCATTACATGTCTAGAATTTGTGGGCTTTTTTTTGGAAAGAAAGCTAAAGATATTGTTTAATTGCTTTACTGTTCATTAATTTAAAAATTAATTTACTACTAATCCAGGGTCAAACGCCCTATACATGAGCACAACTGAGCTTTAATGTTATTTTAAAATTAATTTGGAACAGGAGCACATTCCTAAAATTCACCATCAGCATCAGGAATGAACAAAAATTATGAAGGCAAGTTACTACTGACCCCATCTGACAAGCTTTATCACTTGCTGCTATCCTCTAATACTATAATCTTCATATCTCAGGTGAACTGCTGCCATCCAATCAGGTGATAATAAATGGTGGACAGTTCTGTATATTTATCAGATGAATGTCAGCAAAGCAATGTTGTAACTGATATGGTGTTAGTTGCTATTTAAAATATTAATAAGATTGGTCTGAGTTAATAAATCTTACTGCGAATGACTGCATAAAGGAAAGCACAGACACCTGTCTTATATCCACAATAATGTGGACTTCTTTGCAAGTGGGAGGGGGAGAAGCATTTATAATGTTATGCAAATATGGCTACTCTATTATTAGAGCAGAAGTTAAAAAAATAAAACTAGTTGCTTATTTAAAAAAAAATTGTAGCCGAGCATAGTCATTATTTTTCCATAGAATAGGAACTATTGAATCAAATGTCATGCGAGGTTACAAATCCAATGTACATTTGATACGTGATTGCCTATAGTTTGTTGTGTTGTCGCTCACATCACTGTGAGGTTGGGTGGGTGTATTATTAGAGCCATAGAATCATATAATTTGTTGATATAAAATTACCCTTATGCCCATCAAGTCCATCACTGTAAGAGCTGCATTCCACACATTTTGTGACTGAACTCCATGGATCAGATATACTCCATCTATCTATCTATCTATCTATCTATCTATCTATCTATCTATCTATCTATCTATCTATCTGCAGCAGTCTATATTTAAACAAGTGGCAGAAAACACTCCCATGCAGTATATGATTTTTTTTGTTGTTATTTTTTTTGTTTCTGTAATGGCTTCTGTTTCTTGAATGTCTGGTTCACTATGTCCATAACTGCCATATATATATATATATATATATATATATATATATATATGTATGTATATATATATATATATATATATATACACACATATACCAAAAAACTGCGTTAATACAACAGTTAGGGTTCTTTTACAGCAAAAAAAGTGAGCAAATTCATTGTTAAGGTCTCCAGCCCTAACTCCAGCTTCCCTCCCAACCAACATGACTCAACCCCCAAGCCCCCATTCCCACTGGCACACACACACACACAGACACACACACACAACACAAAACTATGGAGGCAGTACAAGGAAATACAACCAATCACACAGACCCGATCTACGTAAACACATATGCAGAGTGCAACCTGTTCAGAGGAGGGTAAATAAAATGGTGCAGGGTGTGCAGCAGCAAAGATACAAGCAGAGAGACTAAACATGTTTTACATTTATGGTATGTAGAATGTACAAAAGCATAGAATTTCTCACAAAATAGTAAAATAGAAGAACAAAGTAGGGCTGTAATATACAACTTCTTTGAGAAAACATGTTTATCACTTGCTATGAACAGTTAATATACATATAGATGTTGTGATATTTTGTAACAGTGTGATATAAACTAAGAACAAGTACATGTTTTCAGGACTAACTCAGTAGTTGTAGTGTGTTAAGTCACTTAGTTACAGTCCAACTATTGCTATTCTGCTTTTGAGAATTACAGTCTGGTGTGATCTATTGGATGTATAAATGTCATTTACAAATCACAGAAGTGACCATTAGAAAATAAAGCCATTTATCTTGCTATAGAGAATCATGTGGCACAGTTGAATGAATGGTCTCTACCTGTCATAATAATTTTATTGCCAGAGTAATTTCAAAAACATAGTGCTCATGCTTTAAATATTACACAATAGTGTTTAGGGCAATGAACAGTGTACAAAATTATAAATATTGTCTTGCTGTATTCCAGTCACATGTTAGGATACTATTAAAATAAAAGATTTTCCATGCAGATAGAAACATTCATGTAAGAGATTGATTTGAGATCGGCTAAGCAATTTCTGCATAGTAACATTGCCCATTTAATATCTCATCAACAAGGTAAAGATTGTAGTTAATTAATACGTTACTTTGTGCTGATGTTAACTATAATAGTCTTATGTGTTATTAATTCTACAATTGTAGTAGTTCTCATTAGTATACAACATTGTCGCGAAGCCTGATACATACATTCAGAAGCCTGTGTGTCATTTAATTGTGTTTGATATTATGTATGAAGCAATGGTTTACTCTCTTTGCTTGTATCTTTGCTGCTGCACACCCTGCACCATTTTGTTTATCCTCCTCTGAATAGGTTGCACTCTGTGTATGTGTTTGCATAGATCGGGTCTGTGTGATTGGTTGCATTTCCTTGTAGTGCCCCCATAGTTGTGTGTTGTGTGTGTGTATGTGTCTGTGTGTGCATATATGCTTCTGCCTGTGTGTGTATGTGTATGTGTGTGTGTGTGCCAGTGGGAATGGGGGCTTTTGGGGGGTTGAGTCATGTTGGTTGGGGGGGAAGCCAGAGTTAGGGTTGGAGACCCTAACAATGAATTTCCTTGCTTTTTTTGCTGCAAAAGAACCCTAACTCTTGCATTAACGCAGTTTTTTGAAATTAATTTCCTTACTTTTTGAGGAAAACAAAATGCTGTTTCTCTTACTACACCTTAAAGTAAAAGTTACCTTACCTATGTACTATTAAATACACTATCCAGTACCCATCTTGAGGCATCATCTCTACATTATACTATCCATTCATGTAATTCCAGTGCAGACAATCATAACTATTTCTAAATACTTCAAAGCATTTCTGTTCCATTTTATCTGCTCTCTGTACAACTAGAATACACAAAGCAAAACAAATGGTACATTGAAATACAGACATTTTTGAAGTAGATAGTAGTGCCTGGCTCACTAATGGATGCAGAGAATATAACACTAAGCAAATCAACACTATTAGAAATGTGTACGATTCATGTAAACTATCTCCTTGGTGTGAGACTGGTGGTCACTTAACTGTCACTGATATAATAACCTGCACTCGCACTAGCCAATAACTCAATAATATACATACCTGTTCTAATAATGAGACAAACTAATGTTTATGAAATTTAAACTCTTTATAAAAATATTTTTTCATAAAAAAATATTAAATGTCTTTGTACAAAAATTTCAGTTTAGCTCAGACATAAATAAGAATACAAAGAAGTTAAATACAAAGAATAAATAAAAAATAAATAAGACATAAAATTAAAGGTTCATAAAATAAATAAAAGTGTTAATGCACACTAAATAAATAAATCAATGGCATGATCAAAGATCTTGAAATATATTATAAACTTTAGAAACTATTTACAAAAAAAGTGTCCAGGAGTGATGCAGAGGTGCTGGCCACTCAAGCTGTGGGGACTTGGAGAGGTGACGGTGTTGAGGAAGTGGAAGCCTCATCAGGAGTAGGTACAACTAGGTGCCCCTCTTCTGTTGCAGTTGTGATGGAGATGGTGGAAGGGCACCTTCAAGGAGCTCATGCTGAGGTTCTTCAGAGGGCTGGTTATCCTCTAGGTGTTGCAGGTCCTGGTGCAGAAGCTGGTGAATTGCTTCTGTGGCCTCCAGCTGGTTCTCAGCCAGCTGCACCATGAGATAGTGCGTGGACTCAAGCAAAGCAACAGAGTCCTCCTCCAAGTCCCTCAATGACTCGATCACTTTGGTGAGGCCCCTGTTGCTCTGCTCAAGCCCATGAATAGCAACTAACGCTGCATGCCCTACATGCCCATGACGCTGCAGCAAATCAATAATTTTGTCACCCTGATGTATTATTTGCCCTGCCTGGCCTACTAAGTAGTTTAACTTTGCTGCAGAGTCACGGGCGTGTTCGGCAGCAGCCTCACTGCCACTCAGCACAGTCTCAAGCAGCTGGCTCAGGGTGTCACTGATCTTATTAAGAATGGCAAGTTGTCCTGCATAGACAAAGGAAAAAAAACAAGAAAAATTATGTTAGTAGATGGAACCATACTGGTCTTTTGTAAAATAGACCACTGAAACTGTCTTTTTACAATATATATAAAATTCCTAGTGTACTGCAAGATACTACATTAAAAATTAAATAAATTAGTTGACTTAAGATAAGAGTTATCACTTACTCCTATATACACACCTACCCTCAACATGAAATATATAGAATGATACTACACATATTGTATCTACATCACATTCTTTCAAGTCAATATTACTTCTCTATTGTTAGTATCCCTGAAAGTAGTGTATAAATCATAATATGTCAATTATGTATAACGTGTACAATAAAAAAAATCATAACGTCTATATTGTTACAGTTGTGACTGTCCACAGCACAATACTATCATGTTGAATGACATGTGCACACTGCAACAATTGTCACTAAAGTAATAATGCATGACAGTGTGTGTGTGTCATTCTGACATAACACCATGGCTGGGTGCATGGGGCACAAGGCCACAGGCTGAGTGCATACAATGATCCAGGCATGGTGTTATCACAAAAGACACACACCCTGGAATGCATTATTCCTATTATACAATGGCTCGTTGCTATATATAAAATAAAAAAAACAATTTTAAAGAATCTTTCTATCAGTGTGGAAAAATAGTTTTGTTTCTTCAGAGGAGATATAAAAAAAGAGCTCTAGCTTCCAAAAATCATCAAGCTCATCCAAGAAATCATCTACATGTTCACAGTGAAGCTAGACCTAGACTAGACCTGTGGCATCGTGCTGGGATAACACCATGGATCCAGGTCAAAGCTGATGAATCACACTCCAAGATTCTTTCTTGCTATTGTATAGTATGAGATATGTAATAACACCCAACAGTAAACACTTTTTAAATATATTCATGTAACAGCAGTTACCACAAACGATGTCTGAAATTGGACCAGTAAGAACTCCAGCAACCCCCCATACCATGTGCAGATATATTGTCTATTCAAACAGTCAATGTTACTGTGCCACACTCTAGAACCAACTGATCTGTAACAAGAGCATTTCATTGTAACTCACTGATAGTATGTTACAAATGAGACATTGTTACTCAATATCTCAAATGGCAACACATATCGCTTTGATAATTACCAACACTTTAGTGCTGTGCCATCTCTTACAAACCCTTGAGATACATGTATTCTATAATAAATACACATATTCATCAGTGTCTGACACTGTTTCACAACCTAACAAAATATCAAAGATACCAACATAAAACATATACACTAAAGTTAACCCCACTGAAGAGGAATAAACTTGTACTACTGTGTATCTATTCATACTTACCCACACACCCTTGTGTATGTATTGAACTTCTTCAACAGACAGAGATAAAACACATATGAAATGTAATAAAATCCACAGTTTAATATTAGCCACTCAATTAACACGATGCACAATTGTAGCACATTCTCTAACCTTTGTTGTATCTATTTATACAAAACACTAACGATGGCAGAAAAATGTTTAAAATATACATATACAACCTACCTATTACTTTTATTCACACCTCTCCATATACACAATAGAGAAGAAAAATAAAAAAAAGATTACCATTACTGATATATAAAGCTAGACATGCTGATTAAGCACTGATACTTCCACCAGATGCAAATCTCTCATGTGATACTCCTATCTATTTCATAGCTCCATGCTGAGATGCATAATTGAAAATTAGACCCAACATTGTCTCTTACCACAGTATAATAAACCTGCAATGCTAAGTTACTGTGTTAAGGTACAACATTTTGAAGTGATAATGTAAAGTAACTGCAGTGATACTATGTCTGAAAGTATCAATATTGTGTGCACCTCATACTAATCTTTAATAATCAAAACACAAAATATACAAGTACTCATGTTCCTCAGCTGGAGGCCCAGCTGGACCTGCAGGTGATGAAGGATGACCTGCTGCTGGAGATTGTGCTGTCTCCTCCACAGAGGGCTCAATCTCAACAATTTCTATGCCCTCTGTGGAGTCTTCCCCTCCAGCAGCACCCTCTGCAGATGGTTCATCCTCTGAAAAACACAGTAAAACAAAATAAGCATTCATGTCTCAATGTCAATATCTACATACATGAATATACATATCTCAAGAATCATTTATTCAAATTCCTCAATCTACAGATGTGGCATACTATCTACTGTTCCACTAAATCATAGAACACACATTTGATCCACTAATTCGAATACTATATTTAATAATCTACATCTATGTGCAATCATATTGTCTCATATTCACAAACTGTTACAGTCTGTCGCTGATAAAAACCTTCACACATGAATGCCTATAGTAATACTAAATACATACAATACCACTTCTTATATCACTTCCTGACTAAGTATACATTAGATACATAACACAGTGAAAATGTCACCCTGACTACCTGTTTAAGACATAACATCTAAATAAGTAATAATCAACCAATCATACCTGACTATATAAGTGCTACTGTACAATATGCACCACCCAGGAGTGTGATGGTACCTTCCATCACAGGCATATGGCTTGGCCCATGGATGGACATCAACTGACCACGCCACCCACACTGGAACATATTATAGTACTTGAAAATATCTCACTCTGAACAACAATAACTGTTACAGAAAATTGTTTCTTTTAAAAACATGTCAAATATGTCTTTTGTGATACAACACTTCATAGCCCCAATCACAAAATGCTTTAAAAACTATACAGCATTCACTGTAAATGTTCACACACACACACATCTGTGTCAATTATCTGATAGAGGACTAGCTACATAACTGTTTCATTGAATCAGATGCCTCAAACATGAATACACATTCTGTAGCAATATACAAACTAGATACAAGCAACAAATAATACCCAACAAGGTTGGCAGCATGGGGCAATACCGAACCACTAAGGGTCATAATGAGGGCTGACACCACAGGCAGAGGTCCTTATACCCCCTGTAAGGTGCAGTATTGCCCATAGCAACCACCCTGTAGAGTATTATTGCGCTTAGAAATAGGTGTGTATGTAAACATTTTTTTTTAGTATTTAAGAAATCAAAAAATACTAAATAAAATTACTAAAAATGAAATCATAGTTGCTTTACTAATAAAGTAGTCCTTCTACTACTATACTTACTAGAAGTTACCAGTAGATGGCAAACCAGTATTTCTCACTTGTTTTATGCTTGCTATTGCAGTATGCAGCATGTCCCTCCTTTGTTGTAGAAACATACCCCCCACCACCAAACTCAACTTAGTTGTCTTACTCATTTCTTTTTTTGTCTTTCTGCAGGTGATACCTTTGTGAAACCCCCAACTTACAGCACAACTATACTTTTCCTTACAACAGCACAGTACTCCATGTTGACTGTAGCAGCACAAATGGCTACTCAGGGAAATGTACATGAGACAGAGGAAATGCCATTGCAGTTGTAAGCAGAAGCAGAATTGTGTTAACAAAAACAAAATCTCTAAATGCTTTACTGTCACAGGACTGAAGCCACACCTAATCAGGGACAATTGACAGAAGTACTGTTTATGACGAGCACTGCAGCGCGCATTCTATGCTATAGTTAGTAAGTAAAAAAGAATAAATGTGCTTTAAATATTTTTCTGGTGAAATTGTGACAAAAGTGATAGTGTGTCTGACACTTCAGTATGTAAGGTGTAATTTTTAATTTGTGTGGCGATAACATCTGATAGCAAGCTACGGCACTAAGTGAGTGCATAATGTTCCCGTTTCCAGCAATCATGTGATTACAACTATGGAACATACAGATTGTGGTTTTGAAAAACATGCTGCAAAAGCACTTGTGTGGATGGGGTACCAATGATGGCTTGCTTTGTTTTTCTTGCAACTTCCTTTTTTTTTTAATTTGCTTAGTGTGCTGCCAGTGACCCTAGTGGAGGCTGATGAACACTTTGTCTAGCAGCTGGCAATCATTTAGATACTATTGCCAGTACAGTATCTATTGCTAACCAAAAGAAAAAATAATGGTGTCAGTTTAAATTTCAGTGTGGTGCTTTTGCCCAATGAGCAAGCAGGGTGGGCACAAGAATATTTGAATCTGTGAGGAGCACTTGACATGTGCTTTTTATTTCCAGGTCATCTACTCTCAGTTAATCTTGTCCTCTGGCAAATGTACCAACCAATCAGATACCAGGAAATAAAAATGCATTTTCTAATGAATAGTAATACAGACAGCACTACATTATAATAACTCACCAGCAGAGTCGAGCACAAGTAGTTGCTCGACTGGAGCCCCTCGAGATGCACCTTCCGGGAGTGGCTGAAGCTGTACTGGATGCAGGTTCCACAGTTGGTCCACCTAAATAAAAAAAAAAAGATTTCTACAAACAACACTATCAGCTAGCAATCTAATACTCAACATACCCCAAAACATGTACTGTACTGTCAATCACACAATACACCACTCTTATAATGACCACTATCCTGTCCACAAATATGAGGTATCTACCTTTAAAAATAATTTTTTTGCTATATGTAAACATCAAAACATCCAATACTTTGAACACTACATATACAACACCAACAGAAAAGTATCATTTACAAGTTTTTAAGATTTCATGTAATGTTGTTTTTTTCTAAAAAAATCATATCAGCACAAATATATTAGTAAAGTAACAATTGCTTACCTTTCATTCTTACACACCTCTACTAAAATATCAATTGTACATAACTATCATAGTACATATCACTAACAGTTAAATAATAAATGCCAATACTCATTTAAAATATAGGAAAAAACAACCCTCTCAATTACAAACAAATATTTGTATTACAACACTTCCAAAATTTACTTACATGTGTGATGTTGATCACCAAACTCTGGTTTCCCCTGCATTCTCCTACATAGCATATGCTATGTCGTACCACTCCTGGACACTCCGACACATATCACCCGCCGCAGACTTTGCCTTGAAAAACATCTGGCGGGTGATCTTCCACTTCCTACGGCACTCATCAGGAGATTTTCTAATCTCCTGCCTCCCCAAGGTGCAACTAACCTGAAAAAAATCATAAAAAAAATTCTAAATGTTTTATACCACAGTGTAAATAATAGGTTGTCATGTTTCTTCTCCTATCTACAAAGACAGGGCTTAGCCTACCAACACATACTACAAATGCAGTATTACTAGCAGAACAGAAAGTGTACTCCTAAACCTAAGCATGAGATCCTTGGGGAAAAAATGTAGTGCTTAACTAGTATTCCCCTCCCTACCTGGCTACTGACTCACACCAACACTATATAACCTACTCACAAACACGTATCACATCCCCACCCACAAGTAATCTATGCAACCACTGACTGCAGAGCACAGTTAAGCTGAACAGCAATTGCTAACACCATACATTAATATAATGCACACCATACTATATAACACATTGATAAGCATCACAGTAAATTGATAACAATTTTGGAGTATTATATACAACAATACAGTAACAAACATGATAACTTCCTCTGCAGCTAAAGACAGAGACGTAGTATGTCATCTCACACAACAGTCTACTGAACACTTTTGTATGTGATAATATCCTTTCCAATACAACTACTTGTCAGGATACACACAGGTCTCAGTACCTCTCTACACAGCAGAGCACTGCTGCCATGCCTGTGTGTAGCGATAACAGACAGTGACTGTTCATAAGACAGTTCCAGTGCAGAAGTACATATTCATACTGATGTTTGAAGCCACAGACCAATTACACCTAGTCTCCTAGGCATGCATTGGAACTGTCCAATGCACATCCCTACACTGTCTTATTGTGCTTATTACATGTATCTGTGCATTCTAGATGAGGGTAATTGTTTTAGATGTTCATCACGCACATCTAATACATACCTAAGTACAGATAAGATGACTTGAAATCCTTTGACCATTTTGTAACTCTCCTTTCAAAATCTCCACAAGTAGTTTTCACACAAACCCCACTCTAACACAAGAAAATATGTATCTTATTTACAGTACATACAGAAGAATGATACAACTATTGACTACAGTATCTGAGGAACATCCAACAAATATTAAACAAATACAGCTGACCATACCATTGTCATCTATCACATGTATACCTCTGTTGAAGAGGGTGAAGGCTTATTGTCAACAAACACCTACCTTGGCCCATGTATGGGTCAGGCTCAGGTTAGTCGCATGCATGACAACTGTAGGGTTGGCATGCTCCCTCACAGCCTCAACTAGGGCCAGCACTTCTGCGTCACTCCATGGTTTCGGCATCACAGTTCTCTGAAACAGCAAAAAAAAAACATTAAAACTATTGCATATGACATACTACTGTTCTACATTAGCACTATTTATATTGCATGGCAATCACAATCAAATATTTGTGATAATTGGTAAACTAAGCTAACAATATCTCTGTTCTTAAAACCCATAGATCTACTATCTCCCACAGATTCCAAAAGAAGCATAATCATGAAATATACATAACTGCTGCATAATCAGTTAAAAACATTGAAAAAGATGCAGGCATGGAATGGCAAAAATATCCCTTGTGGTCCAGTAGACTGCTGTCTGCCTGATCGCAGACTTCTGTAAAATAAAACACAATCCAATATCCCTGATGGTCCAGTGGACCACTGACAGCCTGATTGTAGCCTTAAGTAAAACAATAAAGAATCCAATATCCCTGTTGCTCCACTGGACCACTGTCAGCCCAACCATGTGATTCAGTAAAATAAAAAACAATCCAATATCCCTGGTGCTCCAGTGGACCACTGTCTGCCTGATCATGGGCTTCTGTAAAATACAACATAATCCAATATCCCTGGTGGTTCACTGGACCACTGTCTGCCCAATCGCAGGCTTCTGTAAAGTAAAACGCAATCCAATATCTCTGGTGTTGCAGTGGACTGCTGTCTCCGTGATCGCAAACTTCTGTAAAATGAAAAACAATCCAATATCCTTGGTGGTCCAGTGGACCGCTGTCTGTCCAATCGCAGGCTTAATTAAAATGAAAAACAATTGAATATCCCTGGTGGTCCAGTGGATCCCTCTCCTCACCCACCCACTGAGCTCCACTGCCCCTCTCCCCCTCACCCCGGTCATTGGCGGGCAGCAGCACCCCACCCGTCTGACACCCCGCCACTCACCAACTGACACCGTTGGTAGGGCTGCACACCTATTGGTCCACAGCATAAGCCAATTGGCATGCAGCCCATACCGTAGTACATATTGCAGATATGAGAATAGATCCATTCACATATCTGGAGTGTGTAGTACGGTACAGGCTGCACACTCATTGGTTCATGCTGTGGACCAATGCACATGCAGCCATACTGACGGTGTCAGTTGGTGAGAAGTGGGGTATCAGGCAGGTGGGATGCTGCTGACCACTGCTCACTTGGGGGGAGCAGTGCGATGGGGCTCAGTCAGCAGGTGGGAAGGGAGGTCCACTGGACCACCAGGGATAGTGGTGTTTTCAATTTTATAAGCCCACAATTGAGGCTGACAGCCGGTCACCTGAGCCATCAGAAGACAGACTATTCATTACAAGCTAGATAGAGACGGCAGTCCGCTACACCTGAAGATATTGAATATGTTTACTACAAGCCTGCAATCAACGAACGGTGGTCACTGAGCTCCTCCAGTGCATGCCACTGTGCCATGTGCACTGTGGGTGGCCTGGGTACAATATTCAACAATGCTGACCCATGGCACAGCTCCATAGAATATTGGCCAGTCCACACCCCTGTGCAGTCAAGTTGCGCTGCACCCAGACTTGAGCCATAGCCTAGCACAGTTTGAATATCTGGCCCTATATGTATTGAGAATACATATGTTACAAACTCTCCATGTTATTACTTATTTCCACTTGCATGTAAAACAAGTGATGCCTGCACTGGCTTTACATTTTTTTCTATTTATCCTGTTACCAGACCCCCAAAGAAATTACCACTTGCAATGTAACATAACAAAACACATTGAATTCAACACTGACATAAAACAAAAAAGCAAAATACTTACTAGGCAGTGGACTCTGCATACTATAAACAGATAGTTATCTACCTGTGTAAAGAAAAACATAAAAAATGTTTTAAAAACTTTGACAGAACACAAACATTTCACACACAGAAACAGTGATAGTGTAGAGTATTGGACCAGCAATGGAGCTATGCTATTAGCATGTGAGCAAGTATCGCTACTGTCTTCAATGAGTCGGGTTATTTTGAGTGGGTGTGCTTCAGTACCAACACCTCCCATAAAAAAAAAAACAAGGGGTGTGTGGGGTGCAAAGCCCCCCGACTCAAACAAACGAACACATCATCAACAGTAAATGCAAGCATGCGCTGAATTCACAAACGTTTTACACTACTACCACAGTACTGTTCCAGTACTCTCCACTATTGCCAGAAACAGTATGACTCACATCAGTAATAAACATACCCTAGTAACACATAGTACACTCCATCAACAGGATATATGTCCTCTTATCACTAAACATACTTTGCTTCTCACTTCATACTGAGAAACCTATCCCACAATTTCACTTATATTTCTATAATACACTGCCCAATAACAAGCATACTCAACAATCAGTAAACAAAACACAAAAAACAACAGAATCTATCACTAACAAAAGAGACACCCTGGATATCAACAAACAATTAAAAATTCATACATTTGACAATGATCACAGTCAACAAAATACCATACTACCCAGCTAAAAAACACACACATTCAATATCAAGCAATAATATACATCCTACTCTTATATCAATAAGCACCATCACACTTCTCCACTGTTAACAACTGCAATTATGAGTTTTCCAGACACTCACAAGCTAACATACACATAGCAATGCACAATATGTGATCAGTTCTATTTTTTCACCATTTTTTGTTGGCTCTAAAAATAGCCTTTTTTTAACACTGCAAATGTGATATACTTGACAATCACCACCGTACAGGCATGCAATCACAAAACTGTAAGGATACCATGTTGAAGGTCCCCAACAAAAATGTCATTGCCACTAGTAGAGATGACACCATCTTTTAAAAATAGCCAGTACTTGTAATACATAATTTTGGGGTGACGAATAGTGTGCATTCCCATAGCATGTAGGAATCCAGATATTTGTATGTTAACCTTCCTGTGTGATCTTTCAAGTGCAGAACAGTAATCCTCATCATTCCAGACCATGCGTTGTGTAATATCTGAATACACAATTTTACACGATGGCAACATACTGATAAGCTGCTGTAAGTCAGACTGTGCAGCCTCTATTAAGTCAATAGCCCTTTTGTAACCCAAATCATTGTCTTCAAGATGGATAAGGAGTATGTCTGGTTCTGGGTGTCTATCCAATAAGTGGTATATGGTAAGCATGAGCGGCTCCCACCTCATGCCACCCTTACCAAACCAAGACACAGAGCATCCAGGTAGTTGTAAATCATTCCCAAAATGACTACATCTACTGAACACTGCTGCCCGTCTCACCAAACTTGATCCTACTATCCATACAGTAACTGTATATTTTTCTGCCATGCTGAGTAACAAATATTAATAACTCAGATGTAGAAATATCACAACTGTGTCTATCTGACTACACCAAGTACTAGAAGTGAAACCACCACAATGACTACTATTCTATTGCATCATCCAGATACATGCAGACAAAACAATCACATACAATAACCTTTTCATAGATTGGATAGTGTACCATATACTCCTAGCTATGCATGTAAGCTCTCTTTCTATTGGCATGATATTTATTAAACACTTTTTTTGTTTTGGGGAAATACTATCATCTGATTGGCACAACTCATAAATGCCAGTAACACAAATTTTGTTTGGTCTAAGTGACCATAGCATATGTTCTGGCAAACTAAATTCCTCTCTTACTGAGCCAGCTGCTTGAGTGGTGGTGGAACCATTTCTTACTAATTGACAGAAATAGTGAACAACTGTAATCAACAGTACTATTCTAATTTGATTACACAAGTCTCACAACCAGTTTAATTTAATGATACATTATCTGCAGTGAGAAGTACTGTGACTTAATTACCTAAATTAAATATATTTATTAGTCTCTCTCTATATAACAAGTGCAAAAGCAGTACCTGGTAAAGCTAGGCAACACACAATATGATTCCAACTCAGGATTCCACAACAATTTAAACACACACATATGTAACAACAAACTGCCACTGTTATTAGATTAGTCAGCAATTGTCACAAACTAAAGTAGCACTGAGTAAAAATACATCTCCTTAGCACACTATCAACTTGTACAGATCAGCCAGTCTGAGATACCAAACAAAACCTGCAAAACAGTTAATAACAAAGACTGTTTGGAGCCACAAGAAAGATCACAAGAACAATAAGTAACTAGTAGAAAAGCAATCACAGTACTTTGACTGACCAAATTATAAAATGCATAAAACATACAACTTTTCAAAAATGATAATTTTTTTTCATATACAAATCACACTCTCAAATACCTATTTCCATTAGTTTTCCAAAAACAATCCATTAGTAACACAGACATATTAAAACTTCCATATATTGCTAAACTGTGTCACAGTCTGCCAGGCCATGCTGCTATTAATATTTCAAAATAACTGAAAACTCCACAAATGACCTAGCTAAACTAAACAGTTCCTCCCAATATCAGTGGTAAAAATACATACAGTAGTTCCTAATGCCCCAAAAGACAGTTAAATAACTTTTTAAAACTTTTAAAACCATTTGCATCAAAGTTATAACATATTTCTCAGTAGTTACTTTTTAAGTAATGTGACTGTTCCCTTCTCGATCACTTTCGATCTAAAATGGCCCCAGAGTGTTATTCTTCAATTCTGTTGGTTCCTCATGACTAACCTAGCCATTTCTTTGTTCAAACATGCAATTTCTTTGACAGGACTTGCACTGATTGCCAATATCGTCAGTGACCGTGCAAAATCTTTGATCGTGAGACTAACCGTTAACAGTCTTCCACTAAAAAAATGCTCCCTAACTTTTTAACAGAACAGACCCTGATAACTTTACACAAATTAATAAACAACCAGAAAACTGTTTTATATCATTTAACACATTTGAAATAATTCCCCACTTTCTACAATCTTTGTCAGTGAGCATGCAAATTCTTAAATCGCGACTTCGGTTTGACAGAGAGGATTAACTACGAGTTTCTACATCTTTGATCATGAGAATAACGCAAGACGTCGATGTACACCGCATCTGACTGTCTAAACCTAATTTCTTTCAAAACATCCAAACAAGAAAAAGCCTTCTAGCATATTAATAGCCCATAAGTAAAAGAATAATGTTTTTTTGTTTTGTATCTATTTTCAAATAATCACAGCGTCTTTATGATCTTTGATCGTGACTGAGCAAAATCTTAAATCGCGACTCACTTTAACCATGAAAATACACCTCAAGCTACAAATTCTTTGATCGCAAGAATAACGCAAGACTTTTACATTAAACATTTCTTACACTACAAACCCAATATTTTTCAACACCAAAAGACTACAGAAACCCTCTTAGCATTTAAATGAGCCACAACTAACAAAAATAGTTGTCTTATTTGTTTTATTAACATTTACATACTTTCTGTGCTTTTTATGATCTTTGACCACGAGCATGCAAAATCTTTGATAGCCAATCAGTTTGATCGCGAACTTGAACCGTGACTTTACAAATTCTTGGGCCATGAAGAAAACCATGTGACTGTACTAAAAAAACAGTAACAGCTGTAAGAAGTCAACTATTTACTTACTATACACCACACAATGGTCACATATGTCTACTGACAGTTCACAAGTTCTGCATGTCATAAAACCAACATAAACAAGCTTCAACACTAATACCATACAATTTACATGTTCTTTGTTCACGAGACTGCAAATTCTTTGATCGGGACCATCTTTGACTGCGACGATCGTTCGCAAGTTGACAAATTCTTTGTTCATGACAAAAAATACAAATTCGCCAATTTTAACTTATACTGCTTTCTATACATGCACTATAAGACCCAATCATCATTATAGCCATGTTATAATTCCATCCCAATTGTCAATAAAAAATACCATTGTTCATTACAGTTCACTACACAAAGAGAAGCAGTGCACACCTTAATTTAACACAACTGCTCTCATGCTTTTGGTTCAGACTGAGACACATTTTGTTTTACATATACAGCAGAGCAATTGCATCTGAGAGACAGAACATTAGCATGCCAGTAGTGCATCAATGTGTGTGCTGCTTATTGAGGAAGAAGGGGGTCATTGCTGGATATTTCAGAAAAGACCGACTGGTTGTAGTGTTTTTTTTTTGTTTTGTTTTAACAGTAATCTTTATGTGCTGTTTCTTTAGCTGCTATCGGGGTCCTTAGATGTGAAGTACAGGTTGGTGGCACACAACAATGACTGGATACAGAGCTGCACACTAAGTATGCATGCTCACATGTGCACTGCACTACACTAGCCACGTTCTCTGGGATTGCAATGTTTTTTATTTTTTCGTTTTGAAAATTACTTGTTAGTGCATAGAAATTGAATAAAAACTGTCAGCTATTTTATTGCACTGTGCTCCAGGAGCTGTAATCAAGTCAAACAGGGTTATATTGGCATGTACAGTAGTACAGTAAATAGTAACAGAAGTATTTTGGGGTAGAGTGGAGAGATGAGCAATGGATTCATCACGCTTTCTGTTTTTTACAGTTTCTTTTTTTGTCTCGGGTTGTTTAGTTTTAACAATGGATACTGCACGTGCTTATTAGAAACACTCGTGAAGGAAGTGGCGGTAGTTTTGTTTAGTGTGTGTATGATTTTGTTACCAAGAACTGTGGCAGAAATTTGGACTTGCATTTTTTGATTTTGTTTGTCAGAACAGCTGGTATTTTGAACCGTGGCATTCTGTGGGCGAACACATAAATGTCCTACAACCTGTTTGCAAGAATGCTAGTGGTGTGTTTGGCATGGTCGGAGGATTCTCGATGGGGTTACTGATGTGGCTGACTGGTAGCTGGTACCTTTTCCAGAGGGTACACTGAAGAATTTACAATGCTGAAAAGGTGCAAGCCAGCCAATCAAAATGCAGCATTCTGTCTATTTGTTTGTGCCCATCGTATAATACTAAATATATGTTTTCTCACTTTTCTTAGGTGACTTCAACAACAAACATATTGAAGAAATACTTCATCAGCTTCATCATGGGCATCTGTCATAAAACCAGAGCACATAGAGAAAGTGCAAGCTGTACTAGTTGTTCATTATCATGCCATGTAAGAACAAATGGTAAAGCTTCTTAACAGAAGCATCACAAACTGTCTTCTCTCCACATTACAGAGACAAAATCATATACAACTAAAGAGACAGCAACCATCCTCTAAAGAAAACTACCACAAGTAGCCTTCCTAGAGAAAAGTACAATCTAATGTCCAGCACTGTCATCACCAAAGTGTACACATGTGAGACAGAAAAAAATGCTAGATGTAGTACCTCTCCTAATGCTCGACACAGTAAGATAATGTTTTCAAAAAGTAGTCCACAGAGCTAGGATTGAATGTGATCTCCAAAATAGTGAGACACAAAGGTAACAGGCTACGTTCTAAGCTATCATTGATGAAACTCCGCTTAAGAACAAGATGATTTGTTAATGTGGCTCTAGCAATACGTTCCCAACTTTGGTTTGACATGATGTCAGCCATTAATAAATTGACTACAAAGATCAAAGAGATGAGAAACACTATCTTATCTTTTGAGCACTTAAACACAGACAATATTTCTCTTGTGTTCCAAGGAGACTGGCTTCATTGAGAGTACTCAGAAGCATTCTTCTGGGAAGAGACATACCATGCACACAGTGGAGACATTACATAAACACTAGATGAGCATGGAAAAGTACTAAATGTCTTACCTCTATCCCATGAAGCCATCCAACCAAACAATGACAATGAGGCAAAAGATGTTGAAAGTGACAAAAAATCTTCAGCAAAAAAATGGCCATGTGGCAGAACATGTAACATTAGAGAGGAATCTATTATATCAATAAAAACTTTCCTCTCAAGAACTCTTAACACAAAGAGATCAGAACGACACACACTGCTCCATAACATTGACAAGTGTGAGATCCAGCCTCACAAAGACCTAATGGGCCACTGTCTCACATGCTTACAATCCATGAACTGCAACAGCTTATTTCATCACTTTCATATGCTAGCAGTACTTAACTCTGGCATCCACAAATTTGTGCAAAGGTTGTATCACATCAGATCTCTCATCTGAGACTACATGCAGTTCCAAGCATTACTCGATGATGGAGATGTTGAAAGACTTAGTGAGTTAATCAGAAACTTGCAAAGAGCTCAAAGATTGAGGTCTACTGCTACTGTTTCTGAAGAAACAAGTACTCCTCAGACATCTCTGGTTAAAGAAAAGCAACTCCTATGACAATTTGGTCATGAATTTGCTAAATTTGAATTAAGCAAAACAGAGAAATTTGAAACAATATGTGTGTCATGTAAACAATTGTTCTACAAGCACCTATGTGTGAAAGTAGACCTTCAAAACATCCATCTTGGAATGAAATGTAGAGACGTCTCCATGCATACCTTTTACTAAAGTCTGACTTTGAAGAACTCACAACTATGTTACTCTGTTCCTACTGTCATAACAAAATCAAAGGATAGTTTACCTCCTCAGTCAGTACTCAATAAAATGGAAGTACAACCAACACCTAATGAGATAACAGTGCTGAAACTTGTTTGAAAGGATTCTCATTCAAATCATGAAGCCATTTCAAACAATCACCAGGCTGAATACAAGGACGAGACCTACCAAACAAGAACTTGTATGCTCTCTCAAGGCTCTATTGTCTACCTGCCTTTACCTTTGCAGAACAATTTCAATACTATTTCAGAAGACAATAGTGTAGTCATCTTGGTAAATGGTGTGCCAACAAAAGGCAAAACAATATGGCAGAGATAGTCAGCGTAGGCAATGTAAAGAAGCGCTTTGAGATATCTAAGAGGCATAATCCTTTCTATACTGAAATTGACATTGACACATTTACTACACTCTCATCAGATATTGCAGAGACAACTCTGACAAGGCAATACTTCAGAAAGTTGACATAGCAACTGCACAGAATGTGTATGAGCAATTTACGATACACCCATTGCAGGCAAAGACCCAGCAATGGATAACATTGATTTATATCAAATGAAACAAGTGGAGAGCAATCCTGTTAGTATATAGAGGCCACCCTAGAAGCTCGTTGTTTCCCTGATCTGTTCCCATTTGGTACAGGAGGCCAATTAGGAGGCCGATTAGATGAGCGAAGCATGAGTGCCAGGAGCTGAGTATAGGACCTCCTTAGATACTACATAGGGATAGCAAGTTTCACAGAAACATTGCATACCTCTTCCACCTTCTTTGGGAAAGTGAACTTAGTGTCCTATCTGCTAGTATTGCTCACACATTGAGACTTGGGACAGAATTTAGCAATATGACAACTGCACAGTTGCTACACAAGCTGCAGACCAAAGATGAAACACTGCAAGTCAGTCTTTCTTCTGTTTTGTCTAGCATCGTGGTATCCAATGAATATTGGTACAGATGTCACTCTGAGGTAATGTGCATGCTGAAATTTGGCCCAGCAACATGGTTTTGACACTCAGTTGTGCAGAATATTATCGATGATCTGCTCGATATATTGAGATGGGCAAATTCTGATGTTGAGAACATCCAACCAATGACTCTAAATGAGCTCTGTTCACTTGATCCAGTAACCATTTCAGGTTACTTCCACCACCGGTTCCAGAATATTTTGAAATTCATACTGTGTAAGACAAATCCTCCCCTCTGTATTGTTGAGCACTACTTCTGAAGGGTTGAGTACCAAGCCCATGGAGCACCACACATTCATATGTTGCTGTGGAATAAAGATGCCCCATGAATTGGGGACAATGAAATATCTGACATTCTAAGTTTCCAGATACCAGACAAGTATAATAGTGCAACACTGTGGGTACTGGTCCAGAAATTCCAATGATACCTCTGTGGAAAATACCATCGTAGGAAAGTGAAAAACAAAGGTCAGTGGTATACTCACTGACGTTTTGGGTTCCCAAGGTGAGTTTCCTAGCTGCTTCCTTAATGACATTTTTTCAGCCATGAAACACCACCTGAAAACAAAGTCAACAAAGCAGTGTATGAACTACTCGCACAGAACCAGAAGTCTATCAATGACTATAGTCCTTCCCTTCTGTTGATGTGGCAAGCAAACATTGATGTCCAGTTTGTAGCAGACAACTCAATGGTTCTTGTGAGGTATGTAACATCATACATTTACTAAACATGAGCAAACCAACATCAAAGAAATGTGGGAAGAGCTGTCAAACTGTGATAGATCAATGTCTCCAGACTTTGGTCACTAGGGCTTAAGACTGTATCACACCATGAATGTGCAGCCCTATGAAGCAAAAGACGCCTTACAGGTGTATGTCTATATGGCAAATCAGAATTCATACATTTCTAAATGTAAATCACAAGCAGAACAGGTGGCGTGTTCTGAAGAGCCATGAAGAGATTGAGATTGGCTGCCACAGCACCAACATCCCATCCATTCTTAAGAGCAACAATTGACAACTACCTCCACCAGTGCCACAGGAGCTGGATGCTCTCTGTCTCTTTGAGGTTGCTCAATGGTATGACTACAAGTGGGTGTTACTTCAGACCCAGAAAAGGAATATATAAAGTAACTGGCTTTGATGGCTCACTTGTCAATAAGCGCGAAACCATGGCTAATTGACCACTACAAACTGACACTGAGTACAACGAAAGCAAAGAACATTATTACTTTGCTCTATTGTTTCTATTCAAACCTTGGAGATCAGAATCTGAATTAAAAGATTGTCTGACTCATATGAACAAGAGTTTGTACAAACATATCATACCTTCCAGAGTCATGTCTCTGAGACATACATTCAGAGACTTGAAATGGAAAAACAACAGATAGATAACATGAAGAAAGTCCTAAATGATGACACACCTGTCACATCACAGGAAATGGTTGATGTTGAAGGAGAAGCACATTTGGTGCTCCACTTCCTCCTAATGACCCATGTGCTGATGTCAGAGGTTGTGGGCACAATGCAACAAAGCATGTACATCTCCAGAGTCAGCCACTGACATTGTCGACAAGTTAAACTCATCAAATAGTTGTGTATCACTCTATGTCACACAGTTAAACATGCAATCCAGCACTACAGAGCATTGTTCTCTGTGAAGAACAAACACCAATCAGGATGTTTGTAAGTGGTGTTGCTGGGACTGGGAAAAGTTTCTTGATCGAAACCATAAGCACAGGAGTGTGTGGCCTTACCAGAACGCAAACATCTGTTGTTGTTTGCAGCTCCTGCAGGTTTGGCAGCTTATAACATTGGTGGTATCACACTCCATAGGTTATTTATGTTTGCTCAGATCGAGCATGGAAGAGTGGTGATTACAGAAATTATCATACGATGTTGCCAATGAACTCAGGTCAATGTTTGACAAAATGCATTTGCTCATCATTGACAAAATAAGCATGGTCTCAAATGTTCTACTCACATTCATCCACCTACATCTACAGGAGATACTTGGAACTAATGATAATGTTCCATTTGATGGAAAGAACATCCTTGTTCTTGGAGATCTCCTTCAACTAGCCCTGTAAATGGTAAGCATGTTTTCTGCAGTCTATCCTTGAAGAGAACAAACTATTGGATGCATTAGTGGAGTAAATCTATTGGAATTTTCTCATATGTTGAACTCTCTCAGAACATGAGACAACAAGGTGACATGTCTTACAAAGCTAGTGACGAAGAAACGTATTGGTGCCTCATGACCCACCACGTTGAGATGCTAAGACAGGCGCATCGTCTGAAATAATACTCCTATCAGGATGCTTGTGATATGTTTACATGTTCGAAAACTGGGCTACATGTTGTGTGTCTATTCCCAAAGGCTAACACAGTGTGCAGAGTTCAATGACATCATGATGAGAGAACGGCAACCTATAGTCACCGTGCCATGCATAGACACAATGGATGGCATTACTCTATCAGAACACTGTTATCAAAAATGGCAGATCATCTGAAACAGCTCACAAATGATGTCATGCACAGCTGGTCTTAAGCTTACTTACTACCACTGTGTAAATGCACATGTCATGCTCCACAGAAATATTGATGTTGATGGGTCTCGTGAATGAGGCACGATGGGAATATCCAAGACTTCCTGTACAATGTAAAAGATACAGCTCTGGAGTTTGTAGTTGTGAAATTGACAACTGTGAAATACCTCAGCCAATAGACAGAGTCACAGTTAAATATGAACTTGTGAAGACATATATGTGACAAGGAAACAGTTTCCATTGTGTGCTGCTTACGCAGGCTCCATACACAAGTCCACAAGGCCTCAGCCTTGATACCGCCATAATTGATATAGACACTGATATATTCAAGGATGGCATGTCTTATGTTACACTGTCGTGTAAGACAATTGTCTGGAGTACACATAGCCAAACTTGCAGAAAGCAAATACGTGCTGACACAAAATGCATAGTTGAGCACAACAGATTACGTACATTGTACAACCAAATGCTCCAGTTCCCAGATATGCATCTGTCACAGATCACAATTGATGAAGGACACAAACTGAAAGACAGCATACAAAACTCCACAGCTATGCGTGGTACTGCACAAAGAAGCAACCTCTGAAGAAACTTCTTGCATCACCTGCAAAAATGTATTGGAGTCAACACTGCCAACATTTAACAACAGTACAGAGTCAACTACTATACAAATGCAACTCTATAAAGCATTCCTCACATCCCTAAGGTTTGCTACTGTGTTAAACTGCTGCCCATCAACCCCTCTCTCAGAGGCATTAAAGAATGTCATAAGAGTCTCAAGATGAGCTACCCAGTTTACAAAGCTTGACTCCTCTAAGGCTAACTCTTGGTCAATATGCAGGACAATCTATGTTTGCTAACAATGCACAACAAGATGTCACAGAGTTCATGATGTGAATAATACAGTTTGACAGATGATGGCATAGATCTGTGTCAACACGTCAAAGCTGACTATGTGTCCAAGTACAAATGTTTGTCATGTGGACACAAGAATCCTAAACAACACAGGATATGCTGTGGCTCTCTGTCTATGTCCCTGAATGAAGAGCAATTGAAATTCCATAGGTTGTTTGCTAATGCAGAAACTGGTTGGCTATGCGAAGATGTAGGCATTCTTGTGTATGCTCTCTGAGAGTTACATATTCAAGCTCATACATTATTATTGTACTGCAGTGCTTTAACTTTCAAAGATCACGAAAGTCACACTACCAATTTCTCACTTCATTTGCTATGACTCTCAGGTACTCAATTTGACACACATGCAATAATCTTCCATCACAGCCTATCCATTCCTCTGAGCACTATGTCATGTGGTGAAGATTCAGAAGGGATGGGTAGAGTGTAATGATACAGTATGCACCCTAAGGAAAGGCTTCCAAGAAATCTAAAGGATGCATATGTCATAATGCTCCTCTGCACCAATGCTGCAAACGTATGGAAAATGTAATAACCAATCACAACATATCACAAAACCAGTCTCTCTGCAAAAATAACATTTCATCTGCATATCCCACCCAGATGTTTTGTTCTCAAACACCAATGTACATACACATTAGCATTACATACTTCATCAAACACTACTAGTCTCTGATGACACCCTTGGTGACCAATGTGTTCTACATATTGCACAAAACAACCACAGCCCATGCTGATGTGCCACATTTCTATGGCATTGAACAAACATAACACAACAGTACAGCAATGGGTCTACCTATGGCACAAAAATCCCTGTGTATAAAACTTCTACCATCATAATTAGGATGCAAAACAATACTGTTTTCACCATAAATCACAATTGATCACCAAAATCATTGTATTGTGATATTCACCATTTGCAACTTCCATATACTAACAACAAAAACTGCATTATTACTGTTCAAGTAGACTTGAGGATATTGAGCTGTAATCAATAGCCAGTCAGTCATATGTTTTTGAAGATGCCTTACTTAACGTCATATACCATAGCACATATTACTGTGTACTCACTTGTGTCATAGTACTATCTTGCATGACAATCACAAATAAATTAACCTATGTAAACAGTTATCAGAGATGCAACAACTTTTTCAACATATTCAGTTGAGAATACCACTTGTTTCAACAACAGACTTCAGGTAAAGTTCACAATCCTTTTCCTGTTGTTACCTACATTACTGACCTTTACTATGATACTTACTAATTTGACTTCCGCCAAATCCAAGCAGACTCAAGGGTGCTGGATATTACTCTGCATCAGTTAGTAAGTTATGTATTGGTAAATGTAGCTATCACACCCACATTGAGAGTAACACTGCCTACACCTCAGTGTCATCTCTACTACTATGACGAAACTGTTGAAAACAATATGACAGAATTCACTATCACTGTAATTGCACTCTGAAGACTGAATATGCCATTATCTCCCACTGGTCTATGACTTACAGCAGTGGATATGACAAATTATTGAAAATGAATGTGACTCAGACTTGTGTATATGTACTGTATATAATATTGAGTTTCAATTTGAATGTATGTAAGTTCAATCAAATCATAAATCTTCATTTTTGTTTCCTACCCACTGTTCCAAATTAAACATTTTGTACACTTAATGGTATTGCATTACATTAAGTGCTACTATTTACAGGAGGAATACCTCATTAAAAAGATCTATACATGTGGTTATCTGGCCTACTGCCACAGTATAATTAATCTCTATACATCTCTGCAAAAGTATACACGTCACAAGTTATTGTTCAATACTAACAATGATTGTCTACTTCTGCTATACAATGCAAACAATTGGTCTGCTCTTGCTGTAACAGGATTGTCCCAGTTTCCCCTTTTCCTCAGAAAGAGACAGGAGCCTTGTTTGTTGTTGTGCTCAGATTAGCAATTAATTTATTTATGTATCATATTTCCATGTTCCATTTCATCATCTTTTATTATTATATCTCTTACAATTTCATTTATTTTCATCCACATATCAATCTCTGATCATCCCTCTTTCTTCTTTTTCTCCACCCAGGTGAAAACCTGGCTGCCTTATTCTCCTTTTCTGTTAGGTAACGGTGAAAACCGAGACCGCTTTCTCCTTCATCTTCTTCCTCTTTTGGTGTTATTCCTTTTTCTTTCCCACTTCCCCTCCTCCCCCCCTTTTTCCCTTTTCTCCTGCCATCCACCTTTGGCAGTCCATAACCATATTATTATGTGTCATCCACCTTTGGCAGTCCAAACTGTCCAACTGGATGCATCTGTAATCCACCTTTGACAGACCCACCATACAGTCCCTTCTTGACTGTCTTCCCTCTTGCTCTGCCTTGTAGGGTGGGTGGAGGAATCAAAACTCCAGTAAAAAGTGGCTGAAACCCCTCTGTGCTGTCCATTATGAACCTCCACTTGCCCCTCCCTTCCTGTTGCCTGGCCATTGTTTTATCCTTGTCCCCTCCCTTCCTTCCTTCCCCCCCTCCTTCTGAGCACAACATCCTAATGAAAGGAAGAGGTCACCAGGACAACCTGGTCTGCCCCTTAAAGGTGCAAACTCCATTGTTCCAGATTCCCTCCTTTTCCCTCACAAAGAGACAGAGACCATTGTTTGTTGTTGTGCTCAGATTGGCAATTAATTTATTTATATATCATAATTCCATGTTCCATTTCATCATCTTTTATTATTATATATCTCACAGTTTCATTTATTTTCATCCATATATCAATCTCTGATCATCCCTCTTTCTTTCTCTTTTTCTCCCCCCAGGTGAAAACCTGGGTGCCTTCTTCTTCTCCTTTTCTGTTAGGTAACGGTGAAAACCGAGACCGCTTTCTCCTTCATCTTCTTCCTCTTTTGGTGTTATTCCTTTTTTTCCCCATCCCCTCCTCCCCCCCTTTTCACCACTAGCTGGTCTCCAGCTTGTGTTGGATGACTGGCTTTCCCCTCACTTAGGGTATTATTCTCCCTTACCTCAGGGACGATCCTTTTTAATCCTTCTCTTTTCCTTTTTTTTATATTCTGTTTTTTAGCGTGTCTCCTCCATGCTTCTATAAAGCCCATCATTTCTGTGTTAAACATGTCTATGGCTAGATCCAACAGGTGCATCCCATCTGGTCTGTAGAAATCTTCTACCCATTCTTCCACACCCAGCAGTATTACTTGTCCTCCCATATTCCTTACTCATGTCCCTACCCTTCTGTTCATCTTTCTCCAGGCCCTATTCACAGCTCTTTAGCTGTGCTCCTGCCTCAAACCCTCCTTGGCATCATATCCAACCCAGGCAAGGCATGCCGAGGACACCACTGCTGTATTGTTCTAGGTCACTTTTTATCTGCAAGTATGTGTCTACCCACGGCTTGTCCATGAGGTCGTGCCCCCAAATGTATAATAATTTAGTCTGGACTGGGTCACCATTACTGCAGTTCCTTCAAGGTGGGAAGCAGTTGTGCCCATCTCATCCCCGGATGGCTACGCCAAACCAACCCACACTGTTTCATATTGGTACAGCTACTTTCTCCCAGCCTTTTCTCTGCTCTCCTTTCTGCCCAATAAATATAGGAGTGGCTGAAGATCCAAACTTCTGTGATCCTCCTCTTCCTATGGGGTTTAAGCAAAATAATTATCTTATATGTGCTCTTAGTTTCCTCTTTCTTAGTATCCCCTCCTGTCTTCCCATCCCCATTTGTCTCCACATCTGTAATGAAAAACCAAAGGCAATCCGTTAATTTTCTTACTTTAGTGCTCGAATGTATCTCTTATAACTGGCAGACCGTCAGCATCCTTCTTTCAAATTATTATTTACAGTTTCGCCTGCCGCTGCCCACTGTGAGGCAGCCCTAACCAGCAAGGAGTGGGACGAATAATTTGCCGGGTCCTCCCCTAGGAATTGCATGCCTTTTTTGAGCAATCCTGTTACTTGATAACCTGTGACCCTTCTCCCATCACCATGAACAAATACTCTCCTGTCCTGGTCCCATGCTCTTCACAGCCAATAAGCCCGCAAAGCCTGGGCATACTGTGCCATTACGTGTCTCTTTAGTGTCACTATGCAACCCCTGTCCCTTTGATCCCATTTTGACCTCTTAATCTTGATCTGTATCTCTTTCATCCCCCAACTATATCTTCCATTCTAACCCCCTTCCTTGTCTTTTTGCCATGGCCTAACACCTCACTCCTCTCATGGCCCTGCAAACATTTACAACATAAATTGTGTGAAATAGCTGGGCCTTGGTCTTTGATCTGCATATTGCTGGGAGCACATCATTTAGTTTGCTAGCCACTACTCCCTATTGGTCTTCTATTGTCTACTGGCCCTTGTTTCAACCTACACCCATCCCTGCATCATCTTCTAGTGAACAATGATTTTGTCGGATCCTTCCATCCTTTAGACTGCAGATACCTCTTAATCCTGCCAAGTAGACCCCCACTGTGGTGTGGGCTGTTCCATTTTCCCTGCTCCATGGTGAACTCATAACTGTTCCTCTGTGGTGGCCTACTTACCTCCATCTGATGTGTTGCTCTGAATTTTGGAAAACTCTCCAGCCCCATCTGAGGCCCTCAGAGTCCTAGGCACCCATGAGCTGTGAAACAACAGTTCTGCTCCTTCTTGCCAACATCCAGATGTTCATTGGTATAGGGCGTTTTTGCTCCTCCGCTGTTGGTGCCAGCCTCCAAAAATGGTCCAGCTGAAGGCAGGAAGGCTGTCAGCCAGGGTATTGTGCACCCTTCTATGTGTTTTGCTCTAGAATGACATGTTCAGCTGCAAGGCCCTTAACACTAACTGTCACAATACATGCTTGTGACCAACTCTGACCTGGCTCCCCTGTTGTTTAAGACCTCCACCATGCTCTATGTCACACCAGACTGTCACTCTCTGATCCCGTAATTCTTCACCCCCAAACCAGGGTACATGTCCAGATGGGCATGATCTCTAGCAATGTTATATCCTTACCTTGCTGTCCCTTGTCCAGTTAGTAGGCCATAGTTCTGCAAACCACCTGCCCCTCAGGTAGCCCCCCATGCCTAGCCCCCAGCAGTGTCTGTGTAAAGATTGAGATCTATGTTATACACCCACTCCTCTTGCCAGAAAGTGCAGCCATGATACTCCCTGAGGAATTCCTCTCATATTTTAAAATCCTCTCTGACACCTTTTGTCAGGTCTACCCAATGGTGTGGTCTGGTGACCCTGGATGTAGCCCTTGCTAACCGCTTTGTGAATGCCCTCCCTGGCCCAATAGCCCTGCAGGCAAAGTTCAGGTGCCCCAATACCTGCTGTACTTGTTTTAACTGTACCCTTCTCCTGCTGGTATGTACTTGGATCAGTTCTTTCAGTTTTTCCACTTTTTTGTCCGGCAGCCTGAATATTTCCTTTGGGGCATCTATCTCAATACCCAGGAATTCAAGCACCCTGCTGGGACCTTCTGTTTTCTTTGGTGCCAGCGGAGCCCCTAATTCTTTGCACAGTTCTTGAAACTTGACCAGCATATGTTGTGTCTCCCTTCCCCCCTACCAATGAAAAGAAAATCATCCAAATAGTGGATGACCATTCTATAACTAGTTTTTTCTTGAAATATCCACTGCAAACGGGTGGCCAGATACTTCAAATGTTTGCACATGCTATAGAACATCCCATAGGCATGGCTTTGTCAAAATAGTGACTTACCCCAATTTTAAAACCCAATAGGTCCCAGTCTTCTTTCCTAACTGGCAGCAGTCTGAATGCAGATTCAGTTGTCTGTTTTCATCCATGTGTCCTTAAGCCCTGGATTATCCAGACTGCTTCCTTTAGTGTTGCATATGACACCTTACTATACTCCTCCTGATAAAATCATTCACCGAATCCTTCTGGATAGGATAGGTCATGAATCACCCTGTATTCCCATCTTGTCTCTTGGGTACCAAGCCCAATGAGTGAAATCTGCATGTTCCACTTGTGGTGGGAGTATCAAATGGGCCTTCTATTCTCCTTGCTGCCATTTCCTTTTCTATCTTCTGTCTTAACATCTCTTCCCTCCCTTTGACCAACCCCAGGTTGCTCGCCTCTCTCGCTTCTCTGGGACCCTCACACTGCAGTGAAAAACCTGTGCAAAAACCTTCTATGATCATATCTGCCAGTCTTTTGTTTGGATATCTGTTCAACCAAACTGTCCATGCCTCTGACTTGCTGGGGGTTCTGGCTGCCCCAAACTGCTCTCTGCCTTTCCTCCCATTTTCCCTCCCCGGTCCCTCCTTCTCACTCGGTGTTGTAGTTTAACTGTCAGTGATTCTGACCTCTCTACTTATGTTTCCCCTACCCCTCCTCCCCTGTTCCACACCTGCCCTTACACTTGATACCTCCAGAAAAAAACTGTTGACCTGAACTCTGACCCCCCATGTCCCTGCCCATTGGCCCATGTCATTCTGAATCTGCTTGCCGGGTGCATCCTCCTGCATTTTGAACATGCGTGCTGAAAACGACATTGAGGCCATGAACAAAAGGCCCTGTTGTAAGCCCAGCAGCACCGCTGAGGCATAACTCCTTTCTTCCCCCATTCCCCTTCTGGTGTCAACTGATCCATTACATAATCTGTCCATAAGTCTAGCTGCTTCATATCCCATCTTACATCCCCGTATGTTGCCATTCTCTGCCAAAAGATTCATCATAGTATATATCCACCCACCCCCTTTTTGCTTTTGCCTGCCTTATTATTAGGGAATATGTGATGAGCAGGATGCCCAACTCCTGCTTCTTCTCCAGGACAATGGCTGAGAATGCAGAAAACCTACAAACCACCGTCCCAAGTCTTCTCTTTTGTGAATTTGTCCCCTCTCTCTTCCCTAACAACACTACCACTGCTGTTCCTCTTTCCTATGTACTCTGCTTCCTCCTTACTTTCTGCCACTTCCCAGCTCAGCAAAGTGAATATATCCACATACTCTCCTTTCCATATTTTTCTCCTTTGGGCCAGTGGAACATCCTCCTACCCTCATCCCGGAGCACCTATCTCCTTGTACATTTTCCTTCTTCTCCATACCCCCTTCATTTCTTTCCAGCATCTCTTTCTCCATCCTAATCTCTGCCAGAGCTGATTCCATTTGCCCTAAACCTCCTTTCCCAGTGCCGACACCATTTTGATCTATATATTCTTTTATACTATCTCCCACTGTGCTGGGAGTGTTACCTGTGTCCTTGTCTGAGCCTTGCTGCCTGGTGTCTTCCTGGTGCCCCTGTGGCACCCTGTGGTTGGAGGGGTGGGTGAACCACTAGGGGTTGTGGAGGAAACACTATGTTCTGGGATCGGTCTGGGTTCCGGGGGATCCGAGCATGATCTTGGGAGGTACTGGTGGTACCGGTTCTATAGGCTGCAGAGGTACTGGATCAGCCCTTCAGGTGGGTCCCACTGCCAGTGGCTGTACCCTAGTGTGACTGCTTGGCCTTCAGCTGGTTGTTTCCCTCTGCCCCTTTCCTGGTCTGGTTCCTTTTCTCCCGGGTCTCCCTGGTTTCTCCCTTCCAACAGTTCCACATTCTGTTGGCTTTTTTCACTAGCTCGATTATAGCCCTGTAAGCATCATCCTTTGACTGCCTGCTCTTCTTTGGTGCCATGTCCTTTGATCCTTCTAACTCGAAGACAACTGATGGGAAGAAAACAAGATTCATTGTTAAGTGCTCGTACCACATGCCTTCATGTGGAAGGGGTCCCCAAGTCAAGAAATGACATTCCATTAAGCAACTTAGCCTGTACTGCATCCCTATGACCTGGCCCTGCTCCCAGAGAAACAGTCAACCAATGTTGCCTTGTGTGTTTTTGTTGCCCCCCACTGGGCCTTGAAAACGCTTCAAACGTTGCCTCCTGTGGCTGTCCAGGCCTAAATCTACTCCCCCTGCATGCCCCTGCCATGGTATGGCTGCTTAAGCCCCCAGGCCTCACCATTCCCCTTCCCTGCTCTGCCTCCCAGCCCTCCTGCTGGGTGTTGGTTGTCCCCAAACTGTTACCCACCCCCACAGGCCACCCATCCCTTCACTGGCTGATCCTTCCTCCCATTCTGGAAACCTGTTCCCAAATAAAACTCATTTCTTGGGCCTCATTCTATCATTTTGCCCTTCTGGCATGTGACATCATGCCACATAGCCAGGCCTCTCCAGTACCAGGCCTCAGGCCCACCTTTGCCTTGTGGCACCATGTGCCTCCTACCATTTCCTCCTCCCTTGAGACACTCTGCCCAATATCCTGACCAAACAACCCTTATCCCAAATATAAAACTTCCCTGCTTCAGAAATGGCCTAGCTACTTGCTTTGGCCTATTCCATTAACATGTGATGTCACACCATGTGGTCTCCCGTGACCTCAGCTGAGCCCTGTCACCAGCCCACCTTGTCATCCTGGTTCCTCTGAGCCTACGCCTGTCCCCTGCTGCCCTGGTCTGCAGCACTTTGTGCCCCTCTGGCTGCTAGTGCACAGCAGGATTCACCTATCCCTATGTGTAGGCCCTTTTTTATATATATTTTTTATTCCTTGACTCCCCGCACTGTCCTGATGGGGCAGCAAGTCCCCTTCCTTCCCAACACATTGCTGCTGGCCCCTAGTCACCTCCTCAATGGAGGAAACCATGGATTCCTTAAGAAATGGGAGGTGTAGTCTCCTCCTGAGGACCCGGGGAGGTAGCTGTGAGATCTGTTGGTGGGGAAGGGGTCCATTTTCAGCCATGGTCCTGCTGGCATGTGTGAGGCTCCATGGTCTGTGTTCTGCCAAGCACAAGGATGCAAGCCCCTGAAACCCAGGTATCTAGCTTTGCAGCTCAGTGCCTTACACCACAGCACCGTACTGCCCTAATCAGATTTCTGAGGCCTCCCCCCACATCCAAACCTGCCTCTTCCCCTTGTACCAATGCCTTCTCCTTCTCCTGCATTCCCACAGGGCTCACCCCCTCATAGCCCTTTTCTGTCCTCCCTTAGTCTTTTCCAGGCTCCACTCCCCTCGTGGCTGCTGCATGGCGTGTGACGTCACGCCACATGGCCGCCAGTGTCAGGCTCATGCTCTCTCTTGTTTTGGGCCTCTTCTACACAAACTCCATTCTTCTGAGGTGATAAAACTGCCGAAGGTTCCAGGCTTACCAGTCCAGCCTCAACGCTGCAACTTTTTTGCCCACTACTCCAATCTCTTGATCTACCAACTGTCCCAACGCCTCTCTCTTGCTAGGCCCTCCACTGGGCAAAAACTGTTGCATTCTGCACAAACTTCACTGACCTTGTAAAAACGCACTTTTCAACAAAATTCTCTTGTCTGTGCCTAATTGCCTCACGATTTTAAAACAAGTATAATCTCTGTACAGCGCAAAATTCCTACAACCACTAAAACACATGTCCTTGTACCAGCAATACTATAATTCTTTCTCAAGCCAAAACCTAATGAAACAGTCACCTACTAAACAAGGCACATCACCTCAGTATTCCCTAAACCACTAGAAACACATTCATCCAGGCCAGCAATGCTAACAAACTTCCTTCAAACATAAGATTATTGTAAAGTAGTCACAAACAATACATCTTAAAGATTAACTTCATTCATATAACTTTCTTCATTGGAAGCTATCTTACCTGCTGTACCTGGTGCACAAACCTTTGAACAAAAACTGCCAATCTGATATGCTGCAGTTCTTATGAATCAAAACTCTGCAAAAAGAGGCTGAAACCCTTCTGTGCTGTCCATTATGTACCTCCACTTGCCCCTCCCCTTCCTGTTGCCTGACCATTGTTCTATCCCTTATCCCCTCCCATTCCTTCCCCCCTCCCCTTCTGAGCACAACCATCCTAATGAAAGAGAAGGGGTGCACCAGGACAACCTGGTCTGCCCCTTAAAGGTCAAACTCCATTGTCCATATATTTGGGTCAGATGAGGAATTTTTTCCCAGTTCAACAAATAAATAATACTTCTAAAAACTCATTTATTGACAGTTTTACCAACAATATTGACATGGCTACCATCACCACACCCTAAAGTGAATAAACATGTGGCACATGTCTGTGATACTTTAATTTATTTGCAACTAGCTAACATAACATCTAACTTACAAAAAATAACTGCTATTTAAACATAACTAGTGCCATAAAATATTGCTCTATCACTAATTGGATACAATGGTACTCAAAATCACACATAAAAGACCATGCATGTAACTGACACAAAATAGAACAATAGCCAAACATTGATCTTCATTATGTAAGTGTCATTTTTGACTAAACATTATTCCTCCGACATTAACCATTTACAGAAACTATTACACCACCACGTGAATCTACACATGTAGTGAAATTGTAGGAAATGTAATAATGCTAGCATGCCCATCACATAACGTTTCTTACTTTATCACGTGAACATGCACTGAAATATTAAATACCATAAAGAATAACTCAGTTAGTAAATGTCAATATTCTAGCTAGTTGTACAATATCATCACTTAATTACTCAAAAAGCATATGTTTAATTATTTATAATAACTAGTCACAATTCCCCTCAATGTACTCACAGTTTGATATTTTTCATAACAACCAGCTGGCTGTTATCACATTCATAAACCATGTCAGTCAAAGTATGCTGCTGACTCATTTAGCAACATTATGTATATGACCAGAACCAAACAGTCTCAGAAACTGCTAAACAAACATTGCTGTTCTGTTATTATTAAACATTAAAAAAGGTGAGGATGTTTGATATGATAATCAGATGCACACCCTCACTGTGTCATACTTTGACAAACCCCAAGACCACACCGCACCATCCCACAGCTCAGGTGCGTATTCTAAATTCTCATTTCAAAACCTTCCCCATTCATTATTTTCTATTTTATTACTATCCATTTTTGTAAAAATAGAACTGCTAAGTCAGAGCAATAATCAAGTACTGCTAGCACACTTACTAATACTACTCAGCAATAAATGTTGAAAAAAGTATTTGTCAAAAATATTATCTACCATAAACACCCTTACAAAGTACTATTCAAATTTTTCAATTCGTTCTTCTTAACCAACAAAACAATACACAGAGAAAGCAAAGACTATATCTCAGCTCAGGTTCATGATAACAAATAAAATACATCCTAAGAAACAATAACAGAAATAACTAACAAACTTTTTTTTTTGCCCATCCCAAGAGCAACCAATCAATTCGGACTTACCTACATACGTACATATGTGTGTATATATATATATATATATATATATATATAATATTTAAATAATAAACTAATTTAAAACTACTTTTATGTCTCCTGAGTTTTATTTTCATATAGTTACTGTTATCTGCTTCTAATATTGATTAAAATGTTTTTTCACTGCTATTTACTGCATAGTACTAGAATGCAGACTAAGCAGAATACTAGTAACACCACCTCCTACAAATGGTCAGCAAGGGGTGCAGAGGGGCAGTTGTCACAGACACTTAAATAAGTGTCTCATGGTACACATCTCATATAAGTGCAAAGTACCCACCTCTCGACATCCACAGCCAACTGACAACTAAGTACAGTATTAGCACTACTGCACAGACACTCTCAAAGTTACTTTCTGAGCATGCCTCCACTAACACTAGTACTGCACTCAGTGATCAACTGGCCGTGGACATGATAGATACACTGTACCACTTACCAAATGGCAACAGGTGGAGACACATGCAGGGTGGACTAGCACAGACTCCTGCTATTTTTACTGTTCTCCCACACCCCAACATGCCAACCCACCCTCCACCTCCTCCCACCCATTCCCAGTCATCAACTGTCACAACCTCCTGGCACGTCCACAAACCAACTACCAACTAAGTGAAGTATTACCACCACAGTACATACAAACTGAAAAAAAATTTCTGACAGCACCTACAGTACTACTAATACTGCACTTAGTCAGCAGCTGCCCATCGACATGACACTTACAGTGTCCCACTTACTAACTCAGGACACACGGACTGGTTGCAGGGCCTTCTGCCACAGCACACTAGAGGAGGGGTGGATGACCAATAGAACTACCAGGAACTCATTATTAGAAATGTTTATTATTGTCCAGTTTGAATGTGGACAGGGGACAATGGACTACTACCTGGAACTCATGTTGTGAAATGTTATTGTTGTTCTCTTAGAACATTGACAGGTTGGACACTAGAGCACCACAGAAGTTGTAATAAAATGAATGTTCATATTTAATAGTTCAAGTAAGCGGGATGGGAACATTAGACCACCAGGAACTCATGATGTGAAATGTTTATTATTGTCCAGTTTGAACATCCATGGGCTGGAGAATTAGAGTACCACAGAACTGACAATAAAATGAATACAGAATCTATCACTAACAAAAGAGACACCCTGGATATCAACAAACAATTAAAAATTCATACATTTGACAATGATCACAGTCAACAAAATACCATACTACCCAGCTAAAAACACACACATTCAATATCAAGCAATAATATACATCCTACTCTTATATCAATAAGCACCATCACACTTCTCCACTGTTAACAACTGCAATTATGAGTTTTCCAGACACTCACAAGCTAACATACACATAGCAATGCACAATATGTGATCAGTTCTATTTTTTCACCATTTTTTGTTGGCTCTAAAAATAGCCTTTTTTTAACACTGCAAATGTGATATACTTGACAATCACCACCGTACAGGCATGCAATCACAAAACTGTAAGGATACCATGTTGAAGGTCCCCAACAAAAATGTCATTGCCACTGTTAGAGAGATGCACACCATCTTTTAAAAATAGCCAGTACTTGTAATACATAATTTTGGGGTGACGAATAGTGTGCATTCCCATAGCATGTAGGAATCCAGATATTTGTATGTTAACCTTCCTGTGTGATCTTTCAAGTGCAGAACAGTAATCCTCATCATTCCAGACCATGCGTTGTGTAATATCTGAATACACAATTTTACACGATGGCAACATACTGATAAGCTGCTGTAAGTCAGACTGTGCAGCCTCTATTAAGTCAATAGCCCTTTTGTAACCCAAATCATTGTCTTCAAGATGGATAAGGAGTATGTCTGGTTCTGGGTGTCTATCCAATAAGTGGTATATGGTAAGCATGAGCTGCTCCCACCTCATGCCACCCTTACCAAACCAAGACACAGAGCATCCAGGTAGTTGTAAATCATTCCCAAAATGACTACATCTACTGAACACTGCTGCCCGTCTCACCAAACTTGATCCTACTATCCATACAGTAACTGTATATTTTTCTGCCATGCTGAGTAACAAATATTAATAACTCAGATGTAGAAATATCACAACTGTGTCTGTCTGACTACCAAGTACTAAGAAGTGAAACCACCACAATGACTACTATTCTATTGCATCATCCAGATACATGCAGACAAAACAATCACATACAATAACCTTTTCATAGATTGGATAGTGTACCATATACTCCTAGCTATGCATGTAAGCTCTCTTTCTATTGGCATGATATTTATTAAACACTTTTTTGTTTTGGGGGGAAATACTATCATCTGATTGGCACAACTCATAAATTGCCAGTAACACAAATTTTGTTTGGTCTAAGTGACTAGCCATAATGTTCTGGCAAACTAAATTCCCTCTCTTACTGAGCCAGCTGCTTGAGTGGTGAGTGGAACCATTTCTTACTAATTGACAGAAATAGTGAACAACTGTAATCAACAGTACTATTCTAATTTGATTACACAAGTCTCACAACCAGTTTAATTTAATGATACATTATCTGCAGTGAGAAGTACTGTGACTTAATTACCTAAATTAAATATATTTATTAGTCTCTCTCTCTATATAACAAGTGCAAAAGCAGTACCTGGTAAAGCTAGGCAACACACAATATGATTCCAACTCAGGATTCCACAACAATTTAAACACACACATATGTAACAACAAACTGCCACTGTTATTAGATTAGTCAGCAATTGTCACAAACTAAAGTAGCACTGAGTAAAAATACATCTCCTTAGCACACTATCAACTTGTACAGATCAGCCAGTCTGAGATACCAAACAAAACCTGCAAAACAGTTAATAACAAAGATTGGAGCCACAAGAAAGATCACAAGAACAATAAGTAACTAGTAGAAAGCAATCACAGTACTTTGACTGACCAAATTATAAAATGCATAAAACATACAACTTTTCAAAAAATGATAATTTTTTTTTTCACTTGTACAAATCACACTCTCAAATACCTATTTCCATTAGTTTTCCAAAAACAATCCATTGGTAACACAGACATATTAAAACTTCCATGTATTGCTAAACTGTGTCACAGTCTGCCAGGCCATGCTGCTATTAATATTTCAAAATAACTGAAAACTCCACAAATGACCTAGCTAAACTAAACAGTTCCTCCCAATATCAGTGGTAAAAAATACATACAGTAGTTCCTAATGCCCCAAAAGACAGTTAAATAACTTTTTTAAAACTTTTAAAACCATTTGCATCAAAGTTATAACATATTTCTCAGTAGTTACTTTTTAAGTAATGTGCTGTTCCCTTCTCGATCACTCGATCTAAAATGGCCCCCAGAGTGTTATTCTTCAATTCTGTTGGTTCACTCATGACTAACCTAGCCATTTCTTTGTTCGCAAGCATGCAATTTCTTTGACCGCGACTTGCACTGATTGCCAATATCGATCGTGACCGTGCAAAATCTTTGATCGCGAGACTAGCCGTTAACAGTCTTCCACACTACAAAAAATGCTCTCCTAACTTTTTTAACCAGAACAGACCCTGATAACTTTACACAAATTAATAAACAACCAGAAAACTGTTTTTATATCATTTTAACACATTTTGAAATAATTCCCCCACTTTCTACAATCTTTGTCAGTGAGCATGCAAATTCTTAAATCGCGACTCGGTTTGACTGAGAGGATTAACTGCGAGTTTCTACATCTTTGATCATGAGAATAACGCAAGACGTCGATGTACACCGCATCTGACTGTCTAAACCTAATTTCTTTCAAAACATCCAAACAAGAAAAGCCTTCTAGCATATTAATAGCCCATAAGTAAAAGAATAATGTTTTTTTGTTGTATCTATTTTCAAATAATCACAGCGTCTTTATGATCTTTGGATCGTGACTGAGCAAAATCTTAAATCGCGACTCACTTTAACCATGAAAATACACCGCAAGCTACAAATTCTTTGATCGCAAGAATAACGCAAGACTTTTACATTAAACATTTCTTACACTACAAACCCAATATTTTTCAACACCAAAAGACTACAGAAACCCTCTTAGCATTTAAATGAGCCACAACTAACAAAAAATAGTTGTCTTATTTGTTTTATTAACATTTTACATACTTTCTGTGCTTTTTTTATGATCTTTGACCACGAGCATGCAAAATCTTTGATAGCCAATCAGTTTGATCGCGAACTTGAACCGTGACTTTACAAATTCTTGGGCCATGAAGAAAACCATGTGACTGTACTAAAAAAACAGTAACAGCTGTAAGAAGTCAACTATTTACTTACTATACACCACACAATGGTCACATATGTCTACTGACAGTTCACAAGTTCTGCATGTCATAAAACCAACATAAACAAGCTTCAACACTAATACCATACAATTTACATGTTCTTTGTTCACTTAGACTGCAAATTCTTTGATCGGACCATCTTTTGATCATGCGACGATCGTTCGAAGTTGACAAATTCTTTGTTCATGACAAAATACAAATTAATTTTAACTTATACTGCTTTCTATACATGCACTATAAGACCCAATCATCATTATAGCCATGTTATAATTCCATCCCAATTGTCAATAAAAATACCATTGTTCATTACAGTTCACTACACAAAGAGAAGCAGTGCACACCTTAATTTAACACAACTGCTCTCATGCTTTTGGTTCAGACTGAGACACATTTTGTTTTACATATACAGCAGAGCAATTGCATCTGAGAGACAGAACATTAGCATGCCAGTAGTGCATCAATGTGTGTGCTGCTTATTGAGGAAGAAGGGGGTCATTGCTGGATATTTCAGAAAAGACCGACTGGTTGTAGTGTTTTTTTTTTGTTTTGTTTTAACAGTAATCTTTATGTGCTGTTTCTTTAGCTGCTATCGGGGTCCTTAGATGTGAAGTACAGGTTGGTGGCACACAACAATGACTGGATACAGAGCTGCACACTAAGTATGCATGCTCACATGTGCACTGTACTACACTAGCCACGCTCTGGGATTGCAATGTTTTATTTTTCGTTTGAAAATTACTTGTTAGCATAGAAATTGAATAAAACTGTCAGCTATTTTATTGCACTGTGCTCCAGGAGCTGTAATCAAGTCAAACAGGGTTATATGGCATGTACAGTAGTACAGTAATGTAACAGAAGTATTTTGGGGTAGAGTGAGAGATGAGCAATGGATTCATCACGCTTTCTGTTTTTACAGTTCTTTTTTTGTCTCGGGTTGTTTAGTTTTAATAATGGATACTGCACGTGTTTATTAGAAACACCTGTGAAGGAAGTGGCGTAGTTTTGTTTAGTGTGTGTGATGATTTTGTTACCAAGAACTGTGGCAGAAATTTGGACTTGCATTTTTTGATTTTGTTTGTCAGAACAGCTGGTATTTTGAACCGTGGCATTCTGTGGGCGAACACATAAATGTCCTACAACCTGTTTGCAAGAATGCTAGTGGTGTGTTTGGCATGGTCGGAGGGATTCTCGATGGGGTTACTGATGTGGCTGACTGGTAGCTGGTACCTTTTCCAGAGGGTACACTGAAGAATTTGCAATGCTGAAAAGGTGCAAGCCAGCCAATCAAAATGCAGCATTCTGTCTATTTGTTTGTGCCCATCGTATAATACTAAATATATGTTTTCTCACTTTTCTTAGGTGACTTCAACAACAAACATATTGAAGAAATACTTCATCAGCTTCATCATGGGCATCTGTCATAAAACCAGAGCACATAGAGAAAGTGCAAGCTGTACTAGTTGTTCATTATCATGCCATGTAAGAACAAATGGTAAAGCTTCTTAACAGAAGCATCACAAACTGTCTTCTCTCCACATTACAGAGACAAAATCATATACAACTAAAGAGACAGCAACCATCCTCTAAGAAAACTACCACAAGTAGCCTTCCTAGAGAAAAAGTACAATCACAATGTCCAGCACTGTCATCACCAAAGTGTACACATGTGAGACAGAAAAAAAATGCTAGGCGTAGTACCTCTCCTAATGCTCGACACAGTAAGATAATGTTTTTCAAAAAAGTAGTCCACAGAGCTAGGATTGAACGTGTGATCTCCAAAATAGTGAGACACAAAGGTAACAGGCTACGTTCTAAGCTATCATTGATGAAACTCCGCTTAAGAACAAGATGATTTGTTAATGTGGCTCTAGCAATACGTTCCCAACTTTGGTTTGACATGATGTCAGCCATTAATAAATTGACTACAAAGATCAAAGAGATGAGAAACACTATCTTATCTTTTGAGCACTTAAACACAGACAATATTTCTCTTGTGTTCCAAGGAGACTGGCTTCATTGAGAGTACTCAGAAGCATTCTTCTGGGAAGAGACATACCATGCACACAGTGGAGACATTACATAAACACTAGATGAGCATGGAAAAGTACTAAATGTCTTACCTCTATCCCATGAAGCCATCCAACCAAACAATGACAATGAGGCAAAAGATGTTGAAAGTGACAAAAAATCTTCAGCAAAAAAATGGCCATGTGGCAGAACATGTAACATTAGAGAGGAATCTATTATATCAATAAAAACTTTCCTCTCAAGAACTCTTAACACAAAGAGATCAGAACGACACACACTGCTCCATAACATTGACAGTGTGAGATCCAGCTCACAAAGACCTAATGGGCCACTGTCTCACACATGCTTACAATCCATGAACTGCAACAGCTTATTTCATCACTTCTCATATGCTAGCAGTACTTAACTCTGGCATCCCACAAATTTGTGCAAAGGTTGTATCACATCAGATCTCTCATCTGAGACCATATGCAGTTCCAAGCATTACTCGATGATGGAGATGTTGAAAGACTTAGTGAGTTAATCAGAAACTTGCTAAAGAGCTCAAAGATTGAGGTTTACTGCTACTGTTTCTGAAGAAACAAGTACTCTCTCAGACATCTCTGGTTAAAGAAAAGCAACTCCTATGACAATTTGGTCATGAATTTGCTAAATTTGAATTAAGCAAAAGAGAAATTTGAAACAATATGTGTGTCTATGTAAACAATTGTTCTATAAGCACCTATGTGTGAAAGTAGACTCTTCAAAACATCCCATCTTGGAATGAAATGTGGGGACGTCTCCATGCATACCTTTTACTAAAGTCTGACTTTGAAGAACTCACAACTGTGTTACTCTGTTCCTACTGTCATAACAAAATCAAGAGTGATAGTTTACCTCCTCAGTCAGTACTCAATAAAATGGAAGTACAACCAACACCTAATGAGATAACAGTGCTGAACTTGTTTGAAAGGATTCTCATTCAAATCATGAAGCCATTTCAAACAATCACCAGGCTGAATACAAGGACACGAGACCTACCAAACAAAGAACTTGTATGCTCTCTCAAAGGCTCTATTGTCTACCTGCCTTTACCTTTGCAAGACAATTTCAATACTATTTCAGAAGACAATAGTGTAGTCATCTTGGTAAATGGTGAGCCAACAAAGGCAAAAACAATATGGCAAGAGATAGTCAACGTAGGCAATGTAAAGAACGCTTTGAGATATCTAAGAGAGCATAATCCTTTCTATACTGAAATTGACATTGACACATTTACTACACTCTCATCAGATATTGCCAGAGACAACTCTGACAAGGCAATACTTCAGAAAGTTGACATGGCAACTGCACAGAATGTGTATGAGCAATTTACGATACACCCATTGCACGGCAAAGACCCAGCAATGGATAACATTGATTTATATCAAATGAAACAAGTGGAGGGCAATCCTGTTAGTATATGGGAGGCCACCCTAGAAGCTCGTTGTTTCCCTGATCTGTTCCCATTTGGTACAGGAGGCCAATTAGGAGGCCGATTAGATGAACGAGAAGCATGAGTACCAGGAGCTGAGTATAGGACCTCATGAATACTACATAGGGATAGCAAGTTTCACAGAAACATTGCATACCTCTTCCACCTTCTTTGGGAAAGTGAACTTAGTGTCCTATCTGCTAGTATTGCTCACACATTGAGACTTGGGACAGAATTTAGCAATATGACAACTGCACAGTTGCTACACAAGCTGCAGACCAAAGATGAAACACTGCAAGTCAGTCTTTCTTCTGTTTTGTCTAGCATGCGTGGTATCAATGAATATTGGTACAGATGTCACTCTGAGGTAATGTGCATGCTGAGAGAATTTGGCCCAGCAACATGGTTTGTGACACTCAGTTGTGCAGAATATTATTCGGATGATCTGCTCGATATATTGAGATGGGCAAATTCTGATGTTGAGAACATCCAACCAATGACTCTAAATGAGCTCTGTTCACTTGATCCAGTAACCATTTCAGGTTACTTCCACCACCGGTTCCAGAATATTTTGAAATTCATACTGTGTAAGACAAATCCTCCCCTCTGTATTGTTGAGCACTACTTCTGAAGGGTTGAGTACCGCTTCCATGGAGCACCACACATTCATATGTTGCTGTGGAATAAAGATGCCCCATGAATTGGGGACAATGAAATATCTGACATTCTAAGTTTCCAGATACCAGACAAGTATAATAGTGCAACACTGTGGGTACTGGTCCAGAAATTCCAATGATACCTCTGTGGAAAATACCATCGTAGGAAAGTGAAAAACAAAGGTCAGTGGTATACTCACTGACGTTTTGGGTTCCCAAGGTGAGTTTCCCCTAGCTGCTTCACTTAATGACATTTTTTCAGCCATGCGACACCACCTGAAAGCAAAGTCAACAAAGCGAGTGTATGAACTACCTCGCACAGAACCAGAAGTCTATATCAATGACTATAGTCCTTCCCTTCTGTTGATGTGGCAAGCAAACATTGATGTCCAGTTTGTAGCAGACAACTCAATGGTTCTTGTGAGGTATGTAACATCATACATTACTAAACATGAGCAAACCAACATCAAAGAAATGTGGGAAGAGCTGTCAAACTGTGATAGATCAATGTCTTCCAGACTTTGGTCACTAGGGCTTAAGACTGTATCACACCATGAATGTGCAGCCTATGAAGCAAAAGACCGCCTTACAGGTGTATGTCTATATGGCAAATCAGAATTCATACATTTCTTAAATGTAAATCACAAGCAGAACAGGTGACGTGTTCTGAAGAGCCATGAAGAGATTGAGGAGTTGGCTGCCACAGCACCAACATCCACATCCATTCTTAAGAGCAACTTAATTGACAACTACTATCCACAGTGCCACAGGGCTATGGATGCTCTCTGTCTCTTTGAGGTTGCTCAATGGTATGACTACAAGTGGGGTGTTACTTCAGACCCAGAAAAAGGAATATATAAAGTAACTGGCTTTGATGGCTCACTTGTCAATAAACGCAAACCATGGCTAATTGACCACTACAAACTGACATTGAGTACAACAGAAAGCAAAGAACATTATTACTTTGCTCTATTGTTTCTATTCAAACCTTGGAGATCAGAATCTGAATTAAAAAGATTGTCTGACTCATATGAACAAGAGTTTGTACAAACATATCATACCTTCCAGAGTCATGTCTCTGAGACATACATTCAGAGACTTGAAATGGAAAAGCAACAGATAGATAACATGAAGAAAGTCCTAGATGATGACACACCTGTCACATCACAGGAAATGGTTGATGTTGAAGGAGAAGGCACATTTGGTGCTCCACTTCCTCCTAATGACCCAGCTGTGCTGATGTCAGAGGTTGTGGGCACAATGCAACAAAGCATGTACATCTCAGAGTCAGCCACTGACATTGTCGACAAGTTAAACTCACATCAAATAGTTGTGTATCACTCTATTATGCACACAGTTAAACATGCAATCCAGCACTACAGAAAGCATTGTCTCTGTGAAGAACAAACACCAATCAGGATGTTTGTAAGTGGTGTTGCTGGGACTGGGAAAAGTTTCTTGATCGAAGCCATAAGCACAGGAGTGTGTGGCCTTACCAGAACGCCAACATCTGTTATTGTTGCAGCTCCTGCAGGTTTGGCAGCTTATAACATTGGTGGTATCACACTCCATAGGTTATTTATGTTGCCAGTCGAGCATGGAAAGAGTGGTGATTACAGGAAATTATCATACGATGTTGCCAATGAACTCAGGTCAATGTTTGACAAAATGCATTTGCTCATCATTGACAAAATAAGCATGGTCTCAAATGTTCTACTCACATTCATCCACCTACATCTACAGGAGATACTTGGAACTAATGATAATGTTCCATTTGATGGAAAGAACATCCTTGTTCTTGGAGATCTCCTTCAGCTAGCCCCTGTAAATGGTAAGCATGTTTTCTGCAGTCTATCCCTTGAAGAGGCAAAGAAAACTATTGGATGCATTGGTGGAGTAAATCTATTGGAATTTTTCTCATATGTTGAACTCTCTCAGAACATGAGACAACAAGGTGACATGTCTTACAAAGCTAGTGACGAAGCACGTATTAGTGCACTCATACCCACCCACGTTGAGATGCTAAGACAGCGCATCGTCACAAGAAATAATACTCCTATCCAGGATGCTTGTGATATGTTTACACATGTTCAGAAAACTGGGCTACATGTTGTGTGTCTATTCCCAAGGCTAACACAGTGTGCAGAGTTCAATGACATCATGATGAAGAGAGAACAGCAACCTATAGTCACCGTGCCATGCATAGACACAATGGATGGCATTACTCTATCACGAACACTGTTATCAAAAATGGCAGATCATCTGAAACAGCTCACAAATGATGTGTCATGCACAGCTGGTCTTGAAGCTGTACTACCACTGTGTAGAAATGCACATGTCATGCTCCACAGAAATATTGATGTTGATCGAGGTCTCGTGAATGAGGCACAGTGGGAATATCCAAGACTTCCTGTACAATGTAAAAGGTACAGCTCTGGAGTTTGTAGTTGTGAAATTTGACAACTGTGAAATACCTCAGCCAATAGACAGAGTCACAGTTAAATATGAACTTGTGAAAGACATATATGTGACAAGGAAACAGTTTCCATTGTGTGCTGCTTATGCAGGCTCCATACACAAGTCACAAGGCCTCAGCCTTGATACTGCCATAATTGATATAGGCACTGATATATTCAAGGATGGCATGTCTTATGTTGCACTGTCTCGTGTAAGACAATTGTCTGGAGTACACATAGCCAAACTTGCAGAAAGCAAAATACGTGCTGACACAAAATGCATAGTTGAGTACAACAGATTACGTACATTGTACCAACCAAATGCTCCAGTTCCCAGATATGCATCTGTCACACTGATCACAATTGATGAAGGACACAAACTGAAAAGACAGCATACAAAAACTCCACAGCTATTACGTGAGTACTGCACAAAGAAGCAACCTCTGAAGAAACTTCTTGCATCACCCCCCTGCAAAAAAATGTATTGGAGTCAACACACTGCCAACATTTAACAACAGTACAGGAGTCAACTGCTATGCAAATGCAACTATGCAAGCATTCCTCCACATCCCTGAGTTTGCTACTGTGTTAAACTGCTGCCCATCAACACCTCTCTCAGAGGCATTAAAGAATGTCATAAGAGGTACTCAAGATGAGCTACCCAGTTTACAAAGCTTGACTCCTCTAAGGCTAACTCTTGGTCAATATGCAGGACAATCTATGTTTGCTAACAATGCACAACAAGATGTCACAGAGTTCATGATGTGAATAATACAGTTTGACAGATGATGGCATAGATCTGTGTCAACACGTCAAGGCTGACTATGTGTCCAAGTACAAATGTTTGTCATGTGGACACAAAGAATCACAAACAACACAGGATATGCTGTGGCTCTCTGTCTATGTCCCTGAATAGAGAACGGTGAAATTCCATAGGTTATTTGCTAATGCAGAAACTGGTTGGCTATGCCGAAGATGTGGGCATTCTTGTGTATGCTCTCTGAGAGTTACATATTCAAGCTCATACATTATTATTGTACTGCAGTGCTTTAACTTTCAAGGTACGAAAGTCACACTACCAATTTCTCACTTCCTTGCTATGTTCTCAGGTACTCAATTTGACACGCATGCAATCATCTTCCATCACAGCCTATCCATTCACTCTGAGCACTATGTCATGTGGTGAAGATTCAGAAAGGGATGGGTAGAGTGTAATGATACAGTATGCACCCTAAGGGAAAGGCTTCCAAGAAATCTAAAGGATGCATATGTCATAATACTCCTCTGCACCAATGCTGCACAACGTATGGAAGAGTAATGGTAACCAATCACAACATATCACAAAACCAGTCTCTCTGCAAAAATAACATTTCATCTGCATATCCCACCCAGATGTTTTGTTCTCAAACACCAATGTACATACACATTAGCATTACATACTTCATCAAACACTACTAGTCTCTGATGACACCTTGGTGACCAATGTGTTCTACATATTGCACAAAACAACCACAGCCCATGCTGATGTGCCACATTTCTCTGGCATTGAACAAACATAACACAACAGTACAGCAATGGGTCTACCTATGGCACAAAAATTCCTGTGTATAAAACTTCTACCATCATAATTAGGATGCAAAACAATACTGTTTTCACCATAAATCACAATTGATCACCAAAATCATTGTATTGTGATATTCACCATTTGCAACTTCCATATACTAACAACAAAAACTGCATTATTATCTGTTCAAGTAGACTTGAGGATATTGAGCTGTAATCAATAGCCAGTCAGTCATATGTTTTGAAGATGCCTTTACTTAACGTCATATACCATAGCACATATTACTGTGTACTCACTTGTGTCATAGTACTATCTTGCATGACAATCACAAATAAATTAACCTATGTAAACAGTTATCAGAGATGCAACAACTTTTTCAACATATTCAGTTGAGAATACCACTTGTTTCAACAACAGACTTCAGGTAAAGTTCACAATCCTTTTCCTGTTGTTACCTCACATTACTGACCTCTTACTATGATACTTACTAATTTGACTTCCGTCAAATCCAAAGCAGACTCAAGGGTGCTGGATATTACTCTGCATCAGTTAGTAAGTTATGTGTTAAATGTGGCTATCACACCACATTGGAGAGTAACACTGCTACACCTCAGTGTCATCTCTACTACTATGATGAAACTGTTGAAAAACAATAATGAATTCACTATCACTGTAATTGCACTCTGAAGACTGAATATGCCATTATCTCCCACTGGTCTATGACTTACAGCAGTGGATAATGACAAATTATTGAAAATGAATGTGACTCAGACTTGTGTATATGTACTGTATATAATATTGAGTTTCAATTTGAATGTATGTAAGTTCAATCAAATCATAAATCTTCATTTTTGTTTCCTACCCACTGTTCCAAATTAAACATTTTTGTACACTTAATGGTATTGCATTACATTAAGTGCTACTATTTACAGGAGGAATACCTCATTAAAAAGATCTATACATGTGGTTATCTGGCCTACTGCCACAGTATAATTAATCTCTATACATCTCTGCAAAAGTATACACGTCACAAGTTATTGTTCAATACTAACAATGATTGTCTACTTCTGCTATACAATGCAAACAATTGGTCTGCTCTTGCTGTAACAGGATTGTCCCGGATTTCCCCCTTTTCCCTCAGAAAGAGACAGAGACCGTTGTTTGTTGTTGTGCTCAGATTGGCAATTAATTTATTTATGTATCATATTTCCATGTTCCATTTCATCATCTTTTATTATTATATCTCTTACAATTTCATTTATTTTCATCCACATATCAATCTCTGATCATCCCTCTTTCTTCTTTTTCTCCACCCAGGTGAAAACCTGGCTGCCTTATTCTCCTTTTCTGTTAGGTAACGGTGAAAACCGAGACCGCTTTCTCCTTCATCTTCTTCCTCTTTTGGTGTTATTCCTTTTTCTTTCCCACTTCCCCTCCTCCCCCCCTTTTTCCCTTTTCTCCTGCCATCCACCTTTGGCAGTCCATAACCATATTATTATGTGTCATCCACCTTTGGCAGTCCAAACTGTCCAACTGGATGCATCTGTAATCCACCTTTGACAGACCCACCATACAGTCCCTTCTTGACTGTCTTCCCTCTTGCTCTGCCTTGAGGGGTGGGTGGGAGGATCAAAACTCCAGTAAAAGTGGCTGAAACCCCTCTGTGCTGTCCATTATGAACCTCCACTTGCCCCTCCCTCCTGTTGCCTGGCCATTGTTTTATCCCTTGTCCCTCCCTTCCTTCCTTCCCCCCTCCCCTTCTGAGCACAACCATCCTAATGAAAGGGAAGAGGTGCACCAGGACAACCTGGTCTGCCCCTTAAAGGTGCAAACTCCATTGTTCCAGATTCCCTCCTTTTCCCTCACAAAGAGACAGAGACCATTGTTTGTTGTTGTGCTCAGATTGGCAATTAATTTATTTATATATCATAATTCCATGTTCCATTTCATCATCTTTTATTATTATATATCTCACAGTTTCATTTATTTTCATCCATATATCAATCTCTGATCATCCTCTTTTTTCTTTTTCTCCCCAGGTGAAAACCTGGGTGCCTTTCTTCTCCTTTTCTGTTAGTAACGGTGAAAGCGAGATCGCTTTCTCCTTCATCTTCTTCCTCTTTGGTGTTATTCCTTTTTTTCCCCATCCCCTCCTCCCCCCCACTTTTTCACCACTAGCTGGTCTCCAGCTTGTGTTGGATGACTGGCTTTCCCCTCACTTAGGGTATTATTCTCCCTTACCTCAGGGACGATCCTTTTTAATCCTTCTCTTTTCCTTTTTTTTATATTCTGTTTTTTTGGGTGTCTCCTCCATGCTTCTATAAAGCCCATCATTTCTGTGTTAAACATGTCTATGGCTAGATCCAACAGGTGCATCCCATCTGGTCTGTAGAAATCTTCTACCCATTCTTCCACACCCAGCAGTATTACTTGTCCTCCCATATTCCTTACTCATGTCCCTACCCTTCTGTTCATCTTTCTCCAGGCCCTATTCACAGCTCTTTAGCTGTGCTCCTGCCTCCAAACCCTCCTTGGCATCATATCCAACCAGGCAAGGCATACCCGAGGACACCACTGCTGTATTGTTCCTAGGTCCCTTTTTATCTGCAAGTATGTGTCTACCCACGGCTTGTCCGCAAGGTCGTTGCCCCCCAAATGTATAATAATTTAGTCTGGACTGGGTCACCATTCCTTAAGTTCCTTCAAGGTGGGAAGCAGTTGTGCCCATCTCATCCCCCGGATGGCACGCCAAACCAACCTACACTGTTTCACATATTGGTACAGCTGCTTTCTCCCAGCCTTTTTCTCTGCTCTCCTTTCTGCCCAATAAATATAGGAGTGGCTGAAGATCCAAACTTCTGTGATCCTCCCTCTTCCTATGGGGTTTAAGCAAAAATAATTATCTTATATGTGCTCTTAGTTTCCTCACTGTAGTATCCCCCTCCCTGTCTTCCCCATCCCCATTTGTCTCCACATCTGTAATGAAAAACCAAAGGCAATCCGTTAATTTTCTTACTTTAGTGCTCGAATGTATCTCTTATAACTGGCAGACCGCCAGCATCCTTCTTTCAAATTATTATTTACAGTTTCGCCTGCCGCTGCCCACTGTGAGGCAGCCCTAACCAACAAGGATTGGGACGAATAATTTGCCGGGTCCTCCCCTAGGAATTGCATGCCTTTTTTGAGCAATCCTGTGACTTGATAACCTGTGACCCTTCTCCCATCACCATGAACAAATACTCTCCCTGTCCTGGTCCCATGCTCTGCGACGAAAGCCCATAAAGCCTGCACTGGGCATACTGTGCCCATTACGTGTCTCTTTAGTGTCACTATGCAACCCTGTCCCCTTTGATCCATTTTTGACCTCTTAATCTTGATCTGTATCTCTTTCATCCCCCAACCTATATCTTCCCATTCTAACCCCCCTTCCTTGTCTTTTTTGCCATGGCCTAACACCTCACTCACTCTCATGGCCCCTGCAAACATTACAACATAAATTGTGTGAAATAGCTGGGCCTTGGTCTTTGATCTGCATATTGCTGGGAGCACATCATTTAGTTTTGCTAGCCACTACTCCCCTATTGGTCTTCTATTGTCTACTGGCCCTTGTTTCAACCTACCCCATCCCTGCATCATTCTTCTAGTGAACAATGATTTTGTCGGATCCTTCCATCCCTTTAGACTGCAGATAACACTAATCCCTGCCAAGTAGACCCCCACTGTGGTGTGGGCTGTTCCATTTTACCACTGCTCCATGGTGAACTTTCATAACTGTTCCTCTGTGAGTGGCCTACTTACCTCCATCTGGTGTGTTGCTCTGAATTTTTTGAAAAACTCTCCAGGCCCCATCTTAGGCCCTCAGAGTCCTAGGCACCCATGAGCTGTGAAACAACAGTTCTGCTCCTTCTTGCCAACATCCCAGATGTTCATTGGTATGGGCGTTTTTTGCTCCTCCGCTGTTGGTGCCAGCCTCCAAAAATGGTCCAGCTGAAGACGGGAAAGGCTGTCAGCCAGGGTATTGTGCACCCCTTCTATGTGTTTTGCTCTGAATGACATGTTCAGCTGCAAGGCCCTTAACACTAACTGTCGCAATACTTGCATGACCAACTCTGACCTGGCTCCCCTGTTGTTTAAGACCTCCACCACTGCTCTATTGTCACACCAGACTGTCACTCTCTGATCCCGTAATTCTTCACCCCAAACCAGGGTACATGTCCAGATGGGGCATGATCTCTAGCAATGTTATATCCCTTACCTTGCTGTCCCTTATCCAGTTAGTAGGCCATGGTTCTGCAAACCACCTGCCCCTCAGGTAGCCCCCCATGCCTAGCCCCCCCAGCAGTGTCTGTGTAAAGATTGAGATCTATGTTATACACCCACTCCTCTTGCCAGAAAGTGCAGCCATGATACTCCCTGAGGAATTCCTCTCATATTTTAAAATCCTCTCTGACACCTTTTGTCAGGTCTACCCAATAGTGTGGTCTGGTGACCCTGGCTGTAGCCTTGCTAACCGCTTTGTAGATGCCCTCCCTATTTAACTATAAATTCAAGTTCAGGTTGCCCAATACCTGCTGTACTTGTTTTAACTGTACCCTTCTCCTGCTAGTATGTACTTGGATCAGTTCTTTCAGTTTTTCCACTTTTTTGTCCGGCAGCATGAATATTTCCTTTGGGGCATCTATCTCAATACCCAGGAATTCAAGCACCCTGCTGGGACCTTCTGTTTTCTTTGGTGCCAGCGGAGCCCCTAATTCTTTGCACAGTTCTTGAAACTTGACCAGCATATGTTGTGTCTCCCTTCCCCCCTACCAATGAAAAGAAAATCATCCAAATAGTGGATGACCATTCTATAACTAGTTTTTTCTTGAAATATCCACTGCAAACAGGTGACGAATGCTTCAAATGTTGCACATGCTATAGAACATCCCATAGGCATGGCTTTGTCAAAATAGTACTGACCCCCAATTTTAAAACCCAATAGGTCCCAGTCTTCTTTCCTAACTGGCAGCAGTCTGAATGCAGATTCAGTGTCTGTTTTTGCCATCCATGTGTCCTTAGTAGCCTGGATTATCCAGACTGCTTCCTTTAGTGTTGCATATGACACCTTACTATACTCCTCCCTGATAAAATCATTCACCGAATCCCTTCTGGATAGGATAGGTCATGAATCACCCTGTATTCCCCATCTTGTCTCTTGGGTACCAAGCCCAATGGTGAAATCTGCATGTTCCGCAATGGTGGGGTATCAAATGGGCCTTCTATTCTCCCTTCTGCCATTTCCTTTTCTATCTTCTGTCTTAACATCTCTTCCCTTCCTTTGACCAACCCCAGGTTGCTCGCCTCTCTCGCTTCTCTGGGACCCTCACACTGCAGTGAAAAACCTGTGCAAAAACCTTCTATGATCATATCTGCCAGTCTTTTGTTTGGATATCTGTCCAACCAAACTGTCCATGCCTCTGACTTGCTGGGGGTTCTGGCTGCCCCAAACTGCTCTCTGCCTTTCCTCCCATTTTCCCTCCCCGGTCCCTCCTTCTCACTCGGTGCTTGGTTTTAACTGTCAGTGATTCTGACCTCCTCTACTTGTGTTCCCCCTACCCCTCCCTCCCCTGTTCCACACCTGCCCTTTACACCCCTGACCCTCCCGAAAAAACTGTTGACCTGAACTCTGACCCCCATGTCCCTGTGCCCCTTGAGCCCATGTCATTCTGAATCTGCTTGCCGGGTGCATCCTCCTGCATTTTGAACATGCGTGCTGAAAACGACATTGAGGCCATGAACAAAAGGCCCTGTTGTAAGCCCAGCAGCACCGCTGAGGCATAACTCCTTTCCTCCCCCATTCCCCTTCTGGTGTCAACTGATCCATTACATAATCTGTCCATAAGTCTAGCTGCTTCATATCCCATCTTACATCCCCGTATGTTGCCATTCTCTGCCGGAAAGATTCATCATAGTATATCCACCCCACCCCCCTTTTGCTTTTGCCTGCCTTATTATTAGGGAATATGTGATGAGCAGGATGCCCAACTCCTGCTTCTTCTCCAGGACAATGGCTGAGAATGTGGCAAAACCTACAAACCACCCGTCCCAAGTCTTCTCTTTTGTGAATTTGTCCCCCTCTCTCTTCCCTAACAACACTACCACTGCTGCTATTTCACTCTTTCCTATGTTCTCTGCTTCCTCATACTTTTCTGCCACTTCCCAGCTCAGCAAAGTGAATATATCCACATACTCTCCTTTCCATATTTTCTCCTTTGTGGCCAGTGGAACATGCTCACCTACCCTCATCCCGGGGGCACCTATCTCCCTTGTACCTTTTCCTTCTTTCTCCATACCCCCTTCATTTCTTTCCAGCATCTCTTTCTCCATCCTAATCTCTGCCAGAGCTGATTCCATTTGCCCTAAACCTCCTTTTCCCAGTGCCGACACCATTTGATCTATATATTCTTTTATACTATCTCCCACTGTGCTGGGAGTGTTACCTGTGTCCTTGTCTGAGCCTTGCTGCCTGGTGTCTTCCTGGTGCCCCCTTATGGCACCCTGTGGTTGAGGGGGTGGGTGAACCACTAGGGGTTGTGGAGGAAACACTATGTTCTGGGGATCCGGTCTGGGTTCCCGGGGGGGATCCCGACATGATCTTGGGGAGGTACTGGTGGTACCGGTTCTATAGGCTGCAGAGGTACTGGATCAGCCACTTTGGTGGGTCCCACTGCCAGTGGCTGTACCCTAGTGTGACTGCTTGGCCCTTCAGCTGGTTGTTTCCCTCTGCCCCTTTTCCTGGTCCTGGTTTCCTTTTCTCCCCGGGTCTCCCTGGTTTCTCCCCTTCCAACAGTTCCCACATTCTGTTGGCTTTTTTCACCAGCTCGATTATAGCCCTGTAAGCATCATCCTTTGACTGCCTGCTCTTCTTTGGTGCCATGTCCTTTGATCCTTCTAACTGCGAAGACAACTGATGGGAAGAAAACAAGATTCCATTGTTAAATTATGCGTACCACATGCCTTCATGTGGAAGGGGTTCCCCTGAAGTCAAGAAATGACATTTCCATTAAGCAACTTAGCCCGTACTGCATCCCTATGACCTGGCCCTGCTCCCAGAGAAACAGTCAACCAATGTTGCCTTGTGTGTTTTTTTTTGTTGCCCCCCCACTAGGCCTTGAAAACGCTTCAAACGTTGCCTCCTGTGGCTGTCCAGGCCTAAATCTACTCCCCCTGCATGCCCTGCCATAGTATGGCTGCTAAGCCTCCCCAGGCCTCACCATTCCCCTTCCCCTGCTCTGCCTCCCCAGCCCTCCTGCTGGGTGTTGGTTGTCCCCAAACTGTTACCCACCCCCACCCTAGGCCACCATCCCCTTCCATGGCTGATCCCTTCCTCCCATTCTGGAAACCTGTTCCCAAATAAAACTCATTTTCTTGGGCCTCATTCTGTCATTTTTGCCCTTCTGGCATGTGACATCATGCCACATGGCCAGGCCTCTCAGTACCAGGCCTCAGGCCCACTCCTTTGCCTTGTGGCACCCATGTGCCTTCCTACCATTTCCTCCTCCCTTGAGACACTCTGCCCAATATCCTGACCAAACAACCCTTATCCCAAATATAAAACTTCCCCTGCTTCAGAAATGGCCTAGCTGCTTGCTTTGGCCTATTCCGTTGGCATGTGATGTCACACCATGTGGTCTCCCGTCGGCCCTCCAGCTGAGCCCTGTCACCAGCCCACCTTGTCATCCTGGTTCCTCTGAGCCTACGCCTGTCCCCTGCTGCCCTGGTCTGCAGCACTTTATTGCCCCCTCTGGCTGCTATGCACAGCAGGATTCACCTATCCCTATGTGTAGGCCCTTTTTTTATATATATATTTTTTTATTCCTTGACTCTCCCCGCACTGTCCCGATGGGGCAGCAAGTCCCCCTTTTCCTTCCCCAACACATTGCTGCTGGCCCCCCTAGTCACCTCCTCAATGGAGGAAACCATGGATTCCTTAGAGGAAATTGGGAGGTGTAGTCTCCTCCTGAGGACTCGAGGAGGTAGCTGTGAGATCTGTTGGGTGGGGAAGGGGGTCCATTTTTCAGCCACATGGTCCTGCTGGCATGTGTGAGGCTCCATGGTCTGTGTTCTGCCAAGCACAAGGATGCAAGCCCCTGAAACCCAGGTATCTAGCTTTGCAGCTCAGTGCCTTACACCACAGCACCGTACTGCCCTAATCAGATTTCTGAGGCCTCCCCACATCCAAACCTGCCTCTTCCCCTTGTACCAATGCCTTCTCCTTCTCCTGCATTCCCACAGGGCTCACCCCTCATAGCCCTTTTCTGTCCTCCCTTAGTCTTTTCCAGGCTCCACTCCCTCGTGGCTGCTGCATGGCGTGCGATCGCCACGCCACATGGCCGCCAGTGTCAGGCTCATGCTCTCTGTTTTGGGCCTCTTCTACACAAACTCCATTCTTCTGAGGTGATAAAACTGCCGAGGTTCCAGGCTTACCAGTCCAGCCTCAACGCTGCAACTTTTTGCCCACTACTCCAATCTCTTGATCTACCAACTGTCCCAACGCTCTCTCTTGCTAGGCCTCCACTGGGCAAAACTGTTGCATTCTGCACAAACTTCACTGACCTTGTAAAACGCACTTTTCAACAAAATTCTCTTGTCTGTGCCTAATTGCCTCAACGATTTTAAAACAAGTATAATCTCTGTACAGCGCAAAATTCCTACAACCACTAAAACACATGTCCTTGTACCAGCAATACTATAATTCTTTCTCAAGCCAAAACCTAATGAAACAGTCACCTACTAAACAAGGCACATCACCTCAGTATTCCCTAAACCACTAGAAACACATTCATCCAGGCCAGCAATGCTAACAAACTTCCTTCAAACATAAGATTATTGTAAAGTAGTCACAAACAATACATCTTAAAGATTAACTTCATTCATATAACTTTCTTCATTGGAAGCTATCTTACCTGCTGTACCTGGTGCACAAACCTTTGAACAAAAACTGCCAATCTGATATGCTGCAGTTCTTATGAATCAAAACTCTGCAAAAAGAGGCTGAAACCCTTCTGTGCTGTCCATTATGTACCTCCACTTGCCCCTCCCCTTCCTGTTGCCTGACCATTGTTCTATCCCTTATCCCCTCCCATTCCTTCCCCCCTTCCCTTCTGAGCACAACCATCCTAATGAAAGAGAAGGGGTGCACCAGGACAACCTGGTCTGCCCCTTAAAGGTCAAACTCCATTGTCCATATATTTGGAGGTCAGATGAGGAATTTTTTCCCAGTTCAACAAATAAATAATACTTCTAAAAACTCATTTATTGACAGTTTTACCAACAATATTGACATGGCTACCATCACCACACCCTAAAGTGAATAAACATGTGGCACATGTCTGTGATACTTTAATTTATTTGCAACTAGCTAACATAACATCTAACTTACAAAAAATAACTGCTATTTAAACATAACTAGTGCCATAAAATATTGCTCTATCACTAATTGGATACAATGGTACTCAAAATCACACATAAAAAAGAACCATGCATGTAACTGACACAAAATAGAACAATAGCCAAACATTGATCTTCATTATGTAAGTGTCATTTTTTGACTAAACATTATTCCTCCGACATTAACCATTTACAGAAACTATTACACCACCACGTGAATCTACACATGTAGTGAAATTGTAGGAAAATGTAATAATGCTAGCATGCCCATCACATAACGTTTCTTACTTTATCACGTGAACATGCACTGAAATATTAAATACCATAAAGAATAACTCAGTTAGTAAATGTCAATATTCTAGCTAGTTGTACAATATCATCACTTAATTACTCAAAAAGCATATGTTTAATTATTTATAATAACTAGTCACAATTCCCTCAATGTACTCATAGTTTGATATTTTCATAACAACCAGCTGGCTGTTATCACATTCATAAACCATGTCAGTCAAAGTATGCTGCTGACTCATTTAGCAACATTATGTATATGACCAGAACCAAACAGTCTCAGAAACTGCTAAACAAACATTGCTGTTCTGTTATTATTAAACATTAAAAAGGTGAGGATGTTTGATATGATAATCAGATGCACACCCTCACTGTGTCATACTTTGACAAACCCCAAGACCACACCGCACCATCCCACAGCTCAGGTGCGTATTCTAAATTCTCATTTCAAAACCTTCCCCATTCATTATTTTCTATTTTATTACTATCCATTTTTGTAAAAATAGAACTGCTAAGTCAGAGCAATAATCAAGTACTGCTAGCACACACATTACTAATACTACTCAGCAATAAATGTTGAAAAAAAGTATTTGTCAAAAAATATTATCTACCATAAACACCCTTACAAAGTACTATTCAAATTTTTCAATTCGTTCTTCTTAACCAACAAAACAATACACAGAGAAAGCAAAGACTATATCTCAGCTCAGGTTCATGATAACAAATAAAATACATCCTAAGAAACAATAACAGAAATAACTAACAAACTTTTTTTTTTGCCCATCCCAAGAGCAACCAATCAATTCGGACTTACCTACATACGTACATATGTGTGTATATATATATATATATATATATATATATATATAATATTTAAATAATAAACTAATTTAAAACTACTTTTATGTCTCCTGAGTTTTATTTTCATATAGTTACTGTTATCTGCTTCTAATATTGATTAAAATGTTTTCTATGCCACTGTTACTGCATAGTACTCAGAATGCAGACTAAGCAGAATACTAGTAACACCACCTCCTACAAATGGTCAGCAAGGGGTGACAGAGGGGGCAGTTGTCACAGACACTTAAATAAGTGTCTCATGGTACACATCTCATATAAGTGCAAAGTACCCACCTCTGACATCCACAGCCAACTGACAACTAAGTACAGTATTAGCACTACTGCACAGACACTCTCAAAAGTTACTTTCTGAGCATGCCTCCACTAACACTAGTACTGCACTCAGTGATCAACTGGCCGTGGACATGACAGATACACTGTACCACTTACCAAATGGCAACAGGTGGAGACACATGCAGGGTGGACTAGCACAGACTCCCTGCTATTTTTACTGTTCTCCCCACACCCCAACATGCCAACCCACCCTCCACCTCCCTCCCACCCATTCCCAGTCATCAACTGTCACAACCCTCCTGGCACGTCCACAACCAACTACCAACTAAGTGAAGTATTACCACCACAGTACATACAAACTGAAAAAAAAATTTCTGACAGCACCTACAGTACTACTAATACTGCACTTAGTCAGCAGCTGCCCATCGACATGACACTTACAGTGTCCCACTTACTAACTCAGGACACACGGACTAAGCTGCAGGGCCTTCTGCCACAGCACACTAGAGGAGTGGCAGGTGGATGACCAATAGACTACCAGGAACTCATTATTAGAAATGTTTATTATTGTCCAGTTTGAATGTGGACAGGGGGACAATGGACTACTACCTGGAACTCATGTTGTGAAATGTTTATTGTTGTTCTCTTAGAACATTGACAGGTTGGAGCACTAGAGCACCACAGAAGTTGTAATAAAATGAATGTTCATATTTAATAGTTCAAGTAAAGCGGGATGGGAACATTAGACCACCAGGAACTCATGATGTGAAATGTTTATTATTGTCCAGTTTGAACATCCATGGGCTGGAGAATTAGAGTACCACAGAACTGACAATAAAATGAATGTTCATATTTAATAGTTCAATTACAGGGGTGATGGCAACAGTAGACCACCATAAACTCATGATTTGAAATGTTTTATTATTGTCCAGTTCGAACGGTGCACAGAAGGCAGCAATAGACTACTACCAGGAACTCATGATGTCAAATATTAATAATTCACCACACCGGTGACCTGGATTCTGGTACAGACTTGGGTCGTCGGGTGTCAGCAGGGAGAAGGATGATTGAGCATCCCAACAGATGCTGTCCTCCTTCAAGCTGGGTTACCAGGGGTTCTGTATGCACCAGATGTCTCTGGGGGCTGGTGGGAGCACCAGCTCTCATGGGGCACTGGCATCTTCAGAACAGCTGGACTCAGGGAGGTGAAGACGTTGTCAGGCACTTGGCAGGCATGTGTCAGCAAGCACTTGCCCGAGCCAACGTCCTCGGGGGGATGGGAAAGCACAAAAAGAGGAAACAACATCTCCCAAGCCTCCTAGATGATGTCCATCATTGCCTACTTCACCACCCTCCAACTAATAAGGGGCAGACTACGTTGTGCACAGCTCGATCACTTGGGGATCGAGGACACTTAAGGAAGCTTCCCTCCTCGCCCCACCCAGGAGGTAATCTGGGCAATCAAGGGACCCTGAGGTTTCACTACTGTGTGGCACTCTAGGAGCAGACTCTGGGATAGTTGGCATGGTTAGGAGGCAGTGCACCTTGGTGGACTGAATAAGTGGAGGTTAAGAGATAGTAAAGATGCTGAAAAATAGAAACTAAAAAAATATATATATATATTTATAATTGTCCAGTTCAAACATGGACAAGGTGGAGCACTAGAGTACCACAGAACTGGTAATAAAATGAATTTTCATATTAACAGTTCAAGTACAGGAGGGATAGGAACAGTAGACCACCAGGAACTCAGGATATGAAATGTTTTATTATTGTCCACTTCGAACTTGGACAGGGCAGGCAACAGACTACCACAGAAGTGTCAATAAAATTAATTTAATATTTTACAATTCAAGTATGCAAAGAGAGGACAACAGTAAAGTACCTGGAAATCGGACGTAGAACTCTTCCGCAAACCACCAAAATACACATCTGTAGCATATTGCCTTTCTTCCCTCCAAATATCAACTCAAAAGACCAAACTATTCCCAAGACATTCAATATAAAGATTACTAAAATGTCCCTATCTATTCCATTATAAAAAATCTGGCCATCTGGTCCCTATCTTGTGATCAAAGATGATGATCAAAGAATCTCACGACCAAAGAATTTGCACTGTCATGATCCAAGAATTTGCAGGCTCATGAACAAAGATTTAAAAACCATATAAATCAAAAAATTGAAATAATTGTGGTAAATAACCACAATGGTTCAACAGAACGATGCCCCCAGACTAAAATCCACCCTCATTTGACTTCCTACGACACCCCTGAGCTAAAAAAATTGATTTTTTTATTGGCCCATCTCGTCCCTCACTCACTATGCACAATTGCGATCAAAGAATCTCACAAACAAAAAATTTGAAGGCTCACGATCAAGGAATTTGCAGAGTCACGAACAAAGAAATAAAAATATTATACATCAAAAAAATTGAAGGAATTGCAGTAAACCACCACCATGGTTCGACAGAACAAAGACCCCTGAGTAAAATGCTTTGTTCCAAATGAGTGCGCACTGGAAAGTAGTGCACCAAAACAAATGAATCACTTGTCACACAAAAGGTTTCGGGCACATACAACTCATAAGAGAAATGCATACATAAAAACTGTTTATTTAAAATGACATAAAACAAGACAAATTTCCTGACATGTTTCGGACTGATCCCCCAGTCCTTTATCAAAGGTAATGAAGGAAAGCCCAGAGAACACAATATTTATCTAATAGTAAATTGCCTAAACAGATGTAATCCATCGCATCAATCACTATAAATTGAATACAGATTGAGCTCTCTATTAGTTAAAGCCCTTTAAACCTCACACAACTTCTCTCATTAATTAAAACTTTTTGTATTCCACAAAGTATTGCATAACTAATAAATTACATACATAGAATAAAATTAAAGTAAAGTAAAGTAAAGCTCACCCTCATTTGACTTCCTAGAACACCCCTGGGCTGAGGAAATTATTTTTTAAATTGGGCGATCTCGTCCCTCTCTCACAATCATGATCAAAGAATCTCATGATCAAAGAATTTGCAGGCTCGCGATCAAAGATCGTTAGCAAGCCACGAATTAAGATTTTAAAAGCTTATAACTCTATTTTTTGACTGATTTCACTGGAGCCAAAGCCATGGCTTGATAGATCAGGGTCCTCTGAGTAAAACCCATCAAACTTTTACTTCAGAAATTACCCCCGAGCCGAGATATTTGAGTTTGTGCAATCGAAAAACTGAAAACAAGATGGCGGACCTCGCGTTCAAAGAATTTTTGAAATTCCTTGGGAAGAAAGATTCTTGAACTGCAAGACTGCCAATTCTTTGACCGCCAGCCAGGATGAGATGGCCAGAACCCCCATTCTTTGATCGCAAGATAGTCACATAAATTTTCCCATTGACTTATAATGGGAACTTTAAGGTGCCATAACTTTTGAATGCCTTAAATGTTTTTTCACCAAACAAAAAGCAGCATGTTCTGCCACCAAAGCTCTTTCAAACAAGCTGTCTCACAGAGTGGCACACCACATGATGGATGTGCAGCACCACATTTAGAATGCCAGAAGGTGCCTCCAAAAATTGATGATTTTGCATTTTTCAGCGCTTTCGTACACAAAGACCGGCACTCCAACCAAAATGAAATTTGGCAATTCAAGAGACCTGGTGTGCCCCAATGTGTGTACCAAATTTCAGGCAAATCCATTAAATGATGCCAAAGTTATTAATGCCCAACCTTTGACTTTAGTATGTAAATGGCTGCTCAACCCTAACTATAGTCACTTAATTATAAATATATATATATATATATATATATATATATATATATTTATAATAATTTTGTTTTATTTGAAAAACAAATTTCTTAATGAATAAATTTCACAGCATAAGGTATGTAGGCGTATTTTGTTCAAATGTAACTTATCTGACATGTTAACAATTAAAAAAAAGATGTCTCATTAGAGTGCCTGTGCATGTGTTAAGGAGTCATGTAAATGAAACATGAGTTTGTCTGCTTCACAAATTGAAATTGATCCATTATTCATTGCTGTTTTTGATCTACATAATTAAACATGAACAGAGACACTGCTGCATTTGCTTGCTCATAACATTATCAAGATTCTGAAACATTGACTGCATGTTTAACCACAGCATTAAATGCTTCATTTTAGATCATGGTAAGCAACCAGCAGGTTTACATATTTACATAATTCAGTTATAGTAACACAAGCCATATGTCCATGTACTGATTGAAATTGCTTACTCATTTTTATGTTTATTCACCAAATACACCTCAATGCGGATGTATGTGCATCCTCTTCTTTTTCAGCGATACCATCCTGGTTCTATCTACAGTAGTGTTACTGTTGGGACTGATACAGGAATGTTAGTGGACCAGCCCAAGGTTATAAAGGATGTTCATCAGGCTTTATGGTGGGATTCCAACTGCAGTATTTGATTTTGCAATTATGTATTGTTGTAACCAAAAGCCTGCACTGAGTTCAAAAATAATTGTCTTTTAACTCAGATTGTACGTTTTTAAAACCCTTTTCTTTTATAACAATGTGAACATTTATAAAGGAATACCAAACATGCTTGGTAAGAATTTAAAATCAGACATTCAGAATTTGATCTATTTGCATGTAGGTCTCATTTCATATGTTGAGGTTAAGCATTAATTAAGTCCCAACACATAACATGTTACCTGAACTTGTATATAGAACTCCAGACAGTACTCAACCATACAATATTCCAAATACAGAATCTTTAATAATGATTAAATACATTCAGTTAGTTAGGTGTTTTAATATGTTTGATGATTTGAATGCCATTTAAAAAAAAAAATTGTATTTTTGTTTTAGTCTTTTGTAACCGGGTAAGGCCCTCTAGGCACAAATTCCTGTTTTCAGCGGTAACCTGGGAGCACTGGGTGGTTAAGTAACTTGCTCAGAGTCACACAGTATGCAAGTGAAGGTTGTGAGAATCAAACTCAGGCCTGGTTTGCTGGATGTACCAAGCTCGTTCACACCTCATTCCTCTAACCTCTAGGCTATATTGCCAGCCCATAATTATATATTTAGTTTAGTTAATTTAGAAATAAGATATTCTAACACTTTGTTTTAGTAGATTTTTTTTTTGGTAGGGGATTGTTCCATAACATTGTTATAGTCTTCCATGCATTTCAAAAATACAGATGAAACCAGCCCTGATTCTAACTATTTTTACAGCTGTATGGCCAGTATTGGGACACAGAAACATAATATAATCTGTCAGCAAAAAAAGAGACAGAAGTTCCATTGAGTAGGCCCATATTATGCTGCCTCGGGGAGCTGATCCCCTCCCCATCACCCAGTGTTTTTTTTCTGTGTCCTAGCCACTATGATCCATTTTAGGGTACCTGTCCCACCCATTCTTCCGAAATCTGTTCAACTGTTACACAACCCATCTCAGTGAAGGAGAAATTCCTTGTACTCCTCCTGAATGTACCCTCAGCTAAACTCAGATAATTTTCTATTGCTACAGCATCCATATTTCAAATAAATGGGTTTGCACTTTTCAATTTGGTTTATACCACTCAGAAACTTGCATTTTTTTTATCATGCCCACGGTCTCGTGTCTGGTCACCAGCAAGGAAATATTTTTTTTTCCCACATGCAATCTTCATATTATCTGACTCACTGACTCCTGCCTGTCTGTGCCTTGTCTCAGTTGAGGGCTCCATAACTGGGCACAGTATTCCCTGTAATACCACACTAAATAGTTATAAAATGCTAGTATAACTTCAGGTTTATTGGTTGAAGCTGGCAGGTAATGCTGATGGAATTCAAGCTTAAGATCTCACAATTCAATGTTTGAATCCCATGCCATATGTGCTTCAAATAGAATCAGAGGAGAGATTGCAATAAAACATGAGTTTTAAAACAGTTTACTTTGATGTCCTGAAGAAAAATATATAGATGCCTCAAATTAGCAAATCATCAATTCCAAAGGAGTCAGTATAATCATCTTATGAAGTTTTGATAGATTATGCTTGCCATCTTATCAGTAAATGGAACTGAAGCTTGTGCAAAGTATATTTTTAAATAATATGCCAAGTTAGAGGCAGAACAATCTATACATTTTTTTCTGACATGAAATATTGCTATTTAGAAATCTGGACATAGATTCATAGATTCATAGATTGATACAAGTTCAGAAGGCACATGCCCATTTATGAACTCGCCACCAGCTAAATTAGTGGTGGAAGGAAAATTTCTTGTCACCCATATGTTTATCAAGGTTTCTTTTAAATTGTTCTATGTTTTCGCTGTTTATAATATTACTAGACAATGTATTCCAGATTGGAGGACTTCTCTGTGTCAAAAATCTAGATCATTTATTGGTTTTACATAAGGTTGATTTTAGTTTTGAATTGTGGGATCTAGTGGGATTACTTATTGAAAACTTTTCCAATCCTATTGTGTTTAACAAGTAAGCATTATTGTATGCATTGTAAGTATATATTAAGTCACCTCTTAGTATTCTGTACTTCAAAGAGTAAAGCTCTAAAGATTTTAATCTAGAACCATAATCACGTTTGGACATATTAACAATCCTTTTAGTTATTCTTCGTTGAACTCTTTCTGTCGTGTTTAAATAGCCAATGGAAGTTGGAGCACAAAATGAAACACAATAGTCCAAATGTGGACAAACCAGGCTTGTGTATAGGGGCAAGCTGACAGATGATTTCCTACTTTTGATATGTCTCAATATACCACCTATAATCTTGTGACATTTTTTAACAGTTTTATTGGTATGGGTGTTAAATTTTAAGTTATCAGTTATAGTTATACCTAAATCTTTTCCTCTGTTGTGATTGTTAATTTCACATTTTGAATAAAATATGGTGTCTTATTATTGTTCCTCATATGCATTACTTACACTTTGCGGTTAAATTTCATTTTATTGTTTACTGCCCATGATGTTAATTTATTTAAATTATCTTGAGAGTGTTTGCAGATGCAGTAGTGTTCACAATACAGCCCAATTTGCAATCATCTGCATATTTATTTATCCAAACTTCTTTTGTTATTTGCATACTTTCTATCAATATATTAAAAAGTAAAGGCCCAAGAACAGATCCCTTCGGTAATCCACTGGTGACAGGGCTCCAGTTGGATTTATGCCCTCGTACAACCACCCTTTGATGTCTGTTGTAAAATCATGCTGATATCCACTTAATTAAGTACATATTCAAATTTACATGATGAAGTTGTTTGATCAAAATTTTATGGGAAACAGTGTCGAATGCTTTTTCAAAATCCAAGAATGTGTTGTCCACTGGAAGGCCCTTATATAGGGCATCACTAACAGGTTCAAAAAAACTAATAAGGTTTGTTTGACATAACCTACCAGTAGTAAAGCCATGCTGTGAAATGTCAGTACAATTGAAAATTGTAAGATGATTGGAAATTTTAACATGAATTAACTGTTCAATAATTTTACTGACAAGTGATGTAAGGCTGATAGGCCTATACTTAGATATTAACTGTTTATTACCTCCCTTATATGTAGGAGTTATACTTGCTTCTCTCCAAGACTGAAGAACTTTCCCATTTTTTACAGACATATTGAACAAATAGGTAAATGGTCCAGCAAGTCCCTCTGATACCTCTTTTAAGAACTTGGGGTGAATACTGTCAGGGCCTGGAGATGTACTGCATTTGATTTTGTTAATGGCCGCTAATGTCTTATTCAAGAAAGAATAATTTAATATTTGATGATTGTAATGTATCTTGATGAGTAAAATCCATTGAATTAAATATGCTTGTAAAATAATGATTAAGTTTAGTAGCCATTTCTTTTTCGGTAGTTATTAATTCATCATTTACCTTTAGTGGTCCAATCCCTGTACATGTTTGTTTTAATGAACCTATATAGTTATAAAACAGTTTTTTATTGTCTTTGATGTCATTGGCTAAATGTATTTCCATTTTTTGTTTTGATTTTTTAATTATTTGTTTAGTTTTTTGGCAAGTATCTTAAACTTGCCCCAATCAGAAGCATTTTTAGTCTTACTGTATTTTTTATAGACATATCTGCAGCAAAAGACAGTGGAGGCAATTTCAAGATGAATGGCGTAACACACAGGTGGCTGTGAGTTACGCAATTTGCTGCTATGCCAGGGACCCTATGCAGCATTCCAAGAGCAGCAGGGTCCCAGCACTTACAACATGTGTGATATGCCATGCGTAGGCTAATGCCATGTGCATGGCATGTATGTCCCACATGTCACAAATTGCAGCAGGTAATAGGCAGCCCCCTGAAGCCACCCACCCTGGACTATCATGGCTCACACCAGCGGGCAAGAGGGGGGCAGAACTGATGGCACAGGTGACCGGGGGCATGCACCATGGATAGGACCCCTTGGGGGCCCCACCAATTGGGGATTGGGGCAGGGGTGTGCTTGTGGGAGCTTTGAGTGCAGTATGGCACCATTGCTGCAGTGCTGCATGAAGGCATCCGATGGTGCCAGCCATCAGATGCCACTTAAGACAGCTCTGAGCTGTCATATGAATGGTATGCCACTGCACCTTTCAAAATCACAATGGTGGGTTACGACAGCCACCCTCCTGCAACAGGGAGATGTTGCTGTCACAACCCGCACTTGTGCCATGGCATTGCAGGCTACGGCAAACCAGGTGGCGTAACCTGCAGTTGTTGCAGCCCACATCCACCATGCCACAAATCACCACTTGGAATTCCAACGGGCATAATGTATGGCGTAAGTCATGAGATACGCCATGGAGTTTGGAGTATCTCACCTTACACCAGCATAGCCAATCTTGGAATCGGGCCCAGTATCACTACATCAGTTTATACTAAAATGGAAAACTTATCTGAATAATAATTGGAATTTTTTGACTCTTAATTGTTTTATTTTCCCAGGTGCATTACTTAGCATGCATTTGCAAAGCATATAAGCAGCCATTATCTTGACCAGTCCTCCTACCTTGCCAAGTCCCTTCTCATCCTTTCCACTGCTATCTCTTGTGTATCAACCCTGTTGCACATATTTTTGTTGTCTGCAAAGAAGGATAATTTTCCTTCTAATCCCTCCATAATATCACTTATAAAGACAATGAGAAATAATAGGACTGGAACAAGTACTGAACCCTGCATTATCTCAGTGGTAGACCCCACTTTCTTCTGAGTTGTATCCGGTTACTATTACCCCATGTGAATTATTGTCCATGAAATTTTGTATCAAGGCTACTGCCCTGTGACTAAGTATCAGGCTGGATAATTTGTCTTTTGATATTTGGTGTGGGAATGTGTCCAATGCCTTGCAAAAGTCTAGGCAGGCCATGAACACAGCCACTCCCTCCCCCTCCCCAAACTTTCTACTACTTTGGTAAGTCAGTCAAAGAGATCTATTAGATTAATCTGAAATGAATTTCCTAATGTGAATCTATACTGCCTTGGGTTCTGTGCCCCGCTGGCATATAGATTCTCAATAATTTTGTCTTTCATAATTGAATACATCATTTTTCCTACCACTGAGGGCAATCTAACAGATCTGTATTTTCCTGCCTCTGTTTTGCTCCCACTTTTGAGAATGTGAATACCATCTGACATCCTCCATATTCAGTTCAAGAGTTTTTTTCAGAAGCCTTTCTTATGTGAAATATCTGGTGTTTAACCCCCATATCCAGCTTGTTTTTATTTCTTGGATTAGGTACCTTTCTATCTGCTTATTTTGTGAATACTGAGCAGAGGTATTCATTCAGTATCCATGCTTTTTCAATGTCATTCTCTGTCTACTCACTCTCCAGTTTCATTAAGCAATAAGGTATGACGGGGTATGCATTGTGGTTTGATAGTGACACACATTGAGTGTGGCATGAGACATTGCCAAGTGCCTTCACTTTAACCACACAAGAAGTGCCTTACTCCACCACAGAGTACACCTTGTACGAAATCATCTTGGGCCAATTTTATTATCACAATTTTTTAGAACAATCTTCACCTCTGAAAAAATAAACAAGAAACTATGGAAAATACCCATATGAATGTAAATTGTGACAGCCAGCCAGTCAAGAACCAGCATTTTCTTACCCATTGTATAAACTGCAATGATGTAAGGCTGAGAAATGAAATTTATTAAAATAATATGTAAATACATGTTAAATGTATTTTGCACATGGTTCCATTGTATAATCACAATAAGGCACTTCAGGGTGTGGTTTATTGGGGGGATTTACAAACTTTATGTGTGGTTAAGTCACTCGGCTGTGCTTCATGACACACCACACAAAATGTAAGTCCCCCAATAACACTCACCCTGTTGTGCCTTATTGCTTAATCAATATTTTGTGAGTTACTGTAATAAGAGGAGTATCCTGGATGTGGTCCTGTCAGACAGGGAGCTCATCAGAGACCTAGTTGTTGGGGACACACTGGTGGAAAATGACAATGTCAAGGTTTGGTTCTCCCTAGAACTAGAGGGTGGGGTAGAACACACAGGCATGACAGTGGTTGATCTTAGGGGGGCAGACTTTGGGGGGAATTTAGTGGATACTTGGAGGCTACCTAGAGGAGATCTGGCCAAGCATGGGCACGGAGGCCCAGTGGGAAATTAAAAAAAAAGGGCTCCTGTAGGCTACCAAGGCCTGCACAAGGGAAAGACAAATGTGGCAAAGCTAGGAAGCCAAGCTGGTGGACAAGGGAGGTACAGGATGCAGTGAGGGAAAAAAATGTGGCTTATAGCTAATATAAAACTTCTCAGGGAGCTACATCCAAAGGGGAATATGATAAGACATCCAGGAGGGTCACTAGGGTGGTGAGGTAGGCCAATGCAGAGGTGGAGCTGATACTGGCACAGGGAATTAGAAGGGGGAAGGATTCTTCAGGTATATCAGGGAAAGAAGAAAAGAGAAGTGGCAGATTAGTTGGCTTAGCATAGAGAGTGGGTGGGTGGAGGAGGCAGGGGAGAAGGTGGAGGTACTAAATGACTTTTTTGCCTCTGTCTTTACCAAACAGGATGGGGGGTTGGCATGGCTAGGAGAGGGGGTAGGGGAATCAGCAAATGAAGTGGGGGAACTGGATGTTGAAATACCCAGAGGGAGGGTGTGGGAAGCCCTCAAGGCTCTAAGAGGGGATGAAGCACCGGGCCCAGATGGGATCCATCCGAGGGTGCTTAAGGAGCTGGCAGTTACCCTGGTTGCACCTCTGGTGGACCTTTTTAACTCCTCCCTGTGGTCAGAGTGGGTGAATCAGGACTGGAGGATGGCCCATGTCATCCCTGTACACAAGGGTGACTCATGAGAGGAGCCAGGTAACTATTGGCTGGTTAGTCTGATGTCAGTAGTGGGCAAAGTGATAGAGATCATCCTAAAGAAAAGGATGGAGCAGGTTCTGAAGGCATGGGGTCACCTAGACGATTCACAGCATGACTTGTTAAGGGCAGATCATGTCAGACCAATCTGGTGGAGTTCTATGAAGGGGTGATGAGTGTGCTGGATCAGTTCAGGTCAATGGGTGTCCTCTTTCTGGATTTCAGCAGTGCATTTGACTTGGTGCAACATCTTGGGCTACTGGGGAAACTGGAGAATATTGGGGTGGGTGAGCAGATGGTAAGGTGGATAGGAAACTGGCTAACGGGGCATTTACAGAGGGTGAGGGCAGGGGAGAGGTCTCACCCTCCAGGATAGTCACTAGCAGGGTCCCAAAGGGGTCAGTACTGAGCCCACTCCTGTTTAATGCCTATATCTCAGACATCAGAAGTGGTATCAGGAGTGGGATGAGCCTCTCTGTGGATGACTCAAATCTGTGGGTGGTGATGGATAGGGAGGAGGGAAAGTTGGATCTCCAGGAAGACCTGGAGACTCTGGGGAGATGGTCATGAGCCTGGAAGCTAAAGTTTAATGCTGGGAAACGCAGGGTTCTGCACCTGGGGGCCAAAAATTGGACTCATGTATATACCCTTGGGGGTACTGCAGGTTTCTAGGGGAGAAGCAGTGTAGAAGGGTTGCAGTCCAAGCAAATAAAATGCTGGGGTGCATATCCAGAGGGATGACCTCAAGGAGTCAAGGGGTGTTCCCTCTGCTGTACAATTGCCTGGTTAGACCACACCTTGAATACTGCATGCAGTGTTGGTGCCCCTAATTAAAGAGGGACATTATGTTACTGGAGAGGGTACAGAGGAGAGTGACCAGGATGGTACTGGGGATGGGGGAAGGCCCTATGAGGAGAGACTGGGGGAACTCAACCGTCCTCACTGGAGGAGAGAAGGAACGAGGGATATGATAGAGGTCTTCAAGTATCTCAAAGAAATAAATAGGGTAATCCTTGAGGGGGTCTTTCAGCTGAGGGAGGTGGGGACAACCAGGGGACACTCAATGCAGCTGGACGGGGGAGGCTGAGGAGGGAAACAAGGAGGCACAACTTCCCTGAGAGGGTGATGAAGCCCTGGAATGCGTTGCCCATGGAGTTGGTGGCTGCTACTACTATGGAGGGGTTCAAGACAAGCTGGTTAGATATAGAAACATAGAAACATGATGGCAGAAAAGGACTGCCTGGTCCACCAAGTCTGCCCAAGGCACCTAGCAGAGTAGGCTAGGACTTCCTCCAACATATATAGGAAGGGTGCGTCCTGAAGCCCCGCTAAGAAATGGGGGACCTTGTAGGGAAGGGGGACTACAAACAGTGCCCTGGGAAGGCACTGACCGTCGAACAGACATGATAGACCATACGGCCTAATCTGCTGGTTTCATAGAATGCATGTAATCTGAGCCTGTGATCATTGAACATTTGTACAATTTCTCAGAAGCTGAAAACAACATCAAAAATGATGTCCCTGGTTAGCAAATGGTTGATGAGGCTGAGACACAATCAAGTCACAGTTCAATTCCAGATGTAGACGTTGAACATGATAATGAGCAGCCATCAACATCTGCACAAAACAAGGTGGTAAAGAGGCCTTCAAAGGAGCCGCTAACAAATCTCAGGAAAAAATTAAAAAATGACAAGGATGCAAGAGTTGATGCAGTCAGTATTTGAAACCACCAGACAACTTATCCAAGATCAATTCAACAAACTTCTTGATTCTGAACAAGAGAGGGCAGCTGCAGAATGTGAGATGAGGAAAGACTATGGAAGAAAGAGTTTGAACAGACAGCCCAACTAATATAAACTCTAATCCAGTTAGTTATGCCAGCAGCAAGCACATCATACAGCCTTCCTCCTCCACTACCTCTCTTACATTAGCGTATGCAACAAGGTCAGTCATTCAATGTGATGCAACAGCAAACTTACCAAACATAGAACAACCCGGATCCCCTGATGTCTAACCAGTTTCTACAACATTTTGCACCAAATGTCAGCCAGCATGCTTCATTCATGCATTCAACACCAAATAGAAGTTTGACAGATGAGCTGATGAGTGATTCATTTACATGGACAGAATTGCAGAGTTGTATGAAAAACTTGCTATGTATTTCTTAGTTTGTATTGCATATTAGTTTAACAGTTATCAACCTTAATGCATATATTGAAACCTCACAACTTAATTGGTTATCCTTACTTTATTTAATTTGTATATAAGTCAGATTCAAAGAGAAGTGCAAAACTGCATATTCTCAAACTGTTTCATTTAATGCTGTTTCATTAATTTTTAGTCATCCTATAAATAAATAGATGTATTTCTGAAAATCGTATATTAATATTTTATAAAAACAGTAATGGTTATGTAGTCTAGTTAATAATAGCAGATGATTTGTCATTATATGTACATCGTTGTTAGACATTTTGTAATTTTGTGAACAGAATATTGTTTATATTTCAGTTGTACATTAATATATAGATATTTATTGCCTATTTAAACAACATAACTTTGAAAATATTAAATATAATCAAACATATGAAAGTATATAACTGTTTGATAGAATGAGTTCTAAATAAAATAATATTCATATGATAGCAGTTGCTGTCTATGAGTCAATAAATTAATAGCATTCACTTAGTAGCATACTATATATATATTTTTTTTAATCATGCATGTCAAAGTACTCTGCAGTAGTTTCTCACACCTTGTTTGCGTGCCCACCTTGTGTTACTTTCACAATTTTCAAGAGTTACATTATCTGATTCAGGTTGCAGGAACCTGCTGATGTCTCCTGTAGAAATCCATTCTGAGTCAAACAGTTCACCTCTACTCTCACATATGTTGTGTAAAACACAGCAAGCTGAAATTGCATTTGGAACATTTTGGATGTCAAAGTTCATATGTTTCAGTAAGCAACGCCAGTGTGCTTGTAACCTCCCAAAAGCACATTCAACCACCATCCTGGCCTTGCTAAGATGGTAGTTGAATTTAGCCCTTTTTGGTTCAGAAATGTCAGCATAGGGTTTTATCACCCAAGGAAGAAGAGGATATGCCGGGTCTCCCAGAATTAGCACAGGAATATTTGTGTTTTCAAACTTACTTGCTGACTGTGGGAACAGAGTACCTTCCTGACCTCAGTGAAACAGCAAACTATTTTTGAAAATGCATGCATCATACACTTTCCCTGGCTAGCCGATATTTATATCAGTGAAACAGTATTTACTGTCCACCAGGGCTTGCATTACTACAGAATAATAGCATCTGCAATTATAATATTCAACAGCATTATCTGGTGGACAAATAATAGGGACGTGTGTCCTGTCAATGACTCCTCCACAATTAGGGAAACCATAATCTCTCTCAATTGCCACCATGATGTCTTCAATGTTATGAAGTTTAATTACTCATTGTAATAAGACTTTTATAATAGCTTTGTATACTCCCAGCACAATCTGACCAGTCGTGGTTCGTCCACACTCAAAAAGGTGACCCAGGGCCCTGTTGTCGATATTGGTGGCAAGGTGCCACAGTGCTATGGCCACTCTTTTTTTCTACAGGTACTGCATCCCTCATCTGTGTATCACATTTACAAATGAATGGTTCCAGGTCACTACAAGGTACATGAAATGTTGTGCACTTCATTCTGAAATCTGATAGCCATTCCTGGTCTGACCAAGTCTTGAGCACAATACCCTCCCACCAAGATGTGCTCCTCTCATGACTCCATGTAGAACGGTAGATAGTGCCAGAAACATCTACTTAACGTTGCATTGATCAGTGTTAACAGCATTTCCAGTGATGAGCACAAATAAGTCAGTAACAGTGATGTTCTGGATAACATTGCCTTCTGTCTTCATCGTAATCTCTGGTACTTCTTACACTGATATTGCTGTAAAATTGCAGCCACTGCAAACATTATGCTGCTATTAAATATGGCAGGCATTTTTTTCTTATGTTTTAAGCTCAACTTCTAATACAGTGTGAGCAGGTTCTAAAAGAAAAGAAAAACACTGAATTAAAATATTGATATCACTTGAAAACATAATGATTACAAACTTACTACTATATAGAGGATAATGTATGGTCTTTGGTTAATAATCATGCTGAAAATTCTTCAAGCGGTTGACACGACATCATTGTAAACCTCGAGAGCACAGTTTGATAGGTTTTCAGATGTAATGGCACCCTTGAGAAGTGTTTTCAACTCAGTTGATAGCCAAAGGCCATACATTATATTTTATAGTGTATGGGCTACCAAGATTGTGTAATTGTGGATTGAATTACTTCACGTTCTTTACTTTAATATACGGAACATTGATTGTTGTGATAATTCCATTTTGTTATAACATTGATATGACATACTCAAGAACAGTTAACAAGACAGTGATGTCATATTTAAGCAATAAGGCATGACAGGGTATGCGTCATCACTGAATAACATCACACCTAGGGTGGGTTGAGCATGAGGCCACAAGCCAAATGCTGCTATCACCCTAAGTGTGACATTATTCAGGGACGACGCACACCCTGGAGTGCTTTATTGTGATTATAATATGGCTATTAAAAATCTGACAAGACTTTAATGATTAAGCAATAAACATAAGAAATAAATCAAACATTATAACTTTATTATAATTAATCTAGACATAAAATAGAGATAAAATAGTCCCTTCAAGAGCTTTACTGCATCCCTTAGTATTGTTTATACTGACTTTTGTAGGGCCAATTTTATTATTTTGAGCTTAGCAATATTTTTATACTCTTGCTTTTATCTCATTATTCACTTTGCAATTAAGCAATAAGTCATGACAGGGTATGCATTGTGGTTGCATAGTGGCACACCTCAGGTGTGGCATGAGGCATCGTCGAGTGCCTTCACTTCAATTACCCAAGAAGTGTCATTACCCCACCACAATGTACACCCTAGAGTGTCTTACTGTGATTATAAAATAGGTCCAAGATGCTTGTGTGTGTGGGGGGGAGGAGTAGAAATACACCAAATCAAAAAATAAACAATTTTTTTATGACTTTTTTAAAACAGTCCCAGCACATCCCAGCACTGGCATTCCATCTCAGGTTTAAATACAATACAGCAGAATTCATGCATTTTAATTAGTAATTAAACCCTCTAGTTTCCCTCAACCCACCCCATTTTACCCATTCCATCATCTTTCTTTCTTCTTCTTTATAACATTCTCTCCATTTTCTCTGTCTTGCCAACGTTTAAGAGATGGAATGTTTATTACAGATAGAATGCAAGAATTCAAACCTCTGCTCAGTTCTGCTGGCAGAATGTTTACTCCAACTGGCACACAACAGAAGGCTTCAGATGGAAACAGGGCTTTTGTTTTATCTGTAGCAGCTTAAACAACACAAATTTCCCTAGTAAGCGGGTGAGGATAGGAGAGGAATTTTTCATGGTCATCAAAGGAACATCATAAATTACAATTCTAAGTATTGTAGTATTTCATTATTTAAGTTATGTGTTTGTAATAAGAGTATTATGAGGGTAAATAACATTTAATTCTTATGTTTATAAATTTAAGCATATTTTATTTTTAGGCCTAGTTGAAGGTTTTCAGTGAGTAAAGTGACAGCCATATTTATGATGGCAATCATGAATGACTAGTACTATTTTTTTATTGTGAAGAGGCTACTGGACCTTCTTCCACTACTGTCATCTTGGGATATCAACACTGGGTTCCGTGTTCCTCAATCAATCAGATTACTGGATTTTTTCATAGCCATATTATAATAATGGCATAACAAGGTTGTAATCAGCTTGATTTCCGTTAATAATAAGGGATCCCCATACATTATTTTGTCATACAAACACATACATACATTAAAAAACTAAGTAATATAGTACTTAGAAATGTAATTTTATGGTTTTTCTTTGCTGATCCTTAAACATCCCCATCCTATCCTCACTAGCTTATTAGGGAAATCTGAGTTGTTTAAGCTGTTACAGAAAATACTAAAGCCCTGTTTCCACCAGAGGCCTTGTATGGTGTGACAGTGGGAGTAAACATTCTGCTAGCAGAACTGAGCAGAGGAATGGATTCTTACATTATATATGCAGTAAACATTCCATCTCTTGAATTTTGGGAAGACAGAGAATAGACAAGACTCTGGAGTTAATATTATAAATAATTATTATAAATAAGAAAGAAAGAAAGACGAGATAATGGGTAAAAGGGGATGGGTTGGTAGAAACCATGGGATGTAAGAGCTATTTAAAAATGCCCGAATGTTGATGTACATAGTATTAAAACCTGAGATAGCATGTCAGGGGATGGATTTGCTGGGACTATTTTAAGAAAGTAATAAAAACTTAGCTGTTTTTTATTTTGAACATTTCTTCCGGCCCTTCCCCCTCTACAAAAAAAAAAACACAAACAAACAAAAATAACTTTTTGCACCAACTTTGTCATCAACAATCAGATTATTGTTTTTTTTTTCATTTTATTTCTTCACCATCTCTATAGGGAACTCTCTCAGGCATCTGACACATCCGCGAGCTCTACCTCCTTCCTGAAGCTGTTCCCCACCCACACCAGCCCTGGCAGATCCCCAGGCTTTGCACCCCCAACCCCCCCACTACCCTATCCCCACAGGTGGGACTGCCCTATTTGCCCAGGACACTCTACCTTATAATTCAGTGCACCTGACTGGGCAGTCGGCCCAGTGGAGAGAGAGAAGCCCAAAGATGGAGTATGGCTCGGTGGGGTGCAGTACCATCACCTATCCCCAAAGACGTCTGCCACACTCCACCCCTTACATTGGCTGGTGTTCTTGCTATGCCCCTATCTCCATCGGGGGCCACCAGGACACCGAGCAACCCTGGAAGCAACCCTGAATCCCTTCCCAGGGAAGGGGATCTCTCCTCCAGATGCTCTATCCTCTCCCTCCCTTGCTGGCCCCTGTCTCCTCGAGTCTGTCTCTGAACCTGGGTCGCCGGCATGGCATGAGGTATGGCGTCCAGCACCTCAACCCTCAGCACCACTGGATTTTTTTATAGCCATGTTATAATGCTTAGTTAACCATGTAGAGGTAGGTAGCATTTGGCTATACCTTGTGCCTAAATACACCATCATGGTGATTAACAGATCATGACTAACATGACCTTGCCACATTGCTTAAAAGCAGCTACAGGTTAACAGTTTATAATTTATGATACCCATTTAGGTCCAATCAGGATTAGTGCAAATCTATTTTTAGTAATTGTTCAAAATATTCAAGATGTGTGAAATGCAATACGGAGGGAATTTTGATTCAAGCAACACAGTTATTGATCTATATTTAAGCAATAAGTTGCTTTTAAGAGCTGGTTTAAATCAGGCTCGATTCAAGTAGACGAAATGAGAGTGTGTTATTAGGATTAACAAAATGAATCATGGATACAATATTAAAAAATGGTGCAATAAAATAGCCCTATCAATTAAAGGCCTACTCTAGGACTGCCACTAGCCAAAACAATAATGGCAAGGAATTCAACAAATATACCTAGACACATTTAGGATATTGTCTAACAATCTGTCCAGTCAACTCGTGATGGTGGGGCATTTTGAGTAAATGACAGAGTACCATTTATCGACCATCCTTACAGAAAATTGATGCAGTGGGCTACGGGGGGATGATAATGTTTGAGATGTTGCAAAAACCAATAGAGTAGTTTGCATCACTATCAGGAATTTCAGAGACAACATATTGCTGCATGGCCATTGGCAAACAGTTCAGGTTGTGTTCTCACTGCTAATTTCTTTATGTACCAACAATTATTCTTACAGCATTATAGTTTTACCATGCCGCAGCAACAGCAGATACGGAGTCATCCCTGACAGCGTCAGCCGCATAGCCGAGTATCGACAATGTGGTGTCAGGGATGTCTCTGTGTTTTCATAGGGGCTGCACCCCCGAACCTCCCCATGTGGGAGGTTCTTCCCACCACAATCCCCAGTCTCTAGGATTCCAACTCCAAGTCGGAGTTGGACTGGGGTGGGGGTGAAACACCCTGAGAGGCAATCCCCTGGCTGATTCAGAGACCATCACAGCGATATGCAGATTTTGCCCAAATCATGTTGCTGTGATGGTCTTCGCCATTGGGGAGTCACTGTGGTGATGGTATACCCAGCATTATATTGCCTATTTTTTGTTTATTACTAACAAAATAGAAACATCCACCACAACAATTGTGACAATGGATGAGAAGTCCATGACACAAAACCACTGCAGTCATCCATAAACAGGTGTAGGAGGCTACATTTTTAAATCAAGTTAGTTTCAAAACAAAAATAATGACATAGGGTTTAAACAGATAACAAAAGATTGAAAATGTTTCCTGGGGGCTACAATCAGTAAGGAGGAATTAACCATTACTAATGGACAGTGTTTAAAATTATTAAAGGGTGAGCAGTCCACTGACAATTAGGTTCCTATTTTTTTTTCTTTGCTACAATTGGCAATGGAGTACGACAAAATGTTATTTGTCACACAAACACACCCTGATGTTAATTTTTGGATAACAAAATTAATGCTCCAATCGTACTGAGAGTACTTTTAGCTCTCTCTTGACACTGAGGCTGATTGTCCTGACTTTGTGGTTATGTAAATACTCTCCACTTTGTGCAGATGGATGCGAGGGCATATGAGACTTTACAGAGATATGAGATAAAAAATTTCTATTTTTTTAGTTTGAGCTGGCATGTGCTTTGGGGCAGATAGATGCACTGGGTGACACAGGAAATATTTCAGAAGTTGCTAATCACTAGTTCTGACTGATAGTCCATGATTGCCAAATAGTTAGTCATTTTCATATACTAATTAATTTTTCCAGCATATTTCTGGAGTGTAGAAACAGCTCAGAAACCAAGATCAGCAGCATTAGCACTTTGGAGGTCGGAGCTGCATCGTGAGCAGTTTGTCTTTATCCGACAATAACAAGCAATCATAGCTTTCACCAAATAAGGTTTTCATGAGGTTACGTGTTACAACATAGGAATAAATAACTGGATATGTACATAATCATTCTATTCATTGGGTTTTGCAGTATATAATGTAAGATATTTGTTAAATGGCACAATCTGTTTATCAATAAGTGAAGCATCTTCATGTAGTGTTTACTACTGTCAGTATTTTTTTATTTCTTATTTAATTTTTCCATTTTTAACTTCTTTAAGCCCTCCACCCCAATATCAGAACAAGCAGATCTGTAGTCTTTTAATTTCTGTGTGGTTAGCCCCAGCATAGCACCCCCCTTCCCAACTACTATTTATGTGGGAACCCTTGAATAGCCTATAGTCTTCCTATTAGCAAAGACTATAAAGGGGCTAGCAAGAAACTCAAGGGGGAGATCATAAAATATTTTATTAGTTTACTGCAGTTTCTCAGCCACACTCTTCTCATGTGATGTACCCCTGGCTTTTGCCACTGAATGCTTACAGTACAACTAACAGCTAGCCTTGTTCTTTATTCCCAGACCCTCTAGATTTGCTAACACACACACATGCATATGTATATATGACGCGCATTACACACACACACACGCACGCACACACACACACACGCAGACACACACACGCACGCACACACACACACACGCACACACACGCACACACACGCACGCACACACACACGCACACACACACATGCACGCACACACACACACACGCACACACACGCACACACACACACGCACACGCACGCACACACGCACGCACGCACACGCACGCACGCACACACACACACGGATGCACACACACACACACACACACACACGCACGCACGCACACACATACACAGACACACATGTTTTATGGCCATTTCCAGAATGAAAAAAAACACTGCATGATTACACATGAAATCTGCAGTAAAAAAATTTAGAGCACACAGAGAACTTACACAAAAAAATCACCCGAAGAATTGACAAGAGAGTGCCGGAATATATGCAACATTGCTACTGGAAATGTCTGATCTCATATATCAAATGAGACTGTGTCAGAGAATTGTGGGACAGTATCACCACGATGCATCCCGGTAAACTACAGAATCAAAATACCATGCTATGAATGGTTTTGAAAGCTGAAAATCACTTGGTGTGTGTACATATTAAAAAGTTTTCTAGCACGATTACTACAGTTAATGGGCCAGATTTTCAGTCCGCTAAGACTGACACAAGCTGGGGCGTGCATCAGTCTCCATCTGCTGTACCTGAATTTGGACTGCCTACACCGGGCACGTGCTCTTAGACCACAGTAGCATGGTCTAGCCTGCACCACACCTGGGAGGCTAAGTTACGGGGCTTGCGCTGGACGTGTGGTGCAATCTGCCATAATGCAGGGAAACTGTTGCAACTGTACCAGTGATTTGAAAATTGGGTGCAGTTGCAGCAAAGGGGGTTGGCATACCACCATTTGAAAATCCAGCCCCATGTGTCCGCGTTCATACAAATACGGTTCATACTGCTATGGTCAATTCAAGAGCCAGGAGGCCAAAGGCCCATAGTGCTCTTATACTAAGCCACCAAATAATAGGACAAAGGGTATCCTGTATTTATTAATTCATCTATTCAGTACTTGAAAATAATTCTGGTCTCACTTATAACCACATGTAAGGGCAACCCATTCCATGGGCCAATGACTCGAAGGGTGAAAAAATATTTCCACTTGACATGAATAAATGACTTCCTTTCTAATTGCAGAGGATGTCCCCTGATATTATATGTGCATGTTTTAAAGTCCAAACCCAATTCACACATAAGGTGTGGCTCATGAATAATATCATACAGAAGCATTAAATCACCCCTAAGATGGTGAGTGGAAATGGGCATAAGTTTTAAAGACTCCAACTTACTATCATAAGACACATTTTCAAGCACAGCTATTTTCTTTGTGAATTTTCTTTGAACTTTTTCAAACAGGTGCCCTTCAGTTTTTTAATAAGGACAACACAGCTGTGAGGCATATTCCAGATGTGGGTGAGCATATGCTCTATACAAGGGCAAGAGCACCTCATGATTCCTGGACCCAATGTTTTGCAAAATGGACCATATTACTTTGTTGGTTTTATTAATGGTGCTATTTACATGCTGGCCAGGAGACAGATCATCAGAAATGATGATACCCAAATCCCTTTCATTAGTTGTTTCCAGTAAAGCACCAGCCAAAGAATATTTAACTGTAAGTTTTTAGCTCCCAAATGCATCACTTTGCATTTGGATAAATTAAGAGTCATGCCCCATTCATTCACCCATGAGGAAATGTGATCTAACGTTGACATGCTACAAATAAAATGTTTTTAATAATGGAATAAAACAGGCAGCCCCAGTGTGTCCAAGCCCTAAGCACAATCAGAAAATATACCAAGGGGAAGGTAAAATAGAATGATTGTGTTGGGTCATTATTTATGCGAATCTGAATTATTGAATGAGAGTAAATCAAGAACACTGGTTTTATTTTATTAAAAACAGAAAATGTACCATTAATAAAATGTGACAGTCTTTCAACCCATTAACTTAAATACCAGCAACATCCATCTCATCCTCATCAAACAAGAAGCTGCCCTCACAGTTATCAAGGTCTGAATTGTGCCCACTAGGGAATTCTTTGTCCATGATTACATTGGCAACCTCAGTGGTAGGCCATTTGACGCTGTCACCAAAATAGTCTGTTTCTCCCACATCATCAGTACAACCAACATGGTGATGGCGTACGAACACAGATGTGGTAGTTCAGGTTGGTATGTGACCCTCATTCATTTTTATGAATGTCAGCATGCTGGCATTTGTCAGTGAGAGGTTGGTATGACAGTCATGAACTATTGCCCCCAAAGAACTGAATACCCTCTCCACACTTACACTGGAGGGTGGGCTGGTCAGGTACTTCAGTGCCACTGAAGTCAACTTTGGCCATTCACTCACCTTTCCACTCCAGTACAGCAGACGATCATCAGTTACTGACAGTTGCCTGTTTTCAGCCAAATGAGTCAACCATTCTCTGTGCTGCATGCAGTCCTGTTGGTGACTCATCCTCCTGTTCACTGGATTCATCAATGTAACAGATTCCCACTTGGGACAAGGTACCCCAAAGTGAGTTCATGGCAACCAGTTTTGCTGACACCCTACCTGAACCCACAGCCACCATACTGGATGTGCTTACTAGTCCACAGTGACCTACAGCCTTGTTATGCTGTGGTTTGCTGAACTTGGCATGTGATTTCAGTGCCCCATGAACCAATCACACCAGTTGTCCACTGAGATTTTTAACCTGTTGTGGCCCTCCCTCCAGTAAGAATGCAATCCCATGTTTGTCTCATGGGCCCAGCATTGTTGCTATTCTGAATTCAACACTTTGCACAATACTTGCAATGCGGCAATTGCGGTTGAATGCTGTCAACAAGTGTTTAAGTAGTGTATTGCTTGAATAATCTTCGGACACATCAAGGCTATGCTGCAAATTCAACAAAGTCTGCCTGTGTGGCATGATCAAATGGCCTCAAAATTGAAATCACTGAGTTCATGAGGCACCGCTGTTCTGTTGTCATAGACATTGAGGCCCCAGAAGTGTCACAGCTAGTGTGCATGACTAGGTATTCCAAGATGGCTTTGTACTGTTCATACCACCTCTCTGCCATATAAAGAGTTGAGTTCCAGTGCGTGACAACTTCCACCTTGAGGCTGTGCTGAGGGAGGCTGTTTTGAATCTGCAACTGCTGAAGTCAATAATGGGCCTTTCTACAGTGTGAAAAGTGTGCACAGATGTGGCATGCAACTGTCAACATTTCCTTGATGTCAGGGTACTGCAGAAACTCTTTGACCATGAGATTTAAACAGTGGGCTATGCATGGAACTCAAACAAAGCCACCATTGATGATACATTTCACCACGTTTGAGCCATTGTCAGTTGCTATAAAGACAGCTTTGAGGGACAGAGGTTCAGCCGCTCATCACTTTTGGTCAGTAGCAAGTCAAGCATGTTTTCACCAGTGTGGGAACCAGCCACACTGTGCATTGTAATCGTTGCATGCTGTCGAATTTCTGGAAGGTTGCTACCACGATGGTCTGCCTTACTGCACTGATTTCCAATACCGCCAACACAGACAAACCCTGGTACCTGTGCATAATGTGTAGTAATACACAAATATGAACTGTATGCCATTTTGCCACTTGTCCACATATCCATACTGAAGTGGTTGAATGGTGAGGAGGAATGTTGAAAAGCATGTCTTACAGACTCTGTCACAGTCCGATATAATACCGGGACAGCAAGGGTGGAAAAGCATGTGCTGGATGGGACTTTCCATTTGGGACAGGCACGTACTGCAAAATGCTGGAATCTGGAATTCTCCACAAAGGAGAAGGGCAAAAGGTCAATTGCCAGTATTTCCACTACAGCAGCATTCAGTTCACTATGATACCACATGATTGGGAAGGTATTTCACGTTCCGGGCCAAAAGACTCTGCAATGTGGGCTGAGTTGTTACTTGTTTTGCACGTGGTGTGCCAAATGGCTCTGCTCTGCGAATGGTCATGGATGGGGTGCTTTTGTTGTGTGATGAAGAGGGGTACACAGATGACACTGACCAGTCCACAAACAATGTTATTTTCCCTGTTTTAAGCAGTGGGGTGATGCTGGACTACAGATACTGCTACATGATACACCACCACTGCTGCTACTCTGACCACCACTTGACAACAAATCAAAATCATCATCCTCCTCATGCCTGTAGTGATCCTCAACTGTTATTTCACCACTACTACAGACATGATTACCTGGGCTACTTATAGTCATGGAAGGGGATATCATGCTTAATAAGGTGGATGAGGGTGAATGCCCTACTATGGCAGCATTAGCTCCCCTCTGGTGCAGAGTCCACAGTGCCATGTGCCTGTTCTTCAAATGTATATGCTGGCCCTCAGTGCTCAGATGAATACCCTTTTTACCACATCTGACACATGCTTGGCAAAGCTGGCAGATTGCCACTGCTTCAGCACTTGGATCTTGTACAAAAAAGTCTCACAAAAACTCATGGATATATCGTATGACGGTCCTGAGTTGCTCATGGGAGGTGACTTTAACCTGGTAATGGACAGCCTTCTGGATAGATCCAATGCCAGACCAGAACCCCATTGCAGAGCGCAGCAGGCACTGCAAGATCTTATTTCTCTGCATCAGCTGTCCGATGCGTGGAGGGTATTGAATCCTTCAGTAAAAGATTTCTCCTTTTTCTCTGCACCCCGCCAAATGGCTAGTAGATTGGATTGTTGGCTCATGTCTCCTAACATCTCTAAGGCCGCATGTGGGGTAGTTATTTCCCAAATATATATCTCTGATCATGCCCCTGTCTCCCTTACCTTTGTACCTGCTCTAAAAATCTCCAAATCACTACTGTGGAGGTTGGATCCCCACCTGCTATATGATAAGGACTTTGCCCAGTGGCTCCAGGCAGCTACAGACAAATTTTTACTTCACAATCCCCCTTCCTCTGCCTTAGCTGCAAGCACTTGGGAGGCCTACAAGGCCACTATTAGGGGAGATATCATTAGCTTCACCTGATATAGGCAGAAGATGAGGGACCAGGAACTTCTGCTAGAGAACACTTTAAAAGATATGGAGGCTAGGTATAAAGCGAAGCCCTCAGTGCTTCAGACACCAACAGTTTTAACCGCTCTGGCTGCCACCCATTTAAAAATCAATACACTGGTCAGCAAGAAGGCCAAGTTCTATATTCACAGAACCAAGCACCATTACCAAGCTGAGGGTGAAAAGGCTAGCAAGTTGCTGGCCTACAGGCTAAACCAAAGACAAGCTGAAAGAGTTATCACCAGCCTAAAGGACAGGTCAGGGAAGCTCTCCATGAACCCCACCTCTATTAATAACACTATGACCAAGTTCTATAAAATTCTTTACTCTTCCCATAGTTGTTGGGACAGTGAGTCTTACACTCAATTTATTGAGCCCTTGCATCTCACTAAGCTTTCTGACTCACAGAAAGCCACACTAGACCTACCCATAACATAGGCAGAAATTGGCAGAACCATTACTGAGATGGATCCTTGTAAAGCACCTGGGGGGATGGTTTTTCAGTGGATTTTTACAAAATAGTTCAGCCTTTGATTACAGCCCCCCCCGGTGAACATGTTGAATGAGGTGCACTCATGTGAGCAGCTCCCTCCTACCCTATCTGAGGCCATAATTACCATACTACCAAAAGAGGGTAAAGATCTCTCCCTTCCCTCCAGTTACAGGCCTGTTTCTTTAACCAATACTGATGCCAAGATTCTGGCCAAGGCTTTGGCCACTAGACTGGAGGAATTCCTTCCAGAGATTATTCACCCTTCGCAGGTGGGGTTTGTTCAGGGTCGAATCAGCTCAGAGCATATCTGGGTCGTAGTACCCTTAATACAGATAGCGGCCTCCCTCCCCACCCCAGTGGCAGCGGTTGCAATTGACTTTGAGAAGGCCTTTGACACGGTAGGCTGGGAATATTTATTCGCAGTCATGAATACTTTTAACTTTGGCCCGTACTTTACCACTTGGATAAAGACTCTTTATGCCTGCCCTACCACCAGGGTCCTCATCAACAATGTCCTCTCTGAACCATTTTGTCTACAGAGAGGGACCAGACAAGGATGCCCATTATTCCCCCTACTTTTTTTTTAGCTATTGAACCCCTCGCAGCAGCTCTCAGAAATCACCCTCATATGCATGGACTTCAGGTTAAGGACAAAAGTTATATCACTAAGTTGTATGCTGATGACTGCCTGATCCTGACCTGTGACCTACCACACATCCTTTCTACATTACAAACATTAGGTAAAATCTCAGGCTTGGACATCATTCTAGCAAAGTTTGAAATCCTCCCTCTTAATGCTCTTACTACATTGGTCTTTGTGGATTCACAAAGTCTGGCCTAGGCAAGATCCGAAACAACATACCTGGGCATTCGGCTTACCTCCAAACTCTCGTCCTTAATGAACATAAACTTTAAACCCCTAGTGACCAAACTACAGTCTGCCATGAACAGATGGGCTCATTTGCACCTCTCCCTGGCAGGTAATATTGCCGCGATCAAAATGCTGCTTGCCCCTAGAGTATACCACCTACTATCCCATATTCCCTTTTTTCTTTCCGATGCATGGAATCAAAAGCTGAACACTCTGATCAGCTCTTTTTTATGGGGTTCGCACAGACCTAGATTTAATAGAGCTAAATTGAGGGCTCAAAACCTGAGGGAGGCTGAAACCTACCTGACTTCTCTCAGTACTCCATAGCATTTATAGTAGCAAAGACCCTAAAGGAGGAGGGTCCCTGTCACTCCTTTCACTCTCCGGCATGATCCCAAATTGAAAGAGATCTCTTGCAGGGCCCTTTAGTTTCCATGCTGGTACCTCACCCCCTTCCAAAGTCACACAAGTGCTGACTCTCCATCAATCATGCACATCAAGCCTGGCAAAAATTGGGGCTCAAAACCTCTCGATGCCTTGGCTTGGGAAACCATACCCCTCTCTGGAATAACCCCAGCCTCTGTATTAATAAATCTCCCATGAACTGGGCGGACTGGGTCTCTAAAGGAATACTTTACATTGGTGACTTGAGATCCCCAGAACACTGAGACATGGACTCGTTCCAGGGTTTGCAAAACAGGTATGGCCTCCCCCACAGTGATTTTTGGAAATACCTTCAGATGAGAAGCCTATACCAGTCTTAAGATCTCAAATTAAGGCCCGACCACAGCCCATATTTATAACAAAATGGTCCTTTCACAAGTTCAGTGCAGCAAACTTCCTTTCTGACCTGGGCATGATCAGTTGGCAAGACCTTTACCTAGCCAAAGATGTCAATGAGGCAGCTTACACCCATAATGACAGCGTCACTAGACTGGTAAATAAGCATGCCCCCTTTATCAAAGTTAGGGTACGGAACAACTCTAACCCCTGGTTCACCCCAGATCTTAAGGCAGCCCTCATAACCCTAGACAAGCTCTGGGCAAAAGCTAGGCATTCCAAGAAATCTTCAGATTGGCAGGCTTTTAGAACAGCCAGGAATACCTGTGTGAAAAGTATACATTCTGTTAAAGCTAACTACTACATCTCTACCCTCGAACAAGCAAAAGGTAACCCTCATGAAATTTGGAGGACAATTAAATCTATAGAAGGGCGGCCTACTGCCCCTTTCATCCCATCAAAGATAGTCGCAAGTGGCAAGATAGTGGAAAACAAGTCCTTAATCCTTGAAGAACTTAACTCTCACTTTGCCACAGCTGGACTAGCTTTCTATGCTTCACCTTATGCTGGTTCTGCGATGAGCCAACCTAATCCCCCCCCCATATCTAGCCCCGCACCTAGCCCTTTTCAACTGCGTGAGATAACTTTTAAAGAAATAGAAGATTCTCTCCTTAATTTAGATACCAAAAAAAATGCAGGCTTGGAACCCTTCTTTCTAAGGCTAGGATATGCCCAACTTGCTGCCCCAGTTCTTCATATCTTCAGTCTCTCCATTTCATCTGCTACTGTACTGTCCTGCTGGAAATCAGCGCATATCCTCCCTCTGTTCAAATCTGGTGACCCGTGCGATGAAAATAACTACAGGCCTATCTCCATATTGCCTATCCTTTCTAAAGTTTTTGAAAAACTGATCCACAATCAGTTAAAATCTCATTTGGAAACCTTCTCTCTCATTAACCCATCTCAATCTGACTTCCGGGCAAATCACAGCACAATCTTTGCATTAGCAAAAGTAACCAATGACTGCATCTCTGCTATAGATGCAAAGAAGGTAACTGGAGCAGTCTTTTTGCATCTTAGCAAAGCCTTTGATACTGTTGATCACAATCTGTTAGTCAATTGCCTTACAAAGTTGGGTGCCACGTACCATACTACCCAGTGGTTCTCTAGTTACTTAACTGAGAGATCCCAGAAAGTAAAAGCAGATGGCTGTTTCTCTGCTGCCTTGCCAGTTGTTAGAGGTGTCCCCCAAGGATCCATTCTAGGCCCTATCTTGTTTTCATTATACATTAATGATTTTGACTCCAATATATCCACGTCCAATCTGCATTTCTTCGTGGATGACACTGTGCTGTATACCTCTGGCTCAGCACTATCCAAAGTCAAGGGAGTGCTTCAAGTGGACTTTGCCCAACTTGAATATAATTTAATAAAGGCAAAGCTCCTACTTAAGGCAAAGAAAAACAAAGCTATGATATTCTCTCGTAGTGCCACCACAGGTACCTCCAATACCCCACCCAAAGATTTTATTGTTACCATGTTAAATGAGCCTCTGGAAGTTGTCACAAAATTCAAATATCTGGGCATCTGGATCAACAACAAACTCTGCTTCAATGACCATATCGAAGATGTCTCCAGAAGGCTTAAAGCCAGATTAGGTTTCTTCTTTAGAAATAGGCCCCTCTTCCCCCTTGAAACGCGAAATAAGCTTGTCCAGGCCATTTTTCTCCCCCTTCTTGACTATGGCGATGTAATTTACTCCTCTACCACTCTTGCAAACCTAAGTAAATTGGACATCCTTTATCACCGTGTGTTATGGTTCATTACCAACTCCCCTTACCGTTAGCACCACTGTGACCTTTATGCAGCTGTTGGATGGACATCTCTCACTACTAGACGCCTGTTCCACGCTGGTCTATGGACCCTTAAGCTGTTCCTGCACAAATTGCCAAGCTATCTTTCATCTCTCATTAGTATTTCTCATAGTGCATACTCTTTGAGAAAATCTGATTTCATTCTGCTTGATATTCCGAGGACACGGATCTCCTTTGGTAAACGTGCTATTGCGCATGCCCGTCCCTCTATTTGGAACCAATTACAGACCATGCTGAAACTAACTAGCACAGTTTCAATTAACTTCTGTAAAGTGCTAAGCTCAGCTAAAATAAAAGATATCTGCAACTGTCATTAAGCCCCTTCTTATCCCCATGTGGCCATGTGCATTTTGCTTAAGACCGTAATTGTCTTGTGCATGTTAACTACTTATTATTCACACTATCATTTATACCAAGACACTATTTCACTTACCGGCTCCTGACTTATATCTGCTACCTTCGCTGCAGCAATCCCACTCCTGCTTTCCTTCCCCTTCCTACTCCTGGTTCTGTCTACGTATATACTACTCCACTCACCCTACCAAGACATTTTTACCTCCCTTACCCTATATTTTCTGTTGTTGATCAATCTGCTAAAATGTATGTACTGCAAACACCAGTTACCATGTTTTCAATTGTCAGTATGCTATCTAGAAATGGTCATCCCATGTTCCACTAATTTGCTTACCACCTACAGTCATCCTATGTGGTGTCCTTGTATATAATATCTTGCTTGTATTATATGACCGCTTGCACTTATGTATATATTGTTTATCATTTATTTATGTATGCATGTTCATTGTAAGTCTACATGTCACAGGACCTCCTTGTGAATGAGCTTGCTCAATGGAGTTTTCCTGCAATAAACTTGAACTTAGAGATTCTTAACTCCAGGGTGGTACATGTTGGGGTTGTGTGAAAAACTTTAAAAAAAATGCATGCCACCTGCCGGCAACAAAAAACCCTGCACCACATCAGACCTGAACCCTGTACCTTATGCCTCCCAGCCGACCACCCTCCCCACAATGCCAGAGGTCCAGCTTGGCAGCAACCCACCAGACCCCCTCCCACATACCATCCCTCCCCTGCCTCTCACTCCCCGTGGGTGCATGCGCATGTATACCCACTACTTCCCGTCATAGTTTTTTGCCCACTCCAGTATCCGGTCACTCCCTCCTTGGTAGCTGTGAACAAAGGTGCTATAATTGAGTTGTCATTTTTGTAGGCACCCAATTCTGGATGCCTTGTTCATTGGATACCATTGAGGGTACATCTATGCTGTCTACTGCCTCCTCCATCTCTCTCTCAGGCACAGACTGTGAAACCCTTGGTGTCTAGTGTCTTCCTTCCTCTCCCTGATCCCACTTAGTAGTTCCTTTTGTGAGAACTACTTCTAACTGATGGCTTCCAACAGCAGGGTTCAAGCATCCCTGGGCAGCTATTTGTCAGGAAGTTGTCAAGAAGGACCCCTGACATCAGCAGTTCTTTGTTTGTTTGCTACTGCCTACTGCTGGTGATGACTAGAGAGCAGAGCTGGCTCACCATGCAGGAAGTCTGCACTCTGGCTGCTGAGCCGTGCTCAATGGTGAGGAGGTACTGGACATCTTTGAGATGTCCAACCTGATAAGGGTTGATGAGCCAGGGGATGGTGGTGACGACAACAAGCAGCTGGCCATGAAGAGGCTGGCCACTGTGGATTTGCCCAAATCCAAGGGCAAGTTGGGCCACTTGGAAGTAATGGCAGCCATGCATTTGAATGCTATTCAAGAACCCATACTCATCCTCCTGGTGTGTGTGTTTGTTTGAGGGGTAGGGGCATGTTATTGCAGCCTAGACACCATTGCTTTGGGGGACTGCGCTCCTGATTGGATGGAGGCATGGATATTATAGACCTGACTGTGTTTCATGGGGTGGTAGTCAACTCCAAGTTAGGGGCATTGCTGAAGACCTGCGTGACTGGGGGGGGGCTACCACACAGCCAAGAAGTGTTTGGATTTAATCGAAGGCTGCACTTTTGACTGGGGGGGGATGCAACCCTGACTGGATTGTACTGAGAAGGGTGGAAGTACTGCTGTCCTGTTCTGGGGGAAGGGGACTGTTGCACTTATTGGGTAGTGATGGAATGTGGGTGTGGCTGCAGCACTTCTGGCAGGGCTGGGTTTGCTGGTCTGTGTGGATAGCTACCTTCTAGAGCAGAGAGAGAAGTGTAAAAGAAGGTAAAGCTCCTGCATGATAGCCCCAGTCTCTGCAGCTGACAGGCAGCCTTGGAAGTCATCCCCTACTTAGCCGCATTCTCCCCTGGCATCATACTATACTTCTGAACTGTCCCTGATTTTGACTCATAAAGTTGGTCTGGTCCTCCTTAATTTGGCATCTCTGTCGCTGAAGATGAAGTAAGGATTTGAAGCGTAAAATGATGGCAGACACTAACGTTGCAGCCTAGTGCACCTTCTGAAAAAATGCTTTCTCATCTCATTAAGCCAGATATTATAACAACTCCTTGAGTTAATTTCACAGTTGTAACACCACTACAAATGGGGATTCCTAAAAAGTCTTCCTCGAGCTTGTCTAAATGCTCACTGCCAGGCTGGTGTCCTGCGTTTTAGCAGTTTAAATGTGATTGCCAGAGAGTGCCTGTATTGCCTCTGTGCACCGTCTATTTAAGAGCTGCCTGGATTGCAGTAATAAGTAATCTGAACGGGCTCTGTTGAAAGATGTAGCTATTTGCTGAAAATCATTTAAAGTGATAATGATAATGGTGTTTGTCTAACCTGCCTTCTATGCTGCAAGGACTGTTTTGTTTATCCCCACCATTTGGCCCGGGACTGTGAATTGGACCAATTAGTTCCGGTGGGACCTAAAATGGAGCCAGACTACAGGAGCTGTCTGGAGTCAAATTCTGTAGGAATTATAGTTTTGGGCTTTTTGCACCTTTTTGCACCTGAGGGGGGAGCCTTTGTTGTGACTGACAGGAGGATCAGCCAACCAAACCTTCTGGATCTTGAGGAATTTCCCCAGGCTGCTGCAGCTAGTTTCAGTTCTGAGCTGAGAAGTGATGAAATACCAGCTCAAGTGATTTTGAGCAGCAGTTATGTGAAGTTTTGCATGGAAGAACTGTGAAAGGGCTGAATTTGGCCTGTCTGCCTGCCTGCTGTCCCTGAGAGGAAAAATAGAGTGTATTTGGACTGGATCCGAGTTGTCAGGACTATTTAAGCCACTGGACTGTGACCAGGCTTTAACCTGAAGAAGACTGAAGATTTGCTGAATGCAATCGTCCTGTCAGGATTTACAGCTGCTTTTGAATCCCCAGTTTGTGCAGAGACTTTGTGATCATAACCGGAGAGCCATTTGCCTGGTACAGTAGAATTTCCTTACATGTAAATGTGCTGTGTATTGAAAGTGGGTCGTGATTTGGAGTCCCCTCTGTGTGAACTGTGTTGTGCTTGCTGGAAGCTTTATCCAGCCTGTGTTCACCTCCATTCGGCCGGGGCCATGCCATACTAGCCCTGCCAGACTACCCCACTGCACAGAGAAAGCCTCTGATGAGAGACCTGCCTTGGGAGCATCCCCCTGCTCCACGCTTGAACAGGAATGACACCTCGGTGAATCGTGTGGGCCCTGCTTCTCCTGGCACTCCAAATTATTATTTTTTTTTACTGTTTTCCCAGTAGGTCCTCCGTTAGTCTCTCTGCCCTGGTCATGGCCCCCAGGCTCCCAACAACCATCAGTTGCCAGCATTCACCTGGTCACCCCTGGCATACCACTTGGAGGGTGGGGCAGTGGCACTGGTACCCCTAATTCCAGTGCCGTGAAACCAGTAACTGTTTGGGAATGCTGGCGACAGTGGCTAATTGAAGCCCAGGGAGCACTTCATGGAGACAGAGGACCCACCCCTCCATTTTTCTGTTTTTTCCTCCTGGGAGGTGGGGACGTGCAATGACACTGGCATCTGCCCTGCCTCCATTACATTCAAGTGCCAGTAGTTGCATGACTCCCGGCCTAAGTCAGGGGTCCATCTTGCACTGGGCATTACCCACCCTCCCCCAGGAGAAGGAGAGCAGTCCATAGGATGCTCTATCCTTCTCCACTGGCTGGCCCTCCAGTGACCCAAGTCTATTTCTGAACCGGGTCACGAGCATCGCAAGCAAAAATTCCACTGCTGCCTCAATGGGCTGGCTGTGACACTCTAGATTAACCACCCGCTGTCTCGATTTTCGTCCAGCCGGTGTCCAGTCTTGGGTATCATGAATAATCATCAGGATAGCTCCCTGCAACAACAGCCTGATCTAAAAGTGTGTCATCTGATTGTCTTGTTCTCAGGGGGAACCCCAACCAGAACGCTTTAACCACACTCTGATAGACATGCTAAGCACCCTCCACCTAAAAGACAAGCATAAATGGAGCCAGCAGATTAGCACCTTGGTACACGCATACAATTGCACAAAAATGATGCTACTGGGTTCTCTCCCTACCACCTCATGTTCAGGAGAGAGGCCTGGCTGCCTGTTGATATCTGTTTTGGGTTCTCTCCAGATGGGGTCTGAGCCCAAAACTACTTGCAATATGTACAAAAACTAAAAGCTCAATTGAACCATGCTTATCAACTGGCTGAGACAATAGCCGCCGAGAGAAATCTAGCCAACAAAGAGAGGCATGATAAAAAAGTAAAGGCTTAAGAGCTTCGACCTGGAGACTGTGTGTTGTTACCCAATGTGGGACTGCACGATAAACACAAAATTGCTGATCGGTGGCACCATCTTCCCCATGTAGTAATTGGAAAGTTGGATGATTTACCTGTGTACAAGGTGTGCCCAGAGAACAACTCCAAAGCTGTCAAGACCATGCACCGTAACCACTTGCTATCTATTGGCCAAGTCATGATTGAGGCTGAACCCTCAGACATTGAGCCCCCTGGGCTGGTGTCTTGTGCTGCTGCAAGAAAGAGACAGAGTTAACCTACCCCACTGGTCACAGATTTACGGTTTCCTCTGCAGCAGACCCAGAATGATGATGGTCAGTCCACTTCTGATGAAAGTGAGTGCGACTAAGCCTATTACCCTTCTTATGAACTGAGTTGGCTGTTTCAAGGTAACCTCATGATTAATTGTGGGGATGAAGCTGGGCCTTCTGGACTGCCTAACCTCACAGCTTCATTCTTGGCACCAATGCTCCCTGAAAGTGAAGTGCAAAGTATCACGTCTGAAGATGCTAATTCTCTGTGTATTGTGGAACTGTATGATTTGCCTGAAGAAGGGGTTGAGGGTTTGAGTCTTTCTGGTGACATACCAGAACTTGAAGAACACTATGAGAGTGCTGGCCACCCCTCTTCAGTGGCTCAAAACTTGATTGTGCCTGAGCCTTCACAAAATGAGCCAAGTGTTGTAGAAACAGGGCCTGCAGAGCAAGGAACTGACAGTGCCCCAATTATGGACATTTCCACCCAGGCAGAGGCACCCCTCACAAGTGACGAGAGTACCCAGACCAGCGCTGAGAGTACACAGACTGTAGTTGTCCCCCTCAGGAAGACTGGCTGAACTGTCAAGCCAGTAGTATGCCTCAGTTATGATTCTCCTGGGATGCCAGTGGATTTGCCTTTCAATGTAGTGCACAAAGGTGTTTATGTCCAGACGGAGGACCCACCCCTCCATTTTTTCTGTTTTTTCCTCCTGGGAGTTGGGGACATGCAATGACACCGACATCTGCCCTGCCTCCATTACATTCAAGTGCCAGTAGCTGAATGACTCCCGGCCTTCGCCGGGGTCCATCTTGCACTGGGCATTACCCACCCTCCCCAAGAAGAAGGAGAGCAGTCCATAGGATACTCTATCCTTCTCCTTCGGCTGGCCCTCCAGCAACCTGAGTCCATTGCTGAGCCCGGGTCGCTGGCGTCGCAAGTGGAAATCCCACTGCTGCATCAATGGGCAAGCTCTGGCACTCCAGATTAACCTCCGGCTCTCTCGATTTTCATCCAGCCTGTGTCCAGTCTTGGGTATCTTGAGTAATCATCAGGATAGCTCCCTACAACAACAGCCTAATCTAAAAGTGTGTCATCTGATTGTCTTTTTCTTTTCTTTTCATGAACTAAGCCCTCCGGCTCCGGATTACAAATTGTGTGTGTTGTACATGTTGTTTTCTTCCATCACAGGGCTCCAACCAGCTGCAATGTTCCTGGCTAGCCCACCATTCTCCATCTGGGTACCCAGAGTGTGTGACTGTTTATGGATCCTGAAGTGCATGCATAACTGTTTGATTGTTAGAGTCTTTAAGCAAATCAACCCCTCCCATGTTCAAGCCCCTTAAATAAATCAGGTTTAAGTCTTGTTTGCATTTACCCTGACTGTGGTTCCAGTTTGTGCAAGAGTACTGTACTGCTGTTATTTGCTGTGTATAACCTTGTTTTACAAAGGGTCCCCAGGGCCAGCCAGAGGAAAGCCCTAGTGGTAAGTGCAAACAGTGTGAGTACTTGTGTGGTGTATCAGGGGTATTGTGAAAGTGATAATTGTGTATTGTTCTGGCCACAAGTAAGGAAAGGGGGGTACAGTGTCCCGGAGGGCTGTGCCCTGGTAAGCTTGACCACTACCAACCCTGACCCCTGGGTGGAGGCACCCGTTTCAGAACTCAGGCCCCTTAACCTGGTACTAGCCAAGCAGGCAGGGGTAGTAGCCCTTGGGATAGCGCCATCTAGGGGTTACATAGTGGAGGCTCACCACTGGGATTTTGTGCCTTCTAGTGGCCAAAATTTATGAATTATTGTTAAAGATTAATGGCTACCCCAGTAGAAATGGCTGTACACCAGTTGGTGGGGTGGTATACTGGGCAGGAGATTGACCCCCAAAACGTTCTACTTATACTGGATATTCTCTTGGGTACCAGTAAAGTCACTGTAGAGGAAGCACTCTCCAAATTTGAATGTTTATAAAACCCTATGGTGGTGGGTTGACAGGCTGATTTGATAACCCAAACCTTCGTTGCCTTGGTAGAGTGTAGTGACCTCATGAACAGCTCTAAAGTGCCACAGACTATTGCCTCAGAAGGGGTTCCAGCTGCCTGGAGAGTGATAACAAAAGACAGTAAAGACCCAAGGGAGGATGAGCTCCCACCATTATCTGAGACTTTTGAGCAGAAATTTAAGTTGTTGCTGGAGGAAGGGAAAGCTGTAGAGGATTTTAAGAAACTATTCCTGCCACCTGGGAGTGTTCCTTCCCCAACACCCCCTCCCACTCCAGCACCTATTACTGCCCCACCTTCTGTGCCCATGCCAATGCTGGCAATATCTGTACCTGACATTAGTCGCGACTTCCACTGAAGGCTAATACACTTCTCATGCACCCTCCCCAGGAAGGGATGACTGGGAGACCTGGATAGACCATGTTGCCCTCTAGTACTTGAATGGCAATGCTCAGAAGCAGAGAAATGAAAGAGGTTGAGTGAGAGCCTCTGAGGTCCTGCCCTGGCTAACATCTGTGCCAAGTGGGCCAATAACCCCAAAGCAACTGCACAGGACTATCTTGATGCATTGGAAAATGTGTATGGGAGCCCAGATTCATATGAAGATCTGTGGTGGAGAGTAAGAAATGCTCAGTAGTACACAGGGGAGCCATTGTCTGTGTATGTACCTCAGCTTGAAAAGCTGCTACAAGAGTGCCTCAGAAAGGGTAGTTTGCCATCAAATGAATTAGATCGAACTAGGCTGGACCGGATCCTTAAGTCTGCTCCATTTTCAGAATTGTTACTACTTCAGTTGTGCCTTGCCACCCGACTGGAATCACCCCCTCTTATGACAAGCTAATGAAAGAAATTTGAGGAGTTGAGCAAAGGTGACGCCATGGGGGAATTGCACCCATATATGCTGCTGCTGCACAAGTGACTGAGAGTGATCAACCAAGTGAGGCTCGGGGCAAAAGTCGGCACTTAACGAGCACTCTAAGAATGCAAAGGGCTTCCTGACCTGGGCCCAGCACTGGAAAGACAAGCTACTAAAGGAAGTCCGAGGGTTGAAGATGGGTGCCTCTGCAAGGGTTTCCCCCATGGAACAAGATTCTGGTCCCTTTCAGGATGTGACTGCCATGGGGTGGGGTGAACCCTCAGGCATCTGCTACCAAGGGTGGCTCCAAGGCTGAGATCACCAGATTGACTGCCACTCTAAAGGAACTGTTAATACACATTGCACCACTCTCACCACTACAAGCAGATACTAGACTCCAAGCTCTTACTACTGCTTCAGTTCCTCATATGATGTTCTCTCCCAGGATGACCCAGGAGTCTATAATTTGTCGCAACTTTGGAAAGGATGGCCATATGAAAAGAGAATGCCGGTCTCAGAAGGACTTAGAAAGAGTAGTAAACAGAGTACAAGGGGAGCACCAAAAAGCAAATCAATGGCCAAGGGGTGCCCAAAATGACCGCAGTGAGGGTTTGTGAAACTTTAACTCAAATTTCTTTGTGGCTAAATCATCTGTCCAGGCCTCTACTACTACCGCTCCAGATTGGTCCAAAATAGTGGGCCCTTCAATGGAGATTATGGTGACTGTGAATGGTATTCATACTCAGGCTGTGCTTGACAGTGGGTGGTAAGTGACCATTGTATTCCAGGACTGGTATGACAAACACTTATCTGATGTGCCTTTGCAATCCCTGGAAGGCCTACATGTGTGGGGTCTGAGCGACACATCTTATCCCTACCTAGGATATGTCCGACTCTGGTTGTCTTTTCCTGCAACTGTAACTAGTGTAGATGAGCGAGTAGAGACATTGGCCCTAGTGTGTCCCCCCACCGGACTGTATGATGGGGTCCCACTGTTAATTGGGACAAATGCCCATATGCTTGGGAGACTGGTGCAACTCTGCCATGAGAAACAAAGGTTGATGGGCTGGGATGGCCCTGAGAATTCTGGCTCTGATCAAGAGGGCCTATGATTTGCAACAGAAACCCAAGGAAGTAAACCAGGATGAACCAGTGGGGATTGTGTGGAAGAAGGATCCCAATTCAATGGTACTGGCCCCTAACATCCAGTGTACCATTCAAGGGGAGGTCCTCCTCCCCAAAGATGTCAAGAACAAAATACTGATGATGGATGCACCAGCCAATGGAAAATTACCAGAAGAATTATTGGTCAAGACTAGTATCTTGCCTGCTCATGCCCATGCCTATGTTCGATGAGTGATTGTCCAGATTCACAATGTGTCAGATAGGGAAATCCGGGTGAACAGAGGGTGCACCCTAGCAATGGTACACTGCACAGACACTGCAGTATTGCCCTGCAGCAAGCACTCTAGTGAGAAGAAGAGAGTGACCCCAGACTTGTTTGACTTTGGTGACTCCCCATTGCCAGCTGAATGGAAGGCTAGAATTAGCAAGAGACTTGCCCAGAGAGACCAAGTGTTTTCATTGAAGGAATGGGATGTGGGATGTGTCCAGGGTGTGGAGCATCACATACACCGCATGATGAATGGCCATTTTCAGAGAGGTCCCGATGCCTAGCCCCAGCAGCCATAGATGAAGTGAGAAGTCACCTGCAGGAAATGCTCACTGCTGGCATGATACAAGAATCCAGGAGCCCATACACTTCTCCCATTGTGGTTGTGCATAAGAAGAATGGGTCTGTGAAGATGTGTGTTGATTATCAAACCCTGAACTGGCGGACCATGCCAGACCAATACACTATGCCTCGCAAACAAGATGCCCCGGACTGCTTGAATGGAAGCAAATGGTTCTCAGTGCTGGATTTTCGCAGCGGATACTACCAGATCCCGATAGTCCTAGAAGACCATGAGAAAACAGCCTTCATCTGTCCATTAGGGTTCTACGAGTTACTGAGGATGCCACAGGTGGTATCGGGTGCCCCGGCCACCATTCAGTGACTGATGAAATGTGTGATGGGAGATGTGAATTTACTGGATTACCTGGTGTACTTGGATGATATCATTGTGTTTGGCAGCACCTTAGAGAAGCATGAGAACCGACTGTTTAAAGTCCTAGACTGACTGGAAGACTTCGACCTCAAGCTGTCCATTGACAAGTGTCAGTTTTTCCAAACCTCTGTGAAGCATTTCTAATTTACCACTAGTTAATAATCGGCATACCAATGACATCCCACTCATTGATTTGTCCTCTGAACCTACATTACCACCTATTATTGACTCACACTCCATGCCTAACATTCCCTTGCACCAACAAATTTATGTATTGGGTGATTCATTGACTAAACATCTGGATAGGACTATCTGCAACCCGGACAAAGCTAACAGAACCTGCTCTAGGTTTAGTGGATGCAAAATATCTGACCTCACACTTATGTTACCCGAGATTATGAAGGACCATGGCAATAACCCCATTGCACTGATACATGTTGGTGCCAGTAACATTTATAAAGACTCTGTCCAATCAATTAAAGAGGATTTTGTAGCTTTAATAAATAAACTTGTTGATGTGGGCTGCACGATTTGTATATCAGAAATTTTACCTATCCCTCGTTTCTCATCTTTTCTAAATCACAAACTCAAAGCTGTGAATGAATGGTTAAGAAAATGGTGTTTAAACCAAAATTTGACATGCTTAACACATTGGGAGTATTTGATCTCCATCCAGAATTATTTAGCTATGATGGGTTACACTTAAGCAGATGGGGTAATGCCACTTTGGGCAAACAATTTTTGACATCCATTCATCATCTTTTAAACTAAAAATTGGGGGTGAGATGGTGGACAGGCTGCCATCTCTAAAAACTCCAGTCAGTAGCTCTGTAAAATGCCATAAATTACATTTTCTATATTTTAATGCTAGATGTTTAACTCAAAAATTGGACGCATTAAAATGTAGAATTAATAATGGGGATGTCGACATTATTTCCATCAGTGAAACTTGGGGGGATGCAAAAACATCATGGGGAACTAACATACCTGGTTTCACAACCTATACTTTCAATAGACCTAACAGGAAAGGTGGAGGAGTGGTGTTATTTATTAGGAATCAAATTAACTCTATAGATATAACAAAGTATATTAAAATTCATAACATACAAACAGAGTCTATCTGGATTAAGATAAACCTATCTACTTCTGAGGCCCTCATATTGGGTTCTTGTTACTATCCTCTGAATTCATCAATTGATATATTAGATGCACTTTTATCTGAATTTGAACAGGCAAAAGCATTAGGTAAAATTGTCATCACTGGGGACTTTAACATTGTCTCGATTGACTGGCATAATTTATGTGCAAATACCTGCAATAGGAAGAAGTTATTATATACTTGTGCTCAGTTGGGACTTCGGCAAAATGTATTTTGCCCAACCAGAGGAAAAATTATCTTAGATTTGGTCTTTGTGATGATGACCTTGAATTAGAAAATATGTTAGTTAGTGATCCTATAGGGAATAGTGATCATAATACTATCACATTTACTATTGTACAAACTTTTATATATAATCCCAACTGTACTAAAATCTATCTGTACGACAAAGCTGACTTAGATATCATGAAACATGTTATGGGAAACATCAATTGGGAACTCATATTATCAGACTTTACCCCGGAAGATTACTGGGGACATTTTAAGAATATTATATTTCAACTTAAAGAACTATATATTCCATCCAAACTTAAAAATGAGACTAATATTAAAGCTCCTAAATGGATGAATCAATCTATCAATAAATGTATTAGACAAAAGCAGAAAAAAATATATTAAATTTCAAAAGACTAAAATGTCCTCTGACTGGATTTCCTGTAAACATATACAAACAACATGCAAAAGATTGATTAGGAAGGCTAAATCTAACTGGGAACAAAACTTAGCATTCAGCGCCCACAAATCTAATAGCAAACAATTTTATTCATATATCAATTCTCTAAGGCAACCTACATGTCAAGTAGGTCCATTATTGGACTGTGACACTTTAATATATGAGCCTAAAAAAATGGCCAATTTGTTTAATGCAACATTCTGTAAAAATGTTTCCAGATCCTCTAATCAAACTTATGATTATACCTTACTAGACACCGCCAATGTTTCACCAGTTAAATTTTCTTTGGACACCATTAGAAATAAAATATTGAAATTGAAAGGAAAATATAGTCCTGGTCCAGATAATATAGCAGGTCATTTATTATTTTTATTAGTTGATGTCATTACAGTTCCTTTAAAATTGATGTTCGAATATTTTTTGGCCACCAATTTTGTTCCCCATGACTGGAAAGAAGCCTATGTCATCCCTATTTACAAAAAGGGCCAAAAAAATAAGTGGGATAATTATAGGCCTATAAGTCTAACTTCTTCTATTTGTAAATTATTAGAGAGTTGAATTAAAGATTTAATTTCCCCAGTCCTGGATTGTCACAATGCAGAGCAACATGGCTTCAAAAAAGGTAGAAGTTGTCTGACAAATTTAATGTTTCTATGAACATATCAGCTTATTATTAGACAGAAATGTTCCATGCAATATTATTTATATTGATTTCAGTAAGGCTTTTGACATCATGCCACATTGGGCCTTAATTACTAAACTTCACAAGCTAAATATAAACAAATTTCTAGTCAACTGGATAATTAGCTGGCTTTATAATTGCTCTCAGCAAGTGACCATTAATGGGAGCACTTTAGCTAGGGGTAGTGTGACTAGTGGGGTACCACAGGGTTCAGTCTTGGGCCCTTCCAGGCATTTATTGCTGACCTTACTTCTGGCTGTTCCTCATTTACTACTAAATATGCTGATGACACAAAAATAGGTGGCCCTTGTGCCTCTGATCATCAGGTTGTTGCCATTCAAAAGGACCTAGACCATATCACAACATGGGTTAAGAAATGGGGTATGAATTTGAATATCTCTAAATGCAAAGTAATGCATTTGGATTCTAGTAATTTACAAAGTCCCTATTATTTGGATGGCATATTACTTGAGACCACATCTGATGAAAGGGATTTGGGTGTCAATATTTCAGATAACTTTAATTACAATAATCATGTACACGATATTATTAACAAATCTAATAAAGTGATATGGTCTATATTACGTAATATTAGATCTAGAAAACAGGAAGTATTGTTGCCCTTGTTTCATGCATACGTTAGAACACATTTAGAATATGCCTCACAGCTTTGGAATCCTTATAAAAAATCTGAATGCCTGTTACTGGAAAGAGTTCAAAGAAAATATACAAAAAAAGTTTCTGGGCTATTTGCAGTTCCTTATGAGAACAGATTAGACATTTTAAACTTATGCCCTTATCTACATCGCCGATTGGTGATCTTATGTTACTGTATGATATTATTCAAGACCCTTATTTATTGTGTGAACTGGGTCTAGAATTTAAAACTGTGGTCACAATATCAGGGCCATCCTTACAATTGGTCAGAAAACCTTTGTTAAGTCTAGCCGTAAATATTTTTTTACTGTCAGAGTTGTTGGCCCTTGGAACAGGCTACCACTAAATGTTGTTATCAGTGAAACTAAAAGTATTTTAAAAATAGATTGGATAGTCTTATATGTAATGGGTATGACCTCTCCTATTATGTACTGGATTAGTATAAGAGCTTCATGGGCTTCTGCCTTCTTGCTCCTGCAGCTAGAAAAGCCATGCCTCAGAGGGCTGCCCCACTTGTTAATATTACTACCTACGTCCCCATGGAACTAGTCTACATAGACTTCTTGTGTTTAGAACCTGATCAGTGGAACACTGGCAATGTGTTAGTGGTTACGCATCATTTCACATGGTATGCACAAGCTTTTTCCACCAAAGATCAAAAGGCATCTACCGTGGCTAAGGTGCTAGCGGAAAATTTCTTTGTTCACTATGGTGCCCCCCAGCAGATTCATTCTGATCAAGGCAGAGACTTTGAGAGTCAGCTATCGAAGAAATGCTCTCTCTATGGGGGGTGGAAAGTCATGAACCACCCCTTATCACCCACAGGGGGACACTCAACCAGAACGCTTTAACCACACCCTGCTAGATATGCTAGGCACCCTCCACCCAAAAGACAAGCATAAATGGAGCCAGCAGATTAGTACCTTGGTACACACGTACAATTGCACAAAACACGATGCTACTGGGTTCTCTCCCAACCACCTTATGTTCAGGAGAGAGGCCTGGCTTTCTGTTGATGTCTGTTTTGGGGTCTCTCTAGATGGGGTCTGAGCAAAAAACTACTTGCAATGTGTACAAAAACTGAAAGCTCAATTGAACCATGCTTATCAACTGGCCCAAACAATGGCCGCCAAGAGAAATCTAGCCACCAAAGAGAGGCATGATAAAAAAGTAAAGGCTCAAGAGCTTCAACCTGGAGACCATATGATGTTACGCAATTTGGGACTGCATGATAAACACAAAATTGCTGATCGGTGGCACCATCTTCCCCATGTAGTAATTGGAAAGTTGAATGATTTACCTGTGTACAAGGTGCACCCAGAGAACAACTCCAAAGCTGTCAAGACCATGCACCGTAACCACTAGCTATCTATTAGCCAAGTCATGGTTGAGGCTGAACCCCCAGAAATTGAGCCCCCTGGGCTGGTGTCTTGTGCTGCAGGAAGAAAGAGACAGAGTTAACCTACCCCAGTGGTCACAGATTTATGGTTTCCTCTGCAGCAGGCCCAGAAAGATAATGACTGTCAGTCTACTTCTGATGAAAGTGGGTGCGACTATGCCTATTACCCCTCTTATGAACTGAGTTGGCTGTTTCAAGGTAACCTCATGATTAATTGTAGGGATGAAGCTGGACCTTCTGGACTGCCTAACTCCCAGCTTTATTCTTGGAGCCAATGCTCCCTGAAAGTGAAGTGCAAAGTATCATGTCTGAAGATGCTGAGTCTCTGTGTATTGTGGAACTATATTATTTGCCTGAAGAAGGCTGAGGGTTTGAGTCTCTCTGGTGACATACCAGAACTTGAAGAACACTATGAGAGTGCTTGCCACCCCACTTCAGTGCCTCAAAGCTTGATTGTGCCTGAGCCTTTGCAAAATGAGTCAAGTGTTGTAGAAACAGAGCCTGCAGAGCAAGAAGCTGACAGTGTTCCAAGTTTAGACATTTCCACCCAGGCAGAGGCACCCCTCACAAGTGACGAGAGTCCCCAGACCAGTGCTGAGAGTACAGAGACTGTAGTTGTCCAACTCAGAAAGACTGGCTGAACTGTCAAGCCAGTAGTATGCCTTAGTTATGATTCACCTGGGGGATCAGTGGATATGCCTCTCAATGAGGTGCACAAAGGTGTTTATGTCTCAACAAGCTCACTGCCCAAATTGAGCTTGACAGCCAATTCCAGGTTATTTGTCTCTCCCTCTAACCATGGTGCCTCTGCCTCCTCTAGCCCCAAGTTAGCTGATAGGGAAGGGTCCCCTCTTGCATTGTTTAGGGTACAAGAAGTTTTTATCTGATTCAGTATAATAATGTTCAATTTACCTTTGAGAAATATGCACAATGTGTTGTCAGAATGGATATAGTATCATGAAGTGTATTGAATATGTATAGTAAAGTAATCATTTTATGTTAACAGATGCATGATGGAACAGACTTGATGTGGACACCAAGTTTTCTCCATGCAGGAAAGAGTGTAACCCCCCTACAAATGGGGGTTCCCGAAAAGTCTTCCTCGAGCTTGCCTAAATGCTCACTGCCAGGCTGGTGTCCTGCATTTTAGCAGTTTAAATGTGATTGCCAGAGAGTGCCTGTATAGCCTCTGTGCACTGTCTCTTTCAGAGCTGCCTGGACTACAGTCATAAGTAATCTGAGAGGGCTCTATTGAAAGATGTAGCTATTTGCTGAAAATCATTTAGAGTGATAATGATAACGTAGTTTGTCTAACCTGCCTTCTTTGCTGCAAGTACTGTTTTGTTTATCCCCACCATTTGGCCCGGGACTGTGAATTGGACCAATCAGCTCTGGTGGGTCCTAAAATGGAGCCAGACTACAGGAGCTGTCTGGAGTCAAAATCTGTAGGAAAAGTAGTTTTGGGCTTTTTGCACCTGAAGGGGGAGCCTTTGTTGTGACTGACAGGAGGATCAGCGACCAAACCTTCTGGATCTTGGGGAATTTCCTGGGCTGCTGCATCTAGTTTCAGTTTTGAGCTGAGAAGTGAAGAAATACCAGCTCAAGTGATTTTGAGCAGCAGTTATGCGTAGTTTTGCCTGGGAGAACTGTGAAAAGGCTACATTTTGGCCTGTCTGTCTGCCTGTTGTCCCTGAGAGGAAAAATAGAGTTTATTCAGACTAGATCTGAGTTATGAGGACTATTTAAGCCACTGGACTGTGACTAGGCTTCACCCTGAAGAAGACCGAAGATTTGCTGAATGCGATTGGCCTGTCAGGATTTCTAGCTGCTTTTGAATCCCCAGTTTGTGCAGAGACTTTGCGATCATATCCGGAGAGCCATCTGCCTGGTACAGTAGAATTTCCTCACATGTAAACGTGCTGTGTATTGAAAGTGGGTCGTGATTTGGAGTCCCCACTGTGTGAACTGTGTTCTGCTTACTGAAAGCTTTATCCAGCCTAATTGGACTGAATCTGTGTTCATCTCCATTCAGCCTGAGCCATGCCACACTGGCCCTGCCAGACTACCCCACTGCACAGAGAAAGCCACTGATGAGAGATCTGCCTGGGGATCAGCCCCCTACTCCATGCTTGAACAGGAATGGTGAATCATGTGAGCCCTGCTTCTCCTGGCACTCCAAATTATTATTATTATTTTTTTGTTACTGTTTTCCCCGGCTGGTCCTACATCAGTCTCTCTGCCCTTGTCATGGCCACCAGGCTCCCACCAACCATCAATTGTCGGCATTCACCTAGTCACCCCTGGCTTACCCCCTGGAGGGTGGGGCCATGGCACTGGTACCCCTAATTCCAGTGCCGCAGACCCAGGAACTGTTTGAGAGTGCCGGTGATGGGGGCTAATTGAAGGCCGGGGAGGGCTTCATGGAGGCAGAGGACCCACCCCTCCATTTTTCTATTTTTTCCTCCTGGGAGGCAGGGACATGCAATGAAACCGGCGTCTGCCCTGCCTCCATTACGTTCAAGTGCCAGTAGCTGCATGACTCTCGGCCTCCACCAGGGGTCCATCTTGCACCAAGCACTACTCCACCCTCCTCCCCAGAGAAGGAAAGCAGTCCATAGGATGCTCTATCCTGCTCCCCTGGTCAGCCGTCCAGCAACCCTAGTCCATTCCCGAACCTAGGTCTCCGATGTCGCAAGTGGAAATCCCACTGCTGCATTGATGGGCAAGCTCTGGCACTCCAGATTAACCACCTGCTGTCTCGATTTTCATCCAGCCTGTATCCAGTCTTGGGTGTCATGAGTAATCATCAGGGTAGCTCCCTGCAACAACAGCCTAATCTAAAAGTGTGTCATCTGATTGTCTTTTTCTTTTCTTTTCATGAACTGAGCCCTCTGGCTCCGGATTACAAATAGTATGTGTTGTGCATGTTGTTTTCTACCATCACAGGGCCCCAACCAGCTGCAATGTTCCTGGCTAGCCCACCATTCTCCATCTGGGTACCCAGAATGTGTGACTGTTTATGGACCCTGAAGTGCATGCATAACTGTTTGATTGTTAGAGCCTTTAAGCAAATCAACCTGATTATGCCCCTCCCTTGTTCAAGCCCCTTAAATAAATCAGATCTAACTCTTTTTTGCATTTACCCTGACTGTGGTTCCAGTTTGTGCAAGAGTACTGTACTGCTGTTATTTGCTGTGTATAACCTTGTTTTACAGGAGGTACCCAGTGCCAGGCCAGAGAAAAGCCCTGGTGGTAAGTGGAGACAGTGTGGGTACTTGTGTGGTGTATCAGGGGTACTGTGAAAGTGATTATTGTGTATTGTTCCGGCCACTAGTAAGGAAAGAGGGCTGGTTACAGTGTCCTGGAGGGCTATGCCAAGGTTAGCTTGACCACTGCCAACCCTGACCTCCGGGTGGAGGCACCTGTTTCAGAATTCAGGCCCCTTAATCTGCTACTAGCCAAGCAGGCAGGGGTAGTAGCCCTTGAGATAGCACCACCTAGGGATTACACAATTGTTTGAGTTGTTCTTACTTTTACTCAGTTTTCTTCATTTTTGTTAAAGTAGTGTCCCTCATTTTTTACAGTTGCATTGAGAGAGCTATTTGCAGCCATATAATAAATGGGATGAGTACTGGAAAATGGGGGTAATGCATCACAAATGTTGCTCCAGTAAGTGAAGTGGAATCACATGTGGAGTGGAGGAGTCAGTCTGCCTTTTTAGTCTGTCTCCTTTCTGTTCCCCCCTCATTTTTTATTTTCTTTACCAGCCCACTCTGTTTACCTTGCCTTGCCTGCCTTTTGCTCTTGCTCATCTTCCAGCTATACATACAGTATCTATTTCCCCTCATTCTGCTTATCCTCCAGCCCCTGTTAACACTTTCCCTCCCCATGCCTCCTGCTAGTGGTTCTCTATTTTTCTGTTTCTTTTGCACTGTCTAGTGGCCCCATCCCTCTCCCCAGTCATAATCCCTGGCATCTGGCACCACACTTCAATGCTTATGAATTTGAGCTATGGTGTCTACTGGCTCTCCCTGTCTCTCTCTTAGGCACCAATTGTAAAATCCTTGATGTCTAGTGGCTCCCCTCTAAGTAGTTTCTTTTGTGGGGACTGCTTCAAACTGGCAGCTCCCAACAGTTGGTTCAGACATCCCTGGCCAGCTATTTGTAAGGAAGGACCCCTGACACCAGCAGTTCTCTGTTTGTTTGCAGGCAATGTGCCAAAATCAGCTGTAGTTGGGGGGGTTAAAAAGTAAGCCATACTGCTGGAGGAAGGCCATCCTCTCCAGGCTGCCTGCCCTCTTTATTTTTCCCTGCCAGCAGCCCAACATGCTGTAGTCAGTGGCACTCCAGTCAGAAAAAGGGTCTGTTTAACAGTCCAGACCAGTGCTGTGGCAAAGGTTACTCAGCTGCCTGCTGCTTCTCCCTGCCAGTTGCTCCCCCAATGTGCTGATGTAAGCACTGTCCATCTGAGATACCTGACTGGCCCAATCATCTGTGGACCTATTGCAAGGTATGGCATTTAGTGTGGAAAGTAGTTAAAAGAAAAGGTAATGTTAGGGCATGGGTGCCATGCCACAGTTGGAGGTGTTTGTGTTAAACCTTTGTATCTAAGAAAGAAGCAGGGGAAGAATTGGACTCGGGTCTCCCTAGCAGCTAGATGGGAGTTGGTGAGGCTATTTTTCATTGAAGGGTGGAATCCTCCCAAAGTACACACAATTGAATACTTGGGTACTGAAACAGTGCCAATTGTAGGTCACTAGTTCTATGGATTAATTTGCATTCCTGTTGAGTGCTTCAAGAACAGCCTACACCTTTGAGGCAGGCAACTCATGTCCAATAGCTATGCAAAGGATCATTCTAAGGATTGAAAAGGAGCAAGAAGACAGGAAATGCCCATGAATACTCCTATTAATAACTATAAATTCAAGCTTCAACCAGAAAGTAGAAAATTATCAAGTCGTTTTTTAAATTCAGCCTTCTATTACTCACTATTACTTCAATAGGTAATTTATTCCTAGGGCCAATCACTCTAAGTGAATAAAAAATACTTTCTATGATGGTGTTTAAAAAATTGACTTGATAACTGAAGAGGATAACCTCTGGTATTATGGGTCTGATCTTTAAACTGGAGACCTAGTTCTGTCATAAGGAACGAATTGTTAATGATATCAAATAATAAAAGTAAATTACCTCTTAATCTATGAGTTTGTAGAGACATTAGATTAGGTCTGTAATCTGTCATCATATGATATGTCACAAAAACCAAAACTATGTTTGGTGAAATTAAGTTGAACCCATTCTAGCTGTTAGTAACTAGTTTTTTTGTACGGACACCAAAGCTGTGATGCATATTCCAAAGGAGGTTGTACATAAGATTAAAATAAGGGCATTAAAACTGTTTTGTTCCTAGATTGAATATTGCGACGGATGGACCAAATAATTTTATTTGATTTGCTAATAGCCTCAGAAATATGTTTGGTGTTCACAAAATCCTCAGAGATAACAACACCCAAATCTTTCTCTTTGGCAGTGGGAATGAGAGGTGAACCATTTAACATATAAGGTGTCTGAGAATTATGTATACCCAAGTACATCATTTTACATTTATTAAACTATCGGTCCCAGGAACCTAAATAAGCCATATTTTGATTTTTTTTAGTTTGGGGAATAAAAAGTTTTGACAGTCACAAAAATCACAATCTCACTTCTGTGTAAATCCAAAGCTACTGAGTGCCCCACTATAACCCCTGACAGAAAATTGCATTTTGATGGCACGAAGTGGGGAAGGGAATTCCGGGCTATACAGTATATAGCATTATAATGCTATTGGGGGGAGCAGTGGCATCTGAATACTATTGAAACATCTAAAAGGCTCTTGTACATGTTAAGAAAAGATAGTACATGTAATACTAACCCCCTAAACATCTATGAATGCTGTAGAGATTTCACTAATATTCAAATGCTGCCGCTGTTCTCAATACTATTATAATGCTATCTATAGCCTCAAAATCCCTTCCCCACTTTGCGTCATCAAGACACTGTTTTCTGAGCAGGGCTGTGGCAGGCACTCAGTGGCTTCTGTTCTACATGGATGTGAGATTGTGTTTTTTTATAAGTGTTATAACTTCTTATTCCCTGAACTAAAAATGTATAAATATGTCTTGTTTAGGTACTGAGGCAGACAGCTACAGGACATGAGTTGCATGCCTCAATCAAAAGGAGGTGTCAGCTGCTCTTTTAGTCAGCAATAGCCACTTCTACAGAGACCCCCCCCGACTGTAGTAAAGCCACACCATTCTTGTATGTTGAATTCCCAGAGAAGCTGGTTGTTGCCATATATCTAAGCAGTTGACTGCTGGCACTTTTGCTGAAAAGGAGCAGCTCTATGAGGGCTATCAGCTTCCACCATTTCAACATCCCCCGTGTTTTCTTCACATAATTGGTACTCATGAGATTATTGCACTCTTCCCTGTCTTTGTGAGGTGAGAAACACACACTTTTTTCTTCCCTATTTCACTAATTTGCTGAATTTATCTCCCTTCATTCTTCATTGTGAAGGACATTTGTATGAAAACATCATCATTGTCCCCTACACTTCCTCTAATTCTCCTGCTGTTCCCCCTGCTATATTCATAATTCTTGGTTTGTGAGGTCGTAACCTGTTGCTGAGGACATTATTCTGATATCATAAAGGATAATGACTTCAACAGAGGAAATAGCAGGAAGTTTACTGTAGACTCAGTCTGTCATACTGCAGTCATGTTTTCATGTAAATGTCCTTAGTAATAAAGAATATGAACACGCAAATGCTGACAATTATAGAGAGAAATGAAAATTCCTAGTTTATGTGGCTACAAATTGCTAACCTGAGGCATCACACATTTTCTATTTCACAGACCTGTTTTTGATCCCATATTACTATATCCAATGCATATTTATGGTAATATAAAAAGCAATATACATCAGCTATGCAAGTCCCACACATTAATTGTATATCCTTTTTCAAGTTAATGTATTAATAACCATAGTGGCTCTGATCAGAGTTTGTTTTAACTTGGCAAAGCAGGTACAAAGCAAGAAGAGGAGTTTCACCAGTGTCATGGACAACATTCCCCCATCCTGGTGAAAAATTAAAATATAATTAGGTAAGCTGAATTGTGTTTATGTGTTTTTGTGTTTATGTTTATTGTGCTTATAAACTGAGTTTATGTTTTTCAAACTTTCTTCAAAAGTGACAGACTCACTGTGTATACTACTGTACAGAAATGCTAATTAAGTCCTTGCATTTTGAACCACTCTAGCTGTTTCAAGGGGAGGTTCATTTGCTTTGAAGGGTTAGTACCAACTAGGTTCAGGGGGGTCTTTGTTTACCTAGTTCATCCCTTATCTGAATATCACTTCTTTATTATAGATACCTTTATTTTTCCTTCTTTCCAGCTTCTGAGGATTCCAACTACCAGTGAGCCATACAATGGCTGGTCACTGTAACATATCTTCAGATTCACTTAAATTGTATTATTCATAACACTGAGTTAGTTTCAGTTTAAACAGACATGACATTTATTATTTTGGAAAAAAAGAACTTACTTGTTCATTTAGAGTCTCCCCTTGGTCTTGATTTACATATTTTTCACATTAAGTACTGCAGCAGTATTTGTCAGTCACCAAATTTTTTTTCAGCAATAATGTTGTTTGGGCAAAAACATCAGTATACCAACTTTTTTTTATTTTCTTTCATTCCTTAATAAAGATACAAAATTATGATGTTTTTAAATGTTTGCACTCATGTGCCCTGCCCACCATGAAAAAATAAGTATCTTGGCACAGCGCTATGCTGTTTCCCACCAGAAACATGTGGTACCACCATCCTAATATGTTCACAGTATGAATTTGATATGTACAGTACATTCAACAGGTATCCTTAATGGAAGAGGTTTTTAAAAACTGTGATGGCAGCCATCTTTTTTTAATTTAGAATACATTATGCCTTCTTGCACCAGCTGGCCCTCCATCAGCCATATTGCTCTGCTCATCCCTGTCACCCACCATCCCTGGGACTTACCCAGCTCCATGTTTCCTATCTGGATGACCCCCACCACCAACAACCCAACTCCTCCAGTGGATATGAAGGTTTGGTTCTAGAGCAGGAGCCCAATTGGTGGCGCAGGACATGCAGGGGGTGGAGGGGGGTGGCAGTCGGGGTGTTTCTTTTTACTCCCCACCCTTGGATGTCGTGTGGACCTTGGACTGATGCACACATGTATGCTCCATGTGTCAGGGCAGTGGTGAAAACCAAGGGGCATTTTCCTTTCTGGTTTAAAGTGTTTCTTTCCCTACATGGTACCTGGTACCTAATGATAGTAGGGGACAATTCTGAGCATATACAGGCAGTATTATTCTCTAGTGTTGTTTTACCTGTGAATTTTGGCTTCATTGTCTTTACTTTTCATCTGACAGGAGTGGAACTTTGTGGAAGGAGCAGAGGAGGTATCCTGGATACTGGAGATAGGAAGCCTTTGTGTGGGGATTGAGAGGTCTTGGTGGGGAAAGGGTCAGGGCTGATTGACTGTCATGGGTGTCAGGGTAGACCCAAAACCCACCTTCCCCCATCCCTCCCACCCAGGACTGCTTCCAATTTATAGGGGAGGAGCTACCCTACAATTGGTGGAGAGGACTGCCAGGTGCAGCACTTTTCACTGGGAGGTCTGAAAGCCACAGGGCAAGGATACACATAACTGTTGAGAAGGGGAAATCTTACCCTTGGGCTTAAACCAAAAGCTTGACATAGGCAAAAGGAGTATATGGGGAGGAAACCACTTTGATGGGGTGAATGGAGCAGGGTGAGGGTAGATCCAAGGTGGTGTCCCAAGGCTTCAAGGACGGGGGGCATTTTGGGAGGACGGTAGGGTGTACTGGTTGTGGGTCAGCCATGGTACTCAATATGGCCTGGAAAATGGGGGATGTAGGGTATATAGGCAGATTGCACAGCTAAGGGAGAAGGAGGTGGAATGGCTAAGCTGGGAAAGAAAGAGAGATAGATGGGGGACATGATGACCCCTGCTGAGGGAGCTATAGCAGTTAGCGGGGGGACTGTGGGGGAACAAGGTGCAGTCAAAAGGGGAGCTGCAGGGGGCAAGGAGCAAAGATGACTGCAGGAAGAGTAAAATGGGATGAGGACTGGGGAAAGTTGTGGAGCGTGACTGCAAGATGAGGTGGTATGGGAAAGCACCAGAGGGGATACAGGATGCCTGGATAGATGCAGCAATGTGCACAAGAGGAACCTGGGGGAATGGTAGGTGATCCAGTATAAAGGTAAAAAGTCTGTGCAGAGGACAATGGAGGAGGAGGAAACAAGGGGAGGACAATTGACAAGAGGGATATGGGCAATGGGCTTAGAACAAACAAATAGATTTGCCCCATTGGAGGCACTAAATGGGGCAGAGTATCAGTAGAAGGGAGGGAGGTAAAGAACACACAGGGGAAGGAGGAGAGACAAACATGAGGGAAGGGGCAGAGAAATTGGAAAAGAGAGAGGCCATATCAGGTAAGACCAAGAGGAAAGCCCAGAATGCTTAGGTTTGGAGGAGCAAAAGTGGGATGAGGCAGAGAAGGAGGAAGGTCCCCAGGGAAAATCAGGAAGGATACGGGCAGGGGTGGGTAAACAGGGAGAGGGAAAGTTAGGAAATGGAGGGGCAGTGGTGGGCAGCCTGACAGGTACATCCTGTGGGGGCATATAGCTGGAGGGGGCACAGAGCAAAGAAGCTAGGGGAGACTGAGTGAGGATAGTACTTCAGGAAGCAAAATGGGAAAAAAGGGGGTATTGAAAATAGGGTTGGAAATAGGATATAGAGGGTTGGGGAAGGATGGAAGGAGATGTGATCAGAAGGAGATGGAGATCAGGGTCCTACTGGTTGGGGACTCAATAATAAAAGGAATTAAGTGGGGGGCAGGGGAGACGAAAACAGCACAGTGTGGGTGGAGTGTCTGCTGGGCATGACAGCAGCGAAGTTCATACATTATATCCCCTCAAGGGGCAGGCAGCAGGATGAGAAAATGCACCTGCTGTTTCACTTGGGAATGAATGACCAGGCAGGTAGTATCCTGATGGAGGTGCAGGCTAGATTCAGAGCTCCAGCTAGATACTGTAGCAGTCCAGGGTTTAAATCAGTGGCTTTCTCAGAGGTGTTACCAGTACCAAGGGCAAGCATTGATAGGAAGTCAAGGATTAGGGAGTTCAAAGAGTGGCTGGTGGGGTGGGGTGAGAAAATGAGGCATGGGTTAGTAGGGGACTGGGGATCTACATGGGGGACAAGAGCTTATTTGCACCAGACAGACTGCACCTGAATAGGAAGGGGGTAGTGGTGCTGAAATGCAAGTTAGAAGAATACATAGCGGATACCTACAATTTAAACTAGGTTGGGGGGACAAATCTGATCCACAAGGAGGAAAATTTGGTGGCTATCAGCCCCTCCCCCAGGATAGCACTACATGGTTGGGCAAGAAGGAGACGGGTAAAAGGGGAAACAATGGGGGAGACTGGTGGAAGAGATTGTCAGCAAACACTAGGAGTTTAGGAAATAAGATGGTGGACCTGAAGGCCATCATGAGGGACAAGAGCTTTGATTTAGTTGCAATAAGTGAGACCTGGTGGACAGAGCAACACACATTGGAAACAACTATTCCAGGTTATAGACTGTTCAGAAGAGAGAGAGACAGAGAAGGCAAGGGGGTGCCTTCTACATCAGGGAAGGCATCAGTGTTACTGAAAGGCAGGAGGAGGAAGGGGAGACTGAGTTGCTGTGGGTAACACTGGGAAGGAAGACAGGTGAATCCCTATGGCTGGGGGCGGTATACAGACCACCTGCACAAGGAGAGGAGGATGATAGACAGCTATATCAGGCAATCATGAGGCTAGCACAGAAAGGAGAACTGCTACTGGTGGGTGACCTGAACCTCCCAGATGTTGATTTGGAAATTCTGGATGCAGCATCAGCAAGGAGCAGAGAGGTATTAGCCATGCTGTAGGGGGTATTCCTTAAACAGCTAGTCAGGGACCCAACAAGGGGAAGCAACCTGTTGGATATGGTCCTGACTAATGGGGAGAGTGTGGAGGAGGTGCGGGTTGGGGAAGCCTTGGGCACCAGTAACCATAGCGTGGTACAATTCAAGGTCAGGGCAAGGAGGGAGACAAGTAAGACAAATACAACAGTCATGGACTTCAGACACACAGACATTAATAAGATGAGAAGGATAGTTAAGAAGAGAATGGAAGGTATGGAGGAGATGGGGCAGTGGAGGAACTATGGGAAGCCATCAGGGAAAGGATTCAGGAAGCAGCAGAAATGTGCATAAAAAAGGTCAGGAAGAGAAAGAAGGGGAGGAGACCACATTGGTTCACCATGGAGGTGGCTGGGGCAGTCAGGGAAAGGAGGAGGGCTTTCAGAAAATTTAAGAGGACACTTAGAGAGGAGGATAGGGAGGAGTATAGGGAGAAGAGGAGTCTGGCAGGAAAGAAGATCAGAAAGGCAAAAGCAGCCACTGAGGAGAAAATAGCCAAAGGGGCCAGGAGAGGGGCTAAAACATTTTTCAGGTATGTGAGAAAGGGGGGAAGAGCAGGGTGGGGGAATTGCCAGATGGAGGGAAGGATAAACTTGGAGCAGGACTATGAAAAGGTAGAGGCATTAAATGAAAATTTTAGTTTGGTATTCATGGAGAAGGTGGAAGACAGGGGCCCAGTACCAAAGCCTAAGGGGAAGGAGGGCAAATGGGTGGATCAGAGTCCATTCACTATGAATAGGGTCAGAGCTGAGCTGTATAGACTAAGGGTGGACAAGTCAATGGGGCCTGACAGGTTGCACCACAGAGTAATCAAGGAATTGAGGGAGAAGCTGGCCGCACCCTTGACAAGGCTCTTCAACTTGTCCCTGGATACAGGGAGGGTGCTGGAGGACTGGAGGAGGTCTGACGTGGTGTCCTTGCACAAGGGAGGTAGTAGGGAGCTGAAGGAGAACTATCACTCAGTCAGCCTCTTGTCTGTAGTGAGGAAGGTAATGGAGACATTAAACAAAGAGATGGTGGTGGATTACCTGGAGAAGTGTGACTTGCAGGACAGCAGACAGCATGATGTCACCAAGGGGAAATCATGCTAGACCAACCTAATTTAGTTCTATGATTGGGTGACTCAGGAAATTAACCAGGGAGGGGCAGTGGATGTTGCCTGTCTGGACTTCAGCAAGGCTTTTGACACCGTCCCTCAAAGGAAGTTGGTGAGAAAGGTGGAAAGCATGGGGTTAGGAGGAAAAATAGCAAGCTGGGTGGAGGTCTGGCTAGCAGGGAGAACTCAGAAGGTGGTGCTAAACAGGGTGCAATCCGAGATGGCAAGGGTGAGGAGTGGGATGCCACATGGGGTTAGTTTTGGGTTTGCTACTTTTCAGCATTTACATCAGTTGTATTGCGGAGGGTTTGAGAGGGAAGGCATGCCTAGTTGCCAATGACTCAAAAATCTGTAATAGGGTGGACACCCCAGAGGGGGTGGTGGACATGAGGAGGGACCTCAAAACACTTGAAGAGTGGTCTGGGATATGGCAGCTAAAATGTAATGCCAAGAAGTGTGCAGTGATGCACCTTGGGAGGAAAAACACATGAGCAGAGTACACACTGGGTGGGGAGGAAATCAAAGAATCAGAACTGGAAAGGGATCTAAGGATCATCATCTCTTCAAACCTTAAGGTAGGTTTTCAATGTAGTGGGGCGGTGGGAAGGGCAAATTGAATGCTGGCATGCCTAGGCAGGGCATTATTTGCAGAAGGAGGGACATAATAATGCCCCTCCACAAAGCCATGGTGAGGCCGTAGTTGGAGTATGTGGTTCAGTTCTTGAGACCACACCTCCACAAGGATATAAGATGCATTGGAGCAGGTTCAGAGAAGTGTAACAAAGATGGTGCAGGGTAAGCAGAGGAAGACATACGAGCAGAAGTGTAAAGAGCTGAATCTGTACTCACTGGAAACAAGGAGGGAAAAGGGGGACATGATTGAAACCTTTAAATATGTAAAGGGAATCAATAAAGTAGGTGAAGGGGGATTGCTGAAGAGGAAGGAGGGAGCCAGAACTAGAGGGCACAGCCTCAGATTGCAAGGAAATAGATTCAGGGGTAATGTGAGGGGGTGCTTCTTCACAGAGAGGGTGGTGGAGCCCTGGTACAAACTGCTGGATGGAGTGGTGAGGGCTAAAATGGTGAAGGAGTTTAAGAGGGCATGGGATAGGCATATGGGGCTGAGTATTGAGGGGAGGGTGATGGCAGGAGGGGAGAGGAGTATGTGAAAGGGGAGAGGTGGGCAGACTGGATGTACTGGAAAGGTCCTTTTCTGCCATCAAATTTCTATGATTCTATGATTGCTCTGCTGGCTCCACTTGCACTGCCACCCTTGGTCACCCAGGTGGCAGCAGTGCAGCAGAGACAGGCACCCTCCCTTCTCGAGGAGGCATGCATCCATTGGAATGCTCTACCATCCTCCCCTGGCCAGCCCTCTGCCAGCCCAAGATTGTTCCCGAACCCGGATCACCAGCATCTCAAGTGTTAGCACTACCACTGTGCCATTGGGATAGCCTTGTGGCAGCCATCTTTAATGATGTGAGTCATTGATTAAAACATAGCTATAAAAAGCTGTTTAAAAAATATGTCAGAAAATTAAAAATACAGTGACTAGGAATCTTAAAATGTCAGAAATCCATTTTTGCTACCAAACAATATGACGAAAGTTTTTGCTGACTAACAAATACTGCTGCTTTAGTTACTGTATGCGGATGCTTCATGGCTCAACAAATCTTGAAACTGTGGAGGATTTTGGCTAAGAAATTCTAAAATTAGATGGAAATAACTGAAAATTATACTTTGATGAAATGTTCGTTCTACTATAATCCCCCCCCCCTTTAAAGTTATGGAGTTAGTAGATCCTCTTATCTTGTAAACATTATTTGTTTTCTTGTTAACAGACAAGTCTTTCCATGCAATTGTTAGACATATATAGGTTTGCTTTAGTTTATTTTCACCGTTCACACCGGTCCCTGTAACTAGCCTGGAGATAACAATTTTCTGGCTGTTGAAATCTCATTGTCCCAGACAGATGCATTAGCACATGAAAAATGATGTGCCAGCACCCTTTAGTCTCCACAGTGTGCCTGCCTGCTTACTTAGAATCCAACAAAACAAGTTGCAGCAAGGTATGACATACCACATTTACCTGCCGTTAGCTTTACAAACTGTCTTAGATGTAATGCAGATTTTTTCTTTTAAATTGCACTCAATCTATGTGTTTCTAGAGAGTTTTTTCAAGTTACATACATTAGGGAATGTAGGAAGGCAAAAGGGGGTATGGTAAAGATTGCTACTGAAGAAGGGAAATGCATAAAACATGACCCAGAGAAAGCCAAAATGCTCAACAAATACTTCTGCTCGGTTACCAATAAGGGCCCAGGAGATGGCTCAGCTGTGAAAAAACACAACACCCCAGAACAAGGGGTAGACATGAGTCCCTTTACAGAAGCCGAAGTATGGGGGGGGGCGCTAAATAAACTAAAAACAGACAAAGCCATGGGACTAGACAAGATGCACCCCAGAATCTTTAAGGAACTGGGGGCAGAATTAGCAGCCTCTCTGGCACTTCTATTTACAAAATTCTTGAAGAGCGGTGTGGTACCCGAATACTGGAAAAAGGCAATAGTGGTTCCACCTCACAAATCAGGCAGTTGTGAAGAGGCTAGTAATTACGGACCGGTGAGCCTCATGTCTATAGTAGGGAAACTAATGGAGACACTACTCGAACAGAGGATCATAGCATTCCTCGAAACTAGTGTCCAACAAGACCCTAAACAGCATAGTTTCACAACAGGGAGGTCATGCCACACAAATCTGCTCAGGTTTTTTGACTATGCTACAAAAATAGTGGAAGACGATGGGGCAGTAGATGTTGTCTACCTAGACCTTAGTAAGGCCTTCGACTCAGTTCCACACAGAAGGTTGGCAAAGAGGCTTGACCACATAGGGGTTGGTCCAGAAGTAGTCAGATGGGTACAAAACTGGTTACAAGGCAGAACCCACAGGGTACAGGTTAATGGAACGCAATCAACGGAAGGTAGGGTGACCAGTGGGGTGCCCCAGGGCTCAGTGCTGGGGCTCATGCTCTGCAATGTTTTTATAGTAGACATCGCTGATGGACTGGAAGGGAAGGTGTGTCTGTTCACAGATGACACCAAGATATGTAATAGGATGTACACCTCAGAAGGGGTGAGCAAGATGGAAGCTGACCTCAAGAAACTAGAAGAATGATCTGGAGTGTGGCAGCTGAGATTTAACACCAAAAAGTACACGGTCATGCACATAGGAAGGAAAAATCCAAGAAAGGAGTATTACCTAGGAGGCTAAAGACTGGTGGCCTCAAACCAGAAATGAGAGCTGGGAATCATAATCTCAGACAACTTGAAGGTTAGCAAGCAGTGTGAGAAGTCAACATTGAAGGCCAACAAAATGCTGGGCTGCATTGGGAGGGGAATCATGAGCAGTACAAGAGAGGTGGTACTACCATTGTATAGACTGCTGGTCAGGCCTCATCTGGAATACGGAGTACAATTCTGGAGGCCTCACCTCAGAAAGGACACTGATGGGGTGTAAACAGTATAGAGAAAGGCAGCAAAAATGATTCAGGGTCTGCAGTACATGTCCTATGAGGAAAGACTTAGGGAACTGAATATGTACTCTCTGGAACAGAGAAGGGGAGGGGGAACATGATTGAAATATTCAAGTACAAAAAAGGCATTAACAAGGTACAGGCACAGGAACTTTTTCATTTCAGCAAGCGCTCCAGAACCAGGGGACATGACCTCAGGCAGCAAGGAGGGAGGATTTCTACCAATACCAGGAAGTTTTTCCTTCACAGAAAGAGTGGTGGACACCTGGAACAGCCTGCCCCAAGAGGTTGTGGGGGTCAACACTGTGGGGGAATTCAAGAATGCATGGGATAGACACAAGGGAGTCCTGACTGCAAAGGGCAGCTAGAGTGTCAAAATAGGTCTAAACCAAATGGGCAGACTAAATGGAACTAGTGGTCTCCATCTGCTGTCAGTTTCTATGTTTGTGTACATTCTGCATAGAGATACTTGGTGTAAATGGGTGCTGTGGTATCCGAGACATTCCAGCATTCTGTTGGCCTTGCTATAGGCCTTGTTGCGCTGACTCGATTACATGGGTCGCTGATGATAACTTCCAGATCCTGTTCCTCAGCTGTAGTGCTAAGTCTCTCCACTCCCATCCAGGCCTAAACATAAAACTGCCTTAAATTTAAAAAATAATAATTAAATGTTATTTATCCTCATAATCCTCTTCTTACACACACATACATAAATAAAAAAAATGAAATACAGTGCTACAGTACTTACAATTTTAATTTCAGGTGTTTCTTTGCTGACCATGAAAAACTCCCCTCCTATCTTCACCTGCTTGCCAGGGAAATCTCTGCTGTGTATGCTGCTACAGATAAAATAAAAAGTCCTGGTTCTATCTGAGGCCTTCTGTTGTGTGACTGTCGAGGTTAGCATTCTGTCAGTAGAACTAAGCAGATATTTGAATTCTTGTATTCCATTCATAGTACATGTTCCATCTGCTGTGAATAGGAAAGACAGAAAAGAAATAATGTGGGGAAGTGAGGAATAATATAAAGAAGAAGAAAGAAAGTGAGGAAACAGGTCAATGGGGTGAGTTGGGGAAAAATAGAGGGTTTAAAGGCTAATTAAAACTAAATGAATTTTGATGTGCATAATATTTGAAGCTAAGATGGCATGTCAGTGTTGGGATGTGCAGGGCCTGTTTTGGGGGGGTAGACGAACATTTAAAAAAAATCATAAAAATGTTTCTTTTTTTTATTTTTGTGCATGTTTTCACCCCCGTCCCCAAAAAATCATGAACACATCTTATAAATTTAATAAGACGCTCCAGTGTGTGCTTTATGGTGGCATAACAGCACTTCTCAGGTGACTGAAGACACTCAGCAATGCCATGTGCATCCCAACACACCCAGGATGTGCCATTATCCCACCACAACCTGTCATGTCTTATTGCTTAGTTATTGACTACAGAAAAAGCCTGGAGTATCATAATTCCCTTTCTGTGGTTTCCATCAAATTACAAAACGGTGGTAAGAGGTGGTGGTGGTAAGATTCAAACCTGTGCTCTAAAGTTACAGTACTGTACAATTACCTTAGGTGTGCTTGGCCTTCACTGAACAGATCCTTTCAACTGGAACTTTCTTTTCCATGTTTCTGATTTCCAAGTACACCTTGTCCATGAGTTTGCCATGCCCAGTCAGTTTATTTTTCAGGTTTCCAGTGTTTCCATGCTGATATTCATAGAATGCCCATGGTCAGTGAACATGGAGATCCATAGATGGTGATTAGTAGCATCAAGTACCATGGCGCTGAATAATTTCATCATGCTCACCACTGGAGTTCTATGGGATTCCAGGGTATCACAGATTAAGAAATAGGATGGGTATAAAAAATCCAGAAACCCGACTGGCTGAGGAGCTCAGAACTCATTGCTGATCTCCCAGCACATCACTGAGGAAAGATTCATGACCTGACAGACCTGTTTACATTAAGTGAGCACAATGGTATCAGTACACCTCAATTCAATCAGTTGCATTTTTGTAAAAAATGTATCATATGACATCTAGTAGGCAAACAGCAAAATTACAAAGACTAAACAGAATTACTTTTTGTTTCCTTTTGTCCTTTCTTTACTTTTTCTAATTTTTACTATTTAATTCAAAACAAGCATTTGTCAATGCTGGACATTCGCTTGCTGGTATTTGCAGTGGTGTTTGGCACTTATGGTGCTTTACCCTAATGCCCTGTGTGATTGCTGGTATTTGCACTACAAATTTTCAGCATGACCTTTTTGTTACCTCCACCTCATAAAAGCATTTGAGACCTCTGTTTATGAACAGTACCACTGTTATTTTGTTAATCTGTCCTGAACGTTGATTTCCCACAGTGACCACACCATTCTGCTCCACATGTGCAAAAACACAGTTCGGGCAGGATGTGAAAAATGACAGCTGCAGGAAGTGTGAAGGGATGGCAATGTTGAACATCTGGAGTGAAAATACAACAATTTCTCGAACTTACGAGCGTACATGGAAACTGCGCAATGAACGTTCATGACACAGTCATTTTGTGGACTTTTGTCACCAAATTTTCAACATAGGCATTTTGGGACCTCTGCTCATGAACAGTGTCACTGTGATTTTCTTAATGTGTCCCATACATTGAGTTCGCACACCGACTATGCCATTGTGTGCTACATGGGTGGAAACACGTTTTGGGCAGGATGTGAAAAATGAAAGCTGTACTGATCATGAGGAGGTGTGGTAAAATGACAATATTGAAAATCTGGAGTGAAAATATTGAAAATTCACAAACTTACGAGCGTGTGTAGGAACTGCACAATGTACACTCGTAAAACAGTCATTTTTAGGAATTTTTTCACCTAATTTTCAACACAGCCATTTTAAGACCTCTTCTCATGAACAGTGTCACTGTGATTTTCTTAATGTGTCCCATACATTGAGTTCTCCCATACACTGAGTTCGCACACCGACTACGCCATTGTGCGCTACATGGGTGGAAACACGTTTTGGGTGAGATGTGAAAAATGACAGCTGTACTGCTCATAAGAAGGTGTGGTAAAATGGCAATGTTGAAAATCTGGAGTGAAAATATTGAAAATTCACGAACTTACGAGCCTGTGTAGGAACTGCATAGCAAGCTCATAAAGCAGTGAAATTTTAGATTTTCCACCATATTTTCAAAATAGGCTTTTTGAGAGCCCATCTTATGAACGCTGGCAGTGTCATTTCATTAATCAGGCCCGGAAGGTGATTTTGCGCAGTGGCTGCGAAATCACCCCTCAGGCCTGAATAGCGCCATGACAGTGACGTCATTCAAGAGAAGGGGTCCCAAAAACCCCATGTTGAAAATTTGGTGCAAAAATTCCAAACAATGCCTGAGACATGCAACAAAGTTGAAAAAACCCCATCTAGCCCATTATACAGCTTACCGGCATTTCTTTAGTTCACGGTCGGCTTGGAAGGGTGCAGACGTGTTCCCAGTCCACCAAAGATCATCACGCCAGACTCGGAGGTAAGTATGGGTGAGGGGTGTGGAGAGGCAGGGTGCGCAGTGGGTGGGTGGGTGCGGGTTGTGGGAGGGGGCCAGGGAGAAGCGCCGTGGGACCGTTTTTAATTACAGGTTTATTAAACAAAAAAAAAAGACGATCTTGGGGACGTTTACCATGCTGGGTGGGCTCCCAGTGGCACCAAAGCTTTGGGGGGGCGTGAGGCACTGCGAGCAAACAGCGGTGGTTTTCTTTGAAGTAAAGACCACCGCTGTCATACACAGCACCCGCATCCATTGGTGCAGGACCGCCACGCCTGCCCAACGGAGCAGTGGATTGCACAGGACAGTCACACCTCCAAACTGTCCTATTCTCTCAAGACGTTCCTTGCGCATGCGCACAAGTGAACGTAAAAAATGATTTAGTAATCCAAATGAACCCATTTCATAATTGCAATAAGGTACTCTAGGGTGTGCTTTGTGCTGGGATAAGAGCACTCTGTTATGTAATGGAAGCACTCAGCCTTTGGCCTCATGTTTCATCTCACCTGAGATGTGTTGTTATTCCAACACAAAGAACATCCTGGAGTGACTTACTACATCATTAACCATAGCACTCTCAGATAAGTGAATGCACAAGCACAGTAGTTTGAGATCCACAAATGTTCAGTTTTCCTGCAGCATGATGGGTTATCTGGACTTGATATTTGGTTGGTTCTTTTATCTAAACTGCTACAGCAGACATGCTCATTGTGAATGACCCTCCATGGTTCATCTTGGGCCATACCTTTTTAACTAGGCTCCTTTATGAAAGCTGCTGAAACCATGTGGAATTATATGAGTGCTGGACAAACCTCTTCAGGATCTTATTAGAGCCTAAGGATGTCCAAAAGGGTTTTTGCTTTTGACTCTCTCTCCAAACCTAGTGATTTATGTATTATACAGAGTTTGTCAGTTTTAAGAACACTTTGAAAAACACACTATTTAGGCAATGTAATATTGTCTAATAATATTTTCTGCAGTTCTCTTCCCTGTTTTCATTATTACTCCTTGAGTTCATCTGCACATTCTGCTTAATTTATTGAAGTTATAATGCTCCAGTTCTGACTACCTAGTTTGTTGCTGTGGAAATTATCTTGATCTTTCAAATAGCAGATTGTGACTTCAGCAGAGAATTAAACAGCAGCAGGGCTATACGTAAAATGTGGTGGGCACTCATCCTGTTTCCATGTCTGCTGCAGGACCAAGAAACCTAGTTGGCTAAGTAGAGAGGTAGGGGAGAAGGTGAGGGAAAAGAGGAATGCATTTTGGACCTACAAGCAATCCAATAGGGCAGAAGGCAAAGAAGGATATGTGAAGAAATCAAGTGAAGTGAGCAGAGTGGTAAGGGCAGCAAAGACGGCTAGGGAGCGAAGGTTAGTGCAGGGGATCAAAGGAGGAGAAAAAGATTTCTTTAGATATATTAGAGAGAAGAGCAAGGAACAGATTGTTAGGATCAGGAGAGGAAGTGGGTGGGTAGAAAAGGGTCTGAGCAGGCAGAAGTACTTAATGAATACTTCTGTTCAGTCTTCACTAAGGAGAGGGATGGGCTCATACCTGAAAGGAGGGACGAGATGGGAGAGGGTAGGGGAGAAGCAACCACAGATGGGGAAATCACAGTGGAAAGGGTGAGGGAGGGCCTTAAGTCCCTGAAAGCGGACAAGGCACCTGGCCCAAATGGAGTCCATCCCAGGGTGCTAAGAGAGTTGGCAGATGTACTGGCAGGGGCATTGGTGGATCTGTTCAACACCTCTCTGAACTTGATGTGTATGCCCAGGAACTGGAGGGAAGCACATGTGGTACCTCTCCAAAAAAGTGGGCCCAAGGACATACCAGGGAACTACAGACAGGTGAGCCTTACTGCAATTGTGGGAAAACTGATGGAGACAATCCTCAAGGAAAGGCTGGCACTATTTCTTCAGGCTAACAACCTCCAGGACAGCAAGAGTTAGTCTCAGACAGATCCTGCCAGATGAACTTGGTTGATTTTTATGACTGGGTTACGAAGGCACTAGTCAGGGGACATGCGGTGGATGTCCTCTACCTGGATTTCAGCAAGGCCTTTGACTCGGTGCCACATGGCAGGCTGACCTTCAAGTTGAAGAGTCTGGGAGCAGGGAAGAAACTGGACAGATGGTTCAAGAACTGGCTGCAGGGTAGACAGCGGAAGGTGGTAGTGGGTGGGGAGGCATCTGAACCCAGGACAGTAACACTGGTGTACCACAGGGCTTGGTGCTGAGACCGGTTCTGTTTAACATTCTCACAACCGACATTGCAGTAGGGATTAAGAGTAATATCAGCTTCTTCGCAGATGACACAAAGATTTGTGGTGAGGTAGATGGGGGCGGAGGGAGCAAAAGTACTTCAGAAGGATTTGGCAAAACTCGAGGAATGGTCTCACACTTGGCAGCTTGGTTTCAATGCCAAGAAGTGCAAAGTGTTGCATTTAGGATGCAAGAACCAGGACACAGTTACTGGCTGGAAGGTGTCCTCTTAACAAAATCCAAGGAGGAGGAGAAGGATCTGGGAGTGCTGGTAACTGGGAAGATAAACCACTGTGCTAAACGCAGGAAGGCAGCAGTGAAGGCAAACAGGATGATAGGGTGCATAGCAAGGAGGATTACTTGTAGGAATGGTGAGGTCATCTTGCAGATACAGGTTCCTGGTGAGACTGCACCTAGAGTACTGCGTGCAGTTCTGGTGCCCCTACTTGAAAAGGGACATCAAACTACTTGAGGGGGTGCAGCTCAGGGCAACAAAAATGATCCAGGGGTTGGGGGACACACCATATGAGGAAAGACTGAGAGAGCTCAATATGTATACCTTGGAGGAAAGAAGGGAGAGAGGGGATATAATTGAGACTTTCAAGTACCTGAAGGGTTTGAACAGAGTAGACACCAGGTGTACGTTCAATCTGAAGGGCAGAAGGGAAACCAGGGGACACTCTATGAAGTTGAAAGGGACCAGGTTCAAGAGGGAATGGAGGAAGCACTATTTCACAGAAAGGGTGGTGGGGTGGAATGTTCTGCCAGAGGAAGTCATATCACTGCAGAATGTTGGGGGCTTCAAGATGGGGTGGGACAGATTCAAGGAGAGAATACAAACCGGGAGGGGGTGCGAGATGGGGTGGAGGGCATATGAGGGAGGGGGCAGCTGCAGTCATTAGACAGGACTGAAGTGCTGCACACCAGATAGACAGGATGGCCTGTATCTGCTGGCAATTTCATATGTTCATATGATTGTATGTAATAAACCTAGGAAGAAGGAAAAGGAATGGAAATATAGATAGGGCAAGATGTTCAAAAGGATCCACCAAAGATGTGTCTACTGCTATATTTAAAGCAGAACTGCATCTAAACCTATTAGACCATTGGGGAAGGGGTTCAAAAGGGTTAGATGTAGATGCAGATGCATGCTGCACATATGACTGCATCCTTCCACTTGCATCCAAGTAGCCCTGCTGCTATTTTCAGAAATTGCGTCCAATAATGGTAAAAAAAAAAAAAAATCACAATTTGCTTTAGAAAATTGATGGAACTGCAAGCTGAATCCAGTACAGATGCAGTTGCATTCTGTATGGATACAATTGCATCTGTTTTTTACTCAAACTTTGGCCGCTGTTAGGCCATCTAATACACAATCTAACAAGTTTGGATGCATTTCTGCTCTAAAAATAGCAGCAGATGCATCTTGGGAGGATCCTGTCCAAAAATACCGCCCTCTATTAAATGACCTAACAGCGTCCAAAGTTTGCATCTAAAAACAGATGCAGTTACATTCATACCAGACACAACTGCATCCAAACCACATGCAACTTACAGCTGAATCATTTTCTGCCAAAACTGTGACTTTCTGTCATGAACGGATGCAACTTCTGCCTCAATGCAAGTGGATGAATGCAGATGCAGGTGCAGCTTGTATTTGCACCTGTGCCCAACCCCTTTGAACCCCCCCACTCAAATAAAAGCTCTGGAATGGGAAGATGAGAAAGTAGTGGGTTTTATTTCAAGAATGCTCTAAAAACCACCTGGGGTGACTGGAGATCCTTCTGGGACAATATACATAATATTATGGGAAAACAGTCTAAATCCTCTCCCACAGCAATGAACATTGATGGCTACACTACCCGTGAACCTAAGACTATGGCGATGCCCTAAATAAAACCTTCACTGACCTCAGTGGTGTCCTCTTACCAGACTTCTTCCAGGACCTGTCAGTTCCAAAACTCATATCCCAAACCACCTCACCAGACAAACCCACTATCTCTCTTTAAAATAGTTAAGACATATGAAGCCTGCAGATACATAAAAAAGGCCTGCTCTAAATCTAGAAATAGCAGTGACATCATTGATCTAAAACTTCTGTCCCTCACCTTGGAAGAAGTGATCCACCCCCTCACCAAAATTCTCAACCTCTCCCTGTGCCAAAGTCAATTCCCCAACACGTGGAAGGCTGCTATAGTCACACCAGTGCATAAAGGGGTGACAAATCCACACCAGGGAACTATCGGCCCATATCTATACTTCCACCCCTCTCCAAAGCTCTTGAATGGATCGTGGCGGATCAACTATCAGACTACCTGCAAAAGTACGATCTACTCTGCATTCAGCAACACGGATTTAGGAAAGGACACAGTACATCGACAGCCCTACTTGATTTCTCTAGTGAAACTCACAAAGCCTTGGATAAGGGTTATTTAACCGGAGCTGTTTTCATAGACCTCACAAAGACCTTTGACACTGTTCACCATAGCCTTCTAATCTCTCTTCTGCTCAACATTGGGCTAGCCGAGGGACCTGGAGCCTGGGTAAAAAGTTATCTGGCACAACATTCTCAAACAGTAAAAATTACTGAGGTTCTCTTTGACTCCAAACAGGTCCTCTCTGGTGTCCCCCAAGGCTCAATTTTAGGTCCTCTCCTCTTCAGTCTATTTCTAAATTTACTTCCCAAATCCTGCCCTGAAAAATTAATACTCTATGCTGATGACGCTGTAATTCTCTCCTCCCATAAGGATCCAAATCCACTACAACAGAGCTTGCAGCTTGCTTTCTCATGTGTTGAAAAGTGGTTCCTTGAGCACAAACTGGTCCTAAATCAAAAACAAAAGTCATGCTTTGCCAGTCATCAAAACAGAAATAGGCATACTCCACTCGTCATAAAACTTCTCTTGGAAATACACTAGAACAAGTGAACACCTTCAAATACCTTGGTATCACTTTTGACGAATGTCTTACTTTTGAGGCCCATATCGATAACACTGCAAAAACAGTGCACCAACGCATTAGAATTTTGTACCGGAAGCATCAATTTTTCAACCAAGCTGCCTTGAGGATAGCTGTTCAAAGCTCCATCATCTCAATCATAGACTATGGTCTAATTGTCTATGGCTCAACTACTACTACCGCTGCACTAAAGCGCATCTCAACAGCACTAAACAAAACCTGTCGACTCCTCACTGGAGCACAGAGATGGACCCAGACTTGTGACCTCTCACGGAAACCGGTTGGTTGCATCTTTCCAATCGCCTCATGTATCTCACCTGCATGATGGCAAAAAAATCAATCTTGAGACTCACTCCTCCATGTATCCGGGACCTGCTCTGCCTGAACAATGGCATTCATACCACCAGAAGATCTGACCACCAACTTTTCCTTGTTCCTAGATGCCAGACTGCTCAGGGACAAAGATCTTTTACATACCATGCCCCTACCTGGTACAATGCCCTTAACCTGCCCTCCCTATCCTCCACGACATTGAGAGCTTTCAAATCCATACTTTACGATCACCTCACAGCCTCCAGCTCCTGTGACTGCTTTGACTAAAGTCTCATCCCACTGAGTGCACTTTCATTTGTTTCTCTCAACCACCATGATCTCCTCTTTGACAAAGACAACTTGATTACCACTAACCTGGTTCTGTCTGCTCCTAAACTTCTTATTTCTCCCTCTCTTCCCTCTCAAGCTCTCCAATCCTTATTCCTTGCCCTTGACACTGCCTCTGAGTTCCTTTTTCTTTTCTGTACATAAATGTTACTGTTTAAGTTGTTAAACGGCTTACTGATTGTTTGTAACACTGTAAAAGTGGACAAAGATCCTTTGCTTATATTGCTCCATTTATTTGGAATGAAATTCCTCAAGATATTAGGTGGTTGTGTTCTGTCAAAAAGTTTGCCGATGCACTAAGGATGTATTTCGAATCTCAATTTAATTGTAACTGTTTTTTATGAATTTTTTTTTATGAATTTTATACGTAACAAAGACATTTTTGTCTGCAATTTGCTGCATTGTATATGTATGTTTGATTATGTATTGTCTGTATGCAATATATGTGAGTCACACCTGTAAAAGGAACTTGTTTCCAGTGTGCTTACCCGTTAAGGGAATAAACAAACAAACAAACAAACACCGTCTGCTATGTTTTTGTACTTAATGACGTGGAACCTTTGTAAAAGAGCTTTGGCTCAAAGGTATTAATTCCTAGAACAATAAACTAAACTAAACTAACCCCATAACAGGTGCTTGGGATAATACTCAAAACTGATACTGTAGTGCATTTCAAAGGGTAACTGCACTGCTGAGATAACATTGTTCAGATGAGGCATTGAACCAAGGTCCCTCCTGACCATGGTTACTGTCAAGGTGGAAGTTAAAGATCCTTTATATCATGACCAACATTCCCCCTGTGAAAAAAACAGATCCAGGTAACCCCCCCCCCAGGACTCACCTGGAAATTAGTCAATACAGCTCACTATGCCTCTTCTGGTCAAACATAGGTTCATAGGAAAAGTACAAAGTCGAGGGAACTAGCCCATTATGACTTCGCCATCCAATAACCTGGATGGAAATAGTATTTATTTTCTCCCATACAGTTGTCTAGATTTATATTAAATACGTTGAAGCTGGAACTATTTGCTACCTCTGGTGGCAGAGAATTCCAGACTGGAACTACTCTCTGGGTTATAAGATTTTTCCTTTTATTTGTTTGTACATTAAATGTTTTGATTTTAACATTATGAGATCTGGTAGAGCTTAAACTATTTCCCCATTCAAGACATAGAGTTTCAAATAAGGAATCATTTTTTAAGGCACGAAAAATTAGACATAAGTCACCTCTCATAGACCTATATTCTAATGAGTAAAGGTTAAGTTTTTTAAGTTTTTCTAGATAGGGAGTATGTTTGAGACCTTTGATTCTTTTAGTGAATCTGCGTTGTACATGTTCCCTATTTATCTTATCCTTTATAAGTGTTGGTGCACAATATGGAGAACAATAGTCAAACTTTGACCTTATCAAAGTGCTATATAAGGGAATTAATACCTCTGGCTCCCTACTTTTTAAGTTTTTAAGTATACAGTTAATTAGACGATGACATTTTTTAACTATTAAATTATTATGGTCAGTAAATTTTAAGTTATTAGTAATTACTATTCCTAAATCACTTTCAGAAGAAACTTCAATCAAAGGTACATTTTTCAGCATATAATGTGCTTTTTGGTTATTCTTTCCAAAATGCATAACTTTGCATTAATCTATATTTAGTGATATATTTTTATCAGTAGCCCAGGTTAATATATTATTTAAATTTGACTGGAGATTATGAACCGAAGCTGAATTATTAACAATGCAACCCAATTTAACATCATCAGCATATTTATTTAACCATACACCATTTGATGTAGACATACTGGCAACCACTAAATTAAACAAGATAGGTCCCAGTACAGAGCCTTGGGGCACTCCACTTGTCACACTACTCCATGCTGAGTCATAACCTCTAATACTGACTTGTTGTTTTCTCTCTACTAACCATGATATAATCCATTTGATTATATTTGTGCATATCTTTTGATTATATAAACATTCTATTATTGTTTTATGTGAGACAGAATCAAATGCCTTTTCATAGTCTAGGAAAATTACATCCACTGGAAAACTAGCATCTAATGCCTGGCTCACTGGTTCAAAAAAGTTTATTAAATTTTCCTGACATGATCGTCCCTTACTAAAACCATACTGAAAAATGTCAATATCCTTATTACCTATAATATGCTCTTCAAGTTTTTGTAGGATGAGTTTTTCCATAATTTTACCAATACTAGGAGTGAGACTAATAGGTCTGTACTGTTTAGTAAGGAATTTTGACCCATTTTTATGAATGGGTATAACTCGAGCTGATTTCCATTCCCTAGGTACAATACCATACTGAAAAGATTTATTAAAGAGTAAGGTCAGAATATCAGTCAACTCACAACTCAAACATTACAAATAAAAAGAAGTTAGATGAATAGTGTCTATGTTTATGCTTTATCAAAGTTTCTTCAAAAGTTACAGACTCACTGTATATGCTACATGCATGTTAGTTAATCCTCTGAATGTTCAGCCACTCTATCTATTATTCCAAGGGGAGGTTCATTTTGGTTTAAATGTAAGTACCAACTAGGTTCTAGAGGTTTTTTTTTTGTATAATTCTGTCCATCCCTTATTCAGATATTACTTCTATATAATGATATCTTGATTCTTGCTTTTGTTCTAGCTTACAATATAATGACCCAGGCCTTCAGTGAGTCATACCATGGCTTTATTTATAACCTTCAAGTTTTTTCCAGTTCTAAAGAAACATATCATTTAGTCACTCTCCTGCACAGCCAGTATAGTGTTATGCTTGTGCAACTGTATTAGTTTGGTTTGCTTTGGCTGTTCGCACTCTATTCCAGAGGAATTACCACCCTGTAGGGGTATGAAAGACAAGGAACCCTCGGAGAGGGTTCCACCCATAGAGGTGCCAAGGGACAATTCCCATGGCTAAAGGTACCTTAGGAGTCCCCTGAAGGAGAAAGTGCTGCCACTGGAGGAGGAGAGGAGGATGGTGGGGCAGAGAAAAAGTGTTTCACAATGAGGCTGCGAGGAACTGCTTATATAGCTCAGGAAGTGGGAGCAGCTGGCTGCTTGGCCATTGAACTCCAGGCAAAGCCTTTCCAATTCATTGTCCTGCACAGCCAGTATAGTGTTATGCTTGTGCAACTGTGTTAGTTTGGTTTGTTTTGGCCATTCGCACTCTCTATTCCAGAAGAATTACCACCCTGTAGGGGTACAAAAGGCAAGGAACCCTCAGAGAGGATTCCATCCCTAGAGGTGCCACGGGATGATTCCCATGGCTAAAGGTACCTTAGGAATCCCCAAAAAGAAATGTAGTATAAGCATATCTCAAAAGAATGAGGTGACAAGAAGCACAGAAGCAATCAGTAACAATGACGTAGTAGCAGTAACTGTGTCGTAGCAGTACAGAAGTATAAACAGTTTGATAATCTAATGAGATGCTCATTTGATAACATAATGAAATGCCAGGTTGCATAGAATGATACGGATGGTTTACATGGAGAAGTAGGGGGATCCTCTAAGGAGAGAGGGAATGGCAGGGGACACCATCCACCTATATCCAACAGTGGAACCTATTTAGAAACTAGGGGACACTACTATGCTAACTAACAGTTATGACCTAAGGCAACAGAGGAGAGGAAAAAAAAACCCTTTGTGGAGGAAATCTCTGGGGATCCAAGGCCTAGGTCACCTTCCCTCCAGGCTTGGGATGTTTTAGTTAGTGACTGCTCTGCAGCCGCAATTTGGAAAACCCAATGAAAGGGAGGTGGAAAATATTTCAATTTGGAGGAAGGCTCTCAATCAAACCCTCTAGCGGGAACGCTGTGGAAGGTTGCGAGAAAACTCTGCAGCAATACATGCAACCAAGGCAGGAGGAGGAGAGGAAACAACTGTTGAGGCACTCACCTGGCCTACCCACCCTAAACTCAAACCAGGTGAACCAGAGGCAGTCATAGGGAGAATGCAGTTAAAAGTGCCTCGCTAGGAAAACCACTAAAGCCAAAGGATAACCATTATAGTGGAACACTAGAGCCAAAGGAGGTAATTTTTCCACCCTTCACCACTAGCCTTAAATTCTACACCAGGAGCTGCTGTCATGTAGCAGGCAGCTAAAGCTGAGCCCGGTGTGAGGACATTCCCAGCTATGGGCCAGGTGAGAAGGATCCAAGTGGGGCATGCTTAAGATGCAGACTAAGTGCAGAGCAAGACCATTGACTGCAGGAACTCTGTGCCAGAATAGATTGGCTAGCATGCCCCAGAAATTGATTGAGAGCTGAAAAGCTGGCAAACTGAATGAGCACGGTGTGCTGAGATTGTAATGAACATTGAGTGCTGGGACCTTGCAAGGTCGAATGTAGGATTGAGTGCAGCAGAATCCCAGAGGCTGAAGCCGAGGGGATGGTGGTAGGCATGAAGCAATGGTTTGCCTAAGCAATAAGCAATGATTGTGCAAGCAAGCATGGACCTGCACGTAGGTCAGTAAAGAGAGTAGTAATAAATGGACCTGCACGTAGGTCTGCAAAACATAGTAGCAATGAAACAACACTGAATAGTGGGGCAAGCAAGCCAGGCATTCCAAGCCAAATCAAAGTGACAAATACTCTGAGATTTTTTTGGTGGAGGATGCAGGATTTAGAACAGAAATAATTAGCCACATGGGCCATGACTCCTCAAACACCTCCCAGTCCCTGCCATAGGACAAACAAAGAACCGATGGAAGGGAAGAGAACCACATGCAGATATTAAAGCTAGTTTAACAACCTCAGCAGGAGCTTTAGAGAACCTGAGTAGAAACAGCAGTGTATAAAGGGAATAAAATGATTGAACTGCATATCAAGGTTCATAGTGTGAAGCAGGTGTACAGCATATAAGCTGCATTTGTATCGAGTACACTGAGTTGTAAACTGTAATGAACATAAAATAAAAGGAGGCACAATACTCTGAAAGCAACTGTCATAGGCAGTGCAATGAGGCAAGTAGAATGAGTTGAGAGCATGACTGAGCTGTATAGCTAGGGTTCAGAGTGAGCCAGAATCAGGTGAAAGCAATTAAGTATGCAACATGGACAGCAGCTATGGTTCAGCTGAACACAGATAATGTTTGCAGTTGCATTGCAAGTAATTTGAGTGTTGTAACGGAAAGCAATTCAAGTTGTGAGTAACTGAAAGCAAGTAGCATGAGCTCTGGAGTAGCAGTATGCCAGGAGCTTAGAAACAACCCCCCATCAAAAAACAAAACCAAAGACACACAAACACAGAAAACAGAGAACAAAGACAGAAGAAGCACACAAAGCTGAAGGCAAAATACAAACCATAAGCAGGAAAGAAACACAGAAGCCAGCAGACAAGCAGGAGCAGCAAGGGGAGGGCAGCTCAGAGGACAGACAGACAGAGCCTTCAGCTGCAAAGAGAAACTTGGCAACTTCACCAGTGGAGTTTGTCACACAGGCGAAGTTTGCAAATTGCAAAGTTGGTAACTTCACTGGTGAAGCTTGGTACAAAGGCGAAGTTTGCAATGTACTATGGGATTGTAGATCACATGTTGCAGAAACAAGTTGTGTGCCACAAGAAGGCTGTCTTCAGTGAGTCTTCTGAAGACAGAGTAGGAGAGAAGTCTGTGAGTGCTTGACTGAAAAAAACGCTTTTAAAATACATCTTAAAACTGAGCTTTCTGAATCCAAATTGCTCACAAATTGTTCTAGAGGGCCTTGTGCTGCTAGACTTGTGTTTTTTGATTATTTACTTTATTTAGTTGTTTAACCAGGTATAGCACACTAAGCTGAAAGCTTTTTTACAGGAGTGACCTGGGAGCACATGGAGGTTAAGTGACTTGCTCAGGGTCACACAGTATGCAAGTGAAAGCTGTGGGATTCAAACCCAGGTCTGGTCTGCTGGATGTCACCAGATTTGCAGCTCAGAGCCTTAGACCACTGCACTATACTGCCTCCTACATAGTAGTGGTTTCTGTTTTGTCAGTCTGTGAAGCAATGGTGTTCTGGAGGCCGCATCTCTGGAAGGACATAGACAAAAAAAGGCAGTCCAGAGAAGGGCAACAAAAATGGTACAAGGACTGCACTAAAAGTCATATGAGGAAAGACTAGAGGACCTCAATATGTATTTCCTAGAGGAGAGGAGAGAGAGAGAGAGGGATATGATAGAGGCATTCAAGTACATCAGGGTATAAACAAGGTACAGGAGGGTAGCATCTTTCAGAAAAGGTGTACAAGAACAAGGGGGAATGATATAAGGCTAGAGGGGATAGGCTCGGGGCAATGTGAGGAAGTACTTTTTCACAGAAAGAGTAGTGGATGCTTGGAACAGCCTCCCTGCAGAGGTGGTGAGGGCAAAAATGGTAGGGGAGTACAAGAATGTATGGTACAGACATAAGAGTATTCTTGCAATAGGGAACAGAGGGTAAGCCGCAGATCAACTAGGGTCTGCTGTACTGCATTAGGAAGGGAAAAGGGGCAAACTAAGTAGGCCACAGGGTCCTGATCTGTCATCACCTTCTATGTATCTATGGTCTGGGGAGGGTAGGCGTACTGTAAAGCAAGGCAGCTTAGACAGATCTGGAGCTTTTTTGTCTAAGCAGGAGAGTTGTGTTATATTTTGGTTTTCTCACTCTTTCTTGTTCATCATTTTTGACCTGTAGTGAGTAATTTCTCATTTTTATTTCTGTGGTTTAGTTTGGTGTGTTTCAGTAAAGTATTTTGTCAGTGTCTTTCTGGAGCAGTTTTGGTTATTTTTTAGTTATATTTTTCTTAAACTTACTGTAGAAACATAGAAACATAGACGTTGACAGCAGATAAGGACTGCAAGGCCCATCCAGTCTGCCCATTTTCATGTTTGCTTGTGGGCATGCGCAAGAAACATGATGTTACAGCTTAGGAGAGAAGCGGATTGTGGAGGCGTGGCACTGTTACAGCCAAGGGAGGTGCTGCATTGGGGGCTTGGCAATGGTGGACCAATGGAGGCACAGTGTGCCTATGACACTGGTCTCCAAAAGTGCACCAAGTTGTAACGTTTTCACCACAGCAATCAAGGGCTGCCTCATCATTGCAGCATCAGTCATTGTGCTGCAATGAGGAAGTGACCTGTCATTGCAGGACAGAATGTTAGCTAGCCTAATACTGTTTGTGAACGTGGCGGGTGGCTTGCCGCCACGTTCACAAACAATATTATGCTTCCCCCATGCCGAGGGTTCCCAATCCCCCTTGGCAGCAAGGTGCCCAGGCGGTCTTTGTTCGCCAACAGGGGCCCCAATCCCTGCCCGGCTTCAGTGCGCCAATCTCCACCCGATTTTGTTGTCTGCCGACAGGGGAGCCCACTTCCCATCGCACGATGAACCCCCCATTTTCTTGTGTGCTGACAGGGGTGCACAATCCCCCATTGGCTACAGCTTCCCCCCAAAAAAGACTCCACTGGCATGCTGGGGCCTACCCCAGCATGCCAAATGCCTCTGTTAAATGGAAAACTGTCAGCGTTGTCTGTTTTTTCCCCTGTAACTCAAAAACAGTCAATCATGGTCTCCCAGCCCTCCCTCCCTCTCCTGCAACCCGTGCCCACCCACAGCGCACCCTGCCTCCCCACATCTCCCTCACTCCATACTTATCTCTGGAGTCTGGCGTGACAATCTCTAGTGGACCAGGAACATGTCTGCACTCTTCAAAGCCGACCGTGGACTGAGGAAATGCCAGTAAGCTGAATAATGGGATAGATAGGGTTTTTTCAACTTTGATGCATATCTCAGGCATTTTTTGGAATTTTGACACCAAATTTTCAACATGGGGTTTTTGGGACCCCTCCTCATGAATTCTGTCACTGTCATGGTGTTAATCGGGCCAGAAGGGTGATTTTGCGGTCACTGTGCGAAATCACCTTAGAGTACCAATTAACTAACAACAGTGCCAGTGTTCATAAGGTGGGCTCTCAAAAGGCTATGTTGCAAATTTGATGAAAAATCTTAAAATGATTGTTTCTAGCGTGCATTGCACAGTTCAATGCACACTCGTAGTTTGCACATTTTAACATTTGCACTCAGATTTTCAACATTGCCATTTTACCACACCTCCTTATGGGCATGTACAGCTGTCATTTTCACATCTCACCCCAAAATGTGTTTCCTGCATGTAGCACACAATGGCGCAGTTGGTGTGCGAAATCAATGTTTGGGACAGATTAAGAAAATCACAGTGACACTGTTCATGAGCAGAGATCTTAAAATGGCTATGTGAAAATTTGGTGAAAAATTCCTAAAAATTACTTTTTTATGAGCATGCGTTGAGCAGTTCCTATGCACGCTCATAAGTGGGCAAATTTTTAATATTTGCACTCCAGATTCTCAACAGTGCCATTTTACCACACCTCCTTATGAGCAGTACAGCTTTACTTTTGCACATCTTGCCCAAAATGTGTTTCTGGGCATGTAGCACACAATGGTGCAGTAGGTGTGCGAAATCAATGTTTGGAGCAGATTACAAAAATCACAGTGAAACTGTTCATTAACAGAGGTCCTAAAATGTCTATGTTGAAAATTTGGTGGGAAAAGTTCATAAAATGACTGTTACGAACGTGCATTGCGCAGTTTCTACGCAGACTCGTACCTTCGCACATTTGCAATATTTTCACTCCAGATTGTCAACACTGCCATTTGTCCTCACCTCCTTATGAACAGTACAGCTGTCATTTTTCACATCCCGGCCCAAATGTGTTTTTGCACTTGCGGCGCAGACTGCCGTGGTTGGTGTGGGAAATCAGTATTCAGGACACAGTAACAAAATCACAGTGACGCTGTTCATGAGCATAGGTCATTAAATGCCTATGGTGAAAATCTGGCGATGAAACTCCATAATATGATTGTGTTGTGCACATGCGTTGAGCAGTTTCCACGTATGCTCAGAACTGCAAGCATGTTTAATATTCCCACTACACATTTTCAACATTGCCATCTCTTCATGCCTCCCTATGGATGGTACAGCTGTCATTCTTCACATCCTGCCTGATCTGTGTTTTCGTACTTGTGGTGCAAGATGGCACTGTCACTGTTGGAAGTCAGTTTTCGGGACATATTGACAAAATCACACTGCCACTGTTCATGAGAAGAGGTCCCAAATGCTTTCATGAGGTGGGGTCACAAAAAGGCCATGTTCAAAATTTGTACTGTGAATACCAACAAATGTCAGAGGCATTATGGTCTCTAACCATTACGTCCTACTCTGTACAGACAGACAGGCATCAGGGGGTGTCTTTCAATTGCCAACTGTACTGCTCATGCCATCCCACCCCCACCCCCCAGCCACTGACAGGCATCGAGATGTACCTTGGACTCTTCGTCCCAAGACTTCACCCCATTCTCCTATGCTGCACCCATTTCAACATATGTCCTTTTGGAATGGGGTAACTGTACAGCCAAACACTCTAAGGCACAGCTCAACATGTGTTGGTGTCTGCAGAATAGGGTGAGGTGACATGGCTTGACCATCATGGGTGATGACCCAAAAACTTACCCCATATCCTGTCTGTCTCTACAGGATGGAAGTGCGGTTCATGTTGAAGTTCAGTACTTCACTGCCATTCCTAGTCTGCATCTGTCTAACTCCTGCATTCCTAATGCTAATACCAGCAAGCAAACATTCAGCATTGACAAATGCTTGTTTCTACCTTTTGATTGTGCCATAGGCCTTTACTCTGTCAATGGCCTAGTTATTCATACTCATCTGTTTTGCTACCTTATGTCTATCCCAAGCCTGTTTGAAGCCCTGCATTGTATTCATATCCACCACTTCCTGAGGTAAGCCATTCCATGCATTCACCACCCTTTTTGTGAAAAAGAACTTCCTCACATTACCCCTTAATTGGCATCCCTCTAATCTCATGCCGTGTCCTCTTGTCCTGCTATTTTTGTTTTATTGAAACATGTTAGACTCTCACCTTGTTAATGCCCTTAAGATATCTGAATGCTTCGATCATATCACCTCTCTTTCTCCTTTGCTCTAGGAATACATATTGAGCTCTGTTAATTTGTCCTCATATGTTTTCTGATGCAGACCCTGACCATTTTGGTTGCCCTTCTCTGGACTACCTCCATTTTGTTAATGTCCTTATGCAGGTGAGTCCTCCAGTAGTGCAGGCAGTACTCCAGATGGGGCCTAACCAGTGTCTTCTAAAGAGGGATTGTTACCTCCCTCTTACGACTAGTGATATCCCTACTAATACACCCCAACATCCCTCTAGCCTTACCTACTGCCATAGTGGTCTTCTTAGATGATTTCAGGTCATCTGTGATGATGATGCATGCATTTCTTTCTTCCCTTGTGATTGTCAGAAACTCTCCTCCCAAACTATAGGTAGTTTCAGGGTTTCTCTTCCCTATGTGCATGATCTTTGCACTTCTTTGTGTTAAACCCCAGTTGCCAATCTTCAGACCATTTTAACAGTTTTTCCAAATCTCTTCTCATTCTGCCTGCCCCTTACGGACCATCTACTCTGTTGCAGATCTTGGTGTTATCTACAAACAGGAAAACTTTACCCTCCAGTCCATCTGCAATGTCACTGATGAAGATATTGAAGAGGACTGGACCCAGGACTGATCCCTGAGGTACCCCACTTGTGACTTGCATCTCTTCTGACTGTATACCATTTACCAACACTCTCTGTTTTCTGCCTGCCAACCAGTTTGCCACCCAGTTAACTTCTGACCCACCCAGAACCTACCCATCTTATTAATCAGTCTTCTATGTGAAAGAGTATTGAAAGCTTTGCTGAAGTCAAGGTAGGTGACATCAGCTGCACCCTCTTGATCCACCACTCTAGTTACCCAGTCAAAGAAATCTATGAGATTAGTTTGACAGGACCTTCTTGTTGTAAACCCATGCTGTCTTGGATCCTGTGCTCCTATGGATTCCAGGTGTTGCACTATCCTTTCCTTAAGGAGTGCCTCCATAATCTTGCCCACTACTGAGGTAAGACTGGTCTGTAGTTCTCTGCCTCCTCTCTGCTGCCACTCTTGTGGAGCGGGATCACATGAGCCCTTCTCCAGTCTTCTGGGACCTCTTCTGTGCTCAGAGACTCACTAAGTAGTTCTGCTAGTGGCTCTGCTAGTTCCACCCTTAGCTCCTTTAGTACCCTGAGATGTATGCCATCAGGTCCTATTGCCTTCTCCATGCTGAGCTTAGTGAGCTTTTGTAAGGCCCGTTCTTTTGTGAAGGGACTTGTGCATACCTCTCCCCCACCCCCATGTCCATGATGCTGAGCTATGGGCCCTGCCCTACCTTCTCCTCAGTAAATACTAAGCAGAAGTATCTATTTAGGATAGATACTTTTTCTTGATCCTCCTCCACACACTCCCCCTTATCCCCTTTGATCTTAGCACTACCCCCTCTGGACTTTCTCCTTTCACTAATGTATCTATAGAAAGTCTTATCCCCTTCTTTTACTGTTTGTTCTAGTGTTTTCTTGGTTTGGGCCTTTGCCTGCCTTACTGCCTTCCCTGCTTCCCTTAGGGAAGTTTGGTATGCCTCCCAATCTTCATCCCACTGAGTTCCCTTATATGTTCTGAAGGCCATCCTTTTGGCTCTGACCTTTCCTGCAACTGTTTTTGAGAACCAAAGTGGTTTTCTCCTTCTTTGGCACTTGCTTTTCTCCCTAACGCAATGGGATGTTGCTTCAAGTATTGCATCCTTAATGCTTGCCCACTTTGCCTGTACTCCCTCACCGGTATTTCTTCTTGCCAAGACTAGCTTAACTCTGCTAGCCATCTTATCAAAGTCAGCTCATCTGAAGTCTCATATTTTTGCCTTGGAATGGGATAATTTAGTTCTAGTGGCCAAATTGAACCATACCATGTGATGGTCAATGGCCCCCAGGTGACCCCGTACCTGGAGATCTATGATCCTTTCCCCGTTAGTCAGTACAAGATTCAGGATAGCCCTGTCTCTTGTGGGTTGTTGTACCAATTGTTTGAGATCCTCCCCCTGCAGGGAATCCACTATGTGCTTAGTTATGGCAGATGCTGGTATTGACCAATCCGTATCTGGCATGTTTGAAGTCTCCCATTCGCAGAACCTCCCCTTTAGCTGTCATGTTTTGTATATCTTCTAACAGTAATGTGTCTATGTCCTCCCCCTGGCGTGAGGCCTGTAGACCAGCCCAGTTCATATGACTGTCCCATTTCTGTTTCCAGGGTGACCCACAGTTCTTTTGGATACTTATGTGTACTCTGAATTTCTGTAGCTTTGATATTTTCATTGACATAAAGGGCAACCCCCTCCTCCTCCATCTCTTCTGAACAGTACATAATCGGGTACTGTAGTCTCCCAAGTGTGGTTACTGGTGAACCCTGTCTTGCTAATGGCTACTAGGTCCAGTTCAGCCTCTGTCATTGTTGCCTCTAAGTCTGGGATCTTGTATCCCAGACTGCAGGCATTTGTGTACATTATTTTCCATTTGCCAGATTTTGGTGCGTTTGTTGTGGGGCGAGGTATGGCTTTCCCCAGTGCGTCGCATGGGGATCTGGACCATTTTCCTCACCTGGTGATACAAATGAACTACAAACATGCTGAACTCCTGTTTGATTACTAGCTGTGGTGGGAGGGGTGCTCTTTCCATTCAATGTATCAGATGCTCCACCCCTCTCCCAATTTGCTAGATTAAATATTCTGCAAAGACATACAATGTCTGCCCCGATGCACCGACTCCCTCCTTAGTCAGTTTAAGTTCATCAAATTTAAAGAACCTTTGCTCCCAAAACTGTTGCCAGTTACCTACAAATCAGTGTCCTTTTTCCTGGCACCAGCCCCTGAGCCACATGTTTACCTCCCCTACCTCCCCTTCTCTGACCTTCTGCCATTCTGTCCCCCCCAGACTGGCAGGACCTCAGTAAAGGAGATGCCAGATGAAATGGATGACAGTTTGTCTCCCAGCCAGGTAAGGTGTTCCTTGGTCTCCACAACTGACTGGTTGGTGAGATCGTTAGTCTGGGAAAGCTTGCCTGAGGTTCAATATGGGGAATAGCTCCTCCCACAACCTCTACATAAGCCCTCTGTTGACACACTTCCCTTGCTTAGGGAGTGTTTTCCTGAGCTCCTGCATGGCTTGTGTGGCTGTTCCTGGCCTGTCTGCTGCCTAGTTTATCTTGTTCTCCTCCTTCTCTCCACCCCCCATCCTGTGTTCTGTTTGTTCATTTCATTTTTTCTCCCTCCCCCCATCCCTTACCACTCTCTGCCTCTTCCTTCCTTGTCTCTTTTTGGGCTCCTTCCATTCCCATCTTGGTCCCACTCTGTCTTCATCACCGTCTCCCTTTCTACTTTCTCCTTCCACTGGCCTTACACACATCTCAAGCCACTGCTACTGGGGTCCAGACCTTACCTGCTGGCGTTGTGCTAGCTACCTGCTATACCAATGGGGATACTGCCTACTAACAGGTATGCTCCGCCATCCAGACCAGATTCCTACCTGAGCTTGTGGATGTCTTTGCAGTCTCGATGCAGGCTTCCTCCCCTTTCTGCTCTCCTTCCCATTTCCCTTTGGGTCACCCACTCTTTTTCCTGCATGTTGCCAGGAGTTATATTGTGCACCCATACTGTTGATAAGACTATGTCTCCTCATTGCATTGAGGGAGACCATGCTACCACCTTACCATTCATGCTCTAGTGCATAGCAACAGAGACATGCAGGAGGCATGGACTCATTCACATCTCCACTTCAGGAAAGCAGTTGGGTATTGTTTGACTTGCACTTCGGAGTTTATTTACCACTTCCTACACTTTAATGGGCTGTATTTATTCTACACCTGGATGCTGAACTGCTGACTTGCAATCCTGCATATGTCTCATACTGCATCCTGCACTCAGATGAGATGCTCAGGGGTTTTACTCAATCATTCCACCACCTCACCTCCTCTCAAACACTGCTTGTGGCATCCCCAATGCTTGCTTCTCTATGTGGACATTCTCTATACTACCCCTTCCTTCCCATTTAATATCCCACTGCTATTCCACTCACAGGTACCATTGTTAAATTATTTGCTACTCTATTTCTTGTATACTTATTGTTTTCTACCTGCTAGTTGATAATAGGGCCAAGGTGTGCTTTTCTCAGCGTATTGGAAGACTAGAATTGCTGGCCAAGGCATCTAGCTTCACCTGAGCTCTTTTCTTCTAGGTTGCTTGAAAATACAGAGCAAATAACCTTACTAGACCAAGAAAAAGGATTAAGGCTTTTTTTTGGCTAGGCAGATTTACTGTGTGTTGTTATTTTTATTTTATACTCACAGGGATTGTTACTGTTTGTTGCTAATATTTTATTCTTTATTTTTCTCTGATTCAAATTGTTGTTGCTGGGTATACCTTCTGTTGCATTATTACAAGGTGTGCCTACAGGTGTGTGCTTATAGATTACTGCTGTAATCTTCTGATTCAAATTGTCTTTTGCAAGGTATATCTTCTGTTACTGCTTTATTTTTCTCTGTAGCAAAGTGTTTCTTACAGGGTATATCTTCTGTGAAATTATTACAGGTAGTGCTTACATATTTTTGACTTTTTATCATTAGGCTAAGCAAAATTATTCTTTGTCTCTATTTTATTTTATGTTATTTTGTTTTTGCAGAAAGTTTTTTTGTTGTTTGTCTCAGAGGTGTTGCAGTCTCCTTCTCACATTGAAGAAGCTAATTCCTTTCCTCCCACAACTTTCCAGGTGATAAGGTGTGCATCTGGGAGTGGAGCTGACAAACTGTCAGTAACGTCTAACAGAGGGAGGGTTAAAAGGCCAGGTTAGTTGATATCTTGGAGATGGAAGACTAGGTTTGCTGACCAAGGCACCTATCTTCACCTGAGCTCTTTTCTTCTAGGTTGCTTGAAAGGACAGAGAAAATAACCTTACCAGAGCAAAGAAAAGTAATAAGGCTTTCTTTGGCTAGGCAGATTTACTGTGTGTTGTTATTTTTATTTTATACTCACTGGGATTGTTAATGTTTGCTGCTAACATTTTATTGCTTTATTTTTCTCTGATTCAAATTGTTGTTGCTGGGTATACCTTCTGCTGCATTACTACAAGGTGTCCCTACAGGTGTGTGCTTACAGATTACTGCTGTAATCTTTTGATTCAAATTGTCTTTTGCAAGGTATATCTTCTATTACTGCTTTATTTTTCTCTGTAGCAGAGTGTTTCTTACAGGGTATATCTTCTGTGAAATTATTACATGTGGTGCTTTACAGGTTTTACAGTTTTATCTATCATTAGGATAAGCTTTCAGGGTTACTGTATTTGTTGCTGGCTGATTGTTTCTGCTCTTATCTCCGTGTTTCTTTCATCCATGGTTCTTTTTTTTCGGCAGGGGAAGGGCTCAGATTCCCACCCCCCATCCCCAACCACCCCACACTACACTCATTTATAGGGTAGCACAGTTGTGACATTTCCTGTAGCAAAGCAGGAAGAGACAGATCAGAGGGGTATGCACACTGTGACCTCATTTACAGGGACACTAGTAATTTAACTTGTTATAACAAGTTATACAAAAACAAACAAACAAAACACAAACACTTTTGCTTTCATTTTCTTCCTTCTAATTACTCTGACCAGGTTATAAACCCAGCAACTTATCTGGAATGGATATCATTAACTGCAGGTACTGTGAAACACTTTTCAGAAGGGCAGTTTTACAGGATTTAGTACACTGTCCTACATGATGGGTCATTGGAGATCGAAGGGCTCAGCTCCAGGAAGGATGGGCAGAGATTGCGCACCTCAAATTGTACATTCAAGAGAAAATATATTATAAGAATCACCTGCCACTTCCCCAACATCCAACAGAAACACCTCAACCACAGAGGGTATTTGGTCTGGGAGGCTGGCAGGTGGTTAGGAGGGGCAAATCTGGTGACCCATCACTCAGTGATCTCCAACATATCACCTACGCAAACCATATAAAAACTACAAACAGGTATCTGTCTCTATCTCCGAAATCAATCAAAGGGGCAGAGGACATTGCAGAGCAGGACACCACAGCACAGGAGCAAGGAGCACTTCGCCCAAAACAGAAACCAAAACAAGAAAAGCAAAAATGAAATCAAAAAAACTTCTGGTCATAGGAGACTCCATGATTCAGGGAGTTGATACGTATCTCCAGTCAGAGGTAATGCTCAGATGTCTTCCAGGTACATCAGCATGGAGAGACACTGACCGTATTGCTAAAATTGTTCAGGAAGCAGAAGAAAACATTGATGTCCTGGTACACATATGAACTAATGATCTCGCCAGCTGGTCAGGTGTGGTGACTAAGGAACACCTGACCAGGCTGGGTGACAAACTATCAACCATTTCATCCAACATCTCCTTCTCCAAGATCCTGCCAGTCTGGGAGAGGGGGACAGATGGACAGAAGGTCATAGAAGGGGAGATAGGGGAGCTAAACATGTGGCTCAAGGGCTGGTGCCAGGAAAAAGGACATAAATTTGTAGGGAACTGGCAACATTTTGGGGAGCGAAAGTTCTTTAAATTTTATGGACTGCATCTGACTAAGGAGGGAGTCAGTGCATTGGGGCAGAATTTTAACGTCTTTGCAGAATATTTGAACTAGCAAATGGGGAGAGGGGTGCAGCACCCATACATCAAATGGGAATAAGAACACCCCTCCCCCCTCAACTAGTGGTCAAACCATAGTTCAGCATGTTTGTAGTTTGCATCACCAGGTAAGGAAAAAGGTCCAGCTCCCTATACGATGCACAGGGGGAAACACCAGACCTCGCCCAACAGCTAACACACTGAAATATGGCCAATGGAAAATCACGTACACAAATGTTCGCAGTCTGGGAAGCAAGATCCCAGTCCTGCAGGCTATAATGACAGAGGCTAAACTGGACATAGTAGCCATTAGCGAGACATGGTTTACCAGTAACCACACTTGGGAGACTTCAGTACCTGGCTATATACTGTTCAGAAGAGACAGAGGTGCAAAAGGGGGGTGTAGTGGCCCTTTATGTCAATGAAAATATCAAAGCTACAGAAATTCACAATACATAAGGAGCCAGAAGACCTGTGGGTCACCCTGGAAACAGAAAAGGGGCAGCCATATGAACTGGTGTTGTGTACAGGCCTCCAGACCAGGGGGAGGACATAGGCACATTACTGTTAGAAGATATACAAAACATGATGGCTAAAGGGGAGGTTCTGATAATGGGAGGCTTCAACATGCCATATACAGATTGGTCAATACCAGCAGGAACATCTGCCAGAACTATACACATGGTGGATTCCCTACAGGGGGATGGACTCAAACAATTGGTACAACAACCCATAAGAGACAGGCTATCCTAGATCTAGCACTGACTAACAGGGAAAGGATCACAGATCTCTAGGTAGAAGGTCACATGGGGGCCAGTGACCATCACATGGTATGGTTCAATTTGGCCACTAGAACTAAATCATCTCATTCCAAGGCAAAAATATGAGACTTCAGAGGAGCTGACTTTGATAAAACGGCCAACAGAGTTAAGCTACCCCTGGCAAAAAGAAATACAGGTGAGGGTGTACAGGCAAAGTGGGCAAGCATTAAAGATGCAATACTTGAAGCAACATCCCATTGTGTCAGAGAGAAAAGGAAGTGCAAAAGAAGAAGTTAACCACTTTGGTTCTCAAACACAATAGCAGAAAAGGTCAGAGCCAAATGGCTGGCCTTCAGGAAATATATGAGAACACAGCAGGATGTAGATAGGGAGGCATACCAAACTTCCCTAAAGGAAGCAGGGAAGGCAGTAAGGCAGGCAGAGGCCCAAACTGAGGAAACACTAGCACAAACAGTAAAAGAAGGTGACAAGATTTTCTATAGATACATTAGTGAAAGAAGAAGGTCCAGAGGGGGTTTTGCTAAGATCAGAGGGGGTAAGGGAGCATGTGAGGAGGAGGACCATGTAAAAGCATCTATCCCAAATAGATACTACTGCACAGTATTTACTGAAGAGAAGGTAGAACAGGGCCCACAGCTCAGCACCATGGGCACGGGGGGAGGGAGGTGTACACTAGTCCCTTCACAAAAGAAATGGTTCTACAAGAGCTCAATAAGCTCAGGGTGGACAAGGCAATGGGACCTAATAGCTTACATCCCAGGGTACTAAAGGAGCTAAGGGTGAACTAGCAGAGCCATTATTAGAACTGTTTAGTGAGTCTCTGAGCACAGGAGAGGTCCCAGAAGACTGGAGAAGAGCGGAGGATGGGGTGGTACCCGAGGACTAGAGGAGGGAAGATGTGATTCGCCTTCACAAAAGTGGGAGCAAGGCAGAAGCAGGAAACTACAGACCTGTTAGTTTAACCTCAGTGGTAGGGAAAATGATGGAATCACTTCTGAAGGAAAGAATTGTCAAGTATCTAGAGGTAAGTGGGGCATAGGACCCAAGGCAGCATGGATTCACAGCAGGAAGGTCATGCCAGACAAATCTGATAGATTTCTTTGATTGGGTGACCAAAGTAGTAGATCAGGGAGGGGCTGTGGACATGGCCTACCTAGACTTTAGCAAGGCATTTGACACAGTCCCACACAAAAGATTAATATACAAGTTAGCTAGCCCAGGAGTGGGTCCCAAGATGACAGCCTGGGTAAATAATTAGCTGGAAAATAGGACACAGAGAGTAATAGTAAATGGAGTCCACTCTGATGAAAGGGGGGTTACTAGTGGGGTACCGCAGGTTTCAGTATTAGGACCAGTCCTCTTCAATGTCTTTATAAGCGACATTGCAGAGGGACTGGAAGAAAAGTATGTCTCTTTGCAGATGACACAAGATCTGCAACAGAGTTGATGCACAAGGTGGGGTGGAAAGGATGGAAGGGACTTGGCAAGGTTAGAGGAATGGTCAAATGTATGGCAGCTTAGATTCAATGCTAAGAAGTGCAGGTAATGCACCTGGGAAACAAAACCCAGGGAAGAGTACACAATGGGGGTGAGATGCTAACAACAACAAAAATGGAAAGGGACCTGGGGGTAGTCATATCAGATGACCTAAAGGTGGGCAAGCAATGTGAGAGGGCAGCAATGAGGGCTGGGGGGATATTGGGATGCATAGGGAGAGGCATCACCAGTAGAAAATAGGAAGTTATTATCCCTCTGTACAGACAGCTGGTCAGACCCCATCTGGAGTACTGCGTGCAGTTCTGGAGACCCAGTCTCCACAAAGACATAGACAGGATGGAAGCTGCCAGAAGAGGGCAACTAAAATGGTGCAGGGTCTGCACCAGAAGACATATGAAGAGAGACTAAAGGAGCTTAATATGTATAGCCTCGAGGAAAGGAGGGAGAGGGGGGGACATGATAGAAACTTTCAAGTATCTCAAGGGAATCAACAAAGTCCAAGAGGGTAGCATCTTTCAAAAAAAGAGGTGTGCAGAACAAGGGACACAATTTGAAGATGGGGGCATCTCAGAGGTAATTTAAGGAAGTATTTTTTCACAGAGAGGTTGTGGATGCATGGAGCGGCCTTCGGAGGAGGTCGTGGAGTCAAAACAGTCATGGAATTCAAGAATGCATGGGACAGTCATAAGGCAATTCTAAGGGATGGGGTAGGAAGAAGTAGGCTGCTGGTTAACTAGGATCTGCAGCTTATCCAGTAAGGAGGAAATGGGCAGACTGGGTGGGCCAAGCGGTCCTTATCTGCCGTCAAATTCTATGTTTCTATGTTCTACCAGTCAGTCTTACCTCAGTAGTGGGCAAGATTATGGAGGCGCTCCTTGAGGAAAGGATAGTGCAACACCTGGAATCCATAGGAGCACAGGATCCGAGACAGCATGGGTTTATAAAAGGAAGGTCCTGTCAAACTAATCTCATAGATTTTTTTGAATGGGTAACAAGAGTGGTGGACCAAGGTGGAGCAGTTGATGTCACCTACCTTGACTTCAGCAAAGCTTTCAATACTGTTCCACATAGAAAATTGATTAATAAACTGGGTAGGCTCGGGTGGGTCAGAAGTTGGTCAACTGGGTGACAAACTGGTTGATGGGTAGAAAACAGAGAGTAGTGGCAAATGGTATACAGTCAGAAGAGATGCAAGTCACAAGTGGGGTACCTCAGGGATCAGTCGTGGGGCCAGTCCTCTTCAATATCTTCATCAGTGACATTGCAGATGAACTGGAGGGCAAGGTTTGTCTGCTTGCAGATGACTCCAAGATCTGCTTCAGAGTAGAAGATCGAGATGGGGTGGGCAGAATGAGAAGAGAACTGGATAAACTGGCAAAATGGTCGGAAGTGTGGCAACTGGAGTTTAATGCAAAGAAGTGCAAGATCATGCACATAGGGAAGAGAAACCCTGAAGCCACCTATAGGCTGAGAGGGGAGTTGCTGTCAGTCACAAGGGAAGAAAGAGGACCTGAAATCATCCAAGCAGACCACTAAAGCAGTAGGTAAGGTTAGAGGGATGTTGGGGTGTATTATTAGGGTATCACAAGTTGGGAAAGGGAGGTAATAATCCCTCTTTACAAGACACTGGTTAGGCCCCATCTGGAGTACTGTGTGCAGTACTGGAGGCCACACCTTCACAAGGAGACTAACCAAATTGAGGCAGTCCAGCGAAGGGCAACCAAAATGGTGCAGGGACTGCATCAGAAAACATATGAGGACAGATTAATGGAGCTCAATATGTATACCCTAGAGAAAAGGAGGGAGGGAGAGAGGTGATATGATTGAAACATTCAAACACCTTAAGGGCATTAACAAGGTGAAAGAGTCTAACATGTTTCAATACAAGACAAGCATTTGTCAATGCCGAATGTTGTTGCGCTGGCATTGGCTTTGGTAGTGCAGTGCAGAAAAACATTTTGGGCAGGATGTGAAAAATGACAGCTCTACAGTTCATAAGGAGGTGTAAAAAATGCCAGTGTTGAAAATGTGGCATGTAAATATAGCAGATTTATGAAGTTACAAGGGTGCGTGGGAAATACACAAAGCTTGCTTGTAACACAGTCATTTTATGGACATTCGGCAGCAAATTTTCAACATAGGCATTTTAGCACCTCTGCTCATGTACAGTGTCACTGTTATTTCCTCAAACTGTTCCAAAAAGTGATTTCACACAGCGACTGCGCTATTCTGTGCTGGAAGTGCAAAAACACATTTTGGGCAGGATATGTGAAATGACAGCTGTACTGTTCATCAAGAGGTGTTTGAAAATGCCAATGGTGAAAATCCAGAGTGAAAATATTACGAATACATCTGCCAACACACGCTCGTAACACAGTCATTTTATGGAGTATCATCACCAAATTTTCAACATATGCATTTTAGGACCTCTGCTCATGAACGGTGTCACTGTCATTTTCATAATCTGGCCCAAACACTGATTTCCCACAGCGACCGCGCTATTGCGCGCCAGAAGTGTGGAAACACATTTTGGGCAGCATGTAGAAAATGACAGCTTTACTGTTCACAAGGAGGTGTATAAAAATGACAATGTTGAAAATCTGGCATAAAAATATTGTGAATTCGCAAAGTTGCAAGCCTGCATAGCAACTGCACAGCGGACGCTTGTAAAACTGTCATTTTTTTGATTTTTTCCACCAAATTTGCAACATAGACTTTTTGAGAGGCCACCTCATGAACACTGGCACCATTATTTCATTAATCAGTCTCAAAAGGTGATTACACGCAGTGACTGCAAAATCTCCTTTCGAGGTCGATTAACGACATGACAGTGATAGAATTCACGAAGAGCGGTCCCAAAAACCCCTTGTTGAAAATGTGGTGCCAAAATTCCAATAAATGCCCGAGACATGCATTAAAGTTGGAAAAAACCCATTCATTCCATTATGCAGCTTACTGGCATTTCCTCAGTTTGCGGTCGGCTTTGAAGAGTGCAGACGTGTTCCCGGTCCACTGAAGATCGTCGCGCCAAACTCCGGAGGTAAGTATGGGGTGAGAGGGAGTGGGGAGGCTGGGTGTGCAGTGGGTGGGTGAGGGTTGTGGGAGGGGGGCCAGGGAGACCGCTGAGGGACCATTTCCTTCTTTACAGGGAAAAAATAAATAAAAGACATCGGGGAACCCTTTTTGTTTTTAATAGGTGCTTTGGCACACTGGGGTGGATTCCCAGTGTGCCACCTGAGTGTGTATGTGACTGGGTGCTTTAGCTGACAGGGGATTGGGCACCCCCATTGGCAAACAAGGAAAGGGAGGAGCCACAGGAGCCGAGGGGAATTGGGCACCACCTCAGCAAGCAAAAAACGGAAGGGGGACCACATTATGCCAACGGGGAGTGGGCTCCCCCATCAGCAAAAATCAAGGGGAGGGAGGGATATATGCCAATGGGGATTGGGCATCCTTGTGGGCAAAAAGAAACTGTTGGAGGGCACGCAAGATGCCGAGGGGGATTGGGCACCCCCTCGGCAATCAAAAAAGGGGTGGGATACATGATGCTATGGGGATTGGGCACCTCCGTTGGCACATAATAAACGGGATGTTGACAGGCAACAGCGGCAGTCACTGCTGCCATGTTGCCTGCACATAGGGGGAGGTGTGTTGTGGTCATGTTGCATAAGACCTTCGCTTTCATTGCAGCGGACCTTTTCTAAGATGTCATTGCCTCATTAGCTAGACAGGGTGTTGGCCCCTGCTACTGACTGATTGGGGAATGCGGGACGCACCTACTGGTGCGTGCCCTGCATTTTCCCAACAGTGACTACGCCTCCAAAGCTACACTACTGCAAGATGTTGGCTGTGCAAGCGCGCTAACATAAAAAAATAGCAGGACAAGAGGACACAGCATGAGATTAGTGGGAGGCCAATTAAGGGGTAATGTGAGGAAGTTCTTTTTCACAGAAAGGGTGGTGGATGCATGGAACGGCCTACCTCAGGAAGTGGTAGATATGAATACTGTGCAGGGCTTCAAACATGCATGGGATAGGTATAAGGGAGCAAAACAGATGAGTATGAATAGATAAGCCATTGACAGAGCAAATGCCAATGGTACATTCATAAGGCAGAAAAAGAAATGGGAAGACTGGGTGGGCCTTGCGGTCCTTATCTGCCATCAGCTTCTATGTTTCTGTGCTTCCCACTGGAACTTCAGCTGGAACTCTCTACTTGAATAACTTATCTTTGTACAAAATGCTGTACTTCAGCTTACCCATTTAGCCATTTCGCTACAACATCATTAGCAAACCATACCTCATAGCAGTCAGAGACTATCCATCAAGGCCCCTCCTAATGCCATTATTGTATACTATCCCTCACTTTCAGCCTGACTTCACCCATATTTCATTTCTCTCTAACTACCTTTGCTGTTCTTTGAGCACATGTACTGCCATTCTCTGCTGTCTGTCCATTCAATTCTTGTCTCTTTCACATCTTTCTACAATACGCCTTTCTGACCAATCTCCATCATTACTATTGTCTGTTTTATCCTTGCAGCAGTCTAGTGCTTTGTTCAGCCCATACCAGCAGACTTCCAGTCTCAGTTCTTAACTCGCCCTTTCTGAAGAGCTGATGAAAGTAGGCATCCCCTGTCTATCGGGGATAGGAGTCTGTTACATTCATTGCATCCTATTAATCACAGCCTGACATCCTCCGTCCCTAACTCTGCTGGTCAGCATCGAGTGTAGATTCACTTGCCCTGACCACTGGGGATGGGAGTCATGTCTACCACAAATGAACCGCTATCATACCTTCTCTACCTCATCAAGTTGCTGCTTTCCTTTGGGAATGGAACTACTGCCTGCTTACAATTTCGACATCCTCCATCCCTACCTCTGGTTGGCTGCATCGAGTGCAGATTGGATCACTATGACTACCGAGGATGGGAGCTCTGTCTCCAACCTACAGACTTATGCCATGCCTTCTGTCTTATATCAATTGCCACTTCCCTTCAGGAACAGAACTCTCATGCTCTGCATACCATAACCATGCTACTAATGCTGCTTCAGGTTACTACCTCTCAGCTCGATGCCCGGCTGCTTATTCCTTCAGGATCCAGACTTTGCCTATCTGCTTCTACATTCTACCTTATCCACAGCCTAGACTCAGCATCCAATCTGCTGCCTCCCAACCAGAAGCTTGACTCTGCATGTACTGTCTCCTCCATTCCAGCTTCACCAATGCTGATTGCCAATTTTGTTCAGGCACAGGACTTCTCCAACCTAGTTCTCTCATTGTTCACATTCTCTGGCTGACTCCAGCCCGGATCATCTTGCTTCGTATGACTCATCTGGACCATGTCCTTCTTTGCTGCTGCTTCACATGTATTTCTCCACCACTACCACTGCCACAGCCCTTCTGGATTTGGACCACCTACTGCTGAGAGATCTCCAATTCTCCTTGCTGCAGCTGTTCTTTCAGCCTCACCATTTATGCACTTCAGAGACTACCTTTTCCATCTGTCAGCTCTGCCTGTAACTTCAACTGCAGACCCAGGATCTCATCAATTAGTTTGACTCCATCCTGCCAGTTTGCCATTTCCCATCCATTGCAGGACCATTCTGCTTTGATTGATTCAACTCTGCATCCCATTTTTCCATGGACCTTCATTCCCTAGTCCCTTTGGCCTCCTTCCCTCATCATATGGATCCTGCTGGCTTGTTCGATCCCTCTCTCACTCCAGGTCGACTGCTTTATGGACTTCCTTGCTGTGGGTATCGTGTCCAGCTGCAGCACAAACTTGTTCTTTTGTGGATTTGGAACCTTGTCCTTCGTTGCGCCAGCACCTTTATCATGCTCTCTGGTTGCTTCCAGCCTTCATCAGATGTGGAACTCCTGTTGCTCATAGTGCTTGGCTTGGCTCCTTGGCCTTCTGTGGCTCTTTGTCAGATGCCTTGCTTCAAATTTCCTGGACTTTGCTGCTGCTCACCATGGAACTGACATCATCCTGCTCCTTCTGGCTCTGGATGTCATCCGGCTTGCCTAGCCCATGGCTTCTTCTGCTCATTCACTCAGTTGCTCAGGATCAACTCCGTACATCCTTCACATTTGACTGGCTGCCATCTCATATTTGCCTTGCTGGCTCAGGGCTTTGTACTGTTTGCTGTGGCTCTTTTTTGTATCTTATACCGCATTTCTGACCAGTACTCCTACCAAGCCATCTTCTTCCATACGATACTTCTCTTGCTTCTACCTCCGCCCTTCTAACAGTACTACATTCGATCATTCATTACTCTGAAGTAACACTTCTGCCAGCAAAACATTCCTTGGTTTACATGCCCCACAACTCTTTCACTATTATTGATGTTTCAAAATGCTCATTCAGTTCTTCAGAATCATTCATGGAATCCCAGTCACCCAGACAATAGGAAGATCTCCTCCATCTCTATTGGACATATCCTCCGATTTCTGCCCATCCAATCGCCATCATTCCTTGGATGTCTTCTCATTGGCTATCCTCATACGTGGAAAGGACTTAAATTCTTCTGTTCTAGTCAGACTTCATAATCTGCATCGCCTCTACAGGTAACAGGAATTGCAAGATAACCCACGCAACTATGGACTTCATCCATTTTACCTTATGCCGACTTAGTTCAACAATGACACTGATGACCACGTTACTCGACTTCTACCTCCCACCAATCATTGCTAGTTTTAGGAATTGAATAGTTGTCATCCAGAATATTCATCACAGGATCTCCATTGCCTAGCTGATTCCTGACTCTGCACGCCTTCAATTTCACTCCCGGACATCATTATTACATATAATATTATTCATACCTGTTCACTTTGTACTTTCCACCAGGTTAATCATTATTCCAGCTGCCTATTCAGCCTTTTCTTCTCAAAGTACCTTCGTAATCCCTACAGTAAAGACTATCACAGAGTATTGGCTCTCCTGAATTATGAATATCTAGCAATCTGTGACAGCCAAGTCAAATTCACCAGCTCAGCCTTGCATCCAAATTAGCATGTATCTGCTGTAGCACTAATTCTTATGGCATCCTGCATTTATCGATGTCACTACCAATCCAGCCTATAGACTCTTCCTCTCATCTGCCTCAGGCTTTTCTCATGTGCTTCAGCTTCAGGATTACCCATAAACTTAACCAGCTATGCCATCATGGAGCATCTCCTACACGGTTACACAGCTAGAATACCCACACATACTTCAGACAGTGTACCTGCAAAGAATTAAGCATAAAGTCATGAATATAATGACCAAAGAAGCTATCACTTCCTTACACCACAATTCCAATCATTCCTCATATACACTAGGTTACCATCTAGATGGCTCTGCAAACTATCTTCTGAGCATTACTAATCACTTCTGGCATTATTCTTATCAGGCACCCAAACTCCTCTACTTATTTTCCTCTTGGATGCTTACCTAGTGACTTTTGCTTACTAATCATTTCTTTGTCTTCAGACTACCTTGAATATCGAACCTTACATGAATGGGACTAGTCACTCATAACTTTACTATTCATCATAAACATCACAGTGTTCCATTTGGTCTTATATCAAACTTCTTTTGCTTTTCCACTTCATAACCTCTGTACAATTCATTGGACATCCATACTTTGTCACTTTGGAAATATGCTTTACACTAGCCCTTCTTTAACTGGATCCACTTTACACATAGGACTTCACCATACCTATGGAAAAATGTACCCTTCATCTTCAGGATCATCATTCAAGCTGTATCATCCTTGAATTGAGAATGAACCATCACCTACATGGTACTCTAAGACTCTCCCACAAATTATACTCTATAGATGTTTCCTTACAGACTCCTTAATCAAATCAGAATTCCTAGCCTCCAGATCCTATCCTTACATTCAAGCCTCTAACAAGTTGGATCATTCACTTATCACTTCTTCTACCACTGCAGTTCCACCAGTCCCAGTTTAGTACCGTATCGATCCACTCACGATCCCTCTGCCTATTATACTTCAGTTGGACAAGCATCATTCATCATCTCAGACATTTGGACTTCTTTCATCCTCATTCACTTGGATGTACTTTACACTTAGGATCCTATTGCTCATTAAGAATGGATCTCCTCTTCAACATCAGGATCATCATGCGAGCAGCAGCATCCATGGATTGAAGATGGATCACTGTCTCCAAGCAATTCACCAACCTCGAATTAGCTTTGGTTACTAGAACCTAGATCCTTCTCTATTTAGTATGCCCAGAAAGTCGGGCAGACCTCCAGCCATGGATCCTCAGAGGTTTCCTCCACCTGGGTACTTTTCCTTTCTGGAGTGCCAGGTGGTCATACTCTCCATGAGGTGGAGGAGCTTTCTTTTTGGGCCTTCTATTCCCTACAAATTACTACCTACCAACTACTACTCAAGGGTGGGAATAGGGTAAAGCCATAAAAAGTACCACAAAGTTATACAAGCATATATACCTCATCTTTCCTCATTGCTGTTCCACAAACAGTGTTTGCATTAATGTTTTAAAAAATTTAGATACGGCAGTGTTTCTGACCTAGCACCATGCCTCCCACCTTCTCACTTCACTGACAGCTGATCTATATTCTTTCTAGCTGATCGCTCACATCAGGCAGCTGTAAACTCTGTACTATGCCTAACAGGGCTGATTGGGACCCCAGGAGGTCAGGAGCTATGATCTGAATGCTCCTTATACTAAAAAACATGAAACAGCCAGGGAACCACAGTGGGCATTCCACGTTGGTGGTTCCTGCCTTTTTTCTCTCACTTGTTAAACAGTTTATCACACTCCATTGTCTCTAGCTTCCTCCTGATGAGACTTGAGACAGGCTGTTAAGTACAGGTACCAGTTACAACTGTTGGCACCTAGTTGCATCTGTTAGTACCTCATTGTACACTTATCAGGAACAATTATTACTGCACTGATGGTATGCTGAGAGTGTGAAAGTGTGCTCTCAAATGAAATTTGGACTAAACTAGTGTGCGTTAAACCAACATTTTTAATATGGCTATCTATGTAAAAAAATCAGGAAGTGGAACAAGTATGCACTTATCAAGAATGTGCGCTTATCAGGATTGCATTTAAGTGGAATCCACTGTAGTGGGCATAGTGGTGGGTAGAGTAGTACTACTCAGAGTCAGAAAAGCACAATAATGCCATTGCAGAAACTCCCCCAAATCACTGGTGTCACTCAAGCAGCAACACATATGAATCCTCAGGAGTCAAATACCACCCAACAATGCCTCCATAATGAGTTCAGCTATTTGGTGGCGGTGGTAGCCCAACCACAAGAAAGGTCCAGCCTACACTGTATAGCATGTCTCAGCATCACTACAAATTCACTCCCAATCATGCATGCCGGCTAAATGCAGCAACTGCTGAAATGCTGGCAACTGATCTATTTCCACTCTCTTTTGTTGAGAATGTTGGATTTCGGAGGTTGATGGCCTGTGCCTGTCCCAAATGGCAGATTCCATTAAGAACATACTTTTCTAAACATGCCATTCCTAAACTCTGTGGGACAGTGTCACAGATGGTAAACCATGCCCTGATGCATTCAGCATCACCAGACATACATCTGAGCATGGATATGTGGACCAGCTGTTAGGTGACGTAGGGGTGTGTGCCCTTGCTTCTTGCTGCAACAAAGAACAAGGAAGTTTGCACTATCCTCTTCTAGGCTTGTTTGATTTGATGGACTCTAATGACATTAATGGACTGCCTATTTTTTGCTTTCCTTTGGAACTGTGAGTGCCTTGTCTGGTTTTATTGATAACACCTTTTACATTTTATGCTCTGTGCACTAAAAGAAAGTATTTTGCACATTATCAGGAAGCATTATCAGTCTTTTTAGAGCAACATCTACATCATCTAACAGGCCAAACAGCTGGCAGCTCCTACTTGTGCATTACAGCACATTAAGCATGGGTACTTGAGGTAATATTTGTTTCTGGGCATGGGAAAAGTTGCACTGAGCTCAGTTGTTGTGGTAGCAACATTCCAGATATTCGCTAGCATGCCACACTGACAATGAAGATTATACCTGGATCACACACGGGTAAATAAATGCTGGAAATGCTCCTTACTGAGACTGATGAATGGCTTCACCCCCAGTCACTGAAAGCAGGTTTCACTGTAAGTGACAATGGTTTGAATGTTGTAAAATGCATCAGTGATGGGGGTTTGTCAGGGTGCCATGTCTAGCACACTGTCTTAATCTCATTATGCAGCAGTTTCTAACCTATCCTGATAGCAAGGTAATGCTGACTGTGACCCATCGCATCTGTGTCCACTTTGCCAGTTCCAGAAAGGCCTATGATCAGCTCTGTCATCTACAGATACAAAACAAAGTGCCTCAACACCGTATGAAGCTGGATGTTGACACTAGATGGAACCTGACACTGTACATGATTAAGTGGTTATACGAGCAGTATAAATCCATATCTGAATATCTGCTGCTACATACAAGCCATGACATTGCTGGAGTATCCATGTCTCTGACAGCAGAGCAGTGATGCCAAATGGATGGCCTGATGATGATTCTTAGGCCTTTCAAACACGCAACACAGGCAGTGAGTGGGGACACTGTCTGTGACAGTCAGACCATTCCACTACTATGTGTGTTGAGGCAGACACTGGAGAATGTACAGCAAATGCTGGAGGCAGGTGGTGATAGTGGAAGTTGTGCCTTAATGGAACACATGCTCCACATCTTCGACTGCAATACACATATTTAGAAGCAGAAGAGGACAGGCACTTGGAAGAAAGGTACACAATAATAGTGTTGCTCTAAAAAGACTGCTAATGCTTCCTGATAATGTGCAAAATACTTTATTTTAGTGCACAGAGCATAAAGTGCAAAAGGTGTTATCAATAAAACCAGACAAGGCACTCACAGTTCCAAAGGAAAGCAAAAAATAGGCAGTCCATTAATGTCATTAGAGTCCATCAAATCAACAAGCCTAGTAGAGGCTGGTGCAAAGTTCTTTGTTCTTTGTTGCAGCAAGAAGCAAGGGCACACACCCTTACATCACCTAAGGGGTGTGCCCTTTCCTCTTGTTGCAACAAAGAACAAGGAACTTTGCACCAGCCTCTTCTAGTCTTGCTTGATTTTATGGACTCTAAGGACATTAATGGATTGCCTATGTTTTGCTATCCTTTGTAACTGTGCGTGCCTTGTCTGGTTTTATTAAAAACACCTTTTGCACTTTATGCTTTGTGCACTAAAGTATTTTGCACATTATCAGGAAGCATTAGCAGTCTTTTTGGAGTGACACGATTATTGTGTATCTTTATGGCAAGTGTCAGTCCCCTTCTGCTTCTGAGTCATTTATTTTGACCAGGCACTGCATCTCCCTGGCTGCAGCTCAAACGCAGTACCGAACTGAATACACATATTTGCAGCATTCTGCATTCTGAAGATTTGAGGATTGCCACCATGCTGGACCCATGCTATAAACATGGGCTGGCATCAATAATTGAAGGTGGGTGTGAGCAGGTACAAAGGTTGACCGATCTTCTAATAAGAAGGGTACATGGGGCACAGATGCTAAAGACACATTTATAGAGGGCACAACATGAAAATCCGCAGAGACCGGGAGTTGCTACCAAGACCTCACATGGGAAACAGGCTGAGAAAACATGCAAGTTAAAAGAAAAAAATGTGAAATCCCATTTGGGATGTTTTATGTCAGGTGGAAGTTGAAGACATGGAAGAAAAAGAGGAGGAGGAGGCTGATGAGACAGCAGGACTGTGGACAGCGCAACACATGGTAGATGCATATTTGGTGGACACAAGGCACCTTGCCATCACTGATGAACCCTTGTTATACTGAAGCAGTAAGGTCACTGAGTGGCCAGCACTGACTTCAGTTGTAATGAAATAACTCAGCTGACCACCCTCGAGTGTCATTGTGGAGCATGTATTCAGTTTGTCTGGGGTCATTGTGTGGGAAAGACACACCAGCAGGGACTCTGGTTTTCCATTTTTAACGGTAACACTGGTAACAATCACAGAATCCTGCTTGGTTTGTGGATTTTGAATTCTTGTACTGGTGCCTCACGGAAATTGCATGTCACTGCATAGAATCTCTAAGATTTCAGTATCTTTTTACATTTTTTTTTAATTTCTCTTTCTATGTCCCCTTCTCACAGCATCAGTCCACTTTTCAGAGATCCCTAGGCTGGGTATCCCCTAGCTTCATCCCCAGGTAATGCTCAGGAGCTCCTGTGGGCCTGCCCCTTTCCTGCCTGGACTGTACGCCCCCAGGTGGAAAGGGAGGGGACCCCAGGTCACCCTGCCACACTCACTTAGTGTGTATTGAGCAGCTCAGTGAGTCCCTCATGGAGCTTGATTATGAAGTCTGGGGCACCTGGGTCCCTTCTGCCAGTGGCCGATGAGGATTGATTGTTCCTGGTCTCTGTCCCTGAGGGGACCAGCACTAGAGATCAAAGGAGGAAGGTCACAGTGACATGTTACTGCTCCAGATCCTGGCTAGTGTCCTCCCCTCCTGATCACTCTGCAGCACATTTGCACCACCACCCGTGGTCACACAGGTGGTGGTAAAGAAGCAGGACCTGCAGCCCACCCTCCCTGGAGGAGGATAGCAGTTCCCAGGTTCTCAATCCTAATCCCCTGGCCAGACCTCCAGCAACCTGAGTTTGCTTCTGACCCTAGGTCACTGGCATTGCAAGGCAAGCAATAGTGCTACCACAGCACCAGTGGGCTGACCCAGATTTCAGCATCTTAAAATGAATGCTACTGTGCTTTGCATTCTTGCTGCTTTGCTGCATATAGAGTCAGTAAGGAAATGACCTGCACTGCTTTGTTGTAATCAGCTGTTCAGTTTAACCACCCATGCCTAGCGGTTAGAGAAACAAATGGTGATTGAACTGGGTACATCAGCAGATTTTGGTTTGAGTCCCACAACCTCCACTTGCATACTGTGCGACTCCAAGCAACCTAGTGGCCCTTACCTGCTCTACAAAGAATATAAAAAAAATACCAATATATGTTTACTACATCATAGAAAAGTTGACAGGGTACCATGTAATTTACTAGAGTTTTACTTGGGCTGTAATGATTTTGTATAGGTAAAGATAACTGTTCAGATACATTTTATGTGTTTTATAAGCTTGTTTTTAGATTTTAGTCAAGTTTTTATTGTATTCTTTGCATATAAGCATCTAGGTTGTAGATTGCTAAATGCAGGATCACTGTTACCAACTAACTTATTCAAGTTTATAATCAGTAGGGCCATCCAAAATCCTCAGTTGTATGAATGAAAACTAGTCTGAATGAAAGTATGTTCAGGAAGAAGAACCTTCCTTACTACTTATGAAAAGACTTCATAGTTGGCACCCCATTTAGGTGAATTGGATCATCTGGTGGAAGGTTTATGCTGGAGGTATGTTTGTAGTGGCTGCTTGTCTGTGTCTGTAGCTTAGTTTTTGTGGATTTACATGGTTTTCTGCTTGGAGTAACTACACCATTCTTGCTCACTACATCCATGAAAGTCTCCTGAACTGGATTTCTGCAAAACATCACAACCAGGTATCTGCATTTTTCATTTAAAAATCAACTTTTTGGAAGCTATCCCAAGCAAAACATAAGTCAAGCAATTAAGTCTGACAAACTCAGTGACTCTAGGTCTGCTTGAATCCACATTTTCGTCTGACCTGCTCCATGATCTGTATCTTGGCTTTTCAACAACCTCTTTGAATGACAAAGAAGCATGCAGACAAAAGGATTTCACATCCTGCATATGCACAGGCACAGTTCATCACCTGCAGGAATTCTAACACATTCTGTGACTCTGGACCTCAGCTGTTGATAATTTCTTTTGGCTTATGACTTAACCACCAGGTATCTACAAGATGCTGAAATCCTTTCTCCTACAAATTCTCCTTATGCTGCTCCTGCTCTCAGGAAATGTTCACCCCAACCCAGGACCACCTGGGCAGCCAGCAGTGGCACCAAGCAGAAGGATAGGGACACTCACCATGGCATCCATCAATGCCTGCAGCATCCTCAACAAACTTGACTCCCTCCAAACATGGATCCTACAGCACAACCCTGATGTCCTCTCAGTTGTGGAAACATGGCTAAACCCTAAAATCCCTGATACTTCAGTCTCTATCCTGGCTGCATTTTCCAGGCAAGACAGGATTGCTAAACAGCAGGGCGGGCTGCGCCATCTATCTTAAGGATACCCTTATGGGTCACATCATCCCATCCCCAGCCTGAGCAACTCCTCTCAGGTCCTCACAATCAAAATCCTCCTTGGTGCACATAACAAGGAACTCACTGTCATCTCGGTTTACTACCCCCAAGAGACCAGGCTGCTGGCTTCCATAGCATCATGGAATATCTAAGGGTCCAGCAACATAATTCTGAAACCATAATCATGGGTGATTTTAACATTAACTGGCTCTCTGCTGAGGCCGCTACCTATAAGGATGCAGCCACGGCGCATCACCTCACTCAACTGGTCAATGCCCCCACTAGGTGTAACTATTGGACAGGCTCCCTTACACTTCTAGACTGGATTCTATCTAACCACCCTGAACGCATCTCCAATGTTTCTGTATTCCCTGATACAATAAGTGACCACTCACCTGTCATCTGTTCCTGGTCAAACAAATACCACAAGCCCACTCCCAAGCTTATCTATGCCAGGGTTTTCAAACAAGGGCACCTCCAGCTGTTAAAATCCCATCTAACCAGGCTGAACTGGGCAGTGCTTGACTCTCTCAATGACACCAACAAAGCTCTGGACCTATTTATCAAACGTTTCAATGAAGCCTGTGACATCTATGCACCAGTGAAAAAGATGAAGGTCAAAGGACAGACCAACCCCTGGGTTACTACTGACCTTTTAACTCTGCTCAAGCACAGAGACCACCTCTGGCATTGTGCTCGTGCAACTCCGATGCAAGTAAACATACAATTATACAAAGCAGCCAGAAATGATTGCACTCAAAGAATACGGAATGCTAAATACAGCTATTACAAAGAGGCTCTGACCAACTCTTGGGACCAGGGAAACAAATTCTGGAACAACATAAAGAACTCACAGGCAAGGATCCTAAAGCACCACCCACTATGCTCAACCTTCATGGCACTCCTACACTCGACCTAGGTATCATCACCAGCACTTTTAATAATGCATTTACAAACCTGGACAGTGTCCTTCCACCAAATTTTTTCGACGACCTCCCCTCCAGCTCCTCCCAAGTTACCCCCCAATTAGAATGTACAACCCCAAAGTTTTTTTTAAGGAGGTCCCACCACAAGTAGCTAGAAAATACATTCAAAAGGCCATCTGCAAACAAGGGTACAGTGGTGATTCCCTTGACCTGAAACTGCTGGCACAAGTCCTCGATGAAATCTTAGAACCACTTACAAAGATCTTTAATCTCTCGCTTAGTTTGGGCCATTTCCCCTCTCTCTGGAAGAAAGCCACTGTCACACCAGTTCACAAAAGCGGAGATAGGACACTGCACACCAATTACAGACCTATCTCACTCCTCCCCCCACTATCCAAAGCGCTGGACCGAATAGTATCGGACCAACTAGCTGAATTCCTGGATAAGTACAATGTACAGTGCCCAGAGCAGCATGGCTTCAGAAAGGGCACAGCACCACCCTACTACTGGAATTACCTTCATCCATGCCACTCTTGACAAAGGGAATTGTGGAGGGGCAGTATTTATAGACCTTACCAAGGCATTCAACACAGTTAACCACCCCTACTGCTCAAGCAACTGTCCTCCATTGGGATCTCCAGCGATGCCCTTCCATGGTTCACCAGCTACCTTGATAATCGGATCCAACGTGTAATGATTGCAGGGATCTCTTCGGAGGAGAAACCGGTCTGCTCCGGAGTCCCCCAAGGGTCTATTCTGGGCCCTCTACTCTTCTCCTCTTCATCAACAATCTCCCCAGTGCTCGCCACCAAAAAATTTTACTATACGCAGATGATGCAGTCCTGTTTTCCAGCCACCATGACATTACAGTCCTTGAATCCCAGCTGCAGCTCAACTTCAATCGCATCGAAGACTGGTTCAGTTCTCATAAACTTGTCCTGAACCACAGCAAGACTAAAGCTATGTCCTTCTGTAACCGACAGAGCAGGCACAACTCTCTGTCCTCACCATCAAGAACCACGCTGGGAACCCACTCGAACATGTCAAGGAGTTCAAGTACCTTGGTATTACCCTGGATAGTACCCTCTCCTACACTCGGCATATTGACACTGTTGCCAAGACCGCCAATATACGGATTGGACTACTACACAAACACAAGCACTGTATGCCTGCGGATGCCCTTAAACTAGCCATCTACAGCTCTGCCACCTCTATCATTGACTACAGCCTTGCCATCTATGGCTCTTCCCCAACAAGTGCCTTCTGCAGGATCTCAGTTGCTCTCAACAAAGCCTGTAGACTACTGACAGGTGCAGCCCGACAAACTCACACCTGTGACCTCTATGCACAGGCCAGCTGGCTACCCCTACGCAGCAGAATACAATACCAGACCTGCTTACTTACCAAAAAGATTCTCCTTGTTCACATGCCACCTGGTGTTAGCTCACTCCTTATTACCTACAGTGGCACTCAACAAACACGTGGTGCCCAATCTCAACCTTTCAGGTTCCTAGATGTCGTACTCTCCATGGGTCAGCGGTCCTTTATCTATAGAGCTGCTCAATGGTTCAATTTCCTCAATGAAGAATCACTTCTCTACTACACTTGGACCCTTCTAAAGGAATCTCAAACTTTACCTCACCTCTACCACTCAATGTGACTGCTTTGTTGAACAGAGATCTCTCTAAACACCTCCCAGCTCACTCATGTCTCACAGCCCGCCCTTTCCCAATCTCATTCCCTCTGGCACTGGGCCTTCCTTGTGACTTCTTTCCTGCTTCACATCTCCACTGGTATAAGACATTTTCCATTACCATCGGACAGTGGCCCATTAGCCTGCCAACTTCCTCTCCCGGTTGCATGCCTGCAATACTAACTGCCTATGGTGCCCTCTTTCTCTTATTGTTACTGCAGACAGCTGCCTACTCAAGCTGCTCATTTTATGAATATTATCTCAAAGTATGTTATAACTGAGTATCTTTATTTTTTCTTTTAGTTGTTTTGCTTGTTTATTGTGCATTCTTTTACTACCTCTGTATGTATGTTGACCCTCATCCTTTGATGTGGAACCTTTGTAAATGAGCAGTTTCTGCTCAAAGGTATTTGTAATCCAAGAATTTAATAAATAAATAAATAAATAAAAATGTGCACCTTCCCCCAACCTGCTGTTTCAGTTTCTGTGACAACAAAAAGTTTTCTGATAGAATGCTTCAACAAAAAGCAAATGTTAAGTATTTAAAAGTACTCATGTTTGGCCAGTGGATTTTGAAAGCCCAGTCAATGACATACAGAAGTTAAGACCCCAGGGACTGTATTATGCTGGTGGGAAAAGTAGTGGTCAATTCACATCTGAACAAAGATGTGAAAACTGGGAGACACTCTTTTCATGGACAGCAAGTAAACAAAAAAAAAAAGCATCCACATGTCTGGGAGATGCATGAATCCATTTGAAGGTCCTCCACTAATCACTTGTGGATTTTGTAGGTGAAGACACTTTATTTCAAAGAAGCAAATTCAAGCAGTTTTTTTTTGCTCCTCCTACCCCCTGGCCATCCACTCCTTCAGGCCTGCCAAGGCCCCCTACCACCTGCTGAGTCCCGACCACCATCCACTGACTCTTACTGCTGTGCTACCAGGTAACCCAAAGTAACCCTTCATTGAGTGGGCCCCCTACCCCTGTGGGAGGCTAGCAGGGGAAGAGAATTTCCCAAAAGATCTTCCCTGTGTATCCTGGCCATGGTAGGGCTAGACCAGACATGTCTGGGGTTTCTGGGCTTATGAGAGACCACAGCCATCCTTCAAGTTGGTCAGCAGGTGTTTTCCATTTTCTTGGGAGCGTGACAGGCCACATGATGTCAAGGTACAAGCTGGTGTCCGTCATGCTCCCTCCTGCAGTGAGGGCTGACATGCTGTTGTGCCTCTGGCCTCCACCACAGGCCAGCAAATGCTGAGCCATGAACCCACCCTCCCTCCCTGTAGCAAAACTACAAGTGAGTCAAGAGAGACAGAGAGACAGAAAGTGACACATACAATATGCCTCAGACTCTTACTTTCAAATTTTAAAACAAAGGTGTCCCATTGGTCTTCCAGGGAGGTGAGTGGTTGTTGGGCACTCAAGCCTTTACCCGCCAGCTGGCCCTCCAACACCCAAGTCTGTTCCTTAACCCTGGTCAGTGGTGTCAAGGGCAGAAATCCAATTTAGGCAGTTAAATTATAGATGGGGAAAAAGGTAGTTCACCTTAGCAGTGATAGTTCAGATTAATTCACTTCTGAGTTCTAACAAGCAAAGAGACCAAGTCATTTATAACTTGTGCATGTGGGGTGTGGGTGTTGAAGAAAGGGGATCATAGTGCTGTCACTACTGCCATCACCCAGAGGGATGTGGACTGCATTGCTGCTACTGCCATCACACTGAAGGGGTTGGGGCTGTAGTGCTTCTGCCATCACCACTGGTGGATGGGGAATGTAGTACTGCTGCTGTTCCACCTGAGGGATGGGGGCCATAGTGCTGATACTGCCATCACACATGAGGATTGGTGAACTTAGTACTGCTGCTTCTGTCACAGCTGAAGGATGGAGGTTGTAGTGCTGTTGCTGCTGCCATCACACCAGAGGTATAGTCAGAGTGCTGCTTCCATCGACATTAGGATAGGGGCTGTAGTGTTGTTGTTGCCATCACATCTTGCACCTAAAATAACTTTAAATTGGTACAAGGATGGAAGGATGTGTAATAGTGGAGGTCAAAATTTCCAAAAATGCAGGTTAGCAGAGTTAAAATTGTTAAATAAAGTACACAAAACCAAACACCAGTAAAACCAGATTTTGTCTTAGCAGACACCGGTGACAATACCATTTTTTACAATGTGCAAAATGGAATATGCTCTTTCTCAATCCTGGTAAGCCAGTGTCCCTGCACACCAGTCTTTCACCAAAAAATTTTGGCTTGCTAACATTTATTAAAATGAATGAGGGGCATGTGATAGGGTGATGATGCACCTAGCACAGGTTATGAATTAGGAGTGGTTGGTGATAAATGGGATCACATGGAAAAGGCCCCTCCTGTGATGCCAATTAAAAAGTAAAAAATATCCTGTTCTGTCCTGTATCTGTTCCCCATACTTACTAGTCTTCTTCTTCACTTTCCTGTCCTCTCCTGTTGTTGTCTTTGTCTTCTTTCTTCTTTTCTTCTCTGAGTTTCCCACCACCTCCCCCAAAGGAATGGACATGTGCTCTGGGCAGCCCCACCCCTTGTGGCCACTGAAATGGCCTGGCAGGAGTGATTGGATTATTTAAATATGAGAATAAAACAAAATATAGTACACTGAGCTCTCTCCTACTCCCCAGTTGCATTGCTAGTGACCGGAGTGAGTCAGGAGAGACAGAGAGACAGAAAGTGACACATACAATATGCCTCAGAGACTTACTTTCACATTTTAAAACAAAGGTGTCCCATTGGTCTTCCAGTTTGGTGTACGTCCAAGTCCAAGTAGCCAGTAGGGCATGAGAATGGAAATATACCTTAACCTTGGGGTCCTAAGCTTTACATGCTGTCTGAAATAAATCAGCAGCAGGCAGGTGAAACTCTCCACTTCTTGTGGCCTTAAAATTAGCCAAAATGGGACTGATGCACACAATTAAATGTATATAAAAAAAGGGAAAAGGGAGCTACAGCATGTGCTCCTGGTTGGAATCCTGCCTTCCCCCAAGGCTTCACAAGGGAGTGATTGTACATGCCATTCACTTAGACCAGCTAGAATGCTGAACCTCACAAATAAAAAAGGGACTGCAGTTACCCAAAACAAGACAGACACACTCAGACCAGAACAGAGGAGCGCTGCTGTCCTGAGGCTTAAGTGGTGGTTTGTCTATCCTGAGTGTTCATATAAAATGAAAAGACAACAGGAAAGCTGACATAAAACTATTTATTTAAATTTCTTGTCTAGCTCACTATGTACACATGCATAGCAATGCTTAGCTATAAGTGAAGACACAGGCTGTTTTACAACAAGGATTTGTTGACTGCAAAACCTAAAGAAATGAAAAGAAAAAAGATAATTAAACCATGGTGTCTCTCAAACTTACCTACACCAAGCAAATCTAGCTTGCATAAAGGCTGAATGAACCTTTACTCACCTGTTTTATGTTGTGCAATCTGAAAGATATGCTCATAGGTGGAGCTATAATACAATTAGATGCTCTAATTAGGGTACTTAAGATCTTGCTTGGTTTCAGAATAACTACTAAAATGTCAGTCATATGAGCATAAAGTATATACTTACCTAACTACCAGTTCATGCAATTATCCAGGCTGTGTGTGGGTGATGATGTGCCATATGGCCGCCACCACACATTCAGTCACTTCACTACCAGTCTAGCATTGCTTGTAAAGCGCTTTGGATGTATGAAAAGCGCTATATAAATGCTGCTTCTTCTTCTTCTTCAACTATATAATTGTTGACACTGAAAGGAAACAATCATGCTTGACGAAATAAAAGCCTAATTGATTTAAAGTGATGTAAGAATCATGTGACAAATTCCATCATGTGACCCTTGGCAGGGATATAAAACAGGAGCGTTTTTTAGTTGGAAAGGTCAGTTGGAAATGAAGAGTTAAGCTGAGAGGTGCAGAGAATTATGCTCTGACCAGAAAGAAGGACCAAAGCTTTTTGAAATAACAGACACAGAGGCTTTGAAACCCTAAAAAGGCCTTAAGGCTTTAAGGAGGTAATGCTATCTGTCAGAAGCAGTCCTAATGCTCTAAAAAGTCTGCATGCCAATTGAAGGGAGTTGCTTGATGAAAGACTGCCACATCATTAAAACAGCCTCAATCATCTTGAGATAAATTGAACTATGGCCTGAACTGTTCATACTTTCAATAAATGCAATAAACATACACCCTCCCAAAGTCATTTAGCCTGACTTTTTGTGTCTGTCTGACTCTCTGTGACCCATGCCCCCATGACAGGGCACATTCTGCACAAGACAATCATGTCCATGTTCCTACCACATGAAGGTGGTGGTGGTGAACGTGAAGAGCAAACTGCTGTCAGCATTAGCAAATTGTCTTCTATCACCCAGGTGGGTGAAGCAGTAATGGAGAGAGAATTCTCATCTGGTGACAACTCCAGTCTGGAAAATTGTGAGGGTTGCTTTCTTGATGAGGTTGAAGCATCAAAAAAAGATGTGTTGTTTCCCTCATTTCCCCACATCAGTATAATCCTTTACTTTATGATTCACAGTTCTCTTATTCTCAGTCATTTTACTCTTCCCCATCCCCAAGTGTTGTGCTGCTGTTTCCTTGTGCTGGTTTACCCCTATCGGTGCGACAATCATTTAGATGACACCAATATGGGTGCATGCAATACGCAGCCTGGCTCAGCAGCGCCAGGCATTGCGGCTCCCTGGAGCCAGAGCCACCAAAGCACCATCCAAAAACATTCTTGTTTTATAGGGGCTTTGCCCCCTGCACCTCCTACAACAAAATATAACCAACTCTGGGGCAGGCATGCCCAGAAATAGAGGAAAATTGTTGGGGTGCAAAAACCAACCAGAGATTGCAGGGCAATCAAAAATCAAGATCGCCCCATCACACTCGCTCTTGTTGTGGAACCCAAATTGTGGCAGCAAATTTCAGTTGTCATGCTAATGGCATACCCCTTGTCATTACATAGATACATAGATACATAGACAGTGTGGTCAGAAAAGGGCCTATGGCCCACCCAGTCTGCCCATTTGAGCTTGTAAGTTCAGTTTATGTTTTCCTAGAAGTCTGTTGCCCCTTACCTCTGACCTCCAGAATTCCTTTATGTCTATCCCATGCATTCTTAAATCCTGTGATTGTTTCAGGCCCCACCACTTCCTCTGGCAGGGTGTTCCACTTGTCCACCACCTGTTCTGTGAAGAAATTCTTCCTCGTGTTTCCTCTGAATCGTCCTCCCTCCAACTTCATCCCATGCCCTCTAGTCCTGGAACATCTTTTTTGCTTAAAAATAGTGTATTCCTGCACCCTGTTCCTCCCTGTAAGATACTTGTATATCTCTATCATATCCCCTCTCTCCCTCCTCTCCTCCAGGGAGTACATGTTCAGTTCCTTCAACCTGTCTTCATAGAACTTGTGATGCAATCCATGCACCATCTTTGTTGCCCTCCTCTGAACCTTCTCTACCCTGTCTATGTCCTTACGTAGGTATGGTCTCCAGAACTGTACACTGTACTCCAGGTGGGGCCTCACTAGTGTCTTGTATAGAGGAATTATGACCTCCCTTTTCCTGCTGGTGATGCCCCTACCTATACATCCCAGCATCCTATTTGCTTTACCTGCTGCCTTGTCACACTGTTTCCTACCTTGAGGGCATCAGAGATGATAACCCCAAGATCCCTTTCCTGCTTGGTGCATGCTATATCCTCACCCCTCAACTGATATATTGTACCAGGGTTTTTGTGCCCCATATGCATTATCTTGCACTTCTTTGCATTGAATTTCAACTGACAAACTCTTGACCATTCTTCAAGTTTCTGCAGGTCGCTTCTCATTCTGTCTACACCCTCTGGTGTGTCTACTCTGCTACAGAGCTTTGTGTCATCAGTGAACAGTGAAATTCTGCCTTCTATGTCCTGCGCAATGTCACTGATGAAGATGTTGAATAGGACCGGTCCCGGCACTGATCCCTGTGGTACCCCACTGGTCACTCTTCCTCTGTGGAGTGACAGCCATTTACCACCACCCTCTGTGTCCTGCCACCCAGCCAGTTACCTACCCACCACACTACTGTCCCGCCCACACCCATATTCCCCAGTTTGTGTAATAGTTCTATGTGGCACAGTGTCAAAGGCCTTGCTGAAGTCCAGATAGCCATGTCCACTTCTCTCCTGATCCAACTCCCTAGTCACCCAGTCAAAAAATTCAACGAGGTTGGTCTGACATGACCTCCCCTGGTGAAACCATGCTGCCTTGGGTCCTGTAGTCCATTGATAACCAGATGTTCCACCAATCTCTCCTTCAGTAGTGCTTCCATGATCTTCCCACTACCTGAGGTGAGGCTGACTGGTCTGTAGTTCCCCGCTTCCTCTTTGTTCCCACTTTGTATAAGGGGACTACATCTGCTGTCCTCCAGTCTTTGGGTACCTCCCCTGTTTCCAGTGATTGGCTAAACAGGATAACCAGAGGTTCAGCCACCACCTATCTTAGTTCTTTAAGGACCCTGGGGTGCACCCCATCTGGCCCCATTGCTTTATCAACTCTTATTACTTCCAGTTCCTTCAGGACCTCTTTCGTAAAGGACTTGTGTCCATTTCTGTACCATTCTCACCCTTGTACTCCCTTCAGACCCATTACCCTCCTCTTCCTCAGTGAAGGCTGAGCAGAAATACCTGTTCAATATGTCAGCTTTACTGTTGTCATCCTCCACGTGGCCCCATCCTCCCCTTCAGTCTCACTATCCTCCATTTGTCTTTCTTTTTCATTTATGTACCTGTAAAGGTTTTGTCCCCTCTACCCACTGATTTTGCAATGTGTTCTTCTGTCTGAGCTTTGGCTTCCCTTACTGACCTCCCTGTCTCCCTTTGCTTCTCCTGGTACTTCTCCCATCTCCTTCTGCCTGTGTCTTTTGTATTGCCTGAATGCAATCTTTTGGCTTTCACTTTCTTTGCTACCTCTTTGGAAAACCATAATGGTCTCCTCTTTCTTTTCCTTTTGCTAACCTGCTTAATGCATAATTCTGTTGTTCTTGTAATCCCCATTTTAAATACTACCCACTGTTCCTCAACCCCTGATACCTGTCCCATTCCGCTTAATGCCTCTTTCAAGTATCTCCCCATTTTCCCAAAGTCTGCCCCCCTAAAATCCAGGATACGTGTTTTTGTGTGGTTTGGTTCTGCTCCTTCTGTGATTTCAAACCACAATGACTGGTGGTCACTGTACCCCAGGTGCTCCCCCACTGTTACCCCCATCACACTGTCCCTGTTTGTGAGCACAAGGTCCAGTATTGTCTTCTGCCGAGTTGGTTCCATGACCAGTTGCTTGAGGAAGGCACCCTGAAGGGAGTCCAGGATAAATCTGCTCCTAGTTGATGGTGCTGCTGGGATGTTCCAGTCTGCGTCTGGAATATTGAAGTCTCCAACCAGTACTACCTCACCATTGTCTGCTATCCTTTGGATGGCTAGCATCAGCTTCCTATCTGTTTCTTCCTCCTGGGCTGGTGGTCTATAGACCACACCTGTGTGGATGGCTGTCCCCATTTTCCTTTCCAGCTTAACCCACAGTATGTCTCCCCCATTTTGTTCCTCCTGGATCTATGTGGCCCTTATGTCATTTTTCACATACAGTGCCACTCCTCCTCCCTTCCTGCCTGCTCTGTCTCTTCTGAATATGTTGTAGCCAGGTATGGCCATCTCCAGTCATGGTTATCATTACACCAGGTTTCAGTGATGGCTACAATGTCCAGGTCTGACTGCACCATGACAGCCTCCAGATCTTCCATCTTGTTGCTAAGGCTCCTGGCATTTGCACACATGGCTTTCCATGATTTGACCTCCCTAGACTGTTTCACTGTTCTACTCCAGCCCCTTCTTTGGTTGTCCTATATCCCTGCTTCTCCTTGCTGTCTGCCCTTCTGCTGAATTTTGCCCCTTTTCTGCCTATCCACCTCTTGGGCACTAATCTCCATTTTTTGCACACTGCTTTGCAGAGCTAGCCACTCCTCTGGTTCACTGGTTCCACTGGTAGCTGTGGGGGTGAGCAAGTAGGTACCCTCCTTGCTGGCCTGCCACCCCACCCTTTGCTAGTTTAAATGCTTGTCAATGTAGCATTTAAACTTATCATTGAGTGCTTGATTCCTCCAGGATGGATGCAGGCGTCAGGCTTGAACAAACCTCCATCCTCCAGGTGTGTCCCAGTCACTAATGAATCCAAACCTTCCTCACAGCACCAGTTCTTCAACCATGAGTTAAAGTTCCTGGTGCATGCACTCCTTATACTCTCCCTTGCTCTCTGCAGGAAGTACTTCAGAAAGTGACAGAAGTAGCTTCTTGCTTGAGACCCTCCCAATTTCTAAACTCTTCCTGAACTTCCTTTGGCTCCCCATTTGCCAGGTCATTAGTACCTAGGTGGATAATGACATCCAGCTCACCCTCGCTTCTTGCCTTCCCAGTGATCCCCAGGATCTTCCTTCCATCCCTCCATGCTGTGGCACCTGGTAGGCACCTCACCTCCCTGTCCTTCCCCTCCTGTGTTCCTAGCTGGATCCCTCTTATGATGGAGTCCCCCACCAGGATTCACTTCCTCCTCCTCTGGGGTCCACTGCTTTCCCCCCTGAGGTCACCTCCTTGGCTAACCTCCACATCCTTTCCTTCCACTTTTCTGGGTACCTCTATTTGGTTGTCCTCATTTGCCAGAGTGGCATATGAGTTCTTGAGTGGAATAGGATCTGGGAAGTGCTTCTGTCTGACCGCTCTAACCCTCCCTGAGCCCACTGTCATCCAAGTGCTCCTCATTCTCGGCATCCTTTGGGGCAGTTGCATTGGACTGGGTGGTCTCTGGATAGGGGTGATGGTACTCCTGACCCAGTTTACTTCACTCTGAGTCTGGCTACCTCATCCCACAGTCCAGAGAGATGCATGCAGATAGGGCAGCACCTCAGTGTCCAGAAGGTCTGCCTGAATATGGCTGCCCACAGCCACTTGCATTGCACCACCTCACATTATACTGCAAATTATACCAGATATTCCACTACTTGTCTGCTACTCAGTTTCCTAGTTCCCTTTTTATTAATCTACTGTCCTAAAATCCTGCCACTGATCCTCAGATAATTTTCTTTAGAAAAAAAAGAAAAGAAACCAATAAATAAATAAATGAGTCAAAACACTTGTCGTGCTGAGGGTGAGTTTCTTCCCCCTTATGCCCCTCCTACTTCACACCCCTTACTATACCCTGTGTTTAGCTCCTGTCAATCAGATTTAACAGGGCATATAATTAAGAGTTGGGGTAAGGGGAAGGGGGCAAAAATTTTCAGCAATTAGCTGCTCCCACCACTGTCATGTGATATCTAGAGGTAATGCTTGCTCCAGCCAGCAAGACATGGCACCACCTCCTCCTGCTTCTCTGGCCTACTTGGGTTCTATGCAGCCACAAACAGCATGGGCCACCACCTCCACACTGATACAGCATAAAAATGTCATTACCAGCTAGGCAAACCATGCCTGCTCCAGCCAGCAAGACACAACACTGTCTCCTCCTCCTCCTCCTCCTCTTCTGGTCTGCTTGGGTCCCACACAGCCACAAACAGGAAGGGTCACTGCCTGTACACTGATGCAGCATTAAAAATGCCATTTGTCATGTCTCCTACCAGCCAGCCCACTCACCAGCCATAAAGCTGACCCTCAAGCCAGCCAGCCAGCTCATCAAGACAGCAAGGCATCAGCTACACCATGGCCTATCTTTGTCTGCTGTGATAGTAAGTCACTTTTGCTGTTGTTCACAGTCGTTATCCATCCCTCACTGGTGGTGGTTGACTCCAGTCATCAGCCTCACAGAGGATGAAAGGCCTTCCTCCTGTGGTGAGATGGGGGCAGAGTGAGACACATAGTGCAGCACCATGTAGCAGCAGCATGCACATAATTCTGGAAGTACTGAAATTTGGCCTACTTTATTTTTCTGGAACATTTGCACTACTGTTATGCAGTGAATTACATGAAGTGTAGTCTGTGGTTGTGGGGGGTGAGAGAGACACACACAGCACACCACCATATAGCAGCAATAGTCGAGAACAGTTTTAGTGATTGTATAAGGATGTGCAGTTGGACAAGAAAGACAACAATAGAGGTAAAATCAGATTTTTTCCTTAGAATGAGATGAGAACAGAAGAATTTCAATAAATAGAACAAAGCAGTAGCATAAATTGAGAAATGCAGACAGAAATAAAGATGGATGAAAAATGTTTTTCTTTTTAAGTTTTTTTTCATTTCTAGAGTTTTATTTATTTAACCAGGTATAGCACACTAAGCTGAAAGCTTTTTTATAGGAGTGACCTGGGAGCACAAGAAGGTTAAGTAATTTGCTTAAGGCCACACAGTATGCAAGTGGAAGCTGTGGGAGTCAAACCCAGGTCTGGTCTGCTAGATGTCACCAAATTTGCAGCTCAGAGCCTTAAACCACTGCACTATACTGCCTCCAATTTAACAGTGCAGCAGTAACAGAAATAAAGAAATACAAACACAGAGAAATAAAGATAGATTAACTTTTTTCCTTTCAAGTTTTCAGTTTTTTTTTCATTTTTAGAGTTTAGCAGTGCAGCAGTAACAGAAATAAAGAAATACAGACAGAAAAAAACAAGGAAAGATGAACAATTTTTTTCCAAGTTTTTAATTTTTTTTTCATTTTTAGGGTCAGCCCCAAGCAATCATTTTGAATAAGGTTAAGCATAGAACATTTTGACTCACATGTGAGTTCTGAGGCTGAGTGACATTGGGTAAAAGAGAATGATGAAAGAAAATATCTGCCTTGGAGGGCTATGCCCTGGGGTCAGAGGGTGCACTGCCACTTCATAGTTCAGCCAAACCCTCCAGATTGGTTTGGCTGACTTCACAGCACTACCTCCAACAGTTGTTTCATCCCTGTAACTTACCAGGTGAGCTCCCCTACCTCCCTGTGGAGCTGTTGTACTTCCAAATGCGTGGATGTGGCAGGAGGATCTGAGGCCAGTCTCTCAGGTGTCCTTCACAGCACCCATGTCCACTTGCATGCCCCTCTCCCAGTCCCCCCATCTATCCCTCCTGCACCTGCACACCACATTTCTTTCTCTTGCCCAGCAAAGAAGAACCAGTAGAGGTGGCAGTGCCTCCACCCTTCTCAGCAACTTTATTTTGCAGATGCTCCTCCCACTCCATGTGGTGCCTCCCTCTAAAGTGGGTGTGTTGCACACCTGTACCCAAATGGCTCCCCTATTTTCCATGCTGAACAACAGTGTGGCATAGTTTGAAGGTGATCACAATGTTGTCGGTGGAGTCAATATCGAAAATGTCCCAGACAAGGAACTTTGACTGCTACCAATGAGATGGGGAGCAAGATGGTCCTGGCTGCATCTCCTCTTCCTTGTGATATGAAGGTGGTGGTGGTGATGATGGTGGTACAACAGCTGGCTGAGCTGGAGCTTCCTTTGTTGTTGGTGTTGGTGCCCTTGCTTCATCATGCCGCTGGGGGTGCTGCACTGTGGAGGGAGTTGGGTGCTGCTGCTGTCTCCTACTGCCAGTGCCATAGGCTTTTTGATATGAAAAGCACAGCATCTCCCATCTGCTGCCAGCACCTCCCTCTCCTCCTGACCATTCTCACTCATTTTAAAGCCAAAAAATAAAAACACAGAGGCCCAGATATTCAAAAGGGCTTTACTACACATTCCAGATATGTGAATGGATCCATTCACATATCTGGGATGTGTAGTACAGTACACGCTGCATGCCCATTGGCTCACACTGTGGATCAGTGGGCATACAGCCCCACCTATGGTGTCAGTCAGCAGGCAGCAGGGCAGCAGGTGGGTGGGTGCTGCCACCGCCACTGGTGGGGGGGGCGGTGGGGCTGAGTGGGCGGGTGGGAGGAGTCCACTGGACCAGGGTATTGGCTTTCGATATATATTTACTTAAGCCTGTGAGCGGGCTGACAGTGGTCCACTGGGCCACCAGGGATATAGGACTTGATTTTTTTTACTGAAGCCTGTGATCGGGCTGTGGGGCACACTGCCATGCTGTGCGGGGAGCATCGGTCCCCAACAGCTGCTACTTGGCAGGGCAGCAGGTGCAAGTGGCCGGGATCGACGCACCTGCATGCAAATGGGGCCAAAATGACATGCAAATGTCCCCATTTGTGCCTTGCATACATTATGGCCCCATTTGCATGTGCACTTTTGAATATCGTGGTTGCTGTGCATAGCGCATCCCCCCTGCTCCACTCTGGCCACTTGCACTGGTGCAGTGCCACTTCACCATGCACACTGTGGGTGGCCAGGGTGTGATAGTCAATGATGCTGTGCCATGGCACAACTCTGTTGAATATCGCCCAGTCAACGCCCCTGCGCAGCCAAGTTGTGCTGCACCCAGGCTTGTGCCACAGCCTAGCGCAGTTTGAATATCTGGGCCAGAGTAAAAAGACAGAGTAAAAAAACAAAATAAAAGAGATGGAAAATAGCACAAATAGAAGTGTTCAATATAAAGAAAATAACAACTAAAGAACAACTTAACAAAGACTCCCAAACTGTACAGTAAACAAGCGAAAGAAAGATGAAAAACATTTTTTCTTTTGCTAGGTTTTACACCTCTGAAAAGAGCAAATCTGTCCTTTTCCACTGACAAGCTCAGGCTGCAAAGTGAAACTAATGATGAGTCAGTACATAGAACAGTAGCATGTGACCTCAAGTACTTGATTACCAGTAGTCTCATTTTGAATAGACTTCTGGTTTGGGAGAGAATTTCCAGAAGTGAGAAATTTATATAGTGTGCTTGGCAGTTGTGTGTAGTACTAAAGTGCTTGACAACACAGACTGCCCAAGAGGGCAACTTAAACTTTAGAGGCAGTATAGCACAGTGGTTTAAGGCTCTGAGCTACAAACCTGCAGACATGGATTTGAATCCCCCACTTGCATATTGTGTGACCCTGAGCAAGTCACTTAACTTTCTTGTGCTCCCAGGTTGTACCTGGAAACAAGCTTCAGCTTAGTGTGTCTCTCCTTGTTAAAAAGAAAAAAAAGCATAGTAGCAGGGGCAGCAGCATACCTCTCAACTGCCCTGGATTTTCTCAACTTAATTGCTTCTGTTACGGATTTTTAGAATGCCAGTGTAAGTTAGCAGACCCTTAGGTTACCAAGAGAATTAGCAAGTATAGGAATTCTGTACTGAAATATCATTCAACAACACAGCAAGGGTTAAACTGACCAAAGCTGAGCAAAGCAGTCTGTAGGAGACAGCCCTCCCCCAGCATTCCACAGTCTTATCTGTTTCTCTAATGAGACCGAGACACACACACACACACACACACACACACACTGCATTCTAATAGAGTATATTTCTGTTCAGCTAAGTCCGGAAATTAATAACACTGGATCCTTAAAATCCTGGAAATTAATTTAACACTGGATCCTAAAGAAAACGATTTCTCTAGCAGTGCCCAAGTTACACTTTAGTTTCAAGAATGTAAATGAACAGAAATTACAACAGAAAGAAGATGCAAAACATTTGCCTGTTTTTTTTATTGTGCCATTTGGTAGTATGCAACTGAATTTGACATTTCAAAAAGCATAAACTAAAGGGACTTTACATATGTTGCAGTGTACTACATCATGTGATGTATATGTCATGCGATGGCATGGCACCACAATGAATAAAATATGGTGTCCCTGATTTTGCTTATTTGTCCTGAATGTTTGAGGGGAGTGTCCCTGATTTTGGTCCTAGCAGGTTGAGAACTATGAGCAGCAGTTTATTACCAGCATTACTGATTTCTGCTTTGGGAGAGAATTTCCAGAAATGAGAAATATATATATTGGCTTGGCAGTTGTGTGTACTTAAGTGCTTGAGATTTGGACATTTGAGAAAAGCATGGGAGAACAGAAGTAATGTGTATTGTAATTAACGCACAACTAACATGAAATGCATAAAGAACAGTGTTGGGGCATTGACACACAGCGCAGTTCCCTGTGGCTGTGGCAGTATTACTAACCTGTAGCCACCTTCCATATTTATTCTGGTAGTTGAGAAAATTTCAGTAAAGATAGCAAAAAACAGAAAGAAAGGAAAGGTGTGATGTATAGTAATTGGAGACAGAGTGTCATGAAAGAAAATATAGATAGGAAATGACATAAGGGCCACAGAGATCCAGGAGGAACAAAATAGGGGAGAGATACTGTGGGTTAAGCTGGAAAGGAAAATGGGGACAGCCATCCGCACAGGTGTGGTCTATAGACCACCAGCCCAGGAGGAAGAAACAGATAGGGAGCTGATGCTAGCCATCCAAAGGATGGCAGACAAGGGTGAGGTAGTACTGGTTGGAGACTTCAATATTCCAGACGTGGACTGGAGCATCCCAGCAGCAGCATCAACTAGGAGCAGATTTATCCTGGATTCCCTTCAGGGTGCCTTCCTCAAGCAACTGGTCATGGAACCAACAAGGCAATACTGGACCTTGTGCTCACAAACAGGGACAGTGTGATGGGGGTAACAGTGGGGGAGCACCTGGTAAACAGTGACCACCAGTCATTGTGGTTTGAAATCACAGAAAGAGCAGAACCAAACCACACAAAAACACGTATCCTGGATTTTAGGGGGGCAGACTTTGGGAAAATGGGGAGATACTTGAAAGAGGCATTAAGGAGAATGGGACAGGAATCAGGGGTTGAGGAACAGTGGGCAGTATTTAAAATGGGGATTACAAGAACAACAGAATTATGTATTAAGCAGGTTAGCAAGAGGAAAGAGGAGACCATTATGGTTTTCCAAAGAGGTAGCAAAGAAAGTGAAAGCCAAAATATTGCATTCAGGCAATACAAAAGACACAGGCAGAAGGGGATAGGGAGAAGTACCAGGAGAAGCAAAGGAGGCAGGGAGGTCAGTAAGGAAGCCAAAGCTCAGACAGAAGAACACATTGCAAAATCAGTGGGTAGAGGGGACAAAACCTTTACAGGTACATAAGGAAAAAGAAAGACAAAGGAAGGTATAGTGAGACTGAAGGGGAGGATGGGGCCACGTGGAGGATGACAACAGTAAAGCTGACATACTGAACAGGTATTTGCTCAGCCTTTACTGGAGGAAGAGGAGGGTAATGGGTCTGAAGGAATACAAGGTGAGAATGGTACAGAATGGACACAAGTCCCTTTACACGAGAAAGGGTCCTGAAGGAACTGGAAGTAATAAGAGTTGATAAAGCAATGGGGCCAGATGGGGTGCACCCCAGGGTCCTTAAAGAACTAAGAGAGGTGGTGGCTGAACCTCTGGCTATCCTGTTTAGCCGATCACTGAAACAGGGGAGGTACCCAAAGACTGGAGGACAGCAGATGTAGTCCTCTTATACAAAAGTGGGAACAAAGAGGAAGCAGGAACTACAGACCAGTCAGCCTCACCTCTATAGTGGGGAAGATCATGGAAGCACTACTGAAGGAGAGATTGGTGGAACATCTGGTTGTCAATGGACTACAGGACCCAAGGCGCATGGTTTCACCAGGGGGAGGTCATGTCAGACCAACCTCATTGAATTTTTTGACTGGGTGACTAGGGAGGTGGATCAGGGGAGGGCAGTGGACATGGCCTATCTGGACTTCAGCAAGGCCTTTGACACTGTGCCACATAGAAGACTATTACACAAACTGGGGAATATGGGTGTGGGCAGGACAGTAGTGTGGTGGGTAGGTAACTGGCTGGGTGGCAGGACACAGAGGGTGGTGGTAAATGGCTGTCACTCCACAGAGGGAAGAGTGACCAGTGGGGTACCACAGGGATCAGTGCTGGACCGGTCCTATTCAACATCTTCTTCATCAGTGACATGGCACAGGACCTAGAAGGCAGAATTTCACTGTTCGCTGATGACACAAAGCTCTGTAACAGAGTAGACACACCAAAGGGTGTAGACAGAATGAGAAGCACCTGCAGAAACTTGAAGAATGGTCAGGGTTTGGCAGTTGAAATTCAATGCAAAGAAGTGCAAGATAATGCATATGGGGCACAAAAACCCTGGCACAATATATCAGTTGGGGGTGAGGAATAGCATGCACCAAGCAGGAAAGGGATCTTGAGTTATCATCTCTGATGACCTCAAGGTAGGGAAACAGTGTGACAAGGCAGCAGGTAAAGCAAATAGGATGCTGGGATGTATAGGCAGGGCATTACCAGCAGGAAAAGGGAGGTCATAATTCCACTATACAAGACACTAGTGAGGCTCTCACCTGAGTACAGTGTACAGTTCTGGAGACCATACCCACGCAAGGACATAGACAGGGTAGAGAAGGTTCAGAGGAGGGCAACAAAGATGGTGCATGGATTGCATCACAAGTCCTATGAAGACAGGTTGAAGGAACTGAACATGTACTCTCTGGAGGAGAGGAGGAGAGAGGATATGATAGAGACATACAAGTATCTTACAGGAAGGAACAGGTGCAGGAAAACACTATTTTTAAGCGAAAAGATGTTCCAGGACTAGAGGGCATGGGATGAAGTTGAAGGAGGACGATTCAGATGAAACATGAGAAAGAATTTCTTCACAGAACGGGTGGTGGACAAGTGGAACACCCTGCCAGAGGAAGTGGTGGGGGCTGAAACAATCATGGGATTTAAGAATGCATGGGATAGACATTAAGGAATTCTGGAGGTCAGGGGTAAGGTGCAACAGACTTCTAGGAAAACAAAATGAACTTACAAGCTCAAATGGGCAGACTGGGTGGGCCATAGGCCCTTATCTGCCGACACTGTCTATGTATCTATGTATCTATGAAATCATATTTTTTTGTGTTTTTTTTATGAAAGATAGAACTGAAGCAGACAGTATAAACATACAGATAAGTGGGACAGTAAAGAAATGTACGTTCAATTTTTCAACATTTTTTTAAAAAGAAAATGAATAAGACAGTGGTGCTGGCTGGTGTCCTTGTGGGTGCTGCTGCTTGTTCTCCTCCCAGTCCCAGAGCAAGTGGTGAAGCCCCTTCAGTGGGGTTTGCCTGCTGCTCCTGTCTTGTATGCCACTGATGCTGGTTGTGTGAGACATCTGCAGGCACAGAGGAAGGACCCCCACCACCACTAGCCACCTCTTTCTGTTGTGCCTCCAACTGCTCAGCACGATGAATTTTCAGGTGGGTTCTCTGGCCACCTTTGCCCAAGTATGTCCCTTTTTGCCCCCTCCTTACCTTGACCATACATAATTTATATGTGATGACACTGTCATCACTTTCATCACTTTCAAAGAATTCCCACACAAGGGAAGATCTTTCCAGGTGGTGATGCTGATGATGGCAAGCTGGTGGTGGAGAACAGAGAATTATAGGTGGGGCTTCTCTGCTTGGAGGGAGCCAGTGGCAGTGGTGGTTGCACAGGAGGGCATAGGAGGTTGTGACTGGAGGAACATGTGGCTGCAGTTGTTGTTATTGCTGCTGTTGCTGGTCAGGGGCATGCTGACCAGCACCCCCCTGAGGGCACTGCTGCTGTTGCTCCTCCTGCTGGAAAGAATGCTGAGGAGGTTCTGGGGGGGCTGGCACAGTCGTATGGTGCCACTACCATGAGTGCAAACCTATCCTCTGTCCATCAGTATCACCATGATGACCTCACTAAACAAAAAAAAGAGATTGAAAGAGAAAGGAAAATGATAGCAAAAAGGGCAAAATGAAAGTGCCTAAAAAGTACAAAAATACATTCTAAATAAAGCTTTACGAGAGCAAAACTATTCACAAGAACTATATCAATAAATCAAGAAAGAAAAAAAACAGTAAAAAATGCACTGTGATTCTCTGAATCTCTAATAAAGCACTTTGTTGGAGACATACTCCTTCTCTGCTCTCTAACGGTGCAAACATGAAAGTAAGGCAGAGTTACTAAATAGATATGTATCATGTGAGTGCAGAAGTGGAAACATATGACTTTGAGACAAGTTGTTCACCACTCCAGAAGCCTTATTTTTAAAAACTTCACCTTTGACACCCCAAAAGTGAAGTTAACAAGGGAAGTTACCAGGTGAAGTTACAAAAAGATGAACTGTGAATTTTAAAGATAATGATAAAACTTCACAAATTGCTCCGTGGAGGCAGTAACTTCGCCAGAACATTGCTGGCAAATTAAAGCTTTGCAACATAGAGATAGATACACACAGTCACTGAAAAAGCAAGAGATCCTTTGCAGTGTGTATTTTGCAGAGGACACCACAAATTAATTGAATGCATGTTGCAATTAGCATTGTAGAAAGATCAGTTGGGGTCAGTCTTCTCTAAGTTTGAGAATCAGAGCTCTGGACAATCATTTTACACATGGACATGGCACCATACTAACAGCCACATCCACTCGCAAGACCAGTTCAGGTCAGAGAGGGCAGCAGCAGGGGCAGTCAAGTATGAGAAGTGATAGAATAAGATGGTTCATTTCAGCTATCCAGCCATCATGGCAGTGGTCTGAGCCAACTGGTGGAGTGCAACTACCATAAGACAGAGCCAGACCCAGTATATACACCACCTACCCAAGCCATTACATGGGCACACTAAACTGTCACCTACTTAATCAAATTCCATTCAATTGACACAAGTTATCAAAGACATGATGGTTCTTGATCTTCAGCCATTCTCTCTCTCTGCTGGAAGATGCTTGTAACCAAGCTCTCATACCTCACCTGTTTCAAGCCCCGCTACTAACTGGTCAATATTCTTAAATGACTTTATGTTCTCAAAATTCCCTCCAGGAGGGGAAGGGGGAGGGGTGGCTATTTATGTAAGGGAAGGAATACCCTGTAGCAGGGAAGAGGGGGCAGGACAGAGGCCTTTTGGGAACACATACAGAACCCAAAAGGTAAGAAGGTGAGGCTGGGGGTGGTGTACAGGCCACTGGCACAAAGCAAGGATGTCAATAGAGAGCTAGGTGAGCAAATAAGGAGAGTCTGTGCAAAGGTCACACCATGATAGTGAGGGACTTCAACCTGCCAGGGATGGAGTGGAGTAGCTACGTCATTCTGGAAGCTTTCCAGGACAGCTTCCTGGTGCAACTGGTAAGGGAGCTAACCAGAGAAGGTAACATACTGGAACAGGTCATCCTGAAAGCTTTTCTGGACAGCTTCCTGGTTCAGCTGGTAAGGAAGCCAACCAAAGAAGGTAACATAATGGACCTAGTGTTGACAAATGGTGAAAGCATCCTAGAGTTGAGGGTGAAGGACCCCTGGCAGGGAGCAACCACTGCACTTTGTGGTTTTCACTTAATTTGAGCAAGAGGACAGCCACATGTAGGACTGGAATGATTGACTTCAAGTGGGCAGACATTGGGAGGATGAGGGTCATATTAGAGGTGCACCTTGACAGAATCCAACCAAACATGGATGCTAACCAGAGATGGGGGATTGTAAAGCAGGGGTTAATGGATGCCACAAACTCATGTACAAAAATCCAAAGGTGCATGAAAACCAGGTGCAAGAGGCCAAGCTGGTTAAGCAGGGAAGTACTAGTAAGGATTAAGGAAAAAAGGTCCGCCTTTAGACAATACATGAGATCCAAACAGGAGGAGGACAAGGAGTATAGGAAGAAATCAAGAGAGAGGTGAGCAGATTGGTCAAGGCAGCCAAGGCAGCAAAGGATCTTAGTCTGGCACAGGGGATAGAGTATGGGAGAAGGGTTTCTTCCAGTACATAAGAGAGAGAAGGAGCTGCAAGGATCAAATTGTCAGGATCAAGGTGGATGGAGGGTGGATGGAAAAGGTGGAGGAGCAGACAAAAGCACTCAATAAGTACTTCTGCTGTATTTACCAGAGAGAAGCTGGGGCAAATGCCTTAGGAGAAGGGAGCAGTGGGTACAAGGGGGGCAGAGCTTACTGTGGGGGTAATCCCAGAAAGCCGAGTACTAGAAGGACTTAGAGCCCTGAGGGTAGACAAGGCACCAGGTCCGGACAGAAGGTCCAAGGTTCTGAAGGAGATGGTGGAGGTACTGGCAGGACCACTGGCAGACTCATTCAGCATGTCCCTGGAGTATGGTTGCTTGTCTCAGGACTGGAGAATGGCACATGTGATGCCCATCCATAAAAGTGGGCCCAAGGATGAACCAGGGAACTATAGGCCAATCAGCCTCACCTCAATCACAAGGTATTAAGGGGGGGAGAAAGGCTTTTTCAGATACATCAGAGAGAAAAGGATGTGCATGGATAACATAGTGAGGATAAAGAGATGTGGGGAGTGGGTGGAAAAGGGAGAGGAACAAGTGGAAGCACTAAATGAATACTTTTGCTCAGTGTTCACGGCAGGAGGAGGGGGGACCACTTCCACCTTGGACTGGGAGTGTGGGAAGGGGGGAAGAGGTGATGCATGGAATGATTGAGGGAAGTAGAGTATTAGAGGGACTGAGGGCTCTAAAAGTGGACAAGGCACCAGGGCCGGGTGGTATCCACCCCAGGGTGCTGAGGGAGATGGCAGAGGTGCTGGCGGAACTGCTGGCGAATCTGTTCAGCACCTCCCTGGATATGGGATGCATGCCTCAGGACTGGAGAATGGCCCATGTGGTGCTGATACACAAGAGCGGCCCAAGGAATGAACCGGGCAATTTTTGGTCGATCAGTCTCACTTCTGTAGTGGGCGAGCTTATGGAGATGATACTGAAGGAGAGGCTGGTATCATTTCTAGAGGACAATTACCTCCAGGATGTTAGGCATCATGGGTTCATATCAGGGAAGTCCTGTCAAACTAACCTAATACAATATTACAACTGGGTAACAAGAGAGCCGGATGGGGACTATGCAGTGGATGCCCTTTACTTGGATTTCAGCAAGGCCTTTGATTCAGTACCTCATGGGTGGCTTGAGGGGAAACTAACTGGTGTGGGTGAAGATGGCAAACTAGATTGCAAACTGGCTGTGTGAGAAGCTACAATGGGTGGTGGTGGTTGGGGAGAATTCCTAACACCTAGACCAGTGACGTGCGGAGTGCTGCAGGGCTCGGTGCTGGGCCCAGTGCTAGTTGGGCTCTTCATCTCTGACATCATGCACAGAGTGATGAGTAGGGTGAGTCTGTTCAAAGATGATACCAAAATGGGTGCAGAAGTGGACGAGGAGGAGGGATGGTTGCAACTGCAGGGGGATCTAACCAAACTGGAGGAGTGGACAGAGAGGTGGCAGCAGGGGTTCAATGTGAAGAAGTATAAGGTTATGCACTTTGTGGCAAAGAACCCAAGGAGACAATACTGGTTCGGGGAGGTGAAGCTGGGGATCACTGAGAAAGAGAAGGACCTAGGGGTGATGGCAACAGGGAGCATAAACAATTCTACCCAATGAAGGAAAGTGGCAGCAAAGGTTAACAATATGCTGGGGTGTATAGCCAGGGGGTTCTCATCCAGGTGGATGGAGGTGATCTTGCCCCTCTACAGGTCTCTGGTCAGGCTGCAATTGGAGTACTGTGTGCAGTTCTGGAGGCCCTACCTGAGGTGGAATATCAAGCTACTGGAGGGAGTGCAGTCGAGGACAACAAGGATGATACATGGAATGGAGGGGATAGACTATGAGAACAGGCTGGGGAACTGAATATGGAGGAGAGGAGGAATGGGGACATGATCAGAACTTTCAAGTATCTGAGTGGAATCAACAAGGATGGAGCCAATGGGGGTTTTAAACTGAGGAAGGGAAGGGACACTAGAGGGCATGGGCTAAGAATAGAGGGGGGAGATTTAGGATGGAGATGTGGAGGCATTACTTTACAGAGAGAGTGGTGTCGAAGTGGAATGCCTCACCAGAGAGGGTGATAGCATGTAAAACTTTGGGTAGCTTTAAAGGGGCATGGGACAGAGAACAGGGGAGAGTACAGGTGGGTGAGTCTGAGAACAGTGGAGGACGGACAAAAGAGGAGGGGGTGGGGCAGCTGCAACAAAGGGGATCTAGCTGCATACTCGAGCAGATGTTGATAGACTAGGAGGTCTGTTTCTGCTGGCACATTCATGTGTTCAATTGTGGAGAAGCTCATGGAGTCTATCCTCAAGTAGAGGCTGGTAGTCTTCCTGGAGGAAAATGGTCTCCAGGATGGCAGACAGCATGGGTTTGTCACTGGTAGATCCTGCCAGACGAACATGATTGACTTCTACAACTGGGTAACAAAGGCAATTGATAAGAGCCAGGCAGTGGATGTCTTGTATTTGGACTTCAGCAAGGCCTTTGATTCAGCATCATATTGGAGGCTGGTAAGTAAGTTGGGGTACCTGGAGGTGGGAGGAGGATGGTGGAGTGAGTCAGAAGCTTGCTGATAGGCAGCAGAATGTTGTAAAGGGGGAACTCTCATAAGCACATAAGAAAGGTGTCAGCAGATGGGGACCACTTGATTCATCTAGTCTGCCCAAGGTGGCTACCCACCTCCCATTTAATTGTTCCAGCCAAGCTGTCCACACTGTCTGCCCCACACCAGCTTAAATTATCTTACTGTTTTAGCTGCCACCACTTGTGCTGGCAGGCTGTTCCATGGCTCTATCACCCTCTCTGTGAAGAAGTACTTTCTATAGTTGCTCCTGAAGTTGCCTCCCACCACATGCAAATTGTGCCCCCTTGTCTGAGTTCCCTTGTTTTCTTGGAAGAGATTCTCCATCTTGTTTATTACATTGACGTATTTGAACTTTTCTATCATGTCACCTCTGTTACTTCTCTGTTCTAGCTAACGCAACTTTCGTTCCTTCAGCCTAGTTTCATATGTATCATGGTGCAGCCCCTGCAACATTTTAGTGGCCCTTCTCTGCACCGTCTTTAATCTGTCTTTGTTCTTTTTCAGGTGTGGTCTCCAGAACTGGGCACAGTACTCCAGGTGCAGCCTCACCAAGGATCTGTACAGTGGCATGATTACCTCTTACTTTCTGCTTGTAATGCACCTCCCCATACATCCTAGGATGCCACTTGCTCTTTGTGCCACTCTTGTGCACTGTTTTGTGACTTTTAAGTCATTGGTGATGAGTACACCCTGGTCCATTTCCACCTTTGTTACATCCAATTGGTGCCCATCCAGTGTTTACTTTACTTCTGGGTTTTGCTTTCCTAGGTGCATGACCTTGCATTTATTGGCGTTAAACTTTAACTGCCATAGTTCTGACCATATCCTCTAGTTTCCTGAGGTTGGCCACCATGCTTATAGCCTCCTCCTGTGTGCCCACCCTGTTACAGAGCTTTGTATCATCTGCAAACAGGCATACATTTTCTTCCAATTTCTCTGCAATATCACTGATGAATATGTTGAAGAGTATTGGACCCAGTACTGACCCCTGTGGCACGCCACTGGTCACCTCCCCTTCCTGTGACATAGTCCCATTTACCAAGACTCTCTGTTTTCTATTCTGTAGCCAGTTCCTAACCCAGTTGACTATCTTATGCCCTAATACAGGGGGATACAGTTAGCCACTACAGAGGAGGAAAAGGATCTTGGGGTACTAATCAAGTCTAAAGGCTATGACAAGTGGGGTTCCACAGGGCTCAGTGCTGGGTCCAGTGCTGTTTGGCATATTTATTGCTTACATAACAGATGGGGTTAGCATTAAGATTAGCCTGTTCACAGATGACACGACAATAGGTCCAGTCATGAAAAGCACAGAAGAGTAGCAGGGACTGCAATAAGACCTGGTTAAGCTCGAACACTGGTCTGACACACGGCGGCTAGGTTTCAACATGAAAAAGTGCAAAGTTATGCACTTGGCAATGAAGAGCTACAAGTTTTGCTTGCAAAAAGATGCAGAAAGGGGGTGCAGAGTGCCCCTTTATGTCAATGAAAATATCAAAGCTATAGAAATTCAGAATACACATAAGGAGCCAGAAGAACTGTGGTTCACCCTGGAAACAGGAAATGGGACAGCTATATGAACTGGGATTATCTACAGGCCTCCAGGCCAGGGGGAGAACATAGACACATTACTGTTAGAAGATATGCAAAAGATGACAGCCAAAGGGGAGGTTCTGATAATGCGAGACTTCAACATGCCAGATGCAGATTGGTCAATACCAGTGGGAAAATCCACCAGAACTAGACACATGGTGGATTCCCTGCAGGGGGAGTGACTCAAACTATTGGTACAACAGCCCACAAGAGACAGGGCTATCCTAGATCTAGTACTGACTAACTGGGAAAGAATCACAGATCTCCAGTTAGAGGGTCAGTGTCCATCACATGGTTTTGTTCAATTTGGCCACTACAACCAAATCATTTCATTCCAAGGCAAAAATATGGGACTTCAGAGGAGCTGACTTTGATAAGATGGCCAGCAGAGTTAAGCTAGTCCTGGCAAGAAGATATAAAGATGAGGGGGTACAGGAAAAGCAGGCAAGCTTTAAGGATGCAATACTTGAAGCAACAACCCAATGTGTTAGAGAGAAAAGCAAGAGCAAAAGAAGAAGGAAACCACTTTGTTTCTCAAAAACAGTAGCAGAAAAGGTCAGAGACAAAAGGCTGACCTTCAGAAAATATAAGAGAATGCAGTGGGATGAAGATAGGGAGGCATGCCAAACTTCCCTAAGGGAAAGAGGGAAGGCAATAATGCAGGCCAAGGCCCAAACCAAGGAAACACTAGCACGAACAGCAAAAGAAGGGGGACAAGACTTTCTATAGATACATTAGTGAAAGAAGAAAGTACAGAAAGGGTATTGCTAAGATCAAAGGGGATAAGGGAGAGTGTGTGGAGGAGGACCAGGGAAAAGCATCTTTCCTAAATAGATGTTTCTGCTCAGTATTTACTGAGGAGAAGGAAGGGCAGGGCCCACAGCACAGCACCATGGAGACGGGGGGAGGGAGGTGTGCAGTAGTCTATTCACAGAAGAAAGGGTCCTATGAGAGCTCACTAAGCTCAGGGTGAACAAGGCAATGGGACCTGATGGCATACATCCCAGGGTACTAAAGGAGCTAAGGGTGGAACTAGCAGAGCCATTAGCAGAACTGTTTAGTGAGTCTCTGAGCACAGGGGAGGTTCCAGAAGACTGGAGAAGGGCTTATGTGATCACGCTCCACAAGAGTGGCAGCAGAGAGGAGGCAGGGAACTACAGACCAGTCAGTTTTACCTTAGTAGTGGGCACTCCTTAAGGAAAGGATAGTGCAGCACCTGGAATCCATAGGAGCACAGGATCCAATACAGCATGGGTTTCCAACAGGAAGATCCTGTCAAACTAATCTCATATATTTATTTGACTGGGTAACCAGAGTGGTGGACCAGTGGGGTGCAGGTGATGTCGCCTACCTTGACATCAGCAAAGCTTTTGATACTGTTCCACATAGAAGATTGATTAATAAGCTGGGTAGTCTCAGGGTGGGTCAGAATTTGGTCAGCTTGGTGGCAAACTGGTTGGTGGGTAGAAAACAGAGAGTGGTGATAAACGGTATACAGTCAGAAGAGATGCAAGTCACAAGTGGGGTACCTCAGAGATTAGTCCTGGGGCCAGTCCTCTTCAATATCTTCATCAGTGACATTGCAGATGGACTGGAGGGTAAGGTTTGTCTGTTTGCAGATGACACCAAGATCTGCAACAGAGTAGATGATCCAGATGGGGTGGGCAGAATGAGAAGAGATCTGAATAAACTGGAAAAATGGTTGGAAGAGTGGCAACTGGGGTTTAATGCAAAGAAGTGCAAGATCACGCACATAGGGAACAGAAACCCAGAAGCCACCTATAGGTTGGGAAGGGAGTTGCTGGCAATCACAAGGGAAGAAAAAGACTTGGGCATCATCATCACAGATGACCTGAAATTATCCAAGCAGACCACTAAAGCAGTAGGAAAGGCTAGAGGGATGTTGGGTTGTATTAGTAGGGATATCGCTAGTCATAAGAGGGAGGTAATAATCCCTCTTTACAAGACAATGATTAGGCCCCATCTGGAGTACTGTGTGCGGTACTGGAGACTGCACCTGCACAAAGATATTAACAAAACGGAGGCAGTCCAGATAAGGGCAACAAAAATAGTGCAAGGACTGCATCAGAAAACATATGAGGACAGATTAATGGAGCTCAATATGTGTACCCTAGAGAAAAAGAGAGAGGTAATATGATTGAAACATTCAACCATCTTAAGGGCATTAACAAGGTGAAAGAGTCTAACATGTTTCAATATAAGAAAAATAGCAGGACAAGAGGACACAGCATGAGATTAGAGGGAGGCTGATTAAGGGGTAATGTGAGGAAGTTCTTTTTCACAGAAAGGGTGGTGGAAGCATGGGATGGCCTACCTCAGGAAGTGGTGGAGAATACAGTGCAGGGCTTCAAACAGGCATGGGATAGGCATAAGGGTGCAATACGGATGAATATATAGATAGGCCATTGACAGAGTAAAGGCCTGTGGCACATTCATAAGGTAGAAAAAATGGGCAGACTGGATGGGCCTTGCGGTCCTTATCTGCCATCAAGTTCTATGTTTCTATGTTTCTAGACTGAGTGGGACACAGTTAGACACTACAGAGGAGGAAAAGGATCTTGGGGTACTAATCACAGGGCAAATGAACCATTCTGCACAGTGCAGGAAGGCAGCAGCAAAGACCAATAAGATGTTGGGGTGAATAGCCAGGGGAATCACCTCAAGGAGGAGGGAGATTATCTTGCCACTGCACAGGTCACTGGTCAGACAAAATCTGGAGTACTGCATACAGTTCTGGTGTCCCTGCTTGAAGAGAGATGTAAAACTGCTGGAAGGAGTCCAGTGCAGAGCAACCCAGATGATCACATACCCTACGATGAAAGACTGAGGGAGCTCAACATGTACTCCCTGGAGGAAAAGAGAGATAAAGGAGATATGATTGAAACCTTCAAATACACGAGAGGCATAAACAGACTTAGTACAGAGGGGATTTTTAGGTTAATGTGAGGGAGAGACACTAGGGGACACAGTCTGAAACTGGAGGGAGCAAGATTCAAAAGGGAAATAAGAAGGCACTACTTCACGAAAAGGGTGACGACAGGGTGGAACGCATTGTCAGAGGAGGTGATAACATTGGTTTTACTATAGTGCTGTGACAGCACTGATGCCAACATCCCTGACAGTGACAGACACAATGCCGACTGTCGGCATTGTACTGTCAGGGATGCCAGTGTGTGTGTGTTCTTCAAGGGGCTCTGCCCCCCACAACCCCCAGTTACTAAACATCCAACTCTGAGTCAGAGTTGTCTCAGGAAAGGGGTGCAACAATGGGAGCTGCACCACCAGTGTTTGCACTGACCAGCACAACGACCTGATGATTTTAGGCAAAATCTGTCTCTTGTGCTGGTCTTTGTAGTCATGGAGTCAACCTACAGTTGACATACTAGTAACATTGAGGTCAGTGGGCAGTTTTAAGAGGGGATGGGACAAGGTCAGAGGAGGTTCAGAACTGGACAGGGAGAGGGGGCAACTGCAGAGTAAAAGCTGATAGCTGCACAATTGAGCAGATTCAATAGACTTTAGGGCCTGTGTCTGCTGGCATTTTTCGTACTGTATGTTCATAAAATGTCCTTGGAGGTGGGACACCCCTTCCCCACTCACTTCCTTTCTGGCTGAAAAGTCGCTGCACATGCTTTAAGCTAGTGTTCAGTAGCTGGAGTGTATTTGGCTGCTGCTTTTCCCCTCCCTTATAAAAGCCCCCTCGGTTGGAGGATATGAGTTGGGAATAGTTTCTCGTCTCAGGGGGATCAGAAAATGGATTAAAAGAAGACAGAACAGTGAAAAGAAATGCAGTTTCTGCCCCCCCAGGAGGAGAAGAGGTGTGCTAGGCCAGAGCAGCAGGGATGAGACCATGCCTGAATCACAAAGAGCTGAGAACTAAGACCTAGAGAACTGGGAGACAAAAAATGTCAGTCAGAGAGAGAGAGAGCTGGGAATTGTGGAAGCTCCAAGATCTTGAAAAAATAAGAGAGAGAGGATGCCATATGGCCTCACAGAGGAAATATGGAGTAGTGGGTGGTCTTCTTTCAAGGTAGTTACCTGGGGTTCTTGTGAGCCTACTTCAGGCTTCCAGGTGGAGGATAAGGAGGACAGCAGCATTTGGCCATATACATGGAGCCAGGAGTCAATGAGAATCTTCTTAAAACACTCCCAACAAGATTTCAATGCGATACAGCACTGGTTTCACTCAAGCCAACTTTTTCTTAATGCCAAGAAAACAGTCTCCCTAACCTTTGGGACAAGACAAAGGCTCTCCCAGTTCCAGTTTACCCCCGCTTTCCTCACCACAGAGGGGTCTCCTCTAGAGACCTGCACTTCCTTCAAATACCTTGGGGTCTGGCTTGACCAGCACCTTGACTTTTCCATTCACATCGCCTCGATGCACAAAAAACTATACCCAAAACTCGGAGCTTTATATCAGAACAAGGGTAGCTTACCTCTGGCAACCCACAAGGAAATTGTCCAGACAATGATCCTTCCGATACTTGACTTTGGGGATATAGTCTACAGCTCTTCTCCCAAGTCTGCCCTGGCCAGCCTTGACCCTCTTTTCTGCTCCTTCTGTCATTTTGCCCTCGACTGCCCTCTCTTAACTCATCACTGCGACCTCTACAGCTCCCTTGATCTAATGTCGCACCATGCTCATAGACACGTCCACAGCATCAGGGCCACAGCGAAATTCTGGTCTCAGTCCCTTCCCCCCTACCCTCTCAGCCCCATCACATCCCACCTACTCCCTCAGGAGCGGCAACTCCCGGCTTCTAAGTGTTCCTTGCATGGCCACATCAAAGGGCCAAGCAGTGTTCAAATACCGCGTGCCTAAACTTTGGAACACACTCCCAGCAGGCATTCATGACTTCAATAACACCTCTCACCTAAATCACCTCCTCAATGCACATTTCTCCTCAATATGTGCCTGCACATAGGGTCAGCTAGGGACTAGTACCCCTAGCCCTTTGCTCGTAAATAGGCCCCCTTGCTCTGCTTATAGCAGATCATCCCTGTCTAGGTCACACTTTTATGTAAAGCAAAGCCAGGGGTTACACATGCAGGCTCCTCACAGAACAATGTAAAACTGCTCGATACTTTGCTTCATAACAATATCAGCATTTGATATTATCTACAAGCTCTATTTTCCTCTGCTGTTGTTTGCAATATGTAACTGCATACATGTACAATTATTTGAGATTATTATTTATACTGCTTCAATTCTCTCCTTGTTGTGGTCTTACTTCCATTCTTTGCATAGTGTAACTGTAAATATGCACAATTCCTCCTTAGCTGTTTGTAAATGTAGTTGCTTCTTGATCTCTCTTCTTGTACTTATGATTTTGTATGTTTCTATTAATTGCATTCTTGTACATGCTTCTCTATGCACATGATTTGTATGTTTCCACTTGTCCCTTTCCCCCAGGACACATCTGGAATCGAGTGGTATGGAACTGTTCAGTATGCTTTCCTGGTAAAACTCTTAAATAAATAAATAAGGAGTCTCTTCTCCATCCTGCATATGCCTCTGCTCCAGGATTTGAGGCCACACATGTGTGCCAAGCATGGTCCACCAAATATGTCAAGCAACTGATGAGATCTCAAGAAAGTGTACCCCACAATGCATTGGAGCCAAGGGTACCTTGTATGAAGCCTGTGGAGAGTTTACCTGTAAAATTGGGTTTCCCCTTAGAATCATAGCCATCAGGTCCCCACTGCACCTTTAGGGTGGGTCACTTCACCCACTGCAGCATCATACCTGGCCCTAGGTGCACAGTCATAAAGGACAGAGAAACTGTTTGTAAACAATGCACAGAGGGCATACATTTAATGTGTTATGTTTAAGGGCTATGGATACATAGTGGGGCACCTGGTAACCTAAGGATACCTATAGTGAAAGAAAGCCCTATGTGAATTGTCTTGAGATGAAAATGTTTGTTGCATGTGAGATAGCTTTGTCTATTGTAGTCAATGAACTATCTATTATGCAGACTGTACTGCATTGTTTGGACAGTGGTTCTATTAAGATATTTGCCCTGTGTCCTTTTATGCCTTACTGGCCCTAGGGACCCCTACCTGTCCCCAGTGCCCAGACAATTTAAATATAGAACCATGATCAGTACTCCATCCACTAAGGGTAGAACTAGTGACACCACTGACTACCCTCTTTAACAAATCATGGGAGGATGGGGTGGTACCCGAGGACTGGAGAAGGGCAGATGTGATTCCCCTTCACAAAAGTAGGAGCAAGGCAGAAGCAGAAAACTACAGACTTGTTAGTTTAACCTCAGTGGTAGGGTAAATGATGGAATCACTTCCGAAGGAAAGAATTGTTAAGTATCTAGAGGCCAGAGGGGCTCAAGACCCAAGGCAGCATGGATTCACAGTGGGAAGGTCATGCCAGACAAATCTGATAGATTTCTTTGACTGGGTGACCAAAGTAGTAGATCAGGGAGGGGCTGTGGACATGGCTAGACTTTAGCAAGGCATTTGACACAGTCCCACACAAAAGATTAATATACAAGTTAGCCAGCCTGGGAGTGGGTCCCAAGATGACAGCCTGGGTAAAGAATTGGCTGGAGAATAGGACACAGCGAGTAATAGTAAATGGAGTCCACTCTGAACAAAGGGGGGTTACTAGTGGGGTACCACAGGGTTCAGTATTAGGACTGGTCCTCTTCAATGTCTTTATAGCTGACATTGCAGAGGGACTGGAAGGAAAATATGTCTCTTTGCAGATGACACAAAGATCTGCAACAGAGTTGATGCGCAAGGTGGGGTGGAAAGGATGAGAAGGACTTGGCAAGGTTAGAGGAATGATCAAATGTATGGTAGCTTAGATTCAATGCTAAGAAGTGCAAGGTAATGCAGCTGGGAAACAAAACCCAGGGAAGAGTACACAATGGGGGTGAGATACTAACAACAACAAAAATGGAAAGGGACCTGGGGGTCATATATCAGATGACCTAAAGGTGGGCAAGCAATGTGAGAGGGCAACAAGGAGGGCTGGGGGGATACTGGGATGCATAGGGAGAGGCATCACCAGTAGAAAACAAGAAGTTATTATCCCTCTGTACAGACAGTTGGTGAGACCCCATCTGGAGTACTGCGTGCAGTTCTGAAGCCCCAATCTCCACAAAGACATAGACAGGATGGAGGCTGTCCAGAGGAGGGCAACTAAAATGGTGCAGGGTCTGCACCAGAAGACATATGAAGAGAGACTTAAGGAGCTGAATATGTATAGCCTCGAGGAAAGGAAGAGGGGGACATGATAGAAACTTTCAAGTACCTCAAGGGAATCAACAAAGTCCAAGAGGGTAGCATCTTTCAAAAAAAGAGGTGTGCAAGAACAAGGGGGCACAATTTGAAGATAGAAGGGGGGCGGCTCAGAGATAATTTAAGGAAGTATTTTTTCACAGAGAGGGTTGTGGATGCATGGAACGGCCTTCCGGAGGAGGTTGTGGAGTCAAAAACAGTGGTGGAATTCAAGCATGCATGGGACAGTCATAAGGCAATTCTGGGGGTTGGGGTAGGAAGAAGTAGGCTGCTGGTTAACTAGGATCTGCAGCTTATCCATTAGGTAGGGAAATGGGCCAACTGGGTGGGCCATGCGACCCTTATCTGCTGTCAAAATCTATGTTTCTATGTTTCTATCCAGTGGGTGGAATCCATACATAACTGATATCTGGAGACCAGCTACAAAATGGCAGATGCAAAAAAGCAAAATAAAATTGGATGTCCAAATTTGCCGATGACTCTAAGCTTGGGGGTTTGGTGGACAAGATTCTGATTCGCTCAAATTGGATCTACAAAACATTGTAAAATGGGCACTAGACAACAAAATGGAATTTAACACTGATAAATGTGTGATTCTGCACTATGGGACACAAAATCCAAAAAATAATTACTATTTAAATAGTTCGATTAAATCTACCAACAAGGAAAGGGACCTGGGCATATTGATCAATTCTGGACTAACATTCACTGATCACTGTTTAAAAAGAGCCAATACGACTAATGGGTTACTTAGGCAAATACAGCACTCCTTTGTTACAAGAACCAAACAATGTCTGATACTTCTTTACAGGGCATGTGTCAGACCTCTCATTGATTACAGGTCTCCAATCTGGAGCCCTCATCCTAAGGCAGATATTGATCGACTTGAGAGGATTCAAAGACGGGCAACCAGGATGGTCACAAGACTAGCAAACAGCCCCTATCATGCCAGACTATGGATTACAGGCTTAAACTCGCTGCAAAATATAAAAATTAGAGGAGGCCTACTTTTAGTCTATAAATTAATGAAAAATCCAGATTTTATGAATAAGTGTGGACTTAATTCTACTGTGAGATGAACTGTGCCTAGATGCTATACCAAACAACTCCTTGTCCCTCAAGCGAGAACCAACCTTAGACTAAACTTCTTTTCAGTTAGGGCACCTAGGCTATGGAACAAATTACCACAGGTATTGGTTGATTTGGTTAGTATTGATGCATTTAAGAAGGGTCTTGACAATTGGCTAACCAAGACACCTGTGTCTTAATTTGCCCACATTTTGTGGAGGAAAATCTAGATGGGCCATGGCCTTCCTTTTTCCTTTATTTATTTATTTATGTAGATTTTGGTAACTGGGTAAACCCACTGAGACCAGACATCCCTTTTTCAGGGGCGACCCGGAGACCCTTTAAAACCTAGTAAACCTAGTATGCTAGCACAGCCAGCCACTCATTTCATTTGGATACCATCTTCATCTTCCACTTGTGGAGGATTAGGCTTTTGGACCCTACCATGACTGTCATTAGACATAGTACCATAAGGTCTGACCACTGTCTACCGGAAGAGTTAGACTCAGCAGGAGCAGCTGCAGGGATAGGAGAATACATGGGGCTACTACCTTTGCACATTCCTGTTGGACCAAAGTTCAGAAGTGTTGTAATGAGGGGCAGGCTCATAAGATGTGGTAGAAGTAACACCCTGGGGCCCCACAATGCCAGCATCGATCATGAGATAGAAAGTCCAGTATTCAAAATTTCTCCAGTGTCCTATATCAAAGATGAGGAATTTTATTTTGAATTAAAAGACTACAGCTATCTGGGCATGCACTATGCACCACTAGCCAACAGGCTTCCCAGTCCAGATCAGAGATCATTATACTAAGTGCTTGTTCCCATTGTAGGTGGATCTTTTGTATTTGGTCAGACAGGGCTTCTCTAATGTGTCCATACTGTATATCATACTGGCTCAACCTGTTCATCTCTAACAGCAGAGTTAGGTGTACTGGCCTAATCTTTTGACTTACGATGCAGAGGTTGGTATCTCTGCAGATTCCTGTGTAGATAGACCTCACCTTTCAGAATTTGCTTATTACTCCCGAGAAAATTGGTGGATGGTTCTCCAGGGATCTATTTTTGATTTTGGATATTGTGGGCCCTCCAGGCCCCATAGCTCAGCCTAGGAATGCCCAATTTACAATTCCAAGGTGTCATTTTCTTCATTTATTGCCATGCCAAATTGGATGGAACAACTTATAAAATCCAAAATGGCCACCAAAATACAATATGGCTACCATATCGCTAGTAAATACTTTATTCGCTAATAATTTCCAAATCCCTGGCTTCCAAGATACCGTTTATCAATGATTCATGAATGGGAAGTTTATTATTATTACATTTAATAAAAACACATATTAAATTAATATAATAGAACATAAATATAAATAAACAATGCATTATGCATCAATCTGCTTGTTTGTACTGTTGACCCAAAATTGCGTCCACTGTGAGAATTTGCCACTTTGTTCACAGGATTGCATGGCATGTTCATGTACGCCGAATGTCCATTTAGTTTGTATTTCTAGTTTCTAGTTTTTAATTTTAGTTTCTGTTTCTGTTTGAGAAACATGATAGCCCTATAGCTGTACCTGTTGGATGTGTTAATCCATCCAATTTGCCTACCTGTGTTCTTTTTCAGAACAAAATTAGAGATTCGGAACTGCAACACATATTAGGAGAGAATGGGCTGAATACCATCAAGGCTTTTGCAGAGAAGTGGTCAGTCACAAAACCAACTTCCGAGTACACCAGAAACTTCAGCCTCATAAGGAATAAAATCTGTGACCAGTTTCCTCCCAGCCCTGGAGAAACAGGCCTACCTGTTCATACAGTGTGTCACCAAAATGTCACCAGTGAAAGGAAATTAAACACCAACTCAAAGAAACAGCTTTCTTTGGGTCAATCTTCTGAAGCTGAATTCTCCGGCATACCTGACCCACAGACGTCCAGTAACAGTGAAGCATTCCATGTAACTCGATGTGAAAGGAAATCAATGGAATTTAAGAAGGATGAGAAAAGGAAAAAGAGAGGAAATATGGAAGAAAAACTTCAAAGAGTTGAACTTGAAGATGGAAAAATTACATTGCACTAAAGCATGTTACACAATGAAAATTCCGATGATGCTCTTTTGTCTGGTACAGCCAAACATTTGAAAGTCACTACCACCAATGTTGACACTTTTGCTGTGGACGTCGAATACCATCAAAGTTGTTACAACACTTTTGTCTACCTTGGCAAATGAGAGAGACAACACCAGGTGAATTGGAAAGCTTTCACACAAAGAGTGCTGAAATGGAGTTTCTTCAAATCGTAAGAAGAAAGGTTATTGAGCAGAAATGTTGCTATTTACTCCCAGAGTTACTAGAGGATCTTCACAACCTCTATAAGTTCCATGGATGTGAACAAGATGCTGGAATAAATCACACATTTCAGTTGATGAACCTTATCAGCAATGAATTTGGAGATGAGATAGGTTTTACTGCAGGGAAGGGGATACATGGGAATCCTCTCATTCTTCACTCAACAAAAGTAAACCTACTTGATTATGCTTTGGCAACTTTGAGAGGAGATGGGCTCAGAGTAGTGACATCACCAAGGCATTTGCAAAGATGATCAATCGGAAATTAAAAGATAGACAAATTGAGTCACCACAGTTTCCTATAGCATACGAAGACTTGCTTTCTGAGCTTGAGAATTATGAACACATTCTGGAAATCTGCAGTGTGATAGCTCTCTTTATAAGCCCTTCTAAGAAGATTAATGCTCTAGGTTATGCAACTATCCCAACAGAAATTCAAGCTACCAAGATATGGTCCATTGCTAGTGACTAGCAACACCTCATTACCAGTGAACATTCCCCAAGGTTGATAGTTCTATCCATGGTCATTCATCATCTCACTGGAAGTAAAGAAGCAGTCAATCTTCTACATCATTCGGGGGCAGGTATTTCTTACACAGATGTCAGAAGACAAAACAAGAACTTGGCCCATGATAGTAAATCTGAGAGAAATAAAAGCACCGCACATGATTTCGCCTGGACAGCCAACTCATGTCACAATTGATAACTCAGATGATAAGCAACAAACATTAACAGGAGTCTCTCCAACACATGACACTAACACAATGATTTACGTACCCTGTATTTCACGTCCTGCTGTCATCTGCAATTTGCTAGTACAAGAACAGAACATTCCAAATATCTCAACAAGAGAAGTCCAGGAAACCTTTGAGAGCTCAGAATGTACTGACTATGGGGGATTATAAAATAGGAAAGAGAAAACCCCCACCGATCATCCCATCCTATGATGAGGATGAAAAAAGGACTGAGCTTGATCTTCTTTTGAGCAAAGATTGTATTTGGTCTCCAGCAGCAAGCATAGAATCTTTAAGAGAAGATGAATATCTTCCAGTCCTAGAATCATGGACAGCTTTCAATAAAAAAGCAACATCAACCACTACCTTCAAATCTGAAACTGATTTCCTGCCCAGCATACCATGTGAACCAGATGATGCAGTTTGCAAATATTACCTTGACTTTCTCATGGATCTAACGGATGACCTACAAATTTACCACATTTTCAGCCATAGCGATCATACAATTTTCTACAAGATTGCACAAATAAAGTGGAAAGAATAATAATATACAAAAGTGGTTAATTTGATAGGAGGACTTCATGAACTGACAGTGAGGCAGAAGATCCTCTACATACAATACAGTGCTATGGGACTTTCGGTGGGTTCAGGTGGGGATAATAGTGGATGGATCTGCTGACCAGGTTTTGGAAGGATGCCACTATTCTAGATCGATGAGGCTACATAAACAGTCCCTCAAGGCTCTTCTACAATTCATGGGATCCAAGATTCATGGCTCTCTAACTGACAGACTCTGAGAAAAGCTTATCAACATGAAAAGATCTGTATCGGCAGAATCCCTGAATCTTGTCCTCTTGGATGAATCTTTCCCTGAAGTGCAGTTACGAATGCTGGAAACCTCTAGCAAGATGGGACAGTAGGTGGCAGGCTACATTGGTGACACCACATCTCTTCTCGCCCAGGTCACCGCATACAGAGACACAAATCTGAGCTTGCATCTGCAGGCTCAACAAGATATTCTACCTTTACTGTTTGCATTCAGCCATCAAAACTACTCTCGGTATTTAATGTGACATCATGTAGACCTCATAAATCTGAAGACCATCAATGAGAATGCATACAATGAACTGTAGGAATATGGCATTGGGGCTAGTCTGTCCAGTGAGGCATTCTCCACAATACCTGGTGACTAAGTGACTGAGGTCTCAATCAACAGAGAGGTCAAGGTGAGGGGTGGACCCATGAGAGGCAGTTACAGTATGTCTGAGGAAGTTGCTGGAGACTTCATTTTGAATTCCCACAAGCTCACTAAAAGTCCTTTGTCACTGAAGGAGAAGATGCTTCTGAAAACATTGGCCACACACAATGAGTTGACATATGGTGCCATGAAGAAACATGATGGTCAAGTGAAAAAGCTAGTGAAGAAACTTCACACTTATTCAGAGCCATGTTAGAGTGTAGCATGACACATCACAATGGGCATCGAAATACCTCCAACAATAATAGAGGGCCTTTTGAAGGCAATGGCTACAGGGGAAGTTATATTGAGTGCATTTATAAATGACCACCTCCTATCAAGGAAAGCTGGTTTCTTCAAGCCCATTTCCACAGTAATGGACAAGGCAAAAAAGAAACCCAAAGTGGAATCAGTCTTAAAAGAAGACCGTCACACACTAGGTATTATTGTTGCAAAGTCCCCGACAAGAAGGATACATTTTCCAATCCATTCACAACATATCATCTTGCAATAGCAGCTCTGGACAGAAACCTCTACAAACCTAATACCAAGCATGTCTTAAGAAATAATCACATCGATAAAGCAGAAGCTCGAAGTTCTTCCCCTCCTCCATTATTCTCAGTGTACATATACGATGCCATGGTGATGGTCAGAGCAGTTCCTGCACAGTGTACATGGGACAGCCTTTGGAAAGCACTTCTTGTCACATTCACACCTCCATCTACAGCAAACCCAGTGGAAGTCATCATCATTTTTGATAATTATAAGGATGATCAGGAGTTCTCAGTGAAACAGCAAGAATGAGCTGTGCGAGTGGTAGGAAAAGGAGAAATGCGACTTAATGTGGAATCAGATTCACAAGAGATGCTGTAGGGAAAGGTGTATCAGCAGTACTTTCACAACAATGACAACAAAACAGATCTCATACAGCGCTTCAATAAGTAAATTAGACAAGAGGATGTCAGAAGAAATTTACTATCAGCAATTTATTTATTTTTCATTTACTAAATTCTTGGATTACAAATACTTTTGAGCAGAAACTGCCCGTTTACAAACGTTACACATCAAAGGATGAGGGTCAACATACATACAGAGGTAATAAAAGAATGCACAATAAACAACCAAAACAACTAAAAGAAAAAATAAAGATACTCAGTTATAACATACTTTGAGATAATATTCATATAATGAGCAGCTTGAGTAGGCAGCTGGCTGCGTTAACAATAAGAGATAGAGGGCACCATAGGCAGTTAGTATTGCAGGCGTGCGACCGGGAGAGGAAGTTGGCAGCTAATGGGCCACTGTCCGATGGTGGTGGAAAATGTCTTGTACCAGTGGAGATATGAAGCAGGAAAGGAGTCACCAGGAAGGCCCAGTGCCAGAGGGAATGAGACTGGAAAAGGGCGGGCTGTGAGACATGAGTGAGCTGGGAGATGTTTAGAGAGATCTCTGTTCAGAGAAGCAGTCACATTGAGTGGTAGAGGTGAGGTAAAGTTTTGAGATTCCTTTTGCAGGGTCCAAGTGTAGCAATGGCAGAAGCATGTATACTATATACCCAGATTCAGAAGAATTCCTGTTTTCCTGCAACCATGAGGAGGCTGATATGAGGATAGTGCTACATTCTGCTCTTGTGAAAGGCCCAGTTGTCATCCAAGCCAAAGATGCAGACATCCTCATCCTGATAGTTTACGTTTTCGCAAGGACCCATCCAGATTCACCATGGATACTCCAAATCAACCCCAATGAATTTGTAAACATAGGATCTATACAGTGGCGTGAAAAAGTATTTGCCCCCTTCCTGATTTTCTCTATTATTGCATATTTGTCACACTGGATGTTTTCAGGTCTTTAGACAAAATATAATATTAAATAAAGGAACCTGAGTGAACAAATAACACTTTTTTTTTTACTTATTTTATTTATTTAATGTAAAAAGTTAACCAACACCAACTGGCACTGTGTGAAAAAGTAATTGCCCCTAGTTAAATCAAACCAATTAAAGGGATAATTAGAGTCAGCTGATTGAACACAGCCAGCTTGATTACAGCCAGCCCTGCTCAATATAAACCTCACTTATTTTGGCCCTTACCATCAGAGTCACGTTGCCAGCACAAAGATTCAACAAGCATTGTGCCATGATCAAAGGAAGTTCTTGAAAAGATCAGAAAAATGTGTTGCCCTCTATCAGTCTGGAAAGGGTTACAAAGCTATTTCTAAGGCTCTGGGACTCCATCGAACCACAGTGAGAGCCATAATCTCCAAATGGAGAACACTTGGAACAGTAATGAATCTTCCCAGGAGGTGGGCCTGCCAAAATTACTCCAAGGGCGCAGTGTAAAATCATCCAAGAAGTCTCAAAGGATCCTAAACAACATCCAAAGAACTGCAGGCTTCTCTTGCCTCAGCTAAGGTCAGTGTCTATGACTCCACAATCAGAAAGAGACTGGGCAAAATGGACTCATGTGAGTAGCAAGGGCGGAAACCACTGCTAACCAAAGAACATAAATGCTCGCCTCTCATTTGCCAAGAAGCACCTGGATGATCCACAAGCCTTTGGGAAAATGTTCTATGGACAGATGAGTCCAAAGTGGAACTTTTGGACAACATGGATCCCATAATGTCTCGCGAAAGCAAACACAGCATTCCACAGTAAGAACACCATACCAACAGTCAAACATGGTGGTGGTAGTGTGATGGTGTGGGGATGCTTGCTGCCTAAGGACCTGGATGACTTGCCATAATTAAAGGAACCATGAATTCTGCTCTGTACCAGAAAATTCTTAAGGAGAATGTCCAGTCATCCTTCCGTCAGCTGAAGCTGAAGCTGCAGTTAGGTCATGCAGCAAGACAATGATCCAAAACACAAAAGCAAGTCCACATCAGAATGGCTAAAAAGAAGTAAAATTAAAGTTTTGGAGTGGTCTAGTCAAAGTCCAGACTTAAACCCAATAGAGATGTAGCAGGATTCCGAAACGAAGCAGTTCATGCTCAAAACCTACCAAATGTTACTGAATTAAAGCAGTTCAGCGAGGAAGAGTGGGTTAAAATTCCTCCACAGTGATGTGAAAGACTGATATTGAATTATAGGAAGTGTTTGGTTGCAGTCATTGCAGCTAAGTGTGGTGTAACCAGTTATTAAGTGTAAGGGGCAATTACTTTTCACACAGTGCCAGTTGGTGTTGGTTAACTTTTTTTCATTAAATAAGTGAAATTAAAAAAAAAAAAAAGTGTTATTTGTTCACTCAGGTTCCCTTTATCTAATATTACATTTTCTCTAAACACCTGAAAACATCCAGTGTGACAAATATGCAATAATAGAGAAAATCAGGAAGGGGGCCAATACTTTTTCACGCCACTGTATATGATCACATTGAACATGCTGCAAGTCTCAATTTGATAGCATACCACGCTGTCTCTGGATGCGGTGCAGCGAGTTACTTCTACAAGATATGAAAGAAATTAGATTTTCAACATTCACACAGGGTTGAAGAAAGAATAAATCTCCTTTCAGGGCTTGGGGAAAGCACATATGCTTCACAAGACACTGAATAAATGTCAAGACCTTTGTTCAACACTGCGTGTACAATGGTAGAGGAGGAGAGGCTCTGGTAGACACACGAGTAAGGCAATACAATAACCTGAAAGTAAAGACTACGCAAATGATTCTACCAGACCCAGTGAGCCTATATCAGCACATAAAGAGAGCAAATTTGGTAGCCAACTATTGGCTCCACTGCACGGAGCCGGAAACCCGGAATGTTTACCCTTATTTGTCAGGATGGAAATGAGAGGATGAAACACTGAAACTTGTGTGGTTCATTGGGTTTCAGTTACCTGATATTCTACATCATAGATGAAAGGGCAGAAGGGTAGCCAGCTGATGATGTGCAGCTGACAGAGATGAGGCAGATGATGAAGGTGAGTCAACATCTCAAAGACACACACACAGAAGATCAAATAAAAAACCTTTGACAACAGTGCCAACGACTGATTGTACAGGAGATGATGACACTGAAAACGACATATCGGCAGCCAATGAACAAACTTCTGTGGATGAATCTTCAAGCTTCAGGAGTGAATGTGACAGTTCAGATCCAGAGTGGACTCCAATATAATGACTTCAAAACTGGACATTACAACCAAGGTGCACTGTTGACCCAAAATATTCATAGTGTTGGGTCAAATCATTGATTAAGTTACTTAATCCTAAACAACAAATCAGCACATACAACTTTTGGGATTTTAAGCATTACGGTACATACTTCAAACTATTTTATAAGTAAATTGCCTCGTGAATTCAATTGTTTTATGTAGTATTAATGTATGCATTTGGTCCTGTATCTAACAGGGAGCCTCAAAGCAATGTATAGATGTCATAAATGTTCAATATATAGATGTTCATGAATCATTGATACTTGGTATCTTGGAAGCTAGGGATTTGGAAATTATTAGTGGATCAAGTATTTACTAGTGATATAGTGGCCATATTGGAGTTTGGTGGCCATTTTGGATTTTCTAAGTTGTTCCATCCTACTTGATATGGCAATTAATGTAAAAATGACACCTTGAAATTATAAATTGGGCATTTCTAGGCTGAGCTATGGGGTCTGGAGGGCCCATAAATTCCAAAATCAGAAATAGACCCCCCAAGGAGCCATCCACCAATTTTCTCGGTGGTAATAAGCAAATTCTGAAAGGTGAGGTCTATCTACACAGGAATCTGCAGAGATACCAACCTTTGCATTGTAAATTGAAAGATTAGGCCAGTATACCTGTCTAAGTTGCAATGAGGAGAGGGCAGAGGAAAGATGTGGTGCAGGAGTCCTCTAGGTCTAGGAGACAGTAAACTGTAGATTTGAAGGTTATTTCCAGAAATATCTGTGAGGGGAAAAAAGTACAAACACAAACCCTTGAAGGAGTCCAGGTGGTTTGACCCCAGAGTCAGCCAATCTCAAACTAGTCTAATGCCAGCTGCTTTCCAGGAGGGCTGGAATATTGGTTTATGGTCTCTACACAAGGGAGGGTTACCCTAAAGAGGGGTCCAAGTGAAGGGGCAAGTAGGACCAAGGTTAGTCTCGCTAGCTGATTCCAAGGCATAACTGAGGTCCAGAAGGTTGACCAGAACATCAAGTGGGAAGGTAGTGGTGAGCAGAGATAGATAGCTGGGGAGTGACCCCCCACAAAGGTCTTTCTCGACTGTAAGCCATAGTGGGGGGAGGGCCTTCCTTGAGAAGTACTTAGTGATTTGGGCAACAAGAAAGGCCAGATGATATGCAGAGTACCAGGGTAGGTTCCACCCCCATGTGAGTGCAGTTTGACATAACTGTATTTGGGGAGTTTCCCTTCCCAAAGGAAGTTCCCAATCATTGTGACTATCTTGGAAAACAGGAGCTAAGGTATGTTAACTGGGAGGTGAGATAAATGGTGTAGACATTTAGGGACTGTGAAGAGCAGATACCTTGCCAGTCAGCAAGAGGCTTAGCTTTTCCACTGGTCATATTCCTCTTATGGAGGTGTAATAAAGGAGAATTGTTAACTATACACAATTAAGAGCAATCTGGCATAATCCAGATGACAAGATACCTAAGGGAATTTGATGACCATTTGAGTCCCAGGGCAGAAAAAGGCACGGGGCAGTGGCCATTCAGGGACAGAACCTTCCTTTTAGAGGGATTAACCTTCAGACATGAAACAGCCTAGAAGGAACAGAGAAGTTCAAGTAAATGGGAATACTGGATGGGGCCATAGAACAGAGGACCAACAAGTCATCTGCATACGTTTTGGTCTTATGTTCTGAAGGGCCAACCTGGATGCCTGTGAGTGCTTCACGCTCCCAGAGCACAATCTTTAAGGGCTCTATTGCCAGGACAAACATTACTGGAGAGAGTGGACATCCCTGCTAGGTTTCCTTATGGATGGAAAAGGGGATGAGCACAGATTGATTGTAAGGACCTGGACAAGTGGGTGGGTGCATAATGTTTGGACCCAGGACAAAAAGAAGAGATCAAACCACATCCTACTGAGAACATGTAAGAGGTACTGGGAAGTGGTAGACCCAGAAGGAGTAGCTGTGGGGATAGAATACCTGGGCCTACTACATTTGTACACTGATGCTGGACCAAGGTTCAGAAGCATTGTAACTAGGGACAGGCCCATAGGATGTGGTAGACATCATCTTCTGGAGCCACATAATGCCAGCACTGATCATGAAATAAGAAGCTCAGCATTCAAAGTTTCTCTGGTGTCCTATACCAAAGATGGAGCATTTTATTTTGAATTAAGAGACGATGGCTCTCTGGGCATATGCTATTGCCCTCCAGCCAACAGTTTTCCATAGAGTTGAAAGCTTTTTTAAATCAATAGTGATCGCTGCTGAAGGAGAGATGGCAGAGCTCACCACATGGATAATATAAAACAAGGAGCACAGGTGGTCCAAGTTGAGTTAGCCATTAATGAACCCCACCTGGGAAGGATGGGCCAGAACTGAGAAAAGCTGTTTTAATTGTGAGATGAGCACCTTCACAAGGATTTTGGCATCTTCAGCATTAATAAGTAACTACGTTGATGTCACTGTATTCTGCTGCATTGTAGTCTTCAGCTCAATGGATGCCACTGGGTTCTGGAACTGATAAGTAATTGAAAAAAAATAATTTGGACAGGAAAAAGACTGCATTAATATGGGCCCTAAATAAGGAAAAAAATAGGACTATTTCAAAACAAAAACATGTACAGACTTCACAAATACCCACATTTACAATTATATATTAAAAAATGTAAAAAACATTGTTTATGTTCCCTTTAAGAAGCTAGTGGATTGAGCTGTCTTAAATTGCAATGTAAATATGCACGCTTACAGTATATTAAACATCAGTCCACTAGTTATGTGATATTTAGGATATTACCCCATGTTTTATGTCTTGATCAAGATGAGCTCATAGTATTATACCTCATTTAGTTTATACATGTGTGCTTCACAGACACTTCACCAAAGCAAGAACTGATAGCGTGGGAGGAAATTTTCAGTCCTACAAAAACTGAAAGCATGTCAGAGCAGGCTGAAAGATAGACCGTGTACTGAGGAGTAGGTGTCTCAATAAAACCTCTGCTTCCTTTTTAAACTGGCATGTAAATCATTTATTTCCATCTATTTTTAATATTCTTTTCTGTTACAAAGTAGTGTTTGAAATACATTTTTATTTATTTGTGTGTGCCTTGACTCCCTGGATTGGCTGACAAGAAACAGACTTAGGCCAGTGTAGTGTCAGCTGCTGTTTCATTCTCACACTACAAGCAAAGATTTATTTTCCAGAGACAGTTGAAATATGTTTTAATTTGCATCCTAACTGACAGGGTTATAAACCTTTTAGTCAGTAATTTTGTAAAACGTGTTCTCATTTATATAAAGTGTTCCTTCAGAATGCCGGTAGTGCTAGGAAGAAAGAAACAGCACACTTGGTTTCTCAGTTTTCAGTAATGTATGGCTTTATTTTCTGGAGGCATGCAACTTACAGAATGGTATGCAAGAGTCATGTTGCTGACACACAGTGAACTGTAATTTGTGAGGTATGGTAACATTAGTTTAACAACAGCTTGATTCAGTTCTTTTCATTTTCTAAAAAGGGGATATTAAATTGAATTTACCACTGAAAAGGACAGCACAGCCAGCCCATCAGCAAAGTGGTAGCACTACCAGTACTGACATGGTGACCTGGGTTCAGGAATGATCCTGGGTCACTGGGGGCTGGCTGGGGGGAGAAGGATTGAGCATCATAAAGGATGCTCGTCTCCTCTGGAGGGGAAGGGCAAAGGACTGCTTTCATGACCCAAACCAGTGCTGCAACTGGTGGAAGCATAAGCAGTGGTCTCATACTCTCTGAGTGGGAAGGGGAGAATGCTTTTAGGTGCTTGGCTGCAGCATTAGTCAGTACACTGCCAGCCTGGACTTATGTCCTTTGCACTGGCACCTGTTGGGGTCTGGAACTAAGGAGGGGGTACTGGCTGATATCCTCAGCATTGAGCAGCATGATGTTGGGAGCCCAGCACACCTGGGCCCAGCAATGAGAGCTGGGGATCTCTGTATGCCAAGTCCCAGCCAACAAATCAGGGGGAGGGTATATCCCCAAGCCATCAACTGGGAAAAATAACAAAAAAAAAAAAAAAGAACAGCACTTAAAAATTCCCTCGGGCTGGTTGATACAATAGCTGTCTGAAATCAGGGCTGTTATAAAGTGTGTGTATATATATATATATATATATATATATATATATATATATATATGTTTATATACACACACACACATAGAGTGTGCTGCTGCTCATATATATATTTACTACATGTGTTATATTTCATGCATTTCAAGTTTTGTATATTCAGCACTGTCACTTTAAGCTTTGACCTGCAATAAAGTGAGCATGCTCATACATGTTATGCCATGAGAAAGAGCCCAGGGGAGCTTGAAAACCTTTGACAGTATTTGGTGTGGGCCATAATTTTCTTACAGCTTGGAATCAGATTTTCAGTCATCTGGGATTGTTTGTCTGGGCATAAGCCTGAGCTTTACTTAAAATCACTTCCAGTCTGTATTACTAAGAATGGCGCTGTACTTCTCTTGAGATTCCAGACCTTAGCAAAAATGAGAAGATAATAAAAAATGTTGATCAGTACTCTTATCCACATTACTATTTGAAATCAGCAGCCCATAATCAAGATTAATCACAAATTTAACATGAGAAACAATGCAGCCAGTCCACTAACTCTTTAAGGAGATGGGCAAGTCCTAACTGAATTGATAGCTCTGAGTTATTACGAACATACTGTAAGGAGGAAAGGACTCCCCCATCAGGTTCTTGTTAGAGATAAACAAGTGGAAGGAATGACAGACAGTGGCAAATTATGTAATAAACAAGTTTATTACAAAAAAATTTACAAATTTCATTGTATGCACTGGGAGAAACAGGTGTTCCCAAATACCTAGGTATAGCAAATTCTCAGAGAACCCTTGTAAGACTATGCCTTCTATAGTGACATAAGGAGAAAGGTGCAACAGTTCTCATTGGCTGAAACAAGTGGTACTGTATCACTACAGTACTGAATAGAAAATGTTGAGGTAGCAAAAAGGAAAAATAAGCATTACGCTATACAGAAAATATAATGTTAGTTAGAACAAAAAATATACAGAAGCACTCCAGTAGCTGTAAGGTCATTATGGTGCAAAGGCAGTGTCAGCAGAAATGCATGTGAAAAAAACTACTTTGGAAAAAGGATATGGTTAGGTCCAAAACACATATGCTTTATATAAGCAAATGCATAACAGTACAACATAAGCAAAATGAATATTGCATATAACAGAAAAATAAAGAAATAACACTATAAAATGAATGAATGCTATATAGTGTATACAATTAGCAAGCATGATCCCTAATACCCACGCATTACTATATGTTAGTGTAATACAGCAATATCACAGTAACGATAAAACATTTGTCATTGGTGTGTGCATGAGGATGCAAAGGGTGTGGGACCCAGGCATAATGTTCCCCTCCTTGTTGCCTCAAAAGGGGAAACACAACCACAGGGAAGTGGTTGGAATCATTTACAAGCCCAAGGCATGAGCCTTGTAAAGGAATATGTTGCTCATGATGTCACATGAGAGTACATCACAGAAAAGTGTTAGTATTAATACTATTTGATAAAAATAAAACAGGGTTACATGTGTGATGGATAATCACAGACTGAAACCTAAATGCAGGCAAAAATTCATGCAGTTTGTAAAAAGCAGACAGAGAGTCAGGGTTACTGTCAAAAATGGGCCTGTTCAGGAGTTGGTACATGGTGGTCACAGATGGAGCACAAATGGTGTATTTGTAAAGCATAATGCAGAACCCAGGGATGTCAACACCACAATTGAGATATGGGAAAAGATATTAACTTGTGATACCACATAGAACATAATATGACATAACAGTGTCTGTTGATGAAGAAGAGTTCATTGAATTTGCTTTGGGAGTGGATAAGGTAGATGCTACCTGGCTGTTGAGGTGTTGCACACCCGTGGAGCTCGATTGAAGAATGTGTTGATAATGTCTCTTGACAGACAAGTCATTATAAAACATATAGGACTAGTTTAGAAAGTTTATATCAGTAACAGTCCTTAAAGTTCATATAAGGAACCACAAGTTGGCATAGTTACAGGTGAAATGTCATTTGCAGAAAGGTGGTAACCTCACACGGCACATGGGGCTTTGCCGATGATAATTTAAAGATGAAACACCATTGTCCCGAGAACCTCGCCAATAAAGACATAGACAAGATTGTGAGTGGTTACTCAGTTTGGCAATTGATTTATTGAATTTTCAAAGATATTATTGCTTACAATAACATATTACATCTCCACAACTTTCATTTTACAATCTCTTCCCAAGAATACTTATATACAGTACATTGTATACAGCCACATTCTTATTCAATTCATTGCTTCTATTCATTTCTTCTTTTTCTTCTGTCCCCAAACGTACATCATGGGGGGCCTGGCCTCTTCCTCTTTTGCTGTGCACACCATGCCCCTGCTTCTTGCTTATCAATTCTGTGTCCTTTTTAGTGTTTTCCATTTTAACCCCCCTTTCTTTCCTGTCCTCCTCCATTTTTTTCCATTAGTCCACTTCCAGCTTGCAACAAACGGTGGACTCCCCTTATTCCCCAACTCCCCATACCTATATATATATATATATATATATAGATATAGATATAGATATAGATATAGATATAGATATAGATATAGATATAGATATATCTATATCTATATCTATATCTATATCTATATCTATATCTATATCTATATATATATATATATATATATGACAAAGAACCTCTGTGTGCAAACACTGAGGCAAGGGTTACCCCAGAGGGCATTTGGCTGAGAAGCCAAGTTTCAAAAAAATACAAAATCACACATGCCCACACAATGCAAAGCATCATGACTGCATATGCAAATCACCACAGAATGTTATGCTGGTTCAGCTTTAAGCAGAATTGCATGGTGCCGAAAGGCCTCTCACATAGTTTGCAAAGGGTGCTGACAGATGACATAGACACATGTTTCATCCTACCAGGACTCATCAGTATGCCTCATCTGTTAGACACCCCAGTGGAATGAACCAGCTACCCTAAGACTGCCGGGTCCTTTTTCCCAACTATATCCGCATTTGGATGCTGGATGGTGTCCTCCAGACTTAGAACATACGTGTCAGAATAGGCAGTTAGGCCACAAGCAGAATGCCCTGTTGTATCCCCAACAGGCCTTCAATGCCACCCTCCTCTTTTTCCTCCCTCAGCCTCCTTCTCAGTTGGCCCTGTGTAAATTTCCAGCCACAGGTCTATTTGTCTGGCATCCCATTTTATGTCCCCAAAATGTGCTATTCTTTTCCTAAATTTCTCGTCGTATCTTAACCAACTATGGCCCCCCTTTTTATATTCATTTTTTATAATAAGGGAATGTGTCAAGAGCAGGGTAGTGAGCTCCAGCCACTTTTCAATGACAATGGCAGTGAAATAGGTGAAACCCATGGACCAGTTGACCCAGGTTTTTCCTTTCCATGATTTGTCATCCTCCCCTTCTCCTAACAAAACTACCACCACCGCCGTGTCTTTCTTCTCGAAACTGTCCTCCTCATACTTATCCATGTAGTCGACATTCGCAAGGTGAAGATGTCAATGTATTCCCCTTTCCAGATCTTTTCTTTCATGGCCATAGGCACATGGTCCACTAGCCGCACCCCTGGTGCCCTGACCTTCTTTCCCATCATGGGGCCTCCTAGTGCCACCCTGCTCCCTCCATCTTCCCCTGTCCCTTTTATTTCTCCTAATGCCTTCTCCAACTGCCTCAAACCATTATTCCCCATACTTTTCAGCATCTTCTCAACATATTCTTTGACACTGCTCTCTAGTGTCACCACCTGATTACCTGTTGTGGCTGGCTGTGGGGTGCTGGGTCCCAGCTGGGGCACTTCTGCTGGGCCGGGTGTGGGTGTCGGGTCCTGTGGTGGCATTGCCAGCTCAGGCAGAGGGGGCGGAAACACAGGAGTAGGTAGCTCAGGTGCTGGTGCTGGCACTGGCATGGGGGCCAGTGTCAATTCCGGGAAAGGGTCACTGCAAGGTGGAACCAGAGGAGCCCTCCAGTGGTAGCACAGAGACCACTGCACTATGCCCCAGTTTACTGGGCCATTTTGGCACCCTCTTGTTCCTCTCTTACCCTTTCCTCTGCTTCCACTTCCACTTCATGCCATTCTCCCCCCATCCAGCACTGCCACCTCCAACAGCTGGTTTGCCTTGTCCACCAGGTCCCTCACCGCCCAATAACAGGCTTCTTTGCTTGGCTTTGCTTTCTTTGGTGCCATCCTTCTGATCCAAGATATCTAGTTAAAAAGAAAACCACAACAAATCAGCATTTTCCCCTTTGTTATATCAGCACAGTTGCCCAGGTATGTATCTTAGAGTCTTAACATTGCTCTATGCTGCCAGCTCACCATTCTCTAGCCAGCCCCATAGGCTCCCTGCTACTCAAAAATGCAGTTTGTCTCCCCCTTAATCATCCTCCCCATTGCTCCCTGCTCCCCATTCTTGTGCCCTGTGTCCCCTGTCCCATCCTGCTTCTACCAGCAACAGGGATAGTCAGATGGTCTGAGGGTGCATCCCCACACCCATGGACTCCACCATACCACTTTTAACCCAGTTAATCAGGCCTGCCTTCCTGCACATGCCATCGTGCACCCTGGCATCCCCCCACTAACATCCTTCTGCCAGGATCTCCTGTGGTCTTCAGCATACTGAAGCCCTTGATACCTGCTGCACTGTGGGGTGGGGTGCTGGGCCATCACCCATCAACCTGTGGGGTTCCCAGCCCCCTAGATCTCCTCTCATGTGGAGATAATGTCAGACACCCTCACCAAGCGATGTCACTAACTGTGCCCCTTTCTGTTTAAAATTACACCCGAAATTCATGGGAAAAGGGGAGCCTTCCATTAAAACCCCATGACCTGCTGCCCACCAGAGCCCCCGTTACCATCTTTTTCCTTCCTTCAGCAACATGTGACAGAACTCACCAACCCCCATGCTCTGAGAGAGGCCTGCATGGCCCTTAAAATGTAATAATTCCCCCAAATGTGACCACCAAATAAAGAGGGGAAGGCTCCTTCGAATCTTTGAAGCCCCTGTGCTCTTGTTGTCCCCTGCTGTCATCTCGCTACTCCCAAGTCCTGCACCACATGGCAATGATGTCAGACGCCATGTCACACAATGCCTCTCCAGGGCCAATTCTCCTGCAAAAAACTGCCCATTTTGCCCAAAACCATGCCAGAGAAGGAAGAAGCTCTCTAATGTAGGCTGGGAGCCCTTTGATCCCTCTGTCCCTTGCTAGCTCCTTGCTTCTTCCCCCTTGGCCCTGTACTGCATGCCCTCAGGCATACATTCACTGTCTCCCACTCCCTTTCATCTTATTCTCAGTACCCCCAAACTACCATAACTTCCACAATTTTCTGCCATCTCCTGCTGAGACCTCCTGCCCCTCTTCACAGGCTCACTCCTTCTGTCCACATCTTACCTCTTAATTCAAACAGGGGATACCTTACCTTGTTCACCGTGGTTTCTAATTTTAGTCACTTAACCGATCTTCCAAATCTGCCACTATGTCTCCTCAGGCTTCTCTTTATCCCCACAGTTTTAACTTTAACTGAATTATATCTATCTTTTTTTTTTAACTCAGAATACCTCACTAGCAAAATGCCCACTGGCTCCCAACAAAATCTTGCCAACACTGATGTGCATCCAGAGTAAAAAAACTAGTGGAGCAAATTTGTGAGCTCCCCTTGCTGTGCAGCCCCTTATAACTGCCCAGTTAAGTCCTGCCCCTTGGCTTAACCATGCCAATAAATGGTTGCTACCTCACTGTTCCCACCACTCCCCTTTGCCAACCCCTTCTCTGATCTCATCAGGTCCTACCACTTTGTGACCTCATGCCCTTCTTTTATGTCCATCCTCTTCCTCTCTCCCCCCTCCCTTCCCCTCTCCTGAGCTTCCCACACCTCTTGTCCAGGCCTTGGGACAATGGGGTCTGCCCCTTTAATTGGGCAACCCTCTTTATAGTAAGAAAGTCAATGTTTATGTTGTCGGCTGCTGGATGGCTGGATTTGCAGAGGCCTTGGCAGAGGGTGCACTGGATTGTGCATGGATTATTTCAATGGAGTAGCGACACACACTGGTATATTTATTAATTTTTATATATTTATTTAATGGTATTGGAATTGCAAAACTTTGAGTCTGGGACTAGTTTACAAAGATTCCTCATCATGGTACAAAGGCAGGTAAACAAACAATCACAGGTACAACATAGTCTCAGTGATGACATAAAAGGAGATATACAATTTTTTTATACAAGTATGTGCACAATAAAGCTTTGTATCAGATCCTATACAATGTGGTAGCTAATCATAATTGCATGTAACAGCATAGGCATGCATTTATTTTACCTAATCAGCTACAGGTAGAGTAAGGAGCTAGGACATTAGAGGGGGGTTACCAGTGGGGTGGGATTGCATCAGCTAAGCACAGTTACAGCATCAGGTGGTGTCCAGGTGGTGCCTTGGGGCTGTTTTGAAAGGCCCAGTCCTTTGCTCTGAGGAGATATCAGAGGGAAGGGAGTTGACCCAAGTCAGGGCTCAGTAGAGAAAAGACATTTGGGCCAGTGATGTCCTTACTCTGGGTACTTGAAGTGATCATTTGTTGGAGCTCCAGGTGGAGACAGTAGAGATGGAGGGGCTGAGGAAAGTAGATAGGCCAGGGCATTAAACCAGCTACTATTATTTTGGCAAAGATACAAGTCTGGTAGCATGATCTCTCCTCAAAGTTGAGTATGCCTGCCTGTGCGTATAATGTACAGGTGTGGATGAGTCTGTTGGAACCAATAAGTAGTTGGCAAGCCTTGTTGAGAGACATTTGGATTTTGTTGAGTGCTGTTTTGTCTTTTGCACCATATACTAGAATGCCATAGTCCACACAAGATGGGACTGAGGAGGTGATGGCTAGCCTCAGGGCTTCAGGGGAGGCAGTTCTTGTGGCAATAAAGCAGACCAATATGTGAGTTTATAGCATATGCAAGGGTGCGACTATGGTCATGAAAGGAGAGAGAAGTGTCCAAGGTTATGCCAAAGTATTTATAGGTCACATTTTATTGTTATTTTAGTCTTTGAGAAAGGATGTGTGAGCATCCAAAATGCGTCAGGTGAATTTGGCCTTTGCTATGTTTTTATTTTAAATAAATGTATTTTTTACTGACCAGTGCCCATGCCCATGTGTGGCTGTGTGTGCTCTGCCTACTTGTGGTTGTTCTAATTCTAGTTGGGCATTGAAGCACCATATCCTTGTGCTTGCTCCTTTTTGTGGATTGTAGCTGTTTGTGGGAGCTTTAGAGCATAGATTGTGCTCAGAGAGCTTACTTAGCCTCCAAGTGTAAAACCATTTGAGGAGCACTCATTGGTCAAAATATTACAATGTTGTTAGAAAATTCTCCTAATTTGGTGTTTTCCGAAAGTCATTCAGACCCGTTAGGCTATATGATGGAGTTATTGGATGCAGTGGTCAGAAGTAATCCATTTTTTGTGGAAAATATGGAAAATGTGAATCAGACTACAAATGAACATTCTTTGTTTCTGGTATTTCATGAGTTAGAAAGAGGTACACACCAATGGAGATGTACGTTTTGGAATAAAATGAATTTGGAGGCATATGTGACTGTTAATAGAGTCCCCAGAGGTTTAAGATTGATTAAAAACCCTGCATATAGATAAGAGAATGAAGTATTTTTGAAAGCTTGGGAAGAAATATTAACAGACACAAGTTTTAAATGGATTAATTTAATCATTAAATTTAGCAGAGAGAGAGAGAGAGAAGATGTTTTAAAAGCTGGAATAAAAATTGGAGAAAGGAAAATATTGAAATTTAGCAATCATAAAGAGTTTGACACACTAAATCAAAAACTGAAAGCCTCAATTAACAAATTGGATAGTGAACTTAAAGCAGTAAAACAAGACAAATGTGTCCGTGATAAACAAGATTATGAATTAAACTGTTAATTTTAATATACTTAATTTTTTCATTTTATCATATATCATGACAATATACAATACATATTGTGAACAGACAACAGAAGTATTCAACCATTGAGGAGGGACACCCCCTTAATCAAAGGATAGAGAATTTAAAATCGCATCCACTATATAGCATTACCACATTAGAGGGTACCAGTAAAATTAAACTAAATAAAAGTCCCAAATGTTCATTGTGTTAGAGAGTCCAAGAGCAACATGGCATTCATCAAGAATCTTTAAGGATTTAAGGATTGTTCATCAATGTCTAGCCTTATTCAAGGGAACGTGTCCCCATGGGGACAAAATGGTGCCATGTATAAACCTTAATGCAAAAGAGAATCCTATTTTAACTTTCTGCAGCAGATTAACAAAGAGAACTTCCTAAATAGGCATTAGAATGCTTACACTTCAGTCAACATCACTAAAAAAAATTGTAAGACAGAGCTACATTCTGAAAATAGACTATTAAAACACTATTGTAAGTGCTGTGTGTAGGGCTAGTACACTTGAAATAGAACATGACTTTAAATCAATTGCCCCATCTTTAACCTCTATCCTTACATATTATCTATCTGAAGGGATCCAATACAACAAAACAGAATAAAGTAGGCAGAAAACTTAGCTTATACAAAGATCAGGTGAGGCCTGCAATAAAGTCCAGTGTTTCAAGTGTCTCCATCGATCTCTTTGGTGGTGCCAAGTGCTTCATGCTTCTTAAAAACCGTGACCATGCAGTTGGCCCATTTGCCAGCATTGGCCAGATCCAAAAAAATAAATACTTTCCCTTGATGCATGACCCTTAATCATGAAGGGAAGATGATGGTGTGAGTGGTGTCTATTTCCTTTAAGGATCTTCACTCACCATCAAACCTTTTCCTCCACTGTCGGGTTGAATAGCTGAGATCAGGGAAGAAGAACACTGGAGTAGCTTGGCAGAAGACACCAGGAGAAAGAACTGCTTTGTGACTGGACTTCTCTACTGGGACTGAAGAAGTAGAACTCTTGTACTTGGAACTTTAATTTAGGGTAAAAAAACTAACAAACAAAACAAAAAAAAGTGTGTGTTTGTCTGAGTTAACTGAACTGAATGGTTATCCGAACAGTTATCTAGGTGTAAATCTCAGGTGATTGAAAGGACTTGATAGCTGTGAGGTTTAAATTACTAGTAGAAAGATCTAGTAAGTAGGGGGAGTGGCTTAGCTAGAAGGAAGCTACATTTAAAGACTGCCTTAGAAAGATTTTGCTAGTAGCTTGGCAGAAGACACCAGGAGAAAGGACTGCTTTGTGACTGGACTTCTCTACTGGGACTAAAGAAGTAGAACTCTTGTACTTGGAACTTTAATTTAAGGTAAAAAAAAACTAACAAACAAGGGTATGGGGATGGGATTTGGGTAGGGGAGAGTTAGAGCGGGGTTCATGGGTTCTACAGTCCAGTGCAACAGGACTTCTTAAGGGTTCAAAATTAACAGGGTTCAACTTCAGAATAAGTTCGATTTGTGATTAGGTAGGATGGCTAATGATGTGTATATTTCCACATGGAATGTTAAAGGGGGTCCGACAGAAAATGAAACAATACAAAGTTTTGAAACATTTAAACATCTTAAATTGTAATATCTCTTTTATTCAAGAAACTCATTTATTAGACTCTGGGGCCATTCAGATGAGAAGACTTCATATAGGGTAGATTTTCTCTGCTCAAGGTACCTCTAATAGTTGTGGAGTTTTAATTCTCCTTAATAGGAATATCCCATTTACTCTCACTCAGGTGATTTAAGATCCACGGGGTAGATTAGTATTAGTTAAAGGTACTATTTATTCCAAGGAATTATTACTAGGGAGCCTTTATGGTCCTAATAAGGAAGATCCTCTTTTTTATATGCAATTGTTAAACACTATGCTCCCATTATTACCTGCATCCATAATTTTGGGGGGAGATCTTAACTTGTTGTTGGACTCAGGTAAAGACCACACTAGCAATACTTCAGGAAGACCTTCTCCCGCCCAACACTCTGAACATGATTTAATAGACTGCCTGGGTCTTTGTGATGTATGGAGAGTATTACATCCAGAAGCTAGGGAGTATACCTTCATATCCCCAGTCCATAGATCCTCGTCTTGCATTGATTATTTATTGTTGTCACAACAAATTCTGCCTCTTCTATTCAACTGGGGCCCCCTTCAGATCATTCAATAGTGCAGGTTGGGTTGTCTTTCCCTTTTATCCCCAAGCGTCAAACTCGATGGAAGTTGAATGATCAATTACTCCAGGATTCCAAAACCGCTGAGTGCATTAAGGAGCATATCACACAATTTTTTGAAATAAATTCTACACAGGACATTAAACCCGATATTGTGTGGTGTGCCTTTACAGGCTATCTCAGTGGTATCTTAATCGGTTTGGCATCCAGCAGGAAAAAAAAAACAGGAGTTAAAACAGAAAGCTGTGTTATCCCAGATTATACCATTAGAAGCTGATATACATCCACAATCAACAGATGAGGTCAAACAAAAATTAGCAAAATTGAAAGATTCTTACATTGGCATTCTCAATGAGAAGGTGGAGTTTGCAATTTTATGTGCAAGAGCCTCATATGTAGATCATAGAGAAAAAGCAGGAAAGCTACTGGCTCAACGAATTAAACAGCAGGAATCAGCCCGTTTTATTCCCCCAATCCGTTCTAGTTTGGATGGATCCTTAAAATCCTCACCTCAGGAAATAATCTTGGAATTTATTAGGTATTATAAGCAATTGAACAGTGTTATGGAAAATCCTCCCTCTAATTCAACTCTCCTTTTTTATTTAAAAGAGGCTCAATTACCTGCGCTCTCTGAAACCCAGCAAATGAATTTAGTGGCACCAATCTCATCATTAGAAATAGAGGAAGTAATTCAGGTGTTACCTCCAGATAAAACTTGGGGACCTGATGGGTTTTCGTCTAATTTCCATAAACACTTTAAGGAACTGATTATCCCACATCTACTCTCTCTATATCATTTCATATTATCTGGTACGTGAATGGATCCTACAATATTTGAGGGTCTCATAGTTCTTTTACCAAAGCCCGGTAAGAATTTAGAATTAGTGGAAAGTTACAGACCCATTTCTCTACTAAATCAGGATATTAAGATACTAACTAAGATTTTGGCAGATAGGCTTAGTGTAATCCTTCCAGACCTGATAGGCCCACAACAGGTAAGTTTTATGAAGGGAAGATCCTCCATAGATCACCTGCGTACTCTTTCTCATGTTCTCTCTGTGTCCAGGGATGCCTCCTTTCTGGTAGTGTTGGTGTCCCTGGATGCAGAAAAAGCCTTTGATAGAGTTAATTGGAATTTTTTGATTCAAACCTTGAACACCTTTGGCTTTCCACAACAATGTTTGGACTGGGTCAGGGCGCTCTATCAAAACCCTTCTGCCAAAATTTCGAGCAATGGTGTTATTTCAGATTCTTTTTCCTTACATTCTGGTACTAGGCAGGGCTGTCCTCTTTCCCTCTGCTTTTTAACCTCTACTTAGAGCCCTTAATCTGCAAATTGCCTTTATGTCCACAGGTATAAGGTATTACAATCCTAGATACTGATATTAAAGTGTCTGCCTATGCCAATGATTTACTGTTGCAGCTTTCATACCCAGAGACCTCTACTCCTGTCATGCTAGATCTCATACAAGAATACAGTAAGCTTTCTAATTACAAGCCTAATATTGATAAATCCATTGTATTCCCTTTAAATCACAGAGTTTTTAAGCATAGTATTACTGCTTTGGGCCTGTCATGGGCAAAAGAATCCTTACGCTATCTTGGTGTTGAATTAAGTAGAACTACACAGCTTTCCATCAAGAAGAACCTGGACTCATTGTTAACGATAGTCTCACAGGATTTAGAACACTTGTCAGTTCTTCCCATTTCCTTGTGGGGAAGAATAAATTTAGTCAAAATGAATGTACTCCCCAGATTGCTTTACCCTCTTCACTTATTGAATATTTATCTACCTGGATCATGGTTTAAAAAGGTGGAAACCCTAATAATGAAATTTATCTGGGCCAAAAAAACAACCAAGATTAGCATATCATAAGTTAGCGGCTTCTAAACTCAAGGGGGACTACGACTACCTAATTTCAGCTAGTATTATTGGGCTAGTCAAGCTTCCAAATATCTTCAGTGGTTGGCTCCAAACCCACTGCTTGCTCTTTCTGCATGGTTGAAAATTGAATTGTAAATGATTTGTTCATGTAACATGAATTTGTTATTCTTAAAGGTATCAGATTTGACAAGAAAGCTAAAAGGTACTACCATAGATATGACTATCAGAATTCATTCACAGTTATGTGGGTTTCTAAAATATAAACAATAGGCAGATCTCTCTCAATTGATTTGGAATTCTCTAGCCTTTAGAATAGACAATAAATCACCATCATATACATGGTTATCACGACTAGTGAAGGGGAAACTGTCCTTGTTTGTGAAAGATGATGGATCATGGTTATCTTTAGAAGAGCTTGTACTGAAATTCAGTTTATGGCCAAAGGATATCTTTAGAATTCTTCAATAAAGACACCTTTTGGTTAAAAAATTCAAAAGGATAGCTCCCATATTATCAAAGTATTCTTTCCACTATGACCTATGTCCCCTAATTACTTCCACAAAGGTAATTTCCAAAGTATATACTTTTTTATATGACTGGCATTTTCCTGAAGCTTTTGGACCTTCAAGTTACTGGTCTGAATTTTTTCCACATTGGAATATAGATTGGCCGGTCCTATGGAGTGACTGTCACCGTTTTGTAGCTCAAGACAGGTTACGGTTGAAGCAGTTTAATATATTGCATAATCTTTATTATTCCCCGTAAAAATTGGCAGCTTGGGGAGTAATAACCTCCAATCTATATGCCAGGTGTTCACAGAGTGAAGGTACTTTGCTCCATATTTTCTGAGAATGTCCCAAGATAGCTCCTCTCTGGAGAATGATACCGGACAGAGTAGATCCATTGTTGGGACTGTCTGACTTATTCCTGCCTGAGATATGCCTTCTTGGGGACTATTCTCAGATAACAGTGAATATCCGTAATTATACAATGGCAAGAAGGAATCTCAGGCTGTGATTGGTCAGCATGGGATAACACCACGGATCTAGTCCCATTACATAAGTGACCGCATGTAAAGGAAAAAAAAAAAAAACATTGCTCCGCTGCCTACAAGCAGTTTCAACAGTACTCGCGTAGTCGATCTGCTCCCGATTCCTGACAAACGATGATGGCAGACAATGACAGATCGTAAATAAAATGACACCCACCCACAACCCTTTTACAACAAAACCATGAATATTCCTAGTTAAAAAAAGAAATCAGTAATACAGTTGAGTTTCACGGAGTGAGCGCGCCCCAGCAATGACACCAGACAGAGAGAGACAGATTTAATTCTTATTCCTGACAAAGGACGAAGGCAGACAATGACAGATCGTAAATAAAATGACACCCACCCACAACCCTTTTATAACAAAACCATGAATATTCATAGTTAAAAAAGAGAAATCACTAATACAGTTGAGTTTCAAGGAGTGAGCGCGCCCAGCAATGACACCGAGACAGAGAGAGACAGATGTATTCAGTCACTGCAGTGCTCTTGCTCACTCGTTCCACAATTTACCTTCTTCCTCACTTGCCTCCCAAAGTAACAGCCATTCCACATAAAAAATAAAAATTAAAAATGAAAGGTTCCTATTACCAAAAACACAAATGTTTCACTAAACTGGTCAGAAGGCAAAACTGTTCATCGCGTGATTGGAGATCACCCGAATCCACATTCAGCGAGCAACCACATTGTCAAACTGTCACGGCACAGCACTGGCTCACTCCTAAACTCACTATCTCAGTAAAAATGACCTGAAATATTTTTCTACCTCATTCTTTCATCTTCTCAGCAGCAAGTCTGTGTCTGGGGGTGCGGACAACCTTACCAAAAATACAGCAGCTTCACCTTTTGACTAAACAAGAAATATATACTATTTTTTTAATATGTAATCCTACCCATTCCTAAAAATGAAAAAAAAAAATAAAAATTATAAAGCATTTTTCTCCTTATTTAAAACCGTTTCTAAAAGTATGATAACAACCTCATAAATTATTACAAAGCATTACAATTGCAACAATTACTTAAAACTATGAACTTTTAAGGAACTACTTTTTCTTGCGGATGAATATTTCTTATTTATTGTTCATTAAAAGCATAAAAAAAGTCCTGCTTCTTATTTTTACACAAAAGGGCCATTGTATAATAGGAATAATGCACTCCAGGGTGTGTGTCGTGCTGGGATAACGCCATGCCTGGGACGTTGGACGCACTCGGCCTTTGGCCTCGTGCCCAACCACCCCAAGCGTGACGTTATCCCAGCACGACACACACCCTGTTGTGCATTATTCCTTTAATATCATATAGCTATGATTTCTATGTCTGTGAAAAAGTTGGTCCTTAAATATCGGAAAAATGCACAGTCAGTCCTCTACTCTGAATGGCTTAATGAGCTTTTAGCTAATCTTAGAACAGAAAAGGTTATTTTTAGTTTAAATTATAATAATATAAAATACAAAAAGATATGGGCTCCTTTACACATGCTATATGCTACCTAACATGTAAGATGTGTCTTAAATATAGAATTTTGTACTATTTGTATACCGAGACTGTGGGGAGGGGAGGTGGGATGGTGGGAGAGAGGGGGATATGGGATCATGTATGTTGATTCATTTTTGGCTATATGTTTTCCTGTATAATCATGATCCTGTCCATTGTAAAATGTAAAACGTTAATAAACTTTATATTAAAAAAAAAACTAACAAAACAAAAATGTGTGTTTGTCTGAGTTAACTGAACTGAATGGTTATCTGAACAGTTATCTAAGTATAAATCTCAGGTGATTGAAAGGACTTGATAGCTGTGAGGATTAAATTACTTGTAGAAAGATCTAGTAAGTGGGGGGGTGACTTAGCTAGAAGGAAGCTACATTTAAAGACTGCCTTAGAAAGATTTTGCTAGTAGCTTGGCAGAAGACACCAGGAGAAAGGACTGCTTTGTGGATGGACTTCTCTACTGGGACTAAAGAATTAGAACTCTTGTACTTGGAACTTTAATTTAGGGTAAACAAAACTAACAAACAAAACAAAAAAAGTGTGTGTTTGTCTGAGTTAACTGAACTGAATGGTTATCTGAACAGTTATCTATGTGTAAATCTCAGGTGATTGAAAGGATTTGATAGCTGTGAGGTTTAAATTACTTGTAGAAAGATCTAGTAAGTAGTGGGAATGGCTTAGCTAGAAGGAAGCTATATTTAAAGACTGCCTTAGAAAGATTTTGCTAGTAGCTCGGCAGAAGACACCAGGAGAAAGGACTGCATTGTGACTGGACTTCTCTACTGGGACTAAAGAAGTAGAACTCTTGTACTTGGAACTTTAATTTAGGGTAAAAAAACTAACAAACAAAACAAAAAAAGTGTGTGTTTGTCTGAGTTAACTGAACTGAATGGTTATTTGAACAGTTATCTAGGTGTAAATCTCAGGTGATTGAAAGGACTTGAGAGTTGTGAGGTTTAAATTACTTGTAGAAAGATCTAGTAAGTAGGGGGAGTGGCTTAGCTAGAAGGAAGCTACATTTGAAGACTGCCTTAGAAAGATGTTGCTAGTAGCTTGGCAGATTTATTTATTTATTGGTTTCTTTTCTTTTCTTTTTTTTTTAAAGAAAATTATCTGAGGATCAGTGGCAGGATTTTTAGGACAGTAAATTAATAAAAAGGGAACTAGGAGAACTTCAGTAGTAGACAAGTAGTGGAATAGCAGTATAATTGCAGTATAATGTGGGGAGTGGTGCAATGCAGTGGCTGTGGGGAAGCCATATTCAGGCAGACCTTCTGGACACTGAGGTGCTGCCCTATCTGCATGCATCTATCTGGACTGTGGGATGAGGTAGCCAGACTCAGAGTGGAAGTAAACTGGGTCAGGAGTACAATCAAGCCTATCCAGAGACCACCCAGTCCAATGCAACTGCCTCAAAGGATGCCAAGAAGGAGGAGCACTTGGATGACAATGGGCTCAGGGAGGGTTAGAGCGGTCAGGCAGAGGCACATCCCAGATCCTATTCCACTCAATAACTCATATGCCACACTGGCAAACAAGGACAACCAAATACAGGTATCCAGAGAAGTGGAAAGAAAGGATGTGGAGGTTAGCCAAGTAGGTGACCTCAGTGGGGAAAGCAGTGGACCCCAGAGGAGGAGGAAGTGAATCCTGGTAGGGGACTCCATCATAAAAGGGATCCAGCTAGTAACATAGGAGGGGGAGGACAGGGAGGTGAGGTGCCTACCAGGTGCCACGGCATGGAGGGATGGAAGGAAGGCCCTGGGGATCACTGGGAAGGCAAGGCGGGAGGGTGAGCTGGATGTCATTATCCACCTAGGTACTAATGACCTGGCAAATGGGGAGCCAAAGGAAGTTCAGGAAGACTTTAAGAAATTGGGAAGGGGTCTCAAGCAAGTAGCTACTTCTGTCACTTTCTCAGAAGTACTTCCTGTGAGAGGCAAGAGAGAGCATAGGAGTGCATGCACCAGGAACTTTAACTCATGGTTGAAGAACTGGTGCTGTGAGGAAGGGTTTGGATTCTTTGGTGACTGGGGACCCACCTGGAGGGATGGAGGTTTGTTCAAGCCTGACGGCCTGCATCCATCCTGGAGGGGAATCCAAGCACTCAATGATAAGTTTAAATGCTACATTGACAAGCATTTAAACCAGCAAAGGGGGTGCTGTGGGCCAGCAAGGAGGGTACCCACTTGCTCACCCCCCACAGCTAGCAGTGGAACCAGTGAACCAGATGAGTGGCTATCTCTGCAAAGCAGTGTGCAAAAGATGGAGATTAGTGCCTAAGAGGTGGATAGGCAGAAAAGGGGCAAATTCAGCAGTAGGGCAGACAGCAAGGAGAACCAGGGATAAAGGACAGCCAAGGAAGGGGCTGGAGTAGAACAGTGAAACAGTCTAGGGAGGTCAAATCATGGAAAGCCATGTGTGCAAATGCCAGGAGCCTTAGCAACAAGATTGAAGATCTGGAGGCTGTCATGGTACAGTCAGACCTGGACATTGTGGCCATCACTGAAACCTGGTGTAATGATAACCACGACTGGGAGATGGCCATACCTGGCTACAACATATTCAGAAGAGACAGAGCAGGCAGAAAGGGAGGCGGAGTGGCACTGTATGTGAAAAATGACATAAGGGCCACAGAGATCCAGGAGGAACAAAATGGGGGAGAGATACTGTGGATTAAGCTGGAAAGGAAAATGGGGACAGCCATCCACACAGGTGTGGTCTATAGACCACCAGCCCAGGAGGAAGTAACAGATAGGGAGCTGATGCTAGCCATCCAAAGGATGGCAGACAAGGGTGAGGTAGTACTGGTAGGAGACTTCAATATTCCAGATGTGGACTGGAGCATCCCAGCAGCAGCATCAACTAGGAGCAGATTTATCCTGGACTCTCTTCAGGGTGCCTTCCTCAAGCAACTGGTCATGGAACCAACTCAGCAGAAGGCAATACTGGACCTTGTGCTCACAAACAGGGACAGTGTGATGGGGGTAACAGTGGGGGAGCACCTGGGGAACAGTGACCACCAGTCATTGTGGTTTGATATCACGGAAAGAGCAGAACCAAACCACACAAAAACACGTATCCTGGATTTTAGAGGGGCAGACTTTGGGAAAATGGAGAGATACTTGAAAGAGGCATTAAGGGGAATGGGACAGGAATCGAGTTGAGGAACAGTGGGCAGTATTTAAAATGGGGATTAGAAGAACAACAGAATTATGCATTAAGCAGGTTAGCAAGAGGAAAAGGAAGAGGAGATCATTATGGTTTTCCAAAGAGATAGCAAAGAAAGTGAAAGCCAAAAAGATTGCATTCAGGCAATACAAAAAGACACAGGCAGAAGGGGATAGGGAAAAGTACCAGGAGAAGCCAGGTCAGTAAGGGAAGCCAAAGCTCAGACAGAAGAACACATTGCAAAATCAGTGGGTAGAGGGGACAAAACCTTTTACAGGTACATAAGTGAAAAAAGAAAGACAAAGAGAGGGATAGTGAGACTGAAGGGGGAGGATGGGGGCCGCGTGGAGGATGACAACAGTAAAGCTGACATATTGAACAGGTATTTCTACTCATTCTTTACTGGGGAAGAGGAGGGTAATGGGTCTGAAGGGAGTACAAGGGGTGAGAATGGTGTAGAAATGGACATAAGTCCCTTTACACGAGAAAGGGTCCTGAATGAAGTGGAAGTAATAAGAGTTGTTAAAGCAATGGGGCCAGATGCGGTGCACCCCAGGGTCCTGAAAGGACTAAGAGAGGTGGTGGCTGAACCTCTGGCTATTCTGTTTAGCCGATCACTGGAAACAGGGGAGGTACCCAAAGACTGGAGGACAGCAGATGTAGTCCCCTTATACAAAAGTGGGAACAAAGAGGAAGCAGGGAACTACAGATCAGTCAGCCTCACCTCGGTAGTGGGGAAGATCATGGAAGCACTACTGAAGGAATGATTGGTGGAACATCTGGTTGTCAATGGACTTCAGGACCCAAGGCAGCATGGTTTCACCAGGGGGAGGTCATGTCAGACCAACCTCGTTGAATTTTCTGACTGGGTGACTAGGGAGGTGGATCAGGAGAGGGAAGTGGACATGGCCTATCTGGACTTTAGCAAGGCCTTTGACACTGTGCCACATAGAAGACTATTACACAAACTGGGGAATATGGGTGTGGGCAGGACAGTAGTGTGGTGGGTAGGTAACTGGCTGGGTGGCAAGACACAGAGGATGGTGGTAAATGGCTGTCACTCCACAGAGGGAAGAGTGACCAGTGGGGTACCACAGGGATCAGTGCTGGGACCGGTCCTATTCAACATCTTCACCAGTGACATGGCGCAGGACCTAGAAGGCAGAATTTCACTCTTCACTGATGACACAAAGCTCTGTAACAGAGTAGACACACCAGAGGGTGTAGACAGAATGAGAAGGGACCTGCAGAAACTTGAAGAATGGTCAGGGGTTTGGCAGTTGAAATTCAATGCAAGGAAGTGCAAGATAATGCATATGGGGCACAAAACCCTGGCACAATATATCAGTTGGTGGCTGAGGATATAGCATGCACCAAGCAGGAAAGAGATCTTGGGGTTATCATCTCTGATGACCTCAAGGTAAGGAAACAGTGTGACAAGGCAGCAGGTAAAGCAAATAGGATACTGGGATGTATAGACAGGGGCATCACCAGCAGGAAAAGGGAGGTCATAATTCTGCTATACAAGACACTAGTGAGGCCCCACCTGGAGTATAGTGTACAGTTCTGGAGACCATACCTACGTAAGGACATAGACAGGGTAGAAAAGGTTCAGAGGAGGGCAACAAAGATGGTGCATGGATTGCATAACAAGTCCTATGAAGACAGGTTGAAGGAACTGAACATGTACTCCCTGGAGGAGAGGAGGGAGAAAGGTGATATGACAGAGACATACAAGTATCTTACAGGGAGGAACAGGGTGCAGGAATACACTATTTTAAGCAAAAAAGATGTTCCAGGACTAGAGGGCATGGGATGAAGTTGGAGGGAGGATGATTCTGAGGAAAACGAGGAAGAATTTCTTCACAGAACGGGTGGTAGACAAGTGGAACACCCTGCCAGAGGAAGTGGTGGGGGCTGAAACAATCACGGGATTTAAGAATGCATGGGATAGACATAAAGGAATTCTGGAGGTTAGGGGTAAGGGGCAACAGACTTCTAGGAAAACATAAACTGAACTTACAAGCTCAAATGGGCAGACTGGGTGGGCCATAGGCCCTTATCTACCGACACTGTCTACGTATCTATGTATCTAGAAGACACCAGGAGAAAGGACTGCTTTGTGACTGGACTTCTTTACTGGGACTATATTTCCCTCCTTCCCTCCCCCCCAAAGCTAGTTCTACTTTTATAGGCACAGAATTTGACTGACAACAGGAACTTCCTGTTTGGGAGCAGGCAGTGAGTGATCACAGAGCCACCAAAGACCCACCATCCTAGAAGGGCAAGAGTAGCTCTCCGGCCCCCTCTAGCTGCTGGAGGTCTGCCTCTGAGCAAGTAAGGGGTCTACTGAGAAATATAGGATATTCTTGTCTCAGAACAGGACAATCAGGAGCTAAAGGGCACACATGCAGAAAGTAAAGAGAGAGAGAAAAAAAACAGAGGAAAGAGTAAGGATTGCAAACAGTTAAGGGGCCAGAAATAAGACATGATGGGAGTGGAGCAGTGCAGTGGCTGTGGAGCAGCCGTCTTCTGGGAGATGTTCTGGAGGATGCGGTGTCATCCCATCTGCGGGCACCTCTCTGGGCTGAGGGAGGAGGTTGCTCATCTTCAGGCTGAGTTGGCCAGGATTTGTGGAACCTCATCTTCCATCCAGGGACCACCAGTGCCACTGCCGTTGCCTCAGAGGTTGCCAAGAAAGAGGAGTGGTTGGACCACTGTGGGCTCAGGGAGGGTGAGGGTGGTGGAACAGAGGTGTATCCCTCCAGTTGTACCTCTCCACAATTACTATGACATTCTGGCAAAGTGTGGTTCCTCTATGGAGGCAACTGCAGTGGAGACCAAGGAGGATGATGGGAACCTCCACAAAGAAAACCAAAAGGAGGGTGGCAGAGGACCCCACAGGGGAAGGAAACAACTCCTGGTGGGGGACTCCATTGTTAGGAAGGTAGAACTGGGGGAAGAAGGGGAGAGGGAGGGAGGTAAGGTGCCTGCCTGGTGCCATGGCTAGGAGGGACAGGGAGCGAATCCTCATGATTGCTGGACCAGCTGCACAGGGAAGGGAGCTGGATGTTATTGTCCACCTAGGGACAAATGACCTGGCTAAGAAAGGGATTAGAGAAGTGCAGGAAGAGTTAGTGGAATTAGGGAGGTGCCTTAGATAAGTAGCACACACGGTAACCTTCTCAGAGGTGCTGGCTAGGGTGTTCCACACCATGGGATTCAATCAATGGTTGAAAAACTGGTGTGGAGCACAGGGATTTGTCTTCATTGGGGACTGGGGGTCCGCCTGGAGTGATGCAAGCCTCTACTGGCATGAAGGGTTGCATCTGTCCAGGATGAGAACCAGAATCCTAGATGATAAGTTTAAATGCTTCATTGGCAAGCATTTAAACTAGCCAAGGGGGGAGGCACTGGAAAGGAGCAGGGAAATCCTAGCCCCCCCAAAAAAATCATGGTAGTAAGTGCAGTAAACACCAAAATAGAGGTGTCGATAGGGAGAAGGGCAGGAGTAAATGGAGAAAGTGACAAAGGCAAGAAGGACAGGGATGGGGCAAAAAGGAGTAAGGCCATCAGGAAATGGAGGGTAATGAGTACCAGTGCCTGTAGTCTGGGAAACAAGCTCCCTGAGCTGGTGGCCTTGATGGAAGAGGGAAGCCTGGATATTGAAGCAGTCACAGAAACATGGTACACAGAGAACCGTGACTGGGATGTTAACATACAAGGGTACTAACCACAGGAGAGACAGGCAGGGAGAAGAGGGGAGGAGTAGCTCTCATGTAAAGGAAGGGATAAAAGCAACTGAACAAAAGAGTAAACAGGGAGGAGAGGAGGCACTGTGTGTCACCTTGGAGACTGGAAAGGGCACCACAATCTGCACAGGGGTTGTGTACAGACCCCCATGTCAGGGGAAGGAATGGACAAGGATATGATAGAAGGCATTCTTAGAATGGCAGAGAAAGGGGAGATACTGTTGATGGGAGACCTGAATATGCCAGATGTTAACTGGAGCACATTTGCTGCAGCCACATCCAAGAGCAGGGCCATTCTTGATGCCCTACAGGTGGCTGGCCTCAGACAGCTAGTTTCGGAACCCACTCATGAGGGAGCAATCTTAGACCTCGTACTCTTAAATGGGGCAGTGAGAGGATCTCAGATCTAGAAGTGGGTTGCCATCTGGGAACAAGTGACCATCAAACAGTGTGGTTCAAGTTAAACTCAGCTACAGAGTCAAGCCATAGAAAAGTGAGGGTACTGGACTTCAGGAGGGCTGACTTTGGCAAGATGGGACAGTGCCTCAGTAAAGCACTAGCAAACAGGCTAGAAGGAGGTGTGGAGCAACAATGGGGAATCATCAAAACTGCCATCACAGAGGCAACAAGCCTTTGTGAAGCAAATAAACAAATCAAAATGAAAGAAAAAGCCACTATGGTTCTCAAAAGAGGTGGCTGTGAAAGTCAGGAAGAAAAAGATAGCATTCGGAAGTATAAGGAAACACAGAAGGAGCAGGACAGAGAGCTGTACCAGTTAAGGCAGAAGGAAGCAGGGAGGGAAGTCAGAATAGTAAAGGCCCAAACTGAGGAAAAGATAGCCAACTCAGTTAAGAAGGGGGATAAAACCTTTTATAGGTACATCAGCGAGCGTAGAAAGACAAAGGGAGGGATAGTGAGGCTGAATAGAATGAACGGTGGGTGGGCAGAGGGGGACAGTGAAAAAGCAGGATACTGAACGAATATTTCTGCTCAGTATTCACAAAAGAGGAAGGGGACATGCCTAATCCAATTAACAGAAGCACTCTTGATAGGGGGTCGATCCCAGGCCTTTCACAGAAGAAACGGTTCTGCAAGAACTCCTAAAACTGAAGGTGGACAAAGCAATGGGACCTGATGGAGTTCACCCCCAGAATTCTAAAAGAATTAAGGGGGAACTAGTGAAACCACTGGCAACTCTTTTTAATATATCATGGGAGGATGGTGTGGTACTTGAGGACTGGAGGAAGGCGGATGTGATTCCCCTTCACAGAAGTGGGACCAAGACAGAGGCAGGAAACTACAGCCCTATCAGTCTGACCTCTATGGTAGGGAAAGTGCTGGAATCACTTCTGAAGGAAAGAATAGTTGAGTACCTAGAGGCCAGTGGGGCACAGGACCAAAGGCAGCATGGGTTCACAGCGGGAAGGTCATGTCAGATGAATCTAATAGATTTCTTTGATTGGGTGACCAAAGTAGTAGACCAGGGAGGGGCTGTGGACATGGCCTACCCAGACTTTGCAAGGCATTTGACACAGTCCCACACAAAAGATTAATAGTCAATTCAACCAGCCTGGGAGTGGGTCCCAGGTGGTAGCCTGGGTAAACATTGGCTGGACAACAGGACACAGAAGATAATTGTAAATGGAGTCCATTCTGAAGAAAGAGGGGTTACTAGTGGGGTACCGTGAGGGTTCAGTATTGGGTCCAGTCCTTTTTAATGTCTTCATAAGTGACATTGCAGAGGGACTGGAAGGAAAACTATGCCTCTTTGCAGATGACACAAAGACCTGTAACAGGGTTGATACACAAGGAGGCGTGGAAAGGATGAGAAGGGACTTGGCAAGGTTGGAGGAATGGTCAGAAGTATGGCAGCAAGGATTCAATGCAAAGAAGTGCAACATAATGCACCTGGGAAACAAGAACCCAGGGGAAGAGTACACAATGGGGTAGGTAGTAACAACAACAAAAAAGGAAAGAGACCTGGGGTAATCATATCAGATGACTTTAAGGTTAGCAAGCAATGTGAGAAGGCAGTAGGGAGGGTTGGGGATACTGGGATGCATAGGGAGAGGCATCAGCAGCAGAAAACAGGAAGTTATTATCCCTCTGTACAGACAATTGGTAAGACCCCATCTGGAGTACTGTGTCCAGTTCTGGAGACCCTATCTCTGCAAGGACATAGACAGGTAGAAGCAATCCAGAGGAGGGCAACTAAAATGGTGCAGGGTCTGCAAGAGAAGCCATATGAGGAGAGACTAAAGGAGCTTAATATGTATACCCTTGAGGAAAGAAGGGAGAGAGGGGACATGATAGCAACTTTTAAGTACCTCAGTGGAATCAACAAAGTCCAAGACGATAGCATCTTTCAGAAAAAGAGACTTACAAGAACAAGGGGACACAATTTAAAGATAGAGGGGGGGCGTTTCAGGGGCAATGTGAGAAAGTATTATTTCACAGAGAGGGTAGTGGATGAATCTGAGAATGCGATCGTGGGTGCCAACTCCAGCCATCACAACCATGAGCATTCTGGGCTCCTATGGGTTTTGAGGTTGTCCTGTGGGGGTTATTCGATAAACTTTCTGAATGTCCCAAGAGACATTGTGCCATCCTGGAGCAGCTTTTCAGTAAGCCACTCGTGGATAAACATAATCGGATGGTCTCCCTTCGGGGAGACCAATGATCTGAATGTTGCCTGCCCGAGCCTGATTATCCAAGGCCTCTAGCTGAGCACGAAGGTGCTGATTTTCTTTTACCATTAAAGCATTTGTAACCCCTAGATGGCGCTATCCCAGGGGCTACTACCCCTGCCTAATTTGCCACTAACAGGTTGAGGGGCCTGGATCCGATGGCGGGTGCCTCCACCCAGAGGTCAGGGTTTGCAATAGTTAAACTAACTTGGTCACAGCCCTCTGGGACACTGCAACCCCCTTTCTTCCCACTAGTGGCCCACACAATATATCAAATTACCTTCACAGTATACACTTACCCCCAGGACTGGTACCGCACTGGGACCCCTGTAAAATAAGATACAGTGCAACAATCACAGTACAATACTTAACATAGACAAATACCTCAGGCAGTATAACTTTGCTGAAACAAGCAGCTCTGATTTATTTAGGGGATATAACAAGGACAGGGAAATCAGGTTAATTAGCTTATCACTTTACTCATCTACTCTATGGCTCTGTGCACAGGCCTATCCCTACCAGTTACTGTCCCTGGGTACCCAAGCCCTAGTGGCTAGTCCAAACCGTGGCAGCTGGTAGGGGCCCTTTCACACAGAGAAAACAAAAATTAGTTAAACAGTCAGCAGTACAATAATTCCATTTGGATTCAATGTGGCAATTCAACAGGGAGCGACACTGAATTAGTACTCACGACCTCCAAACAAGATAGGGTCCTTCAACGTCAGCAGGGCTACTCTTGAGCTCCATGAGACTCCTCACTCATTTATATGACAAACTGCAACAGGCAAAAGTCCTTTAATGGCAGCAGGATTCACTTGAGCTACACAAGCCTCCTCACACATTTATATGGTAAACAGAAACAGGCGAAAGTCCTTTAATGGCAGCAGGATTCACTTGAACTACACAAGCCTCCTCACACATTTATATGGAAAAAGAAAGTACTATACCAGGCAGGCTGCTTCTCTATCCCGATCGCAATTACTGCACAATACCCGGGGAGAACACACAGCAGATTCAGTTCCTGACAGACCGAGCGCAATTCAGCAATTTCTCCAGTCTTCTACAGGGTGAGCCTGGTTTCTACTCTTCAGATATCCTTTGATTCTCTTCACAGGACGGATTCAGTCCTAACAAGCAGTTACACAAGCTGCAGACCGGAACTCTGGGCCTTACACACATTTCCCGACTAAAACTGCACACCAAAAAAGCACAGGGCTCCTTCCCTCTTCACTGCCAGAGTTCAACTGAAACTCCAGCAGACAAAACTGGGCACTTCCTTTGAGTTCCTCCCAGTTCTAGGCTGGATTAGCTGTCACTAACAATAGACTGCCCCTGTTGGTCCAAAAAGGCCGCCGAAGTCCAAACTACATCTCCCAGAGCAACTGCCCATACAATCCTCTTGTGGCTGGCTCAGATTACGAGTCCAAGTTCTGATTCGTCCAAGGCACCATTTTAGAGCTACCTTGACCCACACTGATTGGTCCAGTTCAGCAGTTCAAAACTAGAATGGGGAACTAGGCAAACACAGTTCTGACTGCAAAGAAAGCAGGTTAGACAAACTGTATTTTCATTATTACTCTAAATGATTTCTGGCAAACAGTTACATCTTTCAGATAGGTTCCCTTTGCACTCTAGTGACTGCAAAATGGAGTGAATTGGCAGCAGCTCAGTGGTACTCAATCAAAGAAACACACAGTCCCCCCATACAAACTAATTATGTCTGCAAGCAGACAGCTCTTAAAGAGACAGTACCAGAGGCTCTAAAAACACTCACAGATAAATGGCTTAAACGCCAAACACCATTCAGGCTTGGAGCATTCAAGCAAGCTCCTGGAAGTCTTTTGGGAACCCCCATTTGCAGGGGGGTTACACATTTGTAGTAGCATTAGTATCTGATTGCTTTTTAACATCCTGAATTTCACTCTTAAAACCATCAATAGCATTCTCAACAACCAGTACTCGGTTATTGAAATCATCTACCTTCTGGTTTAAGGTGGAAATGGAGGCAATTAAGTTCTGGAGTTTATGACCAAAAGAGACCATGGTTTCAGTAGGTTCAGTGTCTAATTCAGCTTGCTGGTTGGAAAGAGGATGCAAAGCCCCAACAGTTCCCTTGCTTCTCTCTGCACCACTCTGCACTCTGTCCTTCTTAGGGTTGCCCATTCCAGCTATATCGTTAATGCTCTTTCCGATTTAAAATTTAAGATTTTGACTGGGCAAGAGAGACTGGCAGTTACCACCCTTCAAGAAAAGTCAGAGATTGTTATAAAGAAGGCGGACAAGGGGGGTTGTGTAATTTGAGGTTTTCTTTTGAAGCATCAAAGACTCAGATTTGTTTTTTGGATATTGTAATTTCAAAAGAAAATGACAGTGGGATTTCAACAAATGTTTATAGAAAACCCAAGGATGGTAACACATTATTGCATGCTGAGAGCTGCCTCCCCAGACATATTATTAGGAATATTTTTTATTTATTTAGTTTTTGTTGACCGGGTAAGTGCACTAGACAAATCCTGCTTATTTTCAGGCACGACCCGGGGAGGAGGACATAGATGAATGCCAGCTTACCCTGAACCAGATTAAGCTGTTGGTGGTACTTTTAGAGAATGAGGGAATTTTTGGCCAGGACACTGGGGAAATTCCCCTACTTTTTTCGGTAAGTGCCATGGGATCTTTAACGTCGACCTGAACTACCACCAATCCAGGCAGATGGGACCTCGGTTTAACGTCTCATCCGAAAGACAGCACCTCAGAAGTGCAGCACCACTCTCATGCTGCATTACAGTGCCAGTACTGGGATATTAACCCAAGTTCCAGAAGTGGGAGCTGAACCCACAGTCCTCTGATCTCCCGGCTTCAGAGGCGAGTGTGCTACCTACTGAGCCACTGACACTGCTGTGTCTACCTAAAGGACAATTATTTTTTTGGTACATGAGATTTTATTATGAACAGACACCTGGTAGTTCACATCCATAATAATAGTTGCACAAATCTATAATATTAAATACACTCCTTTTATAGGTTTAATCATTTCTTTCCCTCTATCACACTACATTTCTCAGGATCAGTACCTCACTTCAGGTAGCCTTAGTCAATCACTCCCTCCCACATTAACATATTTTCAGACTGAGAAAGGCCCTCCAGAAATGGAGCCCACTTCCTGGTGAAACTCTCAGTTTGATTCTTAACTAAAAGGGGCAGTTTGTCCAGTGTCAGCGTCTGCAAAACCAAAGTATGCCAGTCTTGTATAGTGGGCGTTGCATTTGAGACCCATGTATTCTGAATACAGTGTCTGGCTGTATCCAGAAGAATCCTAACCCATCTTGACAGGTGCCCTCACTCCCCTTCCTCATCAACCTCTACCCCAAATAGACAGATTTTGGGGTCTAATGGCAGTACCCGCCCCCATATGCCCAACCTCCTTGACCACCCCACTCCAGAATCTTTGAAGGATGAAACACGCCCCAAAACAATGAAAATAATTTCCTTCCTCCAGTCTACACTACCCACATTGTGGAGATATAGTAGGGTGGTATTTATGCACAAGGGCAGGAGGACTGTAGACCCTATGTATACATTTATAACAGGCCTCTTTATACTCATTGCAAACCAACAGACCCATATGTAAGGAGAGTAACAACTCCCAATCTTGATCTCTAATCTGGATATTTAAATCTTTCTCCCATAATCTCATTACCCTTAGAGAAAGATCTGGGAAACACTGTCTGGTCTCTTTCACCACACGTCCCAATAAACCCCTTAGAGTCATGTTTCACAGCCTGGATCAATGATTCTGTTTTCACCATTTCAGTCAGGCCCAGTTCCTCTCTAGCCTGTTACATAAGCTCTAACCTGAAAAAACCTAAAAAGGTTACCCGGCCCTAAGTTTAACCTCCTACACAGCCCAGTAATGGAACTGAGCCCTCTCCCATACACAAGTCCTATATTGAACCTATGCCATTCTTTTCCCAAATCTTAAATTCCATATCTTCCCAGCCAGGAAGAAAACCAGGATTCCCCACCACAGGTACTAATCTTCTGCAGTTTTAGCAGTTTACTCCAGCTATATAATGCAGCCACAACAAGTGGGTTCCCCCATCCTGTGGTTGTATACCTCTAGGCCCTTGCCTATCAAGTTAAGCTGATAATCTGGCTTGACACCCCCACTGTTCAAGGTCAACCCAACTTGCCACCCTGGGCCTATGCACCCAGTCACTAACATATTTCTGTTGTGCTGTCAGATGGTAGTTAGCTAAGTTGGGGAAATTTGACCCACCCTTCCCTGTGTCTGCTTTAAGTCTTTGCAGACTTATCCTAGGTCTTTTTCCCTGCCACATAAATGAAGAGAACATGTTCTCTGTCTTCTTAGTATCCCATTTTGTTAAGCCCACATGCACCATCTGCATAATATACACCAACTGAGGAAGTATATTCATCTTAATCAGGTTTATCCTTCCCAACCAAGAGAGTGCAAGGGCGACCCATCTCTTAAGATCTGTTTCAATAGTTTTAAGCAGCGGCCCATAGTTCAAGTCATATAGAGACCCTAAATCCCACCCTATTTTTATGCCCAAATATGTAAAGCTGCTCCCCACCCACTTAAGGCCCCACGTCTGCTCCAATCCTGTTCCCCTTGGTAATCTCATTACTTCTGATTTATCTATGTTATGTCTATATCCCGAAAACCATGCAAACTCTCCCACCACCTCTACTAATGCAGGCACAGAGGTCATAGGGTCAGTCACAAACAGCAGCAAGTCATCTGCATATATCGTTATTTTGTGTTGTTTACCCGACACACCTTGTACTCCTTGAATATTTCCACTTTGCCTAATGGTAATAGTGAGGGGCTCCACCGCCATGGCAAACAATAACAGGGAAAGTGTGCACCAATGCCTTGTGCCCCTACCTAACCCAAAGCCCTCAGTGAGAGTACCATTTACCAAAACCCTCACTCGAGTGGACTGGTACATTGCTTTTACCCACCCCACAAACATATCTCCCAGACCCCACTCATAATTCTTCTTACAAAATGTCCATGATTTTCTCACCTCCTCACTTAGCAAAGCATTCAGGGTCTCCCTAGTCAGCTTTAAGCGGTCCCTTACCCCATTTTCCTCTCCCCTTGCTGCCTGCCTTTCCAGATCCCTTACCGTAGCCTCCAGTTCTAACCTTTTTTTTGTTTCTTTTTCTTTACCCCAGATACATATCTAATTATCATTCCCCTCATAAATGCTTTCCCTGCGTCCCAAATGACAGCTTTATTAGTAGGGGAATCCTTATTTGCTGCCATATAATCCTTCCATTGATCCTCCAGATATTCTTTGAACCCCTTATCCTTCAATAAATAGGTCAGGAATTTCTGGGGGGGTGGCATCCCTTAGCTCATTCATACACAGGGCCAAAATCACCATTGTATGATCCAAAACATGAATAGGGCCATGCTGAATTTTCTGAATTCTCCCATGCCATTCCTGCAGCATAAACAGGTAGTTTATATGTGACAATGTACCATGTGGGTAGAAAAGAATGTGAATTCCTTTACCGCCGGGTTTGCCTCCCGTCACCCATCTATCAAGCCCAAATCTACCATCCCCCTCCTCCATTGTACTATTGCACCTCTCTTCCTACCTTTACCCTGAGAATGATCACAGGTATGGTCCAGGGTGCAGTTCATATCCCCCCCCATTATCAGTCCCAGGGATTGTTCCTTAACCAACAAGGCAAGAAGGGAGCCATAGAAAGCTTGAGCAAACACTGCCGGCGCATAGATGCCACCAAATGTTATTTGTTCCCCCAAAGCTCTCCCGTAACAAAGACATATCTGCCCTCCACTGGATCCCTAACCACTCTCTTGATTTGGAGTGGCAGTTGTTTGTGCAGCATCACAGCGACCCCATGCTTATGCACTTTATATGACACAAAAAAACATTTCCCCTTCCATTCCCTTACTAGCTTATTATACTCAGGCACAGTGAGGTGCGTCTCTTGCAACAAGGCCTCTTGTGCTCCCTGTCGACGCAGCACTGTAAGTAGAGCTGCACATTCAACTGGGGTCACTATCCCCCTGACATTCCAAATACATACAATCAATTCCTGTTTGCTAGCTAGCCATGATAAAAACTGTTATTTCTCCATATACTCCACTTCATCCTTGGATATAGGCCTTCAAGGTAATGTTCCTTCTCTCTAAGTTGATCCTACTTATAACTGATCTTGTAACATAGAAAGCTTCTGGATGTGAATACATGTGAACCAACAGATAAACAAGTAATAAACAAAAATATATTAACATTTTTAACAACTTCCCAATTCCCACACAGTTCCTATCCCTATAAAACTTTTTCATGTCCCTCTTACCCCTTCCCCAAAAGAACATTCGACCTCATTCCCTTCTTTTAGTAGCATTTTTTGTTGCCCATCTTTTCATTTTCCATTATATAAGTTCCTCTCCTGCAATAATACACTTCCCACCTTATAGAGCAATGTGCCCACCTCTTCTCTTCTCCCCATTTCCTTCCTTTGAAACGAACAGACACTAACCACAAAGCTGTGCTGACAGTGTCAAAAAAGTTGCCCTCTGAAAATCCGTGTCACCCCCCCCCCCCCGGAATTTTCAATACCTGTCCATATTCTTCACAAACTTTTGCATTCTGCAATTGGCTTTAACCCCAGCAGCTATACCAAACAGTGACATACATTGTCCAGAGCTTACATTGAAGATATTAATTATATGAGTTCCCCCCAGCCCCAGAAGTACAACATTGTCCCTTATTCATATTTCTGTCCCTGGATGTTTCCGTAGGAGTCCCCCTGCACCTCCAACACTGGAGCGTGGGTCAATATGAGTCCAGCATAGGAGGCCTAATGAAGCAACCCAGGCCTCACCCCCAGCATGATTCACTGTCTGTTCCCCTGGCTTACACAGCAAGTGTCAGGTGATATCTGCCTTTTGCCCTGAAGAGGCACACCATGTCTCTTCTTCCCCCTGCACCTCCCTTGCCAGGAGCACGGGCAGCATAACAGTCCCCTCCTGAGAATCAGACCAAACCCTGTACCTTCAGTGCTGGAGTCCAGGATCCCGAGGGAACTCCCATCCAGAGGCCCTTCATGTTCCTTACCCCCATGACTTCTGATTCATCCAAAAGAGCAATCTATATATCATCCAGTCTCAAAGTTCAAAGCTTGAGCTCCCGAGAAAGTCTCCACAACTCCAACAATCTCCAGGCCTCCGGTGTTGTCTCCTATGTAGAGTGAGGAGGGGGCATCATGCACCCAAGAGGCACCAGATTCATGTGCAATTGTCCACAACAGAATTTAGGCCCCACACAACCTCACCAGTCTCAAATGATATAGTTATATTTGTAACATATAGCAACAGCTCAGCCCCCTTTTGTGCTTCCAAATATATATAAGAGAAAAAATCACTCCACTTTCCCCATCTCTTTTCTTCATTTCAAATAAAACAAAAGCAATCATAGCAGGCAAGGACTCAGCCTATTTTCCTCTGCAAATCCTCCATAAATTTTTCAGCTTTATTGATGTCCCAAAAGAAGAAAGTTGCTCCCTCATGTCGAATTTTAAGAGTAGCTGGGCAAATCATGTAGTTCTCTACCTTCAAAGAGCGCAGGGTAGCCATGACTTCATTAAACATCTTCCTCTTCTTAAGAAGCCTGGCCAGGTAGTCCTGTGACAAAAATATTCTGTGGCCTTCACATTCTTGATGGCCCTTATCTCTGGAGGCTCTTAGGACAGCTTCCCTACCCTGAAAATTATGAAACCTCATAATAAATTGACACGGAGGCTGTCCTGCAGGTGCCCATTCCAGTTTAAGCCTCCCATTTTTTATCTCCATATCCAGAAGTTTTGGTAGAACAGCCACACAGAAGTCCAACACACTGCTTCCTTCCAATCCTTCGGGCAAACCTCTAAGACGGAGGCTCAACCAGCGGTGGTAATTTTCTTGATAGTCTGCTGCCTCCTTCATCTTCTTGAGCTCTTTCTGCAAGACCCGGATTTGTTCAGGCACCCCCTGCATCCCATTCTCCAACCAAGATATTCTCTCTTCTGCCTCAGTTAAACGTGCAGCCTGTACAGTTTGCTGTGCCGAAACCTCCTGTAACTTGTCATCTGTTTTGGCCTCAAGCTTACATAACCGCGGTTCTAGGGCTGTTAAAACCTGCCCTGTAAGTTCTCTTCCCAAGGCGCTCACCTCCGTGGCACACAGTGATACCATGTTCTGGATATCTTGTGGTGTGCAAGCTGCATTCTTTTTCATTGCTTTACCAGCCACTCTATGACTTTTCCCAAAACTCTGGACCAAATATTCATCCATCTTCAGCCACTGCTCAGTCTAGTTCTTATTTAGGACTGAAATGCAATCAAAATATGGACAATATCACAATTTATTTTACTTTTTTAATCCTGACGAGCAGGAGGAGTGAGCTCCTGGCACGTCTTATCACCTTAGTTGCTCATCAGTACCCCAAAGGACAATTTTTAAGGGTTTGATGCAACTGTAGCAGCAGAACAGGTTTTGAGGATGGGACTGATAATTTATGCATGAGGTTACAGCAAAGGGGGTACAATAATAAGTTTATTATGGAAGAAAGAAGTTTTGCAACAAACCAAGATAGAGTAAGTCTTTTGAATGTTCACACTAAAAGTGAGGAATCGCAAGAACAGAATAGATTTTATTTTGTATTTCATATTCTACTCAGGCAGATTGAATAACACATATTACCAAAAAACATTGGAATGTATTGGTTAGCAATTCAGATCTGCAACAGATTGCATCAGTACCTCCATGTATGGCATTTAAAAGAGCACCCACCATAGGGGATAAAGTAACACATAGTCATTTTGTGAATCAAAACAATAAACAGACATGGCTTGAAAAAGGCTCAGCTGGGTGTTCCCCATGTAAAAAATGTAATATTTATGCCCACATCAAACAGGGTAAGGATTTTAAATTGCATAATGATGGACAAAATTATGACATTAGACAACTTGTTACTTGCGGCTCTCAGGGAATCACTTATTTAACACATTGTAGCTGTGATGCTTTTTACATTAGTAAAACCATAATAACTATACAACTTTAAGTCAGAGAACATATTAAGGCAATAGAGAAGAAAGACCTCACCTGTGCTGCACTACAGCTGCACACATAGCAAAATGTACAAACGATGAAAATAAATTCACTTTTATGGGCATTGACAAGGTTTGCTCTAAACCTCGTGGAGGCAATTTGAATGACTTGTTACTCATCCATGAGATCTTCTGGATTATTACTTTAAATACTACAAAAGGAAAAGGCCTTAATTCTAGATTTGAGCTCAAGCTATTTTTGAAAAAGAAAACTTAACAAACCCCCACTTCCCGCCATTCTTCAGTCAAGCTTTGTTAGAAATATGTTTTTTTACTATTTAGCAGTTATCTAACTATGTACTGTAAGTGTAGCATTAATTGTATAGAGATTAGGAATGTGTGTCATTAAGTGATTATGTGATTATGTATGGACTAATTGTTTGTCTTCTTATCAGTGATGTCATTATGATGCTGACTGTGATTTGTGTATTTAATGGTCACATTTTATTGTTATTTTAGCCTTTGAGAAAGGATGTGTGAGCATCCGAAACCTGTCAGGTGAATGTGGCCGCCGCTATGTTTTTATTTTAAATAAATGTATTTTTTACTGGCCAGTGCCCTTGTTATGTGTGGTTGTGTGTGCTCTGTCTTCTTGTAGTTGTTTTGATTCTAGTTGGACATTGAAGCACCATGTCCTTGTGCTTGTTCCTTTTCATGGACTGTAACTGAAGGCAGTGTCAATGTCATGGGCTAGGTTAATCAGGGATCAGTCCCAGTGTGCAAGGTGCTGTTTGAGTTGAGCCAGTTTGCCAGAGCATTGGCATCACTATAGGACAACTTTTGGAACTGGCTTTTTTATCTTTCAGGACCAGGAGAGGAGGACAGGGGAGTGGTCACTTAGAGCATTGTGTAGCATGGTGGTGCCAGTGATTTTATGGATTCAGTTCGAGAGGACAATGTCCAGTAGTGTGGTGGTACCATTGGTATGGTGGGGCCAGTTGGGGGAAGTAACCAGCTTGGTGAGGTTGAAGGCTGTGATTGCATCTCTGGCTTGGGAGGCAGAGCTGGCAAGCCAGTTAATGTTAAGGTCTCCCATTGTGAATTCCTCCTTTCTACTGAGGTTGGAGAGGTGCTCTAGAAGAGACTAAAGGGCAAGGTTCTGGTGGCGTGGGGGATATAAGTGGCGGTGATTATTAGTGGGGCTCTGGAGGTACCAGGGATGATTTTGAGGGACATAGCCTGGGCACCATGCTCCAGCTTGGGGGGAGGGCAAGCCCTTACAGAATATCACGTATGTATATGGCACAGCCTCCTCCACATTTCCCTACTCCATCTTCCCTGAAAAGTGTGTATCCCAGCAGGGCAATAAAGGAGTCTGGGATGGTCTTGGAGAGCCATGTTTCAACTAGTGCCAGGACATCTGGCTAGTGCTGGGCAATCTAACCCTAAAGGCTGGCAAATTTCTTAAGGAGGCTGCATATGTTCATTGAGGCAAGCAGGAGTCCAGACAATGTTGGGGGGGTGGATGGGGTTGGCAGTGGAGGGATCTGGGTTGGGGTGGACATTGCCTGACAGCAGGAGGAAGAGGAAAATGAGTCTGAATAGTTCCCGGTACTGTCTATGATGGGAGGGTGGTGTGCCATGGTCTGTCTGACCCCAGGGGGAGATAGGGATGGGGAGGGAATAAAGTGCTGGGATGGCCAGGTAGAGTGGGGGCCAGGTAGAGTCAGGGGATGGGGCAGCTGTGAAAGATGGGTGGGGGGTGCAGTGGTGGTGGGGTGGTGATGGCAGGGGTGCTGGGGTGTGGCAGAGTGGGGTATGATTGTGGGTGAATTGGCAGTGGTTTGGTACCTGAAGGGGGAAGGGAGGTGCCAATGTGTATAAGGACCAGAACAAGAAGTGTCAGTCGAGCGGGCACGTGGACTGCAATTGTGCCGGCCATGGTCCAAGGAAAATAGGGGAGAGGAGTTGCTTCCCAATATGTGGCAGTCCCTTTGGTGCAGTGGTAAGGTCACAGACTGTAGTGTAGAGGGTACAGGGGTCAAAACCCAGGGGGGAAGGCCTGGTCTGGACCTCCAAAATTTGAGTGCGTAGGGTGAAAAGGCCCATTAAATGCATGGTGAAAGGAGGAGTTGAGGAGGGGCTAGCAGTGACTCCTAGGGGGGCACTGAGGGTAGTGCATGTAGAGTACAGGAGAGTAGGGCAGAGGGGAGCAGTGGTGGAGATGGGAGAATCAGGTTGCAAGTGGGAGGGGAAATGCGGAGAAGAGAGAACAGTACACTGTGCTGCCACATATAGTCTGCAGAGGGAAAAGTGGGGACTTTGGAAATTGACACAAAGCATCAATGGGCTAACACCCCCCACACACACAAAGGAGCACTTTCAGGAGGCTGGTGATTACCTTTAGGTCTCCTGTGGTCCAGCTCTGCTCCCCAGGTGCTGTATGCTGCTTGATTGTCCTTGGGGAGTGGGGTCTCATGGCCTGAAATAGGGAAGGAGAACAAAGGGATGTGGATTAGTATGCAGTGGGAGGCTGACTGGAAAGAGAGTAGGCCAGTCCCTAGTGTGCATGCGTGAACTGGTAGCCAACAGGTAAAAACAACAGGGATGGAAAATTATCCTGGTTACACGTTGGTACCATGTGGTGGGCCTGCAGCAGTGTTAGCCAGCTTACACAGTGAGTTCTGAGCTACAAACAACTGCACTAATGTAAGGTGTCTAGCTAGTTTGTGTGTTATGTGTTGTGGAAGTTGATCACCCCCTGGTACAAAGGTTAACAGTTCATAAGTGCAGTCCATAATAGAACAAACAGTATGTATGAGGTGCCAGCCAGGCTTGGAAAAAACAGTAGTGAAGAAAATGGATGTCTTGCTTTAAGATCAATTGAAGAAGAGTCTTCTTGCTGAAGTCAGGGGATTGCCCCTACCCCAGGCTTAGCTTCATGGTAAGCAGAAACAATAAGCTTGGTTATAGAGTCTGAATTTGTGGGACCTTTTCAGTTGATTTAAATATCTACAAATATGTGTCATTTTGCTGAAAACATTACACTTGCAGAGGTAATAATAGCCTGGTTCATGTAGTAGTCCTTATATGGAGCCAGTCAGCCACAAAGATGGTGATGACATTGAAGTTGTGCAGCTGTTTTCTTTTCAGGAAAAAAGATGAATGTTTTTGCAGCTTAGGTGAAAGTATTACTGCTTTTGTGCATGGAGATGTTATGTATGCCACACTGTGGAAACCTGCAAACTTGTAAAGTGTGTTAGAAACTCAGTTAAGAAAACATACACACAGTTGTTGGGAAAGAAAAATAACAAGGGTTTTATACCAATGACCTTTTGTTTTGTGAAGAGTGGTATGACAGAGCCTAAATTTCTGACAATTGTGGAAAGAGAAAGAGAAAAATGGGGCATCGACCACACACCTGTAGGTGTAGGCCAAGGTCCAATAATACCATCTGATCATCTGTGAATCCGTAACAGTGTCGTGGTTACGCCCTGCTTTCAGATCGCAGAAAAGGCTATGACAGTGATTAACATGATTTCCCTGTCTATGTGTTGCTGGCAGGCCTAACTGAGGCCTGTGTTATAAAATCTTGTAATGTTATATTAATAACACACCTCAGACATATAGCTGAAGGTAGTATGCCCGTAACACTACGCAATAGTGGGACAAATATATTGTTGGTGTATACCAACTGATGATAGTGCCTATTGCACCTGTGACAAGTGAAAGGGTCTATTTTCTTTACATTTGTAATGAAATACTCTAAAGTACTGAATAAGGTAGGGCCTGCTATGGAACCTTGCAGCATAGATTCTGGGGCAGAATCTAAATTCCGTCATATTATAATTGTAAAGCTTTAAGATCACAAGTCATACATAGAGTGCACTTTATTTTCCCAGGGTATCTGGTAGTGATGAGATAAACAGAGCATTAGTTGGTCTGAGTTTTTACTTGGAACATAGTGTCTGGGTCGATCAGCAATGCTGGCCCCAGTATCTATGGTTGGTTATGGGCATGAAAAACATTTATAAATGTGGAGCAGTTTTCTGAGTACACACTTGATAAAGTGTAGCAAGATGTATATCAAATCATAATAGTATAAACATAAAACATAAACATTTTTGCAATGGAACAATATTAGTAATGAGCATAATGCATAAAATACATTTTAAACAACAGAACAAATGTAGACTGAAAGTTTAGCTCAGAGTTCAGGAATCTTGGATTATTGTGAATCCACTTGTGTTGAGCACAACAGTGGAACAAGTTGCAGAGGGTGGGGTACAGTTTAGGTTCATGGGTTGCAGTCCTTGGTTTGCAAACATCGCTTAGCTTTAGTTGAAAGAATTATTCGAGTAACCCACTACTCTGTTTTTCTAACTTGAACAGAAGGTGTGGCTGTTGCTTTGTTAGCCAGGCATGGCATTTATAACTTATAAGGCTTTTTCGGGATATGCAATGCTTTGGTACTTTGAAATTATAAAAATGTATTTGTGGGGGGGTCACGTGATGGCTGCTTGACTGTAAGTTGCAACTTCTCCTCGCTCCCCACTAGAACCTGCAATTTCGTCTTTTTCTGCAAGTCTCAGTCAATGATTTAGAGATATTCCAGCCTAGGAAGCTCTCCAGAGACAACTATCGGCAGATACAAATGGAAATAGAAATGCGGAAAGCTCTGCCACGACACACGCCTCCACCCTCCCCCGAGAAAAACAAGGCCACGACTGCTACAGCCTTGTCGGAAGAAAGGTTTATGGAGATTATGCAGCCTTTACAGGATTCTATTGCCGCAATCTCTAGTGATGTGCTGTAAATTCTGGTCAATCTTGATTCACTTACCACTCAAGTTGGGGATGCTGATGCATGATTCATATCAGTGGAGAAATGGAGGGAGAAGGCAGAACTGGACTCTTCCACGTTAAGACAACGGCTCTGGAAAATGGATGACAAACTGGAGGACCTTGAAGGGTGTAGTCAGCGTAATAATCTAATTGACTTCGGTCTGCCTGAGAAAGAAGAGGGCACCAGCCCTGTTTTATTTGTGCAAAAGCTTTGTGAGAGAATAGCAGGGCCTTCCCCGAACAACACCATCTATGTTGTTGAGAAAGCGCATCACTGTCTGCGTTCCCCCCCCCCCGCTACCAGGAGCACCACCCAGACCCTCAGAGCTTAAATTACTCAATTACTTGGATAAGCAACACATTATAAATAAAGTTAAAGATGCTCAGGAAATCCAATGGGAAGGGAATAAGCTCAGGCTGTCCCAGGATCTACTCCACGCAGTACGACTCAAAAGGCAAGAATTACACCCTTTTGTATCACGATTGATCACAGCTGGGACATCTTTTCGCATGAAGTACCCTGCTACGCTGCAAGTCAAGCACAAAGACAAGTGGGTTGCACTTGAATCACCCAAGCAAGCCACGGAGGAGCTCCGTAATTTTTTTTCCAGACATCTTCGGGTGAATCGGCCTTCTTTGATCAAGGTACTTAAGTTGATTCGCAGTGACTAATGTCTGAATTGGTATAGACGTCAGTTCTTTGGGGACGCTCTGTCGATAGTTTTGGAATGGCATGGGACCCTACAACCCTTTATTTGCGTCTTACAACAAGAGAATCTTGGTTAGCTGAGAGGAAGCAGTACCTGGAATCTGAAGTAAGCAGGGCCAGATGACACGATCACTCATTTTTCCCTCTAATAATAATGAAGTACATTGGTATTCAATAGCTACTCTGTTTTGTAGTTGGTGATGGCAGTATGCGATCGTTTCTTTTATTCGAGGATTGAGCAGTGTTTACTTAATGGCATTGGAAGGGCCTTCCCAGACAAACATGACTTTCCAGGCCCGACTACCTCTTCCATGTGAGACGATCAGGGTTCACGGACTAAGAAGTTCATGGGAAGGGGTACATTGGATAAGTTAGGGTTACATTGAAACTCCAGGATGGATTTTCTTTTCTTTATTTTTGGACCGATGCTACAAGAAGAATAAAATTGTTGCAGAACAGTTGGAACACTGCAGTGTTGATTGCTGTTAGTTTTCTTTAATTATTTCATTTTCCCTTCTCATTTACTTTGAGCTAATACTCTGATGCCCCTTACATGATGAAGGGAGGGGCTCACTAATTGTTTTTTCTAGGGCATGAAGGGCGTTAAGGTGAACCATTAGACTGCATTTTAATAATTCTTTGTATTTACTTTTCTTTATCAGCGGTATATTCATAGTGGGTTAGGGGAGTGAGGAAGGGACTTAACTGGGTTTAGGTAGTGAGAACTTTTAATCATGTACCACGTTGTGTAACTGGAGTTTGGCCTTTTTGAGCTGGGGGTAGTTTATTAATATGTGTGTTTGTGGGGGATGGTGGAGGGTGGGTATTTCTTTTGTTTCTGTCATGGAGGGAGAGAAGTACCTTTGTCTCCACTGCATTTTAAGTATGTTAGCAGAGTGGCGGAGGGGTTAGGGAGGATCTGCACATTAAGATCACAAGGGAAGTATCTCATAGTAAATCAGTCAAATCTAGGATACCTTTTGTTTATCCACTAATTGTTTGTCGTTAATGGGGGGAACTTACAAATTCATGAGCTGGAACATAAAATAGGCCCAGTGCAAACAAAAGAGATATATGGTCATTAAACATCTTGCTCATTTAGGAGCAGAGATTATCTGTTTGCAGGAGACTCATCTGCCCAGAGATGATATTTTATTTTTTAAGCGGGGATGGGTGGGACAAGTTTTTGACTCTGGCAACTCCACTAAGTGAGCAGGTACCATTATTATGATAGGTAAACATGTACCATTTATTAAACTGCAAGAATGGTATGATCCAGATGGACACTACAGTATTATACAGGGCACATTGGCATTAACCCCCAATCTTAATAGATACATAGATACATAGACAGTGTTGGCAGATAAGGGCCTATGGCCCACCCAGTCTGCCCATTTGAGCTTGTAAGTTCAGTTTGTTTTCCTAGAAGTCTGTTGCCCCTTACCCCGACCTCCAGAATTCCTTTATGTCTACCCCATGCATTCTTAAATCCCGTGATTGTTTCAGCCCCCACCACTTCCTCTGGCAGAGTGTTCCACTTGTCCACCACCCGTTCTGTGAAGAAATTCTTTCTCATGTTTCCTCTGAATCGTCCTCCCTCAAAATTCATCCCATGCCCTCTAGTCCTGGAACATCTTTTTCGCTTAAAAATAGTGTTTTCCTGCACCCTGTTCCTCCTGTAAGATACTTGTATGTCTCTATCATATCCTCTCTCCCTCCTCTCCTCCAGGAGTACATGTTCAGTTCCTTCAACCTGTCTTCATAGGACTTGTGATGCAATCCATGCACCATCTTTGTTGCCCTCCTCTGAACCTTCTCTACCCTGTCTCATGTCCTTACGTAGGTATGGTCTCCAGAACTGTACACTGTACTCCAGGTGGGGCCTCACTAGTGTCTTGTATAGTGGAATTATGACCTCCCTTTTCCTGCTGGTGATGCCCCTGCCTATACATCCCAGCATCCTATTTGCTTTACCTGCTGCCTTGTCACACTGTTTCCCTACCCTGAGGTCATCAGAGATGATAACCCCAAGATCCCTTTCCTGCTTGGTGCATGTTATATCCTCACCCCCAACTGATATATTGTGCCAGGGTTTTTGTGCCCCATATGCATTATCTTGCACTTCTTTGCATTGAATTTCAACTGCCAAACCCCTGACCATTCTTCAAGTTTCTGCAGGTCCCTTCTCATTCTGTCTACACCCTCTGGTGTGTCTACTCTGTTACAGAGCTTTGTGTCATCAGCGAACAGTGAAATTCTGCCTTCTAGGTCCTGCACAATGTCACTGATGAAGATGTTGAATAGGACCGGTCCCAGCACTGATCCCTGTGGTACCCCACTGGTCACTTTTCCCTCTGTGGAGTGACAGCCATTTACCACCACCCTCTGTGTCCTGCCACCCAGCCAGTTACTTACCTACCACACTACTGTCCTGCCCACACCCATATTCCCAGTTTGTGTAATAGTCTTCCATGTGGCACAGTGTCAAAGGCCTTGCTGAAGTCCAGATAGGCCATGTCCACTGCCCTCCCCTGATCCATCTCCCTAGTCACCCAGTCAAAAAATTCAATGAGGTTGGTCTGACATGACCTCCCCCTGGTGAAACCATGCTGCCTTGGTCCTGAAGTCCATTGACAACCAGATGTTCCACCAATCTCCTTCAGTAGTGCTTGCTTGATCTTCCCCACTACCGAGGTGGAGGCTGACTGGTCTGTAGTTCCTGCTTCCTCTTTGTTCCCACTTTTGTATAAAGGGACTACATCTGCTGTCCTCCAGTCTTTGAGTACCTCCTGTTTCCAATAATCAGCTAAACAGGATAGCCAGAGGTTCAGCCACCACCTCTCTTAGTTCTTTAAGGACCTGGGGTGCACCCCATCTGGCCCCATTGCTTTATCAACTCTTATTACTTCCAGTTCCTTCAGGACCCTTTCTCATGTAAAGGGACTTGTGTCCATTCTGCACCATTCTCACCCTTGTACTGCCTTCAGACCCATTACCCTCCTCTTCCTCAGTAAAGACTGAGCAGAAATACCTATTCAATATGTCAGCTTTACTGTTGTCATCCTCCACGAGGCCCCCATCCTCCCCCTTCAGTCTCACTCTCCCTCCCTTTGTCTTTCTTTTTTCACTTATGTACCTGTAAAAGGTTTTGGCCTCTGTACCCACTGATTTTGCAATGTGCTCTTCTGTCTGAGCTTTGGCTTCCCTTACTGACCTCCCTGCTTCCCTTTGCTTCTCCTGGTACTTCTCCCTATCCCCTGCTGCCTGTGTCTTTTTGTATTGCCTGAATGCAGTCTTTTTGGCTTTCACTTTCTTTGCTACCTCTTTGGAAAACCATAATGGTCTCCTCTTCCTTTTCCTCTTGCTAACCTGCTTAATGCATAATTCTGTTTTTCTTGTAATCCCCATTTTAAATACTGCCCACTGTTCCTCAACCCCTGATTCCTGTCCCATTCCACTTAATGCCTCTTTCAAGTATCTCCCCATTTTCCCAAAGTCTCCCCCCCTAAAATCCAGGATACGTGTTTTTGTGTGGTTTGATTCTGCTCTTTCTGTGATTTCAAACCACAATGACTGGTGGTCACTGTTTTCCAGATGCTCCCCTACTGTTACCCCCATCACACTGTCCCTGTTTGTGAGCACAAGGTCCAGTATTGCCTTCTGACGAGTTGGTTCCATGACCAGTTGCTTGAGGAAGGCACCCTGAAGGGAGTCCAGGATAAATCTGCTCCTAGTTGATGCTGCTGCTGCTGGGATGCTCCAGTCCATGTCTGGAATATTGAAGTCTCCAATCAGTACTACCTCACCCTTGTCTGCCATCCTTTGGATGGCTAGCATCAGCTCCCTATCTGTTTCTTCCTCCTGGGCTGGTGGTCTATAGACCACACCTGTGTGGATGGCTGTCCCTATTTTCCTTTCCAGCTTAACCCACAGTATCTCTCCCCCATTTTGTTCCTCCTGGATCTCTGTGGCCCTTATGTCATTTTTCACATACAGTGCCACTCCTCCTCCCTTCCTGCCTGCTCTGTCTCTTCTGAATATGTTGTAGCCAGGTATGGCCATCTCCCAGTCGTGGTTATCATTACACCAGGTTTCAGTGATGGCCACAATGTCAGGTCTGACTGCACCATGACAGCCTCCAGATCTTCCATCTTGTTGCTAAGGCTCCTGGCATTTGCACATGGCTTTCCATGATTTGACCTCCTAGACTGTTTCACTGTTCTACTCAGCCCCTTCCTTGGTTGTCATTTATCCTGGTTCTCCTTGCTGTCTGCCCTTCTGCTGAATTTTGCCCTTTTCTGCTTATCCACCTCTTGGGCACTAATCTCCATCTTTTGCACACTGCTTTGCAGAGATAGCCCTCCTCTGGTTCACTTGGTTCCCTGCTAGCTGTGGGGGGTGAGCAAGTAGGTACCCTCCTTGGTCGTCTGCCCCCTTTGCTAGTTTAAATGCTTGTCAATGTAGCATTAAACTTATCATTAAGTGTTGATTCCCCAGGATGGATGCAGGCCGTCAGGCTTGAACAAACCTCCATCCCTCCAGGTGGGTCCCCAGTCACCAATGAATTCAAACCCTTCCTCACAGCACCAGTTCTTCAACCATGAGTTAAAGTTCCTGGTGCATGCACTCCTATGCTCTCCCTTGCCTCTCACAGGTAGTACTTCTGAGAAAGTGACAGAAGTAGCTACTTGCTTGAGACCCCTCCCCAGTTTCCTAAACTCTTCCTGAACTTCCTTTGGCTCCCCATTTGCCAGGTCATTAGTACCTAGGTGGATAATGACATCTAGCTCACCCTCCGTCTTGCCTTCCCAGTGATCCCCAGGATCTTCCTTCCATCCCTCCATGCCGTGGCACCTGGTAGGCACCTCACCTCCCTGTCCTCCCCCTCCTGTGTTCCTAGCTGGATCCCTCTTATGATGGAGTCCCCCACCAGGATTCACTTCCTCTCCTCTGGGGTTCACTGCTTTCCCCGCTGAGGTCACCTACTTGGCTAACCTCCACATCCTTTCCTTCCACTTCTCTGGGTACCTCTATTTGGTTTTCCTCATTTGCCAGTGTGGCATATGAGTTCTTGAGTGGAATAGGATCTGGGATGTGCCTCTGCCTGACCGCTCTAACCCTCCCTGAGCCCACTGTCATCCAAGTCCTCCTTGTTCTCAGCATCCTTTGAGGCAGTTGCATTGGACTGGGTGGTCCCTGGATTGGGGTGATGGTACTCCTGACCCAGTTTACTTCCACTCTGATTCTGGCTACCTCCTCCCACAGTCCAGAGAGATGCCTGCAGATAGGGCAGCACCTCAGTGTCCAGAAGGTCTGCCTGAATATGGCTGCCCCACAGCTTCTGCATTGCACCACTCCCCACATTATACTGCAATTCCACTACTTGTCTGCTACTGAAGCTCTCCTAGTTCCCTTTTTATTAATTTATTGTCCTAAAAATCCTGCCACTGATCCTCAGATAATTTTTTTTTTATTTAAAGAAAAAGAAACCAATAAATAAATAAATGAATCAAAACACTTGTCGTGCTGAGGGTGGGCTTCTTCCCTTATGCCCCTCACTTCACACCTCTTACTATACCTGTGTTTAGCTCCTGTCAATCAGATTTAACAGGGCATATAATTAAGAGCTGGGGAAGGGAGGAGAGGATAAAATTAAAGACAGCACAGAATTACACCACCACTATGTTTTAAATTTTCAACAGCCAAAAACAATTAAAAGTAAAGACAACAAAGAAAGTATAGTGTCACTAAAAGCCCACAATCTATGTTTAAAAGGAAAATAGCAATTACCAGTTACTCTAAAGCACTGAATTGAATATGTTTCCTTCCTTCCCCTTCTGCCTTCTTCTGAGAAAATAAACTCTATTTGCTACTTCAACTCTGACTAAGCCCCACCTCCAGTTAACACGTAGCTGAGGTCAGAGGCCAGACAATTAACACCCTTCACCCAACTACAGGGCAGTCAGACAAGCCAAGTTAAATTTGCAGCAATTAAAGACAGCACAGAATTACACCACCACTATGTTTTAAATTTTCAACAGCCCAAAAACAATTATATGTAAAGACAACAAAGAAAGTATAGTGGCACTAAAAGCCAACAATCTAAGTTTAAAAGAAAAATAGCAATTACCAGTTACTCTAAAGCACTGAATTGAATATGTTTCCTTCCTTCACCTTCTGGCTTCTTCTGAGAAAATAAACTCTAATTGCTACTTCAACTCTGACTAATAGGTTCAATATATGGTCCGAAAGTAGACTCGTCCCTTTTCTTTACTCAATTGTCAACAAGGGTGGTGTCAAATCCACCCATTTTAACATTTTTGGGTGGAGACTGGAATCTGGTTCCGAGGGATCTTGACCACTCAGATAGTAAAAAGTGTGGGCTCTCACCAGCACAGCGTGCTTTTAGAGACCTCCTATTGGGAGTGGGGGTAGTGGATGTATGGTGAACTTTAAACCCAGAGGAAAAGCAATTCACTTATTATTCTCCACTGTATGGCACCTTCTCTAGAATAGATTATTGGTTGGTGAGCTCCTTCTGCCTTTCTGGTGTCCTTGATGCACCAATTTATTCCAGGGTACACTCAGATCATTCCCCAGTTGGCATATCCTTCATTCTAGGTCCAGGGATTCAGAGGAACTCTCTGGTGCCTCAATACGCAGCTACTAAAGCATCCTGAGACCCTTACCTCCATGCAAGCATTTATTAAAGATTTCCTGGATGTGAATTTGGGTTCAGTAGAGAGGATTGATGTAGTATGGGCTGCCCTTAAGTGAGCTATCAGGGATAATTTTATATGGATTGTCTCTACCCATACTCAGAAAAATAAACTAATACTTAACTCCTTATTAGATGAAATACAGCAATTGGAGTGTATAATAAATAAGGTATCACCACTAGAGGATTGGGCAAGGCTACACGGTCTTCAAGCATCCTATTATGATATAGTGGTGCAGAAAGCAGAATTGGACACCCATAACACTAAGTTGAAATATCTGAAATCTGGGGAGCCAGCGGGGAAACTTCTGGCACTTAGATTAAGAGAAGTTGAAATGTCTAAATTCATCCTGAGTCTGAGATTCCCCCGAGATGGTCACATTATCTCCCAGCACCAAGAGATTGCAACAGTCTTTAGTAACTTTTATAAGGATCTCTACTCAGTTGATGATTCCTTGAAAGTAACTGACAAAGATATCACTGACTATCTCGATTCAGCTAACCTTCCCTCTTTACCACCTACTATGGCAGACCAACTAGGTATCCCAATTACTTTAGCTGAAGTGCAAATGGCCATTGCCCAACTGCCCCAGGACAAAGCTCCTGGCCCAGATGGCTTATATAATAGCATGTACAAGGCCTGTCTTCCTCACCTCTCAACGCTGTTGATGGATGTGTTTAATCTGTGGTTTCACCAAGGGTGAAGGACCCTAGCTTCCAAGAGGCAATTATTCCCCTCATTCCTAAATCAGGTGAAGATTTATTATGTCCTGGGAACTATCGACCGATTTCTTTATTGAATTCAGATGTTAAAATATTAGCAAAAATCTTGGCCAATCACTTAGCTCCAATATTAGGGAGTATTACTGGTAATGATCAAGTTGGATTCATGGGGGGACATCTCTCTGGAGATCATATCCGAAACTTATGCACTTGATTTTGGGATCCAGGGAGTCTGGGATCCCATTGGTCCTTGTCTCTCTTGATGCTAAAAAAGCATTCGATCGGGTCTCCTAGCGCTTTTTGTTTGCTACTATTAGGCAGCTTGGCATACCTAATACCTTCCTCACCTGGGTCAAAATTCTATACAACATCCCCACAACAAGGGTGTGGTGCAATGAGCAACTATCCCAAATTTTATCGCTCTAGAAAGGTACTAGACAAGGATGCCCCTTATCTCCTCCTCTTCTTTCTAACCGTTATCTCAAGCCATTAATTCAGATACTCATCTCTTCTTCAGTATTAAAAGGAATACAATTGTATGGTGAGTGATATGTCCTATCAGCTTATGCTGATGATCTTCTGCTACACCTTGAGGAGCCAGAAGTATCACTGCTGGCCCTTTTAGGGGAAATCCATAGATTTTCCAAAGTCTCTGCATATAAGCTTAACTTATCCAAAACTGAGGTGTTTTCTTTGAATCACAGGGTTACTAGAGCCAGCCCCACTGCCCTGGGTCTTTCATGGGAGTATAGAACCTTCACTTATCTGGGGATAAAGATCTCCTGGAGTATCCCCTCCATGTTTAGAGATAATTTAACTGCTTTAGTACAAACTTTGCAAGCAGACCTGAACAGGTGGAGTGCATTGCCAATGACTTTATGGGAACATATTAATATTCTGAAAATGAATGTTCTGCCGAGGCTTCTATATCCACTAGGTATGTTGGGTCTCTATATTTCCAAAGGGTGGTTTATGAAACTGGAGAGAATGTTTAACAACTTTCTTTAGAAAAATAAACCAGCCAGGTGAGCGTTCCTCAAGTTAACAGCCCCTAAATTACAGGGAGGGCTGGCCCTCCCTTCTCTGTTTACTTATTATGCCACCCAACATCTTAGTAGGGTAGCCCTTTGGTACAAGGCAGACTTATTGGTTAGCAGTGGGATGTGTAACCCCCCCATTACCCGGGGTTACTAGAATCCCAGTAAGACCTAGTGGTAGGCAGGGAAGGCAGCTTGTGAAATACCAGTTAAATGGATTTCACACTGTCTAACTCTGTTCTCAGTCTCAGCTGAGACTGAGGGATGACATCACCATAGAACTCTCTCACCTGCATGAGCCACACTGGAGTGCTGCAGTTGGAAGTTTGGATAGAGTGTTGGGGATTTTGAACAGAGTCTGTGTGCAGTCTTGGGGAGAGACAGCAGCACAGCAGTCAGTGTGCAGGCTCTCAGAGCTTTAAACTCTGTTTTAGAGCTACTGTTAAGAAGGTGTGTGTTTCCACCACAAGAGGGATACAGAAACTGATTGCTAAAGTGGTGGAGACCACTGTCACTGGTCCTGGTGCCCCCTTCCTGAGCAGATGGGGGGAAAAGGTTTGCCTGTCTCCCAGGGGCAACCCTCCTGGTTCCAGCTAAAAGAAGAAGCTGCCTGTTTCAAGTTGTGCTGCATCACCAGTTGATCTGAGAGAGAAGTTCCTGTGGAGGAATCGCCTGTGGGGCACCTGCAACCAAAGGGTGAGTTCGCTCTGACAGAGGGCCAATGTTTTTCACCTGAACTGTTGGAACATGGGGATTGGACTACTTAATCTGTAGGAGGTCTAGTGTAATAGATATTGGGGGTTAACTCAAGTAGGTTCAAGTCCAGCACCAAAGAGTGAAGTAAAGTGGGGATTGGACTGCTTAATCAGTGGGGGGCCTACAGCAATGGGCTATGCCAAGTAAAAGTATGTTCAGGTCCAGCACAAAGGGAAAGCAAGACAAGTAGAGGAAATGTGACATACATTTAGCCTTAATCTACATTGCCTAGCTTTACAGTAGGAGGTGTTTACTGTCCAGAGAAATGGCTGGGTATGAATTGTGGAAGTGAGAGGTGGAAGACCCCCCCATCAGTACTAACCAAATTCACCTCTATGGATTTGATCTGTGGCAACTTTACTTTCTCTCAGGTACTTGGCCAGTGCCTGAAGAAAGTACCCAGATGTGGGATTAAAAGAAAGTTTCCCTGATAGAGCTGAGGTGCTCTTAGGTTGTTTAGGGAGCCACCAGATAATGTTTCCATGACATATGGAAGGTGCCTGAATGGCTGGCAAGGGAGCCAAGCCAGGAAAAACCCAGAACAGTGTACAAGTTCGGGCTGTGTACCCAAAGCAGTGTGCAAGTCCGAGCTGTGTGCCTGGTGGGTTCAGAGCCTGAGGGCTAAAAGTGTTGAAGAAGTGTTCTTGATTCTTTTAATCTGCATTACCAGGAATGTAGCCCCATGGGGGGTCCATCTATGCTTTGTTGTTCTGCTTGGATGTGAATAAAGCCACACTTTAGAATCCCATTCCTGGTATTGGACATTACAGTTATTGCTTCCTGTGTTCGGAGTTACTTGGGTGCCCCTGTGCAGAGTAACCAAACCCAGCCTTTGTGCTGAGTGACCTATTCCTCCCCGAACCCACTCCCCACCTGATACTGTTGTCAGATTTAAACAGCATACCACCTGTCATTTGCAAGATGATGGGGGTTGGGTTACAAAATGGAGACACCACTTTGAATTTGAAATTTAGGGAGGAAAGGTGCTCGGGCAAAGGGCTAGCATCTTGGTTATCTGGCAGTGAGTAAACCAAAAAGCTGAAGCAAGGTTAACTAATGTGTCACTGTGTACTGTTGTCCATGTACTGCTGTTAAATTCCAACTGTTTACCAAGGAGCAGTAAAGCCTGAGAGAGTATGCCCTTGTCCTGCATCAAACATTGACAGCATTTTGCCTGCTTTTAAAAAACTGTTGTGACAAAGAAAAGTGTGGAAGACTTGGGGTAGCAAAATGAAAATTGTGTCCTGGACATTGGAAATGCTTTCTAGTGAATGGGGAGACTTGCTGTGTTAATGGACAAATGTTTGAAATGGGCTCCCACCGTGGATTCAGTTCGAAAAAAAGAGTGGTTTTGCAGTTTAAATTTGCCTGCTCGATGATCGCCGTGAGGAGAAGAGCACCTCGTCAGGGAAAAAGACTCATTTGCATGGAGTCATGTGATTGGTGAGACTGCAATCAGTCCCGCCCCAAGCCAGCTCTACAGCGACTGCCCAGCATTCGAGAGGGAGTGTGAGTGGAGTGAGTGTACTGGCTTACCGGAGGAGCGTCACGGTGACTGAAAGAGCTGTAAAAGTTGAAAAACTCTGACTTTTCTATCTAAAATCGGGCTCAACTCACATCTCAAGCGACTGGATTGTGAGTGTGGTGTTCAGAGGGACAATTGGCAGGACTGCCAACCTGCTTCTGTCCAGAGGCCTCCAAGACTGGCTGCAGGCCATTTTCCATTGCAGCAAACAGCTATTAATAACAGTGAGTACCACAGAAATAATTGCTCAAACCAGTGATTTTTGCCAAAAGCCAGCTGAATCTGTGTGCAGCAGTGTAGTCATTTTGCAAACAAAGACTGTGTGAAGTTTACCAGCAACAGCAAGCCTTTTAAGCCATCGACTGTGAGCATAGTTATGGGATTCAGGGTCAGTAAAGTTTCATAGCCGTGAGACAGACTGTGAGTTGCATCAAGTTATGTAGCAAGTGTTACAGGCAATCCTGTGCTTGAAATACTGAGGCTTTAAGGGACCGTGAGCTACAGCAATGTTTTCAGCAAGTGAAAAGTCCATGGTAAATCATATAAATGTGCTAGGAAAAAGAACAGTGCAAGTTTGTGCAGTTTTGAGCAAAGTTATCAGTAGAGTGCGTAAATCGGATGCACAGTGGCTTGACCCAATTTCAGAATGTTGATGCACAGGAGTGCTGCACCGCCATTACAGGATGGGGTAGTAATGTAAACACAGCAGCAGAAGAGCCATTTTGAAAGTGAAAGAAAGTGTTCTGTGATGTGGGACTTTCAATAACAGTGAGCGTTTGTTTGTTTTTCTCTGCAGTAATGGCCTCAGGACCAGCCCGCTACCTGGATCATGCCTGGGCTGTGGTACCAGCAGAAGTAAACAAGTTAAGAGACATTGAGAGGTGTTACTACAGAGGACAACTACCTCCTCATGTGGCAATTCCTGGATACCCAGTGCAAGTGTGCTTAATATGCTTAAATGCTGGAAGAGACATCTTTATGGTACCTCACTGTTCAGGGTGCTTAGAGAAATACGGCTTGTTTAAAGCACCCAAGATTCATTTGGCTCCCACATGGACAAAAGTTCAATAATTTGCAGTTGGCAGCACACAGCACAGGGCGGTGCCTGTTGGAGAAGGCCCCTCGGGGGAGTGTGGCACAAAGCTAGAGGGTGCAGATTTGCAGACAGAACAATATGCTGATGTTTCAGATGCTGGATCTCAGAGAGACAATTCAGGCAGAGCATCAGTAGACCCTTGGAGAGGGAGCCTAGCCCAAGTCTCATAGGAGAAGATGAGATGAGGGAGGCCTTTAAATGGGAGATATTGACCTCAGTGCCCAGCGAAGAATGGATAGTTTCAGGAGTGAGGATGACTGCTCACTCCTGGGCACAGATTCTCAGTGAGGAAGAAGAAGAGGGGGAACCTATGTGGCCTTGTGAAAAGGGAACTGGTACACAGCCTCAAGCAGAGGAATGCATGGAAGAGAGTGGTGATGCCACTGCCCTGGCTTTGCAAGAAGAAGTCAAGGATCCATTTATTGAGTCATTGAGAGTGCGTAGCTGGCAGAACCAAGACTGGCCACCCCCAAGCCAGGCCAGTGGTCTCAGGTTGACCAAAGCTAGTAAAGAGGAGACACTGGTTTGTAGGAAGGTGAATGAAATCTATGGGATGCCCTTTCCTACCTTTCCTCGGAGAGTCTGGGAGGAGATTGAGAACAGCAGGAAATCCTGGATTTGAGCCAATGCAATGAAATGTGTGCATCCTGGTGCAAAAAAGCATGTCAGGAACAGAATGTTTCATGAAAAATACAGCCAGTGGAAAAGAATCAGGACACTGTTAATGGACACTGTTCGAATAGTGGATGGAGAGGGACATGAAACCTTTCATAGTGTGAATTATGTGAGCCCATACTGGGTAATAATTCAAGCACCTGACCCTTTGTGCTATTGGCCACAATGCAAAGACCTCCCTGCAAATGTGCCCATGCCTACCAACTGGAAAGCAGAGCAGTGGTAGTCAGTGCTGCCACTCCAGTCATTGCAGTGCCTTTGTTGTTCTGCCAGTATGGATGTCCAGGACTCAGGTGCCCCACATTCATCAGTTCTACAGTGTTCTGACTTTCCAGAATCCATTGACTGGCCCACCAGATGACTTCAGATCCAGAGAGGACACCAGCCCAGCTGTATCCTGATTCATCGCCTGGTAATCGGATGACGTCAGACGAGCTGTTTTCCTTTTGTTCCTGTTCTAAAGTTCCATCTCCAGAATGACATCACCCCAGCAGTTTCCAGATGTGCCCTCCTGTCGTTCCTGGAAGATGTCCACCCAGCTGTATCGGAAGAGTGCTGCAAGGTAGAATCTTCAGCTGAGGACCAGGTCGGTGCCATTTTTCATTCTACAAGAGACCGGTAAGTCCAAACTTTTCTATTCTTATGACATTGCAGTACACACCCTACACTAGCAGACTCCAGGTGTGTGAAACATCCTCAAAGACTCTCCCCTTTGGGACTTTGGCCTGCTAGAACTGTGCTTCACCGGGCTCTGATGCAGGAGAGGCTTTTTAACAGACTAGCCTTCGGGCACTGTGGTCACTAGATGGGACTTTTAGGGGACTCCATCCCCCAAATGTGTATTGTAAATAATGTCATTGTTTTTCTGCTGTTTTCTAATGTTCATACTGTTTTTCTACTTTTCTAAAAAAAAAAAAATCTTTTTGTGATTCTCCAGTGTTTTGATGGTAGGGCTTTAGCTAGACTGTGTATGCAGATTAGGAGTGTGTGTTGTCTTTCTTTTTCTTGCAGGTGTTCTTGAAGAAGATAGAAGAGAAGACAAGAAGAGGAGGAGGGACTCATCAGAGTTCCTCACTAGTACTTCAGTGTGTAGTATTTAAAGTACTGTTGTTGTTGTTACTGTGTGTAACCCTTTTCTCCCACAGGTACGGTTGTGGGGAAATGTGGGAGTAATGCATATGGTTGGTATTAGCTCCTAGTGTGTGGTTGCATGGTACCCAAGGTCAGGGAGGTCCCCTGTTTTTTTTTTGTTTTGGGATCTGAGTCAAAGGCAGACAGGTTTTCCCTAGAGGGCTAGTGGGGATAGACAGGCTGTGGTCCTGAATGGCCATAGGGACTGCAGTGCTGATCTAGTAGGGCTTTGCTCTGGACAGTTTTACCAGACCCACTAGGCACCCATAGTTAGTGGGTAGAGTAGAGGCTGATGTGTCAGTCAAAGGCCTCTAGGGCCTTAGTGTTACCTGCCTGTGCCAGCACATGGTAGGAGGGGGCCTGATCACCCCCCTCCGCAGGTAGCACATAGGGTGAGATGGCCTAAGCCAGGTAAACAATGACTGCGGACAGTCATTTTCCTGGCCCAGGGTGAGTGTAACCCCCCTGTTACCCGGGGTTACTAGAATCCCAGTAAGACCTAGTGGTAGGCTAGGAAGGCAGCTTGTGAAACTCCAGTTAAATGGATTTCACACTGTCTCACTCTGTTCTCAGTCTCAGCTGAGACTGAGGGATGACATCACCATATAACTCTCTCAGCTGCATGGGCCACACTGGAGTGCTGCAGTTGGAAGTTAGGATAGAATGTTGGGGATTTTGAACAGATTCTGTGTACAGTCTTGGGGAAAGACAGCAGCACAGCAGTCTGCGTGCAGGCTCTCAGAGCTTTAAGCTCTGTTTTAGAGCTACTGTTAAGAAGGTTTGTGTTTCCTCCATAAGAGGGACACAGAAACTGATTGCTGAAGTGGTGGAGACTGCTGTCACTGGTCCAAGTGCCCCCTCCCTGAGGGGACGGGGGAAAAGGTTTGCCTGTCTTCCAGGGGCAACCCTCCTGATTCCAGCAAAGAGAAGAAGCTGCCTATTTCAAGTTGTGCTGCAGCACCAGAAGATCTAAGAGAGAAATTCCTGTGGAGGAATCACCTGTGGGGCACCTGCAACCTAAGGGTGAGTTCGCTATGACAGAGGGCCAATGTTTTTCACCTGAACTGTTGGAACATGGAGACTGGACTACTTAATCTGTAGCAGGTCTAGTGTAATAGACATTGCCAGTTAACTCAAGTAGGTTCAAGTCCAGCACCAAAGAGTGAAGTAAAGTGGGGATTGGACTGCTTAATCAGTGGGGGGCCTACAGCAATGGGCTATGCCAAGTAAAAGTATGTTCAAGTCCAGCACAAAGGCAAAGCAAGACAAGAAGAGGAAATGTGACATACATTTAGCCTTAATCTACATTGCCAAGTTTTACAGTAGGAGGTGTTTACTGTCCAGAGAAATTGCCGGGTATGAATTGTGGAAGCGAGAGGTGGGAGACACCCCATCAGTAGTAACCAAATTCACCTCTACGGATTTGCTCTGTGGCAACTTTACTTTCTCTCAGGTAGTTGTCCAGTGCCTGAGGAAAGTACCCAGACATGGGATTAAAAGAAAGTTTCCCTGATAGAGCTGAGGTGCTCTTAGGTTGTTTAGGGAGCCACCAGAAAATGTTTCCATGACATATGGAAGGTGTCCAAGTGGCAGGCAAGGGAGTCGAGCCAGGGAAAACCCAGAACAGTGTACAAGTTTGGGCTGTGTACCCAAAGCAATGTGCAAGTCCGGTCTGTATGCCCGGTGGGGTCAGAGCCTGAGGGCTAAAAATGTTGAGGAAGTGTTCTTGATTCTTTTAATCTGCATTACCAGGAATGTAGCCCAGTGGGGGGTCCATCTATGATTTGTTGTTCTGCTTGGATGAGAATAAAGCCACACTTTAGAATCCCATTCCTGGTATTGGACATTACAGTTATTGCTTCCTGTATTCAGAGTTACTTGGGTGCCCCAGTGCAGAGTAGCCAAACCTAGCCTTTGTGCCGAGTGACCTATTCCTCCCCAAACCCAGTCCCCACCTGTTACTGCTGTCAGATTTAAACAGCATACCACCTGTCGTTTGCAAAATGATGAGGCTGGGAGTTACATATGTATATTCCCGCATAGTTAAACACTGAAAGTAAAGTAGTACTGAGTGTTAATAGCTCTCTTACTGCCCTGCTGTATGTAAAACTTTCCAGACTTGCCAAGTCACTTAAGCCTACCCCGATGGCCTGGTCACTTAAAGCCTTGCAACAAATCATGGGGTACCTTTCGATAAACTGGCATGTGTCTCCCGTCCAACCTCTAGTTGGTAATCCACATATTCAAATTGATCATCAACCCATTCCATCCTCTTTTCTTCCACGGCTTAAGCACTGGACACTGGCCAGTCTCCTGCAAGATAATGTGGTGACTTCCTTTCAAACCTTGCAGACTTGTTTCCAGCTGAGTTCCAAAGATTTTTACAAGTATTTGCAAGTTAGGAATGTGATAGTAGCTTTTAATAATAAAGAAGACTGGTTTGATTAGTCTACTCATGGGCTTCAACAAATTTTTCAAAGCACAGAAATTACTCATGTAGTCTTGAGAAAATATATAAGCAACTTCAGACCTTAGACCATAATCTTCCAACTGGAATTTGTTACTACTGGGTGCAGGAGCTCTTCCTGCCAGCTGAAGCAGAATTCTGGACAAAAGTATGGAGTACAAATTACAAATACATTAAGCAACACTGGTTGCATCTTGCTCAATTTCAAATGATGCACAATATGTATTATACGCCACTAAAATTATACAAGGCAGGACTTGCATTCTCTCCAGATTGCTTCTGATGCAAAATGGCCCCTGGCTCTCTCTATCACATGTTATGGGAGTGCTCCTGCGCACAGACTTTCTGGAAATCTATTCAACAAGTGTTTGACCCTATTCTAGGCCTGGCTACCTTATTTATCCCCGAATCTTGTTTACTGGCTGTATACCCCCGGGGAACACCGGTGATACATCAGGCCCATATAACACTAATTGCTTCTATTGCCAAACTAACTATGTTGTGGCATTGGAAGGAGGACTCACTTCCCATGACTTTAAAGTGGTACCGTGAAGTTCTCTTTGCCATCCAGCTAGAAAAGCATATCATCACCATAAGGCAGAGAGTCCAATACTATCAGACTAATTGGGAGCCCCTAATGACCTTACTCTCCCTATGGAGACCATAACAGGTTTTCTCAACACACCATTACAATCCTGTAGCACTTGGGAGTTTTGCTGCCTCATCCTTTCTCTGTATTAATTCTCCCCTGAGGTTTACCCCCCTTTTTTTTCTTTTTCCTCCCCATTATTACTTTTTTTTTTCCACTGTGCAGACTGGGGTTGGGAGGTGGGAGGGCAGTGGGACTACAGAAGGATAGAAGAGTGGGGTTATTTTTCTGTATATAATTCTTATTATTGATTACTTAATATTGCACAATTCTAGAACTCTGTGTATCTTTTGTCATGTTTCTTTTTATTGTATTCATTTGTAGTTGTTTTTCTTGTTGGTATATGATGAAAAATAATAAAGCATATTGAATTAAAAAAAAGAAATGTATATGTGTTTGTAGAAAGCAGATGTTTGTAACCATTGCCATAGCACTGAAAAAAACAAAAGATATGAATATGTGGAAATACATACACAACCCTGCCCCACCCCCAACAGCTTGGCTGATTACTTATTGAGGGCAGTAGTTCTTGCTATAATAGCAATACATTTTGTGTGGTTTAGCTACAGTATTTGCACTAGAAATAGTAAAGGGGACTGAGCTGGGTTATACTGTTAGAATACATTGCCCCAGATATTCAAAACATTACCGCTGGAATAGCACAGGATTAGCATGGAGCTGTAATATTCAAAGGACCGAATAGTGCACGCTAACCACAATAGCATGGGCAAACCCATAATGTATGCAAGGGGCAAAGAGAGGGGGCAGGAATAAGCATACATGCACTACAGGATATTCAGAGTGATAGTGCCAGGCAAGGCCACACAGTGCGACACATAGCGCGGTGCTAGTTACCACCTATTAAAGGCTGGTCTTATCCCAGGGCAAAACACAGAGGGGAAGGGACCAGAACAGGAAGTAAGCATGGCATTAGGCAACAATGCAGTGTTACTGCACCTAATGGCAGTAGTAGTGGAGGAGGATGAAAGGGAGCAGGGTCAACATGGCCCATAACGCAGGCCAAGGAGATGATATGCTGCACACAGGTGGTACCGGCCCAGAGTCTCCTTCGAGACCCTGCCAGATGAGCACATCACTGGCCGGTACAGGTTGAATAGTGGAATGTTGAGGCAGCTATGTGAACTCCTGCATGAGCAGATGCAGCCCAACACCAGATGCAGCCATGCCATGACAGTCGAGGAGAAAATGACAGCAGTGATTTACTTCCTAGCCACAGGGGCATCTCAACGACCAGCGGGGGACACCATATGGGTATTGCAGTCTTCCACCTCACAGCTCCTGACCCAGTTCCTCAATGCTTTCCTGCCACATGCTGGTGAATTCATAGTATTCTCCAGCACAGCAGCAGAGTGCAGAGAAACCATGCAGCAATTCTATCAAGCTGCACACCTACCAGTGGTACTTGGTGCCATTAACTGCACCCATGTCCCCATTCGTGCACCACCTGGTGATGGCAGTGAGGTGTATGTGAACAGGAAGGGGTGCCACTCCATCAAATGCCAGGTGGTGTGCGATGTGACACAGCACATCAGCAATGTCTTTGTGCAGTACCCTGGCAGTGCCCATGATGCCTTCATCTGGCACCAGTCCCAGCTGTGTCAGGCCTTTGAGGAGGGCAGGAAACCCAGTGGGCACCTAGTCGGTGAGTATCAGCATGCAAGGCAGTGTGGGTGGGGATAGGCAGGGGTATGCAAGGAAGAGGGTCAGGACAGCAACACAGGTGGTGAAACACAGCAAGGGGCAGACAGCAGAACAGCAACACTAACAGGTGCACATTTCTCAACAGGGGACAGTACCTATCCCCTGCAACCCTGGCTGCTGACACCAGTACCCCAGCTGACCACAGTGGCTGAGGAGTGTTACAATGAGGCACACGCCACCACTAGGAACATCATAGAGAGGGTCTTTGGCATACTAAAGATGCACTTCCATTGCCTAGACAAGTCAGGCGGTGCCCTATAGTATAGGCTTCAGAAGGTATGCTGTATCATCCTAGCCTGTTGTATGCTCCACAATATGGCAATGAACTGTGGGATACAAGCACCTGAACCTGAGGAATAGGCCAGCAGTAACCAAGAGCCAGAGGTCAGGGGGATAGTGGAGCAACGCAAGAGGAGAGATCCTCAAATAGCTTGCAGGGCCCTGGAGCACAGGGCTGGCATCATCAGGACACTGACACAGGCAGGACAGTGAGTAAACATAGCACAGCAACCAGAACAGTACAGTGACAATGACTTTATTACATGCAGGCAACCACAACAGTGAGTACCACCAAACAAGCATGTGTACAACACAGTGAAAGTGAATGTATATAGGATGGCAATGTGTACTGTGTGCAGTGCAGTGCAGGACATGCATATGACCAAGGTAAACATCCATGGCATGGTGAAGAGCTGTGTTGATTGAGGTACCTGCTACGAGGTGACAGGGTGGGAAGGGCTACCATGGCTGTGCATGTGTGACCGTGCCAGTGAGTGTGTGAGTGTGCGCATGTGTGTGTGTATGCGTGTGTGTGTGCCTGCATGTGTGCACATGTGGGTGTTGCCTGTGTGTCTATGCATTGCAGCTGTGCCTATCTGAGGTGAATACCACCACGCACACGACATGCACCATGTGGGTGGGACACTGAGCCAGGGGTGCTCTGTGCCGATGATATATCTGGGGAGAACCATGGTGAGGCTGGAAGAGTGGTGTGCTGGTGCCCCGTCTGACCAGAAGATCCAGACAGGGTGGGTGGCCAGCCACTGCGCCACAGGGTGCTGGCTGATGCACCTGATGCAGTGGTGCTGGAGCCCCTGCCTGCTCTGCAGCCACGTGAGGCCTGCCTGTGCTCCTGCATGCCATGGGCACACTGTTCCCCTTGCACATCCAGCTGACCACCATGCACTCCATGCAGCACTGTGGCAAGATCAACCACAGCGGCTGTGAGACCTGCAAGGCCATGGTCAATCGTGGCTACCATGCACTCCATCCTGTCCTCTGCCCACTGTCCTGCATGGGCAAAGCCCAAGGCCACAGTCTCCCATAGCTGTGACAGCTTATGCCACATCTCACTCTGAAGGGCATGCTGGTCTATCTGGGCCTCCTGCTGTGATGTCAGGGCAGTCTGGAGCAGAGGGTGGGATCCCTAGCCATCCGGCACCATGGCTGTGGCAATGCCAATGTCAGCTAGGGGTTGGGCCTGCTGGCATTGTCATGGTCATGGTCATGGTGGGGATGCTGTGTCAGCTGCTGTAGTTCCTGCTGCAGCATGGTCCCTGTGATACGATGCATCCCCTGTGGGCCCTGCACCCCTCCCTGTGAAAGGCACCACATGTCCAGCGGTGCACACACAGCACCCACATGGCCCACTACCTGCTGTACCAGACTGCCTATTTTGGCATGCCATGCCACCCCCATGGCCCTCGTGTTGTGGACCTCAGCATGCCCCACCTCTGTGCTGCCAATCACAGTCCCCTCCACAGGCATGTAGTAACCCTGGTCTGAGCCATATGATCCAGGGTCACTAGTGACTGTCAGGAGAAACACCTGGCCACCACTCAGATCCTCCACCTGGGCATCCTCTAGGATGTCACCAGTGTCCAAGTCCCCACCAGCCTGAGTCCTGGAGCTGCCTCCCCACAGGCAGGTATAACCCATATCCTTTGGCCTGCCACCCATGAGCTGCTGCTGAGGTTCCATTCCTGGCACCCAGTCCTGAGGTTGATGGCACATTGTTGTCATCCTCTGCCTCCTGGTCCATGTCATCCATCCCAGCCATATTCTGGCATGCTGCATGGTGTGCACCCACCTTTGTGAAACAAGAATGGACAGTGTCATTGCCTGGAACAAGCACAGTCATAGGAATCATATGAATCATATGAATTCATACAGAGCTAATGGACTTGCGTCCTAAATGCTCGCCAACTATTTCTCTGAACTCTGATTTTTTTGATGTATGCATCCCAATTATTTTTGAAAGCTGTGGTTGATGGACTTGCCACAACCTCCAATGGTAAACTATTCCATTCATGTACTACCCTTTGGTTGAACCAAGAAGTACTCCATATTTTTTTCCTGTGTGGTGCTATTAACTGTAAAGGGTGGGTCCTAGTATTATAAGTATTTGTATTACTTTCTAAGCCAGTAATGTCCCAAAGATCGTTATTATTCCATGCTCTGTGTACCAGGCATATGTCGCTCCTTTTTCTCCATTCCTCCAGGGAGTACATGTTCAAATTAGACAAATGGGCCTCATAGTTTTTACTCAGACATATCATGTATTGCCCTGGTTGCTCTTTTTTGTACCTTCTCCAACAGTTTAATATTCTATTTTTGATATGGTGCCCATACCTGGGCAACATAGTCCATAATTGGTCTAATCAGGTATATATGTAATGGTATTATAACACCCCTACTTCTTGACAATAGGTGTCTTAGTATACAATTTAGAATACTATTTCCCCTCTGTGCTATCTTTTGACAGTGGGGTGTAAAGGACATGTCCCTAGACTCTATGATACCCAAGTCCCTTTCCTGATCTATTGTTTTTAGGAGATTATTACCTAGTTTGTAAAATATTCTGGGATTTTTTTTCCCTAAATGCATAATATAGCATTTGTCTCAATTTAGTGATAACTCAGCTGTCGTAGTCCAAGTATGTTGTCTATTGTTCCTTGTAAGTCGGATGTGTTGTGTTTAGTATTTATTTCTGCCCCATCCTACAGTCATCTGCAAATTTATGAAGCCAAATCGTGCTGTGATTTATCTGAAGAAATGTTACATACAAATTAAAGAGACAAGGGCCAAACACAGTACCCTGGGGAACCCCACTAGTCACCTCTGTTTGTTCACAAAACTCCCCCCTGATGCATACTCTCTGGTTTCTGTTTTCCAACCATTTGTTGACTCAATTAATAACTGGATGAATATCTAGTTCTTCCATTTGATGTATAAGTTCTTGGTGAGCGAGTTTGTCGAAGGCTTTTGAAAAGTCAAGAAATAGAACATCGACAAGGGTTCCTATGTCCAGTCTTTCCGCCACTCTGTTATAAACTGCCAGCATATTAGTCAGACATGATCTTCCCTTTACAAACCCATGCTGTAAATTGATCTGTAAGATGTTTTGAATATGCCACAACCACCACCTGTACTTGCACCCTAGGATGTGTGACACACACCACGGCCATGTGCACCACACATTGCAGTCCCTGTGATGCAGGGACTGCATCACAGGGACTGCAATGTGTGCCATGTAGGGTGCACACAGGTGGATGCTGACCTGTTCTAGGTAGTGTGAGTGGCATCTCACACCCCCCGCCAATAACACCACCAAAAGACTTGTGATGCAGTGTGGAGGCCACCAGGGTCATCAGTGGGTCCCCCTGATGCTGTTGCATGGTCTGTGGCCCTCCTTTGGTCCGTAGCCATTCACGGAACTGTTGTGCCTCCTCCTTCTTGGCACATTGAAGCAGGTCACTCCACCTCTTCCTAACAGCATCAGTAGCATATCCCCAGCCTCCAGCGACATTGGCCCCTGCCATGACCTCATCCCTCATCTGTCTCACAATAGCATCAGTAGCCTTGTGGTGATGTAGCACCTGCTCCCACTCCTTGACACCATGGACCAGAGCAATCAGTTCATCCTGTGAGAACCTATGGGCATGTATTTGGTCCTGTCACACTGCAGAACCTATGAGTGACATGTAGAGGGACACAGGTCACATGCTGTGGTGTGACTGCATTGCTTGGCACAGGCAGAACACAATGTGCATGCCACCCTAGAAACCTGCAATGTACATCCTGTAGCAGCATACAGCAGGCTCAGTTCAACATGATAGGGTACAGCACACATTGCAACTGTGCATTATGGTGACCCATGTGTGCACAGTGCATGTGCATGTGTCACAACGGACATTGTGGCTATATTGCATGCACCAGCCCCTACATGGGCACCACATGGCCTGGGGCACCTGCAAGCCAATGTGTCCCCCACTCATTCTGCCACCCAGTGCATGGCAACAACAATGTGCAGGCAGTCCACTCACAGCACAGTCTGCTGCTGTAGACACAGGCGTAACACTCAAAAGGCAAAAGAACCTCTGTGTGCAAGTACTGAGGCAATAGTTACCCCAAAGGGCATTGGCCAGGAAGCCAAGTTTCAAAGAAATACAAAATCACACATGCCCCCATAATGCAGAGCATCATGGGCTGCATATGCAAATCACCACAGAATATTATGCTGGTTCAACTTTAAGCAGAAATACATGGTGCCGAAAGGCCTCTCACACAGTTTGCATAGGGTGCCAATGGAAGACATAGACACGTGTTTTATCCTACCAGGACTCATTAGTATGCCTCATCTGTTTGATATCCCAGTGGAATGAACCAGCTACCGTAAGATGGTCTATCTGGGTTATGTTGTGGTGAACCCAATTAAAACAAAAAACAAGTTAAAAGGCAAAAGAACCTCTGTGCGCAGGCACTGAGGCAATGGTTACCCCAATGGACATTGGCCGGGAAGCCAAGTTTCAAACAAATACAAAATAACACATGCCCCCATAATGCAGAGCATCATGGGCTGCATATGCAAATCACCACATAATATTATGCTGGCTCAACTTTAAGCAGAAATACATGGTGCCGAAAGGCGTCTCACACAGTTTGCAAAGGGTGCCAACAGAAGACATAGACATGTGTTTCATCCTACCAGGACTCATCAGTATGCCTCATCTGTTTGACACCCCAGTGGAATGAACCAGCTACCCTCAGATGGTCTATCTGGGTTATGTTGTGGTGAACCCAATTAAAACCAGGGTTCTCAAAATTGTGTTACATGATACAATTTGCCCTAAAATAGAGGTCGAGGATGTAAAAAAGAGGTTAAGTAATCTGAACCAAAATAAAGCACAAGGTCCAGATGGTATGCACCCAAAAATGCTTAAGAAGTTGGTGGATTGTTTGGCAGGATCTATTACACAATTATTCCAATGATCTTTAGATACGGGTCAGGTCATCGAGACCTGGAAGCAGGCTGTAGTGATCCCTATTCATATACAGAGATCCAGGCAGGAGGTGGCTAACTACAGACCTATCAGCCTGACATCAGTTCTTGGAAAGATATTTGAGGGCATAATCAAAGACCTAATTTTGAATATGGTCGAGGAAGACAGGGTGATAGATGTGACACAGCATGGTTTTATGAAGGGATGATGATGTCAGACTTATCTATTAGAGTTCTATGGGAAAGTCAGCAAAATACCTGACAATAGTAAACCCGTGGACATTATATTTTGGACTTTGCCAAGGCTTTCGATAAAGTCCCTCATGACCAGCTGATTAAAACCCTCAGTAAAATAGGGGTACAGTCATATTTAGTGTACTGGATTAAGGCTTGGCTATCTGGAAGGAGACAGAGAGTGAGTGTGTTGGGCGAGCTGTCAGATTGGATGGGGCTTACTAATGGGGTCCAACAGGAATCCGTATTGGGACCATGTCTATTTAATCTATATATTTCAACCATGAAAGCAAACACGGAAATTTGGCTTTCAAAATTTGCAGATGACACACTCATAGGTTTCCCAGTAAACAGCCAACCCGAGGCCTTAAAAATCCAGGAAGCCCTGAGCGAATTGGAGGCCTGGGCACAGGATAATGGGGCCACATTTAATGTAGATAAGTGTGCAGTAATGCACATGGGCAGGAACAATACTGGGGTGTAGTATAAACTGGCAGGGCAGGTGCTAAGAGTGGTTCAAGAAGAACAAGATCTAGGAATTAGGGTGAATAATAACCTTAAATTCAATTCACATTGTAACCAGGTGGTTAAAAAAACAGATAGTATCCTAAGTTGTATTAGAGACAATTGCTCCCCCTTTACACCTCCTTGGTACGACCACATACTGAGTATTGTGTGCAATTTTGGGCACCGGGACACAAGGGTGATATCAATGGAATTGAGAGGATACAGAGAAGGGCGACAAGAAGAATAAGGGATGTTCAGGGCTTAAACTATGAAGCAAGGATAAAAAACTTAGATCTGTTTTCTCTGGAATATCGTAGGTTATGAGGTGATATGTGCCTGGTATATCAGGCTGTGTCTGATCATCAACTGTGGGATTTATTGGGCCTTGAGCTTAGAGATCAGATTTATAATACACGAGCCCACCCCCTACAGCTAAAATGTGATAGATTTAATAAGCAGGGAAGAAAGCATTTGTTTTCAGTAGGAGTGGTCAAAATATGGAATGACCTGCCTATTGAAATGGTTGGTACTCAAACAATGTTAGCTTTTAAACATTCCCTAGACTGTTACCTACTAAGTAAAAATATATCTAGGTATTAGCCATCGTAGTGGCGAGCTAAAGGGACTTCGGTCTTCAGAATGCTCAGTTTCACCTATGAAACCTCTGTGTGCAAGTACTGAGGCAATAGTTACCCCAAAGGGCATTGGCCGGGAAGCCAAGTTTCAAAGAAATACAAAATCACACATGCCCCATAATGCAGAGCATCATGGGCTGCATATGCAAATCACAGAATATTATGCTGGTTCAACTTTAAGCAGAAATGCATGGTGCCGAAAGGCCTCTCACACAGTTTGCAAAGGGTGCCAATAGAAAACATAGACACATGTTTCATCCTACCAGAACTCATCAGTATGCCTCGTCTGTTTGACACCCCAGTGAAATGAACCAGCTAACCTAAGATGGCCTATCTGGCGTAACACTCACCCCAGTTAGCTGGCCAACAGGCACATTGGCCATGTACACCGCTAAGCAGTAACATACTGACATGTGGGCCTATGGGTGTATGTTCTGTTCCATGCATGTTCTGTGGCCATATAAATGTGTGTACAATGCAAGCTAGGGCCTAGTCATGTCCCACTGCCATATAGCCATGCTCCAAGTTGCTATACAGACCTACCTGTTGCTGCTCTGCCTCCTGTGACATTCTCCTCTGTGGTGGGCCTATTCAGCTGTGGCACCTACTGAGGATTGCAGTCCCTCTACACAACACAGGTGGAGCACTGTTTGCCCGTAAATAGCTCTGCTGGGCAATTCTGCCTGTTAGGCATGCAAATGGACAGATAATGATATGCTAATCACACTGTTTGCCCCTTGCATACACAAGTGCCCTCATTTGCACAGGCAGTCTCAATATGGGCCATGTTAGCACTGGGCAATCCACTTAGTGCTGTGCAGGGCTAAATGGTTCTACTGTGCCATGCTGTCTCATTAGCACAGTGTCATGTAACATAGCGTGACATCTGTAGGTGCACGTGTGACTCTTATACCACACTAGCACCTACAGCGTAGCACATCTTAGCATCACATTACGTTGTACAGTGCAGCACTATGCGCATGCATGAATATGATGCTCCAGGGTCATGGCAGGGTCAAGCATGCACAATGAGACCACATCCGGTTAGCACCATGCTATGCCATGTTACTGCATGGCGCTAATGCACATGTTGCTGGAGGGCCCAGGGTGTGACACAGGCAGTACATTACAGTCATGTGGAAGGGTAACAGCTGTACAATGGTATGTCTGGGAGGCATAGGCAGCATGCAGTGGTGCACAGGGACAGGCGCTGGGTGGACGTCGAGACAGCAAATCTAGCACAGCTGGTGCAACAATGGCACAGATGCCTGTTTGGGGAGGTCAGGGAGGGTGAACTCCCACAACGCCAGGTGTGGGCATCAATAGTATGCCATCTCACTGAACAGATGGGCAACACACAGGACACAGAAAATTGTCAGCACTGGTACATGGACCTGCACCACAGGCAACACCAGCAACTGGACGGGTACAAGAGGATGGTGTGTGATGGAACTGTGCCAGGGCCAGGTAGGTGCCATCACACAGCGCACACATATGATACATGTCTATCTGTCTGCCGGTGTGTGTGTGTGTGCCTGTGTGTGGGTGTCTCTGTCTGTACACAGGAGTGCTGTTGTGCCAGGTGGTGGGACACATGTAGCACTGGTTCTGGGGCATACAGTGTGGGCTCTTTGGGTGGCACTATGGTAAGGGGTGTCTGGGTGGGCACAGTGGCCACAGTTGCCAGGCACCACTGAAGGTTGTTGCGGTGCTTGCATGGTACATGCTGTTTCCATGGGGAATACACTGCAGTGATGCCATGCGCAGCTGTGTCACTTGGCCATCGCATGAGTGGCAGGTCTGGACATTGTAGGTGGGGGGACCTGCAATGAGACCATCCTGCAGCTAACACCAGTGTGGTGCAGGGGTACTGTATCCTGGGGCTCTGTCTGCCTACACAGCTGTGTGTGCATCCTGTTGCTTTGCACTGCAGTGTCACCATGCCTACATGCCCTGTGTGCCTGGGGCATGCCCAGTGGGCCATGGGGGGCCTCTGTGTGGATGTATCATGTGTTCAGACACTGTTCCTGGGCTGCTCTGTGTGAACAGTGTTTTAGGGGTGGGGGTGCTGTGGCTATCTTAGTATATGCTGTCTCTTGCACTAACACTGCTGTCATTTCTGTCCACTGTAGAGTGGATTGAGCAGCACAGCCCAGGGAGAGGGAGCCAGGAGGAATCCCAGAAAATGACATGGAGCAGCCCGAGGGTGCCATCCATGCCTCAGCAGGCACAGGAGAACAGCCCTGAGGCCAGGGGCCTATTGCATGAGTACATATCTGTTTTCATTTATGATGTGCTTCTGTTACGTGGGATTCCTTCGCTGGTCTGCCATCGACTGTGATGGCAGGCTAACAACCATGTGCATTATACCATTGCTGGTGCGGCATTGTGCTGGGTTGCTCACCAGTGTCGCAGAGTGCTGTCAGTGTATGGCTGTCTGACTGCTGTACCCTGTGACCGGGGGGCAGTATGTGCCTGTGTCAACGTGCATGGCTAGCATTTCTGTACAGTCTCCAATCACTGATGTCCATGTTCAACTGTTCACTTGGCATGTCAGGGTTATAGCTGCAGGGCACTGCACTCATTGCAGTACATGGTCCATGTGTGGTAGCATCTGGTAGCCCACCCCTGCTGTCGTGAGTGACCTGTGATATTGCATCTGCTGTGGGAGGGTTTGATCCTGGCATGGAATGGCCATTAGCCAGCCATCGTGCCTGAATTTTGATGCTCCTGCACCCCCATGGGTTGTTATTGTTGTGCTCTGCTTTGTGGTACATTGCTATTTGACTATCGGCAGCTTGTCCTGATGTGTGGTCTCCCATGTGCATGTTGTTGCATGGCCCACCCCACCATCATCCTGGGGACCGCCTGTGTGTCTGCACTGTCTCACTGTCTCACTGTGCTGGGTTAGGTGGTGTCAACCATGCCATGGTGTTGTCAGGACCTGATGTATCCATGTCTATTGGGTATTGGGTTGTTGCCTGTGTCTTCCAGGGCTGCTCTGTGGGCACCTGTCAGTTGTGCCTACCATTGTGTTCCTCAGCACCACATGGGCATGGCTGTTGGGACATGCTAACCATTCCTGTATAGCCACCTGTAGTAGTAGTATGCCTCCCTGCTGGTTTCCCATCCTCACATGCTCCCCCTTCCTCTTGTAGGTCCACTCTGATCCTCTTTGTGGGCAACGTGGCCAGAGGAGTCAGAAGGCAGTGAGGACCTCCTGAGATGGCTCGTGTGCCAGCAGTGCACCATCATAGAGCAGAAGGTAATGCTCATATCAGAAATAAGGAGGATGGCCACCATACTGGAGATACATCTGCCAGAAACAGCAGGATCCCTGCCATGATGCCTTCCTGATAACTTTGTTTACTTTGCACCCCTTTCCTGGACTGTATTTACTGTTGCTGGCCTTTTACCTCATTGTTTGTGTCCTTATCCCTGTCCCCTCCTGTTACATTGCGTTTCAGTTTGTTTTCTGCCCCTGTACCTGTGTTTTGCATTTTTCATTCTTTAGTTGCTCTAGTTGTCGTAGGTAGTTTGTTGTAGTATAGTCAGTTTTGTAGTGTCGTTTGTAGGGATAGTGTTAGCATCAGCAGTAGTAATGGTAGTAGTAGTTGTAGTAATAGTAGTTCCTGTGGTAGTATATATAGTGGTTGTAATTATAGTGGTGTTTGCTGTAAGTTTTCTTTCAGTGTTTGCATTTTGTATTTTCATTACATTGTTGTCTGTTATGTTTTGTGTTGTTGTTCACTTGTTGTTTACCTGTTTCTTTTACTGTGCATTTGTCACATTATACATATCTTTATCATTTTGCACTGTGACCTGTGTCATTATTGGTTGCTTGGCTTTTACAACAGGGTTGTTCTGTTCTTTGGTTCTACCCCTGGGTCCTGGTGCTCTCTGGCCATTCTCCAGGCTGGGTATGCATCAGTGTCTGGGTTCTGCACTGCTGTCTGCTCCTGGGATCTCTTTCCAGCTTGTGCTCCTTTGTCTGTGGTCCAGAGCATGGTGGCTCCAACTGCACTGTGTTCCTGTGGGTGTTTGCACTGCCTTCCTGGATGCTATATTCAGTGCTGTCTTATTTGCTATACTCAGTGCTGTCTTATTCCCTGGCTATTTTTGCACTGCACTCCAGCCCAGTTTGCCAGGCTTCCTTAGCATGCTATATCCAGCAGGTTTAGCACCAGGCTGTTCCTTTTGGATATGGTGGGCTATTTGGTCCGGGAAAGTTTTGCATGCTGGGCAGTGCTAATTTGGCCTCGGGGCAAAGTTTTGAATATATGGGCCATTGGATCTTTTTCAAGCCTGTAAACAACAAATGGTTATCAGCAAATACATGTTTTCTTTTTATTTACCCCTACGGGGAGACAGTGATGTACCTTGCAACATCTGTGGGCATTGCACTGGAAGTAAGAGTATGTCCCCCCCCAGCTCCTACTGTGGTAAAAGAGGCAGCTTGAGCACTGCAGCAATGAAAGGGTTGTGCTGTGGGTGGTGAAGTGGATGCTGAACCATAAATGTTCTGGCAATTTTAGTAGCCAGTCAGTCGGCACCTTAAAAAGGTGTACACCGGATAGGTGGTAATAGGGTTGCCTCATTGCCATCCCCAATAAATATGCTTTTCAAATTATAACAAAATTATATTGCAATTAGTTTAGTAATTATGGTCACATACATTACCAGAAAATGGGGAACTTTCTTTTTCCTAGGAGAAAGAAAAAGGAACAAAAGCAAAATCCACAACCTGAAAATAAAATAAGATTATTTTATAGGGCAAGAGGACCCAAGCGTCCTTGGGTTCTCTTGTCCTAAATAGTACAAAATATCAGCTGAGTTCATGAAAGATCCAGATTTATGGTAATACTTTACCTACCTATATCTTAGAATGCATTCATAAAAGATGGTAACACAAAAAAAAGATGTTAAAATTCAGGCCTGGTAAACTCTCTCAAAACAGCTGTAATATTTATTTTTAACAATATACTGTATATAAAAAAAAATACTGGGGTGGTGAGTACACCCTGAGCACCTTGCATAGTATGGGAATCACGTGATATTGCTCATTAATAAAGAAGCTGTGTTATAATTGAGCCTCCATAAGGAAGGCAGGTGTAATAATAGTAGGTGGAGTTAACTTTAAACCAGCAAGGTCTGGCTTGCAGCGAAACTTGGTTGCTCTCCCCAGGCTTAGTACGGAGCAAAAAAAAAACCGAAATCTGAAAAATCACAGTTCATGTATTTCCCTGCTCAAAAGTAGCATTCAAATGGAAAATTATCAATTGCTCAGGAAAACCCACAAACTCTGACCTGATAGGTAATAATGCTTCAGACACACAAGCAGGTCAAGTGACTTGCCAAAGGTCACATAGTATGAAAGTGGTGGTTGTTGGGAATCAGACACAGCCATTTAGTTTTGAAACGGTAGTGCAGTGAAGCAGTGAGCTGCACTAAGATGTGTGCCGTTTCTTGCGAGAACAAAAATGAATACATAGTATGTGAATTAATACAACTGTAATACAAATAGTATATACTTGATAGGAGGCAGAGAGTAGTTATAGATGGGCATGAATCAAATTGGAAAGAAGTAGGAAGTGGAGTTCCACAAGGGTCAGTCTTAGCACCTGTAATCTTTCAGATATTTATAACTGATTTGTCAAACAATATACAGAGTAAGAGTATGAAATACGCTGATGATTGTAAGATCACTAATATATGCCAAAGTACAGAAGATCATAAGACCATCCAAAAAGATCTAAGAAAGTTGGAGGCATGGTCTGTGAAATGGAATGTGAGTTTCAATTTATCAAAATGTTGTGTTTTGCATTTTGGAAAACATAATCCAAAAAAACAGTATTATTTTTATAATGTTGTACTAATTAATAAAGACAGTGAAAGAGAGTTGGGGATTACAGTTGATTCTAGTCTGAATTTTGATATTCACATCACTAATACCATCAGTAAGGCAAATAGAACATGGTAGGCTAGTCACCATAATTTAACCTCTAAAAACCCTGACATTCTGTTGCCCTTATATAGAGACTATGTAAGGCCATATTTTGATTATGCCTCACAATTGTGGAATCCTTATAAACATAAGGATATAATAAGAATTGAAAAAGTCCAAAGAAGGATCATCAAATCTGTTGTCGCAAATAAAAATTTCACATATGAGGAGAGATTAGTAAAATGTAATCTGATGTCCCTAGAGGAATGGAGACTTAGAAGTGATCTCCTCTTCACATGGGATATCATTCAGGACTCCTATTTAGCAGCAGAATGTGGCCTAGATTTTAAACAAATTAATGTCAATGCTAGAGGCCATCCATTACAACTCACTAGAAGTAAATACAGTACAAAAAACAGAGCCTACTATTTTTCGCAGAGGGTTATTAGACCTTGGAATATGTTGCCTTTTACAATTATTGTTAGTAATAACAAGAATACTTTTCAAAATAGGCTGGACAAATACTTAAGATCTGGAAAACATCTAACCTTTTATATGTAAGTTCTGAAGCACAATGGGCTTCACATCCTTCTGCTTCATACAGTTCTTAGTATGGTTAGTATGGTTCTTAGTATATTACTGTATCATGAAACAAGTGGCCATTAAAATGCAGTGCATAATAAAATGGTTCATTATGGAAATGGGTGATAGGAATTACCTTTTCCATGAAACACAGTGCAATGGTGACATCGCAATGACACCAGGAGCAAAGAAAAATGGATATAGATGTGTTTATGGCCAACACTAAACTGTGACCGCAGAAGTTTGAATCCAGTCACAAATAGGATTAAGTAATTTGGTTGTCAGCCCAGAGGAATTGGCATAAGTCCAAGGACACATGTGGTTATGTGAGCAGCAGTTTCTGTACAAAGTGAACTCAAAATGAGAGATTGTATTTTTTTTAAATGTAGAAACATCAAAAACATTGACCAGTTATAATAAACACATTTTACAGAACAGTACACATTCTAGTAAACCCTTATACAACTTCAGTAATCTTTCTAATCAAAGAATTCTTGGTCTGCCATTATGTCTCATGAATTTTATTACACACCACCCATCTTCACCTAAACAAACCATTGACAACATGCCTTGCCCATCTGAAAAACTAGGTCTATGGAATCAGCTGAGACAACAGGATCCTAACCATAATGAACAATTTGTACAAGAAACCCCTATGTCACAGATCGTGAAAACAACTGGCTAGCGATGACCCTGAAACATGGGGCTGCTATTTAATCTTGCAGAACCAAAACCATAATTACGCAGGGAACACAGAACAACCATAGTATATACCACTGAGTCTGAATGCATCCTAAAGTGAATAACAATAACAATTGAATAAACACATATATATCACACCCAAACTGTTGCAGATGACATTAGAACAGTTTTAAACATTTACCCAAGGTAAACAGTGGTTCTTGAACCATAAAAAAAGAGTCAGAGATAGAATAGCGAGTGAACTGTAAAAACACTTACCAGATATCAAGTGGAAAAGAAATGGCTGCTTGCCCTCCAGGATCAAAAGGGACAGTTTTCCATTCCAAAATCTCTGATTGCTTGGCCACAAGCTGAACAACAGGCAGTAAGTCTGATCATAACATCTCAGGTGTTTGAATAGCCTTCATAGCCAAAATGCTGTTTGTGTTGCATGAGGACTTGAGGTCTATTTGCAGCTCACACTCATTCTGAGGCATCCCCCATACCTGCAAGTCCAGTCATTTTGTTAGAAGGGATTTTTGCATGTCGAGGGAGTTATGCCATGCTTCTGATGTTGGTTGAGCAGAATAGAATGTCAGGACTGACAACTCTTGTAGCATGTGCATTTTGGCTGTGGGTCTCCACTGAGAGCACTTGGCAGAAATGCCAAGTACAGAATTTCCCATGAACCAAGTACAGAATTTCCTATTAACCTAGCAGAAGGCTGTATGGACCTCTGTAGGGATTAGACAAACTGAAAAACAACATAGAAGCAAGCAAGTGTGGGAAACCTGAAAAATTAGCCCAGCACCATCACCTACCACTTTCCGGTCCCCGGTAGGCAATCAGTCATCACTGGGGGTTTGCTGTAACTTGGTGTGGGTCAGCCATGACTGAGAACACAGGCCGTGTGGATCTGCAATGCCCGCTACCACTGTAAGTATGAGCAGGTCCAAGTAGGCGAAATGTAGATCACACTACATTGTCTGACATTCAAAATGAATTGAAAGCGAAGCTTTCCTTGTTTAATCTCTACCTTCTCATGGTCACCATATATGTAAGGAGGAAAGGACTCCTCATCAGGTTCTTGTTAGAGATAAACAAGTGGAAGGAATGACAGACAGTGGCAAATTATATAATAAACAAGCTTATTACAAAAAAAATTACAAACCTACAGTGCAAGCACTGGGAGAAACAGGTGTTCACAAATACCTAGGTATAGCAAATTCTCAGAGCACACTTGTAAGATTATGCATCTTATAGCGAGATAAGGAGAAAGGCGTGACAGTTCTAATTGGCTGAAGCAAGTGGTACTGTATCAATATAGTACTGAATAGAAAATGTAAAGTTAGCAGAAAGGAAAAATAAGCATTACGTTATACAGAAAACATAATGTTAGTTAGAACAAAGAAGATACAGAAGCACACCAACAGCTGTAAGGTCATTGTAGTGCAAAAGCAGTGTCAGCAGAAGTGCATGTGGAAAACAATACTTCGGAAAAAGGATATGATTAGGCCCAAAACACATATGCCTCATATAAGCAAATGCATAACAGTAAAACATACAGTAAGCAAAATGAACATTGCATATAACAGAAAAAAAAGAAATAACACTGTAAAATGAATGTATACTATATAGTGTATACAATTAGCAAGTATGATCCCTAGTGCCCATGCTTGTATGGTGGGTACCCGTTACTACGTGTTAGTGCAATACAGCAATATCACAATAATGATAAAACATCTGTCACTGGTATGTTCATGAGGGTGCTAGAGGTGTGAGACCCAGGCACAACAATACTGTATGAAAAATACCAGCAGAAGAAGTCCTGGTTGTCTATCTAGTCTGCTCATGTTGCAAAGTTCCAAGCAGTAACAAAGGATTCTGCCCCCACACACACTGCTACCCCCTTTTCTGACCCCTCTTTTTGTAGCTCTAACCTTAAACTTTATCATATTCTACCCTCTTTTGAAGCCCTCAGCTGTCTCCATTGAGACCACCTCCTAAGTGAGCTCATCTACCACACACCCACCCTCTCTGTGAACTCTCTCCTGAACCAGCTCCAGCTTAAGGCAATGTTTCCTTGTAGTTTTACTGTCACTGAGACTGAAGCTCTCTTTGCTCACCTTGTTAATGACTTTCATGTACTTAATGGTCCTAATCATGTCCTCCTCTCCCTCCTCCCCCTTCAGGGAGTACATGTTCAGGTCCTCCAGACCCTCCTCATATGTCATGCCCTGCTGACCCTTAACCATCTTAGTCACCCTCCTCTGGACTGCCTCAGGCAGGTTAATGACTTTCTTCAAGTAGTGACGCCAGTACTACACACTATACTCCAGCGGCAGCCACACCAGCAATCTGTATAATGACAATATAATTTCCTCTCTTCTTCTTATGATCCCTCTAGCAATGCAGTCCAACATTCTGTTGACTTTTGCCACCACCTTCGTACAATATGAGGAGTGTTTTAGGTCACTAGTGCTCATCACCTCCCAGGTCTTTTTTCATCCTCAGACTTGGTTACCACAATTCCTTCCAGGCTATACTCTGTCCTTGGATTCTTGACTCCAATGTGCATAACTTTGCACTTCTTTGCATTGAAGCCAATTTTCCATATTTTGGACTATCTCTTGAGCCTGGCAAGATCTTTCTTTAAGTCTTGTATCCCTTCAACTCAGTAGTGCACTGGAGAAAGGATAGTAACCAGGGGCTGGAGGATGGTATCTATAGTTCCCCTGTGCAACAGTGGGAACAGATATGACCCAGGCAATTACAGACCTGTCAGCCAAATATCCAGAGACCCCAAAAATGGAAAGCATGGTAAGTTTCCTGGAGGTGAATGACCTGCAGGACAAAAGACAACATAGGTTCATGGGGTGGTGTGCTGGGAGGTCATGCCAGACAAACATGAATGATTTCTCTGAATGGGTGACAAAAGCAATGAACAAAGGGCAGGCAATGGACATACTGTACCTTGGCTTCAGTAAAGCCTTCAGTTCCATTCCACATGGATGGTCAGCTGGAGTAGGGGAGAAAAATGCTTGGTGGATGGGAAATTGTCTAAGTGACAAGACCCAATGGGCAGTAATAAATAGGGAGTTCTCATGAGTTAGTGGGTTACTAGCTAGGTACCACCGGGATGGGTCTTGGGACAAGTCCTCTTCAATATCTTTATCTGTGACATAGGGGTTGGGATTCAGGGCAAGATATGTCTGTTCGCAAATGATACCAAGATTAGTGGCTGGGTGGATAGTGAATAAGATGTCATAATCATGAAATAAGACCTGGCTAGATTGGAAAGGTGATCAAACATATGGCACTTAAAATTTAATATAAAAAAGTGCAAGATGATGCACATAGGGGCAAAAAATCCTAAAATAGAATATAGAGCTGGGAAGGTAAGAGTGGAAAGCATTTTGGAGGAAGTGGACCTGGAATTAATAATTTCAGGCAGTCTGTTGGCACCAGCACAATGCAGTAGGGCCTTGGGTAAATAGGATGTTGGGGTGTATAGGGAGGGGGATTGCCAGCGAAAGTATGGAGGTGCTGCTACCTACCCCTGTACAGATCACTAATTCATCCTCACCAGGAGCACTGTGTGCAGTTTGGGACTCTGCATCTAATGAAGGGCAGGGACAGAGTGGAGGCAGTGCAGAGGAGGGTAACTAAGATGCTCCAAGTACAGCAGTAAAGGACATATGAGGATAGTTTAGCAGATCTGAACAGGTACATGTTTTAGGTGAGAAGAAAGAGAGGAGGTGATTAAAATATATACGAATACCTTCACAGGGTAAATAAGGGGGATAGTAGAGAATTGTTTAAACTGACAAACAACAATGGCTATTCCATGAAGGTGGTGGTGGGGTGAGGAACGTTAAAAAGAGTTACCAAGAAGTACTTTTTTACAAAGATGACAGTGGGTGGGTTCAATAGGCTGCAGTAGCCAGTCTGTGTGAAGTCAGTTGGGGGGGATTAAAACGATACCAGCCACCTTACATGGAGCATCAATGGGAGAAGAGGAAAAGAAAGAGTATGAGGAGGGGGCATGGGAGGAGTAGGATGAGGCAGAGGGCAAGGAAAAAGGCATTGGCAGCCATTGGAACCACCAAGGTGATCCAGTCAGCTGAACAAATGGTAGTCATAAACTTGTCCAGCAAAAAACATCTCTACTCAACAAGTAGCTGTACTATGAAAGGGACTTTGTTCTTACTGCCTCCATGAATCCTTTCCAACTTTGAACTGACCTTTATAAGCTTTATTTTTATTTTATTCTTTGATATCCTGGTAAGCCCCACTAGGCACAAGTGCCTGTTTTCACAGGTGACCTGGGAGCACTGGGGAAGTCAAGTGACTTGCTTAGAGTCACACAGTACGCAAGTGAAGGTTTTGGGAATCAGGTCCAGATCTGATGGAAGTATCAAGCTCGTTTACAACTTGTTGCTCTAACCTCTAGGCTATACTTGCTATCGAGTTCTATGTTAGGGTGAATGTACATCAGGGAAAATCAATTTCGCTGATGTTTATTTATTTATTTATTTTATTTATTTATTTAGTGTTCGGAAAGACCTTTGAGTGCAAGCTCTTTTTCAAAGGTTCCACATCAGGGTAGACAATAAGACAGTATACAATACAGTAAGGTGGTTACAATTACGTGAGCAGTAGACAAATGAGCAGGTACTTGAACATCAGACAACTAAAAGGAGCAATTTCGATTTGAAAACAATACTGTGGCCAACTGATTGCCCTATGTAGAGCTCCTATAAATAACTCCAAAACATGTTAACTATGTCAGGATAGTTGCAGGGGGTTTGATACTACAACAGGGAGAGAGAAATGAGACAGCAGTGATAGAAGGGGAGGAAGCAGCTCCAGGGGGGTTTGTTGAGATAGAGATGGTCACTCGGGAAGATTAGGGTGAGGCAGGGTGGGGCTGTTACCTAAAGTGTTAAAAGGACTGATTGCTATGGGCAGACCATGGCTTGGCCGGAGGGTGGTGGGGGAAGTCCATTTAGGCCTGCCAGGTGCTTCCTTAAGGGCAGGCCAGCTGAGTGGTGGGGCATCAGCCTTTAGAAGCAGGTACATTTTGAGCTTGTCATTAGTTGCAGTTTGAGGCCAGTTTTGAATTGAGTCAGGCTGTTGGAAGTTAGGAGGTGCACAGGGAGTGCATTCATCCAGAGGTGGGCCCAACAGGAGAAGGCACGTTACCCTAGCAAGGTTCGGTGGAAGGGTATGGACATTACCCCTCTCATCCCCCCTGGTGATATGTAATGAGAGGGAGGCCTCAAGCAGATCTCCTACACAGGGTGGGGTTTTGCCAAGAGTGCCTTCTTCCCCAGGAGTCAAGTTTGGTACTTGATCCTGTCTCTTAGTATGAGCCAGTTAGTGTGCTCATACAGAGTACAGGTATGAGTGCAGTGATCTGCACCCAGGGTGAGGCGACATGCCTTATTGAGCACAGTTTGAACCCTCTTGAGCGCTGTGTCTGTGGCAGCCCTATAAATCTCCACCAGCCCATAGTCTATTGTGGATAGTATGGAGCAGGAGGAGTGCTTCTGGGTGAGGTATTCCTAATGTCTATAGAGAACCCCAATTTTGGTGTTTACCATCCTGATGAGAGAGTCGATATGGTGCGTGAACGTGAGGGTGTCGTCAATGGTGACCCCAAGGTACTTAAACAAGTGAACCTGTTCAATCGGTTCACTACACATGTAGGAGATTACAAGGGGGAGAAGCCTGTGTTTGTTATATGGACTGGATATGAGCATGACCTTGGTTTTCTTGTAGTTTAGTAGCAATTTGTACCTGAAGAACCAGCCCTTGAGTTTAGTGAAGGAGTTCTGTAGTTCGATTTGGAGGGTACCCTGAGAGGTTTTGCTGCTCAGAAGCATGGTGTCATCCACGTAAAGGATGAGTTTGGTGTCACAGGTTGTAGGTAGGTAATTTAAGAAGAGGCTGAAAAGCAGGGGCCCCAGAACTGACCCTTGAGGGACTCCTAGGGATACCTCTCTGGTGCTGGATAATGTCTGCCCAACTTTGACATATTGGCTTCTTTGTGTCAGATAGTCTTGAAAACAGTGTAGGGTATTGGGTGCCATGCCCAAGTTATGTAATTGGGATACTAGTAGGGGGTGGTTGACAGAGTCAAAGGCTTTGGAAGACTGATCCCACCATTTTGCCTTCATGCAGTGCCTTGTGTTCATAGTCTGTGTAGTCCAACAGTGCCGTGGTGGTACTGTGGTTTTGCCTGAAACTGTGCAGGATTGGGCAAAGCAGATTGTGTTTATTAAGGTAGTCTATGAGTTGGCTTGCCATCATTTTTTCCAGTGCCTTAGATAGCAGGGAGAGGATTGAGATAAGTCTGCAGTTAGTTACCAGTGTCTTATCACCATTTTTATGCACTGGTGTTACAAGGGCTTGCTTCCAGACCTCCAGGAATTGAGCAAGGGCCAGGGATTTGTTAAACAGTATTGTTATGGGCATGATAAGAACATTCAGGGTGAGGGATAGCATCTTCATGTCTAACCCATCACTCCTCAATCTGGTTTTGCCTAGGACCTTCCTAACCATAGATAGGGCCTCCTTCACCATCACCTTCTTAAAGTAGAAGGCTGGGTGGTTAGTTTTGAGTGAGTTGATGTTTGCATGGTTCTCAGCAGGTTGAAGATAGTCTGGAGGCAGCACTGTGGACAGGTCGGTAAAGGCGTTATTAAAGACATCTGCGATGGCTAGTGGATCAGTGTACACTCGCGGCGCTAACTGAAAGGGGACTGAAAAGATAGATTTTTTGTTTTTGTAGGAGGCTGTGCCCCCTGCACCCCTTTACTAAAGGATTCTCAACTCCAGGGGGTGCATTTTTGGGGGGGTGAAAACAGAAAAAAAATAATTTACACAGACTGGTGCAAAAATCCCGACCTTCTCAGCACCAAACCCGGCACCCTTCCAACTCTAGCCTGCCATGAACCCACCACACCACATGGCCAACTTGGCAACATACCATTGCTCTACACCTCACAAATCCTTCCTCCCCTTCCACTCATCACATGGTGTGATCACTCCCCCACCCCACGTGCACGTATTCATATAGCGATGTATACTCCCGGCGCAAGCTGAAAGGGTGCTGAAAAGATATTTTTTTCTGCTTTTGTGGGAAGATGTTCCCCCGCGCACCCCCAGAGGGGTTTACCCACTGTACCCCCCACTAAAGGATTCTCAACTCCAGGGGTGTGCATGTCGGAGGGGGTGAAAACAAAAAAATATTTTTACAAAGACCGGTGCAAAAATCCCGACGTACCCAGCACTGAACACAGCACCCTCCCAGCCCTAGCCTGCCACTAACCCACCATGTCATATGGCCAGCTCGGCAACCCACCATTGTGCTACACCTCACAAACCCTCCCTCCTCCCACCCATTGCATAGCATGCTCGCTCCCACGAAGGCAGTGCACAGATACATATAGCAACAGGATGTCGCTATACTGGTATTTGCCCCTCTGTCCAGTAGCCCTGTAAACAGGTGCCGCTATTGAGTTGCCCTTTTTGTATGCACTCAATAGTGGATGCTCTTATCACGGGATACCTTGCTGTAGGCAACTACATTTGACATAATTTGTTTCACTACCAGAACAAGTGAATTTGGCAAAGAATATTTTACAAGGGTCATCATCTAGTTCAGTAACAGCCTTATTGGATGATACCATGGCTCACCTTCTAAGTAGCTGTCCCCAGGCCCATGCTGAAACTATACATCTTAAGAAGCAGTCCACCTTTTCCCCTACAACAATATGTAATTTTGCAATAAATACTTATGTTGCCCTTGTAGATCAAGATACTGCCTGTTTAGACAGAGCAAGAATAGGAGACTATCTTGCAATTTAACTGTGAAAGAATGTGCTGCCTTGAAATAACTGCAAGATGACCCCTCTTTTGTTACCAAACCAACAGATGGGGGGAGGATGATTGTTCAATGGGGGACTGAAAAATATGAAGCAAAAATGCAAAAACAGATGTTTCATACTGACCCCACTGAAGCTTTTAAGAATCAGCCTTTGATTTTATCTTACAAAGGCAAATTGCAGGGGAATTGAAAAACAAGAATGTCATTTTCTTCAGGTGGCTCACCCAGTTAAATCCTGTTAAATCCTGTATATACCTCTTTCCCAAATTACACAATGACCTAATCAATCTACTAGGTCAACCCATCATATCCAGTACTGGTTCTAATATGGAACCATTTTTTCAGTCTGTGGACTGTTTTTTTGCACCCATTAGTAACTAAACTGCCATTGATAATGCCTATTTTTAAAGGGGGAAATAAACAGGAAGTAAAGAATTATCGACCTATTAACTTGACATCAATCCTAGGGAAAAGTAATGGACAGGCTTTTGCAAAAAAGGATTATTGAACATCTCAAACAATCAGGTCATGTTGATTTTACCCAATGCTTCTTCTCAGATAGATCCTGCTTAACCAATCTAATACAATTTTTCGAGCCAGTAAGTGCAGCTATGGACAAAGGTATAACAGTGGATGTTGTCTTTTTGACTTTCTCAAAGGCATTCGATACAGTGTCCCACAGAGTACTGACTGAAGAACTAGAAAGGTTGCAGTTACACTTGAATATTATTAGATGGATAGAATCGTGGCTGGATAATCAAAGGCAGAGGGTGGCTATAAGAGGTCACATGTCAGACTGGGGACCAGTGACCAGTATAGTGCCACAGGGTTCAGTTCTTAGTATGACATTGTTTAATATTCTAGTATCATCTATGAAGGCATCTCGTGGCACTTGGATGTGCAAATATGCAGATGACTGCAAGGTAGGTGGTCTGGTGACTGATCCTGCTTCAGCTGTAAAATTCCAGGAAAATCTAGATCACTTATTCAACTGGACTAATGATCACAAATTATTCTTTAATGAGGTACAATGTAAAATCATGCTTCTGGGAAAAAACAACCAATGTTATAACTATACTTTAAATACTATACCATTACAACTGATTAAAAGAATTTGGATGTAATCATGACAATTGACCTCAAATTTGATAAACACACAGATGAAACAACAAAAAAATGTTACAGAATTTTACATTATATCCTTAGGAATATTAAAAGTGGAAACCCAGATGTCAGTTTGCCCTTGTATACATCCCTCATTAAGCGTCATTTTGAGTACTGTTTTCACTTCTGTGCTCCTAGCTCAGTCAAAGGCAGAAAAAAAATAGAAAGAGTCCAGAGGAAAATTACAAAAAAGATTTCCTCAGTAAAAAATAAACAATACAGTACAAGGCTTGAAGAACTGAATCTGTACTCAATGAATTACCGAAGAATGAGGAAATATGTGTCTAACATTTAAGGCCTTTCATAATGAAGCTTTATTAGAAACTCTAGGATTAGTTAAGCAAATGCAACATAACGATAAAACACAATCCCATAATCTTAAACTAATGAGAGAAACAAATAAGACTAATAAAAGGAATTACTGGTTTAACCAAAGAATTGTTACAATGTGGAACACACTTCCAAGCAGCACTGTGGAAAGTGACAGTGTAGAAACATTTAAGCATAGGCTAGATTTATACATGGGTCATAAAAAAATACTTATACCAGCAGTAAGAGAAAGAGATGATGGCAAGTTGATCAAAGGACTTTGGTCTATAGAACTTGTAATTACACTGTGAAACTATTGTACCTCATGGACAGCAATACTGTCACTAGGGCTATACAAAATGTTGTGGTAACTGAAAAAAAACTATTTTAGCAACATTTGACTTCGAAAGTTTATATTGCAACATTCCGCATGATGGGGGAATACATGATATAACATACTTATTGGGCACACGATGAATTTAGTATACCTAGTACCCAATTCATAGAAACATAGAAAGTGACGGAAGATGGGGACCAAAGGTCTGCCCAGATCCTATCCCCTTCTCAGATACTTTTTGTCACTATCCTCTTGTGCCTATCCCAGGCTGATTTAAATCCCCATACTATTTTGGATTCATTGACTTAGGTAGGTAGGCCATTCCACAGATCAACCACCCTTTCTGTGAAGAAAAACTTACGCATGTTGCCTCTGACCCCCAGTTTCATGTTGTGGCCTCTTGTTCTCATGAAGTTGTTAATGAGAAAGAGCTCATGGATGGGGACTCTGTTTATACCCTTTAGGTACTTGAATGTCTCAATCATGTTCCCCCATCTCTGCGCTGCTCCAGGGAGTACATGTTGAGCTCCCTTAATCTGCGTTGGTAAGATAACTCATGGAGACCGTGAATCACTTTAGTTGCCCTCCTCTGCACTGTCTCCAGTCTATCTATGTCCTTCCTGATGTAAGGCCTCTAGAACTGGATGCCATACTCAAGGTGGGACCTCATCAGGGACCTGTACAATGGCAGGATTACCTCCCTTCTTCTACTTGAGAGGCCCCTACCTTTGCATCCTAGCATTTTGCTGGCCCTTATTGCTGCTTTATTGCATTTGTTGCCCACTTTTAAATCATAAGAAATGATAACTCACAGATCTCACTCTTGCTGTGTGATTGCAAGTCAGGTGGTAGTCAGTACCTGGGTTGTTCTTACCCAGATGCATGACCTTGCAATTTTTGGTGTTGAATTTTAGCTGCCACATACCTGACCATTTTTCGAACTTGAGGTCACTTCTCATTTGCTCCATCCCTTGTGCCATATCCACTCTGTTGCAGAGCTTTGTGTCATCTGCAAACAGACATACCTTCCCACCCAACTCATCTGTGTTGTCACTGATGAACACATTGAAGAGCAAAGGTACCAGGATGGACCCTTGTGGCACACCACTGGTCACTTCCCTGACTTCTGATGCTGCCCCATTTACCATCACCATTTGGGTTCACTGCTGAAGCCAGCTTCCTACCCATGATACTACTTCCTTCCCTACTCCTGTATTCTGAAGTTTATTTACAAGCTTATGTGTGGGACAGAATCAAAGCATTTACTAAAGTCTAGGTAGATGACATCCATGGCACCCCCCCCCATATTCACCACCCTAGTAACCAAGCCAACAAACTTGATCAAGTTTGTCTGGCAAGACCTTCCCACTATGAACCAATGCTGCTTGGCATCCTGCTGTTCAGTTTTCTCCAGAAATGCTATTATTCTTTCCTTGAGCAGCAATTCCATCAACTTTCCCACCACTGAGGTGAGACTAACTGGGCAGTAGTTCCCTGCTTCCTCTTTGCTATCACTCTTGTAGATGGGGATCACTATTGCCTTTTTCCAGTCCTGTGGGACCATTCCTTACCTCAGGAATCTACTAAATAGGTATGCTAGTGGTTCAGCCAGTTAATCTCTCAGTTCCCGCAGTATGCGTGGGTGGATTCCATCAGGACCCATGGCTTTATCCGTGTTCAGTTTTTAAAAATTTTGCCTTTATCCTTTCTGCTGTGAAGGGGCTTGTGTCCACCCCTCCCTGTGTTATTTTGTCCCCCTTCAGAGTGGGTCCAGAGCCAGTCTCTTTCTTTGCAAAGACAGAGCAGAAGTACTCATTCAAGACCTCTGCCTTCTCTATGTCTTCCTCCACCTTTTCCCCATCCCTGTTTAAGAGCCTGACCATATCTCCTTTGTTTTTCTTTTTTTTTGCTTATGTACCTAAAAAAGGTCTTTTTGCCTTTTTAACCCCATGCCATGCCTTCCTCTGTTTGTGCCTTTACTGCTCTGATCACCCTATTTGCTTCTCTCAAGCTACTCCTGTATGCCTCCCTATCCTTGTCACTGTTAGAGCGCTTATACTTCTTGAATGCTTGTCTCTTTTCTCTTACTGTAGTTGTTACCTCTTTTGTAAACCATAGTGGATTCCTTCTTTTTCTTGTCTTACTGACCAGCCTTGAGCATTTCTCAGTTACTTCCTCCAGTGCCTTCCTTATGCATTCCCAACATTCTTCCACCCCTCCTTTTGCCTTTTTTCTTGAAGTTAGCTCTGAAGTAACTTCTCATTTGGGAAAAGTCTGTTTTTTTTTAAATCAAGGGCTCTTGTCTTAGAGTGGCTTGATTCCTGTATATTGCTGACCTTAAGCCAAACAGATTTTTGGTCACGTGATCCCAATTGGCATCCCACTTCCACCTACTTTACCATGCTACTGTAAGTGAGCACCAGGTCCAGGATTGTGTTTTCTCTAGTAGCGGCAATTACGAGCTGGTTTAGACCAGCCCTTCTCAGTGCATCTAGGAAGATTCTGCTTCTAACTGTGGATGCTGTGAAGGAAGTCCAGTCTATGTCTGGGAGATTGAAATCACCCATTAACATGACCTCTCCCTTATCAGTCATATTCAGTATGCTTTCCAGTAGTTCTTTGTCTGCTTCATCCCCCTGCAAGGGAGGCCTATATATCACCCCTAGTCTGAGGACTGATTTATTTTCTGGTTTGAGTGTGACCCAGAGGACCTCTAATTTTGTCTTGGGATCTTTGGACTTCCATGGCTTTTATGTCCTGTCTTACATACAAGGCTACCCCCTTCCTCTCCATCCCTTCCTGTCCTTCCTGAACAGGTTGTAGCCTAGGATGGCAATATCCCGTATATGGTTGTCATTAAACCATGTTTCTGTTACTGCCAACCAGTCCAGTCCAGCCTCTGCCATCATGGCCATGAGTTCCGGGATTTTGTTAGCCAGACTGTGGGCATTAGTCACCATTGCTTTCCAGTAACTGGCATCCTTTTCACTTTTTTTTTTAGTGTACCATGTTTCCTGTTAGACCCTACTGAGCTCTTTCAATTTTTGCTTATGCGCTCGATGGAGGGGTTCTTGCCAGGATCTGGGGGTGGTGGTCACTGGGGTTCCATTTCCATTTATTTTTTTGGTCACCACCTCCCCTCCCTCTAGTTTAAATGACTACTGAACACATTGAGTTTTTGCCCTACAGCCCTCATCCCCTTCTTGTTGAAGTGTTGGCCATTGAATTTAAAGCAAGATCTTTCCCAAAAATCATTCCAGTCACAGATGAAGGTGTGGCCCTTGTCTGAGCACCAGTTGCGGAGTCATGAGTTTAGTGCCTTGATTTCAATTCCCTAATTTTCCCTTTTTCCATACTGGCAGTACCTCGGAGAAGGCTATGGTGAATGAAAGAGAGGTCAGTCTATCCCTAGATTAGAGATATGTGCTTTTACTTGTTTGACAGAATAGTCAGCGATATCATTTGTTCCTAGGTGAATGACGATGCCTTTGATGTTACCCACCCTACGTACAAGGTTCTCAATGTGACCTATATCCCTTTTTGCTGTGGCCCCAGGGAAACACTTGACAGTTATTCACACTTGGTCGACATCCTACAAGTCGAATTTGACTCCTTTAATTATGGAGTCCCCCACAATGATCAGGTTCTTTTTTTCATTGGTAGGAGCTTTTGTCTTGGTCTGTTTGTCCTGTTGATGTGAGTGGTACTGTGGCACCCTATCCATTTGATCCACATTGGTGTTTACTTCCTCTCCTGATTTAGGCACTCGTGGGAACCTGAAGTTTTGTGTTGTAATGCTTTTCAGGTTGGTGCCAGGCTGGTGCTGCTGCACACTACTTTCCTGGTTTGAGCAGCTGCCCATTTGCAAAACCTGCCAACCCCCTGGATGGACTTTGTGCTAGGGGGACAGTATTAGGATGTTGGTGGTGCTGGGGTGGATTCCAAGACTGATCAGCTGTAATGTATGATTTAGCCAGGAAATTGTTGTCCATGCTTCCTGGAGGTGGACTCGTGGTTTTTTATGGCCCAGCACGTTGGGCAGTGGCATATTTTGTTGATCCAGGCACTGTAAAAGAATGATCCACATTGATTACAATGCACAATGTCAATGTCTGGTTGTTTTATGTAGCTTAGTGATGAGACCACATAGTACCTATGGCAGACATGGTGCTCAAGTCCAATTATATATATAGTATATGGTTAGGGCTTATTGTGGATTGAAACTGGTGACTTTCAAAATCTTGTTGTAGGACAGTTCAAAGGTCAAAAAAGTTGTTGTACTATTGTTCTGATATCACATCGATAGTATAACAACTTTTCAGCCTTGTCCTACCTCCTGATTGGTTGACTCGACTTGCTATAATGGTGAAAAAAAGTAAAATCTTGGCGGTGAGATTAAGCGGTCATGGAGCAGTGGATCTTCCAGGGGAATCTTCCTTTTACCACACGGCTTTGTGATGTAGAAGCATTTTCTTTATTTTAAAACACAAACAGTGCTGCTAAAACAGAGTGAGTAGGTGTGGGGAGAAGCAGCAGTCAGTGGGAGTGCAGCGAAGCTGAAACAAGTGGCACTGGCAGCAGAGAGAAGCAGACACCAATGGAAACAGGAACACCAAATAAAAAAGAAGGTAACCATGATCATAAAAAAAGACATACGCCCTCGCCATATACTATATAAAATAGTGGATGGTTAACCATCCACAACTACAGTTTCATCTGGAGTTGATGATATCAGGAGACTCCCGCATGCTTCGCTGTTGAGGTCTCTATGATGTCATCAACTCCCTCGATGAAAAAACATCCTTGTTTTGGATGGTCACTCATCTACTATTCTGTATGTGCAATATAAAGGAACTGCCATGGGCACTAGTAGTAGTAGTAGTAGTAGTAGCAAAAGGTTTAATTTTTCAAGCGCCTTTTCCCTGAGGCTCAATGCACTGTACAAATCAGGCAAGCAAGACAATTACAATAATCACATAGTATAAAAACAGTAGTAAAATCAGAAGAAGAAAGAACAGTATTTAAGATTCAAATGCCTATCTAAAAGGGTGTGTCTTCATGCCCATTTAAAGACTTCTGCCAAGTGGGCCTCCCGCAGAGATCTGTGAAGTGAGTTCCACAGGATTGGTGCCACCACTTAAAAGGCGCAATCACCAGATGATTTCAACCAGGCCCTGAGAACCACCAGAAGGCCCTCCTTGGCAGACCAGACAGTACACCGGGGCAGGTCAAAATCAGAAGCTCTTGAAGATAGGCCAGACCTGAACTGTATGGGACCTTATAGGTGAGTAAACCTCCCTTGGAGGAGAATCCTCCACCTAACCAGCAGCCAATGCAGGCCATGCAGCACTATGATCACATGACAAGACCTTGAGAGGCTCGTCAGCAGCCTGGCCACCATGTTCTGCAACAGCTGCAGGCAGTGCAGGACTCCTCCACTGACCTCAAGATAAAGAGTGTTACAGTAAGTGAACATCAATATCATGAAGGTATACACTAGTCACCAGGAGGTATAAAGGCCTTGATCCAGGTGATATTCCTAAAATGGTAAAAACCATTCTGGACAACAGATGACACCTGAGCTTCAAGTGTCAATCTGCTGTCTAGGAACATACCCAGATTTTTCACCTTTTTGGACACCAAAAGAGGCACTGTCCCAAGCATCAATTCTGTTTCATCCCTCCTGGCATTCTCCTGTCTACGACAAGCCAACTCAATCACCAGTACCTCCGTCTTACTCGGATTGAGCTTCAGCCAGTTAGAGGTCATCTAGTTCTGGATCTCAGCCAGACAGTTATTTAGCACTGCCACTGCATCACATGTCCCATGCACAAAAAGACTTATACAGTTGGGTGTCATCGGCATAGCAGTGAAACACCACACTGTAACATCTAATGATCTTACCCTATGGCAGCATGTACTCGGTGAACAACATAGGCGAAAGGACAGACCCTTGGGGTACTCCACAAAGCAAAAGCTGGTGGTATGAGGAAAAATTTCCCATCAATACCGTCTATTACCTGCTTGTGAGAAAGGACTCCAACCAACTGATGACAGTGCTGGTGAGTCCACATAACCCCCTCAGGTGATCCAGTAACACCCAGTGGTCCACAGTGTTAAATACTGATGACAGATCGAGGAGAATAAGTATTGACTGCTCTCCTCCATCTCTCTTGCACTGAGGAGATAATTTTGTTCCCTAACCAATGCAGTTTCAGTGCTATGCCCAGGCCTAAATCCAGTCTGGAGAGAGACTCATAGATGTTAAAGACTGCGAGGTGTGCCTCAAGCTGTCAAGCCACAATTTTCTCAATAATTGGTCTATAATTTGCCAAGATGTCTGGGTTGAGAGATGTTTTTTTCAGAAGGGGCTTCACTGGTGCCTGTTTAAAGCATCAAGAAACAGCCCCTCCAAAAGCAAGCATCGGACTGTCTTGGTGAACACCGGACCAAGGGATTCCATGCATCCCACTAGCAGACACATCGGGCCCAGGTCTATTTTATGAAAAGTACTCAGCAGCTTCAAAATCACCCTACAGATCTTTTCCACCTCCACTGGTCTAAACTCGCTCTAGGCAAGTGGAGCACCCACAGGGACAACTGATGTGAAACTGCCAGGCCTAGGAAGCCTGGTTGGGGAAATCACAGTCTGGCTGAAGGACACTCTGTCAGAGAAGAACAGAGCAAATGCTTCACACTTTGCGACAGAAGCTACTGTAAATCAGCTGCAGACAGGCAGGGTGGAGCAACCTGTCTACAATCCAGAAGAGTTGAGCCGGTCTGTTCCTCCCTGCAGCATCTCTCTGGACAAATAAACTGCCTTCTTATGGGAGATTGCCCTCTGATACTCACCCTAGTGAGCTCTCATAGCCAGCTTGTCCTCCTCTGACTGCAACATATGCCAACAATGATCCAACCTCTGACCCTTGGTCTTCATCTCCTTGAGCTCCTCATCAAACCAGGGGGATCTCAAGTGAGAAGATCTGGGTCATATACGGATCAGCACAATAGCATCAAATATAGAGGTGGTGGCCCTATTATAGGCCACCACTACCACCTTATTCATGCTAACTGCACAAGCAGCGCTCCCTACTGAGAGATCCATTACTGCCATTAAGCAGTCCATCCCATTAAGCCCACTACTTTTGCACCTAGTCTAGCTAATCTATATTTTGGCAGATGAAAAGATCTATTAATTTTTGATAACCACCAGCTGTTCATGAAATATGCCCTCATATAGAGATGCTATATTGATGTTTGCCTATTGTTTTGGGAGGGGATCCAGAAAGAACTTGCAGAGTTTACCCAATATATTAATAGTGTGGACTCCAGTCTTCAATTTACATGTAAGAGTGACATGCACTCCCTAGAATTCTTGGATCTGACAATTTTTAAGAAGAATCAGACACTAGCCACAACTATTTACAGGAAACCAATGTAAAGGAATACTCAGGAAGGCTTCACTTCAACAGTAACCATCAACACTCCCTTGAAAATAATATTCCCATGGGCCAGATGCTGCATTTTAAGAGAATATGTAGCACAAAAGAAGAATATGAGAAACGTGAACATTTAATGTCAACTACAGAGGGAATAGAAACATAGAAACATAGACTTTGATGGCAGATAAGGACTGCTTGGCCCACCAAGTCTGCCCATTTCCCTACCTACAGGGTAAGTTGCTGATCCTAGTTAACTAACAGCCTATTTCTTCCTACCCCCCACAAGAATTGCCTTATTTCTGTCCCATGCATTCTTGAATTCTCCCACAGTTTTAGACCCCACAACCTCCTCAGGAAGGTGGTTCCATGTGTCCACCACCCTCTCTGTGAAAAAATACTTCCTCACATTGCCCCTGAGCCATCCCCCCTCTATCTTCAAATTGTGTCCCCTTGTTATGGCACATTTCTTTTTCTGAAAGATGCTACCCTCTTGGACTTTGTTGATTACACTGAGGTACTTAAACGTTTCTATCATGTCCCCCCTCTCCCTCCTTTCCTCAAGAGTATACATATTAAGATCCTTTAGTCTCTCCTCATATGGCTTCTCTTGCAGATCCTGCACCATTTTAGTTGCCCTCCTCTGGACTGCCTCCATCCTGTCTATGTCCTTGCAGAGATGGGGTCTGCAGAACTGGACACAGTACTCCAGATGGGGCATCACAAACTAAGGGATAACAACTTCCTGTTTTCTGCTGGTGATGCCTCTCCATATAGTCCATAGTCAGTTTTGCATGGAATTGAAAGAGATGACAGATCCACAAGAGAGAACCTTCTTGCTCCTAAAGTCTATCAAGAAGAAGAGCATCCTATTGCTTTTACACTGCAATGAAGCCAGTCAGGTGGCTGCTATTATTAGGAAACACTGGGGAGTATGAAGAAGTGACCCAGTGTTTAATGAAAGTAAGTTTAATGCTCCAAGAGTGACCTACAGATGTGGCCACAACATTAGAGACACTGATGCACAGTTACTATCAAAACAGGATGCCCAGAAGTACATCTGTGTGGCACTGAGTTGAAGGCTTAGTCCAAGTATATGATGTCTGTTGCCTGACCCCTGTCTACTGCCTCCGTGACATAGTCAAAAAATTCAATTAAATTTGTTTGACAAGATCTCCCAGCCACAAGCCAGTGCTGCTTACCATCATGCAGACCATTCTCCTCCAAGTACTTCACCAGTCCCTCTTTTATAGTATATACTCCATAAGTTTACACACCATAGAGGTCAGACTTACTGGCCTGCAGTTGCCTGGGTCCTCTCTGGGGCCACTTTTGTGGAGTGGTACCACATTAGCTGTTCCCCATTCCATTGGCACAATCCCTGAGTTTAGGAAACTGTTGAATAGAACTGCCAAAGGACCTGCTTGGTAAGGCATGGGTCTTTGGCAGAATGTCCCAATATACACAGTTTTTTTATTTTATTTTGCTTTATAATGTATGTCTTTGTTTGTTTTACTGAACATGGAGCTTGGTTGCTTGGTCTCTGCTCAGAAGAAATCCATACACACTGTGTCAGGATACCAAACTGTTTATAACAAACAGTTTGGTATCTTGACACAGTGTGTGTGGATTTCTTCTGGGCAGAGACTGAGCAGCCAAGCAACATGTTCAGTTAGTACTCCTCCTTTTCTACTTCTTTGGCTCTGGACCAGTTTTTTTGTGTTTGCAGTCACCTACCTGACTTTCCCCTGTCTTTGTTTTATTAATTTCATTGTGACACATTTCCATGTGATATACTGCACCACTACACACTGCACTGATTTTGTTCATTCTGTCTTTGTTTTATATAGTTCTGTAAGGGCACTGAAATACAGTGTGAATGACATATGAAAGATGCATTACAAGAGGATGCTTGCATTGTATTAGGAAACATAGATAGCTACTATAATCAATGGAAAAGCCCTATCATGATTCACAATTCTGCCATCTGAAAGGCATAAGTGGGTTTGTTCACAGGACAGGGTTACCAATAGGCTTGTTCTGAATAATGTTTGAATACTACTAATAAATAATACTAGTTATTAATCTTGTGTAAGCACATATGCTCATGAATATTGTATAATGTATTGTAACCCTTATATTACTTATGATTCTGTTTCCTGTCACTATGTAAGCACGTATACTCATGCATACTGTATAATGCTTTGCAATCCTGTATGAAATGGTGATTCCCTATATCCTGTGTAAGCACATACGGTATGCTCATGTACATTATATAATATCTTATAATCCTATATGACCTAATGATTCTACGTAACCTGTGCAGCACATGTGCTCATGTACAGCATATTATATTATGTATTGTAATCCTATAGGACTAACGATTCTTACTATCCTGAGCAAGCACCTGTGCTCATGTGAACTGCATTGTATAATGTATTGTAATCCAATATGGCCTAATGAGTATATGTATCCTGAGACTCATGAGAAAGCCAGAGGGTGAAACTGGTTGGGTTCGCAACTGGTCTTTTAACCAACATTGTTTCAGGTAATACCTGTTTGTATGTTGTTTTTTTTTAATTAAATTAAAGTTTAAGTGAATCCTTGAGCTTGGTGCCTATACTTTGTTCATTTACAGTGTAGCCAGGCATGGGCTATCAGCATGGAGTGGCATCTTTTTTTTTTTTGTTAATCCCATAGGACTAATGATTCTTACAATCCTGTGCAAGCACATGTGCTCATGTAAACTGCATTAAATAATGTATTCTAATCCTGGTATGGCCTAATAATTGTATGTACCCTGTGTAAGCACATATGTTCATGTACATTGTACAATGTATTTTTATAATCCCAGTTTGATATAATGGTTCTATTTATCCTATGTAAGCACATCTTGTCCAGAAGACGATCTTCTCCATATTTGGCTACTGCGACGTAATTCACAGTGTCGCTCCTAAGACCTCCTTAGCCAGATTGGATACCCTCTTTCACTCCTGTTGTTTTGCTCTGGATGTGTCTCCTCTCACACACCACTGCTAGTTCTACCACTCCCTGACCTTTCCCTTTTTTGAAAACAAATGTCTCCTCCACTGTGCTAAGTTCATCTCCAAACTTTGGTTTGGCTCTCCCCCTTCATATCTCTCTGCTCCTCTCTAAGTGCCCTCATCCTCCAGTCCACTCTCTTAGATCCTATGACTCCTGCACTTTAAGTGTCCCTTGTCACACAACTACTGCTGGACAGTCTGCCTTCTCATATCACTTCCCCAAACTGTGGAATTCCCTCCCTCACCAGATTCGCCACTCTTCCTCTCCCTCTCCCTCATATCTTTCCTCAGCCTTAAATAACTTTCTCTCTGTGAACTCTAAATAATAAAATAAAAATGTTTAATAATTGACTATGTCAATGATGCTTCTCCTAAGTATGCTACCTTACCCCATTAAAAAACTGACACAGGGTCTCATGGACCCCATGAATACATCTCCCATTAAAAAACTGACACAGGGTCTCATGGATCCCATGAACACGCCTCCCCTAGTCTAACAATGATACCCTTAATGTCACTACTACAGTCACTGCTGTATTAAGATAAAGCCTGGACTGCACTGTTCAGAACTGTCATGTGTATTACTTTGAGTGTGTATGTTCTCCTGTATACTGCCTTACTATGTATGTATCCTTGTACTCCGTCTCCCCTCCACCACTGTAACCGACGTGGAGCCTTTGCAAATGAGTCTGCGACTCAAAGGTTTGTAATTCCGAATATATGTAATAAACAAATAAACAAAATAAACAAACAACAGATTGGTTGCCTTACCAACTGGGAGGAATTTAATGATCAAAATGATTTATTTTCAAGAGATGGTTTACACCTGAGAAGAAAAGGAAATGAAATCTTGGGGAAACACATTGTCTCTTATATAAATAAGTCTTTAATACAATGGGGGGAGAGTCTAAATGTACAGGATGCTTTGAACAACTGTACAAAAAAGATAGAACTGAAGACAATTATATATTGTTTCCAACTACAAAAATTGGTACCAATAAACTTAAAGTTACACATGTGTTAGTGAACATTAGTAGGGACTTGATTAATGTATTGCTTGTTAATGCCTGAAGTTTAAACAACAAGATCTATGAATTAAGGGCTTTTTTAATAACTAATAAGATTGGCATTTGTGGGGTTTGCGAGACATGGTTTAGCAATAATGACTGGTGTATTGAAATTAGTGGATATACCAAAATATGTAAGAATCGTAAGATTTCTCTTTACATATTAGACAAATACAATTGCTCAGTTGTAAATTACAATAATATGGATGATAATGAATCTGAGTTGTTATGGACAAATGTCCAGATAACAAATACTTATAGTCTGACAATAGGACTTGCTTATAGAGCTCCAAATCTCAACAGTAATGATAACTTGTTCATGAGCACTATGGAAAAAATGATTTTCAACAATATATAGAATAATGGATAGGGAACTTTGCACAACAAGGCTGTGTTTCCATCGAGGGGGTGATGACATCATAGACCTCGAGAGCGAAGCTCGTGAGGTCTGTATGATGTCATGAACCACCTGAGATGGAAACACGCAGTCTTGGTGTGCACAGTTCCCCATCTATTATTTTATATAGTATATGGTTTCCCCCAAAAATGTGACCATTTTAATTTACATTTAAGGATTGTGGTACAGTATTTTACCATGTTGTGTTCACACTGCGCATCCACCCTGTCCTCGCTGCCATGCCACCCTGAATATCTCCATACTCCTTGCTGCAGTCCCGCTCCATTTTTACCGTAACTGTGCCAGAGATTAAAAAATAAAAAAAAAAACAAATGTAAATTGATAGTTTGGACACACGGAGCCGATAATGACAGCCGGTGTCCAAACTGTCTGCTCGCCCACCCACTCGCTAAATGGATACACCATTTTAGAATGCATTTTTAAAAGCACTGCCTGTTTCCACCAAGGTAGGAGCTCAAGGGGCAAAAGTTGTTGTACTATCGATGTGACGTCAGAACAATAGTACAACAACTTTTTTGACCTTTGAACTGTCCTACAACAGGATTTGGAAAACCATCGTTTTCCATCCACAACAAACCCTAACCATATACTATAATTACATCTTAATGGGAGACCTAAATTTTCTGAAAATAAACTGGCTAGACTACTCATGCACAACAGAATTAGAAAAAAGACGTTTTGATTACAGTATTACAAATAATATGGAACAGATTGTTCAAGAACCAACACGAGGAAATAATACATTCGATTTTTTTTTCAAATATGATGGAAAATAACACTAACATTCAAGTTATACAACCATTGTTTAATAGTGATCATAATATGGTCCTGGTTAATGTAAAAATAAAAAGTTCTTTGCCAACTAAGAGATGTACTCAAACACTAAATTTCTATATATCTGATTACAATAAAATTACTAAATATTTGGATAAATGGGATTGGGCTACAGATTTATCAAATTGTAATGTAGATGATATTTGGATGAAACTTCAGTCCAAAATAAATCATTGTATTAAATATTGGGTACCTAATCGGACAAAATACACGTTTAATAACAGTAAAAGTACCCCTATATGGTGGAATAAAACTATACAATGTAGCTTAATAAGAAAGAAGAACCTTAATAAAAAATATAAGAAGACACAATCTAACGAAATTTTGGTTCTTTATAAAAAAGCAGTTAATTATAGTAAAAATCTAATAAGAAAAACAAAATCACATTATGAAGAAAAATTAGTTTTATCTGCAAAAGACAATAAAAAAGCTTTCTATAATTACATTGGTTCTTTAAAAAATAGTAGTTCTATCATAGGACCCCTAATTACCAACGAGGGAATTATTTCTGCTGAAGCAGAAATAGCAACTGAACTAAACAAATATTTTGTTAGTATTTTTAATAAAAAAGAAAGTATGTTATCTCCAAGTCACAAGTCTTCTCTTTCCTTTACACCTTTTACTCAACACGAAGTACTAGATGTCATTAAGAACATCAAGTCTGATATTTCAGCTGGACCAGATGGAATTCCATCCATTTTTATCAAGAATATTATTAATCAATTGATGGGTCCTCTAACATACATGTTTAACATTTCTGTAACATCTGGAACAACTATCCCTTTATGGAATCAGGCCACAGTAATACCATTATATAAAAAAGGGAGCAGAAACTTAGTACAAAATTATAGGCCTATAAGCCTTACAGCAATATTTTGTAAGATATTAGAAAGGCTCCTGAAAAAAAGAATAATTGATCATTCAGATAAAACTGGCAATATAGATTTAATGCAGCATGGGTTTGTTAGAGGGCATTCATGTCATACTAATCTTTTGAATTTTTTTGAATATATAAGTGAGGCATTGGATAATGGTCTTGCAGTGGATGTTGTTTATTTGGATTTTTCAAAAGCCTTTGATTCAGTAGCACATGGAATACTAATACAAGAATTAATACATGCAGATATACCTTATTTTATAGTTAATTGGATTAAAGCATGGCTTACTGATAGGAAACAACAAGTGTCATTAAAAGGCTATTTATCTTCAATGGACAGTGTGACTAGTGAAGTTCCTCAGGGATCTGTACTAGGACCTGTATTATTTAATATATTAGTTGCTTCATTACAACCGCTAAATTCCCAATGCTTGATGGTAAAGTATGCAGACGATTGTAAAATAGGTGGAAATGTAACTGATCAATCAATCAATCATTTTATTTAACCAGGCATAAACACCATTGAGCAAGCTCATTTTCAAGGTGTCCCTGGGCATTAATACAATACAGTACACTTCATAAGATTACAATTACGGTGGACAATGGTGATCAAAAGTCTGCATTGCAGTTTCAAGAAAATTTAAACCATTTAGAATCTTGGTCCAAAAAAAGTAAATTACTATTCAATGCCCAAAAATGTAAGGTAATGCATTTGGACAAAATAAATAAATGTTTTACTTATACATTTAATACCATTCTCCAAACTACTGATAATGAAAAAGATTTGGGAGTTACCTTTACAAAGGATTTTTCCTTTGATGCTCATACTGCAAACATAGTTAAAAAGAGTAATCAGATAATGGGTTGTGTACTTAAAAACATCAACAGTAGAAGTATTAAAGTTATAATACCTCTTTTCTCAAGCCTAATTAGACCACATTTGGAGTACTGTTCTTCAGTAAGTGGTCCCTCTTCAGTTAGAGGGGAAAAGTTAATTGAGGCGGTGCAGTGTAGACTTACTAAAAAAATTAAATCAGTTAAAGACTATGGTACCAGATTAAGGAATCTAGGTCTTTACTCCATGCAATGCAGAAAATTAAGCAGAGATATGATATTAGTGTATAATGCTTTTATAAATAAAAGTTTATTTGAAACTATTGGATTAAGTTTCAATACCTCTGTATCTTTTACAAGATCCCATAATAAACAACCGTCTGGCACACATAATAAGACCAATAAGAGAATTCAGTGTGGTTTACTCAAGGAGTGATTTCTACTTGAATGCACTGCCAGAAGAGGTAGTTGAAAGCAAATCATTAAGTATTTTTAAAAAGGGACTAGATTCATTTATGGGGGATTGTAAATTCTCCTTCCACCAATGATTGGTGGCAAGCTCATAAAAGGCATTACTGCCTACTGAGCTTGTAATTTACCTATGAACCTATAAGCCTATGAACTGTAACTGCACATGACTGAGTCTTGTTTTCACCTACTGTACTGTAATGGTGTACTGGAGTACAGTAAGTGTTACTATAACTTGCATTTGTGGAGCCACAAATCTTTGTTCACCACCAACCTTATCACACCTTGTTTATATATGTTGTATTTAGTAGTTATACTTTCACTATTAGTAGCTCTTCTGTGTATTATGGTAATTCTTGTATTCACTTTGGCACTGTATCCTGCTTGATCTATGTGTTGAATTATTGATTTTGGTGTGTTTATTGCCTATGTTTTGCTGATTTGCTAATTGTTGATGCATGTATATCCCTATGTACCCTCCCCTAGGGCACACCATGAGATAAGCAACATGTTGCTCAGTGTGCCATTCTTAGTGGACCTCTTAAACACCTAAATAAACAAATAAATAAATAAATATCCTGATGTACAGTATATTGTATAATGTATTGTAATTCCATATGTGGTATTGTATGACCTAATGAATCTATATGCTCTAGCCTGTGAACATATCCTCACATATACAATGTATGCAGGGCTTTCACTACTTAAATAAATGCATTATTTTCCCAAAACTCTGACCCAAGTGAAAGTTAATGATGTTATTCACCCAATGGGTAAATAACAATGTTTATTTTTCATTTGCCTACATCACAATCAACTTGACTGACAGCCCATTTTGCCATTCCAACAATGAATCTGCTCTTGTTATACAGAACACAGACATTGTATACATATAATATACAATGGAGGGGGGTCACGTGATGCTGAGATCTGAGTAGCTGCTTCCCGGTTCTGTTCCAGTTGCCTAGCATTATTTTCGGGGGGTTTTCAGTGCTTTTACAACAGACCGGCATTCCCCAAGCACATCGGAAGATACAGTGATCTCCCCTGCAGCTGTTTCGGGGGAAATGGATGCCAAAATGTGTCTTGCCATGCCCAAACACACCCCTCCACTTTCACCGGAAAAACTCAGCAAGAGATCCAGGGTCCAACCTGCGGGTGGTGCCAGGCAAAATATGGGGGCGGCCTCTCCCAATCCTATGCCATATGTGACTCCTCTTACCCTCAAACTATTCCTGCAAGAACTCAAACCTTTTTGGGATTATCTTAAATCTGTGATATGTGAAGTGAAACAGATGGCTATAGCATTAGAGGATCTTTCTACTAGAATGGTGGATAACAAGTCCCATCTCGTCTCCCTGGAGAAAAAAATGAGCGCACCGATAGGGAAGTGGTGGATAATCGGCACAGATCAAAGAAACTAGAGCAGAAAATAGAGGATTTAGAGGGGAGGAGTCACAGAAATAATGTTGTTATTATAGGGATACTGGAGAAGGAGGAAGGGACAAGCACCATTCTATTTATACAAAAGTTAATCGAGAAATTGGCCAGTCCTTCCCCTTTTGGCACTGTTTACACCATAGAGAGGGCCCACAGAGCTCTGAGGCTGATGCCTGCACCATGTGCTTATCCTCGACCCATAGTTTTCAACTTTCTGAATTTTCAAGAAAAGCAGTTTTTCATGGGGAAGATTAAGGAAATGCAGGAGGTGCTATGGGAGGGTAAAATAATTTGCATTACCCAGGATTTACCAGCCTCAGTAAGGCAATGAAGAACTCAGTTTCACCCCATTGTTTCAAAGCTCATTGCTGCCGAAGTTAAATTTCATATGGGGTATCCTGCACAGTTGCAGGTTCTTATTTCAGAAGCCTGGGTGACTTTCAAGGAGGTGGAGATTGCTAAAGTGGCCTTGCAGAAGGCCTTTCTGGATTTGTTCCCTGCACGCTGAAAAGATCAGAAGTGTTCCTGGCACTATATTGCACTCAAGGGAAAGATGTTTCCTTACCGATTGAGGATATGAGGATGTTTTTGGGTCCTAATTAGTGAGGATTGTGTACCGGTGGGCTCCTACCGATGAAGAGATTCTGCATCATTGTTTTAAAAGCAAGTTGATCTCTGCACATGGCTAAAAGGTAGTACTGGGATTGAAGAAAGTCCCAGATGGTATTCAGTTTAATTTGTATCGCACATACAATGTGAATTTCAGGATGGCCTGACTCAATTTGAGGAGCTCTAGTCTTATAGTATCAGAATCAGGGTGATACTAGCATGTCATCTAATGGGTGCATTGGGTTTGATGTAAGTCCCAGATGCTACTCTAGGTTTTATTTGTAATGCACAGATTTGGCGTTCTTCAGGGAGGACTGCCACAATTTGAAGAGTTTGCATCTTGTGTTCCCTGCAAAGAGACTGGCTTTGACATCAAGATGGCACAAGAGGGAGCTAAATCCTTACTTTTACTTTTATTGACTTGTTCAATTGAACTCGGTTTGGTATATCCTGAAAGTCATTTGTTCATGAAGGAAGGTCAAATGCTTATAATTCGGGGGGACTTTTTTTTTTCATGTTATTTCCAAGTTACAGATCCGGTACCTTGTTGCTCTTCCCCATATATACCCTTTGACAGTATGCTTCCTGTTAAGCTTTTTTCTCTCCCCTTTCTGTAAATTTGTTGTTTAGACATACTTGGGGTTATGACTCCTTCATTGTTGTAATTTCAATTTTTAAGGTTACTCAACCACCAATATTACTGCTGGTAGTGCGAGCCGCACTGGGGTTCATACACATGAGGAATGTTAAGTCTGTTAGGGGCTTGGCGAGGGGGGTCAGACAGGAAAGGAAAGCTTAGGATATTCTGCATAGCAGAAACCAGACAGTAAAGGGTACGGGGATGTTGGTTGGGGATGGGGAGACTATACAAGTTTTGTTTAATAATAGTACAGAGGGTGGTTGCAGAGGGGGGGTTGGGTATTAGAATTGAGCACAAACTTCCACAAGTCCTGGGTCCATATGGAACAGTTTGGTTACAAAGGCACAGTTAATCTCGACTGGGCTGGTCCCATAAGTGGGATAAATGGCTAACCCTATTACAGTAGCCTCTTGTAACGTAAAAAGGGTCCAGAAAAGAACTAAACAATTCCAAGTATTAAAACACCTAAAACTGCTGAATATTGACATTGTGCACATGCAAGAGTCACATTTGTTAGATCCAGAAGCTTCACAGCTTTGCAGGCAACAATTTAGTCAATACTTTGCAGCGGGGGGTACAACTCAAAGTGCAGGGGTGGTGATTCTTATGCATAGGAGGGTACCTTTGAAGATGATCAAGGACATCAAGGACCCATTAGGAAGGTACTTACTAGTACATGGTTTGCTCTTTAACAACGAAATCTTGGTGGGTAGTATTTATGGCCCCAACCAGGGTACACCAAGCTTTTTCTCACAGCTAATACAGGTGTTATTACTGTTTATTTCTTTGTCCATGATCATTGGTGGGGAATTTAACTTAGTGTATGACCCCATGGTGGACAAAACGGGCCAACAGAGAAAGGGGCCATCACCTGCCCAGAGGGCACTCAGGGAGCTTATGGACCAAATAGGTCTCTACGACATTTGGAGGGTGTTACATCCCCAGAAGAGGGTGTACACTTTTACTTCCCCTGCCCATCATTCTTCCTCCAGAATTGATTACATCCTCCAATCCCATTCTCTAATACCGGGGTTGATAAAAGCAGAGATATTACCAGGTCCCCTATCGGATCATGCCATAGCTGTCTGTCAAGTGTCACCAGTCACATTACCCAATAGGGGGTCTAGATGGAAATTGAATGACCTACTGCTGTCAGAACCAGATTTAGTTAAGTCTATTCAAGAACATATTCAAAGATATTATGAGCACAATTTTGACCCCTTGGGGAGACCGGATATGCTATGGCTTGCTTTTAAAGCCTATTTGAGGGGTATCCTAATCAGCACAGCCACCCATATGAAAAACATGGCTAGTTCTAAGTTGTCCCAGTTATTATCTAAAATGAGAATGTTGGAGATGAACCTTTCCTCACAATCTCTGGATTCAGTCAGACAGGAATTAATCAAAGTAAGGGCAGCGTACATTGAAACGTTGAGAGAGAAAGTGGAGTATGCCATGTTAAAAACCCAGGCATCTTATACTGATCAAGGGGAAAAGGCTGAGCGCCTTTTAGTGCTTAGGATTAAACAAATGGAATCTTCCTGATATATTTCCTCGATTACTTCCAGGTTAGATGGTTCCTCCAAAACCCATCCTGAGGACATTCTAAGGGAATTCACTAGCTATTACAAGGATTTATATGGCCCTATGCAATCTCCCCCTCCAGAACAGACTATACGTAATTACCTGATGGAGGCTAATTTACCCCAATTGTCTGAGGGTCAGCGGGACAGGTTAGTAGCCCCCATTACAGTAGAGGAAATTTCTGAGGTGATGGGAAATCTACCAGTGAACAACACCGGGGGTGGATGGTCACTCTTCTAACTTTTATAAGAAGTTTAAAACCCAGTTAATCCCAATGCTTCTTCCCTTATTTCAACAGATTATACCGGGACAAGTGGTAGACTTATCACAATTCGAAGCTCTAATAGTCTTAATACCAAAACCGGACAAGGTATTTGACAGGGTCACTAATTGCAGGCCTATCTCTCTAATGAATATAGACATAAAATTTCTATCTAAGCTGATGTCCAATTGTCTCAGTACTGTGTTAGATACCCTGATAGGTCCTGAACAGGTCAGTTTTATGCAGGGGAGGTTATCTTCAGGTCATATACGTACCTTGTCGAACGTCTTCTCGGTGTGTAGGGATGCTCCTTATCCAGCCGTGTTGGTCTTGCTGGACGCTGAGAAGGCGTTCGACAGAGTAAATTGGCTTTATTTGTTTTTAAAGCTCGAAGTCTTCAGCTTCCCATCCTAATTCATTGAGTGGATCAGATCCATATACCGTTCCCCATCTGCATGGGTTTCGTGTAACGGGGCGATCTCCGAGGTTTTCACGTTACAGTCAGGAACCAGACAAGGGTGTCCATTATCATCATTATTGCTTAACATCTATCTAAAACCATTAATCCATAAATTAATAGTTTGTCAAGAGGTCCAAGGGATCCCAGTTCACCCATGTGAGGTGAAGGTTTTAGCATACGCTGATGACCTGCTTCTCCAGCTTGTAAACCCCAAGGTATCCATACCCCCCATGTTAGACATTATTGAGGAGTTCAGTAGGCTCTCGAACTACAAATTAAATGTTAGTAAAACCATAGTTTTTCCTTTAAATCATAAGGTGCTTAAGGCGGATGTCCTAGTGTTGGGCCTTAGTTGGAAATGTGATTCACTGAGATATCCGGGTATTGAGTTAACCAGATGCTCTGGACAAGTCATCAAGTTAAATCTTGATCCCCTAATCCACATAATTACCCAAGATCTCAATAGATGGTCATCCCTTCCCATGTCACTGTGGGGCAGAACAAATTTAATTAAAATGAATGTTTTCCCCCTGGCTTTTTTATCCTCTCTGTATGCTTAACATTTGGCTCCCTATGTCATGGTTTAATAAAATACAATCCTTAATCATGAAATTTATATGGCAGAATAAACCTCCGAGGATAGCCTATTACAAAATGACTGCTCCAAAGTTAAGAGGGGTACTGCGTCTCCCTCACCTCGCATTGTATTTTTGGGCTAGCCATATTAATAAGTACTTAGGATGGCTTACTAGGGATAACCTACACTCTGCTTTGACTTGGCTTAAAATTGAACTTACTCTGATTTGTTCATGTGGCTTGAATCCAGAGGGATTACTATTTGTTAAGCAGAGTCTTCTGCCCTTAAAAGTTAAGAATTCTACTATTACAACCTCATTAAAGATCCACGCACAGATTTGCTGGTACCTCAGATATGAACCTGGCAGAGATCTCAATCAACCCATACTGGGAAATCCTCAATTTCAAATAGATGGTAAAGTCATTCCCTCAAATTGGCTACCTGGTTTACAAGGTATGCAAATTACCAACTTTATTACGGACAGTGGTGATTGGTTTCCGGCCAAGCATCTCATAATCCGTTTGGGGATTCCTAATAAATACATTTTTCGACTTATGCAATTGCAACATTCACTTATAAAAGTTCTCGGTAGAAATCCCCAATCAGTGAACTGTATTCCTTTTTGTCAAGAACTCTCAGCGTTCAGTGGTTGTCCTCGCGCAGTCTCGGCAATTTACAGTGCAATCCATAACTGGAAATTTCCCAACTGCTTTGGGCCTACCGATATGTGGGAATCCCTTTTCCCAAATCATAGTATTGAGTGGCCAAAACTATGGTACACTTCCCACAAGTTTGTGACTCCAGACAGGCTTAGATTAATGCAACTGTATATCCTGCATAATGCATACTATTCACCATCTTGGTTATTTAAACTGGGTCTAAAGCCTTCCCTGACATGTTCTAGGTGTTTACTGGAGATGGGGACATTACTTCATGTATTTTGGTCCTGTCCCAAAGTGTTTCCACTATGGACTACCATTCAGCAGTCAACAGATCCCCTTCTGGGGCTCAAAGATCTGTTCAGACCTGCAATGTGCATTATGGGTGATCTCTCGGAGGTTAAAGTGTGTGTTCATAAATATTATATAACCCTCATAGCCATGTCAGTTGAAAAACTTATACTAAGACATAGGCTTGACCAGTGAGAGATTACCTTTAATGACTGGCTGTCTGAACTTTTGGTGAATCTTCGCACAGAAAAGGCTATTGCTAGCCTTAATAACAGAATGGGACAATTCAAGAAAATCTGGGATCCCTTATACACCTTATACTCTTTACAATAAGGCAATCCAGTTTCAATGCTTTTATGTGCCCTATTGGCTAACCAGAGACTTGAATAGTGTGAATGAAGTCTTGTGATGGAATTTCTGTGCTCAACGTGGGTAGATGGGGATGGAGGGATGGAGGAAGGGGTTAGTGGGTGGGGTGGGGGCAGACTCATGTGAATCTGATGTCTTATATCATGTTTATGTTCATGTATATCTGCCATATGTATGTAGAGGTGGAAAAATATAAAAAATGTTTTCAGTAAACTTTAAATAAAAAAAAAGAATATACAATGGGCTGTGTTCAAATATGCCATTAATTTTATTTTGTGAGTAGGCAGAACTTTCATAACTCACTCATGGCTTTGCAACTCGTGAGTTATTGTCCCGCCCCCTCACTCATGGAAATAAATGGCATATTTGAACACAGTCCATTGTATATCCTCTATGTATATTGTACAGTGCAGTATTATCCTGTATGTATATTGTACAGTGCATTGTTATCCTGTATGTATGTATATTGCATAGTGCATTGTTATCCTGTATGTATATTGTACAGTGCATTGTTATCCTCTATGTACTGTATATTGTACAGTGCATTGTTATCCTCTATGTATATTGTACAGTGCATTGTTATCCTGTATGACCAAATGATTATATATATCCTCTGTGAGCATGTAGTCACGTACAGTGTATTGTATAATGTACTGTAATCACATATGGCCTAATGATTCTGTGTATCCTGTGTAAGTAGATACGCTCATGTACAGTACATTGTATGCTGTGTTTCTGTCTACTGTCTATCAGTACCTAGCGTGGCTGAAAATGGGTGTTTGACCTAGCCACCTCTTGAAAAAGAAAATTAATGAACTAGTTAATAAACTAACCATACTGTTGGTTTGTGGTGTCATGCTAGCCTACAGAAATGCCAGCCCACATTCCCTAGGTTATTACCTTTATTAGCCAAACAAAAGAATTTTTACACACAAGCTTTTTGTGACCTCTAAGATCTCTTCGTCAGGTGCAGAGGAACCTAGGTAGCATTTTGGAATACATGCAGTAGTCTGCATATCACAGATTGATTAACAAAAGGGGAGAGGCAGAAGAATTTAGACATTTGATACAATAATGTAATTACCAGCTTATTGTCCTAGCATTCCACAAGGGGTGGAACATCACTCAGATATGAAAATTGTGTGGTTGCATTAAAGCGGCACTGTTGCAATAAGAACTGCTGCTAATTATTACTCTGCATCATATTTTTTGGCTGACACAATTTTGTTGTTACAATATAATTTGCTGTAAGAGAATGTACAGCAGATGAATGAACAAAGCTGTTGGCAAAGGTACTCTTCAGATTTCTTATCATTCAAAGGCTTGTTTGGTGTGCTATGTTGGCATGAGTTCTTATCTCGGAGTGCACATGTTTTTATTATTTAATTGAAATTGACTTGTCTACAGGAAAATATAGTTGGGTTAATTTTCTTGCTGGTTATTGCTGCAATGTATTTTGCTAGCAAGAGGAAATTGAATTTAGTGAATTATTATCCCAGCTGTTTTTATAGAGGATTTATAAAACAGGTCTTTTTAAGTAAGCACTGTGAAAGATCGATTCTGAAAAATGCAGTGCAAGAACATTACATGACTGGACTGAATGAATATTTCTACCATTTTAAAATTCTGCAGTTTCAGCTGGTTGCGACTGATTGCTGTGTTGAATGAAAGGAAACATTCGACAGGTATAGTGTCAGGGAGTCTCCATGGTTTCTGCAACCCCATAAAAAGAAAAAAAAGGTATTACAGGCTCTCAAGAATCACCAGGCCCAGGTAGCTTTGCTCCAAGAGACCCACCTCACTATGGGGGAGCATAAGAAGCTGGTGGTAGGCTGGGTCGCGGAGTGCTATGCTGCTATGTATAACTCCCACAAGCGAGGAGTAGTAGTGCTGTTTCATAAAAATGATCCAATCAAGTTGGAAAGGGTGGTAGCAGACCTGGTGGAGGGTTGATATGAGTTTGTCCAAGGCAGAGTAAAGGAGGAGGAGCAAATAACCTATGCCAGTATCTATGCTCCAGCAGTGTTTGATCCTGATTTTTACACAAAGATGTTGGATATCAGGACTAGTGAACAATTCCCTAATCTGTGCTTAGGAGGGGATTTACACTGTGTAATGGAACCCAGCCTGTACCACTCAGAGGGAATGAGCAGGCATGAGAGGGCCCTTATCCAGTGGAAGCATGGGGTGGTGGATTTGGACATGGTGGAAGTATGGAGGTCAGCTAACCCTGGAGCTCGGGAATACACATTCTACTCTAACCCACATGGGACGTGGTCTAGGCTGGACTACATATATGTTACAAGAGACAGGTATGGAGGGGTACGGGATGTTACACATGGGCCCATCCACATATTGGACTATGCCAAGCTGATATTAAGGCATCTCCCGGGGATGGGATTGGGTCCATGTCTGGGCTGGTGCTTCCCCACATATTTGGTGACATCAGAGAAATTTAGGACATTTCTGAAACAACAATGGGAACAGTACAAGGAGATGAATGAAGCCACCGCCCCCACAAAAGTGGCATACTGGGAGGCAGGGAAGGCATACATGTGGGGGAGGATAACTGGATATGTGAATGGGTACAAGAAGCAGAGAAGGAAAAGAAGGCAGGATTTAGAAAAGCAGTTGAGAGGTATAGAAAGGAAAATGATTAAACAGCTGACAGAGCAGCTTGGGGGGGAAATGCTGTCACTTAGAGGGGCTCTTAATCTACTACTAACAGGCGAGGCTAGTGCATCCCTGTTCTATGCTAGGCAATGGCTGTATGAATGGGGTAACAAACCAGGGGCACTATTGCCGTGGCTGGCAAGGGGCAGAAGGGGAGCGGCAGTAGTGACCAGAGTGAAAGATGCAAGGGGACAGCTACAAACGCAAAATGAAACAAGCATTTGTTAATACTGAATGTTGATTGCGTTGGTCCGTTGAGCTCGTTTACTGCCCCTGTGTAATGCACTCATTCTGTTTCTCCCGGTGCTGCAGACTGCTCTTTTGTACTGGGCTCCTGCCTGCATTGGCATGTTTTTTTGTCCACAAAGAAATCTGCAGCTGTCCTGACAGAACTCTGTTGTGGTGGGTCACTCCCCCTCTCTCACTCGCTCATTCTGCTTCTGCTGGCACTGCAGGTTGCCCTTTTGTACTGGGCTCCCACCTCTGTTGGTGGCTTTTTCTGCCACAAAGAAATCTGCAGCAGTCCTGACACAGGTCCATTGAGCTAGCTCACTCCTCCTCCTCCTCCTCTCTCGCTCATTCTGTTTCTGCTGGCTATGCAGGCTGGCCATTTGTACTGGGCTCCTGCCTGCGTTGCTGCCTTTTTCTATCCACAAAGCAATCTGCAGCAGTCACGATAGAGGTCTGTTGAGCTTGCTCACTCCTCCTCTCTCACTCATTCATTGTGTTTCTCCTGGCACTGCTGGCTGCCCTTTTGTACTGGGCTTCTGCCTGGATTGGCACCTTTTTCTGCCCACAAACAAATCTGCAGCTGTCCCGACATTGCTCCGTTGAGGTCGATCTCTCTGCCTGTCTCACTCGGTCATTCTGTTTCTCCTGGTGCTGCAGGCTGCTCTTTTGTACTGGTCTTCTGCCTGCATTGGCACATTTTGCTGCCACAAAGAAATCTGCAGCTATCCTGACAGAGCTCCGCTGAGGTGGATCACTCCCCCTCTCTCACTCGCTTATTCTGTTTCTGCTGGCGCTGCAGGTTGCCCTTTTGTACTGGGCTCCTGCCTCTGTTGGTGACTTTTTCTGCCCACAAACAAATCTGTAGCAGTCCTGACACAAGTCTGTTGAGGTAGCTCACTCCCCCTCTCTCATTCACTCATTCCGTGTCTGCCCGCACTGCAGGCCGGTCTTTTGTATTGGGCTCCTGCCTGCATTGCCACCTTTTTCTGCCCACAAAGAAATCCACAGCAGTCATGATAAAGCTCTGTTGAGCTCACTCACTCCCCCCTCTCTCACTCGCTCATTGTGTTTCTCCTGGCGTTGCAGGCTGTCCTTTTGTACTGGGCTTCTGCCTACATTGGCACCTTTTTCTGCCCACAAAGAAATCTGCAGCTGTCCCAAAAGAGCTCTGTTGAGGTCACTCATTATGCCTGTCTCACTCGCTCATTCTGTTTCTCCTGGCTCTGCAGGCTGCCATTTTGCAGTGGTCTCCTGCCTCTGTTGGCGCCTTTCTCTGCCCACAAAGAAATGTATAGCAGTCCCGACAGAGCTCCGTTGAGCTTGCTCACTCCTCCTCTCTCACTCGCTCATTCCATTTCTGTCAGCGCTGCAGGCTGCCCTTTTGTACTGGGCTCTTGCCTGCATTGCCACCTTCTTCTGGCAACAGAGAAATCTGCAGCAGTCATGATAGAGCTCTGTTGAGCTCGTTCACTCACTCCCCCTCTCTCATTCATTCATTCTGTTTCTTCCGCCACTGAAAGGTGCCCTTTTGTACTGGGCCCCTGAATGCGTTGCTGTCTTTTTCTGCCCACAAACAAATCTGCAGCAGTCCCAACACAGCTCCATTGAGCTCACTCACTCCCCCTCCCTCACTCACTCATTCTGTGTCTGCTGCTGCTGCAGGCTGCCCTTTTGTACTAGGTTTCTGCCTGTGTTGCCAGCTTTGTCTGCCCACAAAGACATGTGCAGCAGTCCAGACACAGCTCCATTGAGGTCGCTCTCTCCCCCTCTCTCACTCACTCATTCTGTTTCTCCCAGCGCTGTAGGCTTCCCTGTTGTACTGGGCTCCTGCCTGCATTGGCACCTTTTCCTGCCTACAAAGAAATTAGCAGCTGTCCTGACAGAGCTCCGTTGAGGTTGCTCACTCCCCCTGTCTCACTCACTCATTCTGTTTCTCTTGGTACTGCAGGCTGCCCTTTTGTACTGGGCTCCTGCCTCTGTTGGCATCTTTTTCTGCCCACAAATAAATCTGCAGCAGTCCTGACAGAGCTTTGTTGGCCTCACTCACTCCCCCTGTCTCACTTGCTCGTTCCGTTTCTGCTGGTGCTGCAGGCTGCCCTTCTGTACTGGGCTGCTGCCTGCATTGCCACCCTTTTCTGTCCACAAAGAAATCTGCAGCAGTCACAACAGAGCTCCATTGAGCTCGCTCACTCCTCCTCTGTCATTCACTCATTCTGTTTCTCCCACTGCTGCAGGCTGCCCTTTTGTACTCAGCCCCTACATGCATTGCTGCCTTTTCCTGCCCACAAAGAAATCCGCAGCAGTCCCATCAGAACTCCGTTGAGCTCACTCACTCCCTCTCCCTCACTCGCTCATTCTGTGTCTCCCGGGGCTGCAGGCTGCCATTTTGTACTGGGCTCCTGCCTGCATTGTCACCTTTTCCTGCCCACAAAGAAATCTGCAGCAGTCCCGACAGAGCTCAGCTGAGCTTGGTCACTCCCCCCCTCAGTCGTTCAATCCCAATCTGTCCAAAACACTGATTTCTGACATAGGCATTTTAGGACCTCTGCTCATGAACAGTGTCAGTGTGATTTTCTTAATATGTCCCGAACACTGATTTCCCACAGCGACCGCACTATTGTGCACCAGAAGAGCGAAAACACATTTTGGCCAGGATGTGAAAAATGACAGCTGCACTTTTCATAAGGAGGTGTGTCAAATTGGCAATGCTGAAAATCTGGAGTGAGAATATTGCAAAGTTGGGAAGGTATGAGTATGCATGGAACCTGCGCAATGCACATTCGTAACACACTCATTTTATGGACTTTCATCGACAAATTTTCAACATAGGCATTTTAACACCTCTGCTAATAAACAGTGTCACTGTCATTTTCATAATGTGTCCCAAACACGGATTTCCCACAGCGACCACACTATTCTGCGCCAGAACTGTGAAAACACATTTTGGCCAGGATGTGAAAAATGACACCTGTACTGCTCATAAGGCTGTGCAGAAGAATGGCAATGTTGAAAATCTGGAGTGAAAATATTATTAATTCGTGAAGTTACGAATGTGCTTGCAAACTGCGCAACGCATGCTCATAACACAGTCATTTTATGGATTATCATCACCAAATGTTCACCACAGGCATTTTAAGACCTCTGGTCATAAACAGTGCCACTGTCATTTTCTTAATCTGTCCTGAACACTGATTTCCCACAGCGACCACACTATTCTGCTCCAGAAGTGTGAAAACACATTTCAGCCAGGGTATGGAAAATGTCAGCTGTACTGTTCGCAAGGAGGTCTGAAAAAATGCCAATGTTGAAAATTTGGCATGAAAATATTGCAAATTCGCAAAGTTATGAGCATGCGTAGTAACTGTGCAATGCACGCTTGTAAAACAGTCATTGTTTTGATTTTTTCCACCAAATTTGCAGTATAGGCTTTTAGAGAGTCCACCTCATGAACACTGGCACTGTCATTTCATTAATCAGTCCCGAAAGGGGATTCCGTGCAGTGACCACAAAATCACCTTTCGGGGTCGAATAATGCCATGACAGTGCCAGAATTCATGAGGAGGGGTCCCAAAAACCCCATGTTGAATATTTGGTGCTAGAATTCCAAAAAATGCCTGAGATATGCATCAAAGTTGAAAAAACCCTATTTATTCCATTATACAGCTTACCGGCATTTCCTCAGTTCGCGGTCGGCTTTGAAGAGTGCAGATGTATTCCCGGTCCACCAAAGATCATTGTGCTGGACTCCAGAAATAAGTATGGGGTGAGGGGGTGGTGTGGTTAGGCAGGGTGCGCAGTGGGTGGGCGCGGGTTGCGGGAGGGGGGCAGGTAGACCACTGAGGGACCATTTCCTTTTTTACAGGTAAACAAAAAAAAAGACATCCTGGGGCCATTTTTCATTTTACAGGGGCATGTGGCATGCTGGGGTGAGCCCCCAGTGCACCAACTGAGTCTTTTTGGGGGGGCAGCTGTAGCCATTGGAGGATTGGGCACCCCAGTTGGCACACAAGAAAGGGGGGAGGTGATATCATGCCGATGGGAATTTGATCACCCCGTTGGCAGACAATGAAAGTGGGGGGAGTTCCATAATGCAGACGGGGAGTGGGCTCCCCCGTTGGCAACAACCAACATAACCCTTGGGGCACTGAAGTCGACGGGGATTGGGGCCCCCATCGGCAAACAAACGGGGGGGGCACATGCTGCCAAGGTGGATTGGGCACCCCCTCAGTGGGGAGGGGTGAATATTGTTTGTGAACATGGTGACAAGCTGCCACCATGTTCACAAATAATATCAATGTTTCAAGGTTCCACCATGCAATGATGGGTCGCTCCCTCATTGCAGCGAATGGCTGACACTGCAATGATGAGGCGGCCTCTGATTGCAGCTGCTAAAATGTTAGAAAGTTGTGGCACACTGGCTGAACTAGTGTCAGCAGCAGCATGCCATGGCATTGGGGGAAGCAGGCCAAGCCTTTACAGGCTGTGGGGACAATGGCCACAACAGTGCCATGTCTCCACATCCTGCTTCTGGAGAAAGATGCTACAATATGTTTCTTGCACATGCACACAATCAACAAAAAAATAAGGGAGGCATTTGTGGCATTTTATGAAACCCCATACAGGACAGATCATGGGGACACAGAACCACTGATGACCCTGTTCTTGGAAAGATTGAGATTACTTGAGCTCTCAGTGGAACAGGTGGAGAAATTAGGGGAGAAGATAATGGCAAGGGAGATTGGGGGGGCACTAGTGTTAATGAAAAATGGGAAAGCAGGAGGGCCAAATGGGTTTGTGATGGAATACTATAAAGAGCTATGGAAAGACATAATAGGAGCCATGGCTGGGATGTTGGAAGAAGCAGGAGAAAAAGATGGACTGCCAGCAAATGGCCTACAGGCAATGATCTGCGTAATTCCTAAGCCGGGCAAAGACCCGAATAAATGTAGGTCATATCGTCCCATATCACTCCTGAACTGTGATACTAAAATTTTCGAAAAGGTGCTGGCCCATAGATTAGAAGGGATTTTACCCCAGCTAGTGCACCCTGACCAGACTGGGTTTGTACAGGGTAGGCAGTCGTACCATAACATGAGATGGCACCTTAACATAATACAGTGGGGGACTCGGCACCCAGGGTAAGTGGTGGTGCTGTCTATGGATGCTGAAAAGGTATTTGACTGCATAGAATGGCTCGACCTGTTTGAGGACCTGTTTGAGGTGTTGAGGAGATTTGGACTGGGAGATAAATATATGGATATGATACATATGCTATATAAAAATCCAAGGGCCCAGGTTTGGTTAATGGGAGCCACTCTGCAATGTTTGAACTCCACAGGGGAATGCGACAAGGAATGCTACTCTTCCCACTTCATTTTGCTTTGACAATTGAGTCTCTAGCCCTTCATATAAGAAGAGATGTCAGAATTCAGGGGTGGTGGGAAAATCAGGAACACATCATAAATTGACTCTATATGCAGGCATTCTGCTGTTGTTTACTACTCATCAGGAAACCACCATACCAGCCCTTCTGGAGGCGGTCCAGGAATCTGCTAGCTTTTCAGGATATAAGCTGGACCTAAGCAAGTTAGAGATGTTTAGGATTGCAAACCAGGTGGGGGTGGGGCCAATGCATGGGGATTTAAAGTAGTACAGGATACCTTCACATATCTGGGAATTAAAGTGGGGAAAGATTTGGCCAGGCTATATAGGGACAACTGTGGAACTCTTCTACAAACACTTAAAGCAGATATGGAAAGATGGAGGGGACTTCCAATTTCGTGGATGGATCATATTAACCTCTTAAAAATGAATGTGCTACCCAGAATCCTTTATTTAATGCAGATGCTACCAATGGGATTAACTAAGGGGCACCATAATGCTATGGAGAAAGAGTTCATTAGATTCATTTGGCAGAACAAAAGATCCAGGATGAGTTTACTATGGTTAAAGGGTAAGCCAGACAAGGGAGGCTTTAACTTCCCAGACCTTAGGAGCTATGCACTAGCCATGCAGCACAGATATATTCAGGACTGGGTATGTCATGGGGAGGAGGCTGGCTGGGTGGATTTAGAGGGTGAAGATACAAAATTCCATCTAACAGCATACCTAGACCCAGGAGGGAAGAGGGCTTATCAAAGGTTGAAAGCCATGAACCCCTTGGTGGAGTGGACATTGGATGCACGGGAACAGACTAGGAAGAGGTGAGATGGGGTGGGAAGAATATCAGAGCTAGTGCCAGTGGTAAGAAATCCTGCATTCTTTCCTGGGTTGGGGGGGATTTGAAATTTGGGAGAAAGGCGGGGTGCGATGCCTTAGGAACTTATGTGGGAAAGGAGGGGAAGATTTTGAACCTTTGAGGACATACGGGAGAAGTATGGCATTCCATCCTCTCACCACTATAACTAATTCCAGATTAGGACCTTCAGTATGGCAAGAAATGGGCCTGATGGACAGATCTTCACCCTGGAAACCTTGGAGGAACTGATAGAAAATAAGCATGGCATACCCAAAGGTTTTATAGCCAAAGTGGTAAGACAGGATAGGGACAGATTCCCAGATAGGTCTACAAAAGTGAAAGCATTGTGGGAGAGAGATTTGGGAATTTGGATCACAGAAATAAATTGATCTATGATCTTACAGTCTCATATAGGGTTACTGTTGTGTAATAGGTATAAGGAATCCCAGTACAAGTTTCCACACAGACTGTACTGCCCTCAGGTGGTGGTCAATAAATTTCACCTCTCTGTCTCACCGATATGTGGTAGATACAAGGGGGCAAGAGGAACATACATCCACTATTTCTGGGAATGTAGAGAACTTCGACCCTTCTGGACAGAGATTGCTCAGGCAGTAACAGACATCATGCACCTCCCCATAGAAGGCACAGCAGTTTCTTTAATTTTGGGGATGAGGGACACGGGAGAGGAGGAATGGGAGCCATATCCCAGAATGATAAGGGTATTTCTGAGTCTGGCAAGACAGTGTAACCGAAATACTTGGGTCTCACACGTCTGACCAACCCTAAGACAATGGAAAACTTTGGTAATAAACAGTTTAGCATTGGAAAAGTTAACATTCCAGAGATATGGGAAGGAGGAGATGTTCTTAAATAAATGGAGGATTATATCAATGCACTACCTGTGGGGGAAGCAACAGCACTTAGACAAGAAATAACATACATTTTGAAGGCTGTGTGTGTTCTGTCCTAGGACCATGAGATAAGGGTATGGATGTCCTAGATCTGCAAGGGAGGATTGGAACACTACCTGTGAGCTAAGAAGGGGACCAGAGGTGGAGATGGAATCTTTAAGGAGGCTCACAGGTAAGTACGACATAGGCGGGACAAGCCCGCAGGGGTGTCTGGTGCAGGGGGATGGAGATATATAGATGGAACATATAGTACAGGGAAGGCATAAAGGAGAATACTCTTGGTCTAAATGTTTCAAAACACAATAATAATGTAACATAGAAAGGTAGGAGAATGAAGATTACTTAGGTGTAAATGCAATACATGATAAACTGTACATAGCAGGGGGACCTATAAGTTAAAACCAGGTCATTATATACTACAGAGATGAACAGACATTACTGCAATGAATATAGAAATGAAAAATGGGTCCAGCATCCTCAGTGATTGTAAGAGGAGCTGTGTATCGCATGTAATGTCATATGAGAATTTATTATTTACCTGAATAAAAGATTTTAAAGATAAAGAGTTGTGGATTCTTGGAGCAGTCTTCCAGCAAAAGCAGTGGTGGTGAAAGCAGTGGTGGGGTTCAAGATTGCATGGGATAGTCATAAGGGAATCTTAGGGAAATGGAAGGGGGGGTGAGTGAATGGGCTGGAGCTCAAGTAAGATCTGCATTGATCATATAGACAGGGAAAAGGGTCTGACTAGGTGGGACAAGCTGTTCTTATTGTCTGGCAAATTCTAGGTTTCTATATAACATACAGGTCCAAGCTCATCTCTCATAGTCATATTCTGTTTGGAAGGAGACACATATGGCTTGCCAGATGTGGCCAACGGAATCAATCATAACTTTCTTCATGCAGGTCCCTGTGGACCCTGTGTGATACAAGAGATCATGTCTGCCTTTGCTTGCTCAGGGAAGGGGATGGGCATTAGGGATAACAAAGCCAATGAGCACCACACCACCAATTTACCAAGACTCCTGATACTCTAAACCCTAATGTTTTGATTTCCCTACTGCATGTGCTTCAATTTTTTTGAAATCTTTTCTCTACATTAACATAGTTTTTTCAATAAATTTACCTACCTTTTGTGATAGTGGAATCATATGAGGAAGCTGTGGAAGTGCAGGGTCCCCTGGGCCCTGCGCTTCCATGCACCTACAGCTGTAGACACACAGGGCCCACTGGGCCCTGCACCAATGGAAGAGTCTGTCTGTCTGTCTGTCTGTCTGTCAAAGTGCTGGACCATCTGGCCCTTGGGCTTTCATGCAACTACAAATGCATATGCACAAGGCCCAGATTGCCCTTCACCTAGGGAACTCTTGGCCCTGCATTTCTGTGCAGTCAAAGATGCATATTGACAGGACACTCTGGGTTCTGTGCCAAGGGAAGAGTCCACCTGGCTACAGAAGTACAGCGACAGATGCAAAGAACTTGTGGAGCTGTCTTGCCCTTGGTTGGTTACAGATGCAGATGCACAGGGCCAAGAGGCCTTCTTAGTGTGGAAGTACAGGGAACATTGTTTAACCAGGAGTAACATACTAAACTGAAGCTTGTTTCCAGATGCGACCTGGGAGTACAAGGAAGTTAAGTGACTTGCTCAGGTTCACATAGTATGCATCTAGAGGGCTGTGGGATTCAAACCCAGGTCTCCAGATCTGCAGCTCATAACCGTAACTCACTGTGCTATACTGGCTCCCACAGGGCCCTTGTGATCCTGTGCTTCCATGTAGCTACCAGTGCAAAGGAGCAGGACCTTCTAGGCCCTATGCCAAGAGAAGACTTCTCTTCACTGTATAGTTACTTGTTGCCCATGCATCCAACGCTGCACCATCCCTCCACAGGCTGAAGATGGTGCCACATGGTAGCCACATGGTAGCACCATCCCCAAGCCTTTACCCATCCACCTGACTCACTAAGCATTCCACCCAAACTCAGCTCACCAGCACAGGATTCCAAAGCAGCACCTACTTGCTAAAGGCTGATCCTACTCACAATGTTTATTCATAACTTTTTTTTAATTTTGACCCCATATCATGAATTTTGTCACAAGAATGTGTTAAATCCCACCCAAAATGTGGTTTCACAGAGTGACTGCAAAAATCACCTTCTGACCTATATTTAAAAATTCTCACCATCCTCACTTGTGAGGTAGGGTCATGTAAACAGTGTATTTAATATTTGGGATTAAAATATTATAAAACAGCCACATTATGAGTAAGGGTGTGAGACACCAAAAAATTCTTGTGCACACCAAAACATGTTTGTGTGCACCAAAAATGGAATTCTTGTGTTGCACATTTAAGTAAGAACACATAAATTCAATTTTTGGTACACAAGAAAAATTCTTCAGTCACACATAAATGTGCAACCCATAAATTTGTAGCTCACAACACAAGAATCAGCCATCTCAAAAAACAGACAGCCAAAGAAATTAACAAAATCTAAAAAGGTATTGTTTTGAGAAACAAACACCAGAATCAAGCTCATCAGGTCCTGTTTAGCAAGATTCATGCATGTTTTTTTAAATAACTAATTAGTATCTAATTTCAATTTAGTTTTTTTTCCAGAACAAAAAACAAGATAGCACTATTACAACCTAAGAAAACACTTGCAACAGAAGAACTTTTGGGTCATATCTGAGGGCTTTCTCTAAAGCCGTACTGAACATGCTCAGAAGCCAACTTTCAAAACTATATAACTGTAGAACTGATTAATATTTTTGCACAATACTTACAAAAGGCACACCCTTGGCACAAGTCCCTTCAGCCCCAAAAGTTCTGGAACAAAATTCTATACCACCATGGTTGTAGGTGAGAATGAGAAAACAGCCAAAACAGTGTTTTTGAAGTATTTTTGACATTTCCAGATCTTAGAATCTTGTTAAATATCCATTATGAAACTTCACGTCTTCAGAACTTGTCACCTGGAACATACATGCCAAATTTTGGTAATTTTGTCAAAGGCCACCATGATTATTAAGGTGAAAAATTAAGGACTAACACTAAACACACTGCTCAACCCTAACATATAGTATTCCAAACCATTTTTGCTCCACAGGTGAGCAAACAAACAAAAAAAGTCAAATAAGTGCAATTTTACTGCATTTGTAAATTTCTGAATCTCAGAATCTGGATGAGCGGCAACCATGAAATCTCCCAAGTCTTAAGAACCTGGCACCTGCACCATGCACACACATTTTCATGCAATTTTGTCAAACACCACCAAAGTTATTAAGGTGCACAAATTATGGTTTAATGTTAAAGTGTCTTCTCAACCCATGCTCAGGAGAAACATATTTCAAACCTTATAACTTGGGAACCAATTTATATTTTCTCATGAAATTTTCAAAAGGTATTTCTTTGGGAAGAGCCAACTCAATTCTGAAAATTTTGGCACACAATTCCAAGCTGTTTTTGGTCTAGAAATGAGCAAAAGCAAACAGTCCAAAAAGTGTGTTTTTACACTCCGTGTTTCTCGGAATCCAGACAAGCAGCTAACACAAAACTTGTACATCCTAAGTACATGGCACTCTGACTCTGCATGCAGAATTTCATGCAGTTTTGTTGAACAGCACCAAAGTTATTAAGGTGCAAAAATTGAGGTTTAACAATAAAGTGCCGACTCAACCCATGCTCAGAAGCTAAATTTTTAAAACATTGTAACTTGAGAACTGATAACTATTTCTTCACAAAATTAAAAAAAAAAATCTTTTTTTGGGGCTGATCTACTTTTACCCTGAAAATTTTAAAACAAAATTCCAAGCTGTTTTTGCTCTGTATAAAGAACCTGGCACCTTGACTGGGCATGCAACATTTCATGCAATTTGTCAAATGGCACCAAAGCTATTAAGGCTCAAACTCACAACAGCAAAAATGTTCCTCACAAAAGTAAAATTCTTCTTTTGTATCAAAGAGTGATCTCACAAACCCTACGAGCATACCCAGAAGCCACATTTCAAAACCTTATATGCCTGGAACTGATTAATATATTTTTTTACAAAATCTTTGAAAGGCACATCCTTGGTACAAGCCCTTCAGCCTTAAAAGTTTCAGAATAAAGTTCCATACTATCTTGGCTTCAGGTAAGAACAAAAAAAAAAAGATTAAAAACTGTGCTTTTTATGTATTTTTAAAATGTCTGGATCTTGGAATCCAGTCACGCTCCTGTCCCAAAACATCCCAGGTGGGATATTCAAAGGGGTTGCGCCATGCGCAATAGGGTTGCGCCTGCGCAAGTCCAAAAGTGCGCCATTCTGCGATATTCAGCAGGAGGCAGTTGTGCCACCGAAAACATGCTGAGCAACAGCGCAATGCAAATGATGGCATGTGCAACCAAAGGGGGTGGATCCATGCATAAAGAGCGCAATGCGATACCCAAAGACTTGCGCAATGCGCAACAGCGGACCAGCGAAGTTGCGCCCAGCGGAAATGAGCCAAAATAAAAGGCTCAAGGAAGTGGCACAAGAACACCAGGAATGCCAAGTGGAAGAGAGAGAGAAAGACAGACAGTGACAGGACAGCAAGGGAAGCAGTGTGGGCCATAGGCTGCAGAGGCCAGCGGGGGTGCCGGTGCAGTGGAAGTAGCAGTCAGGACAGCGGGGGTAACAGAGCAACATCAGCCAGGGGGGGCACAAGCCAGGGAGATGGACAGTGGCAGCTTCCACATGGAAGCTATAATGAGGGGGGTGAGAATGCAAAGTGCAGGAGGATGTGGCCGTGGAGGAGCCCGTCGGTGGTACGCCCCCAACAGGCAGTACCGTGCCCGCATCAGCTTTGAGTTGTACACAGATGTAGAGATCGTTGGCCGGTACCACCTGAACAGGGCAATACTGAGGCGGCTCTGTGAACTGTGCAGTGATGTGATGCAGGCACCCTCATGACAGAGTCATGCTCTGTCAGTGGAGACCAAGGTGACAGCCTGCATGTGTCTGCTTGCCACGGGCACCTTCCAGAGGCCAACAGGGGACATCACAGGCATCACACAGTTGGCCACATCACGCATCCTCACCCAATTCCTCAGCGCACTGCTGCCACATGCTGCAGAGCACATCCATTTCCCCAGCACCGCGGCAGAGCGTACAGCAAACATGCAGGCGTTCCACAGGATAGCACGTATGCCTGGCATGCTAGGGACCATAGACTGCACCCATGTGGCCATTCGCATGCCACCTGGCCCCAATGGGGCCACATACAGGAATAGAAAGGGCTTCCCCAGTGTCAACTGCCAGGTGGTGTGTGATGCCACTGGGCGTATAATCAATGTCTGTGCCACACATCCTGGTGGAGCACATGATGCCTTTATATGGCATCAGTCTGCACTGTGCCATCAATTCAAGAGTGGGGACATCCCCACAGACCATCTAGTGGGTGAGTACGCATGTAGGAAATGCAAACTCGGGGCAAGGGTGGGAATGCCACAGATGCCATGGTAGTGGCACACAGGGATATGGGCAATATGGACCTGAACATGAGACTGATCTCCACTATCTCCACACAGGTGACAGCGGATATCCACTCTGTCCCTGGCTGCTCACACCGTACCAGCACCCCATCACCCCATCGCAGCAATGCTATAATGAGGCACATGCCGCCACATGCAACATCATTGAGCAGATGTTTGGGATGCTCAAGGCATGCTTCCAATGCCTAGACACCTCCGGCGGTGCCCTACAGTACAGCCCCTCAAAGGCTTGTGGGATATTCCTGGCCTGTTGTATCCTGCACAACATGGCCAATGACTGTGGATAGCCATACAGGTTGAAGAGGGGGACAGTGATGGGGACGCCAGCAGCGCCGGTGTTGATGGTGATGAGCAGCCCCCCCTTGGACGGCGGGACCCCCGACTGATCCAGCAGGCCCAGCTGCACCGGGACACCATCACGGAGGAGCATTATGCACAACACAGGTAAGTCAAGGGGCCATGTGCAAACAACACTGTCCTGGCGCAACCCACAGGCACACAGAGTAACACACCAGGGGTGCATGACGGCAAGGGGGGTGGAAGGGACCAGGCACACAAACACACCATTAGGGAGGGGCGAACAGTCATATTGACACACACACACATACACATAAACACACCAGGCACAAAGCGTACTTGGGCAGGTGCACAGCACAGCAGGAACAGACATGGCAAACACACAGATCCACAGACCACACCCACCACCTGTACTGTCCAAGCATGTGTGTCAGATGCTGGGCACCCTTGCACCTTGGTGTACAGTACAATGCAGGCATCATCATGCACACGCATCTGTGGACAGCAGTCAGGATGATGTGCAGGTGGTCCGTATGTCGGCGTGATGGGCAGGGCACCCACCATTGCACTGCCTACCATGATGCACAGTGCACACAGGGCAGCAGCAGACAGGGCCCGCACTGGGAGACAGGTCAGTCATGTTGCACCATTCCACGGCCACCACAGATGCATGGGTGGCCCCGCCGTGACCCAACAGCACTGGCAGGATGAGCAGGGCCACATGGGGTGGCACCAATGGACCACCAGGGGTCCCACTGCGTGATCGCGACCTTGTCCGCAGTGGGGTCTGTAGGATGCCAAACATACCTGCACCAGGGGTGCTTGGGATGCCCAAAGCAGAACCCGCATCAACAGGCCTGGTGTCGCCTCGATGCCGGGAATGGGGAGTGGAGAGCGTACTGTGTGGGGTGCGCGGTACAGGAGCACCTGCGTGTGTGCCCAATGCAGCCACGACAGCGACCAATGCCTGGGTCTGCCTGTCAATGGCGGCGGTCACATCCATCCGCATATGGACCATCTCTGCATGGTCCAGAGCACACTCCCTGCTGTGCCACTCCACAGCCGCACACAGTGCCTCCACAGACGTTGCAAACCGCCTTTGCTGCTGTACTGATTCCTGCAGCAGGCGGGTGTGCTCGTCCAATGGGTACTCTGCCACAACGGCATCCTGTCCCCCAGGGTGTGGAAGGTCCTGATGCACAAAACCCCTTGAGGGTGGGTGCTGTTCACCTGGACCAGGAATGGGCATATCAAAGGGTGGTGGGCATGTGCCACTGCCGGACACTGTACCCCCAGACCTGGTGGGTGACTGCTGCTGCTGCCCCTCCAACCGCTGTACCCCAGGGACCACTGGTTCCACCGCTATTGCTGCAACAGTGCCAGACACCTGCACAGCCACCAGTGCTGCCCCACCGGTGTTGACAGGCACAGCCTGGGACTGTGCCGACATGCTGGCACACAAGTTGGAACCAGCAAGGCCCAGGGGCACGTGCTGGCCTGCTGTGTGTCCGTCATGGGACACACACATGTCACTTCCCATTTCAGTCCTTGCATCATCAATGGTGCAGGTACGTGCTACAGCCACAGTCACAGCGTGCTGGCATGCTTGCATGCCAGACAGCTGAGACACAGGCTGTGCACCCCCACACCCGAATCACCGACACCAGAGTTGGCAGCCTAGCATGCATGCTGGTGCAGTGCATGCTGGCTGGTGTCAAAGGTGGATGGACCCTCCTCCATGTCCAGCAGGTCATCCTCACTGCCTGGACCCACCACCACCATCCCCTGAAGATGAACAGGATCTGTAACAGAACGAGAGGACATGTGAGTGCATGTGAACAACCTTCCCCCCCCAACACCACCACCATGTCATACCGTGCAGTGATGGGCTTCCACCTGTCTGGAATCCACCTCCTGGTACGCCCTCAATAGCACTGCACTGCATTGATGCAGCCAGTCGGTCCTCAGCCGGGGTCAGCTCCACCACCGCTGGCTGGCCCCCGCCAGTGCCAGCACGTGCCGCCCTGAGGGCTGCCACCTTCTCCTTCACCCTCCTGCGGTCTGTCCCAGTCTTCTTTTTGCATTCCTGCTCGGAGTGCTGGGGGCTTCCGTACAGGTTCACTGCCCGGGCTACCCCCTCCCATGCAGCCACATGGGCCTGAGGGGTGCCTCGCCATCCACTCAGTAGTGCCTCCTCCTCCAGGTAGGCCTGAAAGAGGGCCTCAGTCTCTGCCGTGGTGAAGTGGGGCCTCCTCCTCCTTCACCCACCATCCTCACCCTCACCTTGGCTCTGCTTGGTCATGGCGATCTGTATGGGTGGAAGTGGACACCTGTCACTGTGCAGTCTACAGCGTTATCCCATGCCCATTGTCCAGAACATCCCACAGCATGCAACTCACCTCTCACCTGCAGTAATCGAATCTGGCCAGCGCAGCCCACTGTCGCACTTTTATAGCGCAATGCATGCAAATTAGGAGTGGAGCAACTGTAATGAGATGCAAATCGTGCCACTGCGCTTTTGAATGGCTGATCAGATGATTTGCATGTGCCGGCTGAATATCGCGCCATTGCGCTTTTAGCAATACGGTTGAGCCGGCTGAGCCTATAGCGCAGATCTGTGACTGTGCGGTACACTGCATTGCACATGCCCAGGTAGCTTACGCAGGCGTCTGCCGCACTGATGACGTGCTGTGCACGATCGGCAATTCAGGCCATGGCCACCATTGTGCCAGTGGCGCTACAGCACTGGGCACTATATGGCGCTGTGGCACTACTGCGCAATAGTCCACTGTGGCACTGTCACGCAGGTGGTCAATCGTGCAGGATGCGTAGATGTCAGATGGCGCTGTGTGTGGCCTTGCGTCATAGACCCCTGACCTGGTGTCTGACCTTTGCCCCCTGGCGCTGTTCAGCTGCCATGTGTACGGCCCTATTGCGCTGTCTGGTGACAGCGCTAAGTGGACAGACAGTGCTGTACGAACAGCGCGATTGGAATCTATGGTGGTCTATTGTGAAACATGTCCACGTGGGGTTGCCGCGCTGTGGGGCGCCATATTGCCTGCTGTAAAGTTGGAGGAATGGCACGCAGGAGGGCAGTCCAATGGAGCCCGGTGGAGGTGGCCAACCTGGTGGCCCTGGTAGAGCCCCACTATGGGGCACTGTATGGGGAGGAGCCCCTCACCATAGCCCGAACCCAGGTCTGGCTGCAAGTGGCCAATGACCTGGTGGGGGTCACTGGGCAGTGCCTTTCTGCTAAGCAGTGCTGGCACAGGTACAGTGACCTCTGCAGGAGGGAGCCTGACCTGCATGAGCGGCTATGCTCACATGCCAGGAGGGGCGTTGTGCCTAGGCCAGGTGGGTGTACCATCTATGCACCTGTATTCTCTGTAGGGGTGTGAGTGTGTTTTGGTGGCTGTGCATGGGTGATGGCTCTGACATGGTTGGCTGTGTCAGTGTGTGCAGGTGTGAGATGCATGGGTCTGGCTGTGTGGGCAGGCACTCTCACTGGGGCAGGGGGCAGTCTGCTTTGGAGTCACACTGATGTTTTTCTCAACATTTGTCTCCCACAGGCTGGGCAGAGAGGATGCAGGCACGGGATGAGGAGGGCTGTGGCAGGGCCCCGGTGGCGGTCGGTGGTGCTGCAAGGGGTGGGCCACAGCAGCAGCAGCAGCAGCAGCCACAGTTGCTTGCGGAGTGTGAGTACCATTACATCATGGATGCTGTTGCATGCTGGAGGGGGTGGGCATGACCACCAGCCATGCACAACACAACCATGCATGACACAGGCGACAGTCATCACTGTCCAGTGTCACTGCATGTCTGTGTGTGCGTCAGTGGTGGTCCACGCATGCACTGGGCACATGGCTGTGGAACTGGCATCGCACCACATTGCCACGTCACTTGACAGCCTTGTTTGTACTGTGATGGACATGGGCAGTGTGTGTATGCAGTGGTGCACATAGCTGGTGCCGCCTGGTTGAGCTGGCCATGTGCATGTTCACTGTGGGTGGGTGCATCACCATCACAGGTCTCGGGACATTGGGCTATATGCTTACAGGTTGGGTGGTGTTCAGGGTTGTGGTCAGTCACAGCCATTGACTGTGTTCCCATTTCCTAGGCCTCATTGTGCTCCGGAGGATAGGCGGGCACTGCAGCAGCTCACCCAGGTGTCCATGGACAACAGGACCATCCTCCATGACATCCAGCGCCATGGCTATGGAGGAGGCACAGCCAGACACGACGGCACCAGGCAGCAGAGGACCAGCCTGCTAGGCCTTAGGCCGGCTTCCTTCCCACTTCACCCATCCCTCCCACCCTGCCTTCCTCTCCAGTTGTTCATCCCTACCCCTTGCCCACCCTGCCTTGTACCCCTTCCACCCTCTTGTAAATAGTTTTGTTGTTGTTAATTTGTAATTTACATTTTCTAATACATATATATTTTGATATGAATACTGTGTTGGTCTCTGATTTGTAGCTGGCTATGGTTGCTCAGTTGCAGTGGTGCATGCCATCTGGGGTGGTATGGTCCTGGGTATGTGTGTGTGTGTGTGTGTGTGTGTGTGTGTGTGTGTGTGCATGTGTGTGTGCATGGGAGGTGTCTCAGTGTGGCAGTGACTTTCTGTTGGTCTTGCTATCTGCTGCCACCACTGCTGGGTGCACAGGGTGAGTCTGGCTTGTATGGTTCTCTGCTACCACCGGGGTTGGCGTGTGCTGGGGGTGCATGGTGTTTCCTGCAGTGCCAGTCACTGCACATGGGTGATGTCTTGGGGTCATGGTGCAGGGTGTGCTGTGCGTATGGGGGGCTGATGTGCACTGTGGTTGTCAACCCCCTGTGTGTGGCAGTCTCAGCCTGCCAGTGGTTGTGCTGGGGCATCATGGCCCTGCTGTGCTTTGTTGGCTTGTCCCCATGGGCCAGTAAATCATCTGTCCCACCCCCAGTGATGCTGTGCTTGGGGTGTGCAGGTGTCTTGTTGGTTCTGCAGTGTTTTCCTGTGCCCATGTGTGGCATGGCTGGCGGTGGGCCCCAGCCTGCCTCCCTGGTTGTGCAGTTCCATTGCTCTGCTGGGGGGGGGCTCTGCTTGCGCTATGGCACCTCTGGACTGCTCAGCTGGGCTGCCCTTTTTGCGTTATGGTGCAACCTTTCTGCTCAGCTTCCCCTTCCTAGTTGCGCTATGGCGCAGTTTGTGCGATATTCAGATGTTGGCTGCTTGCGCAATTTGTTCTGCTCCATGTTTGAATATCGCGTCTGTTGCGCATATGCGCAATTGAATTGTGCTTGCTCCTGCTGTTGCGCACATTTTGGGAGCAGTTTGAATATCTGGGCCCCCATGTTTTAAGAAACTGCCACATGGACCATGCATGTCAAATTCTGGGTAATTTTTCAAATGACACCACAGTTATTAAGGCTGGGATTTAACATTGCACAGTTTGCTCAACCCTAATATACATGTGCTACTGTGCATGTATCTTATTCCTGTTTTTGTTCCATACGTGAGCAAATAAATGGCAGAACAGGCTTTTTAGATTTCTGGATCTCAGAATCCAGATCAGCACCCATCATGAGATTTTGCAAGTGTTCAGAACTTGGCACCTGGACTGCGCATACAGAATTTCATGCAATTTTGTCATACAGCACCATAGTTATTAAGGTGCAAAAATCACAATTTAATATGAAAGTGCCTACTCAACCCATGCTCAGAAGCCACATTTTTTTATACCTTATAACTCAGGAACTGGCTAATATTTGTTTACAAAATCTTCAAAAAGGCATTTCCTTGGAATGAACTGCCTCAACCCTGAAAATATTGGAATGCAATTCCAAACTGATTTTGGTCTACACATGAGCAATACAATTGCCAAAAAGTGTTTTTTTAATGTTTCAACACACACTGTATCTCAGAATCTTGACAAGTGGCCATCACAATGCTTGCCATAGCCTAAGAGCATGGTATCCTGATTGTGCTTGCAAAATGTCATGCAATTTTATTAAATGGTACCAAAGGTATCAAGGTGCAAATATCAGGGTTTAACATAAAAGTGCAGACTAAACCCATGCTCAGAAGCCACATTTTTAAAACCTTACAACTCAAGAACCAATAAATATTTCTTAATTAAATCTTTGAAAGGCACATAGAAACATAGAAGCATAGAATTTGATGGCAGATAAGGACCGCTTGGCCCATCTAGTCTGCCCATTTCCCTACCAAATGGACAAGCAGCAGATCCAAGTTAACCAACAGCCTACTTCCTCCTACCCCCCACTAGAATTGCCTTATGTCTGTCCCATGTATTCTTGAATTCCCCCACTGTTTTTGACTCTATGACCTCCTCAGGAAGGCTATTCCATGTATCCACAACCATCTCTGTGAAGAAATACTTCCTCACGTTAACTCTGAGTTGTCCCCCGTCTGTCTTCAAACTGTGCCTCCTTGAGACAAGCCTCTTTTACCCTGAAAATGTCAGAACAAAATTCCAAACCATTTTTGCTGTAGATGCAAGAAAAAAATGGTCAGAAAAGCTTTTTTTCCCCTGATGTTTACACTCCCTGCGTCTTGGACAAGTGATGGTCATGAAACTTGCCAGATCATAAGAATCTGGCACCATGACTGTTTATACAAAATTCCATGCAATTTCCTCAAATGGAACCAACTTTATTAAGGCTCAAATGCATGACAGTAAAACATTTCTCTCATGAAAGTTAAATTCTTCTTTTGTGCCAAATGGTTATCTCAAAAACTCTACTGAGTATGCACAGAAGACACATTTCAAAACCTTATAACTGTGGAACTCATCAATATTTCTTCACAGAACCTCTGAAAGGACATCCTTGGCATAAGCCCCTTTAGCTCTTAAAGTTTCAGAATAAAATTCCATACCATCTTCGCTGCAGGTAAGAATAAAAAAAGACATAAAATGGTGCTTTTTATGTATTTTTGACATTTCTGGATTTCAGAATCCGGTTAAACGTATGTTGCTAAACTTTCCATGTTTCAAGAATGCACCACACAGACCACGCATGCCACATTTTGCCTATATTTTTTAAATGCCACTACAATTATTATATTGCAAAATTGTGGTTTAACTCTGGTCAACCCTAACATACATGTGCTACTGTGCACCTACGATACTCCTAACAATTTTTCTCCACATGTGAGCAAAAAACCAAAAGTGTGATTTTTCAGGGTTTTGAAATTTCTAGATCTCAGAATCCAGATGAGAGGCAGTGAGAACACTTCCTGGTATTAAATACTTGGCACCTGGATTGTTCATGTAAAATGTCATGCAATTTTGTCAAGAAGTGCCAGTGTTATTAAGGTGCAAAAACTGGAGTTTAATATTAAAGCTCCTACTCAACTCATGCCCAGAAGCCACATTTTTAAACCTTAACCTTATAACTTGGAACTGATTAATATTTTTTCACAAAATCTTCAAAGGCATTTTCTTGAGATGAACTGCCTCAACCCTAAAAGTTTTGCAGCACAATTCCAACCAGTTTTTGGTCTAAACAAGATTAAAAAATGGCATAAAAGTGTATTTGTAATGTTTTAACACACCCTGGATCTTAGAATCCAGACAAGCGGACATAGAAAAACTTGTCAGATCCTAAGCTGAAGGACACACTGAAGCAGTCAAGTCAATGCAACAAGGCTTATAGCACGGCAAGTAAAATGTTGGGGGTTTATATGAGCAGGAATTAATAGCAAGAGCAAGGAAATAATCCTCCCACTCTACAGATCCCTGGTGAGGCCCCACCTGGAGTATTGCACTCAGTTTTGGAGCCCCACCTAAAAAATGATAAGGACAGGTTGGAGGCTGTAGAAAGAAGGGCAACCAAGATGATTCAAGGTTTTAGGATCTCTCGTACAAGGAGTGCCTGAAGTCTCTAGATAGGTACTCACTCAAAAGAAGAGAGTGAGGGGATATGATTGAGACCGTCAAGTTCATGAGAGACATAAATATGGTGTCCTACGCTGAACTCTTCACCAGGATCACTGGCTCAACTACCAGGGAACATGAATGGAAGTTGCATGGAGGGAACTTCAGGAGAGAATTATGAAAGCATTTCTTCATGGAGAGAGTTGTGGATCCATGAAATGGTCTGCCAGCTCAAGTGATGAAAGCAAAGATAGTGACAGTGTTCAAGTGTGGGTGGGATAGAGCAAGGGCTCAATTAGGGAGCATTAGAACAGGGAAGGATAATGATCCATAAGGGAGAGGTTAGGACCCAGGATTACAAACAGGTCTTGGAAACTCATGGGCAGATTTGATGGACCCTTTGTCTCCTTCTGCCATCATTTTCTATGTTTCTAAGAACGTGGTATCCTGACCACGCACACACAATGTCATGCAATTTTGAGGAACAGTGCCAGACTTATTAAGGTGCAATTATTGGGGTTTAACATTAAAGTGCCAACTCAACAGATGGTCAGAAGCCACATTTTTAAAACCTTGTAACCTGAGAACCAATAAATATTTCATCACAAAATCTTTGAAAGGCACCTCCTTGGGCCAAACCACTTTTTCCATGAAAATGTCAGAACAAAATTCCAAACCATTTTTGCTCTAGATGTGAGCAAAGAAAATGGCCAATAAAGAGTGTTATTTTTCTTTTTTTTTTTTTTACATTCTCTGAGTCTTGGAATCTGGACAAGCAATGATCATGAAACTTGCCAAATCATAAGAACCTGGCACCCTGACAGCGTAAGCAGATCTTCATTCAATTTGTGTCAAACAGTGCAGAAGTTATTAAGGCTCAAACTCTGAGAGTAAAATATTTTCTTGTGAAAGCAAAATTCTTCTTTTGTATCAGGGGAATATCTTAAAAACCCTACTGAGCATGCTCAGAAGCCACATTTCAAAGCTGTATAACTCTGGATTACTATGTTTTCATGCAACCTTCAATAGGCACACCCATCACACCCTTGGCACAAGCTCCTTGATCCCTGAAAGTTTAGAAGTAAAATTCCATACTATCTTGGCTGTAAGTGACAACAAAAAACAGCCACAAAACTGTGCTTTGTCTGTATGTTTGATATTTCTGGATCTGGAAATCTGGTTAAGCACCCATCACAAAACTTCCCATGTTGTGAGAAGTTACCACCCTGGCCATGCATGCCAAATTTTGCATAATTTTGTCAAATGCCAGCATAATAATTAAGGTGCAAAGATTAGGGATTAACACTGAATACACTGTTCAACTCTAATATACATACAGATGTATTATTATAGGGGTGCGGTAGTGCCCCTATATTAAGGGTTGAGTAGGCTGTTTAATGTTAAACCACAATTTTTGCACCTTAATAACTTTGGCATTGTTTGACTAAATAGAAACATAGAAACGTAGAAAGTGATGGCAGATAAGGACCGTTAAGCCCACCCAGTCTGCCCATTTTCTTTACCTGCTGATAAACCACAGACCCTAATTCATCTTTCATAAGTTAGTTTCATAAGTTTTTCAACCATATTAGACTTGCGTCCTTTGATTGCTTGCCCTCTGGCTTTGTTCTATTTCCTATCGCTCAGGTTCCCTTCTGCCTATCCCAAGCATTTCTTTTACTTCCCTACTGAATTTGCCACCACCACCTCTGCTGGGACACTAATCTGTGCATTTTCCACCCTTTCTGTGAAGAAGTACTTCCTCACGTTGCACCTTGGTCTACCACATTCCAATCTCATGTCATGACCCCTTGTTCTAGAACATCTCTTTTTCTGAAAGATGCTACCCTCCTGTACTTTATTTATGCCCTTGAGATATTTGAAGACCATTATCATATTCCCTCCCCCCTCTCTTCCAGGGTATACATATTGAGGTCCTCCAGTCTCTCCTCATATGACTTTTGGTGCAGGCCCTGCACCATTATTGTTGCCCTTCTCTGAACTGCCTCCACCCTGTTCATGAGGAGATGTGGCCTCCAGAATTGGACACAGTACTCCAGTAAGGTCTCACTAGTGATCTGCACAGAGGCATCACCACCATCTTTCCTCTGCTGGTGATGCCTCTCCCTATGCACCCCAGGACCCCACTGGCTCTCCCCACAGCATTGGCATGTTGTTTGGCCATCTTTAGGTCATCTTATATGATTACTCCCAGATCCCTTTCCTGTTTGGTGGATGTCAGTAACTCCCCCTGCAGTCCGGTAATCCTCCCCTTGGTTCCTGTGCCCCAAATGCATGATTTTGCACTTTTTTTGCATTGAATCTTAGCTACCACTCTCATGACTATTCCTCTAGTTTACCTAGGTCCCTCATCATTCTTTCCACCCCTCCCGGAGTGTCAACCCTGTTGCAGATCTTAGTGTCATCAGCAAAGAGGCATACCTTTCCTTCCAGCCCTTCCACAATGTCACTTTTGAAGACATTGAATAAGACTGGCCTCAGAACTGATCCCTGTGGCACCTCACTAGTCATCCTCCTCTCCTCAGATTGATCTCCATTTACCACCACCCTCAGTGTTCTATCCCTCAAAGAAAATAGCACAAAAGTTGACATGCATGGTCAGTCAGTCAGAGTTTCAAGATGTGAAGAGTTTTTGATAGCATCTTGTTCAGTTTCTGAGCTGGGGTGCCAAAAAAACAGAAAAAAAACTGTAGTTAACATTGTGTAGTTTTGAACGCACCTACAGCCTAAACAGTGCAGTTTTTTCAGGAACTTTTCAGGGTTGAAAGGGCCTGTGCCAAAGGTGTACTTCTGGAAGGTTTTCTGAAAAAATATTATAGGGTTTCAGAGTTATAAAGATTTTTGAGCTAAGCGTAAAATGCAAACAGTTAAAACTATGATGAGTGCTTATTTTCATGATTTACTTGTCTTATGAAAAAAATTCTGATCATGTTGAAACAAATAACGATCGTGTTGGCCATCATTTTCTTTTTTTTAAACTCACAAACATTGAAAATACATAAAAATTATATATTTTTACCATCTCTATGGCGCCGAGGGAAGGGGTTCTCTCGGCACGCTGGTGACCCGGGTTCATGCCCTGATCCCAGGAGTGGCAACTGGCAGGGAAGGTATGCACAAGTGTCCAATGGATGCTTCTCTCCTGGAGGTGAGTGGGAACTGCCTGGGCACCTCTGGGTAGATTGGGTGCTTGCTTGGGGGACGTGATGCTTCAACAATCCCCCCCTGCATCCCCCCTCTGGAGGACGCTGACACAAGTAAGGCCAAGAACTTGATGGGTGGTGCACAGAAAACAGGAAAAATGGGACCCCTCTATCTATCTCTATCTATCTATCTATCTATCTATCTATCTATCTATCTATCTATCTATGTTTCTGTAAGAAAGAAATAGTGCACAAAAGGATCCCAGCTGTTTCCTTTGGTAGATGTACAGTGAAAAGCAGCAAGCTGCCACAGGTTTGGAATTATCTGTGTCTGCATGCAAGATCCTAATGGCAAAGCATTTTGAGCAAGCCAGTTCTCTGCACTTTTGACTAATAAAGATCCTACCATATCAGTGCACATTTTCGTTTAAGACAATTTTGGATTTGTAACATATAATCTCTTACCTTGAGTACTGTGTACAGTACTGGAGACTACACTTAAAGAGGGACATACAGCTCCTTGAGAGGGTACAGAGGAGGGCAACTAAGATGATATGAGGGCTAGGGAAGTTGATGTATTAGGACAGACTTGAGAAGCTCTGACTGTTTTCATTGGAGGACAGGAGAGGAGAGGAGACGAGAGATGGAGGGACATGATTGAGGTCTTCAAGTATCTCAAGGGAATAAACACGGAGGGGATCTTTAGACTAAAGCAGGGAGGTATCACCAGAGGGCATGGTTTGAAGTTGGAAGGTGGAAGGGTGAGGGGGGAAAAGAGGAGGCAGTTTTTCACTGAGAGGTTGGTGGATCCTTGGAATGCACTGCCTAGTGAGCAGGTTCAGAGATCCACAGTGGAGGGCTTCAAGAGAGAGTGGGACAGACACAGAAAGCAGGTGTATCAGATGACGGCCTGGCCCGGGGAGGTGGAGATGGATGATAGGGGTTTCTGGAACACAAGGCAGGGGAGGGCCTCGGCACCCAACTAGGGATCTGAGGTTCAAGCAGACTCGATAGACCGTAAGGCTTAGTCTGCTGGCAATTAGTATGTTAGTATAATGGTAAATACTGCTAACCCACTAACATTTATTTGATAGTCCAACACCAGGCAAATCAGATCTCTACTTTTTTCTAAATGTACGATGTATTCTGTGTTAGAAAAAGCTTGAGGTAGAGTGAGATATAAAGAGATGCTCCATTTGATCCAGTTGGGATTCCCAAGCTCTCTCTCTCTGCAGTATGCTGGGCTGGCTGTGTAATATTTATGGTTCCCTGGAATATGCCCAAGACTGCATACAATTTAAGGTTGCAGTGGCCATCAGGGCCACCCCCTTCATGTGCTAAACTTTAAGTCTTAAAACAGGAGACATGCAAGTGCTTGACTTCCCTCGGGCCAGTGTGACTCTATAAAGGGACAGTATACTTTTATAGACCAATATGTGTTTACCCATAAAACAATTCCTGTAGCATTGTTTATTCTGCAACTTAATGATTATAATTTTTTTATAGCTGCAGCCTGTCAGGAATCTCATTTTGAGTTCCATTCAGTATAGTGGATTTTAAATATGGATCAGACTCTGTCACCAGCCCTGCCTCTCTAAAGAGGTTGAGTACTGAGCTTGTCTTCCTGCAGGGCATGGTTGCTGGTCATGAGTTATTAGGAAAGGGTGACATGGAGAGAGGAAGATCCGAAAGTGGTACAGATTTGTATCTAGCCAGACACTTGAAAATACCCATGACAGTATTGATTTTTTCAGTCAGACATCACAAACCCCCCACCCCCCCAACCACCAACAACAACCTGAAGAGGTAAACAACATACATAGCAAACCAGCTGCAATTCAAAGATCTGAACTAAATACTAGAACTGCATAAAAAAAATCCTGCAAAATTGGACAATGTGGTTCATCTGTACAATGTAGCATTCCCCCTCCCCACAATGTCTCCACTTGGGCAGCATGTTATTATAATATTGCAGTGTGCATCTGTAAACCTAATTACATGAACAGATGAAGTTTGAAATTATAATCTGTTCTGGGAATCACCACTGCCGTCACGCACTTAATGCTGTTATGCAACATCCTGCTTTGCCCCAGTTCAGGTGTACATAAATCCACTGCCAGGATATGTAAGCTGCTAATAGGTTAAGTTTCAGGATTTTATTAAAAAAAATAAGTTGTTTAGCTTGTCTGCTATATCTGCCACTGCAAATGCATATATTCATATTGTGATGTGAAATCACCTGTTTGTCTGAATCTTGCAAAATTCTCTCTTGTGGTTAAATGGTAAATGTGGGAGATAGTGTCTTTCTGGCCCAGACAGTCCTGAAATATATGCAGTGCTCCTGAATTGCTGGAGGTGAGAGGGTGTACTCGGAATGAGAAAAGCACTTCTGTAGTTTAAGCCTATATGTGACTTGCCAGTATTTGCTGCCATTTTTGTATGATTGTGGCCTGCCCTGGTGAGTGCTGGCTGTGAGAGTCTGTACTATTAATGATCAGCACTGGGCTAAGCTAAGATCTTTGTGTCAGGAAGTCTGTTGGTGGACTTTTAGCCAAATTCAAGGAATCAGGACTCTGAGGGGTTCTCAGAATGGGTATAGGCCGGTTAGATGGGCTGAGGACCTTGTTCTGTTGATATTTGAAGAGCCAAACCGTTAGGAGTGAGAGTTCTGAGGTAAGAATTTGGGCAATTTTAAAGACCTGGTGACTTTCTTTTTTCTGTGCTCCCTTGCTCGAGATATTGTCTCTCTTAGAACTTAAGCTACTACTTTTTGACAGAACTTGAAGGCAGATCTGTGTGAGAAAGACAGTGCCAGGACATTAATTTAACAACTTATAGTAACTACCTCATAGACTTGTGGACTTCTCTATAAAGATAAAGAAATTACTTTATAGTTTTTTTGGGGGGAGAGCTGGGTGGGTTGGGTGGTTATTTTTAACGTTTTGGAGTGAGTGTGTGGATGAGTGAGTGTGATGTGTGTGATTTATTGAACTGGATTTAAATTGGTTGTAGTAGTAGAATCTGCAGTTTTAGGAGTTGGATTTCTTGATTCAGGTCCTGGGGCATTGCTATTCCCCCTCTAAGTTAAAAGCTTTGCACGCCTTCTGTGACCCACTCCTTGAAGCCACAGTTTTCTGGAAGTGTAAGGAGCTGGATATTGCTAGGAGGGATATTGGGGAAGGGAACAGGAAAATAGATGCAGCCAGGGGAGAGCAGATTTGGGTGGTGGAGACCAGGAGGTGCCCTGGGCTGAGGAGACAATTGGAGTGGGGTCCCCCATGTCTTGTCTCCTTACTCAGGGAACTCTCCAGATCAAGAAGGCAGGTAGCTGAGGGACCTGCCTCAGCCTTTCATCCTATTCATGCAGTGTTATACAATGCCAGGTCGATGGTGAACAAGACCACTATAATGGCAGAGCTTGTTGCTTCGGTTGATCTGGGATGCATTATGGAGACCTGGCTGGGGGGAACTTTGGGCCCTGTGCTAGAGGCATCTGTCCTGGCCAGATTTACTGTGGTTCACTGCTCAAGGAAGGAAGGAATGCAGGGGTGGGGGGTGGCCATTTGTTTTAGGTTGGAGCTAGGCCTGGTGGTGCACCCTGTGGGGAACACCAGTTCTTTTCAGTGCATGGCAGTGTGGGAGGGTCCCAGAGTGGAGTTCATGATTCTTCTGGTCTACCAGCCACCTGAGTGGGACCAGAGGTTCCTGCAGGAGATGTCAGCTTTAGTCCGTGAAAGAGTGTTGGAGTCACTGAGGTGGCTTGTTCTCGGTGACTTCAACACCTGGGAGGATGACAAGGTGTCACCTGGGGCCAGAGACTTGCTGTTAAATATGGAGGCTCTGGGTCTCTCCCTATTGACTACAGCTGGTACCCACCACTCTGGCCATGTGCTCTACCTGGTGTTCTCCCTGAGGCTTGAAACTGACACTATTAAGACCGATCTGGTCATTTTGTCGGATCATTTTACCATCAGGTTCAGCTTCAGAGCCCCCTTAAATGTCCCATCCCTTGTAGAAATCGATCAGTTCCACCCATTGAAAGATTTACAGCCAGAGGGACTGATGGCAGAACTGGACATTTTGTCTGTGGTTGAGGCTTGGGCTAATGGCCCAGAGGTCACTGTAGCAGCATATAACAGGGCTGTCATCGAATCTCTGGACCACCTGGCATTATTCAGTGTATGACCCCTGGTTTCTCATCTTGGCTCACCATGGTTTGATGGGGAGCTGAGAGTTTTGAAAACTAGGCAGTGGAGGTTGGAGACACATTAGAGGAAGACCAGGTCTGTGAAGGACAAGCTGGTTCTGATTACTCATTACGATGAGTATCAGAATGCAATCATCCAGAAAAAGGTAGCTTTTATGTCAAGGATGATTGTAACTGGGAAGAACCGACCAGCTCAGCTCTTCTGGGTTGTAGACTGGCTATTACATCCGGCTTGTCTGGAACCCATTAAAGCAGTTTCAGGTCACAAGTGTGAGCAGTGCGTTCAGCTCTTCCCAGAGAGAGTGTCTTCCGTGAGGTCTGGGATTTCTCCTAGTTGAATACCATCCTACAACAGTGGCAGCCTTCGGATGAATGGATGCACTTGGTCTCCTTGGGGGAGAGTTCTGGCTGGTGATGACAGTGAAGATCTGTGGAATTAACTCTGGGCTTTGACCAATGTTCTGTGACCTTGACCCAGGCCCAATGTGGCTACTGGTTGGCTGTGTCGAGGTTCTCGGTCTGTTTTTTGCCGAGATTGTTGGGAGTTCCTTGTCAGCTGGGGTCTTTCTGGAGTCTCTTAAATGCACTCTGGTTAAGCCCATGCTGAAAAAAACATCTTTGGACCCTGACATTTTGGCAAATTACCAGACTGTCTCGAACCTCCCCTTTTTGGGGAAGGTTCTTAAGAAGGTGGTTGCAGAACAACTCGAGGGTCACCTCATGGACTTCCAAATTTACAGACCTTTCCAGTCCAGATTTAGAGCCTTGCATAGCATGGAGACTGCATTGGTTAGGGTGCTGAATGACATGCTCAGGGCGAGGGATAGAGGAGAGCAAATGATTCACATTCTCCTCAGTCTCTTCTCAGCATTTGACACTGTGGGCAAAGGGATGTTGGACAGATTGAGGGAGTATGTAGGACTCACCAGCAAGGTCATCAGCTGGTTTAAATAATTTTTCCAATGCAGGACTCAGAGGGTTGTGCTGGAGAATTATTACTCAGACCCAACGGACCTGCCCTGTGGAGTTTTCAAGGTTCTGTCCTCTCTCCCATGTTGTTTGCAGTGTATATACTGCACTAGCCAAGGTTATAAGGTGGTATGAGCTGAGCTTTCATTGTTATGCTGATGATACTCAGCTTTATCTGTCCTTTGCACCCTGGAGATTGGCCGCGGTCGATGTGCTAAATGAATGCTTGGTCAAGATCCGGGCTTGGACGTCATCGAACTGGCTGGGACTTAACTAGGGGAAGACTGAGGTGCTGATGGTTGAGCCAGGTCTGAGGAGAGGAGTGTGGGCCTCTGGTGATAAGTTAGAAACATAGAAACATAGAATTTGATGGCAGATAAGGACCACTTGGCCCACCCAGTCTTTCTATTTCCCTACCTAATGGATAAGCTGCAGATCCTACTTAACCAACAGCTTACTTTCTCCTACCCACCTCTAGAATTGCCTTATGTCTGTCCCATACATTCTTGAATCATTCACTTTTTATTGACTTCACCGAACTGGAGGCCTCTACAAAAGTGAACAATATGGGCATTGTTCTGGATAACGAGCTGACACTTGATGCTTAGGTGTCAGTTGTTGTCTGGACCAGGTTCTACCCTCTCCAGAACATTACCCAAATTAAGTCTCTTATCCCCCTCCTGATAACCTGGACATGCTGGTGCATGCTTTCGTTATCTCGATTCTTGATTACTGTAACATACTCTACCTCGGGGTCAGAGGAGGTGTGATGCAGCACCTGCAGCTTTTGCAGAATGCTGCAGCCTGGTTGTTGGTTGGACACTCGCAGTTCAGTTATATTACACTGGTGCTGCGTGAACTGCATTGACTGCCGGTGCACTGGCACATCACCTTTAAAGTAGGTCTTTTGGCCTGTAAGGCCCTAAACGGGTTGTTGCCAGGCTATCTAAATGAGTTCCTGCATCCGTACTCCCTGTCTCACTCTTTCAGGTTGGCTGGAATGGCCCTCCTGGAGGTCCCCCGGGCAAGGTTAAAATCTTCTGGGGACCGGGAATTTGAAGTGGCAGCCCCAGGCCTCTGGAGTTCTTTGCCTGGGTCCCTCTGGGAGAAACCTTCTGTAGAGAACTTTAAAAAATGTTTGAAGACTTTCTTGTTTGAGAAGGCCTTTGGGACCTAATATAGCTATTGGGATCATCAGTCAATTGAGAAATCAGTCTGTTTTTAGACTTTTAGCAGGTTTATGGAAATTTGATGTATTTCATGTTGACCGTCCTGCATTGTTTTGTATGTTTGCATTTTTGGCTGTAAGGGTGCCCTGAGGCTGTGGGGAGGGGTGCCCTATATAAATAAACTCTACTACTACTACTACTACCACTACTAAATTTGTCTAAAATAGAATTGTTTTGGCATTTCTTGCCTGCCAAAATAGTTTTCTTTTTATTATACACCCCTACCTCCATGTGCATTAATAATTTTACTTGAATGCATGAACACTGTGTCTACTGAATATTAATTTTCAATAGACTGGAATATCTTTTTTAAATATACCATCCTCCGGTACGGTGACCAGCACAACCCTCATCTCACCCTGATATGATCGGTTTCTCCACCCTCCCCTCAATATCACTCCCTCCCACCTTTTCCTTGTTTAATTTTCAGTTTACTAAGTGGACTGGGGTGTCCACCCCTGCTACAGCTTCTCTTTAGGCTGCTCACTATTCTTCCAGTTATATATATCATGGCACTGGAGTACCAACCCCCAGTGCCATGGAACAGTAGCCTGACATTGGGATGCCCAATCCACAGTGTTGGAAAGTTCCCTAAAATAAAGAAAACTATCCTTCATTGCTTTTTTTAACCTGTAGAAAAGAAAAGGATCCCATGCCAATCTGCCCCCGACACTCACCCCCATCCATCCCACCCCAAACTCACACTCAGCACCCTCCATTCACAGCCTCCCCCACACACCATCACTCACCTGAACGTGTTCCACAGTGTAAAGCCACTCTCCAATCAAAGACACATTTTGGTGCTGGAACAGATGACTGTGATATGAGAAAATAAGTTAAGCCCAGTTTAATGTATTTCAAAGAGACCTGTACTTTTATTCATAATGTCGTCATTTTTTAATATTTTTACACCAGATTTTCTTTTTTTCAAACTTTGTTTCTATTCAAAATTATTTACAAGGAAAAACAGTGGTAATAAAAGGTATAGAAGCAGTTAATAAAAACCAGTTATACGATTCATGGTTAATGGCAGAGATCAAAAAGCATATTTCACCAATGAGTTCACATGTAGGTAGTAGCAAGTAATAGGCTAAAACTCCATGGTGATGTTTCTATAATAAAGTTTGGGTGATGTATAGGTGATACTAACTGAGAGACTAGGAATACATGTCTGCAGTTATTGACTGCAATAAAACCTTATAACAGAAGAACAAGAAGATATACTGCAAAAGACAGGTGGAAATAAAGAACTGTTGAAGAAAGGAGGAGATTAGGAAGGAAGAGTTGGGGGTACAGCCTCATAAGACAAAGTCTGGATAGCTGTCTAGTTGGTACAGAATCCATGGATGCCAGCATATTTCAAATCATGTGAGTCAATCCACCATAAGCCAAAACATCATGCATTCCAGAGTGTATAACTCCAGAAAGATGTCCCCCCCCAGCTGGCATGAGTGAGGATTGTGTCAGTTTGCCACAGTCTAGTAATGGCTTTTTTTAACTACATGGATCAACAGTAATAACAGCCTGAGTGAGTTTTTATTTAAAGAACTTCTGTCAGAGAGAATCATCACTAAGATTAGAGAGAGGTGAGTCCATTGGGACAGTCAGCAATTTGCTTCAGTCTCCTGTATAATGTCATGCTAAAAGGTCTGAAGGTGGGGACATGTCCAGAGTAAATGGGTTTGGTTGGTGTTGGGCTACCCACAGTTCTGCCAGCACATTCTGGCACTTGGCCTCACGTATTTGGTAACTATTGTTAGTGTGCAGCAGTATTTATAATGGCACTTCCAAGAGTATTCTCTCCAGTGAGTGGCTGATGTAGGTATGGAAGCAGGAATGGCGAACTTGTTCCAGGTCTCTAAGGTGTAGGCAGCAACACATTCTGACTTCCACTGCTACAAAATGGTGGCTGTGATCTCAGTGGTAGTTTCCTCCAGTGCTCTATATAGATGGCTAATAAGGTGAGTCCAGGTGTCACCTAATAAGTAGGCTTTAAGCAGCTGCATAAGTAGAGTGGGATTCACTGCTACATAAGCTAGGACTGCTTCTCTCTCTCTCACTGAAACAGGAATGAAATTGGAGATGTTTGTAGTGGTCTTTGTCAGGGAAATGGTAGGATGCTTGCAAGGCAGGATCCACTGTGGGTCTACAACTTGGAATACATTATCAGAGCCCTAATCTGTTCCATCGATGTAGTATAATATTGGGCTTGTTGGGGACAACCTGTGTTGTAGGCTATGGCCTTAAGGAAACATCAATCTGATGGGATAAGAAAAGAGTTTTGTATTGCTAACCATTGGTGGTAAGTCTCTGCTGTATATTGGTAGAAGTTAGTTAGTTAGGGGCATGCATGCTCGGAGGTTACCGAAGAAGTACTTATCCTAGTTGTGGGTATAATTCAGTACCAAAACCAAATTTTCAAAATGGCCTTTTGAGGACCCCACCTCATGACTAAGGGCAGTTGAAGTATTCAGATCTGGTCCCAAAAGCAATGTTGGTGGAAGGTGGGTGCGGGAGGTGCTATGGTGCTCCCAGCTTTTAAGTACATAATCAAATGCCCTTTGTAAGCTGGGGTCTTCTTTTAAGCTGCCGTCTTCACCAGTTAAGCAAGCAGCAAATGCTAGTTAGCTTAGGCAGAGCAGACATGACAACAGTCAATCATTCAGCTCTCCCTTCCCCACCCCACCTCAAAGTGCTGGCTGGATTAAGTGAGTCCAGAAAAAAGTTTCCATTTGTTTACTGTAATCGGCTGCAATTTTCCCTGAGCAGTAGTATCATGCTGAATAGCCTTAGTTTACTGACACAGTGACAAACAATAGACCCCAGGCCAGACATACTCATTGTCATAGCCCAGAGGGACCACAAAGGGAAGAGATTAGAGACACAAACAAGTGTCACTCAGTAATTAACAGTAACTTGCTATTTCCTCCATCCTAACATTCTGTATCCTGGCCATACCAGCGTTGTCCAGTCACAGCAGTGCATGCTTTGTGTGTGCAGCTGTGCTGCACTTCAAAGGAATCTGGAGTATAAAGAATAGCCCAATGATCTCCTGGCCCATTACTTGCCATACATGCCCTGATGTTGGTTAGTGCAGTGGATGTGCCCAAACAGCATAGCATTAACCTACGTTGCTTGCCGTTCTTTGTTGCTTGAAGTTGCTACAGTACTAGATAGAGATCACATCAGCCTCATCACCCTTCGATCAGAACCAGAGAACTACAACTAGTAAGTTGAAAATCATGAAATATTTCAATTGTTTAATTAAGACAGTCCAAAATCCAATTTCTGCCCTTTCGCAGAAGTGTCCATGCTGGCCGTGCACTGCTGCTGCTGGCCGTGCCCCAAGTATCCTTTTAGGTTTTAAATCAGCAGCTGCTGTATAATGTATTATATTTTATTTCACCAACTTTCTAAATGTTATGCCACTCAAAGTGTCAGACAGTCAGCATGGGAAAGGGCACTAAGCACAGCTCTGAACTGGCTGTATGGTTCTGTTGTATTCTGTTTCTTTCTGTGCTGCATTTTTACAATGACATAGCTGGTGTTGATCTGTGTACTTTACTGTCTGCAGGCAGTTCATTGTGTGAGTGTGCTTCTTTTATTTATAATTAATGGTCTCCATTTTTTCCTCATAGAGAAAACCATGTGTTAAATATAGTAACACCTGAGTAGGTGTTACGGCATTCACGCGTTCCCTTTCCATAGCAAAGCGCTCAAGACAAGTAAACAAACAGAGAGCGAGCTTCCAACTGTCCCTTTTACCTCAAACATTACTGACGAGAAAAGCACACTTACTTATCGGCATTACTTCCATCTCAAACATTCTCCAGCAGCCTCACATCACCTAGAACATAAAAATTAAAATGTTAAGCAGATTCCAAACAGCAGATGAAACCGAAAGACAAAAGTTTGTTCAAGAGCAGGAAAACCGCAATACCATTTGCAAAACAAAAAGTGACCTCAGATTGTTCACAACCTACTTGTCTGAGGTAGGGCAGCCACAACATTTCGAAACTTTTGAGATGGCACAATTAGATAAACTTCTAGCTAATTTCCTGTATGTACTCAAAAAGCAAGACAGCTCAGAATATGAGCCAGGCACCATACGAGGCATAGTAGCGAGCATTGAGAGGCATTTGTCCTCACATAAGTACCCTGAATCCATTTTCAAAAGCCCTGACAACATATTTGTGGAAGCCAAAAAAATTCTAGCAGCCAAACAAAAGCAACTGAAAAAGGCTGGAAAAGAAAACCGCCCAAATAAAGCCCAAGCATTAACTGAGGAAGATGTCGAACTATTATACAAATCCCAAACACTAAACATGACCACACCAACTGGGCTCCTAAATTTCCTCTTCTTTAATCTGGGCATCCACTTCGCCCTCTGCACAAAAGAACATTGCGAACTACAGTGGGGAGACATTCGAGAGAGCACAGACACAAATGGAAACACCTTTCTGGAGTACTGTGAGCACCAGTCTAAAACTAGGACAGGAGAAAATCCCTGCAATGTGCGCCCAATAAATCCACGAATTAACAAAAACACACACAATCCAGAAAGAGACACCATAGAAGCATATCACATATATAAATCACAGAGGCCACCTGAAATGCTAAAATCTGATGATCCCTTTTACATAGCACCCAACAGCACAAAAAGGATACATCCCTCTGGTTTTGAAGCATGAACATAGGGATTAATAAACTTATAACAATGATGCATGCCATGAAAATGGACTCTGGTATTCCTGACTGTAAAAGAATTACCAACCACAGCACAAGAAGGACTACGATACAATGACTGGTAGATCATAATATCCCACCAACTGACGTGCAGCAGATATCTGGGCACTGCAATGTACAGTTCATCAACAACTATTCCAGCCTCTCTGAATGTAAGCAGCATGAGATAACAAGCTGTTAACTTACTCAGATCACCAGCTCCCGTCTACTTCAAACACTCCACACCAACAGCAAGAGAGATCTGCACAGCTCAGTAACCAGCAAGACGAAATGGCGTCTGGTAACATGTAGGCAATGTTTGGGAGTGGCTGCATTTTCCACAGTCCTGTAACAATAAACATATACAACTCCAGCCAAAAACCTCAAAACAGGAAAAGAATCAGAGTCATCGAGACTCAGACACCTCCGAGTAAGATATTTTCTCTAACTCATAACAACATAACTCGCATAAAACATACACATATAATGTTTTATTCTATCGAGCCTAACTTATACAGTTCAGACTTTTGCCACGATCCATAACTACTCTCCCTTTCAACCCTAACCTTTTCTCTGCAGGTCAAATGACTACATCACCACAAGACAGCCGACGCAACAAGAAACTATGCCAAAGAATCTCCACAGTCATGGACTTCTAACTGTTTTATTCTCTTTATTTGATTAAAATTTAAAAAAATTAAATGTTAATGTTCAAGCACAGTTCTGTTTTCCTCACAGAAATAAAAACGTTCATCTGCAAGGTAAGCCTCCACATCTTTTTTGCAAATTCAAGTCTCACCATAGAAAAAATGGAGCCCTTCAATTATATAAAATAAAATATGGGGTGCAGTGTGTTAAACTCGAATTTAACACACACCCTCATTGTTGGATGGCATTCATAAACCCCTCGGGCTTCACCCTCGGGGTTTATGTGCCATCCAACAACTCCGGTGTGTGTTAAATTTCTCGTAACACACTGCACCCCATACTTTATTATCCTATATGTAATTGCTGATACTGCCTTGCATTTTTGATCTGGTAGGTTATTTAGTTTTGTGCAAAAAAGTCCTATGCTAAAACTTTAAAACAAACATTGAAACTAATGTGAAAATGTGCTGCTCAATGAACAAACTATGTGACCATAAAAGTACACATTTCAACTGTGAGAGGCAACTTATATCTCAAAGATTAACTGAAGTGTTCTGCATTTTGCCTTTTTGTTTTTTTCCCACATTTTGAGGGGCAATACCAATGTGTGTTCCACATTTGGGGAATGCTAGGTTGACAGGCTCAACCCCCACATATACTATACAGTAGGAGAGTTCACTGACAGTTCAGTCTGGCGTCCGGTCACGGAGGTGAGATCTGGGCTGCATTTTGGGATGGGGGAGCACTAGACCACCAGGAGCAGATGAATAATTAACATTTAATTATATGTGACATCAAGGATTGGGGTGAGGGGACACTAGACTACCAGGCATTTGGGAAGATATTTATTATTTTACACAGATCAGGTATTGGAGTGGGGGACTACTAGACTACCAGGGATTTGTGCAGATATTATTTTACACAATTTGGGGATTGGGTGGTGGGACTACTAGACTACCAGGGATTTGGGAAGATATTATTATTTTACATGGATTAGGGATCAGGGTGGGGGGGCTACTAGACTACCAAGGATTTTGGCAGATATTATTATTTTATATGGATCAGGGATCAGGCAGTGGGATCAGTAGACTACCTGGGATTTGGGAAACATTTATTCTTTTACACAGATTGGGGATCAGGGTGGGGGGGTCACTAGACCACCAGGAGGGGATGATTATTATGCATATAATTACGCCCAACAGCAGGGATCAGGGTAGAGGGACCATGGCACATTGCCAACAGGTCAACTGTCCCAGAGTAGAATGTTCTAACTACCCTTAACTGCCCAGGCTGGTCTAAGGGTATTTAGAAGTTCTCCTTCTGGGAGAGTTCTGAGAATCCCATTGTCAGAGATGTAGCAGCCTGCATTTGTCACATACCCTTAGCTCCATGTCACAGCCCATTTCTGGATGCGAGGGTGGTGCAAGCCCCATTTGGGGCAGGCAGCCTGCAGTTAACATAGGCTGCATTTGTGAATAGCTCAGGGAGTAGATTTTGACACAAGGTGCCACTTGCACCATTTATGTTTGGTGTAGGCACCATGCATCTTGCATCAGTATGACAGCTTTGAGAATCAAGTCCTGTGTCTTGATGGTAATATGAAAGAAATACATAGCAGAGTTGCAGTTAAATGGTATTAATGGGAGAAATAAAACCATATAGATCAGATATTAGGTTTTCAGTGCTAAACAAAGTTATATACAGAACATGTTTGAAGAGTGCAAGCTTGAATATTCACAAATAATACTGACAAATGAACACATAGTTACAGACAGAAACATGTTTACACAGTGCAAGCATTGAAAATGCAGTTGCAGCGTGTCTTTCAGTTTCTCTAGTCTTGGATGTTTTATGACCTTGTATATCTGCATAGCATTTTTTTGTGGCTTTTGATCTTAACACTGCTACATGTTATCTGTAGTGCTATGCTTCCCAGCTAATTATTTCTCTAAAACTGTGGCATTCATGTATAGAATGAAACTTTTTTTTTAGAATGACCTCGTATTTCTGCATAGCATTTTTTTGTGGCTTTTGATCTTAACACTGTTACATGTTATATGTAGTGCTGTGCTTCCCAGCTAATTATTTCTCTAAAACTTTGGCATTCATATATAGAATGAAACTGTTTTTTTTCCTTTTTTAGAAGGCCTGCTATAAAATCACCAATTTTGTGCTTCTCAGTACAACACATGCAAGAGGAAAAACGTATAAAGAGAGGGAGATATCAATCTCAATTATAGATGAAAGGCTGATTAAGTTGACATGTTTATAAGCTATGAATCTGTCTTGAAAGGGATTTCTACCTACACTGAACAAAATAATACTTTCAAGACTGCTTGCTTCAGTTAGCACAGTAATTCTACAAAACTCTAATTTTAGCTAGTCCATTGGGCATCTGGAGAGCTCCATTTCTCTACTGTCATACCAAGACAACTGCAGGGCTACACCCACTAAATGCCATCAGATTCACTTATTGAGTACTCATTATTTGAATATAAGAATTGAAGTGCATCAATACATATTATAAAGCTATAACAAGACATCTAGCCCTCTTATTGGTTGGGACTCAATGGAATGCCTCATGATATCCACATGGGTTGCAACCTTGTGGTTGCCTGATACATGTGCATACGCATTGGAGTAGGCAGTATGTTTTGTTATTTTAAAACACAGAAATGTTACAAAAATACCTAATTGCATTTCATAGTAAGGTGACTCTGGGATACTGATTGATAATGCCAACTCTATGGTCATCCACATGGTAATCCTCCCCATGCTTTACTGTTTAAGTATCTGCAGGATTAAGAGAAATACTATCTAATCATGCTAGAAAAAAAGGACAATAGTGTAACTTTAGACTTCCAATCAGCTTTTCTTCAATATTTAACTCAATTACAGTAATGACCCTCACAATACTGGTAGAGGACTCATATCTGAAGAAATGTCACATGCATTATGAAACTTATGTGGCTTCTAAATGGTGAAATACGGTAATTTTTTAGATTCCAATCGTAACAATGCTGCTTTCTAAAATGTATGATGATATTAACAATATTTGATGCACTTACACCGACCTGGCTTATGATTTAACATGCTTCCATTCTGAATGTGCTGTGTTTAGAATAAATGTGATGGTTTCCAGCATGGAAATATATTTATATAATGTAAACAGTGTGGAAATAGTTAAGAAATAATATATTGGGTGTGCTGTGAACTGAAAAGTGATGTTACGTCAAATAACACACATTATGGAGTATATTACTATTATTGTCAAATGTATTGCATTATAACTCTAAGATACTGGGGGCTCAATTCACTATTGCATGGCATGCAAGTGCAGAACAGGATGCAAACAAGCACACCTTTGTACCCACATACTCTATCTAACTGCTATCCAAGTAGAGCCTTTTCCATCCCTGATGACTAAGGGGCAATGCAAATGAAGGTTATTAAATTTTAATGGGTGCAGAGTCTATGCTAATTAACATTTGAGATGTGACAACCACAACTGCTGTGGATGGCACAACACCATACTTATTGGCCTTAGACACAGGCATTACTGCCTATCTTATTTCTTATCTGACCCATAGTTCAACAGATTGCCACAAAGTCAATCCCTCACTGTCCTAAATGGTGGTCCTGTGACCCCCTCCCTAACCCATGCCCATGCCCAGAATATAACCCTGATATAGAGTGGATCCCCTTCCATAGCCTTGTTCCACTTCTTGGTCCTCTGTGTGTGTGTGTTTGCACACAAGTCCCTCACCAATCTACATTCCTCAGTTAGTCAGTGCTCTTCAGCAACACACTGCAGCACTGGTTTTCATAGATTTACTTTAGGGTGTGGTAGGAAAATTATGCTAACATGCAAAATATTTAAATATTAATTAATATGAGCTTTAACACTCTGAGTTTTTTGTTTTATTTTATTACTTATAATTCCTTAGCAAAAGTATTATGATAAAAGGTGACATAAAAGATGGCACCAGAATTTAATATGTGGCTCAGAAATCCACCAGCAAAATACCTCCTGCTTCCCATCCAAGACTACAGATAAAGGTGCTTCACATTATCAGCAAAATATTAGTATTCAGTTTCACTTAAAAGGCATGTGTTGAATGTAGCCTTTTCGAGATCAGTCTATTGTTTAAATGCAATTTAGTGGGTGTACTGTACACTATAGCCATACCTGTCTGATTACAGTATGTCTTCCAAGAGATAAACCACAGTGTAAACTTGAAAAAAATGTGTCTTGACTGCAGCCTGGAGCTAATTACTTATTTTGAAATACATAATAGTCTATTGTCTACAATGCAATGTATTTTTATGAAACAATGTATTTTTAAAGCTTTTGTAGTTGTAGCTTACTTAATAAATATATTATATACACAGTATATATAACAAAATTAGTATTACTCTCTTCTAGGTAACAAGTGGGTGTTCCTTTGATATCCATTGCAAATGTGAATGGGTCTTCGAAGTGTGACCAGAATCTCTGGTTGTTCAGGTTTTCCTGAAGTTTGGCCTCATCCTCATGAATTCATCACTCTTCCCCACTTAGTGTCTTCAGTGAACCTAAGCAGCCTGCTGAAGGACCCAGCTTCCAGATCCATTAATGAAAAATGTTGAACAGTAGTGATCCTTGCAAAAATCTCTGAGTGACACCACTGAGTACTCCTCTTTAGTTGGAATAGCTACTTCAGATGTTTTTGGAATTTGGTTTGAGTCAAAAACCTGTAGATTGGATTTGGAAGTTCTTTGCAGATATGGTACAGTGCTTTAAGGATAATGATCTGAACTCACATAAGTCATTAAGTGCATTCCTTAGGACTCTATCCTGGGAGCCACACTTTTTATTATTTAAATAAATGGAATTAGTCAAAACATTGAGGCTTGGAAACTACAGTGCATCTATATGCTAGTATTTTATTTTTATTTATTTAAATGTTTCACCAGGAAGGCACATTTGACAACAAGTTGCTCATCTCCCAGTGCAACCTGATTGCAATAATGGTAATATTAAGTGCATGCTGAAAATACAGTTAAAATCAACATTTTGACCCTGGGTTTTCTTCAGGAAATATCTAAAGGAGAAAAAAGCAAAGTTAGTTTGCTTTTTCCTCTTTAAGATATTTTCTGAAGAAGACCCAAGGATTTTAACTCTATTTTCTATTTTCATCTTGCATTTAACATTACCATTTGGTTCTGTTTTCAGACCACTTGCTGATGCAGCACCTTGTTTTTGTTCTTACATTTTGTATGCTAGCATATCTATAGTATAAACTGCAAAAAAACTACATTAATGCATCTATTAGGATTACATCTCAGAGCAGAAAGGGAAATTAAAATGAGGGTACAAAGTCGCTGGAACCATGACCAATCGGTGATGTGGTGTTCCTCATTGTTTGAACAATCATGTGATGTATTATTGGTGTAATCTTAATATTGGGCTCTATGCATGACACCTACATGCCAAGGAAACCGGGTGCATAGGTATTGATATGTGTGAATGCCATGTGGTGGGATCCTGTGGACCCCCCATGGAATGCGCAAATGGGACGCAAGACAGTTACATGCTGGATCCCCAGTGGCGTGGACAGCAACATGCCAGGGTTGGGTGGGGGGTGTGCCTGCACTATGCACCATTCACAAAGGCATATAATGCTTCCCACGGGGGGGGCATAACTGTGAGCATGTTATGGCAGGGGGGACCCTGCTGTAACTGTTGTGCATGACAGAATGCACACAGACCTCTGCCCGGTTCATGCTGCTAGTGGTGGGCCCCATGCCTCATCAACATCTCCACCCCTATCATATACCAGGCTCCCCACATATGGCAGTGCCCTGTCCTCCACCAGACAACTGAGGCATACACCCCACAGCACACATCTGCCCCGACCTCATTGTACAGTAAGTAAAGACCCCCCTCACTCATCTGCACCAGCCCCGATGTCCAGTGACCATACCCCCAACCCAGGCATGCCCCAACCCTGATGTACAGTGAGCATAACCCCCCAGCCATGTAAGCACCAGCCCAGATGTACAGTAAACACACACACACACCCACCCATGTATGCACCTGCCCCGAAGTATGAAAGGCATATCCCCCCAGCACATGACAGCCCATCCCTGGAGTACAACCCGACAGCTCTCCACCCATATGCATTGACCCCAATGTATGAGAGGCATACCCCCAACACATGACAGCCCCATCCATGGAGCACAACCTGACAGCCCCCCAAACAGAGAGCCTCACATCATGCCCCCAACCTGGTACCTCTGGCAGGTGGGTGGGGGATCTTCAGAGGTTGCCAAGAAAAAGGAGTGGTTGGACCACAGTGGGCTCAGGGAGGGTGAGGGTGGTGGAACAGAGGTGCATCCCTCCAGTTGTACCTCTCCACAATCCCTATGCCATTCTGGCAAAGTGTGGTTCCTCTATGGAGGCACCTGCAGTGGAGACCAAGGAGGATGTTGGGATCCTTCACAAGGGAGATGCATAGGAGTTTGGCATGGGACCCCACAGGGGAAGGAAACAACTCCTGGTGGGGGACTCCATTGTTAGAAAGGTAGAACTGGGGGAGGAAGGGGAGAGGGAGGTAAGGCGCCTGCTTGGCGCCATGGCTTGGAGGGACAGGGAATGAATTCTCATGATTGCTGGAGCAGCTGCACAGGGGAAGGAGCTGGATGACATTGTCCACCTAGGGATAAATGACCTGGCTAAGAAAGAGATTAGAGAAGTGCAGGAAGAGTTTGTGGAATTGAGGAAGGGCCTTAGACAAGTAGCACACATGGTAACTTTCTTGGAGGTGCTGCCCATCTATGGTGTAGGAGAGGCTAGGGTGTTCTGCACCATGGGATTCAATCAGTGGTTGAAAAACTGATGCAGAGCTCAGGGATTTGGCTTCATTGGGGACTGGGGGTCCACCTGGAGTGATGCAAACCTATACTGGCATGATGGGCTGCATCTGGCCAGGAGGGGAACCAGGATCCTAGGTGATAGGTTTAAATGCTTCATTGGCAAGCATTTAAACTAGTCAAGGGGGAGGCACTGGAAAGGAGCAGGGAAATCCTAGCCCCCCAAAAAAATCACGGTAGTAAGTGTGGTAAACACCAACATAAAGGTGTTGATAGGGAGAAGGGAAGGGGTAAATGGAAAAAGTGACAAAGGCAAGAAGGACAGGGATTGGGCAAAAAAGAGTAAGGCCATGGAGGGTAATGAGTACCAATGCCCGTAGTCTGGGCAACAAGCTCCCTGAGCTGGTGGCCTTGATGGAAGAGTGATGTCTGGATATCATAGCAGTCACAGAAACATGATACACAGAGAACCATAACTAGGATGTTAACATACCAGGGTACATAACCTACAGGAGAGACAGGCAGGGGAGAAGAGGGGGAGGAGTAGCTCTCTATGTAAAGGAAGGAATAAAAGCAACTGAACAAAAGAGTAAACAGGGAGGGGAGGAGAGGAGGCACTGTGGGTCACCTTGGAGACTGGAAAGGGCACCACAATCCGCACAGGGGTTGTGTACAGACCCCCAAGTCAGGGGAAGGGAATGGACAAGGATATGATAGAAGGCATTCTAAGGATGGCATAGAAAGGGGAGATACTGTTGATTGGAGACCTGAATATGTCTGATGTTAACTGGAGCACATTTGCTGCAGCCACATCCAAGAGCAGGGCTATTCTCAGTGCCCTACAGGTTGAAGAACTCAGACAGCTAGTTTTGAAACCCACTCATGAGGGAGCAATCTTAGACCTCATACTCTCAAATGGGGGCAGTGAGAGGATCTCAGATCTAGAAGTGGGTTGCCATCTGGGAACAAGTGACCATCAAACAGTGTGGTTCACGTTAAACTCAGCTATAGAGTCAAGCCATACAAAAGAGAGGGTATTGGACTTCAGGAGGGTTGACTTTGGTAAGATGGGAGAATGCCTCAGAAAAGAACTAGCAAACAGGCTAGAAGGAGGGGTGGAGCAACAATGGGGAATCATCAAAACTTCCATCTCAGAGGCAACAAGCTTTTGTGTGAAGCAAATAAACAAATCGAAATGAAAGAAAAAGCCACTATGGTTCTCAAAAGAGGTGACTGGGAAAGTCAGGGAGAAAAAGATAGCATTCTGGAAGTATAAGGAAACACAGAAGGAGCAGGACAGAGAGCTGTACCAGTTAAGGCAGAAGGAAGCAGGGAGGGAAGTCAGAATAGCAAAGGCCCAAACTGAGGAAAAGATAGCCAACTGGGTTAAGAAGGATAAAACCTTTCATAGGTACATCAGCGAGCATAGAAAGACAAAGGGAGGATAGTGAGGCTGAATAGAATGAACGGTGGGTGGGCAGAGGGGACAGTGAAAAACAGGGATACTGAATGAATATTTCAGCTCAGTATTCACAAAAGAGGAGGGGGAAGTGCCTAATCCAATTAACAGAAGCACTCTTGATGGGGGGGGTCAATCCCAGTCCTTTCACAGAAGAAAGGGTTCTGCAAGAACTTCTAAAACTGAAGGTGGACAAAAGCAATGGGGCCTGATGAAGTTCACCCCAGAATTCTAAAAGAATTAAGGTGGGAACTAGTGAAACCACTGGCTACTCTTTTGAATAAATCATGGGAGAATGGTTTGGTACCCGAGGACTGGAGGAAGGTGGATGTGATTCCTCTTCACAAAAGTGGGACCAAGACAGAGGCAGGAAACTACAGACCTGTCAGTTTGACCTCTGTGGTAGTGAAAGTGATGGAGTCACTTCTGAAGGAAAGAATTGTTGAGTACCTGGAGGCCAGTGGGGCACAGGACCCAAGGCAGCATGGGTTCACAGTGGGAAGGTCATGTCAGATGAATCTAATAGATTTTGTTGACTGGGTGGCCAAAGTAGTAGACCAGGGAGGGGCTGTAGACATGGCCTACCTAGATTTTAGCAAGGCATTTGACACCGTCCCACACAAAAGATTAATAATCAAATTAACCAGCTTTAGAGTGGGTCCCAGGGTGGTAGCCTGGGTAAAACATTGGCTGGACAACAGGACACAGAAGGTAATTGTAAATGGAGTCCACTCTGAAGAAAGAGGGGTTACTAGTGGGGTAATGCAGGGTTCAGGGGTCCTGTCTTTTTTAATGTCTTTATAAGTGACATAGCAGAGGGACTGGAAGGAAAAGTATGCCTCTTTGCAGATGACACAAAGATCTGCAACTGGGTTGATACACAAGGAGGTGTGGAAAGGATGAGAAGGGACTTGGCAAGGTTGGAGGAATGGTCAGAAGTATGGCAGCTAGGATTCAATGCAAAGAAGTGCAAACTAATGCACCTGGGAAACAAGAACCCAGGGGAAGATTACACAATGGGGGTAGTAACAACAACAGAAAAGGAAAGGGACCTGGGGGTAATCATATCAGATGACCTTAAGGTTAGCAAGCAATGTGAGAAGGCAGTAGGGAGGGCTGGGGGTATACTGGAATGCATAGGGAGAGGCATCAGCAGCAGAAAACAGGAAGTTGTTATCCCTCTGTACAGACAGTTGGTGAGAACCCATCTGGAGTACTGCATCCAGTTCTGGAGACCCCATCTTCGCAAGGATGTAGACATTATAGAGGCAGTCCAGAGGAGGGCAACTAAAGTCTAAAATGGTGCAGGGTCTGCAAGAGGAGCCATATGAAGAGAGACTAAAGGAGCTTAATGTGTATACCCTTGAGGAAAGAAGGGAGGGGGGGAAATGATAGAAACTTTTAAGTACCTCAGCAGAACCAACAAAGTCCAAGAGGGTAGCATCTTTCAGAAAAAGAGACATGCAGGAACAAGGGGACACAGTTTAAAGATAGAGGGGAGGCGGTTCAGGGGCAATGTAAGGAAGTATTTTTTCACAGAGAGGGCAGTGGATGCATGGAACAGCCTTCCTGAGGAGGTTGTGGGGTCTAAAACTATGGGAGAATTCAAGAATGCATGGAACAGACATAAGGAAATTCTTGTGGGGGGTAGGAAGAAATAGGCTGTTGGTTAACTAGGATCTGTGGCCTATCCTGTAGGTAGGGAAATGGGCAGACTAGATGGGACAAGCGGTCCTCATCTGCCATCAAAGTCTATATTTCAGGGGCTCAGCCAGGGGTTCTCCTGCCAATGGGGCATGGTCACACAGGTCCAGATGCCTGCATTGGCTATTCACATACTCAGACCCCTGCCTTCCTGCACTAGTGATCCACAATGGGACCCAAGATGGGCATCCGATTGGATGCCCACCTGGGTCTACTACTCTGGCCCAGGCCACCCTGTGCAGTCCCATGAACCAGAGGGGTGGGGCCTTAGACAGCTGCCCTGTGGGTGCATATGCTAGTGCATACTGTGCACACTGTGCCTATCCAGGACCATGGAGCTACGCGGGTGGGGTACATGCCTCCAGCACATATTTCCCACCCGTTCATGCATAGGCACCATTGTCACTAGAGCGGTGAGAAAGTAAAATCCTGCCAGCACAATTTCCATGAAATTCAGTATTTCTCTTCCACAGAAGTTCAGAAAGCATTTTGGCAACTTTTACAAAATTCTAACTTACAACAGCAGAAGTTTTGTATATGCTGTAAATTTATGTATCGAATTGTGAAAGAAATTCCACAGAACAGATCACTTAGTTAAGCTGTAGAACTACAGAATGACTGCATGTATTGTGGATTAATGTAATAAACTGTGTAATTAAGTTCTGCAGAACTGTCATTCTGCAGTTCATGAGTATCTTTCTGCAATTCAGCCAGGAAAGTTCACATAATGTGTTGAAAATTAATTGAAGACATTAGGATTTGCATTCTTACTAAAGTGTGGAAAATGTGATATTTAAATCCCCCAAAACAACTAATTCATGAAGAAACACTGTGTTCAGGGTCACCCGTTGGCCCAGTGGGTAGTGTATTCCCCACTGTTTTTATATACCAGCAACTCGAGTCCTATAAGCTGTGGGAGCCATCTAGGTGGCCTGATGTGCAGTATCAGCGCTGCCCCACAGCACTGCTCACAGATTGGGGATGGACAGCACAGTGTTCTGCTGCACAGTGAACAACTTGATGCGATAAGAGTAGCCTTCCTTCACAAGAGTTGATGTGTGTGTTGAGGCCTGATGGGAAACGCACTTTGATGGGGTGGCATATGAGGGTCAGACCCTTTACAGGCCCTGCAGCAGAAACATGGGCTCTGCCAATGGAGCAAATCCTGTATTTGGCAGTTTGGGACCTGCCAACCTTGCCATGACAGTGAGTGGAAAAGGCAATGTTAAGAATATGTGATGGTCATACCATGTGGTAAATCCATGGGAAGCTGGTGACAGCCAGGCTGTGTGAGTGGGCTGGATGGGTGGCCTTATTGGTGTTACTAAAAATAGAATTCAAAAAAACATAATTTGTTTTCAGATTGCAATGAGTTATCAGTTTATTGAAAAATTTCTTTAAATTTCTTTAAATTTGTAAACTGTAGAATGGTACAAATAAGGTGTGAAATCAAACTGTGATTTTAAAATTCCACATATTGCCATGCAGAAACTACAGTTAGTGCAAGCTTCCAGTGAAACTTGAGCCTGAAAAACAGAGAGAGAGAGAACTGGGAACTTTACACAGCTCTAATGAAGGATTTTTCCTGAAGTTCAAATTCCCACAATGTCTCTATCAGGAGCAGGAGTGTCTGGTGCTATAGCAACAGTAGAGAAGCAGGAGAGGCATGCTGGTCAGCAGGAAGAGTAGGTGCAACAGCAGGGGCAGCAGCAGCAGAAGGCTGTGGAGGAGCAAGTCAGTAGCTCCTGCTGCAAACTTGCACCTCCCCCCTCTGCAGCAAAGCTGTCACCCTGATGGTGAAGGAAGTGACAAAACATTCAAAGGAACTCTGTGGCCCTGAGAAACTCCCCGCCATCAAAGAGAGGAATTATGGGGCCAGATCAAGGCTGTCATGGATGGTCTGCTGGAAAGCATTCCAGGGACTATTAAGCATAAGTGGGATTACTTGCAGTGTAGGGAGCCAGAAGTGTTGGAGGTGCTTGGTGGGGCATTTACCATGCCTGAAGATGGTCCCAAGAAGTGAAAGATGGTGGAGGTCAGCTGCACCGGTGAATATACTAAACAGCTTCATCAAAATGATTGTCATAAAAATGTTATAAAATGTTAATTGAGATGCTACATTTAATGTCATCCCAGTTGTAGTAATTCCAATTAAATACAGTAAATCAAATATTAAAAAACAATAAATAAATCTGTTTCTTTACACCGAATACATGACAACATCTGACTACAAGTAAGTAAGTAAGTAATTGTTTATTTTTAGGCTCTGGACACCGTACATAAAATTAGAAGTCCTAATAAAATCAACAATAAAATTACTGAGAGCATAATAAATTCAAAAACATCAAACAGCATTAAAATTACATTGTCTCTTCAGGATATGTAAGTTTAATTAAATGAGTTTTCAGGCCCCTCCAGAAAGCCTTCACCATAGGGGCCTCCCTCAATGGTCTTGGAAGCAAATTCCAGAGGACCGGCTGGCCACCCCGAATGAGTGCTCACCCGAAGGTTTCAATTCAGTCCTCGGAACCTCAAGGAGGCTCTTGGTGGAGGAACATAGGGAGCGAGTCAGAATGGCTGGGATAAGAAGGTCTGACAAGTTGCTGGGGCCCATTCCATATAGGGCCTTATAGGTGAGCAAGTCCATCTTTAAGAGAACACACCACCTGACCAGCAGCCAGTGCAGGCCCCACAGGACCAAGATCATGTGACAGAATCTAGGTAATCCCATCAGCAACCTGACCACTGTGTTCTGCACTAGCTGCAGTCGGCAGAGTTTCCCCTCACTGACCCCGAGACATACAGCATTACAATAGTCGAGCCTTGATTTTACAAAAGCATGCACCAGTGATGACAGGTCTTCAGGTGGAATTAGGGGCTTAATCTGAGCAATGTTCCTCAGATGATAAAAACTATTTTTGATGACAGCCAACACCTGTGCATCAAATGTCAACAAAACATCAAAGATCATGCCCAGATTTTGCACCCTAGGGGACTCCATCAATGGAGTTGACCCCAGGACTAAGCCTGTTGTCATCCCAGAGGCAACCTCGATCCACCCGTGACCAGGCTCAATCACTAGTATCTCCATCTTCCTGGGGTTGAGTCTCAGCCAGTTAGAGTAAATCCAGTCTTGGATCTCAGCAAGGCATTTGTTCAACACTTTGACAGCGCCATGTATCCCTGGTACAAAGAACATATACTATTCAGTATCATATTCATAGTAGTGAAAACTCACTCTGTATTGCCTGATGATCCTCCCCAAGGGCAGCATGTACTGTATACCGAGAACAATGTCGGTGACAAGATCAAGCCTTGAGGGACTCCAAATAGCTTGCTAAAAACAAGCATGCTAACTTCAAGGACATTTAAAATGCCAATTGAATGGATTCATTAGATTCAGACATAGTGCAAAGAGCTGACAGTCCCAGAAGTATTTTAAAATCAAAATTCAGCATTTATTATGTCACTGGATCACACCAAAAGAAGACCCAGACAGCTCAACAAGGAACTGGTTCCTCTTAACAGGGAATCATCTGCTACCAATGACCACAGCACCATAAACCACAAATTAGATAACCTCCATCACCTCATTTTTGAACATGTACAGTGGAAGGTCTTGTGGTTATAAGTCTACTAATTGCCACCTCGTGGACAAGTTCAAAAGGACAATAGACAGGTTGCTGACAGAGTGTCTAATGAGTAGAAATACCTCTGCACTTATGTTATGGACTTCTGACCCAGATAAACCTCTGTCCAAATATGGCTATATCATTCCAAAACCTCATGCTACTTCTGAGGAAGAATTAAACCCCATGTCACTTCTGAGGAAGTATTTTGCCTATATAAGATGTCTCCAAAGATCAACAAGTTGTAATTACCTACTTGCTCCCATCTAAATCTGTGTTTCATCGCTGGAAGAGATTTCACATCTACACTACTTCTACCGAGCTTTAAGAACTATTATTCTGCTGAACTCTAAAGACTTTTGACTTCTGCCAGAAGTAAGAAACAATGAAATTGTACTAACTTTGTCATTTTATTTACATAGATACATAGACATTGTCGGCAGATAAGGGCCTATGGCCCACCTAGTCTGCCCATTTGAGCTTGTAAGTTCAGTTTGTTTTCCTAGAAGTCTATTTCCCCTTACCCCTGACCTCTAGAATTCCTTTATGTCTATCCCATGCATTCTTAAATCCCGTGATTGTTTCAGCCCCCACCACTTCCTCTGGCAGGGTGTTCCACTTGTCCACCACCGTTCTGTGAAGAAATTCTTTCTCATGTTTCCTCTGAATCGTCCTCCCTCCAACTTCATCCCATGCCCTCTAGTCCTGAAACATCTTTTTCGCTTAAAATAGTGTTTTCCTGCACCTGTTCCTCCCTGTAAGATACTTGTATGTCTCTATCATATCCCTTCTCTCCTCCTCTCTCCAGGAGTACATGTTCAGTTCCTTCAACCTGTCTTCATAGGATTTGTGATGCAACCCATGCACCATCTTTGTTGCCCTCCTCTGAACCTTCTCTACCCTGTCTATGTCCTTACGTAGGTATGGTCTCCAGAACTGTACACTGTACTCAGGTGGGGCCTCACTAGTGTCTTGTATAGCGGAATTATGACCTCCCTTTTCCTGCTGGTGATGCCCCTGCCATACATCCCAGCATCCTATTTGCTTTACCTGATGCCTTGTCACACTGTTTCCCTACCTTGAGGTCATCAGAGATGACAACCCCAAGATCCCTTTCCTGCTTGGTGCATGCTATATCCTCACCCCCCAACTGATATATTGTGCCAGGGTTTTTGTGCCCCATATGCATTATCTTGCACTTCTTTGCATTGAATTTCAACTGCCAAACCCTTGACCATTCTTCAAGTTTCTGCAGGTCCTTCTCATTCTGTCTACACCCTCTGGTGTGTCTACTCTGTCACAGAGCTTTGTGTCATCAGCGAACAGTGAAATTCTGCCTTCTATATCCTGTGCAATGTCACTGATGAAGATGTTGAATAGGACCGTCCCAGCACTGATCCCTGTGGTACCCCACTGGTCACTCTTCCTCTGTGGAGTGACAGCCATTTACCACCACCCTCTGTGTCCTGCCACCCAGCCAGTTACCTACCCACCACACTACTGTCCTGCCCACACCCATATTCCCCAGTTTGTGTAATAGTCTTCTATGTGGCACAGTGTCAAAGGCCTTGCTGAAGTCCAGATAGGCCATGTCCACTGCCCTCCCTGATCCACCTCCCTAGTCACCCAGTCAAAAAATTCAATGAGGTTGGTCTGACATGACCTCCCCTCGGAAACCATGCTGCCTTGGGTCCTGTAGTCCATTGACAACCAGATGTTCCACCAATCTCTCCTTCAGTAGTGCTTCCATGATCTTTCCCACTACCGAGGTGGAGGCTGACTGGTCTGTAGTTCCCTGCTTCCTCTTTGTTCCCACTTTTGTATAAGGGGACTACATCTGCTGTCCTCCAGTCTTTGGGTACCTCCCCTGTTTCCAGTGATTGGCTGAACAGGATAGCCAGAGGTTCAGCCACCAAGTGTTGAGGAGAAAAGAATTCAAAGTGCCAGAAAGAAACTTTCTTCATATAGCCATCCAAGATGCTTCAAATCTCCAGGCAAAAGGGAGACCAGAGACTATTTGATATATTTGGCTAAGTATAACTCTACTGACTTTTTAAAAAGGTGCTTGTTTAAATATGTGTCTTTTAAGAATCCTGGTTCCATATTAAATACATATACGTATAGATGAACTGCAGTGAAATATTGTTTAAATGCATGGGGGTCAACTTTAGGCCAGTCCATACAGTGTAATTAAGGCAAATGTAAAAACATTTTTGGTTACCCAAAATGGCCCTGAGATGGTTTCAAGAGTATATGCTTTACATTGAAAGAGACCTGAAAAATATTTTACTTCAGTTAAAAACTGTTATTGTGTTTCCTGAAACCCCTGACACATCCACTAGAATAGAGAGAGAGTTGCCCCCCTATTCTTTTCCAGTTTAAGAGCAATAGGAACCACTTTTGGACTAGGCATGAACACCATGAATTCTGTTAAAATTTCTAAAATAAAGGATACAGTTAAGGAACTGTGCAAAGATATGGGTAACATTAAGGTACAACTCACTACACAGCAATAGCTTGTATTAGACATAGGAAGAACTGTAAGAGAAACCATAGTTATGGTTAACCTTCATACAACCCTTCTCAATAATAACATGCAAAAAACTTCATAACCTAGCTCAAACTGTAGGTGAAGATCTCACCACTATTCAGCAAATTAGATCACAGACAGGTGGGAGCCCAGCAGTGCAGGGTGAAAAGGGGAGGACATGGAGGCTGAAATCCCAGTAGAAAGAGTAAGGGGAAGCCCTCAGGTCCCTTCGGATGGAGAAAGCACCTGGGCCAGATGAGATACATCCCAGGGTGCTGAGAAAACTGGCAGATGTCCTGGCAGTCTCTCTAGTGGAGCTTTTCAACATCTCTCCGAGGACTGGGTGGGTGCCCCAAGACTAGAGGGTGGCCCATGTCATGCCAATCCACAAGGGAGGATCAAGAGAGAAGGTGGAAAATTACAGGCCCATTAGCCTGATATTGGTGGTCAGCAAGGTGATGGAAGGTATTGTCAAGGAAAGGCTAGTGGGATTACTGGAGCAAACTAGGTACTTGGACGATAGGCAGCATGGCTTTTATGACTGGATGATGAGGGCCCTGGACCAGGGTAGGCCAGTAGACATCCTCTTCCTGGACTTTAGCAAGGCATTTGATTTGGTACCCCACATTGGCCTGCTGGCTAAGCTGAAGGAAATGGGGGTAGGGAGACAGTTGTTAAGATGGCTAGGAAATTGGCTCCCTGAGCATACTCAGAAGGTGGTGGTTGGAGGGTTAGCCTCATCCCCAAGGTGGGTTACTAATGGGATTCCCCAGGGGTCAGTGCTGGGGCCACTCCTGTTCAATGCCTATATCTCAGACATCAGGAAGGGGGATCAGGAGTGAGATGAATCTCCTTGCAGATGACTCAAAGCTGGGTACAGTGGTGGATGGGGAGGAGGGGAAGGTGGCCTTGCAGGAGGACCTGGAGGTTCTGGAAAGGTGGTCGGGAAAGTGGAAAAGTGGAAACTAAAATTAAATGTGGGGAAGTGCAAGATTCTGCACCTGGGAGTCAGAAATCCAGGACAGGGGTATACCCTCGGAGGAGACATGATTCAAGTCACAGAGAGTGAGAGGGACCTGGGGGTAGTGGTAGATGTCAAAATGAACAACTCAGAGACTTGTAGGAGGGCAGTGGCAAGGGTAAATAAGATGCTGGGATGCATCACCAGGGGGATTACCTCCAGAAAGGCAGAAGTGATCCTTCCACTATACAACTGCTTGGTTAGGCCACACCTCGACTATTGTGTACAGTTTTGGAGACCACATTTGAAGAGGGACATTACACTCCTAGAGAGGGTCCAAAGGAGGGCAACCAAAATGATTTGGGGCCTGGGGGAGAGGACCTATGAGGAGAGGCTCAAGGAGCTCGACATGTACACCCTGGAGGAGAGGAGCAACAGGGGGGACATGATAGAGGTGTTTAAGTACATGAAAGGGATCAATAAAGGAGGCCCAATCAGGGTGCCCCAAAGGAAGAAGGATGGGGCAACAAGAGGTCACTGGCATAAGCAGGAAGGGGGCAGGCTCAGAGGGGAGAGGAAGAGATGTTATTTCACTGAAAGAGTGGTGGAGCCATGGAACTGCCCAAGGAGCTTGTAGAGGTGGAGACTATGGATGGGTTTAAGAGGGGATGGGACAGGTACAGGGGTAGGGTAAATCTGACCAGGCCCAATACAGTTGGAACATCTCAGACTGGGGAAAATATAACCCAAGGGGGGGGGACAACAAAATCAGCCCTCAGTGTGGGTGCTGAAAATCGAGCAGACTCGAGAGAGAGACCATTAGGCCTATTCTGCTGGCTTGTTGGTATTACTTGGTATGAAAGAACAGCAGAAGGCCAGAGCCCATCAAGACTGTTCCCCTCACTATGTGGGACATTATTTATCTATTATCCCTCAACCAAACATCTAATTTGTTTTTAAAGACAGTGGCACTCATTGCCTCTATCAATTCTTGTGGCAAGGATATTCCATACAATTAATGCTCTTATTGGAAAAACGTTTCCCCTTTTGCTGGTTTTATAAGTTTTTACTTCAAGCTGTTTATTATGCAGTCTCAGAACATGTCTCCTTTTGGAGAGTGTTAGACCACATTTTTCCATTAGATCTGTTGAATTTATTAAATTAAAAAACATAAGCATATCACCTCTTAATCTTCTAGTTTCAAGAGAGAAGAGACCAGTAGCTTTTAATCTGTTCTGATAATCAAGGCCACTGATTTACGGTGATTAAAATAATTAAATTCCGTTTTCAAGATTTAAGATTCCGGAATTTCACTGGTGATTGTTACTCTAATTTCCGGATTTTACCGGGATTCTGTTATCATTCTTTTAGTATGTGCATAAATAATAAGAATTAAAGAAGGCTTAACATACAGAGCAATAAATAAAGCAAACTGAAAATAGTACAGGAAGGAATTAAAACAAAAATAGACTTTTTTTATAAATTTACTGATCTGATATAAAATGCCAGATTCCATGAAATCTTCATTTTTAACGGTTTTCAGGCAGCCCTAATTCCGGAATTTTACCGGATTTTCCAGTAAAAAACGAAAAACAGTGGCCTTGCTGATAATCCAAGTTTGTTAATCTTGGAATTATTCTAGTTACTCTCTTTTGAACCTGTTCAAGAATTACTATGTCTTTTTTTTGGTTTGGATTCCAGAAAGGGGAATCATAGTCTACATACGGTCTAATGTATGCCCTATACAATGGAATAAGGCATTGTTTAGTGCGATTAAGAAAAGTGCATTTTATTTGCCTCAAAAGTCTGTTGGTCATGCAAGCAGTTCTAACACAGTGATCATTTGATGTAAGTTTATTATTAACATATATCCCTTAATCTTTTTCACAATTTGATGAGTGAAGTGGTAGTCCATTTATATGACATATCATTTTTGGATTATTTACACCGAAATGCACTACTAAACATTTGTCTTGATTAAATTGCATATGATTTTCATTTGCCCAAAGTGTTAATTTTTCCAAATCCTTCTTTAATGCAGACTTATTTTTGATTATTAACCTTGCCTCCCAATTTAGTATTGTCTGCAAATTTAACTATGAAGTTATTTGGCCCTGTTTGTAAATGCACTACTACACATTTGTCCTGATTAAACTACATATGATTTTCATTTGCCCAAAGTGTTAATTGTTCCAAATCCTTCTTTAATGCAGACCTATTTTCTTGATTATTAACCTTGCCCCCCAATTTAGTACTGTCTGAAAATTTAACTATGAAGTTATTCGGCCCTGTTTGTAAATCACTGATAAAGAGGTTAAACAATGTTGGTCCCAAGACCGACCCCTGTGGTACACCACTTGTCACACTACCTGAATCAGACAAGATATCATTGATTCTGACTGTCTGAGAATGATTTGTCAACCAGTTTAAAGTCCAGGTGACAATATCAGATGACAAACCTAGATTGTGCATTTTAGTAATGAGTTTTTCATGTGAGACTTTATCGAAAGCTCTACTAAAGTCCAAAAGAATTACATCAGTAGGGATACCCACATCTAGTAGAGTACTTATGTTATTGTAAAAAGATATCAGATTGGTGGTGCAGGAATACTTGGGAGTAAACCCATGCTGATTTGAATCATAAATTCCTAATTTTTTACAATCTCAATCTATTAGAGACTTCATTATTCATTCCATTAATTTACCAGCCACTGAGGTCAGGCTAATTGGACGATAATTTTGCACAGAACCTCTATTGCCTTTTTTAAATATGGGAGTAACTATTGCTGAATGCCAATCATTTGGTACAATGCTTTCTTGTAAGGATTTATTGAAAATAATTGACAAAGGTATAAAAATATTTATAGAGGTTTTGATCAGAAACCATGAATGAATACCGTCTGGGCCTGGACTAGTATTTTTTTTTTTAGTTTTTTGATAGCATGTATAATGTCAGTTGGATAGAACCCAAGCAACTTTGTCACCTACTGTATGTTCTGCAACAAATGCACTAAGGCCATCTGCTTAGCTAAGACTGAATATTTCAACAACACCCTAAATGCAAATCTTGGGAGACCTTCTAAATTCTGGAAAGTCATTAACTCCCTTTTCTCCCCCCAAACAGCAAGCCCCCACCTCTCCAAGGGAGTCTTCTCACTGACCCCCTGAATGTAGCCTCCGAGTTTAATTCCTATTTCACTACTTGTGTCCTTGCCCTCCTCGATTCCCTCCCTGCAACCACCCCACCCCCATACATCTATAACCACATCCGCCCCCCAGTCATCTATCCCCCTACCAACTGGTAGGAATCCCTTTTCCTTCAGACCCATCTCCCCAACTGAAACCTTAGATGCCCTTCACTCCCTGAACCCCTCCAAAGGCAAATTCCCTGATGGTCTCGACAACAAATTCCTCTTCCTTTCTGCCCCCACCATTGCTACTCCCCTCGCCACCCTACTAAATCTATCTTTCACCACCGAGTCACTCCCCTCAAAATGGAAGCATGCCACTGTCCTACCCCTTCCAAAAGGTGGTGATTCTTCTTCCACTACTAACTACTGTCCCATCTCCCTCCTCCCCGCCCTTGCCAAATTCCAGGAACACCTAGTTCTATCCCCACTTTCTCTCAGAAACTAACTTCTTCACCCCATTTCAGTCAGGCTTCAGAAAACACCACTCTACCACCTCCTCCCTACTAAGAATCACAGACTCCATCCTCACTGGGATGGATAAAGGGTTAATCACTGCCATAATTTTCATTGACCTAGCTAAAGCTTTCAACATGGTATCCCATTCTCTCCTACTATCCCGCCTATCAGGGGCTGGGTTAGCAGCGTCGGCCACAAACTGGTTCAGTGTCTACCTACTAAATAGAACCCAAGCCACTAAAATAGCTGACCACACCTCCCCTCCTCTCCCTATCACCACCGGCGTTCCCCAAGGCTCAGTTCTTGGCTCCATCCTCTTCTCTATCCTTCTAAATGACCTGCCTAATTCTTGCTCATCCACCGCGATCCACATGTATGCAGACGACACGGTCCTCTTTACCTCTGGCTGGTCTCACGAAGAACTCACTTCCAAACTTCAAACTGATTTCAACAAAATCCAACACTGATTCAATATCAACCAACTCTCCCTAAATGCCAAGAAAACTGTCTCTATGTCTTTCAGCTCTAGACAGCATCTATCCAAACTCACTCCCCGATCTTCCATACCCTAAACAACACCATCCTTGATGAAGTGCCCTCCTTCAAGGTATCTAGGGGTTTGGCTCAATTGTCACCTCTCCTTTCTCACACACGTAGATGCCATCATTTCAAAACTGTGCCAAAAACTTGGTGCCCTCTACAGGAACTGCACTTGTCTCCCGCTACCCGTCAGATGCGATTTAGTCCTGAAAATGATTCTACCCACCTTCGACTACTGTGATGTTGTCTACAGCTCCACCTCAAAGACCACCCTACCAAGACTTGACCCCCTCTTTAATGCATTCTGCCACTTTGCCCTCAATGCCCCCCCGCTGACATCACTGCAAGCTCTACCATTCACTTTCCTGCCATCCCTGAGGAACGCGCCTAATTCATAGTGTCAGATTCACTTCCAACTTCTGGCTCAGCTCCCTCCCTCCCTCCCTACCATGTATCCTCCCTATCTTCCCCACCTACCCCCACCCACGCCCTCAGGTCCACTGACATTAGGCTATTAGTCACCCACCACCGGAGGACTACCACCAGCCAATCAGCCTTCTCCTGCCTCTTCCCTAAACTCTGGAATGGCCTGCCAGCCCAGATCCACCATTCTTCATCCAAACACTCCCTATTCTCTGCCCTCACTAACTTCCTTGCACCAAATTGCAACTGCCCCAGCCTTCCTCCTTGATAGCTTCTCTTCCCCCATTGCCCCTTAGCCCCTGACCAGCAGCTTGGCCATTGCCTAATTGTATGGCTTATATACTGCCCTACGCACTTACACTCTCACTCTTACTCCCTCTTCTCACGCCTAACATCTCCCTTCTCTCCCTTCTCTTCCTTCTCTCCCTCCTTCCTAATTAACATACACTCTTCTGCCCTACTCACAGCTACGAACTCCATTCTCCCTCCCTCCCACCTCACTTAAACCTCCCCCTACACACCTAATGCTTACTAGTCCACTCCTCCTCTACCCCACATCTTCACTGTCCAACTCCTACTGTCAACTTGGTGCATCCCGCTGCAGCTCAAGATCTGCTACTGGCACTCAAGTTCTGTTACTGGCATTCTAGTTCTGCTACTGGCACTTATGTAATTCATGTATTGCCTTGTTGTGTACCCATGATATGTTTACCCTGTCCCTGATGATCATGTTCTGTACTGTTCTCCTTATGTAACAAGTTCAAATGTAATCCCTCCAAACTACATACATTATCTGTATTGCTCTACTGCTAAACTCAACTATTGTATGTATACCTGCCTCCTCTGTAACCCCTTCCCCAGGTCGCACCATGAGACAAGTATCTTTTTGCTCAGTGTGCCTTTCCTGGTGAAACATTGTCAATAAATAAATAAATAAAATAATCTATGTGGTGAACTTTAAATGTACTAATAGGTGATTTTTGAGAGAAGACAGAACAAAAGTACTTATTAAAGAGATCCAAAGTTTCTATATCAGATAGAGAAGAGCAATTGGTTATAATGGGAACAATGGCCCTTGATACATCTTTTTTACTATTTATATAGGAGAAAAGAGATTTGTGACAGTCTTTTGTGAGAGCTAGTTTAAATTCTAGCTTATTTTTTGCCAATTTAATAGAATTTTTTTAAGTTTTTCACACATAGTCTGCATTTATGTAATAGAGTAGTTTTAACTGGAACAGAACTATTCTTAAGTTTCATAAAAAGTTTCATTTTTGTTTTAATCTGATTTTTAATTGTCTTGTTGAGCCAAGGGGGAATTTTTCCTTTATTATTAAATTTCCTCTTAGATGGAATAAAGGTATTTTCCAAATAATGTACAATGTTTTTAAAAAAGTCCCAGGCTTGTTGTGTTGTATTCCCAGTTTATGTTTTGTAAGTATTCATTGATTTTAGAAAAAAATGCTTTGTTATAATTTTTTGTATAGTATAACTTCCTTTGTGTAGTTTTAAACTGTTGAATTTCAAAAAGAATAGATGAATGATCACTGGTTCCAAGTGGATCCCAAATTTGTAAATTACTAATTTGTTGCTCTATTTTAGTAAATAATAGATCCAAAATATTAGGACCTTGAGTGGGTTCAGTAACAACTTGTTGTAATCCAGTACTAACTACCACATCCATTAGTCCTTTCTTGGCATAGGACTGTCCTGAGAATGAGTTCCAGTTAATATGAGGGAGGTTAAAGTCACAAAATATTACAGTATCTTGAGATTCTGAAAAATGTGTAATTTCTTTAAACATATCAGTTGTGTAATCTGAATTTGCAGATGGAGGTCGATAGATGTTACCAATAGTTATATAAGACTGCTCCTTCGATAAGATTTTAGCTCATATATTTTCTAAAGGAAAGGGAGAACACACTTCAAAAGAAGGAATATAATTTTATATATACATACAAACTCCACCACCTTGCTTATCTAATCTGTTTTTATGATATAACTTATAACCTGGAATTTCCCTAGACCAAATTGAGGATGCATCCCACCAAGTTTCAGTTACTCCCACCACACCTATATTTAAAGTTTTACATTTGGCTTCGAGTTCTGCTAATTTGAGTTGGTTTAAAGATCTTGCATTCAAAGCTAGGAATTTACATTTAGTTGTAATAATATTTTGGTAAGTATTCAGAGACTTGGGAATAGACCCATTCTTCCCCACTGTTTTTAGTTTAAACAATGGTTTATGATTTTAGTGACACTTTTCCCCATAAGTGTACTACCCCATGACTGAGATGTAAACTGGCCTAGCAAAACAAGGAAGAATGATCTGAAAATGATTCCCAGTGGGTAATACAGGGCATATCCTGCTTAAAACACCACTTTCTCAGCCATTCATTTAGGGCTTTGATTTTCTGCATCATGGTAGATGTTGCTCTCGGGACAGGTAGAATTTCAGATATACATACATACATACACAGCATCTCCTATCAAGTAAAAGGTTACATAACGCCACATAGTCCTGTTGTAACTGATTAAATGGGGTGTTGTTTATGTCATTAACACCAGCATGTATGATAACCAGTGGATTTTCCCCCCGCATTTTGTAAAATTTTAGGCATCATGGAAGTAATGTCAGATACCCTGGCCCCATGGAAGCTAGAACAAGGGCGGTTGCTCTTGTCACTAATGCATGCCGCCCTGTCAATGTGCTTAATGATTGAATCTCCCAGGACTAACACTTGTTTTGAGACAGTAGGGGTACAAGAATCAGAAACAGGTGATTGTTTAACGCACTCTGGAGTGATTAACTTAATAGGTATTGATTTAGTAGCTTGAGACTTACTAGGACAATTATTCATGGGCATTAACTCCTGATTGAAAAGTGTTTTTGAACCATTATTATCAGCATAGGTTGATGCACAGGATAAATCATGTACCACTTCATTATTTGATGCAGTCAATTGCTCAAACCTATTGCAAGTTTCAATGGGGCACTATTGTGTATTTGAACGCCCCTCCTTTTTTTAAGAGGCTTTGTGACAATGGTCCAGTCATCATTATCATGAGAAGAGGATTGATAATCATCCACCTTATAAGAGTGGGCAGAGGCAACAGGTATACTAGTACTAGTCGTTACAATCGTCTCCTCATCAGGAGGCATAGAAATGCTACCTAAATGTGAAGAAAATTGTTCATTAGAATGAAGTTGTTCATCCATAAGATCAATGTAACTTTCCATTTCCTTACTATCAGTAGAAACTGGTTTAATATTAAGCAGAAATGCTATCTCTGCTTCAAGAGTAGTAATCAGATGGCAATTAATACATACATACTTGCTCCCATACTTTCCCTCACTATACATCAAACATTGCATACACTTACTAAGTTCTTTTTCCATTATTAAAGGTGTATATTTACTAAGTAGAGGATATGCTAAAATTATCTTATCCAAGTTTGTCTAATGCCAGCAGTTTCTGCATGCCCAGCGGACACAGCAGACATGCGTAAACGCAAATGTAGCTTCTTTAGTTAGCTGCTTTCTGATCTACAAGCAAGGCAAGCAACAGGAAGTTGTAATTTGAGTCACCTGCTTTTATAGTGTCGAAGCCACACCCCCGACTAAGCTCTCTCTTTCCTCCTACTGGTTTAGCAAAGTAAGTTGATACAGTACCCTTCACAGCACAGAACACACAGTGATTTTCTTTCCTTTCTTTCTTTTTTAACCCTAAATAAGACCCCTTCTACTTCTAATAAAGTATCTGTCCTGCTTACTCTCGACAGACACTGACTCCTGCTGAGATATAAGTGTTAAATTAATAAGAAAATGTAGCTTCTTTTAGTTAGCTGCTTTCTGCTCTACAGCAAGGCTAGCAACAGTATGTTAGAATGTAATTGCACAAGAATTGCTGAGAGAAGTAAACAGTGGTGTACGAGATTTAATAGCAGGAAGAATTCCATGCTATTTAGTTCCCCAGAATTAATGACCGAAATTTTGAGTGTAGCCACCTCAGAAAAGATAGAGCCACTACATATGAGTATCGCTTACAGTCTTGGAAGCGCTATTCCTTTTCTCATCAACTTAGAAGAGATGACCATTTCCTTTATATTAAATGTCCCCCTTGTAGAACAACAAAATGTCTACAGGATAAAGACCATTCTTAATGTGGATACCTGGCAAGGAGATACTTATGCAAAAATTAACACTCCACCTATAGTGGTGTACCATGAACTTAATCCAGATTTATATTTAGCCCCAAACTTACAAATGTGTCAAACCACTAAAGAACAACATTGGCTGTGTCCCCATAAACCTTTGCTAAAAGATATCACTGAGGTTCTTTGTGGCCTTAGCAACATCAATGCCCCAGAAAAGTGTAAGGTTACTTAGATCCATGCAGGTGAAGCTAAGAAAAGACATGCTGAAATTGCAGGATCTCAATGATTAGTTCGCACTAATTTTATCTAAGTCAGTGTTACTTATAACAGACATGGTACTATGACTCAGCTTACTTTACCCAGCAAGGTAATACTCATCTCTGTTTCTGCAGCTGCACATATCCATTTTGGAGATATCATCTTCTATCCCATTGATCCAGTTTCCCAGGAAATGGAAATCACTCCCATTTCTGCATTCTGAGGTCATGAGCTTTGCTTAGCCAATGACCTTGAGTGTCTTTTTAGATGCCAAAAACCTTCATGAAATTGAGATCACTGTCTCTGGGACTGACCTGGTTATCTCTGATAAACAGTTCAGTCCCATGATAAGGAATAAATTCCTATACCAGTACAGTGGCCTCTCATTATTGCATTCCTTTGTGTCTTAAATATCACCTTGGTTTTTGCTTTCCTGTGGATGTTACATTCCATCCACAAGCAACTCCATGCTAATCACGTGAGAATTCAGGGTTTATAGAACCATGCTTTGGGACTCAAAATGAGACCTCATCCTCCAGCTAGATCTATTAACAACCAACCCAACTCTCCAGCCTTAGTCCTACTAAATGAAGAGGAAGAATATACAGATATGGAACCCCTTAGAGAAACAATGTAACCCTATGATCCGTATGATCCCCCTTTAGAAAAACAGGAAATAAGTGAAATGCTCCATTAAACGAAATGCCATGTCATAGCTTAAGAAACAACAAAAGCAAGGCTTAAACCTTAAAGAGCTCAGTTTAGTATGTTTAGTTAAAGTAAAACATGGTGGGCAATGCTTGCATGCACCCCTATAGGCCGTGATAGCATAGGTGTTGTGACATTCTATTGCATTAATGATTTTGATATAGTTAGTAGCAGTCTTCCTATATACTGAAAGGCTGATATTGATTAGGTATAGGTTAATAGAAAATTTGTTTTAGCTTATCTGAAATAGATGCTTAGGATATATACTTTCAAATTTCATCTTAAGATGCTGATTTAGAGAATGACAGCTTTATAAAGTTACAAACTATGGAACCATGATTCTCATAAGTTCACATTATTATACTTTGACAGGTCCTTAAGTGCCACATCCTTTTGCAATGCGCCAATGCTAATGGGGGGGGGGGATATGTAGGCACAATAGTGGCCATAAGCCACCAGACCCTGCCAAGGTAAAAAAAAAGGATATTCACCTTAATCTCAGCTGCCATTAATGTACATTAAAAGAACTGGCCATAAAAACATTTCCTTTTAAGTCTCTAGTCTAGTAATCCTGCAAATGCTTAACCCAGGTATGTGGACTCATCTCAGCACCAAGAAATCATGGAATAATTTACATTAACTAATATGCTTAAAGCTTGCTAACTTCAAGGGCATTTAAAATGCCAATTGAATGGCTTGATTAGATTCAGACATGGTGCAAAGACCTGATAGACCCAGAAGTATTTTAAAATAAAAACTCAGCATTTATTATGTCACTGGATCACACCATAAGAAGTTGCAACATGTCTGAAAGATCCAGACAGGTCAACAAGGAACTGGTTCCTCTTAACAGGGAACCATTTGCTACCAATGACCACAGCACCATAAACCACAAATGAGATAACCTCCATCACCTCAATTTTGAACATATGCAGTGGAAGGTCTTGTGGTTATAAGTCTATCAATTGTCACCTCATGGACAAATTCAAAAGGACAATAGACAGGTTGCAGACAGAGTGTCTAATGAGTAAAAATACCTCCACACGTATGTTATAGACTTTTGACCCAGATAAACCTCTGTCCAAAAATGGCTATATCATTCCAAAATGTCATGTTACTTCTAAGGAAATATTAAATCTCATGCCACTTCTGAGGAAGTATTTTGCCTATATAAGGCGTCGCCATAGATCAACAAGTCGTAATTACCTACTTGATCCCATCTGAATCTGTGTTTCATCACTGGAAGAGATCTCACATCTATGCTACTTCTACCAAGCTTTAAGAACTATTATTCTGCTGAACTCTAAAGACTTCTGGCTTCTGCCAGAAGTAAGAAACATTGAAATTGTACTAACTTGGTCATTTTATTTGCAAGTCTCGAGGAGAAAAGAATTCAAAGAGCCAGAAGAAAACCTTCTTCATACACTCATCCAAGGTACTTCAAATCTCCAGGCAAAAGGGAGACCAGAGACTATTCTACATATTTAGCTGAGTATAACTTTACTGACTTATTAAAAAGGTGCTTGTTTAAATATGTGTCTTTTAAGAATCCTGGTTCCATATTAAATGCATTTATAGATGAGCTACAGTGACATATTGTTTAAATGCTAGCAAATATTATTACATACTAACATACTATTTGCCAGCAGATTAGGCCTTACGGTCTCTCGAGTCTGCTCGAACCTTAGATCCTTAGTTGGGTGCTGAGGCCCTCCCATCCATTGTGCTCCAGAAACCCCTATCATCCATCTCCCCCCCCCTGGGACAGGCCATCATCTGATACATCCACTTTCTGTGTCTGTCCCACCCTCCACTGCGGATCTCTGAACCAACTCACCAGGCAGTGCATTCCAAGGATCCACCACCCTCTCAGTGAAAAACCTCCTCCTCTTTTCTCCCTCACCCTTTCACCTTCCAACTTCAAACCATGCCCTCTGGTGATACCTCCCTGCTTTAGTCTAAAGATCCTCCATAGTCATCTTCTATTTATTCCCTTGAGGTACTTGAAGACCTCAATCATGTCCAATTCTGTCTCTCCTCTCCTCCAATGAAAACAGGCAGAGCTCCTCAAGTCTGTCCTCATACATCAAATCCCTAGCCCTCATATCATCTTAGTTGCCCTCCTCTGTACCCTCTCCAGGAGTTGTATGTTCCTCTTCAAGTGTGGTCTCCAGTACTGTACACAGTACTCAAAGTGTGGTCTAACCAGTCCATTGTACAGCGGCAGACTCACTTCCTTGCTTCTAGAGGTGATTCCCCTTACGATGCATCCCAACATCCTGTTTGCCTTGCTAGCCACTCTCCTGCACTGCTCAGAGTTATTCATACATGCATCCACCATGACCCCTAGGTCTTTTTCCCCTATTGAGGCCTCCAGCACCTCCCCTCCAAGGGTGTACCTGTGTTTAGGGTTTCCCCGACCAAGATGCAACACCTTGCACTTAGTGATATTGAAATTTAATTTCCATGTATGAGCCCAGCTTTCCAGGGTGTCCAGGTCCCCTTGCAGGGCCAACCTCCCCTCTTCTCCCTCAACTACTGCTCCCATCTTGGAGTCATCCACGAAGAGACTCATTTCATACCCTATACCCTTCCTGATGTCCGATACATATGCATTAAACAGGATTGGACCCAGGACCGAGCCCTGCAGTACCCCACTACCAACCTCTCTAGGGTTCGAGAGCTCCCCACAGACCACTACTCTCTGGGTGCATCCAGCTAGCTAGTTTTCAATCCATCTGACCATCAAAGAGCCTACTTCAAACCCCATCAGTTTCTCCACCAGACCATTGTGGGGGACAGAGTCAAACGCCTTGCTGAAGTCCAAGAATAATACATCCACAGGCTTTCTCCTGTCCAGTTCTGATGTTACCCATTCTTAGAACTCCACAAGATTGGTTTGACATGAACTACCTGGCACAAACCTATGTTGCCGACTATCCAGACCTCCCACCTCCTCCAAGTACACCCCCAATCATTCCTTTAGTATACTCTCCATTAATTTTCCCACCACTGAGGTCAAACTGATGGATCTATAGTTACCTGGTACTTCCCTTGACCCCCCTTTATGGATTGGCATTACATGTGCCTCTCATCAATCCCTAGGTACCCTCCCTGTCTCAAGTGACCTGTTGAAGAGCTCTGCCAGGGGTGCAGCCAGTATGTCCACCAATTCCCATAGTACTCTCGGATGAATGCCATCCGCACCAGGAGATTTGTCTTTCTTTAGGGCCTTGAGGGCTAACCACACCCTTTTGGTGGAGATAGCATCATCCATCCCCTCCACCTTACTGGCCTTTTTATCCATATCCAGATGTGACACCCCTGGGGTACCTCTCCCTCCCTCTTGCTCCATTTCTGTTGCTCCCCTGATCCCACTCACTGCCGCTTCTATCCCCTTCATGCCTTGCTTTGTAGATATCCCATCCTCACTAGTGAACACAGAGGCAAAGTACTCATTAAATACTTCTGCCTGGTCCTCGCCTCTTCCACCCACCCTCCTTCTGATCTCAATCTGCTGAGATGGCCCTTAGTTTTTCTCCGCTCCCCAATGTACAGGAAGAACCCTTTTCCTCCTTGTATCCCTGTGCCAGCTGCTGCTCTTTACTGGACTTTGCTCCCCTCACCATACGGGTGACTTTTCTAGATGCAAGATGGTACATTTCCTTATCCCTATCCCCTCTTGTTGTTTTATATTTTTTGTAGGCTGCCTTCTTTTCTCTGACTGTTACCTGTACCTCACTGGACCACCAGCATGGTTCATGTGACCTTGCTCCCTTATGTTTCAACTTAGCGCAGATCCTGACTGCCTCATGAAGTCCCCATTTTATGACCTCCCATCTCCTTTCCACACTTGTCTTTGATGTAATCCCCTTCAAGTGATCCTTGAGAATATTTCCCATGCCCTCAAAGTCTGCCCCCCTGAAGTCCACTGCCAGTGTCCTAGATCTCACCCCCCATGATTATTTGAAACCAGACAGTATTGTGGTCGCTCCCAGTCAGGGGGTCCTGTACAACCAGGTCCCTACCAGATCCCCATCTGCCAGAACCACGTCCAGGACATGCCCCCTTGTGGCTCCATCACATGCTGTGTTAAGAACACATCCTGGAAGCCGCCCAGCAGCCTCTGCTCCTTGGCCACCTTAGAGGACATGGTTCCTAGTTTGTACTCTGGCATATTAAGGTCCCCATCAACACCGCCCTCCCTTTTGGTCCACACTGGGCAATGATGTTGTCCAGCAAACCATCCTCTAGAACATCACCATCCTGGGGCCTATATACTACATCCAGCTTGACCTTATCTCCTGTTAGGGATCGTAAGGTGACCCATAAGGCCTCCATGTTTCCCTCTGCCTCTTCTACCCTAGCAATTTCTATGTCATCTCTAATGAACATAGCCACTCCACCCCCTCTGCCCTACTTTCTATCCTTCCTAAGCATAGTGTACCCCCCGTATGTTTAGGTCCCAGTCATGGTTTTATTGGCCCAAATCTCCGTGACCGCTGCCACATCCACACCCCCTCGAACAGCATGGTCTGGAACTCTGGCAACTTGTTTCCCAAGCTCCTGGTATTTACTAACACTAACCCCACCCTTATCCTGATCCTCTTGTGTAACCCCACCCAGATTCCTTATACTTCCATCCTCCTCTGATCCTCCTGAAACCTCGATCCCCAGTCTGTTTCCTCCCTTGAGCTTGAAGGCTACTCCTCATCTGTAGGAAATGGCTTCGGTCAGCCCTCCTTATCCCTTCCCTCACAAGTTTAAATCCCACCTTTCTTGAATGTAGTCAGCCATCCCTGTTTAAGGACTTCCTTCCCTAATGGGACAAGATGAAGCCTGTCCTTGGCATATAGTCCTTATCCTTCCAACTCCATTCCAGTTCCCTAACACCCCAACCCACTCTTCACCCCACTTCCTGAGCCAGTCATTAACATATGTGAGCTTCATTTTTTCTCCACTGAGGCCTTTGGTACTGGCAATATTCCGAAAAGGAAATGTTGCATCCATTATCCCGACAGACTCTGGCAAGTTCTTGGAACCTTGGATTTCCAAATGCTATTTCCTCTAGATCATTAGTTCCAAATGCACCAGGAAATCCGGTTTCCTCCACAATCCCTAATCATTTCATATAATTATGAACTTGCTCTGTGCACTGTCAGCCCAGATACTCTACCACTCTTCACTGGCTATGGCATCCACCCCGTCCCTCCCACTGGATACCCCTAATCATCGAGTCTCCCCAACAGAACCTTAACACCGCCATCATCCTTATGGTTACCTCCACTATGCCCTCTCAGCCCCTTCCCCTTTATTCATGATCTCAATTCCATGGGAGTCTTCCTGCCTTATTAGAGACCCCCTGTCACCCTCCCTTTCTGCCTCCTCGCTATTTTGCCCACTTAACTCAAACCTCTGAATAGGTGTCCCTTAACACTCTCTTATCCAACCATTTATCCTGGCCCTGATGGTTTCCCTCTCCCACACCGCCATCCTCCCCCTTGTAATAGTACCCTGCCTCCAGAGGCTCTCTGTGGGTCCCCTTAGCTAGGGCCCCATCCTGGTACTGACCTCTGTTGAAGGGCTCCGCCCACCTCCTTTTGTCTCCCAGTTTTCCAATCATGCTCTCCTCCCTCATGTCAGCAATATGTTGCATCTCCCATTTGCTTAACATTTATGTTTCCCTCTCCCTCTGGGACTATTTATATCCTTTCCATTGCTGGTCTGTGATGCCCTATGGGTATCTGACCTCCCCCGGCCTCTGTATAAGTTTCTCATTTCCACCAACCCCTTCCTCCCCTCTAGGTTGCTTTGTAGCTCACATTTATTGTGACACTCTATGTCAGCCTCCATCAAGTAACCCGAGTTTCCCCTGACTGCACCTCTAAACTGCCCCTCTTCTTCCCCTCTTGCTCTGTTCACCTTAGGAGCTCCCTTCCCACAGTCTGCTGTTTTAGGCTTCCGCACAACAGCCCCTCCTGACTCTTCCCCCTCCACTCTCTTTGTATTCAGAATGTTCACCCCGTACGCTTTCCCCTTAGCGTCAACATCCCTATCTTTATTTATTTATTTCTAAGAATCAGTTTACAACCTTTAAGCCAGAGGCTCGTTTCCAAAGGTACTTCATCGCATAAAGACATACATTGTGTTTTTGGTTACATAGCATAGATTTGCAAAACAATAGGCGTTCAACAGAGGCGCCATGTCACACTGTGGTCAGACAAATACAATTAGGTTACAGGGTACATGTAATTGATAACAGGTGTTACATGTTGGTATTAGTGAGCAATCTTGTTGGTAAACACGAAACAGCTGGCACTGGCCAGGTTAAACATAGGCACGGTGTACAGGGAAGTGGTGGTGGGGATGGCTAGGTGGAGAGCTGCCTGGGGGGCGTTGTCAAGAGAAGCAGAGGTGGAGGCTATGTTCAGAGACAGGAGCAGTTACGAGTGCTGATGATGTGGTTCCGAAGGGTGGTTTTGAACTTGGAGATGGTGGTGGCATTGATGATGGGGACAGGGAGAGAGTTAAACCAGGTTGGGGCTCTATAGCAGAAGGATCTCTGGCAACGGCTGGTTCTTGATCTGGGGACCTTTAGAGTGGTCTAGTAGGAAGACCGTGTTGCAATAGTGGGAGGGCTCTGGTGAATGGATGCCGTTACCCCGGGGGGGAGAGCCCGAGTAGGGTTTTTTTTTGTGAGGAGACAGGTTTGGTATTGGAGCCGTTCATCCAGGGTAAGCAGGTTAGCCTCGACATACAGCTGACAGGTGTGTGTGAGCCTGGGGCACCAGTAATCAATCTGCAGGCTTTATTCAGGGTTAAGTGAATTTTGTTGAGTGCAGTGGTGTCGACAGCACCATATACTGGTAGACCATAGTCTACAAGGGACAGAACGGATGATGTAACAGCAGGCCGGAGAGCATTTGGGAAAGGCAGGTTCTATGGCAGAAGAGGATGCCAAGTTTGTGTTAAGTGGCGGATGTTAGGGTGTCGATGTGGTTGTGAAATGTGAGGGCTGAGTCGAAGGTAAACCCAAGGTATTTGTAGGAGCAGACTTGTTCCAGTGGCTGATTGGTACTTGGAAGGATATAGAGTGGGTGGTTGCTAGCTTTGTTTTGGGGTGGGAAAGAGCATAGCTTTGGTTTTATTAAGATTGATGATGAGTCTAGCTCCTTAAAACCAAGCCTCGCACTGTTGAAAGACTGCTGTAGGAGTCCTGTAGGGAGATGGGATTGTGGTGGGTGGCAAAAAGGACAGCTGCCTGCATACAGTAGAATTTTGCCAGGCATACACTGGGCAGGGTGTTCAGATAGAGCGAGAAGAGAAGGGGCCCAGGATGGAGCCTTGGGGACCCCTAGAGAATGGGATGGGTATCGGAGAGTGTGCTATTAATTTTACACACTGAGATCGAGTGTCAAGATAGCTAGCGCACTCATGCTAGGGGGCCAGCTGAGAGACCAGTGTGGCAGAGTGCATTCAGCAGAAGTGATGGGAGAATGTGTTGAAAGCCTTTGAGAGGTCGATGAATACTGCACCAGCTAGAGCTGGTATCCAAGGAGGAGTGTAGAAAGTTGGAGAATCTAATATGGGCAGTGCTGGTACTGTGACCAGCACGGAAGCTATGTTGCTCTGGGCATAAAATGTTATGCTTAGCCAGATAATCAGTGATTTGAATGGCCACCACTTTCTCCAGGGCTTTAGAGGGGGGGGGAGGATGGAGATTGGCCGGTAGTTGTTGGCCAATGACCTGTCGCCCCCTTTATGAATAGGTGTGATAATGGCTGGTTTCCAAGCTGTGGGAAATTGTCCCAGGCAGAGTGACTGGTTAATTAGGCTGGTGAGTGGGCAAGGACTTCATCTAGCACCAGCCTGAGGATGCTGGGGTCCAGTGAGTCACTGCCGGGATTGTTGCCATTGAGAGCTTTGATTAGGATGGGTCTGGCTTCGGGTGGAAATCTTCGAGGTGGAAGCTGGGGTGCTGGAGGACAGGGGAGGTTGGTTGGGGGAGGGTCAAAGAAATTACTAGGGAGGACTGAGCTAAGGTCAGTGAAAGTGGTGTTGAACCAGTTAGCTATGGTGGCAGGCTCGGTGGAGGTAGTGCCATTTCTAGTGAGCTGGGATGGGGCAGGGGAGCAAGCTTTACCATTAAGTTGCTTAATATTATCCCAGAAAGTCTGGGCTGAGCCCCAGGAGGAGGGTCCTCTGTCCCTAATATCCCCCCCTCCTGCTTGCTGTAACATAACGTCCTGTAATTTCAGAGTGTTGCCCCAGCCTCCCCTCAGCCCCACCCTTCTGCTGCCCATATCCACACCCCTTATCCTTGACACCCCCAGCTCCCCAGCTTACTCCTTAACCAATATACCTCACTCCTGATACAAGATAGCTGTCTACAGAGTGGGCAGCCTCCCTCTCTCCAGGCCCAATTGAGAATTATTGCCATCCCACAGCCTGTGCAGCCTACAACCCTTCTGAAGATGCCTTCCATGGTGGAATATGGCCACCCTGTTTATCCCCCTCTGCTTATAATGGCACACCCCCTTTTCTCAGTCTGATACATCCACTTTCTGTGTCTGTCCCACCAACTATTCAAATATTTCAGTTAAAACAGAAAATAACCCCAGACCTCTGTCCTTACCAGCCTTCTGCTTATGTTCCCAAGTGAACAATGAAAGCCAAGGTAATTCCTGTTAAAGACAAGGTAATTCTAGTTAATGTCCCCTCCCCCTAACACCAGGCAAACAGCACATTTAAATTTCACTCTGATTATCACTGCCAAACAAGTGTTCCCAAGCCTCCAAAGTTACAATATCACAGCCCAAGTAACAGTTCTAACTCAAGGTAATAATGTTCAACACATAGAACTAATTTAACTTACAAAACTATTCAAATATTTCAGTTAAAACAGAATATAACCCCAGACCTCTGTCCTTACCAGCCTTCTGCTTATATTCCCAAGTGAACAATAAAAGCCAAGGTAATTCCTGTTAAAGACAAGGTAATTCCAGTTAATGTCCCCCCCTAACACCAGGCAAACAACACATTTAAATTTCACTCTAATTATCACTGCCAAACAACTGTTCCCAAGCCTCCAAAGTTACAATATCACAGCCCAAGTAACAGTTCTAACTCAAGGTAATAATTTTTAGCACATAGAACTAATTTCACTTACAAAACTATTCAAATATTTCAGTTAAAACAGAATATAACCCCAGACCTCTGTCTTTACCAGCCTTCTGCTTCTGTTCCCAAGTGAACAATGAAAGCCAAGGTAATTTCTTTTAAAGACAAGGTAATTCCAGTTAATGTCCCCTTCCCCTAACACCAGGCAAACAACACATTTAAATTTCACTCTAATTATCGCTGCCAAACAACTGTTCCCAAGCCTCCAAAGTTACAATATCACAGCCCAAGTAACAGTTCTAACTCAAGGTAATAATTTTTACACATAGAATTAATTTCATTTACAAACCTATTCAAATATTTCAGTTAAAACAGAATATAACCCCAGACCTCTGTCCTTACCAACCTTCTGCTTATGTTCCCAAGTGAACAAGGAATTGTATACTTGTGTTAGTTTAGGTTATTCTTGAGAAAATATTACATTAAATTATCTCCTGATAGGAGTAATAATACCTCATATGTGCAAAGTAAAGATCGCATAAGGAGTTAAAGTGCACGCACTGAAAAAGTCTAAAGAGAATCTCAAAAAATGTCTTGTATTGTTTAAACATCAGAAATATCTTTAAATGTTAACTGTGTATTGAAATAAACAGTTTCTAATTGCAGTGCATGTCCGAATAAATCTGTTGTCTCAGAAAGTAACCACGGAAAATACGTAAACACAATTTACTGAACACTTTTCCTTAAACAGCTAACAGAATTAAATTAATTACTAAGCAATTATGTTTACAGATCTCAACACATTCCACTAGGGGATGTGCCAGGCCCAGATCCAGTGCACAACACGTGGGCCGCAACTTCGAGATCACCTCAGAGACCTCAGCCACCCTCACCGGCCGAAACTCTTCCCAACAATTTAAGTGCTTCTGCTCCGACCTGTCCCCACCCTGCGGGTCTTATCCAGTCCCACTGGTGAGATTCCAGCCTGAATAGAGGATACCCTGTCAGAGAAGAATAGAGCAAATGCATCACACTGTATTGCTGAACAAGCTTTTTTCGGCTGTAGACAGGCAGGATGGAAAACCTGTCTATAGTCTGAAAAAGCTGAGCTTGTCTATTCTTCCCTGCAGCAATCTTCCTGGACATGAATTCTGTCTTCTTATGGCTGATTGCCCTTTGATAGTCACTGCATGATTTCTCAAAGCCAGTCTGTCCTCCTCTAACTGGGTTCTCCACCAGCAACGCTCCAATCTCTGACCCATGGTTTTCATTGCCTGGAGAGCCACCTCAAACCACGGGAGTCTCAGGCAAGAGGACCTAGGTCATATATGAACCAGTGTGATGGCATCGAATGCCTCAGAGACAGCCCAATTATAGGCTGCCGCTGATTCCTCCAAGCCCTCTGGTGAGGCTCAGGGTGTGTCAGAGTTGGGCAATACTGTGTCTGTACCATGGGCATCCATTTGGATGAGTGTGCTGGAGCACCAGTGTATTCCATACATGACTATTCAGGGCTGGTGCATGTACTGACAGGATAAGGCAGCTGTGTTTGATTCCTTTTTCCCAGAACTTCTTCTATACCCTCCATCCCTGATCTCTGCCCAATTCTCTCCCTTGCTCTTTCAACCTCTCTCAACTTCTTTCACTTATCCCTTGCCCCCTCAGTCAGACTCCTTCCTCATCAGAAGTAGTTATGTATTTCTCCTTACCCTCTTCCTTCCTTCCTTCCTTCCTGCACTCTCAGCCATCTTGGGAAGCTGACTGCAATTGTAAAAGTTCTTACTGAAACATAGAAACATAGACTTTGATTGCCGATAAGGACTGCTTGGCCCATCTAGTCTGCCCATTTCCCTACCTACAGGATAGGCCGCAGATCCTAGTTAACCAACAGTCTATTTATTCCTACCCCCCCACAAGAATTGCCTTATGTCAGTCCCACACATTCTTGAACTCTCCCACAGTTTTAGACCCCACAACCTCCTCAGGGAGGCTGTTCCATGCATCCACTACCCTCTCTGTGAAATAATACTCCCTCACATTGCCCCTGAACCGCCACTCCTCTATCTTTAAATTGTGTCCCCTTGTTCTTGCACGTCTCTTTTTCTGAAAGATGCTACCCTCTTGGACTTTGTTGATTCCACTTAGGTACTTAAAAGTTTCTATCATGTCCCCCCTCTCCCCCTTCTTTCCTCAAGGGTATACAGATTAAGCTCCTTTAGCCTCTCCTCATACGGCTTCTCTTGCAGACCCTGCACCATTTTAGTTGCCCTCCTCCAAACTGCCTCTATCCTGTCTATGTCCTTGGGGAGATGGGGTCTCCAGAACTGGAAACAGTACTCCAGATGGAGTCTCACCAACTGTCTGTACAGAGGGATAACAACTTCCTGTTTTCTGCTGCTGATGCCTCTCCATATGCATCCCAGTATACCCCCAGCCCTCCCTACTGCCTTCTCACATTGCTTACTAACCTTAAGGTCATCTGATATGATTACCCCCAGGTCCCTTTCCTTTTTTGTTGTTGTTACTACCTTCCCCCCATTGTGTATTCTTCCCCTGGGTTCTTGTTTCCGGTGCATTATTTTGCACTTCTTTGCATTGAATCCTAGCTGCCATACTTCTGACCATTCCTCCAACCTTGCCAAGTCCCTTCTTATCCTTCCCATGCCTCCTTGTGTATCAACCCTGTTGCAGATCTTTGTGTCATCTGCAAAGAGGCATACTTTTCCTTCCAGTCCCTCTGCAATGTCACTTACGAAGACATTAAAAAGGACTGGACCCAATATTGAACCCTGCAGTACCCTACTAGTAACCCCTATTTCTTCAGCGTGGACTCCATTTACAATTACCTTCTGTGTCCTGTTGTTCAGTCAATGTTTTACCCAGGCTACCACCCTGGGACCCACTCCCAGGCTGGTTAATTGACTATTAATCTTTGGTATGGGACTGTGTCAAATGCCTTGCTAAAGTCTAGGTAGGCCATGTCCACAGCCCCTCCCTGGTCTACTACTTTGGTCACCCAGTCAAAGAAATCTATTAGATTTGTCTGACATGACCTTTCCACTGTGAACCCATGCTGCCTTGGGTCCTGTGCCCCACTGGCCTCTAGGTACTCAACAATTCTTTTCTTCAGAAGTGACTCCATCATGTTCCCCACCACAGAGGTCAAACTGACAGGTCTGTAGTTTCCTGCCTCTGTCTTGGACCCACTTTTGTGAAGGGGAATCACATCCGCCTTCCTCCAGTCCTCAAGTACCACACCATCCTCCCATGATTTATTAAAAAGAGTAGCCAGTGGTTTCACTAGTTCCCCCCTTAATACTCTTAGAATCCTGGAGTGAATTCCATCAGGCCCCATTGCTTTGTCCACCTTCAGTTTTAGGAGTTCTTGCAGAACCCTTTCTTCTGTGAAAGGACTGGGATCGACCCCCCTATCAAGAGTGCTTCTGTTAATTGGATTAGCACTTCCTCCTCCTCTTTTGTGAATACTGAGCAGAAATATTCATTCAGTATCCCTGCTTTTTCACTGTCCCCCTCTACCCATCCACCATTCATTCTATTCAGCCTCACTATCCCTCCCTTTGTCTTTCTGCACTGGTTGATGTACTTATAAAAGGTTTTATCCCCCTTCTTAACCGTGTTGGCTATCTTTTTCTCAGTTTGGGCCTTTGCTAGTCTGACTTCCCTCCCTGCTTCCTTCTGCCTTAACTGGTACAGCTCTCTGTCCTGCTCCTTCTGTGTTTCCTTATACTTCTGGAATGCTATCTTTTCTTCCTGACTTTCACAGCCACCTCTTTTGAGAACCATAGTGGCTTTTTCTTTCATTTTGATTTGTTTATTTGCTTCACACAAAGGCTTGTTGCCTCTGAGATGGCAGTTTTGATGATTCCCCATTGTTGCTCCACACCTCCTTCTAGCCTGTTTGCTAGTGCCTTTCTGAGGCACTCTCCCATCTTGCCAAAGTCAGCCCTCCTGAAGTCCAGTATCCTCACTTTTGTTCTGATACTACTTTTTGATCTCCCTCTTAATATGAATTGGTTCCTGTATGCTTTTGTATTGTTTTTCCATTCATTGACTCTGTATCTACTTCCTACCAATTATTGTTACTTTATGGTATGTCACCACTGCTTACCTGGGCACCAGATTCTGATCTGTTTTATTATTATTTTTACTGACCATATATGCACTTTTTTTCTGCCAATTATTGTACCTGTATGCTATGTCATCACTTTAATTGTACACCATTGTTTAATGTTGTCCTTACTGGACCTCCTTGAAAATGAGCTTGCTCAATGGAGTCTTCCTGCCAATAAACTTATGTTGTTGTTGACCAACTTTGACATTTTAAATAGTTGCACCTGCAATCACATATGTATCACTATCTCTCCCTACTGACACATATGCTGTGCTGTGTGTGGTATGCCCATCATTTGCATCATCCAAATTTTTCACTGGGCAGTGCGTATGCCTGCCTTACACCATATCTATTCCCTGTCATGGCTGCTAATGTAGGCTGTGACTGAGTGTAAAGGTGTTGTCCTGTGGTTCATATTCTGCACATTCAGGGCACACCATGGCTTTTCGAGACACTCCTTACTTGCATACTGAATGTGAACCCTTTTTGGCTTTGCCCCATAGTATGTATCCTGACATCCCTTTGTGGGATTGTCTGTGCTGATCCTCAGTGATGTTTTTCACAATTACACTTTGCTTTCCTTATAGGATGTAATGTGTTTCCTGACTATTGTTGCTAGAATTCTGTGTTACTTCTAACACTGAAACAACTTATTCATTTTCAGCAGTTTCAGAAAAAACTCAAGAGACCACTTGGGAGGCAAGTACCAGCTAGAGGTGTGTAAAAGTTGCAAAGTTCACTTTCGCAGAACTTTCACAAAATTTCCCCCACTTCTGCCACTGGTGAGATCGGAATCTTCCGAACATGTTTAGTGGATTTTCTCCCTGTTCCATGGACATTTTTGTCTGAACTGTGGAATAATACATTAGACTGTGGAATTTATTCCATCTGCAGTTTAATGTATTATGTCATAATATAGACCCCCCCCTGCTGATTGCTGGCCCCCTGTAGGACAAAATTAATCCCTGGTGTCTAGTGGCCCCCCATCCACCGATCGTGTAAAGAAAAAATACCTGGTGTCTGCTGGTTCCCCCCACCTGCCAATTGCTGGTCCCATGTAAAAAAGATCCCTAGTGTCTAATGGTCCCCCACACCCACCGATTGCCAGCCCCAAGTAAAAAAAAAATCCCTGGTGTATAGTGGCCCACCCACCTGCTGATTGCTGGCCCCAAGTAAAGAAATTCCTTGTGTCTAGTGGCCCTCCTATCCAGCAATCCTGGTCCCAGTGTAAAAAAAATCTAAATAATTTTTCCTCCCTGATGTCCAGTGGACCCCACTCCCTATCCCCTTATTAAAACAAAAATCAGGCGTCCCTCATTCCCTGGTGTCTAGTGGTACCCCACATGCTGATCGCCATCCTCAAGTAAAAAAAAAATCCCTAGGTTCTAGTGCCCCCACCTACTGATCATGGGGCCCAATGTAAAAAAAAATAAAATATCAATAATTTTCCCTTCCTGGTGTGGACCCCTGCCCCTATTCATGATCCCCTTATTAAAAAAAGTCAGCAGTCCCTCATTCCCTGGTGCCTAGCAGACCTGCCACCCCACCAACCTGGCAGGTGGTCCCCTACCCCCATTTCCCACCACCCTGAGCATGTGACCAGCACAGCCCTTTCTCTCCACCACAGCCAGCTGTCCACTGAGCTGTCAGTGAATGAGAGTGTGTGTCTTACAAACATGTAGTCATTCATTGACAGCTCTGTGGGTGGCTGGCAGCTATAGAGAGAGGATGGCTGTTCGATAACCCGCTTGGGGTCTGGGTGGGGGTGCTGGGAGGTGGTGGACTACCTGCAGGGGTGGGGGGTACACTAGACACCAGGGATTGAAAATGAGGGACTGCTGACTTTTTTTTAATAAGGGGATCAGGGACAGGGAGTGAGGTCCACTAAACATCAGGGAAGGAAAATTATTTAAATCTCTTTTTTTTACATTAGGTCCACTATCGGTGGTTTGGAGAGCCACTAGACACCTTGGATTCTTTTACTTGGGGCCAGTGATTGTTGGGTGGGAGGGCACTAGACATCATGGAATGAGGGATTTCTGACCTTTATTAAATAAAGGGATAGGGGATAAGGAGGGGAGTCACTAGACACCAGAGAGGGAATTTTTTTTTACATTGGGCCCATGATTGGCAGATTGGTGAGCCACTGGATACCAGGGATATGTTTACTTGGGGACAGTGATTGGCATGTGGGGGGACCACTAGACACCATGGATATTTACTTGGGGCTGGCGATCAAAGGGAGGCAGGGACCACAAGACACTGGGTATTTGTTAACTTGGGGTTGGCAATCAGTGGGATGGGACTACTAGACACCAAGTATTTTTTATTTATATGGTGCCAGCAATCAGAGGGTGGGGGGACCAGAAGACACCAGGGTTATTTTTACATTGGGCCACAATTGACGGGGTGGGGATTAATGTATTAAACTGCTAGGAAAAAAGCAGCAGAACTGACCACTGACAGTGCTCAGTTCCGCAGAATTGATTCCCACAGTTTAATACATTAATCCATTATCTGTATGTTTATTCCACTGTTTTAAGATGGAATGTCCACAAAAGTTGCCAAAATGATTTCTGAACTTTCACAGAAGTGAATGTTTGACTTTCACAGAAATTCTACCAGTGGAATTTTTTTTTTTGCATGCCTCTAGTACCAGCAGTGCAGGACAGGGCAGTTGGGTGATGTGTTCTGGTAAGCTTTTATTGTTTTAAACAAATTAAAGGTACCTGAATTTAAACAACACCAGTTTTGATGCTTTCCCAAATCAACCCACTGGTAGCTAACCTGCAATGGAGGTAAATGACACCAATTTAAAACTTTTTCACCTGCTATTTCATGAAGAGGAAGGGAAAGTAAATAAGAGCTGGCAACCTGATCCTTTCACCTTCAGGGTCCCAAAGAAGTTGTTCATTGGCACTGATATGCTCCGAGGGACCCAATAAAACATAAAAAACACATACAGTAAAAGATGTCTCCATTGCTATCAATGGAACATGTGCCCATGCTCTACAAACTCTGATATCACAAAATGTTGGAGCACGGCAGTGGCACAGGGCAGAACTTCATAGGGACCTGAAAAGGGAAGGGATCGAGCGGCCAGATCTTATTTTTTATCCCTTCCCCTTCATGAAATACAAAATGAAAAATGTTAAAATTGATGCCATTTAACTCATGTTCAGATAAGCTGCCAGTGGGTCATTTTGGCAAACTTCATAGAAATGAGCACAATTAGTGCTCCATAAATGTCTGAAGTACCTAATGGTTCAGTTGTGCAACCTAATCAAGTTGCTAATATAGCTGTTATTTGAAGGACCAGTGACTTTTGTCTTGCAATACTGAATCCAGAAATTGAAAGTTGTTACATACTCTTGGCCAGTTGTATCAGGTAATGTGTAAAATGTGCTGGAAGGGTAGGAGTCAAACATTTAGTTTGTTAGCAGAAGATAATTGAATGTTTGGGAAATGACTGCAACATTAACATTATAATGTGCAAGAAAAAATGAAGTGCTGTAATTGGCTAAATCACCAGTATAGGCATGTAAATATGTAGACATACATGCATGCCTGCACTTCCTTCAGCGTACCATTCTCTGTTGCTTTAGTAAAGATGTGTAATATCAGTAAGTACACTGCTGCTGCATCCAGTGCAGATGATTGCACATACTGTTATATTTAATTTTTTGCACTTCACTCTGAACAAGGTGAGAGACAGAGAGACTGAGACTGACTGCACTGTAAAACTAGAAAACATCGCGCTTCCAGGCAGACAGAAATATGCAAGGATCCAGGTTCGGGACCCAGGTCCCCTGAAGAGATGTGCCATGGTTGCCTGCCATTGTCTAGTAGCTTGTGCACTGAATGTTTCCTCCATCGCTCCATAGAGTAGAATGAGTTATGTGGCTTGAGCCTTGTGAACGTTCTGAAAAATAAACTATGCCTGATTGCAATGGATTTACTGGCTGGACAGTAATCTTTGTGATGTGCCAAATTAATTGTTGACTTTTCCCCTGACAGAAATGGCCTGATGCCCCTCCAGCTGCAGGAAAACATATATGCACTCTCAACAGAGTTCCAGCTGTCACTTGAATGAATCCCAATACCTCAGATACTGTTTTCATTATGCAGTATTTGAAGTAATGTTGAACTGACTGAGTTCTGTCCAGGGGCCCTCCCCCTTTCTCTGCAACTGTTCCATCACTTATACCCCTAGACATGGGAGGGGAGAGGATGAGAGGTGCCTGGGGTACCAGCAACACGACTTGGGGGTTTGCAACCTGCCCCAAGGTGAAATGATTTTACAAGAGGAAGCCTGTTGTACATAGAATGATGCTTACAATGTACAAGAGAGAGAAAGGGTAACAAAAATGGGGGTAATCATCCAGGATCTCAAAGGTTTGGGTGCTCATCACCTACCTGAACTGCTGGAGGGTGGCAGGTCTGTGGTGAAGAGAAGGCCAGAGGTGCTGAGTAAAGTTTGGAGTTGTGCCTGAGGATTGAGTGTCTCATGAGAGACAAAATGGCACCTGGTGCCTAATGTCAGGAAATGTACATTAATACATAATAAATAAGGAGCTCTGGAATTTGGTTGGTGGAGTAAGGGGAGTTACCAGGGGCTTATAAAACTGGGTCACCATGTGAGACTGTGAAAACCACCTGGGTGATCCGAGCTGACTGGCGCTGTAGAGAGACTGAAAAGACATAAAAGCATGTGTTAGGATTTGCTACTGTAAGGAGCAGAACTACTCTCAAACTGCCAAGACGTCTGCACCAGATCCATCTGGCAGGACTATAACTGTGCCTGAATCATTGATAAATTGGCTTTGGAACATGTTAGAGAGGAGCAGTGGAGCTGAACAAATGTCCTGTGAGGACATGAATGAGGAGGAGTGTTGCACCAGCCACTTTGTCTACAGTGTGCTCTTGGCACTGCCTTGATGCCTGTTGTGCAACCACCACCAACCATTGGTTTGCCCTGGGGAGACTGGGGAGGTGTGTTGACCCCTAGAAGATGTGAGTGTTCCTCTATGGAGCCACTGGAGAAGTGAGAAGAAGTCCAGTCTAGTATTTCCAAGGTGAAGCCAGTAAAGGAAGAGCCAAGCCATCTGCTCAGCCCTTCAGCACTGCCTGCTGCTCATGAACTCCCCCGTGGCCGAGATCTAAGCCACTTGACATCCCTGAGGCTGGGTTTATGGAAGACAGACCAGCTCAGGGAAAAGTCCCCTCGGATGTAGGAGTAGGCCCCCCCGGTCAAGGGAAAAAGCTCCAGAGATCCCCCAGGCGCTGGAGAGTCCTAAGGGTGCTGAGGAACCAAACATAGTGGTGGAAGCTGAAATTGAGGATTACAGATAGGATTCAGAAGAGGAGAGGAGAGTGTGGCAAGAGTGATTCTGTCCAGGAACCCAAGGCCACATGAAGGTGTCACCAGAGTTTGTGAAGATATGGTGGTCAAGAGGGATATTCTCCAGCCTTTTTCCCTCCCAGTGCTGGGTTTTGCTGATGTCACCCCATTCTGCCAGACAAGCGCAAATGCAAGCTTGCTGATATGGATGCTCTGCACCCCACGGAGTTTAACTTCCTAAGATACTGTGAAGGCAGCTGGTTGGCAAAAGGACAGGCACCATGAAGCAGCATCCAGTCCACACCAGCATGGAGCCAGGCAGAGCACTGAGTATGGAGGTACCCGAAGAAAGAATACCCAGGGGAGAACTACCCCTACATCAGTGAGCACCTATCAGACATTATTGAGACCAGAAGGGTAGACTGGGTGTTTTATGGTGCCATTGAAAAGATCCACTTAAGAAACAAAGTAGGACCCTTCTATCCTGCATATGACTGAGGGAAGGTGATTACAACAGCAAGGTCCACATGTGCATCCACCATCTGGAAAGGGATCACGTTTTCCCAAAGCTTTGCTTTAGTGCAAGACAAGATCAGCTGTCAGATCAGGTACTATGTCATCAGTAAGGATTGCTGTGGAGCTTAATGTACAAAGCCTGAACCCTGCTTTTATTTCTGCACAGACAATCTACCTAAAGGCTCTCAGGTGACAATCAAGAAGAAATCGTAAATCTCAGCACCCCCTGGTGCTGCTTGTGGACTGCTTCTGCCCCTCTGACAACAAAGACTGCCTGGGTGAGACTGTTCTTTAAATGTGTTTAAGGTTTGGAAAAAAAACTGGACCCAGTTCTAGAAAGCCAAGATACGTCTGGCATAAAATACGCAAATGTGCAACTTACGCCAATGCAGTTGTGACATGCGAAATACACCCCAATTCTATAATAATCAGGACTTACATCCATCATGTCATAAATGGTGACATACACAATATAAAAGGGCTTATAACGCAAGAGCAGTGTGGATAATGCCAAACAACCATGTTGTAGAACCAGGATGCAGATCGCAATCCCAGCAGGGCAGCAACTAGGAGGGCCAGGAGAAAACACAACTTTAGTCATGATGAGGTAAAGATATTGGTCTCTGAAACAGAAAAGAAGCCAGGGCTGCTGCTGAGCCATGGAGGGGAGAAGCCAAAAAAGGACAAAAGAAAGGTAGCCTGGAACAGTGTGGCTAAGAACGTTAATGCAGTGACCACCCAGAGGAGGACTGTACATAATCTCCAGAAGAAATATAATAATTTAAATAGGGTGGTAAAGCAGAAGCTGGCCCACAGCTGCCACTGTGCCCAGGACATTGGGGGAGGATGTGATGTATCCCTCTGTTTGGTCCACCATTGCTTCCAGGAACTGCATGAGGCACCTGGACATTGCTGGCTGTGAGATGTCTACAGTGTCACCTGTAGGGGTCTGGAATGTTCCAGTGGCAAAGAAGCACAGTGCTGTGCTTACCCTAACCTCCACTGGAACAGGATGTCCCCTACAGGTGTCACTCTGTAGATCATCCTTAAGTCATCACACAGTCCTGCAATAATGGCCTTTGGCAGGAGGTAGCATGCAGTGCACTGCTCCTCCGTGAGGCCCAGGTATGATGTCCTGGCACTGTACACATGTGGTGCATTGTGTCTGGCAGCCATGTGCTGCACTGGTTGATGCCTGTTCCCCTGATTCCTCCCATTCTTATGCCTGCGGTGCCTCTGCCAGTAACACTACTCTTGGTATGGCTGCTGGTGCTGACATCTCTCACGCTCTCAATTCAGCTTTGTGTCGTGTCTTCACACTGCTGACTCCACAGTGACTCTGCTGAGTGACTCACAGGGCCTCCTTTTATACTGTGCTTAACTTACATCTACCCCCCAATGTAACTTATGCCTTTTGCAATTGATGTATTTTGGCCTTTGGCAGCTTCTAGAATCCTGCCATGGAGTATCATGCTGCTTTTTTGGTCGTATATCTATTTACACCAGTGCGTATCTGGGGGGTTGTTGCAACTGCGGCTTAAGTCAACTTTAGCATATCGGATTTGCTACATGGCGCATGGCGCATGTCACTTTCGAGAATCAAGCATGTAGCAAGTGCATGTTGCATCTGCGATTTGCGAGATTCTAATTGTCGCAACTGCATTAAGCTTTAGCGTAGGCTTTCTAGAATCGGGCTCACTGTTTCAATCATATTGTTATTACGTATTGCCAGTCTTTGCTGTTATTGCCATGCATATTTGCTAAAGTAGGGTAAATGTTAAGTGAAAATGTAGCTTAGGAAATAGGATAGTTTAGAAATAGATTAGGTAAGGAAACTTTGATATGACTGCTGTTAGAAATGTTATGTACTGTAGGGCTGTGCTCTAATAAGTAAAAAGTGGAGAGAGGGATGTGGACTCTATATGAAGAGACTGCTACAATTTGGACTCCACGGGACTTAATCTCAGAGCACTTTAGTATGAATAGGTCTTTAGGTGTAATACTAAATGTTAAGTAGTGTAGTATGATATGTTAGTATGTTTAGAAAAAAGTAGGGTAGTAAGCCAGTAGTTATTGATGGTACAGACAGATATTTTAGATGCAGTAGTAAGATAGTATGTAGCAAGAGGCAGTTTAGTGGGGGGAAAGCAGCACTGCAGGCCGTTATTATTTAGCCATGTTGTAAGCTGTGTTCCACCTCGGTGGTGCTAAGAAAAAAAATGTGTTTGCTTTAAATGTTTATGTTAGAGTTAGTAGCTGGATGTACCAAATGTTCCCCAAAAGAGCAGTTTGGGTGCTGATAGTGATGGCAGCAGGGTTGTAGGTTCGGATCCGCAGGGAATGAGTAGGGTGACTTGGGCACTAGACCTGAGAGTACCAGGCAAACCATCCATGGGAAATCAGGTCGACTGAGTAGCCATGCCCCTGGGTAGGGACAAAGAATAGGTAAGGATTGATGGTAGTTTGGTGGAGTTGCCCACCTAGATCATAGGGGAGGTTGCCAGGGAACAGCCAAGCTGGCAGAGCCTTTGTTGTGGTGGCCAGTGGGAGAGTGCGCATTTTCGCACTTGGCCCACCATCATGGATAGCCGACCTAAGAGAAGACTTCACCAAGAGATGGAACATTTCTGTGGGGAGAAGTGTAACCCCCTTCTGTTTTGGGGGTTACTAAGATGCATATTGGCATCAGGACCCAGTGGGATGCTAGGCTAAGAAATGTGGGCATGGCCTCACAGGCAGCAGCAGATAGAACAGGAGAAAGCGTTCGAAAGGGAGTATGTTACTGTCAACAGTGGTGTGAGGAGGTGTTCAGGGCCTGTAGCAACAGCAAGGGAATGGGTCACCAGATGGAGCCAGAGGTACCCGAGGCCAGGTTGGACCAATTGCCACTTCAGTCCCATGGAAGCAGAGAGATCCCCAAATCCATCCAGTGGAGAGGGCAAGAAAGTACTGCAATGTCCTGTGAGAGGCAGCTCAAGGAGATAGCCCGTCGGGCTCCGAGAAGGAAGGCTGATTGACTTGGTGGCAGCCATGGCAGGCCCAGATCCAGTAAGTGCAATTACCAGGTTCTGAAGGACCCAGGGTTGCAGATCGCACCCATGTTGCAAGCCCATGTCCACAGAAGCAATTTAAGGAGAGTGTCATCTTGTGTGCGGCATCCCATTGAAGGATTGACATCCAACTTGCAGCTCCTCGCAGAGTTGTCAAGGGTGGGAAGGCCATAGGAAGGAAGGAAGTATGCCCAGCAAAGTGTGCTCCCTGAGTTTGAAAGCTGTGTGGTCCCAAGCATCCCATGGTTAGTGTCCAAAACAAAAGCCATGAGGGAGAAAAAGAGATAGAACCCCTGCCTGCCAACCCGAATATTGTGAGCTGATTAGGATCTGATAGAAATACACAAAGATCCAGGTTCAGGACCCAGGTCCCCTGAAGAGATGTGCCATGGCCAACTGCCGTTGTCTAGTACTATAGCTTGTGCACTGAATGTTTCCCCCACCACTCAATGGAGCAGAATGAGTTATGTGGCTTGAGCCTTGTGAACTTTTTGAGAAATAAACTATGCCTGATTGCAATGGATTTTCTTGCTGGACAGTAATCTTTGTGCTATACAAAATGAATTGTTTGAATGTTATTGCTTCTAATGACTTTTCCCCTGACAGAAATGGCCTGATGCCCCTCCAGCCGCAAGAAAACATCTACGCACCCTTGACAGAGTTCCAGCTGTCACCTGAATGAATCTCAATACCTGAAGTACCGTTTTCGTTATGCCATATTTGAAGTACTTAATCTAATCCAGGGGCCTTCCCATTTTCCCTGTGACTGTTCCATCACTTATACCCCTAGACATGGGCAGGGAAGAGCGGTGCCCAGGGGTACCAGCAACACGACTTGGGGGTTTGCAACCTGCCCCAAGGTGAAATGGTTTTACAAAAGGAAGCTTGTTGTACAAAGAATGATGCTTACATAGAAACACAGAAACATAGAAGTTGACTGCAGATTAGGACTGCAAGGCTCATCCAGTCTGCCCATTTCTTTATCTGCCTTCTAAATGTGCCATCAGCCTTTGCTCTGTCAATGGTCTATCCATTCATACTCATCTGTATTGCTCCCTTATGCCTATCCCATGCCTATTTGAAGCTCTGCACTGTATTCATATCCACCGCTTCCTGAGGTAGGCCGTTCCATGCATCCACCGCCCTTTATGTGAAAAAGAACTTCCTGACATTACTCCTTAATCAGCCTCCCTCTAATCTTATGTTGTGTCCTCTAGTCCTGCTATTTTTCTTATATTGAAACATGTTAGACTCTTTCATCTTGTTAATGCTCTTAAGGTGTTTAAATGTTCCAATCATATCACCTCTCTCCCTCCTTTGCTCTAGGGTATACATATTGAGCTCCGGTAATCTGTCCTTATATGTTTTCTGATGCAGTCCCTGCACCATTGCACCATTTTGGTTGCCTTCTCTGGACTGTCTCAATTTGGTTAATGTCCTTGTGAAGGTGTGGCCTTCAGTACTGCATGCAGTGCTCCAGATGGGGCCTAAACAGTGCCTTGTAAAGAGGGATTATTACCTCCCTCTTCCAACTTGTGATACCCCTACTAATACACCCCAACATCCCTCTAGTGTTACCTACTGTTTTAGTGGTCTGCTTGGATGATTTCAGGCCATCATTGATGATGACACCCAAGTCTCTTTCTTCCCTTGTGACTGCTGGCAACTCCCCTCCCAACCTATAGGTGGCTTCTGGGTTTCTCTTCCCTATATGCATGATCTTGCACTTCTTTGCATTAAGCTCCAGTTGCCACTCTTCTGACCATTTTGCTAGTTTATCCAGATCTCTTCTCAATCTGCCCATCCCATCTGGATCATCTACTCTGTTGCAGATCTTGGTGTCATCTGCAAACAGACAAACCTTACCCTCCAGTCCATCTGCAATGTCATTGATGAAGATATTGAAGAGGACTGGCCCCAGGACTGATCCCTGAGGTACCCCACTTGTGACTTGCATCTCTTCTGACTGTATACCGTTTACCACCACTCTCTGTTCTCTGCTGGTCAACCAGTTTGCCACCCAGTTGATTAACTTCTGACCCACCCCGAGTCAACCCAGCTTATTAATCAATCTTCTATGTGGAACAATATTGAACGCTTTTCTGAAGTCAAGGTAGGTGACATCAACTGCTCCCCCATGGTCCACCACTCTGGTTACCCAGTCAAAGAAATCTATGAGATTAGTTTGACAGGACCTTCCTTTTGTAAACCCATGCTGTCTTGGATCCTGTGCCCCTATGGATTCCAGGTGCTGCACTATCCTTTCCTTAAGGAGTGCCTCCATAATCTTGCCCACTACTGAGGTAAGACTGACTGATCTGTAGTTTCCTGCCTCCTTCCTGCTACCACTCTTGTGGAGTGGGATCACATGAGTCCTTCTCCAGTCTTCTGGGACCTCTCCTGTGCTCAGAGACTCATTAAACAGTTTTGATAATGGCTCTGCTAGTTCCAACCTTAGCTCCTTTAGTACCCTGGGATGTATGCCATCAGGTCCCATTGCCTTATCCACCATGAGCTTAGCGAGCTCTTGTAGGACCCTTTCTTCTGTGAAGGGAGTAGTGCACACCTCCCTCCTCCCCCCCATCCATTGTGCTGAGCTGTGGGCCCTGCCCTACCTTCTCTTCAGTAAATACTGAGCAAAAGAATCTATTTAGGATAGGTGCTTTTACATGGTCCTCCTCCTCCTCACATGCCCCCTTATCCCCTTTGATCTTAGCAAAACTCCTTCTGGACTTTCTCCTTTTACTAATGTATCTATAGAAAGTCTTGTCACCTTCTTTTACTGTGTGTACTAGGGCCTTTGCCTGCCTTACTGCCTTCCCTGCTTCCCTTAGGGAAGTTTGGTATGCCTCCCTATCTTCATCCCACTGTGTTCCCTTATATTTGCTGAAGGCCAGACTTTTGGCTCTGACCTTTTCTGCTACTGTTTTTGAGAGCCAGAGTGGTTTCCTTCTTCTTTTGCACTTCCTTTTCTCTCTAACACTCTAATTTAAGGAAGTATTTTTTCACAGAGAGGGTTGTGGATGCATGGAATGGCCTTCCAGAGGAGGTTGTGGAGTCAAAAACAATGGTGGAATTCAATCATGCATGGGACAGTCATAAGGCAATTCTAGGTGGTGGGGGTAGGAAGAAGTAGGCTGCTGGTTAACTAGGATCTGCAGCTTATCCATTAGGTAGAGAATTGGGCAGACTGGGTGGGCCAAGCGGTCCTTATCTGCCATCAAATTCTATGTTTCTATAACACAATGGGACATTGCTTCAAGTATTGCAGTATGCAGTGTCAGTGGCTCAGTAGGTAGCACACTCGCCTCTGAGGCCGGGAGATCAGAGGGCTGTGGGTTCAGTTCCCACATCTGGCACTTGGGTTAATAATCCAGTACTGAAACTGTAGTGCAGCATGAGAGGGGTGCTGCACTTCTGAGGTGCCGTCTTTCGGATGAGACATTAAACCGAGGTCCCATCTGCCCAGATTGGTGGTAGTTCAGGTGGATGTTAAAGATCCTATGGCACATATCGAAAAGAGTAGGGGAATTTCCCTAGTGTCCTGGCCAAATTTCCCTCATTCACTAAAAAATACCACCAACAGTTTAATCTGGTCCAAGGTCAGTTGGCATTCATCTGTATCCCCCTCCCCCGGGTCGTGCCTGAAAATAGGCAGGATTTGTCTAGTGCACTTACCAGGTCAACAAAACCTAAATAAAAAAATTGCATCTTTAATGCTAGCCCACTTCACCTGTAACCCCTCTCCTGTATTTCTTTTTGCCAGGGCTAGCTTAACTCTGTTTGCCATCTTATCAAAGTCAGCTCCTCTGAAGTCCCATATTTTTGCCTTGGATTGGGATGATTTATTTCTAGTGGCCAAATTGAACCATACAATGTGATGGTCACTGGCCCCCAGGTGACCTTCTACCTGGAGATCTGTGATCCTTTCTCTGTTAGTCAGCACTAGATCTAGGATAGCCCTGTCTCTTATGGGTTGTTGTACCAATTGTTTGAGTCCCTCCCCCTGCAGGGAATCCACCATGTGTCTAGTTCTGGCAGATGTTCCTGCTGTTATTGACCACTCTGTATCTGGCATGTTGAAGTCTCCCATTATCAGAACCTCCCCTTTAGCTGTCATGTTTTGTAAATCTTCTAACAGTAATGTGTCTGTGTCCTCCCTATGATCTGGAGGCCTGCATACAACCCCAGTTCGTATAGTTCTCCCATTTCCTGTTTCCAGGGTGACCCACAGTTCTTCTGGCTCCTTATGCGTATCCTGAATTTCTGTAGCTTTGATATTTTCATTGACATAAAGGACCACTCCACCCTCCCCCCCTTTTTTGCACCTTGGTCTCTTCTGAGCAGTACATAACCGGGTACTGAAGTCTCCCAAGTGTGGTTACTGGTAAACCATGTCTCGCTAATGGCTATGTCCAGTTTAGTCTCTGTCATTATTGCCTGCAGGCCTGGGATCTTGTTTCCCAGACTGTGAGCATTTGTGTACATGATTTTCCGTTGGCCAGATTTCGGTGTGTTTGTTGTTGGGTGAGGTCTGCTTTTCCCCTGTGTGTCGTATGGGGAGCTGGACCTTTTTCCTTACCTGGTGATGCAAATGAACTACAGACATGCTGAACTCCTGTTTGACCACTAGCTGAGGGGGGAAGGGTGTTCTTCCCATTCGACATATGGTGTGCTGTGCCCCTCTCTCCATTTGCTAGTTTAAATATTCTGCAAAGACGTCAAACTTCTTCCCCAGTGCACTGACTCCCTCCTTAATCAGATGCAGTCCATCAAATTTAAAGAACTTTCACTTCCAAAACTGTTGCCAGTTCCCTGCAAATTGGTGTCCTTTTTCCTGGCACCAGACCTTGAGCCTCATGTTTAGCTCCCCTATCTCCTCTTCTCTGACCTTCTGCCCATCTGTCCCCCTCTCCCAGACTGGCAGGATCTCAGAGAAGGAGATGCCAGACATAATGGATGAAAGTTTGTCACTCAGCCTGGTCAAGTGTTCCTTGGTCTCCACAACTGACTGACTGGTGATATCGTTAGTCCCTATCAATGTTTTCTTCTGCTTCCTGAACAATTTTAGCTATACGGTCAGTGTCCCTCCACATTGATGTACCTGGGAGACATCTGACCATTACCTCTGGCTGGAGATATGTATCAACTCTCCAAATCATGAAGTCTCCTATGAGCTGAAGTTTTTTGGATATCCTTTTGCTCTTTTTGTTTTGGTTCCTGTTTTGGGTGAGTTTTGTTGTGCTAGCTCCTGTGCTGCAGTGTCCTGCTTTGCAATGTCCTCTGCTCCTTTGTTTGATTTCAGAGATAGAGGCAGATACCCTGTTTGTAGTTTTTACATGGTTTGTGGAGGTGATATGTTGGAGAACATTGAGTGATGGGGCACCCGATTTGCCCCGCCTAACCACCTGCCACCCTCCGGACCAACTACCCTCTGTGGTCTAGGTGCTTCTGTTGGATGTTGGGGAAATGGTGGGCGGTTCTTATAATATATTTCCTCTTGAGTATGCAATTTGAGATGAGCAATCTCTGTCCATGCTGCCTGGTGCTGAGCCCTTAGATCTCCAATGGCCCAGCATGTAGAACAATGTCCTAAATCCTGTAAAACTGCCCTTCTGAAAAGTGTTCTGCAGTACCTTCAGTTAATGATACCCATTCCAGACAAGTTGCTGGTTTATAACCAGGTCAGAGTAATTAGAAGGAAGAAAATGAAAGCAAAAGTTTGATTTTGTGTTTTGTTTGTTTGTTTTTGTATAACTTGTTATAACAAGTTAAATTACTAGTGCCCCTGTAAATGAGGTCACTGTGTGCATACCCCTCTGATCCACCCCTTCCTGCTTTGCTGCAGAAAATGTCATGACTGTGGTACCCTATAAAAGGAGTGTAGTGTGGAGTGGTTAGGGATGGGGTGGGTGGCTGGGTCCTTCCCCTGCTGAAAAAGAAGAACCACGGATTAAAGAATCAGGGAGGTAAGACCAGAAATAATCAGCCTTCAACAAATGCAGTAGGCCTGAAAGCATATCCTAATGATAGATAAAACTATAAAACCTGTAAAGCATCACCTGTAATAATTTGACAGAAGATATACCCTGTAAGATACACTTTGCTACAGAGAAAAATAAAGCAGTAACAGAAGATATATCTTGCAAAAGACAATTTGAATCAGAAGATTACATCAGGAATCTATAAGCACACACCTGTAGGCACACCCTGTAATAATGCAGCAGAAGGTATACCCAGCAACAACAATTTGAATCAGAGAAAAATAAAGCAATAAAATGTTAGCAACAAACAGTAACAATCCCTATGAGTACAAAATAAAAATAACACACAGTAAATCTGCCTAGCAAAAAGAAGCCTTAATCCTTTTCCTTGCTCTGGTAAGGTTATTTGCTCTGTCCTTTCAAGCAAGCTAGAAGAAAAGAGCTCAGGTGAAGCTAGGTGCCCTGGCCAGCAAAACTAGTCTTCTTACAATGTACAAGAGAGAGAGAGAAAGGATTACAGATAGATAGATAGACAGACAGACAGATATGAGGGATGAGAGAGAGAGAGAGAGAGAGAGAGAGAGAGATTGCCAGCTTACTGACAGCACACAAGCCGGTAGCACACCTCCAAAGAAAGTCTTGCTGTTCTCTTATTGAGAATGCAGCTGAACTGGACAGTAATTATATAAAAGACAAAGAACCTCTGTGTGTAAACACTGAGGCAAGGGTTACCCAAAAGGGCATTTGGCTGGGAAGCCAAGTTTCAAGAAAATACAAAATCACACATGCCCCCACAATGCAAAGCATCATGGGCTGCATATGCAAATCATCACAGAATGTTATGCTGGTCCAACTTTAAGCAGAATTGCATGGTGCCAAAAGGCCTCTCACACAGTTTGTCAAAGGGTGCTAACAGAAGACATAGACATGTGTTTCGTCCTACCAGGACTCATCAGTATGCCTCGCCTGTTTGACACCCAGTGGAATGGACCAGCTACCCCAAGGCAGTGTGCCTGGGATATATTGTGGTGAACCCATTAAAATAAAAACTATTTAAAGACAAAGAACCTCTGTGCGTAAACACTGAGGCAAGGGTTACCCTAAAGGGCATTTGGCTGGGAAGCCAAGTTTCAAGAAAATACAAAATCACACATGCCCCCACAATGCAAAGCATCATGGGCTGCATATGCAAATCACCACAGAATGTTATGCTGGTCCAAACTTTAAGCAGAATTGCATGGTGCGAAGGCCTCTCACACAGTTTGCATAGGGTAGCTCAGAAGAAATAGACATGTTCCATCCTACCAGGACTCATCAGTATGCCTCATCTGTTTGACACCCAGTGGAATGGACCAGCTACCCCAAGGCAGTGTGCCTGGGATATATTGTGGGAACCCATTAAAATAAAAACTATTTAAAAGACAAAGAATCTCTGTGCGTAAACACTGAGGCAAGGGTTACCCCAGGGCATTTGGCTGGAAGCCAAGTTTCAAGAAAATACAAAATCACACATGCCCCCACAATGCAAAGCATCATGGGCTGCATATGCAAATCACCACAGAATGTTATGCTGGTCCAACTTTAAGCAGAATTGCATGGTGCGAAGGCCTCTCACACAGTTTGCAAAGGGTGCTAACAGAAGACATAGACACGTGTTTAGGCCCTACCAGGACTCATCAGTATGCCTTGTCTGTTTGACACCCCAGTGGAATGGACCAGCTACCCCTAAGGCAGTGTGCCTGGGATATATTGTGGTGAACCCATTAAAATAAAAAACTATTTAAAAGACAAAGAACCTCTGTGTGTAAACACTGAGGCAAGGGTTACCCAAAAGGGCATTTGGCTGGGAAGCCAAGTTTCAAGAAAATACAAAATCACACATGCCCCCACAATGCAAAGCATCATGGGCTGCATATGCAAATCACCACAGAATGTTATGCTGGTCCAACTTTAAGCAGAATTGCATGGTGCTGAAAGGCCTCTCATACAGTTTGCAAAGAGTGCTAACAGAAGACATAGACACGTGTTTCGTCCTACCAGGACTCATCAGGATGCCTCGTCTGTTTGACACCCCAGTGGAATGGACCAGCTACCCTAAGGCAGTGTGCCTGGGATATATTGTGGTGAACCCATTAAAATAAAAACTATTTAAAGACAAAGAACCTCTGTGCGTAAACACTGAGGCAAGGGTTACCCAAGGGCATTTGGCTGGAAGCCAAGTTTCAAGAAAATAAACAGTTCACACGTAGTATCATAGTTGCATATGCAAATCACCACATTCAGTGGTATTTCATATGCAGCCCATGATGCTTTGCATTGTGGGGGCATGAGTAATTATATAGATGGAGAGGGCAGAGTGGTAACTGGGAAAACCTGTAATAGCAAAATAATGTGCTGTATGGGAATATTTTTTGCCTTGCTTTTGGAACAGCTTAGAGTGGTGAGTCACTACTAAACTGGCTGAAGACATTCTTGTGCTAATTAACAGCTACTGGTGCTAACTAGTGCCAGCACATGGTCTAAGCTCTGTCTTCTCTCCAAAGGGCGGGTTGCTTGCTGAGGTTTTACAGGGGAAATCAGGTAGGTGTATCAGAAAGCTGTGAACCTTTGTGAGCTCACATGTGGCATGATTTGAGTCATGATGCTATAATTAATATGAAAAACAAGTGTCTGGCAAGTTGGTAACCTGTTCCTTGGTCTTAATAAAAGAAAACTGTCTCAATGTTTTGGTGAATGGAGTATGGGGTTAGTAGTGCTAGCATCCAGCACCAAGGGTGAACAGAGTGCCAGAGAAGGAAGAGGCAGGGGTGGATGGTGGGTGTTTCACAACACACTAAGTGGGGACCTGCCATGGGAGGCTGGCCTTTTTTGGGAATGTGGGAGGAGTTATTCCTCCACATTGAACATCTGGCTTTGGCCTTCCCATTTAATGTTTTGGTGACTACAGTATGGGGTTAACAGTGCTTATGTAACTGTAGTTTACTTTTTGGCTTTTCTCTATTCCCACCCTTGGTATGCAAGCTGGGTAGTGAGTAGGGAATAGAAAGCCCAAAAAGATTACCTCATCCAACTCACTGAGAATATGACCAGTAGCCCACAGGAGAGGAAAAAACCCCAGTTGGATGAAACCTCTGAGGACCATGGCTACTGATCTACCCATCCTCAGGACAAACTAAGAGGAGATGATCCTAGGTTCTTACAACCATATTCTTGTTTCTGAGCAAGGTGAACTGTTTGTAGAGCTGACGTTCCATCTTGATAGTCTTTTGGATGATGCATTCTGGAAGGTCAATTCTGAGGCTGAAGAGGCAGATCCATTCTAAAGGAGTGTCCAGATCCCAAATATGGATTAAGTCCAGCTGAAAAGGGGTGAGCATGGTCCAGGATCCCAGTGTAATATTGGCTGATATTTCAATGGGGTTACAGGGTCAATGTAAGCATGTAGAGCATGAGTTGATTAAATGAACTGCCAGACTCTGAATTGTGAGAAGTATGATGGGTTATGAATTTCATAAAGTAATCTATCAGACTTTGTAGAGGGTTTGACATCCAGATTAGGGTCTCAAGGCTTGGAGTTCAGCAATGTGTGATATGACATCATTAAGGAAGGAATACTGGTTGCCTGGTTGCCACAGATGAGTGTGTTAGACTCAGGGGGAAGAATACAAGGGCCAAAGTGCCCAACTGGTTCAGTTCTGGGGTTGCCAAGGCAGTAAGAGAAAAGAGGTTGGCCTATAGAAAATTCAGGAAGACCAAGACAGAGAGAGAGAGAGAGAGAGAGCTGAATAGGGAAAATTACCTAAGGTTGGCTAGTGTGATAAGTAAGGAAGTCCAATGAGCAAAGGCACAGAAGGAGTTTCAAATAGCTGAAGGAACTAAGAAGGGGGAGAAGGCTTTCTTTCACTATATAAGTGAGAAAAGGGACAAGAAGGAAGAGATTGCTAGGCTTAAGAAAGGTGTGGAGTGGGTGAAGGATAATGGAGGAAAAGCAGAGATACTAAATGAATACTTTTGTTCTGTCTTCACCTGGGAGAAGGATGGACCAGTGCCTTCAGGAGGGAAAAGAGGAGCAGGGGGGAGGGGAACACAGACATAGTGATAGAGGAGGATAGAGTGAGGGAGGGTCTGCTGGCATTGAAAGTGGACAAATCACCAGGCCCAGACAGAGTACATCCAAGGGTACTAAAGGAACTGGCTGAGGAGCTGGCAGACCCACTAGCAGACTATTTAATAGTTCACTAGAATCAGGCATAGTACCACAGGACTGGAGAACAGTATATGTAGTGCCCCTTCACAAAAGTAGTCCCAAGGATAATCCAGGGAATTACAGACCAGTCAGTCTGACCTCCATTGTGGGCAAGCTGATGGAGACCATACTAAAAGAAAGGTTGGTGGAATATCTAGAGGAACATGATCTCCAGGATGAGAGGCAGCATGGGTTCATGGGGGAGAGGAGATCATGTCAAACAAATCTGATTGATTATGCCACAAAGACAGTAGATAGCAGCCAAGCGGTAGACATCCTCTATCTTGATTTCAGCAAGGCCTTTGACTCTGTGCCCCACAAAAGGTTGATCAGGAAGTTGGTGGATCTTGGAGTTGGGGAAAAGATAGTCAGATGGGTGGAAAACTGGCTGAAAGACAGAACCAGATGGTGATTGTGGGGGGAGAGTTATCTGGCACCAGAGAGGTAACAAGTGGGGTCCCACAGGGCTCTGTGCTGGGGCCGGTGTTGTTCAATGTCTTCATCAATGACATTGGGGATGGCATTCAAGGCAAAATGTGCCTATTCACAGATGACACCAAGCTCTGTGGGAGAGTGGACACAGCTGAAGGGATAAGAGACCTACAGGAAGATCTGGAAAAGCTGGGGTGGTGGTCCAGGATCTGGCAGCTTGGCTTCAATGCCAAGAAATGCAAAGTTATGCATGTATAAGAATCCCAGGACAGAGTATTACCTAGGTGGAGTCTAGTATCTGCATCAGAGGAGGAGGAGAAGGACCTGGGAGTGATGATCACTAGTGACTTGAAGCACTCCATGCAGTGCAAGAAAGCAGCAGCAAAGGCAAACATGATGCTGGGATGCATAGCTAGGGGGATCAGTAGTAGGAGAGAGGAGGTTATACTGCCCTTGTACAGGTCACTGGTAAGGCCTCATCTAAAGTATAGAGTCCAGTACTAGTGCACACACCTCAAAAAGGACATTAACCTGCTGGAGAAGGTACAGAGGAGGGCTACAAAGATGAAAGCTGGTCAGTAGGGCAAGGAATATGAGGAGAGATTGAGGGCACTGAACATGTACTCCCCAGAAGATAAGAGGGAGAGAAGGGGCATGATTGGGACATTCAAGTACTTGAAAGGGATAAATAAGGTGGATAAGGAGAGTTTCTTTAAGCTGAGTAGCAACCATATCACAAGGGGAAACAATCTTAAGTTGGAGGATGGAAGGTTTAGGAAGGAGATCAGGAAGCACTTCTTTACAGAGGGGTGGTGGATGCTTGGAATGAGCTACCAGAAGAGGTCATCTCATTGAAGACAGTGGGCAGCTTTAAGAAAGGCTATGATAGGCATAGGGAGAAGGTAAGAATCGTGGGTAGGGAGGATGGGAGGAGTGGGGGGGGAGGGCAGGGACATTAGCTCAAACTGTGGACCCTGCAATACAAGCAAACTTGATAGACCAAATGGCCTTCTTCTGCTGGCTTCTTCGTATGTTCATATGTCACTATGTAGACATTTATGGAGATGATCAAGGATTCAGACAGAAGCTTTAGGTGCCTGGTAGGAGAGGTAACGTGGAAGATGTTAGACCAATGAAGGAAGGGTGGTAAATGCTGTAGGGATGGTAACTGGATAGCAATGTGAATAATTGGAAAGTTCAGTACAATGAATTCAAGGGTTGACTGGGTTATTGTTGCTATAATGAGATTTGCATAGGCATATATTCAGGATGGACTGCTGGTGGAAATGGTGGATATGAGTATTGCTGTGGCTTAATTGCCTCTGGCAGGAGCTTAAGTGGCCATAGTGGTTTTGTAGTGCTGGAGCAATGTCAAAATATTGAAGGAAGCCTGAGAATGGATCTTTGAAGTCTATAGACTGATGTGGCAAAGGGAAGTTGAGAGTAGCATAGAATGCCATGGGTGCCTAGCATGCTTAGTCCAATATAGGACTGTTGTGGGGCATGACTGGGATAGTGAAACAGCCAGGTCAGTTGCAAATGTGCTGATTGAGGAATTTATCAAAGCCTGCCCCCGGTAATGGTATTTGCTGAGGGATTATTGGAGATAAATCCTGAGGGATGAGTTACAAGGACCACTGAATGGGTAGGCTGGCATGATTTAGGGTATCATGATGAAAAGATGCAGATAACTTTATGAATTATGATGACATCCAGGGGCTAGGAAACAGTAGATTTGATATAGTAACTTTAGCAAGGCAGCTGAGCACCAGATATCCAATGGTACATGTTCTGGATAGTAGCTGGGAAAGATCTTAGGAACATCCAATGGCTATTCAGGAAATACAAGGAAAATAACATGGTCAAACAGAGTCAGCACTTTTAGGAAAAGACTATAAGGAGAAGGTATAATGGAAGGTGCCAGTACTGCTATGAGATATCCTATGATTCCCGTTATCCTTAACAGTGATGGTTATTATAGAGTTGGTACATCTCTGAAGGAATTGGGGTCATGTTTCCAGGTAAGAAGACAGAGTGAAGGAGACGCCACTAAATCTTGAATCCTATAAAGGCGTGAGAGGTAGTTATGCCCATACTGCTTGAATTAACAGAATATATAAGGAAGCATTGAAAAATATCATAAAGACAGCTAAAACTAATTTGGAATATAAATTAGCCCATAAAAGGACTGTCATGAGTCACTTTACTCTTATCTAAATAATAAAAAAGTAAACTCTGGGGAAAATAGGGTAGATATTTGACAAGGGAATCAAATGTGAATCAGATATAGATACTGCAAAACATTTTAATAAATATTTCTGCTCAGTTTTTTTCTCCATCAGATAAACCTGTTCAAAGAACATCTTACTCTTCATCACACTTGAGCACGTATGTAATCACTACTTCTTACATAATACAGGCATTTAACAAATTGAAACTGACTACAAGTCCAGGTCCTGATAATATTCACCCAAAATTTCTTAAGGCAACCTCCCAAGTCATTTCCCTTCCATTATCTATCATTTTCAATAAATCACTACAAGAAAGTTTAATACCAGATGATTGGTGCACAGCCATTGTTACACCTATATTTAAGAAGAGAAACCAGGGAAATGTTGAAGATTATTGCCCCATTAGCCTAACTTCAGTTGTAGGGAACTTATGGAAAGGATTATCAAAACAAAGTTAGAGGAAGAGGTTTAAACTCTAAATATTACTGACCGAACACAACATGGCTTCATGCCAGGTCATTCATGTACTGCAAATCTTATAGCTTTCTATAATATCATCAGTACACATCTTGATAAAGGAATTCCTACAGAAGTAACACAACTTGATTTTAGTCGGGCATTTGATAAGGTACCACATACCAAACTTCTATAGAAATTAAAAAATACTGGGTATTCCCATGTACCTTGTTAATTGGATAACTGACTGGCTTATATGCAGGACCCAAAAAGTCAAAATTAATAACATCTTATCTGACTGGAGCTTGGTCACAAGTGGAGTTCCTCAAGATTGGTGCTGGGGCCCACACTGTTCAATATATTCATTAGTGATATGCAAGCAGGACCAAATAATTATCTGTCCAAATTTGCTGATGACACTAAACTGGGGGGCAGAGCCAATGACCCTAACAATTTGGCAACACTAGTTAGTGATCTAGAGAAAATAGAACACTGGGCTACTGAAAACAAAATGTTCTTCAGTCATGATAAATGTATTATAGTGTATAGTGGAACGTCGTTCTCCACCGAAATCCATTGCTGTCGAAACGTTGTTCTCCTACACTAGTGACGTTCGCAGTGCAGCAGAATGATTTTTTGTTCTACTGCACTGCGCACGTCACACACTGTGTCCTTGAGCAGCATTTGACAGTTAGGGCTCACTCCATAGATAGAACACATAGCCAAAGCAGCAATGTCGGAGGCAGTACTAATGTTTAGCGTGAAAACGTTCAAAATGTAAAGTTCTTAAACAGTTAAAATGTCAAGCATGAAAATGTTCAAAATGTAAAGTTTTTTTTTCCTTCTAGCAACCCAGTTAAAATGTTTTGAAGCAGAAACATGCTGTAGTGATTTTTTTCCCCAAAAAAACAACATTCCGCCATACACTATAAAGAAAAGTGAGGAATAGTTGACAACAGGGCTAATTACTGCTGGCACCAGACTGACGGATTTCGCCTCGAGCTCCACGAGGTAATCATCATAGTGCTAACTCAGTGAAAGAATAGCCCTGTTGTCAACTGTTCCCCATGCACTATCCTATATGTTCTTCACTTTGGAAGAAACAACCCAAAGCAAGATTATTATCTGAACAATATAAAACTTAAAACATCTATTTGTGAAAAAAGATCTGGGGATACTCATATCTATCAAATTGACATCTAGGGAACATTGTATAAAAACAACTAAAATGATCAATGCTCTCCTAAAACAAATTAAATGCACTTTCATTATCTGTACAGAACAGTGTATCATCCCGTTGTATAGGACTTTCATAAGACCATATGCTGACTATGGCTCCCTATTCTGGAACCCCAATCTTAAAGGGGTCATACTTTGTCTGGAACAAATACAGAGAAGGGCCAGTAAAATGGTACCAAGACTTGCACAACTAGATTACCCAACAAGACTAAAACCTACTAGACTACATTCACTAGAAACTAGGAGGAAAAGGGGTGACTTGTTAATGACTTATAAATTACTTCAATCATCTACCCGTATGAACCAATGTGGACTTGTTTATTCAACTAGAAGAATAGTCCCTAGACTGCATAATAAGCAGTTGGAAGTCCAATCCTTTAAAACTAACAAAAGGGGAATTTTTTTCTCCATAAGAGCACCAAGGCTATGGAACACCTTGCCACAGGAACTAGTTAATGCATGTAGCTTAAACGCTTTTAAAAATAATTTAGATAGTTGGATAAAGGAGAACTTATGTTAAGTTCTGAAATGACCCACAAAATGTGGGGGACATCCTAGAAGGGCCACAGCCTTCTTTTGTCTCTTAAACCAAGTAATACCAAGTAATCCTGCAGAGTTGGCTGAGAGTTGACATCTTCTATAGTCTAGTCAAATGGGATTCCAAAAATGGGTCCTGGTGAAATTACTAGGATGTATTGATGGTTGTATGGAGACATAACAGTCTATAGGGCATGCTGTTCAAGGGATGTTGCTGGAAGAAGGTTTCCTCAGGTAAGAACAGGTATGCCATAGAGCATTGGAAGGGAGCTGTTATGATGGCCAAAGTAGGATTATGAGACAGATTAATGGGTAGAAGTAGCTGACCAGGCAGTGATGCTGGATGTCAATAGATGTAGGAATGCCCAAAATGAGCCACAGCAAACGTGCAGGAGCCCCAAGCCACCAGGGTGACTAGAAGGAAAGCAGCAGTCCTGGAATGGAGGGAAAAGACCAAGCAGAAATCCACTGACTGAAGGATGGAGCTGGATAAGAAGATGGCTGAGGTCAATCAGTACAGACATTGGAATGTGCAGGGAAGGTACAAGACAGGGGCAAGTGCCACATTATACCAGAATTGAATGCAGGAAAGCAGAACCAGGCCTAGGTGGGAGATCCATGTCAAACCAAGAAGCAAATCCAGGTACAAGGTGCCACAAAAGTTAAGGTGCGAGGGTCCCACCTCTGAAGGAGATGGCAAACTGGAACACTTGGTAGCAAGGTGCTGCAGTGATGGGGAATGGGTTCCCTCCTCCGAAGGAGAGGGCAAACTGGAACTGCAGATAGGGAAATGCACTGGAATCATTGCTGGAAGACCATTGCATGGGAGAAGGGGAGCATCAGGGGAAAACTTGTAGAAGGCTTCAGGCACACATTCTTGAAGAGAAGCAAATGGCACATATCCAGCAGGAAGCAAGGGAAATGTGGGAAGACATGTTCAATAGGAAGGCAATTGAGAAACAAAGACATCCAGCATAGCAACAAGGAAGGAGAAGGCAACATGGAGCCAAAGGACTGAAGACTGGATGAGGGTGAGCGGGAAGACAAGCCACAAGAATGATGCCCAGGAGCACAGGAAGAGGTGGATGACAAGCAGCAAGGGAGTCCAGGAGTCAAGTCAGAGGTGGAGGTCGAAAGAAAACCAGCTGGTGGGGTCCAAATCCAGAATGTGAGGAGGCCATGGTAGGGACAAGTACATGGAGTCCATGGAAATGTAGGACATAGTCGGGTATGGTAGGATACTGAAGACAAATGGGGTTCAGTGGTCCCATTCCCAAAGAGAATGCAGCAACTGGGTATCAGGTATAGAATGCAGTTAGTGGAAGCAATAGATTGAAGGCAAATGGGGTATGGTGGTCCCATTCCTGAAGGGAATACAGCAACTGGATATCAGGTATAGAATGCAGCTAGTTGAAATGGTAGATTGAAGACACAGGCTCACATCTCCAGTAGTCAGGGTGAGCTAACCTTCACTCAATGCCACACCAGGCAGAGTTTAGAGACAGAGACAGTGGAAAGTTGACCGGACGTATAACTGGTAGAGACTGAAGGCAGATGAAATAGGCTCTCATGCCCGGTAGACAGCAGAAGTCTACCTGCACTGTTATGCCTCAGTAGGTAGAGTTGGGGAAGAAGCTGTTGGACTACTGGTATGGGCTGAGCAAGGAAAGGGGAGCAGACAGCTGAGGAGTAGGAGATGGGCAAAACAAAGAAGGACAAAGGGGATGGTAGTAAGATGTTAGAGGACAGGTGGAATATGACTACTGTAAATGCCATTAAGGCAGAGATAGGGGAATGCAGTGAGAAGCATGTAGCACAATAATGGAATGCAAGGCACAGTCTAAGGCTGGGTAGCCTGCAAGGTCCTGGCACTTGGGTTAATATCCCAATACTGACAATGTAGTGCAGCATGAGGAGGGTGCTGCACTTCTGAGGTGCCGTCTTTCGGATGAAATGTTAACCCGAGGTCCCATTTGCCTGTTCTAGTGTTAGTTCAGATGGATGTTAAAGATCCCATGGCACTTATCGAAAAGAGTAAGGACATTTTTTTTATTTACAACTTCAAAACAAATAATAACAAGTAATGTTAATTCACATCCAATAATACATAAATAAAAGAATAACTCAAAAAAGTATTACAATCATACTATTCAAAACGAAACACAATTTACAAAATGTTTAGAAAAGAAAAGGAACTAAATGACAAAAAAGTATTAATTCATACTTGTCCCCTTTCATAATTCATAAAATGAAAAAAACATAAAATAAGTATTTCAATCATACTCCCATCAGATTACTTTCAAAATAAATATTTAACATGATAAGAAAAATTATGAAACTACCCAATACCCACCTCCCCATAAAGTAGTTGGAGAATTTTTTTTTTAACTTCAAAATAAATATTCAAAACACATTATGAAAATACAAAACAGAAGCACATCATGTAAAGGAAATAAGTATTACATCATACATTGTAAGTCACATATTAATCCAAATTTGTAAAAACAAAGGAAAATATGTATTAATGCATACTGCTCTGTCTTATCCAATACTGTATGGTTTTGCTTAAAGATCAGACATTTATAAGGAAAAACTACTAACTAACAGACATATCTTAAAAACTACCCCCCCCCCCCGGAAATAATGAAAAAAAACCCCAAATATATATATATATATATATATTCATTCCCCATTCTAGAAAACAATAATATGATTGTAATAAATTCCCCAAATAAAACAAAATATCCTCAGGAAAGAAGCATTACTACCCTCCCCCCAATGCAGAGATGGGAAGAGAGATTATTTCCCAATTGTTTTTCCAAAGCTCATTGTTAAACCCTGAAAGAAAGGTAAGTATTCCATCATGCTATTATCCAATGAAAGTAAACCGTTTGTATCAACCTCAGACCATGAGTGTATCTTAAACCTTCAAGAATATTTCTTACTTAAGTAGAAAATAAAACATAACTGCCTTGTGCATAATCTCTGTATTATACCCACCTTTACCCATGGGTGGATTGGTGAATCCCTCTTCCCATTTTCTATAAGGAAAAACAAGTGTTGATTCTTCCATATATTGATGGCTTAAGGAATCCAAAAGATTGCTCCCCACCACTTGTGATGTACCTGGGCAGAGAACAGAGAAAGTTCCTTTAACTTAACTTCAATAATGGCATTTTCCACCATATGGAATAACTGCTGTTCAGAAATTACCATTCATTGGAGGATTAGATGGCATCTCCCATGCCAAATATAAAATTTGCAACAGGCTAGGATCACCCATATGGTATGCTTCTCATATTCCTGCCAATCCCTAGGTAGAAGTCCTAGCACAAAATGTCTGGAGAAATTGTATGAAAGAGAGACATTGGCCAATTCTGTATAACTATGTCCCAAAAATGTTGAATATAGGGACACTGAAAACATAGATGTTGCATTGTTTCTATTTGTGGCACACATGATAATCTGGGGCAGCACCTTTCTTCAATTTCTTTGTTTTTAAATTTCCTTTATCATTTAGGCAACCATGGAGGGATAGCCATGTAACATCCAACATTTGTTTGGAGAGTCTAGGGGAGGCCAACATCTGTCCTATTAATATTTTTTCCTGCTGTGGTCTAATAAAAAATTGGGGATGCTCTTAAAACCATCTTTGTATTATATGGTCATATAGAAGTTACCTATGGAGTGTCATAATCTAGTGTTTAGAAAACATCCATAATTTGAGTTTTCCAAAACAGGCCCGGAACTGAGCTGGGAGCTCCAAAAGGGATCTTTGTTTAAGAATTACCTCATGAGTTGGCCATCATTGAAGGAAGGGGTCCAAAAAATCCTTTAGCTAAGGTATCCATAATTTGTCTTTACTGAGCAACACTGGTTTTAAATTATAGGTAATGTACATGGAAAAGAAAAATGGTATAGGGTTGACCGTTTTCAAGCCTCCAAGGGCTATGTCTAATAATAAAATCACTCTCTTAATAGGGTTGAGATGGCTTCCCCAAATAGATTTGAAAAAGCATGCATACATCTTTGTTTTGAGTTGTTGGGATAGGAGAAATATCCAGCTGAAGTGTAATAATGAAGCTAATAAGTATGTTTTAATCATGAACACTCTCAAGTTTGGACAGTCTCCATCTGTTCCAGGTATCAACTTTCTCTTGGGCCCAATTAAGCTGGTGCTGTCAGTTCGTTAAGGCCATATCCCTGGCATCAAAGATAATTCCTAGGATTTTACTAGGCTCCTTGGTCACTGGAATGTTTAAAATGGTGTCTGATGTATATTCTGTCTCATCAATGAATACGCATTTACTCTTCTCAAAATTAATTTTTGCTCCTGTTATCTCAGTAAATTCTCACAAAATATTTCCCACTTGTGTGCAGGAGTCTGCATCTGCTAAAGTGAGACAGATATCATCCCCATCAGCTATGGTGCGTATTTTTATATCTGTACTGGAGAAGGATAGCCCATGTAATATTAGTGGAAAGATTAATTTTCCGAATTAAAGGATCTAATGTTAAAATATAAAGCAAGGGGCTCAAGGGGAAACCTTGCCTCACTCCTCTAGCAATTACACATTCTGATCTCAGTCACCCATTGCAGTAAGGTATCACCATGGAATTATTGTAACAGGCTTGGATCCATTGTACAGAAATGTTCGGTATGCCATAAGCATGTATACAATCTCATAAATATTGACGTGACACAAAATCAAAGGCTTTGGACTGGTCTAAAGAAAACAAAAAGCCTGAAATGTCCCCTTCCTGTCCCTTTTTGCATAATTTTCCTTGAAAATATGAGATTGTCTTGTGTGATTCTCCCAGGGATTGTACATGCCTGTGCTGGGTGTATGAAAGATTCTGCCACCAGAGCCAACCTATTACTAAGGAGTTTTGTGAACATTTTTAGATCAGCATTGAGCAATGTGATAGGATGCCAATTACTGAGTAAAGTTCTGTCCCCAATTTAAAAAGCATCACCATCAAACCCACACTCATACGATCTGTGACCAAGTGGGAGGCTAACATGGCATTAAACAGGGCAACTAACTCCTCTAATAAATGTTGTGTCAGATATCTATAAATTTCATAAGGGATACCATCCATGCCTGGGGAAGATCCTGTTTTTAAGTTATTTATTACCCCAACTAATTCAGATTTGGTAATGGGCTGTATCAGTAAATGTTGGTGTTCTACAGAGAGGGTTGGCAGATCACAAGATGCTAACCAGTCTCTTCTATCTGAGTCCAATGTTGGGTGCTTGGAAAACATATGTGAAATATGTTGTACTTCTTGTGATATATCTGTTTTATTTGTAAGTTGTTCTCTTGATGTGGATGTAAGAGTTGCTATAAATTTCTGTTTGTGTTGTGTTTGGTAGAAGTGCAATGGGTTAACAAAATCTTGTTTCCCCTGTGTCCCAAACTTCTGTTCTAAGAGTAGAAAAGAGCAGGGGAATTTTTTATTTAAAAGATACATCACAGCATATGTACAGCAAAGAAAAAACATAAATAAGCAAAACAAAAAAATTAAGCATTAATTCATTCATATATACAATAATAAATACCCTGTATTTGCCCACCCACCAGCCGGTGCCCTCCCAGCCACAAATACACTTTCACTACCAAATGGTCTTAAAATCATCTACCTAAACATAAGAAGTCTTGTTCCCAAAATCTCCCTACTGCTACCCATGGTACATGCCTACAACCCTGACATCATTGTGATCACTGAAACTTGGTTGTCCAAAAACATTCCAGACTATGCTATCGCTATCCCTGGCTTTACAATATCTAGACAGGACAGAACTGGGCGAGGTGGTGGTGTGGCTCTCCATACCTCCTCTACCCTCCAGATCACTCCTTCCTTCACAACTTCTGTTCAGTCATAGCATGAGGCTCTCCTTTTAAAAATCTCCTATAATCACACAGTCCCCATCTTCATCACTGGAGTTTACTGTCGCCCGGGAGAGCCACATTCCAATGTCACTGACTTGGTCTCAAAGCTCTCCTCATTTGCCAGCGATGGTGAACTATTCATCCTGGGTGACCTAACTCTAAACTGGCTGGTCCCATCACTGGCTAATACCTGTGTCTGTTCCACTACTGAAGCCTTAAGTCTCCATCAGCTGATTCTGGAACCCACTCGCCTAAACCTTAAAACACTAAACCACTCCCTGCTTGACCTGTTTCTCACCTCCCATCCCCATTGAGTAGTGGCCTCTGGACTATTACCAGACTCTATCAGTGACCACCACATGACCTTTGTAGTGCGGAAAATACATAGGCCTATACTTCCAGCTAAAACTATTTTCACTAGACCCTTCACATCACTTGACCTGCAATCATTGCTCCATGACCTTGCGCAAACTGACTGGTTCTCCCTTATCAAAGCAACATCACCTGACAGGGCCCTTGCCTACTTCACTTTTAATTTTTTTCAGGTTTGGAATTCCAGAGCCCCGCGCCATAAAACAAGGATCTGTGACATTCACCTCCCCGGGTCACTCCTGAGCTTCTGGCCTGACAATGTGCTCATGACCTTGTGTGGCGCAAAGCCAAAGTCTCCAACTGCCCTGGTGATCACCAACATTACCGTGAACTTCAGAATGGCTGCACTAAAGCAGTCCAAAGCAAAGCAAACTAAAGCAAAGGAATGGGCAGACTAGGTGGGCTATAGGCCCTTATCTGCCGACACTGTCTATGTATTTATGTATAATCCACCTTGCTAAAGCCAAGCACTTCAAGTCTAATTAACAAACTAATACAAACAACTCATCTAAATTCTGGAAGATTGTTCACTCCCTCTTCTCACCATCCTCTAACCCTCTGCCACATATCCTCAGGCACAATCACTCTGTCCTCTCTGAACTTATCGCTATTGCCAAATGCTTCAACTCCCACTTTGCCACCTGTGCCTCTTCTCTGCTAAGCATCCTCTCAAGTCTATCCTCTGCACCTGTGGCCCCCTCTTACACCCCACACTCTGATTCACCCTTCACTGCTCTTCCTCCCACCCCATGTTGCTCCCACATCCTGTCCCCTTCCTCCTCTGCTCCTCTGCCCTGTCCCCCTCCTCCAAATCTCTAACACTCCTCTCCCTGCTCTCCTTCTCTCCTGTCTCTCCAGACACTACCCTTCTAGCTCTCCTTGCACTAAACCCTACTAAAGGCTCCTCGCCTGATGGCTTTGACCCTAGGCTCTGCTACCTCTCTGCTCCTTCCATAGCCTTCCCACTCTCCCTGTTACTAAACCTCTCATTTGGGACTGTCACTGTTCCTTCTGTCTGGAAACATGCTGTTGTCCTCCCCCTTCCGAAGGTGGGTGACTCCTCCTCTCCTGGGAACTATCGTCCTATCTCTCTACTGCCAACCTTAGTTAGGTTACAAGAACACATAGCCCTCAACCAACTTTCCACATTTCTCTCTGACTCTGCTTTCTTCATTCCCTTCCAGTCTGGTTTCAGGAAATCCTACTCTACCACAACCTCTCTGCTAAGGTTAACTGAGACCATCTCCTCAGGCTTTGACAAAGGGATCATTACCTCAGCTATCTTTGTAAACCTGGCCAAAGCCTTTGACACTGTCCCTCAACTTCTCCTCCTCCTTCACAGCCTTTCAGCTGCTGGACTATCCCCTTCTGCCACATGATGGTTCAGTGCCTTCCTGTCCGGCAGGTTGCAATCAGTAAGAATAGCTAATGCTATCTCTACCCCTCTGCCTATAACCACTGGAGTCCCCTGAGGCTCAGTGCAAGGTCCCATTCTGTTCTTCATCTTTTTCAATGACCTCCCCCTGGTTTGCACTGCATCCAGCATCCATATGTATACTGATGATACAGTATTGTTTACCTCTGGCAATACTGTCACTGATGTCACTACCAGGCTCCAGTCTGACTTCACTGAAGTCTAACTCTGGTTTAGTTCTCATCAACTTTTTCTAAAGGCCAAGAAGACAGTCTCCATGTCCTTTGGCACAAGGCAGAGACTTGCTAGGCCAAGTCACTTCCCCACCTTTCACACCCTTGATGGGACTGTTCTTGAGGACTCCTTCTCTTTCAGGTATCTCAGCATCTGGCTGGACAGATGCCTTGACTTCTCAGTACACATTGATGCTGTTCTGAAAAAAACTAAGGCCCAAGCTTGGGGCTCTTTACAGAAACCACAACTGCATCCCACTCTCTGCCAGGCATGAGCTGGTACAGAAAATGATCATGCCCATTTTTGACTACTGTGACATAGTCTACAATGCTGCCCCACAGTCCCATATATCCAGACTGGACTTCCTCTTCAATTCCTTCTGTCATTTTGCTCGTGATGCCCCTCCCCACACCCATCATTGTGACCTCTATCACTCTCTCAACTTCCTTCCTTCCCCTACACTCCCGGCGTGCGCTACATGGTTCATCTCTAAATTCTAGCTTGGCTGTCTCCCTTCATATATCTCTTCCTCTCTTGGCACCCCTACCCACTCTCTCTATTCCTTGAGATCCAAGGCTGGCACTCATACCTTCTCAGTCCTCTGCTGAACTACTTCCTCTAGCAAAAAAAGCCTTCTCTTACCACTTGCCTAAAATGTGGAATTCACTTCCTCCACAAATCTGCCACTTCTTCTCCCTATATTCCCTTACCTCTGCTCTGCACAATTATCTTACACCTACCTGCACCTGCTCCGGACTCCCTCCTTGCCTACCTGTCTCCCTGTCTCTCTCTCACTTTTTTCTTTCCCTCTCAATCTCTTCTTTTTCATCCCCCCACCCCACCTGCACTTATACTGCCTCTTATAGACTAGCTCTTAAAAAGGTGACTGGATCCTATGTGTTCACCCTTGTTGCAACTGCATCACCTGTGAACTGCCTTTATTGTATGCATTTGTAAACCTTGCATCCTATGCTTTTGACCCTGTACTGATTCTTCATGTATGCTGCTCCTATGAACCACCAGTACAGTAACTGTTGCATCAGCCTATTATGCACTCAATTGCCTGGAACCTATTTTGAAATTGTATGTATGTATTCACCATCTGTTATTTATGTATCTATGAACTCTCACTCTGTACATCCTTCTCCCCATTTCCCCCAGGATGTACTGTGAGAAGAGCATTAAGTTGCTCAGTGTATCTTTTCTGGTGAAACAATTCAATAAATAAATAAAGAGTAAAAATAAACTTCATAAAATGACATTAAAAGGGGATAAAGCAAATAGGATTTCTGCTAAGGAAAGAAGAGGAAAATAACTTACAATGTGAGTGACAACATTTACCACACTTCTTAAAAAATAGCTATTTACAAATGGGAAGATTGTCCTTAGAAAGCTAAACTATTATTCCTACTGGGTTCATTTAAACTTTATTGGGAAGGAAAGACCCCTCCACCATCTTGAAACCTTTCCAGAAGTGTGAATGTTCCTATCTTTCATATAAACAGAACACATAGCTTTTTCAACTAGTATACCTACTGGTTCATTAGGCATTAGTTTTTGATACTGCACTCAATGACATCTAGCTTGCCAAATATAGAATTTTAAACAACACAGGTAAACAATTAATGGTCCCTGATCATACCTATTTAGGTTATGCAGGACCACACCTATAATAAAAAATTCATAGTTCAGATCTACAATCCATGGAAGCTTCCATCTTTCTTTCAGATATAGCCATAGACTTCTAACATATGAACATTCAACAAAAAAAGTGTCATGGATTCCTCTACTGCTTGACAAGCATAATAACGGTAGCTATGGTCTTCCTGAGCGCTGTGCTTATTGTTACCTCTAATATTGAGTCTGCCATACACTGTAAGCCATAATAGTTCCCACATATGGTGAGGTATTCTAGGGTTATTAAGTTGTGATAAAATGTGTTTGTTTTTGCAATCAGGGCAATTTTTAAACTCGAGGACATCTGGATATATCTTTGTGACAATAAATGTGTAAAGAAGAGTTCTAGATTTACTGCAAATCGGATGTGATGTTAACCCCCATTTATGCAATTTGCTTGTACCAGGTCTGAAAAATAAAACAGGAATTTTAAGTCTGGCAGTTATTTTGGGAGGAGGAGTTATCCACTGGGACAAGTATGAACCCAGAGAGTGATTTATCCATTTAGATCATAAGGCTTCAGAGCCTTGAATTCCAGTTTTGAAATTCAAAGAGATAAATAGAGAGTTAAAGAAGGTCACTGGGTCAATCATCCCCAGGCCACCCATTTTCTGAGGAAGGTATGTGAAGCATCTTTTAACCAGGTTCAACTTGTTACCCCATAACATTTGAAAGAAGGAAGCATATAACCTTGATTCTAACACTATTGGTGGTGGAAAAATCTTGGCTACATAGAGCAAAAAGGGCATACTGAAGCATTAATGACCTGGATTCTTTTAATTTTTGTCATTTTATGCATTTCCACCTGGAAACTTTTGTTTCAGCACCTTGTAAGGCTGATTCCCAGTTTTCTAGAGGCAAATTTTGTGGTCCAAAGATTATACCTAAGATTTTTAAGGAGGATGTAGTTATTTTAAATCCGTTAATATTTATTTGTGGTTGGGGAACAGGGCCAAGGAAGAGGCCTTTACATTTCCCTACATTAAGTAGTGAATTTGATACTTTAGAATGGTCACTAATTACCTGAAGTAGAGAGGGGATGTGTGTAGGATCTAGCATAAATATTACAATATCATCTGCATAGGCTCGAGCTAGTAGAAGATCACCTGGGGTTGGTCACTTGAGTCCTTGCCACTGTGTTGTTTCATGAATTTTCCTTAATAGAGGATCTAGGGAGAAGATATAAAGTAGGGGACTGAGGGGACACCCTTATCTTATTCCAGTTGTAAGTTTTATTTCTTTACCTACTGTATGTTTTGTTTTATAACAGGTTTAACCAAAACTGAGGAATAAAGCAGTTTTATTCACTCAATAAACTCTTGTGGTATTCCATATTTTCTCAAAGTGGAAAACAAAAAAGGGTGGTAAACTCAGTCAAACACCTTGCATTGGTCTAAGGACAGGATGCATCTCCTTTTCTTTTGAGTACTGTAATGTTCTATAAGGTCTCTTATGATCATAACAGGATATTGTATCTTCCTCTCAGGGAGCCCACGGTACTGTGAAGGATGTATTAGTCCATCAGCTGCCTTTTTGAGCCTATTATTAAATATTTGAGTAAGAATTATGTAATCAGAATTTAAAATAGATATGGATGTTCAATTCTGAATGCAGGATCTATCCCCAGATGTAAATAAAAACACAATCAAACCAGAGTTAAACAGGTGATGTATGGCTTTAGCAGAAAAAAAATAAGAGAAGACTACATTTAAGCAAGCTGCTAATAAGAAGGGGGAAGCTTTTTATAATTCATACAATAGGCCATCAGGTCCAGGGGAAGCTCATAATTTAAGAGATTGCATTGCTTGTAAGATTTCAGGTACCGTAATGGGGAGGCTAGTTCTGGCAGCTTATTGGGACCATCAGGTACATTAACACCCGATTAATAAGTGTCCTAGCTTCCTCTGAGGGAGACATATGCATATAATGGGAGTGTAAATGATCAGAAATAACTTCATACATCCCTTTTTCAGAATCTATCAACATCCCTTTGCTGTCCCTTAACATGTGTATAGACATGTTTTTATTTCTGGTTTAAAAGCATTCAAACAGCTCTCCTATAGGGTTTTTTTTTGAGTGCCATATAGTATTTCTGCTGTCAAGATTTTAGCTCTATCATATTGGAAGTCTTTCATATCAGCTTTGATGTTATTCTATTTGGGGACTATAGTTATGTTTGGTACAGAATGATAAAGAAAATAAATATTGGAGCTGATTACAGAGTTTTAAGTATTTTAGGAATTTATTTCTTTCCTTAGTGTTCCCATATTTCTGGAAACAGTTTTTCAGATCCTCTTTGGTGTCCGACCACCATGATCCTAAGTCTTGATACAGAAATGGCACATAGGTTCTTGCTTTAAGAAGCTGATAAATCCCCCTTTGAACTTCTGAGTCCCGTTAAATAGATATATTCAATTTCCACCTTTTATGATGGACAATGTTCATAGGTTTTTGAGAAAATATGATTTTTAGAAAAAGGTGATGGGAGAATACTGTGGGGTGTATCTCTAAGTCAGGGATGGGTACTTTTTTGGAGATGAAATAATGGTCTATGTAGGTGGTGAATTTCTCTCTTTTGTAGGTATACTGTGTTCCTTTTTTAATTTTCTTACACTACATCAATTCAGCTATCTGTACCAGATTATACAGTGCATTAGAATCACAATATGACTTTTTCCCTTCTAACCTCAAACCTGGCTTAGGCAAATCACAGTTAAAGTGTCCCCCACAAATTATATGTAGTGGCCAAATATGGCTGTAAGAGATTAACTAAAGCCACTCTTTCAGATTTGACTTGGGGCCTGTAAATGTTAATAAAGCAGTAGGCAGTGTTTTCCTAGCTGCCATCAATAATTAATAATCTGCTTGGGATGACATCCACCAGCCTTTTAAGTGAAAATGAAAAGGAATTACATAGCCCTAGATCATCAGCTTTATCTGTGCCAAAAGATCAGTAGGAAGATCCCCATAGCCATTCTGAGGAAAATAGATGAGCCTGGTCCAAAGTAAACATCCAGGACTCCTGAATGAAGCAAATGTCTATCTTAGAATTGTGCAGATATTGGAAAATCGCATTCCTTTTAGAGTTGTTAATCAGACTACATACATTCAGGGATCTCACTGACAGATTGGCATGAGAGATAATTACTGGGAGAGGTATCAGGAGTTTTTCCTTTGTAGTCTGGAGTTTCAGGTTAAGATTGGAGAGAGTAGAGGTTTTCTGGCTCACCCAACTCCTTGTCTGACTCTCCTCAAGCTGTAGCTAAGGCAGCATAAGAGTTTGAAGTTTCATTTGGAATATCCTTTTGTGCACTTGGGGGGGGTAGGTTTTACCTTCCTTGTAAGCCTTCTCCTGGGAGTAGGAGCAGGTTTCAGAGTAGTTTTGGGATTGTTGGAGCTTCCTGTGGATGCCCCAGGGGGGTCCTGGTCACACACACGGGTATGTAGAACTGCCGGGGGAAGAGGGGGTTGCATTTTTGGATTAACTGTCCATTCAGAAACTTCATCATCCTGACATTCTACATTCTACTTATTGTCTTGCGGTGGGTGGAAAGGAGATGGAGTGGGGGGGTATGTGTACCAGGTTTGTCTGTGGAGGGTTCATCCTGAGCTATTTGGATTTATCAAAACTTCCCAGGTTATCTCAAAACCACTATCACTTATTTTTAATAAATCTCTGCCAGAAAGTTCCATACCCAATGAGTGGCGCACAACAACTGTTACCCTGATATTTAAAAAAGGCAACAGAGGCAGTGTTCAGAACTACCGCCCAATTAGTCTGGCCTCTGTAGTTGGTAAATTGATGGAAAGCGTCATCAAGATGAAGACTGAGAATGAGTGTACAAGATTAGGGATTCAAGATTCTTCTCAGCATGGGTTTACACCAAAACATTCATGCACTACTAACATGATATCTTTCTATGATAACATTAGTGCATTACTGGATGTGGGTATACCCACTGATGTAGTACTACTTGGTTTAAGTTGGGCTTTTGATAAATTACCACATAACAAACTCATAACCAAAATGCACAACTTGGGTTTGTCCCTAGATATTGTTAACTGGACATCTGATTGGTTGACCAACAGGACTCAAAGGATCAGAATTATTGATGTGTTATCTGATTGGGTTGCAGTGTTGAGTGTAGTCCTCCAGGGATCAGTTTTGGGACCCACATTGTTTAATCTCTTTATTTGTGACCTTCAATTGGGACCCAACAAATATATGGCAAAATTAGCAGATGACACTAAATTAGGGGGTAAGGTTAACAACCATGATAATATAGCATCACTAGAGGCTGACCTGGAGAGAATTGAAAAATTGGATAAACACAATGGTATGCACTTTAATCAGGACAAATGTGTGGTTATACACCTTGATAAAAATAATCCAAATAATGTATATTATATTATAATAACAATTTACCACTCCAGGTATCCAAATGTGAGAAAGACTTGGGCATATTCGTTAATAATAAAGTTACACCTAGGGATCATTGTATCAAAATCTCCAATATGGCAAATAGACTTCTAAGACAAATTTATCAAGCATTTACAAATCACTCTGAACAATGTCTCATTCCACTCTTCAGGGCTTATATCAGACCATATCTTGACTATGAGTCTCCCTTCTGGAGCCCGAGTCTTAAAAATGATATAGCCATGCTGGAACTAGTTCAGAGGAGAGCTACTAGAATGGTACCTAGACTAGCACGTCTTGACTATCCCTCCAGACTTATGGCCACTGGACTCTTTTCATTCCAAAATAGAAGAACAAGAGGTAATATGCTCTTAGTTTATAACTTGCTTCAATCATCTAACCTCATGGAACAATGTGGATTATCATATTCAAATAGAAGACTAGTACCGAGAATACATAATAAGCAGTTAAAGGTTAACTCATATAAAACCAACAAAAGGGGGTCATTAATTTACAGTTAGGGCACCTAGAACATGGAACACTCTACCACAAGAACTAATTGAAGCTCCAAACACTAAATAATAAATTGGATACATGGATTTGGGAAAACCACCAATAAATGTCCCACATTGTGTGGGGAACAGTCACGACTGGCTTTCGCCTTCTTCTGTTCAACTAAACCAAGTAATACCAAGTAAAAAGCTCAGGGCTGATCACCAAGGCCTTGTTTTTTGCTGCCCAGGGACACTCAAAAAGTCATGTCCAGTTTCATCATACAAGTCATATTTTGTCAGATTGGTGCATTGGTGACTGTTATGCCCTACCTCCCCACAGTTGTCACACATCAGTCTCTCGCACACGCTTGATAGGTGGGTTTTCGCCCCACATTTGTAACATGCACGTGGATATCCAGCATAAAAACAGACTCCCCTGTCCCTGCTTAACAAAAAGGAATTTGGAATATGTTCAATACCACTGTCATTTTGTTTTAGCTTGACCTTATATTTCCACCTCCCAAGTCCAAAACAATTCTGAATCCAGAATGGCTTCTGAAGAACTGAGTACCTAACAGTTTTAAGATAATCAGTAGGTGATGTCCTCCACATGGACTTCCTTTTTCCTAAACATTATTGTAACATATTTAATTAAAGGTTTTGTTAGAGGAATCATAAGGAAGGGGTGGAATTTAACTTGGTTATATGTTTGCCAAAAGATTTCAAGCGCATATGAGGAACAAAAACTTATAGGGTCACCCTCCTGAGGCTGTATAGAAAAAGCTGTCTGGATTGGTGAAGCAGCAGATTGTACATTAGTTTTGGCTGGGTTGTCATCCACTGACTCATCACTACATAAAGCAGTCATGTTTGGGAGGTTCCATTTAGAGAGAGTCAAAGCATCCCTTTTGTTTTTATAGTCCTTCTTTTTTGTGTTCTTTAGGCCAGGTCCTCTAGCTGAAAAAGCAGACTGTGTCCCCTGTTTGGCTCCCATTATCTGTCTGGTATTTAATTTGAAGGTCTGTTTCATTGTTTTCGGAGGCTGGTCAGCAGATTTATGTCCACTAAATGTGAATGTTGTAGAAGTAGAAGAAGTCTCAATCAATTTTACTGTTTTTGCCTGTGTAACCTCGGAGGGGGCACTCCTGTCAGTTGCAGGTAACTTAGAAACATTTAAAGGTATGTTAGCAAATTCAGCATTCTCACGGCCTCGTAAAAATTGGCTCTCACTCTCTCTCCCCAAATTTAAAATATTTATCTCTACCCACTACTGTGAGAAATTCCACTGCCAACCACTATCAGATTTGTGCAAAGAAAAGAACAGTACCTGAGAAAAAGCCTGTCCAACATCAAGTGTTGCAGTCTGAGACTTTGATGCTCCTGAGTCACAGGAGCCTTCCAAGGAATTGACAGCACTGTCACACCCATTGACAGGAGCTGTTTTAGACTGAAGATGAAGTAAGTCATTTTTAATCTGGTACCTTCTACAATCTGGTTTTTGCTCCTCTTCTCTAAGCACCTGCATTTTTTTCTCCTGTAGATCTCTTATAGATGTTGCTGATTTCACCTCTAACTCCATTAAGTCTGGGTTTATCAGATCTTCTGCCAAGACATATATATCTGTACCTTATTTATCCATTGAGTTTATCGTCTCAGGTTCAGCAATAATTGTAGTTTTTTGCAAGAGGTGGAAGCCCACTCCTCTGTCTCTACAGCATTCACCACCTCCAGCGGCTCCCCCAGAGTGGCCATCTTGGAAAAAATGGCCAAGGATTCCTCCTACAGCAAGAGTAGGGGAGATTCTGTATTGAAAATACATCATATATATACGTATCACGAGAAATGAATAGTGTGAATATTATCATTCAGAAAAAGAGGAGTGCTAGAACAAGGGGCACAATTTGAAGACTGAGGGGGGACAGCTCAGAGGTAATGTGAGGAAGCATTTTTTCATTGAGAGAGTTGTGGATGCATGGAACAGCCTTTCTGAGGAGGTTGTGGAGTCAAAAACAGTGGTGGATTTCAAGAATGCACGAGACAGTCATAAGGCACTTCTAGGGGGTGGGGTAGGAAGAATTAGGCTGTTGATTAACCAGGATCTGCAGCTTATCCATTAGGTAGGGAAATGGGCAGACTGGGTGGGTCAAGCAGTCCTTATCTGCCATCAAATTCTATGTTTCTATGTTTCTATAACAGTTTCCAAATTATACAGCATTAATGTTCATTCAACATCAATTGGGTGGTTGAAATGAAAGATCTTAATATGGAAATGTCTTGGGAAATTTTCAGTGGGAAAATGAAGAAGGTAATAGAGGAATTTATACCCAGGAGAAGAGTATATAATAGTAGAGGTAAAAAACCACCCTGGTTAACAAAAAATATAATTAGAAATTGTGCAATAGAAAGAAAGTGTTGTATAGAAAAATGAGAAAATTGAGTTAATCAGATTTAACAATTAAATATAAGAATATTCAAAAAAAATTAAAGAAGGAAATTAATATCTCAAAAAAACAGTTAGAATTCAGATTAGCAATGGAAAAGAGCAATAGCAAAAGTTTTTTTGCTTATGTAAACAAAAAGAGAGGCGGTAACAGCATGATTGGACCATTGAATATTAAGGGTAGAATATTAATACAACTTCTAAACGTGAGGAAATGCTGGAAGAATTTAGTAGATGTTTTGCTGCACCCTATTAAAAGTACATTGGGAGTATGGAGACAGTATATATATGTGACAGTATGTTGGACCCAAAAAATGTTATAACAGAAGAGAGGGTGAGGAGTAAAATTATGAAGTTGAAGGTGGAAAAGACTGCAGGCCGAGATGGGATGCATCCTTTCTTGGAAAAGGAGTTAGAGGATATCTTGGTGCCGGTTATAACAAATCTGGGATAAAAATCATTGGATGAAGGTATAGTTCTGGAAATGTGGAAGTCAGCATATGTGATACCTATATATAAGAAAGGTAATAGGGGTGATGCAGAAAATTACAGACCTGTGAGTCTGACCTCTATAGTGGGGAAGATCATTGAGGGAATATTGAATGACTTTATTCTGGATCATCTAAGGAGTAAGAACTTAGAGGATAGAGACCAGCATGGATTTGTGGCAAATTGGTCCTGTGAGACTAATTTGGTGTTTTTTTATGAAAATGTTAGTTAACACATTGATGAGGGTAGAAATGTAGAAGTGGTATTACTAGATTCAGTAGGGCATTCGACACTGTACCTCACTGTAAAATAGTGGAAAAATTGATAGGGTTGGGAGTGGATTGGGCCATCGTGAGATGGGTGAAACATTGGTTGGAAGACAGGAGTCAGAGGGTTAGATTGTATGGTTATTTATCAGATCCATGGAAGATGATGAGTGGTGTGCCACAGGGGTCGGTGTTGGAGCCTCTGTTGTTTAGAATATTTATTGGTGATTTAAGAATATCTAGGAAGAACAAGATGGTTATAATTCACTGATGATATTAAGATGGGAGGAGTTGTGAATACATTCGATGACAGATTAAATTTTGGACAGGACTTGATGTGTACATTGGAATGGGCAAAGACCAATGGTATGACCTTTAATGAGGAAAAGTGCACTATAATGCATTTTGGGAGACAAAATGTTCAACAGTCATATAATATATTAGGATTGAAATTAAAGATATCAGAGGGAGAGAAAGACCTGGGAGTATTTGTACAGAATGATTTAAATAGTGGAGCGCATAGTAAAAAAGTTTCAAGCAGAGCTATGCAGTTGGTAAATTGCATTAGATGAGGATTTCAATCTAGAAATGAGGAGGTGTTGATGTCTTTGTATAGGACAATGGTCAGGCCTATAATTGATTATTGTTTGGCAGTTTTTTGTCCATATCTTGTAAAGGATATAAGGGTGATGAAGAGGCCACAGAGAGTTTATACAAAGAAGATAAAAGGGGAGAGAGAGATCTTATGATGAAAGGCTGAAAAGATTGAATTTATGGACATTAGAGAGTAGAAGAAAGAGGGGCAATTTATTATTATTATTTAAAATTATAAAGGATGAAGTCTTAAAGCTAGATTTGGGTTTGGAGATGGTAGAAAAACTGTATTATTTAAGGTGTCATAATAAACAATTAAGGGAAAAAAGAGTAAAAACTGAGAGAAGAAGGAATGGATTTAAGAATGGGCAGTAAGATGGTGGAATGGTTTGCCACAGGAGGTGGTTGATGCTGAAAATGTAAGTATTTAAAAAAAAAAGGCTAGATGAATTTCTTACAGAAGTTGGTGACATAGGTCATCGCCACTGAATGGTGGGGGAGGTCGAGGGCAAAATGCCTTTGACTTCCTTATACTCTCTAGTATGAACTCTAGTAATCAAAAAGCAAAAAAAGCAAAAGAAACCCAGGATGTTCCCTGATTCCAACAAGAAAGGAAATACAAAAGGAATATTTACAAATATATTCTTCGTTATAACACCCCCCTATACGTCAAAAAAAAGGAACCAAACGCCCAACAATCCCAGTGTGACTTTCAATAAACTTAATCAAATACATTTAACATCAGCTATTACTTCTCTTTATCCTGAAAAAGCAAACTAGCAATTGTTTTTATGATTATGTAACAGGTATGTCATTAACTGTCACCCAAAGTAAGTTTTTCCATGCACTTTGTAATTGTATCTGTGTCATCTTCCTTGCCTCTGTATAACATATTTGTTTCATCTCAGAAGTTATTTTTTGAATCAGTTCAGTATGCAGCATTACATCTGTTGTAGTGTGAAAAGGCTTCTGGCATTCCAAATATACCATTTAATAACCAATATCAAGATATGCATTATAGGTTTATTCCATTTATTTCCTGTTCCCCGATAATATGCAATCATTAATGCTTCAAAAGATATTGTCTGAAACTAAGGCTCGCCCCATATATCCACTAGCAGTTTCCAGAAACCCTTTATGTAAGAGCAAGAAAATAAAAGATATTTTGTGGTTTCTAAGGTCTGGCCACACTCTGGTCTGCTGCACATTCTTTCTTCTTGCTGTTTATGTTTATGATTAGCTTTGATATTTATCTTATTGTGACAACTTGGCCAATGCAAATCCCATAGTTTACATGGGATTCTAGGTTCCTTGGCTAGCTGTACTAATGCATCTCTATACAGATTAGGGCAGGCGGGGTATGTATCTGGTTCTTGGAAAAAGTGCATTAGGATCCCATTATACAATTCTTTTCTATGTTTAGTTATGACCATTTGATCAGTAATCCACCAAGTTTAAATTTTTAAAAAACGTTCCCTCATATACGTAAGTAGAAGCATTTACTGCACCTAAGTAGGCCCAAATTTCCCTTCTGCCATTGCTTAATCCAAATTTCACAGGATGTGGCTAAAAGTGATGCCCAGATGTGTCCTATTTAATAAAAGAATAGGTTTGAGATTTGCTTAAAAAAAATTCTGTAAGAAAACACAATCCCCAACCCTTTGATTGACGGGGAGACAAGTGATAGTATGCTTTATTGGATTCAATCTGCTTCCCCAAACAGTTTGAAAAAACACACTAAGTATAAACGTTTCTAGGGATCTAGGAAGGGGAAATACATAGCTGATATAAAGAAAAAGTGGTAAGAGGTAGATTTAATGTGATGGATTCACCTGAGTTTTCCTAATTGCACTTTATTCCATTGTGCCACCATTGCTTTTCCTTGCTGAATTGTAGGTTCCCAGTTAAGCTTGTCTGAGTCGACTGCACTATATGTTATTCCCAGTGTATGACTTGGGTCAGAGATTAGTTTAATACCTAGAATTTCTGTAGCTGGTGTATCTTCTGTTTGTCCTAAGTAACAGCCCTTACATTTTCCTAAATTTAAAGAGGATTCAGCTTGTGTTCCATGTGTGTTACAAAGTTGTATAACTTGCTCTGCCGAGTGCTGATCTGCTACCAAGATGCATTGGTCGTCTGCATAGGCAATGGCCTATGAGGTATAGGTGTATCTTTTAATGTAACAGGATGTAGAATTAAAGAGGAATTTAAAACTCTCAACAATGGGTCACTGCAGAATGAGCCCCTTATTATTAAGGGGCTCATTGGGCAACCCTGTCTAACTCCTTTCTGTATAGGAATCATAGGGCCTTTTCATCCCTGTACAATGGGAGTGACTGAGGCATTTTTGTATAGACATTTAAGCTAAGAGGTAAATTGCAGTGGTATACCATAAGCTGAAAAAATCTGCCATAAATATTTATGGTGTACAGAATCAAATGCTTTTGTTTGATCCAATGATAAAACCATCCCAGTAAGTGCTTTTCTGGTACCATGTTCAAAAGTTCCCTTAATAACAAAATATGTTCCACAATATTTATTCCAAGGATAGCACATGTTTGTGCCATGGAAATTAATGTTTTAGCTATTCTAAGTAAACGTGTATTCAAGATCTTCATTAGAATCTTGAAGTCAGTGTTTAAAAGGCTGATTGGTCTCCAGTTGTTAATATCTTGCCCATTACCTTCTTTATGTAAATAAATTAACAAGCCCTTTGAAAATCTTAATGCTGGAGATTGATCTTGTAATATTACAGTAAAGATTTGGGCCAGATCTGGTGGAATGTGAGGGCCAATAAGTTTGTAAAATTCACTGGTCAGTCCATATTCTCCTGGGGCCTTTTCAATACTGAGTGATGCTATACCACAATTTCAACCTCTTGTGTGTCAATATTTTTAAGTAAGGCGTGTTCCCATTCTGGCTTAAATGGTGGGAGCACTACCTCCTCCAAGATAGTATAGGGTAAACCCTGACAATCCTTCTAAGAGAAGAGAGAAATTATATGTTGTGATACAATTTGTGCTGTTTCTTTTCTGTCTGCTCAGACCCTCCTTTGTAGATTAATGAGGCTGTCCATTTGTTTTTGTTTATTCCTAGTAAACAGCTTTCATATGGGCAAATCTTGCTCTTTTTGCCCTCCGTCACAAATTTCTGCTGCTGTTCTAAACGTTGTGCCTGGAGCATGTGGTATTGAGTCATTTGCTGTTTAATGCTCTGGATTTGGGCTGAGAAAGTGTAGTAGATAAAGTTTAGTTTTTGTAGCTGCTTTCTGTTATTTAAATATACAAGATAACTGTCCTGATGTATTTTTTACTATAGGTTTTGAGTAGAGTTTTAAGACATGTTAAAGTGTCTTCCCACCAAATAATAATGTCCTTATAAACTATCATACCCAATTTCCATGCTTCTAGAAAATATTACATTTCTTGCTGTAATTCAGGTTGTGATAATAAAGAGGAGTTTAGTTTCCATACTCCTGGCCCATGTGGGGGGGGGACTTTTCCTAAGGAAATATGTAGTATGTCATGACCAGAGAATTCTGCTACCAAAAGCTGGGCCTTGTTTATATAATGTGGGTGTAACGAAAAAGTGATCAATTCTAGTGGCCAATGGGCCTTTATGAAAGTTGGGATGTGATTGCCTGCCACTAGTTAAATATCCATCAATGAGATCAGTTTACTCAATCATATTTATTTTGAAAGATCATGTCACAAAATACTTTTCTGGTTCTATCTGTTTTCCCCCCTATCCTGTAAGGTTACTCCACAATTAAAATCTCTACCTAAGATTGTATTCTAGGATGAGTATAGATGTGGCTGTAAAAGTTGGAAAAGCAAAACACATTCAACTTTAGTTTAAGCTGCATAAGTATTAAACAGACAAAAAAACACATTTTGTGTGGTAATGTCTAAGATTAGAGCACTCCCTGGATGTATATCTATCAGTTTGAGGAGTCTGAAATCTAGATTATGAAACTGTATTGCTACCCCAGAGCAAGTGTCCTGTCCCAAGGACCGATATGAATGTCCAGTATGCCAGTGTTTATGTGTGTGTTCAATGGTAGAGTGTAATCTAATATTTTGCAAGAAGAAAATTCCAGCAGGATATTGTCATAGATGTGAAATGACAGCTAATTTTCTCTTTATACTCTTTATACTATTGACATAGCAAGAGTAGAGAGAAACAATCGGCTCCATTTACATAATGGGGAATGTAAGGTGCTCTTTTAAATACACATTATTATGGGGGGTTTCTTTTAGATTTCTTGATGTCTCTGACATGTTTCTGTTTCTCTTTAACCTTCTGTTGAGCAGCTGTAAGTTTAGAAGATTCAGTTGGTTGGGCTGCAGCTTCTGTGACTGGATCCTCTACCTCTGACCCTATATACCACCATGAATCATCAGTTTCATCCCATGATATCTCTTTTTCAGCCACTAAGACCCCATATTTATTCCCTAGTGGGGTTGGTGAGGTTTGGGGAAATTTTGGGTTAGGTTGCTGCCATGCAGATCTCCTTCTTGTGGCCCTTTTACTCTGTCATTGTTCTTGAGGAGGTACCTGAGGGGGAGGGATCATCTCAGTGTTATTATTCTGAGTTTCCATAGTATCTCGTGTCTTTATGATAGAGGTTGCATTGTCCATAGTTTCTGGTGGGGGATGGGGGTAGGAACTGGCTGAATAAGTTGAGGCTCTTGTTGAATAGGTACTGCATCAGAGGGCTGTGGATCAGAAACCTGTTCTCTAGTCCTACTTCTCTGGGAAATGGCAATTAACAACCTCTGTTCTTCGCTGTCTGTCTAACTGTGCTGATTATGTGCAGAGTTAGGGCAGGTGTGATTGGTGTGACCACTTGTGCTGCATAGGTTGCAAAGTTGGTTTCTTTTACACTGACCTGAGGTGTGCCCCAACTCATTACAATTTGTACACTTCAATCGGTCACATACGCTGCTCAAATGCCCCATAGAGCCACACCTGTAACAAGCCCTAGTCTGCCCTCCATAAAACAAAACACCCCTGTCCCTACCCAGAAAAAAGGAGTTGGGTAAGTGCTGAAATCCTTCCTCCATAGCTCTAAACATGATTTTAACCCTCCAGCCTCCATTCCAGATCTGATCATCATCAAGAATGGCTTCAGGATTGCCTATCACTGTGCACCTTTGTTTTAGCCAAAAGAGGAGGTCAGTAATACTGACCCCCCTCATTCCTAAGGAATACACTAATGGTGTGGTGCACAGGCTTAGTAAGGGGCAGAACATACAAAGGGTCCCAAACAGGCAATGATTTTAAAACTTGATATTTGGCCCAAAATTTATGTAACCAACTACTTAGTTTAAAACAAATGTCATATACAGGTTCCCCAGACACATGTATCAATGTGTATACTTCTGCAGTTGAAAAAGACATTGAGCCTTTCAAAGGAGTTCTGACCACATATTTGCGATCAGGGAACAGTTCTAGTCCACTCTTATATATCAATTACATGGCGTCGGGTAGTTTCTCAGGGAATATCGGAGCCCTAAAGAAGGAGGCATAGGACCTTGGATTTGTATTGTCTCTAGATCTGTCCATGGAGCCTGAAGTTGAGGGTTGCTAAGTGGAAGGACCCTGTGTGTCTTGCTCATTATGGTTCGAGCTGCCTTGTAGTGGGGTCTGAGACTGTTGTTTCAATAATGAGTGTGCACAGGGTAGTGGTGCTTTGAAACCAACCGGACTAATAGCTTAACAAAAGGTTTTGGCACACAGACCTCACAAAATGGGATGCCACCACTGGTGTGAGAAAATTAAAAACTTATTTATTAACAAGAAAAAAAAACATCAGCATCCTGCCTGATGTGCTTCAGACACTCAGGCCCTTTATCAAAGGCTAAGGATGCAAATGTAACCACTACTATTTAAATATTAAACACACCATGTGATCATATGACATCATTTAATTAACCACATCAAGAAACATATCTTGTAGTACTAGCATCTATGGTGAAGAAATGTAAAATACAAAGGGGAAGGGGGAGGCCATAGAAACATAGAAACATAGAAGTTGACAGCAGATAAGGACCGCAAGGCCCATCCAGGCTGCCCATTTCTTTTTCTACCTTATAAATGTGCCATTGGCCTTTGCTCTGTCAGTGGCCTATCTATTCATAGTCATTTGTATTGCTCCTTTATGCCTATCCCATGCCTGTTTGAAGCCCTGCACTGTATTCATAGCCACCACTTCTTGTGATAAGCCATTCCATGCATCCACCACCCTTTCTGTGAAAAAGAATTTCCTCATTCCCCTTAATCGGCCCCCCTAATCTCATGCTGTGTCCTCTTGTCCTGCTACTTTTCTTATATTTAAACATGTTAGACTCTTTCACCTTGTTAATGCCCTTAAGGTGTTTGAATGCCCTGACCATATCACCTCTCCTCCTTTGCTCAAGGGTATACATATTGAGCTCTGTTAATCTGTCCTCATATGTCTTCTGATGCAGTCTCTGCACCATTTTGGTTGCCCTTCTCTGGACTGCCTCAATTTGGTTAATGTCCTTGTGAAGGTGTGGCCTCCAATACTGCACGAGTACTCCAGGTGGGGCCTAACTAGTGTCTTGTAAAGAGGATTATTACCTCCTCTTCGACTTGTGATACCCCTACTAATACACCCTAACACCCCCCTAGCCTTACCTACTGCTTTAGAGGTCTGCTTAGATGATTTCAGATCATCAGTGGTGATGATGATGCCCAAGTCTCTTTCTTCCTTTGTGACTGCTAGCAACTCCCCTCCCAGCCTATAGGTGGCTTCAGGGTTTCTCTTCCCTATGTGCATGATTTTGCACTTCTTTGCATTAAATCCCAGTTGCCACTCTTCTGACCATTTTGCTAGTTTGTCCAGATCTCTTCTCATTCTGCCCACCCCATCTGGATCATCTACTTTGTTGCAGATCTTGGTATCATCTGCAAACAGACAAGTCTTACCCTCTAGTCCATCTGCAAGGTCACTAATGAAGATGTTGAAGAGGACTGGCCCCAGGACTGATCCCTGAGGTACCCCACTTGTGACTTGCATCTCTTCTGACTGTATACCATTTACGACCACTCTCTGTTTTCTGCCAGTCAACCAGTTTGCCACCCAGCTGACCAAATTCTGACCCACCCTGAGCCTACCCAGCTTATTTATCAATCTTCTATGTGGAAAAGTGTCAAAAGCTTTGCTGAAGTCAAGGTAGGCAACATCAACTGCTCCCCCTTGGTCCACCACTCTGGTTACCCAGTCAAAGAAATCTATGAGATTAGTTTGACAGGACCTTCCTTTTGTAAACCCATGCTATCTTGGATCCTGTGCCCTATGGATTCCAGGTGTTGCACTATCCTTTCCTTAAGGAGTGCCTCCATAATCTTGCCCACTACAGAGGTAAGACTGACTGGTCTGCAGTTCCCTGCCTCCTCCCTGCTACCACTCTTGTAGAGCGGGATCACATGAGCCCTTCTCCGGTCTTCTGTGACCTCTCCTGTGCTCAGAGACTCACTAAACAGTTCTGCTAATGGCTCTGCTAGTTCCACCTTTAGCTCCTTAAGTACCCTGGGTTGTATGCTATCAGGTCCCATTGCCTTATCCACCCTGAGCTTAGCAAGCTCTTGCAGGACCCTTTCATTTGTGAAGGGAGTAGTGCTTACCTCCCTCCCCCCTGTGTCCATGATGCTGAGCTGTGGGCCCTGCCCTACCTTCTCTTCAGTAAATACTGAGCAAAAGTATCTATTTAGGATAGATGCCTTTACAGGGTCCTCTCCTCATATGCTCCTTTTCTCCATTTAGCTTAGCAATACCCCTCTGGACTTTCTCCTTTCACTAATGCATCTATAGAAAGTCTTGTCACCTTCTTCTACTGTTCGTGCTTGTGTTTCCTCAGTTTGGGACTTTGCCTGCCTTACTGCCTTCCCTGCTTCCCTTAGGGCAGTTTGGTATGCCTCCCTATCTTCATCCTGCTATGTTCCCTTATATTTCCTGAAGGCCAGCCTTTTGGCTCTGACCTTTTCTGCTACTGTATTTGAGAACCAAAGTGGTTTCCTTCTTCTTTTGCACTTCCTTTTCTGTCTAACACAATGGGATGTTGCTTCAAGTATTGCATCCTTAATGCTTGCCCACTTTGCCTGTACCCCCTCACCTGTGTTTTTTTTTTTGCCAGGGCTAGCTTAACTCTGTTGGCCATCTTATCAAAGTCATCTCCTCTGAAGTCCCATAGGTGGTCATCCACACTATTAACATAACATATTCAATTTAAATAAAACAAAAACATTTTCTAAATTTACACTAATACCTTAAATATGCACATTTCAAAATGTATTAAATTCTCTCTTAAGAACATATAGCTAGAATCCAACAATAGAACATGTAGAAAAAGAGAACAAGGGGGGGTTGGGGAAAGAATGCAAAAACCACACTCGTTCATTCATTACCTAATATGACAATTCTTTCTTCAAAAATATCTACAAAATATTATTATAAATTCACAAAATATCAGAACTATCAGTTCTTGAAAATCTTAACTAAATCTCAGAAACACTTCCTATTCTGCAAATATGGTCATAGTTTTCTCTGCTTAGAATCAAATCATCAAAATTTCCTCCTCTAGGATTTCAATTTACTTTATCAACTGCTGTAAATGAAAATACATGTTGTTCCCTCTCATAACTCTGCATCACATGAGCTGCTGTAGCATACTGTGCATCATTTTTGGCGATCGTTCGTAGTGTTCTCTTATCCTAATTTTAAAGCTTCTGATCATTTTCCCCACACAAAAGGCACTGCAGCTAAGCATTGCTAGGTAAGTAATTCCTAAAGTATGACATGTTGGGCCGGATATTCAAAAGGGTTGCACCATGCACAATAGGGTTGCACCTGCGCAAGTCCAAAAGTGCGCCATTCTGCGATATTCAGCAGGAGGCAGTTGCGCCACCGAAAACATGCTGAGCAACAGCGCAATGCAAATGATGGCATGTGCAACCAAAGGGGGTGGATCCATGCATAAAGAGCGCAATGCAATATCCAAAGACTTGTGCAATGCGCAACAGCGGAACAGCCGGAAGTTGCGCCCCAGCGGAAATGAGCCAAAATAAAAAGGCTCAAGGAAGAGGCGCAAGAACACTACAGGACTGCCAAGTGGGGAAGAGAGAGAGAGAAAGACAGACAGTGACAGGCCAGGGCAGGCAAGGGAAGCAGTGTGGGCCATAGGCTGCAGAGGCCAGCGGGGGGGTGCCCAGTGCAGTGGAAGTAGCAGTCAGGACAGCGGGGGTAACAGAGCAACATCAGCCAGGGGGGCCACAAGCCAGGGAGATGGACAGTGGCAGCTTCCACATGGAGCTGTAATGAGGGGTGAGAATGCAAGGTGCAGGGGACGTGGCCGTGGATGGGCCTGTCGGCCGTACGCCCCCAACAGGCAGTACCGTGCCCGCATCAGCTTTGAGCTGTACACAGATGTAGAGATCGTGGGCCAGTACCGCCTGAACAGGGCAATACTGAGGTGGCTCTGTGAGCTGTGCAGTGATGTGATGCAGGCATCCTCACGATGGAGTCATGCTCTGTCAGTGGAGACCAAGGTGATAGCCTGCATGTGCCTGCTCCCCACGGGCACCTTCCAGAGGTCAACAGGGGACACCACAGGCATCACACAGTCAGCCACGTCACGTATCCTCACCCAATTCCTCAGCACACTGCTGCCACATGCTGCAGAGCACATCCATTTCCCCAGCACCGCTGGCAGAGCCGTACAGCAAACATGCAGGCGCTCCACAGGGTAGCAGGTATGCCTGGCATGCTAGGGGGCCAGACTGCACCCATGTGGCCATTCAAGACACACCTGGCCTCGTATGGGGCCGCATATAGAATAGAAAGGGCTTCTCCAGTGTCAACTGCCAGGTGGTGTGTGATGCCACTGGGCGTATAATCAATGTCTGTGCCACACACCCTGGCAGAGCACATGATGCCTTCATATGGCATCAGTCTGCACTGTGCCATCGATTCAAGAGTGGGGACATCCCCACAGGCCATCTAGTGGGTGAGTACGCATGTAGGAAATGCAAACTCGGGGCAAGGGTGGGAATGCCACAGGTGCCATGGTAGTGGCACACAGGGATATGGGCAATATGGACCTGAACATGATACTGAACTCCACTATCTCCACACAGGTGACAGCGGATACCCACTCCGTCCCTGGCTGCTCACACCGTACCGGTGCCCCATGACCCCATCACAGCAATGCTATAATGAGGCACATGCCACCACACGCAACATCATTGAGTGGCTGTTTGGGATGCTCAAGGCATGCTTCCGATGCCTAGACACCTCCGGCGGTGCCCTACAGTACAGCCCCTCAAAGGCCTGTGGGATATTCCTGGCCTGTTGTATCCTGCACAACATGGCCAATGACTGTGGGATAGCCATACAGGTTGAAGAGGGGGACAGTGATGGGGACGCCAGCGGCACCGGTGTCGATGGTGATGATCAGCTCCCCCCTTGGATGGCGGGACCCCCGACTGATCCGGCAGGCCCAGATGCACTGGGACACCATCACGGAGGAGCATTATGCACAGCACAGGTAAGTCAAGGGGCCGTGTGCAAACAACACTGTCCTGGTGCAACCCACAGGCACACAGAGTAACACACCAGGGGTGCATGACGGCAAGGGGGGTGGAAAAGACCAGGCACACAAACACACCATCAGGGAGGGGCGAACAGTCATATGGACACACACACACACACACACACACACACACACACACACACACACACACACACACACACAGGCACAAAGCGTACATGGGCAGGTGCACAGCAGAGCAGGAACAGACATGGCAAACACACAGATCCACAGACCACACCCACCACCTGTACTGTCCAAGCACGTGTGTCAGATGCTGGGCACCCTTGCACCTTGGTGTACAGTACAATGCAGGCATCATCATGCACATGCACCTGTAAACAGCAATCGGGATGGTGTGCAGGTGGTCCATATGTCAGCGTGATGGGCAGGGCACCCACCAGTGCACTGCCCACCATGACGCACAGTGCACACAGGGCAGCACCAGACAGGGCCCACACTGGGAGACAGGTCAGTCATGTTGCACCATTCCACAGCCACTGTGGATGCGTGGGCAGCCCCGCCGTGGCCCAACAGCACTGGCAGACTGAGCAGGGGCCACATGGGGTGGCACCGATGGACCACCAGGGGTCCCACTGCGCGATCGCGACCTTGTCCGCAGTGGGGTCTATAGGATGCCAAACATACCTGCACCTGGGGTGCTTGGCATGCCCACAGCAGAACCCGGTGTCGACAGGCTTGGTGTCGCACGACGCTGGGAATGGGGAGTGGAGAGCATACTGTGTGGGGTGCACGGTACAGGAGCACCTGCTTGTGTGCCCAGTGTAGCCACGACAGCGACCAATCCCTGGGTCTGCCTGTCAATGGCGGCATCACATCCATCCACATATGGACCATCTCTGCAAGGTCCAGAGCACAGTCCCTGCTGTGCCACTCCACAGCCACACACAGTGCCTCCACAGACGTTGCAACCCACCTTTGCTGCTGTACTGATTCCAGCAGCAGGTGGGTGTGCTCTTCAAATGGGTACTCTGCCACAACGGCATCCTGTCCCCCAAGGTGTGGAAGGTCCTGATGCTCAACACCCCTTGAGGGTGGGCGCTGTTCACCAGGACCAGGAATGGGCGTATCAAAGGGCGGCGGGCATGTGCCACCACTGGACACTTTACCCCCAGACCTGGTGGGTGACTGCTGCTGCCCCTCCAACCGCTGTGTCCCAGGGACCACTCATTCTACTGCTGTGGCTGCAACAGTGCCAGACACCTGCACAGCCACTGGTGCTGCCCCACCGGTGCTGACAGGCACAGCCTGGGACTGTGCCGACATGCTGGCACACACGTTGGAACCAGCTAGGCCCAGGGGCATGTGCTGGCCTGCTGTGTGTCCGTCATGGGACACACACATGTCACTGCCCATTGCAGTCCTTGCATCATCAATGGTGCAGGTACGTGCTACAGCCACAGTCACAGCGTGCTGGCATGCTTACATGCCAGACTGCTGAGACACAGGCTGTGCACCCCCCACACCCGACTCACCGACACCAGAGTTGGCAGCCCAGCGTGCATGCTGGCTGGTGACAGAGGTGGATGGACCCTCCTCCATGTCCAGCAGGTCTTCCTCACTGCCTGGACCCACCACCACCATCCCCTGAAGACGAACAGGATCTGTAACAGAAAGAGAGGACATGTGAGTGCATGTGAACAACCTTCCCCCCCCAACACCACCACCATGTCATACCGTGCAGTGATTGGGCTTCCACCTGTCTGGAATCCACCTCCTGGTACGCCCTCAATAGCACTCCACTGCATTGATGCAGCCAGTCGGTCCTCAGCCGGTGTCAGCTCCACCACCACTGGCTGGCCCCCGCCAGTGCCAGCATGTGCCGCCCTGAGGGCTGCCACCTTCTTCTTCACCCTCCTGTGGTCTGTCCCCATCTTCTTTTTGCATTCCTGCATGGAGCACTGGTGGCTTCCGTGCAGGTTCACTGCCTGAGCTACCCCCTCCCATGCAGCCGCACGGGCCTGAGGGGTGCCCCGCCGTCCACTCAGTAGTGACTCCTCCTCCAGGTAGGCCTGGAAGAGGGCCTCTGTCTCTGCCGTGGTGAAGTTGGGCCTCCTCCTCCTTCACCCACCATCCTCACCCTCACCTTGGCTCTGCTCGGTCATGGTGATCTGTATGGGTGGAGGTGGACACCTGTCACTGTGCAGTCTACAGCATTATCCCATGCCCATTGTCCAGAACATCCCACAGCATGCAACCCACCTCTCACCTGCAGTAACCAAACCTGGCCAGTGCAGCCCAATGTCGCACATTTATAGCGCAATGCATGCAAATTAGGAGTGGAGCAACTGTAATGAGATGCAAATCGCGCCACTGCGCCTTTGAATGGCTGATCAGATGATTTGCATGTGTCGGCTGAATATCGCGCCGTTGCGCTTTGCGCAATATGGTTGAGCCGGCTGAGCCAATGGCGCAGATCTGTGACTGTGTGGTACACTGCATTGCACATGCCCAAGTAGCTTATTCAGGCATCTGCCGTGCTGATGACGTGCTGTGCGCGATCGGCAATTCAGGCCATGGCCACCATTGTGCCAGTGGTGCTACAGCACTGGGCACCATATGGCGCTGTGGCACTACTGCGCAATAGTCCACTATGGCATTGGCACGCAGGTGGTCAGTCGTGCAGGATGCGTAGAACGTCAGATGGCGCTGTGCGTGGCCTTGCGTCATAGACCCCTGACCTGGTGTCTGACCTTTGCCCCCTGGTGCTGTTCGGCTGCCATGTGTATGGGCCTATTGCGCTGTTTGGTGACAGCGCTATGTGAACCAACAGCACTGTACGAACAGCGCAATTGGAACCTATGGTGGTCTAGTGCGCAACATTTCCATGTGGGGTTGCCGCGCTGCGGGGCGCCGCATTGCCTTCTGTACAACTCAAACTATGGCACACAGGAGAGTGCCCCAATGGAGCCCAGTGAAGGTGGCCAACCTGGTGGCCCTGGTTGAGCCCCACTATGGGGCACTGTATGGGGAGGAGCCCCTCACCATGGCTCGCACCCAGGTCTGGCTGCAGGTGGCCACTGACCTGGTGAGGGTCACAGGGCAGTGCCGGTCTGCAGAGCAGTGCTGGCACAGATTCAGTGACCTCCGCAGGAGGGAGCCAGATGTGCTGCAATGCCTACGGTTATGTGCCAGGAGGGGCATTGTGCCTAGGCCAGGTGGGTGTACCATCTGTGCACCTGTATTCTCCATAGAGGTGTGACTGTGTTTTGGTGGCTGTGCATGGGGGATGGCTCTGCCATGGTTGGCTGTGTCAGTGTGTGCAGGTGTGAGATGCATGGGTCTGGCTGTGTGGGCAAGCACACTCACTGGGGCAGGGGCAGTCTGCTTTGGAGTCACACTGATGTTTTCTCAACATTTGTCACCCACAGGCCTGGCAGAGGATGCAGGCATGGGCTGAGGAGGGCCGTGGCAGGGCCCAGGTGGCGGACGGTGGTGTTGCGAGGGGTGGGCCACAGCAGCAGCAGCAGCCACAGCTGCTTGCTGAGTGTGTGTATCATTACATCATGGATGCTATTGCATGCTGGAGGGGGTGGGCATGACCACCAGCCATGGACAACACAACCATGCACGACACAGGCAACAGTCATCACTGTCCAGTGTCACTGCACATCTGTGTGTGCGTCACTGGTGGTCCATGCATGCACTGGGCACATGGCTGTGGAACTGGCCTCCCACCACATTGCCACATCACTTGACAGCCTTGTCTGTGCTGTGATGGACATGGGCAGTGTGTGTGTGTGTGCAGTGGTGCACATAGCTTGTGCTGCCTGGTTGGGCATGTCATGTGCATGGTCACTGTGGGTGGGTGCATACCATCACAGGTGCGGGACACTGGGCTATATGCCTTGCAGGATGGGTGGTGTTCAGGGTTGTGGACAGTCACAGCCATTGACTGTGTTCCCTTTTCCTAGGCCTCAGCATCCTATGCAGGATTGAGCGTGCCCTCCACCAGCTGACCAGGGTGTCTGTTGAGAGCCATAACATCCTCCAGGACATTCAGTGCCGTGGGCTCCAGCGATGGCACAGCCAACCACGACAGCACCAGGCAGCAGAAGACCAGCCTGCTAGGCATTAGACAGGCTTCCCTTCCCACTTCACCCATCCCTCCCACCCTGCCTTCCTCTCCCAGTTGTTCACCCTACCCCTTGCCCACCCTACCTTGTACCCTACCCCCGGTCTTGTAAATATCTGTAAATAGTTTTGTTATTGTTCTTGTTGTTCTACTTTCTCTTTTTGAAATATATATATATTTTTTTATGAATACTGTGGTGGTCTCTGATTTGCTGCTGGCTATGGTTGCTCAGTTGCAGTGGTGTGCATGCCATCTGGGGTGGTATGGTCCTGGGTATGTGTGTGTGTGTGCGTGTGTGTGTGTGCATGGGGAGGTGTCTCTGGTGTGGCAGTGACTTTCTGTTGGTCTTGCCATCTGCTGCCGCCCACTGCTGGGTGCACAGGGTGGGTCTGGCTTGTATGGTTCTATGCTACACGAGGTTGACGTGTGCTGGGGGGGATGCATGGTGTTTACTGTAGTGACAGTCACTGCACATGGGTGGTGTCTTGGGGTCATGGTGCAGGGTGTGCTGTGCAGACGAGGGGCTGATGTGCACTGTGGTTGTCAACCCCCTGTGTGTGGCAGTCTCAGCCTGCCAGTGGTTGTGCTGGGGCATCATGGCCCTGCTGTGCTTTGTTGGCTGGTCCCCATGGGCCAGTGGATCATCCGTCCCTCCCCCAGTGATGCTGTGCTTGGGGTGTGCGGGTGTCTTGTTGGTTCTGCAGTGTGTTCCTGTGCCCATGTGTGGCATGGCTGGCAGTGGGCCCCAGCCTGCCTCCCTGGTTGTGCAGTTCCATTGCTCTGCTGGAGGTGGGGGGGCTCTGCTTGTGCTATGGCACCTCTGGACTGCTCAGCTGGGCTAGCCTTGTTGCACTATGGCGCAACCTTTCTGCTCAGCTTCCTCTTCCTGGTTGCGCTATGGCACAGTTTGTGCGATATTCAGACGTTGGCTGCTTGCGCAATTTGTTTTGCTCCATGTTTGAATATCGCTTCTGTTGCGCATATGCGCAATTGAATTGTGCTTGCTCCTGCTGTTGCGCACATTTTGGGAGCAGCTTGAATATCTGGGCCATTATATATTGTTTTATCTGGAATTCTCTTTCAACATTACAACTCTTAAATAACTTGGTCTGGTTCACTTTGTCACAGTATATGCAATTCTGACACTTAGAGCAACCTTGAGGCTGCAGTAGCCATGTGGTTACTTTTTTCTCCTAAAAATGACTATGCACTAAACTATCTTTTAGAGTGTGTGCTCTTTTATAGCACTTTCTTGTAGGATTTATGCATATTTGCTTTAGAGTAGGCTCCACTTCTAACACGTCAGTGATTTTTTTAACTCATTTCTAAATATCTTACCTGTGCTGAGAAATTAGTTGTGAAGTTGAAACATTCACTCTCTTCCACTCCTTTCACTTTGTCTTCTAAAAGGCAACTACATTTCTGATGTTTCACTTACAAATGTACAGTCAAAATTTAGATTTTATCATATCCATGTCATATCAATCTATTCAGCAAATCTTGTGCTCCTCTATCAAGACCTTCTTTTGTCGAGCAATTCCTTTTTTTTTCTCAAAAACTGTCCCTTCAGTATATTCATTGTTACATGTTTAGGGTGACAACTACTTGCTTCTAAAATAGCATTCAGATCTATTTCTTTCCTATATGTCTCACTTTCTAGTTTTCTTTTGGAATTTTTCTTAATCGTTAAATCCAAATAGTTGACCTGATCCTTACTTATAGTGCATGTGAATCTAAGATGTGGGTTCGTTTGATGTAAGAAGTTAACAAATTCAGCAAATGTTTCTTCTTGTCCCTCCCGGTCAACTATTACATCATCAATATAATGTTTCCAAAGCTTAACATTTGATGTAAACTCATTTACTAGGGGGTCCCATATTACTTGTTTTTCCCACATCTCCACATACAAATTAGTCACCGGGGGGGGGGACACACGTTGCTCCCATAGCTGTCCTCTTAATCTGCAAATGCATTTTTCCATTGAAGACAAAAACATTACATTTTAAAACACTTTCTAGTAGTTTCAGTATAAAACGAACAAGCGCATTTTCCACATTAATACTGTTATTCAAAAAATGGGCTACTGCATCCAAGGCCCCCTCATGGTGGACATTGGTATATACAGCTTCAATATCTAAAGTAATTAATAATGTCTCAGGTCTCAATTCTATGTGAGACAGGAGATTTAGTATTCCTTTAGTATTTTTCAAAAAGGCAGGCAGTTCCATAACTAAGAGTTTGAAAAAGGAATCACAAAACTGGGAAAGTCATTCAGTCAATGATCCTATACCGCTCACAATAGGGTGGCCTGGAGGGTCTTGAAAGGTTTTATGTATTTTTGGAAGAACATTGAATGTAGCGCTAATAAGTTCTTGTACCACCAGAAAGTCTCTTATCTGCTAATCTATTAATTTCTGATTTAAAGCTTCTCAAACTAGTTTGTCTATTCCTGATTTAAACATCCATGTTGGGTCTTCTGACACTTTTTGATAAAATTCCTGATTATTGAGTTGTCTCAGAACATCCTGTACATAATCTTGTTTGTCCATCAAAACCAGGGCTCCCCCTTTATCTGCGTGCTTAATTATTACATTTTGGTCTTCTTGTAATTCTCTCAAGGTATTTTTTCTTTAATATTTAAATTATTGAACCGTGTAGATTTATTTTGCCTTGCTAATTCATTTAGGTCATTTTGTACTAGACCTTGAAATACTGTTACAGCCGGGCAAGCTGGAGGACAAAAGGTAGAAGGATTTTTAAATTTTTATGTTAAGTGATTTTCACTCTGTGACATGTCCTGGGACCTTTTACTGAAGAACACTTTCAAATTTAACTTTCTACAAGCAAGGTTTAGACCTATTTCTGTTTGTATAAAATCAATATAGGTCATTCGAGCAAAGCTAAGCCCTTTGCTTAAGAGTGTCTTTTCTTCATCTGCTAGCATACGTTTAGATAAATTAACAATTGGTGTGTAGGGCACACTTACCTCCTCCGTCCCTGTCCCCGAAAGGCTCTCCGTTGTTGAAAATTCCCCCGTTGAGAAAATATGAACGTCTGCCATCATATATTCTTCCTCCTTCCTCATCTCATCCTATTCCTGTTTCCCTTTGGAATTCTAGTTCATTTTGTAATCTCAGACTTCTTAACAACACTGGCCAATGAAGAGTCTGGTATTGATAGTCCCGATTGGTCAATTTGTGATTCCTGTTCTGATGGGGAGGGGATTGGAGGTATGTGTCCACTGTTGAAAAGACATCCCATTCATATTCTCTTCATTTTCAGAGCCACTCTGGTCAGTACTAAAGTCAAATGAAACATTAAAAGTTTTTTAAGAATTCCCCCTTGGTGTTTTCTTTTTCCAGTTGAAAATATAGCCCCGTTCATAATCTCCTTTGTCTCTCACAAACTTCGTCATTTTATTTGTTGTATATCATGATCTAGCTTCTTAATAGAGTCTTTTAATTTTGGATTCATTCTATCAAAATCCAAATGATCTTGATATTTTAAAACCACAGCTTCTTGTTTTTTCAATTCTTCCCTTAGTTGTATTTCTTTTTCTTTACTGAAGTGAATAATCAATTTAACTATCTTTGTACTTGCATCTATTAGAATTTGTTCCCATGCCCTCATAAAGTTTTCATTTTCTGAGCCACATGCTGGATCTTTCATTAATCTTAATCCTCGAGGTATTCATTTGACTTGAATATAAGCTTCTAGATTGGTGTAATTCCAATAAACTTGTCTCAACTGGGTCTGAGCCTGTATAGCCCACGTTGGGGGGGGGGCTGCCCCTGCAATATCCAAAATTGGTTTTTGTATTAGCTGGAAATTATCTGATATGTGGAGTGGTGATACTGTGCTTTGTATATCACCATCCACTTCTTTCATCATGGAGCCCCAGTCAGTTGGTTTATTTATCAAAATATTTACTAGATCCTTGCTATCTTCAGCATCTGTTGGAAAGACAGTGGATGTTACATTAATTGGGGAGGCACCCAAAACCCAGCCACCAGTCTCTTTAGATTTTTCCTAAGTAGCGTCTTGAAATGCTACATCTACTGGCCAAGCAGTCTCTTTAGGGAGTGTTCCTATAGCAGTTTGGGGATCCTGTCTTAGGCCAGACATGATCACACCTTTTTTTGCCATACCTGGTAGGTTCCCTAGTTCAGAAAAATGTTTGTTTCCCAATAAAGTAAAAAGCTGCTTTTGCCCATTACCTGAAGTAAAATCAAAGACTGGTAGCAGTTTTGAGCCCCCTCTCAGTCCTGATGCTTCTCCACTCTTTGTCAGTAGTAACTGCTGCGCTCATTTCACAGGTAGACAGCTGAGTATCCACAGATGAAGTGGACGTCTGTACTACTTGCTTCTGTTGTGCTACGATAGCCTCTTGCAATTCTTTCTGTCATTTCTGAAACCCTTCTTCTTCATCCCAGAGTACCTTCTGTAGATGTTGCACACCTTTGTTTAAGTCTGGTGCCTCCTTCTCAATATTATTTATTTAATTCTGTCTCGCATCCATCTGTTCTGTTTCTGTGCACTCTATCTCCATAACACCTGGAGCATCATAAAACAAATCCATCTTAATTGGCTTTGCAGCAGAGGTTAAGGCCAGCTCCTTTGTCTCCTGCACATCCATTCCTACTGCTGTCTCCTCAGTAGTGGCCAGCAATTCCCTTCTACAGCCACAGAAGCTTGCACATTTCCTCCTTCTTCCTTTCTTAATCTTGGAGTTGTGGCCTTTGAAGCCAAGCCCTGATTTTTTGCCAACTCGCTGCACTCACCTCCACCTCCACCTCTTCCTCTGTCCAGCTCCAAACTGGGCTCCTCCATCCTTGCTCACAAGAAGAAGAGCCCCCTGGAGCAAGAGTAGGGGAATTTCCACGGTATCCTGGCCAGATTTCCCCCATTCACTGGAAATACCACCAACAGCTTAATCTAGTTCAAGGTCAGTTGGCACTCATCTGTGTGGGGGGGTTAAGGAGGGAGAGGCAGCTGCAAGTGGAGTGCTAGCTGCACACTTGGGCAAACTTGATAGACTGTGTGGACTGCTCTCCTGGCAAGAAAGTAAGTAATTAGGTTAATGATTATTACAGAGATGATTGAAAGCCATGTAGGAAAAAAGCAGGGTAAAATCATATAGCTAACATAAAGCATGCTCCAGCCAATTGGAGCCATGATGCCCCAGTGTGGCACTGAAGTCCCCTACCATGGGAATAACAGAGAAGCCAGCTGCACAAAATGGACCAAACAGCACTACACTGGGAAGGGCAGGAACCACCAAAAGAGGCTCCAGTACTTGCAAGGTCCTAGTAAAGGACAAGCCATAGGTATAATGGGGAACACGGGCAAATGAAACATAGTACTGAGGTATCAAACAAGGGGAAAACTAAACAAAACCAACCTAGGAGGAGGAGGAGCACCAACTGCAGTGGGACTGGGGAACTACTATGAGGGACATGGGAGATGGAGCCAGCATGAGTGTTGTGGTGATTCAGTGAGTTGGAAGGTCATGAAGTACAAAGGGAGAACAAGGTAATTTAGGAATGACAGGCTGGGCAAAATATATGAACACTGGGACTAAGACATGGTAAGGTGTGAGTAGCATGGGGACGGACATAAACTGGTAGGGAATGGTGATGCAATGGGTGCCAGAGTGGAGAAATATGAAGAACTGCAGGCTCCAGGAGAGAGTCAGAAGTGAAGCAGGACTGACCCAGGTGAAGGGGCATAGAGATGGAGTGCCGGTACACGGGAGAAGCCCAAAACAAAATGCAGAAGCAAGGGACAAGGGTCAGAATGAGGGATGGAAGGGGGTGAGAAGGAGGACAGGGGGTGGAGAGAGGCTGGAGAAACAAAAACGGGGATCCCCAAACCAGAAAAGGGAAATCAGCAAAGTTGAAGGTAGTGGCTTAAGGCATTTTTTTTCCTTTTATGAATCATAATTAATAGGGAAATAGAACATTAAGAACAGAAGAGACTGGCCAGGTGGCAGTGAGAATACCCCAAAGTTAGCAGGGACACCTACAGGCATTCTGCCAAGCTAGGGTCTCCGGGGAGAGGATGGGTGAGAACAGGTCTCCCCCCTCTGTTACTGAATGGTATAGGAAGATACTTTTTGCTCTACAGGCAGAACAGATTAGAGCTAGCCTGACAAATAAGTCCCATAAATATCAGAGTATCTGGGAACCCCTGTATGTCCTGTTAACCATTTGAATCCTCTAGTTCTTTGTATAAATCCCAGTGGATCATGGTTCCATCTAGTAACATCCACCCTCCTTTATATTACTTGCCTGGTCCTTATAATTGGTACCTCTTTTACTACTGTGTATCTTAGCAACCAGATTTTCCTTTTTGACTCTTTTAATAATCTGACATCTTCCGGTGGTGGGGTGGGGGTTGGATTTGGGGGGAGGGTAGTATTTTTAGGTTTTCAGTTGTTGTTTATCTTTTCTCCTTGGCCTTTTGTTTCCCAGGTTTTTATTACTATGTATAGCTTAATACAGTTATGTCTACTTTGTTATTCTCAAATTCCATACTCTGTATATACTTTCACACTGGAGTTGGTTCTGTCTTGCTGCACTTAATGCTGTTTGCATTCTTATTGAATCAATACAGCATATTCAATTTGAAAAAAAAAAAGAACAGGTCTCCCCAGGGTCTCAGGAATACTCCCAGACTGATATAATTCCCTGATGCTCAGGCCAGTATTCTGATGGAGAAGATGTGGGGTCAACAACAAAGGGAAGCCCAAACTGCAGGGGAGTGCAGAAGCAGTACAGGGACATGATTGAGGTACTTACCCCCTTCCACAGCAGAGGCCCAAGCAATACAGGCAGGCCAAGGGAGAAATGGCAGAAAACAAGATGGGGCACAGCTGGAACATCCCACAGGAAGACACCAGAAATTAACAGATGCACAACTCTGGTCAGGGGAGGAAACAACAGGCAAAACTAGGAAAATGGCTCAGAGAGCCACGAATATGGAGCAACAGGAAGGGGGGGATAAACAAAGACCATTGCAGGTCAGGGCAGGGCACAGCCAGAAGAGGCAGCACAGAAGGTGTCCACCCCATGGGGAATGGAGCAGCATGGCGGTCCATAAAGGCACAGGAGGAAAGAAGTCATGCCAGGGCAACAGGATGAAGGACAAAAAGCAGATGACAGACCAGGACATGAAATCCAGGCAGCAATGGTGCCAGAAGAAGACAGCAGCAAGTGCTAGAGTGCAGTAGAACAAGGTATGGGAAAGGGAGGAAGGAAACGGCAGGCAAAAGGGGGGGACTGGATGGGACATGGGAGCGGGGAGACAACAAGAATGGGGAAGAGAGCAAGAAACTTCCACACAGCAAGCAAGGGAGGAAAAAGGAGGATGGGGGTAAGGGAAGAAGAAAAAGAATCAACATTTATATACTGCTTTTCATACACAGTGTATCCCAAAGTGCTTTACAAGCATTGCTAGACTGGTAGTGAAGTGACTGAATGACTGAGTGACTGAAAGGGAGATGGAGGCATGGGATGGAGAAAAGAGGAGAAGTAAACAAAGAGGAGCTGTAGGCAGAAGCAAAAAGGGGGCTCAGTCACACAAGTCATGCAGGAGCCCGGTGCTTGCAAAGGAGGAGGGTTTCGCAATGCGCTAAGTGGGGAACTGTCGTGGGAGGCTAGCCTTTACTGGGGATGTGAGAGGAGCTATTCCCCCACACTGAACCTCGGGCTTTAGCCCTCCCAAAAATACCACAGAACTCAAACAGAAGGACAGGGGAGTGTAGTAGAGGGAACTGAATTTTTTTTTTAATTTTTCACCTATTTATTTTGCCCAGTAGAAAACTGTACTTTGATATCTGTTTAAGAAATATATAAAATAAAACCATATACAGTAAGAAAATCATTATAACTAGGCTCTAATCAAGTTTGCTTAGGTATAAGTCTCACCTGAATGCCATATTGTCTGCTTCCCCTCAATGTTAAAATCTTCATGTATCTGAGCTACAGCTATTAAATGTTTGGGAGGTAGAGAATCAAAGCACTATCTATCAGCCAGTAGCCATAAGCTACAGACTGAAAAGAATTACAAAGTAATTACAGGAAGATAAAATTAAGCTTTAAAAAAAGTTTTGATTACATCGGCAGTGCTTGTTTGAGAGAACCGATTCAGTGCCGTTTTGATGCCAGTATCCTGTTAGCACCATTGAAGGTTGTAAGTCAGATACAACAATTACGGACATGTAAAAGTTTAAAAAACTCTGTCAGTGCTAACTTTTGTTAATGGTGAAATGTCAGTAATATTTTTGGCTGACAAAATGGTGACACTTTGCACTGCTGGCAGATTAGCCACTGTACGAGTGTGTGGCTGTCAAAGCAATTCCCAGCGTGAACAGAAGGAGTGGCCAGTAAACGTTCAAGTGCTATTCAGACTTCTGTACTGCTGTTGGCTCAAAGTGGAGACTTTCTATGCCTGCCACATAGCAAGAAACAGCCTTTACTGAATGTGAAACCCCTGTAAATATCACAATAATACAGTAATGTTGTAGTCATTACTGTCTTATTCTGTTATTTACAAATGTCAAGATGTTCAAAGTCATGAGACCAGCAGCAGTGAAAAAATAAATAAAACATTTTGAATTCATATTTTTTGTTTTGCCTTTTAGCAGTTTTTAAAAGAAATATCCTTCCCCTTCAAAAGATAGCATCCCTTTTCAGCGTAAGGACAAGAAAAGTAGAAGACAGGTCACTTTTTATATAAGGACAAGAAAACTGGAAGACAGGTCAAGACCTGCTGAAAAAAAATATTTAAGAGGGGAGAGAGAGAGAGAGAGAGAGAGAGAGACAGCAGCTTGGGAGAGTGAGCAAGTAAGCAGGGAAGAATGAAGGAATGTGGTGCTTTTTTTTAAATGTAATCAGTTGTGTAGGAAACATGGTGGTGAGATCAGGAGTGCACCAAGAGAAAGGAACATATCCTATTGTTTTGGGTCAGCTGAAAAAATTTTTAAGAGCAGCAAGACTGAGAGAGAGCAGCTTGAGAGAGTGACACCAGGGAGTGACAGCAGTAAGCAGGAGAGAGTGATGGTTTGCTTTGCATTTTTTCTTATGTAATCAGTTGCATTGGAAAAACAATGGAGAGATCGGGAGAGCACTGAGAGAAAAGAACATACCCTGTGACAGGGAAAGAAGCTCACTGAGCCAAGGTTCATTTTAAGTTGTGACCCAGACGGTGGGGGGTGGGTGGCGAGGTGGGAGACACAAGGGGACTGGAGTACAATAAGGCGTACAGTACAGCAAAAAACAGTGAACAGATAATTACAGCACTGTGCTACAATATAGTAAAAACAATGTAGAAATAAATGCAAAATGCAAAGCAGCTAACTACACTGACCACCTGCTAATAAGATTGTGAAGCGAGCACAGCAGTATTTACAAAAGCAGAGGAGTGCAACAAAATAGTGTGTCAAACTAACTCAGGCAAAGTTACTCAACATGGGAGAGGTGGAGAAAGTTTGATGCCATCTGGGCATAGCTGAGAAAGTATGGCATGGCTCACACACTTCCAAGTCCCAGCCCACCTCCACCGGTCCTATGCTGGCAAACAGTTCCAATTCACTGACCTAGTTGAGATCAGCAAGCTAGTGCAAAAAAGTAAAGAAGGTTTTTAAATCTCGAGAGGCAGAAGGAAAGACTCCTGTAGCGATGATATGTGCAGTTACTTCTGCAAAGAGAACCTGAATGGATATTCTGATTAAAAACATTACAACCTCTTGGGTTAAATGAACAGTTAGACTTGATTGCTTTCTAATGATGGTGTTAAACTGTATTTTTTATATTCTCTTGGATTCTTTCATTCATCAGTGACAGATGGAATGTGAAGTCCAGTGATAGATAATTGAAAATGTTTCAAAAAGTTGTTCAGATTCTATGTGAGACATTTCACCTTGCTTATCTATTGTAGGATGTTTTGGCTGACTAGCCACATCGGTCTACTTACTAGCCATTTTTTACATAACTGGTATATAATGGTACCACTGCGACCTTTACCAATCCCTGTCCTTCCCCTCCTTAGAGAACAGGCAACGAAGCCCACTGTGTCAGCTTTATGGCTAAATTCTGCTCCCATTCCCTAACCCTATATCTATCTTCCTCTCTCCCCCCCTTACACTCCCTCACACACTCACACCTTGTCCATCCTGCACATGTCCACCTCTATAGGCCAGGCTGCCTTTTCCTATCACTTTCCCAGACTGTGAAATTCACACACCCCCAGCCACTCACCATGCCCCTTCCCCTTGTGCTTTCAAAACCCTCCTTAAAGCCCACTTTGGCACCATCTGTACCACTTCTAACCCTCTGTCTCATCCCTATATCTCCTTGCTGGGTCACCTCTTAATCTTCCCTTGCTCACCTGGTTGAATATGTGCATTTTAATCTTGATATTGTATAGCATGGGCAATTATAAATAATAGTTTTGTAATTTAATTTTGTTCTAGTATCTGCTCTCATACTAGCCACTCATTTCTACTCCTGATTTCGCTCATGTTTTCCTGAGTTATGCTACTAAGGTTCATACTAAGGTTGGTTAGAGAGCAAGAAGGCCAAAGCCCTTAATGCTCCCATATTAAACCAGAGAAAAATAAGTCAACTTGTATCCCGCATTGATTAATGCATTTGATCAATACTTAAATATACTTTTGGACTCACTAATAACCACATGAAGTGACAGTTTGTTCCAAGGTCCAGTCACTCTGATAGTATAAAAATATTTCCTATGAGTATAGAGAAATGACTTTCTAATCAGTTGCAGAGGGTGACCCCTAATCTCATGTGAACAGTCTTTAAATTCCAGGCCCGTTTCACACATCAAATATGGATCTTGAATAATGTCATATAAAAGCATGGGATATCCTCTAAGGCATCAGGTGGAAAGGGGTATGAGTTTAAGGGAGTCTAGCCTCTCACAGTATGTCACCTTTTCAAACCCTGAGATTCTTTTTGTAAATTTTCTTTGGACGCCTTCTAGTAGGTGACATAGTACCTGTAGTCTCTGTCTGTTAGTTGCTGTACACTCGCATTTCACTGCTGTAACTACCTGTAGATAATTTTGTACATAATTTTTGCTATCAATTACTTTGTAAATAATGTGTACCTACTCCCACTGTTTCCACTCCCCCAGACGCATCTAGAAATGAGTATTTGTCTGCTGAGTATGCCCTTCCTAGTGAAACTTTTAAATAAACAAATAAATATAATTTTACATTTTTAGGGTTCTTCATATTTTTATGTTTTCTTGCAAGAGCAGTGCACAAGAAACATATTGAGGTTAGTAGAGCATTGCAGACATGTGGCAGTGTTGTGGCCAATGCAGAGGGCACTTTAATGGGTGTGTTCCTCAGCCACCAATCAACAGGGAATTTGCTGATAACGGCAGTTTCAGAGTGAGCGCCACACTTGAAAGAAATCTGCCACTCCAATCAGGAACAGTTTCATCACTGCAGCAGCAGATCTCTTCCCCCCTTCTTAGCAACTAGGCACATTCCAGCCATGTGCATCACAATGCACAGTAATGCGCACAGTGGGAGTTATGAGCAACTCATTTGCTCAGTGTGCTTTCCCGGTGAAACTGAGCTCTCTTGCTGTAACCTGGTAGAAACTTGGAACAAAACAAACAACAAATTACAGCATTGCATCAATACCTGGGTTCCTACTAGGAAAAAATATCATAAAAATAAAAGAGTTCCTCTATGGTGGAGCATAAACATTAAAAGAAGCTTAGCAAAAATACAGAAACAATTTAACAAATTTAAAAAACACCCAGCAGCATTGAATTGGTTCCATTATAAATACTCTGTCAATAAATGCAAAAACCCGATAAGAAAACAAAAGAAAATACTAGAAGTAAAATTAGCTACAAATGTTAAAGATAATAAAAAATATTTCTTTAACGATATTGGTTCACTGAAATAAAATAGTTCTCCTATTGGACCCTTCATTTGGCATCATCACTGATGAAACTGGGATTGCCACACAATTAAACAAATACTTTATTAATTTTAAACTTAAACATATTAGTTATCCTCACAAAATTACAACGGATAGTCCATTTATTCCAAAATCAGAACAGGAAGTCACAGATATTATCAAATTACTAAAACCAAATGGATCAGCTGGCCCAGATGGCATTCCACCAATATTTATCAAAACTTTAACTGAATCTCTAATAGGACCCTTGATATTATTGTTCAATCAATCATTAGATACACATACCATCATGGAATAAAGCCAAAGTTATTCCCCTGCATAAAATCGGTAAAAAAAGTCAAATTGAAAATTATAGACCTATAAGTCCAACTGTAATAATTTGTAAAGTAGTAGAAAGGATAATTAAAAATCAAATTACTACCCATCTGGAAGAAATAGAACAGTAGATATCTATCAACATGGTTTTGTTAAGGGAAGATTGTGTCAAACTAACCTTCTTTACTTTCTAGAACCTGTTAGTGAGGCATTGGATAAAGGATTATCAGTGGATATAGTATTTTTATATTTTGCCAAAGCATTCAATTCTGTTTCACATCATATACATATTATTTATTTATTTTATTTTATTAAACTCTAGGGCCCAGATATTCAAACTGCGCCAGTCTGAGGCGCAAGCCCCTGCGCTGCTCAAAATAGTTGCGGGGGTGTGGCAAGCGATATTCAAGGAGTTGTGCTATTGAGCAACTCCTTTGAATATCACCAACCACATCTCGCAGTGGAACTTTGTGCCACCGCCAAGTTGCGGAGTTGAGCATTAAACTTGCGGTGGCGCCAAGTACCATTCATCATCGTAAATTCCGATATTCAAAGGTGACATGCAAATGGGGCCATAATTTATGCATAGCACAGGGGGCCATTTGCATCTATTTGATAGCCCCATTTGCATGCCATTAGCATGTAGGTGCGCCGATCCCCGAGGACTTGCACCTGGCCGCCCTGCCAGGCAGCTGCCGTCGGGGACCTACGCACCCTGCAGCCCAATCGCGGGCAGCATCAGTGTATACATCCCCCCACACACACAGCTGCCAAAGCCCGATCGCGGGCATACAGTAACATGCCCCCCCCACACACACATATCTCCCGAAGTCCGATCGCAGGCATACAGTAACATCCCCCCACACACATATCTCCCGAAGCCCGATCGCGGGCATAACCTGTATCAACCCCCACCAGTGCCCGATCGCGGGCAGAGATGTAAACCCCCAACCTGAATATCTCCCTGGTGGTCCAGTGGACCGTAATGCCCGATCGCGGGCAGAATGTCAAGTTACAACCCCCAAACATCTCCCTGGTGTCTGGTGTCCCCACCCACCCACGAAGCCCCTCACCTGCTCCCCGGCGGCGGTGGTGACAGCATCCACCAGCTGCCGCCCGCCGCCCACCGACTGACTGTCCGGTAGGGCTGCATGCCCATTGGTGCAGAGCTACAGCCAATGGGCGTGCAGCCCATACCGTACATGACAGTCATCATTCACAAATCTGGACTGTCATGTACGGTATGGACTACAATCTGAAGTAAATACCAGATCTCACATATCAAAATTAAAAGGAACCCATAAAAATACTGTTAAAAGAAGCAGGTGGTTCACTCAAAGAGTAGTTAATACCTGGAACAAATTACCTCCCCAAGTAGTGTATAGCTCAACTCTTGATCTATTTAAAATCAATTTGGATTTATTCATGGGAGATACTAGGAGGAGGATTGAGGAGGCAGTATAGTGCGGTGGTCTAAGGCTCTGAGCTGCAAATCTGGTGACATCCAGCAGACCAGACCTGGGTTTGAATCCCACAGCTTTCACTTGCATACTGTGTGACCCTGAACAAGTCACTTAACCTCCTTGTGCTCCCAGGTCGCTCCTGTAAAAAAGCTTTTAGCTTAGTGTGCTATACCTGGTTAAACAACTAAAAAAAAAAAAGATACTAAGTTCAAATTCCACCATTGAGTACGGTGGCGAGTCAATTAAGGGTATATTACCCACTGAACTTGTATAGATCTATAAACCTATGAATCTTTACTAATAAATAAACAAGCAAACATAATAAATGAGTGGCACCCCAGCTTTGCATAATTGGTGGCTCCTGCCACCCACTTCCCCCAAAGCCAACATTGGGGTGCCCAGTCCCTGTGTCAGCATGTATCCCCCTCCCCCCATTAATGTAGCACTCTGGGAGCCCACCCCAGTGTGCCAAACTAATTATATTTCTGACACTGGGATGCCCACTCTCTGTGTTGGATGACTCCCCCCCCAAGCCTGAACATACCTTTTGCCGACAATGAGGTGCCCAATCCCTGTGTCAGAATGCCCCCCACCACCACTGTTGTGTCACACTGGGAGCCCTCCCCAGTTTGCCAAAGTAATTCATTATCTTTTTCTGACACTGGGATGCCCACTTCCAGTGTCAGATGTGTCCCCATGCCCCCTTTTTTCAGCTGACCTAGGGGTGCTCAATCCCTGGGTTGGCATTGATCCCCCCCACTAATCTGTCTAGCTGTGTTATGCAGTTTGAATGCACCCTCATAACATGGCCAATGTTCAACATTTTCAGTCCAAATTTCCAACATTGCCATTTCTTCACACCTCCTTATGAACAGTACAGCTGTCATTTTTTGCATCCTGTCCAAAACATGTTTTCACACCTGTGGCACAGAATGGCGCAGTCAATGTGCAAAATCAACTTTTCAAACAGATTAATGAAATCACTGTGCAACTGTTCATGAGAGGAAGTCCCAAAAAGGCCATGTTGAAAATTTGGTGAAAAATTTCCAAACAAATGACTGCATTACGAGCGTACGTTACCCAGTTTCTATGCATGCTCATAACGTCACCAGTTTTTCATATTTTCACTCCAGATGTTGAACATTGCCATTTTTTCACACCTCCTCATGAGCAGTACAGATGTCATTTTTCACATCCTGCCCAAAATATATTTTCACACCTGTTGCGTCAAATGACACATTCGCTGTCTAAAATCACCTTTTGGGACTAAGTAATGAAATGATAGTGCCACTGTTCATTAGGTGGGGTCCCAAAAAGCCCATGTTGAAAATTTGAAGTGAAAATACCAACAAACACCCAGGGTGTTAGGATTTCCAACCATAACACCCCACCTTGTACAGACAGACACATGTCAGGGGTGTGACTTAGGGTTATCGGCCATAATGGTCACACCATTTCACCCCAACCCACCCACATCCTGCAGCCACTGACCAGCATTGAGGTATGCCTTGTGGTCTTCGGCCCTAACGTTCACCCTGTTCTCCTATACTGCACCTATCTCAGCTTATTTCCTTATGGAATGGGGTGAGTGTAAGGGCTGAAGACCCCAAGGCACACCCCAACAACTGTCAGTACCTGCAGGGTGGGATTTGGTATTAGTTCAATACTTCATTGCCATTCCTATTATGCATCTCTCTAACTCCTGCACTACCAACGCCAATATCAGCAAGCAAACATTCGGCATTGACAAATGCTTGTTATTTCCAGTTGTTTTAAATACACATGGTACATTCTGCCTTGCTTGTTAATTGCCAGATATTTCGATTGACTAGCCATAATGATTTATTAGCTAGATGATTTAACAAAAATTTGTATACAGTACAGCAGTTTCTGAACTCTTCTGATCTGCACTGCCAATTGCTCACCATAATATTGTGGCATCTGGCGATGATAAGTAATATATTGTGCAGTTATTCATATAAACAGTTTTGTTTTGCCTTGACCCACCTTTAAAATATGTTACCACCCTACTTTCTTTTAGTCTTTAGTGACAGTAGTAAGCAGGGAAGAGTGACAGATTGCAATGTACTTTTTTGTTTATTTATTTTAATGTAATCAGTTGCGTTGAAAGAACAGTTGAAAGAGAAAGAGAGAGAGAAAGAGAGAGCAGCTTGAGAGAGTGACAACAGGGAGTGACAGTGACAGCAGGGGAGAGTGATGGTTTGCCTTTTTCAATGTAATCATCAGCTACACTGGAAAAACAGTGGAGAGATTGGGAGAGCACCAACAGAAAGGAACATACCCTGTGACAGGAAAAAAAGCACACTGAGCCAAGGTTCATTTTAAGTTTAGACCCAGAGGACGAGGTGGTGGGGGGATGGAGACACAAGGAGACTGGAGTACAAGGCATAGCAAAAAGTAAACAGCACTTCAAAAAACAGTGACCAAATAATTACAGAACTGAGTGCTACAATATAGTAATAACAATGTAGGAATAAATGCAAAATGCAAAGCAGGTAAATACATTGACCACCTGCTAATAAGATTGTGAAGTGAGTACAGCAGTATGTACAAGAGCAGAGAAGTGCAACAAAATAGTGTGTCAAACTAACTCAGGGAGATTTACTTGACAAGGAAGAAGTGGACAAAGTTTGATACCATCTGCACACAGCTAAGAAAGTATGGAGTGGCTCATGCACTTGTAAGTCCCAGCCTGCCTCCACCTCTTCTAAGCTTGCAAATAGTTCAAATTCAATTATCTAGTTGAGATTGGCAAGCTAGTGCAAAAATCTCAAAGGAAAGAAGGAGGAGAAGTATCTGAAGGTGACACCTGAAACTTCAAGCCCTATATTTAAAATGTTGGACTGTTTCCTAAACTAATAAGTATTTTAAATTGTTCATTTTGGCAAATACCGGTTATAACATGTTGGAAAACAATGATTAAAATCTGTGTCATTATGGGTAACGTTTAATGGAGCCTCAATAGATGGAAGACCGGCTTTCTACTAATTCAGCAATGGGTGTTAGAGAGTCGTTACGCAGCTTGACTTTTAGGATTCCATCACAAATGGCATTTGTCATGTGGCCCTGCTTGACTTTCTAATTTACTGGGATAAGACATGTTGTCTGCCATCATGAGGACTTGGGGTTATTTTTTAGGTGGTGCCCTACAGATGCCCTTCTGGTAAGCTGGCTTAATGCCACTCTTAGGATAAATCCCTGTTTCTCTTGACACTGTCCTTACTGCAGTTCAGTCATAAGATCTCCCTCTCCTGCCACATGGTAGTGAGGGTGGGGGTGGCATACATGGTTTCAACTCATTTGGCTTAAAAGTTGTGCACAAATAGTCGGGGAATGGTAAAAACTGACTAAGTTGAATATAAAATGTTTTTTCTCAAAAAAAGTCTTTTATGTCTGTGTTTTGCTGCAAATTGATAATATGTTTTTTAAGTTGGTATTCTGAACTCTAATGGAACTGTGTACTGTAATGCTAGGTTTTTCAGTGATGCATCTGTCGATACTTCAGCCACGCAAGCTCCATGAAGGGAGAACTAAACAAGAGCGTAAAGATCAGTGGCAAATACAAGTTGCTATTTAGCCTAGATTCACTGACAGCTGCTTCATTTTTTTTCACTTTGGCCGGATGCTGACTGCTGTTAATGTGATTCTAGGATTGACGTCGATGACAGCAGCTTGAGATCTTCATGACATCATTAGCAAAATGCTGCCATCCTGAGACAGGCATCTTTTCTGCTGGATTTTTAAAGCTTTTCACGGCAGTCTGTCTTCAAATACTGCCAGTCTCAGCAAGGTTCTGGTTTAAAAGTAAAGAAAGAAAGGGATGAGTTCTTTACCTGTCTGCTGGCACTGCTGATACTCACTAATGCAGACAGTTCTAAGTCTCAAGATGCACTTTTTAAAATAACTGTCCATGTAGTGAAAGCCGATTACCTCTGACCCGGTCAGTACAGGAGAGTGGGATAGGATGCCATGATGAGGGTGGGGCAATGGGTATTTTTCTGTTAAAAAAATATGCAACAATTGAAGTGAACAAAACACAACAGTAAGTGCCTGTCCTGTCTTTTTATTTGTACTATGATTTGGATCCCAGCATCCTAGGTCTGCAAGCAGTGAGACAGATATGCAGACATAAATATGATTTGGATCACAGCACCCTTGGTCTGCCAGCAGTGAGACAGATATGCAGATGTAAAGGCAGAACTTTATAAAACAGGAACCTGTTTCCACCTGATGTACATGGTAGGATTAAAAATTTGGCTAAAGACACCATACACACCTGAAGCAGCTGAAAAGGCACAATATATTCCCCTACTGGAGGTAAACAAGACCTGCCCAGCTGAAAATGGATCTACTACTGTATGGCAAACAAAATTTAGTTGATCTACATTACAGTGAAACCTTTATGTTGACCACATTTGTGGTCGGCATAAAGGTGGTCACTGTTTTCCATGTTTTCTTCAGGGGCTTTGCCCTCTGAACCCTCACGTGGGGCGTTGTGCCCCCTGCATTCACCCAATTAAAATAATAAACTGTGAGTCAGAGCTGATTAGGGCAGGGGGTGCAAAACACCCAGAAAACAGTGCAGGTGTCCAGCGCCAATAATACAGTGACAAGGCACTGTTGTCACTGTAGTGTCGGTTGCTGTCGATTTGTCGTTGTGGGTGGTGTACACCCTGAAAATTTAGTGGGTCCATAATAACAAACTTTTCAAATGATCCTAGCTTCACATGTACAGTCTGAGCCCTTCTGATGTTTTGATCCCACCTTGTGACAATGCTCCCAGTGCATACCATGCCCTTTAGCCTTACCATCGAGGAGCACCGACAGCACGCACATGCAAGGTGCCATCTACCAAGTACCTGACAGATCCAGAGGGTCAGTTACACATAAGATATCTGTATAGTATCTTATATGCTGTCCTAATCTTACCCAGATAACCACATCCTGCAGTGACTCAGGCCATGCAGTTTCCCGACATCTGTGACTACTGAAATCATGCAGGCAGAGTGAAGCAGCTCAATGACGGCAATTATGCCCTCACAAAGGTACAAGTTGCATTAGGCTAATCAGCCCAGCTCCTGTCTGTGAATGCTGAACAGAATGGCTCTTCTCCTATCCCATAAGAGAGGGAGAGAAAATTAAAAAGTCCCAAATAATAAGCTGAACTTCATCCCATCATGGTTGGCCCAACATCAGATTACTGGATAATCATGAGAACTGGAGGTTGGAGGGGGCACTGCCCAGGGAGCACTGCAGGGGAACTAGGATGCACAAACAAATTAAGCTCTAAGGAGCCCATGGTATAATATGTTCTCAGTATACCTTTGGTGGTAATATACTCGGGGGGGCTACATCCCTCCTCCCAGCCTCCTGTATCCTCAGTTATGGGTCTATAGCTAACAAAATATGCTGAATATGTTAACTACAGATGGGTAATCGAATGATCATGTCCACTCAGACTTTCACCCTATAGCATGGGAACATTGCATAATCTGGCTCTCACAGGAGTTTAAACATTTGTGTGGATACATTAGGTGGATATTTTTATTCAAGAAAAACTGATCCATTACTCACTATATAGCCATTCTTGTGCCAATGTACTGTCCTGCACTATTAGGCACAGACACACTGGGAAACCAGCCTGCAAATAAGTACTTTCTTTTACCAGTTCTGGAAATGCAATGAATATTTTGGGTGGAGTGGGCAAGTAAATATTCACAGTGACACGCAGATTCTCATGGGACTGATGCACTGGCTATATCAGGGAAAGACTCATGTCTGACAGGGGGATGCTTTTCCGGGGAGTTGGAGGACTAGACTAGTTCTCACACAATAGGAGGCTCTTTTGGTTGAGGATGTGGAGGTCTGTTGTGAACTCTTTCATTATCTGGTGGATTCAGAGAGAGAGAGAGAGAGAGAGAGAGAGAGCCAAGAGTCACCACCCAATAGCCCCTAACTGCCAAGGGGGCATGCTGAAAAAGGAACATTAATGTGTGTTTTGTAATAAATAAAAAAAAGCTATGGTTGCTTTGTTGAATTTGTATAAGGCTGAAGACAATTATAATATTTGCTTGTTTGTAAGCCAGTACACACTCTCATAAAGTGGTAGATGGCTTGAGCTTTAGGGTTTTGCGAGGATCAGCAGTGCCATCAAAGAGGTAAAGAATTTGGCCTTTTATTTTTTTTACTTTAAAATAGAACCTTACTGAGAATGGTAGCATTTTAAAACAAACTGCCATGAAAAGCTTAAAAAATCCAGTGGGAAAGATGCATCCCCATCTCGACATGGCAGCATTTTTATAATGATGTCATAAAGATCTCGAGCTGCTGTCATTGATGTCAGTCCTAGAATTATATCAATAGCAGTCAGCGTTCGGCCAAAATCAGAAAAAAATGGAGCAGTGAACGTAGGCAAAATGCCAACTTGTGTATACTACTAAAAATACAGGACACAATCATTAATTGGTTTTAAATGACACATTTTATTACACACCCACCAAAGAAAGTGGAAATATGCATTTTAATTAACAGAGTTGCCATTGATCTTTAATGTTAGGGTGCAGAAGCACATTTGCAACAGTAGGAATGCTCATGTTGAATCTTCAGTAGGTGCCCATTTTTTGGAACATCACAACTGTTGGCAGGAGGATTAAGATTTGGGGTGCTGGAGTGATTCCTACTCCCCATCCGTGGAGGTGATACTGTAGGTGCAGCTACTTCTGCAAAGAGAATCTGAATAGATATTGTGATTAGAAACATTGCAACCTCTTGGGTTACATGTATAGCTGGACTTGACTGCTTTCTTAATATGGTGTTAAGCTGTGTTTTTTAAATTCCCCTCAGTTCTTTCATTCCTTTTTAGTGACAGTAGTAAGCAGGGGAAAAAGATGGATTGCCACGCATTTTTTGAAACGTAATCAGTTGCGTTGGAAGAACAGCAGAAAGATTGGGAGATAGCAGCAAGATAAAATAACATTCTATTGTTTTGGGTCAGCTGAAAAAAGTTTGAGTCATAAGACTGAGAGAGAGAGAGAACAGCTTGAGGGCATGACACCAGGGAGTGACAGTAGTAAGCAAGGGAGAGTGATGGTTTGCAGTGCATTTTTTTAAATGCAATCAATAGTTACATTGGAAGAACAGTGGAAAGATCAGGACAGCACCAACAGAAAGGAACTCGGGACAAACAAGCAACACAAGCAACACAAGCAGCTCACCTGAGGAGCTGAGGAAGCCGACTCTCCAGCCTGATAACTATCGAGGCAGCTCCCCCCCGAGCTAGGTACTCGGGACAAACAAGCAACACAAGCAACACAAGCAGCGCACCTGAGGAGCTGAGGAAGCCGAATCTCCAGCCTGATAACTTTCGAGGCAGACCCCCCCAAGCTAGGCACTCAGGACAAACAAGCAACACAAACAGGTCACCTGAGGAGCTGAGGAAGCTGAATCTCCAGCCTGATAACTTTCAAGGCAGCCCCCCCCAAGCTAGGCACTTGGGACAAACAAGCAACACAAGCAGCTCACCTGAGGAGCTGAGGAAGCGAATCTCCAGCCTGATAACTTCGGGCAGCCCCAAGCTAGGCACTCTGGGACAAACAAGCAACACAAGCAACACAAGCAGCTCACCTGAGGAGCTGAGGAAGCCGAATCTCCAGCCTGATAACTTTCGAGGCAGCCCCCCCCTCAAGCTAGGCACTCGGGACAAACAAGCAACACAAGCAGCTCACCTGAGGAGCCGAGGAAGCCGGTTCTCCAGCCTGATAACTTTTGAGGCATCCCCCCCCAAGCTAGGCACTCGGGACAAACAAGCAACACAAGCAGCTCACCTGAGGAGCTGAGGAAGCCGAATCTCCAGCCTGATAACTTTTGAGGCAGCCCCCCCCAAGCTAGGCACTCAGGACAAACAAGCAACACAAGAAGCTCACCTGAGGAGCTGAGGAAGCCGAATCTCCAGCCTGATAACTTTCGAGGCAGCCCCAAGCTAGGCACTCGGGACAAACAAGCAATTCAAGCAACACAAGCAGCTCACCTGAGGAGCTGAGGAAGCTGAATCTCCAGCCTGATAACTTTCGAGGTAAAGAGAGCCTCTTCTCTTCATCTGGACGCCTGCAGGGGGGTGCTACCTGATGAACACTTATATTTTATGAACTTTGTTCCCTGTTCACCACTGGGTGGGCTTGTTATTTGCTTCTCTTTGTGCTACTAATGCTGAAGTGTAAAGCTAGGGACTCACTGAGTGCCCTAGAGTTGCCTTGCTGATTATACCTTAAAGCCAGATATACCAAGCAGCTAGTATAGAGCTGACTTGTTTAATATGGTGGTATTGGATCTAATTGCTGATTATACCTTAAAGCCAGATATACTAAGCAGCTAATATAGAGCAGACTTGTTGAATATTGTGGTATTGGATCTAACTGTGCTTGAAACTGAAGGTATTAGGATAGCTGGGTGCTAGTGTGACCTCATTTTGGAATAGCCCTGTTTGCTTAGAGTGGAGCTCCTTTGTGAAAGTCATGACATATTCTCCCCGCTGCATAGTAATGAGAGGCTTTGTTTTCTCCACTACATAGGCAGCCCCCCCCCCCAAGCTAGGCACTCGGGACAAACAAGCAACACAAGCAGCACAAGCAGCTCACCTGAGGAGCTGAGAAAGCTGAATCTCCAGCCTGATAACTTTCTAGGTAAAGAGATCCTCTTCTCTTCGTCTGGATGCCTGCAGGGGGGTGCTAGCCCAACGGCACTTCGTGCCGTCTGCCCTGCCCGCACCAACCACCCACCCTCCCAGGGACGGCTGTCAATTTAAGGATCCACCCCGTGACATCACATCTAGTGACATCACGTCCTGTTGCCCAGAACCTATCTCCCCACTTTCCCATTTGCAGGTTATACCTGCTGGCCACTAGAGGGACCTATGCTCCCTCGCTACTTCCTACTCCTACCTGTACAGTACTACTTCCCTTGGATCTTGCTCACCACAATGTATTGGCCCTGCCTCATGCTCTGCCTGTGCCTATCCCCACTAGCAGTGCACTTGCCCACTTACCCATCTGCTACTCCGCACTGTGCCCTGGCACCCCTCCCTCCCCTTGCTCCTGAACCTGCTCTCCTGCCCCTTGGGACCTCTGTGTGTCTCAGTCCTCCCTGCCTTCCCTTAGCTTCCTCCTCACCTCAGGCACATCTGGGTGTCTTCTTATTCTTGCCTTCCCTTCCTGTACCATGCTGCCCACCCCCTGCTCCCTTAGCCTCCCCTCCCCCCTCTAATGTCAATCGTAGAAAAACCTCTCACCATCTCCCAGCCAGGGTGTTAGTTATGCTACTAATCCTGTCAGGGAACATTCATCCAAACCCTGGCCCGGTTCCCAGGAGCTCCCCGACTAGCACCACAGGCCTATGCATGGTCTCCATGAATATCTGTAGTCTCCTGAAAAAGTTTGACTCACTACAATGCCTGGTCACATCGATTAACCCTGATGTCAACTCTGTTTGAGACTTGGCTGTCGAAATCCTCCCCTGACTCCCTAGTCTCCCTTCCTGGTTTCACCTTCTTCCGGTCTGACCGTGTTGGGAGACGAGGCGGTGTCTGCACTATTTATGTCTAGGAATCTCTCCCCGTACTAGCCCTGCCTGCTCCCATCCTTGAGTCCAGGGCCCAGGCACTTATACTGAAACTAACCCCTGACCTTTTAAAGGGACCCCTTTATCTGACTACTGCATACGTGCCCCCCAGGGATCAAACGCAGGCCATTGCCTCTCTTACAGAATACCTTTCCTCACTACCTCCTTCCTCTGATCAAATTCTGGTGAGTGACTTAAATGTCAACTGGCTCAGCCCCTCCTCCTCCTCTACCCGAGACTCCTTTTCTGCAATAGACCTAACGCAACTAGTTACCCACCCTACCAGAACTAACCCCAAGAGAGGCTCCAGTACCCTGCTTGATGTGGTATTCACCAACCGCCCTAATCAGATCCCCAATGTACAAGTCCTCCCAGACTCTCTCAGTGATCACTCCACCATTCTATTCCACTGGTCATCCTCAGTCACCAAACCCATAGCACAGTCCACATGCTGGCGGCGTCTAATACCTGGTGGACTGATAAAACTTAAGGAACTTCTGTCCCAAATTGACTGGTCTCCTATACAGGCAACTCCTGACATCGACACAGCTCTCTCCTTCTTTACACAAACGTTTAATAATGCCTGTGATATCTTTGCCCCAATGTTGACCTGCCGTTCTAAAAGGCAGAATGCCCCCTGGGTAACCCCAGCTTTGATCCACCAACTCAAACATAGGGACAACCTATGGCACCATGCCATTGAGACTGGCCAGCCCAGTGACAGTCAGTTATATGCTGCCGCACGAAACAAGTGCACTCGGGCCATCAGAAAGACCAGGTCTGAGCACTATAGGTCCTCACTCACTGCCTCATGGGGGAACCCCAGAACCTTCTGGGATAACATTAAACAGTTAAATGGGAGTGCACACTCCCCCCACCCAGATCAACATTAATGGCATGATCTCCTCAGACCCAGCCCTCATAGCCAACCTCCTCAACACCTCATTCACTGACCTTAGCTCTATCTTCCCTACAAATTGTTTTGACCCTCCTCCCCCAGCACCTGCCGTAAATCTTTCTCACCCTTATTTTCTCCTCCACCATGTTTCTGCCTAAGAACTTAGGCCGCACCTTGTCACTGCCCTCAAGAGTAATAGTACAGGCAGTGACACCCTGGATCCGTGTATCCTACTGCTGGTCTTAGACACAGTCCTTACCCCGATCACGTGCCTCATCAACCACTCTCTTTTCCTGGGGAAGGTTCCAACTGCCTGGAAAGTCACCACTGTCACCCCTATCTTTAAAGGTGGTGATAGGACTGTGGCTGGAAACTATCGGCCAATCTCCAATCTCTCTCCTCTCTCCAAGGCCTTGGAAAAAGTGGTGGCCTCTCAAATCTCTGACTACCTCTCCACCTACAATGTCCTATGTCCTGAGCAGCATGGCTTCCGAGTGGGCCACAGTACCAACACAGCCCTCCTAGTGTTCTCCAACTTTCTCCACTCCTCCTTAGACACTGGTTCTCTGGCTGGTGCGGTCTTCATTGACCTCTCTAAAGCTTTCGACACTGTGTCCCACCCCCTCCTTCTTGATGCCCTTAGTCTCTCTCTGGTTTTGCTGCTGGGTCTTTCTCCTGGTGCACCAGTTATCTGTCTGACCACTCACACCATGTAAAAATTAATGGGACTTACTCAGACATCTGTCCCAACTTTTCTGGGGTTCCCCAGGGCTCCGTTCTGGGCCCCTTACTATTCTCCCTTTACCTTAACACCCTTCCACGCTCTTGCTCGGGGAACATTCTATTGTACGCTGATGATGCAGTCATCTTTGCCTCAAGTCATAACCCTATTGCCCTCCAGAACTCGCTGCAGAAGTAGTTCGCTAAAGCCGAGGGCTGGTTCAAGGAAGATAGATTGGTGATAAATCTTAAAAAACAAAAATCATGTTCTTCACTCATCCTCAAAACAAGTCCTGCAACTTCAAACTCCTCATTCACTCTGGGTCCTCTTTCCCACTCGAACAAGTTTGCTCCTATAAATACCTAAGGATCCATTTTGACCTCCCTCTCCTTCCATGGATGCATCGCTGCCCTAGCCACTACCTAATATCCGATTGGGCATCTTACCGGTATAAACACTGCCTCCCCAGAGGCTCTTTTGACTCGCAGTCACCTCCTCTATCCTGTCCCTAGTGGACTATGGACTGCCGGTGTATGGTGATGCTGATCAGACCGCACTCCATAAAATTCGCATTACTCTGAATAAGGCCTGCAGGTTAATTACTGGGGCACCTAGGCTAACACACACCTTTCTACTGTACGCTAAAGAGCTGGTACTTGATCTTGATGAGCGCCTCAAATATCTGACCCGTACCCTTACAAAAAAGACCCTCCTTGGGCTATCCCCACCAGGATTGACCACCACCATACGCCGCTCTGTCCCACTAGTTCATACTCGGACCTCTGGGAAAACCTCTCTTGTTATCCCTAGAGCTAGGACCTCTCACGGCCAAACAGCCTTCAGCTTTAGGGCCCCCTCCTGGTTCAACACACTGCCCCCCTCCATCTCCGAAGCTCCAACTATATTGTGCTTCAAAACTTCCTTGTGTAACCACCTTATTAACACCCGAGGCTGTAATTGCCACTAGTCAAAGCCGTACTCAATACTTATGACAAAGTTTACTACTAAGCTGCTAAGGACAACATAACTCTGGTATTGTTTGCATCAATCCTACCTGTACCAGCTTGTTTGTATCTATGTCTTAAGTTACTGTTATACTGTGTTGTACTGTTATACTGTGTATTTTCGTTTGTCTTACTGTGACAAGGTACCTTTGTAAATGAGCCTATGGCTCAAAGGGTTTCCAAACTGCTGTTTAAATAAATAAATAAATAAATAAATAAATAAATAAATAAATGTGTTGTGACTGGGAAAAAAGCACACTGAACCAAAGCTCATTTTAAGTTGTGAACTAGAGGGTGAGGCTTGGGGGGGGGGCGGTAATGGGAGACACAAGGTGACTGGAGTACAATAAGACATAGCAAAAAGTAAACAGTGTAGCAGAAAACAGTGACCAGATAATTACAGACCTGAGTGCTACAATATAGTAATAACGATGTAGGAATAAATGCAAAATGCAAAGCAGCTAATTACGTTAACCACCTGCTAATAAGATTGTGAAGTGATTACAGCAGTATTTACAAGAGTAGAGTGTAACAAAATAGTGTGTTAAACTAACTCAGGGAAGAGTTACTCAACATGGGAGAGGTGGAGAAAGCTGGATGCCATCCAGGCAGAGCTGAGAAAGCATGGAGTGGCTTCCGCACTTGAGTCTCAACCTGTCTCTGTCTCTCCTATGATGTCAAACAGTACCAATTCACTGATTTGGTTGAGATGGCCAGCGGAGAGGTCCGTGTGCATGCATGAGTTGTCACGCATGAGTAGAGAACTACGGTGGCCATCTTGGACACAGTGAACAGTGCCATGTTCCACTGGCTACCGGCGGACAAAATAGCACAGTTGACGCACAGTGATTGCCGTTCACCTCCACTATTTACAAGTCAGTCTTGTATCCGGTAAGCAGCTCCCTTTTACTCTACTGTGCTCACAAGATGTCTGCAGGGCTACACCAACTGCAGCCATAAAAACAACACATAGCATTTCTCTATTATTAGTTTTATAGGTACTCTTTGATTCAGTGCATATTGTTCTCATTGAGAGTTACTATAGACAGCATAGCTGAAGTGTAAAACTTTGTATTAGTATCTGTATCTGGCTGTTTTGTATTTTGTACGCTTTTTGCAGATACTGTATATGCACAGCATAACTTAGTGGAACATATCTCCATATATTTATCTTTTGAGCAAGTATCAGATTCAGTGCTAAAAAAGTTTAAACAGCCACTGAGGCCTCAAAGAAACTTTAAAAAACAAAATAATCAGGTACAATTCTGCTTTCATTCCATTTATATTTTATAAGAGGTCTTCAGGTACATGAAGGGGGTAAATAGGGGAGGAGCAGTCAGGGTGCTTCATAGGAAGGGGGTGCAACTAGAGGGTATGGGTGGAAGCTGGAGGGGGGAAGATTCAGGGGAGAAAGGAGGAGGTGCCACTTCACTGAGAGGGGGTTGGAGCCCAGGGGGCTGGTGGAGGCAGAGATGGTGGAGGGGTTCAAGAGGGGGTGGGACAGGTACAGGGGAAGGGTTCTGGAAGCAAAATCCAGTGCAGTGAGAATATCCAGAACTGGGAAGGGAGAAGCCAGAGAAGACAAGGGGGGGCAGCAAGGTCAGCTCCCAGGGTGGGGGCTGACCAAACGAGCAGACATGAAAGACCGTTAGACCTATTCTGCTGGCATTTAAGTATGTTAGTATATATTTCTCCTTCCCATAATTTATTACAAAGGAAAAGTGTATGAATATATGATCATTGTCTCTTAGAGTTTATTTTGAATTCATCTGCCTCTGTTGCTTATTCCCTACTCCAAGTCATAATCCTCTGTTATGACATCACAATCGGTTGCCATGGGAGCAACTGTGAGGTCACAAGAAGTGCTCTATGACTTTGGGTAGGGAGAAAACAGCTGGAATAGATAAACTCTTCAGGAGTAGAAATCCTGTTTTCACACAAATGACCTCAGTAATAAATATCGGAGAGGAGAAATACAGAACTAATGAGAAACACAAGCTGTACTGTGTCTAAATATTATGTTTTGTTAAAGTTCAGCTGAACGTGTCACTAGCTCTTTAAAATTAATGGCAACATTTGATACGTGAAATCACTGTATTGATGACTGGAATAAACTATTTGCACAGTTTGAGATACATGATTTGTGGTCCTGAAAGTTTTAAATGCCTGATGTCCCAGGTAGTGCTTTTTGGAGCATTATATTATGAAAAGTGGTTGCTCCAACCCGATCTCTGCACCGTCCTCTCAAGATTTAAGTAAATCCCATTTTATACTGAACTGATCTGAAGCACAATGACACCTATTAGGTGCATTGCTAACATGTAAATGGTTGTGGTGGGATAAGAGCAAAAAGAAGTAGCACAGTGAACAAAAGTGTTGCATGTGATAAAAGTCAACTGTGCTGAATGTGATAAAAGCATTTATACAATAGGGGTGAGCACATACACGGAGACATAAATCTGTGTATTCTCACCCACATGGAATAAATGGCAAATGACATATGTACTGTGAATAAATCTCATTTATACACATAGACCCAGATATTCAAAAGGGTTGCACATGACGCAACAGTGTTGTGCCATGTGCAACCCACTGATGCACCCCGGCATGATATTCAAACGGGAGTCGTTTCTGGCACAAATCCCGATGCACCATAGTGCATCAGTAATGTATGCAGGTGCAGGTAGGGGGGGGTGTGCCCATGCATACTCTGCATATCCCAATATTCAGCCCGGGATGTGCTGAGCCATGCATGTGCAACCCCTACTTGTGCTGCACAAAGTTGATCCCCCCCAAAAAATGGAGCAACGGCCGGCCATCCACAGGTGAGCTGCTGTGTTGTAGGGTGCAACATGGCAGCTGCCTCCAGCACCCCAACCACCTGCCACCCTGCCACCCGGCGACTGACACTGTCAGTAGGGCTGTATGCCCATTGGTCCACAACATGAGCCAATGGGCATGCAGCCCGTACCTTTCTACACATCCCAGATATGTGAATGGATCCATTGGAGTATGGTATGTGGAGTATGGTACAGGCTGCAAGCCCATTGGCTCACGCTCTGGACCAATGGGCGTACAGCCCTACCGATGGTTTCAGTTGGTGGGTGGCAGGCGGGTTGGGTGCTGCCATACGCCACTGACCGGGGGAGAGTGGGGCGGTGGGGATCAGTGGGCGAGTGAGGAAGGGGGGTCCACTGGACCACCAGGGATATAGGAGTCTTTTATTTCTTTACTTAAGACCATGATCGGGCAGACAGCAGTCCACTGGACCACCAGGGATATAAGAGTCTTTTATTTCTTTATTAATGCCCGCGATCGGGCTGACAGCGGTCCACTGGGCCACCAGGGATATTGGACTCTTTTTCATTTTACTAATGCCCGTGATTGGGCTGACAGCAGTCCACTGGACCACCAGGGATATTGGACTCTTCTTTATTTTACTAATACCTGTGATCGGGCTGTGGGGCACATTGCCGCGCTGCAGGGGGTGTCGGTCCCCGACGGCTGCTGCCTGGCCGGGCGCCAGGCGCAAGTCATCGGGGATCAACGCACCTACATGCAAATGGGGCCATAATGATATGCAATGGCCCCATGTGCACCTTGCATACATTATGGCCCCATTTGCATGTCAGCTTTTGAATATCACGTTGCTGCGCCTTGTGCAATGGAACTTGCGCTAGCGCATCCCCCTGCTTCACTCTGGCCACTTGCACTGGCGCAGTGCCACTGTGCCATGCACACTGCGGGTGGCCAGGGTGCGATATTTAATGATGCTGAGCCATGGAGCAGCTCCGTTGAATATCGCCCAGTCAACGCCCCTACATAGCCAAGTTGCGCTGTGCCCAGGCTTGCACCACAGCCTGGTGCAGTTTGAATATCTGGGCCATAGTAGATATGTCACTTGCCATTTATTCACATGATGAACACATCATCTCCACCACCATCTCGCCGGCCAGCACTTGATACACAGCTTCACAGTAATGGTCCATGAGTATTACAAAAATGTAACAACTAGACACTGAGACCCCTCTCATATTCAAAGCCCCAACTTCCATATTCTATACTCCTCAGAGCTGTAGCAGTACACAAAATCAATACTTTAAACACTAACCTTCATAACCCCCACAAGGTTGCTGCAATGTCTGATCACTCCCAGGAAAGCTCCCTTCAGTCTCCAGCAGCTTCATAGTGCCGCCTGCCCACAGACCCCACCACAACCTTCCTTACACACACAGCAAAACAAATATTAAAGTAATTAATAAGTGTGCCACAAACTCTGAAATACAGCTAACAAACGGTGCACCCGCTAATTCTCGGAAACCAACAAATATAGGCGCCATATCTAACAAAAGCTATAGCCCTCCCACATACAATCGACACCCTATCAAACTGCATGGTTTCAGCTGTAACATCACACAATCAACAAATGAAAACTATGAACCCAAGCTCATTCAAACAAACAAACCTAACAATGCAGAAGAATAATACCGATTCACACACGCAAAAAAAAAAAACCACTCAAATGAAACTTCTTTCTAAAAAACTACATATTATACTAACATGATGGGCAGGAGTGGAATACAGAAGATATCTGAAATCATGGAGTGTGATCTCAGGAAGCATCACTTGTGATTCCACTACACTATACCGCTTGTGAGGTAACCCAAGGTCACTCTCCACTCATTCAGATATCTTCTGCATTCCAGTCCTGTCCATCATGTATCTCCTATATATAATACCACACTCGGGTGCATACAGAATCGTACTGTGCTGAATGTGATATACTGTGGGTCACCAGCTAGGTGGGGAACTAAGCCACTATTTGGACTGGTGTGATCTACAGACTTCCTGCACAGGGGGGAAGTTGATAAGGTACTGGTTGAAGCCATCGGCAAAATGGCAGAAAAGTGGGAGATGCCGCTTTTGGGGACTTCAGTGTACTGGATGTAGATTCCTAGCCATGTTTCTGCTGTTGTATTAGTTGGAGACAGTGCAGAAGCAGTTTGTTAAAGTAGGGAGTGGTAGGCCCAGAAGCACATTTCCAGCTAGCAAACATGTCTGGAGATTTATGAAGCAGAGTAAAGATAGCCAGGTCTTATTTTCTCCTTAGTTAGTTTTGTTGGCTACTTCAACGTTGTTACTGTTGTTGTTGTTATCATTGTGTGTTGATCAGCTGCAGCAGGGAGGAGGGGGGCAGATGGTGGGTTCAGGAATGGAGACATGAAACATGCTTTCCAGCTGAGTAAGCTACAATTTAAATGCTTTGCCTTTTCTCCTTTTTAAGAATTTGTTTGCCTTTTATTTAGATTTATTTACTCCAAAGGATCCTTCTCTGTGCTGAGAGGGGGTTGCACCTGGTCCCTGTAATATGTCACATCTTACTGCTAAATGCACTGTAGTGTGTAAGATTAAAGGGAACTATTGTTCCATCATATCTGTGCAATGTGCCTCCCCCATCCCCAGCCCTTCCTTGGTTGCAGTCTATCTGTACTGCATAGCTGTTGTATGGGCGGGCATTTTTTTATTTTATTTAGAATTATATATGGATTAGAAGCTTTTTTTTAAAGACTGAGGGCTTGGAAATTAACTAATACAAAGTCACATATGTAAGTATATATAGTTTGTGGCTATCATTTCTCCCTTTTAATGGTCACATTCTGCAATATTGATTTTGTTACCCCAAAAATAATGGCTGATGCAGTGTATTTTATGGGCATGATCAAGACTATGGTTGAAGCACTGGGGCATCATAATGGGAGATGTTTTCACATCACACTAAGTCAATTCTTTGAGTTGAGCACAAAGAAGCTCTGGGCACTGCTAGAACAGTAAATGTGACAGATAATAGGAGAATTACCATCAAGGTAATCAAGAATTAACAGTAAATTGTTTAATCCTAACCATATTATAAGTGCCTTGGTTCACTGGCAGCCCATGCCAAACCCCTTCCCCTGGAAGCACACTATAAAAATCTCAGCAGTACCAGCTCACTGAGCTGGCTGCATAATTTTGTGTGATCAAGACAGAGTCTATTAGTTGTGTACCTGAGGTACCACTGAACTGTTAGGCCCTGTAAAAAGTATTCTAGATTTTTAAGTGAGGTGACATTGCAGCCTTTTGTTTCACTGTGTATTGAAAGGAAGAAGTTAGCCTGACATAGGTTTATCATTAACATTGACACAACATCATTAATTCTTATAGCCTACATTGTGCGTGAGTCGTTGGGGAAAAATGCCTAGACAAGATGAAGAAAGCAGATGGAGAAAGAACTGGAAGAAGCTGCTTCTAAGATGCTGAGAAAACTCACTTATCGGTTTGCAAGTCCAAGGATACCAACTGAATCAGTTCCTGTTGAAAATAAGAGTGGTGTTACTTCTGAGACTCAGAAAGATACTGCCAACAGCATTTCCCCTATTCCACCAGTCCAGTATATGATGAAAGAATACATACTGCTATGCAACCTTTGACTTTCTCAGAGTCTGATACAGCCATGGCAGCAGCAAATACTGTGTCAGTGCCAGAACCTTATCTGGCTAATGTGGTTTCACCCGCAAGTACAACTTCAGCACCCCTGGAAGGTGAGGCCTGCTCTGAAATTGCAACAAGAGATTTGGAACTGCTCCCCATGCACAACATTTATGATGGCAACATCTTACCTGTCTCTGATATTGCCCGGGTAATAGCAGTTGTTCCAGCAATTACTTCTGCTGTCTCTGTTTCTCTTCACTCTTGTTCTGCCACATGTTGCAATAATATTAACAGTGTTTTTCAGTCTAGCAATGTTAGGGAAACTTCAATTAAGCAATCCATTATATGCTGCGACGAGAAGATGGAAACAAGAACTTGCCAGCTGCAATGGTTTTCATCTTTCAGCTGGCTAACCCACTGCCTTTGAAAAAGATCTGTATCCTGCGACTACTGTAGAATAGCAGTGCAAGGAAAGCTCATCAGTGGCAGCCATTGTGGTGAACCAGTCTTCTCTTTCTGACTTTTGTAATTGAAGGAAAGCAATTGTAAAGTTTCAAAAGCATCAGAAAACATTATTTCACATTGAAGCAGTTGAGAAGCTTACTACATTGATGAACACCAAGATGGACATTTTTGCTCAGCTTAATCAACATCACACTCAGGAACAAGCACAGCACTGGAAAATGTTCCTGAAACAACTAAATGCTATCCATCTACTGGTCCACCAAGGACTAGCAATTCGTGGCATGACAGAACAAGAAAGTAACCTGAGGCAGATGCTGGTGTCTAAAGCTGATGATGTGCCTGCACTTTACACTTGGATTAAGAAAGGAAAATATCAGAGTGGAGACATTGTGAATGAAATTAAGGAATTGACTGCCCATCAGTTGCTTAGGGACCTGCTAGTTCAAATATGTGAAACATCTAAGCAGTATGTAATCATAGCAGATGAGTCTTGTGAATCTAGGAAGCCAATATAAGCAGATTGCATTATGCATACGATTGGTGTCCCTACCACTGTTCAACATACATGAAGATTTTGTTGGGATGTATGAACTGGAAAAGACAGATGCAGAATCCATCAGCAATTCTATTAAAGATATTTTAATAAGGTGCAATCTACCCCTTGAAGACCTGAGAGGACAGGTGTATGATGGAGCAGCAAACAGTGGGTATGTTTCTTGAACTACAACCAGAATAAGAAAGGAATACCCACTGCCCCTGAATGTAATTGTACATAACATTATCTGGAGCTAGTGTTACAGAACTGTGCCAGTAGTAGCATAGCCACTGAACAGGCCCTTAATTTTGTACAAGAGGTAGGAGTATTGGTCCGCACGTCACCACAAAGACTAGCCCATTATCACAGCATCGCAGCTGTAGTCAGTAATGACCCCTATGTTACAGTAGAAAATATGCATTTACTTTGTTCAACAAGATGGACAGTCAGAACAAAGAGCATCCATTCTGTTCTCTCCAACTATGAGACATTGCATGAGACTCTCCAGCACCTGTAGCAAGATGGAGCAGCAGGTGTAGGAATCAAGGTCAGGGGCCTGGTGACAGCTATGGAAAAATGTTTTACATTTTTTGACTTCCTATCCCATAGAACATTTTCAGTGTGTCAGAATGGTAATTGGCTAGAATAGCACTACCAGAATAGCACAAGAAAAGACAGCACTTCTCTGAACAGCTCTGCCACAGACAGCAAGAGGGGATTTACAGTGCTTGCAGTAAGAGCTCCCCAGGTTGCTGTCCATGGTGCTACCACAGAACAAGAGCAGTAGAATACCAGATGCTGGCCAAGCTACCCCCATGGTTTGGAGGGCTGAAGCATGGTGCAGTTCATCTGGGTGGCAGTGGAGACCAGGGTCCTAATCCTGGTCGCCCTTGACTTTTGCAATTGGGACTTACTTTTTTACAAGGGGCCGTGGAAACAGTATTCCATGGCCCCACAAATTTCATCTTGCCCCATGATCTGCTCCCCCCCCAGAGTGAGGATCGTTTAGTACGGGTGGTGCGGGGGACAGAGCCCACCATGAAAACAAAAGTGACAGCATTTTTGCAGGCATGATTGCTGCCTGCGCTGTTCTTGCTGGCACTGTTCTGACCTAGTGCCTGTCAGAACAAGTGGCATCTACATTGCAAATGAAAACAAGAACAGCAGAAACGACAACTATGAGTGTAAACAGTCTTAAAGAACAGTTTCAAAGACAACAGGATGACTTTTTTCAAATTGAATATATTTTATTCATTTGTAGGAAGAGTTAACATATCACTTAGCTCAAACATTTGACATGAGCATTGACATATACATTTTGTGTGATCAGTGTTCTGTGCTAGGGTCCTGTTACGTTACAATGTTATATAGAGTATATGTTGTAAACATGGTCTCAGCTATATTCGAATATTACAATCTCAGCTGTCTACAGAGACCCTTCATGTACCTCCTCCTACCTCTCCTCCCAAACCCCTCCTCCCTCCCTTTCAGGTATGCAGCAACAGTAGCCACCATTCCTATAATCCAGGTAAGGTAGTCTGGGAGGATCATCTTTAATGAAGTCATACCATTCTTGTGGTTCTATCCCCTCCTTGCCTTACCCACTTATTTGATATCCTTGATCTGCTAAATAGTCAGTAGAGTATGTAAAGGTGCCCATGTTTTTTATAGTATTGTGATCTCTGTGCAATGTGAGCAATTGTGTTCTCAGCCTGCAGGGCAAATAGTATCTCTTTTGGCCATTCCGTATATGTAGGGATATTTTGGTCTAACCAGTGGTGCATAATCACTTTTTTTTTTGCACACACTGATATTAGTGTCATATATTTTCGCTGGGTGCCACTTAGAACTTCTCCATAGTCTCCTATTATACAAATTTCAGGCCTGAATGCATCAGATAACCCTAAGAATGGGTCCAAGTTGTACTTAATACTATCCCAGAAAGGCATGACCTTATTGCATTCCCACAATATATGCAACAGAGTGCCAGACCTTTGCTTACACCACGAACATACATTTGAGGAGATTTTCCCCATTTGATAAAGCCTAGCTGAGGTGTAATATAAGTCATGTATAACATAAAACTGTAAGATGAAGTATCTGATCCATTTCATGTCTTGGTACAATTGTGACCAAATTTTAGACCATGGTCGAGGAGGTGAGGTGTTTGGAAGTAGTACTTGGTTCCAGACATAATGCAGATCACCTTGCTTTTCCTCTATGGCCTTCCTTAGGAGGCAATAGAAGTGAGAAATGAGATGAGAGGAAGGTAAGTTAGGGATAGCCTGTAAAAGGGGCGCATCTAAATACTGTGTCCAGAATCCCATTCCAAAGTGTCATAGGAGCATATCTTGCAATTGGAGTTATTTAAAACAAAAGGTTTTGGGAAAGTTAAACAGTGAGCTGGCTGTTTGAAAAGGTATCAGTGTGTGTTCATGAAGTAGATCCACAACTCTCATTTGGGTGTTACCCGGCCAGAAATTGTTCGAAAGGGGCAGTCCCCCAATTTTGAAATTGGGATTAGCACATATAGGCTGGGAAACATCCTTTACCAGAGATATCTGAAAAAGTTACACATTTGGGAATGTACTTAAAGTGTTGTTTCCATAAGTGTGGTCTTGAGAACTTTAGGCAAATTTTTGAGAGGGGAAAAGAAGAGAGCCTTGGGAGTTATGTTGTGTGGAGAGAGTAAACTTTGCTCAATTTAATACCACAAGGGAATATAATGAACACTCTTTTGACATGAATTGTCCATCACAACATGATGACTTTGACCAGATTTATCAAGAACTTGAAGAGAGAGCCTGCCAACTAGAACTTGTGGAAGAAGCCATGCCCCCCAGAAAGCATTGTTTTCCTGCAAAACTGTAACATGGTACTGCCCCACATCATCATCAGCATGAATCTGCTAAAGACTGATATTGGCAAATGTATTATGAAGCCATTGATGCTTGCCTTTTCAAACTTGACCGGCATTTTGATCAAGAAACATATGCTTTGCTGTCATTTACAGAGAATTTGTTGCTTCAAGCAGCTAATGCTAAAGTGTTATTAGTTCCTTCACAGATCATACAGTTGGACATTGACAGTTTGGAAGCACAGCTTAGTATACTTCCAGGGTTTCTGCAGCAAGCTTTGCCAGAGGAAAAGAGAGTCACTACAATCAAAACCATCATTGATGCCTTTATGGAAAAAGAAGCTCAGCAGCCACTGTATTCAAAGGTAGAGAAGCTCCTTCAGATTTACCTCCTTATTCCAGTGAGTATAGTAACAGGGGAATGATCCTTCTCAACACAGTGGAGGATATAGATCTACAGTATTTATGAAGCACCATGATAAAGAAGAGGTACAATTACGTATTGCTGTTTCATATTCATAACGAGAGAACAAACAAGTTAGATTACATACAAATTACAAAGGAGTTTGCTCAATGTAATGAAAAAGGCCATATTTTTTTTGAAAACTTTAACACTAATGACATTTATTCATGTCAAGGACCAGTATGGTGGTAAATTGGTTGACTTGGTGAGTTTGTGGGCTGCTGGTCTTGGGAATGCCTTTGCAGGTATACCACCATGAAGTGGATTCATTCAGGGATCATGGCACAAGAATATGAAGTGTGATGCTAACTTGGTTGATTTAGGCTGGTCCACCCACACCACAGTAAGCTTGTGATGCCAGTGCTTTGGGTTTGGGAATGGGCCTCAGTCACTGGAGGGCCAGCCAGGGGGAGGAGGATTGAGTACCCTAAGGGCTGCTCTCCTCCTCCAGGGATGGATGACTGCAACACCTGCTGCTTGACTGTGATCTAGTGACCACAACTGGTGGCACAGTCTGGGGTGCCTCATGGGGGGGATGGCATTGACTGGAGTTCAGCATGACAGACACTCATGTGCACCTGTTTCCTTGGGCTCCCTTGTGTGCCAATATCCTCAAGGAGTGGTAGGTAGGTAAAAGTTTTAGTTTTATTGTTTGACAAGTTTTTGCAATCAATAAAAGATAAAAATTTCTAATATTTATACATCATTACATACAAATTAAATTATTGCACTTTAAATATTGTACAAATATAGGGAGAACATCAACATCGCACCCATACAGAGTGGATCCGGATAACACAAACTTCATTCAGTATTAAATGATGTTTTATAACCTAACAGCTTTCAAGCATCTACATAATGTATATAATATTTCTCTTTTGGTGTTCCTCATTAAGAATATAACTAAGTCTTCGGGGGAGAGAGACCAAGGGTGGCTAATATAGGACCCAGCGATTTTTTCCATAATGATTCACAGATTGGACAATAAAGAAGGACATATTTGAGATCATCTTCCTTTCCTTTGGTACATTTACATAGATGATCTAAAAAAACCTAGATGTTTTTGATTGGAATAAATATAATTTGCTATATATAGCCATACAAAATCTAATCATAATTCTATGTTCGTCAGAATCTGCCATGATTGCCAAATATGTTTCTAAACCATGAGACATCTTAATCTGTTTGTACCATCTGAAATGTTTGTTTGGATATCTTACCTATATCTTGTGCTATTGATATATCTCGAACCCTTATCTTTACTTGTGTCACTTTATCATCCATAGAGGTATATCTCATAAAGCAAATGTCCTAAACCCAAAGGAAAGAGAACTTCCTTTAATATTTTAATTGTTTCAGAAGTGAAGTCATTGTGATGATAGATTGACTCTTCTTCTAAACACATTCTTAGCAGCCTCTCCTCTGAAAATTTGAATATTTTTTACATAAATAATACCCTTTTTCTGTTATCAAAGTATTTATAGAATGTTAACTAAGGTCTCTCCTTGCTATTTCTGCTGGTACAGAGTTTTGAATTCTAAGTATATATCTGTGTATTTTGTTTAATTCAATTTCCAATGATTTAATGTCAGAAGGAATCCAGATTTCTGTTGCATACATTATATTGTTTTTTTAATTTTGCATTTACCACATTAAGTAGACCTTTAATTGAGGCTTGACCTATCATAACGTTAAATCTTCTAAAAGCATTGAAAGCCATTTTTCATTTTGTTTAACATGCAGAGTCCAAAGACAATTCTGTGAGAATCATAATATGTAGATGTAGTTATCTTGTTTTTATATAGAAATAAAACATTTTTTTACTTTTATTTCCAAAAACCACTAAGTTAGTTTTGTTTCTATTAATTGTTAAACCATACTGTGTACATAGTTTTTAAAAATGTGTTAGTTTCCATTGTAAATCTAATAGTGAAGTAAATATTAACACTATATTATCTGCATACACGAGACATAATACTTTTAATGAAAGAAGTGAGGGTGAATGAGAATCGGAATCCCCTAATTGTTGTAATATTCTATTTATATACAGATTTAAAAGTATCAGAGCCAAAAGACATCCTTGGCAGACACTTAAATATTAGTCTTTATCTTTTCAGCTAAGTTACCTTTTTGATCATATTTCACTTGTAACTAAGTTTCATTATGTAATCTTATTAGGATATCTAAAAGATCCATGTCGATTCCATAATCTGCTAGTACAGACCAGAGCAATTTCCTGCTTATAGAATTGAAAGCTGCCTTTAAGGCTATAAAACAACAGAATAATTTGGCTTTTTTAATGTTTGTATATTTCCATATTAGATGTTGCATCACATAACAATGCTGAACAGTTGAACAATTATTTCCAAAACTGTTTTGAACTTCTGATGGTATATTTCTTTCCTCCACCCAATCTTACATTTTTGATGAGTATCTTAGTAAATATTTTTTGTGATATGTCCAGCAAACTAATTGGCCAATACATAGTGGGGTCATTAACATTACCCTTTTAAATATTGGGCAAACAATGTGCTGCCCTTCCAACTATTTGGGAAAGAACCCGACTGAATACAGTGGTTGAATAATACATGTAGTATAGGAATCCACCAATCCCTGAATGTTTTAAAAATATCAGCCAATATGTCATCTGGTCCAGGGGCTTTATTTGACTTAACCTTATCAATTGCTTGCTCAATTTCTTGTTTATTAATGTATTAAGTTTTGGGGGAAATTTTTCATTAGGTCCAGGTCCATGAGGAATTATGTTTAAATTTTCTTCTTCCTGGGAATAATATAAATTAAATAAATGTTGCTGCTATGTAGTAGATGTTATTGTTGCCTTTATAGTATTAGTATATGAATTGCATCCTTGGCTCACCAGGACCCAAAAGGTCTTAACATCTTTTTTTTATCACTGCATCTCTTAATTTGTTCCACCTCTTGTTTTGATATTTCCATTTTTTTTGTTTTCTGTTATTAACATTTCCATATAATGTTTCCTAGCTTGATTAATTATTTTATTATTACTTTTGTTACTGTTTTGTTTTATGTTTTCTTATCACACAATGTAATTCCCTTTTGGATGATCTACTGTACATTTCTCATTAAACAATGTATTTACTGTAGGCCTCTTTAAATTGTTTTATCTAAAGAAGGGTTTTCACTAGGTTCACTAGGTTATGATGGAGCAGAAAAGGCATATGCCCATAATAGCTCAAATTAGGATAAACTACAATAATTTAGTGTCCCATTATTAGAGATAAAATTATCAAGATTATTCTTGATGTTTTCCTTTGAACTACTTGAAATAATTGTTAAAGGCAATCTATTCCAAAGTGAGACTGTTCATAGTGTGTAAAAATATTTTCTATCCTTAGTTTTAAATCTCTCCTTATTAATCTGCAATGGGTGTCCCCAAGTATTTACTTGATCATTTTTTAAATTCCATGTCCAGATTCAATATTAATAATAGATTATTTAGTATATCATAAAAGAACAGAATATCACCTCTTTGTCATCTAACCTCCAAACTATCCAATCTTAATCTGTCCAATTTATCTTCATATGAATATTGATTCATTCCTATTATTGATTTAGTATATCTTCTGTGTATTTTTTTGAATCTTTTAATCTCTGTTATTTTATAAGGAGACCATATATATGATCCATAATCCAGGACAGGTCTTACATATGACTGATATAATGGCAACAAAACTTTGGATGTTCTACTTTTGATATTTCTTTAATGCAATGACAAATATTTTTCCAATATTGCATTATGGTATTATTCCCCTGTTCAATTATATTTAGTTTTAAATTTCCCATATAATCTGAACTGATAATTTCTGTAAATTGATGTATGGATGCTATTTACCATCAGATTCTTTTAGTATTTATTATTTCCATATTTTTTGTGCTGTTTGCCCAGTTTAATTCATTTCCAAGTTTCCAGAGTGATATTACTGGTAAATGTGAATACTCTAGATGTAAAACTATATATAAGTCATTGATACTTTTAATGGCTTCAAGGTTTCCCCAAACAAGATCAATGACAGAAGAATCAGGTGTACCTATATATGTAAATTCTCCATTAGAATCATTTTTAGATCTCCCATTAAATAAATAAAAAACAAACTGCACATAATATCTTTTAATTTTTGATCACTATTGTTAGTTTTTTTGTCATGTGAATTATGTATAATTTAGCTTATTATTGTTTATATTTATTACTTCTAGTGAATCGTGGATGATAGAGTGTGTCTGGAAGATATTCCACAGTGGGCATTAAAATCTCCCAAAATTATGATTAAACTTTTTTCAAAGTTATCATTTACCTATTCTATTGTATGTTTAAATTTAACCCACAAATCATCATTCTTCCTCTTTATTTTATTTCCTGGTAGAATATAAGAATTTATCAATATCATGTCTATATTGTTTTTAATTACTCTGAGCACCTGAAAATTGTGCGAGCTTATGTCTAGTTGAACTACATTAAAATTCAAGATTGTACTTATAAATATGGCTAGTCCCATTTTAGGGCTGCCATATTGTTTCTCTTTTATTGCTAGTATAATGTAACCTATGTATCCTGGAAGCAAAGGAGCTGTTGCCTTCTGCCTCCATGTTTCTTGTAAACATATTATGTCAAACTCTGAGAGAAATTGTTTAAATTCTGAGTCTGCCAATCTCAAGGCTAAATCCTCAATATTCCAAATAATCATAGCTATGGTTTTAACTTGACCTGTTATAGATAAATAAGGAACTCTTAAGTGTCAACTGTCTTCCTAAAGCTCTAAAACCTGAAAACAGTTTGGAGTTTCAGACTGTGTATTCTGGTTAGCTACTTCCCTTTCTTTGGGAGACAATGATTCTATGTTCATTAAGTATATCATATGTTGATCCAATTTTGTTGCAGAATAAAGAATCAATTTTGCCAATCTACTTGATCAAAAAGTAATATCCATTTGTGGAAAGTTAGAAATTAATGGATGAATCTTGATATGTTGTATTGCACTCCTAGTAATATTCATATTTAATGCACATGATAAAAATAATGCAATATCACCTTTTAATTTACTAATTGGATAGCCTGGGGCATATTCTCAGCATAACAAAACTAGAGTTTTATTTTTCCACTCTGTAACCAGTTTATTGTTATAGTTATTAATTACCTCTAAGGCCTTGTTCATCCATGAATTATCAACAACTTTATCCTGGTCCCTCTCCTCCTTTCTGTTGTCTTTCTATATCTTGTGCTAAATCAACATTCTCCATGACTGGAACCATTTGTGGTGAAAAAATATATACATGCATTTTTGTTGTAATTATTTCTCCATTTGCCAGATTTTATTGGCCATTGACTGCTTTTGATAGTATAATAGAATGCAGTCTTTATACTGTAAATTCAGAAGTCTCATTATTACTATTTTGTCAAAGTTGACACTTATATGAAATAATTGTATTATCCAATCCATTAGGTTTTGATTTGTTTCCTCATCCGATTCTTTGATTCCATAAATTTCAATCATATATTATTCTTTTTGTTTTTTACTTATGCCATTTGCTGATATACTAGGCCTCTCAAATCAGGACTCATTACAGACACCCTTGGTCTCCCCCCGTCTGATATAACAAGTTTGTCTATGTAGTTATTAACATTAATAAATACTTTCCCAGGAACATCATTGCTCTCTGATATCACTAAATCATAAATCAGCATCTTAGACTGTTCTTCTTCTTCATTTGTACAATATACTTGTTCATCACTGTGATTTAAAATACATATACTATTGTTAAAAACAACCTTCCTTTTGCCTTTTTTTATTTGTTGCACTCTAAATTCTGCTGATCATCTTCCTTTGTGCATTTCCCCTGCTTGTTCTTTTGTTTCTTTCCTCTGGGAGTGGGTCCCTAATACCCCTAAGCATTAGGTGTCCTGAGGCCATCGGTCCCCCAGTTCCCGGTAGGTGATGGGGGCATGCCGTAGCATTGGGACCATCCATTGAGATGGCCCCACTGTGGAGGGGTGAACCATGGCACTGTTGTCCTCTAGTCAGCAAAGGATGTCAGGGGCAACCTCAGGAGCTCTGGCCAGGAGCTAAACAATAAATTTAAAAAAGACTTGGTTGATTTGGTAAATTTGTGGGCTATAGGACTTGGGAATGCTTGTGTGGGCAATACCAGCCTGTAGTGATGACCAGAGAATGTATAGGATTCAGTCATTGCTTACAGAAAATACAAGGTATGGTGGTAAATTGGTCATTTGGGTGAGTTTGTGGGCTACAGGGCTTGAGAATGCCTTTGCAGGCATACCAGCCTGAAGTGGATTCATTCAGGGATCATTGCGCAAGGATGTGATGTATGGTGCTAACTTGGTTGATTTGGGTGAGTTTGTGGGCTGTAGAGTTTGGGAATGCCTGTTTGGGCATACAGGCCTATAGTGGTGACCACAGCATGTATAGAATTAATTCATGACTTACAGATAAGGCATTGTGTGGTGGCAAATTGGTTAATTTGGGTGAGTTTGTGGGCTGCAGGGCCTGGGAAACCAAGGGCAGGCATACCAGCCTGGAATGATGACTAGAGTATCTGTAGGATTCAGTTATTCCTGGAACCAGAATTAGTATAGTTGTCAAGTTGGATTCTGGCATAAACATGACTAGAAAACAACAAAAGAAGCCCAACTGCATAACTAGATACATACGTATGTGAATATATATATATATATATGTATATAGATACATATATATGTATATATATATATATATATATATATATATATATATATATATATATAGATACTTATTGTATTTTATTAGAACAAATTATGTGAGTAGGAGTACTGGTAAAGATAAAAGACCATGGGAGACACTTGGTTGGGCCGGGGCTACCTATGACGAGCCTTGGTCTCACGGGGGGGGGTCTAATTCTTCTGAAGGACTCTTCTTTCTAGGGCGTCTGTCTACTCCTCATAACAACTAGTGTAGTTTTTGGAAGGCCAACCTCTCTGCTCCCAGCCATTATAGTTGTAATTATGTTGTGTTGTATCCATATTATGTGTTCACTCTAATTGTACATTGTTGCTCGGTAATAAAGTCTTTGTAAAGTTAATGGCTCAGTGTTGTTATTTCCCAAGATTCAGGAGTTACCTTGTCACTGGTGGCTGGGCTTAACTGCTAATTTCAATGTTCAAGTTAGTGGAATCAAAAACTCCTGACACATTTGCATGCAGACTATATGCTTATATTACGTCTTTCATTTCCAGCTGGACAGCCATTTGGTATCAGGTTAAGCAATGGATGGTTCCCAACTTGATATGGAGCTATTTGAGGTAATGGGTTAACAGTTGAGGTCTTAATATTCAATATTAAATATTCCCATATGCTATAAATGTACTCTTAACATTATTACTGTCATCATAAATGTGCATTTATTGTATTTCAGTATATCAACAACTGATTTAGAAAAAGTGCCCTTTTTACCATAACAAGAGCCCTTCCAAAATTCAACACCCTCACCTTTCACAATCTTGCAGCACTCCTGCCCAAAAGTGATTTTGTGGTCACTTTGTGAAAATCACTTTTCAGGTAGGATTTGAACATTTTCATCAGCCTTGTTCATAAGGTGGGGGCAGAAGAAGACTGTGCTGAAAATATGGGGTCAAAATGTTAAAAGAAACGACAAAGTTATAAGCGTACATTGAAATGTTTTTGTGTTCACTCATAACCTTTGACATTTTCAATATTTTGACCCACAAGTTTAAACAAAGCCATTTCTTAAGGCTACCTCATGAATGTGACAGCTGCTATTTTTGAAATCCTAGCCAAAATGTGTTTTTGCACCTGTGGTGTGGAATGGTGTTTTGGCAAAAAGATTTGAACATTTTACCTCCCAGGTTCATAATGTAGGGTATGCTGAAGAAGGCTATGCTGAAAATATGGTGTACAAATTTAGTAGTAGTAGTAAAAATCTTTATTTTTATACAGGATTGCAAATGATGGTCCTTTTCAGATCATTAGGATAAAAATCCCATTTTCAAGGTGGTCCTGTTACGGTATCCAATGATAGTTACAGTAAATAGTTAATTAACTACAAGACGAGTCAATAAAATACCATTTAAATACATCAAATACTACACATTCAAACTACTTAACTTTCATTATCAACCTTGTGATAGTAATTCATTTAAGTAATAATCTTACAAACAAATACAAAGCAAATGGTGCATGTAAAAAACTAATGTTTTGTTTGTCACTCATTACAATTTAGTTAAATGAGCAGGTTATGAGTGAATGCTGCAGGATTTCAACATTCACTCATAACTGTTAATTTTCAATATTTTGACTCTAAACTTTCGATATAGCCATTTTTCACACCACCTCATAAAAGTGATCCGTGTCATTTTTGAAATCCTGGATAAGACGGGTTTTCACACTTCTGGTGTGAAATGACATCTTAGCCAAATTACTAGAAATGTCACGTTATCTTTATATAGTGAGTCATAAAATGACTATCTTGATATTTTAGGGTCAAAATCATATAAAAAAATAATAATAAAGAAACATTATGTGTAGTGCCAGCATTGACCCCAGTGGGTAGTACTTTGTGATCCCATACTGGTGAGCTGATTTAAGGGATGAACTCAGTGACCCAGCTGGATGGAGGGATGGTGCTATTAGGTGACACCCCACAGCCACATTGGCCCAGGTATATTATGAAGACAGCTCTTCTCTTGGCATACAGCCCTGCATCTCTCCACCCATGGGTGACAGAAAGCCCTGTGCATTGGCTAAGAGATGGGCTCTCCATTGTTGGCAGGCGGAGAGAGAGTATCAGAGCCTCTAACAGCCCAGGACCACATTTTCCTGCCACAGACAGTATTCTGGCTCACCAGGGATGCTCAAAAACACCACAGCACAGCAACTTAAGGAGGTTCCTAAGTGGAACCAATCAAAAGGCAGACCTCACCCCCTCCTCACCAGACAGCCAATCCCAGGCCTGCCAGGGAACTAGGAAGAGGGAAGGGCATAAAGAGCCCCACAGCAGCCTGCAGACAACTCTCCATTGTTGGTGGGCAGGGAGAGAGGATTGCAGCCTTTCCCAGCCCAGAAGCAAGTCTTCCCACCCTGGACAGTGTCCCAGATCACCAGGGTTGCTCCAAGACACCAGAGCACAGCAGCTTAAGGTCCTAAGTAGAGCCAATTAAAAGGCAGATTTTGCCCCCTCCTCACCAGGCAGCCAATCCCAGGAGCTGCTTGAGAACTAGGAAGTAGTGCAGAAACAATCTTAAAGACAAGGCCACCAAGCAGCCCCCACATTGCAACCCTCCCAAGCTGCAGCCTCTTTGTGAAGGACCAACATGCTAAGGACATCAGAGTGTGGAGTCACTCCAATGAGGCAATCGGCAGCTGGGCACTCTACACCACAGCAGAGAGACAGGAGAGTATTGGAGGAGTGAAATAAGGGCATCAGTAGGAAGAAGAAATGGACCAGGAAGTTCAGCCTGACAACTGTGGTAAGTGTCCTCTTAAAACTAATGTTGTAACCCACATTGCACAGGACTGAGGAGAGTTAGGGGCACAAGAAATGTATGGAAAAAGGGAATATTTGAAATAGCCTATCTAGGATAGGGGTAAAAAAGGGGTTTGGAGTAACATAGAAACATAGAAGTTGACTGCAGATAAAGACAGCAAGACCCATCCAATCTGCCCATTTTTTCCACGTTGAGAATGTGCCATAGGTCTTTACTCTGTCAATGGGTTATCTATTTTTACTCATCTGTTTTACTCCCTTATGCCTACCCCATGTCTGTTTGAAGCCCTGCACTGTATTCATATCCACAACTTCCTGAGGTAGGTCATTCCATGCATCCACCACCCGTTCTGTGAAAAAGAACTTCCTCACATTACCCCTTAATCGGCATCCCTCTAATCTCATGCTGTGTCCTCTTGTCCTGCAAGTTTTCTTATTTTGAAACATGTTAGGCTCTTTCACCTTGTTAACATCCTTAAGATGTTTCAATGTTTCGATCATATCATCTCTCTCCCTCTCCTTTGCTCTAGGGTATACATATTGAGCTCCGTCAATCTGTCCTCATATGTTTTCTGATGCAGTCCCTGAACCATTTTGGTTGCTCTTTTCTGGACTGCCTTCATTTTGTTAATGTCATTGTACAGGTGCAGCCTCCAGTACTGCATGCAGTACTCCAGATGGGACCTAACCAGTGTCTTGTAAAGAGGGATTATTACTGCCCTGTTATGACTTGTGATGCCCCTACTAACACATCCCAACATTCCTCTAGCCATACCTACTGCTTTAGTGGTCTACTTGGATGATTTCTGGTCATCTGTGATGACGATGATGGATGCCCAAGTCTCTTTCTTCCCTTGTGATTGCTAGCAACACCCCTTCCAACCAATAGGTAACTTCAGGGGTTTCTCTTCCCTATGTGCATTATCTTTCACTCTGTGTTAAACCCCAGTTGCCACTCTTCCTTCCATTTTGCCAGTTTATCCTGCTTTCTTCTCATTCTGCCACCGCATCTGGATCTTCTATTCTGTTGCAGATCTTGATGTCATCTGCAAACAGACAAACCTTACCCTCTAATCCATCTGCAATGTCACTGATGAAGATATTGAAGAGGACTGACCCCAGGACAGATCCCTGAGGTATCCCACTTGTACCCCACTTATGACTTGCATCTCTTCCAACTGCATACTATTTACCACCACTCTCTGTTTTCTGCCCATCAACCACTTTGCCACCCAGATGACCAACCTCTGACCCACCCTGAGCCTACTCAGCTTATTATTCAATCTTCTATGTGGAACAGTATTGTAAGCTTTGCTGAAGTCGAGGTAGGTAACATCAACTGCACCCCCTTGGTCCACCGCTCTGGTTACACAGTCAAAGAAATCTATGAGATTAGTTTGACAGGACCTTCCTGTTGTAAACCCATGCTGTCTTGGATCCTGTGCTCCAAAGAATTCCAGGTGTTGCACTACCCTTTCCTTAAGGAGTGCCTCCATAATCTTGCTCACTACTGAGGTAAGACTGATTGGTCTGTAGTTCCCTGTCTCCTCTCTGCAACCACTCTTGTGGAGCGGGATCACATGAGCCCTTCTCCAGTCTTCTGGTACCTCTCCTTGATCAGAGACCCACTACACAGTTCTGATAATGGCTCTGCTAGTTCCACCCATGGCTCCTTTAGTACATTGGGGTGTATGCCATCAGGTTCTATTGCCTTGTCCACCAGGAGCTTAGCAAGCTCTTGTAGGACCCTTTCTTTTGTGAAGGGACTTGTGCACACCTCCCTCCCACTGTGTTCATCGTGCTGAGCTGTCGGCCTTGCCCTACCTTCTCCTCAGTAAATACTGAGCAAAAGTATCTATTTAGGATAGATGCTTTTCCTTGGTCCTCCTCCACTTCCCCCCTTATCCCCTTTGATCTTAGCAATACCCCCTCTGGACATTGTCCTTTCACTAATGTATCTGTAACCCCTCACCCCTGCCTTTTTACTTAAACGACAGGTGGCATGCTGTTGGCATTGGCAGCAATACCTGGTGGGGACCTGGGTTTGGGGAGGATGAGGTTACCGGGCACAAGAGACCTAGGTTTGGCTACTCTGCACAAGGGCGCCCAAGTGAATCCAACTACAGGAAGCAATAACTGTAATGTCCAGAACCAGGATTGGGATTTTTCAGTGTGGCTTTTATTCATAAACTAGCTGAACATAACAAAGCATTGATGATCCCCCAAGGGGCTACGTTCACTGTATATGCAGATTAGAGACTACAAGGCAGTCCACTTGAAGAATGAACACATTCTACTATGGTCTGGCTCTGGACCCATCAGGCACTCAACCCGGACTTGCATGCGCTTTGGATACACAGCCCGACTGCCCCGGCTCCCCTGTTGGCCACTTGACTGACGGTCCATTTAAAGAATGAACCCAACTTTACTTGGAGAGACTCCCATCACACAAGGAGTATATTTTCCCAAGCTGTGGCTCCCCACACCACTTAGAGTCTGTGACTCTTAGAGAGATTTGATTTCTTACTTCCTTCGAACTCCCATCAAACAAGGAGTATATTTTCCCATCCTGTGGCTCCCCACACCACTTAGAGTCTGTGACTCCTAGAGAGATTTTCAAGTTGTGACCCACGTCTGAGTACCCACCTCATCGCTGGCCAAGTGCATGAGACAAGTAGCAATCACAGTAGAAATCCGTAGAGGTGGATCTGGTTACTAAAGATGGGGAGTGTTCCCACCTCCAGCTCCCACAGCCCATACCCGGATATTTCTCTGGACAAACAGAAACTTAGAACTTTGAAATGCAGATTGAACGGTGGATGACCTGAAGCACCCCCTCTACAACAGTACTTGAAATCCATTCAGACTTTAAACTTTAACTACTCCATTTGTTTGTCCTAGTACAATAGGCCTCCCAAATAGTAGAGCACATCCCAGCTTTTTCTTCATATTTTCCAAACTGAAGAAAACATTTTGTTTGCCCTCTCCAATAGAGCACAGCACTCACCCTTTTGTTGCAGTTGCCCCACAGGTGAAGTACCACTTCTTTCACTGTTATACAAGAACAGAAACTGTAAACAGGCAGCTTTCTTCTATAGTGGAACTAGGGGATTGCCCCTGGAATCCACAGAGGGACTTTTCTTCCACCCCCCCAGAGGGAGGGGGCACTGAGACCTGGACAGCGGTCTCCACCACTTTCAAAAGGTAAACAGGAACACACTTCCTTCTTGCTTGGAGGTAAACAGACAACCTCTTTCCTGCTTGGAGGTAAACAGACAACAACTTTGAAAACTCCCAAAGTTCTAACTCACTCCCTGAGCTGCAGATTCCAATGTGGCTTATGCAGCTGTGACAGTTCTATGGTGATGTCATCTCTCAAGTCTCAGCGGTGACTGAGAACAGAGTGAGACAGTGTGAAACCCATTTAACTGGAGTTTCACAAGCTGCCTTCCCTGCCTACCTCTAGGTCTTACTGGGATTCTAGTAACCCCAGGTAACAAGGGGGTTACATATCTATAGAAAGTCTTGTCCTCTTCTTTTACTGTTTATGCTAGTGTTTCCTCAGTGTGGGCCTTTGCCTGCCTTACTGCCTTCCCTCCTTCACTTAGGGAAGTTTAGTATGCCTTTCTATCTTCATCCCGCTGCGCCCCTTTATATTTCCTGAAGGCCAGCCTCTTGACTGTGATCTTTTCTACTACTGTTTTTCAGAGCCAAAGTGATTTCCTCCTTCTTTTGATCTTGTTTTTCTCCCTAACACAATAGGATATTGCTTCAAGTATTGCATCCTTAATGCTAGTCCACTTTGCTTGTACCCCCTCACCTGTAAGCAAGTAAACACAAATGAAAACAGGCAGGGTAGTAAATAGGTATTCTGGGAGTGGTGCACTGCAGTGGCTGTGGGGCAGCAGTCTTCAGGGAGACTTTCTGGAGACTGTGGTGCTGCCCCATCTATGTGCACCACTGTGGGCTGAGGGAGGAGGTTGTTAGACTATAGGCCAAGCTGGCCAGGATTTGGAGGGCCTCCTCCCTCACCCAGGGATTACTTAGTCTGCCACCACTACTTCAAAAGGTGCCATGGAGGAGGAGCATCTGGACTATGGTGGGCTCAGGAAGGGTGAGGGTGGTGGGGAGAGACACTACCCCTACAGTAACACTACACAATTCATATGCCACCCTGGTGGAATGGGACTTTCCCATGGAGGCACCTGTTGTAGTGATGTAGTGAATGGGGCAGATGTGAGGGACCTCCATGGTGGAGTCCCCAGGGAGGATGGCAGAGCACCCCAGAGGAGGAGGAAGCAACTCCTGGTGGGGATTCCATTGTGAGGGGGATAGATTTGGGGGCAGAAAAGGAGGAGAGGGAGATTAGGTGCCTACCCTGTGCCATTGCTCAGAGGGATGGGAAGTGGTTACTGAGGATTGCTAGGGCAGCAGAATGGAAGAGAGTGTGGAATGTCATTGTCCACCTAGGGACTAACGACCTGGCTAGGGATGAGGTTAGACTAGTGCAGGAGGAGTTCAAGGAGCTGTGGAGAATCTTAGACAGGTAGCATGCTCAGTGACTTTTTTTGAAGGACTGCCTGTGTACAATAGAAGGTAGGATAGGGTATTTGGCACCAGGAGCTTCAACCAATTGTTGAAGGAGAAGGAGTGGTGCAGAGGGGAAGAATTTGGTTACACTGGGGACTGGGGTCCCACTTGGAGGAATAAAGACCTATATAGGGGAGATAGTCTGCATCCATCCAAGAGGGGAACCCAGGTTCTCAGTGAATGGTCTAAATGTTCAATTGGTGAGCATTTAAATTGGCTGAGGGGGCTGGTAGGAGGAAGCAGGGAGACATCAACTGTCACCCCCCAACAAGCTGAAGTAGGCTGTAGGGAGAACTCTAAGGGAGACAATTCCCCAAGGGTACCTGATAACTAAAAAAGCAAATTGGTAGAAATGAAGGGGGATGGAAATGAGAGTAGAGGGGTAAGAAGGAAAGGCAAAAGGGAAAAGGTGAGGGTTGACAAACAGGGTGGCAGCAGAATTTGGAATTACTATGTGTGCAAATGCTTGAAGGCTGCAAAATAAAATCCCAGACCTAGTGACCATTATGGCAGAGGATGAACTGGACATTGTCACCATTACTGAGTAAGGGTGCAATAAGAACCATGACTGGGACATAGCCATACCAGGCTATACTTTGTTCAGGAAGGACAGGGTGGGTAAGAAAAGGGCATGAGTTGTTCTGCACATGAGGGATAGTATAAAAGCAACAGAGGTACAGGGAACACAGGGAGAGATGGAGGTACTGTGGGTCACCCTGGAGACAGGGAATGGAGACACTATTCATACTGGTGTGATCTACAGATCTCCAATGGGGGGGTGGATAAGGTTCTGGTGGAAGTCATCCAAAAGATTGTAAATAGGAGGAGGAGCTGCTGGTGGGGGACTTAAATCTGCTTGCTGTAGATTGAAGCATCCCTGCTGCAGCTTCAGCTAGGAGCAGGGACATCCTAGTATCCCTACGGGGGCATTCCTCAGGCAACTAGTAAAGGACCCCACTCTTGAAATAGCATTATTGGACCTATGGGGACAGTGTTGCAGATGTTAAAATGTGTGGCCATCTCCCCAAATTGATTCTCAGGCAGCTTCTCCATGTCCAGGCTGGCACCAGTGGTCACCATATGTTGTGGTTCAATATAAGAACTGTGGCAGAAGCAAACTACACAAAGACGAGGGTCCTGGACTTCAAGAGGGCTGATTTTAGAAAGATGGGGGAATGCCTTAGGGATGCCCTGGCAGGGGGAGAGGACATGGGTGGAGTGGAGAACAGTGTGTGGAACTAAAGGCGGGGTTAGTGAATGCAACAAACATCTGCATCAAACAAGTAAGCAAAAGGAAGAGGAAAAGGAGACCTCTATGGTTGTTTTTTAACAGAGGTGACTAAGAAGGTAAGAGCATAAAAGTTACCATTCAGGAGGTATAAAGAAACACAGAGGGAAGAGGATAAGGAGGTGTATCAAGGGAAGCAGAGAGAGACAGGGAAATCAGTCAGTACAGCAAAGGTGCAAATGGAGGAGAAAATAGCTCAGGCAGTAAAGAAAGTGGAACAGATATTTTTCAGGTATGTAAGTGTAACCTCCCCCACAAGCCCCCCCCTTTTTGTCTCTGTCAGCAGGGCTGCTCCTCTAACATCAAGGTGCCACTGAGAGGGGTTGGGGTAGTTACTACAAATGTATCCTTTGCAGAACTCTGTGTGTGGACCCATTATTTCTACTTCTGAGCCTTCCATCTTTCAGACAGGCAAACCCAGTGTGGCAACTACCTGGCTCTAACCTGGGGGGGGGCAATTTAGCATGGCCATAAACCTGGATCCTTGGGAGAAAGTGGTTGTTCAGCATTGTGCTAGATTTGTACTTCTGGACAGGGGCACCCAAATAAATCTGGACACTGGAAGCAATAACTGAAATGTCCAAACCAGGAATGTGATTCTAGAGTTTGGCTTTTATTCCAATAACACAGAGAATAACAAAGCAAAGATGGACCCCCACAGGGCTACACTCACTGGTAATGCAGATTATAGAGGTACAGAGCACACTTCTTCACTACTAACCCTCAGGTTCTGAACAGATCTGGGCACACATGGTCCAAACTGGTGCACTTCTATTGGTTTCCATGACTTGGCACCCCAGGCAGTACTAGGACACCTTTCCATATGGCATGGAGATTGATGGTGGCCTCCTAAACCACCCATGAGCATGTTCTAGCTCTAAGGGAAAAATCCACAATCCCATGTCTGGGTGTTTTCTTCAGACACTGGCCAAGTGCCTGAGAGAAAACCATAGGTGCCCAAACTGAATCCAGAGAGGTAAACCTGGTTACTGCAAATGGGGGATCTCTCACCTCTTGCTCCCAAATCTATACTCGGCCATTCATTTGGTTACAACACCTTTCTTCAATACACTATTTGTAGATGCTCTCTCAAAATGTTTAACACATTTAACATTCTACATTTTACTCTGGAGGTGTCCTGACTTTAAAAGTTCTGTAAGTAGCTCTGTCTTTACCCCAGACCCCCAGTGTTGCAGATGCTTCTAAGCAATACACAAACTAAAAGTTCTGTACTTGGCAAGTCTTCCTTTGACCCCACAGTAGGCAGACATTTTTACTCTAAACTCTGTCTCAGTGAACACTGTCTCTATATCAGAGTAGAACTCACCAAAGGTATGCAGGTGCCCCAGGGCTTCTTCCCACAAATGTCTCAAGTACTCACAACACATTGATTCTCAGGCAGCTTCGCCCTGTCCAGGCTGGCACAGGGGATTGCCCCTGAATTCCTGGAATTCCCCCCATCCCTTCACAGATGAGGCACTGGAACAACTCTAGGAACAGTCTCTACCACTTTCTTCTGGTCTCTTCTGTGTTCCTACCTAGGATGAGAACACACAACCCCATCTTTCTCTGGTTACCTCTATATCAGAGCTAGGCTGTGAGGAGCTGCGCACAACAACACACCTCTTCCTCTTGACTGCTCTCTGAAGACTGAACTTGAATTCCCCAACGTTCTACAGCTAACCATTTCACAGCTAGCATTCCATTGTGGCTTATGCTGCTGCAAAAATTATATGGTGACATCATCACTCCAGTTTGGCTGAAACTGAGAACAGAGTGAGACAGTGTGAAACCAATTTAACTGGCATTTCACAAGCTGCCTTTCCCTGTCTGCCACTGGTTCTAAGTGGGATTCTAGTAACCCCTGGGAGCAAGGGGGTTACACCCACCCTCGGCCAGGAAAATGACCCGCCGCAATCATTATTTACCCGGCCACGGGGAGGTAGCGGTACCTTCTCCCCTACCATGTGCCAGGTACAGGCAGACAACACTAAGGGCCCAGAGGCCATTGGCTGATGCATCGGCCCCTACACTACTATCTTACTATGGTAACCAGTGGCCCTGGAAGAACTGTCCAGAGCATAGCCCTAATAGACCAGTACTGCTGCCCCTATGGCTAGTCAGGACCACAGCCTGTCTATCCCCCTAACCCTATAGGGAAAACCTTTCTGACAAGAAACAAAACTACCCAAACAGTGGAACCTCCCCCCATCCCTGAACACCTGCAAAATGAAACCAAGGAGCTAATACTACATTTAAGCATTACACTCCCACACTTCCCCCACAACTACACCTGAAGAAGTAAAAGTTAACACTTGCTAACAACACTGTACTTTAAACACAACTACTTTAAAGCACAAATTGAACTCTGATGACTCCCTACACTCCTCTTCTTGTCTTCTCTTCTCTTCTGTCTTCATCAGGAACTACCTGAAAGAGAAGAACAAAAACACACCTCTGATCTGCAAACACAGCACACTGTCATAACCAGGGTCCCGATTTTTCTGCAGCACTTTGGGACCAAATTTTGCATCAGGGTAGCCATTTGCTGCAGAACTTCTGCAGCAGTGGTTTGTAATTTCTGCGGCAGTTCTGCGGCAATGGTGAACTGCCATTTGCAGCATCAGCTTGTCATTCAGACATCACGTCCATGGCAATGGGTTAGGGGAACAAGCAAAACCACCAGTTCAAAAAATAAACTCACAAACTTCTATATATAATATTTTTTAAAGTAAAAAAAAATAATTCAAGGTCCTATCCAACTGCATAATTTAAATCTATGCAAAGTGGACATTGCGTGATAAATGATTTGTCTATACAGTACTCATGCTGTTTACAACACCAAGAGGTTACCTGAGGTCAAACAGCACTTGTATAGAGAAATCATTTATCGCATAGGTCCCCACTGCATATCACATATATGCAATAAGTGTGAAGATAAAGACAATGTGATAAATGTGTTTATCAGAGCAACTGCATGTATAACTGTAGAAACTTACATGTACACATGTAGTAAGTACGTTATGGCAAATTTATACATGGGTGGGATGGGGGTGGTGGGTGCTGAATAGGAGGTCATGGTAGGTGCATAAGTGGTGTGGCCCAGAATGCTGCAAAAGACATCAGTGGATGGTTTTCTGCTTTTCAGTGTTTAAAGGGAGACTGTCAGTTAACAGAATTAAAGATCAGCAACAATACTACATTCATTAACATAAATGAAATGCTTTGCTATGACATTGTTTAATATTCATTAATATAAATGAAATGTTTTGCTATGACATTGTTCAATAAATAGTAAAATAATCCATTTCCTATTGGTGTATTTTGTGATTTCTTTCTTTGCTTAACAGTTTTCATAGTGGAACATGGAAAAGAACCACATCCCCTCATAAATGGCATCATACCTGTGGGGATATGTTTTGTAAATGTATTTATTTTAAGAATAATAATGCTCTTCTGGGAAGAATGACTTTACAAACAATTCTTTTCCCCACCTAACAACCGGATCTGGCCCTGGAGAGCAATGAAAAGGCTTACACTGAGTTAATAATTGCTGCTAGTAGGGGGTCTCTGGACATAATTATTTAAATAAGTATATTTAAATAAAAAATTTTTAGAATTATTAAATTCACTCTAGCACCTGCTGCAGTTCTCTGAAGCCACAATTAATTGCAAGTGCAAAATCCAGCAGTTTTGTTAATGATGGAGTAAAACAGACAGTCGAGTGGGAAAGATGGGGAGGGGGTGTAAAAAAGCAATGTAGCACCCGAGAACCCCAGTGAGCCAGAGTCAATCAAAAGTTAGGGTCACACGAGGGTTGCAGGATGACTTCTTGTATGGTAAAGCTGCATGTAGAACTTTAAGCTAAAACTGTAGATCGCTACAGCAGCAAAAGATGAGTGAGCATCATGGCACTCATGCATATAGAATACATTTTAAACTACAGTAAATATGCCAGATATTCATAAAAAGTCAAATCAATAAAGAATAGATACCAATACATAGTGTATCATTCATATCAAACAATATCTACTAATTATTTCTATTAAACATTAAAACTATATTTCCCTAAGTAATAATTAGGAGACAATAAAATCCCTTCCAGATACAGTGCTTAGAGTCCAAATTAATTTCCCTTTAACAACATGGCATTTTTCATTGAAGGGTTAAATGCTTCAGGCTAGCACCCATTTATATATTTAACAGAACCACATTCTGCCAAAATGTACATAGAACATAGAAACATAGAATTTGATGGCAGATAAGGACCGCTTGGCCCACCCAGTCTGCCCATTTCCCTACCTAATGGATAAGCTGCAGATCCTAGTTAACCAGCTTCTTTCTACCCCCACCCCCTAGAATTGCCTTATGGCTGTCCCATGCATGCTTGAATTCAGTCACTGTTTTTGACTCCACAACCTCATCTGGAAGGTCATTCCATGCATCCACAACCCTCTCTGTGAAAAAATACTTCCTTATATTACCTCTGAGCCACCCCCCCATCTTCAAATTGTGCCTCCTTCTTCTTGCACACCTCTTTTTTTGAAAGATGCTACCCTCTTGGACTTTGTTGATTCCCTTGAGGTACTTGAAAGTTTCTATCATGTCCCCCCTCTCCCTCCTTTCCTTGATGCTATACATATTAAGCTCCTTTAGTCTCTCTTCATATGTCTTCCAGTGCAGACTCTGCACCATTTTAGTTGCCTCCTCTGGACAGCTTCCATCTTATCTATGTCCTTGCAGAGATTGGGTCTCCAGAACTGCACACAGCACTCCAGTCTCACCAGCTGTCTGTACAGAGGGATAACAACTTCCTGTTTTCTACTGGTGATGCCTCTCCCTATGCATCCCAGTATCCCCCAGCCCTCCTTACTGCCCTCTCACATTGCTTGCCCACCTTTAAGTCACCTGATATGACTAGCCCCAGGTACCTTTCCATTTTTGTTGTTGTTAGTATCTTACCCCCCATTGTGTACTCTTCCCCTGGGTTTTTGTTTCCAGGTGCATTACCTTGCACTTCTTAGCATTAAATCTAAGCTGCCATACATTTAACCATTCCTCTAACCTTGCCAAGTCCCTACTCATCCTTTCCACCCCACCTTGTGCATCGACTCTGTTGCAGATCTTTGTGTCATCTGCAAAGAGACATACTTTTCCTTCCAGTCCCTCTGCAATGTCGCTCACAAAGACGTTGAAGAGGACCGGTCCTAATACTGAACCCTGCGGCACCCCACTAGTAACCCCCCTTTCTTCAGAATGGACTCCATTTACTATGATCCTCTGTGTCTTATTCTCCAGCCAATTCTTTACACAGGCCATCATCTTGGGACCCACTCCCAGGCTGGCTAACTTGTATATTAATCTTTTGTGTGGGACTGAGTCAAATGCCTTGCTAAAGTCTTGGTAGGCCATGTCCACAGCCCCTCCCTGATCTACTACTTCGGTCACCCAGTCAAAGAAATCTATTAGATTCATCTGACATGACCTTCCTGCTGTGAATCCATGCTGCCTTGGATCCTGTGCCCCTCTGGCCTCTAGGTACTCAACAATTCTTTCCTTCTGAAGTGATTCCATTATTTTCCCTATCACCGAGGTTAAACTAACTGGTCTGTAGTTGCCCGCTTCTACCCTGCTCCCACTTTTGTGAAGGGGAATCACATTGGCCATCCTCCAGTCCTCAGGTACAACCCCATCCTCCCATGATTTGTTAAAGAGGGTAGTCAATGGTGTCACTAGTTCTACCCTTAGTTCTTTTAGAATTCTGGGATGAATCCCATCAGACCCCATTGCTTTGTCCACCTTCAGTTTTAAGAGTTCTTTCAGAACCATTTCTTCTGTAAATGGGCTGGTATCAACTTCTGTATCCAGAGTGTTTCTATTGTTTGTTTTAGGTACCTCCCCCTCTTCATTTATAAACACTGAGCAGAAATATTTGTTTAGTATCTCTGCCTTTTCACAGTCACCCTCTGCCCACCCTCTCCCCTTTATTAAGCATCACTATCCCTCCCTTAGTCTTCCTTCGCTCCCTGATGTACCTATAAAAGGTTTTATCCCCCTTCTTAACTGAGTTGGCTATCTTTTCCTCAGTTCGGGCCTTTGCTGTTCTGACTGACTTCCCAGCTTTCTTTTGCTTTAACTGATATAATTCTCTGTCCTGCTCCTTCTGTGATTCCTTGTACTTTCTGAATGCTTTCTTTTTCTCTTGAACCTTCACTGCCATCTCCTTTGAGAACCATAGTGGTTTCTTACATCATTTTGTTTTGTTTATTTGCTTCACACAAAGGCATGTTACCTCTGTGATGGCAGTTTTTATTATTCCACATTGTTCTTCCACCCCCTCCTTCCTGCCCATTTACTATTGCATTCCTTAGGCACTCACCCATTTTGGCAAATTCAGCCCTCCTGAAGTCCAGTACTTTTGTCTTTGTATGGCTTGACTCAATTGCTGTGTTTATTGTGAACCATACTGTTCGATGGTCGCTAGTTCCAAGATGGCTACCCACTTCTACATCTGTGATCCTCTTTCCATCTCCATTTGAGAGGACCAGGTCTAAGATTGCTCTCTCTCAAGTGTGTTCCAATACTAGTTGTCTAAAGCATGCCCCCTGTAGGGCATCTAGAATAACCCCACTCTTAGAAGTTGCTGCTGCAACTGCACTCCAGTTAACATCTGGCATATTCAGATCACCCATCAGCAATATCTCCCCTTTATCTGCCATTCTAAGTATACTTTCTACCATTTTCTTGTCCATTTCCTCCCCCTGTGAGGGGGGTCTGTATACAACCGCTGTGCGGATTGTGATGCCATTGCCTGCCTCCAAATTGACCCACAGTGTTTCTTCTCCTTCCTGTTTACCCTTTTGTTCTGTTGCTTTGGTTCCTTCTCTTATGTAGAGAGCTACTCCTCCTCCTCCTCTTTTACCCTCCCTGTCCCTCCTGCAGATAGTGTAACCTGGTATGTTTACGTCCCAGTCATGGTACTGTGTGTACCATGTTTCTGTGACTGCCACGATATCCAGATGTTCCTCCTCCATCAAAGCCACTAATTCAGGAAGCTTGTTACCCAGACTACGGGTATTGGTACTCATTGCTTTCCATTTTTTGATGGCTTTGCCTTCTGTAGCAGCATCCCCCACTGACCTTACTACCTCGGTCTTTTTCTCATTTAGTACCCTGTTTTGTAGGGGGAGGCTGGGATTTTCCTGCTGCTTATCAGTGCCTCCCCCCTTGACTAGTTTAAAAGCTTGCCAATGAAGCATTTAAACCAATTGCCCAAAAGACTTGTTCCCTTCCTGGACAGATGCAGACCATCCTGCCAGTGTAGGCTGGTGTCCCTCCAGGTGGAACCCCAGTCCCCAATGAAGCCAAATCCCTGTGCTCCACACCATCTTTTCAACCATTCATTAAACTGCATGGTGCAAAGTACCTCACCCATGTCACTGACAGGCAGCACCTCTGAGAAGGATACTGTGTGTGCTACTTGTCTTAAGCCCCTCCCCAACTCTACAAAGTCCTTCTGCACTGCTCTAATCTCATGATGAGCCAAGTCATTTGTCCCTAGGTGGACAATGCCATCCAGCTCAGAGTCTCATGCAACTGTTCTCGTGATCCTAAGGATGCACTTCCTGTCCCTCCAAGCCATGGCACCAGGCAGGCAACTTATTTCAGTTTTCCCTGCTCCCCCCAGTTCTATCCCCCTAATAATTGAGTCCCCCACCAGGAGCTGCTTCCTTTCCCTGTGGTGACCTCTGCCTCCTTCCTGAGGGCCTCCCTTGTGACAGTTAGGTAAAAACATAGCAATGAGTTACCTCAGATTTAAATTTACAGTTATTCCATTGCTATTCCATTGTTAATTATATATTTCAATCACCATAATTACCTATAGCATGTAATTTATAGAAGCAGTTATTAAAATATACACGAAATGTTCCATCCAGGCTCAACAAATATAGGAGAGTGAAACCTCCAGTCTTGTATCCATAACGGCTCCACAGCAAGGAGTCTCATGTTACATCGTCACTTATACATCTGGAAAAAAAAAATAAAAACAGAACACAAACAGTTATGCTGCCAACAGAACAAAAACACATAGCAAAATATAATCTCCCAGTTTAATGCCCTAGTGTGCCATTAATTTGTGATAAAAACACAGTGTTCCTTGATAAGTGTCCTGCTGCTTGTGATGGACCAGAACAATACAATAGATAAATGCCCTAAAGTTCAAATAAAAGAGACTCACACAGGGGCTCTATTTCACACAAAGTAGTTAAAGTATCATAAATCTGTTAGGCCCCATTAGGAAACTTCCTGATTCAAAGTTTTTTCCTATACTAAGTTTTGCAGAGCCATGAATCCAGCCTTGTATAAAACAATGGAAATGGGCATATATTAAAGTTTGAAGTTTCCAGGGCTAACATGTAACTTCTCTAAAAAGGTTGAGCATCTACTGCCATTCATGATAGGGGAAGTTTAGAGAATTACTTTAATAGTACATTTTATCCCCATATTCAGCTTCACTACTCACCAAAACAGCATTCATCGTGTAAACTAATAGAAAAAGAAAATCAGGCTTAGCTGCTGTCTACTGATCAGGGAGTCCACAGCATCAGCATGATATTTTACAAATTCAGATCTGTACTGCGTGCTAATCCCTGAAGGTCTCTTGTAATAGAATACCACACACACGCACCCCAGCACTCGGTCTACATGAGAATGGCTCCTTGCGGTACCAGTTGCAAAACATGCCGATATAGTTTTATACAAGACAATATAAATTTAGCAAACTGAAAATGTTGCTTAAAAGGATAAAAAAAAAATCATCAGTGCACATAAACAGAGCTAAAACATCAGAGCCCAAGCACAGGCTGCAGTGCCAATGGACAGTGTGCCCTCATCCCACCAATCTGCTGTAGTTCAATTAATGTTGAATGACAAACTTTACCACTCTGCGTGATCAAGCTGATTTTTATGGAGATCAAGGGAGACCAAGTGAGTGCAGTAACCGTTGTTGGACCCGCTATCCCCCCCACACACACATACAGCTGTACCAGTAGCCAAGACTCTTGTGCTGATTTCCCTTGGAGATTGTAAAGAAATTTTCTGAAGACTACGTGGTCCATGGCCAGTGAGTTTCGCGGTAAGCTGACACTGGTAATTATGAGTCTGACCATGCATTTTAGTAGGCATTTTTTTTACTTGCTCTTGGTGTAGGGCTTTTGCCTTATAGTTAATTTTTCCCATTTACACTTCAGCCTCAGCATTCCGACAAGACAAAAACACTTTCTGTGGTACTCCTTTATGGAGTTCTCCTAGTTACTTTATCTGACACGACTCATCTGCAATTGTCAGATTCCAGGAGTGTTCAAATCAAAACTAATCTCTTCTGTGCAAAATTTCAGAATGGGACTAGCATCTTGAAACAATTGCTGGTGAGTGCCACAGTCAGCAGTAACTTCTGCAGTGGTCGGCCTCAAATTTCACGATTGGCCGTGAATTCCGCGATTGGCAGTGAATTCCATGGGTGGCCATGATTTCTGGGGTGCTCCACAAATTCTGCAATTAATTCTGCGGTTTGCTGCAGCTGCAGAATTGCAGAAAACTCGGGGTCTTGATCATAACCCTTACCATCAAAACACTGGAGAATCCAAAAAAAATATTTTTTAGAAAAGTAGAAAACATTAGAAAAAAACATTAACATTATACACAATGCACATTTTTGTGGATGGAATGCCCTAAATTTCCCATCTAATGACAACAGTGCATGAGGACAAATCCAAGAAAGAGTCTCTCCTGGTCCAGAGCCCGGTGAAGCACAGTTCTGGTAGGACTGTAGTCCCAAAGGGGAGAGTCTTTGTGGACAGTTTAAACAGTCTGTAGTTTGCCAGATGTAGGGTGTGTATTGCAATGCCAATAAGGTAAGAAAAGTCTGGATTTACCAGTCCCTTGAAGAACGAAAATGGTATGACACCTGGATCTGCAGCCAAAGACTCTCTCTAGAAGAGTTATTCAGATACAGCTAGGCGGAAATCTTCCAGAAACAACAGAATGGTACATCTGGAAACTGCTGGGTTGATGTCATCTAGGAGATGGAACCTTGGAACAGGAAAGGAACAGCTGGTCTGAAGTCATCTGAAATCTCAGGTGAAGAATCAGGAAACAGCTGGGTTGGTGTCCTCTCTGGATGATGTCATCTGGAAGGCCAGGCAATGGAATCTCAAAGGCACACTGCAAGGCTAATGAATCTGGGGCACCTTTGGATCCTGGAACACCAGACTGGTGGAACAACATGGGTACAGCAACATCAGGATGGCAGCACTGGCTACCACTGCTCTGCTTTCCACTTGGTAGGCATGGGCACATTCGCAGGAAGTTGGTTATACTGAGGGAAGTACCTCAATGGGTCAGGTGCGAGAATTATTACCCCAGCTGGGCACTCATAATTCACATTGTGGAAGGTTTCATGTCCCTCTCCATCCACGATCCATACAGAGTCTATGAACAGTGTCCTGCCCACTTTCCAATATTTTTATTTTTCTGTAATTACTCTAATCTCTGACAAATTGACTTGCACCTGGATGCGCATATTTTATTGATTCTTCCACTATCCAGGATTTCCTGTTTTCTCCATCTCCTCTCAGACTCTCCGAGGAAAGGTAGGAAAGGATATCTCATAGATCTCATTCACCTTCCTGTGAACCAATCTTTCCTCTTTACTACACTTGGTCAACTTAAGACCTCTGGCCTGGCTTGGGGGGTGGCCAGTCCTGGTTCTGCCAGTGACGCATGCTCAATGCAGAATAAAATGGATCTCTGACTCCTCCTTGTGGGGACAGGGCTGTGGAGTCACCAATCTCTCCTTCTTTTTGCTCCTCCAAGGCAAGAGCCCAAGGCTGTGGACTAGCACTTTCATCATAAGGCCACATAGGTTCCCCCTCCTCCTCTTCCTCACTAACATACTAACATACTAACATACTATTTGCCAGCAGATTAGGCCTTATGGTCTATCAAGTCTGCTCGAACCTAGATCCTTAGTTGGGTGCCGAGACCCTCCCATCCCTTGTGCTCCAGAAACCCCTATCATCCATCCCCACCCCCCCGGGACAGGCCATTATCTGATACATCCACTTTCTGTGTCTGTCCCACCCTCTCTTAAAGCTCTCCACTGTGGATCTCTGAACCAGCTCACCAGGCAGAGCATTCCAAGGGTCCACCACCCTCTCAGTGAAAACCTCCTCCTCTTTTCCCCCCTCACCCTTCCACCTTCCAACTGCAAACCATGCCCTCTGGTGATGCCTCCCTGCTTTAGTCTAAAGATCCCCTCCATGTTTACCCTATTTATTCCCTTGAGGTACTTGAAGACCTCAATCATGTCCCCCTGTCTCTCCTCTCCTCCAATGAAAACAGGCAGAGCTCCTCAAGTCTGTCCTCGTAAGTCAAATCCTCAGCCCTCATATCATCTTTGTTGCCCTCCTCTGTACCCTCTCCAGGAGCTGTATGTCCCTCTTCAAGTGTGGTCTCCAGTACTGTACACAGTACTCAAGGTGTGGTCTAACCAGTCCATTGTACAGCGGCAGAATCACTTCCTTGCTCCTAGAGGTGATCCCCATGCGATGCATCCCAACATCCTGTTTGCCTTGCTAGCTGCTCTCCTGCACTGCTCAGTGTTATTCATACATGTATCCACCATGACCCCTAGGTCTTTTCCCCTGTTGAGGCTTCCAGCACCTCCTCCCAGGGTGTACCTGTGTTTAGTTCTCGACCAAGATGCAACACCTTGCACTTGGTGATATTGAAATTTAATTTCCATGTGTGAGCCCAGCTTCCAGGGTGTCCAGGTCCTTTGCAGGCCAACCTCCTCTTCTCCCTCAACTGCTGCTCCCATCTTGGAGTCATCCGTGAAGAGACTCATTTCACACCCTATACCATCCCTGATGTCTGATATGTATGCATTAAACAGGATTGGACCCAGGACCGAGCCCTGTGGTACCCCACTACCAACCTCTGTAGGGTTCGAGAGCTCCCCACAGACCATCACTCTCTGAGTGCATCCAGCTATCCAGTTTTCAATCCATCTGACCATCAAAGGGCCTACTCCTAACCCCATCAGTTTCTCCACCAGACCATTGTGGGGGACAGAGTCAAACGCCTTGCTGAAGTCCAAGAATAATACATCCACAGGCTTACCCCTGTCCAGTTCTGATGTTACCCATTCATAGAACTCCACAAGGTTGGTTTGACATGATCTACCTGGCACAAACCCATGCTGCCGACTATCCAGACCTCCCACCTCCTCCAACTAAGGATCTGAGCCCAGGAGTGAGCAGTTGTCCTCACTCCTGAGACTGTCCACTCTTCACTGGGCGTGGAGGTCGTCACCTCCCATTCAAGAGTCTCTTTCACCTCATCTTCTCCTATGAGACTAGGGCTTGGCCCCTCTCTCCATGGATCTGCTAATGTTCCCTCCACATTGTCTCTTTGTGACCCAGACTCAGAGATATCAGCACTACTTTTCTCTGCCTGAACATCCACACCCTCTTCCTTTATGCCACACTCTGTTGAGCTTCCCCAAACAGGCTCCACCTGGTGCTGTGTACAGCCACTTGTAGATCTTGAAGCTTTGCTCACATGAGAGCCAAGCGAATATTGGGTGCATTAATAGGCCATGTTTCTCTAGGCACCCAGAACAATGAGGAACCATGAAGATGTCCCTTCCAGCCTTTAAGCTCATTTTGCACACTCTAACTGGATATCCAGGAATCACCACATGAGGAGGCAAACATTCCCCGTAGTAACATCTTTCAATGTCTTTCAACTTGGTAACTTCTTCCACTACCATAGCCCGGGCATGATCCAAGTAGTGGGATGATCACAATGCCATGACTGCAGAGAAAAAACAAAAGTTCACTGTTATCTCATATCTCACTTTGGTTGAAAAAGTCTTACAAAATGGCTCCCCTGCTGCTGTGTTTACTTTACTACCCCACCCTGTCATGGCAGAGGCAGCACTCCTGGTACATCAACATTCTGTTTCTGACTCAAGCCACTGCACATCCAATTTACACGCTTTACTAATAAAGTTCACTCAAACTGCACAGACTGCACTGTTTTGCTCCCTCAGCACATCTATATGATTTTTACAGGAGTTTTCATTTGCTTTAAATCACTTGTTCTTGCTTAAAGTCCCTAAAGCCACAGTATTTCATTGCATAGGATTGCCTGTTTTTGTTGCATCTCTCATACGACCCACAGTCTCTCACTTTGCTTAGAAAATCACACTGTTGCTGAACCCATAATTATGCTCACAGTCTAATGCTCAGAATTCTTGCTTAGTTTGATTAACTTGACACAGTCCTTCTTTGCAAAAACAATCACACTCTTTACACACAGATTCTGCTAGCTTGAGTAAAAATCACACACAGTTTGAGCTGTTTCTCTGGATGGTACTCACTGAATCAGTAGCTGGATTTGCGATGGAAATTTTGGCCATCAGCCAATCCTAGAGGCCTCTGGATTGAAGCTGGCCGGCAGTCCTGCCAATTGTCCCTAGTCAATCAAAATGCAGGTTGAGCCTGATTTTAAACAGAAAATTTTGATTTTATTATTTTTACAATGTTTTCAGTCACTGCGATGCTCCTCCTGGCAAGCCAGCTCACACACCTCTCTCTCTTTCCCTCTTGAACACTGTGCAGCACTTTAAAGCTGGCTTGGGGGCAGGACTGATTGCAGTCTCACCAATCATTCAACGCCATGCAAATGAGCCTGTCTCTTCTTGTACTCTTCTCCTCCATGGTGATCGTCGAGCAGGCAAAATTTAAACTGCAAGCAACTTTTTTCTTTTCAACTGTGACTCCTCAGCGGGAGCACCATTTTGACCATTTTTCATGTAATTTTTCTCAGCGACTCCCCAAGTCCACACAACAAGCACTTTAAACTTCTAGGGCACAAATCTCTGTTTGTTTCCCACCGTTTTCCATACTTTTTCTTGTCACAACTTAAAAATTAAAAGCTGGCAAATGTTATATTTGATGCAGGACAAGGAGCACACACAATCTGGCTTTATAGCTCCATGGTAAACTGGTGGCACAATTACAGCAGCACATGAACAGCAGCACGCAGCGGCATATTTGGATGCCAATGCTTCTGATTTTTTTGGCTACCTACTGCCAGGCTGACAAAATGCTAGCCACAATCTGAGCAAACCTTGCTGGTGTTTTCTCCCAAAATCCAAAACAAATCCCAGCGGTGCCCCCATTTTGTAACCTCCCCCACCAGCCCCCCTTTTTTTGTCTCTGTCAGAAGGGCTGTTCCTCGCACATCAAGGAGCCATCGAGAGGGGTGGGGATAGTTACTACAAATTTATCTTTTACAGAACTCAGTGTGTGGACCCATTACTTCTACTTCTGAGCCTGCCATCCTTCAGGCAGGCAAACCCAATGTGGCAACTACCTGGCTCACACCTGGGGGGGAACCATTTAGCATGGCCATAAACCTGGGTCCTTGGGAGAAAGCATATGCTCAGTATTGCGCTAGGTTTGTACTTCTGGACAGGGGCACCCAAGTAAATCTGGACACTGTAAGCAATAACTGAAATTTCCAAACCAGGAATGGGATTCTAGAGTGTGTATTTTATTCATATAACACAGAGAATAACAAAGCAAAGATGGACCCCCACAGGGCTACACTCGCTGGTAATGCAGATTACAGAGGTACAGAGCACACTTCTTCACTACTAACCCTCAGGTTCTGAACAGATCTGGGTACACACTGCCTGAACTGGTACACTTCTCTTGGTTTCCTTGACTTGGCACCCTGGCCAATACTAGGACACTTTTCCATATGGCATGGAGATTGGTGGTGGCTCCCTAAACCACCCATGAGCACTTTACAGCTCTAAAGGAAAAATCCACAATCCCGCATCTGAGTATTTTCTTCAGATACTGGCCAAGTGCCTGAGAGAAAACTATAGGTGCCCATACTGAACCCTTAGAGGTAAACCTGGCTACTCCAGATGGGGGGTCTCCCACCTCTTGCTTCCAAATCTATACTCGGCCATTCATTTGGTTACAACACCTTTCTTTGATACACTATTTGTAGATGTCCTCTCAAAATGTTTAGCACATTTAACATTCTACATTTTACTCTGGAGGTGTCCTGACTTTAAAAGTTCTGTAAGTGGCTCTGTCTTTACCCCAGACCCCCGCTGTTACAGATTCTTCTAAGCCATACACAAACTAAAAGTTCTGTACTTGGCAAGTCTTCCTTTGACCCCACAGTAGGCAGATACTTTTACTCTAAACTCTGTCTCAGTGAGCATTGTCTCTGTATCAGAGTAGAACTCACCAAAGGTATGCAGGTGCCCCAGGGCTTCTTCCCACAAATGTTTCAGGTACTCACAAACAAATCGAATCTCAGGCAGCTTCTCCCTGTCCAGGCTAACACAGGGGATTGCCCCTGAATTCCTGGAATTCCCCCATCCCTCTGGGGATGGGGCACTGGAACAACTCTAGGAACGATCTCTACCACTTTCTTCTGGTCTCTTCTGTGTTCCTACCTAGGGTGAGAACACACAATCCCTTCTTTCTCTGGTAGCTCTGTATCAGAGCTAGGCTAAGAGGAGCTGCACACAGCAGCACACCTTTCCCTCTGGGTCTTACTCCTGGGGCTCCACCCCATCCTCCTCTACCTCTGTTCTACTTTAAGTCTGTCTCCTTAAAAGACACCCAGAAGTTTCTAGTAGGTCTCTCCCCTTACTCCAGTGCTGGGCATGACAACCTTGTGCCCAAACTGCTAAACCTGCGGGCTCCCTTCTTGGCTCATCTGATCTCTCATATTCTTAACTCCTCACTCACAACTGGGTCTGTCCCTGCCATTTGGAAGGTGGCCCGTGTGATCCCTGTTCTCAAGCATGGCAATCCCAAATTACTTAAGAACTATCAACCCATAGTGATTCTATCTGCTGTTACATGAGGTCCCTGCACCCTAATTGATACCCTCAGGGGTACACCATAGACAGCTAATGCTTAGGCATAGGCTATAATAATACTTAGGGCTAAGGGCATCTACCATATAAGAGTAGATGTCAGGATATGAATGCATATTGTTGTAATCCACTTTGCTTGCTAAAGCACACATATTTTACTATGTATTTTCTGTCTATTTCTTACTTGTCAGATGCCAAAACACCTGTCCTTGAAGTAATTATAATATGTAGGCAACATTGCCATCCTTTGGTGATGTGCACCACTACACCTTGTTATGTAAGACTCTGTATAAGAACTTCTTTATTCTAAAACTGATGACTTTACAGAATTATATAACGTTATCTTGGACCGTGGAGCCACCTCTAATTTAGCCAATAGGGCTCATCTCTGTAACTAGAAATGTTTCTATCTTTTAGTAACCATAGTAATTATCACAGGTATATAATGTTGTGCACAAGCTTTACACCTCAGTGACCTGAGAGATCCCAAGAGACTACAGAGAAACCTCAAGGTGTAGGGAATGCTTAGCACTGGCTCCCGGTTCGTATTGGTAAGAACTGCTTAGGGCAACTGTGATTAATCCCTTTTGTAGTAATAAACTTGTTTATTACTCGAATGCAACTTGTTTGTGATTATTTGCATTCCCAATATCATCAAGAATCTGAAAGTGAGGTTTAGACCTCTTACAAATTGGCAACCATGTGCAGGCAATATTTGGTGTTAGTAAGTTTTCACTTGTTGCTGAAAATTTTCCTTTCCCCCACGGGGACTGTAGGTGTACATTTCTGTATTGCCTCTCCCATTTTTCCTACCAGTTGTAGATACTTGCAAAGTCTGGCTGACTTTCTGGATGTGGTCGATGCTGTCTCGACCCACTCCATAGCAGCTTTGAATTGCAAGCCTGTGACTTATACAGTAGTCTGGCTGTGTTTAAAGTACTTGTGTTGTGGATTGATACACAACACGCTATCTTTTTCATAGTTTGAATTTTCATTCCCTCCCACACAATGGCCACAGTATCAGATATCTGCACAGAACTGAGACTCGATGTCTCTAACTTCCTTACCTCCCATGGAGGATGGGCTGACTTCGCACGGGACGCAAGTCAATCCAACAACCCTGTACTGGGGATTTCAACCCAGTATGCAGAGATGCGACAATCAACCAATAAGCATTGTGCTAAAGGGTTGATGGTCACCGCTCTCTACGCTGCTTTGGAAGCCTCAAAGGTGAGGTTTCATACCCTTGATCTGCAGATCACATCTTTTAAGCAAGAGATGGGTTTACAAGAAATTGAATGTGTTAGAATACAGTAGAATTTGGAGTCAGAGCTCCAATCTCTGCGAAATGAAAAGGATTCACTATCGCATCATTCAGCGCAGGCTGGTGAATAAGAAATGTGTGCTCTGAAACAGGAGTGTGAAAGCTTGAGACAGGATAAGAGTCAGGTTGTGCAAATGAATGATTTGTTGAGTGCTGCGAATGCACAGTTGAATGATGAAATGGGTGAACTTCAGGATGAAATCAACCAGGTACGTAATAATTTAGAAATAGCCTATAGGGACAATCGCGAATTGAGCACCGCGTACCGTGTTTTGCAAAAGCAGAAGCAGGATTAGGTTGATATGGATGTTGCAAGTGTGAATCATGATGAATGTAGAGCTAAGATGGATATACTGCGTCATCAGCGAGAGGTTTTGGCTGGCCACGTCAAGGCAATGGGAGGCGTAGCCCCTGCCTTTCACTCGTCATCAGAAGGGGAGTTATCTGATGATGACGTCTCACAGTACAACGTCCAGTCATGCCCCTACTATGGCCCAGAATCCCCACCCAGCCATCCACAGTATGGTGGGTCCCTGCCCACTACTCCTCAGGTCACACGTCGACGACGTTGTGACACTCATCATGGGAAACACCATCATGGCGGCACCCATGATGGGGGGAGCAGGCCCAAGCCTGGTCCCGATGGTGCCTCTGGTAGCCGTTATTAGTGTGGAAGACAGGCAAGAGATTGAAACCATGATTGATAGAGCATTAGGTAATGTTACTCTTCCTGAAAGAAGCATGAAAGCCTTTAAAAGTCAGATTCGACAAATTTTCCAAGAAGCTGGCACTCAGGAAGGTGTTGTCTGTACTACAGCTGAAGCTGCAGCTCGCGCAGCATTGGACAGTGTGCAAGAAGCATTACCTTTGCCTGATCGACCACCGACTAATCCCCTACAAATGGCCTACTCTGTCCAGAAAATCGCTGACAGTATCGGTCAGATGAGCCCGTCCGACAATCTGAGCTGTCACTTGGAAAAGGTGCACTCTAAATGCAAGATGCTCAGCCTTGCTGCAGAATATCAGGTCCAAATACTACGCCAGACCATCGATCCTGGTTTATGGGCCAAACTCCCCGAAGCAGTTCACCAGGACAGTAATGCTACCTTTGACGAGGTTGCAGCTGAGCTCATCTCCGCTCATAGACCAGGTGTGGTAGGAGTGATGCTGGCATACCCTGTGAAGCAAAATTCAAAAGAAAGCTCAGCAACCTACCACCAGAGACTCTGGATGGCCTACCGAGCAGGAAAGCACCTGGCACAAGAAGTTGCGGATGTAGATCTTATTGAATATAAGACTCTGTTCCTTAAGAACATGATCCCAGCCATAAGAGAAAAGGTGGAGCCAACCACTTACACAAATACGGATAGGTTTGCCGATATGCTTCAGAAAACTGAGAGGATGTATCTACTGTACATCTGTGATTTGGTTTCTGGTTCCAAGAAAGTTGCTGCCGTGGAACCTGCCTCCGGGACCGCTACACATTATACCGTGGAAGGGCAGGCCCAGCAACAGCAACCCAAACATCTATCGGCCCCTCCAGCTAGAAACCAACAAAACCCCCAACAAGGCCAACAACAACAACAACAGTGGGGTGGGAACCTGAATTGGCCCAAAAACAGAAGGCATAAGGGCAGAGGGAAACCATTGCAGAGAACGGGTCCCTCATACAAGGAGATAGCAGAAGAAAACCAAAAATTCTGAGAGTTCCTGGGGCAAGTACACTCCGTAGTGGATGCTGTTCCCGCACAGACCCTTGCGGCAGTACAACCATTGACCCATGTCACTACTGGCCATGGAGACACCGGAAGTACGAGCCCTCAGGCCCACACAAGCCTGAACCCAGAAGCTCCTCCCCACATCGCATCAGTACAGCACTGTGAAGTCATTCATGCAAGTCAGGCTCAACCTCTGCATGCCTCCAGCAATACAGATTGACAATTACAGGCCCCAGTCCATATTGTAAACAAGCTGGTCTTGGATACAAACGGAAGGCCCTGCACCGAGGTCGAGGTCGGGGGCCGCCAACTAATTGTCTTACTAGATACAGGTGCAGCTGTATCTGTGTTACACGATGAACACTCGGACACATCCCCTTGGTCTACCAGTCGGAAGACCAATATGTCAGGAGTTGATGGTACTAGGCTGCCTGCATACTGTTCTCTACCCTTACTGGTAGAGCTAGGCCATTTGAATGCCTCACACGCTTTCAAACTAATGGTACTGCATGATCATCCTAGTATCATAGGCATTGATTTCCTCGCACTACATGGCTGTGTGGTGGATCTAGCTAACATGCTGCTGATACAGATCCAGGGTCAATACCACACCGTCTTAATTCCTAACTCACACACTGTGGCAACAATCTCTATCAACAACAAAGAGTATGACGTCATAGATTTGTTCAAGAACCATGAACTTTTTCCAAAACTCCTACCTATTCTGTAACGACATTTGGAAGCATTTGCAGTTAACAAGCATGATTGTGGTAGAATGCATACTGTTATTGAGGTGCCAGGCCCTGCACATGAAAGACAAAGACAATACTCCTTTCCCACTGAGGCCTTACCCTCTCTCCGAGAAACGATCAAGTCACTCCTTAAACAAGGATTAATCAGAACTTGTGTTTCCACTGCCAACTCTCCCATTTGGCCCGTGAAGAAACCCACAGGCACCTGGAGACTTACTATTGACTACAGGAAACTGAATCAGGTCACTCCCAATTGTTCCCCAACTGTGGCATTGGCACCAGATGTGCTTCGACTTTTGACACCGGATCAGAAATGGTTCAGTGCCCTGGACATTTCCAATGGTTTTTGGTCATTACCATTGGCCCTCAAGAGTCAATATAAGTTTGCCTTCACCTTTGAAGGATGACAATACACGTGGACTTGCTTGCCACAAGGATTCCATAACAGTCCATCCCTCTTCCATCTCCACATGATGGATGCCCTACAGAGTTTCTCAGCCCCCCATTGTCTCTTAAAGTACGTAGATGACTTGTTGCTGGACACGGCCATGCAGGAATAACATCTGGATCTCTTGGATGAACTACTGACTCTCATTCAGAGAGCAGGCTTGAAATGTAACCCAGCAAAAGCACAATTGTGTCAGAAAGAAGTACTCTTTCTGGGTCTGAAAATAACTGACCAAGGCCGGAGCCCTACTTGGAAGAAGATACAGGGATTACAAGACTTGCCATTGCCCACCAGTGTGGTGACTCTTCGAAGGTTTCTAGGTATGGTAAACTATTCAAGAGATTTTATTTGTGATTTTGCTCAGAAAGCCACTCCTCTGTATGATCTACTCAAAAAGGATGTTCCATGGAATTGAGGTCCTGCTCACACCCAGGCTGTGATGTCCCTGAAGCAGGCTCTGGCCTCCACCCCAGCACTGGTTAACCCCAATCCAGCCCTACCATTCCATCTGGAGTGTGCCACCTCTGACATTGCCATGTCAGCAGTGCTGGCCCAGAAGGTGCATGGCACCTCAAGACCTATTGCATATGCATCACAGCTCTTGACCCCAGTGGAACAGAAGTATGGCCTTTGTGAAAGGAACCTTCTGGCCACCTACTGGGCTGTCAAGCACTTCCTGTATATCATTGGGTACTCACCAATGATTCTCAACACTAATCACTTGCTAACTGCCTTTCTGCTTTCAGATAGAGTGAAGGATGGGTCAGTCTCTAACACTAGGCTGACACATTGGTCACTTCTCCTCCAGGATAGAAACATCCAGGTCCACCAGACCAAAGTCCCGTCTCTGCTAGCTCATGGTCTCCTTTTTCAGGGAGAACCCCATGACTGTACACTGCAGTCACCTGACCTCCCAGATCCAGGTCCTTTCCTCCCTGCCACGCCACAGATACTCGAGAGTACCTCTTTGTGCTGTATTTTCACTGATGGTTCAGCATCGTACTATCAGGGAGAACAGATTGCAGGGATAGGTATTTTGGTAGTTTATCCTTATGGGAACACTGTCAAGATATCTAAACACTGTAGTGTGGCTTCATCACAGTATGCATAGATGGCAGCGGAGGCCTGTGCTCTTGAGTTCATTCAACATGGAACTCAGGATACCATCACTTTTATAGACTCTAATTGGGTTTGTTGTTGCCTTACAGAATTTCTCCCTTTCTGGCAGAAGAACTCCTTCCTCTCCTCTGATGGCAGTCCAGTGAAATACAAAGAATTGGTAATCTACATACATGCATTGGCACAGAAGTACACACACAAACTTTATGTGCACAAGGTCAAAGCTCACTCTCTTCATGATCCCTATCATGCATTCAATGACACAGCAGACACCCTTGCTAAGGAAGGGGCCCAAGGGGGGGACATCTGGATGATGGACCATCCAGAAGCCAATGCAGCTGTACATGTTGCAGCCCTCAAGAAGAAATCTGAGTCTTTTTCTCCCCTGGACCTCTCAGCAGCTCAACATTTGGACACTGAACTCAGAGAGGTGTTCAGATTCCTTGACAAGGGTACTGAAGAAAGACTCCCTACACATAATCCATATCGCAGGCATGAAGGTAAGTTACACTTATCCCCTGACGACAAACTCATTTGGTTCCAACCTGAGGACACTACCACCAAATTGTGGGTAGTCCCCAGACATTTGAGATCTGAATTTTTGCACCAAGTACATGATACTCCTACTGGTGGACACCAAGGAGCAGAAAATACCCTCCAATGCCTCAAGACCACCGCCTGGTGGCCTGGTATTACCAAAGATGTTAAACAATACATTGACAATTGCCTTGTTTGTGCACAAAACAATCCCATACCTACAAAATGAAATGCCAAACTTTTACCACAAAGACACTTTGGCCCTTGGCATGCCATCCAAATTGATTTTATTGGCCCTCTGACCAATACCAGTAGAAACAAGTATGCTCTTGTGATAACTTACCTATTCTCTAAGTGGGTTGAGGCTTTCCCCACTAAGACATGCAGCGCAAAGACAACTGCCAAAATCCTGGTAGAACAGATTTTCTCCAGGTGAGGCCTGCCTCTCAAGGTAGACTCCGACAAAGGAACCAGTTTTACAGGTGAGTTGATGAAAGAGTCCCTTGAGCTCCTTGGGGTTCAGCAAAAGTTCCACATACCTTATCACCCTCAATCCTCAGGTCAAGTAGAAAGAGCCAACAGACGGATTAAGCAAATGCTTTCCAAATTCATTGAGGACAATCCCAAAACCTGGGATTCCCTATTGCCTTTACTCCTTATGGCAAACAGGGGCACAACCTCAGCCACTACCCAGCTGACACCCTTTGAGGTGATGACTGGAAGACAGATGAGATTACCTGAACATTTGCTGTTTGACCTGCACACCCCCACCACAGACCATGTGTCAGTGGATCAGTACATGGAAAAGCTCAGAAAAGACCTCATACACACGCACTTGTATGCTGCAAACTGCATGGGCAAAGCCCAGCAACAATCCAAAATACAATTTGACAAACATGCACAAGAAGTGGATTGGCAGGTTGGAGACCAGGTAATGGTACTTCGATTTGCACATCCCACCCACTCCTTCTCCAACAAGTGGGAAGGCCCTTACCCCATTGTCAACAAGCTCAGTCCGGCAGTCTATCAGGTTAGACTCCTCCACAACAACAAATTGACTGACAAATGGTCACATACGAACCAGTTGAAACTGTACAAAGGAACTTAAACTTACTTTTCCCAATCCCATTGGGTGGAATTGTACTAATATACTAATCTTTGATCTTCCTTTTCAGATACACTGACAAGATGGCTATCTTGTTCCAATATTTCCTCCTTGCAGGAGTGATCCCTTGTGCCCAAGGCACGGTACCAGACCTCCTTCGACAACTGGATCCTCCAGCATCTCCTACAGAGGGAGTTTCCATCAAAATACCAGATACTATGATTACTGTTCAGGAAGGTTCCGATGCATACCTCACTGTCTCGGTCGTTGCTTCTGACAAATCTACCCTTCAAATTGAGTGGCAAACCACATCACATGGACAAATTCTCCCTGTGGCCAAACTCTCCAAGGGAACTTTTCAGGGTTGGTCCAAAGCTAAATTATCCCCAAATGGTTCACTGTCCTTGTTACAAACTGCATTAAGACATTCTGGTTTGTACAACATTACTGCTTTAATAGATCCTTCCTACTGTAACTCTCTCTCCAAAGATTCTGCTCGCAGATTCTGTGCTGTACATGGCCTCTGCTGCCATGTATCTCTCTGTTTTACCGCCCACTGAAAAACAACTTTCGGAATGTCCAAAACATAACCCTGGTCCCCGTAGTGGTCTTACAGCCACTGCCCTCCCAGGTTCTTTGATTAACAATTTAAAGTTTATGCATATAACTGTTTTGTTTAACCTCACTTACTGGAACATGAAAGAATTTGGTATGTGTCACAATACTAATACATCTGCATTTTATAGTACGTTATTACTTGATAGTTTAGCTACATTTCAGATTCATACTAAGGACCCCTTTACTGGGGTTTATTCTACTGAACATAGAGGTAATTTTAGGAGGAAAACCCCTCCTGGTACTCTCAATAATAAACGTAATAAACGTGAAGTTGACAGTTCTGATGTTACAAGTGCTACAGGTACTGTCACAGGTCTTTTTGGTACTGCTATGACTATCTGGAATAAAGCAGACATTGCTGCTATCAAAAGTCATTCTGTGAAGTTCTCCACTGGTTTGGTTAATAATGTTTTACCTCCATTATTGCATGGTGTGGATGGTCTTAGTCAGGAAGAAAGATACACTGTATACAACATGCACGACATTGCAAAAGCATTCACTGATTCAAAAGATAAGATTAACACTCTCATACAACAAAATAATAGAGAGGCTGAAAAACAATATATTGGTAGGGAAATACTTTGTTCCGCTTATGGCTCATACATCCTCATTACCATCAACAACCTCTTCCGTAATTTAGAAACTGGAAGAATCCCTGACATAATACATGATAGACGCATTTCCAAATGGTATTGTCCTAAATGAAAACTATCTACTTGTGTTTCCATGTGTATGCAACAAACTTTGTCTATTCCTCTCTCTACAGCAAGAAATGTGGGGTTTGTGACCAGGCACCCTAATACTGGTCCTGGTTTCTCTACTAAGAAATGTTCCATAACAGATACCATATTTGTCTCTTTTACTGTCTCCTTACCACGTTTTGATCCCACTACAGCTTTGTTCGACAAGCTTGCACTGGCACACTCAATAGGGCATTTGGATGAAGACATCTACAGAGAACACCTGGATCTGCCACCTCTACTGGTCTACCATTCCTTCCTGGATGCCTGGATGGCACCGCACGCGGACTGCTGTGTGAAAAAGCAATACATCTACTTGTGCCGATGTGATGTGTTTGATGTCATATGCCCTGTTTGTGGCTACTCTCCAGACAGCATCGATTGGACTTTCACTATGGTTGATGACATCACTGAGAACTGCACCAACTCTTTTGACTCGACTTTGTCACCTGATCAGCTCTACCAGTCCTATCGCGAGGAAGCTCATCGCCTGTCAACACGGATTTCAAAGAAGACCTATACATGCCCTGTCCAGTTGCAAAAGTGGAGACTGCCTACTGTACGCTCACAGTACAACTCTGATGGAGAGTATTGTATTGTCATGAATTACAAATCTTATACATATAGTTCCGTTACTTGTCCTATTGATTACCCCAACTTCTGTTTTGTTCCCCATCAGAAGACTGTTATTGGACATACTGTTATAACCCCCATCCCCCTTATGGATGCAGACATTATTGATGGTAACCCATATTATTTACTCACACTGTCAGAATACCTACCATACTTTAACGTACATATAGATCCACTTACACTCACACTGAAATCCCTTTTAGATAGAAAGGACACACACCTCATCCACATCAGCAATAATATAATCAAAGCCAATGAAGCTGTTCTTGATTTGATCAATGATGGAGATATGAATAATGCATTGACTAACACCTGGTTAGAGACCACTTTTAAAGGTTTTGTTATAATACAAGCATTTTTGATATTTACTTTGATTAATATGCTTTGCTGCCTATGATGTACACTATGCCAACACTGTGAGCAGCTCGAGTTCCTTTACAAGGCTCACGTGTCAAGATTGTAAATGACCACTGCTCCTGTCCTTTCCCTGGATTTACCTGTGTTGCCCTTGGAGGCAACAAGGGGGGGAATTGTTACATGAGGTCCCTGCACCCTAATTGATACCCTCATGGGTACACCGTAGACAGCTATTGCTTAGGCATAGGCTATAATAATACTTAGGGCTAAGGGCGTCTACCGTATAAGAGTAGATGTCAGGATATGAATGCAAATTGTTGTAATCCACTTTGCTTGCTAAAGCACACATATTATACTATGTATTTTCTGTCTATTTCTTACTTGTCAGATGCCAAGACACCTGTCCTTGAAGTAATTATAATATGTAAGGCAACATTGCTATCCTTTGGTGATGTGCACCACTACACCTTGTTATGCAAGACTCTGTATAAGAACTTCTTTGTTCTAAAACGGATGACTTTACAGAATTATATAATGTTATCTTGGACCATGGAGCCACCTCTAATTTAGCCAAAAAGGCTCATCTCTGTAATTAGAAATGTTTCTATCTTTTAGTAACCATAGTAATTATCACAGGTATATAATGTTATGCACAGGCTTTACACCTCAGAGACCCAAGAGATCCCAAGAGACTACAGAGAAACCTCAAAGTGTAGGGAATGCTTAGCACTGGCTCCCGGTTCGTATTGGTAAGAACTGCTTAGGGCAACTGTGATTTATCTTGTTTGTAGTAATAAACTTGTTTATTACTCGAATGCAACTTGTTTGTGATTATTTGCATTCCCAATATCATCAAGAATCTGAAAGTGAGGTTTAGACCTCTTACACTGCAGTTAATAAGCTGCTTGAAAAAGTAGTGGCCTCCCAGATTGCTCTTTTCCTTCAAACCTATGGCCTTCTCTCCCCTGAGCTACACGGGTTCTGAAAAGGACATAGTACCTCCACTGCCCTTGCACAGGTCACCTCCAACATCAGAACTGCGACTGATCAAGACAATCTCATGGAGACTGTCTTCATCGATCTGTCCAAGGCCTTCAATCTGGTTGATCACACCCTCCTAGGTTCTGCTCTCCAGTTCTTTGGCCTCTCCCCCCATCCTAGCCTGGTTTTCTAATTATCTGTCAGGTAGGAAGGAGTACACAAGGTTCCATAATGCCATATCCAGCCTACCACCAGTAGCCTATGGGGTGCCTCAGGGGTCAGTCCTTGGCCCCCTATTGTTCTCCCTCTTTATAAACCAGCTGCCTTCAATTCCAACCTTCGGACATGTTACTCTATATTCTGATGATATGGTACTCCTCACCAGTTCACAAAGTATTGACAACATGAACTCCAGACTCAACTCAGATTTCGGTCGCATACAATCCTGGCTCATGGCAAGTAAGTTTGTCATCAACCTTCAGAAGATGCAGGCAATGTTATTATGTTATTCAGCTCCCTTTCCAAGGTGAGATCGTGCTCGGCTGATCTCAGAGTCAGTGGCACTGACGGCACCCCTGTGAAGGTAGTGAAATCATTCAAGCACTTGGGGGTGACTCTTGACCCACAACTGGATCTCTTCCTGCACATACTTAACTCCGGTAAGGCCATGAATTGCAAACTGGGACTCATGTATACAGCAAAAAGTTGCCTCACCCCAGCTGCCAGTCTTGCCCTGGCAAAAGGGGTCTTCCTCTCCTCACTTTGTTATGGGCTTACCTCCTTCATGAATGCCCCAAAAGTCTGGCTCTCCAAATGAGACACCTCGTATAACAACATATGTTGTTTCACCCTATCAGCACCTCGCCTCACCCATCAGTGTCTACTGTATTCTTGACTGGGTTTGCTGTCCCCTAGCAACCATCGCTCATTTGTTATGGGCAACTTCACGGATAGCATCATCCAAACATCTACTCCTCCAGCACTTGCTGACCTCCTCCAGCCTGTACCCTCTGGCTATCAGCTGAGGTCCACTGAATCTCAGGCACTTATGGTCCTGAAGACTCATTCCCTTGCAGGGGAACGAGCCTTTGTGGCTCTTGCCCCAAAAACCTGGAACCTCCTACCTCCTCATGTTAGAACTGCCCCCACCCACAGTTGCTTCGGGTCCTCCCTCTGGGGTTACCTAAAACAAGCATCAAGCTGCCTCTGTCCCCCGTAGTCCTACCCTCAGTGAAGTGCCTGCAGTAAAAATCCTGGCTGCGAGTGTGTACTTATTCCAAAAACTAACAAATACACAAATATCACAAATATTGTTGCTGCTGACTCTGGCTGTAATTTTCTCTGGCTGCCCTCCCTTGATTGTCTTGCCTCATACTGAACTGCATTAAAATTGTTCACTGCCTGTTACCTGACTGTTGTTGTTTTGCTTATACCTGTCTGTACCATGCCTGACAGTTGGACCCAAGCCTCTGTACTTTGTTTCTGCTGGTCCTTCTTGCTCGTATTTTGACTGTACCTTGTGTACTTGTTGCTAGCCTCAGTACTGTTATTGCCTGTATCTTTGTAACTCTTCTAGGTCAAACCTGAAAATAGGCACTTGACTGTCTAGTGTGCTTACCTGGTAAACAAAAGCTAAATAAGTAAGCTGCTCTCTGAAGACTGAACTTGAATTCCCCAATGTTCTACAGCTAATCCCCAGCAGCTAACATTCCATTGTGGCTTATGTTGTTGCAAGAATTCTATGGTGACATCATCACTGCAGCTCATCCGAAACTGAGAACAGTGAGACAGTGTGAAACCAATTCAACTGTCATCTCACAAGCTGCCTTTCCCCTGCATGCCACTGGTTCTAAGTGGGATTCTAGTAACCCCTGGGAACAAGGGGGTTACATAAGCAAAAGGAGAAACACCAAGGAGGAATTGCAAGGCTATGGAAAGAAGGGGAGAGTGTGTGGATGGGGACAAGTAAAAATCAGACATCCTGAATGACTACTTTTCCTCTGTGTTTACAGAGAAAAGGGAAGGAGAGGGACCACAGACAAGTGTCAGGGGCTGCAATGGAAGGGAGGTTGACACTAATCCATTTACAAAGGAGAGAGTCGTGAAGGCACTCACAAATCTGAAAGTGGACAAGGCAATGGGGCCAGACAGAATACATCCAAAGATATTGAGCGAGCTCAGAGAGGTGCTGGCTGCACCTCTGACAGTTCTGTTCAACCACTCACTGCAGATAAGAACAGTCCCAGAGGACTGAAAGAGGGCAGATGTAGTCCCACTTCACAAAAGTGATAGCAGGGAGGAAAATTAATGGAATCACTACTGAAGGAAAAAATTGTGGAATATGTTGAATCCAGTGGTTGACAAGATATGAGGCAGTATGGATTCACTGGATGGAGGACAAGTCAAATAATCTGCTAGATTTCTTTGTCTAGGTGACCAGAGAATTAGATCGGGGTGAAGTGGTGGATGTGGTCTTCCCAGCTTTCAGTAAAGCATTCAACACCATTTCACATAGGAGACCTGTAAATAAGCTGGGAGGTCTAGGAGTGGGTCCAAAGGTGATAAACTGGATAAGAAATTGGTTGGGGATAGGTGACAGAAGGTGGTGATAAACAGAGTTCATTTCAAGGAAGGAGGGATGACCTATGAAGTGCCAAATGGATCAGTATTGGGACTGGTCCTCTTTAATGTCTTTATTAGCAGCATTGCAGAGGGACAAGAAGGGAAGGTATGCCTTTTTGTAGATAACACTGAGATCTGCAATAGAGTAGACACCCCAGAGGGTGAGAGGGAAATATGAATAGAGATCTAAGAAAGCTTGATGAGTGGTCAAGAGTGTAGCAACTAAATTTCTGTGTGAAGAAATGCAAAATCATGCACTTGGAGCACAAAAACCCAGGGCAGAGCACAAAATGAGGGAAGTGGTACTAGCAACCACCAAACAGAAAAGTGACATGAGGGTAATCATCTCTGATGATCTAAAGGTGGACAAACAGAGTGACAGGGCAGTAGGATGCTTGGGTGCATAGGGAGGGGTGTCACCAGCAGAAAGAGGGATGGGGTGATACCACTGTAAAAATCACTGGGGTGACCTCACTCAGAGTACTGTGTAAATGTCTGGAGACCACATCTCCAGAAGGACATAGACAGAGTAGAGGTGGTCCAGAGGAGGGCAACTAAAATGGTGCAGGGTCTGCATCAAAAGCCCTATGAGGAGAGATTGAGGGACCTCAATGTGTACACCCTGGAATAAATGTTGGAGAGGGGGATATGATAGAGACTTTCAAATACCTCACAGGTATAAATAAGGTTCAAGAGGGAAGCCTTTTTCAGAGAAAAAGATGCTCAAGAATGAGGGTCACGTTATGAAGCTGGAGAAGATTAGGCTCAGGGGAGAAGAAAGGAAGTGCTTCTTCACAGAAAGAGTGGTAGATACCTGGAATAACCTTCCAGTGGAGGTGGTGGGAGCAAAAACTGTAGTGGGATTTAAGAAGGCATGGGATAGGTATAAGGGAACCTTGGTGGAAAGAAAAGGGAGGAGAGAAACCAGAAATCAAGTAGGTTCTGTGGTGTTACAGTAGGTAGGAAACTGGGCCGACTAGGTGGGCCAAGCAATCCTTATTTGCTGTCAAATTCTATGTTTCTATGTTACTAAGATTACTAAGAAAGAATGGGACAAGGGGGCAACTAGGCCCATCTGAATTGTCCCCCTACAGATGTGGGTATCCTTAACCATTTTTGATTTGAAAAAAAATATTTCTGTCCAGGGAGTTTTTAAATTCCATAAAATGTGTTGCCTCTACCACATCCCTTGGCTAGTTATTCCAAGCCTTAATAGCCCTTACTGTAAAATAGTTTTCTCTTTTAGATGTTAAAGAGCTAGGGACCACTAACATTCTTTTATGTGACCTTAGCCTGTGTCGTGTATTACTAAATACAAGGTTACATTGATTACTTAGTGCTTCAGTCTGTAACAGTTTGCACAGGGGCAAGAAGTTGCCTCTTTGTCTTCTTTGTTTTAATTAAAACAGATCTCTTTATTTGAGTCTAATATTGTAAGACAATTTTTAATACATGGAATTAATTTAGTTACAGGTTTTTGATTGTCTTCAACCATATTGATATCTTTTAACAAATATGGTGACCATACAGGGGAACCATAGTCAAGTATGGGCCTAACATAAGCGTTATAGACAGGGATGATAAACTGTTCTGATTTGCAAGTAAAATATCGATTTATTTTCCTAACGAGACCTCTTGCTTTGTTTGTAAAATATCTACAATGATCAGATGATTTTAGCCTATCGTTAATTTTTACCCCGAGATCAATTTTAGATGTTACGGCACACAGAATGGAATTATTTATAATATAATTGTAGATATGATTTTTTGTTCCAAAATGCATAACTGCACATTTATTGGTGTTAAGTTGCATGCCATTTAAACGTGACCATTCCATTAGTTTGTTGAGATCATTTACCAAGGATAGAAGTTTATTAAAGGTATTTACTTTGCCACTTAATTTAAGATCATCGGCAAATTTAATCAAATTATTTGTTAAACCATTTTGTATATCGCTGATAAATATACTGAATAAAACTGGACCCAAAACTGAGCCTTGGAGAACACCACTAGTTACTTTTTGTTCATTTGAAAAGCACCCATTGACTTTTACTTGTTGAATACGTTCAAATAACCAATTTTGCATCCACTGCACTAGGACATGACTAAAGCCAAAGTCTATTAATTTCTTAACTAGAGTGATGTGGGGTACCTTGTCAAATGCCTTTGAAAAATCTAACAGTGTAATGTCAGATGGACAACCGTTATCAAGGCTTTGAATTATCTGTTCATAAAAAATGACCAAGTTAGAAGTGTACGATGCACCCTGTTTAAAGCTGTGTTGGAGTGTATCGATAAAATTTAAGTTGATAAGTTCTTATTCTAACCTCTTTTTTAATAGCCTTTCCAAGGTGGAGGAGGAGACAAACTAGAAGGAGAAGAACATAGATACATGGCAAGGGGGTTTCCTCATCTATATCGCACTGATCCTGGAGAAACAGCTGGAGTTGGCGATTCTCCTACTGACCTACACGGCAATCATCAGGGATGCATATAAGGTCAAACTGGGACATGGGTGGCTGAAGCATGATGAGGCATTTAGAAAGCAGATGGCAGCAAAGGGTGACCTGAGGTGGGATTGTACACACTCAGAACTGTGGGTGAGAACTCTCTCAGGCCTGGAGGGTGGGCCCAGGAAGAGCATGGTAAGAAAAGCACCCCCCACGGCAGTGAGGACATGCTGGGGTTTCAACAAGGCCTTGTGTACGTGGGCAAACTGCACATTTCTTCATGTTTGGGAGACACCCAACACAGGTATCAGTACACCCAGGACCATCACCACTGGAACAGTGGAAATGTATTTTAATAAATGCAAGAAGCCTTAATAATAAGCTGGATGAACATTTTACTCTAAATAAATACCACATCAGCTTATGTGACATCACGGAGACATGGTGAAACCAGGAAGATTCTTGGAATAAACAAAAAGAGGCAGTATAGCGCAGTGGTTTAAAGCTCTAAGCTGCAAATCTGGTGACATCCAGCAGACCAGACCTGGGTTTGAATCCCACAGCTTCCACTTGCATACTGTGTGACCCTGAGCAAGTCACTTAACTTCTCTGTGCTCCCAGGTTGTACCTGTAAAAAAGCTTTCAGCTCACTGTGCTACTCCTGGTTAAACAACAAAAAATCCCTGGATTCATTCTTTACCACAGGGATATGCCACATTTAAGGGGTGGTATTGCCCTAATTGTAGCTGACCATATTATTTCAGAAAATGTAGACACCTCTCAGTATGACAAAACAGAACTGATTTGGGTCAAACTACCCCCCCCAGCACAAGCCAAAAATAAACGTGGATATTGTATATAGACCACCATCCAGCTCACAGTCAGAGGACCTTCAGCTGTTAGAGTTTATACAAAACCTAACTTTGGCAGGTAACTCCCTATTAGTAGGAGATTTTTATCTCCCAGGGTTAAGTTGGGACCACCCCACAAGCTGAGTCATCAATTGAGCAAAGATTCCTTGAGTCTTTTCTATTAGCAGTGTTAGTGGCTCAGCAGGCAACACACTCACCTCTGAGGCCAGGAGATCAGAAGGCTGTGGGTTCTACCCCCACACCAAGCACTTGGGTTAATATCCCAATATTGACACTGCAGTGCAGCATGAGGGGGGTGCTGCACTCATGAGGTGCTGTCTTTGGGATGAGACGTTAAACTGAGTTCCCATCTGCCTGTTCTGGTGGTAGTTCAGGTGGATGTTAAAGATCCCATGGCACTTTTCAAAAAGAGTAGTAGAATTTCCCCAGTGCCCAGTGCAAAATTTCCCCCATTCACTAAAAAAATACCGCCAACAGCTTAATCTGGTTCAAAGTCAGTTGGCATTCATCTGTATCCCCTTCCCCTGGGTCATGCCTGAAAATAGGCAGAATTTGTCCAGTGCACTTACCCGGTCAACAAAAACTAAATAAATAAAAAAAAATTAAAATAAAACTGGCCTAAAGCAGCATGATAAAGATCATACTAGTGGTTCTCATACCTTGGATTTAGTCCTTAGTAACATGGATTATGATATCCAGGATTGTAGGGCCATGCACCCCATAGGCTCCAGCGACCATAATATGGTGGGATTTTATATTAGTGAGGTTACAATGAAGCCAGCTAGCATTACTGTAGTATACAACTACAGTAGGGCTGACTTCAATAGTATAAGGGCACACCTTGCATCGTGGAATGGCAGTTAGACTTAGTTGGGCAGATGTTATATCATATGTGGAAGACATTATGTAATAAAATTAAATCTCTTGTACAGGAGTTTATCCCTAACTCTAGGAAATCTACAAAGTCCCAAGAAAACCCACCTTGGTTTACTTCTATTGTTAAGAAAAACATTAAATGCAAAAATAAGGCTTACAGTAAGGCTAAGAAATGTGGGCAGCAGGCAAGTTGGGCAAAATATAACGCTGAATTTAAAAAAATGCAGATTAAGTATTCGCAAGGCAAAAGCAGGCTATGAATACAAACTAGCAGCAAAAGTTCAGGATAATTATAAATCCTTTTCTTTTACATAAATAATAAAAAAAGTCAGTAACAAAACAATTGGGCCTTTAAGGTAACCAAATGGGGAAATAATAACAGAGGATAAAGATACGGCTTGCCACTACAATGCTTATTTTGCCACAATTTACAATCAAAAACCCCACAATACCATGAAGCATCAGGTTCAAGATGCAGGCCTAGGCTATCACTCAAAATTAGGGTTGACAAAGTCAGAGATAGATTAAAGGTGTTGGATCAAAATAAAGCCCAGGCACCTGATGGCCTCCACCCTAGGAGGCCAATTAAAGGAGTTGGCCAATGTGTTGGTAGCCCCTGTGGCCTATTTATTCCAATACTCTATAGATAAGGCAGAAGTATTGGAGGAATGGAGGCAGTAGGAAGTCATTCCCTTATATAAAGAGGGGCCAGGCAAGAGACTTCCAACTACAGACCAATAAGTCTAACATCGATATTGGGGAAAATCTTGGAGGGTATCATTAAAAACTCACATAACTGAAAAATGTACCCAGTCATGGGATATAGACCATCATCAACACGGTTTTAAGAAGGGCAAGTCATGTTAAGCTAACTTGCTGGAATTCTATGGCAGGGTAAATCAGGCACTCAACTCTCATAATGCGGTGGATATTATTTTTTTTTATTACTCTAAGGCCTTTGATAAAGTCCCCTATGGCCTTCTTATTGAGGCCTTAATCCTGCATGGCATACAAGCAAATATTACACTCTGAATTGAAAATTGGCTGGTAGATAGCAGACAGAGGGTCTCTATAAGGGGTTCCTTGTCAGGATGGGTGCAGGTGACTAGCGGGGTCCCACAGAGCTCAGTATTGGGCCCTTGCCTTTTTAATTTGTATATTTCATCCATGTAAATTTCAACACCAGTATGGCTTTTCAAGTTTGCCAATGACACTAGGATTGGCTTTATAGTAAACTCTAAAGAGGATGCGGGAAATTTTATAACTAGCATTAAGGGAACTCGAACAATTGGCAATAATGAAACAATCTACTTTTAATACCAATAAATGCAGGGTTATGCACTTGGGGAAAATAATAGCCATTGTAAATATAGCCTAAATGGAGTAGAGCTTCAAGCAGCAGCAGATGAAAAGGACCTAGGTATCCACATTACCAGCCATCTTAGCTGTAAGACTCATTGTAATCAGGCTATTAAAAAAGCCAGTAGGCTATTATATTGCATAAACAAACATATTAAAAGCAAGGATAGACAAGTGGTGATGCCCCTGTACAAAGCAATGGTCCATCCACATGTAGAGTATTGCACCCAGTTTTGATCACAGGGGGCACACATAGCAATAAATGCTCTTGAACAAGTACAAAGAAAGGCAACTAAGCTAGTGACAGGCCTAGAGGGACTATGTTACCAGCAGAGGTTGCAGAAACTGGGCCTTTATTCACTGGAGTTCTGAAGACTCAGGGCGGTATGTGCATGGTATACAGAGCACTTTTAGATAATGATTTATGGGCCCAACTGGGATTTGAGTTAAGGATCCAGGCATAAGATACTAGGGCACATCCACTCCAAATAAAGATCCCCACCTATCGTACAAACAGCAGGCAATACTGGTTTAGTACTAGGGTTACCAGAATATGGAACAGTCTACCAGTAGAGGTGGTAGCAAGCAGGACTATGACAGAAATCAAGGCACAATTGGATGACTATCTGATTGAACAGGGTATTATAGGCTATTAATATATGGCAAGCCGTTATGGACTTCAGTCTCCTTGGCTTTGTATCTACCTATGAGAGCTATGTTTGCTCGCTTTGCACGGGCCCACACCCAGTGGTGAACTGTTGGCAAGGGGAAGAGAGGAGCATGCAACGGGGGGGCAGCACCAGGAGCTGTCCTTACGGGGGGGATAAGGCTGAGGCAGAACGAGGCACAGCAGAGAGGGGGTACAACTCAAATTATGGGTGGAACTGACGGACAGGGTGGGAGCGGGCACTGGGAGTTTTCCCTTAGCACACACCACCATAGCGGGGAGCATGGTGGATGCTTGCATGCAGGAGTACCCAGACACAGCAAAAGCAGAGTTCCTGCAGGCGGGTTTCAGAGGGTTTTTTCATTTGGGTTTTGAAGGGGAGCGCAAGGCAATGAGGGTGAAGAATTTGGGGTCAGTAAAAGGGAAGGAGGACGTCGTCCTGGCAAAAATCCAGAAGGAGGCTGTAGCAGGGAGGGTGGAGGGACCCCTTTCTGAACCTCCATACGCACAATTCAGGGTGTCTCCTTTGGGGGTGGTACCAAAGAAGAAGGAGGGCAAGTTTCAGCTCATACACCACCACTCCTACCCAGAAGGGGCTTTGGTGAATGAAGAGATTCCCGAGGACCTACAGGCAGTCTCATACATGTCCCTGGACCAGGCAGTGATTTTGATAAGAATGATACCGGGAGCCTAACTAGCTAAGACTGATATTGAATCTACCTTCAGGCTGCTACCAGTGAGGGTGGAGAACTGGGATTTATTGGGTTTTCAATCTGAGGGAGGGCTATATTTCGACAAAGCCATGCCAATGGGTTGCTCAGTGGCTTGTTCCACTTTTGAGACATTTATTTAATGGATGCAATGGGTTTTTAGTTGGAGGTATGGGCACAGGAGGGTGGTCCCCTATTTGGATGACTTCCTACTTATAGGAGGTAATCACGCAGAGGCAGAGAGGATGTTGGTGGTCTTTAAAGAGATGTGTGGACACATAGGAATCCCACTAGCAGAGGGGAAAATGGAAGGTCCAAGCCAGCAGTTGGAGTTCTTGGGGACTGAAGTGGACATGGTGCACAACTGCTGCTGCCTGCCCAGGGACAAAGTGGCCCAGCTGAGGGGTTTTCTAGCACAAGTAAAAGGGAGGAGGAGGGTGCCACTGGTATTAGTGCAACAGCTGCTGGGGCACCTCAATTTCACCTGTAAGGTCATCAGCCCAGGCACGGCCTTTACTAGGAGACTGGCAAGGGCTACAGGGAAGGCAAGGATGCCTCATCATTGGGTGGACATTACAAAAGGGGAAAGGGAGGATTTAGAGGTGTGGGAAGAGTTCCTGGAGTGGTACAATGGGGTTACATTCTGGCAGGATGAATGGGAGTACAACACAGAGTTGGAACTATATACAGGTGCATCAGGGGCCCTGGGTATGGGGGTCTGCTTCAAAGGGGACTGGATCTCTGAGGCATGGCTGAATGCTTGGAAGGAAGCGGGTGTACTGAAGGACATTACCTTCCTGGAAATCTTCCCCATCCTGGTAGCTCTGGTAGTTTGGGGGAAGAAGATGAGGGAAAAATGGATACTCTTCTGGTGTGATAATAAAGGAGTCATGGAAGTGATAAACAGACAAGAGGGAGTGACCAACTTGGTGGGAGGGGTTATGGTCGATTGGCCCTACTGGATCTGCAGTTAAATGTGTAATTCAGAGTGCAGCATATTGAAGGGATTCAGAATGATGTGTCTGACAGTCTTTTCCATTTACAGCTGGACATATTCCGAGAGTTGGCACCACATGCAGCAGTAAACTGGACCAGGGTTCTGGACCATCTATGGGAGATTGGTGGGAAAAAGCCAGATTTGTTGTATCAGAGATCCTAGGCACCCAACTTGCTGAGGGCATACAAGGGAGTGTGGGTGGCATTCCTGGATTTTTGGGTGAGGGCAGGATGGAGCATGGAGGAGCAAGTGACAGGGGACCAGGTGTAGCAGTAAGTAGTGGAGAAATGGGAAGAAGGCATAGCCCATACCATGATAGGGATGCAGCTAGCAGGCATAAGCTGGGCATATAAAGACAGAGACTGGCCAGATGCCGCAGCTGGGAGGAATGTGAAGCAGATGGTTGAGGGTTGGCAGAGAGGACATGGGGTGAGGAAGGAGGCCCATCGGGGACAGTTGCTTAGGAGAGTGATGGGCACCCTACAGCATGTATGCACCACAGTGAAGGAAGCATACCTATTTAGGATGGTTTTCACAGTCATGGTGAAGGAAACTTTCAGTGTAGGGGAGGTAGTAGCCCCAAGGAAGTCAGGGACAGGACAACGGCTGCAGGCTGGTGACATTGAAGTGGGCCAGGATAAGGTGGTCATTCGTTTGTCACAATCAAAAACAGACCAGGGAGACAGGTGTGCAACAGTGGTATTGGTCAGGCTGGGGCCAGGTGAGGTATGCGCAGTTGAGGAACCGCAGGAATATGGGAGGATGTGGGGCACAGTGGAAGAGATGTGGTTCCACCATGGGGATGGGAGCCCAGGTACTGGTTTTCAGGTGGAGAGGTTCTTAAGAAGGCACTCACCTTCATCGGCGAAGACCCTGGGGACTTTGCCCCCCATTCTTTCCACATAGGAGTGAACTCAGAATCAGATGCCTGGGGGGATTGGAAGCGGAGGCGAAGCAAGTGGGAAGATCTAGATCTAACTGCTAAAAGAAATATGTAAGATAATGACATGTTGGTTTTTCTCACTCTAGTGTCTTTTGTCTTTTCCTGCAGGAGGAAAGTGACAAGTCTGGTTGATGGGGCACTCATTTATCTACTGAGTCAAGAGGTTTGCAGCATCAATGAGTGGTGGGACACAGCTGCAGTTGGACATGCAGCACACGAGGATACAATGGAAAGGTTTGAGGGGAATGAGATGGTCACAGTTGGTGCCGCTCTTGGAGGAGTTCCGGATATGGTGGAGCAAGCTGGATCTGATCATTATCCACCTGGGGGGAATGACCTGGGCAGCACACCATGGGAGGTGTTAGCACAGGACATGACAGCAGACTTGGAGATGGTAAAAGGGTGGTGGCTGGGTGTGGTCATCGGTTGGTCTGAGATCACTTCCTGCAGGGTATGGAGAGGAGCAAAGGAAGATAAAGTAGTTGAGAAGGTGAGGAAAAGGCTCAACAGGAAGGTGACTAGGGCAGTAATTGAGATGGCGGTTGCATGTACAGCACAGGGACATATCTTTCGAGAGGGCGGAAGTGTACCGGTCAGATGGGGGTGCACTTGATTGAGTTTGGCATGTGTCTCTTTCTGAGACCCATGATAGACCTGGTGGAGGTGTCGATAAGAAGAGGCCTCAATATTAGCCCGCAAGGGGGTGTCCCATCTTTCATTGCTAAAGGGGGAGTGGGAGTGAGAGGGGGGATAAAGGGGGCAGGCAGATAGGGGGAGGGGGTAGAACAACACTTGCTGGGGGCAAAGTAGCACCCAGGCATGGGATAAAAGAGGGGTGGAGGAAGGAGTAGAGATTTGGGGTCATATCATTGTATCTGGACCTAAAGGGATGGAGGTCTTGGCAGGATGGTACCTGTGTTGGGGGGGGTCAGATCGGTGTGTCCAGACCCCGAAGGCAAAGCAAACAAGAAGAAGATGCCAGGCCAGGAAGGAAGAAAATGCCAGAAGAATAATGGGACAGTTTTGTTGTATTGTTTGAAATTGTAATAACTGCATTGAGAAAGAATTGGAATGTAAATATTAAATAGTTTCTCAATAAATTGTTGACAACGAGCATCCAAGTCAGCAGTAGTAGACTGAGGTTTATTTCCAAGGGGGTATAAGATGACAAATAAGGTTGCCAATAACAGGCAGCCACAATTGTCACATGGCCCCTGCGGGGAGTGATGTCATCAGGATCAAGGGGAGGGAGGATAATGAGGTCACCAGGTGACTCATCTGACACACAGAGGGTAAGGAAGTGGCCCATTAGCCATGGGGAGGGGCTTGTGGGGGCCCTGGGGTGGAGCCTAGAGGGGTGTGAGAGCTGGGGTAACCCTCCAGCAGCCGTCTTTTGCTGGAAATTGTTACCCACCCACCCCAATGGACACAGGCTCAGGGGAGCCAGAACAGGGTCAGGCTTAGAAGTCAGAGGGCAAGAACACCTAGAGCAGTTTCATGGTGGTAACACTAGGGGCTTGGAAGGGCTGTGGTAGCTGCAGAAGAGCTGCAGGCTATACAGTGAGCTGACAGAGCCCGGCTGGTGGGCAGCAAGTGCCCAGTTTTTGCTGGAAGAGCAAAGGTGAGGGGGGAGAGAAGGGGGGGGAGGAAAAAGGGGAGGAAAGAGAGAGGGGGAATATGGGAGGCAGGAGAGGGGAGGAGTGGGCAGGACTACACGTGCTGGGGACAAAGTAGCACCCAGGCATAGGATAAAAGGGGGGTTGGGGAAGCAGTAAAGATTAGAGGCTGGATCATAGTGTTTGGACTTAGAGGGGTGGATGTCCTGACAGAACGGTACCTGGCACCAGAGATGGTGTAGGGGATCAGATCGGAGTGTCCAGATCCTGAAGGCAAAGCAAACAAGAAGAAGATGCCAGGAAGGAAGAAAATGCAGGAAGAATAATGGACACTTTTGTTGTATTGTTTGAAATTGTAATAACTGCATTGAGGAAGAATGGAATGTAAATATTAAGTAGTGTCTTAATAAATTGTTGGCAATGAGCATCCAAGCCAGTAGTAGAGCGAGTTTTATTTCTGGGGGGGGGGATCAGATGACAATCCATATTTGATAGTCTAGGCACTAAATGTGTAGCCCTTTTCTGGATCCTCTCTACCAGATCAATGTCCCTCTTGTGATAGGGGCTCCAGAAGGGCAAGCCATAATCAAGGTGTGGTCTGACATACACTCGATATATAGGGATTATCATTCTTCTGTTCTAGTCACAAACATCCATTTAATTTGTTTTAGCGAATTATTTGCCACCCGGGTTACTTTAACACATTGGTCGGATGCCGTTAGTGTATCATTGACCATAACACCCAGGTCCCTTTCACAACTAGACCCTTTAAGTATTCTGTTATTCAAGTAGTACCTATTTTTTCCATTTTTATTGCCTAAGTGTACGACTGAGCACTTGTCAACATTAAACTCCATTTTGTTTTTGTTTTTTGCCCATAATTCAATTTTTTGTAAATTGTGAACCAGCGATAAAATGCTGTCTGCTTTTTCAGCTCTTCTCCCAAGTTTAGTGCTGTCAGCAAACTTGGATAACACATTATTACCACTGATTTTCTTGTCGCTTATAAATACATGAAATAGGGTTGGACCCCGGACCAAACCCTGAGGTAAACCAGTGCTAACCATTCCACTTTCAGACAGAGTGTCATTTATTCTGACCTTCTGAAATCTATTCAAGAGCCATTGGTTAATCCAGTTCACCAGACATGTCGAGAAGCCTCGATTGTAACGTTTTTTTATAAGAATGTGATGTGACACTTTATCAAAGACTTGGCTATAGTCTAGTAGAATAACATCCAAAGGTATGCCCAAGTCTTGTCCTTTACTAATATGATTATAAAACTAGATTAAATTAGTAGTAACGAATAACCGCTTTTGAAACTGTGTTGTGAATTATACATTAGTCCCTATATTACAAGTTTCTTTTCCAAGTATGATTTAATAATCTGCTCCATTAATTTACAGATGATAGAGGTTAAGCTTATGGGACAGTAATTTTGAACTGAAGCTTTACTTCCCTTTTTATGTATAGAAAACACTGTTGCCAACAGCCAGTCCAAAGGAATGCTGTTTTCAACCGATGATTTATTAAATAAGATAGAAAGTGGAAGTAAAATTGAAGGTGCTGTATCAATAAGAAATATCGGGTGTATATTTTCAGTAGTGGTGGTGGGCGAAGTGGACTAAATCTACTCCGTGAAGCATTTCGCGGAGCAAAGGCAGATTTGTGGAGTGCTCCACAATGCGAAGCGGAGTACTTCGTGTTATAATGAGGAACACGAAGTGCATTAGAAACAATGATTTCGCGTTACTCCGCCTCCACTGGTCACTACTCTTTCAATTCTTAAGGCGATGTACATTGGTGGCAGTTCACTTCGCCTTGTTTTTGAGCTCCGAAGGTGGATTTTGCAGTGATTCATGGGAGTTCAGGTCACATGGGCTCTATATTGATCTGCACAGCCTCAGCTCGGGGTAGTATGAGTATGAAGGAGTAGGAGACAGTGTGCTCTGACAGCTGTCTACAGGAATCTTGTAAAAGCTGCTGAAAAAGCATTTTTGCTTTCTTGGGGGGGGATCCAACTGTAGTTCATCGATTGTAGGAAACCCTCCTGTGCTAACATAATCAAGCGTTTTTTGTTTCTGTGTGGATTTTGAATGTTAGTTTACAACATTGAGTGTGTGTGGTGAAATACAGTGAAAGTGTGCTGCATGGGGGAAGGGCGTATCTGTGTCTAGGTAGATTTAAGTTGGAGAACTAGTGATTTCTTTGTGTTTTGGTTTTATTTTTGTTATATAACTAACTGTGTTAATGTACATATAGTACAATTGTCAGCAATAGTAGGACTTTTCTTGCAGTTTGTTGTGTGTATGTGGTGTAGCATTTCATAAGGTCAGGTTGTTTAAATTAGAAATTTACATTACATGGCAGTACACTGAACTTTTGCATTTGCGTTGCATTCCTCATTGAGCATTGTACACAAACTGTTCTGTGTTGTGTGTGCAGTGTTGTGTGTATCAAATATAAAACACCTTTTAAAATTTCTGACACAGACTAGTGTAAGTGCAACTAAGCGCAGTAGTGTCAGCTGCCTGATTTTGTACTGCGATCATGTTCTCTGTTAGTTTTGCTGTTTGTATTGTACTGCTGCAAAAATCAGCACTGTCTGTATTCAGTGCCCCCCACCCCATGTTCAAAATGTTTTTTTTTTTTACCCGACTGTATTGTTTTTGTGAGTTTGAGATTTGTGACCCTATCAGCATCACTGGTTACTGAAGTTGTTTTAATTGTGAAACAGTGTCACAGTAGTCTCTTATCTGTTTCTGAAGCCACAGTTCTTTATTTTGCTTCACATCCAGCCAGTGTCCCTCCAGTCAGAAAGTAAATGTATCAAAATCTGAATTTGGTAATAATATTTGTGGTTGATCCCCAAAATGCCTGCAAAGAGATGTGCAAGCAATGCTGTTTCTAGCCATGGCAATGTTGGCAGTAAGAGGGTCTGTGAGTGCGGTTACTACCGGACGGAGAAGTGCACTGCTGATGTGAGAAAAGGTATTTCTTCTGCAATGTTTTTTACAGCCCAATCAGTAGCTTCACTCATAGTTGGAGGAGATGATGTTTTCCCAGCCGGTAGTCCGCGTACTACAACCGCACCCACAGACCCTCTTACTGCTAACATTGCCATGGCCAGAAAAAGCTTTTCTTGCATGTCTCTTTGCAGGCATTTTGGGGATCAACCATGTCACCTACCTTGACTTCAGCAAAGCTTTTGACACTGTTCCACATAGTACATTGATAAATAAACTGGGTAGGCTTGGGGTGGGTCAGAAGTTGGTCAACTGGGTGGCAAACTGGTTGATGGGCAGAAAACAGAGAGTGGTGGTAAATCCTATACAGTCAGAAGAGATGCAAGTCACAAGTGGGGTACCTCAGAGATCAGTCCTGGGACCAGTCCTATTCAATATCTTCATTAGTGACATTGCAGATGGACTAGAGGGAAAGGCTTGTCTATTTGCAGATGACACCAAGATCTGCAACAGAGTAGATGATCCAGATGGGGTGGGCATAATGAGAAGAGATCTGGATAAACTAGCAAAATGGTCAGAAGAGTGGCAACTGGGATTTAATGCAAAGAAGTGCAAGATCATGCACATAGGGAAGAAAAACCCTGAAGCCACCTATAGGCTGGGAGAGGAGTTGCTGGCAGTCACAAAGGAAGAAAGAGACTTGGGCATCTTCATCACTGACGGCCTGAAATCATCCAAGCAGACTTCTAAAGCAGTAGGTAAGGCTAGGGGGATGTTAGGATGTATTAGTAGGGGTATCATAAGTCGTAAGAGGGAGGTAATAATCCCTGGTGGCCACACCTTCACAAGGACATTAATCAAATTGAGGCAGTCCAGAGAAGAGCAACCAAAATGGTGCAGGGACTGCATCAGAAGAAATATGAGGACTGATTAACGGAGCTCATTATGTATACCCTTGAGCAAAGGAGGGAAAGAGGTGATATGATCGAGACATTCAAACACCTTAAGGGCATTAACAAAGTGAAAGAGTCTAATATGTTTAAATATAAGAAAAATAGCAGGACAAGAGGACACAGCATGAGATTAGAGGGAGGCCGATTATGGGGAAATGTGAGGAAATTCTTTTTCACAGAAAGGGTGGTGGATGCATGGAATGACCTACCTCAGGAAGTGGTGACTATAAATACAGTGCAGGGCTTCAAACAGGCTGAGATAGGCATAAGGGAGCAATACAGATGAGTATGAATAGATAGGCCACTGACAGAGCAAAGGCTGATGGCACATTTATAAGGTAGAAAAAGAAATGGGCAGACTGGATGGGCCTTGCGGTCCTTATCTGCCGTCAACTTCTATGTTTCTATGAAGCAGTGCAAGTGAGTGATGACAGTGTAGCTGATGTCATACTTCCCAGTAACATCCCATTAACTGAACCTGAGAATTCTGATGATCACGTCAACGATAGCAAATATGATATTCCATCCACCGTGGCACTTAACGTTATGCATTTTCTATGCAATGATTCACAGTGTGGTGAAAAAATATCAGGTGATGGTGGTGTAGATGCTGATGATGATGAATGTGATGATGCCGATGATGATGATGTCACTGTTGTTGCAACATGTAGTCCACATGCTAACATCCAAGCAGAAGATGTGGATGTGTGTGAGAGTGACGTTGATGAATACGATGATGATGTAATTGACCCCAGTTGGGAACCGGAGAAAAATAAATTAAAAGTGGCTGTGTCTGAGTCTGTTTGCAGGAATCTCCCCCCTGTAAAAACTTGTGATATATCGGTTTTAGTTGATGATGATGATGACGACCCAGTAATCAGTATGATAGGAAGTCGTGGTGTTCATTTGCAGTCCAGGTGTGCAGTGCCCGAATCATCATGTGCCCCCCTCCCACTTCAGTGCTTAAAATACAGACTTAAATAAGCCACATCATCATGGACATGTTAAAAGCAGAGCATCATGCTCCCTTGTTTGGAATTTTTTTGTTCAAGATGCAAATGATGATTCAGTTGCAATCTGCAAGGTTTGCCATGTACGTGTGAGTCGAGGTAAAAAGGGGAGCCATCTTGGGACAGGAGGACAGCATATGCATCTTAAGAATAGGCACTTGGCTCTGTGGACCCAGCACAAGCTGGCAGCTAATACCACAGTGGGGCGTTCACCTGTGTCACTGGCAACCATAGCCAGCATGTTATCCCATTCCATGACTGTTAAGCCCAGTAGGAAATTAAATGTGTGCAGTAGTGTGGTAATAACAGCAGAGGATTACTACAGGCATGCTGAGGTGGAGGACCATAATGACTTTGAAATGTTGTCCAGTGCTGGTGAGAGTAGCAGTTTTTGTGGTGGTGGTGAATGCAGTATGTCTAGTGCAAGTGGTATGTCAACCTCGGTTGGCAAATCTGGCAAAATAACATAATTATTGGGTTTGTCACCATAGCCTGTGCAACCACTTTTATCAAATGTCCACACTCCACCCCCTGCCAATGCCATTCATCACAGAGCACAACCATTTGTGAGCAACAACACATGCCATGCAAAACGCTTAAGTCAGCCCACTTTACTGAGTGTTTTTGAGCATAAGCTGAAGTACCCCTCCATTCATACAGTGTCACATCATCTTAATGCTGCTGTAGAAGAAATGCTGGCAATTGATCTTTTGCTCTTTTCCTTTGTGGAGAATTCTGGGTTCCGGCGGTTTGCTGCACGAGCCTGTCCAAAATGGAAAGTCCCATCCAGGACATACTTTTCTACCCGTGCTGTTCCTGAGTTGTTCCGCACTGTCTCCGACTCAGTAAGCATGCCCTTCAACATTCCTCCTCTCCATTCATCCATTTAAGTATGGATATGTGGACAAGTGGCAAAACAGCAGGGAGTTATATCTGTGTATAACTGCACACTGGGCGCAGGTGCTGGGGGTTGTTTGTGATGTTGGTAGTGTGAATAATCGGTCCAGTAAGGTGGATTGTCGCGGTAGCAATCTTCCTGGAATTTGCCAGCATGCAACAATTGCTATGCACAGTGTGACCTGTTCACACACTGGTGAGAACATGTTGGACATGGTACTGACTGAAATTGACATATGGCTGAACCCTCTGTCCCTGAGAGCTGGGTTCATAGCAAGTGACAATGGGCCAAATGTGGTGAAAAGCATCATGAATTGTGTTTTTTTTTCGTGTTCCATGCATGGCCCACTGTTTAAATCTTGTGGTTCAGGAGTTTCTGCAGCACCCTGACATAAAATAAATGCTGACCATTGCACGACACATCTGCTCTCACTTTTCGAGATCTGGAAAGGCCCGTGACCAACTGCGGTAGTTGCAGATACAAAACAGCCTGCCTCAGCACAGCTTGAAGCTGGAAGTTGTCACCTGATGGAACTCCACATTATACATGGCAAAGAGGTTGTACGAACAATACAAAACCATCTCAGAATATCTTGTTATGCACACTAGCCATGACAGTTACGGGGTTTCCATGTCTTTGAAGACTGAACAGTGGTGCCTCATGGACTCTGTAATAACAATTTTGCAGCCTTTTGAACATGCCACACAGGCAGTAAGTGGTGAGTCTGCCTCCATTAGCCAATCAATTCCACTGCTGCAGGTGCTGAGGTAGACATTAGTGAATGTACAGCATAGCCTTGATGTTGTCGGAGATGGAGGTAGCAGTATGTTGCTGCAACACATGCTGGCAGTATTCAACCAGAATCGTCACATTGTGAGCATTCAGCATAGTGACAACTTTGCTATGGCAACAGTGTTGGACCCACGATACAAATGTGGAATTGCATCAGTACTGGAGGGAGGGCCTGAACAGGTAAAAAATATCAGTGGTCAACTGGTGCGCTTAGTTCATGGGGCACAGAAGCCACTTGCCAAGGTAAGCAAACCTCAGCAGCATAATCCAACTGACGGTGTAGCTGGAGGACCATCAAGCATATCATGCAAGGGTAAGGGGACTGTAGTTCCAGGTGGTCTGTCATCCAAAGTGCGTGGCATCAACCCGCTTTGGGAGGCTTTGTCTCAAGTAGGTACTTGTGAAATAAATAATTCTGGAGAACAGGCTGATGCATCAACAATGGGATTTAGTGTGGCACAGAGAATGGTTGAGTCATATTTGTCTGAAAACAGGCATCTGACAATAAGTGAAGATCCTCTTTTGTACTGGAGTGGAAAGGTCAGTGAATGGCCAGAGCTGACTGCAGTGGCATTGAAGTACCTCACATGCCCACCCTCCAGTGTAAGTGTTGAGAGGGTATTCAGCTCAGCAGGTGCAATAGTCAAGGATCGTCAGACAAACCTGTCTCCTGCAAATGTTAGTTTGCTAACATTCATTAAAATGAATGAGAGGCACATACCAGCACAGACTGCAACCTCGGTATTCGTACCCCAAACTAGTCATGGTGTCTTGCTGATGTGGAAATGGAGCATCTTGGTGGCACTGGCAGTGGCTGCCTGAAACGGCCCACCACTGACGTAGATGATGACACAATGGAGAAAGAATTTCGCAGTGGTCAGACTTCAGACATTGATGATTGTGAGGGCAGTTTTCTTTATGAGTATGATGATGTGGTTAATGTTGGCAGGTTTTAAGTGCAGTATTTAAAAGGCGGTGTGCAGCCCCCCCACACTGGACCACCACCACCACCACCACAGGGACTGATCTTATCCAAGTCTGCCACCACGAGTCTGTATCCCCCCCACGGACTACCACCACCACCACCGGGAATGATGTTGGCCACTGCCACCACTGAGCCCGTGTCTGTATGCCCCCTTGACCACCACCACTGGGAATGATGTTATCCAAGTCTGCCAGCACGAGTCTGTATGCCCACCATGGACCACCACCACCACCTCCAGGACTGATTTTACCAACTGCCACTACTGAGCCTGAGTCTGTATGCCCCCTGGACCACCACCACCGGGACTTATGTTATCCAAATCTGTCACCACGAGTCAGTATGCCCCCCACGGACCACTGCCACCACCACCGGGACTGATGTTAGCCACTGCCACCACTGAACCCGAGTCTGTATGCCCCCTGGACCACCACCACCGGGAATGATGTTATCCAAGTCTGCCACTATAAGTCTGCATGCCCCCCACAGACCACCACCACCACCACCGGGAATGATGTTAGCCACTGCCACCACTGAGCCTGAGTCTGTCCGAGCCACCTCATCCATCAGCCACAGACACAAAGCTTCATAATATTTAAACCATAAAGTGAGTATGTGTACTCAGTGATGTTTGTTATGCTGCTTCACTTCCTTTAGTTTTATGTTTTTCTTTTCTGTGACTTTTCAGGCCACAATGGTAAAACACATACGGTGCACTTATTTTGTTTCTTTTACAGAGTAACCAAAAAAGGCTCCATCGATAAATAACGTTGGGATAGGAATGGTACTGTAGCTGTACCGTACAAAGAGGAAGTAATGTAATATCCATGTGATATCCATTCTGATAAGTATGAACATTTTATTTCATCCATTTCAGTGTGTTGTGAAGACTGCAGGAAATACTGCACACAGGTTGTGAGAACCAGTGAGGGACACATAACAATGAAATTGTAAGAAGTCATTCATTTCTTTTTTTAGGAAACGTCAAGATGCTTTGGTGTTCTGTCAAAGAGGCCTTATCCCAAAAAGTTCTTAAAAATCAGGCACTCCCTTCCCCCAAGCTTGGGCACACATATCAACATGTAGAAGTCATTTCATTACATGACCTTGACCATCATAACAACTGGACTCCAGAAGGATGCTGAAGAAATCTGTAAAGAAGTAACAAAATAAGAAACCATTAAATACAAACCTGCAAATGTGATTCTCCTTCCCAGAAAAAATAAATACTTACTTCATATGCTTGAGAGTTATCCATTTCCAATTTCAGCACAAAAAATTCTGATTGAGCACTTGAATGTGCACACCAACAGTTTCTGTGTGACCTGTGATGGAGAACAATACCATGAGTATTTGTCCATGATTGTCAACCCCCCTCCCCACCTAGAAAATTCACAACTATATGTATATATGTATATATATATATATATATATATATATATATATATATAAATAACCCCTGTTACCGGAGTTACTAGAATCCCAGTAAGACCTAGTGGTAGGCAGGGAAGGCAGCTTGTGAAACTCCAGTTAAATGGATTTCACACTGTCTCTCTCTGTTCTCGATCTCAGCTGAGACTGAGGGATGACATCATTTTAGAACTGTCACAGCTGCATAGGCCACACTGGAATGTTGCAGTTGTAGGTTGGAGTAGAACATTGGGGAATTTGAAGTTAGTTCAGTAGAGTCTGTGGCAGTCTGTAGAAGAGGTGCTCTGCTGTAAGCATGCCCTCAGAGCTCTAAACTCTGTCAAAGAGCTATTTTTTGTTTTATAGGTGTGCGTTCTCACCTGAAGAGGAACACAATAAGAGCACACTGAAGTGGTAGAGACTGCTTTCAGTGGTTCAGGGACTCATCCCTACAGGGATGGGGGAAGGAATCAGCCTGCTGCCAGGGGCAACCCTCCCCGGTCCAGCTAGGGAGAAAAGAAGCTGTCTGAGTTAAGTTCATGCTGAGGCACCGAAAGTTCTGGATGAGATTTCATTGAGGAGAAAACACCTGTGGGGCACATGCAACCAAGGGGGGAGTTTGCTCTGCTAAAGGGTCAATGTGTTTTCACCTGAATCAAGATGAAACTAAAGTGACTGTTACTGTGGGGTCAGGAAAAGACAGCCAAGTACAGTTTGGAAGATGTGGGGATTGGACTGCTTAATTTTGTGGGTGGTCTAGAGTAATGGACACAGCCACTTATTAAGTATGTTCAAGTTCAGCACAACTGGGATGTAAAGACAGTAGACTGAATGCGAATATATTTAAAAGGAATCTACACAGCAAAGTGTTTTAAAGGATGAGGTGTTACAGTCCATAGAAATGGATGGGTATTAATTATGGGAGCGAGAGGTGGGAGATCCCCCATCAGTAGTAACCAAATTCACCTATATGGCTTTACTTTGGGACACCTGTTGCTCTCTCTCAGGTACTTAGCCAGTGCCTAAGGAAAGTACCCAGACGTGGAATTGATGAGGAAGATTCTCTGATGGAGCAGAAGTGCTCATAGGTGGTTTAGGGAGCCACCAGTAATATTCCATGCTATATGGAAAGTGTCCAAAGGGCTGGCAAGGAAGCTGATCAAGAGAAAACCCAGAACAGAGTACAAGTTCGAGCTGCATGCCCAGTGTGTTTCAGAGCCTGAGGGCTAAAGTGAAATTGGATGTGTTCTGATCTCCATAAATCTGCATTACCAGGAGTGCAGCCCCCGTGGAGGTCCATCTATGCTTTGTTTATTCTGTTGGATGTGAATAAAAGCCACACTTTAGAATCCCACTTCTGGTATTGGACATTACAGTTATTGCTTCCTTTGTCCAGAGTTACTTGGGTGTCCCTGTTGTAGAGTAGTCAAACCTAGCCAATGTGCCAATTAACATATTTATCCCTGAACCCAGCCCACCAGGTAGTGCTGTCAAGATGGAAACGGCATACCTTGGTGAGGGTTACAAAAATGGAGGCACTGCTGAGGATTTGGGTTTGGAATTTAGGGAGGAATATAAGAAAGGTAGCTCAGATGATGGCTAGCATTTTGGTTATCTGGCTGTGGGTAGCCCAAAACAACTGAAGCAATGATTAACTAATGTGTCGCTGTGTGCCGTTATCCATGTGCTGCTATTAAAATGCCAACTGTTTACCAAGAAGCAGTAAAGCCTGAGAGTGTATGCCCTTGTCCTGCATCAAATTATAGCATTTTCCAGCTTTTAAAAGTGTTTGTGACAAAGAAAAGTGTGGCAAACTGTGGGTAGCAAAAGGAAAATTGTGCCCTTGACATTGGAAATGCTTTCTGTGTGAACTGAGAGACTTGTTGTGCTTAATAGCCAAGAAAAATGGTTGAAATTGGCTCCCGCCGAGGAGTTTCAGTAGAGAAAAAAAAAGTGTGGTTTGCAGTTTAAATTTGCCTGCTTGAGAATCGCTGTGAGGAGAAGAGCACAAGAGGAAAGAGGATCATTTGCATGGCATCAAGTGATTGATGAGACTGCAATCAGTCCCACCCCCAAGCCAGCTCTAGTGTGACTGCACAACATTTGAGAGGGAGAGTGAGTGGAGTATAAGAACTGGCTTACCAGTAGGAGCTCGAGGAGACTGAAAGCGCTGTAACAAGTTTAAAAAACTGACTTTTCTGTTTAAATTCAGGCTCAACCTGCATCTCGATTGACTGGAGTGTGAGTGTGGTGTTCAGAGGGATGATCAGCAGGACTACCAACCCACTTACTTCCAGAGGCCTCCAAGACTAGCTGCAGGCCATTTTTCCATCACAGCAAACAACTGTTGATAACAGTGAGTACCAACAGAAATAATTGCTCAAACTGTGTGATTTCATCAAAAGCCAGCTGAATCTGTATGTAGCAGTGTAATCACTTTGCAAAGGACTGTGTTAAGTTTTACCAGCAAAAGCAAGAAGTCTAAGCAATCGACTGTGAGCATAATTATAGGTTCAGCATCAGTATAATTTTCAAAGCCATGTGAGAGACTATGAGTTGTATCAGATATGCAGCAAGAAATACAGGCAATCCTGTGCTATGAAATACTGAGGCTTTAATTGACTGTAAGCTAGAGCAATGTCTTCAGCGAGTAAAAATGTCTGTTGTAAATCATATAAATGTGCTAGGAAAAAGAATAGTGCAAGTTTGTGCAGTTTGAGCAAAGTTATCAGTAGAGTGTGTAAATCTGATGCGCAGTGGCTTGACCCAATTACACAATGTTGATGTGTAGGAGTGCTGCTGCTGCCATTACAGGGTGGGGTAGTAATGTAAACACAGCAGCAGAGGAACCATTTTGAAAGAGAAAGAAAGTTTTCAGTGATGTGGGACTTGAGATAACAGTGAGCGTTGTTTGTGTTTTCTCTGCAGTTATGGCTTTAGGACCAGCCCGTTACCCGGATCATGCCCGGGCTGTGATAGCAGTAGAAGTTAACAAGTTAAAGGACATTGAGAGTTGTTACTATGGGGTATGACTGCCTCCTCATGTGGCGATTTCTGGATATCCAGTGCAAGTATGTGTGATGTGCTTAAATGCTGGAAGGGATGTCTTCATGGTACCTCACTGTTCTGGGTGCCTAGAGAAATATGGTTTGTTTAAAGCACCCAAGATTCATTTGGCTCCCACATGGACAAAAGTTCAAGAATCTGCAGTTGGCAGCACACAGCACCAGGCGGAGCCTGTTGGAGAAGGCCTCTCAGAGTGTGGCACAAAGCAAGAGGGTGCAGATTTACAGACAGAACAATATGATAATATTTCAGAGTCTGAGTCACGGAGAGACATTTCAGGAAGAGCATCAGTAGACCCTTGGAGAGAGGGGCCTAGCCCAAGTCTCATAGGTGAAGATGAGATGAGGGAGGCCTTTGAATGGAAGGTTTCGATCTCCTCACCCAGTGAAGAATGGACAGTCTTAGGAGTGAGGATGACTGCTCACTCCTGGGCACCGATTCTCAAGTGAGGAAGAAGAAGAGGGGGGAACCTATGGCCTTGTGAAAAAGGAACTGGTACACAGCCTCAAGCTCTTATCTCAGAGGAATGCATGGAAGAGATTGGTGATTCCACTGCCCTGGCTGTGCAGGAAGAAGCCAGGAATCCATTTTTTGTGTCATTAAGAATGCATAGCTGGCAGAACCAGGACTGGCTGCCCCCAAGCCAGACCAGAGGTCTCAGGTTGACCAAAGCTAGTAAAGAGGAAAGACTGGTTCGTAGGAAAGCAAATTAAATCTATGAGATATCCTTCCCTACCTTTCCTAAGAGAGTCTGGGTGGAAATTGAAAAAAGCAGGAAATCCTGGATTTGGGAACAAGCAATGAAATATGTGCATCCTGGTGCAAACAAGCATGTCAAGAACAGAATGTTTCAAGAAAAATACAACCAGTGGAAAAAAGGCAGAACACTGTTTATTGACACTGTTCGAATTGTGGATGGAGAGGGACATGAAACCTTTCACAGTGTGAATTACGAGTACCCAGACAGGGTAATAATTCCAGCACCTGACCCATTGTGCTATTGGCCACAATGCAAAGACCTTCCTGTGAATGTGCCCATGCCTACCAAATGGAAAGCAGAGCAGTGGTAGCCAGTGCTGCCACTCCAGCTGTTGCCGTACCTATGTTGTTCCACCAGTCTGGACGTCTAGGACTCAGATTCCCCACATTCATCAGTTCTACAATGTACTGGCTTTCCAGAATCCATTGACTGACCCACCAGATGACTTCAGATCCAAAGAGGACAACAGCCCAGCTGTATCCTGATTCATCACCTGTGTATCGGATGACTTCAGACCAGTTGTTTTCCTTTTTTTTCCTGTTCCAAGGTTCCATCTCCAGAGATGACATCATCCAAGCAGTTTACAGATGTGCCCTCCTGTCATTTCCCTGAAAATGTCTTCCCAGCTGTATTGGAAGAATGCTGCCAGGGAGAGTCTTTGGCTGAGAACCAGGTGTGGTACCATTTTCATTCTACAAGGGACTGGTAAGTCCAGACTATTCTATTCTTATGACATTGCAGTACACACCCTACACTAGCAGACTCCAGATGTTTGAACTGTCCTCAAAGACTCTCCCCTTTGGGACTTTGGCTTGCTAGAACTGTGCTTCACTGGGCTCCAGCCCAGGAGAAACTCTTTAATGGACTTGCCTTCAGGCACTGTGGTCACTAGATGGGACTTTTAGGGCACTCCATTCCCCAAATATGATGTACTGTAAATAATGTCATTGTTTTCTACTGTTTTCTAATGTTTATACTGTCTTTTCTACTTTTCTAAAAAAATATTTTTTTGGGATTCTCCAGTGTTTTGATGCTAGGGTTTTAGATGGACTGTGTATGAAGATTAGGAGTGTGTGTTGTCTTTCTTTTTCTTGCAGGTGTTCCTGAAGAAGATAGAAGAGAAGACAAGAAGAGGAGGAGGGACTCAGTGGAGTTCTTCAGTAGTACTTTAGAGTGTAGTGTTTAAAGTACTGTTGTTGTTGTTGTTACAGTGTGTAACTTTTCCTTCCACAGGTATGGTTGTTTAGGAGTGTCAGAGTAATGCATAGTGTATGGTATTAGTTCCTAGTGTGTGGTTGCATGGTGTCCAGGGTCGGGGAGGTCCCCTGTTTGTTTTGCTTTGGGAATTTTAATTTTGAGGCAGACATGTTTTCCCTAGAGGGCTAGGGGCTTAGACAGACTGTGGTCCTGAATGGCCGTAGGGGCCGCAGTACTGATCTAATAGGGCTATGCTCTGGGCAGTTCTTCCAGATCCACTGGGTACCCATAGTCAGTGGGTAGAGTAGAGGCTGATGCATCAGCCAATAGCCTCTGGGCCCTTAGTGTTGCCTGCCTGTGCCTAACACATGGTAGGAGGGGGCCTGATCACCCCTCTCCATACGTAGCACATAGGGTAGGATGGCCTAGGTTGGGTAACTAATGACTGTGGACAGTCATTCTCCTGGTCCAGGGTGAGTGTAACCCCCCTGTTACTAGGGGTTACTAGAATCCAAGTAAGACCTAGTGGTAGGCAGCTTGTGAAACTCCAGTTAAATGGATATCACACTGTCTCACTCTGTTCTCAGTCTCAGCTGAGACTGAGGGATAACATCATTTTAGAACTATCACAGCTGCATAAGCCACACTGGAATGTTGCAGTTGGAGGTTGGAATAGAACGTTGGGGAATTTGAAGTTAGTTCAGTAGAGTCTGTGGCAGTCTGTAGAAGAGGTGCTCTGCTGTAAGCAGGCCCTCAGAGCTGTAAGCGCTGTCAAATAGCTCTTTTTAGTTTTATAGGTGTGTGTTCTCACCTGAAGAGGAACACAATAAGAGCACATTGAAGTGGCAGAGACCACTTTCAGTGTTTCAGGGCCCCATCCCTGCAGGGATGAGGGGAAGGAATCAGCCTGCTTACAGGAGCAACCCCCCTGGTCCAGCTAGGGAAAAAAGAAGGTGCCTGAGTTAAGTTCGTGCAGAGGCACCAGAAGTTCTGAATGAGATTTCTTTGAGGAGAAAATGCCTGTGGGGCACCTGCAACGAAGGGGTGAGTTTGCTCTGCTAAAGGGCCAATGTGTTTTCACCTGATTCAAGATGAAACTAAAGTGACTGTTACTTTGGAGTCAGGAAAAGACAGCCAAGTACAGTTTGGAAGATGTGGGGATTGGACTGCTTAACTCTGTGGGGGGTCTAGAGTAATGGACACAGCCACTTATTAAGTATGATCAAGTTCAGCACAAATGGGATGTAAAGACAGTAGACTGAATGTGAATGCATTTAAAAAGAATCTACACAGCAAAGTGTTTTAAAGGATGAGGTGTTACAGTCCAGATAAATGGCTGGGTAGGAATTATGGGAGCGAGAGGTGGGAGACCCCCCCCATCAGTAGTAACCAAATTCATCTCTACGGGTTTACCTTGGGACACCTGTTGCCTTCTCTCAGGTACTTGGCCGGTGCCTGAGAAAAGTACCCAGACATGGGATTGATGAGGAAGATTCCCCTGATGGAGCAGAAGTGCTCATAGGTGGTTTAGGGAGCCACCAGTAATATTCCATGCTATATGGAAAGTGTCCAAAGGGCTGGCAAGGGAGCCGAACCAGGGAAAACCCAGAGCAGAGTACAAGTTCCGGCTGTGTGCTCAGTGTGTTTCAGAGCCTGAGGGCTAAAGTGAAATTGGAGGTGAGGTGTTCTGATCTCCATAAATCTGCATTACCAGGAGTGCAGTCCCGTGGGGGTCCATCTATGTTTGTTTATTCTGTTGGATGTGAATAAAAGCCACACTTTAGAATCCCACTACTGGTATTGGACATTACAGTTATTGCTTCCTTTGTCAGGAGTTACTTGGGTGCCCCTGTTGCAGAGTAATCAAACCTAGCCAATGTGCCGAGTGACATATTTCTCCCCAAACCCAGCCCACCAGGTAGTGTTGTCAAGATGGAAATGGCATACTTGGGTGGGGATTAGATTAGATATAGATATAGATATAGATATAGATATAGATATAGATATAGATATAGATATAGATATAGATATAGATATAGATATACTCACCAAGGCTATGATTGGTGTATAGCCAAAGAGCACCCTTCAATCCAGTTGAAATAATCACATTGCATTTGCTCGAATCATCTGTCAGAACACATTGGACCAGCAACACAATACTCACAGTCATCATTTTATACTGGTGTATGTGTTGAAACACTCCCATTTCACTGTCTAACCATTTGTCAATTTTCTGCAGACAAGCAGGATGCATTTTGGGCCAGCAGAAAAAATCTGGGGACTCTGTGCCACTTTTGTGTGTTCTTTGTTGCTGTGAGCGCATGATGTCATGCTGACATTTTTACAATTAAAGCGGCAGTGCAAGAATGTTCTCACAGTTTTGAACTGTACTTTTTTATGCTACTTTACACTGCCACAGACACCACTAGTTACCTCTGAGCCGTGACTTGAATAACACACTTCTTTTCACAATTTATGTCTGCTTTCCTTACTTGATGACCTTTTTTCATGTATGAAAAAAAAAGACACCTTTCAGTATTGTTCTCACCAGGTTTATACTTTTTTGCAGCTGCTTTTCAGAAAATATTGTTCCATGCTGTCATAAAACACTGACTGCTGCATAATTGTTAATTTACAGCAGAAGTGATGTATAACAACTAACTGATGCAATGGAGAAAAGCAGAGGAAAACAATAACAAACACCTGGTCAGAAGTTGAACCAATTTAAAAGGAATGCTACTTTCATTATTTTACACATGAAAAAAGGTAGAACAGCAGACTCACTCAAGTTAGCAAATTCTCATATCATTCCAGTCAATCAGGCTGTTAGTAGAGGAACTTGTAACATAGAATTAAAAAATATAGGTCAGAGTTATCAACAGATTGTTGTGCTGCTGCTTTACAGAGCTTCACCATGTTACATAGTAATGGTAATGCACATAACCTAATGTGTGGGGGCCTTACTTCCACTGGAATATTTCTTGCTCTACAGAGTGCAATATATATCTGGGAAAACCACCCATAATTTCAGTACAGTGTGTCACATGATGGGAGAATTCCCATTCAGGAAAGCCGCCCACATTCTGCCGACCTTTCTCAGCAACATTAGGATGTGATGCCAGGGGGGTGCAGGTGCATGCTCCACTACATTAAAAATGTCTGACAGATATCCCAATATTTCATCATGTTATAAGGTTCACTTTGTGGTGAAATGTGGGAACATTTCCACTAACAAGGCTTTTCTCACAGGAAACATGCCCATACATTTCAAAACAAACTGACCATTATAACATAAAGAAAAATTCAGAAAGTTGCAGGACAATCAGACATTCACTGTAATGGAGCATGCACCCGTGCTGTCCCTTGCATGATGTCCTAATGTTGCTGAGAAGAGGTGTAGAATGTGCGCTGCTTTTCAGAATGGGAATTCCTCCATCATGTGACACACTGTAATGAAATTAGGGGCAGTTTTACACAGAAATGTATTGATTATGTGAAGCAAGAAAGATTGCCTGGAAGGGAAAATGTGGATTAGTAAACAACAACAAAGAAAAAGCACACAAAAGAGTACAACACAACAGTGGGATGTGGGGCAGAAAACAATATCTTATTGTGGCCATGAAATGCCATGGTGGTCCAGCAGCAAGTGCAGCATTGTTATTATTTGCTGTTGATGTGCTTCGATGGTGCCAACTTGCTGCTGCAAAGCACCCACACTCACACTGTTCTCCTCCAGGGTTGCCCACACCAAGGTGACGTAGGACTGTGTTACAGGGACTGTAGCGGGGTCCACTGCAGGAGGAAATCCAGTGAGTGGTGGTGGCGAGGGTGGTGCTGGTGCCTGTGGTGGTGGAGGAGGTGCTGCAGCTGCTCCACTGCGGCGGCGATGCACAGGTTGTTTATCAGCAGCATCCTCTGCCACTGCCACAGAAGGGCCAGCAGGTGGACATCTGGTCCCTTCCATGGCAGGCTGCCACTCCACCCTGTGGTGATTCATCATGTGGGTGAACTGGCCCCTGGTCCCCAAATGTGTCCCCCTGGGGCCAGAATGCACCTTCACACCACAGAGGTGGCACACCACCACTGTGCTGTCCCCCCAACACAGTCAAAAAACTCCCACACTGGGGAGCTGCTGGGGGGGACCAGACACATTCCTTGAACCACCAGGATTTTCCAAGGCCACTTCCTATGGTTGAGGAGGTGGTGCTGCTGTAGCACATACATCTACCAGTGGTGGTGGTAGTGGTGCACAAGGTGCATTGACAGCACCAATTGGTGGCACTGGTGCTGCTGCTTCAGCATGGGGGGGAACCCAGAAGTCGGGGGAGGTCCAGCCTGACACGACCACCCCATGTCCGTACTCCCCTCCTTGGACAATGGCACCCATGGGCCACCAATTCTCCTTCCAAAGGCTCCATCTCAACTCCTCCGAGTCCTATCAGTCTGACACACACAAACACACACACACAGTCACACATGCATAAAACAAAATTTCTAAAAAAAAATTCACTAACAAAAAAAATCACAAGCACAACACTAAAATTAAATAAAGATATAGCTTTTAAAAAAGCTGTTGTGGCTGCAGTAAAGAACTAAAGCTCAGATCTCTCCTTCTCTCTATCTCTGCAGAGCTTTCTCTTGCTACAAATGCAAAGGAGAAAGTGAAACTGCTTCTCTGACTCACTTCCTTCCTATCTGGCTAAACCATGTGACTTACGCCATAAGCCATGTGATGTGTGGGGGGCTGCCTATTTACATGGCACTTCGCCTTAAGGCATTATTGGCAATGCGAAATGGTAATGATAATGCGAAGTGGGCACTTTGTGTTGCTCACGTCACATTGTGCTCTGACAACGTGAAGTGGTCACTTCGCATCCACTTCACCAGCGGAATTTAAATTCGCTGCATCTCTAATTATCAGGTCCAGGACTGGTATTTTTATCATTGTACCTAAAATCTTTAAGACTTCATCATGAGAGATGGTGTACATGTTATTTGCATTTTCTCCATATGATGCATACTGGTTAACAGCTTTTTTTTAGAAAAGACGGAACTAAAATACAAATTGAAGAGGTCCACTGATTCCCCATCCAATGCTATTTCTTTACCGTCATGTGCTAGTGGACCTACTTTTCCATTTGTTCCTTTTTTACCATTTATGTAGGAGTATAGAGCTTTCTTGTTATCGCGCTATCTTCAATTTTGCCTTTTGTTTGGCTTGTAATATTATTTCTTTTAGTTTTGATTGCAGTTTTGTATAGTTTGATGCTATATTCACAAGGATTTTTCTTGAGTTTTTTTTAATAGTTTATTTCACTTTGATGAGTTTTTTTTTATCGAATGATTAAACCAAATGTGGACCTTGCCTTTTTTATTATATTTTTTTTTGTCTGGTACATATTCCTTTTCTAACTGAAGAATTATATCTTTTAATTTTAACCAAGCTTAGTCAGTGGTAAGATTTTTGAAAGAAGTTGCCCAATCAGTCTGTTGTAAGAAATTATTAATTTTGCCAAAATGTGCTTTATTATAGTTTTTATTAACTGTGTAATTTTCGAAAACAGTGTTTTCAAACATGATTTTAAAATGCACTGTGGTTATGGTTGCTGCTACCCAAGGAGGGTTTAATTTCTATATCTTTGAACTTGTCCTCAATGTTAGGACCAGGTCTGGGATGTTATTACCTCGGTTGGACTCATAGCTATTTGTTCTAGACCATGGCTGAGCATTTCTTCTATAAAGATTTTCTTGTTCACTGCCTCCTTTCATTTTAAACTAATCCATTTTAGGTAGGTTAAAATCCCCTAATATGAGAACATCTCCATTTAAGGATGTTTCAGTCATTTCTTTAATCATTGTATTAGTGTACTGTGAGGCTGCTGAAGGTGGTCTGTAACAATTCCCTACCTTAAGTTTTGATTGGCCCCTTATATTGATGTGGACCCAAATGATTTCAGTATTGTTATTACTATTTATTTCAAACAAAGGTAAGTTATTATGTACAAAAAGACAAACTCTCCCACCATGTCTTCCTTCCCTGATTTTCTGATAAAGCTTATAGTTTGGTAGTTCTTTATACCAGGCTGTAGAATCATCCCACCAGTTCTTTGTGACCACAATTATACCATAATTATGCATCAATGTCCTAATTTCAAGTTCTGTCATTTTATTGTTGTTCAGGCTTCTAGCTTTTAACATTAGTACATTGCATTGGTTTGTATTAGTGCTTTGAGTGCCAATAGTTAGAGAGGAAGTCACATTCCTCTCCTCCCCCCAATACCAAGTTTAAATGATTGCTTATGACTTTCTGAAATGCTTTACCAAGTAATGCACTGTCCCTCCTGTTCAAGTGCAGGTCATCCCAGCAAAACAAAGAGGGATGGATATTCAAAAGGGTTGCGCAATGCGCAATAGGGTTGCACCAGTGCAAGTCAGAAAATGTGCCATTCTACGATATTCAGCAGGAGGCAGTTGCACCACTGAAAACATGCTGAGCAACAGCGCAATGCTAATGAAGGCATGTGCAACCGAAGGGGGTGGAACCATGCATAAAGTGCACAGTGCAATGTTCAAAGACTTGCGCAATGCGCAACAGTGGATCAGGCGGAAGTTGCGCCATAGCGGAAATGAGCCAAAATAAAAAGGAACAAGGAAGAGGCGCAAGAATGCTACAGGGAAGCGACATGAGGCAGGGAGAGAGACAGGGCAAGAGGGACAAAGAGGGCAGGCCAGGGAAACCAGAGGACATAATAGGGGCAAGGGAAGGTGTGTGGGGCCACAGAGTGCAGAGGCCAGTAGGTGTACCCGGTGCAGGGGAGGTAGCAGTCAGGACAGCGGGGGGAACAAAGCAACAACAGCTGGGGGGAACACTAGCCAGGGACATGGACAGTGCCATCTTCCACATGGAAGCCGTAATGAGGGAGTGATGAGGCATGCTGCAGGGGACATGGCTGTGGAAGGGCCCGTCGGTGCGCTCAACAGGCTGGATGCCGAGTCCACCCAGCTTTGAGCTGTACTCAGATGTCAGATAGTGGGCCGGTACCGCCTGAACAGGGCAATACTGAGGTGGCTCTGTGAGCTGTGCAGTGATGTGATGCAGGCAGCCACACAATGGAGTCACGCTCTGTCAGTGGAGACAAAGGTAACAGCCTGCATGTGCTTGCTCACCACGGGTACCTTCCAGAGACCAACAGGGGACACCACAGGCATAACACAGTCAGCCACGTCACGCATCCTCACCTAATTCCTCAGTGCACTGCTGCCACATGCTGTGGAGTACATCCATTTCCCCAGCACCACGACGGAGCGCACAGCAAACATACAGGAGTTCCACAGGGTAGCACGTATGCCTGGTGTGCTAGGGGCAATAGACTGCACCCATGTAGCCATTCGCACTCCACCTGGCCCCAATGGGGCCACCTATATGAATCGGAAGGGATATGCCAGTGTCAAATGCCAGGTGGTGTGTGAAGCCAGTGGGCGCATCATCAATGTCTGTACCACGCACCCTGGGGGAGCACATGATTCATTCATATGGTACCAGTCAGCACTGTGCCATCAATTTGAGAGTGGAGACATCCCCACAGGACATCTAGTGGGTGAGTATGCATATAGAACTGACAAATCATGGGCAAGGGGGGTAAGCCACAGGAGCCATGGGTGTGGCACACAGGGTTAGGGGCAGTCTGAGCCTGAACAAGACACTAATCTCCACTATTTTCACACAGGTGACAGTGGATACCCACTCCATCCCTGGCTGCTCACAACATACTGGCGGCCCACGACCCCATCACAGCAACGCTTCAATAAGGCACATGCTGCCACACACAACATCATGGAGCAGGAGTCTGGGATGCTGAAGACACATTTCCATTGCCTAGACACCTCCAGCGGTACCCTACAGTATAGCCCCTCAAAGGCCTGTGCGATATTCCTGGCCTGTTGTATCCTGCACAACATGGCCAAAGACTGTGGGATAGCTGTAGAGGTCAAATAGGGGGACAGTGATGGGGACAATGGTGATGCCAGTGATGATGGGGATGGGCAGCTCCCCTTTGCCAACAGGATCCCTGACTGATCCAGCTGGCCCAGCTGCACCGTGACACCATCACAGAGGAGCACTTCAGCCAACACAGGTAAGTCATGGGGCCATGTGCAACCACCAGTGGCAAGGGCACAACCCACGTACACACATGGAAACACACCAGGGGTGCATAACGGCAAGGGAAGTGGCAGGGCACAGAAGCACACACAGACAACCAGGGAAGGGTGAACAGTAACACGCCACATTGACAGACACACACACACACACACACACACACACAATAGGCACACAGTGCACAGGGGTCAGGTGCACAACACAGCCAGAACACAGGCACTAGCAACACACATGTCCACAGGCCACCACGTCCACTGACTGTCTATGTGCATGTGTCAGATGCTGGGCACCATCGCACTCTGGTGTACAGTGCAATGCAGGCATCATCATGCACACGCACCCGTGTACAGCTGTTGGGAGAGTGTGCAGGTGGACTGTGTATCTGCGTGTCGGGCTGGGCACCCACCAGTTCACTGCCCACCAAAACACACAATGCACACAGGGCAGCACCAGACAGGGCCCGCACTGGGTGACAGGTCAGTCATGAGGCACAGTGCCATGTCCACCTCGGATGCATGGGCGGCCCCGCTGAGACCCAGCGGCACTGGCAGGCTGAGCACGGGCCTCATGGGGTGGCACTGATGGTTCACCAGGGGTTACACTGCACAAACGTGACCGTGCCTGCACAGGTGTCTGCAGCGCACCGAACATACCTGCACCAGGAGTGCTCAGGATGCCCACAGCTGAACCCAGCGTCAACAGGGTGGGTGTCGCACGACACCGGAAATGGGGAGTTGATAGCGAACTGCATGGTGTGAGCGACACATGGGCACCTGACTTTGTGCCCATCATGGCTACGACAGCGACCAATGCCTGTGGTAGCCTGTCAAGGGCAGCGGTCACATCCTCCCACAAATGGTCAATCTGTAACAGGATTGTTTTGGTGTCCCTGCTGTGGTGCTCCACAACCCACTCCAGGGCCACACACAGTGCCTCCATGGACATTGCAAGCCACATCTGCTACTGTACTGATGCCTGCAGTAGGTGGGTGTGCTCATCAAAGAGGTAGTCTGCCACCTCAGCAACCTGTCCCTCAAGGTATGGAAGGGCCTGGTGTTCAGCACCCCTTGAGGGTGGGTGCTGCTCACCAGGGCCAGGTATGGGCAAGTCCACAGGCGGTGCACAAATGTCACCACTGAGCCCTGTACCCCCAGTCCCAGTGGGTGACTGCTGCTGCTGCCTCTCCACCTGCTGTGCCCAAGGGATCGGCTGTTCCGCCGCTGTGGCCACAACAGTGCCACTGACCTGACCAGCCCCGGTGCTGCCCCACCGGTGATGACAGGTGCAGCCTGGGACTGTGCTGACATGCTGGCACACATGTCGTAAACTGCCAGGTCCATGGTCGTGTGCTGGCCTGATGTGTGTCCATTCTGTGACACACACATGTCACTGCCCATAATGGTTGTTGCATCATCAATGGTGCAGGTCTGTGCCACAGCCACAGCCACAGCATGCTGGCATGCTTGGATGCCAGACCACTGAGACACAGGAAGGGCCTCCTCCACACCTGTCTCAATGACATCAGTGTTGACAGGCAGGCGGTACCACTGTTGCAACGCACACTGGCTACCTGCAGAGGTGGATGGTCCCTCCTCCAACTCCAGATGGCTATCCTCAGTGGACAGGCCCTCCACCCGCTGACCCCTGCAGACATGCAGGATCTGTAAAAGAAAGTAAGGACATGTTAATGCATGTGATCTACCTTCACCCCCCCAGACCATGACATACCATGCAGTGATGGGCTACCACCTGTCTGGAAGCCACCTCCTGGAACGCCCTCAATGGCACTGTGCTGCATGCTTGCAGCAAGCCTGTCCTCTGCCGGAGTCAGCTGCACCACCTCCGGCTGGCCCCCCGCCTGTTGCAGCACATGCTGCCCTGATGGCAGCCACCTTCTCCTACACCCTCCTCCTGTCGGTACCCATCTTCTTCTTACACTCCTGCACAGAGCGCTGGTGGCTGCTGTGCAGGTTGATGGCACATGCCACCCCCTTCCATGCAGCAGCACGGGCCTGAGGGGTGCCCCGCCGTCCACTGAGCAGTGGCTCCTGATTGATGTAGGCCTCGAAGAGTGCATCCGTCTCGGCCTTGGTAAAATTGGGCCTCCTCTTCCCGCCTACTGTCATCCTCCTCACCCAGTCCTTGCTCGGTCATTTTTCAGCCTGTATGGGTGACAGTGGTGACCTGTGACTGTGCAGTACAAAGCAAGTCCCTGAGACCACAGTCCAGAACACCACACAGCATGCAACTCACCTATAAACTGCAGTAACTGATTATGGCCACTGTAGAACAGTGTCGCAGTTTTATGGCGCAATCCATGCAAATTAAATGAGGAGCAACTTTAATGAGATGCAAATCATGCTGCTGTGCCATTGAATGGCTGATCGGATGATTTTCATATGACGGCTGACTATCACGCTGTTGTGCTTTGCGCAATATGGTTTAACTTGCTGAGCCAATGGCGCAGTTCTGTGACTGCGTAGTACACCCCGCACTGCGCATGCCCAGGTAGCTGACGCAGGCATCTGGCATGCTGATGATGTGCTGTGCGCAGTAGGCAATTCAGGGTACGGCCGCCATTGTGCCAGTGGCACTACGGCGACGGTCACTACATGGCGCTGTGGCGCAACTGCGCAATAGTTCGCTGTGGCAATGGCATACAGGTGACCAATTGCGCTAGATGCATAGACGTCCAATGGCACTGTGCATGGCCTTGCGCCAGAGATCCATGACCTTGTGCCCGACCTTTGCCCTCTTGGCGCTGTATGCATGGCATGTCTGCAGCTCTATCATGCTGTTCGGTGACAGTGCAATAGGGAATGACGGCGCGCTGTACCGACAGCGCGATAGAGAATGGTGGCGATGTATTGCGCAGCAATTCCACGTGGGGTTGCCGCGCTGTGGAGCACCATATTGCCTACTATAGCTCTAGAGATGGCATGCAGGAGAGCCCCCCAATGGAGTGCCCTCGAGCTGGCCAATCTTGTGGCCATTGTGGAGCCACACTATGGCCCACTGTATGGTGAGGTTCCTCTGGACAGGGCCAGGACTCAGGTCTGGCAACAAGTGGCCACTGACTTGGAGGTGGCCACTGGCCGCAGGAGGACCTCTGAGCAATACAGGCACTGCTATGGGGACCTGAGAAGGAGGGAGCCAGAGCTACTGGCACATCTGCGGTCGTGTGCCAGGAGGGGCATGGTGCCTCGTCCAGGTGGGTGATCCATCTACGCACCTGTATGGTCCATATGGGTAACACTGTCTTTTGTGTTCAGCACATGGGGGAGGGATGGTCTAGGGTTGGCTGTGGCGGTGTTTACAGGGTATGTGATGGATGGGTATGGCTGGGTGGGTGGGCACACATTTGGGCAGGGGAAATATGCTTTGGGATTGTACTGATGTGTTTCTCACCTTTTGTTTCCCACAGGCATGGCAGAGCGGAGAACAGCCATGGATCAGCAGTGGAGGGTGGTGGCTGCAGAACCGGATCATGGCGGTGAACAACCACAATGCCAGCAACAGGCCAATGAGGGTGAGTGCCATGACAACATGATTGCTATTGCATGCTGTGTGACAGGGTGGGGAGCAGGGCATGGCCACCATCCATGGACACCACTGCCATGCACACGACATATGACAGTCAGCACTGTCCAGTGGCACTGCGTGTCTGGGAGTGTGTCAATGGTGGTCCATGCGTGCACTGGGCACACAGCTGTGGCACTGTCTGCCCACCACATAGCCACATTACTGTACAGCCTTGGTTGTGCTGTGCTGGACATGGGCGGTGTGTGTGTGCAGTGGTACACATAGCTGTTGCTGCCTGGTTGTGCATGTCTTGTGCACACAGTCACTGTGGGTGGGTGCACACCATCACAGGAGCGGAGCACATGGCTGTATGCCATTCATGATGGGTGGGATGCAGGGGGATGGACAGTCACACCCATTGACTCTGATCCCTTGTCCTAGGTGTGCAGATACTCCTACACATAGAGCGTTCCATGCAACAGCTGGTACATGTGGCAGCCGAATCCCTGGCAATACTGCAGGACCTCCAGCAGCATGGGGTGAGGAGGAGACAGCAACCCCAGAAACGGCCCCAGGCAGCAGGGGAGCAGGCTGGATGCCAATAATCGAACATTACCTCCCCCCTTTGACTGACCCTCACACCCCACCTTCCCTCTCCCAGTTGTTCACCCCTGTCCCTTACCCACCCCACCTTGTACCTGTACCTCCACCCCATATATGTATATATGTATATAGATGTTGATGTTGTTGTTATTGTTGTTGTTGTATATTTTATAATACAGATATTTTGATATGAATACTGTGGTGGTCTCTGATTTGCAGCTGGCTATAGGTGCTCAGTTGCAGTGGTGTGTATGGCATCTGGGGTGGTTCAGTCATGGGTATGTGTGTGTGTGTGGGGAAGTGTCTCTGGTGTGGGAGTGGCTATCAGTCGGTATCTGTGGTGTATGTTGTTCTCTGTGCTTTGCATTGCTGTGTGCAGTGTTCCATGGTGCCTGCTCTGTGTCCATTGTGCCCCTGTCAAACTGTCCTTGGCCTGTGCAGCTGACACCCTTACATGTGTGTGGCCTGTGAGGTCTGCTGCCTTGTCAGTGGTGGCTGTCCCTACAGGTCATCCACTGTGACTGTCACAATGCTGGGTTGCCTCCTGTCACTGGTGAGGTGCATGTTTGCCTCGGGTGACACTGTGGCGTCCACAGTTGCTGTCCCACCTCCATGCTGTGGCTTGTGTGTGTTGCAGGGGCTGTGCACCACTGTCTGTGACTTGTGATCCAGGCATATGCTGGTGGCATACAGGGCCACAGTTCATGCACAGGGTGGGTGTCACCCCTGTGCCATGGTGGACTGCAGGCTGTGTGTGCACAGTTTACATGGGCCCACACTGGGGGCTTGGTTGTCACACTACTGCATCCCTGTGTTGGTGTCTCTGAGGGTATGCATGTGTGTTTGCCCCTGCACTGTGTTGCATCCAGTGTGCTGCATGCTTCCACGCAGCACTGTGGCTGTCTGTACTGGCTGCTGTGGCTCATGGTGGGTCGCACTGTGACACTTGTCTACTGTGCAGGGTGCTGTATCAATGGCAGTGGTGTCAGGGGCATGCCCTTTCCCATGTGGGGTACCTCTTGTGGTGACACATGTTCGGTCTCTCAGCTGTGCCTCAGGGGGTTTGTGTGTGTTGGCACTGTGTCTGCAATTGTTGCATTGCCGTGTGCTGCCACCCACTGCTGGGTGCTCATGGTGGATCTGGCTTGTATGGTTCTGTGGTACACGAGGTTGCAGTGTGACAGTGGGGGGATATGCATGGGGATTCCTCCAGTGATGGTCACTGCTCATGGGGGGTGTCTTGGGGTCATGGTGCATGGTGTGCTGTGTACTGGGGCTGCTGCATGCCATGGGTGGTCCGCCCTTGTGTGGCAGTCTCAGCTTGCCGGTGTGTGTGCTGGGGCAACATGGCCCAACTGTGCTTTGTTTGCTTGTCCCCAAGGGCCAGTGGATATTCCGTCCGTCCCCAAGTTGTGCTGTGCTTGGGGTGTGGGGGTGCATTGTCAGTTCTGCAGTGTGTTCCTGTGCCCATCTATGGCATGGGTGGTGAGCCCCTGCCTACCTCCCTGGTTGTGCAGTTCCATTGCTCTGCTGCTGGGGGGCTACCTGCTTGCGATATGGTGCCTCTGGGCTGCTCAGCTGGGCTGCCCTTGTTGCGCTATAGTGCCTCGTATCTGCTCAGCTTCCCCTTCCTGGTTGTGCTATGGCGCAGGTTGTGCGATATTCAGCCGTTGGCTGTTTGAGCAATTTGGCTTGCTCCATTTTTGAATATCACGTCTATTGTGCATGTGCGCAATAGACTTGCGCTTGCTCCTGCTATTGCACACATTTTGGGCACAGTTTGAATATCCAGCCCAGAGTGTCTGTCCACAAGGTTTTCACAGTGAGTAATGCACATTATGTTTTGCTTGACACACCACTTCCTCAGCCATTCATTTAATTCCTTAATATGCAGAGTTTTTTCATATGATGCTCTGTGGACAGGTAACATTTATGAGAAACATACAGTGCTTCCAAGTTCAACCAATATGTTTTTTAATACAACAAAATCATTTTTTAGTGAATCAGTATCAGCTTCCCTAATATCATTTGCACCAGCATGTGTGATGATTAACAGATTATCGCCGGCATCCTTATGTGTTTTTTTAATCATGGTTGAAATACTTTTAACTCTAGCACCTCTAAAATTGGAACAGATTCTTGTTGTCTTATCTGTGTAACCCCTTGTTACCCAGGGTTACTAGAATCCCAGTAAGACCTAGTGGTAGGCAGGGAATTAAGGCAGCTTGAGAATCTCCAGTTAAATGGGTTTCACACTGTCTCACTCTGTTCTCAGTCTCAGCTGAGACTGAGAGATGACATCACCAATAGAACTGTCACAGCTGCATAAGCCACATTGGAATCTGCAGCAGAGGGAGTTAGATAGAATGTTGGGAGTTTTCAAAGTCAATTCCTATTTACCTTCTGTAAGAGAAAGGAAGTCAGTCTGCTGTTTGTTGTCAAACAAGAAGGTTCAGTCTGCAGTTTGGTTTTGAGGAGCCCGTTTCATGTAGTGGAGACCGTTGTTCGGGTCTCAGTGCCCCCTCCCTTCAGGGGGGAGTAAGATCCCCATGTAGATTCCAGGGGTAATCCCCTAATTTCTGCAGAAGAAAGAAAGCTGCCTATTTCAGTTTCAGTCTGTGCTTGGAAAGTGGGAAGAGTTGTACGTCGCCTGGGGGCCACCTGCAACAAAAGGGTGATTGTTTCTCTAATATGAGAGGGCAACAGACGTGTTTCTTCAGCCTGGGATATGTGAAGAAATCTGGGATTTGAACTACTATTTGGGAGGCCTATAGTACTAGGACAAGCAAATGGAGTAGTGTCAAAATCTAGAGTGCTGTGTGAATTCAAGTAATATTGTAGAGGGGGTGCGACAGTTCATCCACCATTTAATCTACATTCCGAAGATTCAGTTTTTCCAGAGAAATGGCCGGGTATGGGCTGTGGGAGCTGGAGGTGGGAACACCCCACATCTTTAGTAACCAGGTCCACCTCTACGGATTTCTGCTGTGATTGCTACTTGCGTCATGCGCTTGGCCAGTGATGGGGAAGTACCCAGGCGTGGAGTCAGAATGGGAAAATCTTCTAGGAGTCGCAGACTCTAAGTGGTGTGTGGGGAGCCACAACAAGGGTAAAGAAAATTCTCTTTGTGAGATAGGAGTCAGAAGAAGTAAGAAGGAAATCTCTCTAGGGGTCGCAGACTCTAAGTGGTGTAGGGAGCCAAAAGTAAAATGAGTTCATTCTTCCAATGGACCGACATTCAAGTGGCCGGCAGGGGAGCCGGGCCAGTCGGGCTGTGTACCCAAAGTGCGTGCAAGTCCAGGGTGTGTGCCTGGTGGGTCCAGAGCCTGAAAACAGTAGAAATGGTTCATTGTTCCAGTGGACCACCTTGTACTCTCTAATCTGCATTATCAGTAAATGTAGCCCCATGGGGGTCCATCTATGCTTTGTTGTGTTCAGCTAGTTGTGAATAAAAGCCACACTGTGAAATCCCATTCCTGGTTCTGGACATTACCGTTATCACTTCCTGTGTTTGGATTTACTTGGGTGCCCCTGTGCAGAGTAGCCAAACCTAGGTCCCCTTGTGCCATGTAACCTCATCCTCCCCGAACCCAGGTCCCCACCAGGTATTGCTGCCATCACCAACAACATGCCACCTGTCATTTTGGCAAAAAGGCAGGGGTGAGGGGTTACAAAAATGGAGGCACCACTTTGGATTTGTTCGGGAAGGAAGGTACTTGGGCAAGGGGGCTAGCGTTTTGGCTATCTGGCAGTGGGTAGCCCAAAAAGCTGAAGCAATTTCCTTAGTGTGTTGCTGTGTGCTATGAATCTTGTGCTGCTGATTAAAAATGCCAACTGTTTATCAAGGAGCTGTAAAGCCAAAGAGTGTGCCCTTGTCCTGCATCATCAAAATTGTTTACAGTGTTTTTGCCTGCTTTAAAAATGAGCTGTGGGACTAGGGGTAGCAACAGAGAAATTATGCCCTGGACATTTGAAATGCTTTTAAAATGAATTCTTGTGAAGGAAAGAGTGGAAGACTAGGGGTAGCAACAGAGAAATTATGCCCTGGACGTTGGAAATGCTTTCTGTGTAAATGGAGAGACTGCAGAGTTAATGGCAATGTTATATGGTTGAAATGGGCTCCCACCGTGGAGTCAGTTGGAAAAAAAAAAAGTGCATTCTACAGTTTAAATTTGCCTGCCCGACAATCGCGGTGAGGAGAAGAGCCCTCGTGAGGAAGAAGAGGCTCATTTGCATGGCGTTGTGTGGTTGGTCAGGCTGCAATCAGTCCCGCCCTTCAGCCAGCACTTCTGAGACTGCCCCAGCATTCGAGAGGGAGACAGAGTGTAGTGCGTGTACTGGCAGTAGAGGAGCATCACAGAGTATTCAAAGCACTGTGAACAGTTAAAAAATAGACTTTTGAGTTTAAAATTGGGCTCATCCCGCAAATCTATTTTTAAAATAGAGAGTTTGGTGGTTAAAACGACGATCGCTATGACTGCCCGCCCGTTTGTGTGCAGAGGCCTTCAAAAACTCGCTGCAGGCCATTTTACCCCATCGCAGCAAGTTGCTACTGATCACAGTAAGTAAATAACCCAAAAACTGCTCAAACAGTGATTTTCAGTTATGCCATATAAAATATGTGTGCAGTAGTGTAGTCGCTTTGCAAGTAATGACTGTGTGAAGTCCTGCCAGCAAATGCAAGTCTTTTAAGCCATTGAATGTGTGCATGGAAGTGAAATTAGCCTCAGTTTAAAGTCTGCATCCAGAGACAGACTGTGGGTTGTAGCAAAATGCAACACTAGTAAAAGCAAGCAATCCTGTGCAAAAACCTGAAACTTTTAAGGGACTGTAAATCAAATGACTGTTACCAGCTTGCAAAAAGTCCAAGGAAAATCCTGTAAAGCCAAAACAGAGCAAGTTGTGCAGTCTGAGTAAAAGTTATCAGTAGCTGGTGTAAAGTGGGTGCGCGGTGGCTTGACCCAGATTCTAAATGTTGATGCACAGGAGTGCTGCCACCGCCATTACAGGGTGGGGTAGTAAAGTAAACACAGCAGCAGAGGAACCATTTTACAGCTAAAGAGTGTGTTCAATAAAGTGGGACTTTCAATTACAGTGAACGTTTGCTTATTTTTCTCCAGTTATGGCCTCAGGACCAGCTCATTACCCGGATCATGCTCGGGTTGCAGTGACAGCAGCAGTACATAGACTGAGAGATATTGAAAAGTGGTGCTATGGAGGGCAACTGCCTCCTGATGTGGCAATTCCTAATTATCCAGTGCGTGTATATCAGATATGCTTGAGTGCTGGAAGGGTCATCTTCATGATTCCTCACTGTGCTGGATGACTTCAAAAATATGGCTTATATAAAGAGCCTCCAATTTGTTTGGCCCCCACATGGACAAAAATTCCGGAATCTGCAGTTGGCAGCACACAGCACCAGGCGGAGCCTGTGGGGGAAGGTCCCTCGGGGGAGTGTGGCACAAAGCTAGAGAGTGCAGAGTTAGAGACAGAACCAGAAGTTGAAGTTTTGGATGCTGGACCTCAGAAAGAAAGTTCGGATAAGGCAACAATAGACCCCTGGGTGGGGGGGCCTAGCCCAAGTCTCTTAGGTGAAGATGAGATGCAGGAGGCCTTTGAATGGGAGGTGTCGACCTCTCCAAGTGATGAATGGATAGTCTCAGGGGTGAGAACAACTGCTCACTCCTGGGCTCAGTTCCTCAGTGAAGAGGAAGATGAGGGGGAAACTATGTGGCCTTCTGAGAAAGGAACAGGTACACAGCCTCAAGATCTTGCCTCAGAGGAATGTGTTGAAGACGGTGGAGATGCCACTGCCCTGGCTTTACAGGAGGAAGAAGTCAGGGATCCGTTTCTAATTTCCTTGAGGATGTGAAGCTGGCAGAACCAGGACTGGCCACCCGCAAGCCAAGTTAGCTATTTCAGATTGACCAAAGCAAGTTAAGAGGACAGACTGGTTCATAGAAAGGCAAATGAGATCTATGGTATGACCTTTCCTACCTTTCCTCGGAAAGTCTGGGAGGAGATTGAGAACTGCAGGAAATCCTGGATCTGGGATGAAGCAATGAAAAGTGTGCAACCTGGGGCCAACCAGCATGTAAAGAATAGACTGTTCCACGAAAAGTGTACCCAGTGGAAGAGAGGCAGGACACAGTTTATGGACTGAGTGAGAGTGGTGGACGGAGAGGGACATGAAATCTCCCACTGTGTGAATTATGTGCACCCAGATGGGGTAATAATTCAAGCCCCTGACCCCCGGTACTATTGGCCTCAGTGCAAGGACCTCGCAGCAATTAAGCCTGTGCTTTCACAATGGAGAACCGAGCAGTGGTAGTCAATACTGCCTCACTATACTGTGAAGTGCCCTTATTGATCCACCAATATGAATAACCAGGACTCAGGTGCCCCACATTCATCAGTCTACAGTGTACTGTCCTGTCCAGCAACCTTCAGTGGCCCACCAGATGACTTCAGATCCAGAGAGGACACCAGCCCAGCTGTTTCTTGTTCATCGCCTGGTAATCGGATGACGTTGGACCAGCTGTTTTCCTTTTGTTCCTGTTCTAAGGTTCCGTCTCCAGAGATGACATCAGCCCAGATGTTTCCAGATGTGCCCTCCTGTGGTTCCCAAAGATGTCCGCCCAGCTGTATCAGAAGAAATGCTGCAGGAAGAGTCTTTGGCTGCGGTGCAGGTCGGTGCCTAGTCTTGTACTACAAGTGGCTGGTAAGTCCAAACTTTCCTATCTTTATGACATTGCAGTACACACCCTACACTACAGACTTCAAAAAATGTGTGAACTGTCCGCAAAGACTCTCCCCTTCAGGACTGTGGCCTGTTAGAACTGTGCTTCACCGGGCTCCGGCCCAGGAGAGACTCTTTATTGGACTAGCCTTCGGGCCTTGTGGTCACTAGTTGGGACTTTTAGGGCACTCCATTCCACCAAATGTGTATTGTAAATAATGCCATTGCTGTATTCTAATGTAAGTAGTGTTTTTCTACCTTTTTTCTAAAAAAAATCTTTTTGGGATTTTTCAGTGTTTGTATGGTAGGGGTTTTAGTTAGACTGTGTATGCAGATTAGCAGTGTGTGTTTTGTCTTTCTTTTTCTTACAGGTGTTCCTGGGAAGACAGAATAGAAGACAAGAAGAGGAGGAGGGGTTCATCGGAGTTCCTCGTCAGTGTTTTATTGTGTATAAATTTAAAGTACTGGTGTGTTATTGTTATGGTTATTGCTGTATTAACCCCCTTCCTTCCACAGGTGTGGTTGTGGGGGTAGGGAGGAGGCAGTAATGTGGTATTTTAATGGGGTGGTTGCAGGCTGCCCAAGGTCGGGGATGTCCCCGGGTTTTTTTTTGTTTTGGGAATATTACGTTCGAGGCAGATAGGTTTTCCCTAGAGGGTTAGGGGGGATAGACAGGCTGTGGTCCTGAAAGGCCATTGGGACTCATATTCTAAATGTTGATGCACAGGATTGCTGCCACCACCATTACAGGGTGGGGTAGTAAAGTAAACACAGCAGCAGAGGAACCATTTTACAGCTAAAGAGTGTGTTCAATAAAGTGGGACTTTCAGTTACAGTGAACTTTTGCTTATTTTTCTGCAGTTATGGCCTCAGATCCAGCTCGTTACCCGGATCATGCTCGGGCTGCAGTAACAGCAGCAGTAAATAGACTGAGAGTTATTGAAAAGTGGTGCTATGGAGGGCATCTGCCTCCTGATGTGGCAATTCCTAATTATCCAGTGCGTGTATGTCAGATATGCTTGAGTGCAGGAAGGGACATCTTCATGATTCATCACTGTGCTGGATGACTTCAAAAATATGGCTTGTATAAAGTGCCTCCAATTTGTTTGGCCCCCACATGGACAAAAATTCAGGAATCTGCAGATGGCAGCACACAGCAACAGGCGGAGCCAGTGGAGGAAGGTCCCTCGGGGGAGTGTGGCACAAAGCTAGAGGGTGAGGAGTTAGAGACAGAACCAGAAGTTGAAGTTTTGGATGCTGGATCTCAGAAATAAAGTTTGGATAAAGCATCAATAGACCCCTGGGTGGGGGGGGCCTATCCCAAGTCTCTTAGGTGAAGATGAGATGCGGGAGGCCTTTGAATGGGAGGTGTCGACCTCCGCGCCTAGTGATGAATGGATAGACTCAGGGGTGAGAACGACTGCTCACTCCTGGGCTCATATCCTCAGTGAAGAGGAAGATGAGGGGAACCCTGTGGCCTTGTGAGAAAGGGAACGGGTACACAGCCTCAAGATCTTGCCTCGGAGGAATGTGTTAAAGAAGGTGGTGATGCCACTGCCCTGGCTTTTACAGGAGGAAGAAATCAGGGATCCGCTTCTAATTTCCTTGAGGATGCGGGCTGGCAGAACCAGGACTGGCCACCTCCAAGCCAGGCCAGCGGTCTCAGATTGACCAAAGCAAGTAAAGAGGACAGACTGGTTCGTAGAAAGGCAAATGAGATCTATGGTATGACCTTTCCTACCTTTCCTGGGAAAGTCTGGGAGGAGATTGAGAACTGCAGGAAATCCTGGATCTGGGATGAAGCAATGAAAAGTGTGCATCCTGGGGCCAACCAGCATGTAAAGAATAGACTGTTCCACGAAAAGTATACCAGTGGAAGAGAGGCAGGACACTGTTTATGGACAGAGTGAGAGTGGTGGAAGGAGAGGGACATGAAATCTCCAACTGTGTGAATTATGTGGACCCAGATCGGTTAATAATTCAAGCCCCTGACCCCCGGTACTATTGGCCTCAGTGCAAGGACCTCCCAGCAGTTAAGCCCATGCTTACACAATGGACAGCCAAGCAGTGGTAGTCAATACTGCCACACTAGACTGTGAAGTGCCCTTTTTGATCCGCCAGTATGAATAACCAGGACTCAGGTGCCCCACATTCATCAGACTACAGTGTACTGTCCTGTCCAGCAACCTTCAGTGGCCCACCAGATGACTTCAGATCCAGAGAGGACACCAGCCCAGCTGTTCATCACCTGGTAATCGGATGACGTCGGACAAGCTGTTTTCTTTTTGTTCCTGTTCTAAGGTTCCGTCTTCGGAGATGACATCATCCCAGCTGTTTCCAGATGTGCCCTCCTGTGGTTCCCAGAAGATGTCCGCCCAGCTGTATCAGAAGAAATGCTGCAGGGAGAGTCTTTGGCTGCGGTGCAGGTCGGTGCCTAGTCTTGTACTACAAGTGGCTGGTAAGTCCAAGCTTTCCTATCTTTATGACATTGCAGTTCACACCCTACACTACAGACTTCAAAAAATGTGTGAACTGTCCGCAAAGACTCTCCCCTTCAGGACTTTGGCCTGTTAGAACTGTGCTTCACCGGGCTCCAGCCCAGGAGAGACTCTTTATTGGACTAGCCTTCGGGCCTTGTGGTCACTAGTTGAGACTTTTAGGGCACTCCATTCCACCAAATGTGTATTGTAAATAATGTCATTGTTGTATTCTAATGTAAATAGTGTTTTTCTACCTTTTTTCTAAAAAAAATCTTTTTGGGATTTTTCAGTGTTTGTATGGTAGGGGTTTTAGGTAGACTGTGTATGCAGATTAGCAGTGTGTGTTTTGTCTTTCTTTTTCTTACAGGTGTTTCTGGGAAGACAGAAGAGAAGACAAGAAGAGGCCTTGGGGCTCACCGGAGTTCCTCATCAGTGTTTTATTGTGTATAAATTTAAAGTACTGGGGTGTTATTGTTATGGTTATTGATGTATTAACCCTTTCCTTCCACAGGTGTGGTTGTGGGGGTAGGGAGGAGGCAGTAATGTGGTTTTTTAATGGGGTGGTTGCAGGCTGCCCAAGGTCGGGGAGGTCCCCGGGTTTTTTTTTTGTTTTGGGAATATTATGTTAGAGGTAGATAGGTTTTCCCTAGAGGGTTAGGGGGGATAGGCAGGCTGTGGTCCTGAATGGCCATTGGGACTGCAGTGCTGATCTATCAGGGTTATGCTCTGGATAGTTCTACCAGAGCCACTAGGTGTCCATAGTAAGTGGATAGTGTAGAGGCTGATATGTCAGCTACAGGCCTCTAGGCCCTTAGTGTTGCCTGCCTGTGCTTGCACATGATAGGAGGGGGCCTGATCGCCCCACTCTGCAAGTAGCACATAGGGTGGGATGGCCCAAGGCCGGGTGCATAATGACTGGGGACAGTCATTTTCCTGGTCAAGCTGAGACTGGGAGACGACATCACCAATAGAACTGTCACAGCTCCATAAGCCACATTGGAATCTGCAGCAGAGGGAGTTAGATAGAACGTTGGGAGTTTTCAAAGTCAGTTCCTGTCTACCTTCTGTAAGAGAAGGAAGTCAGTCTCCTGTTTGTTGTCAAACAAGAAGGTTCAGTCTGCAGTTTGGTTTTGAGGAGCCCGTTTCATGTGGTGGAGATCCTTGTTCGGATCTCAGTGCCCCCTCCCTCCAGGGGGGAGTAAAGATCCCCATGTAGATTCCAGGGGCAATCCCCTAATTTCTGCAGAAGAAAGTAAGCTGCCTAGTTCAGTTTCAGTCTGTGCTTGGAAAGTGGGAAGAGTTGTACTTCACCTGAGGGGCACCTGCAACAAAAGGGTGAGTGTTTGCTCTAATATGAGAGGGCAAAAGATGTGTTTCTTCAGCCTGGGATATGTGAAGAAATCTGGGATTTGAACTACTATTTTGGAGGCCTATTGTACTAGGACAAGCAAATGGAGTAGTGTCAAAATCTAGAGTGCTGTGTGAATTCAAGTAATATTGTAGAGGGGGTGCGACTGTTCATCCACCATTTAATCTACATTCCCAAGATTCAGTTTTTCCAGAGAAATGGCCGGGCATGGGCTGTGGGAGCTGGAGGTGGGAACACCCCCCATCTTTAATAACCAGGTCCACCTCTACGGATTTCTGCTGTGATTGCTACATGCGTCATGCGCTTGGCCAGTGATGATGGAAGTACCCAGACGTGGGTCGCAAATGGGAAAATCTCTCTAGGAGTCGCAGACTCTAAGTGGTGTGGGGAGCCACAACACAGGGTAAAGAAGATTCTCTTTGTGAGATGGGAGTCAGAAGAAGTAAGAAGGAAATCTCTCTAAGGGTCGCAGACTCTTAGTGGTGTGGGGAGCCACAACAAGGGTAAAGAAAATTCTCTTTGTGAGATGGGAGTCAGAAGAAATAAGAAGGAAATCTCTCTAAGGGTCGCAGACTCTAAGTGGTGTGGGGAGCCACAACAAGTAAAATGGGTTCATTCTTCCAATGGATCGACATTCAAGTGGCCGGCGGGGGAGCCGGGCCAGTCAGGCTGTGTACCCAAAGTGCGTGCAAGTCCAGGCTGTGTGCCTGGTGGGTCCAGAGCCTGAAAACAGTAGAAATGGTTCATTGTTCCAGTGGACCGCCTTGTACTCTCTAATCTGCATTATCAGTAAATGTAGCCCCATGGGGGTCCATCTATGCTTTGTTGTGTTCAGCTAGTTGTGAATAAAAGCCACACTGTGAAATCCCATTCCTGGTTCTGGACATTACAGTTATTGCTTCCTGTGTTTGGATTTACTTGGGAGCCCCTGTGCAGAGTAGCCAAACCTAGGTCCCCTTGTGCCAGGTAACCTCATCCTCCCCGAACCCAGGTCCCCACCAGGTATTGCTGCCAGCACCAACAGCATGCCACCTGTCATTTTGGCAAAAATGCAGGGGTGAGGGGTTACAAAAATGGAGGCACCACTTTGGATTTGTTCGGGAAGGAAGGTGCTTGGGCAAGGGGGCTAGTGTTTTGGCTATCTGGCAGTGGGTAGCCAAAAAGCTGAAGCAATTTCCTTAGTGTGTTGCTGTGTGCTATGAATCTTGTGCTGCTGATTAAAAATGCCAACTGTTTACCAAGGCGCTCTAAAGCCAAAGAGTGTGCCCTTGTCCTGCATCATCAAAATTGATTACAGTGTTTTTGTCTGCTTTAAAAATGAGCAGTGGGACTTGGGGTAGCAACAGAGAAATTATGCCCTGGACATTTGAAATGCTTTTAAAATGAATTCTTGTGAAGTAAAGTGTGGAAGACTAGTGGCAGCAAAAGAGAAATTATGCGCTGGACATTTGAAATGCTTTTAAAATGAATTCTTGTGAAGGAAAGTGTGGAAGACTAGGGGTAGCAACAGAGAAATTATGCGCTGGATGTTTGAAATGCTTTTAAAATGAATTTTGTGAAGGAAAGTGTGGAAGACTAGGGTTAGCAACAGAGAAATTATGCCCTGGACGTTGGAAATGCTTTCTGTGTAAATGGAGAGACTGCAGAGTTAATGGCAATGTTATATGGTTGAAATGGGCTCCTGCCGTGGAGTCAGTTGGAAAAAAAAAAGTGCATTCTACAGTTTAAATTTGCCTGCCCGATGATCGCCGTGAGAAGAAGAACCCTCGTGAGGAAGAAGAGGCTCATTTGCATGGCGTTGTGTGGTTGGTCAGGCTGCAATCAGTCCTGCCCCTCAGCCAGCACTTCTGAGACTGCCCCAGCATTCGAGAGGGAGACAGAGTGTAGTGCGTGTACTGGCAGTAGAGGAGCCTCACAGAGTATTCAAAGCACTGTGAACAGTTAAAAAATAGACTTTTGAGTTTAAAATCAGGCTCATCCCGCAAATCTATTGTTAAAATAGCAAGCTTGGTGGTTAAAACGACGATTGCTAAGACTGCCCGCCCGTTTATGTGCAGAGGCCTTCAAAAACTGGCTGCAGGCCGTTTTACCCCATCGCAGCAAGTTGCTACTGATCACAGTAAGTAAATCACCAAAAAACTGCTCAAACAGTGATTTTCAGTTATGCCATATAAAATGTGTGTGCAGCAGTGTAGTCGCTTTGCAAGTAACAACTGTGTGAAGTCCTGCCAGCAAATGCAAGTCTGTTAAGCCATTGAATGTGTGCATGGAAGTGAAATTAGCCTCAGTTTAAAGCCTGCAGCCAGAGAGAGACTGTGGGTTGTAGCAAAATGCAACACTGGTAAAAGCAGGCAATCCTGTGCTAAAACCTGAAGCTTTTAAGGGACTGTAAATCAAATGACTGTTACCAGCTTGCAAAAAGTCCAAGGAAAATCCTGTAAATGTGTGTAAAGCCAAAACAGAGCAAGTTGTGCACTTTGAGTAAAAGTTATCAGTAGCTGGTGTAAATCGAGTGCGCATTGGCTTGACCCAGATTCTAAATGTTGATGCACAGGAGTGCTGCCACCGCCATTACAGGGTGGGGTAGCAAAGTAAACACAGCAGCAGAGGAACCATTTTACAGCTAAAGAGTGTGTTCAATAAAGTTGGACTTTCAGTTACAGTGAACTTTTGCTTATTTTTCTGCAGCTATGGCCTCAGGACCAGCTCGTTACCCGGATCATGCTCGGGTTGCAGTGACAGCAGCAGTAAACAGACTGAGAGATATTGAAAAGTGGTGCTATGGAGGGCAACTGCCTCTTGATGTGGCAATTCCTAATTATCCAGTGCGTAGGCTGATATGCATGAGTGCTGGAAGGATCATCTTCATGATTCCTCACTGTGCTGGATGACTTCAAAATATGGCTTGTATAAAGCCCAATTTGTTTGGCCCCCCATGGACAAAAATTCAGGAATCTGCAGTTGGCAGCACACAGCACCAGGCGAGCTCAGGAGGAAGGTCCTCGGGGAGTGTGGCACAAAGCTAGAGAGTGCAGAGTTAGAGACAGAACCAGAAGTTGAAGTTTTGGATGCTGGATCTCAGAAATAAAGTTCGGATAAGGCATCAATAGATCCCTGGGTGGGGGGGCCTAGCCCAAGTCTCTTAGGTGAAGATGAGATGCGGGAGGCCATAGAATGGGAGGTGTCGACCTCAGCACCTAGTGATGAATGGATAGTCTCAGGGGTGAGAACGACTGCTCACTCCTGGGCTCAGTTCCTCAGTGAAGAGGAAGATGAGGGGGAACCTATGTGGCCTTATGAGAAAGGAACGGGTACACAACCTCAAGATCTTGCCTGGGAGGAATGTGTTGAAGACTGTCGAGATGCCACTGCCCTGGCTTTACAGGAGGAAGAAGTCAGGAATCCGTTTCTAATTTCCTTGAGGATGTGAAGCTGGCAGAACCAGGACTGGCCAGCCCCAAGCCAGGCCAGCGCTCTCAGATTGACCAAAGCAAGTAAAGAGGAGAGACTGGTTCTTAGAAAGGCAAATGAGATCTATGGTATGACCTTTCCTACCTTTCCTCAGAAAGTCTGGGAGGAGATTGAGAACTGCAGTAAACTTGGATCTGGGATGAAGCAATGAAAAGTGTGCATCCTGGGGCCAACCAGCATGTAAAGAATAGACTGTTCCACGAAAAAGTATACCCAGTGGAAGAGAGGCAGGACACTGTTTATGGACTGAGGAGAGTGGTGGATGGAGGGACATGAAATCTCCCACTGGTGAATTATGTGCGCCCAGTTGGGATACACATACTGCCCCCTGACCCCCGGGTACTATTGGCCTCAGTGCAAGTGACCTCGCAGCAATTAAGCCCGGGTTAGCACAATGGAGAACGAGCAGTGGTAGTCAAATACTGCCACACTTGACTGTGAAGTGAACTTATTGATCCGCCAATATGAATAACCAGGACTCAGGTGCCCTACATTCATCAGTCTACAGTGTGTACTGTCCTGTCCAGCAACCTTCAGTGGCCCACCAGATGACTTCAGCTCCAGAGAGGCACCAGCCCAGCTGTTTCTTGTTCATTGCCTGGTAAACGGATGATGTCGGACCAGCTGTCTTCTTTTTGTTCCTGTTCTAAGGTTCCATCTCCAGAGATGACATCAGCCCAGCTGTTTCCAGATGTGCCCTCCTGTGGTTCCCAAAGATGTCCGCTCAGCTGTACTGTAGAAATGCTGCAGGAGAGTCTTTGGTCATGTGTGCAGGTCGGGTGTTCAGTCTTGTACTACAAGTGGCTGGTAAGTCCAAACTTTCCTATCTTTATGACATTGCAGTACACACCCGACACTACAGACTTCAAAAAATGTGTGAACTGTCCGCAAAGACTCTCCCCTTCAGGACTTTGGCCTGTTAGAACTGTGCTTCACCGGAGTCCGGCCCAGGAGAGACTCTTTATTGGACTAGCCTTCGGGCCTTGTGGTCACTAGTTGGGACTTTTAGGGCACTCCATTCCACCAAATGTGTATTCTAAATAATGCCTTTGTAGTATTCTAATGTAAATAGTGTTTTTCTACCTTTTTTCTAAAACAAATCTTTTTGGGATTTTTCAGTGTTTGTATGGTAGGGGTTTTAGGTGGACTGTGTATGCAGATTGGCAGTGTGTGTTTTGTCTTTCTTTTTCTTACAGGTGTTCCTAGGAAGACAGAAGAGAAGACAAGAAGAGGCCTTGGAGCTCACGGAGTTCCACGTCAGTGCTTTAATGTGTATAAATTTAAAGTACTGGGGTGTTATTGTTTTGGTTATTGCTGTATTAACCCTTTCCTTCCACAGGTGTGGTTGTGGGGGTAGGGAGGAGGCAGTAATGTGGTATTTTAATGGGGTTGTTGCAGGCTGCCCAAGGTCGGGGAGGTCCCCGGGTTTTTTTTTGTTTTGGGAATATTATGTTAGAGGCAGATAGGTTTTCCCCAGAGGGCTGTGGGGATAGACAGGCTGTGGTCCTGAATGACCATTGGGACTGCAGTGCTGATCTATCAGGCTATGCTCTGGATAGTTCTACCAGAACCACTAGGTGTCCATAGTAAGTGGATAGTGTAGAGGCTGATATGTCAGCTACAGGCCTCCCAGGCCTTAGTGTTGCCTGCCTGTGCTGGCACATGATAGAGGGGCTCGATCCCCCCTCTGCAGGTAGCAAATAGGTGGATGGCCTAAGGTCGGGTGCATAATGACTGGGGACAGTCATTTTCCTGGTCAAGGGCGAGCGTAACCCCTTGTTACCCGGGGTTACTAGAATCCCAGTAAGACCTAGTGGTAGGCAGAGAAGGCAGCTTGTGAAACTTCAGTTAAATGTGTTTCACACTGTCTCACTCTGTTCTCAGTCTCAGCTGAGACTGAGAGACGATCACCAATAGAACTGTCACAGCTGCATAAGCCACATTGGAATCTGCAGCAGAGGGAGTTAGATAGAATGTTGGGAGTTTTCAAAGCAGTTCCTGTCTACCATCTGTAAGAGAAGGAAGTCAGTCTCCTGTTTGTTGTCAAACAAGAAGGTTCAGTCTGCAGTTTGGTTTTGAGGAGCCCGTTTCATGTGGTGGAGATCCTTGTTCGGGTCTCAGTGCCCCCTCCCTCCGGGGGGGGAAGTAAAGATCCCCATGTAGATTCCAGGGGCAATCCCCTAATTTCTGCAGAAGAAAGAAAGCTGCCTATTTCAGTTTCAGTCTGTGCTTGGAAAGTGGGAAGAGTTGTACTTCGCCTGTGGGGCACCTGCAGCAAAAGGGTGAGTGTTTGCTCTAATATGAGAGGGCAAAAGATGTGTTTCTTCAGCCTGGGATATGTGAAGAAATCTGGGATTTGAACTACTATTTTGGAGGCCTATAGTACTAGGACAAGCAAATGGAGTAGTGTCAAAATCTAGAGTGCTGTGTGAATTCAAGTAATATTGTAGAGGGGGTACGACAGTTCATCCAACATTTAATCTACATTCCCAAGTTTCAGTTTTTCCAGAGAAATGGCCGGGCATGGGCTGTGGCAGCTGGAGGTGGGAACACCCCCCATCTTTAGTAATCAGGTCCACCTCTACGGATTTCTGCTGTGATTGCTACTTGTGTCATGCGCTTGGCCAGTGATGAGGGAAGCAGCCAGACGTGGGTCACAAATGGGAAAATCTCTCTAGGAGTCACAGATTCTAAGTGGTGTGGGGAGCCACAAAAAGGGTAAAGAAAATTCTCTTTGTGAGATGGGAGTCAGAAGAAGTAAGAAGGAAATCTCTCTAGGGGTCGCAGACTCTAAGTGGTGTGGGGAACCACAACAAGTAAAATGGGTTCATTCTTCCAATGGACCAACATTCAAGTGGCCGGCAGGGGAGCCGGGCCAGTCAGGCTGTGTACCCAAAGTGCGTGCAAGTCCAGGCTGTGTGCTTGGTGGGTCCAGAGCCTGAAAACAGTAGAAATGGTTCATTGTTCCAGTGGACCGCCTTGTACTCTCTAATCTGCATTATCAGTAAATGTAGCCCCATGGGGGTCCATCTCTGCTTTGTTGTGTTCAGCTAGTTGTGAATAAAAGCCACACTGTGAAATCCCATTTCTGGTTCTGGACGTTACAGTTATTGCTTCCTGTGTTTGGATATACTTGGGTGCCCCTCTGCAGAGTAGCCAAACCTAGGTCCCCTTGTGCCAGGTAACCTCATCCTCCCCGAACCCAGGTCTGCACCAGGTATTGCTTCCAGCACCAACAGCATGCCACCTGTCATTTTGGCAAAAAGGCCGGGGTGAGGGGTTACAAAAATGGAGGCACCACTTTGGATTTGTTCGGGAAGGAAGGTGCTTGGGCAAGGGGGCTAGAGTTTTGGCTATCTGGCAGTGGGTAGCCCAAAAAGCTGAAGCAATTTCCTTAGTGTGTTGCTGTGTGCTGGGAATCTTGTGCTGCTGTTTAAAAATGCCAACTGTTTACCAAGGAGCTGTAAAGCCAAAGAGTGTACCCTTGTCCTGCATCATCAAAATTGTTTACAGTGTTTTTGCCTGCTTTAAAAATGAGCTGTGGGACTTGGGGTAGCAACAGAGAAATTATGCCCTGGACATTTGAAATGCTTTTAAAATGAATTCTTGTGAAGGAAAGTGTGGAAGACTAGGGGTAGCAACAAAGAAATTATGCGCTGGACGTTTCAAATGCTTTTAAAATGAATTCTTGTGAAGGAAAGTGTGGAAGACTAGGGGTAACAACAGAGAAATTATGCCCTGGACGTTTGAAATGCCTTTAAAATGAATTCTTGTGAAGGAAAGTGTGGAAGACTAGGGGGTAGCAACAGAGAAATTATGCCCTGGACGTTGGAAATGCTTTCTGTGTAAATGGAGAGACTGCAGAGTTAATGGCAATGTTATATGGTTGAAATGGGCCTCGCCGTGAGTCAGTTGGAAAAAAGTATTCTACAGTTTAAATTTGCTTGTTCGACGATCGCCATGAGGAGAAGAGCCTTTGTGAGGAAGAAGAGGCTCATTTGCATGGCGTTGTGTGGTTGATCAGGCTGCAATCAGTCCCGCCCCTCAGCCAGCTCTTCTGAGACTGCCCCAGCATTCGAGAGGGAGACAGAGTGTACTGCGTGTACTGGCAGTAGAGGAGCATCACAGAGTATTCAAAGCGCTGTGAACAGTTAAAAAATAGACTTTTGAGTTTAAAATCAGGCTCATCCCTCAAAGCGATCGTTAAAATAGCGAGTTTGGTGGTTAAAACGATGATCGCTAAGACTGCCCGCCCGTTTGTGTACAGAGGCCTTCGTAACCAAGGCTGCAGGCCGTTTACCCCATTGCAAGTTGCTACTGATCACAGTGGGGAATAACCAAAAAACTGCTCAAACAGTGATTTTCAGTTATGCCATATAAAATGTGTGTGCAGCAGTGTAGTCGCTTTGCAAGTAACGACTATGTGAAGTCCTACCAGCAAATGCAAGTCTGTTAAGCCATGGAATGTGTGCATGGAAGTGAAATTAGCCTCTGTTTAAAGTTTGCAGCCAGAGAGAGACTGTGGGTTGTAGCAAAATGCAACACTAGTAAAAGCAGGCAATCCTGTGCTAAAACCTGAAGCTTTTAAGGGACTGTAAATCAAATGACTGTTACCAGCTTGCAAAAAGTCCAAGGAAAATCCTGTAAATGTGTGTAAAGCCAAAACAGAGCAAGTTGTGCAGTTTGAGTAAAAGTTATCAGTAGCTGGTGTAAACCGGGTTCGCATTGGCTAGACCCAGATTCTAAATGTTGATGCACTGGAGTGCTGCCACCGCCATTACGGGGTTGGGTAGTAAAGTAAACACAGCAGCAGAGGAACCATTTTACAGCTAAAGAGTGTGTTCAATAAAGTGGGACTTTCAGTTACAGTGAACTTTTGTTTATTTTTCTGCAGTTATGGCCTCAGGACCAGCTGGTTTCCCGGATCATGCTCGGGTTGCAGTAACAGCAGCAGTAAATAGACTGAGAGTTATTGAAAAGTGATGCTATGGAGGGCAACTGCCTCCTGATGTGGCAATTCCTAATTATCCAGTGCGTGTATGTCAGATATGCTTGAGTGCTGGAAGGGACATCTTCATGATTCCACACTGTGCTGGATGACTTCAAAAATATGGCTTGTATAAAGCGCCTCCAATTTGTTTGGCCCCCACATGGACAAAAATTCAGGAATCTGCAGTTGGCAGCACACAGCACCAGGCGGACCCTGTGGAGGAAGGTCCCTCAGGGGAGTGTGGCACAAAGCTGGAGGGTGCAGAGTTAGAGACAGAACCAGAAGTTGAAGTTTTGGATGCTGGATCTCAGAAAGAAAGTTCGGATAAAGCATCAATAGACCCCTGGGTGGGGGGGCCTAGCCCAAGTCTCTTAGGTGAAGATGAGATGCGGGAGGCCTTTGAATGGGAGGTGTCAAGCTCCGCGCCTAGTGATGAATGGATAGTCTCAGGGGTGAGAACGACTGCTCACTCCTGGGCTCAGATCCTCAGTGAAGAGGAAGATGAGGAGGAACCTATGTTGCCTTGTGAGAAAGGAACGGGTTCACAGCCTCAAGATCTTGCCTCGGAGGAATGTGTTGAAGAAGGTGGTTATGCCACTGCCCTGGCTTTACAGGAGGAAGAAGTCAGGGATCCGTTTCTAATTTCCTTGAGGATGCGAAGCTGGAAGAACCAGGACTGGCCACGCCCAAGCCAGGCCAGCGCTCTCAGATTGACCAAAGCAAGTAAAGAGGAGAGACTGGTTCGTAGAAAGGCAAATGAGATCTATGGTATGACCTTTCCTACCTTTCCTCGGAAAGTCTGAGAGGAGATTGAGAACTGCAGGAAATCCTGGATCTGGGATGAAGCAATGAAAAGTGTGATCCTGGGGCCAACCAGCATGTAAAGAATAGACTGTTCCACGAAAAGTATACCCAGTGGAAGAGAGGCAGGACACTGTTTATGGACAGAGTGAGAGTGGTGGACGGAGAGGGACATGAAATCTCCCACTGTGTGAATTATGTGCGCCCAGATGGGGTAATAATTCAAGCCCCCAACCCCCGGTACTATTAGCCTCAGTGCAAGGATCTCCCAGCAATTAAACCCGTGCTTACACAATGGAGAGCCGAGCAGTGGTAGTCAATACTGTCACACTAGACTGTGAAGTGCCCTTATTGATCCGCCAATATGAATAACCAGGACTCAGGTGCCCCACATTCATCAGACTACAGTGTACTGTCCTGTCCAGCAACCTTCCAGTGGCCCACCAGATGACTTCAGATCCAGAGAGGACACCAGCCCAGCTGTTTCTTGTTCATCGCCTGGTAATCGGATGACGTCGGACCAGCTGTTTTCTTTTTGTTCCTGTTCTAAGGTTCCATCTCCAGAGATGACATCAGCCCAGCTGTTTCCAGATGTGCCCTCCTATGGTTCCCAGAAGATGTCTACCCAGCTGTATCATAAGAAATGCTGCAGGGAGAGTCTTCGGCTGTGGTGCAGGTCGGTGCCTAGTCTTGTACTACAAGTGGCTGGTAAGTCCAAACTTTCCTATCTTTATGACTTTGCATTACACACCCTACACTACAGACTTCAAAAAATGTGTGAACTGTCCGCAAACACTCTCTCCTTCAGGACTTTGGCCTGTTAGAACAGTGCTTCACCGGGCTGAGGCCCAGGAGAGACTCTTTATTGGACTAGCCTTCGGGCCTTGTGGTCATTAGTTGGGACTTTTAGGGCACTCCATCCCCCAAATGTGTATTGTAAATAATGTCATTGTTGTATTCTAATGTAAATACTATTTTTCTACCTTTTTTCTAAAAAAAATCTTTTTGGGATTTTTTAGTGTTTGTATGATAGGGGTTTTAGGTAGACTGTGTATGCAGATTAGGAGTGTGTGTTTTGTCTTTCTTTTTCTTACAGGTGTTCCTGGGGAGACAGGAGAGAAGACAAGAAGAGGAGGAGGGGCTCATCGGAGTTCCTCGTCAGTGCTTTCTTGTGTAGAAATTTAAAGTACTGTGGTGTTATTTTTATGGTTATTGCTGTATTAACTCTTTCCTTCCACAGGTGTGGTTGTGGGGGTAGGGAGGAGGCAGTAATGTGGTATTTTAATGGGGTGGTTGCAGGCTGCCCAAGGTCGGGGATGTCTCCGGGTTTTTTTTTTGTTTTGGGAATATTATGTTAGAGGCAGATAGGTTTTCCCTAGAGGGTTAGGGGGGATAGACAGGCTGTGGTCCTGAATGGCCTTTGGGACTGCAGTGCTGATCTATCAGGGTTATGATCTGGATAGTTCTACCAGAGCCACTAGGTGTCCACAGTAAGTGGATAGTGTAGAGGCTGATATGTCAGCTACAGGCCTCTAGGCCCTTAGTGTTGCCTGCCTGTGCTTGCACATGATAGGAGGGGGCCTGATCACCCCCCTCTGCAGGTAGCACATAGGGTGGGATGGCCTAAGGCTGTGTGCATAATGACTGGGGACAGTCATTTTCCTGGTCAAGGGCAAGTGTAACCCCTTGTTACCCGTGGTTACTAGAATCCCAGTAAGACCTAGTAGTAGGCAGGGAAGGCAGCTTGTGAAACTCCAGTTAAATGGGTTTCACACTGTCTCACTCTGTTCTCAGTCTCAGCTGAGACTGAGAGACGACATCACCAATAGAACTATCGCAGCTGCATGAGCCACATTGGCATCTGCAGCAGAGGGAGTTAGATAGAACGTTGGGAGTTTTCAAAGTCAGTTCCTGTCTACCTTCTGTAAGAGAAGGAAGTCAGTCTCCTGTTTGTTGTCAAACAAGAAGGTTCAGTCTGCAGTTTGGCTTTGAGGAGCCCATTTCATGTGGTGGAGACCGTTGTTCAGGTCTCAGTGCCCCCTCCCTCCGGGGGGGGAGTAAAGATCCCCATGTAGATTCCAGGGGCAATCCCCTAATTTCTGCAGAAGAAAGAAAGCTGCCTATTTCAGTTTCAGTCTGTGCTTGGAAAGTGGGAAGAGTGCTGTGTGAATTCAAGTAATATCGTAGAGGGGGTGCGACAGTTTATCCACCATTTAATCTACATTCCGAAGTTTCAGTTTTTCCAGAGAAATGGCCGGGCATGGGCTGTGGGAGCTGGTGGTGGGAACACCCCCCAACTTTAGTAACCAGGCCCACCTCTACAGATTTCTGCTGTGATTGCTACTTGCCTCATGCGCTTGGCCAGTGATGAGGGAAGTACCCAGACGTGGGTAGAAATGGGAAAATCCCTCTAGGAGTCGCAGACTCTAAGTGATGTGGGGAGCCACAACAAGGGTAAAGAAAATTCTCTTTGTGAGATAGGAGTCATAAGAAGTAAGAAGGAAATCTCTCTAAGGGTCGCAGTCTCTAAGTGGTGTGGGGAGCCACAACAAGTAAAATGGGTTCATTCTTCTAATGGACCGACATTCAAGTGGCCGGCAGGGGAGCCGGGCCAGTCGGGATGTGTACCCAAAGCGTGTGCAAGTCCAGGCTGTGTGCCTGGTGGGTCCAGAGCCTGAAAACAGTAGAAATGGTTCATTCTTCCAGTGGACCACCTTGTAGTCTCTAATCTGCATTATCAGTAAATGTAGCCCCATGGGGGTCCATCTGTGCTTTGTTGTGTTCAGCTAGTTGTGAATAAAAGCCACACTGTAAAATCCCATTCCTGGTTCTGGACATTACAGTTATTGCTTCCTGTGTTTGGATTTACTTGGATGCCCCTGTGCACAGTAGCCAAACCTAAGTCCCCTTGTGCCAGGTAACCTCATCCTCCCCGAACCCAGGTCCCCACCAGGTATTACTGCCAGTGCCAACAGCATGCCACCTGTCGTTTTGGCAAAAAGGCAGTGGTGAGGGGTTACATTTGCATTACAAACTGCTCTATCTAGATGCTTTATCATACAGTCCCCCAGCACATATACCTGTCTTGATTCTCCATTTATTGCTCGACTGGTGTCCATATTTTGGACAGCCTCCTCAGTAGTTACAGCAGGGGAGATGTCCATCATGTTTTCTCTCGAGTTTAAGTTTATGTGCTGTACCCTTGACGTGGTTTGAGACCCTTTGACTGTTCCCCCTTTTTTATTTTGTCAGTAATGCTTTTTTAGTGGGTTGCACAAATGCAGAATTAACTGGGTTGAGAAATCTCCCTGGTGTTCCTGGGATGCTGGTGCTATCCTGATTTGGAGTTAGGGATGTTGCTGGGGCATTCACACTAGGTGGAACACTTGCCTGATCCCTACTATCCTCAGGACTGCCTTCTATGGCATCATGTTATGTACTAGGTGCATCTTTGGTGATCATAAGTGGTAAGAAGCTGTTTCTAGTAGGGATTTTAAATATTTCTGCTTTTCTTCCTTTTTTACATGCCCTTGATGTTGATTCTGTAGGCCACTGTGAGTCTGATTCGACCACCTCATCTACTTCTCTATCACTTTTCCTAGTTCTAGCTTCATTTAGCCTATTTTCACTATTGCTAGAAAGAGTAGGGTTAACAGAATTTGAATCATCAGTGGTAGTTATCATGTTACCCTGCTCTGAATCTAGTGTGCTAGAGATGTCAATCAGATCATTAACAGGTGTTATAACTTCAGACTCACCAACCCAGCTTACTGAATCTGTAGTTAAACTTTTTAACCATTTTGCCATTGCAATTTGACTTTTCCAGTTCAATAAGCCTGGTATGAAAACTGTTTATTTCATAACTAAGTTCAATGTTAGAGGTGCATTTATCGCATGTGAACACACATTTTCCTGGTGGTTAAGAAGGAACTAGCTGATACATCTGACAAAGTGAGCACTTTATTCCTAGATCCCAGATTCCCAGATCCCCATCTAACATAAGAACAGTATACAATAGTATTTACCTCTTGATGTGTACCTTCTGGTAAAGAAAAGTGGCTCTCCATTGTTCTAGTAAAGGCCCTGTTGGCCTTGTTGAAAGACTTACCCTTATACCCGCTGAACCCACCAGACATGCCCAACATGCGATGCACTTGTCTTGGCACATGTCTCTGTGCACAGAGCCTTGTGCACTCTGTTCACAGCAGGGCTAGTTTTAAGTCAATGGGTGACCCAGAAGTCCTCCCCTGGGGTCAACTCTAAATCACATGCACTGTCTACAAGTGGTTTAAAACCATGCAAACACCTCTCATACAAGGCTCCTGCACATTCAGCATATTTAGCTTGCTCCTCCAAATAAATAGCTTTGTTATCTTACTCTGGTAGTTCTTTATTAACAGCAGGACTACCAGAGTCTCCTCCTACTTCCTGGTAGGGCAAAAATGCACATAAGCATCACTGCAGGAAATACTTGCTTTTAAATAATGCAGTTTTACAGGGCAAACAAAGGTGTAATCAACCAACACAGTTAGGGTTCAAGTTAATGCCACAAAAGTAGGAAATGAGTTGTTAGGGTTTCCAACCCTAACTCCCCACAGCAGCAAAAGGAAAAAATTAGTGCTTTGGGTCTCCGGAGTCTTGGCAACTTGGTAACCCTAATGCTCACCCTGTTCCTGCTCAAACAATGTCAGATGTGATCTCCTTTCTTCTGCAGATCTTGCTTGAAGAAAGCTGCAGCAGATTGCGTTGGCAACATGTGGCAAGCCATACTTCTCTATCTTTGAAAAGTTTATCACTATAAGGCACTTACTTGGAGTTGTACCTTGTGCTTCGAGCAGGAGGCTACCAGCTAGGTAGCAGTGAACATTATGGTTGACAACCCCAAGGAAGACCAGTTCCACCAAGTCACATTTACAGGACTTTTGTCAATTGGCATTACAGGAACTGCACAATGCTGACAGTCAGCATTGTGCTGTCAGGGGAAGCAAGTGTTTTATTTTGTTGAAGGGTTCTGCCCCTCACACCTCCTGCATTATAGATGATCAACTCTGAGTCAGAGTTGTTTCTGGGAAGGGGCGAAATCTCCGGGGAAAGCAGTGTTGGCAATACCACAGACCACTGTCCCCAGAACCCGGCCAATAAAGACACAGACATGAATGTTTGTAGTTGCTGCGTTCGGCGAAAGCTTACTGAGACTCCAGTTTTCATTCTTTACAATAACTGATCACTCTCATTGTCTTTTACACACAGTTCAATCATATTGCTTATAATTATACATATATATATATATATATATATATATATATATATATATATATATATATATACACTGTGTCAATCATTTTCCTTTTCTCCCCCCCAGATGTATGTCATGGGGGGGGGTCCCCTTTCTTCCTCTTTGTTGTCAAGGGTATGAGCGTAAACCTGTACCCTGCCTCTGTCCTATCTCCCTGTGACCTTTGTCCTGTTTTCTTTAAAGAACTCCTCTGCTCTTTCCTGTCCTAGTCCTCATTTTTCCTGTCCCTTATTCTCTGCAGTCCACCTCCTGCAGTCCGATTGTAGCCTTTTACCACTGTGCTCCACCTGCCACAGTGTTGCACTGTGCTCCACCTACCACAGCGCTCCTTCTGCTACTTATGGGGATGGTGGGTGGGAAATTACTCTGGAGCAAACTGTGACTTCCTGCTCCAGTGCAGCCCTTTTTAAGCCCTCTTTAGCCCTGCCCCCTGCCCCTTCCTGGCCCTACCAATCCTGGGCTGCTCATCTGCGTTCCCACCTCTCACCTTCCCCGCCTACCTTGTGACCTCACCGTAGGTAATCCCACTCCCCCCCACAGCCTCCACTAATTCTTGTCTGGGTCATAGGGACAACATGGTGTCAATCACTTTCCTTTGGTCCCCCCCAGACGTATGTCATGGGGGGGGGCCCCTTTCTTCCTCTTTGTTGTCAAGGGTATGAGCGTAAACCCGTACCCTGCCTCTGTCCTATCTCCCTGTGACCTTTGTCCTGTTTTCTTTAAAGAACTCCTCTGCTATTTCCTGTCCTAGTCCTTCTTTTTCCACTAGTCCACCTCCAGTTTGCTTTTCTCCTCTCACACCCTTTTTTTTTTAAATCCATGCTGCATTAGCCAGTGCTCTTTGCCTTATTGACCCCTCAATGGCGTTAGTCATTTCTTGGTTAAACAGTGCCAGTCCGAGGTCCGAGAGGTGTACACCATCTCCCTGGAAATATCCGTCTACCCTTTCTTGAATTGCCAAGGCCTCAAATAACCTGCCCACACATGCATTCATCCTTTTCCTAGCCCTCTCCATGCCTTTGTGGTTCTCCTCATAGCGCCACACCCTCCTAGGGTTACATCTGACCAGGCCAAAGTCACTTTAGGCCACCATTGCATAACTGACTCCACATCCTTTTTTATGTGGTAAAATAAGTCCAGCCATGGCCATGTCCCGAAGTCATTGCCACCCAGATCTATGATGATGAGGTCTGGTCTCCCTTGTACCTTCCCAACCTCCCTCAGTTCTGGCAGCAACTGTGCCCACTTCATTCCCCTTTGGCCTTTCCACCTCAACTGGATGGCATCAATATTCAGGTACAACTGCTTTCCCCCTTGTCTCCTGGTTGTCCATTTCTACGCCCAGTGGATAAACGAATGACCACAAATCCATGCCTCTAGCCTCTTGTTTTTTTCCTGAATGCGAAAAACATACTACTGTTAGCGAAATGCTTGTCTTCTCTCCCCCCCCCCCGGTCGTACCTGCTATGGGAGACAAAAAGGAACAACATTATTGTGGAATCTTGCGTATGTATTTCTTATATCACTCAGACTTCCACCTCCCTTTCTCCATGATTGCCCCAGCTGTGCTCCCCTGAACAGTCAACTCTGATGCTGCCCCAATCCTGAATGAATGTGAAGAGTGACATTCCAAGGTTGACCCAAAAATCTAAGGCACTTGTGCACGGCACGGCACTCTGATATCGGTGACTGGTTTCCATTACCATGTATGAATAGATTGGACCACTCACCCTTCGGCCGCTCTGCTGCATACGCGTGCAAGGCTCCCACTGGGCAAATGGTTGTGTTGCTATGCTTCCTTAAGCATACTCTGTCACCCTGACCATTTTGGTCTGTTTTTGACCATCTTATGTTTATTACCACTGCCACCGTGCTCCACTCTATATCTTCCCATTGCAGTCCCCCTCTGTCGTCTTTCCCATTGTGCCCCACTACCTCGCTTAACCTAAAAGCCCCACCATACATTGTCAGATATAGGGCATGAAACACCAATGCCTCGCTACTTGAACTTGCTATGTGGTGCAGTGCCCCCACTAGCCTTGCAAGCATGCTCTCCCCTATTGGTTTCCTAATGTCTTGTTTCTTGTCTGTCCCCCGGGCCCAACCCTGAATCATTCTGTGAGTCAGGTTGCTTTTCGTGGGGTCCTCCCACCCTTTTAGGTTGCATACTTGTCCTATGGCTGCCAAATCCACCCCCATAGTAGCATGCACCCGACCCTGTTGCCACCCTTTCACTATAAATCTAGCCACCTGTTCCTGTGTTACTGCTCCACTTACCTGTCCACCATGTTGTTCCCAAAATTTCTGAAATGCCCTTATTGACATCTCATAAGCTCTACGGGTCCTTGGGTCCCAGGAGTTCTGGAACAATATTTCTGCTCCCCTGATTTAATTGTCCATACAGATGCTGGAATAGTAGTCTCCTCGGCCTCCGCTCCGGGAGCGATGGTCCGGAATTTGTCCATTTGCAAGCGGGAGAGGCAGTCAGCTATCACATTTTCCACTCCATCTATGTGCTTAGCCCTGAATGACATATTCAGGGTCAATCCTAAACACACCATCCTCCTTAAAACCCCTGTCACCCTCTCTGACCTGGTACGTTTTTTGTTCAGAACCTCCACCACTGCCTGATTATCACTCCAAAAGGTGACTTGCCTGTTTCTAAGCTCGTCACCCCATACCACCATTGCCAACCATATGGGAAATATTTCTAAGAACGTTATGTCCTTCGTTACTTTCCCCTTCAACCCATTCTTCGGGCCATGGTTCCGCGAACCACTTACCCTGAAAGTACCCTCCCATATCCGCCACCCCTGCTGCATCTGTGTAAAGCTGAAGGTCCGTGTTGTAAAGCCACTCCTCCTGCCAGAATGTCTGCCCATTGGACGCCTGCAGGAAGTGCTCCCAGACCATCATGTTTTCTCTATTGCCTTTATTCAGCTCTATCCAGTGATGGGGCTGCTTTGCCCTTCTCATTGCCCATGTGAGCCACCGTGTAAACGTGTGTCCTGGTGCAATGGCCCTGTATGCGAAGTTCAGATGCCCCATTAGCCACTGAGCCTGTCAGAGCTGTACCCTCCTGCACCTGCCAACCTGCTTTAACAAGACCTGTGGCTTCTTGACCTTCAGCTCTGGTAGCCGGTACAGCTCCTGCAGCGTATCCAGCTCCAAACCCCAAAACTCTATCTTCTGGAGTGGCCCCTCTGTTTTGTCTTCTGCTAGCGGCACCCCCACTTCCTGACATAAAGCCTTGAAGTCACGCAGCATCTTCTCTGTCTCCTCTTTGTCCTCCCCTATGAACAAGAAGTCATCGAGGTAATGCACCACTGTCTGGTACCCAAACCTTCTCTGAAACAATCACTGCAACCAGGTACTAAACATCTCAAATGTGGCGCATGCTATCAAGCACCGCATAGGCATGGCCTTATCAAATTAATACCCCCCTTCTATCTGGAAACCTAGCAGGTCCCAATCTGCGGCTATACCTGTAATAGCCAGAATGTGGATTCTATGTTCTTCTTTGCCAGCCATGCCTCATGTTTGGCCCTAATAAGTTCACTGCCTCTTCCAATGTGGCGTAAGTAACCCTGCTGTCTTCCTTCCCTATGGCATAATTAACTGAGTTCCCTTCCGGGTATGAAAGGTGGTGTATCACCCTGTACTCCCCCAGTTCTTTTTGGGGACCAAACCCAATGGAGATACGCAAAGGCTTGGCAGCGGAGGTGATTTGAAATGGCCTTCCACCCATCCCGCTGCCGCTTCCTTTTGAATTAATTGTGCTAGCATAGCACTTTTCTCTTGAGTAGACTTAAAGTTCTTTGCCTTCGTCCCCTTCTGACAACCCCGATACTTTAAACTAAAACCTAAACGAAAACCTGTTCCCAGCTCCTTGGCTGCCACCTGGTCAGGGTAGTCCACCAAACCTTCTTGAATTGCAGCCACCCTGATTGGTGTCTGCACCAGCCTAAAGTTGCCCCTCACCACCTCAGTTGTCCTGGTACCGGGTCTGGTATAAGTGACCCTTCCCTTCCCCACTTGCCCTGCCTCTGTTTCCCCTCTCCCACTGCTAACATATTAACATACTATTTGCCAGCAGATTAGGCCTTATTGTCTATCGAGTCTACTCGAACCTCAGATCCCTAGTTGGGTGCCGAGGCCCTCCCCCCCTTGTGTTCCAGAAACCCCTATCATCCATCCCCATCCCCTTGGGACAGGCCATCATCTGATACATCCACTTTCTGTGTCTGTTCCACCCTCTCTTGAAGCCCTCCACTGTGGATCTCTGAACCAGCTCACCAGGCAGTGCATTCCAAGGTCCACCACCCTCTCAGTGAAAACCTCCTCTTTTTCCCCTCACCCTTCCACCTTCCAACTTCAAACCATGCCCTCTGGTGATACCTTCCTGCTTTAGTCTAAAGATCCCTCCATGTTTATCCTATTTATTCTCTTGAGGTACTTGAAGACCTCAATCATGTCCCCCCTGTCTCTCCTCTCCTCCAATGAAAACAGGCAAAGCTCCTCAAGTCTGTCCTCATACGTCAAATCCCCTAGCCCTCGTATCATCTTAGTTGCCCTCCTCTGTACCCTCTCCAGGAGCTGTATGTCCCTCTTCAAGTGTGATCTCCAGTACTGTACACTGTACTCAAGGTGTGGTCTAACCAGTCCATTGTACAGAGGCAGTATCACTTCCTTGCTCCTAGAGGTGATCCCCCTTACGATGCATCCCAACATCCTGTTTGCCTTGCTAGCTGCTCTCCTGCACTGCTCAGAGTAATTCATACATGCATCCGCCATGACCCCTAGGTCTTTTTCACCTACTGAGGCCTCCAGCACCTCCCCTACCAGGGTGTACCTGTGTTTAGGGTTTCCCCACCCAAGATGTAACACCTTGCAGTTGGTGATATTGAAATTTAATTTCCATGTGTGAGCCCAGCTTTCCTGGGTGTCCAGGTCCCCTTGCAGGGCCAACCTCCCCTCTTCTCCCTCAACTACTGCTCCCATCTTGGAGTCATCAGTGAAGAGACTAATTTCACACCTTATACCTTCCCTGATGTCCGATATGTATGCATTAAACAGGATCGGACCCAGGACCGAGCCCTGCGGTACCCCACTACCAACCTGTCTAGGGTTCGAGAGCTCCCCACAGACCACTACTCTCTGGGTGCATCCAGCCAGCCAGTTTTCAATCCATCTGACCATCAAAGGGCCTACTCCCAACCCCAACAGTTTCTCCACCAGACCATTGTGGGGGACAGAGTCAAACACCTTGCTGAAGTCCAAGAATAATACATCCACAGGCTTTCCCCTGTCCAGTTCTGATGTTACCCATTCGTAGAACTCCATAAGATTGGTTTGACATGATCTACCTGGCACAAACCCATGTTGCCAGCTATCCAGACCTCCCACCTCCTCCAAGTACACCCCCAATCGTTCCTTTGGTATACTGTCCATTAATTTTCCCACCACCGAGGTCAAACTGATGGGTCTATAGTTACCTGGTACTTCCCTCGACCCCCCCTTTATGGATTGGCACTACATGTGCCTCTCGCCAACTCAGGTACCCTCCCTGTCTTAAGTGACTTGTTGAAGAGCTCCGCCAGGGGTGCAGCCAGTGTCCACCAATTCCCATAGTACTCTCAGATGAATGCCATCTGGCCCAGGAGATTTGTCTTTCTTTAGGGCCTTGAGGGCTAACCACACCCTTTTGGCGGAGGTAGCATCATCCATCCCCTCCACCTTACTGGCCTTTTTATCCTTATCCTGATGTGACACCCCTGGGGTACCTCTCCTTCCCTCTTGCTCCATTTCTGTTGCTCCCCTGATCCCACTCACTGCTGCTTTTATCCCCATTGTGCCTTGCTTTGTAGATATTCCCTGCCCCTCCCTAGTGAACACAGAGGCAAAGTACTTGTTAAATACCTCTGCCTGGTCCCTCGCCTCTTCCACCCACCCTTCTTCTGATCTCAATCTGCTGAGATGGCTGCTCTTTACTGGACTTTGCCCCCCCTCACCATCTGGGTGACTCTTCTAGATGCAAGATGGTACATTTCCTTATCCCTATCCCCTCTTGTTGTTTTATATTTTTTGTAGGCCGCCTACTTTTCTCTGACTGCTACCTGAACCTCACTGGACCACCAGCATGGTTTATGTGACCTTGCTCCCTTACGTTTCACCTTAGCGCAGGTCCTGACTGCCTCATGAAGTCCCCATTTTATGACCTCCCATCTCCTTTTCACATTTGTCATTGATGTAATCCCCTTCAAGTGATCCTTGAGAATATTTCCCATGCCCACAAAGTCTGCCCCCCTGAAGTCCACTGCCAGTGTCCTAGATCTCCCCCCTCCCCCCATGCTCATTTGAAAGCAGACAGGTTGTGGTCGCTCCCAGTCAGGGATCCTCTACAACCAGGTCCCTTACTAGATCCCCATCTGCAGAACCACATCCAGGACATGCCCTCCTTGTGGGTTCCATCACATGCTGGGTTAAGAACACATCCTGGAAGCCGTCCAGCAGCCTCTGCTCCTTGGCCACCTTAGAGGACATGGTTCTCAGTTTGTATCTGACATATTAAGGTCCCCCATCAACACCACTCCTTCCCCTTTTGGTCCACACTGGGCAATGATGTTGTCCAACAAACCATCCTCCAGAACATCACCCATCCCAGGGGGCCTATATACTACACCGAGCTTAACCTTATCTCCTGCTGGGGATAGTAAGGTGACCCATAAGGCCTCCACATTTCCCTCTGCCTCTTCTACCCTAGCAATTTCTATGTCATCTCTAATGAACATAACCACTCCACCCCCTCTGCCCTCCTTTCTATCCTTCCTAAGCATAGTGTACCCCCGCACGTTTAGGTCCCAGTCATGGTTTTTGTTGGCCCACGTCTCCGTGACCACCGCCACATCCACCTCCCCCTCGAACAGCATGGCCTGGAACTCTGGCAACTTGTTTCCCAAGCTCCTGGTATTTACTAACACCAACCTCCACCCCTTATCCCTGATCCCCTTTGTCAAACCCCAACCAGGTTCCTTATACTGCCATCCTCCCTCTGCTCCTCCTGAAACCTCCACCCCCAGTCTGTTCCCTCTCCCCTTGGGTTTGAAGGCTACTCCTCATCTGGAGGAGAAGGCTTCTGGTCAGCCCTCCCTTATTCTTCCCCCTCACAAGTTTAAACCCCACCTTTCTTGAATGTAGTCAGCTATCCCCTGTTTAAGGACTTCTTCCCTAATGGGGTAAGATGAAGCTTGTCCTTGGCATACAGTCCCTAACCTCCCAAACTCCTTTCCAGTTCCCAACACCCCAACCCACCTTTCACCCCACTTCCTGAGCCAGTCATTAACCTCTGTGATCTTCATTTTTTCTCCACTGAGGCCTTTGGTACTGGCAATATCTCTGAAAAGCAAATGTTGCATCCATTATCCCGACAGACTCTGGCAAGTTCTTGAACCTTGCTTGGATTTCCAAACACTATTTCTAGATAGTTAGTTCTCAAATGCGCTAGGAAACGGGTTTCCCTCCACAATCCTTAACCAGTTCGTACACCATGAACTTTGCTCTGTGCACTGTCAGCCCAGAGATACTCACTACCTTCACCTGGCTGTGGATTCCACCCCCCTGTCCCTCCCAATGGATACCCCTAATCATCGAGTCTCCCAATAACAGAACCTTAACACTGCCATCATCCTTATGGTTACCGCCACTATGCACTCTCAGCCCCCCATCCCCCCATTTATTCATGATCTCAATTTCATGGGAGTCTTCCTGCCTTATTGAAGACCCTCTTGTCACCCTCCCCTTTCTGCCTCCCTCGTTATTTTGCCCACTTAACTCAGACCCCCTCTGAATAGGTGTCCCCTTTAACCCTCTCTTATCCGAAGCATTTATCCTGGACCTGATGGTTTCCCCTTTCCCCACACTGCCATCCTCCCCCCTTGTAATAGTACCGCTACCTCCAGAGGCTCTCTGTGGGTCCCCTTTAGCTAGGGCCCCATCCTTGGTACTGACCCTCCCTGCTGAAGGGGGGCTTCTTCCCCACCTCCTTGTCTCCCAGTTTCTCTTCAGTCATGCTCTCCTCCCTCATGCCTGCAATACATTGCATCTCCCCCATCTGCTTAACATTTATGTTTCCCCTTCTCCCTCTGGGACTATTTCTATCTTTTCCATTGCCAGTCTGAGATGCCCTATGGGTATCCGACTCCCTCCCCCCGGCCTCTGTAGCAGTTTCTTCATTTCCACCAACCCCTTCCTCCCCCTCTAGCTTGCTTAGTAGCTCAAATTTATTGTGACATTCTATGTCAGCCTCCATCAAGTAACCCGAGTTTCCCTTGACTGCACCTCTAAACTGCCCCTCTTCCTCCCCTCTTGCTCTGTTCTCCTTAGGAGCTCCCTTCCCACAGTCTGCTGTTTCAGGCTTCCCCACAACAGCCCCTCCTGACTCTTCCCCCTCCACTCTCTTTGTATTCGGAATGTTCACCCCGTATGCTTTCGCCTTAGCGTCGACATCCCTATCTAAGGGTCCTCTGTCCCTAATATCCCCCCTCCTGCTTGCTGTAACATAACGTCCTGTAATTTCAGAGCATTGCCTCAGCTTCCCCTCAGCCCCTCCCTTCTGCTGCCCATATCCACACCCCTTATCCTTGGACACCCCCCCAACTCCCCCAGCTTACTCCTTAACCAATATACTTCACTCCTGATACAAGATAGCTGTCTACAGAGTGGACAGCCTCCCTCTCTCCAGGCCCAATTGAGAATTATTGCCATCCCACAGCCTGTGCAGCTCACAATCCTTCCGAAGATGCCTGCCATGGTGGAATATGGCCACCCTGTTTGTCCCCCTCTGTTTATAATGGCACACCCCCTTTTCTCAGTCCCTTCCCCCTGGAATATAGTTTCTCTCTATACTGACTACAGTTATTTACAAACCCAATTTCAACCCCACCAATAAAGTTCCCAAGTCCCCAGACAAACACTCCACAGAGGAGCAGCAGCAGAGCTAGGACAAGCTCGGATGGGCACTGAGGTAATTAAACACTCCTGAAGGCACCCTAGGGAGGGTGTTATTCCGCCACCGCGCAGCGCATCACTGCCCCACCCACCCACCCTGGGTCAACTTTACTTATATAGTCTCTTACCTATGACATCACATCCTGTTCCTCATTTTTACTAAGTCCTCACTTTCCCATTAGCAGCTTATACCAGCCTGCCACCAGAGGGACCCCTGACTACCCACATTGGTTTTCACTGTTTGAACTTCCCTCCTCCTACCTCCTGGGAACCCCTCTATCCACACGCAGTATTTCTCTCTCCTTACACCCACTCCTGTAGCTGAACTCTCCATACTCCTGTACCCAGATGTCAAACTAGCCTGGCACACTGATCTGACCCAACTATCAGACAATACCCTAGCCTGACACTAACCTTCAGTGACCACTAGGAGTTGTTATTTCCACCCTGGTTTTGGCCCAGTACTAGCCCGTTTTGAACCTCCTGGACAGTGGAACCTGCCCCTGCCCAGGTCCTTTTCCTCTTGCCCACCAGGGTTAGAACCTTGTACCCTGTCCACCAGAGTCCGTGACCCTACCACTAATCCAAAGCGGTATCCACACTTTCCTGGGGGCATACAAGATACTTGTACCCTTCCGGCCTTGTGCTTACATAGGCATTATGTTTGTGCCCCTTCTCCTCAAATGTCTCCCCCTCATTCTCTTGCTAGTACACACATCCCATCAGCCAATCATATTCACAGGCCCACTCATTCCAGCACCCACAACTCTCCCTGACCCAGTACGATTGCACCCTACACTTACCATGGACCCTGGCCTGCTGCACCCACTCCCTATCTACCCCCCGCCATCTACCCTGACACTCTGTGGTTGGAATTCATCCATGCCCACCCAAACCTCTCGAACCCTGCCCACCTTTCACCACCATACACCCCCGTCCCCAGCTGCACACCAAAGAAGTTGACTGTTGCCGTGTCCAGATCAGAACCTCGGTCCTCCTGCTTCTACTTTCTGGCAACATACATCCCAACCCAGGACCAGCCCCCTCCCACCCATCAGCTTGGCCCACTGGCCTTAAAATAGCCTCTATGAACATATGCAGCCTGCTGAAAAAATTTGACGCCCTCCAGTGCTGGGCCACGGCACACCAACCAGACATCATAGCCCTGGTAGAAACCTGGCTGCCCAAATCCACCCCGACTCTCTTGTCTCCCTCCCCGGCTATACCCTATACCGGGAGGACTGAGTAGGCAAATGAGGGGAGGCTGTGCAATCTACACCAGGGACATAATTACTGGTCAAGCACTCCCTACCCCTGCCCTTGTAAATGAGGCCCAGGCCCTCACCCTCAAGCTCTCCCCTGACCCCTCGAGGGGCCTTCTCTATTTCACCACTGCCTACATTCCCCCCAGAAACCAGAACCCAGCCCTGGTATCACTAACTGACTATCTGGCCACCCGTCACCATATGGCAGAGCAAATCTTAGTTGGTGACCTAAACGTAAACTGGCTCAGCCCCTCCTCTTCCTCAATCCAGGACACTTTTACTGCCCAAGATCTGACACAACTCATCACCCAACCCACTAGAATAAACCCCAAAACAGGAACCAGCACCCTACTTGATGTACTCATCACCAATCGACCCCAAAAAATCCCAAACATCCAGGTCCTACCAGACGCCCTAAGTGACCACTTCCCTATCCTATTTCTATGGGCAGCCCCCAATTCCAAACCCAAAGCTCAAACCACCCTCAGAAGGTGCCTTCGTCCTGGTGGGCTGAAAAAATGTAGGCAGTTTCTTACCCAGATAAACTGGTCCCCCATTCAGCATGCACCCGACATTGACACTGCCCTCGCTTTCTTCTCCCGAACGTTCAACAATGCCTGTGATCTCTTTGCACCCTTCACAAAAACCCGATCCAAAAAACAGAATGCACCCTGGGTCAGCCCTGCCCTCCTACAATTACTTAGAGATCGGGATAACCTCTGGCACCGTGACACTGAAATAGGCCGGCTGGCTGATAGACAAGCCTACAATGCAGCCCGGAAGAAGTGCTCTTGGGCAGTCCGTAAAGCCAATGCTGACCACTACCAGGCCACCCTCACCTCTTCCTGGGGCTCGGCCCGCAAGTTCTTGGATAATATTAAACAGTTAAATGGAAAGTCACAGTCCCCTCCCCATCTCAGCTCTCTAGTGATGGTACTACCTCCACCGATCCTGCCTTCATAGCTAACTGCCTCAACACCACTTTCACCGACCTTAGCTCAGTCCTCCCCAGTAATTTCTTTGAACCCCCCCCTAAAACAACCCCTGCCCGTCCGCCACCACCCTAGCTTCCCTCTGTGCAAGGTATCTGCTTGGGAAGCCAGACCCATCCTTATCAAAGCTTTAAATTGCAACAATCCCGGCAGTGACTCACTGGACCCCAGCATCCTCAGGTTGGTGCTAGATGAAGTCCTAGCCCCCGCTCACCAGCCTGCTAAACCGATCGCTCTGCCTGGGACAATTTCCTTCTGCTTGGAAATCAGCCATAGTCACGCCCATTCATAAAGGTGGTGACAGGTCTGCAACCAACAACTATCGGCCAATCTCCATCCTCCCTTCCCTCTCAAAAGCCCTGGAAAAAGTTGTGGCTATTCAAATCACCGAATATCTATCCAAGCATGACATCTTATGCCCTGAACAGCATGGCTTCTGTGCTGGCCACAGTACCAGCACTGCACTAATTGAATTATCCAATTTCCTTCACTCCTCCCTGGACACCAGCTCACTAGCTGGTGCAGTGTTCATTGGCCTATCAAAGGCTTTTGACACTGTCTCCACCCTCTCTTCTGCTGAGCGCCCTCTGCCACTGGTCTGTAGCTGGCCCTGGCATGGTGCTCAAGCTACCAAAAGCGCCCAGTGCAGTGTGTTAAAATCAGTGGAACACTCTCTGATACCCATCCCATACACTCAGGGGTTCCCAAGGCTCCATCCTGGGCCCTCCTTCTCACTCTATCTGAACACCCTGCCCAGTGCTTGCTCTGGCAAAATGCTTCTGTATGCTGATGATGCTGTCATTTTTGCCACCCACCGCAACCCCATCTCCCTTCAGGATTCCCTACAACAGTCCTTCAATGAGGCAGATGCCTGGTTTAAGGAGCACAGACTCATCATTAATCTTAAAAAAACCAAAGCTATGCTTTTTGCCCACCCCCAAAACAAAACTAGCAACCACCCGCTCCATATTCTTCCAAGTACCAAACAACCTCTGGAACAAGTCTGCTCCTACAAATACCTCGAGATTACCTTCAACTCAGCACTCACATTCCATGAACACATTGATGCCCTTGCCTCCGCCACCAACATACAGCTTGGCATCCTCTTCCGCCATCGAAACTGCCTCCCCCACAAATGCTCTCCGGCTCGCTGTCACATCCTCAGTACAGTCCCTGGTAGACTATGGCCTACCAATCTATGGTGCTGCTAGCACTACTGCCCTCAAAAAAATTCACATAACCCTAAATAAGGCTTGCAGACTGATTACTGGTGCCCTGAGGCTCACACACACCTGTCAACTGTATAATGATGCTGAACTCCTGACCCTAGATGAACGGCTTCGCTATCATACCTGCCTACTCACAAAAAAAACCCTACTCGGGCTCTCTCCACCAGGGGTGACTGCATCCATCCACCGGATCCCACCCACTGTTTCTACACAGTCCTCCTACAAGACCGCTCTACTGGTCCCCAGATCAAGAGCCACTCATGGTCAGAGGTCCTTCTGGTACAGAGCCCCACTCTGGTTTAACTCTCTCCCTGCCACCATCTCCAATGCCATCACAATCTCCAAATTCAAAACCACCCTTCGCAGCCAACTCCTCAACACTCGTAGCTGTTCCTGTCTCTGATTGAGGCCCCACCTCGACCTCTCCACTCATGACAATGCCCACCAGGCAGCTCCCCACCTAGCCCACCCCATCCCTTACCCAGCACACCATTCCTAAGTATATCCTGGCCAGAGGCTGCTGTCTCATGACAGTTAATTGCTCAGCTAGTGAAACCAATTGTGTCAGACCTATTTCTATTACATGTACCATGTAACTCAAATTTATGTTGTTTGACCACAGTGTGACGTGGCACCTCTAACAAACGCCTACTTGAAGAAAACCTGTACTATGTAATCTAAATGCTATGTATGTCTCAATGTGACGAGGTACTTTCGGAAATGAGCCTCTGGCTCAAAGGTTGTAAACTGATTCTCACAAATAAAATAAATAAGTCTCACAAACACACATAGTCCAGTGTGTGTCCAGTCCCACTAACAGTGTGTGTATGCAGACATCAGGTACCGTATGATGTCACAGGCCCACCAGTTCCTGTTGCTTCAGATTTCAGTCCCAGACAGAAATACACAGCCCTTCAATCCCAACCCCCAGTGGCTTTTCAGTATTTAAGTAAGCCTACAAAACAAGGTTGGTGGGAGGGCTCTTACCAACACCAGGCAAACATCACTTTTAAATTTCACTATAATTATCACTGCCAAACAAGTGTTCCCAAGCCCCAAAAGTTACAATATCACAGTCCAAGTAACAGCTCTAACTCAAAGTAGTAATTTTTAACACACAGAACTAATTTCACGTACAAAACTATTCAAATATTTTAGTGAAAACAGAATATAAACCCAGAGCTCTGTCCTTACCAGCCTCCTGCTTATGTTCCCAAGTGAACAATGAAGGACAAGGTGATTCTTGTTAGTTTCCCCTCCCCCTAGCACCAGGCAAACATCACATTTAAATTTCACTCTAATTATCACTGCCAAACAAGTGTTCCCAAGCCCTAAAAGTTACAATATCACAGCCCAAGTAACAGTTCTAACTCAAAGTAGTAATTTTTAACACACAGAACTAATTTCACGTACAAAACTATCAAATATTTTAGTTAAAACAGAATATAAACCCAGAGCTCTGTCCTTACCAGCCTCCTGCTTATGTTCCCAAGCTGTCCCCGAAATGTCTCTTGGTTTGCCTGAAAGGGCTGCTGGTGCACTTGCTCCTTTCCCCCACTGTTCTTTTCCCAACTGCATCTGCACTTTGTCGCTGGATGGTGCCCCCCACCTTTTGCGCAAACATGCAGGAATCGGCAATTAGGCCAAGAACAAAATGCCCGATTGTATCTCCAACAGGCATTTAACACTATTCCACCTCTCCTTTCTCCTTCGGCCTCCTTGTCTGTTGGACCTGTATAAATTTCTAGCCACAGGTCTATCTGCCACTCAATCCATTTTACATCTCCAAAATGTGCCATCCTCTTTCTGAATTTCTCATCGTATCTCAGCCAGCTATGCCCCCCTTTTGTGTACGTGTTCTTAATGATTAGGGAGTAGGTCAAGAGTGGGGTTGCTAACCTGGCTTCTTCTCGATGGTGATAGCCATGAAATAAGTAAAGCCTGTGGACCAGTTGTCCCAGGTCTTCCCTTTTCCTCTTACCCCTTTCCTAACAGCACCACTGTCACCGCCATATCCTTCTTCTCAAAGCTGTCCCTTTCTTCAAGCTTGTCCATGTTGTCCACGTTCGCTAAGGAGAATATGTCAACATATTCCCCTTTCCATATTTTCTCCTTTATGGCCGTCGGCATGTGATCAGCTAGTCTGACCCCTGGTGCTCCCACTTCCCTACTGGGTGTGGGCCCACTCACCCTCACTTCACTTGTTCCTGCCCCTTTTATTTCACCTAATGCTTTCTCCAGTTGCCCCAGCCCATTCTCCCCCATGTTTTTCAGCATCTGCTCCACATATTCCTTTATGCTGCTTTCGAGTGTTACCACTGGATTACCTGTGGGGCTTGGTTGCAGGCCACTGAGTCCTGGTGTGGTATCTCCCAGTGCTGGTGTAGGTCCTGGCCCTAGCAGTGGGACCAGCGGAGTGCAGGCCACTGGTGTTGGTATGGGGCAGAAAGCAGGAGAAGGTACTGTGTTATTTGGGGGTTGATCTCAGGGTGTCTCCAGAGCTGGCACCCCCTCTTCAGGCCCAAGCTCCAGCACTCATGCTCACTTTGGCACCCTCTTCTCCTTCCCTTGCCCCTTCCCCTGTCTCCCCTTCCTCTTAGTACCTTGTTCAACTCCGTCTGGTTCTGCCACCTCTAGTAGCCGGTTGGCCTTTTCCACCAAGTCCATGACTGCTCGATAACACTCCTCCTTATTTGTTTTCCCTTTCTTTGGTGTCACCTTCTCATACCTACTAGACAGTAAAGACACATAATCAACATAAATTCTTTCATTTATTTTTTGCTTGCCTTGCTTCCCTCTGCCCCCCATAACTGTCCCCCTGTGCTCTGGTTTCCTTCCCGGCATTTCTCAGTGCCTCCCACGCACTTGCTTTGCATGTCCCACCCCAACTGCTGCAGGGCCTGTGTCCATCCCACACCTGGTGGTTCCTCCCCCCCAGTTCAAATGAAAATACTTCTTTACTTGGAACCCCCCCTTGCTCACCCCAACCTGGCATGAGGCATTCCGCACCTGCCACCCATGATTATTGGATCAGTCGCTAACCAGTAGCCCAGATGGTGCCCAGCCACTCCTGTGTGCCCTGCATAATACCGGCCCTCTTCACTATATTATTTTTTTTATATGGGCTCATTATACCCAAATTTATGCCCTCCTGTTGACCCTTATACCAACAGAGGCATACCTCACCGCTGTATGGGAGCATTGTACCATGGAATTACCAAACCTCCTTTTTATTATTTTTTCCTTCAAACTTTATCAACACAATTTTCCACAACAATGGAAGCAGCAAACATGAGATGTACAACTTGGATACAATATCATACTCTACTCAAACTGCCCCCTCTCCCCTGTACAGCAGTATTATGCCTCCTTATTACATAAGTTCTAAGACATTATACATCAGTATACAGGGATAGTTAATATAAAACAATACTTATATCTGGGTAGTTATAATTAAGGTGTGAAGGGGATCCCAGATATGTGTTTAAGTGGGAAAACTATTGTGGAGACTAGCTATAGCTTTCTCTGTACGAAGGTTAACAAGGATTTCATTCACCCATTCCTGTAATGTTGGAGTGACCTTATCTTTCCAATGCCATAAAATAAGTTTTTGGACAGATAGTGCAATCATAGAGATGTGAAATCTCCTCACCCTAACCTTGATGGAGGACAGGTCCCCTAGGAGACAGATGTCAGGTGTAAAACACTTCTGCAGACCCAATAGGGGGTCCAGGAAGGCTTTAATAGCATTCCACAAAGAAGTTATTTTGGGACACGACCAAAATATATGGAGGAGTGTTCCTTCTCCCTGGAAACATCTAACGCATATGTTTGACTCGAAACCTCATTTCACTAACTTCACTGGGGTATAGTACATATTGTGTAAAATGTGGTATTGCATAAGGCGCAATATATCTTGGGACACATATTTATGACAGGACTTCCATAAGTCCTACCAGTTGAGAGAGTATTGGGGAAAGATAGATCCCCAGAACCTAGTCGGTCCAAAGGAGCCCCCATACTGTCTATGAAACAAATCTTGATGTAATTTAGAAATGACACCCAAGGACCCTAATAGGGAGGAGGGTTCCTGAATCAGGGCCCTAACCGGCTGGCAAGGGGGGTATTGCCAAAAACTGTTATAAGCAAATGCTTTAATTGGACCACTTTAAATTGTGAGTATACTGGGATATTCAATTTCCAGGTAAGTTCATGTACTGAAAGCCACTTTGCCTCATCATCCAAGAACATGGATACTATCCCATCTCCCAACTGGGACAGCCATGTGCAGAGAATCAGCTGTTTATTCATGGTGAAGGTCAAAGAGTTCCAGATAGATTGGGCCAGGTCCAAATGAGAAGTATAGCGCAGAAAAGAACAAAGCAGCGTGTATACTTTCAAGGAAGTCATAAGAATGGGGCATTTCTCAGCACCTTGTAACTGGGACACTTTTACATAAAACAGAATTAGGGGATCTGTGTTCATAGACTGGATTAAATCTAGTTCTGTTTTGTGCCAAGTCAGTCGCAGATTCTTGGGACCCAGAAACACCCATTTCAGACATTTAGTCAGGTGGCTGGCCCAGTATTATATAGCCAAGTGAGGAATCCGCAATCCCCCATCAAATTTAGAGGCAGCCAGCTTATAGTATGCCAGTCATGGGTACTTGTTTGACCAGATAAAATTGGTGAAGAGTCTATACATTTTCTGAAATCAGGATAAGGGGATAAATGAATTAAGAAGAGAGAGGGAATAAAAAATTCTTGGGAAGATATTCATCTTCATTATGTTAATCAGGCCCAATGGTGAAACCGGGAGTTTGGACCATCTATCCAGATCCTGAATAATTAATTGGGAAAGAGGCTCCAAATTTTCTTTAAACCATGCTGAGGGACTACGCGTAAGTTTGATGCCCAGATACTTTAGCATCCAGGGTGCCCAGCACAAACTGAAGGGGGTAATATCAGTCTTAAAGACCTTATGATTCAAGGGGAAGAAAGAGGACTTATTAGCATTTAGTTTGTAATTTGAAAGGGCACTGAATTTAGCAATTTCCCTGAACAAGGCCAGAACAGAAGACACTGGTGGGATAAATAAAGAAGAAGATCATTTGCATATGCTGTAATCTTCACCTTGTTGCACCCCACCCAGATGCCCTGTATCCCCACATTGTTGAGGATATTTTGAATGAGAGGTTCCAGATAAAGGTTGAATAAGATGGGAAAGAGGGGGCAACCATGCCTGGTACCTGAGTGTAGAGAAAAGGTCTTAGAAAATGTACCGTTTCTTGAAATCTTTGCTGAAGGGGCTTTGTATAATGCACGGATCAAGTCTATAAAGATGGCAGGAAATGGTTAGAAGTATGGCAGCTAGGATTCAATGCAAAGAAGTGCAAAATAATGCACCTGGGAAACAGGAACCGAGGGGAAGAAAACACAATGGGGGGTAGTAACAACAACAAAAAAGGAAAGGGACCTGTGGGTAATCATATCAGATGACCTTAAGGTTAGCAAGCAATGTGAGAAGGCAGTAGGAAGGGCTGGGGGTATACTGGGATGCATAGGGAGAGGCATCACCAGCAGAAAATAAGAAGTTGTTATCCCTCTGTACAGACAGTTGGTGAGACCCCATCTGGAGTATTGCAACCAGTTCTGGAGACCCCATCTCCGCAAGGACATAGACAGGATAGAGGCAGTCCAGAGGAAGGCAACTAAAATGGTGCAGGGTCTGCAAGAGAAGCCATACGAGGAGAGACTAAAGGAGCTTAATATGTATACCCTTGAGGAAAGAAGTGAGGGGGGACATGATAGAAACTTTTAAGTACCTCGGTGGAATCAACAAAGTCCAAAAGGGTAGCATCTTTCAGAAAAAGAGATGTCCAAGAACAAGGGGACACAATTTAAAGATAGAGGGGGCGGTTCAGGGGCAATGTGAGGAAGTGTTTTTTCACAGAGAGAGTAGGGGATGCATGGAACAGCCTTCCTGAGGAGGTTGTGGGGTCTAAAACTGTGGGAGAATTCAAGAATGCATGGGACAGACATAAGGCAATTCTTGTGGGGGGTAGGAAGAAATAGGCTGTTGGTTAACTAGGATCTGCGGCCTATCCTGTAGGTAGGGAAATGGGCAGACTAGATGGGCCAAGCAGTCCTTATCTGCCATCAAAGTCTATGTTTCTATTACAAGAAATGGGCAGACTAGATGGGCCAAGCGGTCCTTATCTGCCATCAAAGTCTATGTTTCTATGTTTCTATTACAGCAGGCTTGCTGAATTTACTAATAACATTCATGAAGTCTTGGATAGTGGAAACAGGTTTGGAAGAGTTTATGTTGATTTATCCAAAGTGTTGGACTTGTTAAATCACAATTTATTATTGAAAAACACAAGGTAATTTGTCGACATTTCTTCTGGTAAATCTCTGTGTCCCACAAGGATCCATCTTTGATCACTTATTGTTTATTTTATTTTTAAATGATCTCTCTGGTGCTACTCAACCAATTCAAATTCTGCTATGTAGGGATGATACTAGAGACTGTGAATTATACCACCATTATGTGCCTGAAATGATAACTCTGCACCATAACTGTATCACTATATTATTGTAAATGTACTGTATAGTTATTGTAATTTTGTACTGTTTTATTGTCTACTCCCCAGCCCTTTTCCACAAGATGCATTTGGAAAAGAGGAATTCTGCTCAGTATCCCTTCCTGATGAAACTGTTAAATAAATAATACTGTATATTGTTTGCAAATTATTAAGATTTTAGTAAAGTAAATGACATACTACAAAGGGGCTTTGGCAATAGTCAAAGATGAATTGAGTGAATGAGGTTATGCCTAAATGAAAATAAATAAATAAATAAATAAATAAAGGATTATATCAGTGGAACATAAGGGTCAATTGCTGGAAGAAGTAGGCACTTATTAATATTTGGGAGTTATACTGGATTATAATTTATCATACTTGTTGCACAAACTGTAGATGCCTTAGTTAAATCTGTTAATATGAAATGTGGTGTTTCAATTCAGAATAACTCTAATTTAACTACAGAAGCTCACAAACAAATTAATGTTGTCCCTTATTATTCCAATAATTGAATATGGGCTAGTGGAAAATCCCTCTGCTGGTAAGACTGCATTGTATAGAATAGAAATACTTCTGAATAGGTCATGTAGATTTGCTTATACCCTATCTACAGGTTGTCATACGTGTACTATATTTTCCATTGCAAACCTGCCGACTGAGGATAAATTATTTACCTGGATGTTGGGCCTGGAAGATGAACTGTGGTCAGTGGGTTAAGTAGGAATTATAGAAGTTCCACTATTACTAAGGCATCTAGGAGGCTAGTTTTGAAACCACCATGCTGCAGAACAGAAAACATACTGTAGCTCAAGATTCCTTCTACTGTAGATGAGGTTGCCTCTGGAATTTGTTACCTTATGAAATCACCAGTACTGATTCTTAGTTACAATCTGCACAAACTTTGAAGTCATATTGGAACATGCTGTATTCTTGTACTTGTTATGATTAGGCTGAATAATCTTTGTAAAATCTTTGTAAAATTGTTTTTACATGTATTTGTTCTATGTGTGGTCACCTATGAAAACATGCAAATATTGTCCTTAGACCTTCATTTTAAGTAACTGATAACCCACCACAGGGTGTGCATTTACTGGGGATTAATCAACACCCTGGGTACATTGTGAGACATGAGCCTGCAGGCTGAGTGTCCTCACAGCACCCGGGGTGTTGATTAATCCCCAATAAATGCACCCTGGACTGGGTTATTGCACTTATAACATAGGCCACATATTGACAGAAATTGACAAAAATTTGATGATTAACAGGGCAAAACAGTGGGGACTACTTAGTGTTCCTACGCTACTTTTGGCCATAGTACCACATCCATCTGTGTTTTGCCACAGCAAACTAGTGCTTCTTACTGAAGTTTGTGGGAACACAGGCTAAGACAGTAGTATCAAGGGGCACACTGTTCTGTGTTTCATAGTTCTGATTTCTTCTATATGTTCCACATACAGGGATGGGGACAGACACAGAGATACACAGGTGTACCATGCTGTGTCTCTCTTTTCCATGTACTGTACCATATGCTGCTATTTTAAGTACTTTATTACTGCCTGCAGCTGCTTACTTTGTTATATGTTCTATTAGTTGAAGACCACCGCTGCTATTGTGAGATTGTAGGAAGACATAATGGGCTCCGATTGCACCGTTCCATGGACTGTGACTGTGCACAGTACGACCGACATCGCTGATCGTCCACAGCAATGGACATGAGTGACACAGAACAGCTATTGCTGACAGAGAGAACAACATTTCTCTCTTGCAGAACTCGCTCGCTCACTGTTACTGATACTGCGGTTGGTTGGACAGTAATGCAATGCAACGCAAGCAGGGCTGACAGCTGCTGTGACACGGAATGGGACGTCCCTGCTTCCTACTAAGTGCACATACTATGTGGCACAGATAAACACATTCCCACTCCACAGAGCCCATGGCACACTGGATATCAGAGCATGGGACAGAGTGTCAGGGGAATTGGCTCTAGGTGTCTCTGTTGATGGAACATGGCTCTTCAGCACTTGAGATAGTACAATGGGTTGTGTAGCTGACAGGAATGCGCTCATCAGACCACACGACACTCTGTCGGGGGGACTCAGTTGTCTGTGTCCTTTCATCGGGAAACATCTGTTCACATAACGAAGCAGCTCAGTAAGTTGCACAGAGACCACATTAAGGAACAGCAGGACGTGCGATTAATTCCCTGCTATCACGAACCAACTATTCCCATACTTCCTCTGTGCTGTTTCATACAGATACACTATGATGTCAAATTTCCACTGGCTGGGTGGGTGGGCAGGCATGACCTAGGCTGTCAGTGTTCTATGGGGTAGCTGCCTGGGTGGCAAGACACAGACTGGAAAATCCTCGCTTAGCGACAATCACAATGGCTGCCTAAAATAATTGTTAGGTTATTCCATAACAAGATCCAGAGGACTGATTGATTCATTTCAAGGGACTGATTACCACATGCAGTTACTGTGCGTCTTTGGGGAATTAATACATGGTCATGTGAGTGACTTGCACCAATCAGTTTGCTCCCTGCTACAAACCCATATTATAAATAACAATGAATGAATTAATTAAAAGCTTTAAAGCTGTTGGAATGAGGATGAAACTCCACAGCAGCCAGCCTACATCAAGGACTGAAACCAAATGTGGTTTCAGTCCTCGACTTCCATATCCATCCACCATATGGAACCACACATGGGCATGGTCCTCATCCTGCAGAAACATCCAAACACTTGCTCAGTTTTTGGTCTACAGATCAAGAATGACTGCAGGAGAACTTTGCAAAGTTGGTATTGAACTCATGTATTTTATTAAAGATCTCCCTGGGAGCATAAAAACCAACCAGGGAGAGAAAAAGATGGATCAGCAGCTTAAAGAGGTTCCAAACATCTTTAGTGATGAGGACTGAACAACCCTAACTGCCTTTATGGTGAGTTTATAGGATAGAAACAGAAAGATAGACAGTGATAGCAGAAAAAGACCAACAATCCTTCCCATCTGCCCGAGTTCCCTATTCATCCCTAGGACCTACTGTCCCTCCATGGTCTTAGCCTTCCTCATTCCCCATTCCCCTACCAGCTTCTGCCTCCCAGGGCAACCACTATACCCTTCATTCTATTCCAACATGCTTTTTATTTAATTAGTGATTGAAATGTTTCACCAGGAAGGCACACTAAGCAACAAGTCACTCGTCTCCCGGTGTGACCCGAGGGGAAGGGGTACAAGTGGAATGAGACATTAAACATTCAAGTTACAAGATCAACATTAACATACAGTTGTAAGGCAGTGTTATAAACAGTGCTGGGTTAATAAGTAAACAACTGCTTATGTGAAAGAAAAGGGGGAAGGGGGGGGAAGGGTGAGGTGGGGAAGGGAAGAGTCATGTCCCTGGAGACCCCTTCGGGATGTGAAGAACCCTGCAAGGGGGCTGGGGGAGATCAGGGAGAAGGGGATAAGGCAGTGTCCCAGAGAGACCCCTTTAAGATGGTGGAGAAAGGGAGTAGATGAGAAATACAAGCCCCTTGGGAGGTAGGAGAGGGAACCATGTAGAGCATTTAGGGTCCTTTATATTCTGTGAGAGATCAATGGAGGCTAGGAAGGGGAAGCAATCAGGAGGAAGGGGAGGAGGGCTAGAGATTTGGGGGTGGGTGTGAATGGGTGAGAGGGTGTTATAAAGGAGGAGGTGAGGTACGGAGGGAGCTCACCCAACCAGAGCTTGGAGGTGAATTTAGCACAGTGGGAGAGTCGCCTATTTGTAAGAGAGGTGAAGGATCGGGCACAATAAAGATCACAGTGATGGGTGTGAGGGGAGACATCCAGGGCAAAGTGGCAGAAGGAATTGAAGAGGGTGTCCAGTCTGGCCAGGGAGGACTTCATGGCAGCACCATAGACTACATCACAGTATTCTAAAATGGGCAGTATCATCTTTTGAGCAAGTTCACACCTAGCTGTAGGAGGGATGCAACTACAGTTCCTGAACAGGGCAACAAGCTTGGGGTGCAGTTTTTTTCTGGATGGCGTCAATATGTCCAGAAAAGTTTAGGTTTTGGTCCAACCAAACACCTAAGTACCTGAAGGATGATGTGTCCTCAAGTAAAGTCCCCTCAAGGGTGTGAAAAGTGGGTAGAGAGGGAAGCCTAGAGAGTCTCTGCCTTGTGCCAAAGGTCATGGAGAAAAGTATTTTTGGCATTGAGGAAAAGTTTATGATTAGCAAACCAGAGCTAAACCTTGTCGAAGTCTTGCTGTAAGCTGGTTGTAACCTCAACAGAACAGGAGCCAGATGTATACAGGACTGTATCATCAGCATACATATGTATAGTGGAAGTTGGGGAACAAACAGAGGGAATGTCATTTAAGAAGATGGAGAATTGGAGGTGCCCTAATACCGAGCCCTGGGGAACTCCAGTGCTAATCAGGAGGGATGGGGAAGTGGCATCCAAGATCTTAACTGATTGGATTCTACCAATAAGGTAGGCCATGAACCAGTTTGTGGAGGAGGGAGATAGGCCAGCTGATGGGATTAAGTCAAGGAGAAGGGAGTGAGAGACAGTGTCAAAGGCCTTGGCCAGGTCGACAAAAATGTCAGAGGTAATGTGGCCATTGTCCATCATGGTTAGGATGGAGTCTGTGAGCCACAGGAGAGAGGTAGTGGTTGAGTGGTTTTTCCTGAAACCAGACTGGAAAAGGGTGAAAAAGGAGGTTTCAGATAGAAAGGAGGTGACTTGGGAGAGGACAAAGTGTTCTTGAAGCTTGGCAAGGATAGGGAGGAGACAAATGGGGTGATATTTGCTGGGGGATGAGGGGTCACTCCATTTGGATAGAGGGAGGACCACAGCATGTTTCCATGAAGAGGGGACTGAGGCAGTAGAGAATGAGGAATTTAGGATTATTGAGAGGGGGTAGGCAATGGCCAAAGTGGAGAGGGAGAGGAGTTTTGGGTCAAGGCCATCAGGTGAGGCACCTTTAGACGAGTTGATGGTGAAGAGGGCACTTAGGGTATCATTTGGGGTTACAGTAGGAAAGAGAAGGGAAGGTGGGAGGGTGGTGGAGGGGCATACCAGTAGAGGGGTGGGGAGGGAAGGGGAGGAGGGAGGGAGGGATTTCAGTAGCTCAGTGGTGCAGGAGGTATAATAGGAGTTAAATTCTGCAGCTACAGCTGGTGGGTTGGAGGCTAGTGAGCTATTTACTGTATGTAACAGGGTGGTGGGTGAGGTGAGGGGGTAAATAGGGTGTGCACCACCTTCCAGAACGTTGAAGGGGAATTTATGATGGTGATGAAGGCAGATTTTAAATATTCAGACTTGGCTAATCTTGTAGCCCTGGTGCATGCGTTTCTGAGCATCTGGAAGTTCATGAGGTCACTAGGATGCTGGGTAGCTTTATGGTGCTTCCAGGCTAGATCGCTAGCCCTGTGGCAGGCCAGAATTTCAGGAGTTATCCAAGGTAAGTGGTTACCTCTGACTGTAGTTTGCTTGAGTGGGGCAAATGCATTCCAGTTTACAAGAAAGATTTCTTTGAAGGAGGAAGGGCTTTATCAACTGAGGGGAAGGAGGTTAGGGGGGACCGGTGAGAAGTGGCAAGATTACTCAAGAGAGGTTCAAGGTCAAGAGACTTGAAAGAGCATAGTTGTATGGTTTTATGTGGTGATTTAGTTCTGTGGACGTTCCTAACTATGACTTTTGGATTATGGTCACTGAGAGCATCAGGGAGGATGCCAAAGGTGATGATGAGGCAGGGATGGGAGATAAGGGCCCAGTCAAGTAGGGAGTGTTGTTTTGTCTTGTGGTTTGGGTAAGTGGGTTTGGAGATCAGCTGGCAGAGGTTTAGGGCTCCGATTTCATTTTTAGTTTTGGTTGTTTTAGGTGACAACCAATTTATATTGAAGTCACCTAGGATGAATAATTATTCCAAGACCAAGCAAGGTGAGTGGTGGAGGTTAGGAGGTCTAGCGCAACTGAAGGATGAACATTTGGGTGGCAGTACATGCCAGCTATGAAGATTGGGAGAGTGAAGGGGAGGGTCACATTGATAGCTAGGGCATCATGGGTCTCAGGATTGGAGGATGAGTAGATGATGGAGAATATTGGATGTAGGCTAGGACATAAATGGCCACATCGCCACTCCTGCCAGCACAGTCTTGCCTTAGTAGTGAGTAGCCAGGAATGGAGACCGAGTGGTCAGGGATACTACTCTTTAGCCAAGTTTCTGAGATGATTAGAATGTCTGGTTTTTGAGTGCACACCATGGTCTGAATCTGGTCTATTGTTTGCAACAAACTGCAGGTGTTTAGATGTAGGATCTTTAAGCCCTTTGAGAGGGCTGAGAGAAGACAGCAGGGGAGGTAGTAGAAGAGGAGGCACCAGAGGAACAAGGGGCAATAGAGCCTGGGTTGAGGTGGATATCCCCAGCAGACAGCAAGAGGAGGGCTAGAATGAGAAAGTGGAGCTTGGATGATTTTGAAGGGTCTGGCAAGGAGGTTGGGAGTTTTGAGTAGAAGGGAGTGGATGAGTCAGAAAGAAGAAGGTGGAGAACCGCAATGAATGTGAACTCCGTTATCAAAGCCGCATGAGGAATAGTCGTAGAGTGAGACCATATTTCAAATGGCAAGAAGAGAATGATACCATGGATGTGGGTAGGGGACTGGAGATAGTAACTGATGGGGCTAGGAGAGTTATTAGGAATAGGTGAGTAGAGAACAAGTGGAGGTGGTAAAGAGAGGGATATGAGCAGAACAAGGGGGGGAGAGGAAAGGAGAGGAGAGTAGGGGATGCACTGTTCATAAGGCAGAGAATTAGTGAATAATTGAATTAGGAAGGGGAAGAATTTGCAAGCAGGCGGGCGAAGGAGGGACTGGCCAGATGGGGGGGGCTGTAGTTTAGGAAGGTATCTATATAAACAACAGCCAGGGATTGCTTAGATAAAGATCATGCCCCTCTAGTGGGAGTACTGTATAACTTGCTAATGGGAAAATGGACACACACAAAAAAAAAGAAGCACAGAGAGTTACACGAGATTTGAAAAATGTGCACCCTCTAGTTAAAACTCTGGCTAGGGAGGCATACAGCAAAGTTCAGACAGTGAAAAGAAGTAGGGAGCCAATCGGGAGCCCAGAGTCACCAGTGCCATCCAATGTTTGAACCCACCAACAGTTTTAGCACCCACCACTTTGGCAGGCAGACTAGTCCATGGCTCTACCACCCTTTCTGTAAAATAATACTTCCTCACATCCTTTCTAAGCCTCCCTTCTGTCAGTTTCCACTGATGTCCACCTGACAGAGAACTAGTATTCAAGATAAAATATCTCCTGCAGTACACCTTGTAAATTCTTTTTAAGAACTTGTAGGACTCTATCACATCTCGCCTCTCCCTTCTGGTCTCCACTGAGTACATATTCAGTGCCCTGAGGTGCTCTTCATAGTACCTACCCTGTTAGCCCTGTTCACTTGTGTTACCCTACAAAGCACCATCTCCAGCTTATCGTTATCCTTTCTGAGGTGAGGACTCCAGAACTGGGCGCAGTACTCCAGGTGTCACCTCACTAAGGATCTATATAGAAGAAGTATTACCTCATTCCCTTCTGCTATCAATAGCCCTGCTGGTACATCCCAGCATCCTACTCACTTTGCTATATTCCTTGTTACACTAACTTGATTGTTTGAGGAAGTCACTAACAGTAAGATCCCCTTCCTCAGCCATAGTGTTAAGTCTCACCCATCCATCCAGTACTCTGTCCTGAGATTCTTGTTCTCTAGGTGCATTACCTTGTACTTTTTGGGTTGAATTTCAACTACCAAACTTTAGACCACCCCTTTAGCTTTTGCATATCACTCAGAATTTCCCTGCTTCTCTTGTCCACCCTCACACAGAGTTTAGTATCATCTGCAAAGATACATAGCCTGCCTCAGATAGCATCACCAGTGTCACTAACGAACATGTTAAAAAAGGACCATCCCCAGAACTAAACCCTATGGTACCCTGCTCATGACCTCCCTCTCTGATGACTTAACCCTATTAACTACAACCCTCTGCTGCCTCCCTCTTAGCCATTTGCCTATCTAGTTTACTATGTCCTTTGCCATACCCAGATCCTCTGTCTTCTTCAACAAGTGACTATGAAGCACTGAGTCAAAAGCCTTGCTGAAGTCAAAGTAGAGCAAATCTACAGCGTGACTCTATCCAATGCATGGATTCACAATACAATTAAATTGAATATGTTATTTGCTTGAAATGCTGTACCAATCCACCCATTATTAAACTAATAGTGCGTGCAGTGATGCCCTCTGAATATGGCCTTCTGGCACAATTACATGTACAGCACAGGCACAAACAGTTTGTGGCCGGTGCAAAGCTTTGAATACCTAACATAGAAACAGACTTTGATGGCAGATAAGGACCAGGCGAAGGTGTCTACAATCCAAATCATCTCCAGTTTTGAACCACTTGTCTCTACCAGAGCAGGAATTCAGCCTTATATCGAATACTATAAACAGGGCCCCGAGTTTTCCGCGATTCCACGGATGCGGCAAACCGCGGAAATATCCGCTGAATTTGCCTTCACCCATGGAATTCGCCGCCGGAACAAACGTCCGCTTCATTTGCAGGCCAGGGTGCCCAATCCCCGTCGGCTTCATCTGTCCCCCCTCAAGATATGCCACGCTGGGGAGCCCACTCCAGCTGCGGCAAACATGCCAATATTTTTTTTGCCAACGGAGGTGCCTAACCTCCGTCAGCTGAACGCCCCTAAAGCCGCTGTGCCACGCTGGGAGCTCCACCCCAGCGCGGGCAAGCTGTCCCGGCCATGTCTTTTTTTTTTCCCCTGTAAAACAAAAACTGTCCCACGGCGCGCCTCCCAGCCCCTCCCACATCCCGCACCCACCCACTGGCGCACCCAGCCTCCCCACACCCCCATACTTACCTCCAGACCCGGCATGATGATCTTGGACCGGGAACATGTCTGCACTCTTCAAAGGCGACCGCGAACTGAGAAATGCTGGTAAGCTGTATAATGGGCTAGATAGGAGGGTTCAACTTTGTGCATATCTCAGGCATTTTGGAATTTTGCACAAATTTTCAACATGGGGTTTTGGGACCCCTTCTCATGAATGATGTCACTGTCATGGCATTATTCAGGCTCGAAGGGTGATTTTGTGCAGTGACTGCGCAGTGACTGCGAAATCACCCTTCGGGACTGAATATCACCATGACAGTGACATCATTCATGAAAAGGGGGCCCAAAACCCCCAAGTTGAAAATTTGGTACCAAAATTCCAAAAAATGACTGTTTAACGAGCGTGCATTGCGCAGTTCCTACGCAGGCTTGTAAGTTCGTGAAATTTCAATATTTTCACTCCAGAGTTTCAACATTGCCATTTCACCACACTGTCTTATGAGTAGTACAGCTGTCATTCTTCACATCTCACCCAAAATGTGTTTCCACCCTTGTAGCGCAGAATGGCGCAGTCGGTGTGCGAAATCAATGTTCCGGACAGATTAATAAAATCACAATGATACTGTTCATGAGCAGAGGTCTTAAAATGGCTATGTTGAAAATTTGGTGACAAACACCCATAAAATGACTGTGTTACGAACGTGCATTGTGTCAGATATGGCGAAAAAAACAAAAAAAGGAAAAAAATTAAGGGTAAAAATGTGCCGCAGAATTGCCACAGAAATTGGTGTTGAGTGCCGCAGAAGTTCTGTGGCAAATGAGAACCCTGCTGCAGAACTTTGCTCCGATGTGCCGCAGAAAAATCGGGGCCCTGACTATAAACATTTACACAGCATGGATTAATAATGGATTTTTATAAAAGAGCAGATTTACAAGCTGAGAGGCTTAGGTTTACTGAGGCTGAAGGAATCAGAGAAACAGAAAGCTTTTACAAATGTACAGAGTAAGAGGAAATCCTCTGTCAGGATACACCTCACAGGAAAGCAGTGAGAAAAAGCAGCCTCAGCAGAAACCTCTCCCAAAACATGAAAGGCAAAAACATACTGATGGAAATAAAATCCCTTGACTGAAAAAGAAACTGGCATCCATCCTGGATCACAGGTATGCTATAGAATTTTATGGCACTGAGGATTTTTAAAAGATATGAAATTTACTTGAAATTTGATTGGTATATTTCAATGGGGTTTTGAACTTGGTAGCATAACTTGGCCATTTCTCAATATTTTTGCCCAAAGTATCAACATACTTTTTTGGGGACACCCCCTTATGAACAATGCAAGTGATGTTAGATCATCTTTTTGGTAATGTTCAATATTTTTACCCCAAATTCCTCAGCTGCAGCCCTGTCAGCTCTGGCCAGAGTTTGTTTTGTGTTGGATTTACCCAAAGGTCAAGAGACACTGGAACATAGTCTGGTAAATTAATCAAGTGAACCGTGCTTTGTTGTACTCTATTCAAATCTACTTTATGTGTGAAAAACATGTCAATTCTAGACTATTCCTGTTAGGCATGAGAAAAAAGTATAATCCTGTTCCCTACCATGCTGTCTCTCCATATTTCCACCAACCTCTGCTACTTCATACTGGCCTGTAAAATTCTGCTGGCACTCTTATTTGTAAATTTATTTTTAGATGATCTGTCATGTTGTGGGTGGACCACACAGTTAAAATTCCTTCCCAGTATAACACACCCTTTGGGTAGCCCCGAATGGCGCTTCAATCTGGCAAGGCGGCACCTTCTCGGCCGCCACCGACTGAACTCTCAAGCTCCAACTGCCCTCGTGGAACCCACCTCTGGACCAGCTTCTCAGGTACCACCGCTGATTCAAGATCACTCTGACGGTGCTCCGATTTGCTGCAGCTCCTTGCAACCGGCTCCTGATTGGACGGCCCGTCAGCTCGACTCACCCAATTGGTGCACCTTTTCTTGTTCGGTTTCTACCAGCATTTGCCTTAGCTTGTAACGCCTGTGATCAAATCTACTGATGGTTTTTGCATTTTGTCTTGTTGCCTGCATGCCATTATTTTACAGCACTGTTGTTAGCCTACTCTGTGTACTAGCTAGATGCTCAGATGCATGCTAGCATCTACAAAAAGTTTCTAATTGTTCTGTAATGTGCATGCCTGCATACTGTCTAGCTTAGCCCACGTTAGCCTTAACACTGAGTCCCTCAATCTGCCCGTCCCCTGTCTTGCTAAAGGAATCCTTGCTAGTTCTCTACCTACTTTTTCTGTATTCTCTGTTTTTTTCACTATCACCCACCTCTCTGTATTGTTTCATCCCCTCTACTGCTAGCAAGCCATCAACATCAGCTCAAACTCGGCTTCACCCCCACCCCGCTCCTTAATTTCTACAAATTTTTTCTCTACCTATACCTTCCCCCTCTTTTTCTCGTAACAGCCCACCCCCTGCCTAGAATATTCACTTTTCTTTTGTCCCTAGTTCTCACCTCCACCCCTCCTCTGACAGTCTGCCACCAATCTCCCTTCCCTTCTTTGTACTAAATTATTCTCTGCTAACCTTTATTTACCCTTTCCCTCTCTTTCCTTCCCTAGATCTGTCCTGAGAGCCCTGAGCGGCGTTTCAATCCAGCAAGGTGGTGTCTTCTCGGCTGCTGCCGACTGAACTCTCAAGCTACAATGTCCTCGTGGAACCCACCCCTGTACCAGCTCCTCAGGTACCACCGTTGATTCAAGCTCGCTCTGGCGGTACTCTGATTGGCTGCAGCTCCTTGCAACCGGCTCCTGATTGGACAGCCAGTCAGCTTGGCTCACCCGAGTGGTGCGCCTTTTCTTATTCAGTTTCTACCAACTTTTGCCATAGCTTGTAATGCCTGTGATAAAATCTACTGATGGGTTTTCTCCCTCACCCCCACCCTCCAGGCCTCCTTTAAATACTCATGTGCCCCTTCTTCCTCTTACTGCCCCTCTCTCATTGGCTCTCTCAAAACCCTGCTGTTTAAACTTACCCAGAGTGTCAAAACAGCTAGATAATTCTGATTAGCCACTACTGTCCTCCCACTTACATATCCTCATTGCCTCTTAGCACTCATGAGCTTGTAGGTTCACACTGGTTGACTAACTATCACACATCTGCTTATTTTTGGCACGTAAATTTCTTCAGCAAAGAAATACTAAAATTTTGCCCCACACTCTAAACCTCATCTTTCTGGTAATCGCAGTCCTTGCCCTCCCCCCTCTGTCCCCCTAGCCCCACTTCCCTTACAGAGTCAAAATGCCGTCCCTCTTCCTGTTGTAAATCAGTTATATTCCCCCTCACCCATGCCTATATCCTGGTCTCACTTGCCCCTGTGCCTCTCTTGCCCATACGCCAATGTACTTTACACTAATATGCTTACTTAGCTCCTGGACACCCTCAGATATTATTAAATGCTATTGTTCCTGACTGCTACAAAAACACTCTTGGTACAAGAGTGCCAAGCTGCACTATTTTATTATTGCCCTCCTTCTCTTATTGGCTGGTGACATAAACCCTAATCTAGGCCCAGCCAAATCACCTCCAGTGGAGAGCCCCAAACTATGACTCACAGCTCTTTCAAATGGTTTAAAATTAACACATATAAACATACGTAGCCTCCTCCCTAAAGTGGACTTGCTACAGCCCCTTGTAGCTTCACTAAACCCTGATATAATTATAATATCAGAATCATGGCTAAATAACAAAATCTGTAACTCGTCTCTCTCCCCTCCCTGGTTTCACATTATCATGTCAGAACCGGCTAAGGAGAGGTGGTGGGGTAGGTAGATGTTGAGGACATACATTTAAACTTTGATATTGGTATCCAACCTTATCAAACTGAGCCCACAGTATCCAGTATTAATCAGTGTGAGGGGGGCACAAACTACATCTGACTCTGACATAGACATTCTGATTCAGATGACACACATTTGAGAATTACCGTGGATTGGTTAGTATTTTTAATTATTAATACTCAATCATTGCTTTATCTGTAATCTAGGGATCATTACCATGCCATCTGTGATAGCAACTCATTGACCTATGCTGCACCACAAATTATATATGTATATCATTTAATGTGTCTTTGTACTCATCAGTTCTGAATTATATCAAGCCATACTGTTTATTGTGTGTTTATGGGGGGCTCTCTAGAGGTGTCCATGTGCACCCATTGTTATCATAATTTGGTGGTGCTTCATTTTAGTTTATTAGGGGCTGTGTTTGAATATGTTTGCTTCTTGTCTTCCATTCCACGTATGTTTGTGCATTTTTTCTTATTGTATATGTTACATATTCTGATATGTGTGTGTGTGTGTGTGTGTGTGTGTGTGTGTGTGTGTGTGTGTGTATTGTGAGGGTGGTGTGTTCCTTTATTGTCACCTGTGTAACCACATTTGGATGTTCAAAACTTGCACCGGCTCCACTAGTCAAATGCTGTTAGATATTGTTGAGGGATAGACAAAAATCTTTGAATAAAAAAGTGCATTGCAAGTCTTACTTTTGCCACTTTGAAAAAAAGCCCAGAATCCCGAGCATGCACATGACATTGCCGTGGACATGACAAGCATTCTCAGGATCATAGGCCTGTTTTTCAGAGTGGTAAAAGTAAGATGTGAAATGCTCTTCATTATTCTTACAAAGATTCCCATGCTTAGAAGAGCATGTACTTTTAGCTCCAACTATCACTTACACTTGTTCAGGAAATTCTCAAATGCGCAATGCATCTTTACACTGAGAAGAGGCATCTAGCAGCAGAAGATTGGCCAAACAATAAGGTAATGTGCTTGGTCCAAGCTAAAGTAAATGTTTTTAAAATTTAGGTAACAGATCTTACTGTTACTCATACTGGAGCACATAAATAGTTTATTTTGCTATAGATGTTATTACAAGCACACTGGTCACACAAGTTCAGTATAGCTGCTGAAAGCTGACAGTGTCCCTTTAATGTGTGCACTGCTCATGCACTGCATTGATAAAAGTTTCCAGAGAGCTGCAAAGTACAGTAAGCTGAATCTGAATAGCAGCTAGAAGCAAACCATTAGGAAACTTTTATTAATTCATTGCAGTGAGCAGTACACACATTAAGCAACTCACTGAAAAATGCTAAACTAATGAGTGGAGGGAGAGTTTAATGTGACTTGTACTGTATGTCATACTGGAATATATATATGCATATACAGTTTGTGTATATGTATTAGACAGTGTCTGTGTTTCACAACAATTAGAAAGTGCAGTACATTAGGTAGGAAAAAGGGGCAGACTAGCTGGGCCACACAGTCCATATCTGCATCACCTTCTGTGTATCTGTGTGTATCAGTTAGGTGGCTCAGTGGTTAGTGTAAAAATTGCTAGTCTACATCCCCACTCTGTCTATATCAGTTTCAGCCGTGTGCATGTCATTGCTGAGTTATATGAGTTCTCTAGTGGCAACCCCCACTGTCTGATGTCCCTCAGAGCCTGAAAAGAAGAAAATGGTCCCACAATGTCTTTTTTGTAATCTGTAAAAATGTGTGTAGACAGTGCACTGCTATGTTATACTGGAATATATATGCATATATGTGTATATGTATTAGTCAGTGTGTGTGTGTGTGTGTGTGTGTGTATCACAACAATTAGAAAGTGCAGTTAGGTGGCTCAGTGATTAGTGCAAAAATTGCTAGTCTATATTCCTGTGCTATCTAGATCAGTTTCAGCCTTATACATGTTATTGCTGATTTAAATGAGGTGTCTAGTGGCAACCCCCACCCTCCAATGTCCCTCAGAGCCTGAAAAGAAGAACATGGTCCCTCAAAATCTTTTTTTAATGTGTAAAAAAAGACCCATCATTGATACAACCCAACACTCCCAACCCGATCTCCCACTGAGTACCCACCACCTCACACACCCAGACACCCCCACACACTCTCAATCACCTGAACAGATGCCAATGTGAAGATCTATTGTTCCATGGAAGACACATCTTGCTGCTAGAACCAGCAACTGATATATGAGAAATAAGGTATCAGGAAACAGTAGGTGGATTCAAGAGGGACTGGTAAAGATATATGGGAATTGTGCAGTAGGGGTGGGTAAGGAACAGGGATGCTTAGGGGTGAAACTTATGAAGGAGGAAAACAAAATGGGAGGGGGCAGCTGCAGAGATGTAACTGTGAGCTGCATCTTGAGCAGTTGAAATAGACAGGCCTACTCTGCTGGCATCTTAGCATGTTAGTTTCATAGTGTCATAGTATAATATGAGCTAGGAGATCATGAGACCCAATATCGCTCGCCACTTGACTCAGTGGTGGTACTCATATGTTTTGTTTCCCATGAATTTGTCCAGGGATTTCTTGAAAGATTCCATTGTTTTACTCATAACTATCACTTCAGAGAGGCTGTTCCTTGTTGAAACTACTCTTTGGATGAGCCATTTTTTCCTCTTGTTAGTTTTACTTATTTCACCTTTAATTTTCAATCCATGTGTGCATGTGGATTTAGTGGTGATTTGTGATGTTAGTCCAATAGTTTCCCACATGTAATTATCTCTTGATGCACAATATACTAAGCATAAATCACCCATTAACCTTCTATAGTTCCTCGAGTATATGCATAAGAACCTCAGTCTTTCACCAAAACTCTTCTGAGGCACTGTCTTGATTCTCTTAGTGGCCCTTCTCTGAATCCCTTCAGTCAGTGCTTCACCCGTCTTGTTTTGTGGGGCACAGAAATGTGAACAATATTCAAGATGTGGTCTCACCACAGATGTATACAATGGCACAATCACTGATGAGTTTCTGCTCTTAATGTTTCTGAAAATACATCCTAGTATGTTATTTCCTATTTTAACTTTGGTTCTGATGTGGGAGTTAAAGGACAATTTGTTAGTAATAGTTACCTCCAAGGTCATGTTCATTAGTTGTCTCTCCTAGATGCAATCCCATTCAGTTTACAGATGTATTTCTGATTTCTTGAGCCTAAGTACATAACCTTACATTTGTCCAGATTGAAGTTCAACTTATTTTTTTATTTTGCCTATCAATCGAGTTGACCCGGACCTTCCTGAAGCTTTCTGACTGCCTCCTGATTATTAACAATGGCTCCAATTTTGCTGCCATCAGCATACTTCCCTAGCCATACCCCTTCTGAAACCTTCATAGATGAAACCACAATGTTAGAAAGTGCAGGTCCCAGAACAGACCCCTGCAGTACTTCACTAGCCACCTCACCTTAAGCTGAACTATATCCTCTGATGTTTACATCTTTTTGTCAACCATGATTCCACCCATGCAATTATATTATTGGGGAGAAGCAACAGGGTACGTAAGATAAGTACAGTAGAAAACCCATTGAAATACATTAAACCAAACTTATCTTGTTTCTCATACAGTACAGCAGTGCCCAATTCCAGCAGCAAAACATGTCTTCGATGAGAGAGTGGCTGTTCACACTGGGACATGTTCAGGAGAATGAGGGTGTGTGGCAGAGTCTGGGGGTGCTGGGTTGATGATACTTAATGGGAGGTCAGCCTGGGGTGGGAGTCACATCACCACCCAGTCTTCCCTAATAATCCCTATCTAGTGTGAATCCACTTGCCCAAACTGAACTCTGGAGCCCCCCCCTTGCCTCTAGGATACCCATGTGTCTATTTCACTCATTCTTAAATTCTGTGACCATTTTAGCCCCTACCACCCCCTCTGGTAGGCTATTCCAGGTGTCCACCACCATCTCCATGAAGAAATATTTTCTCATGTTTGCCCTGAGCCGCCCCCCCAGACTTCATTTTGTGCCCCCTTGACTTGGGGCATCTCTTACTTTGGAAGATGCTTCACTTCTGAACTCTGGTTATACCAGTGATGTATTTGTATGTCTTAATCATGTGCCCCCCTCCATCCCTCCTTTCCTCCAGGGAATATATATTTGACTCCTTTAGTCTTTCCTCATAGGTCTTATTCTGCAGGCCTTGCACCATTTTACTTGCCATGTACTGCACCTGCTCCACCCTATCTATGTTCTTTCTCAGATGGGGCCATCAGAACTGGATGCAGTATTTGAGGTGCGGTCTCATGAGTGTCTTATACAGGGGCAAGATGACCTACCTCTTTCTACTCATGATACCCCTCCCTATGTATTCAACCGTCTGACTAGCCTTTCCAGATGCCTTATCACACTGCCTACTATCTCTTTGCTCTTCTAAGATGATAACTCCCAGGTCTCTTTCCTGCTTTGTGACTATCAGTATCTCCCCACATAGTTCATGCTTTGCCCCTGGGTTCTTGTGCCCTATACGCATGAGTCTTTGCATTGAATCCCAGCTGCCATTCTTCAGACTATTTCTCCAGTTTCCTAAAGTCTTCCCTCATTCTTTCAACACCCTCTTGGATTGTCCACCCTATTGCATACCTTTGTGTTATCTACAAAGAGACATAACTTTCCCTCCAGTCCCTCTGCAATGATCCCAATAAAGACATTGAAGAGGACTGGCCCAAACATCGACCCCTGTGGCACCCTGCTCATCACTTCTCCCTCTCCAGAGTACTCCCTGTTTACCACAACCCTCTGACTCCTGCCATTCAGCCAGTTCTCCACCCATAGAACTATTTTAGGGTCCACCCCTAGGCTGCACAGTTTGTTAGTCAGTCTTCAATGGGGGACAGTGTTGAAGGCCCTTCTAAAGTCCAGATAGGCCACATCCACTGCACCTCTCAGGTCCACTTTCTTAGTTACCTAGTCATGCCATAGATTTTTACAATGAGTTAGTGCAAAACACAGTGCTTATCCTAAATACAGTAACAATTAGGGTTAGATGTATAAATAAATAAATTCCATATAAGGCAGCATATGTGTGTTAGTGTGTGTGTGTGTGTGGTGATGTTCTGTGTGTGTAGACAGTGCATAGTACTGGAATATATATGCATATATGTGTATATGTATTAGTCAATGTGTATATGCATTAGTCAATGTGTGTGTATCACAACAATTAGAAGGTGCAGTTAGGTGGCTCAGTGGTTAGTGCAAAATTTGCTAGTCTACATTCCCCCACTATCTAGATCAATTTCAGCCATATGCATGTCATTGCTGATTTAAATAAGTTGTCTAGTGGCAACCCCCCACCCCAATGTCCCTTGAAGCCTGAAAAGAAGAAAACAGTCCCTCAATGTCTTTGGTGGTTAGTGCAAAAATTGCTAGTTTATACATTTCTCACTGCCAACAGTACCATTTTTATGCAGTCATATTGGCTCTTTCTAGAGTTTGTTTACAAATGTAGTCAACAAACCTCTGTCATGCTGGTAAAACAGTTAAATTATAATCCTACATCACAACCCTAATCTATAATTCTGATTCTGTGGTGAAGGTTGTAGTCTTTAGTCCATTCTGACTGGGGTTAAACTCTCTCATCTTTGTAAATCCCTGATTCCTTTGATTATTTTGGTTCATTATTGAGCCACCCCCCCGTCTTCTCCCCCTTACTTCCCCCTCCCTTAAATCTTTGGACACTATCATCACCGCCAAGTATCCAGGTTTTATGCAATAACTGCACTGCTGAGTTACTACCACTCTTAGGTTTGCTTCCTTACAACAGATATGCCATTCCACCACAGTGTTTAATCAAAGTAATGAGGTAATATTTGCCTTGCACTGACTTTGACTCACCTTCCTTTTAAATTGTCCCCTCCTTGTTCTCTTCTCCTTATGCAGCTACTATGATGGGACATGTCATAGTAAATTCCTGCTTTGCCCTTTTCTGTGGTTCCTCCTCCCTTTTACCTCAGTGTTACTCATTCACCATTCTTTTCTTTTGCCCTTCCCTGTGTGAATTTATATCCCCCCCTTATTCTCATCTATGCTAATTTCACAGTTTGTTGATTCTCCCATGAATCTCCTTCCCTCTGTGGATTAGCCATTTCCCAAGTGGATCATTTATACCCCCAACACCCCTTTGCAGCTTTGTGCTGTACCTCTCTAACCAAAACAATATGTTACATCTGGGGTTCCTTGAATAGGGATCTGTAAATTAAGCATTATGGACTTTAGGTGTGCTTAATGGTATCCCATAACTACCTTTATTCCATATGCTGGGGTCCTAGAAACAGTCTGCATTTACACTTTATCACTTTTCTTCCCTCGCCTCTCCCTTCCCCCCAGCCACTTTTTTGTTGTTGTTGTTGAAAAAGCTAATAACTACCAAGGGATGGAGCAGATAAAGAGTATCTTCTCCTGAAATCTGTCTGAGGATTGAGTAACCTGTCTTCCTCTCATTGATGTATGCTACCACTCTCACCAGGTTTGCCTGCTATTTCCTCCTCCCCCCAGAGCTCTGACGCATGTGAAGAACACCTCCCTGCCTTAGTCAATTTCATTTTTCTTCATGGGTAGAGCTCATTAGTTTTTCCCTAGTCTGACACCATACTTGACAGCTAACCCTCCCCTTCCCTCATTCATTATATTCCTGTGTTTTCTAACTGATACCCCTGTCCAATTTTCTAGTGAATCTCTCCTTCACTGGCTCTTCGTTACTTTGCCCTAATGGTTTTATTTAATGAACTTATTAACAGTTAAAATCCCTATTCCCTGAATTCACTAATGTGCTAAATATGCAGTTATAGAACAGAAAAACAGTAATACTTGCAGTTTTTCAGTTAGCAATCAGAAGTCCAATCGGCAGCCGAGGCAGCGCTTCCCTGAGCTGCTACAACTAGATTGAGAATACCATACAGTTCAGCAAATCTCTTCAGCCATTTGTGTTTGGCCCTACATCTTTCTTCTTTTCTGGGCAGTGTTTGTAGCTCTGCACCATTACTCTTAAGTCTTTCTCTAGATGGCTTGTCAGATCTCCCCCTGGGTGCTGTCTCTTCCAACTGGGACCTGTTAATTACCATTCAGTTTGCCAGAGCTCTCACTCTGGGGATTCCATTTTCCCATCTGGACACTCAATGCTCCATTTCTTCAGCAAAGGGGTGGTGCAGCAATATTCTCTATATCTGTTGCCCTTTCTCTGAAAAAATTCAAAGTCATACTGGCTATATCACATGCACCTTGAAATTCTTCTTTTCCTTAATTTGCTTAGTGATTAGTCATGCAGCCTGGCTTTTTAACTGGAGTACTAGAGAAAAGTCTTGGTCAAAATAAATCTGCTGGTTGTCTGTGTGCATGCCACCTGTAAAATAATTTCTTTAGTTTGGAAATGTAGCATAAGGATAATGATTGATCAGGGTTTTGCAGTAGCTTCCTTTGGTTTGGAGCCCAGTTATCTGTGTACCCATTCAATGGTGAGTGACACATGCATTGGCAGTTTTAATACAGTTAGGTATCATAGGTATTGTATTTCAGAGCTATGAAGGCTATTGTCCATTTTGCTCACCATAAGTTCACTCATAGCCCAGGATGTTATTAAAACCCAAATTAGTATCCAAACGTGTCTTAAAAATATTCAGGTTACTACTGGCAACTACTTCAATTGATAGTGAATTCCATATCTTTGATACTATTACAGAGAACCATTGTCTTCTTTTCCATGTTCTGCAGCATTCACTCATCAGCAGAAGTTCCAAGCAGATCTAAGATGACGTCCATCATAGAAGAAAAACTGTCTTCATCCCCTTCTTGGAATCTATGTATCCATAAATGATTCCTTCTAGCCCTGTTTTCAGCATCCTCCAGCTGCTTCTGTACTTCTTGATCTCTGTTCAAGTATAGTAAGAGCCTGCCATGTGTTCCCTTTGTCTCCTTGAGATCACCTACTTGTTTCTGAGTTGTATTCACTTTTTTATCCATTGGTTTAAGATGCATTTTAAGATTAACAGTGCCAATTTAATTGTTTGTGCTGTGGTGATCACTTTATTAATTGAGGAATTGGCTGCTGACACTTGTTCCTCATTGTCATCAAATTTGCTCTCTGGCTCCATTGAAGAACTCAAGGTGGGTGAAGGTGCACAGGATGTCCCAGGCCTGGACTATCTGGTCCCCAATTTTTCCTGTAACATTAATTGCTTTATCGTACCCACTGCCGACACTGTACCCCCTTTGTTTTGTTGACCGGACATTCTGCTAGTCCTGTTAGTGCTTTGAATCTCTTCAGGAGAGTATTTAATAGGCAACATATGATCTTAGTAGATCGGGTCATTGGACCTGAAAATCCCCTTGCCACCTAGTTCATGACGTCGCTGGAATACCTCTTTTTTGTTTTTAAAAATGAAAAGCAGACTGCCCACCGTAGTGGTGTTACCACAAAAAAACCTTCTTTGTTAACAGTCCAACTCCCACTGTACTTGTCTGTACTTGGGAAAATCCCCAACACAGTCTAGCCACTCATGATGCAGTTGGATAAGAGGCTATTGCGTAATGAATGGCTGCACTGTTTGGGGATGGTTCCAATATTCTGGACGTATGCAGTGAGAGTAAATCAAAGATTTGAAACAAAACAAGGTTGAGTGAAATTACACTATTCACATGCATTTCAGGTCTACTAAGACAGGAAGGAGATAAAACAAACATCAGCATCAACGTGTTTTAGAGAAGGTACTGTAGGAAATAACAAAATGTGTGTTTTCAACTAGAACTAATTTAATGAGAAAAGATTGACAGTGTCCTTTTTTATGGCTGCATGGGCAGAACCATGAAGACATTTTGCTATTACATAAGATACAGTCTATCTGGATTCCAGTAAAGCATTCAACTCTGTTCCGCACAGGCGGCTGATAAACTGGGAAACATGGGAGTAGGGCAGGAAGTGGTAAACTGTGTAGGAAACTGGCTGAGTGGGAGGACACAGATGGTGCCGGTAAATGGCACCTTGTCTGAGGAGAGAGAGGTGACTAGCAGAGTGCCCAGGGGTCAGTGCTGGGACCTCTTCCCTTCAATATTTTCATTAGTGACATTACGATTGGGTTGGAAGGGAAGGTGTGTCTATTTGCAGGTGACACAAAGATTTGCAACAAAGTAGATACCCCTGAAGGGGTGAAGAAAATGCAAACAGATCTAGAGAATTTGGAAGCATGGTCTAAAACATGGCAGCTAAAATTCAATGTAAAAAAGTGCAAAGTCATGAACTTAGGTAAGGGCAACCCAACAAGTAAGTACTACTGGGGGCAGGGGACTAGCAGCGACCAAACAAGAAAGGGACCTGGGTATCATTATATCAGAGGACTTGAAGGTGGCAAGACAGTGTGAAAAGGCAATATTAGAGGCTAGTGGTATGTTGGGGTGCATCAGAAAGGGCATTACTAGCAGAAGGAGGGAGGTGTTACTGCCACTGTATAGGTTGAGGCCCCAGCTGGAGTACTGTGTCCAGTTCTGGAGGCCACATCTCAAAAAAGATATAGACAGACTGGAGACAGTGTAGAGGAGGGTTGTTAAGATGATTCAGGAACTGCACAACAGACCACATGAGGAGAGACTGAGTGAACTAAACTTGTACACACTCAAGCAAAGAATTGAGAGTTGGGATATGATAGAAACTTTCAAGTACCTCAAAGGAATAAATAGGGTGCAGGTACAGGACCTCTTTCAGACCAATGACTGCACAAGAACCAGGGGACACAGCATGAAGCTGGGGATGGTGGAAATTCAGGGGGCATGTGAGAATGTTCTTTTTTACAGAAAGAGTGGTGGAACCCTGGAACAGTTTACCCCATGATGTGAGGGGGGCTAAAATGGTTGGGGGATTCAAGACTGTGTGGGACAGACACAAGGTGGTCATCAGGACACAAGTCCTTTAGGGGAGGGGAGTAGGAAACCAGGCAGACTAGATAGATTGAGAGGTCCCCATCTGCCAGCACATTCTATGTTTCTATGTAAAAGAAAAAGGAGCTATGGAAGCATGTGACATAATACCTAGACTGTCCCTCCACAATGGAATTGAAGCACAAGCATATGTGGTCCTCAGCATTCACTACAATGCTATTCTTTTGTCTGTTCCCCTTCCCTCTACCTGCACTAGTTTTTTTTTTTTTTTTTTTTTGCTGTGTGCTTAGCATAGTAACATTGGGATTCAGAAAACAATCAAAGAAAAACAAGCAAACAGGTTATCTGACTCCTGGGTCCACCTCACACACACACACACACACACACACACACACACACACACACACACATGCCAAAAGCTGGCTTCTGGTTTGGAACTGCTTTCTGCTTCTTTCATGATTAACATCCTGCTAACAGCCAGAAAACATAGTGAGAGGGGAGAACCTGAAAAGAAGAAGCAGCCATCATAAAGCATCAGTCTATAAGAGATCTCATCTACAAACCCCACTACTATGATCTCACAGGCACCATAACTAACTGATGAAAGGGGGCTGCAGTGAGTGGTAGCTGTTTTGCTTACATTTTTTTGTATAACTTGGGGAAGGGGAGTAAACAGCTCTTAAGATCCTGTAGTGTGTTTTCCATCATGAAGTGGCCCCTTTTATTTAAATGTTGAGATCAGATCATTCAACAAACTTCCTACATGCTATCTTTTCCTCAGCACAGAATGTTAAAGAGCAGCTGACACCTTCAAGAGAACTTTAATAAAACATATTATTTAGATAAAGTTCAGCTTGTATTTCACATTAGTTCTTTATTCCTTCTCCACATTATTTATTGCTGAGGTCATTTGCATGAAAACATGCTTTTTGCTCCTGAACAGTTCATCTATTTCTGTTGCTGTTTTCCCTACCTGAGGTCATAATGCACTGTTTGTGACATCACAGTTACTCTCATGGCAAAAGATTGTGATGTCACAACAGAGCATTATGACTTGCAGTAGGGAGCAATCTATAGGGGCAGATTAACTTTAAAGTAACTGCAAGCGATAAAAATCATGTATCCATGCACATGTTCTCAGTAGTAAATAATGGGGAGGAGAAATCTAGAATATATATGGAATACAAGCAGACTTTTACCTAATTACTATGTTATTCAAAGTTTTATTTGAGGTGTCAATAGCTCTTTAAGTGCAGTCCTTGTCTCCTTTAAGACATGAAGGCACTCAGTGCAATTTTCTCTGTCTTTCCATATGGGACACAACTCTCCCCATGCACACACTGGTATTTACTTTGGCTCAAGACCAATGAGTGAGTACTATTTAGTGTACAGGAGTGGGTAAAAATCAGTCAGCAGCTGGCCGTGGCAGGGTGAGGAGGGCTGTGCTAGTTGCTGGCACAGAATGGGATGGGGGTGCAAGGTGGTGGGTTACTGCCTACCAGGGTGGGGGGGTCCCTACATTATGGAAATAGGGTCTCAGTGATATTTTTCAGTATGACAGAGTTCAGGGCAGGGGACGGGATACCTACACTATGGAAAAAGGGACTTGAGGATAGTTTTTTTATTATGACAGAGCTCGGAGAAGGGGGGTCCCTACACTATGGAAAGAGAGGGATCAGTGCTCCATTTTGTATTTCAATGGAGATTGGGGCTGGGGTGGGGGACATTACACTATGGAAACTAAGAGATTGGAGCTCCTTGTTTTATTTCATTGGGAATTGGGGCTGGGGGAGACTACACTATAGAAATAGTGGGATCAGAGCTTTTTTGATTCTTTTGACAGAGATTGGGGCTGGGGAGGGGGTCCCTACCCTATAGAAATATGGATGGGGGGTTGTATATTTTGTACTGTGCCCAAAGCTTGGGAGCCTGTGTACCTTGCCCTTGACTATAAGGAGGGAACTGACCTTCCCCACAAATAGTTAAAGTAGGATCTGGAAAGCATAACTATGCATCATGCAGCTGGCCAGAGTTATGCTTGGGAAGGGTTAAATATTGTGATGCAGGGAACATGCATGAGAGACTCCTAATTTACATTTTTGCATCGCAATATTCTGCGTGGTGGTGAAGTTAGGTTTGCGGGTGCATCAGGGACTTCTGAATATTGCCATGCCCCCAATGACCCTTGCAAGTCTGGAGATGCACGGGCGCATCTCTTCTGAATATGTGGGCTTCAGTTATAACATTGTGAAACAGTTTGTTTCAGTCTGTTTTTTCAGTTTTGTTTTACAAATTGCCTTCCTAGTCACTGGTTACACCGAAGGAGTTCCAGTAGACATAAAAACATTAGAAAGTCCTTCAGGCAGCTTTCTTTCTTAACTCAGAGCAAGTTGGGTCATATTTCGAAGTTCTGCAGTAAAGCTATGATGTAAACTCTGCAGGGAGGTTGAAGTAGCATTAATGGTTTGTGATTTTGTGGCTTTAACTTGAAAGTTAGTTGAAAGAATTGAGCACTATAATTTGTATCTCTGTTCTGAAATGATTTAAAGACAGTGCTCAATTCTTCCAGTTACCTTCCAAGTTAAAGCTGCAAACCTGTATGTGATAATGGAACCTCCCAGCCACACCAAAATAAATCAATGTACAGTTTTCATCACAGCAATGGTACAGGTTCCTCTACTGCTTTTTTTTTTATTCACTCCTTGTGGTCAGAATGCAAAGTTCCTGAAATTGCTCTCTGTGATCATTTTGGGGGATGCTGGCATGACAGAGGGAGACTGGCTGCCCTCCCTCCCTACCTCCTCTATGTGTAATGGCAAAACAGGTTTCCCCTCAAAACAGAAAAAACTCATGTCTTGTAATCCCCCCCTCAGGTAAAGAAAAACTTCAGCATATCCCTTAGTAGCTCTGTATTCATATTTTCAGCTACTGGACCATTGATTTTAAACTTATAACTGTCTGTTAGATATCCTGCTTCATTTGGCTGTACTTAGTCATATTGCTAAGTGAAATTATTACACATTCTTCAAAACAGAACATCCAGACCTCTGTCCAAAAATAATTGATAGTGCTCAATTATTCCAATTAACTTCCATGTTAAAGCTGCAATACCATGTGCAGATAACGGCACCACCCCTAGATACCACCCCTAGGGTCAGGCGTATGGGGTTAGTTAGAAAATGGTGGGCAGAAACAAAAGGATAAGATGGCCACTAGGACCAGTGCAGAGTAGTTAGGTAGGGTGGGCTGATTGAATGGGCGAAGAGGCCTTTTTCTGTCGGCATTGTCTATGTATCTATATAGTGTCCAGCAGTAAGGATTTGCTTTGAAATTGCTTAGTTAGTACAACCACTGATAAGACTGATCAAACATCGTGTCTGAGGAACTGGTGAGGGCAAGATGGAAAGTTTTCTCATTCAGGTTGCATTTATTTTATCTAAATGGGGGACAGAAATTAAAGAGGCAGAGTCCTTTTTTTCAGGAATGGTTATAAAAATTGTTTGATCTCGGAAAGTTCTATACTGCTGCACCCATGTAAATGAGAGTGATATTCAGAGAAATGGGTTCTGTAAGCACTAACAGGTGGCTACAACAGTACTAATTAACATTTATGGAACACTGCCCTGATCAAAGCACACAGTGTGCATGATCACCCTTCCCCTCCCCCCGGGCAAGTACCAAGTAGCATATCTGTTAGTCTAGCAGTTCCCCTATCTGTCTCCCCCTGATGCCCATCCAATCCCAGCTTCATTATTTAATAGTGTATCTGGTAACAGCAGGGCCTATTTTAGGAAATCTGGGCACAGTATGTTTATTACACCCCAGACATAGATTCAGACTTTGTGCCATGAACGTGAAGGGATAGGGTGGGGAACAGAGCAGAAGCTGATTAGGGCTTTCAGGATTTGAACAGGGCAGTCCCTCCCACCCACAAAGACACACTTGTCTACATAAACAGTGATTCTGGGGATAAATCATTGTATGCTTTCATCATGTGCACATAGTGCTTGTGCATGTGAAATGGCCAAAACAGGGAAGTATGCAATTTGACAGCTACTGATGGATATAGATTATTGATGGCCATGTTATTTGTTTCTATCTGTTTTGTGTATTAGTCTCAATCTGTAACTAAAAAATCTGTTTCAAATAAAGAGGTATTTAAAAAAAATTTGTGTGTCTCGTAGTTGAGTGGCCCACACATCTGATGCCCATCCAATGTCACTTAGAGCAATTGCCATCATTACACCACAAACTATTTCCTGAAAAAATGCATCATTATCCATTTGCATCCTAGTATCTCATGGTTCTTGTGAGATACCAGGATACAAACTGAAGACAGCAATCAAATGCATGCCACAGAAGTTCAATAGTTATTTTAAATCCCAAGTTTTGACCACTGGTAGTGGAATATTACTTGGGTTTCATTTTTTTCCATTTGCTGGGTAATAGGTGGGGGCTTTGTGGTTTTTTTTTTAAGTAGGTAACATCCCACTGTTAAGCTGCACACCTTTATACATTTGCACAATCTTACCCCCAAACAATGTCTGGTATTACGCAGCCATTGTCCAGTCAAAGAAATGGAAATCCTGGCCAGAGCTCAGAAAAGTTCAAGCTCTATGGGTCACAGAAGGAACAATGCCAACAACTAGGGGACAGTGGACATTCAGCAGAAATATGTTGCGGCATCCTTTCAGCATACATATTGTAACTAGCCATGTAGAGGGCTTCAGGTACAAATGTCAGACAAAAGTAGACAGTGTCCCTTTAAAGCAGTATAGCAGCTGTGTTGGCTCTGATCAGAATTTGTTAACAACTAGTGGTGAGTGAGTCTAATTCTAATAGTTGCTGTGTACTGACAGGGCCTTATTGGAACTGACTCCTCCCTGTATGTTTTCGTTTACAAAGGGGCCACACTGGACTCACATGCATCATGAGAATCCCACCAATGGGAAGAACATAATTGTCCTCTAACAAGATAAGACGAGAAACAGTGTAGTTATTATCAAATACAGTCACTGTGTGCACAGAGCAAATCATTGGTGCTCTACAGACACTGCTGTCTGTTTCCAGAAATTTCAGAAATCAATTGACAGATACAGTATGATGCTTTTAATCAATTGACAGAGACAGTATGGTGCTTACGTGCATATAAAACAGAAAGTGTAAACCACATAATCCAGATTAGCATTGCTATTTTCTTAGGTTAAAGCTCTAGCAATCTCTTTGAAACAGACATTCTTCACAGTTTTGTAGACTCATTATGCATTTCAGAGCAAATATCCACTTCAAATACACAATTTCCTAGCAATACTATAGTATAGTCACAGTTCCATAGACAATTTAAGAATCTAGGAGCAGCTATACACTTCAAAAACATAATTTCACAAAACAAAAAATGCTATATTAAGTTTTTGGCAGTTATTAGAAAACACCTTTACATTATTTGCTTCACTTTCTTAGGTGTTACAGTATGATTGTGCCAGTTTATCCACACAAATGCTTTCATCAGGATATTCTAATGTTACAGAGCACTTGATAGTGCATCAGACTGCTCACCATAACAACAGAATATGATGTCACCTACAACTGTGTTGTTAGTCATGGGACAATCCAATGAAAGACTGTGAAATGGGGTTCACAACAGGCTGGCTAAAAATATTTTTTTATCAGAAGGTTTTGAACTCTATGGCCTAACTAATGGTGGAGCTGCAAGTGAGGTCTATAGAGGTCAAATTCTGCAGATGCAAATAAACGTGATATTTTTAGCCTGTTCATGGCATATAACAAAGCCTGTCTGGCAAGATTCTTTTTTTGTTTTTTTATTAATGAAGAGTTAACTTTTATTTCTTTATTTATTTTTGTTAATGATATTTAGCTGGTTTTTTTGGTTTGGTTTTATTTTACTGCTCTGTTTTCATTGCAGCAGAGGCCACGGTGGTGTCATCAAGCATCATGCAGACTCTTCTCCCATTGGTTAAGAGCTTCACTGTGATCAGCCTAACGTGGAAATGGAAATGTTGATGACCCACTTAACAATGAACTAAATGGTTTATTTCCACTTTAGGCCTGATGCATTTATTTGTAAAGTGTTATTTTCACTGTCATTGAATAATATGAAATATTGAAAAGACCCATGATGGGACATAGCCAAAAACATTGCAAGCACTAATGTTAAATGCAACTGCTGCAAACGAAATGGTTTTGGACCTTTCATTGTTATTATTATGAATATTATTGTTATTGTTTACAAGGCAGAGATAATCTAGGATCCTGACTGGTTGAGACTCTCTCTTCCCTGCGATTAAAATCCAACCACATTCTCACAGGTAAGAAAAAGTCTAAACCAACAGAATTTTCATTACTTTGCCATCCCTGCACCCTGTTGCCCACTCACCAAATGGCTGCTCTGGCTTCTCTCCCATATTTCTGCCTAAGCAGATAAAGTACCTGCTCTTTAAATGAGAACTGCACTGAACCTGTAAGTCACATTTTCCTGTTGAAGCTGTTTTTTAGATAACGCGTTCCAGTTTTTTTACTGCTTCATCTCTATTGGTCCTTTAGTAAACTAAGTGGGTGTGTCCTATTTATAAACAAGCAGTAAGTACCCTTTCAGAACTTGATGATGTCCCGCTCAACCACAGAATTCTGTAGAAGATCACAGATGCATTGTGCCAATAATGTAAAAGTATAGCAAGAACATAAACCACATCATACAGTTCTAAAATAGTCTTCAGCACTTGAGTGCAATTTAGGAGCACACACATGATTTACTAAAAGACAAATAGAGATACACCAATAACAGAATGAGAACCAATATTTGAAAAACAGCTTCAACAGAAAATAAGGCTTTCAGGTTTAGGATAGGAGGCTAGGCTAGAATAAGATAGGATAGGCTAGGTTAGGATAGGATATGATAGGACAGGATAGGACAGGACATGATAGGATAGGATAGGGTAGGATAGGATAGGATAGGATTGGGTGGGGGCAGAGGGCAGGGGATGGGAAAGGGAAAGGGGAAAGGGAAGAGTCTTTATTTATATAGCACCTTTCCAGAGTGCAAAAAGCTGTACAGTACTAATATAAATTTTAAATAAACTTATGAACAGATAAAATACAATTACAAGAATATGATTACACTCACGTGTATTACCATAATTTAGTCAGAATGATCAGTCTCCTGATAAGGCCTGCCTAAACAGCCAGGTCTTTACTTGTGATTTAAAACTTTTCTCAGAAGAGGTAGAATGGATGGATTTCAGGACAATATTCCACAGTCTTGGTACAGCTACAGAAAAAGCTCAGTCCCCAGTAGATTTTAATCTTGGTGATGGAGCTAACAAAAGACCATGGGTATCTGAGCAGAGAATGCTGGTGCCCTGACAACCCTCCTGATAGGTTGCCAATAGTTCATGAATGTTGAGGGGGCCCAGTCCATTAATAGCCTTATAAGCCAGCAAAATAATTTTAAAATTAGTTCATCATCTGATCAGGGCTGTGTGGAATGTTGAATTTCTGACAAAAGGGAATTCTACAGAATTTTAGAAAATTCTGTTGATTTCCGTCATTTGCGGAATTTCAACATTCCATATGCAAAATGTTTTTTGTGGATTATTACAAAATGGGCAAGGACAATCCTGTGCCTGATTGGTCAATTGCTATCCAGACCCATGAGGTAATTGACCAATAACTGCTCAGGTCTGTAAAGTACTCACACAGAGATCTATTGTCAACTGCACACAAGTGAAACACTAGTGAAACACTAGTGCTTGTACATGAAATAGGATTGGAAGGGGAATTAATAGCAGCAGTCACAACTTCAGGACTGTGAACTGCTCCACTTTCTCAAAGCAGTAACTCTACTCCTCTGTCTTTCTGCTCAAAGTCTACCTATCTCAACCAAAGCAAACTCACAAGCAGTAATTCAGGACAGGCACTAGATTTTAAAATGTGAAGTTCAGTTGACCTTTCCACTTTGTCTCGACCCCATCTGCTCAAGCTCACATGCTGAAATGTTCATTTCCTCTGCCTTCCTGCTCGTGGTCTGCCCTCACCAATCACGAGTAGAGACCTTCCAAACAACAAGCAATGGTTGACAGACTGTGTGTTGCATCATTCAAACTCCATAGTACCAAATGATAATGTTATGGATAAAATGTTAAAAATCTTAAACTTTTAACTGGTTTGATGTCTATTTTATAAACATAATAATGCACTCCAGGACATGTGGTTACCGTGTAATCACCGCACACCATCTCCCAGTTGAAGGCACTCGGCTGATGTTGCATGCCTCCAACCTGGGGTTCATGCGGTAATTACACAGTAACCACATGCCCTGTCGTGTATTATTGTTTACATAAGCTGCTGTTCTCATTAGCTGCAGATTCCTTTTCTGCAATCCCTGAAAAATTATTCTGCAGTTTACATGATCCATGGAAAATTATTCCACAGTTTGCACAGAAATGCTGTTCGACATTCTGCAAAACTTAAAAAGAAATTCTGCAAAACATTTCAGAAGCTGAACTGCCATTCTGCAGCAGTTTATATTGTGGAATTTCACATTCTGCACAGTCCTATTGGCAGCCAATGCAACTCCCGCAATGCAGGAGTAATGTGATCGAATCTGGAAATATCAGTTAACAATCTGGCTGCCAAATTAAGAAGTAACTGAAGACAGTGAAACTGAATAGCTGGAAGGCCATAACAGAATGTGCTGTAGTAATTAACTTGCAAGTTGACAAATACTTTGCACTAGTGGCACAGATCGCTATGGTTGAGGCAGTGATGCAACATGGCTACATTCTTCAAATGGTAAAGATGACTTCTAATGACAGATTTCAGACGTAAAATCTAATTGACTGTCAAAAACTATTCTCAGATTGTGAATTTCCTCAATTATCTGCATAGAAACATAGACAATGACAACATAAAAAGTCAAGAGTTCCATCCAGTCTGCCCAAGTTCCCTATAATCCCTGGAACCTACTGTTCCTCCAGGGTACTAGCTCTCCCCATCCTCTCTATTTTCCTTCTTGGTCCTGTTGGCTCCAGTAACCAATATTCCCTTCATCATGTCCCAGCCCTGCTTGAATTCAGGGACTGTTTGCCTACTCACCACCACAGCTGATAGACTGCAGCACTGCCCTATCACATGCAGAGAGAACATGACTTTCTTTAGCTGCAGACAGCAAGCGATCTGAGCCCACCAGAAGCAACTCAGTCTTATTGTGGCTGAGTCTAAGCAAGCTAGCACTCATCCAGTACATGGTCTTCTTGATCACTTGCATTAGATCCCCTGACTGGGTCTAAACCAACACTAAATTGAGTATCATCTTCATAGCAGTGAAACCTCAAACCATGCCTTCAGATCACTTTTCCCAGTGGAAGCATATATATATACTGCAAATAACAAAGGGAAAACTATAGAGCAATGAGGGACACCACACACAAATGGTGAAGGGGCAGATCAACAATTTCACAACACCAGCTGGTGGTGACTTTCCAGGAAAGATCTGAACCAGTTTAACACTGGTCCAGACAATCCAAAGAAACTCCTCAGGCACTTAATAAACTCCCCATGATCCATCAGAACAGAATACTCTCCCCAATTCCTTACCATGAAAAGATAATTTATGACACTGACTAAGGCAATCTCTGCCCTGTAGAACAAACAGAAAGAAGAGTGGAGAGGCTTGTAGAATTCAAATTTCTCCTGTTGTTCTGACAGACAAATTGCCCCCACTTTCTCTATAACCTTCCAACAAAAGGCCAATAGTTTGAGAGATCATCCAGATCTAAATTAATCTTCCTAAGAAGGGGCTTTAAGGGGGTCATGAAAAATACCCTCTCTCATGAAAGAATCCACAATTTTTACAAACATAGCTACTAGTATCTGCCAGCCCACCTTTACAAGATTAGAGGGGATGTTCTAGGATGCAAGTAGATTGATGTATTGCTGACAGCACCTTGCAGATTTATATGTAATTATATGTAATTAGCTGGCTGCATGTCCAACCAGAGCACCCAAGATTCAATCAACTCAACTCCAAGAGCACTGCCCAGCAGACCAGCACTAGTGCAGAAGATATAATGCTTCATCTCCATTATTTTGACCACGTAGAAACCAGAAAATTGCTGGCATCTTTCCACTGAACTTGGTTCTGACTGAGAACGAAGACAGTCTGAATTTAGATTTTTATCAATCAGTCTGAAGAGAGCTGCAGGTCTGTTCTTTCTGGCTACAATAAGGGAGGAATAAATATTTTTCCTCACATCAATCATTGCCTCCTGATAATGTTGATAATGTGAAATCAGGAGAAGTTTGTTAGACAGCAGGCCAGATCTCTTCCAACATCTCTCAAGCCTATGTCCATATTTTTTCAGTTCCCTCAATTCATTGTTAAACCAAGGTGAGCTGCAAAATCTGAGATGTGGAAGGAGGTGGACCAGAGCAGGAGAGTCTGCAGCAGCAAGGATGGCTACATTATAAGCCTCAACAGCTGCCTCATACCCCCTGGAGGAGGTGGTCAATATGCCAGAAATGTCTACATGGGCGCCCAAAATTTTATGTTCAACACCCCTTCAACAACTACAGTGGATCCTTTCAGCAGAGTGGGACTAATGAGAACCTCACTCATCATCTCAAATGGCAAGATGAAATGGGTAGCCCAAACTACTGGTTCAGCAGATATTTTAGAAATCCTTATGCCAGAAATAAAAATCAATTCAAGAGTGTGATCAGTAACATTTGTAGGGGTTCTTACATTTTCACTGAAATCCATCGATTCCATCAAACTGAGAAAATCTCCTGCAAATGCAGTTGAGGAGTCCACCCAGGCATTGAAGTCCCTCAAGATAATAAGCCTCGGGGACTACAAGACCAGGGGCAACACCAACTCAAAGATCTCCCTGTAGAAAATAACCATCCACTCCTGGCAGGTGGTAAACCAACACACAGCTCCTGAACAGGTGAAAGCCACCACTTCAAATGAGTCATACAACTCAACAGAGAACTTGTCCCAAGATGGCAGCCAGTCCATCCCCACTGGGTTCAATGAGAGAGCATTGGATCATTTAGCAACCTGGCAGAGCCAAACCTGATAAAACAGGACCAGCATTATCATCCCGTCAGTTCTCCATTATAAATATCAGGTCAGGAGGGCTTGGTTTAGCCTTCAATCAAGATGGCAGCATAGTCATTTAGCTCCTACACTGTGGGCTGCATCCTACAACATCCTGCAATAAGGGATTGGTTGATATTCTCAGTAGGCACATGATTCAGAAGAGGGACTTACCTGCTACATTGCGTAGTCCTCATTTTCTTCTTTTCAGGGGGGCAAGAACCCTCAAGAGCCTCTCTCTATTCTGCGGCCTGCAAGATGGCTTCCTCCTCTCCAGCCCCAGCAGAATCTACAAAAATGGAAGTCATGTTTAACCAGCTGATGGCACAAATGACTTTGGCTCTAAATAACAACACTCAAACTTTACAATCTATCGAGATCAGACTATTTCATACAGAAAGGCATCTTAAGTCTCATGACTCAGCCCTGCAAGAACTAACTGCCACTACCCAGGAGCAGGCCCATCTCATATATCTCTTACGAGACATGGTGGATGACCTGGAAAATCGCAGTCATCACAACAACCTGCGGTTTCTAGGCTTCCCCAAGGAGGCTGAGCAGCGAGACACAACTCATTTTCTTCAAAGCATCCTTCCACAGATCTTTGGCTGACCATCCACGACTGTCCTGCATATTGAGTGGGCCCATCGCATGCTAGCCCCATCACCCAAACCAGGGGAGCACCCAAGACCAATCTTGGCCCGTTTCCTAGACTTTAGGCAGAAGGAGCTGATTGCTACGGTGGCCAGAATTACAAGACCCATCACCTGGAATGGCCACAGCATTCAAGTGTACCAGGACTACTCCGGGGAGCTTAATGAGCCATGTAAGACTTATTCAGAATGCCAGAAGATCCTTCACACCCACCACATTGCCTTCTCTCTTCACTACCCGGCAATCATGCAGGTGACCATTAATGGTACTCTCACCCTTTTCTCCTCTCCTGACAGCCTCGTGGACTATCTTTGGAGAGAGTTCCTGAAAGTCTTCAAAAACCCTGAACTTTGCAAAGCTCCCCATGGCTCCTCTGGCACCCCGAGCCACCCGGAAGCATCACCCAGGTTGCCGCCTCACTCTCCTCAGTCTCATGTGTACCACTTTGAGGCATCCCTTCCTCCAAGGGACAAGAGGCGTCAGTCTCCGTAGTGACACAGCAGAAGACAGCACCTGACCACAAGGCAGCAGAAGGAATCAGCCCCAGCACTCGAGGCTGACGCTCTATGGCAATTCAGCTCCCTAAACAGATTTGATCCTCTCCTACCTTACCATAAGAGTCCCACAAGGATGAACATCAACTGGTTCCCCACGGTCCACTGGAAAAGTGATGTTTGTAGGCCAAAATAGCTGCAGCACAATCCCCGGCTTCCCCCAATGACTCCGGACAACAGGCACATAGCACCAAAGCAATGACGGTCTCACCCTCACCGCAGACAACCGAGGCACCACCCTGAACTCGTTGGGAAGTAAGTGGACTACCTAATCTTTAATTTTCTTTGGTATGAGGGGACTACCGAGTGTGGGACTCTCTCAGAAAGTAATTTCCTTATTTCCTCCAACTTCTATTTTGAGCTGCAGCTAAGTTTGGAACTAAGGACTTTTGGGGCTAAGGGTTTTTTTTTTCCTTCTCACATAAGGACATAACAGGACCCACAGGAGCAGACACCTGGACTATATGCTGGTTTACACACTGGCTAAGACTCTGTTTGGACTAATAGGTCATCTAAGCTTGATAGGGATGTCTATTTTTACATATCTCCTGCTTTCTGCTTGTAGCTGCTACCTTGTAAGCCACACTTTAGCTCTCCCTGATTATTACAAATGAAAGGACAGATACCTGTCTTTTTTTTTCAGGTCTGCAAGCGTGGACCTAGTTTTAGCCTATAATTGAATTAAGACAACCCCTTCTCCCTTTCTAGATCCAGGGCTCATATTGACCCCTGAGGTCCTGCCTCTAGGAGCCATTTGGAGGATCAGATCTAAGGATGGACAGGAACCCTTTGGGTGACCCTTACGGCCCCCTTCCCTGATCTCCTGCCCTCCTGGATTCTGTCCAAAGGCCACTGTATTAGCCCAGTACCAATGGGAGTTTCGTGCACCACCTGGTATGGAACTGCAAATTTCTAAGTTCATCCATTGGTTGCAGACAGGACCCCTCCCTGTGCCCCATCTGCATTTGGGGATGATCCCCCTCTGTATACTCCATAACTTTACATCCCACAGGGGGAAGGAGTGATACTGGCTGCACTGAGAGCACTTGCAGATGAGCACTTGTCAGCAATATGGCTGCCCTGTCCGCATACCCACCCCACGAGACAGAGATGGATGGCCTTGGCAGCTCACCTGCCGGTCTAACCATTCCTCTCTATTTATTAATCATTCTTTGCTTGTCAAAACTGATGTATATAGTTGTTTGCTCTTTCAGGCCATTTGCCTGTTTCTTTATTGTATATATGATGATGACTGGGTATCTCACAGATATGACTATTTTCCCGACATTGCGTGGTCTGCCTATGCTAACTGGCTGAGCATCATTTGGGTCTTCTTGTGGATTGGGGCAATGGACCCCTCAGCCTCTATTTCTACTTGGTTTCTAACACTGCTTTGCACTCCTTTCCTCTTTCAAGACCATGGGTGACCTCCACGCCTACACCTGGAATGTATGGGGCTTGAACACCCCGGTAAAATCTAAACAGGTGTTGTCCCACTTGAAGAGGCTGAGGGCCACGTTGACCTTCCTTCAAGAAACCAAACTTACAAAACAGGACCCCTCTAGACTGATCTGAGACTGGGTGGGGCAGATATTTTTCTCTTCCATCTCCTCCTCCAAGAAGAGAGGTGTTGCAATACTTCTCCATAAGTCCCTTACTTGGACCCCCACCCAAGTATGAACAGATCCTCATGGAAGATGGGTGCAAGCAGTGATGAGCACCCCAGTAGGCCCATTATTCCTGGGCTGCATGTATGCCCCAAACGAGGATGATCCCTCCTTCTTCCATGGTCTGGCTCAAGAGGTAAGTTCTCTTGCTCCCTGCCCCATGCTTACCATTCTGGGAGGCGACTTCAACCATGTGCTGGTCCCCCAAATGGACTGCAGTGCCCTTACCTCGGTGCAACATCACAAAAGTCATCAGGCACTTTAGCACATGATGGCTGAAGTAGGCCTAACAGATATCTGGAGAACTTTGCATCCAAGGGTGAGGGACTATTGCTTCACATCCCCAGTGCATGGATCCCACAGCCAGCTGGACTTCTGGTTGGTATCGGTGGACATCTGCCAGGATGCAGTGGACTTGGTGATTCTGTCTAAGATCGTATCAGATCATGCTCTGGTGCACCTGCATATTTTATGGGGCCCATCTCTCTCTAAGTCAACCACATGGAAAATGGACCCCCTTCTTTTTAAAGTTCCAGAATTAGCTCAGTGGGTATCCTCGGAGACTGCCTTATTCATAACAGAGAACCCCACTTAGGACACTCCCCAACGTGGAAGGCTTTCTGTGTGGGGCCATTATGGGATTTGCATCTAGGAGCCGCAATCAGCGGGAACATCTTTTGGTCTCCCTGAAAGCTAGACTCAAGACCTTAGAATCTCAGGCCAAACAGACCCCTTACATACAATCAGAATCCCCTTTGAGCAAAGAAATGCTTGTGACACGCATGGAGATTAATGACCTGCTGACATGTAAAGCTGAAATTGCAATCTTGAGGCTGCAGCACCAATACTGGGGGGGGGACTGATAAACTCCTGGCCTACCGCTTACTAGGTTTACTAGGTAAGTGAGGACAAAAGGAAGCCATGAAGTCTATCTTGATTGTCCCCCATATGTGTGTGAAATTACACTTTGTTGTAGTTTTTGGAGAGTGAATGATCTACACCCTTTTTAAAGGATTCAAAGGTATTACAATCTACTAGCTCTTGTGGTAGCTGGTTCCAGAGCCTTGGTGTTCTTACGGAGAAGAAATGAAGCCTCCTGTTCGTTTTTGCTTTGCACACCATTAGTTGTTGATTGTGAAGTCTAGGTACTATTTTTATTTGTGTTTTAATAAACCACATTTGTCCATCAGAGAAGGTGATTTGAGAATTTTATATAAGAACAGAAGATCACCTTTGGAGAGCCTAAACTCCAGTGAATGTAAGCCTGTTTTTTGAAGCCTCTCTGGATATGGAAGTGATGCTAATGGGGCACCATTTTTGTTGCCCTTCTCTGAACTCTTTCAATCACTTGAATGTCCCTGACCATGTATGGACTCCACACTAGTGACCCATAATTTGTATATGGCCTGATGTATGCTTTAAACAATGGGATAATACATTCCTCTGTCTTAAATATAAACAAACGGTTAATGCATCTAAGTAGTGAATTAACGGTTTTAGCTACATGATTACAGTGATTGGAGGACGATAATTTGTCATCAGGATGCTCAAGTCTCTTTCACACATTGAAGATTTAATGATAATATTATATAGTGCATAAATTTGTTTGGGATTATTGTAACCTAAGTGGAGAACAGAACATTTGTATGCATTGAATGTCATTTTGGTTTTCTGTGCCCAATGCTCTAATACTGAGAGGTCATTTAATAATATGTCCATATTGTAGTCGGAATCCACCCTACCATCTAACTTTGTATCATCTGAAAATTTCAAAAGTATGTTCTTGGAGCTAATCTGCATATCTGAAATAAAAATATTGAATAGTACCGGGCCCAGAACTGATCCCTATGGCACACCACTGGTGACAGCCATATTACTGGAATAGGCACCATTAATCCTAACATGCTTGCGCAAACAACAAGTGGAACACCATATCTCAAGCCTCAGAGACCAGGACGGAGTAACCCATACTGACTCTAAACTCATAAACACCATTATGCAGAAGTTCTACTCGGAGCTTTATTCTCCCACTATAACCAGAATGCCGAGGCTGCTGAGCCCTTTCTCACCTCCTTGCAACTCCCTACCCTCCAACTGTCTCACGCTGCTTCACTAGACTAGCCAATCATACCAGATGAGGTTGTGCTGGCTATTAAGGCCCTAAACACAGGGGAGGGGATGGCTTCCTGGTCGAGATCTGGTAGATCCTAGCCCCCCCAGATCTCGCCCCTCCTTTCTCAGGTCTATAATGAAGCCCTGAGCACCAGCATCTTCCCTCCTACTCTCCAAGAAGCAATCATCACCATGTTTCCCAAAATGGGTAAAGATCCCACTCTTCCCTCAAGCTACCACCGAATATCGCTAATTAACATGAACTGTAAAATATTTGCTAAAATCTTGGCCACCAGGCTTAATCCGCTCCTCCCCTATCTTATACATCCTTCACAGGCTGGCTTTGTACCAGGATGCCTTAGCTGGAATCATATCAGATCATTGATCAATATCATCCATCAGGCGAAGCTCTCCTCTACCCCTACAGCAGTTGTTGCGGTTGACTTCAAAAAGGCCTTCGCATCCCTGGAATGGGATTATCTGGGGAAGCTTTTGTGTCACTTCAGCTTTGGTGATCCCTTCTGGAATTGGGTAATGGTGTTGTACAAACAGCCTATGGCCAGAATTTGGACCAATGCAGTGATCTCCAGCCCCTTTCAACTCAGTAGAGGTACCCGTCAAGGTTGCCCTCTGTCCCCTTTGCTGTTCATTCTTATGGTTGAGCCCTTAGCAGCCACAATCAGGCAGCAGCTAGACATCTATGGGATCACTATTGAGGAGCACACATATTCCACACTTATGTATGCAGATGACCTTTTGGTCCCGGTTGAGGATGCCTCAGTCACTCTTCCTGCACTCCTCAACCTCTTAGCATATTTTGAGAAACCGCCCGGTCTGAAGATGAATAAATCTAAACCTGAGCTGCTGCCTCTCAACTCGAGCTGCAGTCAAAACACAGTTGCCCCCTTGGGGCTTAAATGGGCCTCAGACTCTTTGGTTTATTTTGGTATCCATATTTCTTCAGACCTCTCCAAAATCTGGGACCTCAGTATGATCCCACTAATTGCCAACAATAGAACAGAATAAAATTGGTGGAAAATGCTCCACCTTACTTTCACAGGCAAAATACCTGCCCTTAAAATGATTACAGCTCCCAAACTTCTCTATCCCCTCTCTCATATTCTCCTGGTCCCCCCTGAAAAATGGTTATGCACTATAGACTACTTGATGGGGAATTTTATTTGGGAATCAAAAAAAACCCGTTATAGCAGAGGCAAGCTCTGATCCCACTGGAAAGATGGTGGTTGGGGTCTTCTGTGGTTTGAGGGGTATGCATGGGTGTATTCCATAGCAAAATCCCCTTAAGTGGTTCTTCCCTCTCTCCTCCAAATCACCGCAATGGCTCTGTATGGAAAAATCCATTGCTCATGTACACATTCTTCCCCTGCTAGTATACAATCCCCTATCTAAATCTTTATGGACCCATCCTACCATCACACCGGCAGTTCTAATCTGGAACAAGGTGCATGCCAGAATCAAAAGCTAATCCCAGGCCCTATCTCTACGCCCCCATCTTCAATAACAAATACACAGTGGTGGAACATGAACCCATCAATTGGCCCCAAAGGGAGTGTATCGGTATTAGGTTCCTGTCTGATATCATGGATGAGGCTGGGCTGGGGATACAACCTTTTCAAGAGCTTGCAAAGACTAGAGGCCTGGGCAAAAATGACTTCTGGAGATACCTGCAATTACACAGCTTCTTGGTGGAATTCCTGAAACTTAGACTAGTGTGACTGCCTCTCAGACGCTATCCTCCTGGCTTAAGCTCCCTATAGGTCAAGCTAGTACAGTTTTTTTCACCCTGTGAGAGACCATTCCCTCACAATCTGGGGAATCAAAACAGAAGTGGGAGAGGGCTTTAAACCTAAAGCTAGACAATGAACAGTGGGCTTCCTGCTGGAAACTGCGCACTCGAGCTACCCAGATGCTCGCAGCTGACTTATCCAGAACAAACTGATACACCAGTGGTACAGAACACCTGATATACTGTATAAAGTCAAACTTTTGGACAATAACCTCTGTTGGAGGTGCCATGGTGACATTGGAAACTTGTGCCACATCATCTGGCAATGCCCTATATTAGCCCCCTTCTGGCAATCGGTATGCCAAATAGCTACCCAGACCTTAAGTCTCATGATTCAACTGGACCCTTTGGTCTGGCTCCTTGGCCTGCCCCCTCAAGGAATTTAACTTAAAGCTCACCAACTTCGCTGGTTAGTCCTACTTGGAATTTTGACTAAACGCCTTATATTATGCCGGTGGAGGTCAATTGACATCCCCTCCATCCCAGAACTGCTGCGGGCCCTCACGCAAATGGCCTCCATTGATCAAATGGTCCACAGCACAGTCAATAAACTTTCAGCATATACTACTTGCTGGGCCCCCCTTCATGGCTCATTTAAAACCTAGGACAGGGATAGGGTGAACACCTTTACAGTCTCTGTTTTGGCTTTCTTCTTTGGTTTCATAGTGTGATGTTCACCAAAATTAGCTCAGGTTTTGGTCTACCATGAGTACATGATATGTGTTTCAAGTTTAAAATTGCTGTACAATTATAGGCTGTATATCACTGCAGATGCCCAGGCATGTTATTTGTTTTCTTTTTTTGAACTCTGCATCAGTGCTCTGGCAGAGAATAGTGGGCCCCCCCCTTCCTCCTATAAAGCCCTGTAATGCTTGTATACTCATAACTCTTGGATTTTACTGATGTGATCTTTCTCTGCTAAAGGTGCTTGTCATTTTTGTCATTTTCTGTCTTTGTTTCTTGTGTGTGTTTTTTTATCTTTGTATTAAATAAGAAATAATAAAAATTATTAACTGAAAAAGATAAATAAATATCAGGTCAGCCTTCTCTAAATCAAATAAATAATTTAAAATCATGGTTTTATTAAATAATGATCTAGCATTTAATAACATTGCCTTTGCTGGGAGAGGTTGGTTCCCCACTGCATCGTTAAACTACAAATGGAGAAGAGGATCTCAAGGTGGCAGGGAGAACACTTGTCCATACAATACCTCCCTTTTCCCCTCCTCTTTGCTGCCCTGGCTCCACTTCTCCTTTTCCTCTTTAAAGTATCCAACTGTTTACATAGCTTCAGGTTGTCTTTCTGCAGACCCAGCAGTAGGTCTCAAAATGGATGCAGCTACCTATGTCTGCTAGAAGAGTACTTAATAAAACTTGTACCAAAACATGTTTATAGAATTCCCACACTCCAAATTCACACACCCAACCTCAAAAACACAGTTTATTCACAAAAAAGTATTCAAGCACTACACATTCAGATTGCATTCATTCACCCTCAAGCAAGTATCAACAATTTAATAACTATGACCACTCATACAAATATCTTAAACTTAAAAGCTTTAAATTTCCATTCTATTTCCTTATCCCTGTCAACTTCAACAATATTTTAAAATATTAATTTTTGACAATGAAATACAGTAAAAATGCTACCGAAGCATTTCAAACCTAGCTGCTGCCACCAGGTGGGGGACATGGGCAATAGTCTATTTTGCAGTTAGATGTCTTCAGAATTAAACACCTGACCCAAAGCATTTCAGACAAAATGCAGGTAAACCATAGTCCAAACCACATTTGTTTTTTTTAGTTGTTTAACATGGAGTAGCACACTAAGCTGAAAGCTTTTATACAAGTGTGACCTGGGAGCATAGGGAAGTTAAGTGACTTGCTTAGGGTCACACAGTATGCAAGTGGAAGCTGTGGGATTCAAACCCAGGTCTGGTCTGCTGGATGTCACCAGATTTGCAGCTCAGAGCCTTAAACCACTGCGCTATATTGCCTTCCTAACCACTGCACTATACTACCTCCCTCCATGATTATCTCCACGTTGATTGAATCAAAGTGAGTGTAGCATACTGAAAAATGTTTCTAATCCAGTGGAGCAAATGAAGAATCACAATAAAAAGCATAACAAACAGATTTAATATAGGCTGGTGCGAACACTCTCCAACTGCAGAACCCAACACCCTCGAAACAAGGCTGCAATAGGGTCCCAGTCCAGGTCTAATAGGCCTCCACCTCTGCAATCCAGGGTTGTTTGCTCACACCCTGTGCCAGGGCACTTCAGGCTTTCATACGTTCATCAAGCAAACATGAGCTGAGGAGTCTCTTTTGAAACCATAAAAGTGTTAGCTCTCAATGCTTCAGCTCACCACACCTGTGGTGGGCTCTTCCATTCACCAACAATGTCTGGCACCTCAAACACAAGCAAAGAATAGAAGAAAGATCCAACCTGCAGAAAGCTACAGTTCAAATTCTGCCATTCCAGCTCTCCCATGTTGTGCTACAAGGCAGGAGCTGCATAGCTACTTTTGCAAACTCTCACTGTCTGCAAATTGAGCAGCAGTCTCTGGCTATCACTCTGACTCCTTCACCAAGCTGGTGGGATCCACACTAACGATAGCACCAACACTCTCAATGTCAGCAAGTGAGGGAGGAAAGCTGCAATCATCCACATCTGCACAGAGTTCAACTACAAATAACGATGACTCTCTCACTGTCAGTAAATATGCTAGTGAACTTCGACCATCATATCATTTCTTCAGAGATAGCTAAAGATCTTAGACACTGGCATGGGTGTAAGTTTAATATACCAAATGTACTGCAAATACCAAAGTTTGCTATGCTTCAGAAAAACAGAAGATGTGGTGTAACACGCAATTAGTGTTGAATGTGGAATTCTAAACTTAAACTTGAAACTTTCTACCTCACTATCGATTCATGGCTATCTACACTATTCTAAGAGGAATATAACTAGTGAAATTCAACTCTCCTTTAGAAAGCCCTTTATAACTCTTGGGAAACTTTGGAGAAACATGATTTTTAGACACAACTTAGCTTACATTTCATATGCATCCTTATTTAGCGCCTCACGTTTCTTTATACTGTAACTGCAAACATTAACAAAATAACAAGATTTCATCTGTTTTGGCTACCTGTCTACACCAGCTTTCACAATCCTCTGTGACACCATATCCATTTCTATAGCAACAGACTGGAATGTCACAAGCATGTGTAACCCCTAGGTGGTGCTACTCCAAGGTTTACCTCCCCTGCCTGTACAGTAGCCTGCAGGTTGAGGGGCCTGGGATCTCAAAATGGGTGCCTCCACCCAGAAGACAGGGTTGTTGGCAACGTGACTGCCCTGGGTAAATCTCTCTGGGACACTGATAGCCCCTTCTTTACCCCTAGAGGCCTGGCTAAGCTTACAGCTACTACACATCAACACACTTCTACAACACACAGTGAATCCATTCTAGTAACCACTTACCACCAGGGCTGTGATCAGCTGGAACACCCTGGATGACCCCCTGGAAAACAAGACCTGTAACAATTAAACAACATTGATGCAGTGCATTTTATACAGAGGTACGCCACACCCAGTTTAACTGCCAAAAGACCCAGATCTGATTTATTGGAGGATATGAACAAGGAGGGGCAGTAATCTGGTGGTTGATTTTAGATCTGATTGATTCAGGCTATAAGGCATGCACTCAAAGATCCCTGGAACACAGTCACACACACACACTCTGGGTACCCAGTTGGAACTACAGGCTAGCCTAAAGCATTGTCTGGGGTAGGCTGGTGTTGCAGCTGGTTGGGGCCCTGTGAAGGAAAGATACATGCATGCACTGTTACCCACAATTTGTAATCCAGTGCTGGATGGCTCAATCCACAAAAGCTTAACAACAATTAGATCAAATGACACACTGTCATTGTTAGCTGTGTTGCAGGAAGCTTCCTTGGTTTTACTCATGCTATCCATATTTGGATGCAGGATGAACAAAATGGAGACCTCAAGATGAATAGCTGGATGGCCAGGAGAAGCAGAACACACACGATGCGACATGACGTTCGATCCTGTTCAGTGTTATTGATCAGGGAGCTGAATCTCCAGGTGGATCTCTCATCAGATCTTTCTCTGCAGTGCAAGCGGGTGTCTGGGCTAGGATGGCAGGGCCCAGACTGGGAGAACAGTTCTGATGCAGTCTGAATGCAGCTTCCAGCAAGCGTGACACATTCAGCAAAGTGGGGAACCAAATCACGACTCACTGTCCACAATCAGCACACTTATAGTAAAAGCAGACAAATACCACAGTTCAGATGACAGTCCAGTTGCAATTCACAGTGTCCCTGTGCAAACCATATACTTTGGTGTCATGGTGAAAGTCCTGATAGGCCAATCGCACAAAAGCAAGCCTTCAGTCCTCTTCAGGTGAATTTAGTCACAATTTAGAAAGAAGGACACAAGTTCGGATGAAGTCCGATGGTAAGATTAAATTCTCTTCACTTTAAGAAGATAGTAGCAAGCAGGCCAGACACAGCTTTCCTGACGATTTTCCCTGCACACTACGCAGGAGCAGCTGCTTGAATTGCTCGAGCTCCTCAATCTCTCAACTCTTACTCCACAACTGACTTCAACTCACTGTACCCAATAGTCAGGGCAGGGTGAAATGCTCAGAGAAAAGTCTGAATTAAGGTTGCACAAATTTCTCCATGAGGGAGAGCTAGAGGCAGGCAGGCCAGACTCAGCCTTCCTGCCGAATCTCTAAGTTACCCCACGGGGCAGCAGCTTGACGAGCTCGAGCTGCTCTCTCTTGCAGCTCCAACTCACTTCTGCCTCACTGCTGCAGGCAGCTCTGGGATTTCTCCATGATCCAAATGGTTCAGTTGGTTGATCCATTTGTCTGTCAAAGCAAGGGCTCCCCCTCCAGTTCCATTTAGGCGCCAAAATGTAAAAACTACAATTCCTACAGAAAATCACTCTCACAAGACCTCTGGGGACAGGCTCCATTTTAGAGTCCCCAAAGGTACCGATTGGTCCACCCTGACAGTCCAGAATCAAAATAGTGGAGCAATACAAAATGTCCATGCTGCAAAAGAAAGCAGGTTAGACAAACCACAATATTATTGCTGCTGAAACAGATAATCAATAAACAAGCACAATGTTCAATAGAGCTCCCTCTGCACAATTAGCGATGGCAGAAGGGAGCAGATTCACTGAAGCCTGGCAGGACTTGAGCCTAAAACTATTCACCCCCTACCTAGTTTAATTATTACTATGAGATAGGCAGCTCTTAAAGAGACAGGCACAGAGACATAACAGTGCACTCACATGCTAATACTTTTAAATCTGCTAGGACACAGGACAACAGGCTGGCAGTGGGCATTTAAGTGCTCCCAAGGAAGACTTTTGGGAACCCCCATTTGTAGGGGGGTTACACCTGGTATTGTGATGTCACATGTCCCTTACAAAAAATAAATGAATTTTTTTGGATTGTTTTCGGCTTACTTCAGTCTTAATGTTGTTTATCTCATTCTTTGTGGATTACTCTCGTCTTCTTTTCTGAAAAGGATCATTTTCCTCAACCATGGAAGATTTATTTAGGATTTAAAAATGCTCCTAAACTTTGTTTCAAAAAAGTAAGACTAAACATGGCTTGAAAGTAGATTTCCTTTTTCAGTTTCTATTCATTTTTTGTTAGGCATATAGCTGATTTACATATTTAACACCATCCCTGTGGTTATTCTTGTGTTTCATTGCAAAATGCCACACCTTGTAAGGATTGTATAGGCATATCCATGTGTCTTCAACCAATAAATACTCTTATCCAAATTTGAAACCAAAATGTGTGAATGTATTGCTATTATTCTACCTATTACTATTACTGAAAAAAAATATATAAAAATATTTTATTAGGTGTAATGTACCTAGTCCACAGTAATGTATTTTTACAAGTTATTCTATTTATTTAATTGTTTTTCTCAAACGTTAATGGCCATTAGTAAATAAGTATGTGCCATTAAAGTACCAGATTAGTGAAACTTTTACAAATTAATGGTTGTAATAGACTGTAAACACTATGGCGCAACATCCAGTCATAAATAACTTGTAACCATTAAAGTACATTGCATACATTTTTGTGTTTATAATCTATATACCAAAAGCTAAAATAAAAAGTATACACAATTAAATTTAAAATCTTAAAGTTTAGTATCATCCAAAAAAGTAGTGCAATCCACATAGGTATATATAGTATCCCTGCTGCTAGTGGTAACTTCCCTCACTACGATTTCTTCACCGGCATTGCCAATATTATGCCTGGTGCTATTGGTGCTCTCCCCTCCTCCTATCACAGCCCTGACATACACAGAACCCCTCCCTGACATCCAGTGTCCCTATGGCACTGGGCAACCTCCTCTCCATATCCAAAGTTATTATGCCATGGGTGCATAGGGCAACTGGCACAGCCCTCCTAACACCTTCTTAGCCAGCTGCTGTATGTACAGTCAGGGAGCGTGCCTCTTATATATAGGACAGGGTGATGTGCACTGTCCTATAAATATGAGGGGCACTCCCTGACTGCACATATGGTGGCTGGCTGAGGAGGTGTGAGGAGGGCTGTGCAAGTCACTATACACACCCACTGAACCACCTTGGATACAGAGAAGGGGTGGGAGCCCAGTGTCATGGCAGGGCACTCGACATCGGGAGGGGTTCTGTGTACATTGGGTCTGGGATTGGAGGCAGGGTGGTACCACTAGCACAAGGGATCCTTTATTTTGACAGAACAGACTAGCAATTGGCATGGGTCAGGGGGGACCACTAGCACCAGAGATCTGTATACCTGGATGGAACTGTGCACTATGGCGGGGCAGCACCATGCTAACCTACCTTGCTACCCATGCAAATGAGCCTCTAATGAGCATGCAAATTGCCTCTTACCATGTTGCAGGCCCATTTGGCATTTGCATGGGTCCCTTCTAGAGATGGACAAAGTGGCCCCAATTCACTCCACAAAGTGATTTGTGGAGTGAAGGCAAATTCGTGGAGTACTTCACATTGTAATGGGTAACGCGAAGTCCATTGAAAACAATGATCTTTGCATTACTCTGCCTTCCCAAACCACTACCCACCAATTCTTAAGGTGAAGTACATTGAAAACAATGTACTCCACCTCACTTCACCTTGGTTTTAAGCTCCAAAGGTGAATTTTGCAGTGATTCATGGGATTTCAGGTCACATGGGCTCTAAATTGTTCTGCACAGCCTCAGTTTGAGGTAGTGTGTGTAGGAAGCTGAAGGAGACAATCTGCTCTGAGAGCTCTCTGTGATTCAAACCTTCTAAAAGCTGTTATAAAAGCCTTTTTGAGTCTTTTTTTTTTTGCTGAAACTTTAGTTCATCCATTATAGGAAGCCCTCTGGTGCTCATATCATCAAGCGTTTATTGTTTGTGTATGGATTTTGAATGTTAATGTACAACATTCAGTCTATGTACTGAGAGACAGTGGAAGTGTGCTTTGGGGGAAGGGCATATCTGTGGTGTAGGTAGATTAACTTGGAGAAAAAGACAGTGCTTTCTGTTTTGGTGATATTTTTCTTGTATAACTGTGTTAATGTTCACACAGTAATATTTTCAATAATTTTTGCCATTTTTTTCCTGATTGTTGTGGTGCAGCAGTGCATAATTTTAGTTTGTTTAAAATATGTTGTTATATTACTGAAGTTTTCAATTTGCTATGCATTACTTAGTGTGTGTGTGAGTATGTGTGGGACGCATGTCATCAAATCAGACACCTTTTATTGTGCCACATAATAATTTCAGCAATGTGAACCTGCTATCTACTGCAGCTGTGTGCTTTTTGTACTTCCTTGTGGTATCTTTACTGGTACTAGTAATGGTGACTGTTACTGCAGCAGTGCAGTGCAGTACACTCACCCCCCCCGCGACCCGCCCCAACTGGCAAAAGTATTGTTTTCCAGATTTGATTTTCTGATGGTGAGCACTGGTTAGGTGTTGTGCCTTTGTGTCAGCATCTATTTAGTGCGCAGTGCAATCTTAATCTGTCTGTGCATTTGCTTCTCTTTATGGACCCATCTCCATCTGTGACTTAACTCACTGTTGTTTCTCTGGCTTCCCTTCAGAGTACTGGACAAGTGTGGTGCATAATTCTGCATGAACATTGTACTCGTTAATATGCGTTTTTAAGTCAAGACCATCATCACTCGTCACTCGTGATACAAATCACGTTCTTCATCATCACGGTCACAAATGTAGTCACAAATCATGATTCACGATCATGTCACGAATCGCAACATTAATTTTTTTTCTAGTTACTTGGATGTTTTGTAAGCCTGTTTTGTAGTATCTCTCCAGACTTCACCACCCCACCATTTTACTCACTAATGCGTGTTTTTAAGTTAGGGAGTTTTGTGCTGCAGCTCATTGGGGAAGTACAGCCATAGGCATTCGCATTCCTTACTGTACATCATGTGAGTTACAGTACTATAAGCAGTGGTGGGTGAAGTGGCCAAATCCGCTCCATGAAGTGATTCGTGGAGTAACACGGAACCTGCGGAGTACTCCACAACGTGAAGTGGAGTACTTAGCTTCATAATGAGGAACGCGAAGTCCATTGAAACCAATGACTCTGCATTGTTCTGCCTTCCCCAAACCACTTCTCCACCAATTTTAAGGTGAAGTTCATTGAAATCAATGTAATTTGCCTCACTTCACCTTGTAATTGAGCTCCAAATGAAATTCTGCAGTGATTCATGAGATTGCAGGTCACATGGGCTCTAGATTGTTCTGCACAGCTTCAATTCTGGCCTGGGTAGTGTGTATGTAGTGGTAGCAGGAGACAGTTTGCTCTCAGAGCTCTGAGATTCAAAATCTCTAAAAGCTGTTTAAAATGCCTTTTTGAGTAATTTTTTTTGCTCAAAATTTACTACATCGACTGTAGGAAACCCTTCTGTGCTCATATCATTGAGTGATTATTGTTGTGTGTGGATTTTGAATGTTAATTTAGAACAGTCAGTGTGTGTACTGTGAAGTGTGCTTTGGGGGAAGGGCGTATTTGTGGTGTAGGTACATTAACTGGGAGAAAAAGACAATCTTTCTGTTTTGGTTATATTTTTCTTGTATGACTGTGTTAATGTACACAGTAATAATTTCAGTAATTCTTGACATTTTTTTGCTAATTGTTGTGGTGCAGCAGTGTATAATCTGTCTGTTTAAAACAGTTGGTTATATTACTAAAGGTTTTCAATTTGCTACGCATTACTTGCAGTGTGTGTGTGTGTGTGTGTGTGTGTGTGCGATGCATGCCATTAAATCAGACACTTTTTATTGTGCCATAGAGTAATTGCAGCAGTGTGAACCTGCTATCCACCACACCTGCACAAATTTTTTATACTGCTTTGTGGTACCTTTATTGGTAGTGGATTGTTACTGCCGTGCACTAATCCTCCAAATGGCAAAATGTATTCCTTTCCAGATTTGGATTTGTGACTTGTGTGCACTAGTTAGGTGTTGTTGTGCCTTTTCGTATGCATCCCTTGAGCGCGCAGCGCAATCTTAATCTGTCTGTGCATTTGCAGTGCACCATTAATTCTGGGAGACTGCATTTCTCGTTACGCTCTGATTTCACTTCATCAGCACTGGGGAATTTTCTGGACACAAGACAGTAGCATTTCATCAGCACTGGGGAATTTACTGGACAAGAGACAGTAGCATTTCGGGGATGCACATTAATTCTGGTGACTCTGTGTGTGACCACTGCATACATGACTGAGTGCGCCATTAATTCTGGGAGACTTTGCAATTCTTGCACTCATTTCAGTTTTTCAGCACTGGGGAGTTTTCTGGACACAAGACAGTAGCATTTTGGTGACTGTGTGGGTGGGGTGCTGCCAATATTGTTGTCACTCCGCCTTACTTCATGTTTAAAGTGGAATGACAATGCGAAGTAATAATAACAAGACGAAGTGAGCCTTTCCTATGGGGCACGCTGCGTAGCAAAGTGCCAACATGAAGTAACCACTTCGCGTTCACTTCGCAGGCGGATTTTAAATTTGCTGCATCTCTAGTCCCTTTGAATATTGTTGAAATGAACCCTGTCAAGCAGTCACTTCATCACAGTATGTTTATTTCAATTACAAACTCCTTTCAGATCTTCACAAGATTTTCTTAAAATTATGTTTATTCCAAATAATCACATATATGCATGCTCCCTTTAGATTTTCCCGGTGTTACCTTTTCTGTGGGACAGTGGGGGAAGGTGGAATATTGGAAATTTCTGGGGTGGGGAGGGGTGGCCAAGGGATTGACTCCCCTGGCCATGTGGTAGAGATATATGCTTTATTTGTTTATTTTATATGTTTTCATTCTGAAAGTATGACATGTAAGTACCTAAAAATTAAGATGAGGTGTCTAGTACTTTTAAATTAAACTGTTAAAATATATCAAACACAACCATTTAAAAAGATACTATAATTTCATGCAAACCCGGAACAACCCTTCACTACAGATCAAACCCTCCCACCAGCAGCACCAGGATCACCACAGCACCCTTCCCTAAACTCCCCAGGAGACAAACCATCCTGCAGCTGGATCCTCCACACCCAACCACCCTAAATGGATCCCCTTCCCTTGGACCAGTTCCACTCCCCAGACCCCAGTCTGATGCTGTGTCCCTCATATTAGTTTATCATTTGGTTATTTTGATTTGCATTGCGTTTGTTTCCAAGATGGAACCTCCTAACCACCCCAACAGCTGGAGCCACCCAACCCCAATCTGTAGTTCAGGAGAGGATCAGTGCAGAATATACATGTGGCTTTCAGCTGCACCAAACCCATGTTTTGGTTCTATAAGTGCTCTCTGGCCCTGATCTGATGTTGAGAGGGGAGAGCAAATATAGATAGAAATATGCCGTCAATCAAGCTTTCTTCCAGCATCTTCCCTAATGTTCCCTAAGCCTGGCCAACTGGGAGGGAATGATTGACAAAGATCTCCCAACCCAACAACAAATCGTTGAATGCAGAAGGTGGGACTTTCAGCTAGTAGCTCGCCAATGGTTCACAGAGGATTGAAAAAAAAACAGGCAGCCGTTAGTGCAAGTTAGAAGGTACCGCTGGCGGAGTAGGCTCTTGGCAGGTTTAAAAAAAAAATGTTAATAAAAGAGTGAATGAAAATAGCCTTCTGGCTCCATCTTTTTACTGCATCTGGCCAAACTGGTGTTTGGGAAATTGGAACTGCAGCAGCAGTCATGACACAGCGAGGCAATGGTTAGCGCAAAGAAGATCATATTCAGACTGGAGCAGACACCAGGAGCAGATCAAAGCCTGAGGAGGAGGTCATTTTTAGGTACACAATCCAATCATTAGTGTTATGTGTTAATTAAAAAAAATACACTGTCCAAGCTTTCAGTTTTGAATTCCAGTTATGTGGGGGGGGGGCACAGGGAAATGCCAAACAAGGCCAAAAACAACTTGGTGCAAACAGCAAAAATCACCTCCCTTATATGACATACAGAAATCTATTAATTGTCATATTGGTCCTTGTAAGATCAGATCCAGAAGCAAATGGTTTGATACCTTTTATTGGACCAACATAGATGTTACAAAAAGAAAACAATGTCTAAGCTTTCAGACCAACCAAGTCCTTCCTTGGAGACTCCGAGGAAGGACTTGGTTGATCCAAAAGCTTAGACTTTGTTTTCTTTTTGTAACATCTATGTTGGCTCAATAAAAGGTATCAAACCCTCTCCCTTATATGAGGACCTACTGGCAATTATGGAATCAGAAATCCAGACTTCTAGCACTTCATTCCACTGTGACACTTTACATTTTTAAAGTACGTTATGTATGAACAAAAAACACAGAGGCCCAGAGATCATGGGAGTAAAGACTTGTTTTTACTGCTATTTTAATTGTCAGGAGGTCCTCTTGTAAGGAAGGGGAGTGAGGTTCATCTGTCTGGGAGAATTCTACTGTGATAAGTTGCACCACTGTGCCAGGGAGCTCCCTATTTTTCCCATTTTGGCCCCGATGCATGAAAGAGGCATAGGTATGCGCGATATGCATGTAACCCCCACGACCCTGTGCCCCATGGACAGGTGTGCCCATACCAGCATTCACTAATGCCAGCCACCTGTCTACTGCTCCTCCTCCTCCTCCCTGGTGCACTGGACTCCACAGGGTGGCCATGGGAGGAGTCATCATCCTGGGTGGGCATCCAATGGGATGCCCCACTTTAACCCATAGTGGATCCCACACATAGGATGGTACAGGTCCCGGGCTGTGCATGCTGATTGCATGCACCCAGACCCACACAGCATCCTCCAGTCCCAGTGCTGCCACACATGAACATTCCTGGTGATCACTGGTCCAGCCGCCCCTGCTGCATCTTGATGCCCAGTGATCAGGGGCAGCATGATATGCCCTGTCTCAGTCCCCTGGAAACCAGATGCCTGTGTCCATGGGGGCATGCAGTGAGTTACAGCAGGGTCTCCCTGGTGTACCTTGCACCACTATCTGCACCCATGTGGCCAGCACTATGCAGCTTAGTGAAAACTGCAGCATCCTGGCACGCCCCCAGAATGACCCCAGCACAGAGCTGTCCATGGACATGGGAAATCGGGTGCGGTGGGTCTGCGCATGCCCCCTTCGTGCATGCTATGCAGGGACACAGTGGGTGCAGAGTGGCTACTCACCCCAGATATGCACGTATAGCCACTTTGCACTAATTGTGCATAGGGCCCATTGTGACTATACAGCTCGCTGCAAGTTGGAATGTAAAAGCTGTGTGAGACAAAGAAGATAAAACCAGAATTGTGTATGGTACCTTTTTAGTAAGTGAAATGGAAAATAACTTCTTTGTCCATGGACTCAGGGATTGGAGGGTGCAGATATTGTTGGGGAAACCATCCAAGCTGGAAAAATATATATTCTTTGATGAAAAATATATATTTTGCTTGTTTCATTGAATATAAAAAAGACCCACTTTATATACAAGAATGGAGCATGGGTGGCAAAAGAGTGGGCAGGGAAACTGCAAAGAAAAAAGGCCTCAATGTATGAATGGTGCTTATTTTAGGCAAAGCTTTACTGTATTTAATTGTGCTCATGTACAGCTTTATTTACATGTTCTCTGGTTTCTGCTTAATTTTATGTGGGGTGGGGTGGTGGGGGAGTATTGATATTGGTGTGGTGGGCAAGCTGTTTTTTGTTGGGCTATGATGGTGTGGAGTTGACTGCATTGGTGGGGTGGTGGGCTATCTGTTATGATGTTATGGTGGTGCTTCTTGGTGGATCATTATGGTGTTTGGCTGACTGAATTGGTTGACTGGGGAGGTCTGGCTTTGTTTGGGGGCTGGCTGTATTGGTGTAGGGCCTGATTGTGTTTCTGCAGAGTTAGGGTTGGGAGTTTGCTGTTTGTCTGGAGGAATAGGCCATGATCACTGGTGTGGGGTGAGGGGATGGACCATATTGGTGTGGTGGGGGTGCTGGCCAGTTTCGCTTGGGTGGGAGCTGGCAGTGTTGGTGCTGAAGCCAGGAGCTCAATATGTATACCCTGGAGGAGAGGAGGTAGACAGGGAATATGACAAACAGACATTTAAATACCTCTCAGGGGTAATAAGGTACAGGAGGGAGGTATGTTCATAGAAAAAGGTACTCTAGAAGAAGGGGTCATAATATGAAGTGGGTTGTGGGTAGATTCAGAATGGATGTAAGGAAAGACTTCTTCACAGAAAGGGTGGTGGACTCCTTGAAGGAACAGCCTTCCACCAGAGGCATTGGGGGGAGGGGTTAAAACAGTTGTGGGGCTAAAAAATGCCTGGAATATGCACAAGTTAAACACAGCAGTAAAGAAGGGGTGGAAGAGACAGTGCCACAGATCAAGTATGGTCTCTTGCAAAAGAGATCATAATAAAAATAGGCAGACTAGGTGGTCCCAGTGATCCTTATTTGCCATCAGTTTCTGTGTTGGGGTGGGGAGCTGGCTGTGTTAGTTTAAGGGCAGCTGGCCATGTGGAGTGGGAGCTGGCTGTGATCGTTTATAGGAAGACTCGCTGTGTTAGTGAGGTGAGTGGACTGGTCATGTTGGTGGGGTGGCAGTGTACATATCCAACAAACCCTGGTAATGTAGTTGCCCCCCCGGACAGTTGCCAAACCCCACTCCTGACACATTGTACCCACCGCCACGCATTCACCCGGAACACTGTTCAGTAATACTAGTACCACTGGGGATGATGGCAACCAGCACAGCCCTCAACTCGCTGACTCTCAGTGAGCTAACCAAGACTGACAATCAGATGGTGTAGGGCCAAAGAGGTTAACAGAGGCATGTCCTAGTTGCCATCATCTTGCATGATAGTAGTATTACTGAACAGTGTCTAAGGTGAGGGCATTAGTATTACTGAACAGTGTCCAAGGTGAGGGCACTAATACTACTGAACAGAGTCCAAGGTGAGGGCACTAGTATTACTGAACAGTGTCCAAGGTGAAAGCACTAGTATTACTGAACAGTTTCCAAGGTGAGGGCACTAGTATTACTGAACAGTGTCCAAGGTGAGGGCACTAGTATTACTGAACAGTGTCCAAGGGGAGGGCACTAGTATTGTTGAACAGTGTCCTAGGTGAGGGCACTAGTATTACTGAACAGTGTCCAAGATGAGGGCACTAGTATTACTGAACAGTGTCCAATGTGAGGGCACTAGTACTACTGAACAGTGTCCAAGGTGAGGGCACTAGTACTGCTGAACATTGTCCAAGATGAGGGCACTAGGTATGCTGAACAGTGTCCAAGGTGAGGGCATTAGTATTACTGAACAGTGTCCAAGGTGAGGGAACTAGTATTACTGAACAGTGTCCAAAGTGAGGGCATTAGTATTACTGAACAGCGTCCAAGGTGAGGGCACTAATACTACTGAACAGAGTCCAAGGTGGGGGCACTAGTATTATAGTATTACTGAACAGTGTCCAATGTGAAGGCACTAGTATTACTGAACAGTTTCCAAGGTGAGGGCACTAGTATTACTGAACAGTGTCCAAGGTGAGGGCACTAGTATTACTGAACAGTGTCCAAGGGGAGGGCACTAGTATTGCTGAACAGTGTCCTAGGTGAGGGCACTAGTATTACTGAACAGTGTCCAAGGTGAGGGCACTAGTATTACTGAATAGTGTCCAAGGTGAGGGCACTAGTACTACTGAACAGTGTCCAAGGTGAGGGCACTAGTATTGCTGAACATTGTCCAAGGTGAGGGCACTAGTATTGCTGAACAGTGTCCAAGGTGAGGGCATTAGTATTACTAAACAGTGTCCAAGGTGTGGGCACTAGTATTACTGAACAGTGTCCAGGGTGAGGGCACTAGTATTACTGAACAGTGTCCAAGGTGAGGTTAGGATGTGGATCAGTGGATCCAGTGGGGTTGGGTAGGGAGGTGGGTTTGGTAACCATTTGTGGGTTGGGGGCACCACTAGACTACCTGGGTTTATTGCACCAGACACTGAAAAGGGGGTTGGGGGAACCTCCAGACTACCAAGGTTTATTGAATCACACACTAAAGGATTATTGGGGGTTGGGGGTTATTTTTCAGTAGGGGTGTTTGGAATAATAGCACCAATGATAGCAATATAGCATTTGGATACAGTTTCCACAGCAAAAAATAGCTGGGAAATATCCAATATGTAGTGCTCAGTGCATGTACAGTGCTGTTAGATCGCTCACCATTCCCCCCCCATCATTGCTGCTATTAATGCCATACTGGCTTTGCAAAAACAAATACTGCATGAACAGAGCACAAGCTGAAAGAAAGAGTACATGGTCAGTTTGCCTTTATTTGCTTCACTCTGGGTTTAAGTTCAATTTTTGTGGAAATTCCGTACATACTGGAGCTGATGTCGGCATGACAGTACCACAGAAACATTGGGCACTGATTTCTGTTCAAAGCTGGAAACTTTCTTGCTGAACTGGCAAAGATGAAAGTCAGCATTTTTGGAGATGCTCTTTACCTTTATTTATTTATTTATTTATTTATTTATTTATTTATGTTTTGACTGGAAAAAGAGAGAGAGACATAATTGCCTGTCTTCAGCCTTACCCAGGGGGTGGGGGTGGCATATGCAAACCAACTGAACTTGAACCATATTAAACTGTTGATAGTATTTTAGTGGCTGAAAGAAATTTGGCCAGGACACCAGGGAAAATCAACTACTTATCTTGAGAAGCGCCATGGGATCTTACGTTTAGTTTCCACCTAAACAATCAGCAGAAAACCTACAAACACTGGCCCCTATGCATGAAGGGATGGAGTGGCTATGTGCTACACATCTGGGGCATGTAGCCACTCCACATCCATTGTATCCCCAGCACGGGATGCAATATGAGGGGCGGGCAGCACATACATGCCCAATCCCCTGGCCGCGTGAAGAGCAACGCGCCGGGGCAGGCAAGGGGTGGAATGGCACTACGCGCCATGAAATAAGGCACGTAGTGCTGGCCTTGGGAGTGTGTAGAGGCAGAGGGTATGCCAAGGAGAACCCTGCCGTAAACCCCCTATGTGCCCCACCCACACCCGGGACATGCCGCAGGACAGGACAGACAGCCCAACACTCTTGGGCCACAGCAGACAGCTGCCCAATGCCACCCACTCACTCCAGTACACACACACCCCCCTCACAGGGGCACCGGCTCAAGGCTGCTGTCCCCCAGCAGCACCGCATGTGAACCCCCCCTCCCTGCAACTGGTGGTGCTGTCCCCCCACCACCCAACAAGGTCCCCTCATCCCACTGCAGTGCCATCACTGGTCCAGTGGCATTGCCCTCCTACCACCCACCACAGCCACTGACCCTTGGACATCCTCAGGGCATGCTGCCAACGCATGCCCCACCACATAAGGAATCCACTGTTGGACCCATGCCAAGCATCTGATTGGATTCCCAGCTGGGTCCACGACTCCTCCTGCACCCACCCTGCATGGACCTACGTGCTGGGGGGGCAGGGCCATGGACAGGTAACTGACGGTGGTGAATGCCGACGGTGCGCACCCGTCTGCAGGTTCTTAGCTGTGTAGGTGTGATGCATGCCTCAGGCACATACTTCCCGCCCCTACGTGGATAAGGGCCACTGTGAGTAGCATGTAAAGTCTGGGGGCCTCCAAGAGTAAGAGGAAGCCTACTTAGTGTAGGGGAACAGTCAGCCTGCAGAATGGGAGGTGCCTGCGAAGAGAGAGAGAGATAAATATTTGTGTGAGGAAAAGACTGTTTTTTCTTTTGCAATACTATGAATTGTGTTATTACAGTACTTATAGCTATCCTGAGGGGTAGCTGCTTGACAGAATTCACTAATTTTTTTCTCTTTTTAAATTGCAATGCCATTCCCTTTTTAGAGTTTTATTTATTTTTATTCTGCTCAGTGTTTTCCTTTCTGCTCAGTCCTCTGTCTTGTACACAGATTACGCCCAGAAACATAGAAGCACAGAAGTTGTCAGCAGACGGGGACCATATGATCCATCAAGTCTGCCCTTGGCTTCCTACCCCCCTTCTTAGCTGCCTGCTTGTGTGTTCCACAATGTCTGTCCCATGCCCGCTTGAATTCCCCCATTGTCTTGGCTCCCACCACCCTACTGGCAGGCTATTCCATGGTTCCACAATGCACTCTGTGAAAAAGAATTTCCTTGTATTGGTTCTGAACTTTCATCCTTTAAGTTGAAGGTTGTGCCCTCTAGTCCTGCTGTAGACCTGTACCTGAAAGAGGTTCTGCACGTGCACCTTGTTGTTCCCTTTAAGGTATTTGAATATTTCTATCATGTCCCCATGATTCCTGCGTTGTTCTAGGGAGTATAATTTGAGGTCATCCAGTCTTGCTTCATACGGTTTCTGATGCAAGCCCTTCACCATCTTTGTTGCTCTTCTCTGTACCATCTCCTATCTATCTATGTCCTTCCTGAGGTGTGGCCCGCACAGTACTCCAGGTGTGGCCTGACCAGGGACTGATAGAGGCATGATTACTTCATGCCTTCTACTCATGATGCCACTCTCTATACATCCCAGGATACCACTAGTCTTTAGTGCTGCCTTTTCACATTGTCTACTGACCTTACCTTGAGGTCATCTGATATGATCACCCCTAGATCTCGCTAATGCCTGGTAGCCACCAGCTGCTCCCCTCCCATTGAGTATAGTTTCCCTGGGTTACACTTTACCAGGTGCTTGACCTTGCTTTTTTTAGCACTGAATTTCAATTGCCAGGTCTTGGACCACTCCTCCAGTTTTCGGAGATCAGCTTCCATGCTTTGCTGTCCTTCTGTTGTGTTTACCCTGTTGCTGATTTTGGTGTCATCTGCAAACAGGCACACCTTTCCCTCCAGTTCATCCTCAATGTCACTGATGAATATGTTGAAGAAGATCGGCCCCAGAACTGAGCTCTGCGGGATCCCACTAACCACCCTCCCCTCCACAGACAGAGTGCCATTTACTTATACTCGCTGAGTTCTCCCATGTAACCAGTTTCTGATCCAGTTTGTAACTTTGGGCCCAGTTCCAATGTTCTCCAGTTTTTTGACTAGTCTCCAGTGCAGAACGGAGTCAAAAGCTTTGCTGAAGTCCAGGTAAACCACATCCACTGCCCCACCCTGATCCACTGTTTTGGTGACCCAACTGAAAAAATCAAGCGGGTTTGTCTGGCAGGACCTCCCTGCCATGAAACCATGTTGATTTTTGTCCAGCTGACCAGTTTGCTCCAAAAAAACTATGATTCTTTGCTTCAGCAGGGACTCCATCAGTTTTCCGCTGACTGACGTTAGACTAACCAGACAGTAGTTACCTGGCTGTTCCTTGCTTCCACTCTTGTGAAGTGGTACTACTGTTGCCGTCTTCCAATCCTCTGGCACCTCCCCAATCCTTAATGATTTGTTGAAGAACACTGCTAAGGGGTCTGCCAGATCCCTCCCTAGTTCTTTCAGTATTCTTGAGTGTATCCCATCTGGCCCCATAGCTTTATCTACCTTTAACTTGTCCATTTCCTCCAGCACCCTTTCCTCTGTGAAGGGACCCATATCTATTCCTTAAATCTGACACTTTTTTGGTCTGTTATCTTCTGCTTCCTGTGTGAAGACTAAGCAGAAGTACTCACTGAGTGCCTCTGCCTTCTCCCCATCTTGCTCTGTGGTTTGTCTGTCTTTTTTGTGATTCTAACAATGCCCCCTTTGGTCTTCCTTTTGTCACATATGTACTTGTAGGTTTTGTTACCCTTTTTTGTTTCCTGAGCTATCCTAACCTCTGTTTGAGCCTTTGCATTTCTTATCATTTTCCCTGTCTCTTTTAGTTTCTGTTTATGTTCTGTTTTGTCCACCTCATTCCCCAACTACTTGTACTTTCTGAAGGCAATGCACTTTTCTCTCACCATGGTTGACACCTCCTTGGAAAACCATAGTGGGTTTTTACTCCTTTTGTTCTTACTAACCTGACGGGCACACTGTTAAAGTTATTTGTGCTCTTTCATTTTACAGGACTAACTCTATCACGTCCCACCCATATTAGATAGGTATATTATTTCCCCTATTTCTCTGCTATCTAGATTAGTTACCCATAGCTATTGATTCTTTGTGACCCCTTTCCACTTTTTGTTCAGCTACAGTGTATTCCAGATGACCTTCAGGTTAATCCCTCTTATGAGCAGGTGAATCCTTGTTTTCTGGGTTTAAGATAAAAAAAAGAAAGAAACCAAATATCTGAACAATAATAGGGCAACAGCATCTGTTTATTTATTTATTGAGATCTCAGATTACAAAACATCATCTGTTTTAAACAAGTGTCTACACATTTAAAAATGTAGGACCCCATACAAAGTAGCAAATGGTGGTGTTACAAAATACAGAATGCAAACTGTTGCTCCGTTGCACCACCACCATTTTGTACTGTGTACAAAGGGTCTTAGGACTATCCCTGATTTTTTTTTTCTGTATCATTATCGTCACCTAAAAATATTCATTTGTGCCATATGGTAACCAGGGGTTATTTTAATCAACATTTGATAGCTCCAAACTGTTTTAAAAATTGCTATTTAGTGAAAATAAAATTTTATTCAACTCCAATGGTGAGTGGCATAACTAGCCCTGCGGGTTACCACTGTCCTGCACCCCCTTACTCCTCATTGCCAGGCACCCCCCCACTCGCATTCTAGTATGTTGATGTTGTTACTATTTCAATTTAAAAATGTTAGGAGATATGTTCTGCTACTGAAAGCTTTCAAACCAATGTGTTTACAAGAACCAAGGGTAATTTGATTCAACAACAGCCCCCTGGACAAGAACCGAAACAAAATTCATTTGAACATAGTTAAACAAACATCTAGCATATAGCAGGTTACTTGTGTAAAGAAGCTGTCCAGTGGCATCCAACTGAACCAGCCTCCAATTTCATCCAGACTGTGGTGTGGATGGGTGTCTGAAGAGGGAGAGGCATCCAGAGGGATGGGGAGGGATAAGTGTATCCAGTTAGGTCAGGGAGGGAGGGAGGTGTCTGGTGGAATGGGGCTGTGGGGTGCCAGAAAGGAAGGTGTAAGAGGGACTGTGGTGGTAGCAATGGTGTTGGGGGTAGGGTGGGGTGGGGAGACTATGGGGAGAGCAAGGGTGTTGGGGGGAGACTGTGAATGGACAGAGCATGGAAAAAGGGCACCAGGTACCATGTAGTAAGGGGGTTAATGTTGAGGGCTGTGTTGGAAGGGGTGGTACTGTCAGGGGCTGTGGAGCTATGGGGGTATTGTCAAGGACTGTGGCGGGAGACCGGTACTGTCTGGGGCTGTGGAAGAAGGGGGAGCTTGTATAGGGAGGGGCTGGGAAAGGAGGTGGGGCTAGTGCCTATGGAAGGAGGGGTAAGAGATATAAGGGGGCCACAGAGAGGAGGGGGACTATTGTCTGGGGCTGTGGAGAGGTGGGGTAGTGTCAGGACCCATGAATGGAGGGTGTCTGGACCATAGAGGGTAGGTGTGTATCAGGGGTCTGGGAGTCGGAGGTGTTGAGTGAGGGCTATGCATGGATTGTGCTTGTCAAGGGGTTATCAAATGACCATGGATTGAGCGATGTTGTCAGGGAATCATGGAGATAGGCGGATGTCAAGGTGGTTGTGGATGAAGGATGTGTGGGTGTGTCAGTTGTCGGGAGGGGGCCTGGGGGCTATTTTGGTGGGTGGATGTTGTGGGACCTGTGGAGTGTGAGGTTTGTTGTACATGGCAATAAAGGTAGGGGTGATAGTAGATGACTACAGGCAAGTGTAACTAGTGTAGTCCGTATGCTATGTTATTTGTCATTATTGTCACTATTGCAAGAGGAGCAGAAAGGGGGCCATAGCCCAAGAAAGCTGTTATGGCTCATTATAAAATTCAAGTTTACTACCCTCAGCCAGAAACCTGTCTAAACTTTTTTGAATATGCCCTGACTTTCACGGACAACAATATTCTCTGGCAACCCATTCCATAGGTTCACCACCCTCTCTGTAAAGAAATACTTTGGTTTGTTGCCCCTGGAACTTTCTGTTTGGTGGTATGTTGTGCTTTGAAATTCATCAATTACTGCTTTTGAACAGCACCAACTGGGAGTAAGTCAAACATTTTGATGTGGTGCTTAACTACGATCAGGTGTGCCTGCACACCTGCATAATACATACGTTGTAATTCCAGTATGTAAAGTCAAAAGAGTAATCACAAGGATGATAGTCAGCAGTTAATTACTTGAGTATTGCATTAAAAAAAGAAATTGTTAAGAAGGGCCGCCCAGACCTGGAGTTGTCCTGGGACAAGGCTGTGGGAGCTGGGGTGGGGGGTTAGTAGGTTATGTAAGCCCAAGGCAGGGGAGCAGGGGTGGACTAGGAATATAGCCAGGGCAGATGAAGGCTGGGGCAAGGGGTGGAATGCTGTGGTCTAGGAACAGGGCCATGGGAATTAGGAGGGTCAAGAAGGACCAGGATACTGTAGGGCTGAGACATGGTGGAGCTGTGATAGCTAGAAGCAGGGGTAGGGCAGAGGGAGGATGGTGGTGGCTCTGCCATGGCAAAGGATCTGGCATGGTCCACAGGCAGGATGAAGGGAACCAAGGTGGCCCAGGGGGACAGGGTTGTCCAGGGCAGGCTAGTGCTGGCATTGAAGAGAGGCAGGGCCATGTTAGCTGAAAGGGGCCAGGTAAGCCTGGGACAGGGGAGCTGGTGTGGTCAAGATAAAGGACCATGGAAGCTGAGAGAGTCAGGGTGGGCTAAGGCAGCCCTGGACTAAGGCAGGTGGAGCTTGGGTTGTCCTGAGGCAGGGCTATGGGAGTTGGGGTGGGCAGGGTGCAGCATGTTAAATGCACTCTTAAGTAGAGGACCTGCCTCATACATAATGTGAGGCATATAAGTTGGCATGATAAGAAATACAACTTTACAGTTTCAGTTGGTAATATCCGGCACAGGCTAGGAACTGCTGAAGGAGTTGCTTTAGCTTGGATTTTGAAAAAGTGTGAATTTTGATGCAGTTTTTTTATGAACATAAACAAAAGTTGTAGTACACAACTGTGTTTTAAAATTCAGTTTATCACTCATTTTGGTTATGAAGTTATGTGGCTGTACAGTTACAATAATTATATTTCTATCTTAGGTGATTCTACACAGCGAAGCATCTGGACTTTCCATTTGTTGTAATCTTATTCAAATGGGTTGATCGCCATCAAAGATAAGTTCATTTTTATTTACCAAGGCTTTCATTTTGGGGGCTACAGATGCTAGACAAACATCTTTTAATGTGCCTTAAAATTCTGCATTAGCCTGTCTGTTGCCCTTCCCCACATGTGCATAGGAGTGTGGTGGGGACAGGGAGTGGGATGCAGGTGGAGTGGAAGGCAACTTTGGGCATCTTATTGGAGTCCAGTCCTGTTGACAGACTAGATACCATGCACCATGTGATACAGAGGATAATGAGTGCCTGTGTACCATGGTAAATTAAGGGGCGTCAGGAGGGCTGGCAGTTGCAGGATAGGGGCATCTGTCGGGACGCTTGGGCCACCATCTGCTTGTTGGGGGGGCATGTAGTGGCAACAGCAGGCCTGTGAGAAAAATGTTTCACCACTCTTGTTTGTCCTATGTCCTTATCCTTAAGTTGACTGCTGGAGTACCTCCACTTGGCTATGCCAGATCTGGTGGTGTTGTTTTGTTGCTGGTGGCACTGATGGAGATGGCACTGAGGTTCTGGCTCAGGCTTTTCTTTCAGTAAGTTAGTACACTCCATATAGTGAAGTTCATTTAGCCCATAAAACAGACACCACTCCCAAACAACTGCAACTGTTGCAGTACATGCTCATTGACTGCTCAGTCAGTGGCTGGCTGTGGTAGAGAGCAGAGAGTTGTGCTGGTTGCCGGCTTGGGGTTGAGTGGGGAGGAAGGGGTGGTGGAGCACTACCTGAGGTCCACTAGACACCAGGGAGTGATTGAGCAATCATGAACAGGGGATGGGGGATAGGGAGTGGGGTCTGCTAAACACCAGGGACTGGTTGAACTATCATGTACAGGGGTTCGGGATGGGGGGATGCACTGGACACCAGGGAAACAATGTCCAGACATAAGGTGGGTGATCAGGTGTGGGGGAGAGACCACTGGACACCAGGGAAAGCTGTATGTTAACATCAGTCTGGTGATCAGTGGAGGGAGGGGCCCACTAGCACCAGGGAACAATATATAGTTACCGTTGGGCTGGCGGGGGGAGGGGAGACCACTAGCACCAGGGAAAAACATATAGTTACAGTTGGGAAGGTGATTGGCAGGGGTGGGGGTGGGGCCACTAGCACCAAGAAAGAATTAAGCAATAAGGCTCAACAGGGTGTGTGTTCTTGTGTAATAACATCACACCTCACATGGTTGAAGTATGCAGCTGCAGGCCAAGTGTGTTCAGCACCTGAGAAGTGACATCATTACAAAATAACACACACCCTGTCATGCCTTATATATGTATAGCAATACAGTGCCTGTGTGTGTGTGCATGTGTGTGTGTATGTGTGTGTGTGTGTAGAAGTAGGTTTAGAAAAAAAAAGTACAATATAGTTTTCTGCCACTAGGTGGAGCTACTACCTGAATCATTGTGCCTGCCCACTCTGACAACATTTTTGCCTGTTTTACTGTGTCCTTATGATGTGATCTTTGACATCAACCATGCCCCCCCCCAGGACGTTCGCCCGCCCGTGAAAAGGGGGATGTATTTCAATTTTTTTTTTTATGTTTCAATGATTAATGCTGCTTCTTTTTCTGGTGGCTGAGCTGCTCACTGAATCTGTACCACGCATGAGATGACATTAGTTTGTAGCTGAGGTGTCATGGCTTTGGTTGGCTTTGAGTATCTGTCGGCGGTGAAGAGAGGAGGAGCAGGGAGGGGATTCAGGCTGTGTGCAGGGTAAATTTACAGTATGATAGAAATTGAATTTGCTTTTCTTCCTAGCATTTTCTCCACAAACTGAGCTTGCGGTCATTTCTTTCATGAATTGTGCAGTCTATTGAGCAAGCACTGGTGTTTGAAACCATTCATGCTACAGACAAGGAGGGGATTGAAATGCAATTTCAGATGACATATTTCTATTACTTAAAACATTTTTGTGTTTGGCAGTATACAAGGGAGGTACGAGGCTGCTGCACTATTGGAATTTCTCAACAAAAAGTTGGTTCCCTCAGGCCAAAATTCAATTAAGGAGCTACAGAAAGTGTATAGACTTACACCCAGAGGTCACCGTCAAACAGAGGAGCCTCGTACCCTTATACTGGTCACATCATGTATTGGGGAGAGAGATAGAATCCTGTCACTGGCCCGTCGAATGGCCCCTTTACTGGTTGAGGATCATCAGATCTATTTATTCCCTGATCTCAGTTTTGCAACAAGTCAACATCGCAAGAAGTTTGACGGTGTGCAGCGTTCCCTCAGAGAAGCGGGCATTGTACACAATCTTCGAGGGAAGAAAAGCAAAAGCATCCTTTGAAAAACAATTGGCATTTCATGCTAGAAAGGAAAATTGTAAATGTTTTTATTCTTATATCAAGTCATTAAAAAAACAGTGAATCCAGTGGGCCCAATTTTAAAAATGGGAAATTAATTAATGACAACTCTAAAATGGCTAACTGTATGAATGAATATTTTTGCAGTATACTGTATATGGGCCTAAATATAATTCTAATATACCTACACAACATCTCCATGGCCCAGATATTCAGAGCAGTTGCACATGGTGCAACCGAGTTGCACCAGTGCAAGTATGGAGATGCACCGAGGAGCGATATTCAGTGGGAGCCTTAGCACAGCACAAAATCCTTTGCACCAATGTGCAACTATAATATATGTGGTGCAAGTGCAGGGGGAGGTCCCATGAGTATGCAGCACAATGGCATATTCAACCGTGATGCCATGGCGCAAGTGTGGAGCAAACCAAAGATGCGCCGACCAGACTTGTTCCTATCAAAACAGGGCAAAAGCACACAGACAGCAGTTGTACCAAGAGTGAGAGAGAGCGTGGAGAGTGAGAGATACTGACAGAGACAGACAGAAGTACAGACACAGAGGGAGAGAGAGACAGAGAGGTGGCATGGGAGAGGAAGAGAGGGGCAGAGAGACACAGAGACAGAGACACACACCCACACACAGAGAACCAGTGTACCAGTGTGGCACAGAGACAGTGGCAAATCACCCATGGGGATACTGGACTGAAGGAGTGATGGAGAGTGCACCATTCCTGATGGAGGTGGTAATGAGGGGTGTGAGGAGGCAGGAGGAACAGCTACATGGCCAACGAAGGGGCCCATCGGCAGTATGCCTGACACAGGGGTTACTGTGCCCACATCACCTTTGAGAACTACAGTGACACAGAGATCATGGGCCTGTATCACCTGAACAGGGCCATTCTGAGGCAGCTCTGTGAGCTGTGCAGTGAGGAGATCCAGGCACCCACAGGACAGAGCCATGCCTTGGCCGTGGAGACCAAGGTGACTGCCACAATATGCCTGCTTGCCACAAGCACCTTCCAGTGACCAACAAGGGACACCACGGGCATCTCCCAATCAGCCATGTCCCGCATTCTCACAAAGTTCCTCAATGCTCTGCTGCCATGTTCTTCAGAATTCCTACTGTTCCCCAGCACACAAGCGGAGTGTACAGCAAACATGCAGGACTTCCTCAGGGTGACAGGCATGCCTGGCATGATTGGAGCCATTGACCGCACCCACATGAGCATCTGCATGTCAGCAGGCCCCAAGGGAATGGCATACATCAACAGGAAGGGGAGCCCGATCATCAACTGCCAGGTGGTGTGCGATGCCACAGGGTGGATCATCAATGTCTGTGCCACACACCCTGGGAGTGCACATGACACATTCATCTGGCACAGCTCTGCACTGTGTCACAGGTTTGAATGTGGGAACATCTCCACAGGCCACCTAAAGGGTGAGTATGGCATGGGCAAGGGGTGATAGGCATAGCAGAACTGGGGATGGGGTGGGCAGGGTGAGCAAGGTGTGGTGGGTGCCAGGGACGGGCAAGGGGTGTAGTATAGAATAACAGAGGGCTAACCATGTCATTCTTCACACAGGTGACAGTGCATACCCACTAAGGCCCTGGCTGCTGACCTCCCTACCGGCAACTGTGGTCCCCAGCAGAGGAGTGCTACAACAAGGCACACGTTAGCACATGCAACATCATTAAACATGTGTTTGGCATGCTGAAGGCATGATTCCATTGCCTAGACAGGTCTGGCAGTGCCCTACAATACAGCCCCTCGAAAGCATATGGCCTATTCCTGGCCTGCTGCATACTGCACAACATGGCCATTGACCGTGGGATAGCTGTTGAGGCAGATGAGGGTGACAGTAGTGGAGACAATGTGCTGGAGGATGGTGGGCAGATACCCTCCTGGGCAAAGGGACCCCCAACTCCAGCAGCAGGCACAACGCCACCAGACACTGTCACACAGGAACACTATGGCAAACGCAGTTAGGTGGTGAGGAACACATGCATGGGCCATACAGACAAGGACAGTACACATGTAGGGACGTGCTTGGCGAGGGGCATGTACACACAGAGATGCAAAGCAGGGGTAGGAGAGTTGGTGGCACACAACCACACACAGCAACACACACACACACACATGCACACACACACACACACACACATATGCACCCACCCACTCCAGCATTGGAATGCGGTGTGGATCAGATGCATGGACACAACCAGTCCTAGACAGCCCTCATCATGCCCATGCCACACAGTCCAGCAGCCAGGCATGCACATACAGGTGTGCCACCATTGGTATGGCACACACACACTGCCCATTTGTGCACAGGGCATCAGCTGCAAACTGTGGTCAGGGCAGCATGCGGATCAGGGCAGCCACGTGGTACCATGGCCACCATGGCCATGGGGCAGCTGCACCGGGGTCAGTCGGCAGCCATAGGCTGCACATCAGCAAGGGAGGGTGTCCAACAACGCCCCAGGGGTGGAAGCGTGGGACTGTGACCGTGTCCTTATGGGGGTGTGCAGGCGCCTAAACATGCCAGCGCTGGGTGTGCCTGGGAAGCCTTCATCTGAGACCAGCATCCACTGTGCTTTGGTCACCCAGCGCTGGGTCCATGGGGTGGACAGCACACTGCAGGGGTCTCCTGTGCATGGTCACACCCTGTGGCAGCCAGCAACACAAAGTCATCCACAATTGCACTGGTAGTGTGATCCAAGGTTGCAGTCATGGCCTCCTGCAGGCATTGCATCCCCTCCAGGAACTGCAAAGTGCCTCTGTCCTGCTGCTTGGCTAACTGGTGCACCTCCACAAGCATTGCATGCACCCCAGTGATGAGCAGCACCGGTTGTTGAATGGATACCCGCAGCAGCTGGGTGTGCTCAGCCAGACGGTCTGCATCCTGGGGCTCCCAAGCAGAATGATGAACATCTGGGGGTGACTTGCCACACTGCACAGCCCCGCTCTCCAGTGGACGCTGCACAGTGAGGTCTGCAGGGGCAATGGGTATGGCAGGCGCCCTGGTAGGGGATCCTGTGACCGGCTGCCTGGTGATACCCACAGCCTGCTGCTGTCACCTGTCCAGCCACTGTATGCTGCCCTGCACCTGCACGGATGCACCACCACCAACACAGGGCATATCCATGACAATGCACACCACTGCACCCGCAGTGGTGGCAGGCAGCTGTGCCTCCACTGGCATTGCTCTGGGCATGGTAACAGCCTGTGATGTCAGCAGTGATGACTCACCCACAACTTTGCCCTTGCTGTCCAGGATGTGTGTGAAGTCGTCATCAGAGTCAGACCCTGCCCTGATCTGTGTCTCTGTGCACAGGACACCATGGCTGGCATCCTGCAGGAACACATCCAGGGCCTTGTCCAACCCTAGGCCAAGGACACCCACAGGCACCATGGTGCTGATCTGTAGCCTGTCAGACCCCCAGATGCCAGTGGATGTGGATGGTTCATCCTCCGGAGCCATGCCACAGCTGCTGCTGCTGGTGCCCCATCCTCTGCACAGAGGCATGCTGGTGTTGCAAGAGAAGGATGGCATGTCAGTGCTGCATTGCCCACATGTGTCCCCCTACACTGCTGCCGCATGTGTCCAGCAGCATGGCATGTGTGTGGGTGTGCACACATGCACATGACATGTAGGACGGCTGCATGCATGACAGCACACCAGTGTACGCATCCTCTGGGCCACCAGCTGTGCATGGCTGACATACATACCATACAGTGATGGGCTTCCCCCTGTCTGGAAGCCTCCATCAGGCACACCCTCCACCAAGGTGCAGCAGATGGTGGCTGCCACCAACTCCTCTGTTGGCATCAGTGAGGGTGCATCCACTGGCCCTCCTCCGGTGGCATTATGGGATGCTCTGATGGCTGCCACCTTCTCCTTTATGTGCTGCCTGTCATTCCCAACCTTCTTGTGGCACTCCTTCACTGACCACTGGTGGCTGATGTGCTGGTTGACATAGGTCATCACCTCCTCCCATCTAATAGCCCTGTCCTGTGGTGTGCCTGTGGCACTGCTCAACAGGGCCTCCCTGGCGAGGTAGACCTCGAACAAGACATCTGTCTTTCCCTTCATGAAACTGGGCCTGCACTTCCATGCAAGCCCCCACTCCTCACCCTCCTCCTGTGCCAACATGTTGCCTCCTATGAACATGGACATCACAGTGTGTCAGCAGCAGCATCTCCCTGGTCCGTCCCACCTTGCAGTGCTGTCTGCTCCCAGTGTGCTGCTGCGGCATCCACCACTTACTTGTCAAGGTTGCAAAACTGGTACATGGTCTGTGCTGTTCTGTGGCACTTATAAGGTGCAATGGATGCAAATGAGGTTGTGCGCAATGGTAAATGATATGCTAATACACCCCACTGCACCACGCATTGGCTGATGAGCTCATTTGTATGTGGCATCTGAATGTCAAGAAATTGCACCATCAGCAATGATATTGCACCAGACTAAGCCAGAGCGCAATGCCCGTGCATGCATGGTGCATGGGCCTGCGGTGCGCATGCGCTCTGCACTGTCATGATGTCTATCGCACACCACATGTGAACAGTGTGATGCATCAAACACTGTCATGCTGCTCATAGCCAGATATGTGCATGGTAGTGCATGGTGTCATGTGCCCCTATCACGTACATGGGCACCTCACACTGGCCACTGACCTCTGACCCCTGGGTCACCTCCATGACCCCGTGACCCTACCGGGCCATGCCTACCGTGCATTCCCAGCACTGCACAATGGGCAGTCACTGCATATACTCCCGAGCGTCATGGATCCGGCACCTGTGGCAACCACGTGCACCTGTTCTGAGCATTTGTACTGCCGAACCATATGATGGCCATGGCGCAGGGTCGGGGATGCTGTGCTTGGAACTGAAGTGACATAGAGGTGATCAGCCTCGTCACCTGTGTGGAGCCCTATAGAGCACAGCTGTTCAGCCTGGTGCCCCTGCAGGAGGCCTGGGGAAGTGTGTGGCATACCATTTTCCTCCACCTGGAGAGGAAGACAGTGGTTCCCAGGACAGTGGAGCAGTGCAGGCATCATTATGGTGACTTGAGACAGAGGGACCCTGACCAGCTCCGGAGGGTACAGTTGTGTGTCAGGTGTGCTGCAGTGCCACAGCCAGGTAGGTGTTCCCATGTTGCATGTCTGCCCTGGTGCTGTGCTGCGGTGTTGGCGGTGCTGCCTGGCATGTCCTGCGATGGGGTACACTGTCGTTGTGCACATCATTGACTGGCATTGCCAGTTGCCACTTGCGTTGTGATGCAGCCATGCTGGCATGCGGGACATGTCAGGCAGGGGCACACCCTGTGCACAGAGGGCTATGAGAGGGGCAGCTTATATGGTCATGTACTGATGTGCATCTGTCTTCTTTCCTTTCCCAGGGCTGGAAGACCACAGGCAGGCCAGGGCAGCAGCACAGCATGACTGGGTGGTACACCTGGATGGGGCAGACTGGTGCAAGCAGCACTGCAGGGGCAGGTAAGCACTGTCATAGTCATTCTCACTGTACATGGGGGGTTCACAGTGGGGAGTGGGTGTGGGCAAGGCTGCCTGTGCCATGTGCCATGATAGCTGTATGTGTTGCACTGTGCGTGGTGCATACCACTGTGGCACATCCATTGGACACATGTGCTGGCTGTTGGTGGGGTGGGCATGCACCTGGCTGCCACCATTGTTGCTGTGGTGCTGCCAGTGCAGTGTGCCATGTAACTGTCACTGTGCAGTCATGTGGCCATTGTGCGGCGGGGGACCCCCTCTATGTGACACCGTGGTGTTCCATGTTGCTGGCTGTTCTTGGCCCACCTCCCCTGTGGGTGTCCATTCCTGGCCCTCCAGGGGTGTGTGGACCTGCTGCCCATTGCTCACTGTGGGTAGGCATGCTTCCTTGGGCCATTGCATTGATCACCTGTCCTGTCCCTTGCAATAGGTGTCCAGCATCCAGCGCGGAAAGTGCCTCACAGTATGCTGAGTCATCTGATGTGGAATACTGTACTGATCACTGACACTCCAGCATCCTGGAGGTAGTTGTTGCAATCCAGAGGATGTTGGCAGCAGAGCGAAGGGAGCGCCGGCTTGGTGGGGTGACCAGACAGGGCTGCCGCTAATGTTATAGTTCTGTTCCCGTTTTCCCTGTTGCACCTTCCCCTATATTCCCCCCTCCTGCTATACAGTCCCTGGTCCCTGTCCCCTTCCCTCGCTGTGCCTGCCTTTTCCTTGCCACTTTTCTATTTGTACATAGCTACCTGTTTTTATAAATCTTTTCTACCATACCTGCCCATGTGGAGCCATGCTGCAGTGGCCCAGTGTCCGTCCATGTTGTGTGCATGAGGGGGGCATGTGTTGTGCTTCCATGGTTCCCTGCTGTATGCTGTGGTGTGTCCTACTGTGGTGGTGTCCATCCCCTGGGTTGGTGGCTGTGCATTGGGGTGTCCATGGGGTGGCAGTCAGGGGTGTGTGGTGGGTGTGTGCATGGTGGTGGCACACTGCCATGGTCATTGTTCCAGTACTGTCCCCACACTGTGTTTGGGTACTCTGTTTGGTGTTGGGTGACCCTTCCCATGTGGTCTGCCACACTGCCAGCATCCTGACCCATTCAGTGCCCACTGTGTGGGCTCCCTGTGTGCCTCTGTGGCATGTGTATGCTTGGCTGCATGGTCCTGGGTGTGGCCTGCCATGGTCTCGTGGTGGGGTGGCATAGTCAGCGGCATGCCTGGGGGGTTGGGGGCTCCCTTGTCGGCCATTCATTGGCCGTTGGCACCTCCTGTCACCTGCTATCCATGCCACTGTTGTGTTCTGGGGTCCAGTATCTGAATGCCTGTGTGTGCCCTGCTGTGGTGTGCTGTTTGGGACCTCCTCTGGCTGCTGTAACTATGCTTCCTTGGCTCTGTCCCAGGGTCTGTTCTCAGTGCCCTGCCCCCCTCTGTTGCTCTGCTGCTCTGCGCTGCCATGGTTGCGCTGGAGCATCTCTGTTTGCACAATGGTGCAACTCTGCCATATTCAGCCCCATTGCACTGGCACTGTTCAGCCTGCACAACCCCTGAATATGGCTCCAGTTGTGCCATGGCACATCAGATTTGCACTGCACTAGACTTGCACTGAACTATGGTGTATTTTTAAATATCTGGGTCATGGATTGATTCAAATGTCTCCTTCTCTATCGATAATATTAAAATTAAGTTAAATAAACAAAAGTGTAAAATTACCCCAGGACCTGTCAGTATCTCAGGGCATATGCTCTTTCTTATGTCTGAGGTTATACTGTATGTCACCCATTAAAATATTTATTCAAATATTGTGTTAATAATAGGCTTCTGCCAAGGAATGGAAGCTTGTGAATGTGATCTCCATATTTAAAAAATTCTAGCAAGAGCCAATACAGCTGCAGCTGGGATTGTGGGTGGAAAAGGGGGAGTGTGCCGCCATGTCCACCATGGTCACCCAGAGTTCAGTGCACATGCGTGTGTAACCCCCCCCCCACTTTACACAGTTAACTACCCCGGCACCCTTAACTTGGCACAGACTTCAGGAACATTTAGAACAATTGGTACCATCCCTAGCTTTGTGAATGTTTACCAGGCTTATTACCCTAGAGATCAAAATTGGTGGGGGTGTACAAAATAGAGGATAATGTATGGGCATCGGTGGTTAACCACACTATGCTAGCACCGAGTGGTTACCTTGGCAACTTTAGTTAACTTCGAGAATGCAGCTCGAGAGGTCAGACTAAAGTTGCCAAGGTAACCACGAGGCACTAGCATAGAGTGGTTGACCACCGATGCCCATACATTGTCTTTATAGCATATGGGCATCGGTATTTTGTCACATTTTGAGCATAAGCAGGACTCTGATTAAAAAAAAACTACCTCTTACCTTAGCAGTATCACAGCGATATAGTCGATTTCATTTGCCAAATAAAAAAATTTTTATTTAGAATGAAATCATTTACAGTTTACTTGTGAACTGTATATCAACAAAAGAAAAATACACACGCTCATTCAAACTAAATGCTATTGTGAGGGGATCAATTCTGTTATCTTTGCAATGGGTGAACAAGAGACAGGGTGCAACCGAGCAGAGTTGCCATACAGTATTTACTGGACTGCGTCATCACTGTACGGCTGTTTTGCAGATGTTTTGCCTCATGGAGATTGCCTGTGATAAGGGGGGACAGGAGAGGAGAGGAGAAAAAACAACAGAAAAATGGCGTTTTGGGCTTTGCGACTGTTTGTTTTATTTTGACTGCTTTTGACAGCATGCGGGCTGCCATGCTGCCTTGGAGCTGACAATGCCTGTGAATTCCAATTTGTTATGCCATCGATGTGCCATTACATTGATGGGTTAACAACACAACAACATCACATCGATGGTATAACAACACTAGCAAAAGATAATTTTCTGCTATTAACAGTGTTCTACCATACATTATAGCAATATGACCTATTAGGTATTTACAATAACCAGGTCCCAAGGAGAGAACCTTTTGCTAGGGCTATGCTAGACCTAACTTCTGGAGGAGTACCCGGTAACTCTACACAGGAAGCAATAACGTAAATGTCCAAACAATAGTTGGGGTTCTAGAGTGTGGCTTTATTTCAGAAGATCTTCTCTAAAGCAAGGGTGGATCCCCAAGGTTTACATGTCATGGCACTAGGAACTTGCAGAATAACAAAACAACTGTATTTGACAGAAAAACTCATTGCATTCCCACACTGTAGGACACTGAACGTCTTGCACTTGTATTCCCATATAGAATAGGACGTAAAACATTTCTTCCAGTGGCACTGGCCACAGCTGAACATTTTCTTCAGTGGCACTGGCTACAACTGAGCATACATTTTGCTAATTACTAGCACAATCCACTTCAGGGGGTAAAATCCTCTTCAGACATTGTAACCAGGCACACTCACTGAACCCGTTAGTCCTGAACTGGTTACTCCAGATGGGGATCCGCCCACCCGTTTCTCCCAAATCCATACTCAGCCATTCTTTCAGAGTTACACCTTTAACATTTGAAAACACACTTTGGAAAAGGCTTAATTGAAAGAAACATTGGCATCCAGCATTCAAATCACTACACTGGTAGTGGAAAAACTAAAGTCCCGAACAATATGATATAGTCATACATCTGAACATCACACACTCCAGACAACTTTAAATGAGAACAGTCACTTCTGAATTCACAGAAAAGTTGTGCATTTCCCTTTTAGTCAGAGAACACAACAGCACAGGTACTTGCTTTTTGCAGCAAAAATCAGATCCTACTCACTGTTCAACATTTCAGTCAGCTTCAAAACATCCAGGATCAAAAAAGGAATTGCCCCTTGGATCCATCCATTAGCAGTCCTTTTCACCCCTCCAGAGATGAAAATCAGCAGATCCTGCTGTACACAATGGTTTCCAACTCTTCTCTTGGCAAACTGGAGAATTACAGGACTAGGGTGAGAATGCAGGGCTCTCAACTCAGAGCCCTCAGCTGAGCAGTCCTCACTCCTCCTTCTTCCGACTACAGACTCACATTGACTCCCATCTCAAGATCTATACAACTCCTTATGCTGCTGCAAGAGTTTCAAATGAGCTCATCCCTTCCATCTCAGCTGAAGCCAAGTAAATAAAAGAGTGAGCAGGTGAAAAACCCATTTAACTAGTTAATCACCAGCTGCCTTTCAGTGCCTAGCACTGCAACTGAGGGGATTCTAGTAACCCCAGGGGTCTGGGTGGTTATACTCATACACTTGAGCATGCGTACTGAACTCTGGTGGCATGGCAGACTGTTCCACCATGCCACTGGAGTTCAGTGCACATTCATGAGTGTTCACGCATGTGCACTAAACTCCAAGTGCCATCTTGGACAAGGTGGCACAATGCCATCTTCTGCCAGTACCATCGGACAAAACAGAGCGGTGAATGCCGTGATTGCCATTCACCTCCACTATTTAAAAAAGTCTGTTCTGTATCCAATGAGCACCTTTTTGTCTACTCCTCACAAGACAGTGGACTTACAGTCAGCTGCCACAACCTTTCTGCCAGATTGCCAGAAGAAGTTGTGCTTGCCACTTGTACAGGCATCCATGCTTCATGATCCTCCATGGCTCAGTAATGGAAGAATCTCATGTTTTTCCTCTGAGTAGGATGCACACATCAACGATCTCCCAATATCCTTTTAATATATTCAATAAAGTATTCATGTAGGATACGATATATTTTATCTTAATCATAACAATCCAAGTGATCATATTATGACTTGACAATAAGAACTGTGTCCACTTATAACACCATGGTTTTCACACCCATATCTGGGTTTCCATGTTTTGTAGGTAGATGCTTAATGCTTAATACCATGGTATGTTAAAGCAATCATCCTGCTCAAGTGTAAATATACAGGAAGATAGACAGTTATCAGTTGCTGACCAACTAACAACACATCCCTAATGTTCTAATAGATTATTACAAATTCATAAAGCACAAATTTAACTGTAGTAATATATAAAACACATAGATCTTGTTATACCAATTAGAGGTTAGTGTTATGATGTAGCAATAGAATATTGTAGTGGGAGCAGTGGAAGATGGGGGCTGCACCTTGTGATTTGCCTTAATTATACTTTTCTCAGCTGCATAGCACAAGCTGCTATCCCAGAGAGAAGGTGCATGGCTAACCTAGATTAGTGAACAATTGGTGATTTTCAGAAATTCACTAATAGTATGTGGAACAGAGATTTTCTCTCCATTGATAAAAGGATCTACTTTAATGGGTTTGGAGGGCTATGTAAACAGATCCTGTGTTTAAACTTGTTATACCTTTTCAGCAAAAAGAGAACACATATGAGTGAGGCATTGCTGACCTGTGAGACAGCTTCCATACTGTGGGACAGGCACCAGTTTTGTTACATAGATTACATAGAATACATAGAATACAGAGCATTTAAAGACTTTAGTCCATTAGTTCGCCATTTATATTTTTAAGAGTATCCTTGAATGTCCCTACTTATAAGGTATTTGTCAAGCGTTGTCTTAAATTGTAACATTGTCCTGCTTTCCACAACCTTGCAGGGTAGGGTATTCCAGATCTGAGTCACTCTAATATTAAACCAGAATTTCCTTTTATTAGTTTTATATCTACTTTTAACCAGCTGAAATGAGTGTGCTGTAGTATTGTATAATTGATCTCTTAGTACCAGTCCCAGAAGATCCCACAGGTGTATATCAGTCAAGGCCTTATAAATCAGGCACATATCCCCTCTCAGTTGACGATATTCCAAGGAATACATGTCCAAAAATTTCAGCCTTTTCTCATAGCTCTGTCCTGCAGTACCCTTAATCCTTTTGGTGGCCCTCCTGTGGACCCTCTCCAAAGCTCTAATATCCCCTTTTTTATGTGGAGCCCAGAACTGCACGCAATGCTTCCATATGGGGGTACACCAATGCTGTGTACAGGGGGATCATAACCTCTCTATCACTGCACTTAATGTGCTTCTGAATGCACTACATAATACTGCTTGCCTTATTGATAGTCTTACTGCACTGCATACTAAAACTGAGGTCATTATTAATGCATATCCCAAAATCCTTTTAATCTTTAACAGCTCTTAATGTACTACCTCCCAGTAAATATTTGAATTGCTTGTTGTTGTTACCAAGATGCATTACTGTACACTTTTCAATGTTAAAAATAATTTTGTTTTTTGTGAGGCCCATAACTCCAAGTTGTCCAGAGCAGATTTCAGAATTTGCTGATCTTCCTCATTGTTTATTGGGTAACTAATATGGACATCATCTGCAAATTTAGAGAGCCAGACCTCTGATTGTACCTGCATCGATGAAATATATATATTAAAAAGACAGAGCCCTGGGGTATTCCACTAGTCACTTTGACAGGGCTGGAGTATTCTCCTTTGATACAAACCCTCTGGCTTCTTTTAATTAACCATGCCTCCACCCACTGAGAAACCCAGGCTGGAAAACCCAGATCTATTAGGGCCTTAACCATCTCCTTATGGGGGACCTTGTCAAACACTTTAGCGAAATCCAAGAAAATGATATCTACTGAATTACCTATATCCATGGAATTACTAATCTTACTATAATATTCCAGAAGGTTAGTTTGACATGACCTCCCCACTGGTAAACCCATGCTGCGTTATATCTTGCAAAAACTATTTTATTTTTAACACGCTTTGTAGTTTGACTGAGACTGAGCTACGAGTCCCATGAGTCCTTAGCTGTAGGTAGGAAGGAGGAGACAAGAAGGGACGGCAACTGTAGTTCGTGATGAGCCCCACAAACTACAAAACAACTAATATTATTGTATCTACATCTGCGGGCTTGTAGCCCATCCTGCTTTATATTGTACACCCCAGTCAGGGGTAAGGGAGTGATTTTAGTGAAATATATTCTTCATTTGTACATAAGAATCTGTGTTGGTGAAAATCTTGCATCCTGACATCAATTATTATGAGAAATGTATATCGTCCCCCTGATTGCCCCAATTGCCTATTTGATGAAGGAGATAGAAAAAAACTAGGGAATTAGGAGACTCAATAATTATGGGTGATTTTAATATGAATAATATTAGATGATAAACTAATACTGAGAGTACAACAGTTAGCAAATTACTGCTTGAAGAGTGCAACAAAAATAAGTTGACACAACATATTAAAGAACCTACTAGAGGTAATAATATTCTGGATTTGGTACTAACCACAGAAGAAATCCACATAGGAGACTGTACTATTGGCACACCACTTGGAAGTAGCGATCATAGTGTAATAATTCATAAGATAAAATACATTGTTTTCCCCATCTCTGGGGTGCACCAAAATATTTTTGTACAATAAAGCCAATATTATAGAAATTAGGAAAGCCTTACAAAATATAAATTGGAATAGTGTTCTTTAAGAAAAAAATGCTGAAGAGATGTGGCAAGTAATAAAAAACACTCTCAACAAATTGACAATGGAACATATTCCTAAGATTAAAAAAGTGGCAACTGGTTCAAAGAAACCTAAATGGCTAAATAAGAGAATAAAAGGATTAATTTACAAAAAAAATAGACTATATAAAAACCTACGTCGATATAAAACAAGTGCTGCAAATGCAGCCTTAAAAAAGAAATTCAAAAGAAATGCAAAATAGTCATTAAAAATGCTAAAAGGGCATATGAATGCAATATTGCAAAAAGGGTAAAGAAAATCCCAAAGAATGTTATTCCTATATTAATTCTCTAAAAAAAAAAATACAAAAGTCGATCCACTCATTATTAATAATGATAGTATTAATGATAACTCCAAGATGTCTCTCCATCTCAATAAATACTTTTGTGAGGTAGTCAAAACAGGGATGAATCCTTTCATGACTATTTCACTCCCTCCAAACAATGGAATCAGCATCCCAGAAAGTGACATGCAGGAGAAAATTAAAAACTTAAAACCAAATTTCTCACCAGGTCTGGACAATATCTCAGTTTTGATTGCCCTACCGTTAAAAATTATTTTTGAAGAGTCAATCAGTACAGGCATGGTACTATTTGACTGGGAAATTGCACACGTTGAACTGATGTTCAAGAAGGGCGATAGGGGAAGTGTGCAAAACTACAGCTGCAGCCTCACCAGCATTGTTGGCAAGCTGTTAAAGAGTATAATAAAAGACCTTTTAAATTTATCACTAAACAACGTTCATGCTGTACAACATGGTTTCAAAAAAAGGAGAAGCTGTACTACAAACTTTCTCTGCTTTTATAAGAAAATCAGCCGAACATTAGATAAAAATATCCCTTGTGATATCATACTGTATACTTAGATTTCGCCAAAGCATTTGATCACACCCTCACTGGGCAATAATCAAAAAACTTGAAAGGCTTAATAGTAGTCCATACGAACATATGAAGTGCCAGCAGAACAGGACACATGGTCTATCGAATCAGCTCGATTGTGCAGTTAGCCCCTCAGCATGCAGCTGCCCCACCCTTCCACCCTTCCTCACCGACCTTCCCACACTCACTCTGTCCCATCCCTCTTGAAGCAGCCCACTGTCCTACAGATAACCACCTTCTCAGGTAGCGTGTTCCATTTGTCTACCACCCTCTTCATGAAATAATGTCTCCTGATCTCCCTCCTGAATTTACCCCCTCCAACCTTAGTTGATGCCCTCTAGTATCCCTCCCTCTTCTGAGCCAGAATATCTCTCCTGTATTACCCTTGTTTATCCTCTTTTGGTACTTAAAGGTCTTGATCATATCTACCCTGTCCCTCCTCTTCTCTAGCAACCACATGTTGAGCATGTTCAGCCTTTCTTCATATGACATCCCCTCCAATCTCTGAATCATCTTTGATGCTCTGCACTGCACCCCCTCCAGCAGTCTGATGTCCCTCTTCAGAAATTGGCACCAGAACTGCATGCAGTGTTCCAGGTGTGGTCTAACCAGTGACCTGTACAAGGGAAGGATCACCTCACTATGTCTAGAAGAGATCCCCCTTGCTACATAGCTCAGCATCTTGTTGGCTTTTGCTACTGCCTTCCTGCACTGAGCGGAGTTGTTCATATTCCTTGTTATCATCACCCCCATGTCCTTTTTCTCCTCTGCACCTCTAGCAGAACAGAACAAAAGGGAAAACAGGGAGGAGAAGAAGCTCTGTGGGTAAATTTGGAGACTGGCAATGGCACCACAATTCGCACAGGGGTTGTATACAGACCCCCTTCTCAGGGGGAGGAAATGGACAAGGAAATGATAGAGAGTATACTTAGTATGGCAGAAAAAGGGGAGATATTGCTGATGGGTGATCTGAATATGCCAGATGTTAGTTGGAGTGTAGTTGCAGCAGCCACTTTGAAGAGTGGGGTTATTCTAGATGTCCTACAGGGGGCATGCCTTAGACAACTAGTATTGGAGCCCACTCAAGAGGGAGAAATCTTAGACCTGGTTCTCTCAAATAGAGATGAAGAGAGGATCACAGATGTAGAAGTGGGTAGCCATCTGGAAACTAGCGCCCATCGAACAGTATGGTTCACGATAAACACAGCAATAGAGTCAAGCCATACAAAGGCAAAGGTACTAGACTTTAGGAGGGCTGACTTTGCCAAAATGGGTGAGTGCCTAATGAATTCACTAGCAAATGGGCAGGAAGAAGGGGTGGAAGAACAATGGGGAATAATAAAAACTGCCATCACAGAGGTAACAAGCCTTTGTGTGAAGCAAATAAACAAAACTAAAAGATGTAAGAAACCACTATGGTTCTCAAAGAAAGTGGCAGTGAAAGTTCAAGAGAAAAAGAAAGCTTTCAGGAAGTACAAGGAATCACAGAAGGAGCAGGACAGAGAACTGTATCAGTTAAAGCAAAAGGAAGCTGGGAAGGCAGTCAGACCAGCAAAGGCCCAAACCGAAGAAAAGATAGCCAACTCAGTTAAGAAGGGGATAAAACCTTTTATAGGTACATCAGGAGTGAAGGAAGACCAAGGGAGGGATAGTGAGGCTTAATAAAGGGAGGGAGGGTGGGCAGAGGGAGACTGTGAAAGCAGATATACTAAACAAGTATTTTTGCTCAGTATTTACAAAGGAAGAGGGGGAGGTACCTAAAATAAACAGTAGAAACACTCTGGATGCAGAAGTTGATACCAGCCCATTTACAGAAGAAAGGGTTCTGAAAGAACTCTTAAAACTGAAGGTGGACAAAGCAATGGGGCCTGATGGGATTCATCCCAGAATTCTAAAAGAATGAAGGGTAGAATTAGTGACACCACTGACTACCCCGTTTAAGAAATCATGGGAGGATGGGGTGGTACCTGAGGACTGGAGGAGGGCAGATGTGATTCCCCTACACAAAAGTGGGAGCAAGGCAGAAGCAGGAAACTACAGAGCTGTTAGTTTAACCTCAGTGGTAGGGAAAATGATGGAATCACTTCTGAAGGAAAGAATTGTCGAGTATCTAGAGGCCAGAGGGGCACAGAACCCAAGGCAGCATGGATTCACAGCAGGAAGGTCATGCCAGACAAATCTGATAGATTTCTTTGACTGGGTGACCAAAGTAGTAGATCAGGGAGGGCTGTGGACATGGCCTACCTAGACTTTAGAAGGCATTTGACACAGTCCCACAAAAGATTAATATACAAGTTAGCTAGCCTGGGGTGGGTCCCAAGATAACAGCCTGGGTAAAATTGGCTGGAGAATAGGACACAGAGATAATAGTAAATGGAGTCCACTCTGAAGAAAGGGGTTACTAGTGGGTACACGTGAGGGTTCAGTATTAGGCCGGTCCTCTTCATTGTCTTTATAAGCGACATTGCAGAGGGACTGGAAGGAAAAGTATGTCTCTTTGCAGATGACACAAAGATCTGCAACAGAGCTGATGCACAAGGTGGAGTGGAAAGGATGAAAAGGGACTTGGCAAGGTTAGAGAAATGGTCAAATGTATGGCAGCTTAGATTCAATGCTAAAAAGTGCAAGGTAATGCACCTGGGAAACAAAAACCCAGGGGAAGAGTACACAATGGGGGGTGAGATACTAACAACAACAAAAATGGAAAGGGACCTGGAGGTAGTCATATCAGATGACCTAAAGGTAGGCAAGCAATGTGAGAGGGCAGCAAGGAGGGCTGGGGGGATACTGGGATGCACAGGGAGAGGCATCACCAGTAGAAAACAGGAAGTTATTATCCCTCTGTACAGACAGCTGGTCAGACCCCATCTGGAGTACTGCGTGCAGTTCTAGAGACCCAGTCTTCGCAAAGACAGACCGGATGGAAGCTGTCCAGAGGAGGGCAACTAAAATGGTGCAGGGTCTGCACCGGAAGACATATGAAGAGAGACTTAAGGAGCTTAATATGTATAGCCTCGAGAAAGGAGGAGAGGAGACATGCTAGAAACTTTCAAGTACCTCAAGGGAATCAACAAAGTCCAAGAGGGTAGCATCTTTCAAAAAAAGAGGTGTGCAAGAACAAGGGGGCACAATTTGAAGATGGGGGGGCTGCTCAGAGGTAATTTAAGGAAGTATTTTTTCACTGAGAGGGTTGTGGATGCATGTAGGAACTGCCTTCTGGAGGAGGTCGTGGAGTCAAAAACAGTGGTGGAATTCAAGCATGCATGGGACAGTCATAAGGCAATTCTAGGGGGTGGGGGTAGGAAGAAGTAGGCTGCTGGTTAACTAGGATCTACAGCTTATCCAGTAGGCAGGGAAATGGGCAGACTGGGTGGGCCAAGCGGTCCTTATCTGCATCAAATTCTATGTTTCTATGTTTCTATGCACTCCTCAACAGTACTCCTCCCAGCTGACAGCTCCTCCTCTGGTTCATAGAAACATAGAAACATAGACTTTGACAGTAGATAAGGGCAACTAGGCCCACCTAGTCTGCCATTTCCCCTACCTACAGGATAAGCTGCAGATCCTAGTTAACCAACAGCCTATTTCTTCTTACCCCCAACAAGAATTGCTTTGTGTCTGTCCCATGTATTCTTGAATTCTCCCACAGTTTTAGACCCCACAATATCCTCAGGAAGGCTGTTCCATGCATTCACCACCCTCTCTGTGAAAAAAATACTTCCTCACATTGCCCAACCCCCTTCTATCTCTAAATTGTGTCCTCTTGTTCTTGCACATCTCTTTTTCTGAAAGATGCTACCCTCTTGAATTTTGTTGATTCCACTGAGATACTTAAAAGTTTCTATCATGTTCCCCCTCTCCCTCCTTTCCTCATGAGTATGCATATTAAGCTCCTTGTATGGCTTCTCTTGCAGACCCTGCACCATTTTAGTTGCCCTCCTCTGGACTGCATCTATCCTGTCTATGTCCTTGCAGAGATGGGGTCTCCAGAACCGGATGCAGTACTCCAGATGGGGTCTCACCAACTGTCTGTACAGAGGGATAACAACTTCCTGTTTTCTGCTGGTGATGCTTCTCCTTATACATCCCAGTATACCCTCAGCTCTTCCTACTGCTTTCTCACATTGCTTGCTAACCTTAAGGTCATCGGATATGATTACCCCAGGTCCCTTTCCATCATTGTTGTTATTACTACCTCCCCCTCGTTGTGTAATCTTCCCCTGGGTTTTTGTTTCCCAGGTGCATTATTTTGCACTTCTTTGCATTGAATCCAAACTGCCATATTTCTGACCATTGCTCCAACCTTGCCAAGTCCCTTCTCATCCTTTTCACACCTCCTTGTGTATCATCCCTGTTGCAAATCTTTGTGTCATCTGCAAAGAGGCATACTTTTTCTTCCAGTCCCTCTGCAAAGTCACTTATAAAGACATTAAAAAAGACAGGACCCAGTACTGAATCCTGCGGTACCCCACTGGTAACCCCTCTTTCTTCAGAGTGGACTCCATTTATAATTACCTTCTGTGTCCTGTTGTCCAGCCAATGTTTTACCCAGGCTACCACCCTGGGACCCACTACCAGGCTATTTAATTTGACTATTAATTTTTTGTGTGAGACTGTCAAATGCCTTGCTAAAGTCTAGGTAAGCCATGTCCACAGCCCCTCCCTGGTCTACTACTTTAGTCACTCAGTCAAAGAAATCAATTATATTTGTCTGACATGACCTTCCTACTGTGAACCCATGCTGCCTTGGGTCCTGCGCCCCACTAGCCTCTAGGTACTCAACAATTCTTTCCTTCAGAAGTGATTCCATCACTTTCCCTACAACAAAGGTCAAACTGACAGGTCTGTAGTTTCCTGCCTCTGTCTTGCTCCCACGTTTGTGAAGGGGAATCACATCTACCTTCCTCCAGTCCTCTGGTACCACATCATCCTGCCATGATTTGTTAAAAAGGGTAGTCAGTGGTTTCACTAGTTCTCTTCTTAATTCTTTTAGAATTCTGGGGAGAATTCCATCAGGCCCCATTGCTTTATCCACCTTCAGTTTTAGGAGTTCTTTCAGAACCCTTTCTTCTGTGAAAGGACTGGGATTGACCCCCCTCCATCAAGAGTGCTCCTTTTAATTGGATTAGGCACCTCCCCTCCTCCTCTTTTGTGAATACTGAGCAGAAATATTTGTTCGGTATCCCTACTTTTTCATTGTCCCTTTCTGCCCATCCACCATCCATTCTATTCAGCCTCACTGTCCCTCCATTTGTTTTACTATGCTTCCTGATGTACCTATAAAAGGTTTTATCCCCCTTCTTAACTGAGTTGGCTATCCTTTCTTCTGTTTGGGCCTTTGCTATTCTGACTTCCCTCCCTGCTTCCTTCTGCCTTAACCGGTACAGCTCTCTGTCCTGCTCCTTATGTGTTTCCTTATACTTCCTGAATGCTATCTTTTTCTCACTGATTTTCCCCGCAACCTCTTTTGAGAACCATAGTGGCTTTTTCTTGCATTTTGATTTGTTTATTTGCTTCACACAAAGGCGTGTTGCCTCTGTGATGGCAGTTTTGATTTTTCCCCATTGTTGCTCCACCCCTCCTTCTAGCCTATTTGCTAGTGCCTTTCTAAGGCACTCTCCCATCTTGCCAAAGTCATCCTTTCTGAAGTCCAGTACCTTCACTTTTGTATGGCTTAACTCCGTAACTGAGTTTGTCATGAACCACACTGTTTGATGGTCACTTGTTCCCAGATGGCAACCCACTTCTAGATCTGAGATCCTTTCACTGTCCCCATTTGAGAGTACAACATCTAAGATTGCTCCCTCATGAGTGGGCTCTGAAACTAGCTGTCCGAGGCACGCCACCTGTAGGGCATCAAGAATGGCCCTGCTCTTGGATGTGGCTGTAGCAAATGTGCTCCAGTTAAAATCTGGCATATTCAGGTCTCCCATCAACAGTATCTCCTCTTTCTCTGCCATCCTAAGAATGTCTTCTATCATATCCTTGTCCATTCTCTCCCCTGACATGGGGGTCTGTATACAACCCCTGTGCAGATTGTGGTGCCATTTCCAGTCTCTAAGGTGACCCACAGTGCCCCTCTCCTCCCTGTTTACTCTTTTGTTCAGTTGCTTTTATCCCTTCCTTTACATAGAGAGCTACTCCTCCCCCTCTTCTCCCCTCCCTGTCTCTCCTGTAGGTTATATACCCTGGTATGTTAACATCACAGTCATGGTTTTCTGTGTACCATGTTTCTGTCACTGCTGCAATATCCAGGCATTCGTCTTCCATTATGGCCACCAGTTCAGGGAGCTTGTTGCCAAGATTATGGGCATTGATACTCATTATCCTCCATTTCCTGATGGTCTTACTCCTTTTAGTGCCATCCCTGTCATTGCCTTTGTCACTTTCTCCATTTACCCCTGCTCTTCTCCCTATTGACATCTCTATCTTGGTGTTTACCTCACTTACTATCCTGACTTTTTTGGGGGGCTAGGATTTCTCTGCTCCCCCCCTTGGCTAGTTTAAATGCTTGCCAATGAAGCATTTAAACTTATGACATAGGATCCTGGTTCCCATCCTGGACAGATGCAGCCCATCATGCCAGTATAGGCCTGCATTACTCTAGATGGACCCCCAGTCCCCAGTGAAGCCAAATCCCTGAGCTCTGCACCAGTTTTACAACCACTGATTGAATCCCATGTTGTTGAGCACTCTAGCCTCACCTACACCAAAGACAGGCAGCACCTCTGAGAAGGTTACTGTGCATGCTACTTATCTAAGGCCCTCCCCAACTCCACAAACTCTTCCTGCACTGCTCTGATCCCTTTCTTAATGAGGTCATTTGCCCTAGGTGGACAATGATATCCATCTCCTTCCCCTGTGCAGCTGCTCCAGTGATCCTGAGGATTCGGTCCCTGTCCCTCCAAGCCATGGCACCAGGAAGGCACCTTACCTCTCTCTCCCCTTCCTCCCCAGTACTACCTTCCTAACAATGGAGTCCCCCACCAGGAGTTGTAACCATCCCCTGTGGGGTCCCATGCCACCCTTCTGTGGGTCTTCCTTGTGGAGGTTCCCAGTATCTTCCTTGGTCTCCACTGTGGGTGCCTCCATAGAGGAACCACAATTTGCCAGAATGGCATAGAAATTGTGGAGAGGTACAACTGGAGGGATGTGCCTCTGTTCCACCAGTCTCACCCTCCCTGAGCCCACTGTAGTCCAACTCATCCTCTTTCTTGGCAACCTCTGAGGCAACGGCAGTAGCTCAGGTGGTCCCTGGATGGAAGAGGAGGTCCCACAAATACTGGCCAACTCGGTCTGGAGATGAGCAACCTCCTTAGCCCAGAGAGGTGCCTGTGGATGGAAAAACACTGCATCCTCCAGAACATCTCCTGGAAGACTGCTGCTCCATAGCCACTGCACTGCACCACTCCCATAATGTCTTATTTCTGGCACCTTCACTGTTGTTTGGAATCCTTACTTTTTCCTCTGTTTTTTTCTCTCCCTACTTATGTACTGCTTCTGTGCCCTTTAAGCTTAGCTCTGAAGTGCAGTACCTTGCACTTCTTGGCATTGAACCCCAACTGCCATGTTTCCAATCACTCCTATAGTTTAGTCAGGTCTCCCTACAGTCCCCTCCTCCCCCCCCAATGACATCCACCACAGCCCCCATCTTGGTATCATCTGTGAACAGACTGATCTTACTCTGGGTCCCATGTGAGATATCTGCTATGAATATCCCTAATAGCACTGATCCCTGTGGCACCCCCACTTGTTACTGCTCTTGGCAATGAGAGTTTCCCCTCCACTGCCACCCTTTGCTGCCTGCCCTTCAGCCAGTTTGTCATCCATCTGACCATCTTAGTACCCACACCATCATCTTCCAACTCCCACCCCAGCCTCCCATGTAGCATAGAATTGGCCTTGCTGAAGTCCAAGTACAGGACATTCACTGCATGGCCCTTGTCCAGCTCCTTAATAATCCAATCATAGTACTCAATCAGGTTTGTTTGGCAGGACCTTCCTGAGACAAACCCATGTTGCTGCCTGTCCTGGAGACCATTGTCCTCCAAAAATGTCACCAGCCTCTATTTAAAGATTGTCTCCATGAGCTTTCCAACAATTGATGTGAGGCTCAGCAGTCTGTAGTTACTCTCCATATTTAGTTAAATGGATTATGGAATGGCTGAGTGGGAGGTGACAGATGGTGATGGTCAATGGTTATTTGTCCGAAGAGGGTGGGGTTGCTAGTGGGGTGCCTCAGGAATCAGTGCTGGGCCCCATTCTTTTCTAGATCTTCATAGCATATCTCACAACAAAACTTCATTCATGGATCATCAAATACACTGATGACATTAAAATAGGTGGGCCTTGTATGACACCAACGGATGCTGAGTTAATAAAACATGACTTAGGTTAAATAATGAACTGGGTACTAGATTGGCAAAAGAAATTAAATATGAGTAGTGCCAGCCCGCTGGCACAGTGGCAAGACATCCATCTGTGGTGTTGACATCCTGAGTTCAGGGACAGACATGGGAGTCAGAGGGCCGGTGGGGGAGGAGAAGGATTAAGCATCCTAGGGACTGCTCTCCTTCATGGGATAGGGGAAAGAGTGTCTGGTGCAATGTGGACCTCTATTGGAGGCTGGGAGAAATGGCTCTGGCCAGCACCACATATCGGGGTGGGGCAGATGCTGGTGTCATTGCACGGCCCTGCCCCAAGGGAAAACAGCAGTAAAAAATGATGGCCACTAATGGTGGCCCCCACTTCTGCTGCTGCTCCCACTCAGACAATGGTCAGGCAGGGGGATCCCACTCCCACAACCCCACTCTGGGGGGAAAGGTAGGGCTAGAGACCCATGTTTCCAGGGAGGGGGTTCCCGCCTGTCAGCTCCACCCAGGGGGGTAAGCCTGGGGATGGGGGGAGTGAGTGGAGTGGGGGACCAGAACCCCCCAATTCTTGAACAGGTTCCAAGGAGAGTAACTAGAATGATTCCAAGATTAACAAACTTTGATTATCAGAACAGATTAAAAGCTACTGGTCTCTTCTCTCTTCAAACTAGAAGATTAAGAGGTGATATGCTTATGGTTTTTCATTTAATAAATTCACCAGATCCAATGGAAAAATGTGGTCTAACACTCTCCAAAAGGAGACATGTTCTGAGACTGCATAATAAACAGCTTGAAGTAAAAACTTATAAAACCAGCAAAAGGGGAAACTTTTTTCCAATAAGAGCATCCATTGTATGGAACACCTTGCCACAAGAATTGGTAGCGGCAACTAGTGCCATTATCTTTAAAAGCAAATTAGATGCTTCGTTGAGGGATAATAGATAAATAATGTCCCACACAGTGTGGGTAACAGTCTTGATGGGCTCTGGCCTTCTTCTGTTCTTTCATACCAAGTAATACCAAGTAACCCCCCATGGGGGGAAGAAGCTGGAACAAAAAAAAAGAAATTAAATATGAGTAAGTGCAAAATCCTTCATTTAGGTAGGGTCAATCAAGGGCATAATTATACAATTAGTGGTACATTTAACAGTAGTAGTGAGATGGTCCTAGTGCCCCTGTATAAATCTCTGATTAGGCCAGTTCTTAAATATGGGAGGCCTTTCAGTACTCCACAAAGTATTGGCAGCTGTAAGCGTATAGAAAGAGTACACTGCAGATTCACAAAGAAGATAGCCATGGTAAAGAAGAGTAGCTACCAAGACAGACTCTCAAGTCAAGATTAGGCCTGTATTCAATGTCTTATCAAAGTTTAAGGGGAGATTTGTGTTTTACATATACTTGTTTCCAAAAGAAAAACTTTGGGAATGTGCAGAACTAAGAAGAAAGAAAGGTCTGGATAGGGCAACCAGGCTCCATGCCTATCAGTTACAATAATTATAAAACACAAAGGAGAGGAAGATGGTACAATCACAGTGGTTAATGAGTGGAACTCGTTACCACCAGAGGTGGTGGGAACTGGCAGCATGGCAGCATTAAAAAGGTTGCTCGACCAGCATATGCATATTAGGAAATGGGATTATTCTCCCTCAATATCAAGTGGACTGGCAATCCCTATGGAAATCCTGTCATAAGTATGTTTCCCGAGATAGACTGCGTCCCATGCAATATCACATTTTACACAACATGTATTGTACCCCTATTAAATTAAAAAAATGGGGCTTCTCAGATTCTAGTACATGTACCAAGTATTTGCAAGAAGAGGGTACCCTCCTGCATATGTTCTGGTCCTGTCCCAAAGATTTCTCCTTATGGAATTCAATTAAGATGTCTCTTGATCCCCTACTGGGCCTACAGGAGTATTTTATTCTGGAGGTGTGCCTTCATGGTCAGTGTTAGAATTAGGAAATATCATATTTCTATGGTTGCGCTCTCAGTTAGGAAACTCATGCTACGTCATTGGAAGGAACGATTGGTTCCTTCCTTCCAGGAATGGTTACATGAAATCATTGCTAATCTTCGAGCAGAGAAGGCAAATGCAAGTCTTCATAATAGACTAGCAGCATATAGTAAGATATGGGATCCCCTTCATTCCTTACTTTTGTTACCTCACTGAGGATATATCACATTCTGGTACTACTCTTACGTTTGACAGAATTGTGCACTGCACGTTAGAGTGATTATGTTTTGTTGCTGCTGTAAGGGGGGTGGGATGAGAGGGGTGGGATGGGCAGTTCTCACTGTTCAAGTGCTATGTTACACTCTGATGTGCTGTAACTGCCCTTTATAATGAAAATGTATTAAGAAAGTTTAAATTATAAAAAAAAATAAAAGGAAATGGGATTATGTCCACTGAAAGGTCACAAGTCTGTTTATGGCCTTGAGGCTGATTGGAGTTGTAAACAAAACTATGAAACAGAGGTGACAACTGAAAAGGACTTAGGTATATTAATAACAAGTGACTGTAGTTTCTCTTAATGATCTTCCAATGCTTCGCTAAAAGCCAGCAAAATAATTTGGACAATAAAGAAGAATATTGTAGGGATGGGGAGGTACTAGTTCCATTATACAGAGCATATGTTAGGCCGCATCTTGAGTATGCTTCACCAGTATGGAACCCATATAAGAAAAGTGACAGGTATAACATAAAAAAAAAAAATACAAAGAAATTTCACTAAAATTATAAATGGACATACAAACATGAAATATGAAGAATGTCTGTCATCTTTTGACTTGATGTCACTAGAAACAAGATGCATTAGGGGTGATATTCTGCTCATGTATGACATCATGCAGGACCCTACATTAATGGTAAAACTGGATATTGACTATAAAACCTGGTAGACCTGGTATTCTCAAATAGGGATGGAGAAAGAATCTCAAATTTATAAGTGGGTAGCCATCTGGGAACAAGTGACCACCAGACAGTGTGGTTCATGAAAAATATAGCCATAGAGTCAAGTCATACAAAAGTGAGGGTACTGGACTTTAGGATGGCTGACTTTGTCAAAATAGGAGTGTCTCAGAAAAGCACTAGTGAATGAGCAAGAAGGAGGGGTGGAGGAACAATGGGGAAACATCAAAACTGCAATCACAGAAGCAACAAGTCTTTGTGTTAAGCAAATAAATAAATCAAAATGAAGGAAAAAAAACACTATGGTTCTCAAAAGAGGTGGCAGTGAAGGTTAGGGAGAAAAAGATAACATTCAGGAAGTATAAGGAAACATAGAATTAGCAGGACAGAGAACTGTACCAGTTAAAGCAGAAGGAAGCAGGGAAGGCAGTCAGAATAGCAGAGGCCCTAACCAAGGAAAAGATAGCCAACTCGGCTAAGAAGGGGGCTAAAACATTTTATAAGTACATTAGGAAGCGAAAAAAAACCAAGGGAGGGATAGTGAGGCATAATAAAGGGGAAGGTTGGTGGGCAGAGGGTGACAGTGAGAAAGCAATGGTACTGAATGAATACTTCTGTTCAGTGTTCACAAAAGAAGAGGATGGGGATGTACATAATCCAATCAATAGAAGCACTCTGGATAGCAGAGTTGATACCAGTCCTTTCACAGAAGAAAGGGTTCTGAAAGAAATCCTAAAACTGAAGGCGGACAAAGCAATGGGCCCTGATGGTATTCACCTCAGAATTCTAAAGGAACTAAGGGGAGAACTAGTGACACCACTGACTACCCTTTTAAACAAATCATGGGAGGATGGCGTGATACCTATGGACTGGAGGAGGGTGGATGTGATTTCCCTTCACAAAAGTGGGAGCAAAGCACAGGCAGGAAACGTAGAACATAGACTTTGTCAGCAGATAAGGACCGCTTGGCCCATCTAGTCTGCCCATTTCCCTACCTACAGGATAGGCCGTAGATCCTAGTTAACCAACAGCCTATTTCTTCCTACCTCCCACAAGAATTGCCTTATGTCTGTCCCATGCATTCTTGAATTCTCCCACAGTTTTAGACCCTACAACCTCCTCAGGAAGGCTGTTCCATGCATCCACTACCCTCTCTGTGAAATAATACTTCCTCACATTGCCCCTGAACTGCCCTCTCTCTATCTTTAAATTGTGTCCCCTTGTTCTTGCAAGTCTCTTTTTCTGAAAGATGCTACCCTCTTGGACTTTGTTGATTCCACTGAGGTACTTAAAAGTTTCTATCATGTCCCCCCTCTCCCTTCTTTCCTCAAGGGTATACATATTAAGCTCCTTTAGTCTCTCCTCATACGGCTTCTCCTGCAGACCTTGCACCATTTTAGTTGCCCTCCTCTGGACTACCTCTGTCCTGTCTATGTCCTTGCGGAGATGGGGTCTCCAGAACTGGACGCAGTACTCCAGATGGGGTCTCACCAACTGTCTGTACAGAGGGATAACAACTTCCTGTTTTCTGCTGGTGATGCCTCTCCCTATGCATCCCAGTATACCCCAGCCCTCCCTACTGCCTTCTCACATTGCTTGCTAACCTTAAGGTCATCTGATATGATTACCCCAGGTCCCTTTCCTTTTTGTTGTGGTTACTACCTCCCCACCCATTGTGTATTCTTCCCTGGGTTCTTGTTTCCCAGGTGCATTTTTACTTCTTTGCATTGAATCCTAGCTGCCATACTTCTGACCATTCCTCCAACCTTGCCAAGTCCCTTTCATCCTTTCCACCTCCTTGTGTATCAACCCTGTTGCAGATCTTTGTGTCATCTGCAAAAGGCATCTTTTCCTTCAGTCTCTCTGCAATGTCACTGATGAAGACATTAAAAGGACTGGACCCAATACTGAACCCTCACGGTGCCCACTAGTAACCTCTCTTTCTTCAGAGTGGACTCCATTTACAATTACCTTCTGTGTCCTGTTGTGCAGCCAATGTTTTACCCAGGCTACCACCCTGGGACCCACTCCCAGGCTGGTTAATTTGACTATTAATCTTTTGTGTGGGACTGTGTCAAATGCCTTGCTAAAGTCTAGGTAGGCCATGTCCACAGCCCCTCCATGGTCTACTACTTTGGTCACCCAGTCAAGAAATCTATTAGATTCATCTGACATGACCTTCCGCTGTGAATCCATGCCTTGGGTCCTGTGCTCCACTGGCCTCTAGGTACTCAACTATTCTTTCCTTCAAGTGACTCCATCACTTTCCCTACCACAGAGGTCAGACTGACAGGTCTGTAGTTTCCTGCCTCTGTCTTGCTCCCACTTTTGTGAAGGGGAATCACATCTGCCTTCCTCCAGTCCTCTGGTACTGCACCATCCTCCCATGATTTATTAAAAAGAGTAGCCAGTGGTTTCACTAGTTCCTCCCTTAATTCTTTTAGAATTCTGGGGTGAATTCCATCAGGACCCATTGCTTTGTCCACCTTCTGTTTTAGGAGTTCTTGCAGAACCCTTTCTTCTGTGAAAGGACTGGGATCGACCCCCTATCAAGAGTGCTTCTGTTAATTGGATTAGGCACTTCCCCCTCCTCTTTTGTGAATACTGAGCAGAAATATTCATTCAGTATCCCTGCTTTTTCACTGTCCCCCTCTGCCCACCACCATTCATTCTATTCAGCCTCACTATCCCTCCTTTGTCTTTCTACGCTCGCTGATGTACCTATAAAAGGTTTTATCCCCCTTCTTAACTGAGTTGGCAATCTTTTCCTCAGTTTGGGCCTTTGCTATTCTGACTTCCCTCCCTGCTTCCTTCTGCCTTAACTGGTACAGCTGCCTGTCCTGCTCCTTCTGTGTTTCCTTATACTTCCGGAATGCTATCTTTTTCTTCCTGACTTTCACAGCCACCTCTTTTGAGAACCATAGTGGCTTTTTCTTTCATTTTGATTTGTTTATTTGCTTCACACAAAGGCTTGTTGCCTCTGTGATGGCAGTTTTGATGATTCCCCATTGTTGCTCCACACCTCCTTCTAGCCTGTTTGCTAGTGCTTTTCTGAGGCACTCTCCCATCTTGCCAAAGTCAGCTCTCCTAAAGTCCAGTACCCTCACTTTTGTGTGGCTTGACTCTGTAGCTGAGTTTAACGTGAACCACACTGTTTGATGGTCACTTGTCCCCAGATGGCAACCCACTTCTAGATCTGAGATCCTCTCACTGTCCCTGTTTGAGAGTATGAGGTCTAAGATTGCTCCCTCACGAGTGGGTTCTGAAACTAGCTGTCTAATGCCTGCCACCTGTAGGGCTTCAGGAATGGCCCTGCTCTTGGATGTGGCTGCAGCAAATGTGCTCCAGTTAACATCTGGCATATTCAGGTCTCCCATCAATAGTATCTCCCCTTTCTCTGCCATTCTAAGAATGCCTTCTATCATATCCTTGTCCATTCTCTCCCCCTGACATGAGGGTCTGTACACAACCCCTGTGCGGATTGTGGTGCCCTTTCCAGTCTCCAAGGTGACCCACAGTGCCTCCTCTCCTCCCTGTTTACTCTTTTGTTCAGTTGCTTTTATCCCTTCCTTTACATAGAGAGCTACTCCACCCCCTCTTCTCCCCTGCCTGTCTCTCCTGTAGGTTATGTACCCTGGTATGTTAACATCCCCCTCATGGTTCTGTGACTGCTACGATATCCAGGTATCCCTCTTCCATCAAGGCCACCAGCTCAGGGAGCTTGTTGCCCAGACTATGGGCATTGGTACTCATTACCCTCCATTTCCCAATGGCCTTACTCCCTTTTGCCCCATCCCTGTCCTTCTTGCCTTTGTCACTTTCTCCATTTACCCCTGCCCTTCTCCCTATCGACACCTCTGTGTTGGTGTTTGCCACACTTACTACCATGATTATTTGGGGGGCTAGGATTTCCCTGCTCCTTTACAGTGCCCCCCCTTGGCTAGTTTAAAAGCTTGCCAATGAAGCATTTAAACCTATCACCTAGGATCCTGGTTCCCCTCCCGGACAGATGCAGCCCATCATGCCAGTATAGGCTTGCATCACTCCAGGTGGACCCCAGTCCCCAATGAAGCCAAATCCCTGGGCTCCACACAGTTTTCAACCACTGATTGAATCCCATGGTGCGGAACACCTAGCCTCTCCTATGCCATAGATGGGCAGCACCTCCGAGAAGGTTACCGTGCGTGCTATTTGACTAAGACCCCTCCCCAATTCCACAAACTCTTCCTGCACTTCTCTAATCCCTTTCTTAGCCAGGTCATTTGTTCCTAGGTGGACAGTGACATCCAGCTCCCTCCCCTGTGCAGATGCTCTGGCAATCCTGAGGATTCGCTCCCTGTCCCTCCAAGCCATAGTGCCAGGCAGGCACCTTACCTCCCTCTCCCCTTCCTTGCCCAGTTCTACCTTCCTAACAATGGAGACCCCCACCAGGAGTTGTTTTCTTCCCCTGCAGGGTCCCCTGCCACCCTTCTGTGGGTCTCCTTTGTGGAGGTTCCCAGCATCTTCCTTGGTCTCCACTGCAGGTGCCTCCATAGAGGAACCACACTTTGCCAGAATGGCATAGGAATTGTGGAGAGGTACAACTGGAGGGATGCGCCTCTGTTCCACCACCCTCACCCTCTCTGAGCCCACTGTGGTCCAACCACTCCTCTTTCTTGTTAACCTCTGAGGCAATGGCAGTGGCACTGGTGGTCCCTGGATGGAAGAGGAGGTCCCACAAATCCTGGTCAACTCAGCCTAGAGATGAGCAACCTCCTCCCTCAGCCCAGAGAGGTGTCTGCAGAAAGGACAACAACGCATCCTCCAGAACATCTCCCGGAAGACTGCTGCTCCACAGCCACTGCACTGTACCACTCCAATCATGTCTTATTTCTGGCCCCTTAACTGTTTTCAATCCTTACTCTTTCCTCTGTTTTTTTTTCTCTCTCTCTCCTTACTTTCTGCCTGTGTGCCCTTTAAGCTCCTGATTGTCCTGTTCTGAGACAAGAATATCCTATATTTCTCAGTGGACCACTTACTTGCTTAGAGGCAGACCTCCAGCAGCTAGATGGGGCCGAAGAACTACTCCTGCCCTTCTAGGATGGTGGGTCTTTGGAGGTTCTGTGATCACTCACTTCCTGCTCCCAAACAGGAAGTTCCTGTTGTCAGTCAAATCCTGTGCCTATAAAAATAGAACTAGCTTTGGGTGGGGGGGGTGGAGGGGAGAGAAGGAGGGAAATATAGTCCCAGCAGAGAAGTACAGTCACAGAGCAGTCCTTTCTCCTGGTGTCTTCTGCCAAGATATTAGCAGAATCTTTCTAAGGCGGTCTTTAAATGTAGCTTCCTTCTAGCTAAGCCACTCCCCCTGCTTACTAGATCTTTCTACCAGTAATTTAAACCTCACAGCAGTTAAGTCCTTTCAATCGCCTGATATTTACACCTATAACTGTTCAGATACCTATTCAGTTCAGTTAACCCAGACAGACACACACACACTTTCTTTTTGTTTTGTATGTTAGTTTTTTTTACCCTAAATTAAAGGTCCAAGTACAAAAGTTCTTCTACTTTATTCCCAGCAGAGAAGTCCAGTCACACAGCAGTCCTTTCTCCTGGTGTCTTCTGCCAAGATATTACAAGGAAACTACAGGTCTGTTAGTTTGACCTCAGTGGTATGGAAAATGATGAAATCACTACTGAAAGAAAGAATTGTTGAGACACTGGACCCAAGACAGCATGGATTCACAGCAGGAAGGTCATGTCAGGTGAATCTAATAGATTTCTTTGACTGAGTGACCAAAGTAGTAGACCAGGGACAGCTGTGGACATGGCCTATTGTACCTAGACTTTAGCAAGGCATTTAACACAGTTCCACACAAAAGATGAATAAATTAGCCAGCCTGAGAGTGGGTCTCAGGGTGGTAGCCTGGGTAAAAAAGCTTGCTGTACAACAGGACACAGAGGGTAATAGTGAGCGGAGTCCACTCCAAAGAAAGGGGGGTTACTAGCATGGTACCACAGTGTTCGGTAGCGGGTCCGGTCCTTTTTAATGTCTTTATAAGTGACATTGCAGAGGAATGGGAATGAAAAGTATGCCTCTTTGCAGATGGCAACAAGATCTGCAACAGGGCAATACAAAAGAGGGGTGGAAAGGATGAGAAGGGACTTGGCATGGATGGAAGAATGGTCAAATGTATGGCAGATTAGATTCAATGCAAAGAAGTGCAAAGTAATGCACCTGGTAAAAAAAACCCTAAGAAGAGTACACAATGGGGGAGGGGGGTACTAACAACAACAAAAATGGAAAGGGACCAGGGGATAATCATATCAAATGACCTAAAGGTAGCAAACAATGTGAGAAGGCAGTAAAGAGGGCTGGGGGGAGATACTGGGATGTATAGGGAGAGGCATCACCAGTAGAAAGCAGGAAGTTGTTATCCCTCTGTACAGACAGTTGGTGAGACCCCATCTGGAGTACCGTGTGCAGTTCTGGAGACCTCATCTCTGCAAGAACATAGACAGGAGGGAGGCAGTTCAAAGAAGGCCAACTAAAATGGTGCTGGGTCTGCACCAGAAGCCATATGAAGAGAGATTAAAGGAGCTTAATACAGTCACAGCCAAAGACATAGCCAGACATTTCCTGAACTTTCTGTGATATTTCTAGAGAAATCTTCTACTTTCTTCATTTACACAGTAGGGGAAGCAGACAGAAACACTTTAGAAATTTCGTGAAGTATCTGGAAATATCTGGCCATGTCTATGGCAACTACTTGTATGTATACCCTTAAGGAAAGGAGAAAGAGGAGGGACATGATAGAAACTTTCAAGAACCTCTAGGGAATCAACAAAGTCCAGGAGTGAAGCATCTTTCAGAAAAAGAGATGTGCAAGAACAAGGGGACACAATTTGAAGATGTGGGGGCAGCTCAGGGGCAATGTGAGGAAGTATTTTTTCACAGAGAGGATGGTGGAAGCATGGAATGGCCTTTCTGAGGAGGTTGTGGGGTCAAAAACAGTGGGGGAATTCAAGAATGCATGGGACAAACATAAGGCAGTTCTGATGGGGGTAGGAAGAAGTAGGCTGTTAGTTAAATAGGATCTGCAGCTTATCCAATGGGTAGGGAAATGGGCAGACTGGGTGGGCCAAGCGGTCCTTATCTGCCATCAAAGTCTATGTTTCTATGTTTCTAAAACAGGTAATGTGGAAACTCGGGGGACCCTCTCCAAATTAGCTGAAGACAATTTAGGTCTGATAAAAGAAAATACTTTTTTACATCTAGAATAGTAAAGGTCTGGAACTGCCTACCTCTCAATATTATTAACAGTAAAACTAAGATTAAATTTAAATGAAAACTTGATAATTATATACTCTCTGGAGGCACATTAAGATACTTCTAAAATAAACATTGGAATACTTTTGTCTGAAGCTATCATGGGCAATCGCCTCCTAGCTCCTGACATTTCCTATTATGGATCCTAGTATGGAAATCTTTCTGCCCCCAAATCCCCATGCTATGAGTGTGCCTCGAGTTATTACTTAGCAACAACCAGACTCTCCCTTGGGGGCAATCTTCTAGGTTTGCACTGATGTCATATGAAGCAGCGTCTGCGTGGAGGGTGTTTGGGGGAGACTGTTTATCTGCTTTCAGGGCCAGTGATGTTTAATCAGCAATAGAAGCATTGGCTAGCACAGATGATAATGCACGCTGCCAAGCAAATATGCCACTTGTAAGGGTGGGTCACCCTAACTATCCAGTGTTCTGAAACAGAAGCTTTTAACAGTACTTTAAGGTTTTACAATCATTTAATAGGAGATAACACATATCTAGTGATTTCTTCTCCTTGCAGGCTTAAAACTGCTGAACATAGAAATGCATAATAGAAGTCATACAAATGATATGGAAACACAAGTTAAATCTTGGTACTGCTCTTTCATTTTTGTTAAGAACTTTCTATTAATTGGACACACATAAAGTGTATTTATAGTTAAACATGGTCAGACCTGGATGTGGATAATTACCTTTAGACATATCTAAAAGACATTGAGAACAACAATAAGAGCTTAACAAACTAAAGACAAATGGAACACAATCTAATTTGTGTCAGATTTTCTTTTAGCATAGTATAGAACTTGCACACATAATAATTCATAAAATCTATAACGTGATGGGCATAATGTTGTATGACACTATAAAAAAGTTTACATTATTTGGGCATGTCAGACTCTCATAGTTGATTATGAAATGGGTAATACAAGTGCTTTATGAATTTGCAGTACTCTATTAGAACATTAGGCATGTTTTGTTAGCCTACCGGGTAGCAACTAATAACTGTTTATCTTCCTGTACATTGACACTTGAGCAGGATGATTGTTTTAGCATACCATGAGGGACACTGTCAGCTTTAAGTCATTTTTTTTACATTTGAGACCAGGGTGCCTGTTACATTCTCTTTCCCTACTTGAAGGCATCTAGGGGTCCCAATTTCCTGAAATGTGCATCTTTAGTGTAATTTTTATTAAATGCATGAGTCAGACATTTTTGGAGCAAGTGGAGAGAAATACATATTATGAAAGAACATTTTGAGCTGAGGTGGGCACAGTCTGTTGTTAATGAAAATGATCACTCCAAGGTAAGAAATTAGAACTTTTCAAAACAAAGTCATGACTCTGTACATGTGCATTGGTGTTGATGCTAATGCGCATGCCCGGAGTCATGGCTTTGATTTTCAAAGTTCAAATTTCTTATCTTGGAGCACCCATTTTCACTAACAACTATCGTTGATCACCTCAGCTCAAAACGCTCTTTCAGAATATGGATTTCTCTCCACTTGCTCTGAAAATGTCTGACTCTTGCAAAGTTCAGTGTGCATGCTTAAATGGTCACGCATGTGCAATGGACTCCGGCAGCCATCTTGAGCATGGCAGAAACATTCCATGTTCTGACTGCTGAACTAAGTAGTGCAGTGGACGTACATCCACCTACATTATTGGAACTCCAATGAAAATGGTATCTGGTCAACTCCTTTTTCTGAATAATCTGAAAATGGTTGCAGGGGTCTGTCCACTGCAGCCATAAAAAGGACTCCAAACAAGATCAGAGTAATTACAGACCTATTAGCTGGATGCCTCCAGTATGTAAAGTACTGGAAAGTCTTGTTGTGGATATTATATCACAGGACATGAATACTGTGGACGCTGAACAGCATGGCTTTAAAAAAGGTCATGGTACACTAACTAATCCGATAAAATGGGTCAATAAAATGCCTTAAACTGATTGGCTGAAAGGACCTTTCACCCGTGTCCTTATCAGCCGATATCTATGCCAACCGGCACTTTTCTTCCCTGGGCGACCTCACAACATGAAATATCAGGAACCTGTGATAGCTTCAAACTGCTTTCACAAGCAAGCAAACACTGTGCAGCACCTATACTGGCCTGGCCGACCTGCACTTCCCCCCCCCCGAACCATGCACAACTGAACCCAACTAAAACATTAAAAGAAAAGTCTGACTTGTGGTACTCGAAGTTTAAAAGAAAAAAAAAAGCCACTCGCAATCCCCATTTCAAGATGAGCCGTCAATGATCCACTGAGCATCATCGCATGCGCAAAACAAGTTCCTTTTAAATTAAAATTGACACTCGCACCTCCACAAGTCTTGATGCCACAAGTATTAGAAATACTCATTTAACTACAAATAGTGAACACACTCGGGAACAACACTAACCGCCATCTCTGTCAGAAAACCGCAACAGGAACAAAACTGCTCTAGATGGAAGCCACTAAGGGACATGCTCAATCCTGATCCAACTACGGACAAGTAAATACTGTAAACACACAAAAAGCAGCATGTAATTTCACAGCATGCCAAAAACAAAATTCAAGAGAAACTCTAGGCAGACAGAAAACAATTCAATATATACAGTATGTGTCTGTGAGTGGCGGAGAAGCGTGATACTACAATATAAAATCATGATAGACACACACACTTGCTCTCACCACCAATTGTGCCGGCCACTCCAGGGCTACTGAAAGCTACTAGACACAATGAGAACATGGAAAACAAATAAAACAAAGCTAAAAAAAAAAAAGAACTGTGGCAGGGGGCCAAAAATACGAGTGTGTGTGTGTGTGTGTGTGTGTGTGTGTGTGTGTGTCTTTGATTTTACATATGTTCTGCAGTTCAAATGCTGGGACTATTTTTTTCCCCACTTTTCTTAACCTAATTTTTTAACACTTATCAGATTTCTTTCATTTATTAACTTAATTTTCAGGGTAAAGTATTTAGTAGGGACCCATTTTATAAGCGTAATAAGACACTCCGAGGTGTGGGTTATCTCCTGATAAGAGCACGCCCAGGTGCATAAGGCACTCAGCGCAAGCACCTCGTGCCTAACAACGCACCTGGCATGCTCTTATCAGGAGATAACCCACACCTCGTCGTGTCTTATTGCTTGCTGATATGCTTTTATGAGTATATGTGTCATGTTGGACAAGAACATACCCTGTGATGCTATGTTCTTAGACATCAGTAAGGTGTTTTATATTATATCTCATTGGGCCCAATTGGAAAAGATCAGTTCTTACAATATTAATAAAAATATTTCCTGGATATCAGAATGGTTACACGATACAGAACAACATGTTGTTATCAATGGTGTCTTATCAGAATTGAGATTGGTTAGTAGTGGTGTACCGCAAGGCTCCATCCTCAGGCCTCTACTGTTCCAGTTCTTTATCTACGATATAACAAATAATCTTCTGAATTATGCAGTTAAATATGCAGACAATATTAAAATCGGAGGACCAGGCTGTATGTTTCAACATGCCCTAGAACTACAGTATGACTTAAATCACAATGGGGAAATAAATTAAATTTAGAGAAGTGCAAAATTATGCACTTGGGTAAATCCAACTCACATGCTGATTATATATTATATAGAAAATCTTTAGGTACTGCTATAAATGAAAAAGATCTGGGCGTCTGCATTTCTGATGATTTGTCATTTAACCAACAACTTAGTTCAGCAATAAGTAAATCCAATAGGGTGGTGTGGTCAATAAAATGTAATGTTAAATCAAGAAACTCAGAGGTGCTTGTGCCACTATTTAGAGCATATGTCAGACTGCACCTTGAATACGTAGCTCAGGTTTGGTGCCCATATAAAGAATCTGACACTATAGCATTGGAAAGAATTCAGCATAAATTCACTAAACACATCATAGATGTTAGGGATAGAGCAAATGAGAAAAGATTAGAATATCTTAAATTGATGCCCTTGGAGATGAAACAATTTCATGGAGACCTGTTACTAATTTCTGATATTGTTAAGGATCCATATTTAATGTGTGAACTAGGTTTAGAATTCCTTGATAGCAAATATAATTTTAGAAGACATCCATTACAATGGCAAAGTCAGCCTTTAAATACTACTCTTAGAAAAATATTTTTAACTCAAAGAACAATTGTACCCTAGAATAACCTACCACTGCCTATTATAATAAAGACATCCTTAAACATCGATTGGATAAACACATATTACCTGGGGTTAGCCTTTAGTATTACATGTATCATTAGGAGCCTTTAGTGGGCATTCTTGCCTTCTAGCTCCTTTGTGCCTTTAGAATGAGCCTTTAGTATAAGATACAGTGATGCTATTGTGAAAAACAATTAAGCTGATTTTAATTAGTAGTGCTTAGTAAAACACCTTTGAACAGAATATCCAAGATTTATAACATGTCTATGAAGTGGGCTTTGTGAACAAATTAAATAATTTTGGTTCTGTTTCCCTGGTTCTGGTCAGTAACATCGCAGAACAAAATAAAGTGGGCAAAAATAAAGCGGCAAAAACAGTGTCACCATCAATATTGGCAGCACAAAATGAAGCCTGACAGAATAATGCAGGCCACATGACATGCAGGTAGCAAACAACATGCAGGCCACATGACATACAGGTAGCAAACAACATCCACCACATGGAGACACTGCACTAGAACACACACAGCAGCAGGCACCCATGCACAGGAACAGCACAGAGGTGTAGGGAGATGGAACAGGGCAGGGTGCAACCACCACTGGGGGAAGCAGGCCACTGGACACCTACCATGGTAATCTAATGGTACAGGCACCCACATGGTGGGGTACCCCCACCCAGAATGTTGAGTAATGGAGACAGTGCATCGTGGTAACCACTGGAGGACAGGTGGACCATGGCCACCATGTGGATGGCTGTGTATAATGCAAGGGGCCAGGAGCACAAGCCAGCATGTCCCCAGCAACACACACAACACACAGGACAGGGGAGATGGCATGTTGGCTTGTGCTCCTGACCGCTGGGGTTCTAGTGCAGTGTTTCTATGCGGTGGATGTTGTTTGCTACCTGCGTGTCATGTGGCCTGCGTTGTTCTGGCACACTTCATTTTGTGCTGCCAATATTGATGGTGACACTGTTTCTGCCACTTTATTGTTGTCCACTTTATTTTGTTCTGCATTTTTACTGACCACAGACTATGTGGAGGACAAGATTTTCTGGGTGGGAAGAGAAGGTTTTCCATTTTGTTGTAACTTCAGTACTTGTCAGAAACCTTAACAGGGAGCAACCGACCATGTGACTGAGCCTACTCTAATTTACACAGCACAAAATATTGGAAAGTGGCTGGGAGGACAGGTGAGTGACTATAATACAGGCAGCTCATAGTTGCATAGCTTTTGAAGAATGGATACATTGGATAAAATAGTAATAGAAGTATAGCATAAACAAAGTATATTGTATTCTACCAATAAGGTAAACAGCTAAATACATTCTTCTTCTAAGATACAATGGGTTCAGTTAAAGCTTTTAAATGAGTCAATTTTCATGTGGTGTTCACAATCTGGTATATCTGAAACACGTCCAAAGTAACCAGGATTAATATGATAGCAACAATTAATTGAGTATTGTTGCACAAAAAATAAGCATTTGTCAGTGCTGAATGTTTCCTTGCATGGTTGATGTGGCAGGTGTGGATTATGTTAGTTGAACTTCTGGTGGGAGGAAAAGCCTGCCTGAACTATGTTTTGACAAGCTGTCTTGTTTCAGACAGCAGCTGAATACAGAAGCTCGAGTAATAAGATGGCTATGTTGAAAATGTGGGGTGCATCGCTGGCCCAGGGGAACTAAGGGTTGAGGAGCTGGACGCCACACCTTGCACCATGCTGGTGACCTGTGTTTGGGAGTAAGTGCAGGCTGCTGGAGGTCAGCAGGGGAGGAGAAGGATCGAACGTCCAAGAGACGGCTCTCCTTTTCCAGGGAGTGGGTGACCAGTTGTTGGTGCATGAAGGCCCCAGTGGCAGCTGGGTGCTAGCACACTGATGCTGCAGACATCTGGTCAGAGGCAGGGCAGATGCCTGATGGGGTGCACACATGGGAGCATGCGTGGGACTTTTGCTGACATCCTTGTACACTCTGCCCCTGAAGGGGAGAAACCAGGAGGAAAAAAGCTCTCAGCAGATGATGGAGGGAACTCACAGGTCCCACCCCCGAATAATCAAGATGTCAACCACTGTACTGGATTTGGTCATGGTGGATGTGGGCCCTCCACCAACCCCACTGGTGGAGTGAGCCCAGGGGTAGCTGGTCGGCATTGGCTGGTGGACATCGGGGGGCAGGGCTGGGGCTCCCTCCAGATATAGAGGGCCTGGAGCAGGAGTACAAATAATAAAAAAAAATGTGGGGTACAAATATTTAAGATTTCTACAGTCACTAGCATACATACGCAAATTGCAACAAGTGGCCATAACTTTGTCATTTTTTCATATTTTGATCCAAAATGTTGAACACAGTCTTCTTATCACCCCACCTCATGAACCTTGTAGGTGAACTTTTTCAGATGTTTGGGAAAATGGTATTCCATGCCACAGGTGAGAAAACACATTATGGGCAGGATGTGAAAAATGACAGCTGTACTGGTCATGAGGTCATGTAGTAAAAAGGCTATATTGAAAATTTTGAGTGAAAAATATTGAAAATTACCAAACTTACATGTTTGTGTAGAAAATGTTAAATGACCGGCATAACCCAGCCATTTTTTGAAGTTGTTTCACCAAGTTTTCAACATGGCCTTTTTGGGACCCCACCTCATGAAAAGTGCCACTGTCATTTCATTCACTTATCCCGAAAGGTGATTTCACAGAGCCATTCTGTGCCACAGGTGCAAAAACATATTTCAGGCAGGATGTGATAAATGACAGCTGTACTGTTCATAAGGAGGTGTAAAAAAAGGCAATGTTAAAATTCTCGAGTGAAAATATTAAAAATTGGTGAAGCTAAGAGTGTGCATAGAAACTGTGCAACTCACACTCATAATGCAGTAATTTTTGGAATTTATTCACCAAATTTGCAACATGGAGTTCTTGGGAACCCAACTCATGAACAGTGGCACTGTCATTTCATTAATCAGTCTGGAAATGTGATTCTGCATAATGACTGCAAAATCATCTTTCAGGACTGAGTAACAAAATGTCAGTGACAGTGTTCATGAGGTGGGGTCCCAAGAACCCCATGTTGAAAATTTGGGGCCAAAATTCCTAAAAATGGTTGAGATATCAATCTAAGTTTAAAATCCCATTGACTGCCATTATACAGCGCTTACCTTTGATTCTTCAATTTGCTAGTCAGCTTTGAAGAGTGTAGATGTGTCCCAGTCCTCAGAAGATGACAGCACCGACCTTTGGAAGTAAGTATGGGTAAGGGGGCTTGTGGGGAGGTGAGTTCTCAGTTGGAGGGTGGGGATGGGGAGGGGGGACTGGGGAGATTACGAGGGACCATTTTCTTTTTACAGGTAGAAAAAGAGGCTTGGGGATGGTTTTTTTATTTACAGGTACAAAAAAAACAACATTGAGCACACTGGGGTGGGTTTCCAGTAAGCCACATGAATTGGGGGGGCTACCTGATGCCAACATGAGGATTGGGCACCATGAGGATTGTCAGCAAAGGAATGGAGGGTGTGGGGCAGACAGTACACAGTGGGTGGGAGGGAGTGGGAGGATCTAATTAGAAGCCCTGGGGCTGGGATGGGAGTGGGGAGGACAGCATCAGTAGGAGGCAGCAGGAGTGTTTTATGAAAGATGCTTGACTGGTGGGGGAAAGGAGGGTGTGGGATGGACTGCATCAGTGGTAGGGAGTGGGAGGGTTTGATTAGATGCCCAGGGCTGGGATGGGAGTGGGAGGACAGCAGAAGTGGGAGGCAGCGGTAGGGTTTAATGAAAGATGCCAGGCTGGGGCTGGTGGGAGAATGAAGAGTGCATGCGGGGCAGACGGCAGCAGTGGGAGGGAGCAGGAGGGTCTGCAGACTTGCAATATCAGCTATGCAAATGAGAGGAATGAAAGACACTGTCTTATTGGCATGGTTCAAGTGCAAGCTGGCTCCCTGCTATGAAATCCAAGGGCTATCACACTCAGCTTCAGTGGTCATTGGTGTGTCAGGGTCATGCCCACTGTACAGTGCTCTGCATTGGACTCATCCCTGACACACCTCTCAAATGCTGTACTGTCCCAAGGTGGTTCTTGCACAAGCACAAAGAAACACAAAAAGGGGAAAAAACCTAAGCATTCAAAGATACAACTAGACTTGTTTTTAAGCCCAAAAGAAATCCTAATGGATTATTCATGTCTTACTTTTGGCTGCATATGCAGCGAAATATGTAAATGTGCAGGTTTTTCTTACTGTTGGATTTCTTTTTGGAAAGATTCTCTTTACAATGTAAATGCATTAAATCAATGAATAATGCACGTACAATGGAGTTTGCCCTTTAAGGGGCAGACGAAGTTGTCCTGGGGAACCCCTTCCTTCATGGCAGAGATGGTTTGCTCAGAAAGGAAAGGGGGAGGGAGAAGGGGAGCCATAGGACAAGGGACAAGGCAGGTGGGAGGGTGGGCATTAAGATGCTGAATGCAGTGGGATTGGAAGATGATGAAGAGAAGGGTCAGAGTATTCTGGGGATAAAGGTAGTTGCATAGAGGGATTCATCCTTCTTTTGCTGAAGTTTGTTTCATAGAACTGCAGCACATCAGATTGGCTTCTTTTTAAAAAAAAATATATGTTTGGATTTCCTTTTTCCTTTTGAATTAGAAGTAGCAGCTTGGTAAGGATTTGAATAAATGGGAGATTTGCAGAAGGTGAGTAGAAAAAGTGGCTTTATATGGTGATTCAGTCAGTCATTTCATGAGTAACGCTGGAATTGGTGTTTGGGTAGGGGGAAAAGAAGCAGTGCATAAGCGGAGGCAGTAGAGACTGGCTTGATAGACGTGTTTCTGGTATGGGGCACCATAGCGAGAAGCGAGAAGCGAAGAAGAGCTTTAAAAAAAAAAGATAAAAACAGTTTTTCCCCTTGCCCTGGTAGATGCTTCATGAGTTAAGTTTGTACAATGAGATGGTGAATTTTCCCTGATGCAGGAGCAGGAGAGGCAATGGTAGGGAAAATGAAGCGAATCTGAGAGGAAGTTTGTGTGGCTCACTGAGTAGGAAGTGTGTTATGGGCATAAGAGGTAATGGTCTCAGTCCCTGGAAAAGATTATTTGCTGAGAGAGCTGGAACAGAAAAGCGGGGGAAAAGTCCACACCAGGCAGTTGGGTGGATGGGGAAGAGGGGTAGGAAATTCAGAAGAAGGCCAGCCAATGAAGAGGGGGCCTAGCAAGGGTGGCCATGAGGCTGCAAGAAATGGCATCTGACATCATAGCGAGTGGCCACGAGGAGAGAGCGCTACAGGTTGGGGAACAAGCGGAGGGACAGAAAAAGGTGGATGGCTACAGCTTTTGAATTTAGTATGTACAGAGTGGGGGTATATTTAACTACTTTTAGAGTTTTTTCTGGCAATTTTTCAAACGGGAAAGAATGAGGTTTTACTGTAATCATGGATGGCTACAGTGTTTGAGAGTGGTAGGTACAGAGCGGGGTGTATTTAACTACTGTCAGCAGTTTTACTGGCATTTTCAAATTGGATGAATGAGCTTTTACTGTGATTGGGGGAAAACACAAAAAAAGGATTCATAACTGATGGTGGGGAGGAGGGTAACCCAAGGCAAAGCCTATTAGGGCGAAGCTGTGCTGGAATACTGGTGGTTGAGAGCTCCTGGATCTTGATGAAGCCCAGCACAAGGCCTACTTATTGGAGGGCTGTACTGTGATACTTGTTGGGGTGGGTGCTACTGGACCTTGAAGGAATCCCAGTGCAAGGCCTACTTATAGCAGGGCTATGTGGGGTTACTGGTTTTGGAGCATGGGCTTTTGGAACATGCCCCCCATTTTGTTGGTTTCTTTTCAATTTTGAGGGAATTGGGAGACAGTTCCGATAGGGATGTGGTGCCTGAGAATGGAAAGGGAGCCGGGAGAGGCCACGTGGTTGGGCCTGGAGAGCAAGGAAAAGGGGGACCTGGTCAATTTGGAAAATCTGGGGCCTGGTTTTTGGGGGGATGATTATGGGGGGATGTAGCGGGGTTCAGGTCAAGAAACACAGACTCAGAGAGATGTATGGGAATAAAGCAAGAAACAAGACAAGCTGTGAGGCATGGCGGTCAAGAGAGGGTAATACAAATTGAGTGGCACTAATGCAGATATTTTGTCAGTTTATCCACAGTAGGCATTCATGAGAAAAGATAGCATCGAAGAAGAACAGACCTTCAAAGGAGGAAGCCTACAAGGCAATCATGATGTGGCAGCTGGTGGAGGGAGAGGAACCAGGGAGGTCAAGGGGAAAGAGGAAGACAGAGAAGAGAAAAGGGGGTGATGGGAAGTGATTGATGGGGAGGCCATGCAGCCATGGAAGGCTGCAGCCTTCACCGGTGGTCCCCCCTCAGGTGATCAGTCCAGTACCACCACAACCCTGTGTACATGAGCCACTGGTACCTATCCCAGAACCAGTAGACATTCCAACACCGGACCCCAGGCCGGAGATTCCTGCCATGGTGGTCCCACCACTCCTGATGCCTCTGCCTGGTGTCCCATCACAGGAACCCACCCAAGTTCAGCCCAGCAACATCAGGCTGCAAGGAGCAGACAGGCTTGCAGGTAGTGTATCAGGTTCCATGGGTGATGGTATTAAGGAGTACATAGGGCAAATCATTGCAGCCCTGGGGACAGGGGGCTTGGGGCAGATGGAAACTGTGCTGGCAGAGATCAGGTCAGATAAGGCAACACAAGGGGAGGCAGAAAAGACAGCAGAGGGGATAGAAAAAGGTACGAGAGAAATAGGAGCCCCAGGAATGAGGATGTGCCACTGGCCACAAAGAAAAAAAATATGGAAGGGAGAGTTTGTGGGCATATTTGCCTTAGTGAGTCAGGAGGCAGCAGCAAAATATGAGGAGTCAGAGAGTATAGTGAAGAGCGAGATGGCAGCGGCCGTGGTGTTGTTAGGAAAGAAAGAAGAGGATAAATTTACAAAGGGAAAGACATGGGATGGGTGGTTCATGGGTTCTGCTACATATTCAGCCATAGTTTTGGAAAAGAAGTCAGAACTGTGCATCCCACTCATTACATACACCCTGATCATATGGAGGGCAAAAGCAAAAGGGGGTGTGGGGTGGATATATTATGATAAATTCTTCCACCAAAGGATGGCAATGTATGGGGATGTGAGATGGGACATGAAACAGCTGGACTTGTGGATGGATTATCTTATGGATCAATCCACTCCAGATGGGGAATTGGGAAAAGGGGGGCTGCTACAGAAGTGCTGCTGGGAATATAACAGGACATTTTGTGCATGGCCACAATGTCGGTTCTGACATGAATGCTCAAGATGTGGGGGTTCCCACCCAGCATCCAGATGCAGGGGCACATGTTCCCAAGGGAGGGCAGTGCTGGGTACAGGCCAGTAGCCCTTTCAAGATGGGCCTGGGTACTGAAGTCAGCCATAGAATAGAGGGCCGAGAAGCAGGGGTTATGGGGCCGGGGGGCTCAGTTATATTGAAGGGAGAAGGGAAAGTAAGTTAGAACGGGGAGAAGGGTAGTTGGGCGGGGCAGGAGACAGGGTGGGACAGGAACAATTCAGGCTGCAAAGACTCCTATCAAGATAGAAGCCTCGGAACAGTGGCTTAGGCAGTACCCAGATAGGAAGACGGCAGAGTTTGTTGAACAGTGCTTTAGAACTGGTTTCCCACTACAGTACGAAGGCACAAGACAGGCAAGAGAAGCTAACAACTTGGTGTCAGTCAGCGAAAAAGAGGACATGTTGAGAAAGAAAATAGAGAAAGAAAAAGCTGCAGAAAGGATGGAAGGACTGACCCGGCTCCCCCTTTGGACAACCTGAGGATTTCCCCCTTGGGTTTGGTTCCCAAAAAACAGGAAATGGAATACAGGGTTATTCACCATCTGTTGTTCCCAGATGGGGAATCGGTCGATGATTTCATTTGGGAGGAGCACAGCAGGGAGACCTATGCCATATTGGAAGAGGCAGTACAGATTATTCGGGTGATCCCAGAGGCATGGTTAGCCAAGACAGACATTGAATCAGCTTTCAATTTGCTCCCAGTTAGAAGAGAGGACTGGGACTTATTGGGGTTCAAAGTGGAGAACCTGTATTACTTTGACAAGGCCATGGCCATGCCCATGGGTTGTTCCTTAGCTTGTGCTACATTTGAGAAATTTAGCACTTGCCTGCAATGGATATTCCAACAAAAAGTGGGGTATAAATCAGTCATCCACTACTTAGATGACTTCTTGTTAATAGGCAGTGGGAGCCAGGAAGCAGAAAAGATGTTAGCCAGTTTTCAGGAATTGTGCAAGGAACTCAGAGTGCCAATGGCGCCGGAAAAGATGGAAAGCCCTAGCAGGGTCATAGAGTTTTTGCGAATCAAGATAGATGCACTGAGGGAGGTATTTCATTTACCTGACAGTAAAGTGCAGAAGCTAAGGGGACTGATTCAGGTGCACACTAGCAAGAGGAGGTTACAGTTTATGCAAGTGCAGCAAGCATTGGGGCATTTGAATTTCACTTGCGGGCAATTGGGCTAGGGAGGGCATTTATGAGATGGCTAGCAAGGGCCATGGTGGGGGTCATGAGGCCACATCATTGGATAGACATAATCGGGGAGGGTGAAAGAAGATTTCATGGCATGGGAGAAATTTCTATGCAGTTACAATGGCTGTTCCTTTTGGCAGGAAGATTGGGTTTTTAACACAGACCTAGAATTATATATGGATGTAGTGGGGGGGGTTGGAATGGAGGGGTATTTGAGAAGAAAATAGTTTTCAGAACCATGGCTGGCAGACTGGGTAAGAGAAGGTAGGACAAAGGACATCACATTGTAGGAAATCATGCCAATTTGGGCCTGCACCCTGGCATGGGGGAGGACTTGCAGAATCATCAGGTGACATTTTGGTGTGACAATAAGGCAGTGGTGGAGGTGCTGAACAATGGGGGAAGATCCAAGCTAGTCTTGTGGGTGCTGAGACAGCTAGTCTTGAGAGGCTTGCAGTTGAACATGTCATTCAGGACCAGGCACATAGACGGGGTGAAAAATACCCTAGCTGACAGCCTTTCCCATCTGCAGCTGGATTGCTTCCAGAAGCTGCCACCAACAGCAGAGGTACAGAGAAAGCCCATTAAATGAACATCTGGGATGTTGGCAAGAGGGAGCCGAGATGCTGTTTCACAACTCGTGTGCACCACGGAACTTGAGGACCTACGAAGGGGTCTGGCGGGCATTTCAAATGTTCAGGGAAACACACCATATGGAGGTAAGTGGGCCAGTTATGGAACAGCAGTTAGGGAAATTTACAGCGGAACCGTGGCAAAAAGGGATGGCTCACACCACAATGGGCATATATCTAGCAGGGGTTAGCCTGGTATGTAGCCTGAAAAAATGGAGGGACCCCACGAAGTTGATGCTGATAAGGAGGATGATGCAGGGTTGGAGTAGGCTAAAGTAAGGGACCTAAGATGGTAGGCGGCCGATAGCAGACCAGTTGCTGGGGAAATTGGGGGGATATTGCCAGCAATATGTCAATCCAAGGATGAGGCACAGCTGTTCCACACAATTTACCTGGTGATGTTTGCAGGGGCATTGAGAGTGAGTGAAGCAGTAGAACACAGCAGAAAAGGGGAAGAGAGGGGTTTGGAATGGGGGGACATAATCTGGGAGACAAAACAGATTCAACTCATGATTAGGAGGTCAAAGACAAACCAAGAAGGGAGAGGGTGTACGGTAACCATAAAAGAGCACCTTGATGGGTACCTGTAACTGGTTAAGGCTTTGTGAGCTTACTCCGAAGAATGCTATACTAAGGAAGGGGGGTTATTCATACACAGAAGAAGAAGAATCCACATTTATATAGCACTTTTCATACATCCAAAGCGCTTTACAAGCAATGTTAGACTGGTAGTGAAATGACTGAATGTGTGGTGGCGGCCATATTGCACACCATCACTCACACACAGCCAGGATAATTGCATGAACCAGTTTATGGGAAGGGGAATGTTGGCCAGGACACTGGGAATGTTCCCTACTCTTTGCGAAGAGTGCCCTGGGTTCTTTTACTGCCACCCGGACAACACCAGGATGAGCAGAAGGGACCTCGGTTTAATGTCTCATCCGAAGGACGGCACACCCCAGCAGTACAGCATCCCCCAATACTGCACTCAGATGCTAGCGATTTTTAGGTGCAGGTCCAATCCCGGTGTGGGACGAGAACCCACAACCTTCTGGTCCAGAGGCGGATGTGCTACCAACTGAGCCACACTGACAGAGATGGGAAAAAGGTGACAAGTTATCAGGTGACAGTCATACTTAAAAAAGGCATGTAGTTTCTGGGAAAGGACCCAAATAGATATTCCTCCCATTCTTTTCAAATAGGGGCAGCATTGAAATGGGCGGAGAAAGGGGAGTCGGTGATCAAAATGTTAGAAACGGGATGCTGGCATTCAGCCAGTTACAGAAGGTACATTTAAGCCTTCAAGGAGTGACATTAACTTGGTATTTAATTGTTTTGCAGGAGCAGAAACAAGATTGGGTGAGTTTAAAAAAAAAATTAAATTAAAAAAGGGGCGGCAGGGGCTCTAATAATTGAACTGGGATAAGACAGTGCCAGAGACTAAGATATACAATTGTTTGCTTGATTCAGTAGGTGGAGGGAGGAGCACAGAAGTGTGGATCTGCGGTCACTCCTACATTTACTGGGCGGAAAGGAGAGCGGCAAAGAAGACTGGGGGCAAACAGCTTTACCAAGACGTCAGGCAATGTAGGCTGGTGTGGTGCGGCATCCAAGAGATGAAGTGGCCCAGTTACTCCCGACCCTGATAGAGATGAGTGAGAAGCGACCCAACCCAGATTTAATTATTATACACCTTGGGAGTAATTACATTGGGGGGGAACCATAGGTGGATACGTACTTAAAGGTAAAATGGGATTTGGAAAAAATAAAACAAAGATGGCCGGGGTAAGCATAGCATGGTCAGATATGATCCCGAGGAGAGTGTGAAGACATGAACACAGCCACATACTGGTTGAAAGGGCCAGAAGGAAGATGAATAGAAGGCTGGGGACATTGGTAAGGAGCATGGGAGGTCACGTCATATTGAGGGGAGTAGAAGAATGGGTAGAAGATTTTTATAGACCAGATGGGGTGCATTTGTTGGACCTGGCTATAGACATGTTTAATACGGAGATGATGGGTTTATTGAGGCCTGAAGAAAACAGGCAACAAGATAGAAGGAGGGAGAAAGGGAAAGAAGGAGGAAGACCAGTCATCCAATGCAAGCTGGAGACAGGCTATGGTGGAAAAGGGGGAGGAAGGAAGGGAGGGGGAATGATAAAGGAATATGAGGAGAGAAGAAGCAACAGAGGAACAGAAAAGCAGTCTCAGTTTTCACTGTTACCTAAAAAGAAGAAGAAGTCACCCAGGTTTTCAACTGGGGAGGTGAGAAGAAGAGAAAGAAAGGATGGGGGAACAGATAATGATATGCATTAAGAATTAAATAATAAATTTTGTAAGTAATGATGAATGGTAATGGAATCTATAAATATAAAGTGAAATGGAATAAATTGATTGCCAATCTGAGCACAACACACAGTTGTCTGTCCTGTTTGTGGGGGGATGGGTGAATCTGGGACAATGGAGTTTGCCCTTTAAGGGCTGACCAAGTTGTCCTGGGGAACCCCTTCCTTCATGGTAGAGATGGTTTGCTCAAAAGCTAAGGGGAGGGGAAGAAGAGCCATAGGACAAGGGATAAGGCAGGTGGTGTGGTTGGGACTAAGAGGCTGAACAGTGGGATTGGAAGATGACAAAAGAGGAGGGTCAGAGTATTCTGGGGATAAAGTGAGTTGCACAGAGGAATTCATCATCATTTTGTTGAAGTTTGTTCCTCCCACCCACCCATCAAAGGAGGATGGAGAAAAGGGATTTGGAGGTAGTTGGGTATGTCAAAGGTGGATGGCAGAAAAGTGTCCAGTACAGGCGTGGATGGACTTCCACAGGTGGATGGCAAGAAAGGGAAAAGGGGGAGGGAGGAGGAGGAAGGAGGAGAAGGGAGGGAGAATGATAAAGGAATATGAGGAGAGAAGAGGCAACAGAAGGAGAGAAAAGCAGTCTTGGTTTTCACCGTTACCTAAAAAGAAGAAGAAGAAAAGAAGAAGTCACCCAGGTTTTCACTTGAGGAGGTGAGAAGAAGAGAAAGAAAGGATGGGTGCACAGATAATGATATGCATTAAGAATTAAACAAGAACATTTGCAAATAATGATGAATGGTGATGGAATCTGAAAATTTAAAGTGAAATAGAATAAATTGATTGCCAATCTGAGTACAACAACACACAGTTGTCTGACCTGTTTGTGGGGGGATGGGTGAATCCAGGACAATGTAAAGAGAATCTTTCTAAAAAGAAATCCAAATGCAAGCAAAACCTGCTTATTTACATATTTCACTGCGTATGCAGCGAAATGTAAGCCATCAATAATCCATTAGGATTTCTTTTGTCTTAAAACAAAAAAAAATATTATTTTACATTTATTAAAAATCCAAAAGTAATCCAGGATTGAAATTTTGCATATTTGCATTTAAATAAAGCCAAAAATAAGCACAAATAAATCCATTTGGAAGAAGCAATTTTTTTGCTTTTTTTTCAGCCACAAATAAAAGATTGGCACTTAACATATTTCATTGCATATGCAGCCAAAGTAGGCCACTAATATGATGAGAAATTAACATAAGAACGTTTCTGGATTAAATACAATTTCAAGTGAATTTAAATTGCAAGATAAAGGTAAATGTAAGTCAATATAAATCCATAGTTTTTGGTAAGCGGTAAGCAATCAGCCTAAAAAGTGAAAGTCTGGAGGACAGTATGAACATGTTTGCATGTTAGTGCACATCATTATAAAGGTAAGGAAGAGCAAAACAAAGAGAATTTAAGAAATTTTAGCTGAATACAGTTTTTTCAAGATTTTCCATATTTTATTACACGCCAAATGAAGTTCCAAGCCTATTGTCACCAATGTAATGATCTTTTTTTCTTTCAGATTTTCTAATGTGAGGTGTGCAGGGAACTATTTCCCACTGACACTCCAGCAGAAAACTGGTCTGTGATTTGCCCTGCTTTACTCCATTGATGTTGCCTGGAGCTATGTCAGTGTCGGGATATGTCTGGTCGTAATCTAGGTTACTAAGTTACTAGGTGTATAAGACACAAGAAGGCTGAGGCCCATTAAGAGTGTCTCCCACAACTTTGTGGGTAAATCAGTTGTGCCCCATGCCCCAGTTAAGAAGTTTATCTAGTCTGTCTTTAAACATATTGAAATTCTCAACATCAACTACATAATGTGGGAGTATGTTCCATAGTTTGCAGCTGTAACTGAGAAATAAATTTTCTACTTTTTGAGTATTAGTTTTTGGGATTACCAGTTGTTTTTATGGCTTCTTAGGTTCACACAGCACTGTGTGAACTGGAGGCCACAATGAGCTGTAAGGATTGGGTTCTGTAAGATCCTGAAAAGCTGTAACAGATCTCCCCTACTTCATTTTTCCTCATGGGTTGCCAATCCAGTTTTGGATAGTCTCTCATTGAATGTTAGGTGCCTTAGGTTGGGGGTAAGTTTTATAACCCGATGCTGGACTTGCTCAATGAGATTAACTTACTGTTTTAGATAAGGGTTCCAAAATGGAGAGCAGAAGTCCAAATAGGGCTTGATATATGTTCTGTATAAAGGAACAATACAATGTTCACTTCTATTGACAAAGGAACACTTGATACAGTTCAAAAACATGTTTGCTGTTTGTGTTATTTTTTTCACAGTGCCCAACTGAGGAAAATGAGACATTTATGATTATCCCTAAATCTCTTTCTTTCAAAACTGCTTTTAGCATTTGGTTTTGTACCTTACAATTTAATTGGGGATTATTGTTTTCCCATGTGCAGCACTATGCATTTGTTTAGGTTTAGGTACATTTTGTTTTCCTTTGTCCATGACAAGAGATATCTGTTTTGTTTTTGTGTCAACCTCTTCACCAATTTTTGTGTGGTTTCCAAATTTTGCAAAGTGTTTTTTGATGTTTTTATTAATATTTATTTATTTATTTATTTAGCTTTTGTTGACCGGGTAAGTACACTAGACAAGTATTATGCCTATTTTCAGAAACGACCCAGGAGAATACAACATAGGGATACAGAAATTGTACAGAAAGAATGCAAGTACATCATGACAATATAACAACATATAGGAGTAGTAACAATAGTCCAAGGGAGTAGAAGGTCATAATATAACTTATAACTTTATAGTTAAGGCACCCCCAGGGTGAGCAGGCACAGACAAATTCTAACAAGTCATAAACACATTAGAGACATATAAATTAAGGCATGACCAGGGTACATAGGTGTAGACAATTATGCCCACAGTCAAGTACCAGGGTAATTGATAGAATCATGGGAACAGCAAGTAGTTTCAGGCAGCATCTATAGGAGGAAGCTTGGGTCAGGTTGACAACAGTTGATAATTACTCTAGGGAGGCTTGGGGCAGTCACACACTGAGGCTAGTTTCAGGAAGCCCCACAGGGAATTGCAAAAGCTCTGATGGGAGTGGCCGAATGGATATACTCGGGAAGGGAGTTCCAGAGTCTGGGTGCACATACGGCAAGGTCCCGATCCCCCATGAGGGTATGGGTGGAGGGGACTTTGAGCATTCCTGAGGCCTGGGACCTAAGATGGTAGGGAGTAGTGTCAATTTGTGGCAGAAGCTGGGCCAGCCCCAAGGGAATGACAGTTCTAATCACTTTGCCTGTGAGGCATCCCACCCCGGAGTCCAGGTACCTGGCTGGAGGGAGCCAGAAAAGTTTATCGTATAGCTCACAGTGATGGGTGAGATGGGGGGCAGCCAGGGAAAAATGACAGATGTTGCTATACGTCGTGTGCCACCGAGTGAGATGAGTCTTGGGGGAGCAAGCAAATTGGTGCAGACCATAGCTAAGGGAGGGAAGAAGCACACCTCTCACAAGGGCAAGTCTGGTGCTGGTGTAAGGCTGTACCTAATAACAATTCTAAATGAAGGACTTTATTTAATGTTTTTTGGAAATCCAACAAGATTTCATCAACAGGGATGTTTTTGTCCAAATGAGCTCCAATGCTGTTATAAAAAGCTATCAAGGTGGTTAAACATGAATGTCCACAGGTGAATCCATGTTGGTTATTGTCAGAGTGATAAAGTAAGGCTAGTTCCTGTTCTATTCTGTTCTTAACCAGCTGCTCCATAGTTTTGCTTAGAACAGATGTTAGGCTAATAGGCCTATAGTTAAATCGATTTTCTTTTTTTCAGTGCTTGCCCTGCCAGAGACTACTGAAATACCAAAACACAATATATCAATCAGCACTATAATATGCTTACACAAATGACTTATGGTGTTCTCTGTCCCACACATGTCCTGCATGCTTGGAATTGCATTTTATTGGTATGAAAAACTAGCAGGCTGCCGACTCAGTCTGCACCCAATTCTACAGGGCTGTTTTGATGAAATACATAGCTGTTCAAGTCTTATACAGTAATAATAAAGTCACTGGCTGGTTCTTTAGCTATATGTGGGCCAATATCCATTCACAGAAAAAGACATAAATTAATGGGGTGCGTGTGTAAGGTTCAAAATATGTTCTGGGCTTGTCTCTTCTTTGAACTATATTTGAGTTGCTGACTGTAACACAGCAACATAAAAGTTATCAAGTGAAGTGAAGCTGTATTTAATGAGTAGTGACAGTGACAGCTTGCTGCTCATAAAGTCATATGGTCAGGTCACTACTATTAGGTAATGATTTGGAGTGTTAGCTGAGACAGGATTGCTGCTATCAGACTGTTGGAGTCAGACATTCAGCACAGCACCATCAATCTATCAAATGTATTCTTCTAATTTGCTGCTACATTAACTTGGGCAGCATTAAGCAGCTCATGCTCTACTGCCTCCTTCCAGGGATTTGTCTGAGCTGCTCACCAGCACACACTGCAGACAGATAAAAATGGGGGAAGGACAGACTGCATTGCAAATTCAGGAAGAACTTCATTAGCCCAGTCTGGAAAGCATTAGCAGCACATTCTGCTATAAAAATGAAATTTATGAAACATGTGCAGCTGCTGTGACTGCTACTGTTGCAAAACTGGACTAATGTCAGTGTCTGATGATGGATTTTCAAAAAGGGTGCTTCAGCCCCTTAACCCCACCTTATGTCTGCCTCATAATTGTAAGGTCTGGTTTTAAGAAGATTTTGCTTAGCTAATATGATGATATCTTGAGTGAGCCCTGGAGTGCTGAGACCTAAAGAGAGAAGAATGGAGGCTTGGGGAAATGGTCAGTAAACCATTGCAAGATATGATGCTTAAAAGTTGCAGCAGTTATATCAGTGTTGGCATAGTGCTGCACTCTAAACAGAATGGAACTGAGCTGTGCTTATACTTAAGACTGGTTAAGTGGCAGCTCAAACTGACAGCTCCATGTGAATATTATGAGTCCATGTGGAGTGCAGGAGTTAGCTGCAGTGCTGGAGCTGACTCACTCAAATGGGTAGTTAGGAATTACAATCAGTCGGGAGTTGGGACTTTAAATGAAAAAAATCCCTTTTTACGGCTGCATGGGCAGAGCCCTACAGATATTTTGTATGTACAAAAGGACTGTCTCATGTTTTCTGTCCGTAGAACTGGCTGAAAGTGTCAATAGTCTCCTCAGCCTTACCCTCCTCCAGATAATGTTCTCTGCCCTCAAATGCATGTGCTGTCATGTTATTACATGGTTGCAGGCCACCACAGGTCACTATTTTCTGTCTTCATTGGGAGTGAGCCTTTTTTTTTGTAAGATCCACCCCCACCTCCAGCCACGCAAGAGTATGTTGTTTTTTTGTATAAGATCTAGCCCCACCTCATCCCCCACAGCTCCTAGTATCCACCCCTAAATTTTTTGGTGGTTCTTCTGGGAGGAGCAAGAGGTAGATCTATCATGGTGGAGTGAGAGAGACATCTGCCCCCACCTCCACCTGAGCAGCTCTCAGTATGGGGATATGGCTCAAGATTCAGTGCCAAATACTCCTGCCTTCCCATTCACCAAACACAGATCACTTGCAAGTGCTCAACTGTATGCTTGATTACAGAAAAAAAAAGATAGCACTTTTGTTCTGGTATGTTATGGTATGGCTCAAGATACAGTGCCAAATACTCCTGCCTACCCGTTCACCAAACACAGATCACTTACAAGTGCTGAACCGCATGCTTGATAACAGAAAAAAAAAGAGCACATTTTTGTTCTGGTAAGTTAATGAACAGGTAAGGACAAATACTTAATACCTGTACTGAGTATGTCCCTTAGCAACTATCAGTCCAAGCAACTATCAGTTTCCAATGTCTTGCATATACAGCTGTAGAAACAGCTAAAGCAAGCAAGGGTTGAGCAGACTAAGCAAGTGACTCCCTATTTTGTGTTGTTGGGATATCTGTACAGATGATGTTTGTAAAATTAACAATGTTCCAAGCATAAAAAAAGAGGAGCCTAGGTTGCAAAGGGAATATTTATGGTGGAACTGTAATAAATGGGGAAAATGATTAGTAAAAAAACACAATTAGTATGATGACTGATTAAAAAAGAAATACATTTGTCAGCACCTTTGTTTTGGCAGTAGAGCTGTTTTTGCCCTTTCCCTGCTGACTTTTTTGAATGGGCTCACTGTGGCTTGGCGTTCAGGTGATTCCAACTGCAGACCACACCATTTTTTGGAATTACCTATACCAAGTTCTACACAACTGCAACAGCCTGGATACATGGTAACAGTGGAAGTTTTGTTTGATTGTGAGACTGTATTTACTATCCACCATTTGTACCACATTATTGGTTTGTTTGTGGACTTTAAACTATCTTGGGAATGACTTCTGGTGTACGTGGGGACATTTTATTGGTTAATTCTACAGGCTCTTATGCAGCATGTGTGTTTACAACAGCTAGAGAAGCTGATTTATTTTGTGATATGGAAACGGCATTGAGTCAGGCAAATGTTGATATTGTAACAAGTGAAGAAACATTGGAGACATTGAATATTAAAAAAGCATTTATAGACCTTGAAAGAGCCATTCTTAGGGGACGTAGACACTATTGGGGTAAAACTACATTGGAAGCATACCTCAAAGTGGGCCAGTCACCCAGAGGCTTAAGAGTCTTAAACAAGCCTTGCTACAGCTGGGACAGGGTTAGTTTTGTTTCCTATTGGAAAGATTCACTTCAGCTTGTGACCAGTGCATTAATAAACACTGTCATAAAGGATTATGAAGCACAAAGAGAGGAGGTAACCACTGATATTAAAAATAAAGATGGAATTGTTTCCCGATTTAAAAAACATCCTGACTTCAGTGACCTTGAGAAAAAATTAAAGGATAATACACAGAGGGAAGAAAATGAGATATGGAAGATCAAACTAAACAAATTTGAAAGAGTCAGGCTTGATTATTTACATGAAAGAGACTGGGACTGGAATAAAAATAAATCCCAATATTCCAAGCGCAAGTGAGGAAATACTGTGGAACAGAAGTGATTCTCCAAATTACAACACTTCTGCTAGTGAGTCTGAACAAGAGGATTTTTTTTAAGGGGACTCAGAACCTCTTGATATACAGCAGACTGTCCAATTTCAGGAACCTGTTTGGAGCAGAGGATCCTGAGGGGCAAACATCTATCCCAGACATCAATTTCAACAGGAACAAACCCACAAGGAGGGTGGAAGGAAACACAGGAGCCAAAACAAGAGGCAGAAGGGGCAAATAATACCTAAAAATATTGTCATTAGTATCTCTGATGTCATACTAAACAAGGACCAACTTTTGGTTCTACAAAAAGGATTATCATTTGTACCAACATAAGATTCTAAACAATTTGAACTGCATTTGGATCTTCATTGCTTTACAAGAAATTTAAATTTAAAAGTTTTCTTCAATAAAAAAAAATGTGTTTGGGACAGGCTGGTGTTGATGGGGACATTCGCAATACATCACCAGCTACAGCAGAGGTAAGGAAATTTAAACCCCCCTCTGCCTTTATGCCTCCATATAGTGATGCAGTAAAACTTTTTGAGACAACCTATGAGACAATTTAGAACCCTCCTTGACAGAGATATTCCATCTACTCAACAGCTCAACAGCTGAAGCAGCAGCTCTTAAAAGTTTGGAATTGAACGCTGACTTAACTATTAAACTTACAGATAAAAGTGGTTCAGTGGTGGTAATGAACACATCAAAATATATTGCTGAAGTAAAGAAACAGCTAAGTGATGTGACCTTTTACCAACCACTGACCTCAGATCCTCAGATCCTACAGAAGTTTTCAAACAACAAATTAATGTATTTCTTTTTGAATTTGAATGTGAAGGTCTGATTGATCATGGTGAGATGTTGTTTTTAAGTGTAGCCAATCCCATCACAGCCAGTATTTATACAATACCAAAAATTCAGAAAAATTTGTGGGACCCCCCTGGATGTCCTATTGTGGCTGGGATTGGCTCTTTGGTAGAACTATTGTCTAAATATGTGGATTTCCACATCAAGGACTACGTTACTGCTTTGCCATCATATTGTCAGGGATACAGGCCAGTTTTTGGAGATTTTAGACAATATGCAGATTGAACATGAGTGGTACCTTGTATCCATTGACATTACCTCACTGTATACCAATATACCCCATGAGGGTGGCCTACAGGCATTGGATTATTGGTGGTCCTTAGATGCAGCATTAGATCATGGCAAAATAATTTTCTTTTAGAATATGCTGAACACGTTCTTGCTAAAAATGACTTTCTTTTCCAAGACTCATGTTATTTACAAATTAAAAGGATGGCAACTTTTGCACCCAACTATGCCAAATTTTATATAGGTAAATGGGAAAATGTACGATCTATGACAGCCAGACAAATCCATTCTATGACATGATAGATAATTGGTGCTGTTATATTAATGATATTTTTATGGTGTGGCATGGCACACTTGAGGAACTATATACATTCATCAAGTACTTGGAAGAAAGTGATGAAAACTTAGCATTTTCATTGCAACATGATCTCCATTCTGTCTCCTTTCTGGATGTTAGTGTCTTTAAAGAAAAGGATGGTTGCCTTGGCACAAGATTCTGTAGAAAGGAGACAGATAGGAACTCATTACTATTAGCCTCAAGTTGCCACCCACACCATTTGGTAGCCAACATACCGAAGGCACAAATGTTAAGAGTCAGACAAAATTGCAGTAGTAATGTTGATTTTCTTATCTTTGGTATGGATATGTGTGACAGGTTTTTGGAGAGAGGTTACTCATACCGTGCTACACAGGAAGCATTTAGAGAGGTAGGATGTATTGAGAGATCTGATCTTTTAAGTTCAAAATTAACCCAACAGGAAGATCACAGAATGAATTTTATTACAACCTATACTAGACATTCGAGATTGATTGCAAACATTATTAACACTAATTGGAACATTTTGCAAGGAGAACAGTTGTTGTCAGACGTCACCCAGAACAAACCCAGAATGGTGTACAAAAGAGGTCCTAATTTGCAGGACAGATTGGTTCATAGTTATACTGAGCCTTCAACCATGAGGAATTACACTAATAGGCCTCCCCTTACTAAGGGTATGCACAGTTGTGGCAACTGTAAATTTTGTAACTCTCTACTTAAGTGTAGCACTTTCACTAGCTGTAATGATGCCAAGACCTATGAGATTAGAGATTTCATTACATGCAGTACACAAAATGTGATTTATTTGGCTACTTGTCAATGTGGAGCTTTCTATGTTGGTAATACAACTAGAGCACTGAAAGTGTGGATGGGTGAGCATTGTCGATCTATTGCCAACAATGATACTAGAATTGCATTTTCAATTCATTGTAATATGAATAGAATTAACATTCAGGAGCATGTATTCAAATTCTGTGGTCTGGAAGTTGTCAAACGAGGCCCAAGAGGAGGTGATTTGGATGTTAAATCGAAATATAGAGAATCCTACTTGATCTATACCTTGAGAGCCCTTATGGCTCTAGGTTTGAATGACAAGATTGGTCTATTACCCTGTCTACAGAGGAGGTAACCTCTCTTCTATGCCTTGATGTTGTAACTATATGAGTTTACAGCTATCATTGTTTCTCTCTCTCTCTCTCTCCTCTCCTTAGTCCATTCTCTCTCTAGCCTTTAGATGCCTTATTTCCCCTCCTCCTTCCCCCGCCTCTTTCCCTTCCTCCTCTTCCCGCTTTCCATACTCTCATATAGTTTTCGTATCAACTTTTATATCTTTTGTTATTTCTATTTACAGTTTATCAATGACTTGGATATGCATTTGATAATTACATATATTTTCAAAAACATTATTATGTACTTGGCTTTCCTTTTGTTTACATATTTTTGTCTTTTATTTTTTACATAGATTTAATTGATCATAAATAATCCTTATGACTTGGAACATTACACTGCATGTCCCAGAGGCTGGGAGTTGTTCTCCTTTCTAGTATAGTATTTTCATTTTCATGACATGGTATGATCGTAGCTGCTGTATTCAATGTTTTTAACTCTGTGAATACATAGGGTACTTATAGCACATTACAGCTTTAAACAGAAAATGGCTATATACCTTGAATATGTGTATGCTGGTATATTAGTAGCTGTGAATTCATGAACACATTTATATAGATGTACATATGGTGTGTATAAAATTGAATGCTTGTATTGCTAGCACATACTTAGATGATATAATCTAAAGTAACTGTAGCTATTTGTACCAGGCTCTTTTAACCATGTACCACCCCCTGATGACGTGCTGTAAGTACAAAAATGGTTGGGATTACCTGTTTTTTGAGCCCTATGGCTGATTGTGGCATCTGCTTTTGTTTAAATTAATAAAATACGCCTGTTTGATGCCAAGTTAAGGAGGACTGAGTCTTGCTGTATTACTATCATTTTTTATTCATGCACCCTCTCATGGCAGTAGAGCTGTCACCTTTGTTTTGATGCCTGGCTATTTCTTAAAAACAGAGGCTTACTGATATAAATAAATCTTCTGTGTATGTAGATCACTTGCAAGTGCTCAACTGCATGCTTGATTACAGTAAATAAAGAAAGAAAGATAACACTTTTGTTCTGGTAGGTTAAGGGACGGCTCAAGATTCAGTGCCAAATACTCCTGCCTACCGTTCACCAAACGTAGATCTCTTGCAAGTGCTCAACCACATGCTTGATAACACAAAAAGAAATTGGAGATATGCAGGAAATCACACAGACCACGTGTATAAAGAATCCTAAATTATGAAATTGCAGGAGAAACAAAAAATGTATAGTCTGTCACACAAAACATTGCTGGACTGGGCATTATTCCTGATTTGCAAAGAAAGAAAAAAAATTCAAGTGAGAGAGGTGTGTGTGTGTGCGTGTGTGTGTGTGTGATGGGGGTTTGACAGAAAGCTCTCATCAATAAAACCGAGCTCCATTTTTTGTTCTTTTATTGGAAAGCAAGACGTAATGTTATAAGCTTAAACAAACAGGCTAAAAAGGAAGCAGTTTCACTTATTTAATTTTTAAAATCTAACAGCATGCTGAACACAAAACTCACAAATCATATTCCATGTTCCATAAAACTAAACCGTGGAAATGAGTACATACCTACAATGAGAGCCTATTGAACAACAAGGATGGCAATAACAATACATTTTCAATGTCTATTATGTTACTGTCACAAATACACTGTAACAGTGAGTGCAATAAACTTAAGATTTTTTACCACGATTGAAGTTTATCTTGCAACCACACAGAACGCATGAATGAAGATGTAATATTTTGGATCCCCATCCGTTCTCTCGTTCACAAGCTTACTCAGTATGTTAGGTCTCATAACTGCTGAAGCAGTCACATGCATAAATAAAACCAAAATATCTTGAATGAGTGTCACTGATTAAACATGAAAATGTGTATCTGCCATTCAATCCATAAACCAACCCCCCAAAAAACTTCAGGCTTGAATTCCTATCCCCTTTAAGTGATTTGCTCATAGTCACATGTATGGAAGTGACAACTGTGGGTTTCAAACCCTGGTCTACTATGTTTCCATATTCACAGAAATGGACTCAGAAAAAAGAAATTAGTAAAACCCCAGTGAGCTCTATTTCAGTAGGGTAAGGGGGAATTTGCCTTTACTGTATTAAATGCCAATGATAGCCATTTCCACAATGAGCTTTTTTTTTTATTAGATAGGTTTAGACAAGCGAACTTCACATGCTTCACTCAGAGATGACTGCCTCAAGTGATAATGTTGAAACAGGTCACACACTCCCAGTAGGTCTGCCAAGTGGGTATCACACCAGGAAAACTGCCTCTCAGACCACCTCAAAGCAATTGCAGTCCCCAAAGACAAACTGCCAGTAAAAACGGATTATGACTTGAGGCTCTCATCTCTGAGTACAGCAAGTGAAGCGTGTTAGTTTATTTAACCTGTCTGATACAAAGAAACTGCTCCATCTGGAACCAGCTGTTATTGCCATTTAATACAGTAAAGGGAATTTCACTCGCTTACTCCACTAAATTAGAACTCACTGAGCTTTTACTGATTTCATTTTTCTTGGTCTGTTTCTATGTGCATGTGCACTTTTTTGGTGAGATGAGAAAGACAATAAGTTTGCTAAAGAACTGTTATATTTATGGATCACCTCACTGACAGCTGGTAAATAACACACCATGACACTTTTTTACATCAAGGTTTTTTTCAGGAGACAAGTACAACTGTAGAGAAACACTAAAAGAAGGGAGTAGCAACTGTTAGGCTGGCAGTATGGCCTAGAGGTTAAAGTAACAAGCTGTGAATGAGCTTGGTACCTCCAGCAGACCAGACTTGGGTTTGATTCTCACAACCTCCACTTGCATACTGTGTGACTCTGAGCAAGTCACTTAACTGCCCAGTGCTCCCAGGTCACCCCTGAAAACAGACACTTGTGAATAGGAGGCCTTATCCGGTTACCAAAGACTAAAAAAATATATATATATAAAACAAATAATTTTTTTATATACTAATTTGTCAAGTTTCATAAACTCACTAACACAATCCAGGTTCTTCATTGTCTGGGGGTTTGCACATCAAAAGGGGAATGCAAGAAACTCAATGACAAAGTTTGAGGAAGAGGTGGCATAGCAGTCTTCATACTGCCTCTAAATCCTGCCACACTTCTCAGGCTCTGTGTTGTATGTTACACCTTAGGCACCTTAGGTTCTCTTAATATTACACACACACACACACACAAAAACTAACAGAAGAAGAGTTCCCCAAAACTGTCAGGCTGTAATTTTAGACCAGATCTTGAGGTCTTTGAATATCTTAGTATTATATCAAAAGTTTGATGCCAGAAATTCAGGACAAGACTGAGTCCATTGTGGCTATATCCTGAACCACATGCAGCAGAGTTAAAAATCTAAGGACTCCATTCCTCTCATTCAGCCCTGTACAGCACTTGAATCTAACATATGACGTGTGCAACAGAGAATGGCTGTGACATTAAGACCTTAGAATGAATACAATTCTTATACATATTAAGCATGCTTATTAACCACACAATGGATAATGCTGTACATCCTGCTTATGGGTGAATGCATTTCTGTGAAATAGTATTTGCAACATCTAGTAATATTTGTAACATTCACAGTGCTAGTAGGATTTGTTGTTAAGATGGGAAAAAAATTGTAACGCAGCATGTGATATCTCAATAAATTCCTTTAGATGTACAAATCATGAATCAAAGGTTTTGCACAACTTCAATATGTATAAGAATGTCATTTACTCTGGGGTTCTAAAGTTAGGACTCTTTTTGTTGGGGACTTCATATGTTACGTATAACCTTGAAATGGCGTCCAGTACAGCTATATAAATCAATCATAATGTTGCTTGCAAAGTTTCAATATAACCAGGGTTTTATTCGTGCTAAGGTCCTTAACCTCACAATGGATAATTTTGTACATTCTGCTTATGGGCAAATGCATTTGTGTGAAACATTATTATAAACATCTAGTAATATTTCTGACATTCTGAGTGCTAGTAGGATTCATTGTTAAGATGATACCGCAGCATCTAATATCTGTAAAACATGTTCAATATGTATAAGAATGTATGAGAGAGATAGCAAGAGCCTTGTACTGCTCCTAACCCTCACTCTACCCCTCACTTGCACACTTCTCACCCATACCAAACAACCCAACGCCATCCCCTTCCCCACTTCTCCAGTCTCCCTCTGTCATCCTCACAGTCACTCCTTCCTCCCTCCTCAACACACTTTCCTATCCTCCCCCATACTTTTTTCAGTTAAGAGGTCATTCCGAATGTAAGTAAAATTTACTTCTGAAAATAAATATTTCAGTGGATAGATTTCATTCTGGATTGAAACATAGGGCTGGATTCACAAAGCTTTCTGAAGGTACAAAACCTTCCCTAAGTCCCCAAAACTGCCATAGCTATGGAAACAAAGGAGAATTTGCACTGAGTGTTATTCACAAAACCCTCCACAGCTGCAGAAAACAAAACACTACAGAATGTGGAAAAAAAGTGCAGCTGCAGAAGTCCCTGAGGAAAGAAAGGTGTGAGATAAGTAAGGCACATCCCCTGTAAGGTTATTCATAACCTGTTCTTTCCCGCAGTTGCAGAAAAAAATTTACACACAGTGGAATGAGGTGTAACTCTCCCTCAGCAAAGTGCAGTAGTGCCCCAACAATTGGAATCAATTAAGGTGGAGGCGAGGCACAGGTAATAGCATCCCAGTGAGTATAGCAGTGGCTGATGTTACAGCAGCAACAGCACACATTGCTATGATATGGCAACAAGTAGCAACCACCAGACCCACTGCAGCACATGAAGGAGCCCCACAGGCAGTAGAGCCTGACCAGCCTGCAGTGAATGCTGCCCCTGCAGGCAACAGGAACACCCCAGGGAGAGAGGACCAGCAGTGGCAGTCAGCCACTGTGGTGCCATTGTTTTGTTGGTACCCGTGGTGCTGCTGTGGTCCCAGTTGATGGACTGGTTGCTGATCTCTTTGTGGGTGCTTTCAGCTTCATGCTAAGACAGAAATGTTAAAGTCTGCTGTTCCAGCTAATTAGGTTCACTGTTGCTGTGCCTCCTAAGCTATTTCTGCAGCTGCAGATCCGTAGTGACGGATTTTCAGCACTTGCTCAATTTCTGCAGATGCTGAATTTCCGCAGCTACAGGGAGTTTACGGAATTCCGCATCTGCTCAAAATTTCTTTATGAATATCACACAACTGTGTTTCCACAGTGCTGAAGGCCTTTTTCCCGCAGCTGCAGGACTTTTGGCTTTCTTTGTGAATCCTGCCCATAGCCTCAATAATGGTAATTTCCCTAATTGAAGGCACCTGAGTGTTCTCTCACCGTTATTAACTGCGTTGCAAACTTAAATGTTTTGCTGTTGAAAGCAATAAAATTGAGTGTCATTTTTTTAAGGATCTAATTCCTATAGTGTGTTTGTTGTTTCTGAATGTTTAAGGCAGTTATGGACAAAGGTAGCACTTAACCGCCTTAGACTATTTCAGTGGTCATTCACACATGCTGAGCTTCAGAGCATTGAGAAGGTGCCCCCCCCCACAACTTTTGTATAATCAGCAGCTACTATGTAGTACATCATGGTGGTGGGATTTAAAACTTTAGAAATGAAGTGACCACCAATGAAAATGAAAAAAACTTTTATTTTTATTTCTTTTTAAACTACCTGTTGCATTCTAGTACAGTCGGCAGTTCAGAGTTCGTGCAGCTCAGTTAAAGTGACCTCAGCCAGCATGTTGTAGTGATTTTTTTTTTATGTGTTATTCACACTGACTGTGGGGAATAGAGAGGCATCTATTTAGCAAGCAACCACAATGTGACCTAAATGAACATGGGGAAAAAATATATTGTCTTCACCGAAAGTAGAAAAGCAAGAGTTGTATAAATATTCTGTACACCTGAGTGTGATTGTGCAACCTCCATTTGTAGTTGCTTGTTGATCTAAATGTCCTTCCTTGCCTGCACTTTGCAAATACATCGAGCAGTAGATTTTTGCTGTGATAAAACCCTAATGTGTTTTTGATAGAATGTTATGATATGGAAATAACAGTAGAAACTATGGGGTCAAATCAATCATGTGTCCCCCATCCCCCATGGAGGCAACCATCTTAATGCAGTATCCAAAAAAGAGACACAAATGGATTTATGTGCTGAATGCATCTCGTGGAATGACAAAATGGACTGTAGGCCATATTTATAATATGGGACTGATTTGCCTCTATAGTTTCTCCTGTACATTCTTGATGTGTAAAATTTGTATTCAGTGCCTCTTACCTGTCCTTGTCCTGCATGTTGTATTCTTCTTTTGCAAATACACAGTGCCTGCTTCAAGGTAATGGCTGTGCAAGGGACAGCTGGACAACTGAACTGAGGGCTGGCCCTGAGTTAATTTTTTTTTGTTTCTGTGTCTTTCTGAGCACACTTTACAGCTTCTTGCAGATTGTTGATAAGGTGTATGGCATGTTTGAGGGACATTATTTTCAGAGTTGACTGTGCATTTGGATGACAGGTGTTACCACTGGAAATAATGGTTAGTGGTATCCCATGTACTGTCCAGTTGTGCTAAATAAAATTGTTTTTTCCACTGAATAAAACATTAATTCCTGTGGCAGTGCATGGAATATAGGATTAAAGAAGGCAGATATAATTGGCACCTAAGTGATATTTTAAAACAATGTAATTTTATGTGAAGCAGAACAGTTCAAAGGATGCTAAGTGCTTTAATAGTTACCCTATGCCTTTGTTATGTGCTGTCCTAAGTTTAATGTTGTCCACGTGGCTTTCCAAGGTAAAACAATGCTTTTCCTGTTTCTTAGACGTGTCATCAGTTCTAGCTGATTGCAATTCTGTCACCTTTCTAGTGCCCATTGTCATCTTAAATGCCCTTAAGGCATAAGACTTTCAGAAGCGTTCTTTCCTCAGTTTCTCAATTGCAAAAGGAATACTTTTGAAGCCATAGGATTGGGGGAAAGACTGTGAAAAGTATGTTTATGTTAGAAATATATATCAGAAGTAAACACTGCGACTTCTCAGTAGTAACCGTGATGACACCTAAAAGATAATTTTGAAAAATCAACTCACACACTTGACACTATAATTTCATAGTGAAAATGTACTGCCATAGGCTCCAAAGTTATAGTGTAATATGCATTTCACAGGCAATTGCTAAGGCTTTAGAACAGGACTTCAAAGATAGTTAACTGGTGGCATCGACAGGTACTTGTCATTGTTTCACATATGTTATTAGATGTTATCAAAATCTTGTTCAAAGGTTTTTTTGTTACTGTTCATTTTAATTGCCAGGAGATAATCTTGTTAAAAGCACAGACAGAATGTCTGATAAAGCTGAAAGAAACGAAATGATGTCATATTATACATCACCTTAAAACACCTGTAGGTTGTTTAGCACTGGTTACAACTATAGTTTTTGTTCTCAATGTTTGCAAGCTCAGATAAAATATATAAAAAGGGCACATAGATTTATAGCAAGATTATATTGTCTTTTGTAGTGACCTGCTACTCCTGCTATTCATTTCTACTATTACTACTGGATTTGGGAAAAATGTATATTGTGATTTCTGTGCTCAGGTATGTGAGTTTATTTTTTTTCCACTTTACAAATTACAAATTCATATAAATGTGTAATTGGAATGATGCATTAGAAGAAATTGTTGATTGTGAGATATAACGTATTATTTGAAATGTTTATTTTGCAGTGTGAAAATATATATATATATATATATATATACATATAACTAGTACATAGCAGTTTGTTCTGTGTTATGTATTGTTTTTACTTTTGATTTCTGAAGTGTCGAGTGTATTACAGTGAATTCTGCACTATTGTCTAATAGTGGGTTTTGAATATTTCTGTGGCATTTATGGACAAGTCATAGAACAGAACTGCACAGTTACTATGTGCACCATGTGGCATTTGTTGCAAGACCTTCACATGACTTTTTGCACTCACAGTATAGATGGAACTTATTAAAAAAACATTTTGCCTTATAATAGCCAGGCAATATGTAGTGTAAGTGTGTAGTGTCACAGCCTATCTTCACAAGTAAAGGTGTAACCTCGGGTTCTGACAAAGAAAGTGGCAGTTAACCGTATTTGTTTATGTGAGGGGGAAAACACATAATTTGTACGGCACCTGTCATTGCAATTGTAAGTAATTAAGTAGAACAGTGACATCATGTCAAGTATTACATTTCTGGCTGAGTAAGTGTGTAAGAGGCATTAAAGTTAGCTGAAAAGGCTATACTAAGTTCAGTAATGTTATGATGAGCAGTGCATTAGCCGAGGAACCATACTGTGCATACAGCTTACGTCATGCCTTTTGTTGTGAATAAAGCCAAACACTATGGCCCCTGCATGATGTGAATATTGCAATCCAGTCTTCTTCATCATTTCCCCTAGCACTAAATGTAGTCCAGGAGATGTGAGTGTTAAGAACTCTGAGCCCAGAAAGCAATGGTTTTGTGTACCTGTATCTTGTCTCCATGTGACTGTTATGTGACACATGCGTGGTCTTTTTAAGCAATGTTGTATTATTTATCAAACTTCAGAAACCACTTGGCCGACAGACATGAAGTGTAGTAGCTGTGTTTTGGTGATTTGGCAACTGCAAGCTTACCATTGGCTTCTGAACTGCCCGAAAGCTTAGTTTCCAGTATGGAAACTGCCTTTCTGCCCTGACGTCTGTTAATTTGTACATTGTGATATAGTCATCTGGAAATCAAGAAGGTCGAGTAGTTATGCTGATTTTCTCTCTATTCTGGTACAGTCTGAAACAGCCTCACTTGCCAGAAGAACAAAGAAAACAGAAGATTGTGTGATCAGAAAGGACCCACCAAAGTTTGGGAAATGTTTTGTTGGCTACGACCAGCTGAAAAATAGATAATGGCTTGACTTAAAATACAGAATTTATCTTCAATTCTGAGGGGATAAGACTTTAATAAGTCACTCGTGGCATGGCCAGTCATGCATTAAGGTCCTGTCCTCCCCTCCATAATTAGAGATACATTTTTTTTCAGTATTCAAAATTGCATTTTTTCAGTAAGGCTTTTGAGTATTCCGTATTAATCCTGCATTTGTTCTCTCACATACACTGCATATTGCAAAAAGCAGAAGGAAGTTGATCTGTCTGTCTCTCTCTCTTGCATAAAGCTTATGATCTGTATATGTATACATAAACCCAGGTAATAACAGTTATTAGTCAATGTCCTCTGACGACCCCCCCCATTCCTGCTTAACCTATTCTGTGGACTGTGTGCCCACTGAAACTACTGGAAGTTACTTTACATAAATATTAAAGACACTACATTGTTTTTTAACATGTTCTGCCACTTTCGTTCTTGAAAATGTTTTTTTGTTATCTATCCTATAATCTAAAAAAGTTCCATTACTTGAGAAGATATAAATTGCAGGGGGCAAGTGCAAGCATATTTTTCTAGTTTAGTTAATATAGATACAGTATATATATTTAATCTCCCTGACATAAATATGAATCTGGCTTCCTGTGGTAAAACTGTTTTAATGCCTTTCAAGGAAATCTTTTTTTATTCACTACACATGAGATGATGTGCATCATGCTTGCTTAAATGAGCTGATTGCACGTGATATGCTGTTGAGCTGGGTATTTTCTCTACTAGTTCCAGCACCATTCATCTGGCTAATTAGATTATCATTTCATACCTGAATATTTACATTACTTCATTGAAATCATGCTGTTGCTAACTTTGCTATATCTGCTCTAATGTGAATGAGAGAGTGATGTTTGTTTACTGATGGAAGTAAATGCGCATGATTAGCTCGTCTATTGCAAAACTTTATTTTCTATACTTTTCTCCACCACAATACCACTTTCTGGGCAGTTACAAACTAATACCGGATAGAAAATGAAAAACAAAGTTGATAAAAAATAAGGAAGAACCCTATTCCTTTAAGTCTGATTGACCGGCCTGTGTAAACAAATCATCCATCACATGACAATGTTCAACACAACCTATCACAGCCCTACTCAACCACGTTGCCTACCCTCCATCCTCCCATTCACCCTGACCCATCCTGCTAATGACTCAGATGCATGTACTCCTCAGGTAGGCTATGTCATGCATCCACCTTCACCTCTGTGAAAAAGAACTTCCTCACATTACCCCTTAATTGGCTTCCCTCTAATCTCATGCTTTCTCCTCTTCTCCTGCTATTTTTCTTGTACTGAAACACGCTAGACTCTTTCACCTTGTTAATGACCTTACAGTGTTTGAATGTTTCGATTATATCACCTCTCTCCCTCCTTTGCTCTAGGGCATACATACTGAGTTCCGTTAATCTGTCCGTAGTTGGTTTCTGATGCAGTCTCTGCACCATTTTGGTTGCCCTTCTCTGGACTGCTTCAGTTTGGTTAATGTTCTTGTGAAGGTGTGGCCTCCAGTACTGCACGCAGTACTCCAGATAGGGCCTAACCAGTTTCTTGTAAAGAGGGAATATTACCTCCCTCTTCTGACTTGTGATAGCCCTACTAATACACCCCAGCACCCCCTAGCCCTAGTTACTGCTTTAGTGGTCTGCTTGGATGATTTCAGGACATCGGTGATGATGATGCCCAAGTCTCTTTCTTCTCTTCTCTTCTCCCCTACCAGCCTATAAGTGGCTTTAGGGTTTCTCTTCCCTTTGTGCATGATCTTGCACTTCTTTGCATCAAACACCAGTTGCCACTTGTCTGACCATTTTGCAAGTTTATCACCACCCTGTTTTTTGCCCATCAACCAGTTTGCCACCCAGTTGACCAGCTTCTGACCCACCTCGAGCCTACACAGCTTATTAATCAATCTCCTATGTGGAACAGTATTAAAAGCTTTGCTGAAGTCAAGCTAGGCAACATCAACTGATCCCTGTTGGTCCACCATTCTGGTTACCCAGTCAAAGAAATCTATGTGATTAGTTTGATAGGACCATCCTTTTGTAAACCCATGCTGTCTTGGATCCTGTGCTCCTATGGATTCCAGGGGTTGCACTATCCTTTCCTTAAGGAGTGCCTCCATAATCTTGCCCACTACTGAGGTAAGACTGACTGGCCTGTAGTTTCCTACCTCCTCCCTGCTACCACTGTTGTGAAGCAGGATCACATGAGCCCTTCTCCAGTCTTCTGGGACCTCTCCTCTGCTCACAGACTCACTAAACAGTTCTGATAATGGCTCTGCTAATTCCACCCTTAGCTCCTTTAGTACCTTGGGATGTATGCCATCAGTTCCCATTGCTTTGTCCACCCTGAACTTATCAAGCTCTTGTAGTCCCCTTTTTTCACCATATCTGTTCTTGTTTGACATCCATGTGTTGGTAGACAGTGATTTCGAAGCTAAGATTGAATGGTAATACTGCATCTACAAGAGGTTCTTGTTAGAGGGGGAATACAATGTCAATGCACACATCCTTACATTACTTGATAATTAATTTATGATCAGCTAATGCACATTCACCAATCCTGTGCAATCCTTTCTGTTCCCTATCTTACAATACCTCTTAATCTAAACTCTTCCAATATAATATTATGTCCCATTGTTCAACTCCTTTTCCAACATTAAAAATGGTCCCCTGCTTGCAAAATTTTTATGTCCTTTGGTTAATGGACAGTTTCAGTCATGTCTCCCCACTGCCTCCTCACCTACACTGAGTGCATATTTAGTTCCTTATTATCTCCTCATATGTTTGGCCTAACCAAAGCTGTATACAGAGGCATAATAACAGTCCTACTTCTAGACGACATATGCCTCAATATACAATTTAAAATTCTATTCCCTTTTTGGGCTATATTTTGACAATGTGGTGAAAAAGACATATCGCTAGATATTGTTATGCCCAGATCTCTTTCCTCAGCAGTTGTTTTTAGTGGAGTGTTTCCTAATTTATAGGGCAGTTTAGGATTACTGTTGCCCAGATGCATAACAAAACATTTATCTTATTTAATGTCAGTTTGTATTTATTTGACCATATATATCAATATTATCTATTGTATCTTGTAAATTTGATGTATTTGATCTGATGTTTACTTCTGCACCAATCCTACAGTCATCAGCGAACTTTTGTATCCATACAGACTTTTGTTTTATTTGAAGTGATGATACATAATGATTAAATAGGCAAGGGCCCAGTACCGATCCCTGAGGCACCCCACTAGTCACACCCAAATTGTCGGATTGTTCCCCTCTAATACTCACACATTGGTTTCTGTTGTGCAACCAGTTTTGAACCCAATTTATTATATAAGGATTTATAGTCAGCTGTCTAATTTGTTGTAATAATTCAAAATGAGGGAGCTTATCAAAAGCCTTCGGAGAAATCCAGAAACAACACATCAACAGGGATTCCCTTATCCAATCTATCTATAACATGGTTATAGAAGGCCAACATATTCGTCTGACATGACCTACCCTTTACAAAACCATGCTGAAATTTATCTGTAAGATGATTTGTTTATATTCATTTAATCTATCCTTCAATACCCTTTCCAAAATATTGTGCGGCGATGGATGTGTTATGCCAATAGAGCTACACTGTATGTGTTATGGAGTGATATTTCTTACTTCTGTGTCTGAATAGGAGGTACTAAAAATATGTCATAGGAGTGTAGCTCTGTGTAGTGTCCCAGATTGCTTACTCTACCTGCTGACAGATGTACAGACAGGACAATCACGCTGTACTGTACTAGGGATGGTGTGCTCCTAGTCTGTTGCACCCACTATAACTTTTGCCCACACTGTCTTCTATTTCTCAACACTGTCTACTACGCGATGTCACTTCAGTAAAGCCAGCCATTACTGTTATTAATTACTGTGTGCAACACTGCCCTGTTACTAACTGTTATCCTTTACTGAAGTGATTCAAGAGGTGTGCAAACCTCTTCCACTGATATCGCATAATGGCTTCTCCATTACAGAACATATCAATTAGGCACTTATTTGTTGTTGTGCTCATGGAACGTGCTGTGTTACCTCCTCACTAAGGCCAAAAACAACAATGGCTGCTACAAAAAAAATCAGAACTGACTCTATATTTAAAAAAAAAATCTTGATGTTTATATTTCTACAAATGGGACCCTTAATTATTATAATTTGTCCTAATAGGAGCTATTATGGGCCATTACCTTTTTTGCTCCTGAAGAATTTAGTGAACTTAATGAACTTAGTATAGATCCCTCCCCCGTGTGTTCTGCTTTTCTCTGAGTAAAAACATCAGACATAACAACCATAGATTAAATAGAGAATTTAATCCACAGACTCATGACAGCTCTGGTCCAATCATCTCTGCTGCTTTATCTAACCCGTGTTATAAATATACATACATATATATATATATATATATATATATATATATATATAGGTAGCACGGTAGTGCTACCAGAGTTAGGGTTGAGTAGCACTTTTAAGGTTAAAGGGTCAAATTTGCACCTCAATAATTTTGCCACCATTCAATGGATTTGCCTGAAATTCAGTATGCATGATTGAGCATGGTAGATCTGTTAAGTTTTGTACCAGTCAGATATACAGCTGCGGAGTTATTATGCAACAACCAATTGCACAATTACACTTTTTTGTGATTTCTTTGCTGTCACCTATAAGTCGCACGGTTTGTGCGACCCGTCTGAAAACTTCAGGGAACGTGCGGCCGGCATCCCCGATGTGCCTTTTGAAGATTTTGTGAAAAAATATGTAACAGTTCAAAAGTTATTCAAAAACAAGTTCCCATTATAAGTCAATGGGAAAAGTTAACAAAATATTCAACACTTTCTCAAATGCACTTTTTAGTGTCACAAATGGCCCTAGTAGTGTCACAAATCTGCCATTTTTTTTCAGTTGGTGATCATAAAAATGCTTGACATTTATATGTGGGACCCTATAGGGACACAATTCTTTTTGTGTTCACCTAGTTGGACCCTGAGGATGCTAGACATGTCTTTATTTTGGGGTAAAACACTCTAGAAATATGTTTTTTAAATTTCTGGAACCAGTAGTGTCACAAAGTAGTGTTGCAAGCATGACACTTTCAATTGCAAATTGCGACACTACTTTTTCAGACTTGGCCAAAATGACAGGAGTTGTTTGCCACCCTGCTGCGAAAGAACAGTTTAGTCTTTTGGGCTGAAATTTGGAAGGAAGGTAGCCAACATCTCACAGATGTGCCTTTTGGTGGTTTGATGAAAAAATATTGCATGGCTGCCAAGTTATGGTACTCTGAAGTTGATGTTTTTTCCCATAGACTAACATGGTGGCATCCGCCGCGCCTTTTGGGGCTCGTATCTTGAAAACGGTGCGAGATACAGAATTTTTGTTGCAAGTTGCATAGCCCCAAAAACCTAGCCAGGAAAATCAAGATTTTTGTGAGATTAAAATTTTTTTCTTTGTCATGTAGTTGCTGAGATATTAGCAATTAAGTACTTCCAATGCTCGTCTTAAGCTTTGATCCCCATTACAATGCATACATTCTTTGTACACACTGTGTTTCTGTATGCACCTGTTTGGCAAAAACAGGTGATGCGCTTCTGTTACTGTTACACTTACTGTTTCCACTTGCATTTATGTACCCGTTTGTGTTACCTTTCCCGTGTACACCGCCGTGTGTGTTGCCCTTTGCATTGTCATTCGCGCTTGCATTTTCATTACTGTTACCATTTGCATTTCCACTACTGTTTCTGTTTGAGATTTTGTTTGCATTACCATGCAATTGCCATTTGTGTTTATGGCAGCCCTTTTCGTTTGAGTTTGCATTTCTTTCATTTTGCGTCTTCCTTGCTATTACTGTTACCATTTGTGTTTACAATTACAGTACTGTGCCCGTGTGCATTTCGGTTTGTGTTTCTGTACACGCTTCTGTTCCCGTTTCCGTTTCTCTTTCCTTTGGTGTTATTCTTCATGTTAACTTTACCATTTGCATTTACAATTTCGGTACCATGCCTGTGCACATTACGGTTTGTGTTTATGTGTGCGCTTGCATTTGCATTTCCGTTTCTGTTCCCTTTCGCATTCTTTTTGCATTGACACTTAACATTTCCATTTAAAATACTGCTGCCATCACTGTTCACATTACCAGTTGCATTTTCATAAGCTCTTCAGTGTGCATTTGTGTCACTGTTCACTTCGGCATCACTTTGCACTTGTATTTCTATTAACGTTTCCTTTACCATTTACATTTGTGTTGCCATGTGTGCCACTGTTTGTACTTCTGTTTGTGTTGCTGGTCCTGTTACTATGTCACAAGACATCATAATGTGGGAGAGCGGAGCTCGAAGGGCTCCGAGCTCCTGCCATCGCATTACATTTACTAATTCTCATCATCATTCTCAAAAAGAAGAGAAATTAGAGGCACAAAACTCCATTTAATGCATTAGTTAGGGTTGTTACACAGTGACAAAAGCAAGAAAATTCAGAATTGGGGTTGAAAGCCCCCCTTGCACATCCCTGCCCACCCCAACCTTCATCGGGGTGCGTGTTGGGGTCGTTGGTCCTAACTCACACCCCATTCTCCTATACCTCTGCTTCTTCCCACATGTCATGGGGTGAGAGTTAGGGCCAATGACCCCAACATGCACCCTGAAGCTAGTTGGGCTGGGAGGATCAAGAGGGGCGTTCAACCCTAACACCAAATTTCCTCACTTTTGTCGCTGTGGAACAACCCTAACTGATGCATTAAATATATATATATATATATATATAATGGTAGCACGGTAGTGCTACCATAGTTAGGGTTGAGGAGCAATTTACATGTTAAACCTAAAATTTTGCACCTTAATAACTTTGCAACCATTTGACAGATTTGCCTGAAATTTGGATACATGATCAAGACCCATACACCTTGGGATCTGCTGAGTTTTGTACCAGTCAGATATACAGCTGTGGAGTTATTAAGCATGATCTCTGCACGCATTTACACTTTTTTTGGAATTCTATGGTCGCACCTACAGGTCACATGGTTTGCACAACAGGTCCAAAATCTTTAGGTAACTTGTGGCCAGTGTCCCTGATGTGCCTTTTGAAGATTTTGTGAAAAAATATTAAATGGTTCAAAAGTTATTCAAAAAACAAGTTCCCATTATAAGTCAATGGGAAAATTTAACAAAAAGTTTGACAGTGTCACAAATGCAGATTTTACTTTTGCAAATGGCCCTTTTACTGTCGCACATCTGCCATTTTGTTTTCAGTTAGAGATCAGAAAAATGCTTGGCATTTAAAATTGGGACCCTCTAGCAACCTAATTATTTTTGTATTCAACTAGTTGAACCCTGAGGATGCTAGACATGTCTTTATTTTGGGGCCAAACACCCTAGAAATATATTTTTCAAGTTTCTGGAAAAAGTACTTTCACAAAGTAGTGTTGAACGCATGACACTGTCGAATGAATTTGCAAATGCTTTCGCAAAGTTCGACAGTACTTTTCCAGGGTGTGTGAAAATAACAGCAATTCTTTGGCACTGTGATGCAAAAGAACAGTTTGGTGTTTTGGGCTGAAATTTGGAAGGACTGCAGTCAAGATGTCACAGATGTGCCTTTCACTAGTTCGGTAAAAAAATATTACTCGACGGCCAAGTGACGGCACTCCTAAGTTGACTTTTTTCCCATAGGATAACATTATGACATCTGTTGCATTACAGGATTCCTTTGGCACTCTGCTGCAAAATAATGGTTTGGTCGTTTGGGATGAAATTTAGAGGGAAGAAAGTCGACATCCCAGAGATGTGCCTTTCAGTGGTTTGGTGAAATAGTATTACAGGGAGCCAAAGTTATGGCACTATGAACTTCTCTTTTTTTTCCCATTGGATAACATTACGGTGTTCACTGCACCTTTCAGGACCTGTATCTCAGAAACGGTGCGAGATACGGATTTTTTGTCAGAAAAATTCTTAGCCCCCAGCACAAAATTAGCCAGGAAAGTTATAAATCATATGACTTTTTCTATGTCGTACAGTTCCTGAGATATATGCAATTTAGTATTCCAACTCTTCTGCTGTTTCGTTTTCATTTTTGCTTGTGTTTATGTAACTTCACTATTTGTCTCTACAGTACTGTTTATCTTTGTGTTTTGATCTGTGGTACCATGTGCATTAACATTAGTGTTTCTTGGTTATGTGTTGGCTGTGCTACCACTGCTATATCACATTTAGTGTATTTCAGTACTGTTTCTGTTTTGCTTTTGTGTGGTGGGACTGTGGGGGCTGAAGGACCCCGGAGTCCTGCTGTTGTATGATATTCAGTGTTGTTACTGCTGTTTATGTTTCTATTTTGTGTGGCAGGAGCATGGGGCCCGAAGGGCTCCGTGCTCCTGTTGCTGTATAACATTTAGTATATTTCAGTACTGTTTATGTTTTTCTTTTGTGTGGTGGGAGTGTGGGGCTGAAAGGGCCCTGTGCTACTGTCACTAGCTCATTGTGTATTTTACAATACTGTATATGTTTGTGTTTTGTGTGGTGGGAGCATGGGGCCGGAAGGGCCATGTGCATAAACATGTGTATTTGCTGGCATTGTGTTAGTATGTGTAAAGACATCATGTGGTGGGAGCATGGGGCTGGAAGGGCCCCACGCTCTCGCTGCTGTATCATATCTAGTATATTTCAGAACTGTCCCCATGCTCCCGTCAGTAGCACATTTTTTATTTTACAATACTGTATATGTTTGTGTTTTGTGTGGTGGGAGTGTGGGTTCAGAAGGGCTGTGTGCTCCCACTACTGTATCATATTTAGTATATTTCAGTACTGTTTATGTTAGTGTTTTGAGTGGCAGGAGCACGGGACCCGAAGGGCCCTGCACTCCTATCACTAGTATATTTTGTTTTTTACAGTACTGTATATGTTTGTGTTTTGGGTGGTGGAAGCGTGGGGTTGGAAGGGCCCCATGCTCCAGCTGCTGTATCACATTTAGTATATTTCAGTACTGTTTGTGTTTTGAGTGGTGGGACTGTGGGGTCCGAAGGGCCTTGCAGTCCCGTCTTGTGTGACATTCAGTGTTTCTTAGTGTTCTTTATGTTTCTGTTTTGTGTAGTGGGTACGCAGGGCCCAAAAGACCCCTTGCTCCTGCTGTTGTTTCACATTTAGTATATTTCAGTACTGTATATGTTAAACATTCATTAGTACTTATCTCTTATACTAATACTTTTACTAAAACAATAAAAGTAGTTAGCAACAATGGCAAGGTGGAATAAGAATGTAATTATTATTTACAAGTAATTAGCTTTCTATGTATGGCAAAGCCAGTTACTAATAAGATGCAATCGTTCAGTATTTACACTTGCTTCATTCAACTTGTTGCATTATGAATATAGAGGATAATGTATGGTCCTCTATCGTTAACCGGTCAGTTAACATTCGAGAGGTTGCCAGGGCGACCATGTAAACCTCGAGAGTGAAGCTTGAGAGGTTTACATCGCCATGGCAACCTCAAGACGGTTAAAATTGACGGTTGCCGACAGAGGGACCATACACTATTTTTTATAGTGTATGGTCTCACTATCAAAAATTAAGCGACTTACGTTTTTTAAAAAGTCACCGCTCCGGCCCTTTAGTCCTTCCCTGTCGGTTTCCCTTCAGTTGGTTCCCCGTCAAAAAAAGGCACGCACATGCGCAGACCACTCGCTGTTGTTAACCTATCAATGTGACATAGGATCGATAGGTTAACAACATATCTACATCACATCGATAGGTTAACAACCTTAGGAAATGATGATTTCCTAAGGTTAACAGCGTTCTAACATACATTATAAAGATTGTTATTTTAACATATGTACAGTATCAGTATAACAAATAAAGCAGGCATAGTTCAACACTGTTGCATGGTGAATGAATAATTTGTTGTCTGCATGTCAACAGCTAATAGACAAAAACAAGTGGTGATAGACAACTTGTGACAGACTGTACTGTTTGGTGAGTGAGCCATGTGTTGCTCAGTTACTTACGATGGTAATGAAGAACTTTTGTTTCTCTTCAGAGAGTAACAGTTAGAAACTGGCAGCAACTTCTTGTTATGTATGGGTATGATACAGTAACAAGAAAAGATATGTACAGAATAGGAGAGGCAGGGAGGCCTCTGTTTTGAGATGTACAATCTTTGATAGACATGTAAGCATGGTTTCTCTAGTGACTATGAATACTGTTGGTGCTGATTGAAGCCACTACAACAATTTCCATGTTATCACTGATAAACACAAGATCTTAGATTCCATAGTGCATGAAATGTGTCTGCCAGTATAGCATTTTGTTGAAAATGCTATGATTTATTGAGAGTCATAGGTTGGAAACAATTGTATTGACCTATGGCTGTTTCTGTCACAAAGTAGTCATTTAAAAAATGCAACATGTTCTAGCCTATTCTTCTGAAATATGAAGTTCATCATAATTCTTCAGAATTAGAAGATATGCATTTTTCAAGTGTCATTGCAGTCTCTGTTTAAAACTGCTTGTAGAGTTGTCACACTCTACCCATCTACTTCTGTACCTTAGTAAACAGGTGTAACGGTCAGAATGCATGGATTGACCATGGTGATAGATTATACTGTGAGTGTCAAACACTGATTGGTTCAAAACTATTCTACCAGCTGTGTAATCTGTGATAGAAGTGTCAAGTCTGAGCCTGTTGGAGTCAAATCTGTGTAACATAAGCATCTGATATTGAGATGAACTCCTGAGACATATGGACTGAGTGCATCTGCCTCCACACCTTTTACAGGAGTGACCACATTGAGCATTGGTGAATAGCTGTCATAATTTGACATTTTTGGCTTGAGGGACAAAAAAGAGTAATCCACAGCATGTCTTCTGTGGTTTCACGCTGTGAATGCCCACATGAAACACATACATATTTGGTGACATATGACACTGTGAAGTAGTGTCACATTGGGGTGCCATTTTCATCCAAGTTGTTTATGATAGCCATCATAAACTCACTAGTGTCTTGCTGTATGTCAGCAGGAAATGTACTACATCCATCATATGTACCTAATGCCTGTCATAGTGGTGTTAATGACTGTACATTGTTAGACTGGTCAGAAGTCATGCTGACAATCTGCTTCAAAGTGTTTGATAGGGGATTGTCTTGCAAAGCAGATATTGCCTGCACAAAGTGTGGCATGTGTAGAAAAACTTGCATAGCTGAGTTAGCATAGCAGTTTACTCTAGTGTTGTTGTCAAAGACTGGTACAGCAGCTACACCAACTGATTTCTGATGAATTGCTGGCTGTGAATGTTTACTTGAAGTTGCAACCTTTGTTGAACTCTTTTGAGTTGAATCACTTCTGGAAGCTTGTGGCTGTTTGTTGAGACCTGTAGATTTGACTGTATGATGTGAGACAGCCAGATATGTAGGCAGTGGTATTAAAGACATTTGTGGCTGATGTAGAGTACGTAACCTGTTGTACTCAAGAATACATCGCTTGTCAGCTCATATTTTCTGAGGTGCTAGAGTTATAATGTGCAACCCAGAAAGACTGCAGACACGTGAAAGTGCCATGTAGCTCATGCCATCCTTGAAAATGTCTGTACCTCTGTCCACCATTGCTGAATCTAAACTCAAGCCCTGAGATTTGTGAATGGATACAGCATATGCAACACATAATGGGAACTGTTTCCTGTTTACATAGATATCCTTAAATACCTGGAATTTTACGCAGGTCTGTTCTATGTGCACAGGCTGTTCCATTTTGTCAAACTGAACTACACGTGTCTCGATATATGTCTTCTGGACATTGTAGACAAAGTCAGTGATGTTTCCCATGGCACAGTTTGCCATGCCTTGTTCAACATCTAGATTATGTTGCAGCATGATACGTGCATTCTTACAAAGTGTGAGGACAGCTTCTAGGCCAGCTGTGCATGAAATATCTGACTTGAGTTCACTGAGTCATTCAGTCATCTTTGCTACTAGGTTGTGACTAAAAATTACACCATCAACTGTATCAGCAGCATGCAGAGTTAGAATTTCTTGTTTTTCTCTCTGCAGCATTACATTGTTGAACTCAGTGCATTTCTTTAGTCGTGGCATAATATGTGTGTGTCCCTGTACAGCAAACATTGCTGAAAACATTACTTGCTGTTTTTATGGATGCAGTATCTACTGTGATTCTCCGATCATTTAACATACTAATATGTTCTGGTGATACAGAACCTGTACGAGCTTCATCTAAAAGTGATTTGTAAGCCAGATCACCACTTTGGTGCATGTTCTCATACAACTCAACATAGGTAAATAACTCCCAAATGTTATAGCCTGCAATGCAGCTGAGAATATTCTTAGCTTGCTTGGCTCTGCATTAACTGGTGCAAGCTGTAAAAGGTCTCCCAAAACAACAATACTTTTGCCACCAAATGGTACTCCATCATCAGTACCTAAGATCTCCTGTAGATGTAGATGAATACAGGCAAGCATGACACTGGAAACCATGCTGATTTCATCAATGATGAGTAACTTCATCTTTGTGAACAAGGAACGGAGCTGAGATGCAACCTTAAATGACAGTTTAAGATACTCTCCAGTTTTGCCATGTTCCACTGGCAACATAAAGAGATGGTGTAACTCCACCAATGTTGCATGTGGCTAGTCCTGTGGAAGCAGTAACAGCAACAGACATTGATGACCCTGTCAGGCTCCATATTTCAACAGTGATGGCTTCAATAAGGAAACTCTTTTCTGTGCCAGCTGAACTGCTAACAAAGATCAGTAGTGGCTTATAGTCATGACAGTCACATTGTTTGGTTTCATGTTGTAGGCCATGTTGTACAGCAGCTACTACTTGAGTGTGAACTGTATGCTGCTGCTGATTTAGTCTTTCTCTCAAGTCAGCTGGGTTGACAGTGGAGTGTGTTCCATGTTCCATGGTTGTCTCAATTTCTGACAATAACACTTCTGAGGCATTTAAGGGCAGAGGTTCACCTAGAACAGCTTGTCCTTCTGGATCAAAGTTGTCTTGTGAGCTAACAGGAGTGTCTTCCTGAAGCTGCTTCTCTGCCTTCTCAAGCTGTTCTTTCTCAGCCTCTAGTCTCTGTATGTATGTCTCTGAGTATTCAGTTTTGAAAGTCTTGTAACTGCGATTGAATTCTTCCTCGAATGTATCACAGTCACCTTTTAATTCAGACTCACTCCTACAGGGTCTAAATAGGAATAGGAGAGCAAAGTAGTAGTGTTCTCTGCTCTCCGATGTGCCTAGATGCAACTTACAGTGGTATATGAGCCATGGCTTGTGTCTCTTTACGAGACAGCCATCCACTCCATTCACCTTGTAAATCTGGCGTTTTCAGTCAGGTGATATATCTGCCTTGTAGTCATACCACTTAGCCACCTGAAAGAGACACATGTCATCCATGTCGTTGTGTCTACGTGGGTAGTATGTGTCTATCAGGTTATTCATCAAGATATGTTTTGAAGAAGGTCTATTGGCAGTGAGCTCCTCAATTTTGGCATGGGGAATCAGTACACATTTGCATTTATCTTTGTAGTTAACACCGAGAAACTAGACAACATCAGATTTCCCGTACAGATGTGTACTCATTAAACGGTCACCGACTTCATAAGCTCCACATTCTCTGTGTGAAAGAGTCTTCAAGCCCAATGACCAGAGCTGAGATGTCAGGCTTCTTCTTGAACTGACAATATCTTCCTGAAGATCTTGCAAGCTAGTCTGCTCATGTTTGGTTATGCACGAAGTGACGTACGCACTAGGGCCAATGAGTTATCAGCCATAAACTGAACATCTATGTTTGCTTGCCACATTAGGAGAAGAGTTGGGTTGTAGTCATTGATGTAGACCTCTTTCTCATTTCTGGGTTACTCGTATATCCTCTTGGTTGATTTTGCCTTCAAGTGGTGTCTCATTGCTGAGAAAAGGTCATTCATGGCACCATCCTGACAAACTCATCTAGGAAATCCGAAGCGACATTGTGTGTACCAATTAGATTTGTTCTTTACTACTCGCCAGCAGTATTTTGTGCAAATATGTCACTGGAACTTTTGAACCAACTTCCATAGTGTAGGACTGACATACTTGTCTGGAATGTGACAAGTGATATATTTCTTGATGAATGATAGCACTTGTGTTGCTTCATGTTCACCTATGCATGGTGCATCCTTGATCCACAACAGTATATGGATGTGAGGGGCACCTCATGCTTGACACTTCATCCTCCAAAAGTAATGCTCCACAACACCAAGAGGTGGATTGTCCTTTGACAATACGAAAGTCAGAATGTCGTGGAACCGCTTGTGAAAATGTCTTGTGACAGATACAGGATCAAGTGAACACATTTCTCTGACAATCATTGATGAGATGCCGACAACATCAGAATTTGCCCACTTCAACAGTTCAATGAGCTCGTCCCAGGCATATTCAGCACAACTAAGTGTGACAAACCATGTGGCTGCACCATACTCTCGCAGCATTGTCATCACTTCAGAGTGTCTGCGATACCAATATTCTTTGGTACCTCGAAGGCTTGAAAGAATGGAAGACAGATTCACTTGCACATTTTCATCTTTCTGCTTTAATTTCTCTAGAAATTGAACAGCTGCTATTCCATCTAGTGGACTTTTGAGATGAATATTATGTGCAATGGACGCAGACAGAATGCTAAGTTCACTCTCCCAGAGGAGATGAAACAGGTACTGTATGTTACATCTGAATTTGCCGTCTTTACTGAGTACACGGCTAATGCGGTACTCAGCACCCTGTACACGCACTTCTCTTTCATCTAGGTGTCCACCTGACCCTTTTGGGAATAGGTCTGGGAAACAGTTTGCTTCTAGTGTTGCCTCCCAAATGCTGACAGGCTCACCTTCCACCTGTTTCATTTGATAGAGATCAATGTTGTCTCCTACTGGATATCTGCCATGTAGTGGGTGAATTGTGTATTGTTCATACACATTGTCACTTGTCTGTCCACTGGCCTTCTCAATGATTGGTTTAGTTTTTTCTAATAGATCATGTTGGACAGAGAGACTAATCATCTGATCTATGTCAAGGTCTGTTTAAAAGGGATTGTTACTCTTTAAATAAGTAAGAGCAAGCTTCACCTTCTGTACATTGACAACATCTTGCCAGATGACCTGGACTTTGTTGGAACACCATTTACAAGAATCACCAAACTATTTTCAGTAGAGATTGCTTCCACATTTTCCTGTAGAGGAAGTGGTAGATACATCATGGAACCCTTTAGAGAGCTAACATGTTCCTTCTGTGGAATGTTCTGTGTCTTTGTGTTCAGACGTAGAATGGTTTGGAATGGTTTCATTGTCTGAATTAGAATGCGTTCAAACATATTCAATGTTGAAATCTCACTTGGTGTAACATGTGCCTCCATATTATTCAGCCATGACCGTGGTGGCAAAATGTTAGACTTCAGTTTGGAGAAACAGTGCTTGCATAGCAGAATGTTTTTTTCTAACTGAAAGTCAGATTTCAGCAGCAAAAATGCTGAGAGACGGAACCACATGTCATTGTATGGTGACAAGGTTTCCAGGTTCACTGTGATGGTTTGTTTACTGTAGCACAAACGGTCACATGACACATGTACAGAGCCAAACTTCTGAGACTTTGCCAATTCAAATTTTGCTATTTCTTTACCATACTGTCTCAATATGTTAGTTTCTAAGAGTGAAACAGATGTTTCAGCAGAATTGTTTAACTGAGAAATTGTTGTGTCTGGTACAGAAGTTACATGTTGCAGTTGTTTGAGAAATGTGATGGCACCCTGCATGTCACCTGACTGCAATAGGTCATTTAAACAAGTGTACTGATTTACAACTTGTCGTACTTCATATACTCTGTATGCAAAGTTTTGCATGCCTGTTTGATGCACTCCAAGCATCCACATGTTGTGAAATATACTATCACAAACACCACTATCGAGGCATGCTAGTGAATGACCCATAAGTCCAGTATGTGGATGAATTTTACAATGGTCAATCTTGTTAAAAAGTTTATATCTTTCTTTGCGATCTGTAATCACAAATAGGTTGACAAACTGTTCAACTTTTTCAAATGATGATTGCGTACGGTTGCAGATGTCATCACATTCCCATGCCAGACATTGCCGTTTATTGGACACAGTGGTTGCATCACAGTCATCATCTGTGTCCATTGCCGTGTCATCACAGATACTGAGGACATTGACCAGTTTACTGGACTCATCAATGGTGAACTTGATTTCCCTTTTCTGGGAATAATAAGATTCTTCCCAGAAATATGCCTCTGAGTGCTGTGTGTGTATCCAGTGACCTGTGAAAACATCACAGAAATTGTGAACAAAGTAGGATACTGTTGTAGCCTTTTTTTGATGTCATACACAAGTTTTCTGAATTGTTCAAGCACATGAGACATCTTACATCACAAACATTGCAGTACAAACACTGCTCTGTTAACAAAAGTGCGTACTTTGAGAAGCAATTTCATCAAAGACAGATGACTCTTTGTCTTTTTGCACTCATGTCTCATCACAGCAGTAATAAGACTGTCTATCTTAGCTTTACTTGCTAGTGATCGAAAATACTTTTGCTTTCTCAGATGAAAATCACCAGGTGTGAGTTTACGGTGTTGTTTTGGAGGTTTATTGATGGTTGGTGTTACAATAGTTGTGTTTCGTCTGAGAGATCTACACAACTGTTGCAGAGGTAAGCATTTTTTATTTGCTCTTGAGGAAGTAAATGCTTTTGATGTGCAGTGAGTTGTTGTAGAACTCACTGTTGCAGTAGTGGTCTGTTTCCCTTCATATTCTGATCTCACTTAAGTGTTTTCTTTATCGCCCTTAAGCAACAGTGAAGTACTATGATACATGTCTCGTTTTCCTATACATCTATGCCTGTATTTAGTCGGCATCTTTTAATATGATAGTTCACAGTGGCAGTCAGCAATCTTACAGAAGTATCAGGCACCTATAAAAGAAAGAGAAAAAGACAATATTACTATATGCCTGTGTTCATGCCTTCTAACATTGTGCATTGAGACATATGATTTAAGTATCACATCAATTTAAAAAGAAAATATTTTCAATTTTTGACTCACATTAGTTATTGACATTGTAACAGTTGTATTTTATTTCTGTTACATTGTCTTGTATATCATTATCACTATAGCATATAGATTTTGTTGCGTATGATTTCAATGTTCAGTTATTAACAATTATTATTAAGAAACATTTATATAGCTAATGCTGTCACACTGCTGGTTACACAATAACTTTATTAATGATCTTTCTGATAATTAGTAACACATTAATAGGTCAACTTTGCACACTTAACTTAAGTTACTGCATTACCAATATTTTCATGTGACATTGTTAAGATTGGAATTTTACTACAACTGTTTTGCAATTACACAGCTGTCATTTTTCACAACCTTGCTGAGATATTTTTTATGCAGTTACAGTGACCACTGCGACATGCGTTGTGAGAAGCCATTGTTCAGAGCACATTGTGATAATGACAGTCACACTGTTCATGAGCAGAGGTGTGGAAATGAGTACATATAAAATTTGGTAATGATGTGAAGTAATATGACTGTTTATGTGAGTGTGCGTATGAACTTCACAACACACATTTGTAAGTTAGTGTATTTGCACTATTTCCATGTCAGTTTGGGAACATTGCATTTACCCAAATCTTCTTGTGAATTGTGCAGCTGTCATTTTTAATGAACAGAGATCCTAAAAGTCCTATGTTTAAATTTTGGTGTGAATAGTCCATAAAATCACTGTTTTTTGAGTGTACATAGGAACTGTGCAATGCAAACTCATAACTTAGAGTATTCACAGTATTATTCTATGTCAGGTTCTCTTTGTTTGCATTTTGCCATAGCTAGTTGTGAAATGTACGAGTGTAATTTTTTTTATTCTGCCTTAAATGTCTTTTAGCAATTCTGATGCAGGATGGCACAGTCTGTCTGCGAAAACAGTGTTTGGAGCAGATAACTAAAATGACTGTTACACTGTTGTTGAGCAAAGGTCCTAAAATGACTTTGTTGAAAATTTGGTGGCAATGCTGCATAAAAATGACTGTTTTGTGAGGGTGATTAACAACTGCCAAACAATACATTCCTACAAGTCTGTTGCATGGTACCGTACTCATTGAAGATAATCACCTTTTTGTGGGTGTATTTACAAAGTCACAATACTATGCGTCTCCAGTTGTGACAGTGCCAATGCAGTGTGGCAGTGTTCGGCATTGCAAATTTGGTTGTTTTTGCCATTAAGTATCAAATTGTGGTGAAAATAGACAATTTGGAAAAAACAGTGTCATGCACATGAAAGTGTCGCAAAAAATAGTGTCATGTATTCAACAGTGTTGCAAATGGTACTGTCATGCATTTGACAGTATGGCAAGAAGTAATGTCGAAAGTTTGAAAGTTTTGCAAAAAATAATGTGCATTCGACAGTTTCGCAAAAGTACTTTCATGCATTCGAGAGTGTCGTAAATTACTGTCGTGCATTTGAAAGTGTCGCAAATTTTTAACTTGGGAGTGGAAAGTGCATTCATTATCGAATCAGATGTGATTGTATTTGAGTGACAGCTTTATCTACCAATGTTATGCAAGATTTGTCAGGCCATGTGAGACAACCAATCAGAGATGGACAACACTGAAGAAGAAGGCAACAGCAGCTGTTCATACTGAGACACAGCATTTTCAAAACTGTAACTACAGTATATTTTATAAAGCATTTTTCTAGTATAATAAAAAGTGTTAGCAACATGTAAATACTATTAATCAAAACATTTTTTAGTGCTGTATTTGATAATGTTACTTGTTATAATCTAAGATGCTGTATTATTTAGACAAAACTGTTTAAAGTCAGATAGAAGTTTAGTACTAACTTGTTCAGATACAGCTGCAAATAGGGGGAAATAGGAAGCTGCACGTGGACCCATAACAGAAGACGGAACCAATCAGACATGTTTCTGCAGTTGTAATTGTTTAAAACTGCCTATGAAAAGGATGCATTTTCCCACCTCTCAATGTTTGCACATTTTAGCAGTAGCAGAAGTCTAGTAATAGTCAGTGCATAGCCTACATTGGTTAATGAAGCCAGAGTACTAGCCAATGATTTTTTTATTTGTGTGTTATTAATCAGCCCAGTGAAGCTGGCTTGAAGTAAAGAGGGAAAATATCAGTTTTACTTTCACTATTGCCTAGCCACTGGAGGGTGAACACTGACTTTTTTGGTAGCTCTCTGTGCACTTCTGAGTTTAAAAACTGAGAATGGCAGAAAATAGCAAAAGGAGTTTGTGGATAGTTGGAAACAGTATCGTGAGACAAGCGTCTGAGTATGCTCACAATAGTGATTTTGGGAGAAACCTGCAGCTCCCAAATTGCTCTGTGAAATGGTTTGGTAGGGGTGGAATGATGTGGGAGCACCTTATGCCAACCATGTAGAGACTTTTGAGAACTCAGACTCATCCTGACATATTGCTGATACATCTTGGAGGAAATGATTTGGACACCAAACACTGGGTAGATTTAGTAACAGAAGTAAAATTGGACCTTGCTTCTATTATGAGTATGTTGCAAGCCTGTATAATCATATTTTTGGATATTACAGAGTATAGGGTCTGGCAAGCAGAACACCATATGTATCTGATTGACAGAGCTCAAAGAAAAGTCAGCATACAAATATCTGCATTTCTACGCATGTATGGAATGTACACCATACGTCACCCAGAAATTAAGTATTGTTATGATTGGCTATACTTACCAGACGGTGTACATTTCTCACATGCTGGCAATTGCCATTTCCTGGGAGGCCTTCGAGACGCAATCCTCAAAGTCCTCTAAGGATGTCAGACTGTTTGATCAAATATTAAAGTGTTAACAAAGGTTCTTTTCAGAACCAAAAAAATGTGGTCAAAAAATCGATCAGTTGCATACATCACTCACACACATGTAACACATGGGTTGGGAATATTCAGATTGTGCCATGCTGTGTAACAACCCTGGGGAAAGTGGAATAGCAATGCAGCATGTTGTTGTTAGTACAACATTTCATGATGTTATGGTGTGGTTAGCATTGTTATATATTTCAGTCTGTAAGGCAAACTGTACATTTTAATGTGGCATTGCACAAGTGTAAGTGGGCAGAGAGGAGTAGGGGTGTTACAACAGTGAAGTGCAGTGGTGGTAGGCTTATGTTTTACACTATTTAGTACTGTACATGCAGATGGAGCCATGATACATGCAAGACATAAACACAGCTATTTTTCATATTATCAAGGCATTATTAGTATGCAGGTATCCTCTTTATTAGTGAGTTGTTGCTTGTATTGGCTGACTCAAGATCTGTTGTCTACTGATGCCAACCCCCCAATAGCTTGCTGGTTATCTATTTCAAAAGCATACTTTGTTTTTTTGGAAAACAAATGGTGGTAGTACAGTGTAGTGCTGCCTATCACGTTATAATGGGTAACTTTTTTTAAAGTAATCCTTTGTGGCATTGTTAGCTCTAGTTTGTTGTTAAATAAACGTGGAGTGGTAGCTGCAGTATAGCACAATGGTTACTTGTAAACAGAAAGAACACAATTGGTTAAGGGGGTAGGGTGCAGTGTATCACCATGGATATATTTTCATAGCAACATCATACTTGCTGAGTCACGGGTGATGACAACACATGGTACAGTTAAAGGAGAAGTCTTTTAAATATTGATTCCAAGCTGCTGTTGTTCCGTTAGTTACTTTTTACGTTACCTTGTGATGTCTTCTTTCTCATAACCTGTTGCCCTCCACTCGTAGCACTGCTCAGGAATTTCTATTTCACTCGTAAAAACAATGTGTTCTATACTGTTTTGTTTCCAGCCCACGCCATTTTCCATCTAGCACATGTGCATTTGTTTCACAATCTGAACATGTCATCGCCACAATAGCATGAGCTTGTACCCTTTTCTGCTCCAGTGAAAAGTACAGTGACCAGCTAGGTGAGCAAAGCACTGTAATAAGTGCAATAATAAAAAAGCATGAAATAATCTAAATGGGGTGTGAACTTTAAAGTTTGTGTTTGTTTGTTGTGCCCTCCTGCCACATAATCTTCACAAAAAGAGTACATGACAGTAAAGGATTACTTTGACTGCATAGAAGTCATTGCTTTGTCTGTCAGCAAACACCAGCACCAATTAGCACATCTGACCACAATGTGCACATCTGACCGCAGAAATCATTAAATGTACTTATATCTCAGTAATGTTGCTGAGATGTGTTATTGGTCACTCTAATCTGATGATCACTGTACAGAAATGCAGTTGGTGATGGTGCCATAGGGAGTATGTAACAGCCAAGCAGACATGGTGGTGGGGTGGGGGGTGGAATGCTGATACCATAATGACATTGCCCTCATTGGAAGCAGCACTGGCACTTGCCCCACAGGACCCACAGTCCCTGGCAGTGTGCTCTGGCAACAGCTGGCCACCACACATGGGGGCTGTGTAATACAGGAATTTTGTAGTGTCTGGGGCAAGTCTCCATTCCCTGCATGCACACTGCCACCTGCATCCACTGTCATGATGGTATCACCATGATCGACTCCCCACCCGCTCCACTTGGCTCTTAGGAACTCTGTATGGTGCCTCTGCCAAGTGCCTGTTTTGCACCCTTTCACTGCTGCATTACCATGGGAATGTTGTAGTCCCAGTGGTCTCTGTGTCTGCATGCATGCTGTCACTGAAACCCAGTGCTGTCTTGCTCATGTACTGTGCCAGGTGCCTCCTCTGCAGCCTTTCACTGCTGCATTGCCCACATTGAACTGAAACCTGGGGATAATTTTACAGTACTGTACCTGATGTGGTACCTGGTCATCGCTGTACAGAAATGCAGCTGTAGTGGGACCATAACCTGGGTATCTCTGCTCAGCAATGTAGCTGTGGTGAGACTCAAACCTGGGGATCATATAACAGTACCATACCTGGAACCTCGGTATCACTTTACAGAATTGCAGCTGTTATGGTACAGCGCACTGGGTATCACTGCACAGATGTCCAGCTGTAGTGGGACTCAAACCTGGGGAGCAGTGTACAGTAATGTACTGGTTGTGGGGCACAAATTGGTGGCTCATATTACAGCAATGTAGCTGGAAGTGGTACTGGAACCTGGGTATCACTGTACAGAAATGCTTCTGTGTTGGTACTGTAACATGGGTATCAATGCACAGATGTTCAGGCGTATTGGTTCTCAAACATGAGGATCACAGCACAGTGATGTACCTGCTGGGCATGGACCTGGGGATCATATAACATTAATGTACCCATATTGTTACAGGAAGCTTGCTATTACTGTACAGAAATGCAGCACTGGTGAGATTCAAACCTGTGGTTCACTGTACAGTAACGCACATGTGGTGCTCGACCCTTGGGATCATCTTGCAGTAATATACCTGTAGTATTCCGACATGGTGATCAGTGCATAAAAATGCAGCTGTGGTGGTACTCTAACCTGGGGTTCAGTGTACAGATGTGTGCTTGTTGTGGTGCTTGAATCTGGTGATCACTGTACAGTAATGCAGCTAGTGATGGTGCCATAGGGAGTATGTAGCAGCCGAGCTGACATGGAGGTGGGGTGGGGGGGCTGGAAGGCTGACACCATAATGGCATTGCCCTCATTGGAAGCAGCACTAGCACTTGCTGCCTGTCTGCACTGGATGGCATCTATAGATCCTGCCTAATGTGATTTTGTAGTATAGAGCTCCATGTGATAGTAGGGAGTGGTAAAAGGGAGCACATCTGTGCATGACAGCAGGCATCTAACTGGATGCCTGGGTTGGCACTACAGTTGAGCCCCTGTTCCACTTGGAGCTGATTACCATGAAATATAGTAGTCCTTTAAGGTGTGCCACTATTCTTGTAGGTGAATGCTCCACTGGTAGTTACAGCTACTGACAGAATGGCCCCCAAACCTCTGACCTGCACAGAGGACTGGATTTTAGATGGAAAGTGACAATGGGGCCTCTCTAAGGAGAGTCTGGCAAGATGGGGAGTATGTAAGAATTACAGCAGCACCTCAGGCAGTGCATAGCCTGTGCCACCTCTGTGGGACCTCCACACTGCAGAGATACTGTAGTGAACTATGCACTTTGTTGGCTTAAACCGCCCACCCACATAGCTGCATGAGTGGTTTGGGACCATGTGCAAGAGGACCACATCCATCCATGGTTGAGGATGCACAAAGTTCTCTGCATGTGCAAAGCAGGACTTCAGTGCATGTCCAGCCCATATAGGTCCAGCTGTGAGTGCATATGTGTATGTGATACAGGTCCTTATTCTATGAATGACCTTGTGTTCTTTATGAATTCATTTGAAGACATAGGACATGTGCTGAATGTTCATTAGATAATGATCTAGATGGCCAGCTCCATGATGCCGAGTGAAGGTGTTTCTTCAGTAACAGTACTGCAGGTGTTGAGCCAGATTACTGTACAACATCTGCGTTACTCCATAACTTATTCTATTTCATGCAATCTGTATGGTTAACCTCTGATATATTTTTTTTTCATATTAATCACATTTTATCTCCCACTTCTGGCAGGGTTCAGTGGTGGTAGTGCTGACCATCTGTGCTCTACCCAAGCTTATCATGAGATCATGCTGTCTGACAGTGGGAGCTGGAGTTTTGCACTTTACCTTACCAAATGGCTTTTATTTTGGTCCCCGAAACACAGGGTTCTATGCAAGCCAACCCGACAGCACAGCAGAAGGCAAGCTTCTTGTAATGCCAGTGACCTCGGTTTGGGAAGGAGCTCAGGTCATCAGAAGGCCCACCGGGGGGGGATCAATGTTCCCTGTAGATGTTCTCTCTTTCTGGGGAGTGAGGCTGCCATGTTTGGCATGAGTTCTGTCTACCTGGATGACCACAGGTGGAAATACAGCCAGGAACAGCAAGAGGAGATGCATACTGGTTTGTAGAGTACTGTGCAAGACATGCAATGCAACCCCTTGTTTGCTGCCACAGTATGCTGTTCATATATCTTAGGTCACGTGCACCTACCATACTCCTCACTATCCTTTATTGCTACCAAGCAGCCTACTTTGCCCTCACTACCCATATGAGTCCCATAGGGTGCTGGAGGACTGAGACTCTGGCAACATGCACCCTATTATAGATCGAGAGAGTCTAATCCAATTCATGCTTCTCACCAATCAGAGTGCTCCTTTCTCCTGCGCGTGATACCCTTTTTTTTATGTGAAAGTATCACACGCAGATGCACTAAAAATTGGCACATTCCAGGACATTTTTTTTAACTTTAAATAGCACTGAGCATTTGTCTCTAATATCTTAATACACCCCCCTTGCCACTTGTTGTGGATGAGATTGATTTGACTTGCCTATTGTTCAAGCTACAGCAGGTCACCTGAGCTGTTCTCTATCAAGCAGAATGTGCATATAACCACTCTTATTCCACAATGAGTGGCTCCAGGGGATGTATTAATATAGATCATACCCCTAAGTACCCATATGGATCCCCGGTGGTGGTAGGACACTTGCTCGCATAGCCTGCCACATTACCTGGCTACCCATATGGAACCTTTGTGGGGGACACGGCCACATGCAGTCGGTACTACTAGCCTTCACTATACATATGGGACTCTGGAAAGGTAAGGGAGGGGCACTCTTGCTCTGTGCAGCCTATCATACCCCACAATAACTATATGGGTCCATGATGAGGAGGGAGGAACACTTGGGACATGTGCAGCATACCATACCCCTCACTAAAAATATTGGTAACAGGTGGGGAAGGGACACTAAAGCCCCTCTTGAACTGCTGTACAGTATCTGCCTCCAACAGTCCTTTGGGCAGGGCATTCTATGGTTCCACCACCCTGCCAGTGAAGTAACAGCTCCTTCTCTGCCCCCTGAGCCCCCCCTAGCTTCCACCACCACCACCCCCAGGTCCATTTCAACCGTCCAGACTTTTGTAGTGTGACTCCCCCCCCCAGGGAATACACTTTGCCTGGATTGATGGCCCCTAGGTGCACACCCTGCATTTCCCTGCATTAAGTGTTAGTTTCCACTTTTTTGACCACCTCTCCACAGCTTCCAGTTCCTCCTGCCGGGTGTCCCCCTGGATATGCACCTAGCATTTTATTTGCTTGGGCTGCAGCCCTTCACACTGCTCCAATTTATCTCACTCGGCATGCATCCACCACTACCCGCCAAGATCCTTCTTCCTTCCGCCCCAGAAACCTGCATTGCCTCAACCCCCAAGGTGTATACATGATCCAGGTGTTTTGCCCCAGGTGAAGAACACTGCATTTCCCAGTATGAAACGTTACTTTCCAGGCACGTGACCACCTCTACAGATTATGCAGGTGTTCCTGAAAAGCCAACTTTCCCTCCTCCACATCCACCACTGCCCACAGCTTTGAGTCATTGACAAAGAAGCTCATCCCACTCCTGATACTGCTGCTGATGCCTGACATATAGACATTAAACAGGAGTGGGCCCAGTACTGATTCTTGTGGGACCCCAGTAGTAACTCTCCAGGGGGATGAGACCTCACCCTCAACCATCACCTTCTGTACAACCCCCCCACATTAGCCAGGTTCCTGTCCACCTGACCATCTACCCCTCACCCCCATATCTCTCAGCTTCTCCAGCAGCCTGGGATGTGGCACTGAGTCAAACGCCCTGATAAAGTCTAGAAAGAGGACATCAATAGGCCAGCCCTGATCCAGGGCTCTTGTCACTCCTTCATAGAACTACACCAGGAAGGTCTGACATGATCTGCCCCTAACAAAGCCATGCTAGTGGTCATGTAGGTGGCCCCGTGGCTTCAGAACCCCTCCACCTCTCTTTCCAGATGACCTCCATTACACTTGCCCACCACCGATGTCAGGCTAACCAGCCTATAGTTTCTAGTCCTCTCATGAGCAGCAATTTTGCAGCATCCATTTTATATTATATGATTTCATTTATTGATTTATTTTAGCAGATATCATGTCATCTTCTTCAGAATCTGACTTGAAGAACACAATTATAGAGGGTTATGCCTTTGAACCAGAGTATACAAACAAGAGCTACAACAACTCGAGCAGCAGCCCTGCTGCCAATGCATTAATACAGAGAAGAAGCCATTGACATCTTGGAAGATCATACAGTACGGAAGCTGGAGAATGTGCCACTGTTACAATATAACCATACCACGAATGCTTATGCTTAGTGAAGTACCACCATGCAGCAACATGAAAGCAGATGAAGATATTGGATGCATTGACACATTCAGATTTTGAGCAGTATTCAAGCAGCTCAGTTTTGCTTATGTCACGACACTCGCACTTTGTATACATTGAGCAATGCAAGACAATACCCCGAGTTCAGGCATTTAGACATACAGCATACCGTCAGTTTATTTACTGGTCTTAAGGCTCACTAGGTAGAAAATTCGTAAGTTGACCCTTCTGTGTAGTTAAATATGTCCGAGAAAGATACCATCTGGATGGACAATATGTAAGTTTCTAGATGCAACACATTTGATATTGAGGATGCCCTTCAGTTTTGATGAAAGTGACTAGTTGTAAAGGTACATTATAAACCGAGATGATTGCTGTACTGTAGGCAAACAACATAACTTAGTTTTCCTAATCTCAGGGTTACTCACTACTTATTTTATGGTAATGCAAGGTCACATAGGCAGATAACATTCAACATCTGTTCAATGAGTTAATGCACAGTTCTTTCTTCATTAATCATTTACTGTTTTGTGCTAAACACAGTAAGTCATATGACACTGTTCAACAATTAATGAACAGTACTACAGCAATGATTTCATGTTCTCTCATAGGTTGGAGAAATAAACTATATTGTACAACAAGCATAATGTTGTGGATGAAATCAATGCTGATTTGTGACAAAGGAATAGCAATACTTTGTAATATTACCTTTTTCATGTATTTAAACTTTCATGATTATAAACTATAGACAGAAAACTGAATGACTGACTGTACTTGGTTACAGGGGAGAAACTGTATGCATCATACCATCTGTGACAACATTATCTGTGTTATATGCACACCATTACGTATACTCGAACCTACCGAAAACAGCTAACTAACAGATGAGAAGCACCATGATAGTATAACAAAACAGCATGGGTAGTAACAGTGACAACATTGACATTGGTAGGTAGTAAAGAACCACCAGAATGAACGCCCACTGGGTCACGCGATCTGCAAGCTTCATGTCATCCAATACGATCGAGAATCAAGTTCATTACAACTTGACCATACTCCAACCAAAGACAATACCAGCATTATACAAGCACAGAGATGGCCACGGGCCCAGGCACAGATTCAGGAATGACTCAATCCTTGAAGCAGTACCGAAGAGTCAAGCGGATTTGGCTTATCAAGGCCCAGATCCGGCAGGCATCAGGTTTCCGGTGCTTCTGGGTCCTCATTTCTTGTCAACCACTTGAGTCATGAGTATAGGAACATGAGGATACGTTTGTCCGCCATGATCTTTTTACACCTAGTGATCACGTCCCTTTGTTGCACTTGAGGAACTGTGGCAAACTTTTCTAGCCCCTTTTCCCACGTTTCTGCTGTCGATTGGCATGAATGTTATGGTCCAGTGTACAGCTCTGTTTGGCACAACATTCCATTAAAAAATGTTTATTTTTAGGGACATAGTAAACAGCTCAGATGATACACCCTAGTAATCCAGTGTGGAAGAACCTGCTAAGTTTCACTATGTCCTCAAAATATTCTTGTCTTCACACTGATGCTAATGCATCCATTGTGGTGTGTCCGGCTTAGCCATTTCTCTCCTCTGCCCATCGGGTTGCAATGGTGCATGCCCACAGGCATGGAAAAGCAACTTGTCAGAACACTGATACATTTTTGAACGGGTCAGTACGAAGTCCATCTCAATGAGTAAATCCTCCACTTACAGCCCACCGCAGAGAACCACACGACTTTTTAGTTTAATCCAGCACTGTAAAGCCTTGTAAACTCTCTTTGCTTTGTCATGTAGTTTTCACCAATACTTTTGGCCTTGTCCTACAGCAATGATGGAACATCAAGTGCATTGACCATGACAACGATTTGAACATGACGACCTGTTGCAATGCATTCAATTTTCAGGCCCTGATCTACACATAATCCATGCACTTGTGAATGCTGCCTTCTCATGTTGACACTTTTAAATTAGGTCCCACTTGCAGAATGATACAATTTTATTTGTCTCACTGTCCATCAAGCTGTAGGTTCCAGATTTTGCAGAGTACCCAGGGGAATCACAACCATCACCAGACAGACTTAATTTTTGCCTTTTAGTGATTCAAACAGTTCTGCTTGGTGACTTAACCATGCATTATGTACTAAAGGAACAAGTATAGCTCCTGTGTCTTATTATACATAGATTTTCAAAACAAATTTAAGATTAAGGAACATGAACTTGCAATTCCTTGATAAGTGTTGTCACCAATAGAACTACTGAAAGTAAATCTCAACAGCAGATCTATTATCATTGGCTGTGAATTCCAGTAGAATACATGATTGTTATCACATGAACTTTATATGCAGCAGGCTCTCATATCTTATTACGTATGACAGCAAATCTACTGACATTGAGAGCATAGAATCATTTCAACTGTTTTATGCACTGCCAAAAACAATATTTGTTTTGTGACACAAAGTCATTTGAGTCTTTATCACCATTACAATTCTTCAAAATAATGTTCGATTATCTACAACACTTCAGTGAGGCTGTCATCAGGAAGTAATCAGGGTCATGTCATTGTCATTGTCAGAAAGTGTTCAGAAGAAAAATTGGAATCTATGAATGAATGAATGACACAGATGAGGTTTGTCACATAATACTCATTATTGAAATACATTTAAATCCTAACAGCTTTGTTTTCGATACACGCCAATAAGTGCAAAATTAAAAACAGAGAACTGGTTTCACATAATGAATTGTTACATAACCCTTCAGGTGTGCTGTTATTAGAACTAAGCCATACCCTGGATGCTGTGAGGAATCTCTGCCATCTCGTACCTCTAATACAACAGGGTGGTGACTACTCCAAATATTCGCCAATCCTGTCGGGTTATGCTTACGTAACCCATTCAGGGTGTGCTGTTATTGGAACTAATCAACACCCTGGTGCAGCAGGGACATTCAGCCTGTGGCTTACCACCAGCGGAGGTTGATTAGTGTCAAGTAACAAACCATTTATTGCCCATATTTCTCTTATAAACAAATTAGATCTGCACCTCACTTTGGAACAGATGTTGGTTTACCATAATCACTAGACATGCAGCACTGTTCATTTTTTATGACACTACTTACCAGACTGGGTTTTTTTGTCAACAGTGCACATAAATGTAGTGTCTGATGTTGTTTCATCAAACTGTTTCGGAGAAGATAATAGTAAAATGTGAATTTGTATTTTTAATTGTACGAGTAATGAAGATATCAGATTTGCTGTAAACATCAATGTACCTTATGGTAATCTATTATTATTGTACAATTACATCCTAATCACATCAAGACAAAAGTATTACAGTGCTGAAAAACACTTCTCTTATTATAATAGCAATAAGGAACTCCCATTGGCCTATGGTAATGGTTAGGCAGGAGATCGATGCATACCAGAAATGAGAAGGGGTGAGAGTGGATGGCAAAGGGGGAGGAGCAGACAGAAGCAGTGAATGAATACTTTTGCTCACTGTTCCCATAAGATAGCACATGTAGTACCATTACAGAACAGTGGACCAATGGATGAATGAGGTAATTATCGTCTGTTAAGTCTCACCTCCATGGTGTGCAAACTCATGGAAATGATACTAAAGGAAAGACTGGTAAAAAATCTGGGGGACAATGGCCTCCAGAATGTGAGGCAGCATGAGTTCATTTCATGAAAGTCTTGTTAAACCAATCTGATACAATATTATGACTGGGTGACAGGTGAGATGGATAAGGGTCATGCAGCGGATGTTCTTTACTTGGACTTCAGCAAGGCTTTCGATTCGATGCCTCATGGGCAGCTTGGGGTAAGCTAACTGGTGTACGGCTAGGGGCAAGAATGCTGAACTGGATTGAAAGATGGCTGAGTGGGAATCTGCGATGGGTGGTAGTGACATGGAAAGTCTCAGTTCCAAGGTCAGATGAATGGTGCCACATGGCTCTGTGCCTGGGAGCCAGTATATTTGTCCTCTCATATAGACATTGCAGACAGGGTGGTGAGCAAGGTAAGTCTGTTTGCTGATGACACCAAAATTGGGTCAGTGGTGGATGGAGGTGAGGATGGAAACACCTGCAGGGGACCTAAGCAAGCTAGAAGACTGGTCCTAGATGTGGCAGCTGGATGTCAATGCAAAGAAGTGTAAGGTTATGCACTTTGGGGTGAAAAACCCAAGGGGAGAATACTGACTGGGGGGTTAACCTGGGGATCACTGGGGAGGAGAACAACCTAGGGGTAATAACAGGGACCATAAACAACAATGCCCAGTGCAAGACAGTAGTTGCCAACCCAAAAAATGCTGGGGTGAATAGCAAGGGCATTTTCATCCTGGTGAAGAGAGGTGATCTTGGCCCTCTGCACATCACTGGTAAGGCCACACTTTGAGTATTGTGCAGTTTTGGAGACCATGCCTAAAGTGTGATATCAGGCTACAGAAGGGGTGCAAAGGAGGGAAACAAAAATGTTATGTGGAATGGAGGGGAGAGACTATGAGAGCAGGCTAGAGGACCTGAATATGTACACCCTGGAGGACAGAAGGGCAGGTGGCATGACATTGAAGCATCAGGGGAATCAAGTATAGGGCAGATGGGGTGTTTAAGAAGCGGGAGGGTCACCAGGGGACATGGACTAACAACACAGGGAGGAAGATTTAGGAAGGAAGTGAAGAAGCACTATTTCACAGAGAGGGTGATAGCAAAATTCAAATTATGTGATGATTAATTTTTTTATTATTACCTTACATTTTGTGGCAGTGGGTGCAGCACTATGTTGTCACTGAATTCCAGAACACATCCTACTGGTACTTGCTGTGTCGCTGAGAGACAGTAGCTCTGTGACACATTGAAAGTCTGGATTCTGATAAGATTGATGTACTGTGGCTACAGCAGGTGACGTTGTTTGTAAACACACATGTGTGTCATGACATTTGTTCTTTACATAAGATAGGAAACAAAGACAATATGAACAAAACGTGTTTTATGAGTGGTGGACAGATATGACGTTATAAAATGGTGCTCAATAGATCATAAATGCAATTCTTCAAATAAGTACTAATGACACCTGTCAGGGTGTGTGGATATTAGTGATGCATCAACACCACATGGGTTGTTGCGAGGCATGATGCCGCAGCAAACACCAACAACTGACACCATTGACTCTGGCTCCTCCAGTACTCACAGTGCCATAACCCACCCAACCCCACCCCTTCCTGCCTTTCCACCACATTAACCTGCCTTGAACTGCTGACTGCTTCCCCTGCATCCTCTGAGGATCTATCCTCCCTGGGTCCCCAGTGGCAAATACCTGCTCTACACTAGAATTGCCTCAGCTGTATGCACAAAGATATCCCCTCCTGTGAGGCGAGTTCACTTGCCAGTGGTTATATGAGGTCATGTTACCGGCTGCCTGTACCTCTCACCTTCTGCCCTCTTCCACCCTAGCACCCACACACAGTCCACTGGACCTCTTCTCCCATGTCTGACCCCATGGCTAGTCAGCTGCAGCATGGGATCTATTGTCACCATACTTCCACACCTACATTTGACGACACCTTCCCATCCCAAGATTCCTGCATAACCAGCCTTACATTCATACCCTCCACCCAGCTGTCCAGGACACACCAGAGTATGCACAACTCAGCCTCCAAGCCCATTAACACAGCACATATAGGACAGTGCCATAGCCTCAATAGGGTACTCATGACCATTGCAGCTCCACATCCCTGCAGCCCACTAACCTCTTCTCCCCTCATCCATTCGTAAAAATATTTAAAATCTGTTTCTTGTATTGTTTTTATTTATAAAACTTGAAAATCAGTTCATAATAGCAATGCATCACTCAAGGGTGTGGTATATCCTGGGATATCGTCAATTTTCTGGTGGTTGGATGCACTCGGCGTGCGGCCTCATGCCCAACCAGCTGAGGTGTGATGATATCCCATGATATAACACACCATGCCGTGCCTTATTGCTTAATAATAAAAAAGGGTCTAACTAATTGAGATTTATGATTTGTTGTAAGCATTCTATTAACCGTATGTTAATGTTTGATATTATACATGTGCAACCTAATCACAAAATTGAATACGTTGTAAACCTATTTATATTTCTCTGTATTATAATTGCAATGTGGCACTCCCAGGGTTATGTTCCTGGTCAGTTTATCACCCTGTAGTGACATGTAGCACTTGGCCATACCTCATGCCACATTACACCACTAGAGGGTGATTAACACACCTTTAACATGTCCACTGGTCATGCCTTATTGCCTAATTACACATGCTGTGCAGTGCATTACTGCATCTATCACTTGCAATTAGTGAAATGTTTCCAAAAAAAACAGGAAAGGCATCTAAAATGTTAAGACTGAAGATTTGGTGTAGTGTCCTTCAACCATTGACAACAGTAATAAAGTTTTCAATGACCAAAGTATCACAGCAAAACTGATTTAAGACTGGCGCTATATGTGGAAAATAAACAGAGAGACAGACACACTGTCATTTTTCTGCCTGCCAGTGTCCATGTCACTACATCAGAAGCAATACCTGTTGAACTCAAATGCCTGCGACTGCCTTACCTGAATCTATATCTTCAATGTGGATACCCGCTCTTAAACACCGTTGACTCCATTACTTCAGTCCATATCCTCAACCTGGATACCCCCCATATCTGTCTGAGCTTTCCTCCTGTTTTACTTACCCTGGACCCCCACCTGCCATCCCTTTGCCACCCCCCAGCTCACTCCAACTCCCTCCCCTACATAATCCCCCAAGACCTCCCCTTTCCACCCACTATCCCCCCAAGACATTCTCCTTCTACCGATCCCTTTCCCTTTCTCTCTGTGTGTCTCTTTCTCCCTCTTATCCTCTCTTTCTCTCTCTAATCTATGCCTCGTACGCATTCTCCCCCTTTCTTTCTCCTACCCTTTCTAATACTCTACCTTGACAGGCCTCCCTAGGGCACATATGCCACACATTGATAATTTTGAAACCTCGTTTGTGCTCTCCCCCATTTCTTTCTCCCTATCCTTTCCAATACTCTACCTTGACAGGCCAACCTGGGGTAGCTATGCCATACGTTGCTGATTGGGAATCTCCTCCCGCTGTTTCATGTAAGTTGTATAGGTTACTCAAATGTATTATTTATCTATTTTCTGTATTACATAGCAATCTTATGTTTTGCGCTAACTGTCAAGTTTTTATGTCATGTCTCTGCTTTTTTACATCCTGACATGGAACCTTTATGAAAGAGTGTATACTCAAGGGTTGTTTCCAAATATACAAATAAATAAATAATACAATCTGTGCTATGTCTTTGTTACATGTTAAATATGCAGTCTCTCTCTCCATGTGTTGCTAGCAGATCAGCATCTGAGCATCACCGATGTTCATGAGCACTGATTGACTCTTGCGATCCAGGACTGCCTCCCACTCACATTACCACCTCTCTGCCTTTTCTTATGTTGTGTCTGTCTCTCTGTCCAGCACATTGAGCTCTCCATCTGCCTGTCTGTTGCACTCACTCTGTCACTCCACCTATATTACATGATATGCAGCACTTTCTCTCCCAGCCACACACTGCGAAGCAATGCACAGTTGTGCCACACAGAACAGCGGGGAAAGCAGAGATCCATGTGCCATGGTAGTGGGTAATCCTGACATTCAATGGACACAACAAGTATTTCTTTTTGACTGAAGGAATGAACATGAAAAGCACTGTTTGCCATCAATCATCCCCCAAGTTGCTCTCGCTAAGATGAGTATAAAAAAGGGCAGTTTCCCACATTCATTCCATCAGGCAAGAAACAACAGCTGCTCAGCACACTGATTCTTGCATCTTCACACAAACTGTGTGTATACTTGGAATTAATCCACAACCTCGCACAAGGAGTGAACAAATGGGATGACACATTTTCCAATAACTTTCAATGCCACATGTCATAAAAGTACATTAACCACAGGACAGTAATTTATGTATTCACCTGCTCAGTGTTTATATAACTATGATCTGCGACAACTTTAAGTCAATCACCTTGCAAGATCATACGATCGTACATCAACATATAACTTATGTCTATGTCAGTTTGCACAGATATTCCCGGTATTTCTGGTTCTGGAACTATGTTATCTGGCAAAATGTGTTCTATTCTCAGTTCTGATTCCATCGCAGAATTACTTTCAACATAGTCGTCTGGTCCGTTCACTTGGGGCACTTCATTAACAAGAAGTGACTGTAGCACCTTCAGAAAATGACAGACAAGAACTTAGGACACACAAATACTGGTTGATGCAAGGCAGAACACTGCACATAACATGCTGTGTGTGTCACTGTTATAGAACTCTACACAAACTCACACATACACATGCATAAGCAAGCGTACTTAGTTTTTAAGTGATGCAGAGGTAATGAAAAAAAGACTGAAACTTGCTAACATGTCTGCTTTATTTAAATGTTTGCAGCACACAACACTATGGCTGCAACCTCCCTGATATATGGAGGGGGATACATGATTATAATAATGCCAGTGTACCATCTGCCAGAGGACGACAAGTTCCTTGGTACTCGCCTACCAGGCAATCTTTTGCCTTCAACCTTAGTGATGGCATGACATTTCAACTGCAGTACGAAGTGGTTCCTCTATATGATACACTACTTGTGGTGCACTCAGAAGGTTGATAGCTGTGCTGTATTATGATCGCCACTACCCACCTGTGATACTCACACTTTAGTCATGATGTCGCTGTGACTCTGCTTTACATTGTGTGTATTTGTCTTTCACTCTTTTTTTAAATTTCTTTATGCTCCTCTGCTCAGTCCCCATCCAACCTACCATCCCTCCCAGCCCTGTCACCAAAAATTGCCAGTGCTTACCTTGTGCCTGGCCCGGGAGTGGAGCCTGCAGGGAGTTGGTCTTCATCCTGCTGCCAACATTTTTGTCCTCCAGTTTTCTCCCAGGGGCCACTGGAGTAGGAACACATTCATGTGGAGGCACGCATGCATCTTACAGCTCCAGTCAGAACCACTTTCCACCAATCCATGGACTACCACCCCACACCCTCTAAGCCCATGCCACCCCTAGTCTCCAGTGGGGTCTGCCATTGGCAGAGGGATGCTGCGTCACCACTGAGGAGAGCCTGCCTGCCAGCATCTCTATGCAAATTGACCCCCCCAACCCTTGCTGATGATTATTTTTAAGTCTTAGCTGTGTGGTTACACACCAACACACCAGCCCACCATATGGTCCTGTCTATACTGTGGCATCCTATGAAGACTGTTATGTGGATCAGCACTGTGCTTTTTTGGTCCTGTGTAATGTGCCCTTATCCTCTCTGTGCAGACACACACACACACCATCTGAAGAATGAAAACACTGCTCATTCACCAAGTCACACACTCAGCACTGTCACAGCAAGACTCAGTATGTAATTCTGAGACATCACATGAATTTAAACAGTTTGACTACTTTTCCTGAGGGAAACATACTTGATAAAATAGTTATGCCTAATTTTATGTTACTTTATTTATATAAGTCTTTAGTGACCCCATATTTATACAGCATATATACCTCTTTGTGATCCCTCTGCTCCAGATGGTGCAAGGAATGTAGTCTCGGAGTACTCTTCTTCTGATTATCCAAAATAAGTGTTGGGACAGCATCAGCATGGAACATTTTCTTTGGAGTACGACCATATACTTGAGCTTTCAATTCAGATTTCATCTCAAAGCAGTCTTCAGTGAAATGCACAGAGCACACAATATGATTCCTGGACCACTTAGTCTTTTTAAGACTAAGGTCTTTACATCAGATGTTATGAAACCATTGTTGTGCCAGAAGCTTGTCATTCTTTGGGAAGGGCTTATAAAGGATACCAACAGTATGACCTGTCATGTTACTGCATCCTGGGACTATGCAACGAGGCATGCTTCTATATATTAGAAGTTACCAATAATAGTAAACAGGACTCAAAAAATTAAAAAATTAAAAAAATTGTAAACTTTGTCTCAAGCAAGTATAACAAATACTGTCTTTTGACTGAGTTTTTCAAAAAATGATCCTGCTGTAAATGACCTAATAGCACACACATTCATTTATAATCCCTAGAGAGCTGTCAAGTTGCTCATTCTGCAAATGTGACTGTCTGACCAGTATTGGAGGAAAAATCATGCAATATTCAGAAAGATCTAAACAAAAAAAAAGTAGGAATATCTGACCAATTACAACACATCATACTTGATAGAATGTTATGTCGCACTCCACACCAACAGACTCTGTTACTACTGCTGAATTATTAAAAGAAAGGGCAACAGATCTTCATTATTTTTTTAAACTTTATTAAATAACAAACAGTTTGAAGAAAAATGTGCAGCGAGTCATACGCTCCTTCACACTGTCTTTAGAGCCGATCGTAATCAGCACCAGAAACTGACTGCACATCAATGATTTGGTTCTCCATTCACACAGGGGGGAACCAAAGTCAGCCAGGAGTTGTGCTGAGTGGGAATCAGTTTACTGTGAGGCAAGAGTCAGGCGTTGAGGTGATGACAGCGATTCTGATGCGCAAGGACCTAAAATGGAAGAGTTACATTTTAAACTTTTATTTTGCATAAAAAACCTTGACAAAAAGACTGTTTTTACCACGGGATGCATCAATTTAATCAGGAAATGAAGCGGAACAACATACACTGTAAAGACCACAACTGGAAGGCAGTAAGTACAGGAGTCTTCTCCTTTAACTTTTGTCTCTCAACACAAAGCTGTTGATTGCATATTGTGGTGTGCAATACTTCAGCTATACTGTTGTTCTCATTTGTAAACAATTTTTTGGGGGGCTTCGACACTGTGAAGCAGAATCATGGGTCAAAGTTGGAGATACTCATGTCATTACAGGGTCAATACCAGTATGTCTTAAGTGTGCATAATAGTTATAATGTTCTACAAAACAATGCGAACAACTGGAGGAGAGGAGGGAGAGAGTGGATATGATAGAGTATGATACAAGTATCTTACAGGGAGGAACAGGGTGCAGGAAAACACTATTTTTAAGCGAAAAAGATGTTCCAGGACTAGAGGGCATGGCATGAAGTTGGAGGGAGGACGATTCAGAGGAAACATGAGAAAGAATTTCTTCACAGAACAGGTGGTGGACAAGTGGAACACCCTGCCAGAGGAAGTGGTGGGGGCTGAAACAATCACGGGATTTAAGAATGCATGGGATAGACATAAAGGAATTCTGGAGGTCAGGGGTAAGGTGCAACAGACTTCTAGGAAAACAAACTGAACTTACAAGCTCAAATGGGCAGACTGGGTGGGCCATAGGCCCTTATCTTCCGACACTGTCTATGTATCTATGTATCTATGTAACGCATGTAAAAAGTTATTCCTGTCTGAAGGAGTTTGGTAGCATTATGAAATGTGCTTTTGTCATGTTCTAAGCACAAATCTTCATACAATACATAAAAATACATATACTATGAGACATGACAGTAATGAGAAATTTTTCTTTATGTTTCTATTGCAGAACAAAAGAGACGAGATGAGGCAGTGGACCTTGTGAGAGGTGTGCTTGCTGCTTGAGGCAGTCCAAGCCAGGGGGAGTGCCCGCATATTAATGCGGAGCACTAACCGTAAGCTGGATTTGATGTGGAGGCGCATCAACAGCTTTTTGCGCACAATTTTGAAAGTAAAACATAAGACCATTGTGCAACTGAGGAGGAAGTGGAAGCTGTTGCACCAGTGTTTCTATGTTCTGGAACAGTGGGAGGAGATACCGGACAATGATAGGTGCTGGTACTACCTCGCTTATGAGCTGTGGGAGGCTGCTGGGAAGCCAGCTGTGGGGGAGCGCCTCACTCATCGTAAGTTACTCAACAGAACTTTGTACAATGCATGTGTCTTGATATAGATTTAGATAAAAATTATGCCATATGCTATGACAGTTAATAATATATTGTTTATTTGACATGCTTGGTGTGGTTCAGCTATGAGGTTTAGCTGAGTGACTGAATAACAGCACAAGCGGTAAATACACCTGTATACACATTCTCTGTCATGGCATTTTGCTAAGATACAATGCTGAAATTGTGTTGTGTTAATACTGATATGAAACTTTAATAGTGGGTATGCTGGAAGGAGTTAGCATTGGTATGTGATGTGTTTTGAACAATTAGGTTACTTAATTTTAATAACCCATTGTGTAACATGTATGTTATAATGATTTTTAATAACCTGCTAATGGTAGTGGTACAGTAACTATGCAGTATCCATTGCATCTAAACAGGATTTTACTTCATGTAAGGTTTATATGACCATTACGTTTTGTGAATTTAGCAAGTTTATGCTCTTTTCTTTAACTTAATTGTGCTCTGTATGGCTAGTGTGTATTAGGTGCCATAATATGCAGTCATGCAACTTAGTGATGGAAAGTTTAGTGTTTCACAAGTTGTAAAACAACGTTTTAAATTTTAAATACTGGTATAACAAAAAAGAATGTACGTGAGTTGCAGTATTCTGATACATGCAATGCAAATAGTATTTTTTTATCATGTAGTATTAAACATGATGTTTGGGTATCTCATGTGAAATATTGTTAAGTCACCATTTGTACTTACTAGGGAATTGTTAATCTCTCGAGTTGTAATCCCAATGTTGTCCATGTTACCCAAACAACTACTTACGGTGATTTAACAGTTGTTGCATCCTGCTCTTTAAACATTATTATTGATATTAACAGTATTTGTAATTTTATATGTACCTGCAATGCTTGTTGTGTACCTGATGAGAGCCAATGTTAGCTATGTGAAGCATGTTTAATGGTTACATCAACTGTTGTTATAATGTGATGCAATTTACATGCAAGACTTAGTGGGTCTATTTTATTTCTTTTATCACACACCAACGTAGGGCTCCCCAGCCTGCCCATGAGGTAGTACCAGCACAGTCTGAAGCTGTGGAGGGTGGTCACTCGGACACTGACAGTGTCATTGTTGTCAGGTCCGATGGTAAGATACCGATAGAAATAATTGTACTATGTAATTGGGGTGGTATGAGGGTATCATGTAAGGTGTGACCTGCACTGCTTTACTCAATTCTTTTTAGGAAATATTATTTAGTAAGTTAGTATTACTTGAAGCATCTATGTAGTATTTGTATTTAGAAAATGGGATGGGGAAATCCATTTAGCTGATTGGCTAAGGCCACCAACCAGCCAGTCCGGTACCAGGCAATAGAGACCAGGAAATAATGAGTCCCTTTCTCTGCTGCCTGATTAGATTCCTAATCCTTGTGCCAACAGTATGTTCATTTTGTAAATACAGCCATGTTTTTCTTAACACGTAACTGAACCACATACACACACACACACTCACACACACTGGGCATAACACTTTCACACTCACTCCTCCTGCTAGGTCTTCATTGCACACACCTCATCTGTTACTCTAGCTGCCCACTGACTTAGTTGTGACACACAACATTTATCCCTTGGCTAGCAAAACAGAAAATGCCATGACAGAAGTGGCAGTTCCTCATTAGGCTACTGAGGCTCACGCATCCCCCCATTCATCAGCACTGTTTACCCTGCAAAGAAACAAATACAAAGAACATTGTAGAAACAGACAACTTTGCCCCAGATATTCAAACTGCAAGGCTGTGGTGCAAGCTTGGGTGCAGCTCAACTTGGCTGCGCAGGGGTGTGGACTGGGTGCTATTCAACGGAACTGCACAATGGCTCAGCAGTGTTGAATATCGCACCCTGGCCACCCCCAGTGTGCATGGCACAGTGGCACTGCACCAGCATAAGTGGCCAGAGTGGAGCATGGGGATGCGCTAGCACAAGTTCCAAGGTGCCATGCACAGCAACCGCGATATTCAAAAGTTGACATGCAAATGGGGCCATAATGTATGCAAGGTGCATATGGGGCCATTTGTATGTCATTATGGCCCCATTTGCATGCAGGTGCACTGATCCCCGACAACTTGCACCTGGCGCCCTGCCAGGCAGCAACCGTTGGGGATCAACACTCCCTGCAGCCCAATCTCGGGCATTTGTGGTAAAAAAAATAACTATTCCATCCAATATCCCTGGTGGTCCAGTGGACCACTATCTTCCTGATCACGGGCATCTGTACGAATAAATGTAGAATTCCCCAATATCCCTGCTGGTCCAGTGGACCGCTATCTGCCTGATCATGGGTACTTGTGAAAAAAATTAATTCCAATATCCCTGGTGGTCTAGTTGTACACCCCCCCACCCGTCCACTGAGTCCCACTGCCCTGCTCCCCCCGGTCAGCCAGCGGGCGGCAGCACCCCACCTGTGTGCCACCATACCACTGGCCAACTGACACCTCAGTAGGACTGTACACCCATTGGTCCACAGCGTCAGCCAATGGGCGTGCAGCCCATACCATACTACACATTCCACCTGCTTGCTGAGTGAAAAAAAATTAATAGTGTGGTAGGCGCTTCTCTGTCCCTTTTGTGTGCACTTTTTTGTTAGGTAAATTCTTTTATTGAAGTGGCCGGAGTGATGTGTGTTGCTGAAATGCGGGCAGGAGTAATTCTGTAATGCAGGGAAGTTCAGTGACAAGTTTGGTGGCTGGGGTCACTCAGGGAAGCTATTTTCCTTACTTGCTTAAGTCCCTAATTGCCGTTGCTTCTTTCTTGCTAACAGCAACTTACAAAAAAAAGAAAGAAACAATCATAAAGAAATGTGTTGGGAGGTGCACCACATGAAACTGCCTACAGCCTCCAAAATATCAAAACTCCACAGCTTAAAAACCAAAGAAACAACAACATTTTAAAGCAGATGGAGGAACTATTTTATGACAAAACTTATTTTAAACTAATTTTTAAGGCCCAATGTTTTAATTAATTTATTTTTTTAAAGTGCCCATTTTCTAAGCACAATAGTACCTGACAGGGTGGGTGGTATTGTGCAATGCTGGACCTTACAGGGGCTATAAGGCCCTCTGTCTGCAGCATTGGGCCTCATTACACTCCTGGGCAGTCCGGTATAGCACAATACTGCCCACTCTGTTGGGTATTATTGATTGCTAATACAATGTACAACAATGTGATCTGTACAGTTATGAGTTCTGATTGTGTACAAGTAACGCTCTTAGTGTAGCAGATGATACTGTGTAGTTGTTGTGCAAAATGGCAGTTACCAATCAATCACATCAGGAACTCTGTAGCAAATGCATATGTTAATTGCTAAAAGACTGCTGGAAACCTAATGGATGTATGTCACAGAAACGAGAAGTAAGTTTGCAACCAAATGGATGTCTAAAGTTAATTTATTGTAAAAAAAATGATTTTACACATTGGCTAAGATGTTCAAAAGGCTTGTGCATCCTGCAACAGTCTTGCAAGATGCGCAAGCAACTGATGTGCCCTGGTGTGATATTTAAACAGGAATTGCATGTGTCACAAATCCCAATATGTTGGAGGACATCAGCTATGTATGCTGGCACAGATGGGGTGAGTGTTCTCATGCATATTCTGCACAGCCTGACATTCAGTCTGGGATGTGATCAACCATACATCCGCAATGTATGCTTGGGCCACACAAACTTGATGCCAAAAAAAAAGGATGAACAGCTAGTCATGGACAGGTAAGCTGCTGTATTGCAGGGTGCAAAACGGCAGCTGCCATCTCTCGGTGGCTACCCAAGCTCTGTCTGAACCTTTGTGGTGGTGGCTACAAACTCATATCCAATCGTGGGCTAAGTTAAAAAATGTTTTCTCCCACATTCTTCATGGTGGAGTGGAACATCACCTGCTAAACCATGGGTATGTATAGTACAATATTTTTACTACATACCTGGTGGTCCAGTGCAATGCTGCCTGCCTCATGACTATGGCTACCTATGATAAAATAGTTTCTCTATATCCCTGGTGTCCCAGTGGATGGCTGCCCACCTGATCATATGCTACGTTAATATAAAATTAACCTCTATACCTGGTGCTCTAGTGGAGGTGTCTGAATGATCGCAGGCACAAGTAACATAAAATTCACCTATTTCCCCTGGTAGTCCAGTTGACATGTGTGCTCAATTGTGGACTGAAGTACAAATAACAGAAAGCTTCTGTCTGTGTTGTTCCTGTGGAACCCCCTCCTTTACTGCTGACTAATCCCCACTTTCATGCTTCACCTCCCCCGGTCAACAACAGTCGGCAGTACACCACCCACATGCTGCTCTGCTGCCTGCTGACTGACACTGTCAGTAGGGCTGTATGTCCATTATTACACTGTGTAAGCCAATGGTCATGCAGCACATATTGTTCAACAGAATGCACATATGTGAATCAATCTATGCACATATCTGTAATGTATAGTATCTTATGGGCTGCACGCTCATTGGATCACGCTGAGGGACAATGGATGCACAGCCCTACCAATGATGTAACTTGGTGGATGGCAAGGTGGGTGGGTTGCTGCTGCCCACTGCTAATGGGGGGGTGAGTTGGATGTTGGGGATTAACGGGTAGGTGGGGAGGGGTGTCCATTACATACTAGGTATAATAGGTTTCTTTTCTTTTTTTTTCACCTGTGATTGGGCAGAGTTGTCCACAGAACCACCAGGGATATTGATTTATTTTATATAAATTCTGTGCAGGATTGGATGGACAGGTCCACTGGAACACCAGGGATATAGGTTTATGTAATTTGACTTCAGCCTGCGCTTGGGCTGTGAGGCACATTGATGTGTTGCAGGTGGTTTGTTGCCTAAGGACTGCTACTTGTCAGGGTGTCAGGCCCAAGTTTTGGGGTATTGGTGCATATGGATGCAAATGATTCTATAATGACATGCTAATTGACCATTTGCACTGTGCATGCATTGGGGCCCCATTTGCATGTTGACTTTCAAATATTGTGGTTACTGCACCTTGCACAATGGAACTAGTGCTACTGTATCCCCATGGTGCACTCTGGCCACTGATTCTGGTGCAGTGCCACTGTGCTATGTGCACTGATGGTGGCCAAGGTGCGACATTCAACAATGCTGGGACATGGTGCAGCTCTGTTGAATATCGCTCAGTGCATGCCACTGCACAGGCACATCGAGCTGTACCTGGGCTTACATCACAGACTGGCACAGCTTGAATATCTGGGTTTGTGTTTAATTAAATATACTACTAAAGAGAGAGTGGGTATACTGTGGGATGTGCCACATGTGTCATGGCTAAGTGTCTAACCTGTAGTTTGTGACTGAACTGCAGCAGTCATGAGACATCTACAGCAAACAAACACTGTATTGGAGTATGTTACTTGAGAATTGTAAAACAAAAAAAATGGTATTTCATTATATTAATTGTGATTCAAAAGAAACAAATATCATAGACAGATGTACATCAGTTATACACTTCTCAGTTTGGTTTAACTGAAGATGATCCATAACTGTCCATAACAGTTGTGGACAAGAATAACATATAAAATATTGTAGTACTATAATTTTTTTCAGTTGTTAAATAAGTGAATGTTGTGGTCATTCCAGTGTAAGAAAATATTTGTACACATTTGAATTGTATTTTTTGTTATGTCATCTTACAAATGACTAATAAAGGTACTCACTTCAGTATCTGTGTTACCTAGAGCTTGTATAGTATATGAACAGAGTTATTACATATTTCTATACTACTCACTTATGTGATACATACTGATGTCACCAGATACAATATACACAAGAAAATTTTCTGTTTTGCAGATAGTGATATAAGACGGTAAAAATAGTTGCATTTATTTATGAAGTTCAGTGATATGACCCATGTATATGTTGCAGATTATGATTTTGCACCTGTTGTGTCCTTGTTACATATTATCAGAATCTGTGAATAAGTGAATGGACAGTATTCAATGTATATGGTAACACTGGCCTACTAGCTGGAAATGGGGTGGGCATCACTGAAGAGCTCTATGGACATCTGCAGTAATGTACAGACATAATGTTAAAATTACAGTGTGGCGTACAACGATGATGTGGTCACAAGTTGTAGGAATTATCTGTGACATTTTTGATACTGTTCGTGTAAGTCACTTTCTCACTGTACAGATGAGAAGAGTTGCTGTGTGCATGTCACTGTTACTTAATGACAGAACATCATATAAACATAGAAGTGTCATTGCAAAGAGGAATGTGTTTACATGGTTTAGTAACACAATGACACAGTATAAAACAATGCATTTCACAATAAAAGTATAGTTCTACCTTTTTATTTTGTGGTATATGTAATCATTTTTTTTACTTGTATGTTTTATAGAGCCCGGCGAAGCTGTGGTTTAGAGACCTGTGGAGGTGAAGCAGGAGCCAGGCACCAGCTCTTCATGTAAGTACCATCACAACAGATATTCATACAAGATATCGTGTTACTGTATCCTGAACTCAGGATGTATGTTATGTTCATTGTCTACTTGGTAGGCAGTTGCGTAATGACTGATCTCATATAGTAAGACTGTTCAGCATTGTTTCATAACCTAAACAATGCCTGTGAAGGCTGTATAGTACTACATTGTACAGAGATGCAAATGAATCCATTTACACATCTCTGTTGAGTAGTATGGTGCAAGGTTTAATTTAGTGTAGTTTAGCTTATTGTTCTAGGAATTAATACCTTTGAGCTAAGGCTCTTTTACAAAGGTTCCACATCATAAAAGTACATACAAACAAGACATGTTATAACAAATGGTCAGCAATTTACAAAGGCTGCAATAATCAGTAATAATTCATCTACAAAAAAAGAAAGAAAGAAACTCAGGGGCATTTAAGGAAGGGTAAGGAGGGAAAAAGTAGGAGGAGCTAGACGGAGAAAAGTCAGTAGCAGACAGGAGCAGTTAGTGGTACTCCGAGTGTCTTTTTCAAGTGAGGGGTTGTGGAGAGGGATGGACAACTGTTAGAGCAGTCAGAGGTTCATGTTCATTTGCTTCTGTTGTGGACAATGGAGTTTGTCCCTTTAAAAGGGCAGACCAGGTTGTCCTGGTGCACCCCTTCCCTCATGCTTACGATGGTTGTGCTCAGAAGGGGAGGAGGGAGGAAGGGGAGGGGCTAAGGGGCCAGAACAATGGGCAGGCAAACAGGAAGGGGAGGCAAATAGGGAGGTACTTAAGGGACAGCACAAGGGGGCCTCAGCCACTTTTGCTGGAGTTGTGATTTTCAGAACTGCAGCACATCAGATTGGCATCAGAGCACAGGTTGGGTAGATTTAGTCTGGTAAGCAGTAACAGATTTTCCAAAACTTTAATGGTATGAATGATAAAGACAAGGATATAATGCAATGTGGTAGGTCTTTTTGGACAGACATTAGAAATAACCTCATTTGTTAAAAAAAAAAAAGACTACCCTTGTAGTGCAGGGGTAGTTTCACTGACCACAAAAGTCAAAGTTTGGTGTAGTTTGGTTCTTGTAGGGCCAGTAAAAAAAAAAGGAAAGAAAGGAATGGGTAGGAACCTCAGATTGTGTACTGGTATGTTTGCCCCCCCTTTTTAAGGAAAATTGTGGTAGTGGAAAAGGCATTGCTAAGGGCAAGAGTGGTGCCTGAGTGATTTAAATAGATTTGTGGCTGTTGGTAATGCTGGAAAGAGGTCAGGGGAGGCGCGAGAGCAACATGCTGTGGACATGGCATTTTTTGGTTGGCTGGGGCAGGCTACTGAGTCTCCAGGTCATTAGCAGCAGTTGGAGGGTGAGAGAGAGCACCACACGGGCTGTGTTTGGACTGGTGGGCAGGACAGAATGCCCGTTTTTTGTGGGGAGAAGGTCTGGGGGACCTGGGGAAGGTAGTGGGTAGCATGGGGAGCGAAGCAGGTGAAGAGCCATAGGTAGGGGTGCGAGTGCCACATGCCATGTGGTCCGGGCATTTTGTTTTTCAGATAACAAGGCAGTCACCTGTCTGGTCGAAGGAAGGAGCAGTAATTGTCTGTTCTTCTTGCCCGCGATGTTTAGGGAGGACTGCTTGAAGACTAGGGCAGTCTTACTGGATGGGTGCACTTTGCAGCATTTTGTCTGTTTTTCTGCGGGTAGTGTGGGGAGCGAAGCAGGCAAAGAGCCATAGGTGGGGGCGAGAGTGCCACATGCCACGTGGTCTGAGCATTGTGTTTTCGGATAACAGGGCTGTCGCCTGTCTGGTCAAAAGGAAGGAGCAGCAATTGTCCGTTCTTTTTGCCCACAATGGTTAGGAGGGAATGGTTGAAGACTAGGGCAGACCTACTGGATGGGTGCACTTTGTAGCATTTTGTCTGTTTTCTGCATTGTGATGACTGGAATGGGAGTTTTGTTTCCATAATAGTAAGGGGCTTGAGGAGCAGGCCTAGTGAGGTTGGAAGCGGAGGATAGACGGGCGTGACGTCACACACCATTTCAGTCAATGGAGACACTTGCATCATTTAGGCTATGGCTGGTACAACAGGGCATTGCATTGTCAAGCAAAAAAAGGGGATTTGGAGGCCTGACAGAGGCTTCAAGGCCAGGAGGAGCCAGAATGGTAGGATAGGTGAAGCACAAGGCACGCGCTATGCAGAGGGGTTTGGCAGACTCGTGTGCCTGCTTTTCAGTGGAGTAGAATTGCCTGGGGTCATGAAGGCAGAGCAGGTAGGAGAGGCCTGCAGTATGGGTTACTCGGTGAGGTCACATGTCACACAAGTAGCTTTTACTGAGGTTTATGGATGGGTATGGCAATGAGGTGCCCTCTGTTGCTGGGTGGATATTTTAAAAGGCCTGGTTTTAAAGTGACCCTCATCAGGTTTTCTTTTTAAGTCAAGGCACCGGGTCATGAACTGAAGGTTTGATTGCCTGCTGAGCACCATGGATGTTACATCGTGAGGGAATAATAACTTTGCAGGGGCTGGTACTGGTTTGGGCCTGCATTTGGCAATCTTGAGGGCTGGTTGTTATTTGTAGCTCCCTCATGGTGGGTCAGCCACACAAAATACAGCATTTTCAATATTCGGCACACAGATAGCAGCACCTTGGTGTTTCCTTCGAAGTAGAGAGTCTTGAGATTGGTAGAGAACATGGTGCGAGGGACGGCCTGGCACATGCCATACGGGGAAAATTTTTTGCAAAAACATCGGCTCTTTTCCCTGGAATGGGGGGATATCTTTTTTGGTGGCCGGTCATGAGACATTGGAAAAGGAGGGAGAACAGGCCTAGATAAAGACCAAAAAAAAAAAAAACAAAGGAAAGGAAAGGAAAGGAAAGTGAAGGCAGGGAGAGAGACCCTATTCCCTTCGCGACAGAGGGGATTACCAAAGAGCGAGCACCGGAGGGATGACAATGGGCCAGTGAGTGGTGCCTGGGGTAAAAGAAAGGTTAAAAGGAGGGTGGTTTGGGTTAGGTGATCGATGGGAAGCCCCGAGGCAGACAGCTGGGCACAACAAGTGGGGGCTTGCTATGAATAGAGAATTGAGTACCAGATGGGTCACAAATGGGTGATGGAGAGTTGCAAGAATCTGGTCAAGAGAGATTGTGGTCTTGACTGATGGCTGGACTGCGTAATGGGGTGGGGGGGTGCAGCGGAAAGTTTGAAAAACATTCCGGATAGAACAGATATACAATTAACCTTGTTTTCTTCTCGTAGTTGTTTTCACAGGGCAAAGAGAAGGAGGAAAATGGCACCAAAGAAGAACAGGCCATTAAAAGAGGAGGCTTACAAGGCTATAATGGAATTAGTGGAAAAAGCAAACAGGATGTGGGAGCTGGTGGAGGGAGAGGAACCAGGGAGACCTGGGGAAAAGAGAAAGGCGGGCACAGGAAAGGGCGGCAAGGAAAAACAACCAGCCAGAGGGCCACGTGGTACTGGGAAGGCACCACCGGTGGTAGCGGAGCGGGCCAAGACTGTGGATCCATTACCCCTGCAGCCTACAATCACTGTGTCACTGGTACCTCACCCAGATCAGGGTGGGATCTCCCTGGTTGAACCCAGTCATGATGCCCAGAATGGGTTGCACCTTCTGAAAAACCCAGTAGCCCACCCTCCTCCTTAGCTGCCAAGAGAAGCAAGAGGGACCTTGGAAGACTCCAGGCAGGATGGCCCAGACAAGGTCACAGGTAATACATCCAGCACAGTGGGGAACAGTATAAAAGAATATATAGGGCAAATTGTAACAGCATTAGGGGCGGGCGATATAGGGCAGATGGAATCGGTGCTGGCAGAGATCAGGAGGGAGAAAGAAGGGCCAGAAATTAAGGAACAGGGAATGGAGAGAGAGGGAAAGGGACAAGAGAGATAGGCATCCCTGGAATGAGGATAGGCGAGCATGTGCCGCTGACCACGAAGGAAAAAATTTGGAAAGGGGAATATGTGGACATATTTGCATTGGTGAGCCGTGAGGCCGCCGCTAAGTATGAGGAAGCTGAGGGCATAGGTAAGAGTGAGATGGCAGCAGCTATAGTGCTTCTAGGGAAGAAAGAGGAAGATAAGTTCACAAAAGGGAAGACTTGTGATAGATGGTTCCTAGGTTTCACTACTTTCTCAGCCATTGTCATGGAAAAGAGGCCGGAGTTATGCATCCCGCTCATTACCTATTCCCTGATAATACAGAAGGCAAAGCGTGGGATGGGGTGATTATACTATGATGAATCCTTTAGGCAGAGAATGGCAATGCTTGGGGATGTGAGATGGGACACCAAACAGATAGATTTATGGATGGATTACATCACGGATCAGTCCACACCCAAAGGGGAATGGTGCAAGAAGGGTTTTGGGACCCAGAGATGCTGCTGGGCTTATAACAGAGCCTTTTGTTCCTGGCCTCAATGTCGCTTTCGGCATGCGTACTCAAGATGTGGGGGAGGCCACCCGGCAAGCAAATGTAGAATGGCATGGGGCCAAGGGGCACAAGGGCAAGGGGGGCAAGGAACAGGTCAACAGTTTTTTTGAGAGGGTCAAGGTTTTAGAGGCTAAACATGGAACAGGGGAGGATGGGGTAGGGGGAACATGAATGAGGGGGACAGAGCCGCTGAAGGGTGAGAGGTCAGTCAGGAAGAGATAGAAGGGCAAAGGGGGAAGGGCAGGGGATGGGATAAGAAACAGTTTGGGATGGTCAGAACCCCCATCAAAGCAAAGTTATGGTCAGGCTACATAGAAAAATATCCAGACACAAGAGTATGGGATATGATTTTGAAGGGTTTTAGCACTGTTTTTTTATTACAGTTTACAGAACCTAGGTGAGCAATGGAGGCCAGCAACCTTGGGTCAGTGAAAGGGAAGGAGGAAGTACTGAGACAGAAGATAGAGAAGAAGTAGCAGCGGGCAGGGTAGAGGGTCCTTTTGATAACCCCCCATTGCATAGCATGCGGGTCTCACCATTATGTCTGGTACCCAAGAAACAGGAAGGAATACAGAGTGATTCACCACCTGTCCTATCAGAAGGAGTCAGTGAATGATTTCATCAGTGAGAAACACAGTAAGGTGACTTATACGACATTAGAGGATGAGGTCCAGATGATCTGGGCACAGAGGAGGCATGGATGGCTAAAGCGGACATTGAGTCTGCTTTAGATTGCTTCCAGTTAGGAGGGAAGACTGGGATCTATTGGGTTTCAAAAGTGGGGAAGATATTATTTGACAAAGCAATGCCAATGGGTTGTTCCACAGCATGTGCTACATTCAAGGCTTTCAGTAGCTGTTTGTAGTGGATATTTCAAGAAAAAACAGGTTATAGGATGGTCATACATTATCTGGATGATTTTCTATTCATTGGAAAAGGAAAAAGGGAGACACAAATGATGCTGGGTAAATTCCAGGAATTGTGTCAGGAGTTGGGGTACCACTAACCCCAGAAAAGACAGAGGGGCCCAGCAGGGTTATAGAATTTTTTGGGATTGAGATAGACGCCCCGAATGAGGTATTTAGACTACTGGATAAGAAAGTCAATAAGCTGAAAGAACTAATACAATTACACACCAGCAGGAGACGGGTACAGCTAAAGCTGGTACAACAGGTGCTGGGGCACTTGAATTTCGCTCGCAGGGCCATTGGGCCAGAAAGGACATTCACAAAGAGGTTAGCCAGGGCTACAGCAGAGGTCACCAGATCACATCACTGGGTGGACTTGACGTGCGGGATCAAGGAGGATTTTAAGATTTGGGAAGAATTCCTTAGGGAGTACAACGGGTGCTCGTTCTGGCAGGAGGTGTGGCTATACAACACAGATCTCAATCTATACACAGATGCGGCTGGGGGGATACATGAAGGGTAGATGGTTCGCAGAACCCTGGCACGTCCAGTTGAGTCTTGAGATGGGAAGGTGAGAGACATCACATTGTAGAATCATGCCCATATGGGCGTGTACTTTGGTCTGGGGAGGAATTAAGGATCAAAAGTGACTTTTGGTGTGACAATAGAGCAGTGGTAGATGTGTTGAACAACAGGGGAGCCAGATCGGACACAGTCATGCAGGTATTACGATGTTTAGTTTTAGGGCATTGCAACTGAACATGTCATTTAGGGTACACAATACTCTGGCTGACAGCCTTTCCGTCTGCAGCTGGACCATTTTCGGAGGCTGGTACCACCAGCAGTGGAAGAACTAAAACACCCATACCAACGAACATCTGGGATGTTGGCAGGAAGGAGAACTGTTGTTCACAGCTCATGGGTGCCTCGGACTCTGAGGGCTCACAACGGGCCTGGCGAGTGTTTCAAACATTTCAGGGCAGAGCACCAGATTGAGGTAAGTAGGCCACTCACAGAGGAGCAGTTGGGAATGTTCACAGTGGAGCAGTGAGTGAAAGGCACAGCCCACACTACAATGGGAGTATATCTGGCTGGGATTAGTCTTATCTGCTGTCTGAAAGGGTGGAGGGACCTGACAAAAACATTGCTCATCAGAAGAATGATGCAAGGGTGGAGCAGGTTGAAACAGGGACTAGCAGATAGTAGGAGGCCTATAGAGGAACAGTGACTTATAAAGCTGAAGGATGTGCTCCCAGCAATATGCAGATCATGGACCGAGGCCCAGCTGTTTCACACAATTTATGTGATAATGTTTGCAGGGGCCATGAGACTGGGTGTGGTGGTAGGCCATGGGAGAGAAGACAAGAAGAGGGGCTAGACTGGGATGACATAACCTGGCGGGTGACAGAGATACAGATCAGGATTAGAGGTCTCAAGACAGATCAAGGGAAAAGGTTGCATGGTGATGAAGAAAAGTCAACCAGAGGGTGCAATATGCCTGGTACAGGCGCTGTGGAGTTTTCGCGGCAGAGCAGGGAACAGGACAGGAAAATTATTTGTACACAGTGATGGGAGAAGGGTGACTGGCTACCAAGTCATGGCAATACTTAAAAGGGCATGCAATTCATGGGAGAAGACCCAGCTAATTATTCTTCCCATTCCCTGCGGATTGGGTCTGCCTCACAGTGGGCAGCAGCAGGCAAGACAGTGAGCAAGATACTGGAAAAGGATGCTTGCTATCGGCCAGTTATAAAAGATACATTAGAGCACAGAAATAAAAAAACATAAAACTATATAGATATGTATTATAATGAGACACAGGGGAAGGTAGGGCTCCTGGCTGGGACCACAGAGATGGGGGGGCAAGAAATGGTAATAGGCAGGGTGGGGGCATGATAAAGGGGGGTTGAATGTGGGAACGACACTATGAGCTTGTATAGTAATGATTTTTGCTTCCACCCCATAGGTAGAGGGAGGATCATGGAAGTATGGATCTGTGGCCATTCCTACATTTATTGGGCTGGAAAGAGAGCAGAGAAGAATGCTGGGGAAAGGCAGCTATACCAAGATGTGAGAAGGTGTAGGTTGTTTTGGCATGGCATACGGGGGATGAGGTGGGCTCAGCTGCTTCCCACATTAAAAGAACTCGGAGAATGGCGGCCCAGGCCAGACCTAATTATTATACATTTGGGAGGCAACGATCTGGCAGGCAGGCCTTGGGTGGACACATACTTATAAATATAAAAGGACTTAAGAGCTATATGGCAGTGGTGGCCGCAAGTGTGCATTGCTTGGTTAGATATGATACCAAGGAGAGTGTGGAGGCAAGAGCACAGCCACAGAGTTGTAGAAAGGGCCAGGAGAAAGTTGAATAGGAGGGTTGGAACATTGGTAAGGCAGATGGGAGGACAGGTGATACTGAGGGGGGGTAGAAGAGTGGGTAGATGAATTTTACAGGTCAGACGGGGTGCACCTGTTGGATATAGCCATAGACATGTTCAAAACAGAAATTATGGGATTTATAGAAGAATGGAGGAGACAGACAAACAGTGGAAATTAAATAAATAAATAATAATATATATATATAGAGAGAAAAGGAGCTCCCCTGAAGTAAGGGAGGATGCTACCCTAGAAAAAGGGGGGAAGCCAGCCATCCAATGCATGCTGGAGACTGGCTAGTGGGGAAAAGGGGGGGAGGAGGGAGGAAGGAAAGGAATAACACAAGAGAAGGAAGATGAAGGAAAAAGCAGTCTCAGTTTTCACCGTTATCTAACCGGAAAAGGAGAAGAAGAAGGCACCCAGGTTTTCACCTGGGGAAGGCTAGTCAGAGATTGCTATATGGATGGAATAAACAAAATGTTGGAAATATGATAATAAAGGAATTGGAATGGAATATGGAATTATGACTCTAAATAAATTAATTGCCAATCTGAGCACAACAACAAACAATGGTCTCTGTCTTTGTGGAGGAAGAGGGGAATCTGGGACATTGGAGTTTGCCCTTTAAAGGGCAGACCAGGTTGTCCTGGTGCACCCTTCCCTCATGCTTAGGATGGTTGTGCTCAGAAGGGAGGGGTGGAGGAATGGGAGGGGCTAAAGGGCCAGAACAATGGGCAGGCAAACAGGAAGGGGAGGGAAATAGGGAGGTACTTAAGGGACAGCACAAGCGGGCCTCAGCCACTTTTGCTGGGTTTTGATCCCTTCCACCCACCTTGTTAGGCAGAGCGAGTAAGGAAGACAGTTAAGATGGGACTGTATGTTGGTCTGTGAAGGTGTAAGGCAAGCACATCCAGTCGGACAAATTGGACTGCCAAAGGTAGATGGCAGGTAATGATATGGTTACAGACTGCCAAAGGTGGATGGCAGGTGATAATATGGTTCAGGACTGCCAAGGTGGATGGCAGGAGCAAAGGGGAAGGGGGAGAGGAGGGGGAAGGAAAAGGAGTAACACAAGAAGAGAAGGTAGATGAAGGAAAAGTGGTCTCAGTTTTCACCACTACCTAACGGAAAAGAAGAAGAAGGCACCCAGGTTTTCACCTGGGGAAGGATAATCAGAGATTGATATATGGATGGAATAAACAAATGTTGGAAATATGATAACAAAGGAATTGGAATGGACTATGGAATTATGAATCTAAGTAAATTAATTGCCAATCTGAGCACAACAACAAACAATGGTCTCTGTCTTGTGGAGGAAGAGGGGAATCTGGGGCAATGTGTGTACAACCCTATTCCACAGAGTCAGTGATTGTGCATCAGGCTTAGAAGTTGGCAAGCAGCTACCACTGCCACTGAGAGAGTGAAGGGGAGGGAGTGGACATGTTGTTTCTTAGTGGTTGGGAGAGGAGCGGTGTAGGACTACTTAACAAAGGATGTTTTACTTTGATATAATATGCAGGATTCCTGCAATAGGCCTATGAGTGTTGCACTAGGACACCAGGGACATAGGAAGCGAGGCTTGCCGGGCTTGCGCGCAGGTCAGCATATTGGGAGAGTGGAGATTTGGAGGCGCGGCTGCTGTTGAGTGAATGCAGGGCATGCATCAGTAGGTGCGTCCCTCATTCCCTAATAAGCCAGCATGCTAGCGCTGACACCAACATTATGTAAAGTGGACAAAAGTTGTAAACAAAGTGCCACTGCAATCAGAGACAAGCTCGTCATGCAGCGGCATAAAGACACGCCTCCCTTACGTGCCTTTCCAATGCAAACATTTCTAGAAACATGGTGCCAATGCCCCCGCATGGCAGGTGAAGCTCGCACCCCCCCTTGTGTGACACGCCGACGGGGGAGCCCACTCCCCATCGGCATCACCTCCCGAACTGTTGAATGCTGAGGGAGGGTGCCCTATCCCCCTCGGCTCGCGCTCCCCCCGACTTTGTTTGATGGCGGGGGGTGCCCAATCCCCCGGCGGCATTACCCTCCCATGTTGTGTGCTGATGAGGGTGCTCAGTCCCCTGTCGGCTAGTGACCCCCACAAACCCACTTAGGTGGCATGCTGGGAGCCCACCCCAGCGTGCCAAAACAGTGCGGTGGCTTTGTTTGCTGGCGGGGGTGCCCAATCCCCCAGTGGCATTAACCCCTCCCCCGTGTTGCGTGCTAACGAGAGTGCCCAATCCCCTGTTGGCTACTAACCCCCCAAACCCACTTAGGCGGCACGCTGAGAGCCCACCCCAGTGTGTCAAACTGTCCCACTATGTTTTCTGTACCTACAATACGAAAACGGTCCCTCGTAGTCTAGGTCTGCCCCCCCCCACCCACACCCACTCACCCACTGCGCACCCTGCCTTCCTCACCCCTCACCCATACTTACTCCGGAGTCTGGCGCGATGATTTTCAGTGGACCGGGAACCGTCGCACGCTTCAAAGTCGACCGCGAACTGAGGAAATGCCGTAAGCTGTATAATGGAGTGAAATGGGTTTTTCAACTTTGTTGCATAACTCAGCCATTTCTTGGACTTTTGCACCAAATTTTCAATATGGGGTTTTGGGCCCCCTCCTCATGAATTCTGTCACTGTCATGGCGTTTATCAGCCTCAAAGGTGATTTGCAGTCACTGCACAAAATCACTTTTGGGGCCGATAATGAAATGACAGTGGTGGTATTCGAGAAGTACCCTCTTGAAAAGCCTAAGTTCCAAATTTGGTGGAAAAATCCAACAAATGCCTGTTTTATGAGTGTGCATTGCGTAAGTTGCTACACAGGCTTGTAACTCGGCATTCACAATATTTTACTGCTGGATTTTCGCATTGTCATTTTGTACACCTCCTTGTGAACAGTACAGCTGTCATTTTCCACATCCTCCCGAAATGTGTTTCCGCACTTCGGCGTACAATAAGCTAGTCGCTGTGGGAAATCAGTGTTTGGGCCAGATTATGAAAATGACAGTGACACAGTTCATGAGCAGAGGACCTAAAATGGCTATGTTGAAAATTTGGTGATGATACTCCATAAAATTACTGTGTTACGAGCATGCATTGGCAGATTGCATGCACGCTCGTACCGTCATGCATTTGTGATATTTTCAGTCTGGATTTTCACCATTGCCATTTTTCCACACCTCTTGATGAACAATACAGCCGTCATTTGACATATTATGCCCAAAATGTGTTTTCGCACTTCCGGTGCAGAATAGCGTGGTCGCTGTGTGAAATCACTTCTTGGGACATTTTGAGGAAATAACAGTAACACTGTACATGATCATAGGTGCATAAAATGCCCATGTTGAAAATTTGGTGCCGAACGCCCATAAAATGGCAGTATTGCAAGCGTGCATTGCATATTTCCCATGCACCCTAGTAGCTTCACCAATTTGGTATATTTACATGCCACATTTTCAACACTGGCATTTTTCCACCTCCTAATGAACTGTGCAGCTGTCATTTCTCATCCTGCCCAACATCTTTCCCCGCTGCACTACCAAACACCCAAGGGACACCGTACTGCTTGTCACTCTCTGCAGGGTGGGGTGGTTGGCATCAGTTCAATCGTCACTGCCATTCCTATGATGCATTTGTCTAACTCCTGCACTACCAATGCCAATGCCAGCAAGCCAACATTTGGCATTAACAAATGTTTGTTACTATAGTAATACACACAGTCAGTGTGGGGGGGCAGGATGAAGGTGCAGCTGTAGCTTGGGAGGTCACTCAGAGCTGTTAGTTGTCATGTCGCAAGGTGTGATGTGGCAACCAAGCTGTGAGTGGCAGTTGTTGAACATTTAAATGAGCAAATGTACTCAGAAAAGTTCCAGCAGTACTTCTGAGTGTAGACTAATATACTAACATACTAATAAATGCCAGCAGAATAGGTGTTACTGTCTTTCACGTCTCCTCGTTTGGTCAGCCACTGACCAGGGAGCTGAGCTTGCTGCCCCCCTGGCCTTCTTTGGCTTCTCCCTTCCCAGTTCCAGATATTCTGACTGCATTGAATTTTGCTTCCAGAACCATTATCCTATACCTGTCCCACATCCTCTTGAACCCCTGCACCATCTCTGCCTCCACCAGCCCCCTGGGCAGCACATTACATGGCTCCATCACCCTCCTACTGAAGTAGCACCTCCTCCTTTCTCCCCTGAATCTTCCCCCCTCCAGCTTGCAGCCATGCCCTCTAGTTGCCCCCTTCTCCTCCTTCTTCCTTCGAACCATCCTAACTGCTACTCCCCTATTTACCCCCTTCATGTACCTGAAGACCTCTATCATGTCCTCCCGGTCCCTTCTGTCTTCCAATGTGTACATATTTAATTCTTCAAGCCTTTCCATATAGGTCCTGTCCCCCAAGCCCCAAATTATTTTGGTTGCTGTCCTCTGGACCATCTCCAGGAGTTTAATGTCTCTCTTTAAGTGTAGCATCCAAAACTGCATGCAGTACTCGAGATGTGGCCTCTCCAAGCAGTTATACAGATGGAGTATCACTTCCCTCCTTCTGGAGGCAATCCCACTAGTGATGCATCCCAGCATCCTGTTGGCCTTGGCTGCTGCCCTCCTACAAGTCTCCAAGTTGTTCATCTTAACGTCCACCAACACCCCCAGGTCCCTGTCAGCCATCAAGACTTGTAGCATTTCACCCCCCTTGGTGTACACTTGCTCCAGGTTTCTGTACCCCAGGTGCAGTACCTTGCAGTTCACTGCATTGAACCTCAGCTTCCACTTTCTAGACCATTTTTCCAGAGCCTCCAGGGCCCTCTGTAGGGCCACCCACCCCTTCTCCCCATCTATCACCACCCCCAGTTTTGTGTCATCTGCAAAGAGACTCATCTTACTCCTGATACCTGTCCTTATGTCAGAGACATAGGTGTTGAACAGGATGGGCCCAAGTACTGATCCCTGTGGAATCCCACTAATGACCCACCTTGGGAATGAGACTATCCTGCAATTATGAAGCTCTGGGTCCAATCTCTGAGCCAATTGCTATCCATCTGATGTGTTACTACATCCTGGGTTGAATATTGGGTTGTATGTAACATGGAATGAGAAAGAACCTGCTAATTGTGTTGCATACTGTATACTACTGTTATGTTTAGATAGAATGGTATTTAACGGCAGGGCCGTAGCACATTTTAATATCACACTTGCATGCATCAGTGTGCTGTGCATGGTGTCACAGTTGTGCGTCTTGCACAACACTTCTGGACACATCTCTACTCTTTATTTACATGATGTGTACAGAATGTATTAGATTAAGTACTTAGTAAAGTAAGTCAACTCTTGCTTACTAAATCTGTAAGATGATTTCAAGTATTAGAAAACCATTGTGACATATACAGTTTTAAATTATCTATAAACATTCTAACTGGTTATGGACATCTTTCACAAACATTATTGTAAAATTGATCAAATGGTGAAGAAGGTTTAAGAGTGTTATTAAGTTGTTTTATTAAAATACAAATAAGGTACTTCTACTGATTGTGTCGGTGGTCAGTTAATCACCATTTAGGATATTTTGGCATTTGGTAACACTTTCTGCCACACTACAGGCATGCAGATCATCAGAACAACATAAAAATGACATTTTGTTCATGGCTTGCTGCTTAATCAATGTTATGGCAGTAGAAGATGCTTTTTATAAATGGAAATATGTACAGAGGGTAAATAACAACTTGACATGTGTGTGTCTTTTGTAGCAGTCATTAAACTGATGATGATGATGTAAACATTGGTTTATGTAATCATACTGTTGGTGTGCAGGTAGTCAATATTCTCTTGCAGGTGTGAAGAAAATAATGCGACAGATGCTAAAGTATACTTGTTCACACACAATGAAGAGGTAGTATCAGTGTATGACACTGTGCTGTTTATGTTAAAACATTTAGATACTGAATATTGCTGTATAGTAAGTTAAATACAAGAATAGTATAGGAAGTGTAATATTGTTATAAATCTTTTTATGTTGTCAACAAATGACATAATATGGTACAAAAAATATGATAACTGAACAGGCAAGACAGGAATCTATATTTGTATCACAGTTCTAAATAGTGTTAATAGTGGCAACAAAATGTATAACAATTTCTGAATTAGATATACATATTGTAAGGTGAAAGACAGAAAGGTAATAACTGTTTTGAGGCTGATGTATTGATTTATGTTTTTTAACTCTCTGTAGGGTGACGCCATGTGAAACGCTGTACTGGCTGGCCACTGCCGCTGTTACCACCGTGGGTTTGAACGCAAGGTTGGTATCGTTAAACATAATGTTGCACTCCATGAAGGGCTGCGAGAGATTCCTGTCCTTCAAGGAAGCGCGAACAGCGGACCGCCAACCTTGTGCTTGAGCCTGTGGTGACAGCTTTGACTGGTGACACCGTACCAGTACCAGCACTTCACCTCCACCTCCGGCTGTAACATCCAGCTTCCCTGGGATGAAGTGACCTCTCCACCAGAGTCTGGTATCTTCTCTGGAGGGTGCAACAACTTCCCTTCCTTTGCGCCACACATCGAATCCAGTTCTGGCTGGACTGCCTCAAGCAGCACACACCTCATAAAACAGTGGCTGCTAATTTTGTAAATAATTGTTGTTTGGTTGTTATATTTATTGTTGTTTATTATTTTTGTATGTTTTATATAGAAAGATTTTATAAAAATATATATTTTTATGTATTTTTTAAATTATATCAAATCAATATATTTTCTTTTTCTTTCCTTTACCAGTTGACAAGTTGACTTTTACTATTTTCTTTGTCTCAGTACTGACTTTTAATTTAAGATTTTACAAAATATTTTTTACTTTATACAAAGCAATAAATATTTTTTTTGAATATAACTTTTTGCTTGCGGTATTATTCAATTATGGGGATGTTTATCATCAATATTTGTGACAAAGCGTTAGACAACTGTGATTTTATCATTCCTTCAAACATTCTACCAGATTCATGTGGGATTTAAATCAACATACATATGTAGGCTAATATATGTTGAAAAAGGTTTCACACTATTTAAAATGAGTTTAATAATTGTGGCCATAAGGGACTTTCAGGGATTATGTCAATGGACAGTTAATCAGCCTGTGAGTGCATCTGTTAGGCTGTACACATTGAGTCATGCTACACCAGTAACAGGTGATTAACAGACCATTACCATAACTGTTGGTCATGCTTTATTGGTTGTATATTATATAAGAAACCATTTGGCTTACTTAGTTTGGTGAAGAAGATTGTTATAGAAAGCATTCAAGGTTTTAACAGATGACACATTTCAATTCTTGGTATGTTACGGATGTTGCAGTGTTATGAGAACATTATTGTACCTACATTAGTAAGTATGAGTTCTGTCTGTTTTTTTGTCTAGTAAAGAAACAGAAGAGGAAGATGTAAGATATGAATATTTAAAAGTGTGCTTACAAATAGAGTACTACATTTTTATGTATCAGAAGAGTAGGTACATTGACTGCAAAAAGATAATGAGTAAAACACTGCAACATAATAAATTAGTATTGACATAACAGTGGTAAGTGAAAATAAATACATAAATATAAAAAGGAATATAGTTGAGATGGATGTTGTCTTAGTCTTCATAACAGAAAATACTATTAGATGAGTTACTGTGTTCTTCATTTTGGTACATTTCACTATGTATGTGCAGTCCTGGTACAACAAAAAATCATATACTATTGGTACTAATCATTTTCAAAAAGACAGGATATTCATGGCAAATATCTCTGTTTAATGCATCAGTTAGGGTTGTTCTACAGTGCGAAAGTGAAAATTTGGTGTTGGTTGAAAACCCTAACTCGAGTCACCCAACACCACACACACACACACAAACACACACACACATGCAAGTGGGGGAGGACCAAGACAACACAACCAATGACATACAACCAGCAGCAGGTGACAGAAATAAAAACAATTGTCTAAATGTACTACAAGACATCCCCACCCATCTGACCAGGTACTGCATGCTCAGTGGAAATCAACAGCAAAACTGAGGCCATGTACACCAAACGTACATCCCTGATTGCAGGTTCACACAACATACCACACTTAGTTGCATGGCCTTACCTAGTGATGCCCCACACCCACCACACCTGGTACTGTACCGTTACTGGGCGTCAATGACGCAGGTGTCTGATTGCATTTGTACAAAGGTTTTAAACTACTGAGTAAACATTAATTAAGAGAACAACATAAATTTACTACAAGACACAGCCATCATCAAGATAAAAGGACTGTTGCATTTACTTATGATTTACAAAGTAGTACATTTACTGCAACTGTATACTCAAGATAGAGAGGCTGATGTCAAGATATGGAAAACTATTGCCTGTACAAGGATGTGCAACTCCTAATGTCAGTATCAGCTATACAGTTTACTGATGTAGGTGTACTGTTGCTGTACATATATATATACCTTCAGTGTGTCTGTATACTAAAAATGCAGTAACTATTCTTTCTAAGAAACAGTGTAATTGCCTGGCTGAGGCCAAGTAACTTCTAAATATCCTAACACTGCTGAACCAACAATGACGTAGGTGTATCACAGATGTCTATAGGATCAATTTTCCTGTAGGTCCTTACTGAGGATGTACTACCTGGTAAAGACAATGTCATTGCCTCTCTGATGCCTCACTTATTGAAATAGTGGTAAGTTTAGTATTGTTGCAATGAGGGATCTATACACATATGCACACAGCCTCACTTTTTAGTAGTTGTTTTATAGTCAGGCTGTAGTACCTAGTCTTTGGGTTTGGCACAGTTCTGTCACTGACGCTATCAAAGTGATAACTGTGTTAATTGTACTACAACAGGAATCAAGTAGGTATAGTGTAGATATAAGTATATTTTATTTTAGTACAGATTTTAGTCATAACGGGATAAGTATTGTAGGATGGGAGGGGTCATTCTCTATCACAGACTCTGTCAGTTACAATCACACTAAGCTTTGGATGGCTGCAATCATCGAGTTACAGTGTTCGTCTTCATGGGTTAATCTTAACTGCCATTCTCCAGTAACTACACAGAAGATGGTCAGAGTGGGTGGGGCACTACCTTGCAAAGGTCCTGCAGTGCCTAGCAGAGGGAAAGTGTGTATACATGAAGGCAAACACACATATTATACCTGTACAACTCCTTAGTTTTACTGTGCTCTATAGCTGAGGTGGCCCACCAGGTGTGGTGGGGTGTGGGGCATTGCTAGGTAAGGCCATGCAACTACTAAGTGTGGTACGTTGTGTACACCTGCAATCAGGGATGTGTATGTTTGGTGTACATGGCCTCAGTTTTGCTGTTGATCTACACTGAACATGCAGTACCTGGTCAGGTGGGTGGGGATGTCTTGTAGTACATTTAGACAATTGTTTTTTATTTCTGTCACCTGCTGCTGGTTGTCTGTCATTGGTCGTGTTGCCTTTGTCCTCCCCCCCACTTGCATGTGTGTGTGTGTGTGTGTGGTGCTGGGTGGGTGATTGGAGTTAGGGTTTTCAACCTAACACTGAATTTCCTCACTGTTGTTGTGGAACAACCCTAACTGATGCATTAAATGGATTTTTTCCCATGAATATCTATCTATCTATATATATATATATATATATATACACATATATATTAGAGGCAAAAACTCCATTAAATGCATCAGTCAGGTTGTTCCACAATGATAAAAAGTGAGGAAATTCAGTGTTAGGTGGAATGCCTAACTCCCCAGCCCAGCCCAACTGGCTTTGGGTGCATGTTGGATCATCAGTCCTAACTCTCACCCCATTCTTCTATATCTCTGCTTCTTTACACATGTGATGGTTGAGAGTTAGGGCCAACAACTCAACGTGCACCCTGAAGCTAGTTTGGGGGTGGGCTGGGAGGGCCAAGGGGTTTTCAACCTAACACGAATTTCCTCACTTTCATTGCTGTGGAACAACCCTAACTGATGCAATGCATTAAATGGATTTTTTCCTCTAATATATATATATGGCAAAAACTCAGTTTAATGCATCAGTTAGAGTTATTCCACAGTGACAAAATGAGGAAATTCAGTGTTAGTGTTGAAAACCCCCTTTGGCTTCTCCAGCCCACCCCAACTGGCTTTGGGGTGCATGTTGGGATCATCAGTCCTAACTCTCACCCCATTCTCCTATATCTCTGCTTCTTTACACATGTGATGGGGTGAGAGTTAGGGCCAATGATCCCAATGCGCACCCTGAAGCTAGTTGGGGGTGGGCTGGGAGGTCCAAGGGGGCCTCACTTTTGACAACCCTAACTGATGCATTAAAATTAGTTTTTGCCACTAATGTATATATATATATCATTAGTACCTCATTTAATGTATCAGTTAGGTTATTCCAGAGCAAAAGTGAGGAATTTGGTGTTAGGATTGAAACCCCTTGAACCCCCACAGCCCAACCCCCATCAGGCATCGGGGTGCATGTTGGGGTTGTCGGCCCTAACTCTCACCCCATCACATGTGTAAAGAAGCAGAGGAATAGGAGAATGGGGTGAGAGTTAGGACTGATGACCCCAACGCGTCCCCTGATGCTGGTTGTGGAGGTGGGCTGGAGGGGTCCAAGGGGGGTTTCAACCCTAACACCAAATTTCCTCACTTTTGCCACTGTGAAACTACCCTAACTGATGCATTAAACAGAGTTTTTTGCCTCTAAGATATATATATACATGGCGGTGTTAATGATATAAACAACACCCCATTTAATCATTTACAACAGGACTATGTGGCGTTATGTAACCTATTACTTGATAGGGGATGCTGTGTATGTATATCTGAAATTCTACCTGTCCTGACAGCAACATCTACGATGACACAGAAAATCAAAGCCCTAAATGAATGGCTGAGAAAGTGGTGTTTTAAGCAGGATATACCCTGTATTACCCACTGGAAATCATTTTCAGATTGTTCTTCCTTGTTTTGCTGGGACAGTTTACATCTCAGTCATAGGGGTAGTACACTTATGGGGAAAAGTATCATTAAAATCATAAATCATTGTTTAAACTAAAAGCAATGGGGGAGAATGGGTCTATTCCCAAGTCTCTGAATACTTACCAAAAGATTATTACAACTAAATGTAAATTCCTAGCTATGAATGCAAGATCTTTAAACCAACTCAAATTAGCAGAACTGAAAGCCAAATGTAAAACTTTAAATATAGTTGTGGAGGGAGTAACTGAAACTTGGTGGGATGCATCCTCAATTTGGTCCAGAGAAATTCCAGGTTTTAAATTATATCATAAAAACAGATTAGATAAGTAAAGCGGAGGAGTTTGTATGTACACACAAAATTATATTCCTTCTTTTGAAGTGTGTTCTCCCTTTCCTTTGGAAAGTATATAGGTTCAAATCTTATTGAAGGAGCAGTCCAATATAACTATTGGTAACATCTATCGACCTCCATCTGCAAATTCAGATTACACGACTAATATGTTTAAAGAAATTACACAATTTGCAGAATCTCAAGGTACTGTAATATTTGGTGACTTTAACCTCCCTCATATCAAATGGGACTCATTCTCAGGACAGTCCTATGCCGAGAAAGGATTAATAGATGTGGTAGTTAGTACTGGATTAAAACAAATTTTTACTGAACCCACTCGAGGTCCTAATATTTTGGATCTATTATTTACTAACATAGAGCAACAAATTAGCAATTTACAAATTAGGGAACCACTTGGGACCAGTGATCATTCATCTATTCTTTTTGAAATTCAACAATTTAAAACTACACAAAGGAAGTTATACTGTATACAAACTTATAATAAAGCAATTTATTTTCTAAAATCAATGAATACTTACAAAACATAAACTGGGAATCTAATCTTCTTAATTATACAACACAACAAGCTTGGGAATTTTTTTTAAACATTGTGCATTATTTGGAAAAAAACCTTTATTCCATCTAAGAGGAAATTTAATAATAAAGGAAAAATTCCCCTTGGTTCAACAAGACAATTAAAAATCAGATTAAAATAAAAATTAAACTTTTTAGGAAACTTAAGAATAGTTTTGTTCCATTTTAGACTACTCTATTACATAAATGCACACTATCTGTGAAAAACTTAAGAAATTCTATTAAATTGTCAAAAAATATGCCAGAATTTAAACTAGCTCACACAAAAGACTGTCACAAATCTTTTTTCTCCTATATAAATAGTAAAAAAGGTGTATCAAGGACCATTGGTCCCATTATAACCAATGGCTCTTCTCTATCTGATACAGAAACCTTGAATCTCTTTAATAAGTACTTTTGTTCTGTCTTCTCTTAAAAATCACATATTAGTACATTTAAAGTTCACCATGTAGATTATCATAGGTTCTATCCAACTGACATTATACAGGCTATCAAAAAACTAAAAGAAAACACTAGCCCGGGCCCAGACGGAATTCATCCATGGTTTCTCTATAAATATTTATATACCTTTGTCAGTTATCTTCAACAAATCCTTACAAGAAAGCATTGCACCAAATGATTGGCATTCAGCAATAGTTACTCCCATATTTAAAAAAGCAATAGAGGTTCTGTGCAAAATTATCGTCTAATTAGCCTGACCTCAGTAGCTGGTAAATTAATGGAACGAGTAATGAAGTCTATAATAGATCAAAATTGTAAAAATTAGAATTTATGATTCACATCAGCATGGGTTTACTCCTCAGTATTCCTGCACCACCAATCTGATATATTTTTACAATAATATAAATTCTCTACTAGATGTGGGTATCCCTACTGATGTAATTCTTTTGGACTTTAGTAAACCTTTTGATAAAGTCTCACATGAAAAACTCATTACTTAAATGCACAATCTAGGTTTGTCACCTGCTATTGTCAACTGGACTTTAAACTGGTTGACAAATCATTCTCAGAGAGTCAGAATTAATGATATCTTGTCTGATTCAGGTAGTGTGGCAAGTTGTGTACCACAAGGGTCAGTCTTGGACCAACATTGTTGATCTCTTTATCAGTGATTACAAACAGGGCCTATACTAACTTCATGGTTAAATTTGCAGACAATACTAAATTGCGGGCAAGGTTAATAATCAAGAAGGATTTGGAAAATTAACACTTTGGGCAAATGAAAATCATATGCAGTGTTCAAGACAAATGTTTAGTAGTGCATTTCGGTGTAAATAATCCAAAAATGATATATAAACAGACTTCTACTTCATTCATGAAATTGTGAAAAAGATTTAGGGATATATGGTTCAAGCAGACTCGATAGACCATAAGACCTAATCTGCAGGCAAATAGTATGTTAGTATGTTAATAATAAACTTACATCAAATGATCACTATGTTAGAACAGCTTGCATGACCAACAGACTTTTGAGGCAAATAAAACGCACTTTTGTTAATCACACTGAACAATGCCTTATTCCATTGTATAGGGCATACATTAGACCATATCTAGACTATATCTCCCCTTTCTGGACTCCAAAAAAAAAAAACCATAGCAATTCTTGAACAGGTTCAAAGGAGAGTAACTAGAATGATTCCAAGGTTAACGCACTAGGATTATCAGAACTGATTAAAAGCGACTGGTCTGGTCTCTTCTCTCTTCAAACTAAAAGATTAAGAGGTGATATACTTATGGTTTTTAATTTAATAAATTCACCAGATCTAATGGAAAATGTGGTCTAACACTCTCCAAAAGGAGACATGTTCCTAGACTGCATAATAAACAACTTGAAGTAAAACTTATAAAACAGCAAAGGGGAAACTTTTTCCAATAAGAGCATCCATTTTATGGAACACCTTGCCACAAGAATTGGTAGAGGCAACTACTGCCACTGTCTTAAAAACAAATTAGATGTTTGGTTGAGGAATAATAGATAAATAATGTCCCACATGGTGTGGGAGACAGTCTCAAGGGCTCTGGCCTTTTTGGTTCTTTCATACCAAGTAATATATATATATATATATATATATATATATATATATATATATATATATATATCTTATAGTAGCATGGTAGTACTACCATGGTTAGAGTTCAGTAGTCCTTTAAGGTTAAAGGGGCAAACTTTGAACCTTAATAACTTTGCCCCCATTCAACAGATTTGCCTGCAATTTGGCAGCCATGGGGCGCAACCAAGGATCTTAGGATCTGCCAGCTCACTCAGATATACTATTTACTAACATAGAGCAACAAATTAGCAATTTACAAATTTGGGAACCACTTGGGACCAGTGATCATTCATCTATTCTTTTTGAAATTCAACGGTTTAAAACTTCACAAAGGAAGTTATACTGTATAAAAAATTATAATAAAGTAATTTTTTTCTAAAATCAATGAATACTTACACAACATAAACTGGGAATCTAATCTTCCTAATTGTACAACACAACAAGCTTGGGACTTTTTTAAAAAATTGTACATTTTTTGGAAAAAAACCTTTATTCCATCTAAGAGGAAATTTAATAATAAAGGAAAAATTCCTCCTTGGTTCAACAAGACAATTAAAAATCAGATTAAAATAAAAATTAAACTTTTTAGGAAACTTAAGAATAGTTCTGTTCCATTTTAGACTACTTTATTACATAAATGCAGACTATCTGTGAAAAACTTAAGCAATTCTATTAAATTGCCAAAAAATAAGCTAGAATTTAAACTAGCTCACACAAAAACTTTCACAAATCTCTTTTCTCCTTTATAAATAGTAAAAAAAGGTGTATCAAGGTCCATTGGTCCCATTATAACTAATGGGTCTTCTCTATCTGTTATAGAAACCTCAAATCACTTTAATAAGTACTTTTGTTCTGTCTTCTCTCAAAAATCACATATTAATACATTTAAAGTTCACCATGTAGATTATCATAGGTTCTATCCAACTGACATTATATACAGGCTATCAGAAAACTAAAAGAAAACACTAGTCCGGGCCCACGGTATTCATCCATGGTTTCTGATCGAAACCTCTATAAACATTTCTATACCTTTGTCAATTATATCCAACAAATCCTTACAAGAAAGCATTGTACCAAATGATTGGCATTCAGCAATAGTTACTCCCATATTTAAAAAGCAATAGAGGTTCTGTGCAAAATTATCATCTAATTAGCCTGACCTCAGTGGCTAGTAAATTAATGGAACGAGTAATGAAGTCTATAATAGATCAAGATTGTAAAAAATTAGGAATTTATGATTCAAATCAGCATGGGTTTACTCCCAAGTATTCCTGCACCACCAATCTGATATCTTTTTACAATAATATAAATTCTCTACTAGATGTGGGTATCCCTACTGATGTAATTCTTTTGGACTTTAGTAGAGCTTTTGATAAAGTCTCACATGAAAAACTCATTACTAAAACGCACAATCTAGGTTTGTCAAGTGATATTGTCACCTGGACTTTAAACTAGTTGACAAATCATTCTCAGAGAGTCAGAATTAATGATATCTTGTCTCATTCAGGAAGTGTGAAAAGTGGTGTACCACAGGGGTCAGTCTTGGAACCAACATTGTTTAATCTCTTTATCAGTGATTTACAAACAGGGCCAAATAACTTCATGGTTAAATTTGCAGACAATACTAAATTGCGGGCAAGGTTAATAATCAAGAAGGATTTAAAAATTAACACTTTGGGCAAATGAAAATCATATGCAGTTTAATCAAGACAAATGTTTAGCAGTGTATTTTGGTGTAAATAATCCAAAATGATATATAAACAGACAACCACTTCATTCATCAAATTGTGAAAAGATTTAGGTATATATGTTAATAATAAACTTACATCAAATGATCACTGTGTTTGAACTGCTTGCATGACCAACAGACTTTGGGGCAAATAAAACACACTTTTATAATCACTGAACAATGCCTTATTCCATTGTATAGGGCATACATTAGACCATATATAGACTATATCTTCCCTTTCAAGAATCCAAAAAACCCCAAAAAAGACATATCATTTCTTGAACATGTTCAAAGGAGAGTAACTAGAATGATTCCAAGATTAACACACTTGGATTATCAGAACTGATTAAAAGCAACTGGTCACTTCTCTCTTCAAACTAGAAGATTAAGAGGTGATATGCTTATGTTTTAATTTAATAAATTCTCCAGGTCTAGTGAACGTGTGGTCTAACACTCAAAAGGAGACATGTTCTGAGACTACATAATAAACAGCTTGAAGTAAAAACTTATAAAACCAGCAAAAGGGGAAACTTTTTCCAGTAAGAGCATCCGTAGTATGGAACACCTTGCCACAAGAATTGGTAGAGCAACTACTGCCACTGTCTTTCAAAATAAATTAGATGTTTGGTTGAGGGATAATTGATAAATAATGTCCCAGATAGTGTGGGGAACAGTCTCGATGGGCTCTGGCCTTTTCTGTTCTTCGTACTCAAGTAATACCAAGTAATATATCTATCTCTCTCTATATATATATATATATATATGTATGTATATATATATATCTTATGGTAGCATGGTAGTTCTACCATAGTTAGAGCTGAGTAGTCCTCTTAAGGTTAAAGGGTCAAATTTTGCACCTTAATAACTTTGCCCCGTTCAACAGATTTTCCTGCAATTTGGCAGGCATGAGGAATCAACCAAGGATCTTAGGATATGCCAACTTGTGTACTGCTCAGATATACAGCTACAGAGTTATTAAGCAACATCCGTGTGCATATTTACACTTTTTTGCAAATTCTTTGCTCGTGCCTACAGGTCGCATGGTTTGAACAACCGGTCCAAAAACTTCAGAGAACATGCAGCCAGGGTCCCCAATGTGCCATTTGAAGATTTTGTGAAAAATATTAAACAGTTCAAAAGTTATTAAAAATACAAGTTCCCATTATAAGTCAATGGGAAAAGCTGAAAAGTTTGAAAGTGTCATAAATGCACTTTTCAGTGTCACAAATTGCTCTTGTAGTGTCGCAAATCTGCCATTTTGTTTTCAGTTGGTGATCACAAAAATGCTTGCCATTTCAAATTGGAACCATCTAGGAACACAATTATTTTTGTGTTTACCTAGTTGAGCCCTGAGGATGCTAGGTATGTCTTTATTTTTGGGGTTAAACACCCCAGAAATATGTTTTTCAAATTTCTGGAAAAAGTAGTGTCACAAAGTAGTGTTGAACCTGGGCCACTTTCACAAATTTTTGCAAAAACTTTCGCAAATCACGACACTACTTTTCCGGACTATAGCCAAAATGACAGGAGTTCTTTGCCACCATGCTGCAAAAGAATGGTTTGGTCTTTTGAGCTGAAATTTGGAGGTAAGGCAGCCAACATCACACAGATGTGCCTTTTAGTGGCTTAGTAAAAAAATATTGCATGGCTGCAAAGTTACAGTACTCGAACTTGCCACTTTTTCCCATAGACTAACATAGTGGCGTCCGCTTGCTTTCAGGGCTCGTATCGAAATTGGTATGAGATACAGAATTTTTTGTCATGACTGTAGCCCTATGGGCTACACTTTCAGTGAAAAGCTAGTCAGGAAACTCATGAATGATGTGAAATTTAAATTTTTTCCGTCATACGGTTCCTGAGATATTCAATTTTAGTATTACAACTGCTCATTTTCTGCTCCTGGGGCCATTATTATGCATACATTCTTTGTACACACTGTGTTTCTCTATGCAGCTGTTGGGCAAAAACAGGGTGTGCACATCCATTACTGTTGCAGTTAGCATTTCCACTTGTGTTTTCATGACCATTTGCATTACCGTTACCATGATCGCCACCATGTGTGTTATTGTTTGCGTTCCCATTTGCGTATGGGCTTGCATTCACATTTCCATTTCCTTTGGCATTATTTCTGCTGTTAATATTACCATTTGCGTTTCCAATTGTGGCACCATCACCATGCGCATCACAGTTTGTGTTTTCTTATGCACTTGCATCTCCTTTTGCATCACTGTTCACTTTGTGTTTGAGCTTCTACTAACATTTGCTTTTCCATTTATGTTTCACTCACCATGTGTACAACCCATTAGTAGTTGCATTACCCTTCCACTTACCATTACTATGTCACAAAATCATGTGGTGGGACCAGCGGGGCCCAGAGGCCCTGCTCTCCTACCACCACCATATTCCATTCACTATTTCTGCACATTCTCAAAGAAAGTAAATTAAAGGCAATCGGTCCTAACTTCTTCTTCTATACCTCAGCTTGTTTACACATGTGATGGGTGAGAGTTAGGGCCAATGACTAATACACACCCATTGGCTGTTGGGGTTGTGGGCTAGGGGTGTGCAAGGGGGGCTTTCAACCCTAACACTGAATTTCTTTGCCTTTGTCACTGTGGAACAACCCTAACTGATGCATTAAATGGAGTTTTTCCTCTAATATAAATATATATATATATATATTATAGTAGGCGTCACCATTATAGTTAGGATTGAGTGCTAGTTACATACTAAAGTCAAAAGTTTGGACATTAATAACTATGGACCCATTCAATGGATTTGCCTGAAATTTGGTATACACATTGGGGCACACTACATCTCTTAGGTTTGCCAAATTGCATTTTGGTCGGAGTGCGGTCTTCGTGTACAAAAGTGCTGAAAAATGCAAAATTATCCGTTTTTGGAGGCACCTTTTGACATTCTTAATGTGGTCCTGCATGGCCGTCATGTGGTGTGCAGCTCTGAAAGATGGCTTGATTGAAAGAGCTTTCGTGACCGAACATGCCGCTTTTTGTTTGGTGAAAAAATATTAAGTTTTTCAAAAGTTATGGCAGTTTTCAGTTCCCATTATAAGTCAATGGGATAATTTATATGTATATCTTGCAATCAAAGAATAGGGGTTCTGGCCATCTCATCCTGCCTGGCGGTCAAACAATTCACAGCCTCACAGTTCAAGAATCTTTGTTCCTGAGGAATTTCAAAAATTCTTTGACCGCGAGGTCTGCCATCTTGTTTTCAGTTTTCCGATGGCACAAACACAAATATATCAGCTCAGGGGTCACTTCTGAAGTAAAACTTTGATGGGTTTTACTCAGAGGACCCTGATCTATTGAGCCATGGGTTTGGTTCCATCCAAATCAGTCAAAAAACAGAGTTATAAGCTTTTAAAATCTTAACTTGTGGCTCATTAATGATCTTACATCACAAGCCTGCAAATTCTTTGATCGTGAGATTCTTTGATAGCGATCTTGAATTGTGACCTAAAAACATTAATATCTCGGCTTAGGGGTAGGCTAGGGACACAAATGAGGGTGGGTTTTGCTCAGGAGGGTCCGTTCTATTCATGCTTCACCATTTTTAATTCCTTATTCATAAGCCTGCAAATTCTTTGATTGTGAGATTCTTTGACCACGATCGTGCATCGTGAGTGAGGGATGAGATGGCCCAATTTAAAAATCAATTTCCTCAGCCCAGGGGGTGTCCTAAGAAGTGAAATGACGGTGGGTTTTACTCAGGGGGCTTCATTCTGTGGAACCATGGTGGTAGTTTACTGCAATTCATTCAATTTTTTATTTTATAATATTTTTAATTCTTTGTTCATGAGCCTGCAAATTCTTTGATTGCAAGCCTGCAAATTCTTTGACCGTGAGATTCTTTGATCGCAATTGTGCATCGTGAGTAAGGGATGAGATGGTCCAATTAAAAAATACATTTTCTCAGCCCAGGGGTGTCGTAGGAAGTCAAATGAGGATGGATTTTAGTCAGGGGGCATTGTTCTGTCAAACCATGGTTGTGGTTGACTGCAGTTCCTTCAATTTTTTGATTGATATGGTTTTTAAATCTTTGTTCATGAGACTGCAAATTCTTGGATCGTGACTGTACAAATTCTTTGATCGTGAGATTGTTTGATCTTCATCTTTGATTGCAAGACAGGGACCAGATGGCGAGGTTTTTTTTAATGGAATAGATAGGGACATTTTAGTAATCTTTCGTATTGAATATCTCAGGAACAGTTTGGTCTTTTGAGTTGATACTTGGAGGGAAGATAGGCAATATCCTACAGATGTGTATTGTCATGGTTTGCTCAAGAGTTCTATATCCAATTTCCTGGTAATGTACTGTTCTCCTCCCCACTACCTGAACTGGTAAAAATGAAAGTTCATTTTATTCTCACTTCTCTGGTAGTCTACTGCCCCCGTCCACATTCAGACTGGACAATAATAAAATATTTTGAATTACAAGTCCCTAGTAGTGTATTGTTTGTCCAGCTTTCACCCTTCCAGTGCACTGTGCTAGGCTACTCTGCATGTCAGTCGACGTGTTCCCAGTTGGTAAGTGAAACAGTGTATCTGTCACCTGCATGGGCAGCTGCTGAGTGAGTGCAGTATTAGTACTACTGCCGGTGCTCTCAGAAATTAACTTATGAGTATGTCTGTGCAGTAGCAGTAATAGTGCAGTCAGTTTGTGGTTGGTTGTGGAGGTGAGCGGTGAGAGGTGTTTTGTGCCACTTGATGACTGGGAATGAGTGAGGGTAGGTGGAGGGTGGGTTGGCATGTACTGATGTATGTTTTGGTGGTTTACTCAAGAGTTACATGCCTTATTTCCTGGTAGTCTACTGTTCCCCTTCCCCATACTTGAGTTGTAAAATATAAAAATTCATTTTATTGGCACTTTTGTGGTACTCTAGTGCCGCCCCATCCACATTTGAACTGGACAATAATAAAACATTTCAAATCATGAGTCCCTGGCAGTCTATTGTTCCTTTACCTGTCACCCCTCTAGTGCACTGTGGTAGGCCACCCTGCACCTCAGTCCTCATGTCCTGAGATGGTAAGTGGTACAGTATACCTGTCACCTCCATGGGCAGCTGCTGACTGAGTGCAGTATTAGTACTACTGACGGCACTCTCAAAATTTAAGTTATGAGTGTGTCTGTGCAGTAGCGGTAATAGTACAGTCAGTTAGCAGTTGGTTGTGGAGGTGAGAGGTGTTTTGTGCCACTTGATAACTGGGAATGAGTGAGGGTAGGTGGAGGGTGGGTTGGCATGTACTGATGTGTGTTTTGGTGGTTTACTCAAGAGTTACATGCCTTATTTCTTGGTAGTCTAATGTTCCCCTCCCCCCATACTTGAACTGTACAATATTAAAAGTCATTTTATTGGCACTTCTGTGGTACCCTAGTGCTGCCCAAGTCCATGTTCAAACTGGAGAATAATCAAATATTTTGAATCATGAGTCCCTGGTAGTCGATTGTTCCTCCACCTTCCACCTTTCCAGTGCACTGTGGTTGGCTACCCTGCATCTCTGTACACGTGTTCTGAGTTGGTAAGTGGCACAGTGTATCTGTCACCTTCATGGGCAGGTGCTGACTGAATGCAGTATTAGTACTACTGCAGGCACTCTCAGAATGTAACTTTTTGAGTGTGTCTGTGCTGTAGTGGTAATACTGCACTTAGTTGGTGGTTGGTTGTGGAGGTGACCGGTGGGTTGTGCCAGTTGCTGACTGGGGATGGTTGGGGGGAGGTAGAGGGTGGCTTGGCATGTTGGGGTGTAGGGGAAACAGTAAAATAGCAGGGACTCTGTGCTAGCCCACCCTGCATGTGTCTCCACCTGTCCCCATTTGGTAACTAGGACAGTGTACCTGTCACATCCATGGCCAGCTGCTGACTGAGTGCAGTACTAGTGTTACTGGAGGCATGCTCAGAAAGTAACTTTTGAGAGCATCTGTGAAGTAGTGCTAATACTGTACTTAGTTGTAAGTTGGTTGTGGATGTGAGAGGTGGGGACTTTGCACTTATCTGAGATCTGTGCCATGAGACACTTACTTAGGTGTCTGTGCCACATCTCCTCTCTGCCACCCCTTGCTGACCATTTGTAGGAGGTGGTGTTGCTACTGTTCTGCTTAGTCTGCATTCTGAGTGATATGCAGTAACAGTGCCATAGAAAACATGGTGATCAATATTAGAAGCACATAATAGTTACTGCATGAAAATAAAACTTTCAAGAGACATAGAATTAGTTTAACAATTAGTTATATATATATAGATATATATATATATATATATATATATATATATATATATATATAGGGATATGACATGGCCTGACTGAAGATATCATATTTATCTTCATGAGAGGCCAATGATATCATGATATCTCACGAGTGGCAAGCCACTCATGCGATATCATGATGTCGTGGCCTCAGTGAAAGATAAATATATTCTTCAGTCATTTTCATGTTCTGTTTATACATCATGTGTTTTGGACTTGGAACACGACCACATATGTTTATTTTTGGTCCGAGCCCCTCTCCTACCTCTCATATGTTTTGGACCATGGGCCACCAAGAAAATGTGCCATATCGTCCACTTGAGGCAATTCCCAACATATCTTATTTATCCAGCAGGACCTGCAGTCCTCTTTGACACACCAAAAGAAGTGTCTTTGATCATGCTGATAGCAGATAACAAAACTGTTGCCAAAAAAGTTTTGAGATTTATTTGCTATGCAGTTTTAGTGTTTATATAGTAAATTTGTAGTATGACTGAGAGTAGTGTCTCCCTATAACCTTAAAAAAAATCTGGGGTTTTAGAAATATTTATTTCAGAAAATAAAATATACCTGGTTGATCCTGCCATTTTTCCTTTGTCTTATTAAATGCAGGTTCATTTTTCTTGTCCTACAGTTGTAGCGTGACTGGGCACATACAGCACAGTAAAAGTTGGATTTGTCAATAAATTTAAATCAGCACTCTATCCGAGGTGTTAGAAATGTAATGTCTTTCAGCAAGCTTACTTGATCTTTGTTAAGACAGGCGACAGAAACAAGAGTGAGTACGTGTGAGTCGCAGCTTCTAGTGAAGGGAACAGAAACATGCCATCTTCCCTTGGTTTTAATAATGTAGTTTAACTTTCCTTCTAAGTTTGTAGTGTGACCGGCGCTTACAGCATGACACAGTGTGGACCTGCTAGTAAACTGAAATCGGAACTCTCCCGAGGTGTGAGAAGTACAATTTGTTTTAGCAAGCTTACTTGAGCTTTTCTTGAAATAGTTGGGTTGAGTTCTGTTACATACTGAAGTCGCGTATGATGTTAATAACTTGGACCTGTTTAATGGATTTGCCTGAAATTTGGTACAAGCATTGGGGCACCCAGATCTCTTGACGGCTAAATTGTGTTTCTGTCAGAGTGCCGTCGCTGCGTAATAAAAAAAGCACTGAAAATGCAAAATTATCCATTTTGAGGCACCTTTGGCATTCTTATGTGGTCTCACGGCCATTGGTGTGCCACTCAAGATGGTTTTGACAGAGCTTTGGTGGCTGAACATGCTGCTTTTTGTTTGGTGGAAAAATATTAAGGCATTCAAATGTTACGGTACTTTTAAGTTCCCATTATAAGTAAATGGGAAAATGTATACAGTATGTATATCTTGCGATCAAAGAATGGGGGCTCTGGCCATCTCATCCCACCTGGCGATCAAAGAATTTGCAACCTCACAGTTCAAGAATCTTTGTCCCCTAAGATTTTCAAAATTATTTGATTGCGAGGTCCACCATTTTGTTTTTTATTTTCTGATTAGAAAAACACAAATATCTCGGCTCAGGGGTCACTTCTTAAGTAAAACTTCGATAGGTTTTACTCAGGGGGCTCTGACCAATCAAGCCATGCCTTTGGTTTCATCTAAATCAATCAAAAAATAGAGTTATAAGCTTTTAAATTCTTAATTTGCTGCTTGCTAATGATCTTTGATCGCGAGCCTGCAAATTCTTTGATCGTGAGATTCTTTGATCACAATCTTGCATTGCAACCTAAAAACAATAATATCTTGGCTCAGGGGTGTGCTAGAGACACAAATGAGGGTGGGTTTTGTTCAAGAGGGCCCTTTCTATTGAGGCATGGCATTGATTCAGTTCAAATCAGTGAAAAATTTGTGTTTCACTATTTTTAATTCTTTGTTCGTGAGCCTGCAAATTCTTTGATTGGTAACCTGCAAATTCTCGCTGATCGTGAAATTCTTGATCGTGAACGTGCATCGAGAGAGTGACGATGGGCCAATTTAAACTCACCTTTTCTTAGCCCAGGTGTCCTAGGAATCAAATGAGGCTGGATTTATTCAGGGGCTTCGTTCTGTCGGTTCATGGCAGGTTTGCTTTAACATTCCTTCAATTTTTGATGTATATTATTTCAATTCTGTTTGTGAGCCTGCATCTTTGATTGTGAGCCTGCAATTTCTTTTTGATCGTGAGATTCTTTGATAGCTATCGTGGATCGTGAGCGAGGACAAGAGGCCCAATTTAAAATCTATTTTCTCAGCCCAGAGGTGTCCTAGGAAGTCAAATGGGGTTACTCAGGCGGCTCTTTTCTGTTGAACCATGATGCTATATACACAATTTCTTTAATTTTTTGATTTATAATATTTTTAATTCTGTTGTCGAACTCTGCAAAATTCTTTTGATCGTGAGCCTGCAAATTCTTTTGATTGTGAGATTTTAGTCACCATCTTTGATCGTGAGGGAGGACAGATGACCAGATTTTTTATACTGAATAGATAGGGAATTTTAGTAATCTTTCATATTGAACATCTTGGGAATGGTTTGGTCTTTTTACTTGAAATTTGGAGGGTGTTTATGGCATGTCCTGTAGATGTGAATTATGGTGTTTACATGTCAGAGAATATTTGTTTTGTGGAGATATTGCATGATGCACTTTACATGTTGTGGACAGTGTTTTGCCTGTGGTGGCTTGAAATTGATAGGGTACCTAGCCTTAGTGTCATGGATGTAGTTTTCAGTTGTTGCATATGGACATACGAACATACAAAATTTGCAAGCAGATAAGGCCTAGAGGTCTATCAGTCTTTCTGCTCGAATGTGAGCTTCATTTCTCTTCTCTGCAGCTGCCCCCTCCCTTCCACCCTTTCCCTTGATTAACCAATCTCACCTTGTCCTGTCCAACCCCTTTGAAGCAGTCCACTGTTCTACTGGATAACCACTTCACAGGTAATGCATTCACCAGCCACCACCCTCTCTGTAAAAAGTGTCTCCTCATCTTCCTCCTGAACCTTCCTCCTCCTCCTCCAGTCTCATATCATGTCCCCTGGTGGCCCTCCCCTACCTTACTTTGAACAACCCCTCTGTACCTGTCTTATTTATTCCTTTGATGTATTTAAAGGTTTAAATCATGCTGCCCCTGTCCCTCCTCTCCTCCAGTGAGTACATGTTCAACTCCCTCAACCTCCTCTCATATGATAAGTCCCCCAGCCCCTTGATCATCTTTGTCACCCTGCACTGTACCCCCTCCAGTAACTTAATGTCCCTCTTCAGATACGGCACCAGTACTGCATGCAGTACTACAGGTGCAGTCTAACTAATGACCTGTACAGTGGCAGAATCACCTCCTCCCTCCTCGAGGATATACCCCTTGCAATGCAACCCAGCATTTTGTTGGCCTTTGCAGCTGCTTTCCTACATTGTGCCAAGTTGTTCATTGACCCTGTAATGAGCACCCCAGATCCCTTCTCCTCATCTGTCTGGGCTAGCTGCACTCCCCCAGCTGTTAATTCCTCCTTGGGTTCTTCTTACAAAAATGCAGCACCTTGCACTTTTTGGCATTAAACCCCAGTAGCCAGGTGTCTGACCAGGTTTCAAGCTTTGCCAGATCATCCTGCAACCCCTGCCATCCCCCTAGGTCATCCACCACTGCACCTACCTTGGTATCATCAGCAAACAGACTGATCTTGTTCTTGATGTCCCTTGTTATGTCTGCAATGAATATCCCAAACAACACTGGTCCCAACACCGAGCCCTGAGGAACACCGCTCATCACTGCCCTTGGGTGTGAGACCTCCCCTCCCACCACCACTCTCTGTTGCCTTCCCTGAAGCCAGTTTCCTACCCATCTCACCAGCTTTGCACCTGTCCCTGTGCCTACTAACTTCCTTCCCAGCCTTCCATGTGGCACCGAGTCGAATGCCTTACTGAAGTCCAGATACTGGACATCCACTGCATGGCCCTGTCCGTTGCCTCAGTTACCCAGTCATAGAACTCCACCAGGTTGGTTTAGCAGGATCTGCCACATGAAGCCATGCTAGTTCGCTGTCCTGTAGCCCTTTGGCCTCTGGTGAGGCCACCAGCCTCCCCTTCAGGATAGTCTCCATTGTATTACCCACAATGGATGTGAGGCTCACCGTCTGTAGTTTCTTGGTTCATCCTTGGGGCCACTCTTGTGGAGGGGCACCACATAGAGCCATCCTCCAGTCCTGGGGTACACACCCGAATGTAGTGAGGCATTAAATAGGTTCTGCCAAAGGTCCCGTGACCTCTGCCAGTCTTCTTCAGTACCCTGGGTGGATGCCATCTGGCCTGGCGCCTTGTCCGCCCTCAGTGCCTTCAAACCCTCTCGAACTCTGCCTCCATGATTTCCCATCTGTCACCCCTTCCCCCCTGTTTCTGTCATTTCTCCCTTAGCTGTCACCCCTTCTCTTAGTGAATACTGAGCAGAAGTACTCATTTAGTGCTTCTGCCTTATTGCACCCTGCTTCCACCCAACCTCCCTCCTTCCTAATCCTTACTATGTGGTCCTTACAGCTCCTTTTCTCCCTGATATACTTAAAGAAGTTCTTCTCCCCCTTCTTAATGCCTCATGCCAGCCTGAGTTCCATAGATGCTTTGGCTCTCCTTACTGCCCTTGTCACCTCCTTCGATTCTGTCAAGTACTCCTCCCTGTCCTCCCCCTCCCTGTTTTCTTATACTTCCTAAAGGCAGCTCTTTTCCTCCTTACCTTTCCCATGACCTCCTTGCTCAACCAGCTCAGTTTCTTAGTCCTAGCCTTCTTGCTCTGGGCTTTGCAGCAGGTTTTGGTTGCCTCTACTATCCCCAGCTATATGAGCTCCCACCTCTGGTTTGTGCCCATACTAGATTGAATTCTGGCCAGGTACCCTTTTACCACTTCCCCCATCCTCCCAAAGTCAGCCCTCCTCAAGTTCAGCACACTTGTGCCAGATTCCACTCCTTCCTTGCCCATATCCAATGTGAGCCATACTGAATGATGGTCACTTTCTGACAGTGGTTCCTCCTCTGTAAGTTGTCTCTCAAAGTCCCCATTTGCTAGCACAAGGTCAAGGGTATTCCCTAACCTCATTGGTTCACTGACCATTTGCAGCAGGAAGCTGTCCTGGAAGGCATCCAGCAGTACCTGCTCCCTTTTGTTCCTGGTTGTTGGGGTACTCCAGTCCACTCCTAGCATGTTGAAGTCCCCCACAAGCACCACACTACCCATCTCACAGGTTCTCCTGATCTGTCCTGCTGGTTCCCTGTCCAACTCCTCTGTCTGAGATGGTGGCCTGCCACCACTCCATTCTAGATATCCTATCATGAATCCTTTGATTTTCATCCAAAGTGACCCAGTATTTCACCTCTTCCTGTTCCTCCCTTTACACTTCAGTCTTTCCTTCACATAATGACACACCTCCTTTTCCCAATCATCCTGTCTCTCACAAATATCCTGTAACCTGGTACAGACAGGTCCCAGTCATTGTATTGGGTGTTACATGTTTCTGTGATGGCTGCAATGTCCACCTCTCCCCTGCCATGAGCACCTGTAACTCTGCAGTTTTCCTCCCAAGGCTCCTAGCATTAAGGGCAACCACTCACCCTTTCCCCCATCCTGCCTTCCTTTCCTAGTATCACCAGTAGTTGCACATTTGCCCTTTTGTCACTGTTATGGGGTAAGCCTCATATGGTTTCCCAACCTGTGGTCTCTACATATCTTGTCCAATTGCCACCCCTTCCTCCTAGTTTAAATTCCCAATTTCCTCTATGTACTCCTCCATCCTCTGTTTCAACACTTTCTTTCCTCCTCACTCAAGTGTAGTCTGTCCTGGCATAGAGACTACTGTCCTCCCAGGTCCCTCCCCACCCCTCCAACAGCCCATACCCTTTAGCACAACACCAGGTTCTTAGCCATCCATCAAATTCCTCTATTCTCAGCTTTCTTGTTGTGCTTGTCTTGGGCACCTGAAGTATCTCTGAAAAAGTTACTGATATTCCTGCCCCCCTCGCATAATTGTGCTAGTTCCTCAAACCTCCTCTGGTCTATATCTACTGTCTTGTCAGCCAGGTCATTTGTCCCAAGATGTATAATTAAATAAGGCTTGTCTCTACCCCTTCTAGCATATTTCAGAACAGATTGTCCCACCCTTTCTACTGTCATTCCTGGCATGGCCTCCACCCAAATGCAACTATGCCTCTCCCCCTTGCTACCCCACCTGACTTCTCTTAGTATTGAGTCCCCCAGCACTAAGATTCCACCGCTCTTACTCCCTGCTTGCTTCCATTCATGTCCCTCTCTCATTTCCAGCACCTCTTCTTCCTACTGCACATTATTTCCCCTTCTTTTTCCCCATTGCAATTCTCCCAGCAGGACTTGTGTGTTAAATGTCAACAGGTGCAGAATTGTGTCAGTCTGACGAATGAAAATCTCATACGTTAAAATGTTATATCTCGGACACGGTTTGATCTATTCACTTGAAATTTGGAGGGTGTTGCCAGCATGTCATGTGGATGAAAATTACAGTGTTTCCATGTCAGAAATACTTTTTTGGTGCAGATATGGCATGGTGCAGTTTATATTTTGTGGACAGCATTTTACTTGTGGTGGTGGCTTGAAATTGATAGGATGTATATACAAATAAGCACCCACATGTCATGGATATAGTTTTCAGTCATTGTGTGAGTTAAATGTCAACAGGTGCGGAACTGTGCCACTCTGACAAATGATAATTTCAAATTTTGATATGTCATATCTTGGACACGGTTTGATGTTTTACTTGAAATTTGGAGGGTGTTGACAGCATGTCCTGTAGATGTTAATAGAGGTGTTTACGTGTCAGAAATATATTTTTTATGGATATATTGTGTGGCGCAGTTTACATTTTGTGGACAGCTTTTTCTATTGTTCTACTAAATTAACATTTGTTTGGTGGCTGGCTTTGCTGTTGTGAATGTACTTTTTAATCAGTGGGTGTGTAATGTGGTCTGACACTTACAAGTTGGTGGGAGCGTAGAAGCCCTTCCCCACCAACTTGTGCAACTTTCTTCTATTCTTTCTTAAAAGTAAAATTCTATGCAAGCTTCATTAATGCATCAGTTAGGGTTCTTCTACAGCAAAAAATCAAGAAAATTTGGAGTTAGGAGTTTGAAACCCCCTTGGACCCCAGTCCATCCCCAACTTGTCGAAGATTTGGGTCGTGATCTAACTCTGCCCCATTCTCCTATACCTCTGCTTTACACATGCATGGGAGTGAGAGTTAGGCCGTATGACCCCAATGTGCACCCCGATGCTGAGGGGTGGCTAGTCAAGGAGGGTTTTCAACCCTAGCCATCAATTTCTTGATTTTTTCTCACTGTAGAAGAACTCTAACTGGATGCATTAACAAAGTTTTTGCATAGAATATATATATATATATATATATATATATATATATGTATGTATATACATACACACACATGCACATACACACACACACACACACACAACAACAGCAGTGGGGTGAAATGACAAAATAAAAAATATATCTTAGTTAGTGACATCAGTAACAGCAAAAAAACAAAAAATATCATTGTTACTGTTGTCACAATGGATATTTTTTAAGTTACTGTCATCACAGTGGAATATTGAACCTATCAAAGAGCAGCTTCTACAATGCTGATGACTTCACAATGCCTAGTGCAGCACTGAAACAAGCAGTTAAAATCAAAGAAAAGCAGCAACATCTTTAAATAAACTTCAGATTTAAAAGCTATAACTTATAAATTATTGTTGTATATATCAAAAATACAATGCTGTGACTCAAAATAGGCAATTCATCATCACTTGTGAGTGGGCAGGATTTTCATAACTCATTCATGGCTCTGCCACTCATGAGTTATGGTCCTACCCCCTCACAATTGAGACAAACTGCATATTCTGACTCAGCCCATTGTATATCCCCTCTATATTACACACACACACACACACTCGTGGGGGAGTAAAATGACAAGATATAAAAAAAAAATCTTAGCCAGTGACATTGTGACAATGATAGTATACTGCTACCATTGTCACAATGGACACTTCCAAGGTCACTGTCATCACAGTGAACACTAAACCAATCAGAGAGGAACCCCCCACAATGCTGATGACATCACAATGCCCAGTGTACCACTGAAGCCACTCATCAAAAGTCAAAGGAAACAGCAAAAAATTCAACCAAACTGCGTATCCAAAAGCTACAACCTGCAAACAACTGTTGCACACATCAACATGCAACAGCCTGACTCACACCAGGATATACATCATCCCTTGAGAATGGACAGGACCCCTATAATTCACCTGTGATTGCCACCCATGAGCCATGGTCCTCCCCCCTCACAGCTGAAGACTGACTCAGTTTATATACAATGTGTGGGGACAGGACCACAACTCACAAAGGGCAGCCATGAGTGGGCCACAAAAGTCCTGTCCATTCACAAGGGATGCCGAACCTCCTATCTTAAGTCAAACCACCTCACACTCAATATATACAACAGTAGTCCACAAGTTCTAACTTTGAAATCTACAGTTGGAATAGTTTGCTGTTTCTCCCTGATTCCAACAGCTGGCCTCAGCACCGCACCAGGCACTGTGACATCAACACCATGAAAGCTGCTCTCCAACTGGTTCAACACTCCACCGTGATGACAGCAACCCCAAAAACATCCACTGTGACAACAGCACCAAACATCATATTTTTGATATGTTGTTGTTAGTGATATCAACAAAGACATTCCTTCACAACAAAGATATCTCTTTAACTTCTTCACTTTCACCTCCACCTCCACTCCTGTTGGGTGTGTGTTTATATACATCATATATACACCCCATGTATATATTAAAATAGCTGGAATAAAAGACACATTTAGCTATGTTTCTTTTCCAGAAAATTCTGAACTTCAGGTAAAAAACACTAATTCGTAGAATTTCACCCTAACTAAAATGTTTAGAGAATTGTGCAACATCTGGATCAGCAACAAATGATACAGATAGTGGTGTGTCTAGCAAGCATACCTCTCAACTGTCCCTGATTTGGGCTCACAACTTTCATAAGCCACTCCTTAAAAAAATGGCATTTCTATCATGAAACAGTAGTGAGTTGGAACATATATAGTCATACACTGTAGTCTAGGTTTCCTTCAGAAAATGTCTTCCACAATAAGCCACACAATATAGCAGACTTATTACCCTACTATTAACATTTTGAAGAAATGCCCCAGATTTTGTAAACCTAGTCCCTGATTTGTAAGGTAGGAAGTATGCTAACAAGTTTCAGTAGGGTGCAGCAGATATGACATCGGAGGAACAATCTATGATCAGGGCTATTAAGTTAAAATATAGTACATGAGATCAGCAACTTGACATTTAAAAGCCATAGCAATCCATTTAAAAATGTTCTGACAGTTGACTGGAGATAGTACATTGCCAAACACCAGCATGTCATGATCAACATTTCCTGGGTCAGACAATTAGAGGGTATATTGCCCAATGCATTAGGTAACATGTTAATTTTAGTCTTGACATTTTGGTTGGAATCTTGGCTACGTTACATATAACCAGTAAATAATTCAGATGCGTATGGGTTTCCACAATATACTGAAACCACAATGGAGGTCTTGGTTCCTGCAAGAAAAGCTAAAATACTGCTTTTCATTTTCACACATGAATTATGATAACAGCCAAATATGATATTTACTGCACATTTACTTGATCAAATACAAACTGTAACAAAACTCCTCAACCACAAAAACATTTCGAATGTACTCCATTGGCCCACATTAACTTTTAACCACAGTGTTGCAGTGCTCTGCACAATAGTACTGCAAAGTTATGTAATATTGGAAACTTTCACGTTACTGGTGTCTGAGTGGAAGAGGAAGCAGATGCCAGAGTGTGCTCATTGAGAGTGGCCATGGTTGGAGATCGGTGGGATAAGGAGGTGAGAGGAGGAGGAGGCAAGTAAGGGGTTCAGATTTTGGCTTTATCCTGGGAGTCTGTCAGCAGTGACTGGTGGGTTGGTACTGCTGTGATTTATAAGCTGGCCCCCTCTGTTGCTCCATCGCTCTCTCTCATTGTTTTCTGCTTGTTGTTTCACTCTAGCTGCAGTCTAATGAAGTCGAGACACTTGAGTTGAAATTGCATTGCAAGCTTAAAATCATGTTTCTGGAGAAAAAAAACAGAGTCCAGAAATCAAAGAAAAAATAGTTCAGCAATGGGGGGGGGCAGAGAAAAGCTCTGTCTGCTGAGGGGAGGCCATGACATCACACAGCAGCAGTGAGATGTGAGATGTGTGGACTACACAATGCAGCACTGCAGGAGAAGACGGGACCATTTCCAATCACAGTCCCCCCCCCGTTATAGTGATCCCAAACTGTCTGCAGAGCTCCGCCCATGCAGCAGTGAAAAAGAAAGCAAGAACTCAGTGTCCTGCCTCCCATCCCCACATGCAACATGCTCACCACTGCTAAGGGTCTATCCACTGGGTAGAAGCAACAGGAAAATAACCCGGAATGAAAGCTCAGTGCTCTCACCACCTATATGACCATGGCAGGAAATCTACAGGTCCAGTCCAGGATTTGATTCCAACAAACCATCATGAATTATGGCAACACACATAGCAAAGCATCCTCTCCCTCCAGGAACACTCGAGTTTGCTGTTTGAACTGTCACACAGCTGTAGGAAATCCAGGAACCCAAAAGGCTTCCTCCATTTTAAATGCAGGAAGTCTTCACTGGCTCTATCTTTATGTATAAATTAAGGGCACAACTCTTCTGCAGCACTCAAATGTCCCAAGTTGTTGAATGGAAGTGTTTCTTCTGCTTTTCTGATCCATAGGGAGAGGTGCTAAGTTAAACTTTTGTGTTCAGATAAAGACCGAAAAAGGGCTCTCAGGAAACTGTCCAACATGAGAGCTAATCCAAGATGGCTCCAGGTCTGAGCAGGGACATTAAGGAACATTTAGCACCTCTTTATCAAAATAATCCCAAGAAATAGGTATCTTCAGGGAAACTGTCACAGCTTAAGTTGAAGCTCCTCTACTTAGCTGAAGCACAGACAGTGTGGGACTGGAGCAGGTAAGAGCAAAGAATCCTAAAATCCTTTTTGTCTGCTCCACTTTGTACCAACTTGTCTTTGAACCACCATGTGCTGGCAACAGAGTTGTTTGTCTCTGGTCTCTGGACAATGGAGGCCCATCAAGGAGACCACCAGGGGGAGGAGAGAGCTCTTATTGTCTCCAGGTAAATGGCCACACTTGTTGGAACCAGTTGGCCTGGAAGCAACTAGCATGCTAAAAGGAGATATCAAGGTTTGAGGGGAGGAGGGGTTGCCTTTAAAGAGGAATGAAGGAGCCCATTCAGATGGGTCCCTGCCATGCACTGGCTGTTTGTGCTCTGCAGTGCTGATTGATCTTAGAAATGTTGAGTTAATCAGTATAGGGTCTTCCTGCTCCAAACCAGATTGATTAGTAAGGGTTACTGACAGGTCTGTAGGGAAGGGATCACACTTGGCTTCAAGCTGTGTTGGGCTTCTAAAACACAACTTTTTATAACTCCATCATGGCAAGTCACTTAGGCAAAGAGACTGAGAGACTCTAAAACCTCTCCATGCAGAGGATTCACCCAAACACTGGGGTGACCCAGGAATCAACCTACAGCATCGACACTGATGGATGTGACAGCATCTCAGAGCTGGAGTTTGCCTTCAAGGGGTACCATGGACATGCAGCAGTCACAAACCTAAAGTATGGAGACCCAACAGGCAGGATGTGTGCCCATGGGCTCCCCAGAACCTGGTATCCCTTCCTGTCCAGTGAGGTCTTGTTGCACAGAGGGATGGGGTAAGGCATCCTGCTTATCCAAATGGTACATATACGTCTCTGAGGGTGGACATAAAGAAGGAGAAGGAAGAGAAGGACCCCAAACCCAAGGGGCTCCATGTTTGGCTCCCAGCTTAGGGCTTTTTATGGGCACCACCCTGGAACTCCAGCATCTTGACCCCAATATCTTCAGGGGGTCTCAGCTCCAGTCTCTCCATCCCCTCCAGAACTTTAGGGCCCATGCCTGACAAGCAGGATGGGCCTTCCATCAACCCCCAGGAGTAAGAGTAATAGCCCATGGCCAAGCAGATAAGCAGCAAGGAGACAGGCAATGACAGCAGAGATAAGGTAAGCCTTCTCAGATAATTGCATGGGGGGATAAATATTACATAAACCAGTGGTTATAGAAAGAGCAAACTGCAACTACTCATTGCCTCTTTTATCTACCTCTGTCCCACTGACCTCTCAGCTAGCTGACATTGTGTTGCCACATGGCTCCCGGTATCCACACACTGTACAGTCTGGTCCTGACTCCATGATTGTTTGGAGTAGATGCCCAAAATCCTACCTGTTCTGACTTTGGCTGGAGTTTCTTAATGTGAGTAACGCTAAGAGGTCCGATGTGCATAGTAAAATACTTTTTGAGTGTAAACATGAGTGGAGGGACTCTGAAGCATTAGGTTATGATTACATGGGCTATTTTAATTGGTGTTTATGCCACAATATCCCAGGTTTAGTCACTTAACATCACCTTCAACAATGGATGTGAGAAGTATCTGGGACTGCTGATGCTTATGAGAATGGATACTGAAGGGGCTGGAAGTATATATTTACAGCAGCTCCTGGGCTGACTGGAAATTATCCTTATTCTGTTATTTATTTATTTAGATATTCAGAAACAACCTTTGTGCTTGGAGCTCATTTACAAAGGTTCCACATCAAGAGTTACATAACATAGCTTAGTGTAGCAAATGGACCAGCAGTTTAGGTCAACATCAGGGATATTAAGTATATACAACATATACAACCACATACAGCCAATGCAAGTTAATTAATCAGTGCATATTTCCATGATATGGAGTGTTCTACAATAGAAGAAAAAAACTCCACAAGAGATACTCTGCCAGCACCGAGCAATATGGAATTGTCACTAGAAGAACATCAATAGAGTCTAATTGGTGAGTTGGGACTGGGAGAAAGTGGAAGGGAGGCACAGGGGAGGAAGGACATGGGGTGGATGGGGGGGTCAGTGGGAGAGGACAAAGGCTGAGGGAGAGAGTGTGGGATTAGAAACCAATTCCTTGACTCCAACTAAGTGGGTCAAGGTACTGCAGGGCAACAGGGAGAGAGGTTTTTATTGGTTGTTGGTGGAGCTCAGGTTAGTTTTCAGATAAGCAGTTGCAGCCATTAGAATTGGCAAGGTGGAGTTTTAACTTCTTTTTAAATGTGTTGATATTGTTTGCTCTGGCAAGTTCAGCAGGAGTTCAGTGAGCCAGTGTGGGGCTCTGTAAGTGAAGGACTGTTGCACCAGCAAGGTTCTTCGGAACAGTACAAGGAGTGAACTCCGAGCTATGCCTCTGGTGAAGTGCTCTGACTGGGAGAGCTGTAGCAGGTTGCAGATGGCAGGAGGGGTGAGACTCAATAAAACCTTCTTTCCCATGAGACAGAACTGGTAATTTACATGCCCAGGTAAATTCAGCCATTGTGTTTGGGTGTAGGAATTACATGTATGGGTAAGCCTGTCAGTTCCCAGGATGAGTCAGCAGGTTTTGTTGAGAGCAGTTCTGACACATTTAAGTGCTTTGTCAGAGGTAGTGCTATATATCACCAGCCCATAATCAATGACTGATATTACTGAACTGGTGACAGCTAGGTGCAAAGCCACTGGGGTAAGGTAACTTCTATGTCTATACAAGATCCCTAGCCTGGAACTGACAGTTCTTACTATAGTATCTATGTGGGAGGTGAAGGACAAGGGGTCATCTATGTGCACTCCAAGGTACTTGCATGTTTTCACTTGTTTCAAGGATTCATTCTTGTTTACTAAGTTAAGAACTGGAGGTTTTTCTTTTTGGCATGTGGCTAATGAATAGCAGTCTTTTTTTTTGTAGTTAATCAGTAGTTTGTGACTGGCAAATCAGTCCTCAAGCTGGTTGAAACTGTTTTGTATGCCTTTGGTGAGCTGGTCTAGTTGACGGTTGTGATTAAGAGGAATAATGCATGACAGGGTGTGTGTCGTGCTGGGATAATGCTACACCTGGGGTGGTTGTGCATGAGGCCGCAGGCTGAGTGCATCCAATGCTCCAGACGTGGTGTTATACCAACGTGACATACACCCTGGAGTGCAGTATTCATATTATACAATGACTCATGTATAAAAAAAAATGAAAAAGATGAAAAAGTACTTTTAAAAGTTTATTTTTAATATTTGTTCTCTGGGCAGGTATACTTTAAAAAAAAATAATGCCAATTGACTTAGCCAGTAGGTGAAGCTGAAGTGATGTTACTCTGGCTCTGTGACTTTGTTTCCCTAACCTTGTTTTTGTTGTAGACAGTTGTTTTGTGATCTAGCCTCTGTGTCTCCCTAAAGCTGTTCCCCCCAAATAGCTCTGTATTAAGACCGCAGCCTTTTTCATGCTGGATGAATTTTTTCATCATTTTGCGATGCAGGAAAGTTCCCGGCCCCATCGTCCACTCGGCATGGAGATTGGGTTTCACAAAAAATGTTTCATGATACAGTTGGCTGGAGTTTACTTTTGTACCGGGAGAAGGCAAAGAAGAAGAAAAACTGTGAGTATTTAAAGCGCAGTTCAACTGGCGTGCTGACTGAGTGACCGCGTGAGTCTGTTTGGGGGGGGTAGGGTGACCTAATGGGGATGGCAAAATTCTATTGAAGCTGATGGTAGCAGTCTCACAATGATTTTATTGCTTCTCCCGGTACAGTGGTCCTTTGTTTGTAGTGGGACCGGAAAAAGATAAAATTTAACTGAAGCACTGTGTCACGCATTGTGTGTTTTCAGGCCAGGAAACGAGTGGGGGCTGGTGAAGATGTGAAGGTGATTACGGTGAAGCTGACTGCACTAACGGTTTAGTGATTTCTTTTATGTTATTTAATGTGGTAATTTGTGTGGTGGGACTAGATCCATGGTGTTGTGCTAGGATAACACCACGGGTCAAGTTCTACAGTGACGAAACACAGCCTGAGATTCTTTCCTGCCATTGTATAATAATTATTATGGCATCGTCAGCATAGAGTATAATTGTGGATGGACAGGCATCAGGTAGGGTGTTTAAAAATAGGCTAAACAGCAAGGTCCAAGACTGCTAGAGACACCTTCCTTGCACTGGACTGGGCTGGGCCTCTCTTGACACATTGGGATCTACTTGTGAAGTAATCTCTGAACCAGCCAAAGGAGACATGGGACAGGAGACATGGGACAATCCAAGTTCCAGTAATTTTTCCAGCAGTATGTGATGGTTCACTGTGTTGAATGCTTTAGTAAAGTCAATGAAAATTGACCCCACTAGGTGCCCACTGTCGACAGCCTCATGGAAGAGGCTCAAGAACTCAGTTATGGCTGTATTGATGCTATGGCATTTGTGGAACCCATGTTGCTGGAGGCATTGCAGGTTATACAGTATTTTTGAAGATTTTCATTCAATTGATCAGACACTATCCTCTTTAGGGCCTTGCATAGGGGAGATAATATGGAGATGGGATAGTAGCTGGATGTAATTGTGTGGTCTACGCTTTTATATACAGGTGTAATAATGGGCCATTTTCCAGAGAGACGGGAAGGTGGCTACAGTGAGTGATTTAGTGAAGATTTTTGTAATGGATGGTATTACCTCCTTCAGGGCGAATGCCACCAATTTCATATTAATGTTGTCCCTGCCCATACGAGTTTTATTTAGTACCCTTTTGACATATTTCTTGGCTTCATTAATGGTGATTTGTTTGAAGTAGAACTGTGGTGTAATTTGCTCCTGGGGGAGTGTAGGAGATTTTTTTTTTTTATTATTTAGTTGTTTAACCAGGTATAGCACACTAAGCTGAAAGCTTTTTTACAGGAGCGACCTGGGAGCACAAGGAGGTTAAGTGACTTGCTCAGGGTCACACAGTATGCAAGTGGAAGCTGTGGGATTCAAACCCAGGTCTGGTCTGCTGGATGTCACTAAATTTGCAGCTCAGAGCCTTAGACCACTGCGCTATACTGCCTCCTTTGAGGGTTGAGGAGATAGAGAGACTTTTGAGGACAGATAGTGGGAAAGGAGTGTGCTCAGGTCCATAAAGGCTCTATTAAAGATGTCCGCAATGGTGTGGGTGTCGGCTTGCATCACTGAGACCTGGCTGCATGAGAATTTTAACTCCTGCTGGGTACTCAGTGATTCACTGCCCGAGATTAGATCACAGGGAAGGGGTTGTGGTCTGTTTTAAGACTGAACTTGTCCTCATAAGTGTACCAGTTGAGGAGACTGAGTCATTCAAGTGTACCATGGTAGCAGGTGCCAGTTGTAGGCTCTCTCATCTACCGTCCACCTGGAGATGGGAAGTTGTTCCTTCAGAAAGTGGTGAACTTCATCATTGACACGGCATTCGAGTCACCCAGACCAAGGGTTCTGGGTGACTTCAATGCCTGGATCGATAATGAATTCTCGCAGTTTGGACAGCACTTCCTCCAGCTGATGTCATAGCTGGTCCTTACACAGATAGTTACCACTGCCAAACATAAACACGGTCACTCCCATGACTTAGTCTTCCTCCTTGGGATCAGGCTTCTGATCTGGGAGTGGAACAAGTCAGATGGTCCAATCACTACACTGTAGAGTTTAGTTTTAGTGCACCCTCATAGGCCTACCCCTGTGGAGATGGTCAGGTATTGCCTTTACAAGATGTTAGCTCTGAAGGCCTGATGGAGGTACTTGACCTATTGATCCTTCCAGTGGCAAGCAGTGACCCAGAGGCCCTCATGGCAGCCTATAATACAGCTATTTCAGTTGCCCTGGATGTCATTGCTCCTGTCTGCGTTCATTCTCTCTCTCCTGTCACACTTGGTCCCCATGGTTTGATGGAACCTTGAGGGAGATGTGGTGACTAGAACGAAGGTTAGAGTGTTGCTGGTGGAGATCCTCCCTTGATACCGACCACCTTAGATTGATGGAGCATTATCAAGCCTATCAATCTGCAATCACCCCTAAGAAGGCAGAGTTCCTGTCCAGGGAGATTGTGGTGGCTCAGAATTGACCAGCTCAGCTTTTTCACACTGTAGACAGACTGTGCAACCCAGCCTGCCTACAAGTTTGAAAAGCCTTTTCACCAAGCAGAGTGTGATGAACTTGCTTGATTCTTTGAAACTAAGGTGACTGACATCAGGGCAGCACTCCATCCAGCACACTCTAAGGGTGTTGCTCTGGATCAGTGCATGGCTGCTGCTCCTCAGCATTCATGGAGTACCTTTGACCGACCAGAGTTCATAGATGTCATGCGGATTGTCCAGAGTGCATGCCCTATGTGCTGTAGTTTGGACCCAGGACCAAGTTCCCTGAGTTTGGGTTGTAATGATTCCATTGGTCCAGTCCTTGCATGGATAGTTTGGTGCTCCTTGTAAACAGGTGAGTTTCCTAGCTCCCTGAAGGAGGCAGTGGCACAATTCTGAAGAAAGCTTCTTGGACCCCAAATGCATGAAAGCTACAGATCTCACTCAAACCTTCCCCTTTGGAAGGTGATTGAGAAAGTAGTGGCCGTACAGCTGGAGAACCATTTGACCATCCCAACCCCTCCAGTCCAGTTTTCAAAAGAGGCATAGCACTGAGACAGCAATGGCCGACCTATGAACAGGTGCGTAATCTGGGAGTAATTTTTGACGAAGGACTGACTCTGCTTTCACAGGTGTCTGCTGTCATCAAGTCTTCTTTTTATCATCTGAGGAATATCTCATGGATTAGGCATCTTGTTGCATCCAGCGATCTTCCTACGCTGGTCCATGCATTTGTATCCTCATGCTCGGACTACAGTATTGCAATTCCCTCTACCTAGGGCTACCTGGGGTGTAAATCTGCCACTTGCAGCTGGTTCAGAATGTAGCAGCCTGGCTTCTGACAAGAACTTCTCATTCCAATCATATTTCACCAGTGCTGTGTGAACTGCACTGGATGCCAGTACAGTGGCGGATTTCCTTAAAGCAGGTCTTGTGACTTTTAAAGCTCTACATGGACTGAGCTCGGATTACGTGAAAGAGATCCGGTCCCTTACTGCCCTGGGCGATTGCTCTGCTCAGCTGAGGGTGTCTTTGAAATCTTCGGGGGCCCATGCATTTATGAATACGGCCCCTACCCTCTGGAATTCTCTACCCATTAGTTACGGAAGTGCGTGACTGTGGAGGGATTTAAACAGGCCCTGAAAACATACTTGTGGTGTAAGGCATTTGGTGTTTAAGTTTTGTATTTTAACTGTACATGTATTAGTTGTTTTATATATTTTTAAGACTTCAAAATATTTGATGTGTTTTTAAAATCTGTAAGGTGCCTTGGCTTTTGAAAGGGTGCTATAGAAATAAACAGTATTATTATTATTAGTATTAGTGAATTTATCACTGGCATTTAGCAGTATGGGAGGTGTTTTGGGGTCTTTTTCTGTCAAGTCCTTGATGTTGTCCCAGAATTTCTTACTATTCCCCTCAGTTTCTTTCCAACTGGCTCTTATAGTAGTTAGCTTTGGCCTACTTAATATCTTTGGCTCATTGGTTTCTGGCTGCCGGATATTTTTGGAAGTCATGTGGTGCCCCTGTGGCCTTTGCCTTGTGCCATAGATTGTCACGTTCCTTCAGTTGTTTGAGTAGTGTTCTGGTGAGCCACCCATTATGTACACCCCAGGTTTTCCTCTTTCTTTCTGGTGCAAAGATATCACATGCAGCATTAAACCTGGAAATCAAGAATTCCAGGGCAAGATCAATGTCTTGTATTTCATCTAGAGCCGACCAGTTGGTCCTGGCGAGATGGGTTTTGAATGAGTTTAGGAGACCTCTGCTGAGTACTCCACTGCTTATGACTGAGGGGGCTACTTTTGCCAATTTGTTGGCCAGAAACAGAGGATAGGCAAGTGGTCACAGTGTACTAGGAGAACTGTGACCTGAGACAGTTTTGAGGGGGAGTTAGACAGGATCCAGTCGATAAGAGGTACTATTCCCAGTTTTGTAGTTTATTCTAGTTGGCTCAGTAACCAGCTGAGAAAAGTACACCCTAGGCTACCAGATCCTGTTGGGGGACAAATTCAGGGGAGAGTCAACTTATACTGAAATCCCCCACAATGAGTAACTCATTGTTTTGTTTAGTGCCCTAATAATGTCTATAACTTTTTCCAGGCCAGATTTTGCTTTACCATGTGGCAGGTATACTGTGGCAACAGTAATAGACTTGTTCTAAGTACCCAGTAACAGTTTTATGGCTAGTAACTCAAAGTCACTAGATCTAGCTGATATGGGGAGCACTTGGCCATGGAGGTGGCTTCTTCTGTAGATAATGCACCCACCTCCCCAGTTGCTGATTCTGTCTTGCCTAAAGGTGATGTATCCATCCATCAGATGACAGAGGTCATTATGTTGAGGGACAGCCACTTTCAGTGAGGCAGATGACATCTGGCTTGTGCTGGGAGACCCATGCCTAGAAATTGGCAAGCTTTGGCAGAAGGCTGCTGATATTTATTGAGGCAATCTTCAGATGTCTTTGTAGCACCCTCCTGTATTGTGCCACAGGTGCCAGGCTAGGATTCAGGTGGTCAATCCCAGAGAGCAGCAGCAGAATTATGATGACCTTCCAGGTGTTGATTCTCTGTGGGCAGATTATTATTTTTCTCTTGAGGAGTTATGGTTTCTGAGGCTTAAGTATGGATTGCCTGATGGTTACAGGCAATGTGGAGAAAGGTTTGATTAGCACGCTGTATAGTGTTTGTGCACATTGTAAATCATAAGGCGATAGTGTAAGAGCAAGGTCAGGGAGATTCATGAGCTGTATCTGGGGAATGGAGTGGTTGACACATTATTAGTGGGAGATCCTGGGCATAATGAGAGGTTATGGGAGAGCTTGGCAGTGTAGTGACAGATACTATATTAACGTAGCTACTAATTTAAGTGGAGGGCACATTGTATTCCAAGATAGGTATGCACCGCAGAAAGGGGTTAGGAGAGCTAAGTGTAAATGGTGGGGGGGGTTGAAACAAATGCAGAACTCCTGCCTGAGGCACAATAAAATGACCACTGCTTGGTTGCTGAACTGTGTGAGCATGTTAGGATCCTTGAGGAGGATATAAAGCATATGCCTCCCCCCAAAAAACACGGGATTGCTGAGGTTGGTATTCTATGTTGGACATGGTGGGGATGCAGTAACCATTTGTGAAATAAAAAAAATTCCTCTCTCCTTAACAGCATTCCTAGCTGTCACCATTGTGCCTCTGCTTCCTTGAATAGTAGCTCTTAAACATGAATGGGTTGGCAACGTTTCTACTGTAATGTTGTAACCAGTAAGTTATAAATAATTAAAGAAAGTAGCTGCTCTTATCACTCGCTTTACCCACCCAATGATGACTTACCCAGCGGCAGCAATGACCCGAAATAGGAAAGCTCTCTGCTCAGCCTGCTTCACCTGCTGCTGCTCACTGCACTTTACTCACACAACTTTGAGTCCAGCAACCTTTCCACAATGACGCACAAATGCTGACATCCCTTCAGAGGATGGGTCAATGTCAGAAAGCATTCCAGTGACTGTTGGGAAGGATGGGTCAGCTCTGGATGTCAATGTCTGCATCAGAGACTAGCCAGTGGCTCAAGTCACACTCCAAGACAGCAGCACAGGTTGACAGAGCACTGTGCGGGAACATAAGAAGAGAGGGGATGAATACAAGTTCACCAAAAGGGATGTTAAATGTGAACAAAGTGCATACTATGCATGATCATGCATCTTTCTGAGTCTTCTTGGTCTGATGCCCCACCCTGCAGTCCCACATCAAATCACAGCAAACCATGGTCAGAGACAATATGGCTGCACGTGATGTTGATGCTGTTGTGTGGAAATATTGATGAGATATGGAGAAGCACTGCAGTGAAGGTCAATTATCAAGGTTAGTTTATTACTGAATGTAAAAGAGAGAAAAAAATGGTTGGAAAAAAATGGTACAAATTATGCAATCCAAGTGGTATAGCAGGAAACAGCACACAAAGTGCAGACATGTTTTGCCTTTTGTATTAGAGGGAATGTTTATGGTATATACAAGTACTGGAAATAATTTCTTAGTTTTTGTGGTGTTGCAAGAGTTAGTTTTGACTGTTGAGAGTCAGTTGAGTCTGGCATTAGTGTAATTTTCTTCTCTTGTTTTTTGGAGGTTTAGTGGTAGTACTTGGTGGAGTTGGCGTACTGTGTTCTGTGTCAGAGAAGTAGTCACTGTGAAGCTCATTAATGTCATCACATGGAAGGTGGCTTTTAGAAATGATTTTGGTTTGTTGCAGTCACAGAGCAAGCAACTGGTAGTGTGTCAAGAATGAAAGTCTCTAAGTTGTCTGTTCATGTATTTAGGAAGATGGCGTAGTATGTCTGGGTTGATTGTCATGAATAGTAGTTTGCCTTGACTGAAGAATGTGAGTTGAATTTGTTGTTCTTCAATGTTTTCTAGCACAACAATGTCAATGTTTTTTCTTCGGTGGGTGCCTCTGCAATCTGTAAAGAAAGAAGGTTAGAAGGATTGTAGAGGAATTTAGGATGGCTTATAATGCATCAAATTTTAATAGGTATCAAGTAGTAGGAGCAGTCACAAGTAATAGATTGGCATATCGAACAGCAGGTTAGTATTTAGCATCCCTTTTTGGCAGACCATCCCAGAAGACTGTTGTATCTTTGTTTGGGCATGGCAGATATTTTACCCCTGAAATCTGCATCCTGAGCAATTTGTCTTCTTTATTTAACAATAAAGAAAATGCTATTATGGCAATGATTACCTTGGTCACAAAGCTATTGATTATGAGGCACTGGCTAGATAAAGAAGTACCAGTTTACAAAGAATGGGTTCTAGAAATTTAACTTCTTTGAATGCTAATAAGGAATGTTTTGGATAATGAACAGTAGGAAAAGTGCAAGCAGCAGAAATATTATGAAACTGTATATTATTTAATAGGTAAGTGTTGAGAAGCAAAAGGAGCACATTGTCTGACAGGAAAATTTGATCTGAATGTAGTTTATTAATGAAGTAGTGGGTAGCATTTGTGACGATTGGGTATGTAGTTTGGTAAGAAAGGGGTGTTGGTTAGAGTTGTAGGATGTGTTTTGAAAACTTACTGTGAAAGTTGATGTTTTTGAGGAGTTGAACATCACTTCTGCATTAAATTTGATGTGTAGAGGTGTGATGTGGTGATGTAGTCTCCCTTAACAATTGCTGTTGAAGCATGTTCTTTCCACAGTGAGCATTTCACATTGTCACTTGAGTCCTCTGTGGTTATTGTTCTTATGTTGGTTGCTCTTCCATGGACTAGAACAGTTTGAAGAGGTTGATCCTGTTGGTGCAAGTCAGATAGGAATATTAAGTAGTTGTTGAGAGAGAAAACAGAGACACACAGATATAGACTTAGAGACACACACATATGCAGTACATACACACACACACACAGGCACATATACTATGTTTGCATGTAGAGTGAATCAATGACTTTGTAATCAATTCATGTCATTCAGATTGTATTGCTGTTGTGTTAACATGGTGTAGAACTGATGAGGATGAAGAACCAGATTGAAAATACTCAGTTGCTGTGCATTGAAATGCAATGGGAATCAGTGTCCTTGTAGGCAAATCTAACTGACTGTATTAGAAGGTGACTGATTCTCATTACATGTAAACTCAGGCAGTAACTGAGAATTTGGAATTTGGTTTGATTCCTATTGCAGCAGTTTCAACAGTAAGTATAGCAGAATAAATTCTGGAATCAGGTTTACGTGTGGAAAGTAATGTGATCAATAAAGTAAAGCAAAGTAATCAATGGTTTTGAACCAGTGCAATTGAAACCACTTGAGCGTGAAACAGGAATCCAACTTTACATGAGCTTGCAATTGATGAATGCAGCATTGAATCCATTGAAACTGGAGTGTGAACCTGATTGAAGTGTTCATGTAACTAAGGTAGTGGAGAGACAGAGTCAGAGACAGATATAGATAGATAGACATAGAGACAGAGAGAGACATACAGAAACAGAGACAGTCACACACAGACACAAGAAAAAAGTCAGATACATAGATATCTACGTATGTAGTCTTGTCTTGAATATGAATAGTTTAATTGTGGTATAAAATGAATAGTGAAAAATGCCAGAACAATTGTGCCAGCAATGGTACAAATTGATTGAAGTGGTAGCATTTTGCTTCAGAGATACTTATCACGGGAGTTGAGGTGGATCAAGAAGCATGTTAGCCTTAGTAGTATGTCTTCTGGGATGTGTGGTGGCCTAATTTTTGAAAATTTAGTTAGCCAGTTAATTAATATGGTTCCATTCCATACAATAACATTCCAGAGGAGAAATCCAGTTTGGGGTTGAATTGTGTCATAGTTTTATGTGACATATGAACATGCTCATATAGCATTAGTGTTGTCAGCTAGCACTAGGTGGTATAGTTGCTTTTGTTGTAGCTGACTGGTTGTGTAGTGTGTAATATTGCTTTTCTTGACAATGCAACAGTTGAAGGCAATTTGGTGTTGTCAGAATTCTTCATGTCGACAAGGTTGTTAGTGGTGTACATCTTTAAAGAAAAGAATGTACCAGTATTATAAAGTTTATAATTGAAGCCACAAATGTTTGTGATTGCTGTAGTAGGATTCAAAGGTACCATATTGTTGAATGTGAATTGATGTGTAAATGTAATCTAGTGCTGATTTGTAATCAGTTGTGTAGTTAGTTTTAAGTTGTGTGCATTTAAATGTTTGCATGTAGGTGGTTACAGCTGTGTGTGAAGGACTATGTCTGATGAGGTCAATGTTGAAATCACCAGTGATAATGTAGTGAGTGGTTGCTATGTCTTCTAAAGTAGATGTTAGTAAAGTAAAGAGATGTGACAGCAGGATATCTGGTGGGTTGTATAGTGCAAGTATGGTAGGTGTTAGTAAATGTGTGTTTAATGTGAAGTAAGTAATGTCAATGGAGTTCTCTGTTTTGAAATGAGTGTTTGATATTGTGTTGTTTTATAGTACAGCACAAGGACATGCCAAGTATTGGCATTGAAATTGTTATGGAAGAGAGCTCTGTGTATTCTAAGGGTATAGTTAGTAGGTAAGTAGGGTGATGTAAAATTTGGTTCTACTATACTATACAGATTATGTCTGCATTTGTAAAGTTTGTATCAGTAGACATGGAAGAAAAATGTGCCTGTAATTATCGTATGTTACGATAGATTATAGTTATGTTGTTTTGCAAAGGGATGAGTAGGGGTATTTTTGAGTGTAATGTTTTCTGTGTGCATAGACGTTGCATTTCTTGTTTGACTCTATTATTTACAGATACATTTTTTTCGTTGAAGTTATCAAAGTAGATGTTGTTAATGTTAGTTGCAAGGCGATCTATTTTTGCATATGTCTGCTGCGAGATAGGTGAGGGAGACCCTGCTACTGTGGGTCCCCCACTGCACCAGGACTGACGGTGTGATTAAGAAGGAAATAGAAGTCACAACCCTGGGGTTTGAGGTGCCGGCTTGTTGCCACGGTCGGGCAGACCTCTCCTGGAATTGGGAGTAAAAGTGTGGACTGAGAATAGACTTTGAGTGCTCTGAACTGGGAAGGGGTCTGATGTTCCCATGATTGTGCTGTGAAGGGTGAACTTTTTGGGACTCTGTGATGGCTCCAGAAAAGCTGAGGCTATGGAGCTTTTAGGCACCAAATTTTTAAAACAGCCCTGGTGCCTGATTGGCTTCTCTGCCTACAGTGTCATTCGGCCAGCCAGGAGTTAGGCTGCTCCTGAGCCTCATGGCTCATTGCTGTCTGCTGTGAGGGAGGTGAGGGAGACTCTGCTACTGTGGGTCCCCCTCCTGTAATGGGACTGACGGTGTGATTAAGAAAAAAAGAAAAGTCACGACTCTGGGGTTTGAGGCGATGGCTTGTTGCCGCGGTTGGGTGGACCTCCCCTGGAAACAGGAGTAAAAGTGTGGAATGAGAACAGACTTTGAGTGCTCTGAACTGGGAAGGGGGATGTTGTTCCCGTGATTGTGCTGTGGAGGGTGAATTTTCTCTCACCCACCCACCCCATTCCCTCCTCCTCTTAAATGCTTCCTAGCCCCTCCCACTAGCCCGGGGTACCCTACTGCATTCTCCTCCTCCCCTCCTCAGTTGGCCCAGTGCCAGGCTTACTGGTGCCCTATTTCAACTGTACAAGTGTGGATTTACCCTGTTATTACTGGTGCTTGCTCTTAACTAAACTCTATACTTGTATATCAATCCTTGAGCCATAAACAGCATTATATTGTTTTAAAATTAGAGCTACCTTGTACTCATACCTGAGGAGCTTCTGGCAGAACATGAAAAACACAGTTGGAGAATCCGCTAGAGCTCAGATCACTGATATGCATATTGGCAGGGTTAACTGCAATAATCCCTTCACAATTGCCAATACCTTTAATGCTATGTTCACTGACCTGCCAGCTCTACCCTCCCAGCCCCATCAGCCCAAGGACCTGGACTCCCATCCCCCCAATGGGGAATCCCCCTGACCTCTCTTCTACCTCAGAGTCATCTCTGTCTTGGAGACCCAGAAGCTCCTTGCTGGTCTCTCCCCTCACACTGGTGCCGGGCATGACCACCTTGAGCCCAAGCTACTCATCCTAGGGGCCTCTATTCTAGCCTAACCCATCACCCACATATTTAATCAATCTCTAACAGCAGGTATTATTCTGGATATCTGGAAAGTTGCCAATGTTGTCCATGTTCACAAACAAGGTGACCTTAAAGATCTCAATAACTACCGCCCTATAGCAATCCTGTCAGTGATCAGCAAGCTTCTGGAGAAGGTGGTTGACTCACAGCTCACCCACTACCTGCGGGCCCATGATCTACTTTCCCCTGCATAACACAGCTTCAGAAAAGGTCACAGCACCTCCACTGCCCTTGCCGTTGCCATATCTGAGATCAGGTCAGCTACAGATCGAGGTAAACTGACTGGTGCAATCTTTGATCTCTCAAAAGCCTTCAACCGGGTCAATCACTCACTCCTCTGCTTCTCTCTCTCCTGTCCCTTGGATTCTCCTCCCCAGCCCTTGCTTGGATCGCCAACTACCTCACAGGCAGACAGAAGTACACCAAGTTCAACAAGGTCCTGTCTGAGCCCTCCCCGGTTAACTGTGGGGTCCCCCAGGGCTCTGTCCTTGGGCATCTCCTGTTCTCCATTTTCATAAATGATTTGCCCTCAGCCCTGGCTCATGGATGAGCTACTCTTTATGCAGATGACCTTGTCCTCCTGACCAGCTCTCAGAACATCTCTGTCATCACTGCCCAGCTAAACTCTGACTTTGACCAAATCCAAACCTGGCTAAAGGACCACAAGCTCACTATCAACATGCAGAAGACTCAGACCATGCTCTTTGGCTCTACAGCCAAGACAAAAGCTGTCCCTGCCCCTCTAAAGATCTCATCTGCTGATCGGGCCCTTCTACAAGTTGTTGATTATATCAAGTACCTGGGGGTGACACTTAACCCTCAACTTGATTTTGCTTTGCAGATACGCAACACATGTAAGGCCACTAACTGCAAGCTGGGTCTCACATACAGGGCTGTCTCACCCCGGCTGCCCATCTTGCCCTAGCCAGGGAGGTCCCCCTACCCACACTATGCTATGGACTTGTCTTCTTTGCCTAGATCACAAAAAACAGTCTCTCAAAATGGGATACAGCACACAACAGCATCTGTCACTCTGCACTCTGAGCCCCATGCCTCACCCACCGCTGTGAGCTCTACTTCTGGCTTGAGTGACTCCCACTAGAACAGCACCGCACCTTTGTCTTCAGCAACTTCATTGACAATGTGGTTTGAACTGCCACTCCTTCTGCCCTCGCCTTGTCCCTCATACCCACTACCCCTTCCTACCATCTAAGATCCAGTGGATCTCATGTCCTTCTGGCTCCAAAAACTCACACACAAATGGGAGACTGGATCTTCGCTGCATACACACCCCAGTTATGGAATGCCCTTCCAGCATGCACTCGCTCCTCCACCTCCCATCCCTCCTTTAAAGCCTCCCTCTGGGGCTTCCTCAAATCTGCCTCCATCTGTCTCTGCACTTAATGACTGGCTGAGTTCATTACCCAATACCTCTGCTTAAGGTGGAGGGGATCTGCCCCTTACTCACTAGTGAGCTGAAAGCTTTTTAGAAGAAGTGATTGTGTTGGGTCCACTTAGGACCTTCTGCCAATTAACTTGTACACGTTCACTGCCCCATCCTCATGTCTCTGCCTTGTCTCTCCAATCTCCAATTGTACTAATAATTTTTACCTGCTTCCCTAATCTTTTTGGGGCGTTGTTGCCCTGGTATGTTGACTATTGCCCTCCTTGCCTGGACAATGCTGTTAAGCATTGTCAGTCACTATCCAATGCTCTATCGTAAGCATTACTGATTACAGACTTATTTATGGCTCTGCCACTACCACCTCTCTCAAACATTTAACTATCTCACTAAATAAAGCCTGTCGACTCATCACAGGATCCCACCATCTTACCCACACATGTGGCCTCTATTCTCAAACTGGGTGTCTGCAACTCAGCAGTCAAATAAAATACCAAACCTGCATCACTGCCAAGAAAATAATAATGGGTCTTGCTCCTCCTGGAGTTTGTGCTCTCCTTACACCCAGAAACAGCAATGTCAATACAAGCAAGTTCAATCCTCACTCTCTGCAAATCCCCTGGTGTTACACAACCCATGGACAAAGATCATCTGCCTATAGGGCACCCACCAGTCTAAACTCCCTTTGTAGCAATATCACCACCACACCCACACTTGGTGTCTTCAAGTCTAGGTTTGCCTCACCCTGCTTGCCTCCAGCACCTGTGACTGATCATCCAAGCAGTACCTCCATCCTGCTGCCCATGCCTTTGCAGCAAGCACTTTCCTCCAACACTGCCCATCTTTTGGAACTTACACCTGTCTGTCCATGATAAGACCCCCAGGGCTTCCCTGCCTTCCACCCCCTGCTTCCCCCTTCTTCTTTCCTCATGCCCCTCCTCCCCCTCCTACTCTCCACTATTCCAGCTCCTCCTACTGTCCCTTTTCCTCCATCATTACCTTTCACTCTACGATCTTCTCTCCCCTCCACCCTAAACCCCAGTCCAATCTCTGTCCCTATTTCCCCTCTCTCCTTTGAGTCATTAAATTGCATGTCTTGTTAGTCAAATGTTAATGCTTGTTCACTGTTTACAGATACTGTATGCTGAACTCGATGTGGAACCTTTGTAAAATAGCCTCTGCTCAAAGTTATTGTTGCAATTCTAGACTGAAACTAAATAAATAAAAAACCTAATGTTCTTGTATTGCCCTTGCTTTCCTTTATTCTCCTGAATGTACCTTTTACTTGAATGTTCTTGAATGTACCTCTGTAATCTCCCAGGTCACACCTGAAAACAAGCACTTGGTTGTCTAGTGTGCTTACCTGGTAAACAAAGCAAATAAATAAATATGTTGTAGTATATCTCCTTGAGTGTGATGAATAGTGCATGCAGAGGCTTGTCTTAATGGGCACTGTAATCTTATAATAGTGAAATGAGCTTTACCATATTGAAATTGCTTTGATATGGGATGAATTGGTGTCCAGTTTTGTGATGTATGACTGTGGTATAAATGCTGATAAGTCTGTCGTTGAATATTGCCTATTGTTGGAGAATTTAATAGATCCAAACAATTTGTGGATCAGAAGCACCATTTGTTAGTCCATCTTCAACATTGATATTTGAAGTTAGATCATAATGTAGGGAAGTGGCAATGTGGAGTGTGTGGTAAAGTCCCATAGTTTTAGTGGGTTTTTTTTTGGGGCAGAGTGGATATTATTTTTTCTTTTATGTTGGATAGTAGAGAACATGTTGTGGTGTCCTGGGCATAGTTAATGAATGGCTTATTCATTTTTGTACAGGAGGTGAAGATAAGATTGTTGATGTGATTGACTTTGGCATTTGTGGACATGATATGTGGTAATGTTTCAAATGGAAATGGTGGACTGATTTGATGAGAAGAGATTATAGAGATGTCATGTGGTGTGTGATGTCCTTCTCTATGGCGATTTAGTAGTTCTGCAAAATGGGTATCTTCCTTTTGGCACATTATTGTTTGCCATTCAAAGAGTGTAAAATGATCTTGCCATAGATTGCATGCAAATGGTCCATAGTCATGTTTTAGGTCTTCAAATATGTAGCTGTCAAAGACTGGCTTTAGTTGGAACAAGTCACCTATGGCAACGATCGATATTCCACCAAAGGGTAGGGTGTTTCCTTTTATTTCTCATAGACAATTGTTAATGTAGTTAAACAGGTTATTTCCAACCATTGAGATTTCAGCAATAAAAAGAACTTTTAGATGTATGAGTTTACATTGTAATGTATGTCGGTTTTCAGAAGTTAGAGGTTTGTATGCTAGTTTTTGAGAGGCTGGTATGGTGAATAAACTGTGTGGAATATGACCATTGATGTTAGGTGCTGCCTTTCCGGTGGGTGCTGCCATGGCTAGGTAGCATGTGTCTGGGCTTTGTCCTGGTTGTTTATTGAAGAAGCATAAGACAGATTGGTACAGGGCAGTAGTGACGTAGCTTTTGCCAACTCCTGCTCCCCCGAGCAAAAGGTGTAGCAAGGTTTTTCTGATATTTTGAAGTGATGTAGGTGATGGTAAATAAATGTTAATTGTTCTGAGTTTTAGTGGTGCATAATGTTGTAGTATTCTTTGTCTTGAATGAAGTGCTGTATTAATGTATGTTGTTGGCTTAGGGGAGGTGAATCGATATTAAAAGATAAGTCATAAATGGTATGAAGTGGTGGTAGAGCATAACTCATAGCATAGGTGGTAGCATGTTGCAAGTATTAGGATGGGATGGAAGGTCTTTACAGAGGTTGTAGAGGTCTTCACATAGTGTTTGTTCAATCACAGTTATATCAATGTTTTGATTGTATGTTTTATGAGGTTTATCTATAGTGGTTTGTAAGGCCTTGTAAGTGTCATAGTAGGTGTTGTGTTGTAGTATTTCTCTTTCATTGCACCATGGGTGGAAGAGGAAAAGTAGTTCTCGGTAGTAGTTTTCTGGGTAAGTGGTTTTATTGAAATGACAGTATTGGAGAATATTTTTTTCCTGTTGAAGGGGCCTGATTGTTTGTTTGATGCTGTGGAATGGTGTTAGACTCATCATCGCTATGATTTTCAGGTAAGAATCCATTGTAGTCATGTTGTTGACACGTTTGTTTGTACAGTGGATTGTCAATGCATGCTGCAAAGTCAGCCAAAGTGTATGACTCCAAGATGTGTGGTCGTCATTGGTAACATAATCTGGTGTTGTCGCATTCTGTGTGAATGTTGTCATCATTTAGTTTGGTAATTGTATCTAAGTCTTTTTATTAGTAGTGGTCTGATTTCTGCTGTGTGCATGTCAATAAATTTAAAGGTACGTGAAGTACAACATAAGGGTATTTGATGTACTAGATATGCAGCCTTTTGTGCACTGATTTCAGTACTGTTTAAGAATCTATTGCCTACGTGATGGAGTTGATGTTTAATGTTTGGATCAGTTTTAGCATCTTGTGTTGCCTGATCTAGCAATTGGTTCATGCCGTGTGACAGTTTTGAGATATAGGATACTATATACATGGCACATGCATAAGGATCTAGTATATACTGAAGGTCCATATTTGCTCTCCATGCTGCAAGAAGTATGGGATTGTAGTTATTTTATTTTCCAGTCTAGAGGTAATCTTGTCTGGAAGATGGTGAGTAGATGTATAGTGGATCAAAGTGTAGTAATGTAGTCATCTAGTGTTAAGCAGATACGTTGGAAAAAGACTTTGAAATGCAGCAATATTTGTTTTTAAGATATTTTTTAGCGCGTTGTGAATAGCAGCAGTGTTTTTTTTGCAATCTGTGAATTGGTGGTGTTTCATCAGGTGCCAGTGGTTGTAAAATGCTAGTGGTAATCATGGGGTAACCCAGAAAATGAAAGTGACACTTTTTTTTTCCTTTAGTACGACATGTGCGCGAGTGTGAATGTGTTTTTAATGGTATGAGGTATTTTAAATTTTCCTCCTGTGTGGTATTGCAGGAGATATGAGTGTTAATGAAATTAACAATATCAATGTCATTGTCAATTGTGTATCTGAGTGAGTTTTCCTTTCAAAGTAGAGCATGTATGTGAGGGGAACTGTGATGTTAGAATGCGATAGAAGTAGTTGAGAAGATTTCCAATAGCATTTAATTTGTTTTGTAGAACATTGTGGAAAAGTTGATTAACTTGGTAATCAAAGTGAGGTGCACAAGTGACTGGATCTGATTGCATTAGTCTACATTTATTTTCCCATGTTAGCTATGTTAGTTCTTCATCAGTGTAATTTTTGGAGTCAATATGGATATAGAGGGGGATGGTGATGGAGTAATTGTGGAAACTGCATTATCTTTATCTAACAAGGAGATTGTAAACTTAGTTATACCAGAAAATAATGACTTAGTCATACACAAGCTAATCTTTTATTGATTTTTCAGTGAATAACAATAGACAAGGTAAAAATAATTGATATTGGGCCTTTGAATCCAGGTAATAAAGCACCACCACAAATTTTTGTATTAGGAGACTCCATGTTATCAAACCTAGATAGAAAATATGTAACCCCAGTAAAGCTACCCATACATTATCTTGTTTTCGTGGTGCCCAGATTCATGACATAACTAGAATGAGTAGACAGATTCTACAAAACTGTTGTGAAAATGATCTTGCTTTAATTCATGTTGGGGTCAATAACGTATGGCATCAGAATGTCCAGCAGATCAAAGAGGCGTATGTTGGTATGTCAAATATTCTTGCTGATTAGCCATTGAAATATTATGGTTTAAACTTGATGATAAATCATTTCCAGTTACATTAGGGATATGTTATAGGCCACCATCTATGGACTCTGTTAATAATGAAAACTTTTATAATTACTTGGAAAATGTCAATTTAAATACTGATCCCTTTCTGATGGGTGATTTCAATTACCGGGTATAAATTGGTTTAATGGAATAGGTTCAAATAAAAAAGAAAATAAATTAATTGGTACAATTGCTCATCTTGGTTTAGACCAAATTGTTAACATCCCAACAAGAGATAATAACATTTTAGACTTAATATTTACTAATATAAAAGAAGGCATTGACATCCCAGGTACTATGGCTCCAATAGGTAATAGTGACCATTTAATGGTTAAATGGTCAATCAATTATTATAAAAAAAATTCCAATGGTATAACCAAATTCAGAAATTACAAGATGGCATGTTACATAGCTATTAAAGAGTACCTAATGAGGTGGAACTGGAAAAATGAATTATTTGGGTTAGCAGTGGAAGAAATTTGGCATAGAATAAAAGAAAAAATTGATTTTTGTAGTTCAGAGTGGGTACCAATTAAAGTTAAATATATTAGAAAGACAAGGCTTCCACCTTGGTTTTCAACTAAAATAAAAGATTAGTATTAGCTAAAAAAGGCTTTCAATAAATATAAGAAAACAAATCTGATTCTAATTGGTTGAAATTTGTTCTTAAAGCAAAGAAATCAAAATATGCAATTAAAAAGCTAAAAAGATTTGGAACTTAACCTAGTTAGTAATCAAGGAGATAATAAAAAAAGTTCTTCAATTATATTGGTTCTTTAAAATCTACACTGAATCTAATTGGACCAATAAAAATTAATGAGATTATAAATGATGAACAAATAATGGCTAACAAATTGAATCAATATTTTGCTAGCCTATTCAAAAAAAAGGACTTATTGTTGAATGACAGTCCTTCTGTTCTGGGTCCTGTAGTAGCGTTTACTGTTGCTGAAACTTATTCCATCATTAATTCAGGAAGATCTTCCACATCTGTTGGACCTGATAACATCCCCTCAATATTCTTATTCTTCAAAAATGTTTCATATGAGCTATCTGGTATATTAACATTTCTTTTTAATGAATCAATAACAAAGGGCATTGTTGTTAAAGAATGGAGAGATGCTTTAGTCATCCCAATTCATAAGACTGGATCAAGTCAAGAGTTAAAAAATTATAGACCTATAAGTCTAATGTCTTCTGTATGTAAAATTATGGAAAAACCTATGTCAAATAGAATTAATAAATATATCATGGAAAAAGATCAAACTGATATATTACAACATGGTTTTCAACCTGGAAGGTTGTGTCATACTAATTTAATCAACTTTTTTGAGCCTGTGAGCAACGCCTTGGACATGGGTCTTCCAGTTGACGTCATTTACTTAGATTTTGAAAAAGCTTTTGACTCTGTCTCATATAGTATATTATATGAATGTTTATTACAAATGAAGCTTAATAAATTTATAATTGCTTGGATTATACAATGGTTGACTGATAGAAGACAAAGGGTGTCATTACGAGGATATACTTCTACATGGACTGAAGTTACTAGCGGAGTCCCTCAGGGCTCTGTCCTGGGTCCTATGTTGTTTAATATTCTTATTGCTAGTATGAACACTAAAGATGGTATATGGTTAACTAAGTAAGCAGATGATGCTAAACTTTGTGGGATTGTTAGCAATATTAAGTCCATATCAAATTACAGGATAACTTGAATTTAATCTCAGACTGGGTTACCAATCATAAATTAAAAAGCATGTACCTACTTCTGGGCGTCACCATGCCATGCAGTGGGTCCCATGCACCAGAGCAGTGGCCAGTAGTCAAAGTCACCGAACGATGCGTGAAATATGCCCAAAATTAATAAAATTACAAATAGTAGACGACAAAAGTCGAATGCAGCCGAGTGAGGGGAACCGACAGCTCGTGATGTCAGTAAATGAATCCTGAAAGAAACAGGTAATACTGAGTCTGAGTGGTGCGCGACAGGGAGAAGGGAGGAGCCGAAGCAGTGGGCTACAGAACAGGAGAGCCGCCGAACAAACCAGGAACAGAGGTACAAATGCCATGGAAATGCAGCAGATGAGTGGAGCACAGAAGTAAGGGGCTGAGAACAGCGAGGCAGAAACAGGACCGCAAGGCAACACAGACAAGTCAGGGGCTCAGATTAGCGGGGCAGAAATGGGATCACAAGGCAACACAGATAAGTCAGGGGATCAGAACAGTGAGGCAGAAGCGGGATGGCAAGGCAACACAGACAAGTCAGGGGTCCAGATCAGCGAGGCAGAAATGGGATCGCAAGGTAACACAGACAAGTCAGGGGATCAGAACAGCACGGGATCAGAAGGCAACACAGACAAGTCAGGGGATCAGAATAGTGAGGCAGAAACGGGAACGCAAGGCAACACAGACAAGACAGGGGCTCAGAACAGCGAGGCAGAAAGGGGTTCAGAACAGAACAGCAAGGAATCACAGTAAGCGGAATGCAGTGAAGCTAAAACTGACACAATGCTCTGGAGGTGCTACAGAGCATGGCAGCACAGTGAGTGTAACTGAGTTACCAGTGATGTCACACAGCACTGCACACAGCTACCAGATCTACAGGAAAGGGTCTCATGAATATCACAGTGAACTACAGCAGTCTATAGGTAAACTGTTCCAAGTGGCATGAATTAGTCAGACAGGAACACAGAACAAGTCAGCTGCAATAGGATAAAATGTCACTGTCAGGAAACACTGGAAAACTGCAGTCAGCAGAGAAATGTCAGACTGAATTGGGAGCCATGGCATTGCAGGAGATGCTGAGACAATAAATGTATAGTGGTGAGGTAACCACACTGCAGTAACCGAGTAACATGCAGCAGAAACAACAAACAATGGGGCCAGAAGTAATCCACAGGGGGCACAGCTGCACCTATTCCCATACACTGGATCAGATACTGTCTGTAACGGTACACACACAGTGGAGCAGGAAGGCACACCCTGTAAAGGATGGCCAGGTGTAGATGTGCAACAGTACACCAAGGAACACAGTGCCATGCTGCACAGCAAGTAACACTGATTGCATAGTGCTGATCAAGTGCAGTGCAGGAAGGGCAGTGGATGTGATTGGAATGCAATATCAGTGCTGCATTCACCAGGGTGTCCTGGAGGTGGACCACTGCACCTGCAGCAACAACTGCAAAGTGGAACTGCAGCCACAATGAAAGTACCATAGGGTGGGAAGACATGACAGTGCACTGAGTGGATCAGCTGTAGATGCAATGTCCCAAATGCATGTTGCAGGCTGTCACACCAGGTACACAGGACCTGCTACAATGTGGATGTGGTGTGGTTGGCATAAGTATCCAGTGGGGGTGCTGGTCATCCTGGCATTCAACACCCAGGTCTGCATCATGAGGATGCAGCAGGAACAGCAGACAGCAGGAGCAGGCACTGTGGTATGTACAAAATGCCAGTGCACACATAGCAAGGAAGACAGGGACATAGGCATGTAGACAATGACCCAGGGAGTGCACAGAGAATGATGACATGACAATGGTTTGTACAGGGCATAGTGGCCAGTGCAACTGACCCATGTGCAGACTGTGTGTACAGGAACAGCACAGTGTCCAGGACATGTGCAGTGACAGCTGCAGCAGTAGCACCATGCTGAAACACCCTACACAAAGTCCTGACAACACTGTGACAAGTAGGCAAAGGCAATAGGACAATGGAGTCCACCGCAACAGGACAGTTGGGACTGGAATGGTGGACAAGAAACATGTCCCTGCCACAGTACCCCAGTACAGAAAGAACACCCACACTGCAAACATAGTGTGGCATGTCCACAGTGGGCAGCACAATGCTGGCATATGACATTGAATGCTGCACATGAGGTGGGATGTGACATAGTGCAGTGGATGTGTAACACTGGCATGGATATGGTGTCCCTTGCACAGGTGGGCATCACCATGGTGATGGTACCACACCACAGGCGTGAACTAGGGACAGTGGCAGAGTCCTGCAGAGTGTGCATGATGTGGTGTGGGCCTGTGATGTCCAAAGAACACAGGTGTGACAACCCACTGTGGCTGCAACATGTCTGAGTATGTGACTGTTGCACATATGTGTAATGTCACTGCATGTGTACAGGTGGTCATGTTATAGCATTGGGAAACACAGTCCAGTGTATATCTGCATTACTATTGACACTGAGATGGGTTATTTCCCCGTGTGTGTTGCTTGTATGCATGTAGGGTGGCAATCCAGATGGTGTGCTAGTACACAATGACTGAGATAGAGATGCGGCACACATTGTCGTGGTGACCTGTGACCATGATGGTGGCTGCACCATCCCAATGTGCATAGCTGGATGATCATGAGTGCAACACTAAGGGTAATACCTGGCACACAGCAAGCATGTGCACAATGCTGTGATGACTGTGTTGGATGTTAGCAGTGTGTACTAGGTTGTGGAAACAACAACGCAGTATGGTACTGGACATGTGTATGGCAGTGCAGTGGAGTGTGTGCAGCTATGCCTGTGTACAGCTGAATGCAATTCATACCCGCAGTGGGACAGCAGACAGTGCAGGGGACCCATCATGGAAGTAGTCAACCGAGTATGCATGTATGCACAATGGCACAGTGTAAGCTGCATAGCCATGTGTGTGCAGTAGTGGGTGGTTGGGGGGTGGGACTGCCAATGTGTATGTGTGTGCATGTGGATGTGTACATGCCTGTGCATGGTAATCTACACTATGTCAGTGTCCATACTAGGGAGGCAGCAGGCAGAACAATCACGGTGAAAGCACAGTGTGGCAGGACACATACCACATAGTATGCAGACACTGTCTGGAAAAATGGAATGCACCTGCAGAGGACAACAATATCAGCCACTACTGGCATAGGTCATGTCACAGTTGTGCACAATGTCCAGGTGATGCCTGATCAATCACAGTGGTCCCTTATGAGACACACAGGCCATCAGGCATGCTGACTGAGAATGTATGGAACAGGTCTGAATGGTGTTGCTGACACACCAAGTCCCACCCCCAACCAAGCATGGCTGGGACGTGTCGTCTGGGAATTGTACAACAGACAATGTGTGACCATGCTGTGGTGAGTGAGCACAATGGACCTGAGTCCACAATGGGTGACACATGTCACAGTGTGAAATGCACAACATATATGGCACAAGGGACACATAGTGCCATGGGTGATACCACTAGAACTGCAACCAGCAACCTGGAAACACGTTACAGGTGATGTGTGCAAAGTTGATCCATGTCAGTGGTATGCCATATATCACCTGTGACAGGGTGCAAGGAAGTGCGTGTCAGCATTGAAGCCCTACACTGAGGGCCTGGCTTGTGAGCTCAGCACAAGTGACAATTCAAGACAACACCGGGTACAGTGACCTAAGCACCGTGACACCAGCCAGCAGCCTGGCTATGACTGTAGCATCCAGTGGGCACTTGGAGTGTTCCATTGTCAGCATGGTCCACCTCAGACCCACTGACACCCACCAACCACTAGTGTGTTAGGGACCTGTCGGTGGGCTAATGATACCCATGCCCCTGAGTCACAGTGCATGGGTTGGAGGCTAACCCACCCTCCATGTCCAAAATACCACAGAGCAAGAAAGGCAATACAAACCCCATGGGATGAACAACATGGGTGGCTATACTGGCTGCATGGATGGAAACACCATGCATGGGCATGCCCAAGCTCCAGTCAGTGCTGCACTGTGCACAGTCACAGTACACCAGAGACCCTGCATATCCTAGATGTCCACTGCTCTCCACCAGGTGCCTGTCCACCCCAACAACAGTTAGAGAATGCAGCAACATGCCACACACACCTCCATAGCCAGCTGCAGACTGAGCATCCTCTGAGTGGTAACACTGTATCCAGGAAATGCACAGTCAGTCGTGCAGTGAGCACCGTAGTCAGTAGTATACACCTGGAGTGCACCCAGTTGGTGGTCGGCCATGAGTTGTCCGTGGTAATAAGAGATGGCTACCAGGCCAGGTGCCTGCATTGTGGGGGCATCAGAACCACCATGATGTGTGTGGGATACTGTCAGGTGCCCAGCCAGCAGCCACTGGGGTAGGAGGAAGTGGGGTGCCTGAATAGGCTGTTGGGCCATTGGCATAGCTGTGAGGTGTGGGGATGTGAGGGTGGGGCATGCCATCCAGGGATCCAGGATATTGAGCCATGCAGCCTGATGGGGGTATGCTGTGGCCGTGACACCCCATACAGGTATGTTGTCCTTTAGCATGCCACCTGGGGTACCACTGATGAGGCTATATCAGTCTGGGCCTTGCCTATCATGGAAGTGGGTGCATGGTCACTGGCATCAGCATATGACACAAGGTGAGAGTGGCGTCAATATGGCATACCACCTGGAAGCAGAGCACAATGATGCATGTCACTGTGTGAACCCATGAGCTGATGGTGAGCAAGTGAATGCAAATGCTAGATGTGTGCATGTGAATGTTCCCCAGTGGAAGGGGAGTAGAGTCTGAACAAAACCAATGTACGTGCAGAGGGTCCAGTGTGTCACTCATGTCTCCCGCAGGCATTATACAGCAATGTCCTCTGTGGATGATGAATCATTCCCTGATGATGACTATGCATCCACACAGGAGACTGGCAACATGACACATGAGCATGACGAGTCAGAGCGCAATGGTGATGGCCAAGACACCTCATCGCATGCTGAGGATGAACAGTCAGACACTGAAAGCGATGTGTCAGGCACAACATCAAATGCAGAGGAGGCACAAGGTGCACAAGAGATCCGGGCATATCGCTTTGAACCACCAGCATGGAGGCCGATCCAGGTGACTGACAGTGAAGATGAGGATGAGCTAAATGCTGACAGAATTGGCAACACTGACTGGTAAGTGTGATGCAGTGTGGGACTGTGTTGTATGATGTAACTACCACCAGTGCCACAGGTCACATGTGTCCAGATGAGGCATGGCACATGCCAGCAATGTCACATGACAGGCCAAAGCATAGGTCAGCTGTTGACAGGCACAGGCATCAGTAACAGCAATACAACAGCTGCATACAGGAAACTGTGCCGAACAGTATGTTCGGGGATATGTACAAATGGCAACATAGATACACCAAATGGAACACCAGAGGACATGTCTGTACACAAGATGTGGACACTGTACATGCACAAGGGACATGGTGCATCCCTGAGGGGGGTGCCATGCAGCTGCAGGATACACCATCTGCCAGGATCACCAATCACCACAGGGTATCACAGAGTCACCCAACACACAAACAGCAATGGACACACAGCCCCATGGGTACCAGGAGAATACCCACAACTACCTGACTGCTGTACATCAATGGCACTGTTCATGTATGTTTGTACTATGACAGTACAATGCTGCATGGATGGATTAGCCAGTGGCATGTGTGTGAGCCGAAATAGTCCACCCTGTACACAGCTGTTGTTGTAATAAACATGTGCACCACATCCAGGGGCACAGATGTGGGACTGAAGTGCATGAAATCTGCAATGTGCAAGTCTGCACTGGTATAAGGCCCCAACTGACCACACAGATGCCTGTGAAGAGCAAAATAGCATGGCAATACCATACGAATGGCACCTGAGATGACCGAAGACCCATGAGACCCACAGGAAACCACATGGGGATGACAGTGCACACCTGCCCGCCAAGCAACTGCACATGCAACACACCTGCCGACTCTCCATGACCAAAGGCAGGTGCCAACATATGGCGCCAGTGTATCGGTGGCTGTGGCAAACATCGGCATGACACACCATGACCTTGGGTTAGCTGTGATACAACACAGTCCAACACCACAATGAACAGGCAGGACAACATGTCATGTGTGTAGTGGATGTGACAGCAATGGTAGTGAAATGCACAGTGATGTAACATGTTATGCGCAGGCATTGTAATGTCTGACAGACAATAGCCACCACCATGGTGCAGTAATGCACTAGCAACATGACATGGATGCATATGCGACACCCCACCACCCTGCACTGTAATGAACATCCTGTCTCTAAACACTTGCAGTGTAACACACTGTAGAATATAACAGTGTCATGTGAATGCAAACAAGCAGTGAGCCCACCCACAAGTATGGATGTGGTGCAACATGCTCTGGGTCATGTGCAGTAGTGGTGCAGCAGAGGAGCAAATCGGCAGGCATGTCAGTCCCATGCCTGCAGTGCAGATGGTGAGGGGTATGCCAACTGTGCCACCACCAGTGATGATGAGGCTGGCCATGACAGGACACATGCACAGTCAGACTGTGGCAAATACAGCAAACGATAGGCAAAGGCAGCATCGGTGGGGACATGCTGTATATGACCAATTATTGCAAACCACTGTTAGCCGGTATGGATTGGCAGAGTGCACAACTGGCATGTGTAGCGTTGCCAAATGGTTGCACATGACAGTCCAGACACCGCGTGTGACAACTGTGCCATGGCACTGGTCACACCAATGAGAGTGGTCTGACAGTGCACACTGTGCTGATGCAATGGAGCACCTGACTGGAACACCGCGTGTGTGGACAGTCATAGTGACAATGTGAATGCTGTCTGTGGACAACAGACAAAGGAGGAATGTACAGTCCAGGGTGGTGTATGGCATGGTGCGCTGTACGATACACCACATGACACCATGATGTAAGATGCAGTGGGCATCTTATGTGATGACTGCGGCAGTCAATACACAAATGTAGGTGGAGCAGAAGAGCATGACACCGATTCGTCAGCACAATGCCCACATGTGCAGCACACAAGGGGACACACTGCAGTGTCCATGACATGTGCACATGTATGCACCAGACCACATCACAGAGGGCTAACACAAGATAACTAGCACAGCCTGACCAGTGGCGAGTGGAGTGTGCCCGTGAAGCTGTGTCCATCCACGACACTGGTACAGCCACCCAGTCCACAGAGTCTATCAGCAACCATGACATGTCACGGGTGGCTCCACCACCATCAGAGTCCTTCTGAAGAACCTCCACAGGTGCAACAGCCACCAGGTCTGGAGGCTGCACAATCCAGGGATGCACATCACTCACAGTGAAGTAGTGACACCCTGCCTCACCCCCAGTCCCCCACTGATCATCCCCAAAGTGCCCCCTGACAGTCACACCCCAATCCAGGTACAGCAGCCCCAAGGTGCACCCCATACATGCCCCTGATGTCCCGAGGACCCACAACATTACCCCACTGTACTAACCACCATCAGTGAGTACAGGATGAACCCCACCAGCCAAGTCCCTGAGTGCACATGTGTGACTACAATAGGTAGCCAATTGGCCAACACATCTGTAGTATGGCGCAGGAGCCAGTGAAGCCAGGGCCTGCCGTCACCTGGGATGGAAAGTTGCCATGGAGAAATACAGTGCCACACACACACACACACACACACACACACACACACACATGAGCTGTGAGGCTGCTACATGCCTAATGCACCTGTGGATCACAACATGTAGCAGGACACAAGGGACAAGACTGACTCCCACACCTGCCCACATGCCATGCCCACATGTCACAGATGCATATGGACTGTGAGCACAATACCAGCACTCCATACAGAGCAGGGATGTGGCTGACAGTATCATGGTGCCACACACTAACAACATACATGCCAGACATGGTGTGTACCAATGTACAGACATCCACTACTCCCATTTGAAATCCCAGCATCATGCAACTCGACAAGCACTGGGGTACACATGACCTGTCAATATACATCCACAGTGGCAGACTGCAGAGCGTTACACAGTACAACTGATCATGTACATGACCACCTGTACTGTATGGTAGCACTGCATCTGCACCACTGCAGCTGACAAATGTTCATATGATGCACAACATCATTACACCACTGGAACCACTGGTGCACAGTACAGCCAATCTCCACAACACAGTGGGTGCTGAGACCAACCCACATGTCCTGAACACAATCTAAGTAGCAGGAGGCCATCACGACATGATCACTCCTCAGTGCGTAGTGCTGGACAACAGCCACCATTATCAGTTGTCCAACATGGTCTGCAGTGATGTCAAAGACACTGGATGCACATACTCAGTAATGCAGCACTCACTGCATAGTAGGTCCAGTCCCTCATACGTAACTGAAATGCTGAGTGATAGGCTGGCACAATGCGGAAATGTTCGGAACTGCTGTGGTGCCATGAAAACATGCACAGGTGTGTACTATGACCCGAGGTCCATAAAATGTGTACTAGTACCCCAATGGCAGTGACACCTCAGATGAGAGGCCACAGGCCAGCATTGGCCCTGGTGAAGCAACAGGGAGTCAGCATCACCTGTGTGATGTTCAGCAGTGCTACACACCACAGCACTGTACACGTCCAGACAGCATGTGGCAGGATACCATCACCGTGTGTGGACTACAGCCCTGCTTGCAATGTACTCAACAATTGCAACCCGGATACAACACCATGCCGACCAACCAATGCTGCACATTGTGCAAGCCATGTACCTGCTGGCTGACACCCTGCCGTACATGGCCGCATGTAATTCACAGGTGCTGCAGCTGGTGATGTCATGCTGAGCAAAGACATAGGTGAACCACCATCTGTAGATGAAGAACCACAACACGCGACACACCCGGGATAATGGGTTGAGGTAGTCATGTCATGTCATTGTGTAAAGCCACTACTGTAGTACTTCAGCACCCCCGCCGGCTGGCCCCCCAACCTCCAGAATAACTTTGAAACACTAACAGGCACATGTGAAGCGCGCCAATGCATGGTGGGACATCGCCATATGCAGGGAGTTGGAACAGTTCAACGCAGACTGAGCATCACAATGAGGAAGGAGGGCGTCCAGACCTATATCATGGCATCAGGCTTCCATAGGTCTGCAAGATTGCTGGGTGCTAAGACTGTACTATCAATTCAACAGTATCCACAGGATGAGTACAAATACAATTCCAACATGAGTGAGTCAAATTTTATTGTGACAGGAATAGTGTGTAACTTAGAGACATGCAGTTGACACAGTAAATGTGTACACAAAGTATCATCAACATGATTAACTATGCTGTGCATGTCCATGAATGGCAGTACAAACTGTTACATATGATGCTGTTGTGCGACATAATACTGCCACCTGTGAGACAGATGAATACACGCGCAAACATGATGGTGAGTGTTGGACACACACAGGTGCAGCTTGCTGTTCAGTGTCCAGTCATACATACAACCACAGAGGAGAGGTGTCAGTTGCATCCTGTGGTAGCATGCTGACAGTGTAGCTGGATACATCCTCACAGCACATGTATGTTGTGTGGACTCAGCTTGTGTGTCACTTGTATAGCGCCATGACGTCATGACACCACAACGGACAGCACACATACAATGCACAAGTTAGCTGGGAACGCACACACAGGTCTGCACAATAACCTGGTGGTGAGGCAGATGTGTACTGTGAGGAAATGAGCTGCCCAGGTGTGCATCAGTAGCACACGTGGCAGTGGCAATGTGTGTGATATGGCAGGATGAGATGGTCGACACTAGATATGCATGCAAAGTGCCAACAGTGAGCAAGTCATCCCCTGCAGACCCCTCCCAGTACAACAGAAGTCAGTTGCAATGTTATCATGATGAGCCTTAGACCCAGCAGTACAAAGAGCCAACCACGCATGCCAGTGACCGTGCCAAACAGTGACACAGTAGAACAAGAGTGGCACAATACAGGGACTGTGTCACTGTCACAACAAGATGGTACCACACAATACTATGTGTAACACAATAGATCTACATATGCAGTCTGCATGGCAGTATCGGTTGAGCACACCATGACCACATTGTTGGGCAGATGGGACCAGTAGAACCGCCACATACAATATGATACTCAAACCACATGTCACACATATGGTGTTCAACAGGCATACCATCAGATGGGGGCAGGATCATGCAATGGTGTCCTATGCAGTCATGTACATATATACGGACACTATCAGATGTAAAACAGACTGTGTCTACCATGCAGCACTCCATGACCAGAGGTACAGACATAGCCACGCACAGAATGGGCCAAGAATACAATGTGAGAATCGGTACATTAGGGCAATGTAATCAAACAGCAGATCGTAGTAACGAGCACAATATAACAGGCTGGTGTGTTGACGGGTGCAGCCATGAGTTACACGAATAGAAACATCCTGTCTCCCCATTAGTCTGAACGTGTCCCTTTCCCACATCATGTGATAGACATTGCAACTGTCCTCCATAGCCTAGATAGGTACAATTGTAGAATCAGGAGCACACAACAGCACAGCACACAGATGCAACATGACCTACAATGGAGTTAGCTGCACCACCCCACCATCAACCCCTTCACTGGCTGTCCTTTCACAGTCCAGCAGGAAGGTTACAGAATAACATCAGGTCAAGGCGTATCAGGTGGTGCGTTGAGGTCAGTAGACAGTGGTGACTGGTAAGAGTGGGCACACATGCTGACAACAACAGTCTGGTAACCCGGACTAACAGGACAATGTCAACATAGGCAGGTGCACCATGACAATGTTCTAATATGACAGTGTATGGCGACAACCACTGTTCCATGCTGATGACAGCACACACAGCCATGGGTGCAAATATGTATGACATGTGGCCTGGGAAACAGGACTGATGTGAAGCCCAGCATGCACAACATGTCATGTGGCAGTGTGAATGAGACCCATCATTGCCCACTGAAACCATCACGTGATGCTGTACTAGCCTCAACACACCTCAGTGGCAACATCACATGTGGCCATGTCATGGGAAGGTCATACGTGTGATTGCCAGGCGCACGCACATCAGTGTTGTGACAGTACTATACAACATACAGGTACAGTCAACAATGAGGTGATGGATCAGGTGTCATATGCCACGTAATGTCCTAGAATCCAGGTTCAACCCAACATGATGTCCCCCATGTATCAATAGCACCTTATGAGACATACTGTACGGACTAATGACCATCATCTGCAATTGTAGTAAACTGTGTGAGGCTGGTGGTGAAGGAGGGTTTGAGGCAGTTCTGCCATGGGAACGGTTGTCAGACTTGGTCATGTTAGGGACACACAGCATGATGCCACATGCACAATGCCAGAAGGTAACCATGTGCACATGCAGGATAGCTAATAAACATACAGCAGTGATCAAATATTTATCAAGAGATACCACTTGTAACAGTGTACCATGTTTACATTTTCTTTTGCAAACGATACTGTTACATCTCCATACCGCCAGTTGATGCGATGGTGTTATGGTGGTTAGCCACACCACAGCATCCACTACCATCTTGTGCTGCAAGAACCAATCAGCATTCCAGATGACAACAACATATACCGAGGGTTCCAGTTCACTAACCCAGTTACTGTTCAACCCATGTTTGTACGATGTTGGGCGACTGAAGAAACCAGCCACAGCTTGCTTTTATGGGGCTGCAACGTGCACAGAGGGTCCTGAAGTGAGCTCTGATGGCTGCAGTGGATCCATCATCACACAGACCATCCTGTAGGACACAAGTAGATGTCGTTTCAGGCGCACAACCTGTGGAATGGATATATAAACATGAGACTGTGTTGTTGACATCAAACAATAAAGGATCTCACATTGTGTGCAATGCCTGTCTGCAGCGCTTTTCAATGTGCAGTGTAATATGTCACCGTTACAGACTGTGTGCATCTTGCATGATTTGCTGTACACTGCAGGCCAGAAGAACGAACCGATGGTGCCAAAACAGTGTGCAATGAGATGCCAAGATGGGAGACACAGTGCATCGCATGATACGGTAAGAGGTGCCCACGATACACGTGGTTGTCAATCCCATCATGGCAACCCTGACCAATAAAGCATGCTGTACAACTTCACTGGACAGTAAATAAGTGGCTTTGTGTGTCCGCGGATTGTGTCCCGCGGGAGGCCACCATCTGGTAGTAATGTTTACACACTGTGCAGCGGACCAGCCGAAGGTATGGTGACACTAATAACAGACACTCACGACAACAGGTGACACACACAGAACACAGTCATGACATGTTGGCACATGCAAGACATGTGTACATGATGTTACACAAAATCGAACCCACACACAGCTGTTGACCTGTGGCCCCAGGACGTGTGTGTAGCTGTGCAGTGCAACAGCACATGAACATATGTATTACCACAAGTGAGTGTGCAATGGGTCACCATTGACACTGTACAAATGTCTATACATGGTCAGCCCTGCATGTCGATCTCATCTGGTTGTGTGGCTCAGTGGCATGCACCGCTACACTAAATGATGGGGTGTTGTGCACACTACAATCCTGCTGCTGCAGGACCGATTGCATAGACTATGTGTAGGTGTATGTGTGTCAATAACATTGTGTGTACACTAATGACCCCAGGTGATGGAGGTGTCAAAACAGGCATGTTTGTGTGTGATTGACAATGGCACCCCAGATCATTACAGGATGCTGTCAGTTGCCACTGTATTAGCAAACAGGTCTACATATGATGTGAGATGTGACAACGCTGATGCACACTGCAGCACATCTGTAGTGTCACCGTGCCACACCTGGGGTCATAAGCAGTGGTAACCTGTGCACATCGATTACAGCTGCATCACCATGATGTTGTGCACAGATTGGATGCACAATGACTAATACAAGTTATTAGACACTCCAGATAGAGTGTATCAGACTATACACATGTGTGACAGTTATAAGACAGCAACCACTACAGTGTCTCAGGATACACAACCACAAAGAAGCTTAAAGGACTATTGCCATGACACCCAGGGTTGTAGTGGCAGTGGAGCCCTGCTACTTGTCACAACCATGTGCATCCAAAATCTACCCTGCTGTCTGAGGATACCCATGACAGGTGGCGCATGCCAATGTCACATACCCATCGCTATGTCAATGACATGAATGCCATCACATCACAATGCCATGCCCATATCACACATTGGGAGGGCCATGTCTGTGTGGATCCCCATACATAGCACCAACCCAACCCTTTTATGGCCATGAAAGAGGCAAACCTATGTAATGTACAGAGGATCCACGACATACAGGTTAGCATTCCATCTACAGACACACACAAACTTTGCAGCCCTTAATCAGGTAAAATACAATGGACACATGTACTGATCACAGTGCTTTGACTGTCATGTCAAGAGGCAAACCCACAAGTGTCCTGTGAACCTGGAGTGCCTAGCCAGATGGCCTCCCCACCCATATGCACAGACTGGACAGTCATGTATATGCCAAGATGGAACACATCACGGCAGTGTCACTAACTGTAAAATCAATGCAACATTACCATATGTTGGCCAGAGCCGTCCTCAACACACTGTGGCCTCCTTTCGATGAATCTAATTGAACAAAGTTTCCTCCATCCATCATAACTGCCTGCATGAGTCACTATTTCATATAGTGCATTGGGCCAGCAACAACCTGCAATGGAATGTGACACCTGTTTAGTTGATAGGTGACTAAACCCAATATCCATGACACCACTACCATGACATGGTTGTGGTTATATGACTGTGACCAACACATTGAATATTCATTGTAAATGTACCCAGGTCACAGAGGAATGGGACCCTGTTTCGCATGCCATCTCAGGACACATGTTGCTGCATATGTGCCGTCACCAATAGTAGACACAATACACGCTGTCACTGGTGGTGACATGAACCTACAGTGACATTACAACAGAACTGGTTGACAGTGAAGCAGGCACTGCACCACAGTCAAATCAGTAGCCTAATGCTCGGTGGCAACACGGGTGCCTACCACAGCAGGCCCAACGTCTACAAGATATCCACCCACCACAACAACAGCTAGTGGGGATGCCATATTCCCATGTGCTGTACAGTGAGGCATCAGCATGTGTCGATATCAGGTGTATGCCTGTCGATGGCACATCATCTCCACAAGGGACCGCACACAGCACTGATGCGAACATAGCCATTCGCTCACAAACACATACCACATGTATGCCAGGACACTGTCTGTACTACTGACTATGTATCTTCTGGGTACGATGGTGATGTATTGGCACTGATGGTGTTCATGATGCATACTATCTACAACAACTATACAGCCTGTTAAGCAACATGATGGTTGATGGTGCTGTACACCACCAAACAACCATTTAACAATCAGACTGACCATTGCAGCTAACTCTCAAGTACCCACATGGTGTTCTCACTATGCGAACAATGCATTCAAACATACCTGTTTGAACCAATGTGTTAATATCCATTGTTGGAACATACTGTTGTACCTGATTGTCATTGTTGGTGAGGTACCTTTAATGAGCCCTTGGATAAAAGGTTTCAAATGGATGGCCAAACATAATAAATAAATATATCCATGTGCAGTACACTGTCACCATCGTGAACTAAGCCTTGCCAGATATCCGCCACACCACCAAGTCAAGTACATGTGCATCACACAGTGTGGTCTGGGACACATTCCTGACAATGTCAAAACTAGTCACGTTGCAGTATGGTGTTCACCTGGGCATATTCAGATGCTGCCAACAGGATTGCAGGTACACACTTGTGGATGTAGGTGAATTTATCACCACAGACATGGTTGGTACAGTGCCAATGCAGACCCCAACAAGTTCACAATGGATCATAAACACCTACAACTGCATGGAAATCGCACCCACCCATCAACTGTCGCATGCAGACACACAATGCACACCAGGGCATTACAACTATCAAGGGCCTGTGGACATGTGCAGGTTCCAATGTAACTGTCCCACAGTACAGTGTGTGTATACACCATGGCAGTCAACATGTTCCACGAAAGATGCCAAAGCATCACACACCAGCCATGACAGGATGTTGTTACTGTCCTCATGTGTCACAACAGTGTACCTGGCTGCACACAGAAGAAGTGTGTAGCACTCACATGTGCCAAACACCTGACCACATGCATGGCTGCATGTTGATAACTATCTTACCGCTACACATCCCATGTTAAGAAGCAGGTGCTTTGGAGCATAGTGTATAAGGCTGTGGAATGCCTCAGGGATGATGTCTGATACAGACTGACATTCTCATTATGTCCTTGAGTAACACTTGAGTTTAGGATTCCATCCAGTTTCATGGATGCTTTACTATCTGTAATGGGAAGGCAGACATGTCACAACATTATTAAACAATCCCAATATAGGACATGCGTTCACATTGATCCCCAAGTGACACATTGCCACAACATACACACTGTAACCCATTGTACACCAGACAATCAGGCATGCATCTGGACAGGTATGGCAACACATGACTGCCATGTGTACCTGACATGTTGGTGATTGTGATGGCATGTAGTGATGGTCAGCATGTAGTCAGAGTTCCATTGGTTGTACAGACCACTTGAGCAGGCACAACAGTCACGAAAACAATCCCGGCAACATGCCATGGATGCCAAGGATCACATTACTTAAATTAGCCCACCTTGGCCATCACCATCATACCATATCATACCTGTCCTACTGTGATGTACACACACACACTGTCAATGTCATGCACCCACCACCTCAGACCATCCACCACATGACTGCACGAAGACCTCAGTCATGATGACACCATAGACACCAGACATGCCACATGACCAGGGATAATACATGCATGTGACACATGCGGACACCAACCATGTGTGTTTGGTAATAGCATGCAGAGTGGACGGTGTCACCATGCATGTTGCCCATGCAATACTCCCACAACATGATGTCGACGGACACCGCACCATGTCACGATGCCCTGGCTAGTAGGTGGCCATTGCAGGTCACGTACTGCGTTGTTGGTACCACAGCACACACATGTAACCACATCACAATCCATGGTGACCAATCAATCAGGAGGCACTGACTGTGACACATGCTGGGACAGATGTTACCACACAATCCACCCGCCACACACACAAAGTTTCAGTGTTCAGTGCTAGGGCCTGTTTGCAACCCTCAAGGGCCACCCAGTCCACACCACACATACATCAATGGCCAGATTGATTGGCCCTGATGTGATGCACAGCTGTTGTGACGGTTGTCCACACACCATTGACTGATGCCATGCTGCACAACACTGTAGTGCCCGGCAGCAACTTACCGTGGTTACCTCCTTATTCCTGTCTTGTCCATGGAGGGGACCATGAGCACATTGTTGGTAATGGAAATGGGAAGGTTGACATGAACATTGCTGATATGGTGCATCACCGACTGCATAGCAACAATTACTCACCGCCTCCCTGCTCAGTCAACACTGCAGACCAGTAGAGGTGATTTATGATAGATGCTTCCAAGTGACATGTCAGAGCAGTCCTTCTGTGATGATGCAGAGTCAGTCTTCTTCACCACAAACCTGCAGAAGGGCAAAGAAGGACAGTAAGCACTAAGAGCAACATGCTGGATGAGACAATACAGACCAAACGTCAGCATTGGTGGCATGGAAGGATATGTAGTACCTTGGCTATTACCATATATTGAAGTAATGGGATGTGTAGGCATGTTCAAGTATCACCTGGTTTGTCGATATGCCCGTGATCATCACATCAATGTAGTTCATTCATCCTTAGTATGACACCACCCTTCTGAGACCGTGCTCACCATGCGCTATTCTTCACTTCACGCCTACCAACATTTACATATCAATTGCTGGTATAAGATATGATCACTGGACAAACCAGTGATTGGTACATAGTGGTGGTCCAAAAAGGCAGTGCATGTGTCATGAGGCTCACAGGACCTGGATGGTGTACCAACTTGCTATGTAAGGTTTATGGCAATGCTGTACATGACTGGACATCAGTCCCGCACCCAGTGTTCTGTTGTGGTCCCACACATAGCTCCTAGACACACCCCATGGCGATCACCATGGACTGCATACATGCCCACATGTGTGGATCATAGCACAGGATATCAACATTACTGGACAGCTGGTATGTGCCCGGCAACTTCTGGTGCACAGATAGACAGGCTAACAATGATACCAGTTATGTAAGGCAACAGACAAGTGATGGAGCCAGAGGGCTAACAACATGCTGTTCCTGCATATCAGTGACACTGTAGTGACATGCCTGTCATACCATTCGACAGACACAGGTGACTGCATTCAGACACTGTAGCAGCATGTGGGAGGCAGTCTGTTCACACGTTGCCGCAAAGGATGGTACGGATCATGGATCCATTCAGTGGTATGTGTAGGTGATGCATGTTGTGCATCATGCTGCTGTCAAGGACTGCATTGAACACACCCACCCGCCTGTATGTTGCAGGTCGCGGTATATCATGATCCCAAAGCGATCGGACCCACCATCATTGTACTGTCTGTGACAACAGGTACTGTTGTGATACCAGACATGCATGTGAAACACCGAAGCCATCCCTAGTGCTGTGAGTGCATGTGTGTCTTGCCATCCATCATGGGATATATTGCACATCATCAGGTGGAGTGACCATGTAATGACATCAGACTGGGCTGGGTTCTCTGGTGTCCCAGCAGCCCAGCACATCATATCTAGTTGTCCACTGTTCATCCACTGCTCGTGACCCTCGACACAGCTGCTGCCCTGACATGTCTGTGACAGACATACCTGGGACCCGGATATCCAGAACCTTCGATTCTGCTCAATGACCGTGAATGCACCATACCACACTGTGGCGGGCTGTCTGATCAGCCATCACCTGCCAGTACCAGGCCTCCCTCCATGTTTCTGAGTGTTGTGATCAGCTCCTGTTGTTGCTGTTCACTGTGTACACAGTGGCTCAGGGTACATCCTTTGATGTTTGAAAACACGTAATGGCAACTGCGGCAATTGAGGAAGTTGAATAGGCTGATGATCTTACTTGGCATTTGCCAAGAAAACAGGATAGCTGAGAGACAACAGTTACCACGACATTTGTCGGATATACGGCTGGCTGGACAGTGTGTGTCCACAGTCTGCACACTGCTGGCTCACTGTGATTGCAGTTCCACAGTTGTTTGATACATCCTACTGTTGGTGACAGGCACACGACACATTGTGAACAGTTTCAGGAGTTGGAATCGTACACCAAGTACCAAACATCATATGTCAGCAATGTCTCTTCAGCCCCGTTCATTACTGCTGCAGGAAAGGAACATGGTCAGAGTACAAGATGAAGCAATGCGGATTGTACTATACAGACCCATTGAGTCCTCAGGCAACTATCAACACCATATCCTACAAACTATGTCCATTGTGATTGCACACACAGAGGTGAATGGCACAAATATGGGTGCTGCATGGGCATCACATGTGCTGTGATGGTACCAGCAACACTGCTGGTCCACTTCCATGCGCTTCGGCCGCACATAGTCTACCCGACCTAAGTGACTGCTCCAGTATCTACTGGCGACCCATAGGTATGGTTGTTGTGCAGTCCATGGGCATATTCCTGGCCAATATGAGCCCCTGCATAGCTTGTTCTGCATGTTGTGTCCCATAGCATCAGTATCGACATGCTGTTAATGTACCCTGACACGACCCTATACGAGTCTGACCACAGGTGTACAGTCCAACACAGTTGCGCCAACAGCACCATGACCGATAATCTGGTGCTTGACGACTCCATTGCACAACATGACACAGCAGTCCAACTGTCCCATGCAGTGTTCGAACCAGGTGTGGGCAATCTCAACACATGACGCACCACCTCCTGACACAGGTGTTGCCTTTCATAGCACACAGATGTATCACATGCACAACTGAAAGGCCACTGTTGCGTACACATGCAGCAACAACTGATCAGTACATTATCCGCATGATGTTTCAACATGCACACTACATGGTTTATTATGCTGACCACCAAAGTTGACAACGTCATGTGCCGCCTGTGTACAGCAATGCTCTGCATGTCTGCAGCCTGTTGCACGCAAACACCGGGCAGTATGTCAGCATTGCGAATCATACCAGCGTACTACACTCACCAATAGGCAGGGTTGTGTGCATAATGTTTCGCAACACAAATAATGCACACAGATGGCATTGCAGGCCACAGGTTGAAGACAGCGCACCCACAGGCACCTGTCATCCCAGTCCTCCTACTATGGCACTGCTTACATGGTCTGTGTCTGCATACCACAGTGGTGGTGGTCCCATGGGTGCCTTGCTCAGTGTACAGCTATGAGGACATGTCAGGGGATATTTCTGACATGGTTCACCTTGCATTGGATATCCTCATCCCACAACATGGCGACACCAGCACACAGCCTGGCATGACAGGTGATATCACATATGTGCTATGACATCACTGCAGATACAGATACCCTCAGCTGCATCCCAACAGGATGCAGACACTGTCACATTACTCTGGTCAAAGAAAAAGGTCACTGGTAACATGTCATGTATGTGCCACCATTGCAGGGATGGCTACACAGCAGTTACGATAGGCAAGGGCACATGATGGTATCAACAGTCCCATGTGTGTCACAGATATATGGGCATGCCGGCCCAACACTTGCGTGATGATGTACTGCCATTGGAGTGTATGTCCACATCACCAGACATGGTGTACAGCAGGCTGCATTACACACACTGTTGGTTATGCATACAACACGTTGCATTGACATAGTATTACTTGTCTGCCACTGCAGTGACTGTACCCCAACTGCCATACACCTTGCCCTGTGCTGCAGATGCATCCTGAACGCATATCCATAACACACATCACCTGCATGCAGTAGTCTCTGTGGATGGATTCCACATGAAGCCCAGTGAGGATGTCCATGACCCAGTACATCATCATGCACACCCAAGGTATGTACCAAGTACATGTTCTGGCATGGTTCAACCTGCTGTTTATTGACACCAGAGCAGCTGTATGGTCCCACACATGTACGGCGTGGGATGCTGATGAGTGCATGTGCCATGTACACAGTACGTAGTCGCTGGCAAAGGACACAGCTTGCTGCACGGTGACACATACATGACAGATCATTCACTACACACCCGTCTGCTGTTCGAACACCATATCACAGCATTATGTTGCCCACATTTTAGTAAGACCATCCTCAGTCGCTCAGCTGTGCATTCACAGTGTGTGATGGGTGACAGGGGCACTATTGGCTACACAGTCTGTGTATGGACAACACAGACATCCAATGGCTGACATGCGACCTTGCACACAATGGTGTGGGGTGTGGCCTCTTACATCATGCCCAATGTCATGTGGTACCGCAACCCCACCTGCACACTGATGTTCCGCCTTGTTGTGCTATTATGTTGCCTTCTCCTGATCCATGCCTTCTTGCTACAGCATCATGCACATGCTACTTCCTACCACTTCACAGTACCAACCATAGCCCTCAACAGTTTACATGCTCATGATGGCAACATGTGCCCAATTCAAATATTTACCTTTGTGTTTCAGAAGTATCACTGATGTTTGCAACCTGGCAGGACCCAGTGACTTGCCAGTCCTCTCTGGTGGTGCAGAATGCACACTAGGAGTGGTAGCATTTGTTCTGTCCATTGGTGCTGATAACCCATCCACTGTGATTGTCAACTCCCCACAGGACATCTAGTGGGTGAGTATGTAGGATTGGCAAATCGGGGCAAGGGTGGGAAGTACTGGTCATGGGTGTGCGCAGCCAGGGTTAGGGGGCATATGAGCCTGAACAAGACACTAACCTCCACTATCTCCACACAGGTGACAGTGGATACCCACTCCATTTCTGGCTGCTCACACCCTACCGGTGGCCCACGACCCCATCACAGCAATGCTTCAATGAGGCACACGCCGCCACATGCAACATCTTTGAGTGGGTGTTTGGGATGCTGAAGGCATGCTTCTGATGCCTAGACACCTCCGGCGGTGCCCTACAGTATAGTCCCTCAAAGGCCTGTGGGATATTCCTGGCCTGTTGTATCCTGCACAACATGGCCAAAGACTGTGGGATAGATGTATAGGTCAAGGAGGGGGACAGCGATGGGGACGCTGGTGACGCCGGTGATGATGGGGATGAGCAGCCCCTCCTTGGATGGCATGACCCTCGACTGATCCGGCTGGCCCAGCTGCACCAGGACACCATCACAGAGGAGCACTTCGCCCAACACAGGTAAGCCATGGGGCCATGTGCAACCAACAGTGGCTAGGTCACAACCCACATACACCAGGGGTGCATGACAGCAAGGGAAGTGGCAGGGCACAGAAGCACACACATACAACCAGGGAGGGATGAACAGTAACACGATACATGGACAGACAGACACACACACACACACACACACAACAGGCACAAAGTGCACAGGGGTCAGGTGCACAACAGAGCAGGAACACAGACACTAAAAACACACACATCCACAGGCCACCACCTCCACTTTTACTGTCCATGTACGTGTGTCAGATACTGGGCACCTTTGCACTTTGGTGTACAGCGCATTGCAGGCATCATCATGCACATGCACCTGTGGACAGCAGTCGGAAGGGTGTGCAGGTGGTCCATGTGTCTGCATGTGGGGCAGGACACCCACTGGTGCACTGCCCACTGAAACACACATTGCACACAGGGCAGCACCAGACAGGGCCCGCACTGGGAGAAAGCTCAGTCATCTGGCACAGTGCCACAGCCACCTCGGATGCATGTGTGGCCCCGCCAAGACCCAGAAGCACTGGCAGGCTGAGCATGGGCCACATGAGGTGGCACCGATGGACCACCAGGGGTCCCACTGCTCGAACGTGACCTTGCCAGCACAGGGGTCTGCGGCATACCGAACATACCTGCACCAGGAGTGCTCAGGATGCCCACAGCTGAACCTGGTGTTGACAGGGTGGGTGTCACATGACACTGGGAGCGGGGAGTGGATAGCGTACTGCATGGTGTGAGTGGCACAGGGGCACCTGACTGTGTGCCCAATGTGGCCATGACAGCGACCAATACCTGTGTCAGCCTGTTGATGGTGGCGATCACATCCACCTGCAAATGGTCAATCCGGGACAGGATCCTCTCGTTGTCCCTGCTGTGCCACTGCAGAGCCACACACAGTGTCTCCACAGATGTTGCAACCCACATCTGCTGCTGTACTGATGCCTACAGCAGGTGGGTGTGCTCATCAAAGAGGTCATCTGCCACATCGGCAACCTGTCCCTCAGGGTATGGAAGGGCCTGATGTACAGCACCCCTTGAGGGTGGGCGCTGCTCACCAGGACCAGATATGGGCATGTCCACAGGTGGTGTACCTACATCACCGCTGAGCCCTGTACCCCCAGTCCCGGTGGGTGACTGCTGCTGCTTCCCCTCCACCTGCTGTGCCCAAGGGATCAGTTGTTCCACTGCTGTGGCTGCAAGAGTGCCAGTGACCTGCACAGCCACTGGTGCTGCCCCACTGGTGCTGACAGGCACAGCCTGGGACTGTGCTGACATGCTGGCACACACTTCTGAACCAGCTAGGTCCATTGGCATGATCTGTCCCGCTGTGTGTCCATTCTGTGACACACACATGTTAATGCCCATAGTGGTCAGTGCATCATCAATAGTGCAGGTCTGTGCCACAGCCAAAGCCACAGCATGCTGGTATGCTTGCATGTCAGACCACTGAGACACAGGAAGGCACCCCACATCTGTCTCAACAACATCAGTGAAGGTAACCAGGCATGCATTGTCAGAGTCGCCGGAACTCGCGGGAGATGAGTTCTTCATCTGGCTGGTTGTCCACAGGACAAGCCTCCACTCAGCAGTGGAGGGCCTGTCCACTGTGGACAGCCATCCAGAGTTGGAGGAGGAACCATTCACCTCCGCAGGTTGCCGGCGTGCACTGTGCCAGCACCCCTGCAGATGCACAGGATCTGTAGCAGAAAGGAAGGACACATTAGTGCATGTGATCTACCTTCCCCCAACCATGACATACCATGCAGTGATGGGCTACCACCTGTCTGGAAGCCACCTCCAGGAACACCCTCAATGGCACTGTGCTGCATGCTTGCATGTTCTCTGCTGGAGTCAGCTGCACCACCTCCGGCTGGCCCCCGCCTGTTGCAGCATGTGCTGCCCTGATGGCTGCAACCTTCTCCTTCACCCTCCTCCTGTCAGTCCCCATCTTCTTTTTACACTCCTGCACAGAGCACTGGTGGCTGCCATGCAGGTTGACGGCATATGCCACCCCCTCCCATGCAGCAGCATGGGACTGAGGGGTGCCCTGCCATCCACTGAGAAGTGGCTCCTCATCCAAGTAGGCCTTGAACAGTGCCTCCATCTCAGCCTTCATAAAGTTGTGCCTCCTCTTCCACCCACCATCATCCTCCTCACCCAGTCCTTGCTCGGTCATTTCACAGCCTGTATGGGTGAGAGTGGTCACCTGTGACTGTGCAGTACACAGCAATTCTCTGAGGCCATGGTCCAGAACAGCACAATGCATGCAACTCACCTATCAACTGCAGTAACCAAATATGGCCACTGCAGAACAGTGTTGCATATTTACAGTGCAATCAATGCAAATTAGGACTGGAGCAACTTTAATGAGATGCAAATTGTGCCGCTGCACCATTGAATGGCTGATCGGATGATTTGCATATGAAGGCTGAATATCGCGCTGTTGCACTTTGCGCAATACGGTTGAAGTGGCTGAGCCAATGGCGCAGTTCTGTGACTGCGTAGTACACTGCACTGTGCATGCCCAGGTAGCTTATGCAGGTGTCTGCTGCACTGATGACATGCTGTGCACAGTAGGCAATTCAGGACATGGCCACCATTGTGCCAGTGGTGCTACAGTGATGGTCATTACATGGCGCTGTGGCACAACTGTGCAATAGTCCGCTGTGGCAATGGCACACAGGTGACCATTCACGCTGGATGCATAGATGTCTGATGGTGCTGTGCGTGACCTTATGCCAGAGACCCATGATCCTGACCTTTGCCCCCTTGGCGCTGTACATATGGCATGTCTACAGCTCTATTACGCTGTTCAGTAACAGCGCGATAGGGACTGGCAATGTTATACCAACAGCACGATAGGGAATAGCGGAGTTGTATTGCACAACAATTTCACATGGAGTTGCCGTGCTGTGGAGCGCCACATTGCCTATTATACATGCAGGGATGCACGCAGAAGAGCCCCTGAATGGAGTTCACTTGAACTCACCAACTTGGTGGCCATAGTGGAGCCTCACTATGGCCCACTATTTGAGGATGAACCCCTCAACATGGCCAGGACCCATGTGTAGCAGCAGGTGGCCACTGACCTTGAGGAGGCCACTGGCTGGCCGAGGTCCACAGAGCAGTGCAGGCACCAGTACAGGGACCTGCGGAGGAGGGAGCCGGCACTACTGGCACATCTTCGGTCACGTGCCAGGAGGGGTGTGGTGCCTTGGCCAGGTGGGTGAGCCGTCTATGCACCTGTATGGTCCATATGATAACACTGTCTATTGTGTCCAGCACATGGGGGAGGGTTGGTCTATGGTTGGCTGTGGTGGTGTTTACAGGATATGTGATGTATGGGTCTGGCTGGGTGGGCGGGCACACTCATCGGGGCAGGGGGATGTCTGCTTTGGGATTTCACTGATGTGTTTCTCACCTTTTGTTTCCCACAGGTGTGGCAGAGCAGAGAAGGACCAGGGCTGAGGTGCAGTGAGAGGTGGCAGCGGTGGCTGAGCGTGGTGGTGGTAGTGGTGAACCACGACAGCAGCAGCAGCACAATGAGAGTGAGTGCCATGACATCATGAATGCTATTGCATGCTGTGTGGAGGGGCATGGCATGGCCACCATCCATGGACAACACTGCCATGCACGCGACATGTGACAGTCAGCACTGTCCAGTGGCACTGCATGTCTGGGAGTCCGTCAATGATGGTCCATGCATGCAATGGACACATGGCTGTGGCACTGCCTTCCCACCACTTAGCCATGTTACTGTACAGCCTTGGTTGTGCTGTGCTGGACATGGGCAGTGTGTGTGTGCAGTGGCACACATGGCTGTTGCTGCCTGGTTGGGCATGTCTTGTGCACGGTCACTGTGGGTGGGTGCAGTCCATCACAGGAGCGGGGCACTTGGCTGTATGCCATGCATGATGGGTGGGCTTCAGGGATATGGACAGTCACAGTCATTGACTCTGATCCCTTGTCCTAGGTGTCCGGGTTCTGCAGTGCATGGAGCGTTCAGTTCAGCAGCTGATTCAGGTGGTGATAGATTCACTCGCCATCCTGCGGGACCTGCAGCAACATGGTGTTAGGCGCAGGAGGCGGCCCCGTGACCAGCACCAGGTGGATGGAGAGCAGGCTGGCAGGCAGTAGCTGCCCATCATCTCCCCCCTTTAACCTATCCCTCACACCCTGCCTTCCCTCTCCCAGTTGTTCACCCCTGCCCCTTACCAACCCCTACCTTGTACCCATACACCCACCCCTGTATTGTATATTTGTAGATAGTTATGGTTGTTCTTATTGTTATTGTTGTTATATTTGAAATATATATTTTGATATGAATACTGTGGTGGTCTCTGATTTGCAGCTGGCTATAGGTGCTCAGTTGCAGTGGTGTGCATGGCATCTGGGGTGGTATTGTCATGGGTATGTGGTTTGTGCATGGGGAGGAGTCTTTGGTGTGGGAGTGGCTTTCAGTCGGTATTGCCGTGTGCTGCCACCTACTGCTGGGTGCACATGGTGGGTCTGGCTTGTATGGCTCTGTGGTACACGAGGTTGCAGTGTGACAGGGGGATGCATGGGGATTCCTGCAGTGATGGTCACTGCTCATGGGTGGTGTCTTGGGGTCACAGTACAGGGTGTGCTGTACACAAGGGGGGGCTGATGTACACTGGGGTGGTCTGCCCCTTTGTGTGGCAGTCTCAGCTTGCCAGTGGGTGTGCTGGGGCAACATGGCCTGGCTGTGCTTTGGTTGCTTGTCCCCATGGGCCGGTGGATATTCCATCCCTTCCCCACTTATGCTGTGCTTGGGGTGTGGGGTTGCATTGTTAGTTCTGCAGTGTGTTCCTGTGCCCATCTGTGGCATGGATGGTGGGCTCCTGCCTACCTCCCTGGTTGTGCAGTTCCATTGCTCTGTTGCTGGGGGGCTCCCTGCTTGTGCTATGGCACCTCTGGACTGCTCAGCTGGGCTGCCCTTGTTGCACTATAGCGCATTGTATCTGTTCAGCTTCCCCTTCCTGGTTGTGCTATGGTGCAGGTTGTGCGATATTCAGATGTTGGCTGGTTGCACAATTTGCCTTGCTCCATGTTTGAATATCGCATCTATTGCACATGTGCGTAATGGACTTGTGCTTGCTTCTGCTATTGCGCACATTTTGGATGCAGTTTGAATATCCAGCCCTATGTGTTTTGTGCTATGTTCATCATTAGATTGATAGCTGATGGTGTTGTTTGTATAAATCTTGAGTTTTTTTGTTTACTTAGGTAGACCAACTGTGGAACCTGCATCCTCCCATCCTGTGCAGCTTCAACCACTCCTGGAAGGTGCAACTTGAGGGGTTCTAGTTGAGCAACTACTTGTGCTCAACTCTGCTAGTGAGTTATTATAATGTACTGCTGTCTGTATTATTATTTATTAGAAAATGCATTTTTATTTCCTGATATCTGATTGGTTGGTACCCTTACCAGCGGGGTAGATAAACTTACAATAGATGCCCAGGAAATAAAAAGTACCATCTCAAGTGCCTCTGACAGATTCAAATATTCTTGTGCCCACCCCACTTGCTCTTTGAGCAAAAGCATGACACTGAATTTGAAACTGGCAACATTTATTTCTGTTGCTTAGAGAGAGACACTGTCCTGCCAACAGTCCTTAAACTATTGGCAGCTGCCAGACAAACTGTACACCAGCCTCCACTAGGCTCACTAGTCAGTACACTCACCAAATAAAAAAAGGTAGCCAGAAGGAAAACAAAGTAAGCCATCACTGCTACCCCCTTCACACAAGCGCTTTCGGCAGCATGCTTTTAAAACCACAACCCGTACCTTCCATAGTTGTAATCACATGATTGCTGGAAACGGGCACATTATGGACTCACTCAGTGCTGCAGCTCACTAGCAGATGTTATCTTCACACTAACGAAAAATTACACCCTACATACTGAAGTGCCACACACACACTGACACTCTTGTCACAATTTTACCACAAAAATATTTAAAGCAAATTTATTCTTTTTAACTTGCTAGCTCTAACATGCCATGCACTCAGTAGTACTCCTCATAAACAGTACTTCTGTCAATTGGCCCTGATTTGCCCTGATTTCACTCCTGCCACAGTAAAGCATTTAGAGATTTTTTTTTGTTTACACAATTCCGCTTCTGCTTACAATGTCACTGCCATTTACTATGTCTCATGCATATTTCCCCAAGCACCCATTTGCAGTGCTATGCTCAACAGGCAGTACTGTACTGTTGCAAAGAAAAGTATAACTCTGCTGTAAGTCAGGGGTCATAAAGGTACCACCCTCACACACAAAAAAAATAAACGAGTAACACAACTAAGGTGAGCTTGATGATGGGGGCTATGTTTCAACAACAAAGGAGGGACATGCTGCACACACCAATAGAAGGGATAAAGCAAATGAGAAATGCTTCTCTGACACCTACTGGTAACTTCTAATAAGTATACCAGAAGAAGGACTACTTTACTAGCAAATCAACTATGACTTCATTTTTAGTAATTTTATTTCCTATTTTTTGATTTCTTAAATATTACAAAAAAATCTTTACATACAGACCATTTTGTAAGCATAATAATACCTTACAGGGTGGTTGATATGGGCAATACTGGACTTTCCAGGGGCTATAAGGCCCTCCGCCTGTGGCATTGACCCTCATTATGCCCCTGGGTGGTCTGGTATTACCCAATAACAGCCACCATGTTGGGTATTATTGCTTGCTTGTATCTAGTTTGTCTAATGCTACAGAATGTGCATACCTGTTTGAGGCATCTGATTGGACGAAACACTTCTGTAGCTGGTCATCTATCAGATAATAGACACAGACATGTGTGCATGTGAACAGTTACAGTGAATATTTTTTAAAGCATATTCTGATGGGGGTTATGAAGTGTTTTATAACAAAACAGATAATTGTCATGTTTTTAAAAGAAACAGTTTTGTGTAGCAGTTATCTTTTTTCAAAGTGAGATATTTTCAAGTTCAACAATATGTTTCAAGATGGGCGACATGGGCAGTTGAGGGCCATCCAGGTGCTATAAAGCCATGTGCCTGTAACACAAGGTGTCATCACACTCCTGGGTAGTGCAGTATTGTACAATAGCACTTATGAAGTCAGGTATGATTGCTTGCTTATTAGTTATATAGTTGTTATGTTTTAAACAGGTACTCAGGATGAAATTTTCACTGTGTTATGTATCCAACGTATACTTAGTGAGGAACTGGTATAAGAAGAAGCATTTATTTATGTGTTGAGTATTACTATGGGTATTCATGTGCAAAGGTGTTTTATCAGTTAGAGACTATTACAGTTTGTTAATACGAAACAATATGATTGCACATATATATAGATTATTTAATTTAGTATTCTAATTGTTGAATCAGATGTGTGTTCTGTGATTTACTGGAACAGTAGATAGTATGCCACATGTGAAGATTGAGGAATTTGAACAACAACTGATTATTGTGATATGTATAGTCATGTATGCAGATGTCGATATTGAGACATGAATGGCTTATTTTGTTTAACTGTGTTTTTCAGAGGATGAACCATCTGCAGAGGGTGCTGCTGGAGGGGGAAGACTCCACAGAGGGCGTAGAAATTGTTGGGATTGAGCCCTCTGTGAAGGAGACTCCACAATCTCCAGCAGCAGGTCATCCTTCATCACCTGTAGGTCCAGGTGGGCCTCCAGCTGAAGAACGTGAGTACTTGTTGTATACTTTGTGCTTTTATTATTAAAGATTAGTATGAGGTCTGCACAATATTGATACTTTCAGACATAGTATCACTGCAATTACTTTACATTCCCACTTCAAAATGTTGTACCTTAAGACAGTAACTTGGTGTTACAGGTTTATCATACTGTGGTAAGAAACAATGTTGGGTCTGATTTTACAATTAGACAACACAGCATGGAGTTATGAAACAGTTAGGTAGGAGTATCACATGAGAGAACTGTATCTGCTGGGAGTATACAGTGCTTAATCAGCATGTCTAGCTTTACGTATCAGTAATGGCCATCTGTTTTTTTCCTTATCTATTGTGTATATGGAGAGGCGTTAATAAAAGTAATAGGTAGGTTGTATATGTATATTTTAAACATTTTTCTTAGATGGAGAATCTACGTGTCATCGTCAGTGTTTTGTATTAATAAATCCAACAAGGGATAAAGAATGTGCTACAGTTGTGCATCGTGTTAATTGAGTGCCTAATGGTAAACTGTGTGGATTTTATTAAATGCCATATGTGTTTTATCTCTGTCTATTGAAGAAGTTAAATACATAGACAATGGTGTGTGGGTAAGTATGGATAGATAGACAGTAGTAAAGGTTTTTTTCCTCTTCAGTGGGGTTTACTTTACAGTTTATGTTCTACGTTTGTATCTTTGATATGTAGTTAGCTTGTGATACACTGTCAGAGACTGATGAATGAGTGCATTTAGTATTGGATACATACTGTACATCTCAAGGATTTGTAAGAGATGGCACAGTACTACAGTGATGGTAATTATCAAAGTGGTATGTGTCACCATTTGAGATATTGAGTAACAATGTCTCAGTTGTAATATAGTATCTCTGACTTATACTAAAATGCTGTTTTCACAGATCAGATGGTTATAGAGTGTGGCACAGTAGTATTCACTCTTTGAATAGATAATATATCTGCAAATGTAATGGGGGCTGCTGGTGTTCTTACTGGTCAAATTTCAAACAACGTTTGTGGTTGTACTACTTTACAACTACTGTTACATGAATATATATAAAAGGTGTTTACTGTTGGGTGTTATTGTATATCTCATAGTGACAATTGTTGCAGTGTGCACATGTCATTCAACATGATAGTATTCTGCTGTGCAGTATTACAACTGCAACAATGTAGACGTGGTGATTTTTCTTAATTCTAGACATGTTATACATACTTAACACATGTTGATTTATACACTACTTTAAGGGATACTAAGAGTAGAGAACTATTGTTGAGTTGAAAGAATGTGATGTAGATACAATATGTGTAGTGTTATTCTACATATTTCATGTTGAGGGCACATCTGTATATAAGAAAAAGTGACAACTCTTGTCTTCAGTCTACTAATTTATTTAACTGTTAATGGAAAACATAGGAGTACAGTAGAAATCTTATATATATTGTTAAGAGACAGTTTTAGTGGTCTATTTTACAAAAGACCAGTATGGTTCCATCTACTAACATAATTTTTCTTGTTTTTTTTCTTTTGTCTAAACAGGGCAATTTGCCGTTCTCAATAAGATCAGTCACACCCTCAGCCAGCTGCTCGAGACTGTGTGGAGTGGCAATGAGGCTGCTGCTGAACACACCCATGACTCTGCAGCAAAAATGAACTACCTGTTAGGGCAGGTAGGTGAAATTATTCAGCAGGGCACAGAGATTATTGATTTACTGCAGCATCACGGGCGTGTAGAGCATGTGGCATTAGTTGCCACTTGTGGGCTTGAGCAGAGCAACAGAGGCCTCATCAAAGCAATCGAGTCATTGAGGGACTTGGAGGAGGCATCTGTTGCTTCACTTGAGTCCAAGCACGGTCTCATGGTGCGGCTGGCTGAGAACCAGCTGGAGGCCACAGAAGCAATTCACCAGCTTCTGCACCAGGACTTGCAACACCTAGAGGATGACGAGCCCTCTGAAGAACCTCAACACGAGCTCCTTGAAGGTGCGCCTCCAACATCTCCATCAAAAGCTGCTACAGAAGAGGGGCACCTAGATGCACCTACTCCTGACTGGGCTTCAACTTCCTCGACACCGTCACCTCCCCAAGTCCCCACAGCTTGAGTGGCCAGCACCTCTGAGTCACTCCTGGACACTTTTTTTTGTAAATAGTCTGTGAAGCGCAGAATATATTTTAAGTTCTTTTACCGTACCTTTCATTTATTTATTTAGTGTGACTTAGCACTTTTATTTATTTTACATACCTTTAATTTGATGTCTTATATATTTATTTTTTTATTTATTCCTTATATTTAAGTTCTTTGTATATTTATTTATGACTCAGTTTCAGTCGATTTTTATACAAAAAAGTTTTATATTTATCTACAAAAAAATATTTATATGAACAGTTTTCATTTTGCAAACATTTGTTTGTCTCATTATTATTATAATAGATATGTATATTGTTGAGTTATTGGCTAGTGTAGGTGCAGGTTATTACATCTGTGACAGTTAAGTGACCACCAGTATCACACCAAGGAGATGGTTTGCATATTGTTGATGGTGTTGGTCTGCTTAGTGTTACATTTTGTGCTTTCATTAGTGAGCCAGGTACTACTATCTACTTTTAAAATTTCTGTGTGTTAGTGAACCATTTGTTTTGCTTTGTGTATTTTAATTGTACAGACAGCAGATAAAATGGTACAGAAATTGTCTGAAGTATTTAGAAATAGTTATAATTGTCTCTACTGCAATCACATGAACGGATAGTGTAATACAGAGATGATCTCTCAAGATGGGTATTGGATAGTGTATTGAATGGTACATAAGTAAGGTAACTTTAATTTAAGGTATGGTAAGAGAAACAGCATTTTGTTTTCCTCAAAAAGTAAGGAAATTAATTGCAAAAAACTGCGTTAATGCAAGAGTTAGGGTTCTTTTGCAAAAAAGCGAGGAAATTCGTTGTTAGGGTTTCCAACCCTCAACTCGGCTCCCCAACCAACATGACTCATCCCCCCCATGCCCCCATTCCCACTGGCACACACATACACAGGCAGAAACATACACACACGCACACACACACACACACACACACACACATATCACACACACACACAACTGTGGGGGCAGTATAAGGAAATGCAACCAATCACACAGACCCGATCTCCACAAACACATACACACAGTGCAAACTGTTCAAAGGAGGGTAAACAAAATGGTGCAGGATGTGCAGCAGCAAAGATACAAGCAGAGAGAGTAAACCATATTTTACATTTATGGCCTTTAGAATGTACAAAAATATAGAATTTCTCAGAAAATGCCAAAACAGAAGAGCAAACTAAGGCAGTAATATAGGACTTCTTGGAGAAAAGATGCCTTTATCAATTGGCATGAACAGTTAATATACAGACATATGTTGTGATATTTTGTAACAGGTTGATATAAACTAAGAACAACTATGTGTTTTCAGGACTAAGCTAGAATGTGTAGTGTGTTGAGTCCGTTAGTTACAATCAAACTATCGCTATTCTGCTTCTGAGAATTACAGTCTGATCTGCTCTATTGGATGTATAAATGTAATTTAAAGATCACAAAAGTGACCTGTAGAATATAGAGACATTTCTCTTGCAATGGAGAATCATGTGGCAAAGTTGAATGAATGGTCTCTGCCTGTCATAATAATGCTTCTTGCCAGAGTAATTGAAAAACATTCTGCTCAAGCCTCAAATGTTCCTCAATACTGTTTAGAACAATGAACAGTGTACAAAATAATAAATACTGTCTTGCTGTATTCCAGTCACATGTTAGGATACTACTAAAATAACAGATTTTCCATACAGATAGAAACATTCATGTAAGAGATTCATTTGAGATCAGGTAAGCAATTACTGCATAGTAACACTGGCCATTTAATATCTCATCAATAAGATAAAGATTGTAGTTATTCAATACATTACTTTGTGCTGATGTTGACTAGAATAGTCTTCTGTCTTATTAATTCTACAATTGTAGCAGTTCTCATTAATCTACAACATTGTCAAGAAGCCTGATACATACATTCAGAAGCCTGTGTGTCATTAAATTGTGTTTGACATTATGTATAAAGCAATGGTTTATTCTCTCTGCTTGTATCTTTGCTGCAGCACATCCTGCACCATTTTGTTTACCCTTCTCTGAACAGGTTGCACTCTGTGTATGTGTTTGTGGAGATCAGATCTGTGTGATTGGTTGTATTTCCTTGTACTGACCCCAAAGTTGTGTGTTGTTTGTGTGTGTGTGTGCATGTGTGTGTGTGTATGTTTCTACCTGTGTGTGTGTGTGTGTGTGTGTCAGTGGGAATGGGGGCTTAGATAGATAGATATATTCATTCACTGCAAAAAACTGTTAATGCATCAGTTAGGGTTGTTCCACAGCGACAAGAGTGAGGAAATTTGGTGTTAGGGTTCAAAACCCTAACTCTGCATCCCCCCCACCTCCACCACACACACACACACACACATATGCAAGTAGGCAACACAATTAATCACAGACAACCATCAGCAGGTAACAGAAATAACATACAACTCTCTAAACATACTACAAGACATATCCATCCATCATGGTCCACCAACTGTATTACTTCTGCTGCCATCTGAGTGCCTTGGGGTACACAGGCATGCTGAGCAAGTGTACAAGGTAAGATAATGGAGCACCAGGCCTCTATGCATAATAGTTCATTGATACATCATTTGCTTATGCAGAGTTAACATCATGAGGCATTAACCCACAAGAAAGGGTGGTGAAAATGCTGTGTGATATTATCTGGTCATAACCATGGAAGTGCGAGCATGCTCCATGCTCCCATCAGTGTACCCACGCTCACAACAAGATGGACATATGTACATAAATATACACATATGCCTCTTCACAACAACCTCTGGCCAGAACTGAATGCAGATATGCAATGCACAAATGTTTTATGATGGCAGTATAGGTTTATGTTCGTAATAGTACACAGAAACACTATTTGGTTATTGCAGGGCAATGTCAAGAGTCATTAGCACACAACAAAGGGTGGTATAAATGCTGCCTGATGGTATCTGGCCATAACCAGATAGTCATTTTTCTTGTTAATATCTGAAACCACTTGTCTGTTAATGTCAATCAGAGCCCACAACAGCACACACACTTCAGGTCCTACACTACCACACAGCTGCCCAGGTATACAGGATAAGATACTGGTGCAGCAGTACTCTGCACATAATAGAGTACTGATACATCATTTGCTTATGCCAGGGTAACATCAGGAAGTATTAACACACATAAAAGGGCGGTGAAAATGCTGTGTGATATTATCCACTCATACCCACAGAAGTGGAAGCATGGGGCCCTTCGGCCCGCCATGCTACCACCAATGTATCAATCTGTACAGAAACAGATATATCTCTGTGAACTGAGAAACTGTCCCCAAAGAAAAGATAGTGAAGTGGGAGCATGGGACCCTTCGGGTCCTGTGGTCCCACACAGCTGGCCTGGTGCACAAAGTAACATAATGGCACAGAAGGCCTCTGCAAATAATACAGTACTGATGCATCACTTACTTATGCTGGGGTAACATCAGGAGGCATTTACAAACATGAAAGGGTAGTGAAAATGCTGTCTGATATTATCCAGTCTTAACCACAGAAGTGGGAGCATGGGGCCTTTCGACCCCCATGCTACCAGCAACGTATCACTTTGTACAGAAACAGACACATCTCTTTCAACTGAGAAAGTGTCCCCAAAGCAAATATAGTGAAGTGGGAGCTCCCACACAGCTGGCCAGGTGTACAGCATAAGATAATGGTGCAGCAGGACTGTGCACATAATAGTGTACTGATAAATCATTTGATTATGACAGGATAACACCAGGAGGCATTAACACACAACAAAGGATGGTGAAAATGCTATCTGAGGTTATCGTCTTGTTATGGTGATGCATTAGGTACACATGCTCGTTAGCAAGAGATAATGGTTAACTGTATTTGTAAGACAAAAATGCTTACTGTGGTACATCACCTATTGTTGCCCATCATGCCTGTGTACCCCCAAGGCACTTGGATGGCAGCAGAAGTCATACAGTTGGTGGACCATGATGATGGATGTGTCTTGTAGTACATTTAGAGAGCTGTATGTTATTTCTGTTACCTGCTGCTGGTTGTCTGTGATTGGTTGTGTTGCCGTGGTCCTTCTCCTACTTGCATGTGTGTGTGTGTGTGTGTGTGTGAGTGTGTGTGTGGTGGTGGGGGTTGGGGAATGCAGAGTTAGGGTTTTGAACCCTAACACTGAATTTCCTCACTTTTGTCACTGCAGGTAACAGAAATAACATACAACCCTAACTGATGCATTAATGGATTTTTTTGCAATGAATTTCCCTTCTTTTTGAAAACTTGAATTGTTAAATTTTTTTGATTGTATGAGCATGACTTCTACAATGGTAAAGCAATAAAGACATTTTTTGAACAAAATTGTTCTCCTACTAGTGTGTTGTTGCTGTATTAAGAAGCACATCTGATGCATTCACTGAGTTTTTAGAAATGAGTTTTCTTTCCCTTTTAGGAAGTATGATGTAGTGTACAACTTTCAACAGAATATGAAAACCTTTAACCATAAACACAGTGGGTGGGATATTCAAAGGGGTTGCACATGGTGCAACAGTGTTACACCATGTGCAACCCACTGATGTGACTTGGCATGATATTTAAAAGGGGATGTTACAATGCACAATTTCCGATGCGCTGGGGTGCACCAGTAATGTATGCGGCGCAAGTGTGAGGGAGTGCCCATGCATATCTAGCACATCCTCATATTCAGCTCAGATGTGCAGCACTTATGCAGGCACAAACCTGCCTTGCCCCATACAGGGGGGTGCAAAGATCTACCCCTGAAAAGCAGGAGCAAGTTCTGGCCACCCACAGGGGAGCTGTTGTATTGCAGGGCACAACATGTCAGCCACCAGCTGTGGGTGGCCACCTGACCACCCCAGACACAGGCCGGGCTTCATGCCCCCTCATCTGAATGTGGGCATAATGTATCAAGATCTTTGGTAGTCCAGTGGACCCTACCCCCACACCCGGTCACGGGCAAATGAATGTTTACTGTCCCTGGTGGTCCAGTGGACCTGCTCCCCTGCCTGATCATGGGTGAAAGAATGAGTAAATACCCTGGTGGTACAGTGGACCTGCTCCCCTACCCAATCATGGGCTTAAGTAAAATAAAATATTCCCTGGTGGTCCAGTGGACCCAATCCTCAGCCTGATTATGGGCTTCAGTTGTAAATAAATGCCCCGGTGGGCCATCAGCACCCCCTCCCCACCCGTCCACTCAGACCCGCCACCCTGCTCCCCCAGTCAGCGGTGGGCTGCAGCTCCCCACCTGCAAGCTGCCTGCCAACTGACAGTGTACAGTACGGTGTAGACCAATGGGTGTGCAGACCGTACTATATTACATAGTCCCAAAATGTGAATGGAATAGTAAAAGAAATATCTAGATAATCAAATCACTATGTAAGCAACAGTAGTCAAAGAAATCAATAAGATTTAATGAAACTATTTAGTACTGCTAATAGTATACAGAACATGTAAGCATTGTAAATATGGTAGTAGGTATTCAAAACCTAAGGCAAAATCAGCATAATGCCAATTCCTATGGATAGTACTTACATTCAAGTCCATAAAAATTTTTAAAATGGCAGTCAAATATGTAGTTACATACAGCATTCAGATAAGTAACTTCATCCGATTAATTTTAAAGAAAAACCTCCCTAAACAGACCTAGCATCTTTTCTTTGGGTCAAAGCATATGGTTGTGTTGACTGCTGATCTGTATTGCTATTTATGATGATGATTCCATTTTTATGGTATTTTATTGTCTTATTATATTGCGCCTTGATACTTGAAAGGCGCATAACAAATAAAACATTATTATTATTATTATACCTATAGATTTTTATTGCTTAATAGATGAAAGTGAACAGATAACCATAACAGTGTTTAAAAACATTAATAGTATGTTAATTTATTGTAGTATACGATTGTACAGTATATACTGTCTTACAATACAAACATAGCATAACAGTACACACATAGCAGTTTAGTGTTGCTATTGTGAATGAATGGTTGATGATAATCTCTGAAAGGTACAAAACAAGACTCATACATGCTCATAGTTGCCATGTTACGTAGTGACAGCGATATGTCACTGTGATAGTGTTAAGTACAGTTCTATACAAAGCTGGAATTAATACTTCAGAGGTGTGTGAACATCTAAAGTGTCAAATCAATGTAAAGGATTGCTTTCAGTCAGTAAAGATCCTTAAAATATCTAGACACTGTTGATACATGTATAAAAATACATCATGCACAGATGTTTTACGTACATGTAGAGGTGCAACACCTAAAGAGGGTACACTGTTGTGAAATGTGTCAAATAATACTTCCAATGGTAGAATGCAGCTACTAACAATGAAATACAATAGCAGCACATTCAAAACACATAGCAATATCTGCTTTTGTAGCAGAAGTCTTGAACAATTATATAAGTGTGCCTTATCCAATGATTATAAACACAGTTGGTGCTGATTGAAGACCACCTCAACCATGTTTACTGTATTACTGATTGACACACTCAGCTGAGTTGTATGGTTTGTAAAATCATAGCTATGTGCCCTATATGAGGTAGTGGGAATGTAGTTTTGTAAGTCAATACATCAATGAAAGAACTGGAATAGTTTGTGCTTGCTTACAGTGTAACACAATGGAACAGCAATGTACACCACATGTTGTGTGACTACTCTTCTGATTGATGAAGATTGTTGTAGTTCTTCAATATCAGTACATAAGCATCTTTTCAATTATGAGGTAGTCTCTGTTTATAAGTGCTTATTGAGTCATTGCATTCAACCCACCCAGTTCTGTACCTCAACAAAGTAACGTAATGTCATGAAAGTACAGATAGACCATGGTGGTAGATCACGGCATGAGTATCAAATAGTATCTGATAAAATGACACTCTACCAGCTGTGAAATCTGTGATAGGTGTGTCTACTCTTACTCCATGAAAGTCAGATCTATGCAATACAAGCATGAGGTATTGAGAAGAAGTCCTAATCTGTATAGACTGAGAATATGCCCCTCCACACCTAGCACAATGGGAACCACTTTGTGCATTTCTAAGCAGTTCTCTAAACTTAACAGTTTGAAACTGAGGTACATGTAGAGCAATCCAAAGCATGTTCTCTGTAATTTCTTGCTGTGAATGACCACAAGAAAGACATTTATATTTGGTGACATAGTTGGCAGTAAAGTACTGTCGCATTGGTATATGCTCATCATCCAACATGCTTATGATGGCCATCATAAACTCAGTGGCATCCTGTTGTGTGTTATCCGCAAATGTTCTGTGTCCATCATAGGTACCTAAAACATGTCATAGAGGTGTGAGTGACTGTACATTCTCAGACTGTTGTGAAGTCACATGTACAGCTTGCTTCAATGACTTTGATAAGGGGGTGTCATGAGAAGCTGCTATTTCATGTGCAAAGTGAGCCTTGTGGAGAAATGCTTGCATTGCTGAATTAGCGTAGCAGTTAACTACAGTACTGTTATCAAATGCTGGGTCAACAGACATACCAAGTGACTTCTTATGAGCAGGTGATGTTGTATCTGTATTTGGCATGGTGACCTCAATTGTATCACTAGTTAATTCAACAGCTGTTACTCAATTCCTCTAGTTTGCAGCTGAAGCATTGACTGTTGCATTTGACTGCACCACATGCATAGATAGTGGTATTAGAGGCATCTGTGGCTGGTACAGAATAAGTAGTCTATTGTACTTGACAATACTGTCAATGTGTATCTTCTGTGGTGCTATTGTGATTATGTGCAATCAAGCAAGATTGCAAAATGTGAAAGTGCAACATAGCTCATGCCATCTTTGAAAATGTCAATGCCTATGTTCAGCATTGCTGAGTCCAAACTTAAGCCCTGTAACTTGTGTATAGAAACAACATATGTAACACATAGTGGAAACTGTTTCCTGGTCACATATATATCCTTAAAGATCTGGAACTTGACAGAAGCTTCATCAATCTCCACAGACTGTTCCATGTTGTCAAACTTAACAAGAAGTGCCTCAATAGACGTCTTCTGAACATTGTACTGAAAGTCGATAATGCGACCCATTGCACCATTTACCATGACACATTCAACATCAAGGTTCCTACGGAGCATGATAAGTGCATTCTTATGTAACCCTTCACCCCTGCCTTTTTACTAAAATGACAGGTGGCATGCTCTTGGTGTTAGCAGCAATACCTGGTGGGGACCTGGGTTCGGGGAGGATGAGGTTACCTGGCACAAGGGACCTAGGTTTGGCTACTCTGCACAGGGGCACCCAAGTAAATCCAACTACAGGAAGCAATAACTGTAATGTCCAGAACCAGGATTGGGATTTTTCAGTGTGGCATTATTCAAAACTAGCTGAAACATGACAAAGCATTGATGGTCCCCCAAGGGGCTACATTCACTGTATATGCAGATAGAGACTAAAGGCGGTCCACTTGAAGAATGAACCCATTTTTACTATTGTCTGGCTCTGGACCCACCAGGCACTCAGCCAGGACTTGCATGCGCTGTACACACAGCCCAACTGGCTGGCTCCTGCTGGCCACTTTGACTGACGGTCCATTTAAAGAATGAACCCAACTTTACTTGGAGAGACTCCCATCACACAAGAGTATATTTTCCCAAGCTGTGGCTCCCCACACCACTTAGAGTCTGTGACTCCTAGAGAGATTTGTTTTCTTACTTCCATTGAACTCCCATCAAACAAGGAGACTCCCATCGAACAAGGAGTATATCTTCCTGTCCTGTGGCTCCCTACACCACTTAGAGTCTGCGACTCCTAGAGAGATTTTCCAAAGTTGCGACCCACGTCTGGGTACCTACCTCATCACTGGCCAAGTGCATGAGGCAAGTAGCAAATCGCAGAAGAAATCCATAGAGGTTGACCTGGTCACTAAAGATGGGGGGTGTTCCCACCTCCAGCTCCCACAGCCCATACCCGGCCATTTCTCTGGACAAACATAAACTTAAACTTTGAAATGTAGATTAAACAGTGGATGACCTGAAGCACCCCCTCTACAGCATTACTTGAAATCCATTAAAACTTTAGACTTTTTGACTGCTCCATTTGTTTGTCCTAGTAAAATAGTCCTCCCAAATAGCAGTCCACATCCCAGCTTTCTTTATATTTCCAAACTGATGAAAACAATTGGTTTGCCCCTTCAAATGGAGCAAAACACTCACCCTTTCATTGCAGGTGCCCCACAGGTGAAGTATCACATCCTTCACTGTTATACAAGAACAGAAACTGTAAACAGGCAGCTTTCTTCTTAGTGGAAATAGGGATTGCCCCTGGAATCCACAGAGGGACTTTTCTTCCACCCCCCCGGAGGGAGGGGGCACTGAGACCTGGACAGCGGTCTCCACCACTTTTAAAAGGTAAACAGGATCACACCTCCTTCTCCAACAAAAGGTAAACAGAAACTTCCTTTCTGCCTGGAGGTAAACAGAAGACTGACTTTGAAAACTCCCAAAGTTCTAAAATCACTCCCTGAGCTGCAGATTCCAATGTGGCTTATGCAGCTGCGACAGTTCTATGGTGATGTCATCTCTCAAGTCTCAGCTGTGACTGAGAACACAGTGAGACAATGTGAAACCCATTTAACTGGAGTTTCACAAGCTGCCTTCCCTGCCTACCACTAGGTCTTACTGGGATTCTAGTAACCCCGGGTAACAAGGGGGTTACACTCACCCTTGACCAGGAAAATGACTGTCCCCAGTCATTATGCACCAGGCCCTGGGCCATCCCACCCTATGTGCTACCTGAGGAGGGGGGTGATCAGGCCCCCTCCTACCATGTGCAAGCACAGGCAGGCAGGCAACACTAAGGGCCTAGAGGCCTGTAGCTGACATATCAGCCTCTACTCTATCCACTTACTATGGACACCTAGTGGCTCTGGTAGAACTGTCCACAGCATAGCCCTGATAGATCAGTACTTCAGTCCCTATGGCCACTGAGGACCACAGCCTGTCTATCCCCCTTAACCCTCTAGGGAAAACCTATCTGCCTCTAACATAACATCCCAAACAAAAACAAAACCCGGGACCTCCCCGACCTTGGGCAACCTGCAACTACAACCATTAGAATACCAAGAAATACTCCTCCTACCCTACAATCACACCTGTGGAAGGAAAAGAGTTAACACAGTAACAACCATAAGTAACAACAACACAGTACTTTAAATTCTACACAATAAGCACTGACGAGAACCCGATGAGCCCTCTTCTTCTTCTTGTCTTCTTCTGTCTTCCCAGGAACACCTGTAAGAAAAGACAAAACAAAACACACTCCTAATCTGCATACACTGTCTACCTAAACAACAACAACAACCCCTACCATACAGAAAAAACACTGAACAATCCCAAAAAAGAATTTTTTAGAAAAAGGTAGAAAAACAGTATTTACATTAGAGTACAATAATGACATTATTTACAATACACATTTGGGGGATGGAGTGCCCTAAAAGTCCCAACTAGTGACCACAAGGCCCGAAGGCTAGTCCAATAAAGAGTCTCTCCTGGGCCAGAGCCCGTGAAGCACAGTTCTAAAAGGCCAAAATCCCAAAGGGAGAGTCTTTGTGACAGTTCACACATTTTGAAGTCTGTAGTGTAGGGTGTGTACTGCAATGTCATAAAGATAGAAAAAGGGGGTTTTCGGACTTACCAGCCTCTTGAAGTATACGAACGGCACCAACCTTGTCCCTGTCGAAGACTCTCCCTGGCAGCATTTCTTCTGACACAGCTGGGCGGACATCTTCCGGGAACCACAGAAGTGCACATCTGGAAACAGCTGGGATGATGTCATCTCTGGAGAAGGAACCTTAGAACAGGAACAAAAAGGAAAACAGCTGGTACGACGTCATCCGATTACCAGGCGATGAACAGGAAACAGCTGGGCTGGTGTCCTCTCTGGATCTGAAGTCATCTGGTGGGCCAGTAGATGGTTGCTGAACAAGACAGTACACTGTAGACTGAAGAATGTGGAGCACCTGAGTCCTTGGTTATTCATATTGGCGGATCAATAAGGGCACTTCACAGTCTGATGTAGCAGTATTGACTACCACTGCTCAGCTCTCCATTTTGTAGACACGGGCTTAATTACTGGGAGGTCCTTGCACTGAGGCCAATAGTACTGGGGGTCAGGGGCTTGAATTATTACCCCGTCTGGGCGAACATAATTCACACAGTGAGAGACTTCACGTCCCTCTCCATCCACTATTCTCACTCTGTCCATAAACAGTGTCCTGCCTCTCTTCCACTGTGTATACTTTTCGTGGAGCAGTCTATTCTTTACATGCTGGTTGGCCCAGGATGCACATGTTTCATTGCTTCATCCCAGATCCAGGATTTCCTGCAGTTCTCAATCTCTCCCAGACTCTCCGAGAAAGGTAGAAAAGGTCATACCATAGATTTCATTGGCCTTTCTACGAACCAGTCTCTCCTCTTTACTTGCTTTGGTCAATCTGAGACCACTGGCCTGGCTTGGGGGTGGCCAGTCCTGGTTCTGCCAGCTTCGCATCCTTAAAGAAATTAAAAATGGATCCCTGACTTCTTCTTCTTCTTGTAAAGCCAGGGCAGTGGCATCACCACCTTCTTGAACACATTCCTCCGAGGCAAGATCTTGAGGCTGTGTACCCGTTCCTTTCTCACAAGGCCACATAGGTCCCCCCTCATCTTTCTCTTCACTGAGGATCTGAGCCCAGGAGTGAGCAGTCGTTGTCACCCCTGAGACTATCCTTTCATCACTAGGAGCGGAGGTCGACACCTCCCATTCAACGGCCTCCCACATCACATCTTCACCTGCGAGACTTGGGCTAGGGCCCCCCCACCCAGGGGTCTATTGATGCTTTATCCAAACTTTCCTTCTGAGATCCAGCATCCAAAACTTCAACTTCAGGTTCAGTCTCTCATTCTGCACCCTCTAGCTTTGTGCCACACTCCCCCGAGGGACCTTCCTCCACAGGCTCCACCTGATGCTGTGTGCTGCCAACTGCAGATTCCTGAATTTTTGTCCATGTGGGAGCCAAATGAATTGGAGGTGCTTTATACAAGTCATATTTTTGTAGACATCCAGCACAGTGAGAAATCATGAAGACATCCCTCCCAGCACTCAAGCACATCTGACATACACGCACTGGATAATTAGGAATTGCCACATCAGGAGGGAGTTGCCCTCCATAGCACCACTTTTCAATATCTCTCAGTCTATTTACTACTGCTGTTACTGCAACCCAGGCATGATCCGGGTAACGAGCTGGTCCTGAGGCCATAACTGCAGAAAAATAAACAAAAGTTCACTGTAACTGAAAGTCCCACTTTAATGAACACACTCTGTTGCTTTAAAATGGCTCCTCTGCTGCTGTGTTTACTTTACTACCCCACCCTATAATGGCGGTGGCAGCACTCCTGTGCATCAACATTAAGACTCTGGGTCAAGCCACTGTGCACCCGATTTACATCAGCTACTGATAACTTTTACTCAAACTGCACAACTTGCTCTGATCTGGCTTTTCACACATTTACAGGATTTTCCTTGGACTTTTCACATGCTGGCTACATTCATTTAATTACAGTCCCTTAAAAACTTCAGATTTCAGCACAGGATTGCCTGCTTCTACTAGTGTTGCACTTTTTACAACCCACAGTCTCTCTCTGGCTGCAAACTTTAAACTGAGGCTATTTTTCACTTCCATGCACATATTCAATGGCTTTACAGACTTGCACTTGCTAGCAGGACATCACACAGTCGCTACTTGCAAAGCGACTATACAGCTGCACACACATTTTATATGGCATTTTCTGAAAATCACTGATTGAGCAGTTTTTTAATTGTTTACTCACTGTTATTGTAGCAACTTGCTGCGATGGGGTTAAACGGCCTGCAGCCAAATTTTGAAGGCCTCGGAATGCAAATGGGTGGCTAGTCTCCGCGATTGTCGTTTTTACCATAAAATCCACTAATCCCATGATCGATTTGCAGGTTGAGCCCGATTTTTAAACTAGAAAGTCACTTTTTGAATGTTTACAGTGCTTTGAATCCTTCGCGACGCTCCTCCACTGCCAGTACACGCACTACTCTCTGTCTCCCTCTCGAATGCAGAGGCAAACTCAGAAGAGCTGGCTGAGGGGTGGGACTAATGGCAAACTGACCAACCACACAGCGCCATGCAAATGAGCCTCTTCTTCCTCGTGAGGGCTCCTCTCCTCACGGCGATAGTCGAGCAGTCAAATTTAAACTTAAAATGCACTTTTTTTTTCTCAACTGACTCCATGGCGGGAGCCCATTTCAACCATGTAACTTAGCCATTAACTCTGCAGTCTCTAACATTTTGCACAGGAAGCATTTCCAATGTCCAGGGCATATTTTCTCTGTTGCTACCCCTAGTTTTCCACACTTTCCTTCACAGAAATTTATTTTAAAAGCATTTCAAACGTTGTAAACAATTTTGATGATGCAGGACAAGGGCACACTCTTTGGTTTTACAGCTCCTTGGTAAGCAGTTGGCATTTTCTAAACAGCAGCACAAGATTCACAGCACACAGCAACACACTAGGGAAATTGCTTCAACTTTTTGGGCTACCCACTGCCAGATAGCCAAAACGCTAGCCTACTTGCCCAAGCACCTTCCTTCCCAAACAAATCCAAAGCGGAGCCTTCATTTTTGTAACCCCTCACCCCTGCCTTTTTACTAAAATGACAGGTGGCATGCTGTTGGCATTGGCAGCAATACCTGGTGGGGACCTGGGTTCGGGGAGGATGAGGTTACCTGGCACAAGGGACCTAGGTTTGGCTACTCTGCACAGGGGCACCCAAGTAAATCCAACTACAGGAAGCAATAACTGTAATGTCCAGAACCAAGACTGGGATTTTTCAGTGTGGCTTTATTCAAAACTAGCTGAAACATGACAAAGCATTGATGGTCCCCCAAGGGGCTACGTTCACTGTATATGCAGATAGAGACTAAAGGCGGTCCACTTGAGGAATGAACCCATTTTTACTATTGTCTGGCTCTGGACCCACCAGGCACTCAGCCAGGACTTGCATGCGCTTTGCATACACAGCCCAACTGGCCCGGCTCCCCCTGCTGGCCACTTGACTGATGGTCCATTTAAAGAATGAACCCAACTTTACTTGGAGAGACTCCCATCACACAAGGAGTATATTTTCCCAAGCTGTGGCTCCCCACACCACTTAGAGTCTGTGACTCCTAGAGAGATTTGTTTTCTTACTTCCATTGAACTCCCATCAAACAAGGAGACTCCCATCAAACAAGGAGTATATCTTCCCATCCTGTGGCTCCACACACCACTTAGAGTCTGTGACTCCTAGAGAGATTTTCCAAAGTTGTGACCCACATCTGGGTACCTACCTCATCACTGGCCAGGCGCATGAGGCAAGTAGTAAATCACAGAAGAAATCCGTAGAGGTGGACCTGGTCACTAAAGATGGGGGGTGTTCCCACCTCCAGCTCCCACAGCCCATACCCAGCCATTTCTCTGGACAAACATAAACTTAAACTTTGAAATGTAAATTAAATGGTGGAAGACCTGAAGCACCCCCTCTACAGCATTACTTGAAATCCATTAAAACTTTAGACTTTTTGACCACTTCATTTGTTTGTCCTAGTAAAATAGTCCTCCCAAATAGCAGTCCACATCCCAGCTTTCTTTATATTTCCAAACTGATGAAAACAATTGGTTTGCCCCTTCAAATGGAGCAAAACACTCACCCTTTCATTGCAGGTGCCCCACAGGCAAAGTATCACATCCTTCACTGTTATACAAGAACAGAAACTGTAAACAGGCAGCTTTCTTCTATAGTGGAAATAGGGGATTGTCCCTGGAATCCACAGAGGGACTTTTCTTCCACCTCCCCGGAAGGAGGGGGCACTGAGACCTGGACAGTGGTCTCCACCACTTTTAAAAGGTAAACAGGATCACACCTCCTTCTCCAACAAAAGGTAAACAGAAACTTCCTTTCTGCCTGGAGGTAAACAGAAGACTGACTTTGAAAACTCCCAAAGTTCTAAACTCACTCCCTGAGCTGCAGATTCCAATGTTGCTTATGCAGCTGCGACAGTTCTATGGTGATGTCATCTCTCAAGTCTCAGCTGTGACTGAGAACAGAGTGAGACAGTGTGAAACCCATTTAACTGGAGTTTCACAAGCTGCCTTCCCTGCCTACCACTTGGTCTTACTGGGATTCTAGTAACCCCGGGTAACAAGGAGGTTACACTTACAAACAGTAAGAAAAGCTTCTAGTCCAGCTATATCTGACACATCTGACTTAAGTTCAGACAGTCACTCAGTTTTGCTACTAGGTTTTGACTTAGGCAAACACCATCAACTGTATCAACAGCATGCAGTGTGATGATTTCTTGATCCTCTCTCTGCGACCTGATACTGTTGAATTCAGCACATTGCTTAAGCCCTGGCATAAGACACACTATCCATGCACCATATGAGTGCACTTCTCTGAAGACATCACATACAGCATGTATTCATGTACCATCTGCAGTGATTCTATGTGTATTCAACATCAAAAGATGTGGTAGTGACAAACTTCCTGTATGAGCTTGATCCAATGATGCCTTGTAAGCTAGATCACCACTCTGTCATATGTTCTGAAACAACTTGACATAGGTGAATAACTCCCACAGGTTAAAACCTCCAATGCACCCCAGTGTCTTCTTAGCCTGCTTGACAGTGAGAGCTGTAAAGACATGGGGCCCAATTCTAGAAGGGTTATGCCTGGCATAACTGCAGTTGCATAAAGCAGAATGGCGCATGTAGCAACTTACACCAATGGTTGCAAGATGCATGATTCTACATAGTGGCCTGCGACATGGCACAGGCCGCTTGAGCCAAACAGCAGTTACGCAGTATAAACTCCCTGCAACATGGTGCTAGGGGGTTTACGGCAGCAGTTGCACCCCATTCTAGATGGGCAGCTATAAAGAGCCCACATGGGGATTCTACAAGTGCCCCTGGAGGAGATCCAGCAATACAAGTTAAACCAACATTTAGCTGGTATAACTTATGGATGCCCTCGGGGGTCCTGTAGACCCACCGGCTATCCAGCGGACAGTGCACAGTTGCCTTCTCCCCATGCCCAGCACACCCTAGTGGGGCCCCACAGAGCTACCCATACCCCCAGCTCCCCGACACAGCCATTGGCAGAAGCCCCATAAGGTGGCTCTGCCATCCCCGCACCCATGCCCCGAACCGCGAGTTGCCCTGAACTGTACATGACTAATATGAGAATCTCTAGTTTTCTGGTGTTCCAGGATGCCACCCAGTTAAGGCAGCCCACCCAGTCCTTCATTTCATTCTCTCAGTCATGAGCTGGTACAGCTCTCTCACCTCCATGGCATAGCCACTGATCGAGAGCAGTATTAGTCCAACCGCACAGACGCACTTAGAATTATAGTTTCTGAGCACATCTTTGCAGTAGCGCTAATACTGCTGTCAGTCGGAGACTGGCCATGGAGATGAGAGGTGGGCTGTGCCAGTCACCAGCTGGGGATGGGTAAGGGGTGCTGGGTGGGCTGTCATGGCTGGGTGGGAGGGCACTAGACTACCAGAGAAATGGGGATTCTCATATTAATGCATGTGCAGTTTGGGGGGGCACTAGACTACCAGTGCAACAGGGATCTATATTTTTATTATACAGTTTGGGGGGGCCAATACACTACACTACCATGGATACGGGACTGTATATTCAATATTTAACAGTTGGGGGGGCTGCTAGACTACCAGGGCTGCCTGGGTATCTGCCGCATTTGCGGCTGGTGACTAGTGGTCAGGGCATAGGTGGGAAGTTGCCCTTGCTTCTCTGCTGTTGTGGCTGGCGACATGCTCACCAGATATGCCAGCAGTTCAGCATATCTGGCCACATGTCGCAGGTCACAGGACTTAGCTGTGAAGACCCTGCCCCTATTAAAATAGGGCGCAGAGTCAATGTCGCAGGTGTGGGTGGCACAAGTTGAGTTCAGCGGGAACTTGCGCTGCCTTTCTAGAATCAGGCCCATGTTCTCCAGTGACAGGTGCACGTTTTTAAAAGGTCTCCAAATACAACGGTACTTTTCCCACCACATGCATCACCATAGTCACTGCCCAACATCTCCTGTAGATGAAGGTGTATACAGACAAGCATCACATTAGAGACCATGCTGATCTCATCGATGATCAGTAGCTTCATTTTAATAAGCATAGAATGAAGTTGAGATGCAGCCTCAAATGGCAGTTTCCGATACTCTCCAGATTTCCCATGCTCTACTGGCAACATAAACAGATGGTGCAGGGTCATTCCACCAATATTATATGCAGCTAGTCCAGTTGGAGCACTAACAGCAACAGACATTGCTGTATCTGTGTGTTGTCCTATGTCAGCTGTGATAGCCTTAATAAGAAAACTCTTGCCTGTGCATGCCAATCCACTAACAAACATTAGCAATGGCTTGTACTCATTACATTGACATTTTTTCTTTTCATACAGTATACCATGTCACACTGCATCTGTAACAGCAGCATAAACCACAAGTTGTTGTTCATTAAGTTTCTTTTTTAAGTTCAACTGCATTAACAGCAGAGTGTGTTCCATGCTCCATTGCACTTCTGCCAAGAGTACTTCTGAATCATTCATAAGTAGAGGTACTCCAACTGTACCCTGTCCTTCTGAATCAAGGTTGTCTTGTGAACTAACTGGAGCATCCTCCTCAAGCTGTTTCTTTGCTCTTTCAAGCTGTTCCTTTTCGACATCTAGTCTGTGTATGCATGTCTCAGAGTGGTCCATTTTGAAGGTGTCATAGCTGTGGTTGAATTATTCCTCAAACGTAGCAGTCACCTTTTAACGTGGTCTCATTCCTTCAGGATTTGAATAAGAACAGTAGAGCAAAGTAATAATGCTCTCTGCTCTCGGAGGTGCATAGATTTAACTTACAATGGTCAATGAGCCAAGGCTTACATCTCTTAATGAGACAGCATCCACTCCTCTAACCTTGTAAATGTGACATGTGAGTCAGATGAGAGATCTGTTTTATAGCTGTACCATTTCACTACCTCAAATAGACACATATTATCCATGTCACTGTGTCTTCTGAGGTAGTATGTGACAATTATCAATTCAATATCTGCTTTGAAGATGGTCTGTTGAGAGCCAGTTCCTCAATCTCATCATGAGGTTTTAGTACATGTTTGAGTTTCTCTTTGTAGTTCACACTGAGAAACCGCACAGCATCAGATTTGCCATTCAAGTGTGTACCTACCAAACAATCACTGGCCTTATATGCACTGCACTCTCTGAAAGAGTGTCTTTAATCCAAGTGTTATATGCACTGCACTGTCTCTGAGAGAGTGTCTTCAATCAAAGTGACCACAACTGAGATGTGAGTGACTTGCTTGAACTGGAAATATTCTCCCAAAGTTCTTGCAAGCTAGTCTTTTCATGCTAGGTAATGTAAGAAGTTACATACCGAACAAGAGCCAACAAATTGTCACTCACAAACTGAACATTAATGTTTGCTTGCCACATGAGAAGAAGAGTGGTGTTGTAATCATTGATATACACCTCATTCTCTGGTCAACATACCCTTTTGGTTAATTTTGCCTTCAAGTGATGCCACATTGATGAAAACAGTTAATTCATGCGACCATTCTGACAGACACACCTCAGAAAACAAAAATGACATCTGGTGTACCAATCAGATGTACTTTTCACTGCACAATGACAGTATTTGGCACACATACATCATTGGAACGTTTGCACCAGCTTCCATAGTGTAGGACTGTCATACTTGGCTGGTATGCGGCAAGTCGCATAACACTTTATAAAGCTTAGCACTTCTGCTGCTTCATGTTCACCAATGTGCAGGGCATCCTTGATCCATAGTAGCATATGAATATGAGGAGCACCCCAAGCCTAATACTCTGTCCTCCAAAAGTAATGATCTACAACACTAAGAGGTGGATAGTTCTTCGACAAAATGAAAGACAGGATATTGTGGAATCACTTGTGAAAATGTCTAGTCAAAGACACTGGGTCAAGAGAGCACATCTCTCTGAAAGTCATTGATGTAATGCCCTCAACATCATAATTTGCCCACTTCAGAAGTTCAATCAATTCATCCCGGGTATATTGAGCACTGCTGCGAGTGACAAACTACGTTGCTGCTCCATACTCTTGCAACATGGTCATTACCTCAGAGTGTCTATAATACCAGTATTCCTTGGTGCCACATAGATTAGAAAGTATAGAAGACAAATTTACCTGCAATGTGTCATCCTTTTCCTTCAATTTCGGCAGAAACTGTATAGCAGTGATTCCATCAAGTGGAATTGTGAGACGTACAGGATGTGCAACAGATGCAGAGACTATACTAAGCTCACTCTCCCACAGCAGGTGAAACAGATACTGTATGTTTCTTTGATATTTGCCATCCTTGTTCAGTACTCGAGCTGTATGGTATTTAGCACCCAGTACATGCACTTCTTTATTATCTAAATGACCACCTGACCCTTGTGGAAACAAATCAAAAAAGCAGCGTGCTTCCAATGTTGCTTCCCCGATACTAACAGGGGTGCCTTCCACCTGCTTCATCTGATAAAGATCAGTATTATCCGCAACTGGATCTCTCCCATGAAGAGGCTGGATCACGTATTGTTCATACACATTGTCATTCATTTCTACATTTACCTTCTCAATCGTTGGCTTGTTTGTGTCCAACAAGCTGTACTGAGCATATATACTACTCATCCTGTCAAATTCAAGGTTTGCATAGAAGGGATTGTTGCTCTTTAAGTAATTGAGAGCTGTTTTCGCCTTCTGCACATTGACAACATCCTGCCAGATGACCTTTGACTTAGTTGGCACACTGTTAACAAGAATGACTAGACTGTTCTCACTTGAGATTGACTTCACATTTTCCTGTAAAGGAAGTGGAAGATACATGAAGGAACCCTTTAGAGACTTGATGAGCTCTTTCTGTGGTATGTTCCATGTCTTAGCTTTCAAACATAGAATAGTCTGAAAGGGTTTCATACTTTTAATAAGAATCCATTCAAACATATTCAATGTAGCAATCTCACTGGGTCTGACATGTACCTCCATGTTGTTCAGGATTGACCTTGGTGGCAATGTGCCATTCTTCACCTTAGAGAAACAGTAGTTGCACATCACTATGATTGGCTGTAACTCAGAGTCATGTTGTAATAGTTGAAATGCCAGCAGTCGAAACCACATGTCATTATAAACCTGTAACTTTTCCAGATCAACCATAACAGTTTGTTTCTGGTAACATAGCCTATTACATGAGACATACACATGGTCAAATTTCTCTCTCTTCACCTCAGATCTCAAGGCAGCCCTTATAGCTCAAGATAAGCTCTGGGCTAAAGCTAGACATTACAAAGAATCTTCGGATTGGCAGGCCTTTAGAACAGCCAGGAATAACTGTGAAAAACTTTGCTCTGCTAAAACTATTATATTTCTACTCTCGAACAAGCTAAAGGTAACCCTCATAAAATATGGAAGACTATCAAAGCTATAGAAGGACGGCCCATGGCCCCCTCTGTCCCAACAAAGATAGTTGCAAGTGGCAAGATTGTGGAAAACAAGTCCCTAATCCTGGAGGACCTTAACTCCCACTTTGCCACAGCTGGATTAACTTTGACCGTCACCTTATGCTGGTGCTGCGGTGAGCCAGCATACCCTCCCGCCACATCTAGTCCTGCACCCAGTCCTTCCAACTGCACGAGATAACTTATAAAGAAGTAGAAGATTCTCTTCTTAACTTAGACACCAAAAAAAGCGCAGGGGACGATGGCTTGGAACCCTTTTTCCTAAGGTCAGGCTATGCCCTTCTCACTGCCCCAATTCTCCAAATCTTCAATCTTTCCATTACATCTGCTGCTGTGCCATCCTGCTGGAAATCAGCACAGATCCTCCCTCTATTTAAATCTGGTGACCCATGCGATGTAAACAACTATAGGCCTATCTCCATATTGCCTATCCTTTCTAACGTTCTCGAAAAACTGATCCATATTCAGTTAAAATCTCACTTGAAACCTCTCTCATTAACCCAGCTCAATCTGGCTTCCGGCTAATCATAGCACAATCACTGCACTAGCAAAAGTAACCAATGATTGTATTCTGCTATAGATGCTAACAAGGTAACTGGTGCAGTCTTTTTGGACCTCAGCAAAGCTTTTGATACTGTTGATCACAAACTATTAGTCAATTGCCTTGCAAAGTTGGGTGCCACATACCATACCACCCAGTGGTTCTCTAGCTACCTAACTGGAAGATTCCAAAAAGTAAAGGTGGAGGCTTTTTTTCTGCTGCCTTGCCAGTTGCAAGAGGAGTCCCCCAAAGATCCATCTTAGGCCCTATCTTATTTTCTCTGTACATCAATGACTTAGATGCTAACATATCTACGTCCAATCTGCACTTTTTTGCAGATGATACTGTGTTGTATACTTCTGGCTCATCGTTATCTGAAGTCAAGGGAGTGCTTCAAGCAGACTCCACACAACTTGAGCATAATCTAATAAAGGCAAAGCTTCTGCTCAATGCTAAGAAGACTAAAGCGATGATATTCTCCCGCAGTGCTGTCTCAGGCCCCCAATACTCTTGCCCAAGACTTCATTGTCACCACGCTAAATGAGCCTCTGGAAGTTGTAACCAAATTTAAATATCTAGTATCTGGATCGACAATAAATTATCTTTCAGTGACCACATCAAGATGTCTCTAGAAGGTTAAAAGCAAGGTTAGGTTTCTTCTACAGAAATAGGGCCCCTTTCCCCTTGAAACTGTAAACAAGCTTGTACAGGCCACTTTTCTCCCCTACTCGACTATGGCGATGTAACTATTCCTCCACCACTCTTGCAAATCTAAGTAAACTGGACATCCTTTATCACCATGCTACGGTTCATTACCAACTCCCTTACTGTTTGCACCACTGTGACTTATATGCAGCTGTTGGTTGGACATCCTTTACTACTAGAGTCGTTTCCATGCTGGGCTATGGACTTAAACTGCTCCTGCAGAAATTGCCAAGCTATCTCTCTTCCTTATTAGTATCTCACATAGTGCATACTCGTTAAGAAAATCTGACTTTATTATGCTTGACATACCAAGGACGCGGACTTCCTTTTGGTAAACGTACATTGCATATGCCCTTCCCTCCATTTGGAACCAATTACAAACTGTATTGAAACTAACTAGCACAGTTTCAATAAACTTCTAAAAATCACCAAGTTCAGCCAAAATAAAAGACACCTGTAACTGTCATTAAGTCTCTTCCTTCCCCATGTGTGCCATATTTATCCACTGGTAAGGTATAATTGATTTGTCATATTAACTGCTTTCCCTTCCCCTTCTACTCCTGGCTTTATCTTTGTTTACGCTCCACTGCTACTCTATCAAATTTCTCCCCCTCCCATATCAGTTGTAGACTGTTGTTTGTTCTAGCTGCCAAAATACTGTATATGTATTGACACACCAGTCATCATGTTTCATTTATCAGTATGCACCTGTAAGTCGCTTCCTGTCTCATATCAATGTTTACCACCTGCGGTCACCCTATGTGGTACCCTTGTATGTATATCCAGCCTGTATCATGTAACGTGTATTTCATGTATATACTGTTATTACCTATCTGTGTTTGTACTTTAAGTGTTTATGTCACAGAATCTCCTTGTGAATGAGCTTGCTCAATGGAGTTTTCCTGCAATAAACTTGAACTTGAACTTGAACTCAAATTTGGCTATGGATTTGCCAAAGACTTTAACAATGTCTGTTTCCATGAGAGAGACGGTATTGACATCAACAGTTGACGGTTGCTCAATAATGATATCAGTTACATTACTACTACATTGCACATCTTTGATAAGTTTTGTTGCACCATTCATGTCACCAGACTACAACTCAGAAAGGTGAGTATACTGTGACACTACTCGCCATACTTCATGAGTCTTGCACACAAAGGTGCACATGCCAGACTGATGCACCGCTAGAATCCACATATGGTGAAATATGCTGTCACAAACACCACTGCCCAGACATGCCAGTATGTGGACGGATGTCACAGTGGTCTATTGTCTGAAACAATTTATACCTGTCTTTATGGTCAGTGACAACAAAGACATTAATAAACTGTTTGACTTTATCAAATGATGACTGCCTCTGATTGCATGTTGTGTCACATGTCCATACTAAAGATTTGCTTCTAGGAGCACCCACGGTTGAGGCATTGTCATTGTCAGACTCAGTTGCTATATCATGACATACAGTCAGTACATTGCATACCTTCCCATCCTCATCAATGAAGAAATTGCTGTCCTTCTTTTGTGTGTGATACGATTCCTCCCAGAAATATGCCTCTGAGTACTATGTGTGGATCCAGCTACCTGTAAAGATGTTACAGAAGTTGTGTTGGTTCAAGTGTGGGTAGTGTTGCAACCTCATCTTTACAGCATACACAACTTTTCTGAATCATTCAAGGGGAGCACGGCATTACGCTCCCGTCATTTAGCTCCTGCCACTCTCGCTACCAGCAGTTTGCTCCCATGCAAATTTGCTCCCTGACAAAATCACTCCCTATCATTACGCTCCTGAAGCAGCTTCTGATCATATTACAAGATGCAGTAGTCCCATCACTATCAAAGCATAAGCTTCCCCTTAAATTTACAGTAAAAATTACAGTACGACAGTAAATTAAATTACAGCAGGGTAGCAAAAAGCAGTACATCAAACAATCAGAAGGTTTAAGCTCGGTGGAGTATTGGATTAATGTAGCTTAGCAAAATATACTATACTATGCTATGCTAACAATAGATGGCAAGCTTCTATTACTAGACCTACAGAATTACATAAAGTTAAACAAGCTTCATATCTGTTTTTTTGTTCTTACTTGTGCTCCTGAAGTGTAAGCTCACAGCCATTAATCTCCCACAACAGTACAGCAGCTCCCCAAAGCAGCAATAAATGCGAATGAATAAAGTGCATACAAACCAGTGAGCCGATAAGCCAGTACTTCGGAGTTGGTTCTGCCGAAAATTAATCTAATGCGCCCATCTTCAGAGGATTAGGTTAAATTTCCTAGCTAGGCTAAATAAACCCCCTGTATCAAGGGTGACATCTAGTGGTTGGAGCAGATCAGTACAAACTACTGGAGAAATACTGGTACAGTCAGACCTGGTTAATCTGTAAGCATTTGTGTTAGCTCATTTTCTTACGTAATAAAAATCTATGTAGTAACCAGACAAGTACAACATGAGCAATTTTTTCAAAAAGATTTATTACTGTACAGTGTTGTTAAAATGCAGTACTGTGAAGATTCTCACTTTTTAAAATACAGTGCAAAACATGTGTACTGAACATTACTTTGCCTCAGTTACATTTTAGGCACTTTTTAACAATTCAGTTACATTTAAAATAATCCAAGATTCCCTTTTGTTTAGCACTCCCTGCACCTTATGCATTTACAATTGTTTTCATATCAAGAGCATAGTCCACAAATTTCTGTGTTTCATCCAATGGGTTTTGCTCCAGGTAGGAGATAATGAAATCTAAGCATTTTTTTGTCTATAATGATGTAATTGGAGGTGTTAGTGCTGCTGGCTCAAGGTTAGAATCCTCATCCTCAGTTTCAGGCATGATTGGGTGGATGATGCCCATAATATCGGAATCAGTTAAGGGGGGTAAAGTCTCCAACTCTTCCTCAGCTGCTACATATTGTTCAGCTGTCATGGCAGTTCCTACTTGTGGTACTTGCTGTATCAAGGTTTGCAATTCACTTATGGTGCCCTCTAATGAAGCTGTTGAATGCCTTGGTGCATAATCAGCATGAGGCATAATGCGGACATGTCTCCAGCAATTCTTGATTGTTTCCTCTGTCACTGACCTCCAGGAACTATGAAAGAACTGCAGTGCTTGGCATACTGTAACTTTCATATCGGCATCACTCTCAGCACACTGAATGAAGTGACGACAAAGTTCCTTCTTATAAAAGCACTTGAAATTTCATATAATCCCTGCATCCATAGGCTGTATGTATGATGTGGTGTTGGGTGGCAAAAAATGAAGTTTCACATTTGACAGACCTGTTGGTGAGGTATGGCTTGTGGCATTGTCTGCAAGCAGGATAACATGTTTTTGCCGTAGGCGCATTGCTCTGTTGAAGTCAATGAGCCATTCTTTAAATTTGTTCCCGGTCATCCATGCCTTTGAATTGGCCCTGTACCTGGCATACAATTCTGGGTCAAAATTGCCTGAGAAACAACGAGGTTTATGAGCCTTCCCAATTACAAATGGCTTCCACTTGTCTGAGCCATCAGCATTGCAGCATAAAGCCACAGTCAGCCTGTCCTTTGATTTTTTTTATCCCTGCCACTGGAGCTGAGGCAAGAGTTGCACTGGGACCTAGTCTATAAAATAGACCGGTCTCATCAATATTGTAAATTGCACTGGGTGTGAATCCTGACAGCACCTCCTGTAAGTTTACCCTCCTTGCAACAACTGCTGAATGGTCAGCACTTTCTGCCTCCCCATGGTACAGTTTATGACTAAGCCCATGTCTTTTTTTAAATCCCTGTATCCACCCTGAGAATATCCAAATTCTGTTACCCCCAGCTTTTCTCCAAAGAATTTAGCCTTTTCAGCCACCATAGCATCAGAGATGCTTTCACCTTTAGCATTCATTTCTGCTACCCACATACTGAGTGCTGCTTCCACCTCAAGGTGCTTCCCACTGCGGGACCCTGGTTAGGTTGCTTGAATCAGCAGCAGAAGCTAGCCATTTCTCACGAGCTCTCCAATTGTCACTGCAGGTTGAGGCTCCAAGGGTAAGCTGGAACTCTGACATTGCATACAGTACCATATCTTTGTAAGCTGCCTTTGGATTACTCTGCCTCCAAACACATAATGACCTTTTCTGTGATATTGAGATCTCTGTCCAGCCCCCTCTTTATAGGTGCAGATGACATTGTGTCCGAGAAAAAAAAAAGGTGATGTGAAATGATACAGGATACTGTACTGTACTGTAAAATCTCATTCATATGCTTTTAATCAGCATGTCCAGTTTAAAGCTGAAATAAACTAAAATCCACATTTTTTTTTTTAATTGGTCATCTTGGTCTGAGAAAATAAAAAAAAAGGTTGTTAGCCAAAAGTTAATGTGAAAAAATACAGGATACTGTACTGTAAAAGGCAGGGTCTTTGAAAACAGTAAGCTAAAACACACTGAAGGGAGCAAAATGAGATTGTGAGCTATTAAACTGTATGGGCAAAAAAGGAGCTTTTAAACTGTATGGGCAAAAAAGGAGCTTCTTAACTGTATGGGCAAAACAGTAAGCTAAAACACACTGAAGGGAGCAAAAAAGAGACCGGTAGCACAACGGGAGAAGGATACAATGGGGGAAAGCAGGGTCTGGACCAGGAGCAAAAAAAGAGTTCAGGGGCTGAGAGGTTGGGGGGGGGACTTGTGCAGTTTTTGTGTCTCAGAATCGGCACCTCTGCCATTTGTTTTGGGCTCTGAGGAGAAAGGTTGTCTCAGAGGTAAAGTTATGGGTGTTCTGTAGCGAACCGACAAAGTAGCCGAGAACTTGTCACATTACTGTACATCTCGGAGATCTCGGACAAGCTACTGCAGCAGGAGAGAGAGGTTTCCTTAAGGGAGCAAAAAAGAGATCGGGAGCACAAGGGGAGAAGGACACAATGGGGGAAGGCAGGGTCTGGACCAGGAGCAAAAAAGAGATTAGGAGTTGAGAGGTTGGGGGGGAACTTGTGCAGCCTGATATCGCGGCGTGCTGAAGGGTCACAACCAGAGATGAGAGGGTACAATGGATGATCATTTTACTGTAATAACAAAGAAAGCAGAGCTTCACTAACCTAGTCAGGAGGAGAAATCAGACGAGATGCCAGTAGATGAGACGGCAGTGGAATCTGTTAGGGAATCACAGCTGAAAAGTAAGAGAGAAGGGTCATTATCGAAAACATTAAGTTAACAGTTTGCAAAAAAGGGTATTCAATGAAATATGAAGCTTTACACTTACCTAGCCAGTGGCAGGAGAACAGTTATAGAAGTTAAGCGGGAATGTCGCATTCAGCACTGTATCAGGCAACGGTAACACGCCAAAGCATTAGCAGGGATTCTAAAGCACCAGCAATTATCACTCAGTTAAGGCTGTTAACACCTCCACCTGAGCTCACTAAAAATGGATTATAGAGGTCAAATACAATGTGAACTAATGAGCCTGTTTAAAAGAACTGCAAACGGATTCGGATTCTCAGTTTTCCATATTAAACAGGTCATTAATCTGAGATGAAATCCATTTGCAATGATTCTCATTTGTAATGTGAGACATACGGACTAATGAGGCACAGATTAAATAGGTCTGACTGTATAATGTTGTGGGACTTCAGTGTTTCCAGGACCTGCATTTAAAGGGGAACCCTTCTGAGTTTCTTGGAGTGCCCCAAGAAATAACTAGTGCCCAATATAGAAACATAGAAACATAGAAGTTGACAGCAGATGAGGACCACAAGGCCCATCCAGTCTGCCCATTTCTTTTTCTGCCTTATAAATGTGCCATCGGCCTTTGCTCTGTCAGTGGTCTATCTATTCATACTCATCTATATTGCTCCCTTATGCCTATCCCATGCCTGTTTGAAGCTCTGCACTGTATTCATAGCCACCACTTTCTGAGGTAGGCCATTCCATGCATCCACCACCCTTTCTGTGAAAAATAATTTCCTCACATTCCCCCTTAATTGGCCTCCCTCTAGTGTAATGGTGTGTCCTCTTGTCCTGCTATTTGTTTTATATTTAAACATGTTAGACTCTTTCACCTTGTTAGTGCCCTTAAGGTGTTTGAATGTTTTGATCATATCACCTCTCTCCCTCCTTTGCTCAAGGGTATGCATAAGGGTATGCATATTGAGCTCCATTAATCTGTCCTCATATGTCTTCTGAGGTAGTCCTTGTACCATTTTGGTTAATGTTCTTGGCCACCAGTACTGCATGCAGTACTCCAGATGGAGCCTAACCAGTGTCTTGTAAAGAGGGATTGTTACCTCCCTCTTACAACTTGTGATACCCCTACTAATACACCCTAACATCCCCCTAGCCTTACCTACTGCTTTAGAGGTCTGCTTGGATGATTACAGGTCATCAGTGATGATGATGCCTAAGTCTCTTTCTTCCTTTGTGACTGCCAGCCTATAGGTGGCTTCAGGGTTTCTCTTCCCTATGAGCATGATCTTGCACTTCTTTGCATTAAATCCCAGTTGCCACTCTTTGGACCATTTTGCTAGTTTATCCAGATCACTTCTCATTCTGCCCACCCCATCTGGATCATCTACTCTGTTGCAGATCTTGGTGTCATCTGAAAACAGACAAGCCTTACCTTCTAGTCATTCTGCAATGTTACCAATGAACATATTGAAGAGGACTGGCCCCAGGACTGATTCCTGAGGTACCCTACTTGTGACTTGCATCTCTTCTGACTGTATACCATTTACCACCACTCTCTGTTTTCTGCCTGTCAACCAGTTTGCCACCCAGTTGACCAACTTATGACCCACCCCGAGCCTACCCAGCTTATTTATCAATCTTCTATGTGGAACAGTGTCAAAAGCTTTGCTGAAGTCAACATCAACTGCTCCCCCTTGGTCTACCACTCTGGTTACCCAGTCAAAGTAATCTATGAGATTAGTTTGACAGGACCTTCCTTTTGTAAACCCATGCTGTCTTGGATCCTGTGCCCCTATGGATTCCAGGTGTTGCACTATCCTTTCCTTAAGGACTGCCTCCATTATCTTTTTTTTTTAGTTGTTTAACCAGGTATAGCACACTAAGCTGAAAGCTTTTTTACAGGAGTGACCTGGGAGCACATGGAGGTTAAGTGACTTGCTCAGGGTCACACAGTATGCAAGTGGAAGCTGTGGGATTCAAACCCAGGTCTGGTCTGCTGGATGTCACTAAATTTGCAGCTCAGAACCTTAGACCACTGTGCTATACTGCCCATGACTAAGGCAAGACTGACTGGTCTGTAGTTCCCTGCCTCCTCCCTGCTACCACTCTTGTGGAGTGGGATCACATAAGCCCTTTTCCAGTCTTCTGGGACCTCTCCTGTGCTCAGAGACTCACTAAACAGTTTTGCTAATGGCTCTGCTAATTCCACCTGTAGCTCCTTAAGTTCCCTGGGATGTATGCCATCAGGTACCATTGCCTCCATTGCCTTGTCAACCCAGAGCTTAGTGAGCTCTTGTAGGAACCTTTCTTTTGTGAAGGGAGTAGAGCTCACCTCCCCCCCCATGTCCATGGTGCTGAGATGTGGGCCCTGCCCTACTTTCTCTTCAGTAAATACTGAGCAAAAGTATCTATTTAGGATAGATGCTTTTACAGGGCCCTCCTCACATGCCTCCTTTTCTCCTTTGAGCTTATCAATACCTCCTCTGCACTTTCTCCTTTCACCAATGTATCTATAGAAAGTCTTGTCACCTTCTTTTACTGTTTGTGCTAGTGTTTCCTCAGTTTAGAACTTTGCCTGCCTTTCTGCCTTCCCTGATTCCCTTAGGGCAGTTTGGTATGCCTCCCTATCTTCATCCCGCTGTGTTCCCTTATATTTCCTGATGGTGCAGTTTGTCTGCTTTGAGACACTTTGTCCCTTCACACCAGTTGAATCAGCCATGAAAATACATCCACGTACAGCGAAAAGCCTGGAGATTGATACAAGGATAGGGGAAGGGGAACATTAGTAAATAAGCAGGGAGGAGAAAGCATCACCAGAAACCAGTTAGTCTTTGCAGATACAAACTAGGCAGGGACCAACTGTTTAACTTTTCCTTGTTAATGAATTTGCTGTCAGCTGCTATTAGCGGGAGTGAAATGCCTGGGAGTGAATGTGCATGGGGGTGAAATTATGTGGGAGTGAAATGACGGGAGTGAAAGTGGTGGGAGCATAATGATGGGAGTGAAATGTCATAGACCCTCATTCCAGTACATCCGTCATTTTACACCACAAGCGTTGAAGAACAAGTATTGCTCTATTGACAAATGTGCGGACTCTGAGATGCAGTTTCATTAATGACAGATGAGTCTTTAGCATTCTGCATTCAAGTCTCATCACAGCTGCAATAAGTCTATTAACCTTAGCTTTAGCTGCTAATGATTGATAATACTTCTGCTTCCCCAGATGGCCAGGAACAATTGAAACTGGCCATTGTTGCCTAGTATGTTTCCGTGCACATGACTTTCCAACAGTTTTTTTGCTTTTGAAATGTTTTGTAAACTGTTGGTTAGTTTTTTTGTTGTTGTTGCAGTTGAGTAACTATGTACCATTCCTGTGGAATCTGTAAACATCAAACTAGGCCTATGTTCAGACCAACTAGTGTGTGCACACTGTGATGTGGCATGTGTGAACTTGTTGGAACTCTTAAGTAACACTGTATTGCTATGGTACCTGTTACATCTCTGTATAGCATTGTGCCTCTGCTTAGATGGCATTTCTTCTCTGTTGTTTCAATATGATGTTGTGAAATATTTGATGATTATCAGACACCTGCATAAGAAAAAAAGAGGCAGCTACTATCAACAAGCTAGTTACAATTTACATACAACAGTAGTAAATGCTCTATGTTTTTATTATGAGATCAATCGAAAATATTGAAATACAAAAATGTTTAAAAACAATAGTTGTACCACTACAAGATTACCATAGATAATATGTTATACAATTGAATAAGAAAAGAAATAAATACATAATTTTTTAATGTTTGGTAATACCAGTTGTATAATCAATGTTGAATTCAATTGTGCAGTAAAAACAAGAATGTTTTGCATTATTGAAAGTATTTTGAGAAAGTTTTGTGTTTTGTGAAAGTATTTTGTGATACTTCTGCATTTGTGAAAAAAATTTGCGAAAGTGTTTGTTTTTCCAAACTTTCTCTAAATTCTTTTGCAAACACGAAAGTTTCGCAAACGCTTTCGCAAATCACAAAACTTTCACAAAATCCTTTCATAAACATGAAACTTCTGCACAAAATATGTATTTAACCTATGAACCAAGTGTTTCCCATGATGCAGCACAACCTGGAAGTGTCAAACATCGTTTTAAAATGCCAGTGACCTTGAAACACAGTCAAACAAAGTACAAAAGGATATATAACACCACTATATATGTAATGTTTTATTAAACTAGTTAAGTGTTAATGTTTAACAGTTATATTGTAAGATTTCAGTAGCTTCACCCACCAAGAGTAGCTATGTTTTTTTGTAAAAAAACACCCAGCTAACAAGTTGAACCAATCAGCTGCTACCTTCTATTTTGATTGACACATAGTAAAGCCAATAACACAGCACAACAGATGAAGATTCATTTATGCAAATGACAAGTGTCAGAAGGTTTAACAGGTGATCTGAAACTACCAGTGAGAACCACAGAAAATTGGAGAAGATACACACAGCATCCATCTTAGGTGCAACTGTCTGCCACAGTGTATAGCTTCTGTAAGTACATGCAATTTTCTTCAATATGTTGTTAATATAAATAAACATGACAATTGCAAAAAAATAGCATTAAACAAAAACATTTTTAAGCACTATTACCCTGTTGTGCTATTAATTATCTGTCACTCTGTGGGAAGAAGTTATAACTCTTTAAAGTCACAGTGTTAGTGTGTACTTACCAGCACTGATTACAGCTGCAAATGGAGACAGCAGTCAGTCTGCACGTGTACCATGAAAGAAGTGGGAACCAATGAATGTGTGTCATTCATTTGTTGATGTTTGAGCTAGCCATTTCCCTCCTAGTAAGTCTGCAACATATCTATGTGACAGCAGCTGTAACCATTCATTAACATAATAGTAGATACAGCCACTGTATTGTTTCACCAGGAAAGATTGGGAACCAATATTTTTTGTCTCCTGTTTATTTGTCCAGCTCACTAAAGTAAGGTTGAAATAGAGAGGGAATTGTAATTTCTTCAGTCAGTACTGACAGGACACTGCAGGAGATACACTGATTTTTTAGTAGTTCTCTGTCTACTTCTCAGTTTAAATAACTTAGAATGGCAGAAAACAGCAAATGTACTTTGTGGATTGAGGGTAGCAGTTTAATTAGAAGATGTTCTGACTATGCTCAGACTAGTGAGTTTGGCAAGGACATGCAGCTGCCAAATTGTTCTGTCAAGTGATTTGGCAGGGGAGGTATGAAATAGGAGCATCTCATGCCAACCATGCACAGGCTATTGAGCAGTCTTCCTCCTCCAGACATACTGCTTATTCATCTTGGAAGGAATGATTTAGGCATCAAAAGATGGGTAGATTTAGTTTCAGAAGCAACATTGGACCTGGCTTCTATAATGAGTATGTTACCTGCCTGTAAGATTCTGTTTTCAGACATTACAGAGTGGATGTCCTGACAAGCAGAACAACACATGTACCTGCTTGACAGGGCAAGAAGAGAGGTCAACATACACATTTCTGAATATCTATGCATGTTTGGTATGCACACCATACATCACCCCGAAATTAAACATTATAAGGATTGGCTATATTTACCAGATGGTGTGCACTTCTCACATGCTGGCAATTGCCTCTTTTTGGGAGATCTCTGAGATGGCATCCTCACAGTACTCTAAATATCAGAGTGTGCAAACATATCTTAAAACACCAAACTGTTCTTTTAAGAACCAAATAATACTTGGTCAAAAAATAGAAAAAGTAAACACATTGAGATGACACCACATACATACTATGGTGATTCCTGAGCCATGTAAACACATAACATGATATATAATATTTTGCTTACACAGCAGAAATATTAAGTTATACTGCTCAACTAAGGAGGCAGTATAGCACAGTGGTCTAAGGCTCTAAGCTACAAATCTGGTGACATCCAGCAGACCAGACCCGGGTTTGAATCCCACAGCTTCCACTTGCATACTGTGTGACCCTAAGCAAGTCACTTAACCTCCTTGTGCTCCCAGGTCACTCCTGTAAAAAATTTTCCAGCTTAGTGTGCTATACCTGGCTTAACAATTAAATAAAAAAATAAAAAAAAAACTGTATTTCTGTCCCTAGTCATATAACATAATGCCACAGTGCACTGTACACAGGTTTGTGTGACACATGTGTGCAGTACTTGACAAGTGGCATGATATGACCAAAACAGAGTCTTGATAGCATTATTATTACCTGCAATGGCCATACTTCAAAAATATTTTTTGTTGTGGATTCAGTACATAAAAAAAAATTGTACTTTCAATACAGAAAAAGTAACAGTATCACACTGAAGTGGAGCAGCAACGCTACCACCGTGGCAGTACAAGATCAACCAAGCAGAACTCAGTCTTCTTTGTTAACATGGAAGCATGTGTTGTGTAGTAACACCACAATGATGGTTGTTCTTTATATTCACAACTCACCTACAAGATGAAACTTATGATCACATTATTAAATCTAAGGAGGCAGTATAGTGCAGTGGTCTAAGGCTCTGAGCTGCAAATTTGGTGATATCCAGCAGACCAGACCTGGGTTTGAATCCCACAACTTCCACTTGCATACTGTGTGACCCTGAGCAAGTCACTTAACCTCCTTGTGCTCCCAGGTTGCTCCTGTAAAAAAGCTTTCAGCTTAGTGTGCTATACCTGGTTAAACAACTAAATAAAAATAAAATGGTAAAAGAAATCTCTGTGTCCTGATTGACTGAGACTTGGTTATAGCCATTGCAGTAAGAGAGTGCCACCACTAGCTAAAACAAGTCCCTGCCAACTAGGGCAACTCAGAGAATTTGTAAGCCACCTATTTCCTAGTTTCCATCACAAACATGGCTGTAGCCTTTACTCATATATAAAAAAACTTTGACACTGACCTAAAAATAAAAGTCCATTGGATTTAATAAAGTAAGTAAAAATTTAATGTTATTTACACTCATGATCCCCCCTTACACATACACACATTTAAAAAATCAAGTACTATTCAGAGTTTCCATTGCTGGTGTTTCTTTGATGACCATGAAAAATCCCCCTCCTATCCCTACCACTTTGTCAGAGAACTTCCTGCTCCTTAGCTTGCAATAGATCAAACTGAGGTTCTGGCTCCACTTCAGGCCTGTGTGTTTGTTTTTCTTTGTATGCCAGTTGAGCTCTGAAGAAAGTTCCATTCATGCATTTCATGTTACCATTCTGTATGTGGGGGGGGTTGGGCATTCTACTGCTGGAATAATGCAGAGCTTTGAATTCTTCTATGCTGTGGTAAACAATCACACAATGTAGTGAGTGTGAAGAAAGATACATGACTGGCAGGTGAAAAACATCTGTGGAAGGACTATTTTACATTACTTAACAACATGTTAATATATTTTTATGTCACTTTGAAAACTTTTAGAATGTTTTTATTTTCAAAGTTGCCTATGGACCCATTTTATATAAGCAATAAGACATGGCTGGGTGTTGGTAGTACTCAGATACCCAAATACCTTGAGGTTGAAGGCACTCGACCTGTGAGCTTGTGCCTAACTACGCCTCTGAGTGTGTGCGTATCTCAGTACTATCAACACCCAGCCATGTCTTATTGCTTACATAGTGTCATATAAATAACATAATTTAAAAAATCACAGTAAAGTGTGCAACATTATATCTTCATAATAGTAGTAATACTAAGAATGCCTTAGTGCTCAAAGTAAGTTAATAAGTATGACAAGATTTAAAAGTGTTAAGATGTGCATGACTAAGACTTGATATTGTTAATTCATGTACTGCTACAAATAACGTGCAGTCATCATTCACTCACTAAGTGTTCATTTATTTATTTTTCAGATCGACATTGAGAAATCTAACAATGTGATTTTGGACAGTAAGGGAGGTGTGTCTCCTTGCTGAGGCGGTGGAGAACAAAAGGAATGCAAGAATCTTAATGTGCAGCACAAACTTGCGAGGTGGATCAACACAGCAGTGGGCTGAAGGTGCACAATAAGACCCCATCCATGTGTAAATGCAAGTGGAAGCTTCTGAGGCAGCGGTTTTACATTCTGAAGGAGCATGATCACATACCAGACAACAATCTGGGTTGGTACTATCTTGAGTACAAGATGTGGGAGACAGCAGGAAAGCCTGAGGCTGGAGAGCACCTGCACATCATAAGTATACAAAGAAGATTCTTGTCATTGTAATATAGCAGACATATTGCATTGTACTATACTGTTAATGTGTATCTCAATGGTATCACATGTTTTTTGATACATCAGTTTACTAATACAGTAGTACTGTCTACACATGTAGTACTGATATAAAATTCATTAAAGTATCATTCCCAATGTATAATATTACAGTATATGCAGTATTTTGTTATTCTACTGTAATAGGTGTATACATGATGTCTTACTAAAATTGCTTACCTTGCACACCTTGAACAGAACTGCATAGCAGTATGAAACACATGGACATGTCCATAATTAACACCACATGCCTGGTAATAAAAATAAAAATAATAGCTACAGTAATGCATGAGAAAGTGTGGTTTATGGGGATGTTATTCACATCTGAGTTATATTGTTGTTATGGCATTGTTGTGTCATAACCATGTTGATACTTCTTAGTAAATGTGTACATGAAAATGGTGTAACTGAAGCAATCCTCTGTACTTATCATACCAACTGCAAATAAAGTGAGTGTAACAACAGGTTGTGCCAGGAGTCATAAACTGCTATTACATGGTAGTTTAAAAAGTGCTAACTGCTGTTGTAGTAAGAAAATGTAATAACCATTTTCTTTCCTAGTCTACAATGTCATTTTACTGTGCATATTTCTGAGTCTTGTCTTGGGGTGGGGGGCCCATGCAATGTAACAAACAAGACAAAACATATGTCCAGAACAGCAAAATGCAACTCATTATGAAACTACTACATACTATACTAAAAAAAAAGTGAAAAAACAACTTATGTATGTGTTATTATTTACTAACAGAGCATCACAGGAACACCCCTGAGTGACTCGAGGTAGTACCAGCCCCTCCTGAGCTTATGGAGGGCATGGCATCAGATGACAGTGATAGCGTCATCTTGAGTGAGTCATCTGGTAAGAATATTATATAAATGATATAAGAAGCCAAACATGTTAGATAAAATTAACGTTCTGTAGTTACATGCATGTGATATACAGCTAGTGAGGGAAAAATGAAAGCAATTGTCTATTGTTATTACTGTACTAAATACATGGACACGGAGAGTAATAGTTTTACAGAAAAGTCAAGGCTACACAGTATAGTATAATGTGTGATATGGTCACTCCTGGAGTGTGTTGAAGCATGAGACAAAGCCAAGTGGCTTATTGCAATCATACAATGGCTTGCTGAAACATACAGAATAAAATAATAACTGTTATGTCTGCTTTTGTTTAATGTCACAAAACATTTTTCTATCATTAAAAAAGAAAGAAATAGAACAAATGAAATGTAACAATAATGTTATTGTGCAATAACATCACTGTCTCAGTGGGTCAGCAGCCAATCAGTTTCTACATTGTTTTCATGCCATTGTATAAAGTGCCTTCATGAAATTTTGTATGTTTTTTCAAGGCACTGTTTTTTCTATTTGCATGCAAGTAAAGTAAATATATATGTCTCTTATCTAAAGGGAAAGCTAAATGGCTGGTGATTGAGTAACCTGTGCATATAACAAGCAGTATTTGCCAAGTAACTAAATACAAATAAAGCATCAACATAGAACTGAATTTGATTTTAGTAATTGTTAAATGTACTGAGATATATCACTATTTATATATAAAGTATACTTATATCTGATAGACCTGCAAACTAAACCATACTCTGTAATGTAGCTCACAGACCGTTTATGTTACATGTGTATTTAGACAGTTGTAATGTTTGTAGTTTGCAGAACCCAGGGAGACTGTCCAAGTAATACCATTGCCTGTGGTGAAGCAGGGGAAGGACAGCAGTGCTGAAGGTAAGCCTATAAATGAATTACACAGATTGCTGTAACACTCTAAATGAAATGCGTGTAATCATAATATTATGTCTATGTTATATGTCTATAACACAAAGGATAAAGACTGAGTTACAGGTGATAACCATGGTGTAATCAGCTCGAGTGGTTGCTAGGACAACAGTAAACCTTAAGAGCACAGCTCGAGATGTTTACCATTGCCCTAGTAACCATGAGAAGTGATCACACCATGGTTATCATTTGCACATCAGGCATTGTAATTGATACTGTATGGAATTAACATTAGAATTCCAACACAAGTAATTTAGCCTTACCTTATTAATGAATCTGCAATATGGTCATATTATTGTGTAGGAAAACAATTTATTAGGATAATGGACTGAATGACAGCGGTCCAAAATAGCACCAGACTTACAGTCTCTATCAGACATGAAGAGTTTGCTAGACTCAATAACACTAAACTGTGAGAATTGGGATGTTATCTGAATACTGTAATGAGACAAACAATCACATCCGTGCTGTGTAGAATGTTGAATTACACTGGCATTTGGTATTGTTAACTCACTGCTATGACAGATGAGAGGGGTTTATAAGGTTCTGACATAACAACAGTAGAATTACAAGGTTATAAACAGTTTACTTTCAGTGGGTAATATGGGCTACCCATATATTATACACTTCTATTATCTGTTTGTGTTAAGAACTTATAAGTTGTTGCTGTAATTTGAGGCCTACTGTTCTGTGCTATTGGTAGTAAACATTTGGCCACCAGAAGTGAACAAAAGTCAGAATCAGAGCATTATATCAGCAGTGAAATAATACCTCTTTCAAGATTGTAAGACAAAAAACATATAATACAGAGAAAAGTGGACAATATCATACTTAATATTGCTAACCTAAACAAAGTTATACAGATGGTAAAAACTAATTGTGAGAAATTTGCAAGCATGCAGTAACGGTCTGTAAGTGATTGTTTAATGTATTTTTATTGACAATACTCCCCCCTCACTGTTGTCAGTCCAGTACCTCTGCCTGATGATGTATCCCAGGCTCCACGTCTATATGAGACTGAACACCCAGATACCCCCTGGCTTCTGTCCCTGGATGGGACTGCATCACAGACTGCCTTAACAGCACTGTACAATGGCACTAGGTCTGAGGTCCATTCTGGGAAACTAATCAAGGCTGTCGCAATCATCATCAAGGGCAGTGGTAGGAAGCATGTTTGTGTTTTTTTCTTCTTAAGGGCAGTGACATGAAATACCGTAGTGCATCTGCACCACCCCAGATTGGTCAAATGCCGGTTGCTGTGGCAACCCTGTTGATTGTTTCCACCACCTAAGAAGGGATGTTATCCCACCATAACACTCCCCCAGAGTGCCTTATTGTGATAATGAAATGGGTCCTTTTTAGTAAATTGTATGCATGTTTAAAACATATTACTTCCAGCTGGGCCATTGTGCTGAGATAACAGCCCAGCTGAAAGCAGCTGCTGGCCTGTCAGAATTCAATATTCTTTATACCCATTTCATAATAAGAAATATAGTCTAAGTAACTCCATACACAACCAGTATGTTTGCCGACCTCTGGGTTCTGATTACCATGAACTTCTTGAGATTTCTTCTTGAGCTAAAAAGTAATCAGAGCAACTGTCTGACAGAAAACTGTGGTTGTGCACAGTTCACTATTCACTATTGTCTATATATACATTTTTCTGTATATACTGAAGGAGTGTGGTCACCAAATTTACTTTTATTTATTTATTTATTCAGTCAGTCATAGGAATTACAACCCTTTGAGTCATAGATTCATTTACAAAGACTCCGCATTAGCATAGTCATACATTTAGAGATAGTACATTAGTGGGACATCACATTTCAAGTATTTACATATAATAGCCAAGGTGGCTACATGTTACTACATGTAGCTAGGGTATTGATATTAGTACAGAAGAACTATTACAGAGCAAGTGCAGCCTCTGGGGCATTGTCATATAGTAGGAACAGTGATCAATACATTAGTGAGACAACACAGTTTAAGCAAAGTATTTACATATAATAGCCTGGGAAACTGTTAACCTATACATATAGTAGCTAGGGTATTGGTATTAGTACAGGTGATATAGTGTCAGTGTGGGTGCAGCCTCTAGGGCATTGTCATAGAGCAGAGGCAGAGATCAGCAGCAAAGATGTCCTATACAGTTAGTCCTATACAGTTGGTTGCAATGTCAATGGGGAGCGGCCTAGTGCAGCTCTGTGCAGTTCAGTTAGGAGGATTAGCAGTTGCACTGGCATTGGTGCAAGAAGAGAATGTGTTGTTTTAGTATGGTCTTGAAGTGTTCTGGCTTGGGAATGGAGGTTATGGCTGGGGGGAGCTCATTGTACCAGGCAGGAGCTCTATAGAGGAATGATCTCTGAGCTAGGGAGGTTCTGACATGGGGCACAGTCCACAGATGTTTGTTGGCAGAACAAGTGGTTGCAATGCAGGAACATGAGAGTAGTGAGGCCGAGACCCCCAGTGGAGTTAACCCTAGGTGGATTTTTTTTGTGAGGAGACAGGATTGATATTGTAGTCTTACCTCCAGGGTGAGAATGTTCATAAGAGCATAGAGGGTACAAGTATGGGAGCATTTATCTGTGCCTAGGAGGAGTTGACACACTTTAATGGCTATGTGAATTTTGTTTAGGGTGGTGTTGTCCGCAGCAGAGTAGATGGGGAGCCCATAGTCAATGAGAGAGAGGACAGAAGAGGTGACAGCCAGATTGAGAGCCTCTGGCATCAGGCAGTCTTTGTGCCGGTATAGGGGATAAGGGATGCTGTGTATGTATGTATATCTGAAATTCTACCTGTCCCAAGAGCAACATCTACTATGATGCAGAAAATCAAAGCCCAAAATGAATGACTGAAAAATTGGTGTTTTAAGCAGGATATACCCTGTATTACCCACTGGGAATCATTTTCAGATCAGTCTTCCTTGTTTTGTGTGGACGGTTTACATCTCAGTCATAGGGGTAGTACACTTATGGGGAAAAGTATCATTAAAATCATAAATCATTGTTTAAACTAAAAACAATGGGGGAGAATGGGTCTATTCCCAAGTCTCTGAATACTTACCAAAATATTATTACAACTAAATGTAAATTCCTAGCTTTGAATACAAGATCTTTAAACCAACTCAAATTAGCAGAACTTAAAGCCAAATGTAAAACTTTAAATATAGGTGTGGTGGGAGTAACAGAAACTTGGTGGGACGCATCCTCAATTTGGTCCAGAGAAATTCCAGGTTATAAGTTATATCATAAAAACAGATTAGATAAGCAAGGCGATGGAGTTTGTATGCACATACAAAATGATATTCCTTTTTTTGAAGTGTGTTCTCCCTTTCCTTTGGAAAGTATATGGGTTAAAATCTTATTGAAGGAGCAGTCCTATATAACTATTGGTAACATCTATCGAACTCCATCTGCAAATTCAGATTACACAACTGATATGTTTAATGAAATTACACATTTTTTAGAATCTCAAGATACTGTAATATTTGGTGACTTTAACCTCCCTCATATTAACTGGGACTCATTCTCAGGACAGTCCTGTGCTGAGAAAGGACTAATAGATGTGGTAGCTGGTATTGGATTACAACAACTTTTTACTGAACCCAATTGAGGTCCTAATATTTTGGATCTATTATTAACTAACATAGAGCAACAAATCAGTAATTTACAAATTTGGGATCAACTTGGGACCAGTGATCATTTATCTATTCTTTTTGAAATTCAGCAGTTTAAAACTACACAAAGGAAGTTATACTAAACAAAAAATTATAACAAAGCAAATTTTTCTAAAATCAATGAATACTTACAAAACATAAACTGGGAATCTAATCTTCTTAATTGTACAACACAACAAGCTTGGGACTTTTTTAAAAACATTGTACATTATTTGGAAAATACCTTTATTCCATCTAAGAGGAAATTTAATAATAAAGGAAAAATTCCTCCTTGGTTCAACAAGACAATTAAAAATCAGATTAAAATAAAAATTTAACTTTTTAGGAAACTTAAGAATAGTTCTGTTCCATTAAAAACTACTCTATTACATAAATGCAGACTATCTGTGAAAAACTTAAAAAATTCTATTAAATTGGAAAAAAATAAGCTAGAATTTAAACTGGCTTACACAAAAGACTGTCACAAATCTCTTTTCTCCTATATAAATAGTAAAAAAGGTGTATCAAGGACCATTGGTCCCATTATAACCAATGGCTCTTCTCTATCTGATAAAGAAACCTTGAATCTCTTTAATAAATACTTTTGTTCTGTCTTCTCTCAAACTCACCTATTAGTATATTTAAAGTTCACCATGTAGATTATCATAGGTTCTATCCAACTGACACTCTACAGGCTATCAAAAAACTGAAAAAAAATACTAGTCAGGACCCAAACAGTATTCATGCATGGTTTCTGATCGAAACCTCTATAAATATTTCTATACCTTTGTCAATTATTTTCAATAAATCCTTACAAGAAAGCATTGTACCAAATGATTGGTGCTCAGCAATAGTTTCTCCCATATTTAAAAAAGGCAATAGAGGTTCTGTGCAAAATTATCATCCAATTAGCCTGACCTCAGTGGCTGGTAAATTAATGGACCGAGTAATGAAGTCTCTAATAGATCAAGATTGTAAAAAATTAGGAATTTATGATTCAAATCAGCATAGGTTTACTCCCAAGTATTACTGCACCACCAATCTGATATCTTTTTACAATAATATAAGTACTCTACTAGATGTGGGTATCCCAACCAATATAATTCTTTTGGACTTTAGTAGAGCTTTTGATAAAGTCTCACGTGAAAAACTCATTATTAAAATGCACAGTCTAGGTTTGTCACCTGATATTGTCAACTGGACTTTAAACTGGTTGACAAATCATTCTCAGAGAGTCAGAATTAATGATATCTTGTCTGATTCAGATAGTGTGACATGTGGTGTACCACAGGAGTCAGTCTTGGGACCAACATTTTTTAACCTCTTTATCAGTGATTTAGAAACAGGGCCAAATAACTTCATGGTTAAATTTGCGGGCGATACTAAATTGGGGGGCAAGGTTAATAATCAAGAAAATATTTCTGCATTAAAGAGGATTTGGAAAAATTAACACTTTGAGCAAATGAAAAAGCATATGCAGTTTAATCAAGACAAATGTTTAGTAGTGCATTTCAGTGAAAATAATCCAAAAACGATGTATCGGACTACCACTTCCCTCATCAAATTGTGAAAAAGATTTAGAGATATATGTTAATAATAAACTTACATCAAATGATCACCGTGTTAAAACTGCTTGCATGACCAACAGACTTTTGAGGCAAATAAAATGCACTTTTGCTAATCACACTGAATAATGCCTTATTCCATTGTATAGGGCATACATTAGACCGTATCTAGACTATGGCTCCCCTTTCTGGAATCCAAACCAAAAAATATATATATAGCAATTCTTGAACAGGTTCAAAGGAGAGTAACTAAAATGATTCCAAGATTAACAAACTTGGATTATCAGAACAGATTAAAAACTACTGGCCTCTTCTCTCTTCAAACTAGAAGATTAAGAGGCGATATGCTTATGGTTTTTAATTTAATAAATTCACCAGATCTAATGGAAAAATGTGGTCTAACCCTCTCCGAAAGGAGACATGTTCCAAGACTGCATAATAAACAGCTTGAGGTAAAAATGTATAAAACCAGCAAAAGGGGAAACGTGTTTCCAATAAGAGCATCCATTGTATGGAACACCTTGCCATGAGTATTGGTAGAGGCAACTAGTGCCACTGTCTTTAAAAACAAATTAGATGTTTGGTTGAGGATAATAGATAAATAATGTACCACATAGTGTCGGAAACAGTCTCAATGGGCTCTGGCTTTCTTCTGTTCTTTCATACCAAGTAATACCAAGTAAGTAATAGGAGGCCAATGCGGGTATTAATGGCTGAGGTCAGGATGTTAATGTGGACATGGAAGGATAGGGAAGTGTCAAAGGTAAGGTCGAGGTATTTATAAGTGAGTGCTTGTTCCAGGGGGAGGTGAGCATGGGAGAGGATTTTTAGTTCAGTGTCCTTAACCTTGCTTTGCCGGTGGGCAAATAGCATGGCTTTTGTTTTTTTGATGTTGACCACATGTCTGCGACTGGTGAACCAACTTTTGATCTGATTGAACGAGTCTTGGAGGGAGGACTGTAGGTTGTCAGGGCAAGGGTGCATGGCATAGGGAAGCACATCATCAGCATATAGCAGTAAGTTACTGAAGCAGGATTTGGGTAATGCATTTAAGTAGATACTGAAGAGTAGAGGGCCCAATATGGATCCCTGGGGGACCCCTGAGTGGACAGAAAGGGTGGAAGATAGGGTGTAATTTATCTTAACACATTGGGATCTAGAAGTAAGGTAGCTATTGAACCAAGAGAGAGAGTGGTCCACATGATAGACCAGTGTGGTGGAGTGTGTCCAGGAGGAGGGAGTGGGAGACCATATCAAAGGCCTTAGAGAAGTCCACAAAGATGGCTCTGGCAAGATGTTTACGGTCCTGGGCAGAATGAATGAAATTGGAAAATTCAATGATGGCAGTGGTTGTGCTATGGCCTGATCTGATGCCATATTGTTCACTACATAATAAAATGTGGTCTTGCAGATACTCAGCGAGTTGGTCAGAAATGATTATTTCAAGGGCTTTTGAGAGATGGGGAAGGATGGAGATGGGCCTATAGTTGTTGGGGTTGGTATTGTCTCCACTTTTTAGTATTGGGGTAATTGTAGCAGTTTTCCAGGTTGTTGAGAACTGCCCCAAGTATAAAGAGCAGTTAAGGAGGTCAGTCAGGGCGGAGAGAACAGTGTCAAGAACCCAGTAGAGGATTTTCATGTCAAAAAAGTCTTTACAATAGTTGGAGCCACTGAGAGCTTTGGAGAGGTAGGATTTGGCTTCCTGCTTTGTAATGACCCTGAGGTAGAAAGGGGGGTGGGTGCTGGAGATTTGGTTCAGAGGTAGCTGGGATAGGGTCAAAAAAGTCACTTGGGAGGACTGCACTAAGATTGGAAAAGGTTGAGTTAAGGCAGTTAGCGATGGCCTGTGGGTTGGTTGAGGTGGCATTGTTTATGCAGAGCTGGGAGGGTGGGGGGAGGCAGGATTTGCCATTAAGTTCTTTAATGTTGTCCCAAAACTTTCATGCACTCCCCCAGCAAGAAGCCAGGGTGTCTTTATAATATTCAGCCTTGGCCTTGCGTATGGCCCAGGTGCACCTATTGCATTCTGCATTGTTGACTAGTCTATCTGCTTGTGAGCCAGATTCAATGGCTCTGTACCAGAGGGCATCCCTTTGTTTTAGTTGCTGCCGTAATGAGAGTGTGATCCATGGGACATTATGTTTTACAGTTTGCGTTTTAGTCAGGGGGCCAAAATGTCACATGCTTTGTTGAAAGAGTATGTGAAGTAATCAAGAGCCAGGTCAATGTTAGGGGCCTGGGTTTTAAGGGCCCAGTCCCACTGGGCCAGATAATGTTTGATTTTTTGAAGGCCACCTGGTCATAAGCACCTGTGGGTGGAAACACTAGGTTGGGGTTTGGGCAGGTGACATGACCAGAAGAGGATAGGGGAATGGTCACTCAGGGAGTCTGGAAGGACCACTAGGTCAGTGATTCTACATGGTCAGTTAGTTAGTAGTATGTCTAGTAGGGTCTGGGAGCCATTTGTGGTGTTTACCCTGGTGGGTTGGTGGACCAGCTAGGTATAATCCAGCGCTCCAAAGGCATCCTTGGTGGCAGCTGCCAAATTGGTGAGCCAGTTTACATTTAGATCAACAACCAGGATATGCTCCATTTTTGGAGGGCAGTTGGAAATATAGTTTGTGAGGGATTGTATGGCCATAGCTTGGTTGCATGGGGGAACATACACCACTGTAATGGTTAGAGGAGCCCTAGCGGGGTCCAAGGTAAGTTTTATGGATAAGGCTTGGGTGCCATGGTCTAGTGAGGGAATCAGGAGAGCTTGGTTCAGTAGGAAGTCTCAAACATAGAAGGCACTTCCACCACCCCATTTTCCCACTCTGTCAGCTCTGTGTAGTGTGAAGCCTGGAAGCTGACTATTGAATCTGTTTTTGTTTTGAAAGCCATGTTTCAGTGAGCACAAGGACATCTGGCTGGTGTTGTGCTAGCCAACTTTGGAGAGATGCTGTTTTTTTGGGAAGGCTACAGATATTCATGGCAGCTATGCACAGCCCTTGGTGTAGTTTCTGTTGACTATTGGTGGCGGGGCCTGGGTTGGGGTGAATAGTTCTGGATATGAGAAGTAATAGGGCTAGGACCCTGAGGACAGTGAGGGACCACTGTTTGATGGTTGGGCATGGGTGAGGCACATATTTATAGAGAGTAGCACAGGGAATGGGTAAGTTGAGGAGGGCAGGAAAGGTAAGGCAGATGAGTTGGTAGGAGGTTGGGTGTTTGTGTGTGTTGGTGGCAGGTTAAGCGGGGGTGAATGTTTGTCAGGCATTTACAGGGTGGGTGGATGGTGGTAATAGGTAGAGAAGATAAGGGGTGAGGTGGGTGTGTGGGTGGGGGGATGGCAATCTAACCCAGCAAGGAGTATGATAAGTGAAATTGGTAGAAGATAGAATAGTCTTCTGGGGAATAGGTGGCTGGGCAGTGGGCAGTGGGAGCCACTATACCAGTTCTGGGTATAAGAGGAGCAGACTGACACCCATCATTGTGGTGGTCTTAGTAGTGCAGTGGCAGGGTAATGGATTTTCATACAGGAGGTACCAGGTTCAACTCCTAGAGGGGTAGAGCTGCTGACACTGGTGGCAAAGGTTCAGTGTTTTAAGCCTGCAGGGGGACTGAAGGAAATTTATTGTAGCAGACTATGGAATCAGAGGCTTTGAGAGCCTTGAAAACTGTGAGTAATTTAGCTGGATTTGTTGAATACTCATGAAGAGTAAAAAATAGTCACAATATCAGAATGTATGATCAAGCCGCATGAATATTCTCAATCAAAAACAACAAAGGAATAGCATCCCAAGCATAAAACAACTGCTATCATTGCAATATAGAGAATACTGGATGTGCATATATGCACAACCATTGTGTTCTACCACAGAGTGCTTTTGATTCCCTCTAACCTCAAGAGTGAAGCTCGAGTGGCACATAGGAATGAGAACCAACAGTTGACAGAACACACAGGTTGTGCATAAAGTTACTCACCCTGTATTTTTGATAGTGTATAATAGTGTTATGTGAAATTTGTGGACTGTATTTTTTCTTTATATTTTTCATAATGAAACAGACTTGTGAAGTCTCTGGAGTTTCTAGAATACTGCCTTATCACAAAATTTAATGGAGGGAAGCAACAATGCGCCACATTCCAAGTGGTTCTTCAGCAGCTGTGGTGTCACTACTGCAGTACAGTAATCATATTCCAGACATGGAATTCCATGCAGAACAGCATTCCACTGTACAATATATAGTTGATAGTCTTGCATGCGTATTTTTGTTTGTAAATGTCACCTAATGTATGTTTGTAATGGTTACTAAGAAACTCCAGTATCAGTTAATAAAGGGCCACTATGTATGGTATTAATTTCTTTTAATTATTATATTCAGGGTTACAACTGGCAAGAAAACAGGTACTAAAATATAAAAATCTATTGTCAAGTTGTTCAAACATGTCTACTTGTTTTTTTACAGATGTAAATGCAATTGTGCCGTTGTTAAATAACTAATGTTGTTCTCCCACAGCACAACATGAAATACGAAAGAAAGAAAATAACATCTACCAATGTAATGTATTCATTTACATACTTTCTATTTACAGCTCCTGCAACAGCCAACGAAGTACAGCAGCTGCAGTACCAGGGACACTGGCTGTGTCAACAGCTTGTTGCATAAGGTTGACCTCCTGCTTCAGGGGCAGCAGCTAATGCTGTTTCTGTTGCAGGCATAGCAAGGAATGGTCAGCCTTCTGCTTCAACCAGTTGACATGGCTGTAGATGTCCCAGCACAGGTCAGCACTGCTTCACCACAGGCAGTCTCCCTGAGGACAGCTGAAGATTCCACCCCTTCACCACTCAGTCACAAGACTCAGCTGTTTCCACTTGCACACCAACCACCTCCAGGTCCACTACAATTGCCCCTTCTCCACCGTCTGAGTGACAGAGAGACACCTACCTCCAATATAAATGTTCATATTTAGTTATATTTTTGTACAATACAATCATAAGAAATAAAAAGCTTTAGAATAATGACACACATTTTATTTTGTACTGTACAGAAAGCTTATACTGTTTAAAAAAATAACAAAACAAATATTTTTGATTATTGAACATGAGTGTCTTTATTTAAAAACTGCAGCAATTATTTGTATGTGTTACAGCTGCACAAAACTGTAACATGACATCACAAGGAACAGTTTTTTGTAACATATCTTCATGTTTAAGTAAATATAAACAGGAATTGCAGTCAGTATTGCAGCCGCGAACCAAGCTGTCACCCAATGTCATTAGTAAAGCAAATTTGTTGCTGCAGATTAGGAGAATAGTGTCACAGGTACGGCCACACCAACACACACCGTGATGCCTCTTTACATCTGGAGGGTGGCGGAGTGGTGGTGTATTTGAACAGTAACGAGTAATTTACAAACTTTTCTAAATGCTGAAGCAACCCTAACTGATTCATTAATATATGTATTTTAAAAAGTCCCCATAGGTTTGAAAAGTGTTACATAGGTAGTGAAATGCATTATGTTGTTGTGATCATGGGAACCAGCCCAGCAAGCTTCGCATTTCTTCGTAAAAATATGTGTATCAGTCTAAATTACAGATAAGTATGTATGCATACAGCAGCTGTATAGGGGAAAGAACCCTTGTAGCACTAATTTGCCAATATCTGAGTGTAACCCCCCTGTTACCCAGGGTTCCTAGAATCCCACTCAGATCTAGTGGCAGGCAGGGAAAGGCAGCTTGTGAGACACCAGTAAAATGGGTTTCACACTGTCTCACTCTGTCCTCAGTCTCAGCTGAGCTGGAGGGTGGGATGGGACTTTTAGGGCTTTCTATCCCCCAAAATGTGTATTGTAAGTAATGTCAATTTTTTTTACTGTTTATACTGTTTTTTTACTTTTCTAAAAAAAATATTTTGGGGATTCTTCAGTGTTTTGATGGTAGGGGTTAGAGAGTACTGTGTGCAGATTAGGGGTTGTTTTGTCATTTCTCTTGCAGGTGATCCTGAAGAAGACAAGAAGAGAAGGCAAGGAGAGGAGGAGGGACTCAGTAGAGTCTTCCATGTGCTTTAAAGTAGAAGGGTTTAAAGTGCAATGTTGTTATTTACTGTGTTTAACTTTTCCTTCCACAGGTGTGGTTGTGGGGGAGTGTGAGAGTAATACCTAGAGTATAGTATTAGCTCCTTGTGTTTGGTTGCAGGTGTCCAGGGTTGGGGGGAGGTTCAACTGTGTTTTTTGGGTCCGTTTGAGTTTTGGCCAGATAGGTTTTACCTAGAGGGCTGGGGAGATAGATAGGCAGTGGTTCTGACCTGCAATAGGGGCCGCAGTACTGATCTATTAGGGCTATACTCTGGGCAATTCTACCAGAGCCACTAGGTAACCATAGAAAGATTATAGAGTTGAGGCTGCTGCATCAGCCAATGGCCTCTGGGCCCTTAGTGTTGCCTGCCTGTCCCTGGCACATGGTAGGGGAGAAGGTAGCACTACCTCTCCATTGTCAACACATAGGGTAAGATGGTCTGGGCTGGGAAAGTAATGACTGCAGACAGTCATTTTCCTGGAAGAGGGTGGGTGTAACCCCCCTGTTACCTGGGGTTACTAGAATCCCACTCAGATCTAGTGGCAGGCAGGAAAAGGCAGCTTGTGAGACACCAGTTAAATGGGTTTCACACTGTCTCACTCTGTCCTCAGTCTCAGCTGAGCTGGAGGGATGACATCACTATAGAATCCCTGCAGCAGCAGCATAAGCCACAGTGGAATGATGCAGCAGAGAGTTAGGTTAGAATGTTGGAGGTTTCAAAGGAAGTCGAGAGAAGTCTAGTGGGAGACTGAGTGGAAGAAGGAGGTGTGCTGCAGTTGGCAGCCCCACAAAGCCTAGCTCTATAATAGAGCTACAACAGGAAGAAGGTGTGTGTTCTCGCCCTATAGAAGGACACAGAAGAAACCTGTAGAAGTGATTAAGACCGTTCTCTGGTTTGTTTCAGTGCCACATCCCTGGAGGGATGGGGAGGAGATCAGCATTTCAGGGGCAATCCCCTGACCCTGCTGGAAGAAGGAAAGCTGCCTGACTAGATAATTTGTACTGAGGTACCAGATGTGTGTTTTCTATGTGAGAAGCCCTGGGGCACCTGCGAGCCATGGTGAGTCTGCTCTGACATACAGTCCATGTTTTCACCAAGAGAATTGTGTAAAAGTATCTGCTTCTGTGAGGTCAGGAAAGGACAGCCAAGTACAATACTTCAAGATATGTTTATGGCTTGAAATGCATCTAACCAGTGGGGGTCTACAAGGATGGAAATAGGCACTTAAGGAATGTTGCAAGTCAGGACACCAGTTACATGGAAAGTAGATTGTTAAATGTGATAAACATTTTGAGATAGCATCTACAAACAGAAAGCTCAAGGAAAGGTGTTGACTCCAAATGAATGGCCGGGTATGGATTTGGGAACAAGAGGTGGGAGACTCCCCATCTGGAGTAACCAGATTTACCTCTATGGATTCACTTTGGGCATCTTTAGCTTTCTCCCAGGCACTTGGCCAGTGTCTGCAAAAAGTACCCAGATGTGGGATTAAGGATGTGTTTTTTCTCTTTAGAGCTAGAAGTGCTCATGGGTGGTTGAGGGAGCCACCACCAAAAGTCCATGACATATAGAAATGTGTACTAGTGCTGGCCAAGTGACATGCCAGGGAATCCAAGAGTGAGAGTACCAGTTCAGGCTGAGAGCCCAGTGTGTTAAAAACCTGAGGATTGTTGTGTGATGAAGAAGATGTGTTCTGACCTCTACAGATCTGCATATCCAGTGAGTGTAGCCCCATGGGGGTCCATCTTGCTTTGTATTCTTGTATTGAAATGAATAAAAGCCACACTTTAGAATCCCACTCTTGGAATGGACATTTTCAGTTATTTCATCCTGTGTCTGGAGTTATTTGGGTGCCCCTGGCCAGAAGTGCAAACCCAGCCCTGATGCTCAGCAAATGTTTTCTCCCCGAACCTAGGCTAGCCACATAGTGGGTTACAAAATTGGAGGCACCGCGCACTAAATAACAACACCACCACCCACCCCCTGGTTATGAATTGGAGGCACCACTGAGGATTTGGGTTTGGAATCTAGGGACAGAACAAGAAAGATTTGCTTGGATTAGAGCTAGCGTTTTGGCTGTCTGGCAGTAGGTAGCCCAAAAAGTGGAAGCATTGCCACCTAAACATCCCGCTATGTGCTGCTGTTCATGTGCTGCTGTAATTGTGCCACCAGTTTAAAGAGAAGCAATAAAGCCTGAGAGTGTAAGCCCCTTGTCCTGCATCAAATTTATGCCAGCTTTTTAAAGTTATGTGTGACAAGAAAAGTGTGGAAAACTGTGGAAAATAAAGAAGGATCTGTGCCCTAGAAGTTGAAAGTGCTAGTTGTATGGACAGAGAGAGTTGCTGAGTGAAATGCCATGAAAAATGGTTAAAATGGTTCTCCCGTCGAGAAGCTACAGTAAAAAAAAAAAGTGTGGTTTGCAGTTTAAATTTTGCCTGCTCAGCGACTACCATGGAGGAGAAGAGCACGCAAAGAAAAAGGCTCATTTGCATGGCGTTGAGTGATTGGTGAGACTGCAATCAGTCCCACCCCCAAGCCAGCTTTAGAGTGACTGCACAGTGTTTGAGAGGGAGAGAGAAAGTAGTATACTGTACGAAATGGCTTGCCAGGAGGAGTGTCACGGTGACTGAAAACGTTATAAAAGTGATAAAATTGGATTTTTCCATTTAAAATTTGGCTCAACCCACATTTCAATTGTCTGGGAGGACAGCGAGGTGTTCAGAGGGACAATTTGGCAGGAATGCCAGCCCGCTTCATTCCAGAGCCATCCAAGACTGTCTGTAGGCTGAATTTTTCCATCGCAATAACCAGCTACTGATTAAGTGAGTACCAACCTAAGAGCAATTCAAACTGTGTGTGATTTTAACTAAAGCCAGATGAATCTGTGTGTAGCAGTGTGATCATTTTGCAAAGAAGGACTGTGTCATAACTGTGGGTTCAGCAACAGTATAATTTTCAAAGCCATGTGAGAGACGGTGGGTTGTATGAAAGATGCAACAAGAAATACAGGCAATCCTGTGCAATGAAATACTGTGGCTTTAGGGACTTTTAAGCAAGAACAGTGAGTTACAGCAAATAAAAAGTCCAGTAAAAAAACATATGAAAGTGCTAAGAGAACAAACAGTGAAGTTTAAGCAGTTTGAGTGAACTTTATCAGTAGAGTGTGTAAATCAGATGCGCAGTGGCTTGAGTCAGAAACAGAATGTTGATGTGCAGGAGTGCTGCCACCACCATTACAGGCTGGGGTAGTAAAGTTAACACAGCAGAAGGGGAGCCATTTTGTCAAAGTTTTTCCAACAGAGTGGGACTTGAGATAACAGTGAGTTCTGTTTTTTTCTCTGCAGTCATGGCTTCAGGATCAGCCCGTTACCCGGATCATGCCCGGGCTATGCTAGTAGAAGAAGTTAACAGATTAAAAGATATTGAGAGATGTTACTATGGGGAATGTTTGCCTCCTCATGTAGCGATTCCTAGATATCCAGTAAGAGTGTGCATAATGTGCTTAAAGGCTAGGAGGGACGTCTTCATGGTTCCTCACTGTTCTGGGTGTCTGGAGAGACATGGCCTAACCAAAGCACCCAAGATTCATTTGGCTCTCACATGGATAAAGCTTCAAAAACCTGTAGTTGGCAGCACACAGCACCAGGCAGAACCTGTTTGAGGAGGTTCAGCAGAGTGTGGCATGAAGCAAGAGTGTGCAGATCTACAGTCAGAGCAAAGTACTGATGTATCCAAGTCTGGGTCATAGAGAGACAGTGCGGAGGGAGCATTAGCAGATCTTTGGAGAGAGGGGCCTAGCCTAAGTCTCATAGGAGAAGATGAGATGAGGGAGACCCTTGAATGGAAGGTGTCAATCTCCGTGCCCAGCGAAGATTGGATAGTTTCAGGAGTGAGGATGACTGCTCACTCCTGGGCTCAGATCCTCAATGAGGAAGAAGATGAGGGTGAACCTATGTGGCCTTATGAAGAAGGTGCGGATCCACAGCCTTGGGCTCTTGCTTAGTAGAGCGAACAGAAGGAGAGACTGGTGAATCCATAGCCCTGTCCCCACAAGGAGGAGTCAAAGATCCATTTTAAGTTGCATTAAGTATGCGTAGCTGGCAGAACCAGGATTGGTCACCCCCAAGCCAGGCCAGAGGTCTCAAGTTGACCAAGTGTAGTAAAGAGGAAAGACTGATTCATAGGAAGGCGAATGAGATCTATGGGATATCCTTTCCTACCTTTCCTTGGACAGTCTGAGAGGAGATTGAAAGAAACAGGAAATCCTTGATAATGGAAGAGGCAACAAGATATATGCATCCTGGTGCAAGTCGGTATGTCCGAGACAGAGTGTTACAAGAGAAATTCAGACAATGGAAAGTGGGCAGAACACTGTTTATAGACACTGTTCGGATTATGGATGGAGAGGGACATGAAACCTTCCTCAATGTGAATTATGAGCACTCAGACAGAGTAATAATTCTTGCACCTGACCCATTGCATTACTTCCCTCAATGCAGGCAAATTCCTGCGAATATGCCCATGCCTACCAAGTGGAAAGCAGATCAGTGGTAGCCAGTGCTGCCATCCAGCTGTTGCCATACCTATGTTGTTCCACCAGACTGGCATTCCGGGAACCAGGTGCCCCAGATTCATTAGCCTTGCAGTGTACTGGCTTTCCAGATTCTATCGACTGGCCTTCCAGATGACATCAGATCCAGAGAAGACACCATCCCAACTGTATCCTGATTCATCACCTGGGATTTGGATGACTTCAGACCAGCTGTTTCCTGTCCTGTTCCAAGGTTCCATCTCCTAGATGACATCAGTCCAGCAGTTTCTAGATGTGCCAACCTGTTGTTTTCTGGAAGATGTCCACCCTGCTGTATCTGAAGAATGCTGCACGGAGAGTCTTCGGCTAGAAATTCAGGTGTCATGTTGATTTCCATTCTTCAAGGAACTGGTAAGTCTAGACTTTTCTATTTTAATAACATTGCAGTACACACCCTACACGTAGCAGACTTCAGACTGTTTGAACTGTCCTCAAAGACTCTCCCCTTCGGGATTACAGTCCTACCAGAACTGTGCTTCACCGGGCTCTGGCCCAGGACAGACTCTTTCTTGGACTTGCCTTCTGGCACTGTTGTCACTAGATGGGACTTTTAGGGCTTTCCATCTCCCAAAATGTTTATTGTAAATAATGTAAATTGTTTTTACTGTTTATACTGTTTTTTTACTTTTCTAAAAAATATATTTTTGGGATTCTCCAGTGTTTTGATGGCAAGGGTTAGAGAGTACTGTGTTTGCAGATTAGGGGTTGTTTTGTCTTTTCTCTTGCAGGTGATCCTGAAGAAGACAAGAAGAGAAGGCAAGACGAGGAGAAGGGACTCAGTAGAGTCTTCCATGGCCTTTAAAGTAGAAAGGTTTAAAGTGCAATGTTGTTGTTTACTGTGTTTAACTTTTCTTTCCACAGGTATGGTTGTGGGGGACTGTGGGAGTAATACCTAGAGTATAGTATTAGCTCCTTGTGTTTGGTTGCTGGTGTCCAGGTTGGGGGGAGATTCCCCTGTGTTTATTGGGTAAATTTGGGTTTATGGAAATGTGTACTAGTGCTGGCTGAATGCCATGCTGGGGAATCCAAGAGTGAGAGTACCAGTTCAGTTCAAGAGCCCACTGTGTTCAAAACCTGAGGGTTGTTGTGTGATGAAAAAGACATGTTCTGACCTCTATAGATCTGCATATCCAGTGAGTGTAGCCCTGTGGGGGGGGGTCCATCTTACTTTGTATTCTTGAGTTGAAGTGAATAAAAGCCACACTTTAGAATTCCACTCCTGGACTGGACATTAAGTTATTGCTTCCTGTGTCCGGAGTTACTTGGGTGCCCTTGACCAGAAGTACAAACCTAGCCCTGATGCTGAGCGAATTTTTTCTCCCCAAATCTAGGCTAGCCAAGTAGTGGGTTACAAAATTGGAGGCACCGCGAACTAACAAACAGCACCACCACCCACCCCCTGGTTACATGAGGAACTTCCACCAAGCTGCCCATGTTTTCATAATGATATACATATGTGGGAATGAGGGCCTTACATGGCATGCGTGTCCAGTTACACATAACTACGTAGCCATACAGCATCCATATAAGGCAAGGAACCCTTGTAGCAGTAATTTGAAAAGTTAACATGGTACAGTGAAGCAGAATGGTGTGAGAGTTAGGCCACTTGACCCCATGGCACACCTCAACATCTGTTGGTCTGTGGAGGAGTGGTGGTGGGGTGGTTGGGGGATCAGGGTCTGGTAACTCTAACATCGCATTTCCAAAGTTTTGTCACTGTGGAAACAACCCTAGCTGATGCAGTAATGGATTTTTTTGAAATGAATTTCACTTCTTTTTGAGAAAGTGTAATATAAATAGTAAATGATATGTGTTAGTAGTAGTGTGGGCCTTCATACCCCATGCTTCCTCCAAGCTGCCCATCTCTGCAAAATCATATGTGTTTGTGGCAGTGCGTGCCCTCCAGGCCCTGTGCTACCACTTACACATAAGCACGGAATCATACAGCATCCCTATAGGTAATGGAAGGCTTGTAACATTTATTTGCCCATATCTGGGGAACCATAGTAGCTAGTAAAAAAGTGGAAGAGTGGTTGTAATCATGATAGTCACTAGTTCCCACAACATGAAGGTGACCGAATCCGTATAGCGCATTGTGCCTGAGACAGGGGTATCAAAAAGTGCTGTGAAAATGAAGTCTGTGGATGTAATACTGTCTGTGGGGGGGGGTTGAGGTGGTCCTGGTCTGGTTACCCTAACATCACATTTCCACAGTTTTGTCACTGTGGAAACAACCCTAACTGATGCAGTAACATAGTTTCTTGCAATGAATTTCACTTTCTTTTGAGAAACTGTAATATAAATAGTTAATGGAATGTGTTGGTGGGAGCCCACCAAGCTCCCCGTTTCTACTTAATGATATGTATTTGAGGGAGTGCGGGCCCTCTGAACCCTGCACTCTCACTTACACGTAAGCACAGAGCCATACAGCTGCCCTACAGGTCATGGAAGACTTGTAGCATTAATTTGCCTATATCTGGGGAACCATAGCAGTTAGTAAAAATATGGAAATGTGGTTGTACTCATGACAGTGACTAGTTCCCACAACAAGAGTCAACCGAATCCATATGGTGCATTGCATCCGAGATGGGGGCAGCAAAAAGCACTGTGAATATGAAGTCTGTGGCCATAATAGTGGACCTTGGACATGAAAATGAGCAATTTGAAGAGTAAATCGCAAATATCTCAGGAACCGTACAAGGTGGAAAAAAAATTCAAATTTCATGGGTATCAGGACCCTCCAACCTAGTTCTGAGCTTAGTTCCTGTTTATGGGGGACTAAGAATTTTTGCGACGAAAAATCCATATCTCGAACAATTTTTGAGATATGGGGTCTGAAAGGCGCCATGGATGTCGCAATGTTATCCAATGGGGAAATTGTGGAACTTCATAATGCAGTAACTTTTAGCCCTTGTAATGTTTTCACACCAAACCACCAAAAGGTACATCTCTGGGACCAGGGCTTACTACCTACAAAATTCAGCCCAAAAGATCAAACTGTTTTGTTGCAGGAGGGTGGCAAAATTTGCAGTTATTTTTAGCATACTTTCACAAAATGCTTTCACAAATCATGAAAGTTTAGCAAAAAAAAAAAGTATTTTTCAAAAAATTCTAAAATGCATTTGGGTAAACTCCCAAAAAACATATGTCTAGCATCCTCAGGACTCGACTAGGTGAACACGACAAGCAATGTGTTCCTAGAGGGTCTCAATTTTAAACGCCAGGCATTTTTCTGTTCAGTAACTGAAAAAAAATTGCCAACTCACATAAGTAAAAGGGCCATTTGCGAAAGTAAAAATTGCCATTTGCGAAAGTTTCATGATTTTTGTTGACTGTTACCACTGACTATAATGGGAAATTTGTATTTTGAATGGCTTTTGAATGGTTTAATATTTTTTCACCAAATCTTTGAAAGGCACATCTTCCCAGGAGTTTTTGGACTGAACGTACAAACCGTGTAGGCTTTAGGCACGAGCAAAGAAAAGAAAAAAAGTACATTTTTTTGTGTTTTTCTGCATTCTATAGCTCCGCAGCCATAAATGTGACTATAAGGCAACTTACCACATCCAGAGATGTATGGTACCAGACCATGCATGCAAAATATCAGGCAAATCCTTTATTCAGTGGCAAAGTTATTAAGGTGCAAAATTTGAGGTTTTGCATTAAACCCTAACTATAGTGGCACTACTGTGCCACTATTTTATATATATATATATATATATATATATATATATATATATATATTCATGTATCAGTTCACGGTTATTCCACAGTGACAAAAGCGGGGAAATTCAGTGTTAAGGTTGCCACCCCATCATCCCTCCCTCACCCCCCACCAACAGCCATCGGGGTGTGCGTTGGGGTCATAAGCCTAACTCTCACCCCATTCCATGTGTAAAGAAGCTGAGATGGTGCAGAATAGGAGAATGGGGTAAGAGTTAGGTACAATGACCCCAATGCACACCCATATGGGTGTTGATGGGGGTGGGGTTGGAAGGTAGGGGTGGCAACCCTAACACCAAATTTTCTCAGTTTTGATGCTGTGGAACAAACCTAACAGATGCATTAAATGGATTTTTTGCCATGAATTTCCCTTCTTTTTAAGAATGTGCACTATAAATAGTGAATGATGTGTGCTGATGGGTGTGCGTGCCACCATGCTTCCCATTTGTGTGTAATAACCTTACAGTAATGGTAACACCAATAGTAATGGTAACGGCATTGGTAACAGTAATCCTAATGGGACTGTTAACGCTAACAGTAACACCAATGGTAACGGTAACAGTAATGAGAACAGTTACAGAAATGAAAACGCACACGCAAATGGTAATGCAAATGGTAATGCAAATGGTAACGAACATGCAAATGGTAATGGTAACACAAACACAAGTGGAAACAGTAATGCCAATGATTACACTAAAGGAAACCATAACACAAACGGTAACAGAAACGCAAGTGCAAATGTGAGCACGCAGATGGTAATGCAAATGGCAACAAAAATGGTAATGGTAATGCAAAAGGAAATGCAACTGCTAGCTCAAATACAAACACAAACATTAAACGCACATGGAGAGGTAAAAGAAAATGCTAATGAAAATGGTACCAGAAATGCAAATGGTATTGGTAAAGTAAATGGTAATGCCAACAGTGACTGAAAATGAAACAGCAATGCTAACAGTAATGCAAACGTAAGTGCAAACAGTAACGCACACAATAATGCAGACAATTACACAAACAGTAATAGAAATGCAAGTGCGAACATAAATACAAACAGTAATGGTAATGCAAACGGTAATGGAAACACAAACGGTAACAGTAACACAAAATGGAAACTCAAATGGAAACCCAAATGCAAACGATAATGGCAACGATGACACACAAAGAAACAGTAATGCAAGGGACAATGGAAACACAAGCACAAATGCAAGCACTAATGGTAATAGAAATGCAAGTGCAAATAGTAACACAAACGGTAATGAAAACATAACGGTAACGGTAATGCAAATGCAAACGTAAATTGCAATGGTGACGCCAAAGGAAACAGTAATGCAAATGGAAATGAAAATGCAAGCGAGAACACAATCACAAATGGTAATGCACATGGTGATGCAAACGGAAATGCTAAAGCAAACTGCAATGGGATTGCAAGCAGAAACGTGAACACAAATGCTAATGGTAAAAGTAACGTAAATGCACATGCTTTGTCTCCCAAAAAGGTGCATTGAGAAGCACAGTGAATACAAAGAAATGTGGGCACAGTAATGGCATTCGGACCAGAAAATGAGTACTTGGAATACTAAATTGCTTATATCTCAGGAACCATACGCCGCAAAAAAAATTAAAATCTCGTATTATTTACAACTTTTCAGGCTAGCTTTGCTCTTAGCCCCGCAGTGGGGGGGCTAAGAATTTTTGTGATGAAAAGTTTGTATCTCAAACTGTTTTAGAGATATGGGACCCAAAAAGTGTGGCAGATGCTGTAATGTTATCCTACGGGAGAAATTGTCAACTTTGGAGTGCCGTAACTTTGCAGTCCTATTATATTTTGGCACCAAACCACCGAAAGGCACATTTGCATGATGTTGGCTTTCTTCTCTGCAAATTTCAGCCCAGAAAACTAAACTGTTGTTTTGAAGCAGGGTGTCAAAGATGTCCTGTTGTTTTGGGCATAGTGTTGCAAAGTACTTTGGCAAATCACGACACTTTCGGAAAAAAAATCATGAAAGTGTCGTATATGCCAAAGTACTTTGCGACACTCCTTTTTACAAAATTAAAAAAAACATATTTCTGTGGTGTTTTAACCCCAAAAAAGATATGGGGAGCATCCTCAGGGCTCGACTAGGTGAACACAACAATAATTGTGTCCCTAGAGGGTCCAAAATTTAAATGGCAGGCATTTCTCTGACTAGCAACTGAAAAAAAATAGCTGAATCACGAAAGCAAAAGGGTCATTCACGACACTAAAAACTGCATTTGCAACACTTTTGTATATTTTGTTAACTTTTCCCCTAGACTATAATGGGTCTCAATGTTTTTTGAATAACTTTTGAACCATTTAATATTTTTTCATGGAATCTTTGAAAGGCACATCCATGAAGTTTTTGGACTGACTGCTCAAAACATGCAGGCTGTAGGTGCAAGCAAAGAAACATGCAAAACCCCGTAATTTATGTGTTTTTTGGTGCTCTGTAGCTCCGCAACCATATATCTGACCGTAAAGAAACTTGGCAGGTTCAGAAATCTATGATATCAGATTGTGCATTCTAAATTTCAGGTACATCCATTGTATGGTTGCAAAGTTATTAAGCTGCAAAATTTCAGATTTAACCTTAAATGGGGTGCTCAACTCTAACTATAGTTATATATATATATATATATATATATATATATATATATATATATATATAATAACTGGTGACCCCCAATACCAACCCACTTTTGAGACCTGTAAAAAGTTGTATCAACCTGCAAGTTGATATGGCAAAGTCATATCAACCTGGGAGTTGATATGGCTTTTACTGTCTCGCGTCAGGTTGTGTCTACCATGCTTGCCCATGAAAGGCTCTGAGTTTTGTTTACTTAGCACCAGTTATTATTAAAAGTAATACATATGAAGGAGTGTGGCCTGCTGTTTTTTATGCACCCTCGGTGTGTAATAATATATAAACCTCTTGAGCTTCGCTCTCAAGATTTATATATGATATATATACTGTATATAATACACACACGGGTGTGTAAAAAAACTGCATATCACACATCTACATATGCATTATTCTCTCTCTCTCTCTCTCTCTCTATATATATATATATATCTATATATATATAGATATATATATAAATATATATACATAGGTAGATATTTGTATGTTTAGTTAAGAATGTTCATTGCTTTGGTGTGGAGAGCAGAGATTCACTGAACTGTTAACAGTACCAGTGAGTTTTATTATCTAGTCTCTGGTCCCATGGATTTAAAATAGTAGTAGTATACATTTTTATTCATATAAAAATATGAACAGGGGTGAATCTCCACTGAGCATAACTCATTTTCAAAGAGATCCCTTGGTTACACTTTTCATGTTCCACACATTTATGACAGGACAGAATATACAGACAGCAGGGCATAAACTAAACTGGTGAATCAGTCTAATGCCCTGTCAGAGCATCAAGTTGTTACCTTTGATGTCCTTTATTTTCAGTTCTTGGAGATAACAATTTTCTGTTCTCTTATTCTAAAATAGTTCGTGTCATTAGCAGGTTGTTGTAAGTATTTTTATCTAGATCATAACTATTGTGTGCCTAACTGCCTAAGTGTTAACATTCTTTCTCTGTTGCTAATGATATTAAAGGGACTGAGGGCCTTCAAATCCATCCAGTACGTAATTACACCCTGTCCAAACTCAGTCACATTATGAGGGCAACCATTCTTGTTAAAAAAAAAATTATTGCATATTTGGGCTGACGAGTTCCTTTTTGGTGACTTTCACCGGTTCTGTGTCATAAGGGTGGTCACCAAAAGACGAGCATCCTTATGGCAAATGTACGTCTGTACAACCCCAGCGACAGAGAAAACAGTGCTAGGAATTGTATTTTTTCCTTTTATGGGGGGAGCTTTGCCCCCCCCACACCCTACTTTTAGATTCTCAACTCCAGGGGAATGCATGTTGGGGGGGCAACAGTGAAAAGAAAATTCACCTTCTTGAGGCAGGCACAACAAAACATACCGGCACCTCAACTCTACATCCCAGTCACTCCAGGCCAGCATCCAACCCACCATGCCACAGAGCTAACTCTGTGGCTGACCATGGCACCACCCCTCACAAACTCTCATGCCCCTCGCTCAGCGTGCTTGCTCCTCCCCGTGTGTGTATGTGTAGTGACATCCCATCACCATTCATGAACCTTCCCTCTCTGGTCACCCTCCCTACTCCCTCACCATCTGGGTATACGCTGCAAGTGGATCGCCATTTCAGTAGGCACCCACTTGCAACATGCCCATATCACAGTATACTACTTTCACCAATCAACAGCTGTAGAAATGGAAACTGGTGGGGTGCTGACATCATAAAGAACGCTGGGACATCCTGAAAATGGCACTGACAGGGCTGCCTTCATACAGCAACTGATTAGTATTGGTAGGGTGCAGTTACATATTAGATTTTCAGTTTGAATAAGATACGTGTTCAAAACTGTCAACTGTCTTTTCACATTTTTGCGAAGACGTGCAGAATATTAAGACTGTTTTATAATTTGGAACTGTTTTGTCCTCTTGAAGGGATCCAGGCAGACATCTTTGGAGCATTACAATGCCTTGGTGACCCCATGACCTCCAGTGATAGCTCTCCTCGTGTGCTATTGTGGTTCAGCGGAGCGAGTGGTGGTACTGTGACTTGGGGTTACTGGATTGAAATTCTGTTAGATAAACATGATAACTCACATTTGACAGGCCTGTGTTTGATTGAGTAGTACCAGACCTCATCATGACTTTTAAAAAGTGGATCTGCCTGATTGTGGCCATGGTCAAAAAGATGCACGAGTACCGGGAGCTGAAGAACTGACCGTGGGACTTGCAGTGCCATGTCTTGGACTATGAGACCATGACACAGCCATATATGGGCTGGCGGCTCCCTGTGTTTGCATGGGAGGATGTGCGCAATGAGAACCACCTCTTCCAGTGCCTTAACCATCTGAAACTCTTTGACATTGGCCAGCTTATGACCTGCAAGTCATGGCTCTGGGACTACCAGGAGCTGTTACTGGACCATCACCAAGGTGAATATGGACTGTACCACCAAGGTACTGTAGGAGGTCCCACTCAAGAGGAATACATCAAAAACAGCATTTCTTCTAGTTCTGACTGTGCTGGCTCAGCCCAAAGGTCCACCTAGTCAGCCCTACCTCTTAACCCCCTGCCCCAGGATTTCAGTTAATTGTGAGGGGGTGGAAGTCTAAAATGTGAATGGCTGAACAAACATTCCAGTTTTCCTGTTGGCACCAGTTGAATGCTTAGTCTGACCTGTTGAAATGGACACCTTCCCAAACAGAATGCCCACTGAACCCATTCCTGCAGATTGGAATGGCATTCTGGCATCAGTGGTCATCAGTGGTGATCTGGTTGTGGTGACCACACCATTAGCTCATAGTTGCCATTCCAGCAGGTCAGTGTCCATTCCAGTGAACCAGGACAATTCCAGCAGGTTTGGATGCCATTCTGGCTGGTGCCAGTAGGGAAACTGGAAATGTTTCAGGTGCATTTCTTTCCAGATCGAGTCTGGTTTTCACCAATTCCTGTTTTAAACTACCATAGTTTGAGCTTGAGCATCATCCCAGTTATTTTTATTTTTATTTACTACTTTTTGTGTGCCCTTCCAGCCTTCAGTGTCCATCCTGGTCACAGCCCCCCTTGTGTCCACCTCCGCCTATTGCCTGCACTTCCCAGTCACCCATTGCTTACCCTCCAGAGGGCAGGGGTCATGGCACTGTGGCCCTTGCAGTGCTGCAATGCTAGTAACTGGTTGGGGAACTGGTGGTGGAGGCTAAACAAGGCCCGGGGCAGGCCTTCATGTAGATGGCCAGGGACCCAGTGTTTTTACCCCTGTAGGCAGGGGCGGGGATGCTCATTGATGGCCAGTGTCTGCCCAGCCCCTAATTCACGTAGGCATCAGTGCATGTAGTGAACCCAGCCTCCTCTGGATGCCACTACTGTGCCGACTGCACATACCCTCCCTCCCTCCCTCCGGAGAAGGAGTGCAGACAAGGGATGTTCAATCTTTCTCCTCTGGCCTTCCCTCTGGCAATCCAGGTCTGTTCCCGATCCCAGGTCTCTGGCATCACAAGTGGAAATCCAACCACTGTGCCAAAGGACTGGCTATTATTTAAATACTTCCTAGAGAACCATTAGAATGTTGGGGTGCATAAAAACGTGGGTGACCAGCAAAGCAGGAAAGTAATTCTGCCAAGTAACAAGTCTTTAGTCAGGCCCACCTGGAGTGCTGCATGCAGTAAAGCAGTTGAGTGGGTGCAACACTGGGTCACCAAAATGAGCAGGGTTAGGAACAAAAGCTATGAAGGCAGGCTAGATGCCCTTAACATGTTATGAACACATGGACATACAAATAGTGCCAGCAGAAAAAGATCTTATGGTATTTCTGTACTGCTCAAGTTTGTAGACCCCCCCGTAACTCTATGTTCACCATGGAAAACATTTTTTTGGGGGGTCATGATCTCAGTTTTCATCATACTCAAGGGTATCGACAAGATTGAACATAAGAGCTGTTTTATCCATGCCGCCTTAGTGGTGTGACCCACGGGCTGAGGCATTGTGTGCCACAACAGTGACCCAGGTTCAGGAACAGTCACTCGGTAGCCGGCTGTGGGAGGAAAAAATGTGTGTCCAGAGACTGCTGTCCTTCAGTAGTGTGTGCTGGTGCATGACTGCCACCTAGTGGACTGCCTCTCAAAGGGTGGGATGCAGATGCTGAATGTGTGCAGCATCTTCATGTTGTTCATCCATATCATTGCATGCATGCTGACCTCAGGGAATTAGCGAACGGGAGGAAAGACACCACAGCCAAGTGGGATTATAGTAATGATCTTTATTTGTTAAGTGCAATTCACAGTGTACCAAAGCACTGTACAAAGAATAAAATAAACAATTTAAAATCAGTAGAATGGCTCCAACAGAAGAACAGAATTAAATACCAAACCTGCCTACTTGCCAAAAAGCCTCACTAAATCTGCTGCCACCAGGAGTTCAAAACCTGTTCAAATGACACGTGAGTGCTAGACTGACCAGAAGATCCAACAGTCAAATCTTTAGCTAACCTGGATGCTGCACTGCATTGGCACAACTTGCATTCTCCTATCATGCACCCCACTGGATCAATGCTCTGCCTCCTTCAGTCTCCAGAGTAGCAACTATTGGTGCCTTCAAAGGTAAGCATCGTCAGCACCTCACTGCGGAGAATAACTGTGACTACTTCATCGAACTTTTGGTGCATACAAGCAAAGTCTTTGTCAGCACCTCATTATCAAGGACACCTGTGACTGCATCCACTTGCCTCCCTCCCATAATAATCACTTGCTGCACTTAGATGCACCTCTATATCCAGAGGGCACCTCCCAATCTCAGTACTTCACTGATCCCCATCCCATCTACCCCACCATCTCATGGCACACCCCTTCCTTCTCCCCCCCATTCCTCCACTATGTCACCTTTGTCTGATACCTTCTTTGTGTCGCTCTTCTCCAGGGTGTTCGAACTCACAGATGCAGGCATACGTTGTACAATGCCTCAGCAGTGTATACTTGTGTGAACCTTTCTGTAACTTACTGCACCATTTCTGTAAATGTATAAATTGTTGTCCTCTGCTATTTTCTGTTCAACTGAAGTGGAACCTACAAAAGAGCATCCGCTCACAGGTGTCATCCAAGAACTCAATAAATAAAATAGAGGTTAGAGTAACAAACAGTGACTGAATTGGGTACATCCAGCTGACTTGGCTTTGATTCCCTCAAACTCCACTTGCATACTGTGTGACTCTAAGCATGTCACTTAACCTCCCCAGTGCTCCTGGGTCACCCTTGAAAATGGGCATTTCTGCATAGTGGACCTTACTCGATTCACAAAGAATATAAAAACCAAAACCAATGTATGTTTACAGCATTATACAGTAGTCAGGCTACCCTGTAATTTACTTGAGTTTTACTAGGGCTGCAATAATTTTGTTTAGGCAAAGATAACTGTTCAGATACATTGTATATGTGTTTTATAGGTTTGTTTTTAGACTGTAGTCAAGTTTTTATTATATTCTTTGCATGTGAGCATCTAGGTTGTAGATTGCTAAGCACAGGAGCACTGTTACCAACTAGATTATTCAAGTTTATAATTGGCAGGGCCATCCAAAATCCTCAGTTGTTTGAATGAAAACTAGTCTGAATTAAAGTATGTTCAGAAGGAAGAAACTGCCTTACCACTTACAAGAAAAGGCTTCGTAGTTAGCACCCCGTTTAGGTGAATGGGACAATTTGCACCTTTTCTCCCACCTGCTGTTTCGGTCTCTGTGGCAACAAAAAGTTTTCTGATTGACTGCTTCAACACAAATCAAAATGTTAAGTGTACTTATGCTTGGCCAGTGGATTTTGAAACCAAACCAAAGATTTAAGAGAATGCAGTGTAACATAAAACTCTTCCTCCACCTTGCACTGTATAGTTTTAGCCAAACCCAAGTCTGCATGCAAAGTTGTCAATATATTTGAAAGTATTGTATTGAAAATATTAACACTTTTTACGCAGTTCAAACTACAAATTTGTAGGTTCAGTTTTTTCAGTTGCCCTTCATATGGGTAATTGGACTAGGTAGCAGGGGTGACAGTGTTAGGTTTAACATAGAAACATAAAACATAGAAACATAGAATCTGATGGCAGATACGGACAGCTTGGCCCACCTAGTCTGCCCATTTCCCTACCTAATGGATAAGCTGCAGATCCTAGTTAACCAACTGCCTACTTCTTTCTACCCCTCATCAGAATTGCCTTATGTCTGTCCCATGCATTCTTGAATTCCCTCACTGTTTTTGACCCCACGACCAATTCAGGAAGGCTGTTCCATGCGACTACCACCCTCTCTGTGAAAAAAATACTTTCTCACATTGCCCCTGAGCCGTCACCACTCTGTCTTCAAATTGTGTCCCCTTGTTCTTGCACATCTCTCTTTCTGAAAGATGCTACCCTCTTGGACTTTGTTGGTTCCATTGAGGTACTTGAAAATTGCTATCATGACCCCCCCCCACCTCCTTTCCTTGAGGGTATACATATTAAGCTCCTTTAGTCTCTCTTCATATGGCTTCTGTTGCGGATCCTGCACCATTTTAGTTGCCCTCCTCTGGACTGTCTCCATCCTATCTATGTCCTTGCAGAGATGGGGTCTCCAGAACTGCACACAGTACTCCAGATGGGGTCTCACCAACTGTCTGTACAGAGGGATAACAACTTCTTGTTTTCTACTGGTGATGCTTCTCCCTTTATATCCAAGTATCCACCCAGCCCTCCTTACTGTCATCTCACATTGCTTACTTACCTTTAGGTCATCAGATATGACTACCCCCAGGTCCCTTTAAATTTTTGTTCTTATTAATACCTCCCCCATGAATCTAAGCTGCCATACTTTTGACCATTCCTCCAACCTTGCCAAGTCCTTTCTCATCCTTTCCACCCCCCTTGTGTATCAACCCTGTTGCAGATCTCTGTGTTGTCTGCAAAGAGGCATACTTTTCCTTCCAGTCCCTCTGCAATGTCACTTATAAAGACAATAAAAAGGACCGGACCCAGTACTGAACCCTGCAGTACCCTGCTAGTAACCCCTCTTTCTTCGGAGTGGACTCCTTTTATTATTACCCTCTGTGTCCTGTTGTCCTACCAATTTTTTACCCAAGCTACCACCCTGGGACCCACTCCCAGGCTGGCTAATTTGTTTATTAATCTTTTGTGTGGGACTGTGTCAATTGCTTTGCTAAAGTCTAGGCAGGCCATACCCACAGCCCCTTCCTGGTATACTACTTTGGTCACCCAGTCAAAGAAATCTATTAGAGTCATTTGACATGACCTTCCTAATGTGAATCCATGCTGCCTTGGGTTCTGTGACCCGCTGGTCACTAGGTACTCAACATTTCTTTCTTTCAGAAGTGATTCCATCATTTTCCCTACTACTAAGTTCAAGCTAACAGGTCTGTAGTTTCCTGCCTCTGCTTTGCTCCCACTTTTGTGAAGGGAATCGCATCCTCCCTCCTCCATTCCTTAGGTACCACATCATCCTGCCATGATTTGTTAAAAAGGATAGTAAGTGATGTCACTAGTTCTCCCCTTAGTTCTTTCAGGATTCTGCAGTGACTCCCATCAGGCCTCATTGCTTTGTCCACCTTCAGTTTGAGTTCTTTCAGAACCCTTTCTTCTGTGAAAGGACAGGTATCAGCACCCCTATCCAGAGTGCTTCTATTGATTGGATTAGGTACCTCCCCTTCCTCTTCTTTTGTGAACACTGAGCAGACACATTTGTTCAGTATCCCTGCTTTTTCACTGTTCCTCCCTGCACATTCACCCTCCTCTTTATTAAGCCTCACTATCCCTCCCTTGGTCTTTCTTTGCTCCCTACTGTACCTATAAAAGGTTTTATCCTCCTTCTTAACCAAGTTGGCTATCTTTTCCTCAGTTTGGGCCTTTGCTATTCTAACTGCCTTCCCCACTTCCTTCTGCTTAAACTGGTACAGTTCTCTGTCCTACTTCTTCTGTATTTCCTTATACTTACTGTATGCTGTATTTTTCTCTGTAACCTTCCATGCCACTTCTTTTGAGAATGATAGTGTTTTTTTCTTTCATTTTGATTTGTTTATTTGCTTTTCTGAGGCACTCTCCATTTTGACAAAGTCAGCCCTTCTAAAGTCCAGTACCCTCACTTTTCTATGGCCTGACTCTATGGCTGTGTTTATCATGAACCACACTGTTTAATGGTCACTTGTTCCCACATGGCTACCCAGTTATAAATTTGAGATCCTCTCTCCGTCCCCATTTGAGAGTACCAGATCTAAGATTTCTCCCTCCTGAGTGGGTTCCAACACTAGCATTCTGAGGCATGCCCCCTATAAGGCATTGAGAATGACCCCACTGCTGCATGTGGCTGCAGCAAAAGTGCTCCACTTAACATCTGGCATATTCAGGTCCCCCATCAACAATATCTCCCCTTTTTCTGCCATCCTAAGGATGCTTTCTAACATCTCCTTGTCAATTTCCTTCCCTCTGAGATGGGGGTCTGTATACAACCCCTGTGCAGATTGTGATGCCATTCCTGGCCTCCAGGGTGTCCCACAATGCCCCCTTTCCTCCCTGTTTGCCCTTTAGTTCCATTGCTTTGCTCCCTTCACTTACATAGAGAGCTACTCCTCCTCCTTTTCTACCCTCTCTGTCTCTCCTGTAGATTGTGTACCCTGGTATGTTGACATCCAAGTCATGGTTCTTTGTGTACCATGTTTCTGTGACTGCCACATTATCCAGGCATCCCTCTTCCATCAAGACCACCACTTCAAGGAGCTTGTTACCTAGACAACAGGTGTTTGTACTCATTGCCCTCCATTTTTGTGATGCCCTTACATCTTTTAGCCCCATCCCTGTCCTTACTGCCTTTGTCTTTTTATCCATTTATCCCTGCCCTTCTCCATATCGGCTTCTCTATCTTGGTGTTTACCTTACTAACTAATTTTTTTTGGGGGGCTAGGATTTCCCTTCTCCTTTTCAGTGCCTCCCCCCTTGGCTAGTTTAAATGCTTCCAATGAAGCATTTAAACCTATCACCTAGGATCCTGGTTCTCCTCCTGGACAGATGCAGACCATCATGCCAGTATAGGCCTGTATCCCTTCAGGTGAACCCCCAATCCCCAATGAAGCCAAAACCCTGAGCTCTGCACCAGTTTTTAACCCACTGATTGAATCCCATGGTATGGAGCACCCTAGCTTCACCCATGCCATAGACAGGCAGCACCTCTGAGAAGGTTACCGTCCATGTTACTTGTCTAAGGCCCCTCTCCAACTCCACAGACTCTTTCTGCACTGCTCTGATCCCTTTCCTGGCCATGTCATTTGTCCCTAGGTGGACAATGATGTCCAGAGTGTGGGGTGCTGCAACAGCAGCCAAGCCAGACTGCACGCTCAGAGGAGCACAGCAAGTAAGGTGCAATATATTGTGCAAAGCCCATGAGCAGAGTGGGGCTGCTGATGTTTGCTTCTTGCTTTCCCTAACTTAGTTGGGGGCCTTAGCATTTGTACAGCCTTGAATTTTCTATATGACCCAATACTGTTCATACTCTACCTGCCACTGTGTAGTGCTATTAAGGGTGAGTGGGTTTCTGCAACCACACCCAAGCCAGAAAGTGCACTCAAGGACACACAGAAGTTAAGACCCCAAGGACTCTATGATGCTGGTGGGCAGAGTGGTGCTCAGTTCACATCTGAGCTCAGACATGAAAACTGAGAGATCCCCTTTTCATGGACCCAAGTAAAAACAAAGGCAGCCACATGTGTGGGAGATGCATGATTTTCCATTAGAAGATCCTCCACTAATCACTTGTGGATTTTTTAGGTGAGGACACTTTATTTCAAAGGAGCAAATTCAGGCAGTTAAATGACAGATAGGAAAAAACAACGGTGATCTACCTTATTGGTGGGGTTCAGATTAGTTCACATCTGAGTTCTGACAAGCAAAGAGACCCAGTAATTTGTAACTTGAGCATGTGGGGAGTAGGTGTTAAAGGAAGAGGATTGTAGTGCTGTTACTTCTACCACCACACCCATGGGATGTGGACTGCATTGTTGGTACTGCCATCACACCTGAGGGATGGAGGCCATAGTTCTTCTGCCATCACCACTGGGGGATAGAGGCTGCAAGGTAGCTGCTGCCATCACACTTAAGGGACTAAGGCCTAAGTGTTGCCATTCTCACCCTGAGGGATGGGGGCCATAGTGCTGCAGCCATCAGTCCTGAGGGATGAAAGTTGAAATGTTGTTGTTGTTACTCCTAAGAGACAGAAGCTATAGTGCTGCTCCTTCTGTTGCCATTGTCACACCCAGAGATGGGCATTATAGTGCTTCTTCTGCTGCTGTCACCCCTAAGGGATGGGGCCATAAGTGAGGGTCATGGTGCTGTTGCTGTCACATATGAGGGCTGGACAACTCAAGATGTCAAACATGCAAATTGCATGCAGGAGGGAATTCCAGGTTGATGTGACCAGAAAGGCAAAGGATCTCCTTCCAACTGCCAACTGAGGGTTGGGAGTTACAAGTAGGGGGAAGGAGGCAGACCGTAGTGTACACTGTGAATGGTTAAGTTTGCTAAGGTCACCCAGGCAAGGGGGGTATGAAGGTGGACCAACTTATACATTAGACACACTGTAATGTACTGAAACTTTGACTCAAGAGGTGACCAGCCCAGTAATGAGAGGACATTACAGTGGTAATGCTGGGGGTCAACCACTAGTGCAAAATGTCCTACCCTAAGAAACAGTTGATTGAGGTGAGAGATAATGGTGGTCTGGGCTGGGAGGAGTAGCAGGGCACCATAGGAGAAGAGAGAGAGGATTGTGGACATTGCTATTTTTTTGGCAGAAGGCTGATGATAATAGAGGATGAGGTGATACAACAGACCTAACCCCTGGTTGAAGTACAGTACATGCTGAACTTATCAAAGAGTTTATTGGATGCATGGAACGGCCTCCCTGAGGAGGTTGTGGGATCAAAAACAGTGGGGAGATTCAAGAATACATGGGACAGACATAAGGCAATTATAGTTCGGGGTAGGAGGACATAGACTGTTGTTTAACTAGGATCTTCAGCTTATCCAATAGGTTGGGAAATGGGTGGACTGGGTGGGCCAAGCAGTCCATATCTGCCTTCAAAGTCTATGTTTCTGTTATTTCTAATAACTACGAGGATTGATGCACAATACTAGACAACAAAACTATTAAAATACATAGTAGCTCAGAAAAAAAAATGTTAAGCAAAGCTCACAAAATAAACACCATTAAAAATGGATTTTGGCTGTGTAAACACTGGTAACAATATCAGTTTTTCCATTCAGCAAAACTGATTTTGTCCTTTTTCAATCATGGTAAACCAGTGTCCCTGTGGAGAAGATATTAGGTTTGCTTTCAAAGTTTCAAAGGCCTCTTTACATTTGGAAGTCCAGACATAGTCACATCGCTTTTGATAAGGGCGCACAGTGGAGCTGCAATCTTGGCATAGTTGCAAATGAATATTCTGTAGTATCCAGACAAGCCCAGGAAAGTTTTAAGGTCTTTGAGGTTGTTAGGTTCTGGATAGTCTTTTACTGCTGAGAGCTTATCAGGGTCTGGAGAGATGCCTTGAGAACTAATCACATGCCCCAGGTAATTAATTTGATGCTGTGCAAAACAACACTTCTCCACGTGAAGCTTGAGATTAGCTTGTCTGAGACATTTGAACCTCTTTGAGATGTTGGAGGTGCTCTGGGAAAGTTATGATGAAGACGATAACATCATCCAGGTAGACTAGGCAAGATTTCCAAGACAGTCCATGTAATACAGCTTCCATGACACATTGAAATGTGGCTGGACTGTTCTGAAGTCCCATAGGCAGATGTTTAAATTGAAAAAGTCTCAAGTGGCAGCACCAGGCTGTGTATGGGCATGAAGCTGGATCAATAGTAACTTGGTAGAATCCACTCTGAAGGTCTAGACTGGTGAAGTAAGCGGGACTGGTCACACCAAAGTTCTGTAATGTGTTTTCAGTTGTAGGTAAGGGATGAGCATCCTGCAGCATGTAGGCATTGAGTTTTCTGTAATCCATCATGAAACTATACCCTTTGTCTTTCTTTATCACCAACAAGCAAGGTGCACCCCAGAGACTTGTAGATTCCTTAATAATGTGCTAGTCTAGCATGTCCTTGATGATGTCCTCCAGGATCTGTTTTTGTTTGTGTCCCACTTTGTAGGTTTGCTGATGGACTGGCTGCTGGTTGGGCTGCACCTTGATGGTGTGTTGCAGGATATCACAGTATCTGAGTTTGTTATCTAGGCTAACAAAGACATCCTAGTAGTTCTCCAGGAATGCCAGAAGTTGCTGTTTCTCTGTTGGACAGGTTGGAAGTTTTGAAGAGGATACTTACTGACTGAAGGGTGGCTTTGTGGAGGCTGAGGTGGTTGTGATGGTACTGACAGGACGAGAGTTGGTGGAACCAGTTTAAGGCTCTTGCAGGAGGTGAAGTTGGTCCCCTGAAGACAAGCAAACAGACTTTCTGATGTTGTCACCCTTAGAGATGACCACTGGCTCATCTGTGAAGTTGCAGCATTTTTGGAAGACTGCACCACCATGCAGCACTGATAAGGTGTTTCCTAGATGGATACCTGACGAATGTAGTGCGGGGATCCAGTGATGATACCAACAGCACCTTGTGGAAGTGATTCATCTCGAATCTTGGCAATCAAAGCCATCTCTGACTTAGGAAGCACAGTGACTGAGTCTATAGCTACAAGTTGCCTCCGGGGATCTAGCGACAGTTTGTTTGAGACAAAGTCTAGGATGGTCTTGTGAGCATTAAGGAAGTCCAGGCCAAGTATCACTGCTGGTTGAAGATCAGACACTAGAAAAAACTTACCAGTAGCTTGCTGTGAACCAAAGTGGAGTTTGAGAATGACCATGCCTGTGATAGGTACTGTAGCGGTACTTGCTATGATAATGTACTTGAGGTCGGCTGAAGAGACATTAGGTACCTGATGTATAGCTGGGTTGTCTAGAATACTGCTATGGATATCTGAGATTTCTGCTCCAGAGTCAACCAAGGCATGGGTGGACCAATCTCCAGTGGTTACAGAGATGTAGTTCACTAGGAGAGATGACCTGATGACAGAGACCTTTGCCCCTGGAGGCAAGGGTGTGCCTGGGTTAGTAGCCAAAGGGTGCAGATTATTTGCATTGCAAGAGTCAGAGAGGCAGTCAGTTGCTGTTTTTCTCACCCAACAAAAGCCCCAAGTTTGTTGGGCAGCACTCATTTCCCTGAGGCTGTGAGTAGTTGCTATCATTTTGTTGATTGCGCTGCAGTGGACCCCTTTTGTTATCTTGGTTTCTGAGGTAGCCTTTTAGCTGATGGCAGACAGCAGCAGTGTGTCTCCTGAATCCACACCACTGACAGGTCACTGGTTCTTGTGAAGGCACATGTGGCTCAGGGTTGCTGTTAGGGTGGCTGAAGTTGCAGGGGAAGCAGGAGCACAGAGGTGTAGGCTAACAGTAGTGATGAGCTTATCAATCATTGCTTGTTGCTGTTGGACACAGGTTGCAAGTGCAGCCAGTTGTGAGGTTTGTGGTGTCTGAGCACTAGCATAGGAACATTGAGAGGGACTCTTGAGCAAGCAGTGCAGCTTGGATTGTGTCCGTCCAGGTAGTTAGATTTGCTGTATGACATAGATATGGAATTAGGGAGGCAGCCCCCGGACAAAGACTGCAATTTGATCTTTTTCTGATTTTTGAAAATGTTTACAGCATGATTCAACGTCCACTATGAAGGTTTCTAAGTACTCTATGGGTTGCATGGTGTGATCCCACAGTTGCTGTTCCAATAGCCATGGAGGGTGTGCATGCAGAAAATAATCCTTGAAGGTGGTATACAGGGTGGCAGTTTCCACTTTTATTTGGTCAGAAAGTGCATTGAACCAGCAGATGGCAGTCCCTCTCAGCAGTAAGCACATGGCATTGGAAATACATAGGGGTTGGTCCAACCTTTGAAGGAGCTACAGGCCTGGAATTGCTCTAGCCAGTTGACAGCATCTTTGTAAGGCAGTGCTGAGAAGGGTACTGGCTACAGACTGGTATGGACTGTAGACTGTGGTGATATAACCTTAATGTAAGCAAGATTGTCCTGGATAGCTTGCATAGTTGGCACACCTGAAATACATGACTGGATGTTGTGCAGGATTGTTTCCATTTTTTGAGGCCCCATGCCCTTGAGGTGGGTGAAGATGGAGCCCCAGACCTTCCAGTGCTCAAAGTGGCATCTTTCTTGGACCTCATGGTCAGAGATGAGTTGATTGTCACTGAGCAAAGGTTGTAGGAGTGAAAAGGAGTTTCTGTCATGGGAGAGATGAGACGTTGTAGAGTAGATGAAGTGCCAAGAAGAAAAATATTTTTGTAGCCTAAGAACTATTATTTTTAAGCAATTTCTATCAAATGACATCTTATTAAACAATTCCCACTCAATTTTGTGTTGTCAGTTATTTAAAGTTTTGTTGGAAAATCAGTTATTTGTTGTACTATTCCTTTAATTCAATAGTTTTGCCATTGATTCCTATGGAAGGAGGTTATTTGGTGCCCTTCGCAAGATGGTCACTGGGTTGTGACTTCCAGGGTTGCAGTGTTGACTGTAGCAAGATGGCCACCACCAGGGGGTTAAGGGTCATTGGGATTGTTATTGTTTTACTGCCACAAGATGGAGGCTGCTTTTCACGAGGTTGCAGGGAAAGGGCAATATTGCGAATGCCAGGCTGCAGTCTTCTTCTCCACTAAAAATTTGGTGGGCTCTGCTTTCTGTGGTGAATGACAATTGCTGGGGGGAATTTCTGTAGTTATTTGCTGCACTTGTTTCGTGGAGACTTAGATATTTTACTTTTATTTTTATGTAGTCTCCCAGGCTTCCTGTCTGGTGACTTAGTTTACTGCTCCCATCTTTTTTTTTCTCAATTCTCTTTCTCGCTCCTCATTTCGGAACTCTCTCAGGCTATCCCCACTGGCCTAACCGCTCTATCGTCCGCCATCCCTCCTGTCATCTTCAGAGTTGTTACGATTTCTTGAGGAGGATTTCTTTCTAGGAGGAACTAAATGGAGACAGGAAGGAAGGGAGGATGAGCCAGGCTAGTTTAGCAGATGGGGGAGAAGGACCAGTTGTGAGCAGTGAGGGGGGAATTAGCAAGGTACAGAAGGATACTCAGGAGGAGGAGAGGCATAGGATTGGAGGGGAGGGGGTGGCCATGGTAAATAAGGAGGGGGTGGCATGTGGCACCCAGATAGGGGGGAGGAACAAGGAGCCGGCTGGGTGGAGGAGCCGGTAGAAAGGATGAGGGACATGGAAGGGGGAGAATGGAGGAAAAGGAGTGGTCAGAGTGCTCCTGCTGGGGGATTCTATGATCAGGGGTATCAAATGGGATAGGGAGGGAGAAGCCTGGCCAGTTAGAACAAGATGCTTCCCTGGACTAACGGTGCACAGGGTTAAGCACGAGGTATATCAGCTGGCAAAGGCTTGTGGGGGTTCCCCAGACATACTGGTCCACCTTGGTACAAATGACATTGAGGGAAATAGCGAGCTAGAGATACAGGCAAGATTCAGGGAGCTCGCCAGGGTCTGTCATGACATAGGATGCACAGTTTCCTTCTCAGAAATCCTGCCAGTGCCAAGGACTAGTGGGGAACACAAAAGGAAGATTAGGGAGATAAACCAGTGGCTCAGGGAGTGGTGTGAGGCCAGAGGGTATGGGTTGATGGGGGATTGGGGGGAGACCTGGGAGGATAAGGAGCTGTATGCTCGAGATAGACTACATCTCAATTTGGAGGGGAGGGGAATCCTTAAGTTGAAAATAGAGGGGTTCATTGGTGAAAAGTGGGGTTTAAACTTGTGAAGGGGGTGGGATGGGAGAAAAGGCTGTCAAAGGAGGGACTCTGTCTCCACCCCCCTGGGGACCAGGAGGATTGCAGGAAAAGGCCGACTGACAAAGTGCAGACCAGGGGAAAACAGAATCCCCATGGGAACACGAGCAGGGGAAATGGAACTATAGGGAAAGGGTGGAAGGTAGTCCTGCTAAGTGCCAGAAGAAGCTTGGGCAATAAAATGCCTGAGCTCCAGGTGATGCTAACTGAGGGAGCAGTGGATGTGGCAGCGGTCACTGAGACTTGGGCCACTGCAGGACATGACTGGGACCTGAACATGGAGGGTTACACTATGTTCAGGAAGGACAGGGGGGAAGGAAGGGGAGGAGGGGTAGCAATGATAGTCAAAAACTGCATTGGCATAGGGGGTAGAGAGGCAGAGGGAACCGTGGAGGTGATTTGGGTCACCTTAGTAACAAGAGGGGCAAGAGAGTAAAAATAGGAGTGGTGTATAGACCCCTGCCCTGGCGGAGGAGCTGGAGGACAGTCTGGTGGCAGATGTTGGGAGGCACTGCAGACTGGGCAGAGGAATGGTGGTGGTGTTGGGGACTAAACATGTCAGGAACAGACTGGGAGACTATGACATCCTCTGTGACCAGGGAACAGAGGTTGTTGGATGTCTTTCAAGATGCTCCTAACTCAGCAGGTGAGGGAACCCGACCAGGGAAGCGCGAGTACTGGATGTGGTCCTGGCAGACAGTGACCAGATTGGGGTCTGGAGGTAAGGGACCCATTGGCGGGGAGTGACCATGCCACAGTCTGGTTCTGCCTGGACCTAGGAGGGTGAAGGCTGCACAAAGACGGAAGTAACCGACTTCAGGGGGTGGATTTTAAGGAAATGGGAAGGATCCTTAAGGAGCATTTGGATGAGATTGGGTCAGACATGGACGCTGATAGTAGGTAGAAAATCATCAGGACAGGGGTGCAGGATGCTACCAGCACCTGTGCAAGAGTAAGACAGAAATGCGGTAGGGCCCAAAAAACCTGCTGGTGGACCAGGGAGGTCCAGGAGGTGGTGCGGGGAAAGAAAGCAGCCTATAAGCAATTCAAGTGCTCAAGGAGTGAAAGGGATCGAGGGGAGTATGAGCTGATGGCTAGAAGGGCCACTAGAGTGGTGAGGGCGGCTAAGGCAAGGAAGGAGCAGAACCTGGCCAGGGAAATTAAGAGAGGTAACAAGGGGTTCTTTAGATACATTGGGGAAAAACGAAGGGTGAAGGGGCAGATTAGCAGGATTAAATCAGGGGAGAGATGGGCACAAGACCCGGGGGAGCAGGCTGAGGTACTAAATGAGTACTTCACCTCAGTTTTCACCACAGGAAAATGGGGTGCTGCATCATACATGGGAGGAGACAGAGATACTGAGGAGGGGGGACCCCACTGATCAAGGGTTTGGGGAGAGGGGAGGCATCACTGGCAGGTGGGGGAGGGCTAAGCAGAGAGAAGAGGTACGGAAGTGGAAATCACAGCAGAGAGTGAGGGAAGCCCTCAGCTCCCTTAAGATGGAGAAAGCCCGGGCTGGATAAATTACATCCCAGAGTGCTGAAGGAACTTGCAGATGTCCTGGCAAAACCCTGGCAGAGCTTTTCACCATCTCTCTGAGGACAGGGTGGGTGCCCCCAAGACTGGAAGGTGGCGCATAGTGCCTATCACAAGGGGATCAAGGGAGGTGGCAGGGAACTACAGGCCTGTCAGCCTGACATCGTGGTGGGCAAGGTGATGGAGGGCATTGTCAAGGAGAGGCTGGGGGGGACCTGGATAAGTCAGGATGCCTGGACGATAGACAGCATGGATTCCTCCCGGGGAAATCATGTCAGACAAACCTGGTGGAGTTCTATGACTGGGTGACAAGTGCCTTGGACCTGGGTAGACCAGTGGATGTCCTCTTTCTAGACTTCAGCAAGGCATTTGACTCTGTTCCTCACGTGGACCTGTTGGATAAGCTGGGAGAAATGGGGGTGGGGAACCAGATGATCAGATGGATAGACAATTGGCTCCAGGACCAGACACAGAGGGTCGTAGTTGGTGGGATAGTCTCATCCCCAAGGAGGGTCATTAGTGGGGTCCCACAGGGATCAGTCCTTGGACCCCTTCTGTTCAACGCCTACGTATCTGACATAAGGACAGGAATCAGGAGTGAGATGAGTCTCTTTGCAGATGACTCGAAACTGGGGGCGGTGGTGGATGGGGAGGAAGGGAGGGTGACCCTACAGGGGGACCTGGAGGCTCTGGAAAGATGGTCTAGAAAGTGGAAGCTGAGGTTCAATGCAGGGAAATGCAAGGTACTCCACCTGGGGGCCAGAAACCCAGGCCAAGTGTACACCGGGGGGAATGCTACAAGTCTCGATGGCTGAGATGGACCTGGGGGTGGTGGTGGATGTCAAGATGAACAACTCTGAGACTTGTAGGAGGGCAGCAGCCAAGGCCAACAGGATGCTGGGATGCATCGCTAGGGGGATCACCTCCAGAAGGAGGGAAGTGATACTTCCTCTGCATAACTGCTTGGTGAGGTTGCACCTTGAGTACTGCGTGCAGTTTTGGAAGCCACACTTAAAGAGGGACATTAACCTCCTGGAGAGGGTCCAGAGGAGGGCAACCAAAATGATTTGGGGCTTGGCGGACAGGACCTATGAGGAGAGGCTCAAAGAGCTAAATATGTACACATTGGAAGAGAGAAGGACCGGAGGGACATGATAGAGGTCTTCAGGTACATGAAGAGGGTAAATAGGGGAGGAACAGTCAGGGTGCTTCGAAGGAAGGAGGAGGGGGTCACTAGAGGGCATGGGTGGAAGCTGCAGGGGGGAAGATTCAGGGGAGAAAGGAGGAGGTGCTGCTTCACTGAGAGGGTGGTGGAGCCATGGAATGCACTGCCTAGGGGGCTGGTGGAGGCAGAGACAGTGGAGGGGTTCAAGAAGGGGTGGGACAGGTACAGAGGAAGGGTTCTGGAAGCAAAATCCAATGCAGCAAGAATATCCGGAACTGGGAAGGGAGAAGCCAGAGAAGGTGAGGGGGACAGCAAGGTCAGCACCCAGGGTGGGGGCTGACCAAACGAGCAGACACAAAAGACCGTTAGGCCTATTCTGCTGGCATTTTAGTATGTTAGTATGTTAGGTTGCGGGGGCTAACAGCTCTGGAGAGATCAAAGGGGCAGTGACGGGAGACCGGCATTGGACATGTGGTGGAGGCACTAGAGGAAGCCATCGCCTATCCAGCTGAGAAGTGTTTTCCTCCTTTATGCCCCTTAGTCCCCTCCCTCCCATGCATGGTGCATGTATCCTGACTACAGCACATGGCTGCCCTGCTGTGTCGAGCCACACTGATATACATGCTGCCCAGTGCTCTGCGATGCTCTCAGTCTCCACTGGGGGTCACCAGAACACTGAACCACCCAACACCCTCCCCCCAGAACAGGAGAGTAGCCCAGCGGGTGCTTCTTTCTATCCCTCTCCTGCTGACCCCCAGCACCCGAGCTTGCTCCTGAACCCGGGGTCGCCAGCATGGCGCAAGGTGTGGTGTCCAGCACATCAACCCTCAGCACCACCAGACCGGCTAACTGCTCCCATCTTATTGATTACTTTTCCCCCTTTTTGTGTTTGTTTATTGGACTGCTCATTTGTGTAATGTGCAGCCTTTTGTTTATTATTTTTTTTCCTTTTTAGTATTTTCTGTTGACCTCCCACGGCTGAGCCTTGTTTATTCATTCTCTTTTTTTTCTTTGCCCCCTATATGTATTGTACTGCCCTGATGGTTGTTGTATTTGTTTATTCTGGGACTGGTGGATCTGAGTTGCAGGGCTGAGTGGGAGTGGTAGCTTTGTGTGCAGCTGTCAGAGAGCGTGTCCCCCGGTGGCTATAGAGAGGAGAAGCTGATGCTGTTTAAAGGGAGCGAAGGCAAGTTCAGTGAGTCTGGGAGCTGCAGTAGGTTGCTCTGAGAGGGAAGCAGAAGTGCCTTTTGGTGGCAGGAATGTTTGGTGAAAGCGCAGGAGTAGCAGTCGGTTGTGGAGTGGCCGACAGAGCCATGGTTCGGTTGCAGGAACAGTTGGGGACCCTGTTCAACTGGGCTGAGGGCTGTAATATGCTGCTGGGTGGGTGAACTGCTATTTCGGTAGCTCTGTGTGATAGGGGAGCAGAGCAGCTTGCAGTTGTGTTGTAAGCAGCCACAGGGGAGCCTGGGGGAGTAGTGGGCTGTGTTGGTGCAGAAATTAAGCAGAGGCAGAGCTCCATACTGGAGTCAGGGAACTGTGTCCATTGCAACTTTTAGGTAGGCTAGTGCAGTTGCTGAGACCCATTTTAAAAATACAACTGCTTGTAGCTTTGGCTGTTCGGGCACAAAGATTGAGCATTAGATTGTTGGCCCACAGTCCAACAGCAGTAACAGTGTCTGATTTTAAATGTTTGGCACCCTTTCCAGTTGACTGGCTTCCGATTAAGAGACTGTATAGGGCTGGGTTTGCATATATCCTGCCATGAGGTTAGAGCTAGGGGGGTTGCAGTTTTCAGCTCCGTGGAGAAAAATTTGTAAAAGTCAGTTTTTAGTACTGCAGCTGGTAAGGCTGGAGCAGCAATGTCCCACATTCATTTACATATAGATTCCTGAGGCAGATTGCAGGAGGGTATATTGAGCTGGAAGCAGTTCAGTTTTACTTTTACATTTCAGGTTTATTCTTCTTCTCTGCTGCCAGGGCTGTACTTTACTCAGCATGCAAATAGTTCAGACACACTTGGGTAATGGCTCTTGGGTACCCAATGATGCAGATAAGTGAGATGGGGGTCTGGGCAGAAGAAGGGCCACATTCTTCACCATGTGTGGCAGTTTGGAGTTGGTCTGCCACAGAGGACCCTTACCTTCATAGTAGTCTGCCTTGCCCATCTGTTCTTCTGCTATAGTCGCCTTCTGGCACCGAACAAACTGAGTCAGATGCATAAAACAATAAACAATGTTAGTTTTATTCAGACACATAAGCAGAAGCAACTGTTCAGGATGAGGTACAACTCAGAACTGACTGAGGAACAGGAAATAGGGATTTCCAAGCCCCTACAGGAAATAATTAGCATAACGTTCTCATACCATTGGCTCAAGTTACACATTATGTTCCAGCTAAAGGGGAGGCAGCTATTCTTAAGCCCCATGCTTACCTTGTACTCTACATTAAGAAACTATTTAAATACAGCATAACCATCTGCTTTAAGTTTCCCAGCATGTGTTGTCAGTCAGAATTTTATTCTGTTTGGTTGGCTTCCTACAAGTTTTATTTAAGTTTTAAAAGATTGATTTAGTTTTAATGTTGCACATTTAGAGCTCATCTGAAAAAATAGATGCACAGTACCTAAAAGAGGAACCCATTTCTGTTAGCTTTTAGTGAAGATATAAGTGCCTGACAAATTATCAGACAGTAGATAGAGCTAGGACACTCTTGATCTAGAGGTCTCTGCAAGCATTCAAGTGGCGAAGGTATTCAAAAGGAACAAGTTAGTTTGGATGGAGTGTTTTATTGTCTAAATGGCTGGGTATGTTGCTGGCATGCGAACGGGCTCTGGAGATGGCCGTGGAGCACTATAGCATGGGGCCTATGACTGCTTTGGACTCTTTCACACCTTTTTTCAGCTTTGCCCCTTGACCTCTCTTTGTAGTTCATCATGAGATTGTGCTGAACTGCACCGGTTGAAGACTAACAGATGGAGGTTAGAGCACTTCTGGAGGAGATCCAGGTTTATGGAGGACAGACTGATGCTGAAAATTCACTATGCTGAACATCAGCGGGCAATTGACCTGAAAAAGGCAGAGTTCCTGTCATGGTCCATTGCTGCAGAGAAAAATTGCCCAGGTCAGCTGTTCCACACTGTAAACAGGATGCTGAATCCTACCTGTCTGCAGTCTGTTAGAGCATTTTCTGCAGAAAAGTGCAAGGAGTTTGGATGTTTTTTTACTGAGAAGGTGTCTGCTGTTAGCTCGAGTATCTCCTTGGGTGGCCCAGTCCAGGCCAGCAGTGGTCATGCCTTTGGTGATGTAGATCTGACTGCTTGGGATGAGTTTCAACCCATTTCTGAGGCCAAGGCACTTCAGGTGGTCTCCAGTTTGTGCTCTACCAACTGTATGCTGGACCCTGGACCTACATGACCCACATGGCTGATTCTCATATGTGTTGTATTCCTGGGCCCAGTGTTCATGGAGCTTGTTAATGGGTCCCTGAGAGAAGATGTCTTCCCATCAGCCCTAAAAAAAGGCAGTGGTTAGACCCCTTCTGAAAAAGCCATTTTTGGACCCTGATGCTCTAGTGAACTACAGGACTGTCTCTAACTTTCCTTTTTTGTGGAAGGTTACTGAGAAGGTGGTGGCAGAGCAGCTGTCAGATCACCTGGAGTATTTTTCCATCTATGAACCTCTGTAGTTGGGTTTTCGGCCCCAGCATAGCACTGAGACTGTTCTTGTCAGGGTAACCTATAACCTCCTCCTTGCAAAGGATCGAGGGCACCATTCTATTCTGGTGCTCTTGCTCTTGAACCTATCATCAGCATTTGGCACAGTTGACCATGGGGTGCTTCTGGATCACCTGAGGGACTATGACCAGAGCAGTTATGCACTGGCTTGAGTCCTACATAACTGGAAGAACACAGTAGGTTGCCCTGGGAAATGTTATCTCAAGGGCCTATGTGCTGTCTTGTGGAGTTCCACAATGCTTAATCCTTGTCCCCATTTTGTTTTCTGTGTGCATGTTGCTGCTGGGAGAGATCATTAGATGGTACAGATTATGGTTTCACTGCTTTGCAGATGACACTCAGCTGTACTTGTGTTGTTCCCCTGATAATGATGTTGTGTCCTTGGTGCTTAGTCAGTGTTTTGGCCGAGATCAACCACTTGACGGCCTCAAATTGGTTATGTCTCAACCCTGGTAAGAGATAGAGGTCATGGTGATCGAGCTAGGCCACTGGTGCATGGCTGCTAGGGATGGTATGGCTTTCCCATCATTGTGTGGCCATCTTTTAATGGCTACTGATGCAGTAAAGAACCTGGGGGTTATTTCTGGCTGCAGAGTGACACTGGAACAGTAAGTGTCATCTGTAGTCCAATCTGGCTTTTGTCATCTTCAGAACAGCGCCATGATCAAGTCTTCTCATGCTCAGGATGACCTAGCAAAGCTTATTCATGCTTTCATTACTGCAAGGCTAGACTTCTGCAACGATCTTTACTTAGGGTTATCTGGATGTTTGATGTGATGCCTGCAGCTGGTCCAGAATGCTGCAGCCTGGATGACTGTGGGCTTCTCATGGAGTGAACATATCATGCAGGTTCTGTGTGCACTACATTGGCTGCCTATGTGATGGGAAATCACCTTCAAGACCTGCTTTTTAACCTACAAGGCCCTATGTGGTCTGGTTCCTGACTACTTGAAAAAGCTCCTCCTTCCCTACCACTGAATTCATCCCCTCCACTCCATGGATGTGGGCCTGTTCATTATCCCTCCATCCAGGCTAAAATTATTGGGGAACAGAGCTTTTGGGGTGGCTACTTCTCTACTGTGTAACTCGCTCCCTGTGTATATCCATATGGCCAACACGATGGAGGCCTTTAAAGCTTCCTAGAAGAATTATCTATTTCAACAGGCATTTACTGATTATTGATTGTTTTTCACCTCTACTTTTTTTATAGCATATCATAATATTACTGTTTTACTTTGTGTTTAACTCTGAACAGTGCTCAGAGCCTTTTTGGATTGGGTGCTGTATAAATAAACTTTGCCTTGCCTTGCCTTGCCTGAAGTGGGTGGCCTTTAAATCCAGTGATCCTCCATCAATCAGCCCCAAGAGACTTAACATATACTGATTTTGAGAGCACACAATGCAGCTGCACTGTAATTGGGGAAGCAGAAGATGGGAAAGTTGGGGATGTGGGCTGGCATGATCGCAGAGTTGTGTCACTCCTCGTGTGAAAATAATAGAACAGAAGAAACAAAATAAGAAAACATTTTCAAGGGAAAAAAGCTAAAGGATCACCTGTAGCAGCCTGGGTCAGGTGTTGCAGTCATGAAAGTTGATCAACTGAACAGTGAGGCAGACAGGCAGGGGAGTGACACCGATCACTCTAGCCAATTTTAAAGTATGTACTGAATATCACTATGCACCTTATATAATCTGATAGACTGATCAGCGTCATTTCATTGCCCACTTCACTATTCAGCTGATTAACTTAATCAGTGTCAGTGGCTCAGTAGGTAGCACACTCGCCTCTGAGGCCGGGAGATCAGAGGGCTGTGTGTTCAGTTCCCACATCTGGCACTTGGGTGAATATCCCAGTACTGACACTATAATGCAGTATGAGAGGGGTGCTGCATTTTCTGAGGTGCTGTCTTTCGGATGAGATGTTAAACCAAGGTCCCATCTGCCTGGATTGGTGGTAGTTCAGGTGGATGTTAAAGATCCCATGGCACTTATCGAAAAGAGTAGGGGAATTTTTTATTGAACAAAAAACAAAACCATCACAGAAAAAATCATTTCCATCATAAAGACATAAAAGCAAAAGGAAATAACATCAAAGGAAGGTTATACAAAGAAACAGTTCAATTAATAAACACAAAATTCTTCCAGAAATTAACAACTTTAAATCTTGGAAAATTCAGTCCATCTCTGGTTTTAAGTTCTTTCAACTCTGATTCAATATAAGAAATAATCAGAGAATGAGATGTATACTGTTGTAAGTAAAACAAAGTGACAACGGTATTGCCATAAAAAATTGCAAGAAAGCAAAAAACACATTTAAAGTACTTCTATGATAAGTACCCCAAACTCCTGAGTAATCTCCAAGAACAAGAGTACTATAAGTTAGGCAACCTAAATGAGGCATGTGCCAGTATAGTGCTGCAAAAGCCCAAAATTCCTGGCTATGCGGACAATCTAAAAAAAAATGTTTTTGACTTTCTTCAACATTAGTACAACCAGGTCGGAGACAATACCTATCACTCATTGGTTTATACTCTAAGTTCCCCCTAACTCCCAACCTCCCATGTGTGGCCATCCATATCACATCCAAATTTTAACTGGAATTCTAAAATCCGTTAATTTATATAAGACATATTGCATACAAGATGGGGAACAATCAGGAAAAATCAGAATAACTTTTAACAAGTCATACACAATATAGTTATAAAAGGCTTTCCTATTAAAAGAAAGCAGTTGTTGTAAGGAGATTTTCCACTGATAAAGTTTTTTAAAGGTAGGTAAACCATATGTTGGAAGTTTATCAGAATCCAAAACTCTAGGAGGAAAAAGGGACCACTTAAAAAAATATTTATGCCATATGGATCGTATCCAAAATTGCCATGGTAAACCTACATCATACCAAAGATAAGAAAAGGAAGAATATAAAAATGTGGAGTGTAAAAAAACTACAGGATTAATCATATTTAACCCTCCATTATTTCTTCTAAGATAGGTAAAGTCCCTCTTAACTGGGTTGAGTCTATTTCCCCAAAGCATTTGAAAAAAAAATGCTATACAGTCTAGTCTCACAATTAAGTGGAGGTGGATAAAGGTGACTAACATAAATGAAGAGTGGTAAAAGAAATTTTTTGATAATCAAAACTCTTTTCTGTTTCCCAAAATGCCAGTGTTTCCACTGATTTACTTTCAGTTCTCCATTCAACAATAGCTTATCCCAATTAAAAAGTGCCATATCCTCCATCCCAAACCAAATCCCTAAAATCTTCTGAGGTGAAGTTAATAAAGGAATATTATAACAAGATGATAAATCAGGAAGTATGGGACCTAATGGTAATACAAAACTCTTATGTACATTAATTGAGGCTCCTGAAAAGTGTCCAAAAAAAGTAAAAATATCCAGTGCTAATTGCAATGACCTAGGATCAGCTAATAATAGAGTGACATCATCAGCAAAAGCAGTAATTTTAATGGGCACCAATAGAGGAGAAGGGGAGATACCAATAATATTTTCCTCCAAAACTATACGTCTAATAACCGGATCCAGAACGAAGGTATATAAAAGGGGGCTAAGAGGACAACCCTGCCTAACCCCCTTATTAATTGGTACTTCAGTACCAAAGAAACTATTCACAATGGGAATGGTAACCGCCTGATTATATAATTTACTAATCCAGTGCACAAAAGTGCTTGGAATCCCATATTGTTGCAAAATAAAATAAAGGTATGAATGACAAACAGCATCAAATGCCTTTGTTTGATCTAATGCAACCACAATTTCAGAATTTTGAAAAGTGACCTTACTTGCAAATAAATCCCGAATCAGAAAAAGATTATGCTGTATTTTCCTCTGTGAAATGGCACATGTTTGTGTAGGGTATATTAGAATTCTAGCTACTCTTTCCAAAGTATATTTAAGATTTTAGCTAAAATCTTATAGTCACTATTCAATAAACTTATAGGTCTCCAATTTGTTAAAAGAGATCTATCACCTTTTTTGTAGATAAACTTCAGCAAAGAAATGGAGAATTCTTTACAAGACTTGCCTGAAAACAAAAAGGAATTGTAAACTAAAGGTAGGAAAAAACCCATATAAAGTATGCAAGATTTATAAAATTCGTTGGGTATGCCATCAAGTCCTGGAGAAGATCCAGAATTGAGCTGTTTTATAACGTCAATAACTTCTTGAGAGGAGATAGGGCTAGTCAAAAGCTGTAACAAACCTTCCGGAACCGTAGGTAAAACACCTAACTTTTGCACTGGGAAAGAATCTAATGCAGATGTAATGGAACATGAAAAATAATCTAATAAATAACGCTGTACGAAAGCTAACATATCCAAATCTGTAGTAAACAAAGTATTGTCCGAATCACATAATCCTGTCATAAAAGTGTCAGCTAAACTAATTTACATGCCTGATAAGGATCAGATGCTGGACATTTTTTTGTTCCGAACCGGAATTCTAAATCCAGGGACTGAGCTCTGTTATATTGAAATTTTCTCATTTGTTCTTTGATTTCAGAGATTTGAGAAGCATAAGCAACCCGGTGCCTGGGCGATATAGACATTAATTTATATAATTGATTCCTAAGAAGTAAATATTTCCTATAATCAGAAACTACTTGTCCCTTACCCCAGCCTTGAAATAGTGCTTGTATTTCTTTTTTTGTCTGCAGCCACCACTCAAAAGGGGAGGAAAAAAAATCAAGTGTAGAATATTTAGCTGCAAAAAAAATTCCCAATTTAGAAAAATAAACAGGTTTACTTAAAAAGGAAACATTAAGTCTCCATCGATTGATAGTGGAATGAAATATAGGGGGTAGATGTGTCAAAGAAAGGGTACAAAATAAAATAAAATGATCTGAAAATTCTGTAGGTACAACCGAGCAGACAACAGGATATAAGAAACGAGAAATAAAATCATATCAATACGTGTGGCAAAAGTATGCGATGGTAGGTCTCACCGCCTGTGCATGTATGCTTCTATAGACGCCCTTAAGATCTGCATCCTTTGCAATGTGAAAAGTGTATTTGAATCACAATAAACCTTTTTGCCAGTAAGGTTTGTAAATTTTAAATCTATGGAGCAATTAAAATCACCCCCCCAAATAATGTGCTTTTTGGTAAATAGGAAAGGCTTAATTTCATCAAATAATTCAATACGACCAGTCTTAGATTGGGAACCATAAATATTAATCAGCCGAAAACAATAGGAGTGAAGGGAACAATCCAAAATCAAAATTCTACCCGGGTGGACATCAATAACTTTAGTAATCTTAAATACAGAACTGCAAAATAATATTCCAAGACCATCAGCTACATCTGGTCCGAAAGTCCAAAAGGAGGGCCCCATGGTCCATTTACTTTTTAATTGATTAATTTCCCAAAGGGAAGAAAGCCTAGTTTCTTGCAAAAAGATGATGTCCAATTTCAGGGATGTTAAATACAAAAAAATAGGCAATTGTTTCTTAAAGGCTTTCAAGCTGCAGACATTATATGTGGCTAGTTTTAATGTAGACATAAAACAGTTCTAAATACTATTTTGTTGGCTAACTTTCCGTTTTTTACCTTTTTTTCCCTTTTTTTCTTTGGCCAATTCAGTAGCTTTACTGTCTTCAACATCAGTAATAAGCTCTGAAATGTGGGAAGCATCAGATTCAAGATCTGAATCCCAAATCTCATCTTGCAAAGGGGAAAAAAATTCTCAGTTGGGAGAGGAGTAGAGAGAGTTTGTTTTAATGAAGCTCTCGTGAGACGTCTATTCTTCACCATCTCAAAGGGCGGAGGCATAATCAAAGTAGGTGGTTGTTTACTAACAGGTGGAGGTTTTGGGCCTGGTTTACACCTGATGCCTGAAGTCCTTCAGAAAGACCCAACCCTTCACTAAGGGAATCTATAGGAGCAGATAAAGGTACAACAGGAGAAATAGTAGGGGGAGTAGAAAAATTAGGTTCACAAAATCCCCTATTTGTTGATTGAGCCTTACGCAACAAACCATCCTGATCAAGACCCTCTGAGCAATTATGTCGTGCCCAAGGACATTGGTGAAATGTATGTCCTTTCTCATCACAAAGGTTACATCTAAAAATATTAGTACACCTATCAGTAGAGTGGCCAAAACCAACACATAAGGGACATTTGAGAACGTCACACACACTACTAATATGGGTGCGGTCCCCACATTTGTAACAAGCTTGGGGCTGACCACCATAGAAACAAACACCCCTTTCCTCCCCCAAAAACTATTAGGTAAGTGTACGATGTCTGAATTAACTTGAAAGAGTTTCACTTTAAACTTCCAGCCTCCTGTCCAAATGCTTTCCACATCCAAGAGGGCCTCAGGTGGACCCAAAACGTCACATTTGGACTGAAGCCAGTGATAAATATCACTAACATGAACCCCTTCATTCCTAAACATTATGGTTACAAAACGTATAAGAGGTTTAGAAAGAGGTATTGCAAAAAAAGGGGACCATAGGGGTGTATTTTTGTGCACAGAGTATTTTTCCCAAAAACGTTCCATATGAGAACTAGTCTGAAAACTAACATCAAAAGAATCCTCCCCAGAAATATGAATAAGAGCATATATGTCCTTAGCCACGAAACCCATAGAACCTTTCAACAAATTTTTGAAAACAAAATATCTATCCGTTGATCTGGTAAACCCCTTTATATCTGATCCTTATTGCATTCCTTCGAGGTGCTTGTTCCAGTTTGTTCTTGAAAGTTCAGACATGGGGGTTTTGAGCATGCTCCTGTAAAGCAGAGTCAGCAGGATTTGTTAAAGTAGTCAAAACAACTGTGGAGGTACTAGGCTTAGAAAAAGCCAAGATACTCTCCCCACCCTTCCTTTTACTGCTTTGAAACCCAGTAATATGCTGCATATCTGTACCTGAGCTCATAGCCTGGCTATCGTTGGCATGCAAAGTAGTAGTCGATGTCCAGGAAGAAACAGGTGTCCATACTCCCAACTCCGTTTTCCGCCAGCCTGCCTCCGTCAAAGCCACTTCCTCCGACCAGTCCTGAATTCCCACATTCTGGCTGTCTCCTTGTAAGCCTAATTGCCATCGCACAATGGAGGAAGTACATGGTCCGTCCCCTAAAGCCGTCTTCCCGGGAACCGTATCTGCAAAATTAAGGTCCTCCTGGGGCTCGGTTTGCACTGCGCTTTCCGGTTCATCCTCTTTCCTTGGCATCGACAGAGAAACGGCAGGAAAAGACAAGGATCCACAAATCAAATCTTCAGAAGGCACTACTGGACCAACAGTGCCTGTATCCGAAAAAGACAGCTCCACAATGGGGTTCTGCAGTTCCACATCACGTAAAGAAACATTAGACTTCTCGCCATGCAGAACCATGCTTTCCTGAGATACCATACTCGCTCCAACCTCCATCTCCTCCCGATGCTCTGAAACGTCTGCCATACTACAGCGTGACGTCAGCAGAATCCCCACCAGCCACTGACTAGCAGCCAGTAGGGGAATTTCCCCGGTGTCCTGGCCAAATTTCCCTCATTCACTGAAAATACCACCAACAGCTTAATCTGGTTCAAGGTCAGTTGGCATTCATCTGTATCCCCCTCCCCCGGGTCGTGCCTGAAAATAGGCAGGATTTGTCTAGTGCACTTACCCGGTCAACAAAAAGCTAAAATAAAAAAAATAAAAATAAATAAAACTTTCATGACTACGACACCTGACATAGGCTACTACAGGTGATTCTTTAACTTTTTTCCCCTTGAAAGTGATGTGTTTTCTTATTTTGCTCCGCTGCTTTCTGCCCTACAATTTCCACACCAGGAGCAAAATCCTTTAAGCAGTTAACAATGGTTCCTTATGAGAAAAACAATCACTTGAGGCTTTAAAGTCAGAACCTCTTCTACTGAACTTGACACACCACAATCCCCCAAGAAATGGAACAATCCAAGCCAATGCAAACATTTTTACAACCCTTACTGCATGCTTTAACTTACCCGCAGTGCAAATAACTAGACCAGGAAAATGGATGTGTTCTCCTGACAAAACAATGAACATGGGTAAAGATAGTCACTGCCTCCAGCTCATGTGATTGCCTCACCTAAACTTGACCACCATCTCATCCAGCTCCTATGGTTGCCACGCCTCACTCACTCCAGTCACACCCACCACCACTACAGCCTCTCTGTACCCCCTTGATGCACTTATACCCTAGCTTCCCATCCCCTTCCACCACATCTTCTATCTGCTCTACCTCTTATCTGTCCTATCCCCTAGCCTCTCCTCCCCTTCTGATTCCTACTACCCCCTTTTTTCTCCCATCCCTCCCTTTCCCCCCTCACCCCACCTCATTACCAGTACATCTCCCCTATCATCATCTGACAAATGCCTCTGGCTGCTTCGTTGTCCTAATACCCTCCTCTCCCCCCCAGTCTCTGTGCTTTCTCCTATGTTACAAACCTAGGTCACAACTTGGTCTCTAGCTCTCTAAATGTACCCACCCGCAATTGTTATTCCCATTGACCATTGCCCCAATTGTCTGTAATCACCACATTGTTGTATTTTCTATTGATTTGTTGTTTTTTCAACTGTATCTTCTGTAATAACTTTCAACTGAGGTGGAACCTTTGCAAAAGAGCCCTGGCTCAAATGTAATTGTAATCCTAGAACTAAATAAATAAAAATAAAATAAAAAATAGTAGCTTGGTAGTGGGTCCACATACCATAGAGCTGTATAGCAGAGTGAGTTCCAGGTAAATGTCTTGAAAACGTATGTCAGCAAAGCCCAGATGCCACTGGAGAACTGGAACCCTCCAGGATCAAAGGCAGGAACTTGGACTGGTGCACTCAGAGGAAGGACTTAGAGCAATATGCGTAGAATCTGGATGAATACTGACTAAAGGGTGAAAGAGTGCTAGGAGATGTGGACTGCCTTTCCCCTACTGGAAAAGAAGCTGGGTATGGTGCGTTGGTGCTCAATCTTGACAGATTATAAGTCTAATTAATTATTCATGAGCCTAGCGAGGCTCCTTATTGGCTGCTGGCTCAGTCATTAACATCTTGGAAATGACTGACCCAGCTGGAAACTGACACTGTGTGGCATGCACGGCTCATGCCACAGGGCTAAAACCTAAATAAAACCAGCAAAAATGAAAGTTGTTATTGCAATTAGACTTACAATCGCAATAACAACCTTGGAGCTGGTCATTTCTTTGGATTATAAAATGGGTACAGATGAATTTTGTTGCTGATTGGCTAAAACAAACAACCAGCTGGGTTGAGGCAACAGAGACCAGAAAACAAAGACTCCCAGTCTCTGTGTGCCTCATTTTGTTCTAACATTATTGTGCCCACAGAATTGTCAAAAGCTAACACCTGTCATGTTTTCTTTTGGCTTGGCATGTGAGAGCCTTCCTAGCTAACTTACTTCAGTAAAACTGCCACCACAAATGCAGTCACCACATTAAAGTGCCACAGTGTGCCATGCTCTTTTTTTTTGTAGTTGTCCACCTCGCCAAAGAGAACACGGTCCCACAACAGTCCCCAGAACCACAATCACTGTCATCCTTGCCAACCACAGTGAACAGGCATAATACAAAAAACAAAAGATTATATTCTCATATAAAATTTATGTTTTAGCAGTGGTGGGAGGGGGAATGACTCTGAAGTGTGAGCTACCACCATACTGCCATCCCATTTGCCCCTACAACTCCACTTAAAAAAAAACACTAGCGCTCTGCGGACTTTATTAAAACTTACTGTTGTGTTAGGGTTTTTTGGAGGTGGGGCTCGTTTAGATCTTTTTATTAAAAAATCATGTCTCAGGGTTTTAAATAATTGATTAGCAGTTTTTTTCTTGGGATGATACTAACTTTACAGAAAGTTTTTATATAGATGTTCTAGAAGTGCTGTGTTTGTTAAACACAGTGAGGCAAGAGCTATTCATTTTCACAAAGTTTTAGCACTTTTATGAGCAAAACACTAATCAAATTTTAGAGTTAAATAAAACCCTGTGTCTGACTCTGATCAGAAGTGTTCTGCTCTGACTCTGCTAGCTGATGCCTGATAACTGACCAGGCATGACAGCAGGGAGAGAGGTGGAAGACACTGGTAGAAATAACAGAGGCAACTTCATATTTATGCCATTCTATTTGTTTAAGTAATACTCATTGACTGTAGAGTAATTTCAATGGAGAGGGAGGGACAGAACACAGCAGCAGTGCGGAGACAGGTATACTGTTGTCTTTTAAAACAAATGCAGCCTTTTAGCTTAGTCCTCACACTGCAGCCCCATACAGTTGAACTCAGCCAGCTCTGACAGTCCCATAATGGTGTCACAGCAGTGTGTGTGTGTGTGTGTTGGGGGAACACTACATACTTCATAAAAAAACTACAAAACTCTATCTTTGTAGATACAGAACAGCATCACCCTCATTTGTGTTTGAGAGGGACACTACTTGCTTCTGAAAAAAATCAATGGCAAGTGTAACAGCAGGGGACTACTTTACAAGAAATTTAATTTCTATTCTCTTTTGGTAATGTAAGTCACATATAACCCATTTTCTAAGTGCAATAATACCATCCAGGGTGGGCGGTATTGGATTATATTGGACCTTCCAGGACCTAAAAGACCCTCTGCCTGTAGCATCAGTCCTCATTATGCTCCTGGGTGGTCCAGTATAACCCAATATCGCCCACCATGTTGGGTATTATTGCTTACTTAACAACTGGTTGGAGGGAGGTGGCCCTCTGCTGTGCCTCAGCCACCCATCCCTCCAACTGGTCATTAAACCCTCAGAAATGACTGTCTTGTCAGTTGCTATTGCTTAAATATTGTGAGCCCTAAGGCTGGAATGAGAGGAGAAAACTGAAACTGTAGCAACCAGCTGTTAAAACATGAAATTCCATCCTAAGTTCAGTTAAAAAACAAAAGTCAGCAAATAGGTGAAATAGTAGAGGAACTGCTTACTCCTCAAGACTCCCTTATGGACATAAAAACATAAAAGAAATGTAAGTCTCCTAGGGATGAAAGTAATAATAATAAAAAAAAAAAAACTCTTTCCATTAGCTCAGATCTAGCCATGGTGGGATTCAAACTTGAGTCACTACAAGATACGCGAGAACTGTCTGAATGATAAAATGCCTTGAATCACTTGGTAATGAAGTAGGACACGAGCGCTGGGCACTTGAGGAGAGGTCACTGAGTGCACTGTGCATAAATCCACAAAGAGGCAAAGGTGCTGCTTGAAGAATTTATTGCGGATAAAAGCCCACACTGGTTTCACCATATTTTTATTTAAATAAGATTTAATTTTGTATCATAGTGGTTGTTAAATTAGTTCACTTACTAAGGTCGCACATAAGGATAGATAGATAGATAGATAGATAGATAGATAGATAGATAGATAGATAGACAGACAGCTAAACAGATATTTGTGTGTTTATAAGTGAATCTATCTTACATATCTATCTATCTATCTATCTATCTATCTATCTATCTATCTGTCTGTCTGTCTGTCTATCTATCTGTCTATCTATCCATCTATTTATTTGTTCAGCTTTTTAGGTCATTGCAAATTATGAATAAAATACAGTAAAAATACATTACGGAGGCAATGAGGCACAATATAAAATAGCAAAGGCAAGACATACACTAAACATCATATAGAAACATAGAAACATAGAATTTGATGGCAGATAAGGACCGCTTGGCCCACCTAGTCTGCCCATTTTCCTACCTAACAGATAAGCTGCAGATCCTAGTTAACCAACAGCTTAATTCCTCCTACCCCCCCACTAGGACTGCCCTATGCCTGTCCCATGCATTCTTGAAGTCCCCCACTGTTCTTGACCCCACGACCTCTTCAGGGAGGCTGTTCCATGCATCCACAACCCTCTCAGTGAAAAAATACTTCCTCACATTACCTCTGAGCCATCCCTCTTCTATCTTCAAATTGTGCCCCCTTGTTCTTGCACATCTCTTTTTCTGGAAGATGCTACCCTCTTGGACTTTGTTAATTCCCTTGAGGTACTTGAAAGTTTCTATCATGTCCCCTCTCTCCCGTCTTTCCTCAAGGGTATACATATTAAGCTCCTTTAGTCTTTCTTCATATGTCTTCTGGTGCAGACCCTGCACCATTTTGGTTGCCCTCCTCTGGACAGCCTCCACTCTGTCTATGTCTTTGCGGAGATGGGGTCTCCAGAACTGCACACAGTACTCCAGATGGGGTCTCACCAACTGTCTGTACAGAGGGATAACAACTTCCTGTTTTCTACTATTGATGCCTCTTCCTATACATCCCAGTATCCTCCCAGCCTTCCTTACTGCCTTCTCACATTGCTTGCCCACCTTTAGGTCATCTGATATAATTACCCCAGGTCCCTTTCTATTTTACTGTTGTCAGTATCTCACCCCCCTTTGTGTACGCTTCCCAGGGTTTTGTTCCCCATGTGCATTACCTTGCACTTCTTTGCATTGAATCTGAGCTGCCATACATTTGACCATACCTCCAACCTTGCCAAGTCCCTTCTCATCCTTTCCACTCCATCTTGTGTATCAACCCTGTTGCAGAGCTTTGTGTCATCTGCAAAGAGACATACTTTTCCTTCCAGTTCCTCTGCAATGTCACTTATAAAGACATTAAAAAGGACCGGTCCCAGTACTGAACCCTGCGGTACCCCGCTAGTAATCCTCCTTTCGTCACTGTGTACTCCATTTACTACTACCCTTTGAGTCCTGTTGTCTAGCCAATTTTTTATCCAGGCTACCACCTTGGGACCCACTCCAAGGCTGGCTATCTTGTGTATTAATCTTTTGTGGGACTGTATCAAATGCCTTGCTAAAATCTAGGTAGGCCATGTCCACAGCCCCTCCCTGGTCTACTACTTTGGTAACCCAGTCAAAGAAATCTATTAGATTCATCTGACATGACCTTCCATCATGAATCCATGTTGCCTTGGGTCCTGTGCCCCATTGGCCTCTAGGTACTCAACAATTCTTTCCTTCAGAAGTGATTCCATCATTTTCCTACCACTGAGGTCAAACTAACTGGTCTGTAGTTTCCTACCTCTGTCTTGCTCCCACTTTTGTGAAGAGGAATCACATCTGCCCTCCTCCAGTCCTCGGGTACCACCCATCCTCCCATGATTTGTTAAACAGAGTAGTCAGCGGTGTCACTAGTTCTACCCTTAGTTCTTTAGAATTCTTGAGTGAACCCCATCAGGCCCCATTGCTTTGTCCACCTTCAATTTTATTAGTTCTTTCAGAACCCTTTCTTCTGTAAATGGACTGTTATTGAGCCCTGTCTTCAGAGTGTTTCTCTTGTTTGGTTTAGGTAACTCCCTCTCCTCTTCCTTTGTGAATACTGAGCAGAAATATTCGTTCAGTATCCTGCTTTTCACTGTCACCCTCTACCCACATTTCCTCCCTTTATTAAGCTTCAGTATCCCTCCTTTGGTCTTTCTTTTTGCTCCTAATGTACCTATAAAGGTCTTATCCCCTTCTTAACAGAATTGGCTATCCTTTCCTCGGTTTGGGCCTTTGCTATTCTGACTGCCTTCCAGCCTCTTTCTGCTTTAACTGATAAAGTTCTCTGTCCTGCTCCTTCTGTGTTTCCTTATATTTCCTGAATGCTGTCCTTTTCTCCTTAACCTTCCCTGCCACCTCTTTTGAGAACCATAACGTTTTTTCCTTCGTTGTGTTTTATTGATTTGTTTTACACAAAGGCTTGTTGCTTCTGTGATGGCTGTTTTGATCATCCCCCATTGTTCCTCCACCCTCCTTCTTGCCTGTTTGCTAGTGCTTTTCTGAGGCACTCTCATTTTCCCAAAGTCAGCGCCTCCAAAGTCCAGTACTCTTGCTTTGTATGGCTTGATTGTATGGCTGTGTTTATTGTGAACCACACTGTTTGGTGGTCGCTTGTTCCCAGATGGCTACCCACTTCTAAATCTGAGATTCTTTCTCCATCCCCATTTGAGAGTACCAGGTCTAAGATTGCTCCCTCCTGAGTGGGTTCCAATACTAGCTGTCTGAGGCATGCCCCCTGTAGGGCATCAAGAATGACCCTGCTCTTGGATGTGCCTGCAGCAAAGGTGATCCAGTTAACATCTGGCATATTCAGGTCCCCCATCAACAATATCTCCCCTTTTTCTGCCATTCTAAGAAAGCCTTCTATCATTTCCTTGTCCATTCCCTCCCCCTGAGATGGGGGTCTGTATACAACCCCCATGCAGATTGTGGTGCCATTTCCTGTCTCCAGGGTGACCCAAAGTGCCTCATCTGCTCCCTGTTTACTCTTTAGTTCTGTTGCTTTGATCCCTTCCTTTACATAGAGAGCTACTCCTCCTCCTCTTTTGCACTCCCTGTCCCTCCTGTAGATTGTGTATCCTGGTATGTTGACATCCCAGTCATGGTTCTCTGTATACCATGTTTCTGTAACTGCCATAATATCCATGCAACCCTCTTCCATCAAGGCCACTAGTTCAGGGAGCTTGTTACACAGACTATGGGCATTGGTACTCATCACCCTCCACTTTTTGATAGCCTTACCCCTTTTAGCCCCATTTCTGTCCTTAATGCCTTTGCCTTTTTTTACATTTAAATCTGTTCTACTTCCTAATAACTTCTGTACCTTGGTGTTTACCTCATTAATCACCATGTTTTGTGGGGAGGCTCGATTTCCTGTCTTTTTCAGTGCTTTCCCTTGCTAGTTTAAATGCTTGCCAATGAAGCATTTAAACCTTTCACCTAGGATCCTGGTCCCTGACAGATGCAGACCATCACACCAGTATAGGTCTGCATCCTCCAGGTGGCCCCCAGTCCCCAATGAAGCCAAAACCCTGAACTCCACACCAGTTTTCAACCACTCATTAAATTCCTGGTGAGAAGTGCCCTAGCATCTCCCTTGCCATAGACAGGCAGCACCTCCGAGAAGGTTACCATATGCGCTACTTGTCTAAGGCCCCTTCCCAACTCTACAAACTCCTCTTGCACTGCTCTGATCCCATTCCTAGCCAGGTCATTTGTCCCTAGGTGGACAATGACATCCAGCTCCCTCCCTCATGCAGCTCCTCCCATGATCCTGAGGATTCTTCCTGTCCCTCCAAGCTGTGGCACCAGGAAGGCACCTTACCTCCCTCTCCCCTTCCTCCCCCATTTCTACCCCTAATGATTGAGTCCCCCACCAGGAGTTGTTTTCCCTGTGGGGTCCCATGCCACCCTCCTGTGGGTCTCCTTTGTGAAGGTTCCCAGCATTCTCCTTGGTCTCCACTGCAGGTGCCTCCATAGAGGAACCACTATCCACCAGAAGAGCGAATGAATTGTGGAGAGGTACAGCTGAAGGGATGCAACTCTGTTCCACCACCCTCTTCCTCCTTGAGCCCACCCTGGTCCAGCTTCTCCTCTTTCTTGGCAACCTCTGAGGTAGTGGCATTGGCATTGGCCCTGGTGGTCCCTGGGTGGGGGAGGAGGTTTCACGAATCCTAGCCAGGTCAGCCTGGAGATGGGCAACCTCCTCTCTCAGACCAGAGAGGTGCCTGCAAATAGGGCAGCATCGCAGCCTCCAGAATGTCTCCCGGAACACTGCCGCCCCACAGCCATTGCACTGCACCACTCCTATCATGTCTTATTTTGTGTCCTCTCTACTGTTTCTCTGGATGCTTATTCTCTCCTCTCCTTACAACTCTCACCCTTCCTGTTCTGGGACAGCAACTTACTATCTTCTTCAGTAGCCTCCTTTTTCCTTGCTTAATATTAGACCACCAGCAGCTAGGGGGGGAGAGTGAGCTACTTTTTTCCTTTAGGGTTGACAAAACCAATGTCTCTCTATGATCCTTTCCTTCTTACTGCCAAACAGGAAGTTACTGTTGACAGTCAAATCTAGTGGCTATAAAAGTAGAACTGGCTTTGGGTGGGTTGGAGGGCAATTAGTAAGAAAAAAGGATAGCAACAGGAAGTTGTAATTTGACTCTCCTGCTTTTTATAGTGTCTAAACCACACCCCAGGTAAGCTCCTTTCTCCTACTGGTTTAGCAAAGTCAGCTGATACAGTACCCTTCCCTGCACAGAACACACACTGACTTTTATTCTTTCTTTCTTCTTTTCAACCCTAAATAAGACCCCTTCAACTTCTAATAAAGTTATTTGTCTACTTAATCTTAACAGACACTGACTCCTGCTGAGGTATAAGGTTTAAATTAAAACTCTGTGACTTCTCTTGTGCTGCTTTCAAAATCAAACAGTTCCAAACTCTGTGACTTCCCTTGTGCTGCTTACAAAATCAGACAGTTCCAAACTCTGTGATGATTTCCCATGTGCTGCTTTCAAAATCAAACAGTTCCAAACTCTGTGACTTCCCTTGTGCTGCTTACAAAATCAGACAGTTCCAAACTCTGTGATCACGTGGAAACAATAAGCAATTGATTTATAGCCTGCATATATCCATTCTATCAGTGAAAATACCAATTCATCATACTTCATCACCATCCAAAACTAGCCACAGCTTCAACAGTATAGACCATGCTTAAATTATTAAAGTACAGAGTATAGTTAATTATAATATACTCAGTAATAATCCCTCTAAGACTATCTTGTCCCCAGATCTCCACCAATAAAGACATAGACAAGATGTTTGTGGTTGCTCAGTTTGGCAATTAATTTACTGAAATTTATTTTTTATTACCTGATTGTCAAGGTATCATTGTTTACAAATAAACATAAGACATTTCCATCACATTCAGATTTACAATCTCTTCTAATCAATATTTCAATCAGTCAGTGTCAGTGGCTCAGTAGGTAGCACACTCGCCTCTGAGACCGGGAGATCAGAGGGATGTGAGTTCAGTTACCACATCTGGCACTTGGGTTAATATCCCAGTACTGACACTGTAGTGCAGCATGAGAGGGGTGCTACACTTCTGAGGTGCCGTCTTTTGGATGAGACGTTAAACCGAGGTCCCATCTGCCTGGATCGGTGGTAGTTCAGGTGGATGTTAAAGATCCCATGGCACTTCTTGAAAAGAGTAGGGGAAGATTATTAAAAAGAAATCACAACATCACAAAGGAAACAATAAAGCAACAGGATTATTCAGGTATACAAAAGAAAATAAATCCATAAGTAAAAAAAAAACAGTCAACATAACATATTTCAAAAGAAAAAAATGTTTCCATAAAGTATCTACTTTAGCTTTAGAGAATTTATGGATGTCCTTGGTTTTAACTGATAATAAACAGTCTTCAATCTGTGAAAAGATGGTACTATGTAAAACTAACTGTTGTTGTAACACAAAATGTCACCGAGTCTGCCATAAGAAAACAAAACATTCAGAGTACTTTTGTGATAAGACCCCCATATCCCTGTATAATCCCCTAAAACAGTGGTGTGATAAGAAATGTGGTTTAGAAAAAGTAAATGCCAGGGGGAGTGGCTTAGCTTCGGATGCAATGGCTGCCTAAAACGAACGCTCACTACAACCCCAGGCTCCCTGCGAGTTTTACATTGCCTAAAAATCAGCCGATCGAATTGATGCAACCGGAAAAACACTGTTAAACCTACCAGGAACCAAAATATCCATCCTGATCACCGCCAGTTGCTCTACAGGTTGGTGTACTTGCATAGTGCTATGGCGCAGCATAAAAAATCAGAGGACTCTGCAGAGTCGATTTCACTGCAAACTACTGAAATGTTTACGGCTCTTCTCAATCAAATGGCTGAAGTGACTCTTGCTTCTAATAAAACTACATTCACTATCTAACAGCTTGAGGCACTTATTACTCGTACTGAACACAAAGCAGTTCAAAACTCAGCAGAAATAGAGAAGCTTAGAGCCATAATTAGGGACTAAAGCAGAATGATTCAACTGCTGCAAAATAAATCGGATGATATGGAGAACAGGAGCCATCAGAATGACTTCAGATTCCTTGGCTTTCCTGAGGGTGTGGAACGTGGTAACTCCTTAGACTTCCTATACGACGTCATGCCTGAATTGTTAAAATGCGAGGTCCCACCTAGGCTCACAATAGAAAGGGCCCATAGAATGCTTAGCCTGACTCTGAAGAACGGTGAAAGACCGAGGGCTATCATGGCCCGTATCTTGAATTTCACAGCTAAAGAGTGGATCACTGTAAGGGCACTAGAGCTTGGGGGTCTGTCCTGGCAAGGCCATAAAATCTTAATTTTTCAGGACTACTCTCGGGAGCTGGCCACCAGAGGGAAAGAATACACAGAGCTAGGAAATTGATGCACTCACTTAAGATTAAGTTTTCGCTGCGATACCCAGCAATTATGCACCTAGAGGTAAATGGCTTGCATATAACTTTTGCTACACCAGACAGCCTGATGCAGTACCTACAGTCTAATTGGCCTTCTCAACCGACCCCAGAACAGAATAATAATCATCAGTCAGAAATAGAGCAAGGTTGGCAGAACATGCTGACTACTACTCGCCGAACCACCTCGGCTTCCCCTCCTCCTAGCTTCCAATTTCATGGTAGCTGACCAGCTCTTCCAGCCAGAACTCACAAGCAGCAATCTGGAAGCCATCCGAGGTTAGAACACCCGCATGACAGAAATGAAGATGCACCCCGGTCTCCTTTAAACCACCCAGAGGTTTTTGTAACATGTTTTTCCATGCCAAACTGATTTGCAGTTTTAACTCCTGTGGACTTGGGTGAGACTGCAGTTGATTTCCCTACTTACCCAGAGGAGGAAATGGCTCAAGAAACTGCTAGGGCTGAGGCTCTAATTCAGGCTCCGGATACAGCTTCATCGTCCGAAAATACCCCAGCTGCGACAGATGTGATATTGCCCCTTCCATCTCCGTCAACTGCAACCCCTTCTGAAGAATGGTCTCAGCAAGCTCCCTCAGATTTAGAGCTCCTGCCAATGGAACATCAACGTGCTTGGACTTAGATAAGTGTCCTGGTTCTTTTCTTTCCTATACTCTCTTCCTTCACTTAGCATACACAGCCTGGCATAGACTTTGAGAGGCTGGTCTGTGGTTGAAAGTAGCGCTTGGGCTTGATGTTGGATTAATGGTGTTTTTTCTTTTTATTAGCATCGCAGACCACGCATCTCATCCCCTGCCTAGGCTGGATATACTAAAGAAGTAAATGTGGTCCAAAGGGGAAACTGACAAGGGCTCTAATGCATAGTCACTGTACTCAGATTTAAATTAGGGGTACAGTTTTAATGTTTTACTGTCCTGATGCATGAAACAGTAAGCCTGAATTGACCTCTTGGGTTTTTCCTTTTTTTTTTTTTTTTTCCTTGTGTATATATCTTGTTGTCCTTCTCGGGTTTAGAGGGGATATTTCAAGAATTTAATGGGCCAGGTTGGTTATCCAGCAAAGTCTGCGATTCCTCCTGGGTAATAACTTCCTTATTTCTCACTTGAAATACATAGTAATCCCCTTGACTAACTTTGTTTCTAGTATACTTTTCAGGCTTTACGGTATAAGGACATGGAACCCTATTAAGTAAGTGACTTCCATGCTCATGTTACTCCCGGGAGAATGCGTTTTATTTTTCTTATTTTCTTTCATTGCTCTGGGCCAGCCTTGTGAATGGGACTATAGTGTTCTCCCCCACAGTCTGGTAGGTGGGTGGGCTGTTATGGTCACTGAGGCCTTTGGCCCTTAATGCCCACTTGTATCACCATGCAACGTTGCATGATATATATGTATAGTTTAGGCACATTGTGCTTCTGTACAATATTATTGTCTCTCCTGTTTTTTTCAATTATTATCCTTAAAACGCATGCTGCAAAACGTATGTCTATTTATGTCTGACTGGACAACCATCACCTTTCGTAGTATGAGACTAAGAACAATGGTTGATTCAATATAGTATCACTCCCCTGACAACACTGTTTTATATAAGGTCATTTTAGCTACCATGTTTCACCTTTGGTCTGACCATGTATGAAACAACCCTTATAACATGGAATGTCAGGGGTTTGAATTGTCCCTCAAAACGAAAACAAGTTCTAACCCATTTAAAGAGGTTTAAAGCCCAGGTTGCTCTATTACAAGAGACCAAATTAACCAAGTAAGATCAGAGATATTTGGTGAAGGACTGGGTGAGATTAGAAATTCATGCCAGCGCCGCCACAAAAAAGAGAGGCGTAGTTATCTTATTGAACAAATCACTCCCTTGGTCTATCCTACAGAGTAAAGCTGATCCTCAGGGAAGGTGGATGATAGCTTTAATGGATACCCCACATGGTCAGCTAATAATTGCTAATATATATGCATCAAATGAGGACAGCCCATCCTTTTTTCTAGAACTCAGCTCTAAATTAGGGACGATGCTGAAACCAGATATACCAATCCTAGTGGGGGGGGATTTCAGTTTAACGCTTGTCCCTGCACTAGATAGAAATGGTCATGGGAGAGAGTATCACACTCAAGGAGCACAGGCTGTACTTAGTCTTAGTTCCAAATATCAATTGGTGGATATTTGTGCGTTTAGTCAATCCCTCAGATAGGGACTACACTTTCCAATCTGAAGTACATGGCTCCTCTAGTAGACTTGTTTTTTGGTTAGTCTCCCAGTCTCTGACACAATTTGTTTTAAGTACCAATATTTTGCCCACAGTTATTTCAGACCACGCGCCGGTGCAACTAACACTATTATGGGGAACATCTACACCACGGTCTACATCCTGGAGACTGGACTCCCTCCTTATGCATGACCAAAAATTTATTGAATGGGCCAAATTACAAACTCAGCTTTTCCTGCAAGAAAACCCTGTGTCAGAGACCTCTGCCTCCAACACGTGGGAAGCATATAAAGCTACTATGCGACATAAAATCATTGGATATGCCTCCCATAGAAGGAGGTGCAAAGAAAAGGAACTTACCCACCTCGAAAGTGAACTTGCTAAGGCTGAACATGAGCACAAGGCCTTATCCCACCCGTTGCCCCATTCAGAATCTGGAAGGAAAGTTTTACAATTGCGTATTAAACTTAATGAACTGTTATCCAGGAAAGCTGATCTAGCCCTCCTTAGGATTCGTCATACATACTGGGAAGGGGGAGACAAAAATGGGAAGGTTTTAGCACACCAACTCCGCAAACAACAGTCCCAACGATACACAGTGGGTTTGAAAAACCCTAATACTGGTAAGGTTCAAACTAGCTCTCAAAGTGTAAATGAAATTATGGCATCTTTTTACTCGCAACTTTATACTTCCTCCAGACCTAAAAATAATTCCGTAACCCAAGCATTTCTTCAAGCTATTAAGCTACCAGAACTCTCCCCATTCCACATTGATGTCCTTGAAGCCCCCTTCACACCACAAGAAGTCAATTCGGCTCTGATGGCTCTCAAATCAGGATGGGTACCCTGTAGAGTTCCTTCAGGTAATATCCCCCATGATCTCCCCTCTGTTATGTCAAGTCTTTACGGACGTGGAAGATAAGGGCATCTTACCTCAAACCTTAAAAGAGGCCACTATAATTATCCTTCCTTAAAAGGGGAAAGCTCCTGAAGACCCCGCTAGTTACCGCCCTATTTCCTTGATTAACGCAGACAGCAAGGTATATGCTAGGGTGCTGGCAAATAGGCTTAACCCTATACTTCCCTCTTTGATACACCCATCTCAAGCAGGATTTGTGAAAGGTAGGTATAGCGCAGATCATTTGCGGACTCTTCTCAATCTCATTTGCATAGCCAAATCCGCTCCGACACCTGTGGCTGCATTGGCCATTGACTTTGAGAAGGCGTTCAACTCTGTGGAATGGGACTACCTTCACACTGTCCTTCAGCATATCAGATTCAGCCCTCATTTCTGAGCTGCTATAACAGCTCTTTATACAGCCACCCTCGCCAGGGTACTCACCAACTCTGTATTATCTGACTCATTCCAACTTCACAGAGGTACCAGACAGGGTTGCCCCATGTCTCTATTATTGTTTCTTCTAGCGGTGGAACCTATGGCTACTGCAATCTGTCAACGTCCTCTTATAGCTGGTATTACTGCAGACCATCCACAACCCACCACCCTTATGTACACTGATGACCTGCTGGTTATATTGGGAGATGCCCCTAAGGCCATTCAACCTCTTCTTACCCTATTAGAACACTTCTCTCATATCTCTGGACTCAAAATTAACCAGGCAAAAACAGAGATCCTTCCACTTAATTCTAAATGTCTCCCCCACACCACGTCCCACTTTGGCCTTAAATGGTCACAACACACAATTACATATCTGGGAATCAAAGTGGGTGCTGATATTGGGAAATGGTAGGACAACAACTTAGGCCTTTTACTATCTAGTTGTAGGTCTGATTTGGACTGCTGGTCTCATCTTAACCTTATGCTAGCTGGAAAAATATCAGCTTATAAAATGTCAATTGCACCTAAAATCTTCTATTTAATATCTCACATCCCCTTATCTCTTCCTACGGTATGGATTAAAAAAATTGAAAAAATGATTGGTCATTTTTTATGGTGTAAAGCTAAACCCCACTTTAGCAAAAATCTACTAAGAGCACACTGGAAACATGGAGGATGAGGTCTCCCATGGAAAGAGGGCTACAAAATAGCATACCAGTGTACACAGACCTTGAAATGGTTCAACCTACAGTCTGAAGAGTCACCCCAATGGTTCACAATAGAACAAGGCTTCAGCAGTTCCCCTGTTACAGCTACACTGTTGTGGCCTGGGGCCTCTAAGGAGCTTATGTTGCACCCCACCATAGGCCCCTCCATTCAATATTGGTGAATCCTTCACAAAAAATTAAATGTGTCAACCCTTCCCTTACTATACACTGCCTTATGGAATAACCCCAATGTCACCATAGGTGGTAAGCCTGTGTTTTGGTCCACTTGGCAGGGGAAAGGTATCCTATTTGTAAAGGATCTACTAGTCAGGGGCTCCATAGTGGTAGATAAATTTCAGCAATTACAAAGTAAATGGAAACTACAGAGCTCTGAATTCTGGAGGTATTTGCAGATCAGAGATGCCTTGAAACAAAGGCTGCAACAGTCAGATGCATCTAAGGACCTTTCACCCCCAGTGCACTCATGGCTTGCCCTACAGAAGGGGATGGCAGGTGCAATTTATGCCCTAATTAGAGATACCTTGCCTACATCTAATCAATCTTCAAGGCACAAGTGGGAAAAGGCCTTAAAAATGCCATTGACTGAAACGCAGTGGAATCAGTGCTGGCGGGTAGGACATAAAGTGTTTACTGACGCTAGGAGCAGACTGATCCAAAATAAAATAATGCACTCTTGGTATAGAACTCCTGTAATGCTAAAAAAAGCAAGTGCTCTCTCATGATAAATGTTGGAGATGCCTTGCACAAGGAGGAGATCTTTATCACATTTTATGTCTCTGCCCTTTGACTGCAGATGTTTGGAAGTCTGCCCATAGTGCAGCAAACCTAATCCTGCAATGTAATATCCCTCTTAGTCCCCTTCTTATGCTGCTGGGTCTTAAATCTGAAGTCCCAAATCTCAACCCTCATGCATTTAGATGGCTGATGCTCCTAAGCATGCAGGTGAAGTGTTCTATCCTTAAAAACTGGAGATCTTCTAATACACCTAATATAATGGAGATTTTATCCACTCTTACATACATATCTGAATTAGATAGATGCTCTCACCTGATGACAGGGCAAATGCCTCTTTACCATTGTTGCTGGGCTCCATACATGGCTTACCTGGCCTCCAGAGCAGGTGTCGGTTGACTTGGTACATTGTTGTCATATATAGCTCTATTTCCTAATATGATGTGCTGTGTAATCAAATCATTGAACTTAGATTTTATTTTTTGTTTCCTATCATTATTAAGCATGCGCTGTCTATCTTTTATCCAATGTAGGACATTGTATATAGTTATTATTGTTATCGTCTACTGTTATGGTTAGGCTATCTGTACACTCTCTTTACATTTTGTGTTATATCTACAGAAAGTATGGTTGGGAGATCTATATTAGCACCCTGCCTCTTCAGGAATTATTTTAATTACCCTTAGCTACTTTGTGGCACCATATTCACCTATTTTTCAGATGTTCCCTCAGATTTGACCATAGGAAGGTACAGCTACCGTAATGCATGAAGCCTTGACTTATTCTGCAGTAGTACCTCCTCGTGGTTTCGGATTTTTGGCAAGAGTCAAGGTAAGTGCCTTTTGGTTTAACAGGTTCCTTGCAACTCTCCCTTTAGAACTGTGATGTAATTCAATTAATCCCTCATACGTCAATTATATGCTGCTGTTCCGTATATAGCCGAAATTTAATGTTACTGTTGTTTTTGTAGTTTTTGTTCTTTTGTAATGTTTAAACAAAACAGTAAAAAACTTTTAACAAAAAAAAAAAGTAGCACGCTGATTCAGAGCCCTGAGAAGAAAGCCTTTTTTATTCCTAGAGAAACAAGGAAAACCACAGCCACTCCGCTCCTACCACCAGTGCTGGAATATGGGAGTAGTGTATATCAGCACCTGGTCTATGTAGCATTTAAAAAACAGACTCTACAATAATCTGGCAAGTTATGTGGTAGGATGGGACTATGCCTACCATCACTGCCTAATGTATAAGGACCTAGAGTGGGATTCCTTGGAAATTTGAAAAGAAAAATTGAAAGCTCAGACAGCCTACAAATTGCATGAAGGGGCCACAATCCCTAATCTGGAACTTTGTTCACAACATTTGCACAAATTAAGGGGGATAATAAACAGGGGAGCAGACGTCCCTAGAATATCTTCCTCATATGGGCAAATGATCACAAACTGGTGGGCAGCAAAGGTGTGGAACAAGCTTCCAGTAGTGACCAGGAGAGCGCAAACATTAAAATCATTTAAACTGCAGCTGGATGTGATCAAGGGTATATGTATCATTAACTGTCTGTAAAAGTATGGTGTAAAAGTATGCAAACTGTGCCCTAGGTGTTTTGTGAGCACACCTACTGTCACACTGCTATTGTATCTAAGGTCAAACTGTAGTATGTATGTTAAACTGTATGTTTCTAAAATAAGCACTCAGTGTTGAAATGTTTCTTGTATGCTAACTGTAAACTGTATGACAATTGTGACACAATGCACCAAATGTTACCTCCTTTGCAAAACAGGACAACTTTGTAAACAGGGCTGGAAAGTCCTAATAGTTTCATCCTGTCAAAAAAATAAAGATTTTATCTGTCAAAAAAAAAAGAAAAGGTAAACGCCAATGTGTGGCAGCGTCCTGCCAAAAAGATTTACTATGGGGACAATTAATAAAAAAATGCATCATAGTTTCTTCACTGTTAATACAGGTAGGTCTCAGACAGAATCTTTCAGTCAGTTATATTTTAAATTCCCCTGAACTCCCAGTTTCCCTGAATAGAAATCTATACAATATCCCAAATATGTGGTGGAATCGTAAAATCCATCAATTTACATAGGGAAAACATCATTTTAGTAGGCACACATTCAGGAAGTAATAAAACACTTTTCTGTACGTCATACATAATAAAGTTATAAAATGATTTTCTATTGAAAGTCAGTAAAGTAGGAAAAGAAACCTTCCACTGTTGCATTTTTTTGAGAGTGGATAAACCATAAGCTGGTAAAAGATCTGATGATAGAATTTTAGGGGGTAATAACGTCCATTTATCAGAATATCGTGAGCAAAGAAATTGTGGCCATAACTGCCAGGAAAGGGTAGCAGGGGTCCATAAATAAGGAAAGGAACCAAAAAAAAAAAGGGAATGATAGAAAACAATAGGGTTGATCATAGCTAATCCATCCTTATTAATGGGAAAATAGGTAATGTCTCGTCATACAGGATTTAGTCTATTGCCCCAAAGCATCTGAAAAAAGAGACTAAAAATTCTGGTTTCCAGATGCAATGGAGGGGGAAGAAATAACATAAAAATTAAAAGACAGGGAGTAAAAATTGTTTAATAATCATAATTCATTTCTTTTTCCCAAATTTCCACCCCATCCATCTGTGAATCTTATTTTCTCCTATATGTAGCTGTGTTTCCCAGTTGTAAGTCGCCAAATCACCTGGACCAAACCAAACACCCAAAATTTTGTGAGGGAAAGAAACCACCAGAATCCCTAAAGTATCTAAAGAAACTGGGCAGATAGAGTTCAAAGAAAAAATAAAACTCTTAGCCATATTAAGCCTGACTCCAGACAAAGCTCCAAAATGGGAAAAAATCTGTAAAGCCTTTGTTAAGGAAGGTACATCCTGAACTAATAAAGTAACATCATCTGCATAAGCAGTGATTTTCTCATGAGGCAAAAAAGGAGAAGGGGCCACACCTAAATTAGTATTATCTCAAATTATTTGTTGTATCACAGGGTCCAAAACAAAAGAGTATAAGAGAGGGCTTAAGGGACAACCTTGCCTCACCCCAATAGTGAGAGGAACATCAGTGCCAAATAGTCCATTAACCATAGGTATAATAGTTGCTCCAGCATAAAGGGAAGAAATACAAAACACTAAGGGTTTCAGAATACCATAATTAAGCAAAAGGGGAAAAAATAATCATGTCGTACTTTATCAAAGGCTTTAGCCTGGTCTAAGGCTACTATGAACCCAGAGAGATGTTGTCTATGGCTAGCTTCAAATAAATCCTGTAAAGGATATAAATTATGTTGTATACATCTCTTGGGGATAGCACAAGTCTGAGTAGGATGTATAAGGAGATCAGCAACCATTAATAATCTATTATTAAGAATTTTAGCTAAAATCTTGTAGTCGCTATTTAATAGACTCAACGGCCTCCAATTAGCTAACAGGGTTTTATCCCCTGAATTAAATAAAAAAATATAGTAGAGAGGTATTAAACCCAAAATAAGAAGAAGAGGACGTCAACATAGAGTTGAAAACCAAAGGCAAAAAATAGGTCATATGAGGCAAAAACCTTTTATAAAAGTCATTGGGGATGCCATCCAATCCGGGTAAGGTACACATACTTAATTGGGATATAGCGGCCTCAACCTCCTTGGATGATATAGATTGTACTAGTGATTGTACCATGGCCATAGGAACCTGGGGCAATGGTGCAGTAAATCTAAACAATACTGGAGAAGAACTACCAGGAGTGGGAAGAAATGTGGTACTAACAAACTGCTGCACTACTGCTAGCATTTCTAAATCGGTGTTTACTACAGTGCCGTTAGGAGCTGTAAGATGAGTCATTAGAGTATTGTCTAACCTCTGTTTGCATGCCGCATATGGGTCCGATGCAGGTGTCTTCTGTGTGCTAAATCTAAATTCCATCTCCAAGGTTTTTGCCCTATCATATTGATAGTTCTTCATCTGCTTCTTGAGTTCAAAAATTTGAGAAGTAAATCCTTTCTTATTACGCGTGGGAAAAGACATTAATTTATATAATTGATTTCTTAAAAGGAGATAATTTAAATAGTTTGAGTTAGCCTGATGCCTACTAAAGGAGAGCATAAGCTTTTTAAGCTCCATTTTGGTATCCAGCCACCAATTCAGCAAAGAATCATAGGAGCACATAACTGAGTCCCGACTTGCAAAAATAACCTCAATACGAGAAAAAAGGTGAGAGGAGTCCAAAAGAGACATATTAAACCACCAATGATTATGTGGGGAAAAAGATTTAGGAAGAACAGCAGTTAAACTTAAAGTGCAAAATAAAATATTATGGTCTGAAAATTGTGAGGGCTGAGATATACACAAAATAGGAATCAAATATTTAGAAATAAAAAACATATCAATACGGGTAGCATATATGTTTCTATGGTAAGTAGCTCCAGTACCTGTGGTATGTAAACTGTGAAAAGCATCCCGCATACTGGCCTCAGAAATAATATGTATTAAGGCATTGGAATCACAATATATCTTCTGGGTGACCCCTGTAAGCTTAGTGTCCAAGGTACAATTAAAGTCTCCTCAACAAATAATATGTTTCTTGGTATACAACAAAGGTTTAATTTCTTCAAATAGCTCAATTCTGGCTGTTTTAAGCTGCGAGGCGTAAATATTAATAAAACAAAAAAAAAAGCCCCCAAGGGAGCAGTCAAACACCAAGGCCCTCCTGCCTTAATATCATTAAGCCTAGTAATCTGAAAGTGAGTAGATTTAAAGAGAATGCCAATCCCGTCTGCAGCTTCTAAACCAAAAGTCCAAAAGGAAGGCCCCCAATGCCATCGTTTTTTGAGTAGTTCTACCTCAGTAAGTGAGGAAAGACATGTTTCTTTAACAAAGATAACATCAACATTAAGGGAATCAAAAAAGGGAAACAGGGATATCTGTTTCATATAGGTTTTTAAGCTGCAGACATTGAAAGACATCAGCTTCATAGTAGCCATCTATTACATATAATTTTGTCAAGGCCTTCCCTTTAAACTGCTGCTGGCTTTTCTTTTTTTCCCTTTTTTTCTTTAGGAAGTTCAGTGGATCTGCTCTCTTCATCTTCAGTAGCCAGCTCAGATCTATGTGAGGTGTCTGACTCCAAATCAGTCCCCCAGATCCTCCTGAAAGGGGGAAAAGATGTTTGTTGTAGAAATAGGACAAGGACTGGGAATTTTGAGAGAGGACCTGGTAAATCTTCGTCCCTTAACAGTTTCAAATAAGGGGGGGGGGGCATGGTAGTCTCACTGGGTACAACAGGTTCATTGACAACAGAATCAGGGCTAAGGTCTGAGGTAAGAGCAGGGCCCTGCTTGGGTGACATAGAAGGCCTAGCTTTAGCGAGGAGAGAGTCAGAAGTGGGTATCAACGGAGGACCCCTAGAAGGGGTAGACTCAGACTGGGGATTAGAAGGATCTGAAGGTGGAAAACCCTGATATTTTTCTTGAGCCTGAAAAACTAAATTGTCGTGATCCCAACCTTCAGTCCTATTTCATTTGGCCCAAGGGCACTGATGAAAAGCATGCCCTTTCTCATCACATAAATTACACTGAAAATATTTTCACATAAATCCATAGAATGTCCATATCCCCCACACAAAGAGCATTTTAACATATCACAAGAGCTACTGATATGTGTTCGTGAGCCACATTTATAACAGACTCTGGGTTGCCTGCTATAAAAACAAACACCTCTGTCTTTACCCCCAAAAAAACTATTGGTTAGATGAATAATATCAGAGTTGACCTGAAAAAATTTTACTTTAGATTTCCATCCCCCAGTTCAGATACCTTCTAAATCTAAAAGAGCTTCAGGAGGGCTGAGAATGTCACATTGGTTCTGTAACCAGTGGTAAATATCACTGACATTCACCCCTTCATTTCGGAACATGACAGTAACATACTGAATTTGAGGTCTAGTAAGAGGAATGGCAAAAAAGGGGGTTCATAAAGGAGTATTCTTAAGGGCAGAATATTTTTCCCAGAATTTTTCTAAGCTACTGTTAAGTCAAAAACTGACATCAAAAGAATCTTCCCCAGATACATGAATTAAGGCATATAGGCCAGAGGGAAGAAAATGCATAGAGCCTCTAAGCAAATGATTGGCAACATAATACCTGTCAGGATAAGTAGAAAGCCCACCCTTATAACACAGTCTCACAGCATTCCTCCTAGGAGCTTGTTCTAATTTACTTTTAAATAAATCAGCCATAGGAATGTGCTTGTTGCTGTCTGAAGCTCCTGATTTCGTAGACTTTTGCCCAGACTTCTGACCACAACTCCCCCCCCCTGTGGATGTAATTGGGCCAGAAATAGCCTCAGGATCTCCTTGAATAAGGTGCACATCATTTATAACTTGTATAGAAACAGAAGTATGTCCAGAATGCGTACCTGAACTCAGTTTGTTGGCATGCATAGTGGCAGATGATGTAGTCCCGTTGTCTACCCATTCAGGGTCAGGTACCCATGTCCCTGAAGTTGTACGAGGCCATCCAGATTGTGAAAGTGAGTCCTCAGCTGACCAGTCCCCAAAAACATCAGTAGTCGAATTTGTACAAATTGCCACCGAATGACTTGAGAGGTAGAAGAAACTGCCTCAGTTGTCGAAAATCTGATCAGTCCTTTGGTGCGCTCAGACTCCATAACCAGAAGTTCTAGTACTAAAAATGGGTCCATGCTGACAACCGGACCTGACTCAGAAGAGGTACTCAGTTTGCAAATAGTAGGCATAGAAACGAGAGTGTACTGAAGAAGCACCTGCAGGTATGTTCTCCCGGACTGGCGTCATGCCAGTATCTTCTGTGTTACACCCAGAAAAGTTGCACTCAGGCGTCCCACTCATAGAGACAACGATCCTTTCAGGTAGCGGTAAAGCTGCATCTCTGATAGCGGGAGCCTCCATGCAAACGTCCTGCTCCATACACTACTGCATCTCGTCTGCCATTCTGCAGACCTAGCACAGTCCTCTACTGGCCACAGAGCGCCAGCAGAGTAGGGGAATTTCCCTAGTGTCCTGGCCAAATTTCCCTCATTCACTAAAAATACTGCCAACAGCTTAATCTGATTCAAGGTAAGTTGGCATTCATCTGTATAGCCCTCCCCCGGGTTGTGCCTGAAAATAGGCAGAATTTGTCTAGTGCACTTACCTGGTCAACAAAAACTAAATAAATAAATATTTATGTACATTATGTACAGACACATTCTTTTTCAGTTCATCATTTCTGTTAATTTCTTCCTTTTCTTCTACCCCTCTAGATGTACATCCTGGGGGAGGTCCAGCCTCTTCCTCTTTTGTTGTAAAGGGGTACGAGCATACACACCATAATACTGTTTCTGGTTAGTGGTCCTGTGTCCTCTTTTTATAGTTTTCCTTTTATCCCCACCCTTATTTCCTGTCCTCCTCCCCCCTTTTTCACTAGTCCACCTCCAGATTGCAATGGATGGTGGACACTCCCCCCCCATTCCATCTTCTTCTTACCTCTACTATATTCCCTCGTGTGGCTTTTTCAGGCACCACCAATCTCTGAATTAAACAGGGCTAAACCTAGGCCCAATAAGTGTACTCTGCCTCCCCAGTAGTATTCATCCACCCCTTCCAGAATCCCATGGTGTATGATCAATCCTTCCATACTCTCAAACAACCTGCCCTCCCGCATATTCATGCACTTCCTAGCCCTGTCCATCCCTTTGTGGTTCTCAGCTTGTCACCACACTCTGCGGGGCATGATATCAAACCAGGCCAACGTAACCTCCAGCCACCACTCTTTTATTTTCTGCAGATCCTGTTTTATCTGATAAAATAAATCCAGCCAGGGTCTCCTCTCCAGGTTGTTTTCCCCCACATGCAACACCACCAGGTCTGGCTGTCTACAGTCCTTCCTGATCTTCCTCAATTTTGGGAGCAGCTGGGACCATTGCATTTCCTGTAGACCTCTCCATACCAACCGGATTGTATCGCTATTCAGGTATAGCTGCTTTCCCCCTTGACTTCTGGCTGCCCATTTCTCCACCCAATGTATAAAGGAATGCCCGCAGATCTATACTTCAAGCTTCCTCATCATCCCTGCATAATTGTAAGCACATTGTTTAGTATCTTAATACTTTCTCCCTTCTCCCCATGCCCCCATCCCATCATTTAACCAATCTTTCCCCTTCTCTTTCAACCTGCTGTAGGAGAAAAAAACAGACATTGTTAATATGTAATATTAAGGATGTAGTTTTATAACAGTCAGAAGTCCACCTGCCCTTCTGCTTAATCTCTCCCAGCCTGCTGCTCTGTGCTGCCATAACAGAGGCTGCCCCAATCCTAAATGAGTGTGGGGAATATCTATCCTCAGGTTCACCCAGAAATTTTAGGCTCTTGTGCAGTACTGCTGTCACCTGATACCCCGACACTGGCCTGCCATCCCCATGTATGAATATGAAGGGCCTCCTTCCTTTTGGGTGGTCTGCCACATATACGTGCAGAGCCCGCAGTGGGCAGATGGCTGTGTTATACATAGATACATAAATACATAGACAGTGTCGGCAGATAAGGGCCTATGGCCCACCCAGTCTGCCCATTTGAGCTTGTAAGTTCAGTTTGTTTTCCTAGAAGTCTGTTGCCCCATACCCCTGACCTCCAGAATTCCTTTATGTCTATCCCATGCATTCTTAAATCCCGTGATTGTTTCAGCCCCACCACTTCCTCTGGCAGGGTGTTCCACTTTGTCCACCACTCGTTCTGTGAAGAAATTCTTCTCATGTTTCCTCTGAATCGTCCTCCTCCAACTTCATCCCATGCCCTAGTCCTGGAACATCTTTTTCACTTAAAAATAGTGTTTTCCTGCACCCTGTTCCTCCTGTAAGATACTTGTATGTCTCTATCATATCCCTATCTCCTCCTCTCCTCCAGGAGTACGTGTTCAGTTCCTTCAACCTGTCTTCATAGGACTTATGATGCAATCCATGCGCCATCTTTGTTGCCCTCCTCTGAACCTTCTTTACCCTGTCTATGTCCTTAAGTAGGTATGGTCTCCAGAACTGTACACTGTACTCCAGGTGGGGCCTCACTAGTGTGTTGTATAGCGGAATTATGACCTCCTTTTCCTGCTGGTGATGCCCCTGCCTAACATCCCAGCATCCTATTTGCTTTACCTGCTGCTTTGTCACACTGTTTCCCTACCTTGAGGTCATCAGAGATGATAACCCCAAGATCCCTTTCCTGCTTGGTGCATGCTATATCCTCACCCCAACTGATATATTGTGCCAGGGTTTTGTGCCCCATATGCATTATCTTGCACTTCTTTGCATTGAATTTCAACTGCCAAACCCTGACCATTCTTCAAGTTTCTGCTGGTCACTTCTCATTCTGTCTACACCTCTGGTGTGTCTACTCTGTTACAGAGCTTTGTGTCATCAGCGAACAGTGAAATTCTGCCTTTAGGTCCTGCACAATGTCACTGATGAAGATGTTGAATAGGACCGGTCCCAGCACTGATCCCTGTGGTACCCCACTGGTCACTCTTCCTCTGTGGAGTGACAGCCATTTACCACCACCCTCTGTGTCCTGCCACCCAGCCAGTTACCTACCCACACTACTGTCCTGCCCACACCCATATTCCCCAGTTTGTGTAATAGTCTTCTATGTGGCACAGTGTCAAAGGCCTTGCTGAAGTCCAGATAGGCCATGTCCACTGCCCTCCCTGATCCACCTCCTAGTCACCCAGTCAAAAATTCAATGAGGTTGGTCTGACATGACCTCCCCCTGATGAAACCATGCTGCCTTGGGTCCTGTAGTCCATTGACAACCAGATGTTCCACCAATCTCTCCTTCAGTAGTGCTTCCATGATCATCCCCACTACTGAGGTGAGGCTGACTGGTCTGTAATTCCCTGCTTCCTCTTTGTTCCCACTTTTGTATAAGGGGACTACATCTGCTGTCCTCCAGTCTTTGGGTACCTCCCCTGTTTCCAGTGATCAGCTAAACAGGATAGCCAGAGGTTCAGCCACCACCTCTCTTAGTTCTTTAAGGACCCTGGGGTGCACCCCATCTGGCCCCATTGCTTTATCAAGTCTTATTACTTCCAGTTCCTTCAGGACCCTTTCTCATGTAAAGGGACTTGTGTCCATTTCTGCACCATTCTCACCCCTTGTACTCCCTTCAGACCCATTACCCTCCTCTTCCTCAGTAAAGACTGAGCAGAAATACCTGTTCAATATGTCAGCTTTACTGTTGTCATCCTCCACGCGCCCCCATCCTCCCCCTTCAGTCTCAGTATCCCTCCCTTTGTCTTTCTTTTTTCACTTATGTACCTGTAAAAGGTTTTGTCCCCTCTACCCACTGATTTTGCAATGTGTTCTTCTGTCTGAGCTTTGGCTTCCTTACTGACCTCCTGCCTCCATTTGCTTCTCCTGGTACTTCTCCCTATCCCTTCTGCCTGTGTCTTTTGTATTGCCTGAATGCAATTTTTTGGCTTTCACTTTCTTTGCTACCTCTTTGGAAAACCATAATGGTCTCCTCTTCCTTTCCTCTTGCTAACCTGCTTAATGCATAATTCTGTTGTTCTTGTAATCCCCATTTTAAATACTCCCACTGTTCCTCAACCCTGATTCCTGTCCCATTCCCTTAATGCCTCTTTTCAAGTATCTCCCATTTTCCCAAAGTCTGCACCCCTAAAATCCAGGATACGTGTTTTGTGTGGTTTGGTTCTGCTCTTTCTGTGATTTCAAACCACAATGACTGGTGGTCACTGTTTCCCAGGTGCTCCCCACTGTTACCCCATCACACTGTCCCTGTTTGTGAGCACAAGGTCCAGTATTGCCTTCTGCCGAGTTGGTTCCATGACCAGTTGCTTGAGGAAGGCACTCTGAAGGGAGTCCAGGATAAATCTGCTCCTAGTTGATGCTGTTGCTGGGATGCTCCAGTCCACATCTTATGGTGTGTCCTTAACCATACCCTGGTGCTCTGACCCTGTTGGTCTGTCTTTGACCTCCTCAATCGTACTGCTATCATGTCCCTGCCCCATTCCATGTCTTCCCAATGTAGACCTCCCCCCTTCTTCTGCTGTGGTCAATCACTTCATTAAGCCTAAACTCCCCACTATACATTGTGGTGTATAGGGCTCTGAATAATATAGCTTCACTACTTGAACTGCAGACATGATGTAGAGCCTTCATCATGCGTGACATCAGCCCCTCTGCTATCAGCTTCCTATTGTCTTTTTTCTTGTCCTGTATCATTCTGCAGACTAGGTTGCATTTTGTAGGGTCCTCCTACCCTTTCAGTGTGGAGATCTGACCTATTGCCGCCAAGTGAACCCCCATGGACGCCTGTGCCATGTTCTGGTTCCATCCCGTCACTATGAATCTGGCTACCTGCTCCCTTGTCACTACCCCACTTTTTTTTTCATTTACTATGCTTTTTTGCTGCTCCCAACCATCATGTCATCAGGCCTGGTCATGGCACCTCTTCATGCTTCCACCTCCTAGATCATTGGGGATCTCCCAGTCACCCCTGACTTGCCCCAGAGGGTGGGGTCATGACACCGTCGGGCTACCAGTGCCGCAAAACTGTAACTGGTTGGGACAGCCCAGCTAGGAGGCTAATTGAAGCCCAGCACAGGGCTTCAAGGAGGCAGCCAGTGCAAAATTTTCTACTCTTAAGCTGAGGCGGGGACATGCAATGATGGCCAGTGTCCGCCCCATCCCAGACAGAAACTGGTGTTGGTGCAATATGACAAACCCTGCCTTCACCAGGTGTCGCTTCTGTACCAAACATGAAACACCTCCTCTCCCAGAGAAGGACAGCAGTCTAGAGGATGCTCAATCCTTCTCCCCCTGGCCGACACTCCAATGACCTGGGTCCATTCCTGAACCTGGGTCACCAGCGTCACAAATGGAAATCCAACCGCTGTGCCAGCGGGCTGGCTCATCACTACCCCACTTACCTGGCTGCTGTACTGCTTTCAGAAGTTTTGAAATGCCCTCCAAGAGGTTTTGTACACCTTAAGGGCCCAGGAGTTGTGGAACAATGTTTCAGCTCCCCCAATCCAATCGACCATAAGTATGCCGGGATGGTGGTCTGCCAGGCCTCTGCTCCGGGTGTAATAGTCCAAAATTTGTCCATCTGTAATCATGAGAGGCAATCAGCTATCACATTGTCTACACCATCGATGTGCGTGGCCCTAAATGACAAGTTCAATGTCAACCCCAGCCACACCATCCTTCTCAAACTCTCATAACTCTGTCTGTTTTTGACCTTTTCTTGTTCAAAATGTCTACCACTACCTTGTTATCACTCCAAAAAGTGACTTGCCTGTTCCTGAGTTCCTCCCCCCAGATTACCATTGCCACCCATATGGGGAAAATCTCTAGAAATGTGTTATACCTCATCACCCTTGTCCTCACCCACTCTTCAGGCCATGGCTCAGCAAACCATTTTCCTCGAAGATAGCCTCCCAAGCTGATCCCATTTGCTGCATCTGCATACAGCTGCAGATCAATGGTATACAACCATTCTTGCTGCCAGAAGGTCTACCCATTGGACTCTGCAAGGAAATGGTCCAATAATCCTAAATCTTCCCTCATCCCCTTGTTGATATCTACCCAGTGGTGTGGCTGTGTGCCCCCGAGTCACCCATGCTAAATGCCGTGTGAATGGACATCCAGGTGCAATGGCCCTGCAAGTGAAATTTAAATGCCCCAGTAGCTGTTGTGCTTGCTGAAGCTGAACCCTCCTTCATTCTCCAACTTTCCTCAGTAACTCCTGTAATTTCTTGACCTTCTTGTCTAGTAACCTGTCATGTCTTCTGCTAGTGGCACCTCCAATTCCTGGCATAATTCATTAATCTCCTTCAGCATGTCCTCCTTCTCCCTTTGCCCTTCCCCAGTGAAGATGAAATCATCCAGGTAGTGCACTATCGCTTGATGTCAGTACCTTGTTTGGAACACCCACTGCAACCAGGTGCTGAACATCCCAAATGTAGTGCATGCTATGGAACACCCCATGGGCATGGCCTTGTTGAAGTAATACTTGCCCCCTACCTGAAATCCCAGCAGGTCCCAATCAGCTGGTCTGACCGTTATTAACCTGAATGCTGCTTTAATGTCTACCTTGGCTAGGCATGTGCTCTGTTTAGACCTGATTAGCCACATCGCCACCTCTAGTGTGGCGTATGTTACCCTGCTGTCTTCTTCCCCAATGTAATCATTAACTGAATCCCCATCAGGGTGGGATAGATGATGCATTACCTGATACTCATCCTGTTGCTTCTTGGGAACTAGTCCCAGAGGAGAAATCTTTAAATTGGGCAGGGGGGAAGCAAACAGTCCTTCCACTCTCCCTGCCACCACCTCCTTCCCAGTTTTTTGTATTAATATTGCTTCCTTCCCCTGTATGGACTTGAGGTTCTTTAACCTTGTCCTTTTCTGAATACCCTTAAATTGTGGCTAAACCCCTCTTGAAAGCCCCTTCTCAGAATCCTTGCTGCCCTCTGGTCCGGTTACTCCCTCAACCACCCTACAAGGGCCTCCACCTTGATGGATGTATGGGCCAGCCGGAAACCTCTGTCTGTCAGGCTTTCCATTGTCCTGGTGTCGTGTATGGTATCTGTGCCCTCTTCCCCTGCTGCCCCCCTTCTCCCAAGTTCCTCTCTCCCATTGCTGCCTCTAAAGGAACCTTGATTGTTCTGAAAGAGCTGCTGGAATGATTTGCCCTGACTGCTGTTGCCTTTTTCCCAACTGTATTTACATGTCAATGTCAGATGGTGCCTCCCGCACCTTGAACATACATAATGGCAGTTAGGCCAAGAGCGAAAGGCCCTCTTGTAACCCCAACAAGCCTTAAGCGCGACCCCCTTTTTTATCTCCCTTGGGCTCCTTGTCGGTTGGCCTCATGTAAATCTCGAGCCACAAGTCTATGTGCCTGGCATCCCATTTCACGTTCACAAAGTCTGCCATCCATTTCCTGAATTTCTCATTTATCATTATACCTGAGCCAACTATGGCCCCCTTTTTTATACGCATTCTTCATGATGAGTGAGTAAGTCAGGAGAGGGGTGTCAAGTTCTGGTCACTTTCAATGACAATGGCAGTAAAATAGGTGAAACACGTTAACCAGTTGTCCCAGGTTTTCCCTTTTCAGAACTTGTCCTCTTCTCCTTTTCCCAACAATACTACTGCTGCTGCTATGTCCTTTTCCTCAAAACTGTCTTTCTCTTCATACTTATCCATGTTGTCGACATTCGCCAGGGAGAAGATGTCGACATATTCTCCTTTTCATATATTCTCTTTCATGGCTATAGGCCCATGGTCCCCAAGCCAGAATTCTGGTGACCCAACCTCCTTTCTCATTGTAGAACCCCCCATTGCCCCCCACTACCCCTTCTCCACCCACCCCCTTAATTTCACCCAAGGCCTTCTCCAGCTGCCCAAGACCATTATCCCCATGGTTTTCAACATCTGCTCTACATAGTCTTTGGACACTGCTTTCTAGCCTTACCATCTGATTACCAGTTGTGGCCAGCTGTGTAGGGCTGGATCCCGGCTGTGGCACTCCTGTGGGACTGGGTACTGCCATCAGAAACGGAGGTGGTAATACTGGCTCCGGCAATGGGAGTGGAAACACACGAGTGGGAGAAACAGGCACTGGTACCGGCATCAGTTCCAGGAAGGGGGTGTTGGGGCAGGGGTAGAGGAGCCACTGGCACCAGTCCAGGGGCCCTGGTCTGGGTTCCAGTGCCATGGGTGCATTTGGTACCCTCTTGTTCTTCTCATGCTCCTTCCCTTGCTTCCTCTTCCTCTTTGTGCCCTTTTTCCCTCCATCTGGGTCCACCACTTCCAATAAATGCTTTGCCTTGTCCACCAAGTCCATCACCACCCAATAGAAATCTTCCTTGCTCGGCTTCACCTTCTTCGGGGCCATCCTGTTGTTCCCAGGAATCTTAGTCAGGAAATCATAAGACATTTTTATTTCTGTGAATGGCCTGACACCAGATTTCCAGGTTTGTCTTAGCTCCCTAACCTGGTGCTGTAATGCTGTCTTGTTCCGAGCTCCCCGGGGCCTTGTGATAACTTGTAATTACACCCCCAACCCCATTCAGTTCATCCCTATGTTGCAAAACTACTTTCTCGCTGTCACGGAGGCCTCTATACCCGTGGGATACACTTGTCTGCCCCTTGCATGACTCTCCCTCCATTTTGGCCCCTTCCCCATGAGGCGATGATGTCAGATGCCATCGCCATGTTGTGCACCCCATGCCCATTTTCTTGAAATTGTGCCCAAATTGTCTGAAATTGTGCCCAACCTTACAATTTTGCACTTCTGTTCCAGGCCCCCACAGCCAAATGCCCCTTCCCCCGCACCTCCCCATCCCTGTATGCTTTTCCTACATTCCATGCTTTTTTCCCACATGGAGATGATGTCACCCACCAGCGCCATTGAGGTACTCTGCTGGGCCCATGCTTTTCTCCCAAAATTCTGGCAAAAACCTCTGACATTCACTGCATCTTACACACAATGCTCTTCTCTCACCTCAAACTAGCCCATCCACTTGAAAAAACCCAGCGGTATCACTTGGGCCTTCACTGCATGGTGATGACGTCAGACACCATGCCACGCGGAGGGCCCCAGCCCTTTCCCTCTTTCCACCCCAAACATCCAAAATTGCTTGCCTGCACCATTCTTTCACCATACTGCCAATAAAAAGATGCTCCTTGCTAACTAATAGAGGCTATCTGTAGCCTGACTCACTTTACTTCTGATAGAGATGCTCAGTCAGCACCTGTACGCTTGGCTACTTCCCACCGGCGAGAATTCAGCTGATCCTTCAAAATAAATACTATTGTGCTCCTTCTAAAAGCATATGAATATCAAACCTGCCACCCACTCTTGGCTACTATGCTTTCTGTCCCACAGTTCACAAGGTTCCTCCCCAGCTCCTTGTTTCCCCATTGTCTCCAAAACTCATAACAGGGAGGGGGACCCATTCTCCCCGATTTAATCAAACTGCCCTAAATACATCTGTGGATCTGCCTTAACTGTTCTATTCTGAATGAGGGGATGCTCTGTACTCATTCTTACGGCCATGCTGTACTCACACTGCCAACTGCGTGGTGATGATGTCACACGCCACACCACGCGGTCGGCCTCGGCCCCTTTCTGCCTCATGCCAGCCCTTGGGCCTCACTCTTCCAAACTCCTGGCAACAAAAATACTATATCCACAGGCCAAAGGGGTCCCTCTGCTTCTTTGCTTTCAACTTCACCTGCCCTTTCACTTCAACACTTTTTTCCTTTTGAGGCCATAATGTGGCCTGGCTGTGTGCCAGGTGGGCATAAGCTGCGGCTCACCTGTCCCCTCCCTTGGGAGTTCCTATATCTTGCTTGCCTCTGTCCCCATGCATCAACACGCACCAAGGTGCCCCTCGTGCCACTGCACAGCCCAAACTCACATCTTCCTCTGTTCCCTCATTACACCTTGAAACACAAACAATCCATCATCCAGTGATCAATACCACATGAAATTAGGTAGTAAAATAACCCACTCAGCATGAAAGCAGACCAAATCAAACCACAAGCCTCCTACATGCCCTGCTGATCAACGGGCTCCTAGCGCTCTATCTTACTCTGCAATACAAGCTTCCTTACCTCTTTTGTGCAGGTTGAAGTACTCACTTGGTCACCTGGGTTGTTGCTGCCTCTGTTCCACAACTCGTTTTTTTTTTTTAAATACTTATTACTTAAATTTACTTAGTACTTATCTGAAGTGTTTATCTCCTTTTACGCAGAAATACCTGACTAAAAACTGCCCACTGGCTTCAAACATATGAATTTGCCAAACACTGATGTGCTTCCAGAGTAAAAATCTCTTAGAGCAAATTTGTGAGCTCCCCTGGGTGTGCAGTCCCTTATGACTGCCCAGTTAGCCCCCACCCTTTGTCTCCCTGGGCCATTCCTGAAATGCCACCTCACTTCATCATGCCCTTTGCCCACCCCCTTGTGATGTCACTGGAGCCATCCCCTTTTGTGACCTCAAATCCTTCTTTGTAATTCCCCCCCCGCCTCCTGGCTTTCTCCACCACACTTGCCCGGGGCCTTGGTGCAATAGTTGGGGAATCATCTTTATACAATTAGCAGCTAAAGACCTGTATTTGTATTTCAGCCTGTTGGGGGAGAGTTCCCAGATCCAAGGAAATTGCAAAAAGAATGCCCTCTATTTAGGTAAAAAAAATGTAATCGAATATGCATGTGTTATCATGGCACAACTGGCGTTCTTGTTACTCTTCTAGAACTTACAATATTTTATGAATACTAAGTACAATACCTGGCCTCCCATAAATATAGAAACCCAGAGTATGCTGATAGGACAAACTCTTCATGGTCTCTAAAATCCGAACAAAAAGCAAGAGTCACTGCTCAGTGCATGGTGTACAATGTAAAAACAGCTACAAGCAAAATGAGAAACATTGGCACTCACACATGCTTGACACAGACATGTACAAAAGAGTCCAAGGTCTCTTAAGTCCTTTTAATGGTATTAAACCAAATTAGGCTGAAGTACTAGTCTCTGCTGGTTGAAATTTCACAGACTGACTTTCCAAAATATGCTATTTTAGGTTCTAAACCTATCTTTAGGAAAAGGGAGCCTGAGTAGCCCAGTGGCTAATTGGGCACAGGACAATCATTGGTCCTCTCCTAATATGCACAATTCGTCCCTGTAAATATTGTTTTGCCCCACAATTTCCAGGCTCAGCAAATCATGGTAGTAATCTGAAATGTCTAAGAAAAGTAAATTCCCTTCCTTTAAGCAATATCACTGCATAATCCTGGCCCAGGTAAACTACTCCTGAAAGAGGAAACTAGATAACAGATCAGGGTCATAACAGGACTACTACAGTACTTGGTGGTCACAAATAAATTTTAGGTAAATCCATTCTAGTAGCCCTGATAATTATTGAGAAAAAAATATTGAGATTAGATGCTAATAATTTGTGGTTTGAACTATGATAAATCTTTTTATCATCTCTACTTAAAAGTTGAAGTTCCATGTCCTGTTGGCTTATACTGTATATATATATATTGGAACACATTAATATTTAAATCACAGTCTTACAAATCATTCACACAACTAATTTGGAAGTTGCCAGGCATTTCCAGCCCTTTGAAAACTTTCCTAAAGTGCAAAAAATTAACACAGAATAATAAAAATTAAAAATAAAGATAAATACTGGGCAAGCATAAGTCATGATGCTCCATTTGTACACTGGAGTCCTTCAAGTTTTGGCACCAGCTTATGAATTTTTTTTATCAGAGTCTAAACTCTATGGATATTATTGTCATACTTCTATGAATTATTATGGAGTCAGTTGAACAAGCAATAAGACATGACAGGGTGGGCCTTATGCTGAGATAATCAACCATCCAGGGGCTTAGTGAGGCCAATCGCCACAGGCAGGCAACCTTACTGCCCCTGGAAGGGCAGTTATCTCAGCATAATGTACGCCCTGGAGTGTCTTATTGTTCTTATAAAATGGGTGATACATACTTGTATTTAAAAAATAAATAAGAACAATAAGAAAAAAAAAGAAATAAAAAGGTGGCTTTTACATGTAAACTAGTTCCTCCACGAGTCGTCACTATGGGGAGCTGTTATGTCTCATTACAATGCTGACTCACTGCTCACTCTGCTGTGTGGACCGGGAAGAGTGACAAACTTTGTCCATTTATTTTATTTTTCTTCCCTCATTGCAGCTTTCAGCCATTTTGGGTTCTTCATTCCCAGACCTCGCTACCCACTCTGAGGACTGGGAATGACTGAAAGACATTGACTGTTTAATTTTTTATGTTTGCTTGCACGCATGTGCAAGAAACATTTTGGCACAGCTTAGGAGAGAAGTGAGGTTTTGGAGGTGGGGTACTGTGGGGGCCAATGGCCCCATTGCCTTTTGAGGCTTGGCTCACTTTCCCCAATGCAGTGGTATGCTGTTGCTGACTCTAGTTCAGCCAGCTTGCCACCACCTTGAAAGGAATCTGCTGCTGCAATGAGGGAGCACTCCATCATTGCAGGGCGTGCCTTGTGTGCCTAAAAAATTCTATTTACTCCACTCCCTCCATTGCAGCAGCAACACCAGGAGTGCAAATAACCCCCCCAACACTGTATGCTGTCGCCCTGCTGCCTCTGTTCCTTGTCCCAGCATCCGAAGTCAAAGTGAACCCTCCTCCTCGCTCCCACTGTGTGCTCCCACCCCACTCCCTCCCTTCCTCATCCTGGCATCCGGAGTCAAAGTGAACCCTTCCACTTGCTCCCACTGCATGCTGCCCACCCTGCTCCCTCTGTTCCTCATCCTGGCACCCGGAGTCAAAGTGAATCCTTCCACTTGCTCCCACTGCATGCTGCCTGCCCCACTCCCTCCATTCCTTGTCCCAGCACACGGAGTCAAAGTGAACCCTCCCACTGCGTGCTTCCCAACCCGCTCCTTCTGTTCCTCATCCAGACACCTGGTGTCAAAGTGAATCCTCCCACTCATGCCCACTGCGTGCTGCCCACCCCAGTCCCTCCATTCCTGGTCCCAGCATGTATGGAAAATTTACAGGGAGGGGCTAAGGGGGCTCACTGATGATGTAGCCTGTAAGTCGGCAGCAATCCTGTGAGTGGCAAAGCCTCCAGAACTGCAGAACAGAGGTTCCCCAATAAGCAAGATGGTTTGAATGCTGCTTCGTTTCTCATGGTTCCCGGCTTGTTGTAGCATTTGCTGTGAGTTTTTATTTTTAAATAGCTGTCTGCATAAAACAAAGGACTGGCTCCATGTGGGTCCTCAGACATGTAGGAAGGGAAAAGCTACATATTCTGAACTTGAAGTAATCATTTTATAATCTAGAGTGTTTAATATTTTGCAGTTCTAAAATGAAATCAATTGAAATTTGATGTCAGTTTAAATGATATAAGACATAACTTCATTAATTAAATAACTGTATTTATGTTTTATTTTTTGTTTGGGACAGAACAGAAAACCATAACGTGTTTTTTTTGCATTGAGAGCTAGATGTTTATTTTTTAGATAATCTTGCAAGATACTAAAGTTTTCTCACAGTGCAAACTGAACTTCAGATAGCTGACTTTTGATGACATATAGTATGGTGTCATCTGCATATAAAGATGTTGAAATGTTTTTAAAATTACAATCCACATACCATGATGGAGTCCTAGGAACCCCTTTGGATATTGGGAGCAGATCACAATTGGCACATGCAAATGAAACCACTTGACATCTTTAACCAGATAATTATGAATCCAGAACAGAGGGAGACAATCTTGGGTGAATTTAGTCAATTTGTATAACAGAATTTTGTGATCAATCAACTTAATGGCTTTGAGTTTGTTTGGAAAGGATTACATATTGTTTGGAAAAATCATACAGAGAGGATACTACTTAGGGAGTTGTATTATGGGGCTATATTTGGTATTGTGTGGTTCTGCTAACACCTGTAAATGCTTGAGCAGTTGGACAATGTTCTCAGAACCTCTATATGCCTAATGTAGCTCTGTAATGCAGATTGTGCCATATACATCTCTCTTAATAATGCATTTAGAAAGATTAAGAAGTTCCTAGCCAGGGTCTGCCCCCTCTCTAGGAAGGTAAAGATGGCTCAGTGTGTCTTTCCTTGTAAAACCTTTGAAATAAGTAAATAAATGAATGGTGGGCCAATCAGGTGCTTATGCAGAGTTGCAGACTTTGGAACAAACATTTTATTATACAGTGATTGAAATAGTGATTGCTGCACTAGTTGAAGTTTATATCACAAACATATGTGACTGTATCTTGCAGCAATGTGAAACCATGTGGGACTCCACTGGAAATAAACCTGGGTTCAATTAGGATTTTCCCTTTCAGAATTTTTGTGAATACATTTATTTTATTACTACTGTACTACAACATCCCCACACCTTTCTCAGAACAGATGCAAATTGTTGTACACAACCCAGAAACTGAGCTAAGTATTTAAGGGACACTGTCAGCCAACCTTAGGCCTCAAACAAGCCCTTGTTTAAAAAACTGGATCAGCAGGAGTGTGTGCTGCTTGCACAGTTTCTACGCACGTTCGTAAGTTCAAGCATTTTTAATATTTTTGCTCCAGATTTTCAACATTGCCATCTCTTCACACCTCCCTATGAATGGCACAGCTGTCATTTTTCACATCCTGCCTGTTCTGTGTTTTCACACATGTGGCGCAGAATGGTGCGGTCACTGTGGGAAATCAATGTTCGGGACAGATTAACAAAATCACAGTGCCACTGTTCATGAACAGAGGTCCTAAATGCTTTCATGAGGTGGGGTCACAAAAAGGCCATGTTGAAAATTTTTAGTGCAAATACCAACAAATTCCCAGGGTGCTAGAATTTCTAACCATAATGTCCCACCCTGTACAGACTGACAGATATCGGAGGTGTGCCTTTGGATTGCCGGCTGTAATGCTCATGCCATTCCACCCCCACCCTGAAGCCAGTGACAGGCATTGAGATGTGCCTTGGACTCTTCAGCCTCAGAGTTCACCCCATTCTCCTATACTGCACCCATTTTATTTATTCATTTATTTAGCTTTTGTTGACCGGGTAAGTGCACTAGACAAATCCTGCCTATTTTCAGGCATGACCCGGGGGAAGGGGATACAAATGAATGCCAACTGACCTTGCACCAGATTAAGCTGTTGGTGGTATTTTTAGCGAATGAGGGAAATTTGGCCAGGACACCAGGGAAATTCCCCTACTTTTTTCGATAAGTGCCATGGGATCTTTAACATCCACCTGAACTACCACCAATCCAGGCAGATGGGACCTCGTTTAACGTCTCGTCTGAAAGACGGCAGCTCAGAAGTGCAGCACCCCTCTCATGCTGCACTACAGTGTCAGTACTGAGATATTAACCCAAGTGCCAGATGTGGGAACTGAACCCACAGCCCTCTGATCTCCCAGCCTCAGAGGCGAGTGTGCTACCTACTGAGCCACTGACACTGCTAATTTCACCATATATCCTTATGAAATGGGGTTACTGTAAAGCTGAACACCCCAACACCTGTTGGTGTCAGCAGGATTGGGTGAGATGAAATGCCTTGAGCATTATGGGTGATGACCCAAAGGCACACCTCAATGCTTGTCCATCTCCGTAGGGTTGAGGTGGGGTTGGCGTGGGTTAAATACTTCACTGCCATTCCTATTCTGCATTCATGTAACTCCTGCACGTCCAGTGCTAACATCAGCTAGCAAACATTCGGCATTGACAAATGCTTGTTTGTAATTTATTTTTCATCCCTCATTACAGCTTCTGGACATTTTTGAATCTTCATTCTCAGTCCTCACTGCCTGTTCTGAGGACTGGAAGTGACTTTGCATGTGTCTCTCATTACAACTTCCTGCCATTTTGTTCTGTTCATTCTCAGTCCTCGAATTCTTCTCTGAGAACCCGGAATGAGTTTCTGAAATGCAGTGCTGCCCATTTTCCAGTCACCACTTGCTGCTTCAAGGACCAGAAGTAAATGTAGGTATGTGTTGGGGAGAGGATATTGGGCAGGCAGTCAGGCGGTGCAACCGACCACAGAGGTAAAACAAAAAAATGGAGGAAAAGAGTGAAGAAAAAGGGAGAGGATGGACTTGGATGAGAATGGAGCCAAGTGAGCAGGTGAGTGGGTAGTGGTGGTAAGGGCTGGGTTGTAAAAAAATGGAGTCTGTTTAAAACTTAATGTAAACTGGCACAATACTATCAGAGGTAATAGGGCAGGCTGGCACCAGTACTGTTTTGTACCTGGCCATTAGGCTGAGATAAATGTAGGGGGTGCCAGATTGCCTCAGCCAATCAGAAGCCAGGATTGTCCCTACCCATTTTATAAACATTAATTGCATCTGTTTCATAGTCCTGCAAATCTCCAAAGGCATCAGGCATTCATTAATTGTTCAGAAGACACAGTTCAACTTCATGTCTTAAGAACAAAGTTAGATTTTGCCTTTAATTCAAAAACAGCCTATGCACCACACTGGTGACCCAGGTTCGGGAATGGACTTGGGTGCCAATGGGTCAGAAGGGGAAGCAATAGGATTGACCATTCAGAGGGCTGCTCTCCTCTCCTGGGGTGGATTGGGGAATGGCGTCGCTATGTAGCAACCCCTGGTGGAGACCAGGGGAAGCTCATTTGCGACGCGAATAGGGAAATCAGAAGAAAAACCTAGAAAATGGCATCTCCTCCTACCGGATGATGGCCACCTGGACCACTGCCTCTCCAAGCTCCATGACAGCTGACCCAGCCTCAACAGCACACAGAACCCATGCCTATGCTGATAGGCCATTTCTCCCCCCTGAAGAGGAGGACCCACCCAATGAAGGGTCACGTCAGGTTACCCAGAGGTGGCTGCAATGTGGGGTCAAGATCAGCTTTGGTGTCAGGAGAAGTGAGAGTCCTTGGCAATTTGCCTGAAGGAGAGGTGGGTGAGAGTCGCAGGGGAGATAAACAGATAAAGCAAAAAAAAAAAAAGCCTATGGCGTATCACTTTTCCTTGGTTTCTGTCAGTAAACTGTTCATAACCAAGCCTTCTGTCTTTATTACTAATGTATTGCAGCCCACAGCTTTTGTTTTGTTTAATAAGCAAAACAACTTTTTTTTTTAAAGCAGTACATCTGAATGTAGAGTCACCTTAAGGCAAGACTCCTAATCTTGCTAATGGCTCTAAAACTGCTAAGCTGAATGTGTTCTTTGCCTAGGATACACACTTTTGTCCACGATGTAAAACTTGCAAATGATGTATATTTTTTCATATCTATCTATTCTTATCCAAACCCTATGTAATTACTATCTTTCTACTATTGCATAACTTTGTCTGTAACTGCCAGATGTGGAACCTCTGTAAACAAGCCTCTGGCTCACAGGTTCTTCTGAAATGTAATAAATAAATAAACAGAACGCCAGTAGAAGTAACCATAACTGGGGGTTGAGAAGTGGTCAGATCTCCGAGATGGACACTGAAATCATTCTCCTGCACAGTCTTTACATAAAAGACATAATGTTTCCAGGAGTTTATGTCCCCAAAAGGTTTCCAGCTACTGTCCCAATCAAACCCTGGTTGATTACTTTCCCATATTCGACTTTATAGACGCTGTTGCTCCATCCTCCATGTCAGTCCAAATTTATCTAGGAGTCAGAGATGCAAAGAAAGCACTCCACTGAGCATAGTATTTTACTTAAATATTAGTATATAAACCCTGCAACCACTGGCAACATTGGCATACCACTGTTCATAATAAAACGCACCTTTAAGTACTTGAAGTGCTAGCAGACCTCTCCTCAGGTAGCTAGAATTGGAGTGGATCCTCCTGTCCTCATGGTTTGGCGCTCTGCTTGAGCCTCATTAGGCTTCATGGAGCCAATGTTAGACTAATACTCAGTCTTGTCTTGGTCTTAGCATCATTTTAGAGCTACAGCACAAAAGGAAAAAAAACCTCTGCCAAACAAATAACAGGTTCATGTTGGCTGAAGTGTACGAGGGACTGGCAAACCCTTTGATTCTTTAAAGCTCAAAGAACTCCAAATCACCAGCCATTCACTTGAAGGTTTGCAAACACCCAAGACAACCGCTCAAAAAGCTGCAAATTGTCCAGAGACCATTTACTAAGCATAAAAAGTGTCTTGGGCTGAAATCAAAGTTTTGAAATGAAAGTTTTAGATAAAATAAGAGGCACAGCTAATTCAATTCAAGAGAGAGCTCAGGAATGGAGCAGAGCAGCAGCATAGATATATTGCTGTTCCACCCCTTATGGTCACTATGCATTACCCCACACACTGGTTCAATGTAAGAAACTCCTACAGCCTAGTAACAGAATGGAACTTCAGTCATAATCTTTGTCAGGGGGCTGGGTTAGTCGGGCTGCTCCTTCCCTTTTTTACCCTGATCAGGGAGAACAGACTGAAGCTGCTGAAAGTCAGTTGTTCTGGGGGGATTCTAACACGAGAGACAGCTTTTCATATAAATATATCAAAAGACACGTGTCATCAAAACACACAAGTAAATTCAGTCCATAATATAAAATATGTTAAACAATCAGTCTCAGGTAAGGACATAGCAAGGGGAAACTAAAGCAAATATTGGCCCAAGATGGCTAAATATTCACTGTGAACTACTTACTTTGAAAAATGTTTAGCTAAGTGTTTCCATAGTTCCTAGCTGTCCTGCTGACGGTTCACTCTGTATCCTTACCACATCCAGCCACAAACCTAGTTCCTCCCCTCACTATTTTAATCAAGTCCACTAGTCAGCTGCCATAGTGGCCCTCGGCACCCAAGGCACCACTTCTCCCATATTACTCTCCTCTCACCTTTTAAACGGAACATGCAGACCTCATTAGGGGCTCCTATGCAGCCCAGGACCCTCACCCAAGTATGGTAAATGGTCACTGAGGGCTGAAATGCAAAGAATTGTACCCTCTGATGGAGGCTTGACTAAGAATGACTAAACATACCACCTCAACTTCTGCATACATGGAGTCTGTATATACCACAGCAAAGTTGAGTGATGCATATATGTTCCTACAAGAATGCTTGGAATGTATATCGTGCACGTACCACTTTTCTGTAAATTTGTTTGTAACTCTTTGCACATGTTGTACTTTGTATTCTCAATCTACGTATGTATAACTGTCTTGGACAACAGCAGGTCCATCTTGTAAATGAGCTTGCTCACTGATGATTGCCTGGATAAATAAAGATTTGATTTGATTTAAAAATGTATGGATAGAGAAATTCACAAATAACTGCTGCTTCTTGCAACCATATGGTATCGTAGTAGGACTGAAGTAAACCTATGGGAGTGAAAGAGAAAATGATAACCCCAGCAACTAGAATGAGCTGCTATCTCACCTAAAGGAGAATCATGTGAAGTAATGAACTGGGGCATCTGCCTGCCCAACTCTTTGGACTACCTATGAGAAGTCTAAAAGAGAAAGACAGGGAGAAAAAAAGATTAGTACACACTGAAAATATTATTTGCAATGTTTTCTGCAATATTTTAACTAAGAAATTATTTATTTCAAAACAGAGATCACATCACACAGATTCAAGAACTAAGAACACATTGTTGGGGTGACTAATAACACATTGTTGCAATTGCTTGGCATACAATGATGCAATTTAGAAATATGTCATCTCTGAGTTACAGAAAGGGTTTTAAAGAAGACTGATCTCTGAACTTTTCATACTCCCATTTTACAACGCAATTGAGATGCAGTGGTGACACTAAACAGGATGTGCCCATTCAAATGTAAAGATTCGAAATGTAAATGTGCTTACTTTATCCCATTTTTCCAGCTCTGCATGATTGCTCTGAGTTGCCTGACTGCCAGACCACTGCAGAGGTAGACCGCTCATTTTACATCATTATAGGTCTCCCGCTGTGACTGCTCAGACTGTCATGTGTGCTACAGTGCATATGTGAACTGCTGTGAGTGTGAGTTCTGGGAAACAGCATGTTCTTTTCCTGCTGTGATGTATTAAAAATTGTACTCCCCAATACACTTTCTCACTCACATTGCGTGTTTAGTGTCTTTGTTGATATTTTATACTGAGATTCATACTGAGGTAGAGACGGAGTTAGTAGACAGTGCTCATGTGTGCTCCAAGTTGTCATTTAGAAATATTTTAGATTGGCTCCACTCAATAAGTACTGGTCTAACTTGATTTGAAAAAACAATTTGTTCTTACTTTAAAATTATATCCTCAGGTAGTGCATTCCATGGATTACCTGTCCTTGATGTATAAAAGAATTTCATTTTAGTAGTACGGAACCTTTTACCCTGAATTTGTAGTGGATGACCTCTTGTGTTATTCTTATCTTGTTTAAACTCTATACCAAGGTTGTTTAAGAGTGTATAATCCTGCATAGTGTTATATATTAAAAGAAGATCTGACCTTAGCCTCCTAGTTTCTATAGATATTAGATTTAATTTTCTTAATCATTCATCATAATCTAATCCTTCCAGATCGACAATACAGTTTGTGAACTTCCTTTGTATCTGTTCTAGTTTGTGTCTTTTTTGTTTTCTTGAGGGGAACCAATTCTGAGATGCATATTCTAGTTGCAGACAGACGTATGCTTGATATAATGGCATCATTACAGAACTTTTCCTAGTTGTGATGTTTCTTTTTATTGACCAAAAAATAATATTACATTTTTTGATAGCAGCCTGGGTATGTTAATCAGTTCACAAGTTATCAGATACAAAGTATCCCAAGTCCTTTTCAGATGAACAAGGTCTTAAAGTATTACCACAAAGTGTGTAGTTTGTTTTATTATTGTTTTTCCCCTAAATGTATAATTTTGCACTTATCCTGATTAAATGACTCACCCCATTTATTAACCCATTCTGACACACTATCAAGATCCTGCTGAATATGGTTAACTCCCTCAGAAGTGCCACATGGCCCATCAATTTTTGTGTCATCAGCATACTTGGTAGCCCAGCAGTTTAAATTAGTAGTCAAATCAGAAATGAAAGTCAGGAACAATATCGGTCCAGGCACTAAGCCCTGCAGTACACCACTCATCACTTCCCCAATTTCTGGCAAATGTCCATTAATCAGAACCCTCTGTTTCCTGTTGTTTAACCACTCAGCTATCCAGTTTATAAGAAGTGGGTCTGCCTTTATTAGTCTGAGTTTTTGTATGACTGCCCCATGTGGGGTTAAATCAAAGTTCTGCTAAAATCCAAAAAGACCATGTCACATGGTAACCCTTCATCTAAAGCCTTACTAATATTCTCATAAAAAGACAACAAGTTTGTAGTATAGCTCCTACCACTTCTGAAACCATGTTGATCTGTATCCTGCAGGTCGAGCAAGGAGTGTAATTTGTTCTTGATCAACCCCTCCAGAACTTTACAAATAACACTGGTTAAACTGATAGGTCTGTAATTTTTCGTGTAGGCCTTATCCCCTTTTTATGTTTGCTTGCAAGCATGCATGAGAAACATGTTGCAGCAGCTTAGGAGAGAAGTGGGTTGTGAAGGTACAGCACTGCTGCTGCTGACACTAGTTCATCAAGTGTGCCACCAACTTGAAAGAAATTAGCCGCTGCAATGAGGGAGTGCCCCATCATTGCAGGACATGCCTGAAAGACACTGTCTGCTGCAATAAGGGAGGGCCTCATCATTACAGGGTGTGCCTTGCCTGCTGATACATTTCTGTTCACTCCACTCCCTCCATTGAGGCACCAGTAGTGCAGGTAAACCTTTCCACTGTGGTGCTCTCTGCCCTGCTCCACAACCCAGCACCTGAACTGAAAATAAACCTTCCCACTCCCTCCCACTGGTGCTGTCCACCCCGATCCCTCCTTTCCCGTCCCAGCACCCGAAGTGAAAATAAACCCTCCCACTCCCTCCCACTGCATACTGTATGCATCGCTCCCTCCGTTTCCGTCCCGGCACCCAAAATGAAAATAAACCCTCCTGCTCCCTCCCACTGTGTGCTGTCCACCCTGCTCCCTCTGTTCCCGTCCCAGCACACAAAATGAAAATAAATCCTCCTGCTCTATCCCACTGCATGCTGTCCACCCCGCTTCCTCGGTTCCCATCCCAGCACCTGAAGTTAAGTATGTTACTCCAGGATCATCAGACAAGCCGCAACCCACAAATGAATGAACAGAATTATTTGACTATTTTTCATTGCAATGTTAGCTGAAAATAAAACATTTTCCACTCGAGTGCATTGCAAACATAGGAAAACCAAGTTTATGTTTCAATGTTTTGATTATCTTGCTGTCATGTAAAAGGGCATCAGTTCAGGGAGAAACGGGGGGGGAGAGAGAGAGACAGAGACAGAGAGAGCAATACAGAGATACAGAGAAAAAGAACAAAACTAAGAGTGTAACAACAGCTTGATAAGATGTTTTGTTAGGTTGTGGTGACAGTGTCAACACCTATGTGACACACAATGATACAAGACAAAAAAATGGTCTCAGAACTCGTCGTCATGGTCACCCATAATCACAATTATCCGTTGTGGTCATGCTACAGCTGTATGCAGATGATGGGGATTTCTAAAAAAGTACCAGAATGAGAGGAGTTCAGGAGCAGATTCTGAATGCATATAATGTGCTTGTACCTGAACTTCACTTTTTTGGTAATATTGAGGTGACAGCTCATCTACACTAGAAACAAAGCATGCTCTGCTCTATGTAGGGTACCTATGAAGTCACAGAAGGTATACCATGTTCAGAAATATAGAATTGTTTAACTAGAACTATTCACATGGTGACCAAAGCATGTGTAATCCCACCATGCTGTGCAGTGACACAGTAAAACGTAGAGACTGAGACTTTACAGTTAGCCACCATGAGATTGTCTGCAAACCAACTGTATGATAGACACAGCTGTTAGGAGATGGATGGCTTATCACAGATAGGATCAAATGTACAAATACTTCATACACACAATATGGTTCCTTAAACAATAGTCAGTTACTATTAATTTTGAATTTCACAGAAATTAGAAACAAGTTGCAATGGATGTTGTCTTAATATTCTAATGTTTTATATGCACAGACAAGCGATAAGGAAGAATCCTGACATTTAGGGCTGTCTTATCTGCCCACAGATTTTAAACACAGCACAGTATCATAAAAAATGATAAACTCTATTAAGAAAAGAAAACAAGGATGCAGCAATACACTAAAACAATATTGTAAAACCCAGAATTCATTCATGATTTACCTCAGATTTAACTGTTTAGAAATCTGATAATGTTTAAACTTATACAGACTAAGCCACAATGATCAGCAGAGACAACTCTGTGGGGAACTGACTGTCATGCCCATCACTATCTGAGCCATCCCAGCATGAGACAGATGTAATGGAGGTCAGACATATAAAACACAAAAAAACACTGTTTTTTGGTACTTCTTTATTATTTTACAACTGTACTGTGAGTGCTAATAGCTCATTCTGTACATGTTACTTAGCTAAATATTAGTGAACAAATCCCTTTAATTAATTTTTTTCCAACAGCGGGTGCCCAATCCCCCTGTCTGCAATGTAAGCCCATAAATGCTGAGCACATTGAAAATCACATACTTAACAAGAAAATTTGTAAATTAAAATAATGTTGCTAAGATGTTGAGGTGAGGTGGGAACAGTTCAGAGATGGCAATGTGAGCAAAAAATTTGCCAGATGTTGTTTTGGACTGAGATTCATCCATGCTGTTGCATGTCTTTGTAGCTTTTGCCTTGGTTTGTTGATGAGAAGGGACAGCTAGATGACGGCCACTCTGGGCTAGCCATTGATAGTACTCTGTATTTCTTTGAGCTCTTTTAATTAACTAGCATATTTTATTTACATTTGTTTAGGATTTTAGTTAAATAATGTTAGAGATTTTGGGGTCAAGTGTACTGTGTGTGTACTGTTCATCTGCGGTCCTTATCTGTTATTGGAAACTGGAGATGCTGGAAACGCTGACTGCAGTAAAATGGATTGCAAATGACTTGTTTATTTCAGTAGCACAATAATTTTACTTAATTTAAATGGCCGGCTTTCTCTGAACATCTTGAAATCGGCTGCAGTAAAATGGAGTATAATTTGAACTGCCTATATATCGCTAAATGGTTTGTCTACCCAATTATCGGAATATATTTAAATCAATTCAAAATACTAGTTATGAATAAACTTACTGGTAGCATTATCCTCTGGCTTTTGACTGTTTATGGCTAGTTGGGTCCCAGCTGAGTTGTTGTATGAAAGAATTCCCGAGGGATTTGATAAGGGGCTGTAAAACATTGAAGAACTGCTGGTTCGGGGATCCGTTGGGTTGGAGAGAAAGGGTCCCAGAAGCTGGTGCAACTTGAATGGACGGGAAATAATTTTTGTGCAGTCTGAAGCTGTCCTGAAGCCTTGTTTTATTAGATTATCTCTTGAACTGATGGAACCAATTGCTACCATTTATTAAACCGAATTTTGGGTAGGAGACCAGCTGATGGATTTTGTGGGGTGTTTTTACTGGGGGTGGTCGCTGTTGCTGGCTGAGTCTGCAGTGGGTGGTGCCAGTCTTGAGCCCACTGAAGGGCAGACATACATGGCCGGTCCCTTCTAGGCCTCCTGGCGGGATCTGCTGGTAAGTGGATGCCAGGCTGGGGGCTGTTGCTGCAGTCCTGACTGGGTACAGTGACTCCTCTAGAGGTGGTCACTTTGCCTCTTCATGTGCTGGCCCGATGTGGATAGCATTCCTGTATACAAGACTTTATTTTATACTGACAGCTGTGTACATTTATAAAACTCTTGGAGATATCACCTGGACCAATGTAAGGGCAAAAGCTAAATGGACACAATTGTGACTGAAATGTGTGGCTTGATGCTCAAACTGAGTTAAACAAAAAAACATACAAAATACAAGTCACATAAATGAGCATAGGCAGGGTCTGTAATAAAATGTAGTAGGCAGTAAACAAGTAAGGCAGAAAGTGACAGGCAGTGCCCTGTCAAAGGTATCTGTGCTATAAATAAAACGTATTTGTGCTGTAAATAAAAGGTATTTGTGCTGTAAATAAAGCATTGTAGTATGGTGCAACTGGCTATGCAGGTAAATGTGAGTTCCAGGCAGTGTATCAAACTGGGCTCTTCAAACATGTCGGTGACTAAGGTCATGTTGCCAGTTCCAGGCAGTGTATCACCAACACACAGTAAATGACCATATTACATAATAGGATTGCTAGGAGCAAATCATAGTGTTAGTCCTGTTTGGGGTGTAACTTTCAAATTGTGTATATAAGCTGTGCATGTGTAACATCAAGTGGAATCATGTAACATCTAAGGCTAAGTGCAAGTGGCACTATAATACCACTGCTAAATAAATTATTTTTGATTCTCCGTCGGTCTCATTGGGTAATTAAATTAAGTTGTTAGTAACATTAAGTATACGTTACAACCCACTGGTTTTATTATGTTTGCTTGCTCGCATGTACAAGAAATATGTTGTGGCAGCTTAGGAGAGAAGCAGGTTGTGGAGGTGCGGCACTGTGGCGACCAGTGCCGCCACTGCATTTGTGGGCTTGGTTCTCTGTATCCAATGCGGTGGCATGCTGCTGCTGACACTAGTTCAGCAAGCATGCCACCAACATGAAAGAAATTAGCCACTGTAATGAGGGAGTGCCCCATCATTGCAGGGTGTGCCTAAAAGACACTGGCAACTGCAATTAAGGAGTGCCTCATCATTGCAGGGCGTGCCTTGCCTGCCGATACATTTCTGTTCACTCCAGTCCCTCTAGTTTGGCACCAGGACTATAAGTAAACCCTCCCACTGTAGTACTGTCTGCCCCACTCCCTCCGTTCCCATCCAGGACTGCAAGAAAACCCTCTCGCTTCCTCACACTGCATGCTGTCCACCCCGCTCCCTCCTCTGAGACTGAGAACAGAGTGAGACAGTGTGAAACCCATTTAACTGGAGTTTCACAAGCTGCCTTTCCTGCCTACCACTAGGTCTTACTGGGATTCTAGTAACCCCGGGTAACAAGGGGATTACACTCACCTAGACCAGGAAAATGACTGTCTGCAGTCATTGTTGACCCAGCTTTAGGCCATCCCACCCTATGTGTTACCTGCAGAGGGGTGATCAGGCCCCCCCACCATGTGTGAGCACAGGCAGGCAACACTAAGGGCCTAGAGGCCTTTAGCTGACATATCAGCCTCTACATTATCCACTTACTATGGATGCCTATTGGCTCTGGTAGAACTGTCCAGAGCATAGCCCTACAGCACTGCAGTCCCTATGGCCATTCAGGACTATACCCTGTCTATCCCCCCAACCTTCTAGGGAAAACCTATCTGCCTTTAACTTAATACCCCGAAAACAAAAACAACCCGGGGACCTCCCTGACCTTGGGCAACCTGCAACCACACACCAAGAATAATACCACAGTATTACACCATTTTACTGCCTCCTCCCTACCCCCACAACCACACCTGTGGAAGGAAATGGGTTAATACAGTAACAACAACAATAACAACACCACAGTACTTTAGATCACTACACAATGAAGTACTAATGAGGAACTCCGATGAGCCCCTAGTCCTCTTCTTGTCTTCTCTTCTGTCTTCTCCAGGAACACCTGCAAGAAAAAGAAAGACAACACACACTCCTAATCTGCATACACAGTCTACCTAAACCCCTACCATCAAAACACTGAAGAATCCCAAAAATATTTTTTTTAGAAAAGTTAGAAAACAGTATATACATTAGAAAACAACAACATTATTTGCAATACACATTTGGGGGGGTGGAGTGCCCTATAAGTCCCAACTAGTGACCACAATGCCCGGAAGCTAGTCCATTAAAGAGTCTCTCCTGGGCTGGAGCCTGGTGAAGCACAGTTCTAACAGGCCAACGTCCCAAAGGGGAGAGTCTTTGAGGACAGTTCACTCATTTTGGAGTCTACTAGTGTAGGGTGTGTACTGCAATGTCATAAAGATAGAAAAGTTTGGACTTACCAGCCCCTTGTAAAATGGAAAATTCTGAACCGACCTGCACCTCTGATGAAGACTCTCCCTGGCAGCATTTCTTCTTCTGATACAGCTGGGCAGCCATCTTCCAGGAACTACAGGAGAGCACATCTTGGAACTGCTGGGCTGATGTCGTCTCTGGAGATGGAACCTTAGAACAGGAACAAAAAAAAGAAACAGCTGGTCTGACGTCATCCGATTACTAGGTGATGAAGCAGGATACAGCTGGGATGGTGTCCTCTCTGGATCTGAAGTCATCTGGTGGGCCAGTCAATGGATTCTGGAAAGGCCAGTACACTGTAGAACTGATGAATGTGGGGCACCTGAGTCTTGGATGTCCATACTGGCGGATCAATAAAGGCACTTCACAGGCTGGGGTGGCAATATTGACTATCACTGCTCAGCTTTCCATTTAGTGGGCATGGGCACATTTGCTGGGAGGTCCTTGCACTGAGGCCAATAGTACTGGGGGTCAGAAGCTTGAATTATTACCCTGTCTGGGCGCACATAATTCACACAGTGGGAGATTTCACGTCCCTCTCCATCCACTATTTGCACTCTGTCCATAAACAGCGTCTTGCCTCTCTTCCACTGGGTATACTTCTCATGAAACAGTCTGTTTTTTACATGCTTGTTGGCCCCAGGATGCACACCTTTCATTGCTTCAGCCCAGATCCAGGATTTCCTGCTGTTCTCAATCTCCTCCCAGACCTTCTGAGGAAAGGTAGGAAAGGTCATACTATAGATCTCATTCGCCTTCCTATGAACCAGTCTCTCCTCTTTACTAGCTTTGGTCAACCTGAGACCACTGGCCTGGCTTGGGGGTGGCCAGTCCTGGTTCTGCCAGCTTTGCATCCTTAAAGAAATTAAAAACAGATCCCTGACTTCTTCTTCCTGCATAGCCAGGGCAGTGGCATCACCACTCTCTTCCATGCATTCCTCCGAGGCAAGATCTTGAGGCTGTGAACCCGTTCCTTTTCCACAAGTCCACACAGGTTCCCCTTCATCTTCCTCTTCACTGAGGATCTGAGCCCAGGAGTGAGCAGTCGTCCTCACTCCTGAGACTATCCACTCATCACTAGGCACGGAGGTCGACACCTCCTACTCAAAGGCCTCCCGCATCTCATCTTCTCCTAAGAGACTTAGGCTAGCCCCCCCCCCAAGGGTCTACTGATGCTTTATCTGAACTTTCCTTCTGGGATCCAGCATCCGAAACTTCAACTTCTGGTTCTGTTTCTAACTCTGCACTCTCTAGCTTTGTGCCACACTCCCCCAAGGGGCCTTCCTCCACAAGCTTCGTCCTGGTGCTGTGTGCTGCCAACTGCAGATTCCTGAACCTTTGTCCATGTGGGAGCCAAAACGAATCTGAGGCACTTTATACAAGCCATATTTTTCTAGGCATCCAGCACAATGAGGAATCATGAAGACGTCCCTTCCAGCTCTCAAGCATATTTGACACACATGCACTGGAAAACCAGGAATCGCCACATGAGGAGGCAGTTGTCCTCCATAGCACCACTTTTCAATATCCCTCAGTCTATTTACTGCTGCTGTTACTGCAACCTGGGCATGATCCAGATAGTGAGCTGGTCCTGAGGCCATAACTGCAGAAAACAAACAAAAGCTCACTGTAACTGAAAGTTCCACTTTACTGAACACCTTCTTTACTTTTAAAATGGCTCCTCTGCTGCTGTGTTTACTTTACTACCCAACCCTGTAATGGCGGCGGCAGCACTCCTGTGCATCAACTTTCAGAAATTGGGTCAAGCCACTGTGCACCCGATTTACACACAATACTGATAACTTTTGCTCAAACTGCACAAACTTGCACTGTTCTTGTTTTAAACCCATTTACTTGATTTTCCACAGACTTTTTTCATGCTGGAAACATTTCTTTGACTCACAGTCCCTTAAAGCTTCAGGTTTTTAAGCACAGGATTGCCTATAAAACTAGTGCTGCACATTTGGCTACAACTCAGAGTCTCTCTCTGGCTTTAAACTTTAAACTGATGCTGAACTCATTACTATGCACACAATCAATGGCTTAACAGACTTGCACTTGCAGGCAGGACTTGACACAGTCGTTACTTGCAAAGCAACTACACTGCTGCACACATATTTATATGGCATTTGGCAGAAAATCACTGTTTGAGCAATTTCACTGTTTGTACTTACTGTTATCAGTAGCAGTTTGCTGCGATGGGGAAAAATGGCCTGCAGCCAGTTTAGAACAGAAACGGGCAGGCAGTCCTGCCGATTGTCTCCTTGACCACCACACTTGCTATTCAGACGATCGATAAGCAGGTTGAGTCTGATTTTGAACAAGCAAATCTACTTTTACAAGGTTTACAGTGATTTTAACACTCTGCAACACTCCTCCACAAACCAGTACACGCACTCCACTCACACTTCCTCTCGAATGCTGGGGCAGTCACTGTAGAGCTGGCTGAGGGGCAGGACTGACTACAGCCTCACCAATCACATGATGCCATGCAAATGAGCCTCTTCTTCCTCACGAGTGCTCTTCTCCTCACGGCGATCGTCGAGCAGGCAAATTTAAACTGCAGAATGCATTTTTTTTGTCTCAACTGACTCCACGGCATGAGCCCATTTTAGCCATTTAACATAGCCATTCACACTGCAAGTCTCTCAGTTCATTCAAAAAGCATTTCCAAAGTCCAGGGCACAATTTTCCTGTTGCTACCCTTAGTCTTACACACTTTTCTTTACCATAGTTCATTTTAAAAGCAGGCAAAAATGCAGTAAACAAGTGATGCAGGACAAGGGCACACTCTTTGGCTTTACTGCTCCTTGGTAAACAGTTGTCAATTTAAACAGCAGCATAAGATCCACAGCACACAGCAACACACTAGTTAACTTACTTCAGCTTTTTGGGCTACCCACTGCCAGATAGCCAAAAAATGCTAGCCCCTTGCCCGATCACCTTCCTTCCCAGAATGAAAATACAAAGCGGTGCCTCCATTTTTGTAACCCCTCACCCCTGCCTTTTTGCAAAATGACAGGTGGCATGCTGTTGAAGCTGACAGCAGATCCTGGTGGGGACTGGGTTCGGGGAGGATGAGGTTACTCGGCACAGGGGGCCTAGGTTTGGCTACTCTGCACAGGGGCACCCAAGTAAATCCGAATACAGGAAGCAATAACTGTAATGTCCAGAACCAGGAATGGGATTCTACAGTGTGGCTTTTATTCACATCCAAGCTGAACAAACAAAGCATAGATGGACCCCCACAGGGCTACATTCCTGGTAATGCAGATTAGAGACAACAGAACACTTTTTTCACTATTCCAGCCCTCAGGCTCTGAACCCACCAGGCTCATAGCCCAGACTTGCATGCAGTTTTGGGTACACAGCCCGATTTGTACACTACTTGGGTTTTTCCCACGGGCCCGGCTCCCCCGCCAGCCACTTGATCCATGGTCCATTTTGGGAAATGAACCAATTTTCCTGTTGTGGCTCCTCAAACCACATTAGAGCCTTCGACTCCCAGAGGGAATTTTCCTTCCAATCCCATGTCTGGGTACTTCCCTCATCATTGGCCAAGTGCATGAGGCAAAGTAGAAATCCACGGAGCAAATCCATAGAGGTGGACCTGGTCACTAAAGATGGGGTCTCCACCTCCAGCTCCCACAGTCCATACCCGGCCATTTTCTGCAAAACTAAACACTTTTAATGAAGGCTTGGCAATGTAGATTATTGGTAGACGATGTTACATCTCCTCTACATGTCTTGACTTCCCATAAGTACTGGACTTGAACATACTTTTACTTTTGGCTAAGCCTATTACTCTAGGCCTCCCACTATTTCAGTAGTCCAATCCCCACTATCACATAAATCCCAGGGTGAAAAACATAGGCCCTTTAGGAAGAGCAGAAACTCACCCTCTGGTTGCAGGTGCCCCACAGGTGATTCACAAATCTTCTTGTTTCCCAAAAACTCTGGAACAAGTAGGCAGCTTCTCCACTAGTAACAGAACCAGGGGGTTGCCCCAGAAATATGCAGAACAACCTTCCCTGCCCCATCCCCAGAGGGAGGGGGCACTGATACCTGAAACAGCGGTCTCCACCACTTATAAACTGCTTCTGTGTCTCTCTTAAGGTGGAGACACACACCTTTTTACTTAAATGTAGCCCTATGTCAGGGCTGAGGCTCCAAGAGCCTAACCAGAGCTGCTGTGCTGCTTTCACAGCAAGCTCCCAACTCCAACTGACCTACAGACTACTGTTCAAATGTCCCAACATTCTATTCCAACTCCCTGCTGCAGATTCCATTGTGGCTCATGCAGCTGCGACAGTTCTATGGTGATGTCATCCCTCAGTCTCAGCTGAGACTGAGAACAGAGTGAGACAATGTGAAACCCATTTAACTGAAGTTTCACAAGCTGCCTTTCCTGTCTACCACTAGGTCTTACTGGGATTCTAGTAACCCCGGGTAACAAGGGGGTTACATGTACCTGTGGTGCCAAATGGCATAGTCGCTGTGCAAAATCAGCTTTCAGCTAACAAACTCATATTGCCACTTTTCATGAGGTAGGGGTCACAAAAAAACCCATGTTGAAAATTTGGAGTGAAAATACCAACAAACGCCTAGGACGTTAGGGTTTCCAATTGTAACACCCCACCCTGTACAGACTGACAAGTGTTAGGGGTGAGACTTGTGATTTTCAGCTGTAATGCTCATACAATTCCACCCCCACCCTGCAGCCACTGACAATCATTGAGGTGTGCCTTGCACTCTTCATCCCCAAAGTTCACCCCATTCTCCTATACTGCACCCATCTCAGCGTATTTCCTTATGGAATGGGGTGATCATAACGCCCAAAGACCCCAACATACACCGTCACACCTGTCACTTGTCGGTGTCTGCAGGATAGAGTGAGGTGAAATGGCGTGAAAATTATGGCAGACAACCCAAAGACACACCCCAATGCCTGTCAGTCTCTGCAGGGTGGTGGTGGAGTTGGCTTCAGTTCAGTACTTCACTGCCATTCCTATTATGCATCTCTCTAACTCCTGCACTACCAGTGCCAATGCCAGCAAGGAAACATTCAGGATTGACAAATGCTTGTTTGTTTAATGGCACAACATGTGCCATTTTCTAATCATTCGGTATAACATCAGTATTTATTGATTGTTCAAATAATATTTTTAGGGGGAGGATGATGCAATCGATCATAATTTGTAACATATTAGCTGAGATTTTGTCAGGGCCTAGAGATGTGTTCGGTTTCAAGTTGAATATACATTGTCTAATACTGACTAACTCAAATCTGTATTAAGTTACATTACAAGCAGTTGACATCCTGATTTTCAGGAGTTTTTTTCCCATACATTTGACAGAAATATTTTTTGAAAATGGATGCCATTCTGAAGAGGCAATCTTATTTTTCACAGTTAGGTGGCCCACATGATTCTGAGGTTAAGAGATTTTACATAGGCATAAAATGCCTTATAGTTGTCTTTTGTTGCATTTTTTACTAATTTTTTCTCAGCATTTATTTTTGCTTGTCTTATACCTGTTTTACAAGCTTGTTGTGCCTTTTTTAAGGCATAATGTGTGTTACTATTCTTCTCTTTTAAAATGTTTTTGTAACACCTGTTTTTCTTTCTAATTAGTTTTTGTATAGTTCTATTTAGCCACTTAGTTTTTTTTTTACTTTACTACGTTTAGTTATTTGAGGAATATGTGTCTCACTTAACCCCAGGATAATATTTTTTATGATGTCCCATGTTTGGTGCACTGTTTTATTAGACCGTATTGTTATCCAATCAAGCTGTTCTAATTCCTTTATGATTTCATTTTTCTTTACTTTCTCATAGAGAAATATTTTGATTTGGTCCTGCTGCACTACATGCTCATATTTAATTTTAATGGTTACTGATTCGTGATCACTATTTCCTATAGCAGGACTAGTAGTACAATCCTGCACTGATAAATGTTCTGATCCGAGTACTAAATCCAGTACATTATGTTCTCTGGTGGAGAATTGTATGTATTGCACCAGATTAAGAGTGTTACAACTATCAAGAAAGGTTCTATCATTCATTCCAGTTGCAGTTATATTTGACCAGTCAATGTTAGGATAGTTTAGGTCACCCATTACAACAAATTCAGAAGTTTCCCCCACTTTTTTAAACTCTCTGATTATACTTTCAGTAATCTCAGCTTTGGAAGATAGGCTGTGATAAACAGTCCCCAGGATGATAGACTGGGATTTCCCGCCATTAATTTTTACCCATAAGGTTTCAGTGTCTGTATTTTCTGCACATATTTTATGTGAAATATCAATAGAATTAATTGCATTGTTTATGTACATCGCAACACCATCCCCTGCTTTCCAGTTCTATTCTTAGTATATGATGTATAACCATCAAGTTGCTTCCCCCATATTTTATTTTTGTCAGTCCACATGTCTCAGTAATAGAGATTATATTGTTTGGTTTTTCTTCAATTAAAGCCTTTAATTCATTGGCCCAGATATTCAAAAGGGTTGCACCATGCGCAATAGGGTTGCTTCAGAGCAAGTCCGAAAATGCGCCATTCTGCAATATTCAGCGGGAGGCAGATGTGCCCCCAAAATCACTCTGAGCAACAGTGCAATGATAATGAATGTATGCACAACTGAAGGGTGAGGAACCATTCATAAATGGCGCAGTGCGATATTCAACAACATGCACCATGCGCAATAGGGGAGCAAAGCGGAAGTTGCGCGATAGCGGAAATGAGACAAAATAAAAAGGAACAAGGGAGAGGTGCAAGAAAGCTAGAGGGAAGGCACATGAGGCTGAACTCTAGCCAGACAAACAGGGCAGGCCAGGGAAAGGGCACCCTGAACACACAGGCACAGGGAAGGTATGGGGAGCCATAGCCAGTGCAGAAGAGGGAAGTGCCACACAGCACAGAGGCCACCACAGGAAGGTGTTCCCGGTGCAGGGGAAGTAGCAGCCAGGATGGGGGGGGACAGAGAAACAGCTGCCAGTGGGGGGGGAACATAAGCCAGGGACATGGCCAGTGCCACCATCCAGATGGAGGCAGTAATGAGAGGGGTGAGTAGGCAGGCAGCAGAGGGGCACAGCCGTGGAAGGGCCCATCAGTGGTATGCCCCCAACAGGCAGTACCAAGCCCACACCAGCTTCGAGCTGTACAGCGATACTGAGATTGTGGGCTGGTACCACCTGAATCGGGCAATTCTGAGGCGGCTCTGTGAGCTGTGTAGTGATGTGATGCAGGCACCCACACGACGGAGCCATGCTCTGTCATTGGAGACTAAAGTGACAGCTTGCATGTGTTTGCTCACCACGGGTACCTTCCAGAGACCAACAGGGGACACCACAGGCATAACCCAGTCAGCTGCGTCACGCCACCTCACCCAATTCCTCAGCACACTGCTGCCACATGCTGCGGAGTACATCCATTTCCCCAGCACACCAGCGGAGCGCACAGCACACATACAGGAGTTCCACAGGCTAGCACGTATGCCTGGCATGCTAGGGACAATAGACTGCACCCATGTGGCCATCCGCACACCATCTGACCCCGGAGGGGGCCGCATATATCAATTGGAAGGGCTATGCTAGCATTAACTGCTAGGTGGTGTGTGATGCTAGGGGGTGCATAATCAATGTCTTTGCCATGCACCCTGGAGGAGCACATGATGCCTTCATCTGGCACCAGTCGGCACTGTGCCACAGATTTGAGGGTGGGGACATCCCCACTGGCCACTTAGTGGTTCAGTATGCAAACCACATGGACAAACATAGAGCTTGGGAGGTGCATGGTCAGAGATGACATGGGTAGTGGCCTACATGGTCCAAGCAAGGCGACCCTGATCACCAAACTAACCTCCACCCTCTACACACAGGTGACAGTGAATACTCACTCCGTCCCTGGCTGCTCACACCATACCGGCGGCCCACGACCCCATCGCAGCAATGCTACAATGAGGCACATGCCACCACACGCACATGATTGATTTGTGACATTAACTGCTTTCCCTTCCCCTTCTACTCATGTCTTTATCTTTGCTTACGCTCCACTGCTACTCTATCAAATCACTCCTCCCCCCCATATCAGTTGTAGACTGTTGTTTGTTCTAGCTGCCAAAATACTGTATATGTGTATTGCACACACCAGTCATCATGTTTCATTTATCAGTATGCAACCTGTAAGTCGCTTCCCTGTCTCATATCAATGTTTACCACCTGCGGTCACCCTGTGTGGTACCCTTGTATGTATATCCAGCCTGTATCATGTAATGTGCATTTCATGTATATACTGTTATTACCTATTTGTGTTTGTACTTTAAGTGTTTATGTCACAGGACCTCCTTGTGAATGAGCTTGCTCAATGGAGTTTTCCTGCAATAAACTTAAACTTAAAACTTAAAACTTAACACGCAATGTCATCGAGTGGGTGTTCAGGGTGCTGAAGGCATGTTTCCATTGCCTGGACATCTCCGGCGGTGCCGTACAGTACAGCCCCTCAAAGGCCTGCAGGCTATTCCTGGCCTGTTGCATCCTGCATAACATGGTCAACGACTGTGGGAAAGCCGTACAGGTCAAAGAGGGGGACAGTGATGTGGACGATGAGGACACCAGTGACGATGGTGATGGGCAGCACCCCTTGGGCAACAGGACCCCCGACTGTTCCAGCTAGCACAGCTGCACCAGGATACCATCACAGAGGAGCACTTCAGCCAACCCAGGTAAGTCATGGGGCCATGTGCAGCCACCAGTGGCAAAGGCACAACCCACAAACATGCATGGACACACACCAGGGGTGCATGCCATCAAGGGAAGTGGCCGAGCATGGAACCACACACACCACCAGGGATGGGCAAGGTCTAACATTGCACGCGGTCACACACACACACACACACACACACACTCAAACCTCACAAGACATACACACATGGTAGGAGGCACACCGACCCAGACCGACACCCCTAGCCACACACATGTCCACAGACCACCACGCCCAATGCCTGTCATTGTGCATGTGTCAGACACTGGACACCATTGCACAGTGGTATACAGCACAATGTAGGCATCATCATGCACATGCAACAACGGACAGCAGCTGGGAGGGTGTGCAGATGGAATGAGTGTGTGCGTGCAGGGCCGGGTACCCCACCTATGCATTGCCCGCTGAATAACACAATGCACACAGGGCAGCATCTGACTGTAGCCGTGCTGGGAGACAGGCCAGTCATGCACCACAGTGCCACGGCCACCATAGATGAGAGGGCTGCCCCGCTGAGACCCTCCAGCAGTGACAGGCTGACCACTGGCCTAATGGGGTGGCACCAACAGCTCCCCAGGGGTTCCACTGCGTGAACGCGACCATGCTCACGCAGGGGTCTGCAGCACACAGAACATGCCTGCGCCAGGCATGCTTGGGATGCCCACAGCTAAACCCGGTGTCGACCAGGATGGTGTCGCACAACACCGGGATCGGGGGGTGGACATCGCACTGCATGGTGTCTGTGACACATGGGCAAATTACTGTGTGCCCATTGTGGCCATGACAACTATGAATGCCTGTGTCTGCCTGTCAATGGCAACAGTCACATCCTCCCGCAACCAGTCCATCCCTGCCAGGAGCAGAGCGGTGTCTCTGCTGTGCCACTCCTCTGCCTGGTGCAGAGCCACACTCAGTGCGTCCACCACCGTCACAAGCCGCATCTGCTGATTAACTGATGCTTGTAGTATATGGGTGTGCTCATCTAAGAGGTCATCTGCCTGATCAGCATGCTGTTCCTCAGGGTGTTCACAGCCCTGATACTCATTACCCCTTGAGGGTGAGCACTGCACACCAGGGCCAGACCTGGGCATGTCCACAGGTGGTGCACTGATGACGCCCCCTGACACTGTACCCCCATGGCCATTGGCTGACTGCTGATGCTGCCCCTCTGGCTGCCACTCTCCAGGGCTCAATGGTGCCATTGCAGTGGCTGCAAAAGTCCCACTGTCCTGGACACACACCAGTGCTGCCCCACTGGTGCAGACAGGCACAGGCTGGGACTGTGATGACACGCAGGCCTCCGTGGTGGCACCACCCATGGCCATGGCTGTGATGTCACTTGCTGTGTGGCCATCCTGTGGCCACATGTGTCACTGCCCATGACTTTAGCTCCATCATCATCGGTGACGGATCCGGCACCAGCCTGAGTCTCAGCATGCTGGCATCCATGGACGCTGGCACGCTGGGACACGGGCAGGGCCTTCTCCACACCTGTTCCACCAACATCAATCCGAATGTTCAGGTGGGCCCACTGTTGCCCTGACCCCTGTATTCCTGTGGAGGTGGATGGGCCCTCCTCCATCTCCATGTTACTGGCCTCAGTGAAGAAGCCCGCCACTGATGACCCATGCAGATGCTCAGGAGCTGTAAGGGAAAAAAAGGAGCATTACTGCATGTGACCTACCCTCCCCCCCAATAGACAGACCATGACCTACCATGTAGTGACGGGCTACCACCCATCTGGAATCCACCACCCGGAACACCCTCAATGGCACAATGCTGCATGCTGCCAGCAACCCGCTCTTCCTGTGGGGTCAGGCATAACACCTCCGGCTGTCCCCAACCGGTCGCAGACCATGCTGCCCTGATGGCAGCCACCTTCTCTTTAATCCTCCACCTGTCCATGCCCATCTTCTTTTTGCACTCCTGCACAGAGCACTGGTGGCTGCCATGCAGGTTAACAGCACGTGCCACCTCCTCCCATGCAGCAGCACAGGCCTGTGGTGTTCCCTGGCAACCACTGAGAAGCGGCTCCTGGTTGAGGTAGGCCTTTATAAAATTTGGCCTCCTCTTCCTCCCACGACTCTGTTCCTCTTCCTCCACCATACACTCAGTCATGATTCATCCTGTGAGAATGACAGGTGTTACCTGTGACTGTGCAGTCCCATGCATGTCCCAAACACCACAGTCCACACTCCCAAACAGCATGCAACTCACCGCAATAGACTGCAGTAACTGACTATGGCCAGTGCAGCCCAATGTCACATTTTTATAGTGCAACCTATGCAAATGAGGTGAGGCACATCTTTAAGTGGATGCAAATGGAGTGACTGCACCACTGAATGGCTGATTAGATGATTTGCATATTGGATGAATATCGCGCTGTTGCGCTTTGCGCAATTGTGTTGAACGTGCTGAGCCAAGGGCGCAGTTCTGTGACATGTGCAGTACACACCTAACTGCACATGCCTGGGTTGATGACACAGGTGCCTGCCATGCTGCTGATGTGCTGTGCACAGGAGGCAATGCAGGGCATGCCCACCATTGTACCAGCGGAGCTACAGCACTGTTCATCTATATGGCGCTGTGGCACTGGAGCGTCGTAGGCACACTGGGGCAACAGTGCTGTAGGCCACTACAGGAGGTGGCACAAAGGCACCCAATCATGCTACATGCATTGGGTTCCAATCGCGCTGTGGCTGTCCATACGCCAGAGACCCTTGACCCTGTGCCTGACCTTTGCCCTCTAGATGCCATGCGTCAGGCATGGGTGCACCACTATCTCGCTGTTTGGTGACAGCACGCTAGGAAATGATAGCACTGTACTGCGCAGCATCTGCACGTGGCAGAACCATGCTGCAGAGTGCCATTTTGCTTGAACCGGGCAGCAGAAATGGCGTGGAGGCATGCTGTGGTTTGGAGCCAGATAGAGCTCGAAAACCTGGTGGTGATAGTGTGAACCCCATGCTGGGGCTTTGTTTGGAGAGGCACCCCTGGACAGGGCCAGGAGTGCGGTCTGGCAGGAGGTGGCCAACGCCCTGGAGGAGGCCACCTGTATAGGGCGGATGGCAGAGCAGTGCCGCCACCGTTATGGGGACCTGAGACACAGGGACCCAGACATGGTTGCCCACCTGTGGGCACGTGTCAGGAGGGGCACGGTGCCACGGTCTGGTAAGTGCAACATCCATACACTTTTATCATCCATACGGGTATCACAGTTGCATGTGTCTGGCACATGGGGGGGGTCCGTCCGGTGTTGGCCGTGGTGGAGGTATCGGGATGTGGGATGGATGGGTATGGCTGTGTGGGATTGCACACACATGGGGGTGGGGGGGACTTTGCTACTGGATTGTACTGATGTTCCTCTCTCCATGTTTGCACCTTAGGGCCAGAAGAATGGTGGCGCAACAGGGAGAGGAGGCACTGTATGGTGGAGCAGAGGGACAGGATGGGTGATGGTGGTCTGCGGCGCATGGACCAGCCTGCTGATGGTGAGTGCCTTACATCCATGATTACTATTGCATGCTGTATAACTGGGTGGGCAGTGGGGCATGGCCACCATCCACTGACACCACTACCATGCACACAACTTGTTACAGTCAGCACTGTCCAGTGGCACTGCATGTCTGGGAGTGTGTCAATGGTGGTCCATGCATGCACCGGGCACCTGGCTGTGGCACTGCCTTCATACCGCATAGCCAAGTCACTGTACAGCCATGGTGGTGCTGTGCAGGACATGGGCAGTGGGTGTGTGCAGTGGTCCACATGGCTGTAGCTGCCTGGGTGGGCAGGTCTTGTGGACACAGTCACTGTGGGTGGTCGCACACCATCACAGGGGCATGTCACATGGCTGTATGCCATGCACAATGGGTGGGCTGCAGGGGGATGGACAGTCACTCCTATTGACTCTGCTCCCTCGTCCTAGGTGGCCAGTGACTCCTGCAGATACAGCAGGATATTCAAGAGCTGCTGCAGGTAGCAAGGGAGACATTGCAGCTCCTGCGGTGCATACACCACCATGGGGTCAGGAGGAGGAGGAGCTCACATCGGCGCCAGGAAGAGAAGGACCAGGGCAGCCATTGATGTCCCCATGCCCCGACTACCACCTTCCTCCTTTGACCCACTCTCACACCCTTTCTTCCCTCTCCCATATGTTCACCACTGCCCCTTACCTGCCCCCACCTGTTATATGGCCCTTACCCCCCCTCTTGTATATAATTGTAAATAGTTTTTCTTGAGATCTTTTCAATATATACTTTTTGTTATAACAACTTTGGTGGTCTCTGATTTGCAGTGGGCTACAGGTGCTCAGCTGCAGTGGTGTGCATGGCGTCAGGGGTGGTGCATGCATGGGTGTGTGTGTGCAGAGGTGAACCACCTATGGTGTGGGCAGGGGGATCAGTCACTGTCTTTGGTTTGTATGTTGTACTCTGTGCACTGGATGCCTGTGTGCAGTGGTCCACAGGGCCTGCATTGTGTGCATGGCACCCCTGTCAGACCATCCATGGCCTGTGCAGCTGACACCCTTGCATGTCTGTGATATGCTCTGTCTTCTGGTGTGTCAGTGGTGACTGTCCATGCTGGATAACAACTGTACCGGCACAATGCCAGGTTGCCTGCCATCACCAGTATGGTGCATGTCTGCCTCTGGTGGCACTGTGGTCTCTGCTGTTGTTGTCCCCATCCATGCTGTCGCTTGTGTCTGTTGCAGGGGATGTGCTCCAGTGTCTATCACTTGTGCTCCAGCAGCATGCTGGTGGCATACAGCTTCATGGTGCCTGTGCAGGGTGGCTGGCACACCTGTACAATATAGGGGTGCTGGCCATGTGTACACATCAGCCGTGGCCACATGCCAGTGGCTTGGTTGACCCGCTACTGTGTCTCTGTGTTGGTGTGCCCTTGGGTATGGGTGAGTGTTTGTCCATGCACTGTGTTGCATCCTGTGTGGTGCATGCCTCCATGCTACACTGTACGTGTCTGTGCTGGCTGTTGTGGCCAGTGCTTGGATGGGGTGTGTCCTTGGGAGGGTGTGCAGGGTGCTGTACTGCTGGAGGTGGGGTCCGGGGCATGCCCTGTCTCATGTGGGTTACCTCATGTACTGATGCATGGTCGGTCTCTCAGCTGTACCTCGGGGGGGACGTGCAGGGCAGCACTATGTATGCATCTGTTGCATCGCTGTCTGCTGCCACCCACTGCAGGGTGCCCGTGGTGGGGCTGCCTTGCATGGCTCCATGGTGCACAGGGTTGCATTGTCACAGTGGGGGTGGTGGCATGCATGGGATGTCCTGCACTGTTGGGTGCTACTCCTGGGCAGGATGTATGGGGATCATGGTGCAGGGTGTGCTCTGCATTGGTGGGATGGTGTGGTATGGGTTGGTCGGCCCTCCTTCTGTGCTGGTCACAGCTTGCCAGGGGGTGTGCTAGAGCACCATGGCCCGGCTGTGGGTTGGTTGCTGGTATCCATGGGCCAGTGGTTATTCCAGCTCTCCCCCAGTTGTGCAGTGCATGGGGTGTGGGGACGATGTCTGTTCTGCTGTGTGTTCCTCTGCCCATCTGTGGCATGGGTGCTGGGCCCCTGCATCCCTGGTTGTGCTGTTGCATTGCTTCCCTGCTGCTGGGGGTGTCCCTGGTTGTGCTATGGTGCATCTGGACTGGTCAGCTGAACAACCCTTGTTGCACTATGGCGTATCAGATATGCTCAGCTTCACCTCCCTAGTTGCGCTATGGTGTAGGTGGTGCGATATTCAGTCGTCGGCCGTAGGCGCATCTTGGCCTGCGCAGTTTTTGAATATCGTGCTTCTTGCACATGGGCGCAGTGAATTTGCGCTTGCTCCTGCTGCTGCACACTTTTTGGGCTCAGTTTGAATATCTGGGCCATTGAGTTTATTATTTAAACTCCTGGCATTAAATGAAAAGATTTCTAACTGATTCCTAGTTGAAGGACCTTTCATATGGGCTGTATTTCTTATTGACCTAATGGGTTCCAGTCTGTTCAAAGACTCATGTAGTCATCTTGAGCTTAATGTGTTCAATATATGTTCTAAATTGTTTGCTAATAGTCTAGCCCCATTACCATTTAAATGGAGTCCATCCTTTGAATAGAGTTTGTACTTCCCATTGAAAGGTCCTCAATTATCGATAAATGTCAAGCTTTCCTTGATATACCAGTTGTAGAGTCTGGTATTGATCCTTTGAATTGTTTTATTTTTTTTAAGGGGTGTGCTCTTGAAACAGGAAGGGTGCCCGAAATTGCTACTTTGTGGCCTCTTTGTTTCATATCCTTCCCAACATCCATTAATTCACCGCAGAGATATATTTTTCATGTGTGTGATCCATTTTAAAAGTGGAAGCATGCATCATGCGGGTGAAAAATCACTACAGGGTTCCTGACTCAGTTTCTGACCAAATGTATGCCCATTTTATACTTCTCAGTGGCACAATCTATGACACTTATGGGTCGGGTGTATGCTGCTGAATTCAGGACCAACATTTATTATTAATTAACATTGCAACTGCATCCACCTTAGTGTTCATATCTGACAAGGCAGTTTGGTCTTTGTTATGATAACTGCACTTCCTGGTTGCAGCACTCTGTGTGACTTCTGATTTGTCATTGTATATCCAGACTGAAGCAGTGACACCAGCTAAAATGTCTTATTGGTTATACTTATTTGGAGGGAATCTAGAGGTCATGTTGCTGAGTCTCAAGATCCTAGCACACTGTTTTAGTAGTCCTACACATCTGTTGATGAAGTAATCAGTTGGTGTTTTAAGAAACAGATATATTTATTTCTGGAATTTGAATCATATATTAGTGTCACCTTTTGATCTGATCTAATCATATTCTGGTTTCTACTTGTAACAGCCATGGTTATTAAATGTGTGGCTGCCTTCTGTAGTAAGACAATAAGTACAAGGATGAGGTTAACCTCTTTCACCTTCCAAAAAATGAGGAGTAATGTATGAAATAGGCATATTAGTCAGTCATGTAAGGGCTAAATGGTCAGGTCCTACAAAATATTCCTTATTATGTAGTGATCACTTCACCAGTGATTGTTTTGAGATGCATTGTCTTTTAATGCCACCATTTGACATATCAGCTCGAAAGCATTTAAAAGTTGTTGCTATGCTAGCATTTTTCCATGACCATCTGACACATTGAAAGAGAAAATGTCTTCTGCAGTTCAAAAGAATGGGATGAAGGCTATGAAGCGTGATGCATTCCAGAAAAGGGAATGCTTATAGGTATGTAGCACTTAATTTCTTCCTTCCCTCCTTTCAATTTCATTTACCATTTCTGGTTGCTAGTGGGTGCTGAGATGCTGTTGTGGTACATTGTCACCCATATTATGTGTAACATAACCTTTACCACCACCCTGTGCATGTAACACTCCTGTACCTATGTTGTGGACCATATAATTTCATTATTTATTTATTTTTCAATTTTTGCTAACATGGTAAAACCTATTAGTTACAAGTGCCTGTTTTCAGGGCTGAATTGGAAGTACTGCGCAGGTCACCTCAGTTGCTGAGAGTCACACAGTATACAGGTACAGGTTGTGGTAATCAAACTTTGGTCTGATTCATGTGCCAACAGCATTCATAGCTTGGTACTCTCATCTCTCAGCTATAATGACAGCCCCTGGCTAGAATGTGAGACTTTCCACAGGGCCAATTTATTGTTGTACAAACTGGATTTGTGATGTTTCCCTTGTGATGTTCACTGGGTGCATCCTGAAGGCAGGTTTTTCATGTGCACACTCACCAGAATTGGCATTAGTGTCTGCACACTCCTTAGTATACTTGTAGCTACATGCCATGGAGGTGTATGTTGGCATGCAGAGCATGCATGCCTATATTGGTTACTGTGCAAACAAGACAATGCATAGGTGGCACATAAACCCTGGGAGAACATTTCAGTGGGGGGGGTAGCATGTTCCTAGCAGGAATGGCAGCTAGGGCTTATCATCTAGGGTAAGGAATTAGTGAGATGAGTCTTCCAGAAATAGTATGTTGTGGTGCATAGGCAGGCATATCACCAGCAAGAACAGGGAGGTCATAATTCCTGTATAAAAGTCAGCAGTGAGGCCTCACCTTGAGTACAGTGTCCATTTCTATATGACTTAGCCACATATTGACATGGTCAGGTTGGATACAGTTCACAGTAATGCAATCAAGGTAGTGCAACGATCATACCCCCAAACCTATGACTACAGGCTGAAACACTGAAATATCTACTCCCCTGAGGAAAGGAAGGATGGGGCCCCATGATTGTTACATATAAGTACCTTACAGGGAAGCAAATGGTGCATGAAGACACTATTTTCCAGGACTAGGGAAAATGGGATGAAACTGGAGGGAGGTTCACAGGGAATGTAAGGAAGAATTTCTTTACAGAGTGGGTGGTGCACAAATGGAATGTCATGGCAGTCCACTCACTGGGGGCTGAAATGATTATAGGAGTAATACTGTGTGGGGTAGGCATCAGAGGATCATGGTAATTGTTGGGGGGGGCAGGCAGTTATAAGTAACCTTCAATTAGCAACATTTGTATACAAATGGGCAGACCAGTTAGGCCATAGGCACTGTTTGATGTCATCATCATCTATGTGTAACCCCCAGGTCACCTGGGGTTACTAGAATCCCATCAGTGTCAGTGCTAGGTAGGGAAGGCAGCTGGTGAATAACTAGATAAAAGGATTTTAACCTGCTCCCTTTCTGTTTACTTGGTCTCAGCTGAGAGGAGAGAGGTAATGACATTTAGAACTCTCGCAGCAGCACAAGCCACGGTAGCTAGCTGTGAGTGGAGAACTTTATAATTTTCAGTGAGTGTCATCCAGCAGTAGCTAGAGTGAACAGTGGAGGAGTGAAGAGCTGCAGTGTGGCCTCTGAGGAGAGCCTACTTTTTCTCACCCTAGTGCTGAGAACCATCTGCCTGCCTTGTAGAAGTGGTGGAAACCATCTAGCAGGAGTTCCTCATTTTCTCATCCCCTGTGAGATGAGGAGGACTGCAGAAGAGATCCGAGAGGCAATCCCCCGATTTGATCCAGGACATTTGAAGTTGCCTTTTGTTTGACAACCGTGAGTAATATTCTGATGTTGGCTATCCCAGGAGAAATGTATCTGCCTTGTTTTCTTTGGGTTGTGCTCTGACAAAGGGACCTATGCACCCAGTTCTGTTTGAGACTGTTCTCAAGCCTTTCCTAAAGATGTCTGACAATCGTGGAGTCATCGGTAGACTTGGCACTTTGTTCAGGACTTTAACCTGCACTCAGAAGTAATGTGTTTCATATGCTGAATGTGCCAGACATTCCAGAATGCATAGTTTTACTGTTTTACTAAATGTTGAGGTGTAACTCTGAAAGAATGACTGGGTATGGACTAAGGAAGCAAAAGATGGGCAACCCCCCATCTGGAGTGATTAGTTAAGCACTTCAGGTTCTGTATGGGTGCCTATTTTTCAGGTCATATGGCCAATGCCTGAAGAGAACATTTACCTCCTGGTATGGGTTGTGCTAAATTTGAGCACCAGTGTGTTCCATCGTGGCCAGTTGCCACATTGCCAGACCTCTAAATCCTATGCCATATGGGAAATGTTCTAAGTCATGGCCCTTGCCACTAGAAGAAATTGTGTGCTCCATTGTGGTCATTGCCACCAGAAGAAAAATGTGCTTCAGCTGAGGCTTTGCTGCTGAAAAGGGTTCCAAGTCCTATGCAATATGGGAAGTTTAGAGTTTCTGTCTGCTACAGATAATGTTGTTCTGCATTGCTTCGTGACACAAAGAGTAAACCCTTGCGGGCCCACTTTTGCTTTTGTGCACCATTCATTGGAATAAAGCCACACTCTAGAACCGTAACCTGGTATGGACAATCTTGTTACTGCTTCCTGTGTGGAATTACTGCATACCCCTCCAGAAGTGCAGAGCTAGCATAGCCCCTGGCAAAATTTCTCTCCTCAGAACCTGGGTTTAGTAATGGTCATTGTCCTCAGATTGCCACCAGTGATGAGTCAGACAAGTATATGTGGATGCTCAGATTTGTCAATTGTTTACTTAATTCTTGTTACAATATTCATTTCACTACATATATATATATATATATATATATATATATATATATATATATATATATATATATACATATATATATAACATATATCGCATATTAGCATCATATCATTTCCATGTACAATACACATTTCAAATATAACAATTCATTTCTTAATTCATTTTTATCTCCTCCTTCCATTTCTTATCCTCTTATCCTCTTATCCCCCCAGACGTAAATCATGGGGGGCTATCTTTCTTCATTCTCCTCTGTTCAGAAGGGTACGAGTGTACACATCGTACCCCTGTTTATGTTGAATTTTCTTTGTCCTGTTTCTTATTTCTCCTACTTTTCCCCCCCAATCCTATTCTATCCTCACCCCCTATTTTCCACTAGTCCACCTCCTGCTTGCAGCGGATGGTAGACTTCTGCCCCTTTTATGCTTTGTCCCCCACATCTAGGGCTTAATGGTGTTTGGCATTCTCTGTATTAAGCAATGACAGGCCTAGACCTGAAAGGTGAACTCCATCACCCCTGTAATACTTATCTATGTACTCTGCTACTCCCCTGTGTATCACCTTGTCCCCAAGACCTTCAACAACCTGCCCACCCTGGCATTCATGCATTTTCTGGCCCTATCCAGCCCTTTGTGGCTGACTCCCTGCTTCCACACCCTCCTTGGGATAATGTCTAACCAGACCAGTGTAACCTCCGGCCACCAGTCCTTTATTTTTTGAACGTCCTCTTTTATTTGATAAAATATGTCCAGCCAGGGTCTTGACCCCAGATCATTCCCTGCTAAATGGATCATTATCACTTCAGGGTGGCTGTGGTCCTGCCATATGTCCCTCAGCATTGGCAGCAGCTGGGCCCACTTCATGCCTCACTCACCTCTCCAAGTCACTTTAATCTTATTGATGTCCAAACACAGCTGCCTCCCCCAGGCCTCCTGATTGCCCACTTCTCCACCCAGTGTATGAAGGATTGCCCACAAATCCAGGCCTCCAGCCTCTTTGCCCTTCCTTGAGAGCCACAAAACAGGACATATTTAGTAACACTGTAATCCCTTCCCCCCTTTTTTTTATTTATGTTTTTTATTTATGTATTTCTTTAGTTTTTGTTGACTGGTTAAGTGCACTAGACATATTCTGCCTATTTTTAGGCATGACCCAGGGGAGGGGGATACAGATGAATGCCAACTGACCTTGTACCAGATTAAGCTGTTGGTTGTATTTTTAGTGAATGGGAGAAATTTGGCCAGGGCACAGGGGAAATTCCCCTACTCTCCAGTAGGGGAACCCTTGTCCATCATACCAAGATGGCCACCGAGCAGGAGCTAGGAAAAGGGATGGATGTTACTGAGGCAGGGGAGCAGGCCTCATCCCCTGTCCTTATAGACTGAGAGGCCACAAAACAGAAAGAAAAACAACAAGACACTTGTGAGAAAAAGATGGATAAAAAAGATGAGGCATTGAGTTCATCTGATGATAATGAAATGGATATAGTAAATATACCTGATAAAGATCAAATTAACTTGTCTGATATAGAAGAGACAGAACAGTTGCAAAATATGTTGCTACGTGAAGAGCAGTTGTTTAAGAAAAAAAGGCAGCTTTGCAAAAACGGCATCTGGAGGTAAAACAGAGTGAAGGAAATGCCTAGACAAATGACTCAGCTGGGCCTGATAATCAGTTGAAACAAGAGGGACAAGCTACAGCTGTAGTTACAAGGACACGCTCGTCTGCTCCTCAGGAAGTTGAGACTCCACAGTCAAACATTGTGAATGCAGTGGAAACAGAAATCTCTCTGTGTGCCTAGAGCCATGCGAGTCTCAGCAACAGAAAAGAGGGACTGAGAATGCTGCACAGAAACCTGAACGGCAGCAACCAGAAAAAAAGTAAGTAAACAATGATACTGTCTCTAAGAATGTTTTACAAAATGATTCTACTAGCTCTAAGCCACTTTTGCAAAATCATACAGACAAAAATGGACAAAGTGAGATAGACACTCCTTTTTAGAAAGAGAAAAAAATAACAGATGATTTATTACCAGGGAAAATCATTGACTGGTCTGTGGAAACAGCACTTGAGGGAGCAAGGTAGAAGTAGTCTCCAGATGGCTTGCAGCGGATTTCAGGGCCCACTCATATAAGTATGCCTGCTTTACCAAATAATGCTGCAGCACTTCTTATATCACAAGAATTGCAATTAAAGGAGAACCCTGTGTTAAACACAGTACCTTTGGATCCTTGCACTGAACCTGAACAACCTGAAGCCCCATTAAACATAAAGCCTGCAAATTCTCGAAGGCCGTATGCTTCTCTGTTTCATGGACCAATAGCTCCAGTCAAACGGCATAATGCAGTAAGACTACTGTATAAAGGGGGTCTAAAGACTTTATCAGACTGGATTTAAGTGGTGAAAATATTATTAAAGGACTATTTGAATTTTTTTGCAACAGAAATGTATGCTCTCATTCATGTTTCAGGGAAGCATACATATATTAGTTTTAAAACATCTGGGGGCCTAGATAGGTTTTGGAAAAAGTATAATGATGTCAAAAATACTACATTATGGATTCCATTTGAATCTATTCCCCTCACAAAACCAGCTATAAAAATACTACAATATTATTTTGGAACAAGGGTGTCAGTGTTTCAGATTTAACACATTGGGAGAAACAACGTTACGTTTTGAAAGGCCCTACTGCAGTTTTAATAGTGAAAACTACTGGACTGGTGGATGGAAATATAAAGTGCTGTTGAAATCAACAGAAGATGGGATCTAGCATTTACCAAACTCTTTTTTGGGGGGAAGAGATAGAGACGTTTTGTTCCACGCAGTTCAACCCAAGGTCTGTTATACATATGGGTCAGTAGGCCACATCAGCAGTATATGTGATAAAATTTTGTGCTCATTATATACAGAACTTGGACATGCAAGTAATCAATGTTTAAATGAAATGGTCAGTAGCCTATGTGAGTAAAAGGGGCACTCATACCAGAGTTGTTTTTGGGCAGCACATAATAAAAACCAGCAAGCTGGTAGTGAAGAACGTTTATTTATTGCAGTAGCCCAGAGAAAACAGAATAACTTGACCAAACAACCTCAACCACCTCCCCCTCCAAACAATAGCTTAACTGCTGACCTCATTTCCACCCTGGGACCAACAATAGAGCCCCACCATACTCAGTTTCAGTTCCTAATACAGAACATCCAGACATAACTGCAGTTGTGATGACTCCAGTTCCCAGTATTTCGGAAGAA